>CM056574.1:139856282-142683782 GCA_029721435.1 Gymnothorax reevesii
GACGCGGAGGCAAATAACCACCCAACGCGAAGCGCATTAAAACCGTGGAATGCTGACCTTCGAGTTGATTATCCCGCTTATACCACGGTCATTTGCCAGAAATTTTGGTGAAAGTTTTGCACTAAAAAAAAGGAGCTGGTAATCATTTAAGAGGCGCCGCGCCTTCTCATACCCAATAGCCTACTATAGGCCAAGTTAAATTGAACTTGCTATCCTAGTTCATCTTACGTTCATGGAGAAAGATTTTTTTTGCACACGCTTACATCCGTTTACCAGCTGATTTGATAACGGATTCCAGCTGAAATAGAGATTATGCATAACGCAACATTATGTGCGATTATGCAGACTGAAGCTAACTTGCCACCCACAATTACCATGAACTTATGACGGTTTCCGCAGTAAGCGAGCTGAAGTCTGCTGGCATAGCACGTAGCTAGCCAACTGTCAGCAGTTGCTGACACATCAAGTGGACACATTAGCTTCCTTTGTAACCACACACAATTACAATCGTTTAATGAATAAAGCCAGATTACTTTGCTGCTATAATATTTTCGGTTAACATTATCGCTCGAGTACCTATAGTTAACCGCCCCGCAGGACGCAACTTGTATGACCCCGCTAAATTTACTGGAGATAAATTAGCAGCTAGGTTTCCGTTGTACCCAGCCGAATACCACGTTTAACGTTGCTAGGGTTACAAGTTGGCTAGTGGATGAATTTCGAATGGTGAAATGACCGTAGCCGAACTACCTTTGCGGTTCCACGGTTTTAATGCACACCTGCCAGCCAATCAGAAAAAAGTATTCACCCAGACCATGATATAAATATATATATATATATATATTACAACATGGTAATAAACATGTGTGATATATAAAAATACTCAAACACGGGATAAGCAATCAGCAATTACATTGTCAGTACCCTTTACATGCTTAATTTCCAAGTCAAACTCCTGTAAAATCAAACTCCAATTCAACAATTTCCGATTCTTGTTTTTCATCTTACTCAAAAACATTAACGGATTGTGGTCAGTGTACACAATCATTGGCTTTTGCCCTGTACAAACATAAACATCAAAGTGTTGTAAAGATAGAACCAGAGCCAACAGCTCCTTCTCTATCGTGGAATAGTTCTTTTGGTGGCGATTGAACTTCCTGGAGAAGTATGCCACGGGATGCATAATGTCATCAGAGTCAGTTCTCTGTCGGAGCACAGATCCACAAGCTTGGTCACTAGCATCGACCACAATGGAGAACGGTTTGTTGAAGTCAGGAGATTTGAGCATGGGGAAGTGACACAGCAGAGACTTCAGGCGATCGAAGGCTCTCTGGCATGCATCATCCCAAGAGAACTTTACGCTTCTCTTCAGTTGGTTGGTGAGACTGAGAGCAATCTCAGCAAAGTTCTTGCAGAACTTGCGGTAGTACCCGATCATTCCAAGGAAGCGGCGCAAAGCTTTTTTTGTTGTCAGGAACTGGAAAGCCCATGATGACTTGGACTTCAGCATTTATGGGCACCACCTTTCCCTGGCCTATGACATAGCCAAGATATGTGACAGTAGCACAACCAAAGTCACTCTTGTTCAGGTTAACAGTCAGGTTAGCCTGGGTTAAGCGCTGGAACAACGTCTCTACATCTTTCAGATGTTCTTCCCAGGAGTCACTCCATGTGATCAGGTCATCTATGTACGCACCTGTGTGTGGCAATCCGGCGATTGTAGACTGTATCATCCTTTGGAACGTAGCTGGGGCATTTTTCATGCCAAAGGGTAAGACTTCATACTGGTACAACCCAGATGGTGTGGCAAAAGCAGAGATGCTCTTGGCCCTCTCAGTTAAAGGCACACACCAATAACCCTTCAATTAATCAATCTTGGTCAGAAACTCTTGCCCTACTCTATCGATACAATCATCAATCCTAGGTATTGGAAACAACATCAGTTCTAGTTACAGCATTGACTTTGCGATAATCTGTACAGAATCTAGTGCTTCCATCAGGTTTTGGATCTAGCACACAGGGTGGACTCCAATCTGAGTTGGATGGTCTGATAATATCATGTTCTAACATGTACTCAACCTCTTTCTCAGCAATCTTTCTCTTTTCAGAATTCATCCGGTACGGATGCTGTTTTATTGGTTTGGCATCACTGACATCTACATCATGAGAGGCTATAGAAACTCTCTTAGGAACATCAGGAAATAGATATTTATATTTCTTGATCAACCTCTGAAACTGATCTTTCTGTGAGGGTCCTAAGTGCTGGAGTTTTACATCAAGATTTTGCGACACTTCAGAATTTGACAATTTACATGAAATAACTTCAGCTTTAATTTTAGGTTCATTATCTTGAAACTCTCCCTCATCTTCACAAATCTCAGCTATAGGAGGACCTGAAGTGACAGCTGCAACCCAAGCATTCCTATCATGATTAGACTTCAGCATGTTAATGTGACACAACTGTTTTGGCTTTCTCCTATCTGGAGTCTTCACAATGTAATTGAGATCGTTGAGTTTTGTCAGAATTTCATAAGGACCATGAAATCTAGCCTGCAATGGATTGGACTGCAAGAAAAACAACACAAGGACCTTTTCTCCTGGTTTAAACTCACGGCTTCTAGCCAAGTTTTAATTTTTTCCTGACTTGATTTCAAATTCTCTTTGGGTAGGTGACAAGCTGCACCCAATCTTTCCTTGAACTTGCTAACATAGTCTAACAGACTGATATGCTGCTCTTTCTCTTGCCATTGTTTACTCAACAATAGCAAAGGTCCTCTCACTTCATAGCCAAACACTAGCTCAAACGGACTGAATCCAGTAGACTCCTGCACTGCTTCTCTAGCTGCAAACAACAGCAAATGAACACCTTTATCCCAGTCTTTCTCATAGTCATAACAATAAGTCCTCATCATTGTCTTGAGAGAGGAATGAAAACGCTCTAAGGCACCCTGACTCTCTGGATTACAGGCACTAGAAAGAATCTGCTTCGCACCTAGTTTATACCCAACCTGCTGAAACAATCCGGAAGTGAAATTGCTACCTTAGTCTGACTGAATTCCCCTGGGAAGGCCAAACAACGTGAAGAACTTTATCTAAGCCTTCGAGATTGCTGTGGCCTTGATTTTGTGTAGAGGTATGGCTTCAGGGAATCTGGTAGATGCACACATGATTGTCAACAAGTACTGATTTGCAGATCTAGTCTTGGGTAATGGACTAACACAATCAACAATGACCTTAGAGAAGGGCTCCCCAAATAATGGGATAGGCTGCAATGGAGCTACAGGTGGGTCTAACTGGTGTTTTCCAACTACCTGACAAGTGTAACAGGTTTTGCAAAAGTTGGAAACGTCTTTCCGAAGCCCAGCCCGGAAGAAGTGTTTCATGATCTTGTCAACAGTCTTGTTAACGCCAAGATGTCCTCCTAAAGGTAAACTATGAGCCATTGTATTGCAGCTCTGGTATCCCTTAGGATATATGGGGACAGGAGCAGAATGCTCATTCAGAGCCACAAATCCCTCGCTCACAAAGTCAGCAGTATCAGGCTTTTTAGCCCCACAAGGAGCAGGTAATTTGGCAGATCGGTCATCTACTACAGGGGTTTCTAACCTTGTTTTCACAAAGGTATTTGGTTTGGTATCCTTTTCTTTTTCTTTTTTAGCTTTAAGGAACCAACAGTTAGTTGTAACATGACCAGATTTCTTGCAATATAACTGCAAACTAGACCACTTTTGTCACTGTCAGCTTTCACACTTTAATCAGACCTGTGACTGGATTTCTGAGCACCATCACCAGATTTGTCTTTGAGTGAGGAATCTTGGGTATCACCGCTTCCTTTTCTTCTGAAATTGGAACCATCTATTTTTACTCCTAGACTGAAATTTGGACTTATGTGTGAGAACATACTCATCTGCAAATTTGGCAGCTGATTGCAAATTCAGTGCTTGCTTCTCATTAAGGTAGGTCTTAATATCATCTTTAACACAGTTCTTGAATTCTTCAACTAACACCATCTCTTTTTGTGAGTTGAAATCATCCTTGACCTCCATAGAAGTACACCAGTGCTCAAAGCAAACTGTCTTCTCGTTAGCAAATTCCACATAAGTCTGATTGTCAGATTTCTTCAGACCTCTGAGTTTTTGTCAGTAAGCCTCTGGAACCAACTCGTAAGCTCTCAAAATAACCTTTTTGACAACCTCATAATCAGAGGAATCATCTGCAGACAAAGCCGAATAGGCTTGTTGAGCTTTACCCTTCAGGACAGTTTGCAGCATCAGAGGCCAGTGTTCCTTTGGCCACTGACAACTTTAAGCTACCTTAACAAAGCACTTGAAATAGTAATCAGCGTCCTTCTCCAGGAATGGAGGCACCAGTTTTACCTCCTGGCTAGCACAAAATTTATTTTTAGTTCCAATTTTAATTTTTAGTTGCTCCATTTGGAGTCTTTCTTCTCTATCTAACTTCTCTAATTCAATATCTCTCTGTCTCTCTCTTTCAGCTCTTTCCTCTTTCTCATTCTCTCTTGATAATTTTTCCAACTCAAATTCTCTTTGTTTTTCTTTTTCCGCCCTTTCAATCTCTCGCATTTTTAATTTAAGTTCAATTTCTCCATTTGGATTTTCAACTGGAAACTGTTCCAGATCTCCTGGTGCAAACACATTTTCATCAATGTAATATTCAACAATCTCTAGCCAGTCTTGCTTTTCACATGGCTGGTTTTATGGTTTTACCTCTGTCAGCTCTAAATGTCTGCATATTTCTAGCAGTTCTGTCTCTTTAAAAGACTTCAAAACTTCTCTGGTTGGTGATGCCAAGAAATCATCCATTGCTGTTGATCTGTCTATATATATAGGAAAATTCAAAAAACAATTTTACAATTTGAAATGTTAGATTTTCAATTAATGACTCACACAATGGTCTATCCCAGACGAGCCCCCAATTTGTTATGGCCCCAATTTCTTGTAACATATATGACAGCAAGGGATGACAGACAAAATTTTAAAACCTAAACAGGTTTAATTAAACAAACACTTTCAACTAATTTACTATCTACTCTACTGACCAAGATTGATAAATACAAGAACAAAAATATTTACAGTCCCTTTGGTGGGGTTTGCTTGGTGATGTCCTTTGTGAGGAAAATACTTCAACACAGGCAAAAATCCACAAAAAGCTTCACAGGTCAAGGGAAAAAAATGCCAGGTCTGGTCAAATGTATCCATCTCCTTGCAATTTCTCCTGCTACCTTACTGTCTTAATTTCTCTCCTTATATACTCTTTTGCAGCCCCCTCCCACATTTAGACATTTTTTTTCTTCTATGGGACTTTCCCTCTCAGACCTGCCCAGGACTTGCCCAAACCTAGTTCCAGACTGGGCTTAACAAAAAAAAAGTCAATACTACCATCTATTGGCTTCTTTCAACCTTACAATAGGCCTACATCTTTATAAATTCCACGCTCAAGAAGCTCATGAAACGGCTTAGATTCACAAATTGGTTAGTGAGGCTCATTAAGCAATGAGCTTTGCAACATCGCATTCTTTACTTCTATATTAAGATTGTAGAAAACAGACTGTCGTGGATAATTGCGAAAGAAGCCTCCCTAACTAATTTATAAAGACGTATTGATATTGCTATTTGTTTGTGATTAGGTATTGGCATAAACTATTTTTGGCACCCGTAAAAAACATTATAGACCCGGCGTTTATTTGGAACAGGCGGTTAATATAAAAAATATTTTGATACACCCGGCGGATAATTGGAACCGGCAGCAAATTGGAACTCGTCCCCTATTTGGATCTTTACAGTAGTTGCTCAATGTTCTTTCAGCTGATTCTCTTATATATGAGTTGCTTTTTCAGCCCTTTTATGCATGTGTCCCAACTTTTTTGAGACCTGTTGCAGCCAGAAAATTTGAATTAATCTCATTTAGTGGATGAAAATGTAAAATGTCTCAGTTTCAACTTTGAAATTTGAAATGTCTTCTCTGTTCTATTGTGAAAAACATATTGGCTCGTGGTCTGAAAGTCATTGCATTTTGATTTTATTCACAATTTACACTTTGTCCCAACTATTTTGGAATCAAGGGTGTAAATTGGATTCAAGTCAACTTCACCAAGGCCACCAGAAAACCTACATCAGGTTTCTTTTGAGTCATTCAGAGGAGGAATTCCTTGTGTGCTTTGGATCATTGACCTGCTGCATAACCTAACTGCACTTCAGCTTTAGGTAACAAACTGAAGGCTTTCCCTTAGGATAATCTGGTGAATAACAGAGTCCATGATTCCATAAATTATGGCTGGTGGCCTAGGTCCTGAAGCAGCAAACCACTGCCAGACGCTCAGGCAACCACCACAGTTTGGTATTATGCTTTTATTGCTGAATTCTGTGTTAGCTTTTCACCTGATGAAATAGGACCCATATTTTTCAGAAAGTTCCACTTTTGACTCAAAAATCCACAGAATATTGTACCTAAGGTCTTGGGCAGTACTTTGTGGTCAGCAGTGGTTTTTGCCTTGCATTTCCCCCATGCATGCAATTTTTGCCCAGTCAGTTTTTTTTATTATGGAATCGTGAACTCTGACCTTAACCTCTTCCACCTGGAATTTGCCATCTGAGAAATTGTAGCCCTGCTTTCACCTCACCTTCAAGGTGCACTATGCAAGTTTGTTTACTTTCTGCACAATTATATTTTAGTCTCAATTAGCCAACATCTCTCCACGATCCGCTAGCTGCCTGCCCCTAAATTTACAGTAAAAAAAAAAAAAAACTCGGGCTCTGGAGACTACACCGGCGTCACAAACTGCTAATAAACACGAGGCACAGGCTGTGTCCCATAACAAAACAAACCGTCTCGGCCAATCACCAACAAGAGTTGACAGTTATGGAAGCATGGGAAGGAGGGAACTATGGGAGGGAGGGCCAGGCTACATCTGTTTTGTTTGCAGTTTGAATGTCAACAGCAGTGAAACTAAACAAACTTGCATAGTGCGCATTTAAAGCGCATTAGTTCATCCCATTCCCTTATACGTTTTTTAGATTTGCCACTAAATTTTAATTTTCTTCGTTGTGAGGATCACTTGGTAATATTCCTGTCCATTTCCCCTCTGCTTGCATTATTCTTCATTTCAATAATTATCAAGCATTTTCAGTCAGTGTCTTTTAAAGCTTGTGAATTTTTCGAGCTCACAAATTGTTTTTTTTTCCTGCATCTGTGTCTGACCGGCTTGATATGCCTTTTCAAATGCCGACTCAGGCTCCCATGTACAATTTAGAAATAAAACTCAACAACCAGTGACATTACCATTTTGCAGGGTCACTCTCAACCTGTTTCCGAATAACGAATAATTAGACTTATGTTATTCCCACTCTTTCTTTCTTTCTTTCTTTATTTCTTTTCCACATTTTTTGCTGACCAACTACTCCTACATACTTTCAGCAAAAAACTTCGTTCAAATTTGAAAAATTCAACTTGTTTTGAGTGATGTTGCTTGTACTCAACTTTTTGATATCTTTCATACTTTATGAGTTATTAAATTCTATATCAATATTTTTCCCCCATAGGAAACAATGGGACAGATTATTCAAAATTCAGTTATTTTCTGCTGTTTTTTTGTGGTACCTTTATCTAAAACATTATTTGAACTGGAAAATGTTAAACTAAGCTTGTATAATTTCTTCATTGTTCAATTCTTTTGTAACTTCGATAATTTTTTAATTAAATTTTTAAAAATCTTTTTTCCCAATAAATTCTGGTATTTTAAGAGTGTGGTGACATCATTGTGAAAGCGGCGAACAGCTGTAAAATCATCAAAAAGTCTTCTCTTAAGCTTGTTGTAACTCCCACAGTTTTTTCTCCACATAAATATTTTTATTTCCAACTTGCAGCAAAAGTTGCGATGGGCACAAAAATGTTACGATGGAAGCAATCGGACAAACGGTATTGGCAGTAAATATGAGCCGAAAAGCAACGGGAGCGCGAACCAAAACTCCATTGACTACAATGTTAAATGAGACAAGAAAAGTCAGGTTGGGAAGCAGAAACTCACGGTTTTCTGACTTGCTGGTGTTTCCACATTTTTGGCAATACACAGAATTTTGACATATTTTCCTCAGCAGACTCACCTCCTTAGTAGGGTACCTCCATTTAGTACAATTGTAGATTGGACTTACTATCTTTGAGGTAGAAGTAGGAGTATGAAAGAAATGCCTTAGCTGAAATCTCTGCTGCACCAAATGCTTTAGTCATTAACTGAAATGGCACTGAGTGACTCAGTGAAATTGTGGCATTGTGGTATGGTGTGTGTCTTAGATATGGATCATTTGTGGTTCAATTCTGCCCTCTGCTGGACTCCTCCAGGCTTCAGCATTATTATTGTTCAGATTAAGATTGACGCAACCGTAAGATAAATTCAATAATTCTCTGTCAAACTCAGTGAAAGAATTTTCGGGTTTGTAGTTGGTACAGTTGCTTAACCCAGCTCCAAGAGAGCACGTGGCGCGTAGCAAAGACCAGTTTTTTTTTGCCGGGCAGATCCAAGAGAACACATATTACAGTAAAAATGGCGAAGCACAAAAAAATTGCTCAAGCTCCTATTCTAGTATATACCAACTGTTCGCGCTAGCTGAATATATTTACCCTTGTACCTAAAAAAGGTGAAATATTGGTATCAAAATAGATCTAAGTTAAGTACAAAGAAATTAAAGTGATGTCCCCAGTCACTATTTATTCATTGCTTTACATTACTTTTTCCTGAGTTTGAAAATAGCTGAGTTTAAGGCCGGAGTAAACAGCAGCCCCCAGTACTTGTTAAATTGTTACACTGCCCGGGCAAAAAAAAAGTAACCGTTTGGAAATTAATGAACAAATTCTATAATTGGATCATTATTGCGGTTATTAATGTGTTTCAGCTGGCAATAATCATTTTAACCCTGACTGACAAAGCGCATCACTACTCATTTCTTAAAAATCATGTTGGAAGACACATCCCTTGATGGTGGAAAAGATTTTACACTATTTCAGAATGGGCAAATTATTGGCCTGTATCTAGAAAAGAAAACCATGAATGACAAAAACAAGTATGAGGAATAATTTTCACAAACAAATTTGCCACCACAAAGTCCTGACCTTGAACACATTAAAAGTTATTGGGATGTGCTCAAGAAAGACCACTGAGTGGTTCAACCATTATGTCGAGGAGACAAGATCTCGGCCAAAAATTATGGCATTTCTGATTGAAAATAAATGTTCTGGCATTGCATATAGTTGTCAAAACAATGACAAGACGAATATCCACTGTAATCAAAGCTTCTGGGGTTCTAACTAAATATTTGACCAGGCATTGTACAAAACCCAAAACCAGTGAAGTTGGCACGTTGTGTTAATCGTAAATAAAATCAGAATACAATGATTTGCAAATCCTTTTCAACCTATATTCAATTGAATACACTGCAAAGACAAGTTACTTAATGTTCGAACAGGTAAACTTTGTAATTTTTTGCAAATATTAGCTCATTTGGAATTTGATGCCTGCAACATGTTTCAAAAAAGCTGGCACAAGGGGCAAAAAAGACTGAGAGAGTTGAGGAGTGCTCATCAAACACTTATTTGGAACATCCAACCGGTGAACGGGCTAATTGGGAACAGGAGGGGTGAACAAATGAGGGGTGAACTTAGTGAACAAATGCGTGAGCTGATTGTCGAACAGTTTAAAAACAACATTCCTCAACGAGCTATTGCAAGAAATTTAGGGATTTCATCATCTACGGTCCGTAATATCGTCAGAAGGTTCAGAGAATCTGGAGAAATCACTGCACGTAAGCGACAAGGCTGAAAACCAACATTGAATGCCCGTGACCTTCGATCCCTCTGGCGGTACTGCATCAAAAACCGACATCAGTGTGTAAAGGACATCACCACATGGGCTCAGGAACACTTCAGAAAACCACTCTCAGTAACTACAGTTCGTCGCTACATCTGCAAGTCCACGTTAAATGGCTTTCGCTTTGCACTGTAGAGTTTTAACAACAGCACCCAGAAACGCCGCCAGCTTCGCTGGGCCCAAGCTCATCTAAGATGGGCTGATGCATAGTGGAAAACTGTTTTCTGTGCTCTGACGAGTCCACATTTCAAATTGTTTTTGGAAACTGTGAATGTCGTGTCCTCCGGACCAAAGAGGAAAAGAACCATCCGGACTGTTATAGGCGCAAAGTTCAAAAGCCAGCATCTGTGATGGTATGGGGATGTATTAGTGCCCAAGGCATGGACAACTTACTCATATGTGAAAGCACCATTAATGCTGAAAGGTACATACAGGTTTTGGAGCGACATATGTTGCTATCCAAGCAACGTCTTTTTCATGGACGCCCCTGCTTATTTCAGCAAAACAATGCCAAGCCACATTCTGCACGTATTACAACAGCGTGGCTCCATAGTAAAAGAGTGCGGGTACTAGACTGGCCTGCCTGTAGTCCAGACCTGTCTCCCTTTGAAAATGTGTGGCACATTATGAAGCGTAAAATGCAACCACGGAGACCCCAGACTGTTGAACAACTTAAGCTGTACATCAAGCAAGAATGGGAAAGAGTTCCACCTGAAAAGCTTCAAAAATTCGTCTCCTCAGTTCCCAAACGTTTACTGAGTGTAGTTAAAAGGAAAGGCGATGTAACACAGTGGTAAAAAGGCCCTTGTGCCAACTTTATTGCAATGTGTTGCTGCCTTTAAATTCTAAGTTAATTATTATTTGCAAAAAAAAAAAAAAGTTTCTCAGTTTGAACATTAAACATCTTGTCTTTGCAGTGTATTCAATTGAATATAAGGTGAAAAGGATTTGCAAATCATTGTATTCTGTTTTTATCTATGATTTACATAATGTGCCAACTTCACTGGTTTTGGGTTTTGTATTATTACTTTTTTCTTCTACATTATCGCTTTACTCTTGATGGAAATTGAGACCGATCACCTTACGGAAATTTCTCTTGATAAATAATGACACCCCAATTTACAGAGCTGCTTGTTGTTCTGGTCATGCCTACCTCAGGTAACGTTACCTAAAATAAACTGATTTAATTATTTACATGCCTGTTAATGACATTGATCGACTTATTGGGCTTGAAGATGCTGCAGCAATCAACATTTCTTCAATTTAAAAAAGTGGTTTTGATTTTAAAAGTAGTTCTGTCTTTTTTTTTAACACATAGTTCTGTCTTTCAATTGGAAGGAAAATTAATGAACTCGTTGGACAAATTATAAAACATATAGCCATTACTTAAGCATGTTTTTTTTTTTGCGTCTGTATAATTCCCATAATCTTAAAATATACACTGCCCTCCATAATTATTGGCACCTGGTTAAGATGTGTTCTTTAGCTTCTAATAAATTCAGTATTTTTCTAAATAATATAGGACCACAATGAAAAAAAGAGGAAAATCCAACCTTGAATTCAAGTGCATTTTTTTCAGTGGGAAAAAAATCCAACATTAAGACATAATTCTTTTACATCAAATCATGTGTGCCACAATTATTAGCACCCCTAATGTTAACACTTTGTACCACCCCCTTTTGCCAACAAAACAGCACCTAATCTTCTCCTATAATGTTTCACAAGATGGGATAATACTGAAAGAGGGATCTTTGATCATTCCTCTATGCACAATCTCTCTCTATCCAGCAACCTGGGTCCTCTCCTCTTTCGCTCACTCCACAGGTTTTCAATGGGGTTGAGGTCTGGGGACTGAGATGGCCATGGGAGGAGCTTGATTCTGTGTCTGGTGAACCATTTCTGTGTAGATTTGGCCACATGTTTAGGGTCATTATCTTGTTGAAAGACCCAGTGATGACCCATTTCAGCTTTTGGGCAGAGGCCACCAGATTTTGATTTAAAATGTCCAGGTATTTCAAAGCGTTTATGATGCCTTGCACCCTAACAAGGTTCCAGGGCCTCTGGAAGAGAAACAGGCCCACAGCATCACCGATCCTCCCCCATACTGCACAGTGGGCATGAGGTGCTTTTCTGCATACTCATCTTTTGTGTTCCGCCAGACCCACTTAGAGTGTTTGTTGCCAAAAAAGCTCTATCTTGGTCTCATCTAACTAAAGCACACGGTCCTAGTTGAAGTCCCAGTGTCACTTAGTGAGCTCCAGACGTTTGCGTTTATGATTGTGAGTGAGAAAAGGTTTTTTCCGTGCATGCCTCCAAACAGCTTGTTGGCATGTAGATAGCACCTGATGGTTGTTTTGGAGACTTTGTGATCCCAAGATGCTACCGTTTGTTGCAATTCTTTAACAGTGAGCTTTGGAGAACTTTTCATTTCTCTTCCCATCATCCTCACTGTGCATGGTGGCGAAATAACCTTGCGTCCTCGTCCAGGCTTGTTTACCACTGTTCCAGTTGTTTTAAACTTCTTAATGATTCCTCTGACAGTAGATATGGGCAGGTGCAGGCGAGTGGCTATGTTATTGTAGCCATTGTCTAACATGTGAAGGTTGACACACATCTGCCTTACTTGAATGGTGTGTTCCTTTGTCTTTCCCATGTTGATGAGTGGATAAGAGAAATGGCCTCTGTGTCACGTCAAGGGAAACAGGAAGTGATGAATTACTAATTAAATGTTCCTAGATACACTGATCAACTTTGTAAACTACTGTAGAAATGACAGAAATACTTAAATTACATTTACGTCCTAGGAATTGTTAGGGGTGCCAATAATTGTGGAACAGATGATTTTATGAAAAATAATTATTTCTTAGGGATTTTTTTCCCCTTAAAATTCACTTGAGTTGAAGGTTACATTTTTCTCCAATTTTCAGTGTCAGAGTATGCTTCTGCACTAAATGTTGCCCAAACCAAATTTCTTCGTTTGTCTCGCTATTGACAGTACTCCTTCACCACAAACAACAAAGATACGTGTTGAAATTGACCGGAGTTCCCCTTTAATGAAAATAAAGTACCAGTAGTGGAGCAGCTTAAGGTGATTTTGGGCCAGAATCATGCATTTGATGATATAAGCATGAAATTTGGTGTGAATGTATTGTATATGTCACTTTTTGAGAAAAAAGTGCTCAATATCAAAAATTCCAATATGGCCGCCATTTTTTCAAGATGGCCACCAGTGTCGGGAAGAACAGCTATAAAGCATAAAAAATGTTTGCTCTTTTGAATTTTTTTGTAAAATTGCTTACATATTTCTCTTCTTTGACCTTATTTTTAATGCCCAGACTGATTTCTTGCAGTAATAAAGGATTTTGCAATGTGATATATGGTGCGGAAGGCGGGTTCTACGCCTATGAGAGAAGCAAAAACTCAGAAAATAAACTTTATACAGAGTAATACCAGTCCAGTACAACTTCTCCTGTCGACGAAATAAGACTTGATCTCTTTACAAAGAGGCAGAGGCCATATGACTTACTCCCACCATCTCAAAGTGCACTGAAGGATCATGCAAAATGAGCTGCATATCCCACTGTACATATTTTGGGACAGTGCATCATCTGCCAGCCAGAACAGCAGTGCCCCTCCAACTGGGGATGGTCGAAAGAAGGTGATAATTGGAGGGTTGTGTGAACTACTCTTGAGCCCATCTCTCAGAGCTGCCGGGATTTGACGAAGTGTGAATGCAAGACGGACTGTGATGGAAGCTGCAAGCGTGTAAAGAACGGACTAGCCTGTACAGCACTCTGCAGTTGTCACTGTCCTAGGTTTCCAGAGACAACAGATGGAGATGAACACTGAATGCTACGGGGGTAGGGAGTTCCTATCAAACATTTTCCATGCCAAAAACATTTCGTACTGTTGCATCAGTCACAATATTACGATATTTGGACAAAATATTGCAGACTTTTGGCATATGTTTTATAGTAGGGAGTCATCTGGCAGCCATCTTGGAAAATGGCCACCATATTGGAATTTCAAGTGGCTAGAAGATCTCAAAATATAATGTAAAATGAATATTTCCACCAAGTTTCATGCTTGTATCATCAAATGCATGATTGTTTGTGTTATTTGCTCCACTACAGCTTGTGCAATGGTCTTAGTGTTATGCCACTATGGTCGTGCTACTTCAGGTCGGGCGTAAGTCCAGTAGGTGCTTGCGACCGGCCCCAGCATAGGAGTTAATCAGAGACGTGCTGTCAGGGGAGGCAGTGACTATACCTTTTATTGCTGTATTTTCTCAACCTATTTCCATATACTATGCCAGATTGACAATCAATCAATTTTCACTTTTTTACTTAATGGAAAATAAAGACCCAGGCCGTATATATGTAGCCTTTAATGATTGAGAGGTGATAACTACAAAATGATTTACGTTTACGCTTTGATTCAAGACTGCGAGGACGGAAATCTTAATAATTAATTAGAAAAAAATCTCAACTCTCTCAGTATTTCCATGTATCGTTTTGACCTTTTGTTTATCGAATTATGAAAAAAAATTGAAAGCTTTATGTTTCTTGACTGGCATTGGAAAGTAGGTAGTTCAGGGGAAAAACATTACTGTCAACATAGTGACTGAGCATTGAGCCTATTGGCTTCGCGTTAGCTTCCTGTAAGCAAATAGTAACAAATTAGCAGTATTGTGAGCATGTCAAGTTCGATGCACTGAGCAATAATGTCGTGGAAACTGAAATTGGCATGTCATTCTGCCGTTTAGTCTCAATATATTAATTAATCAATCCTCTAATTGGTAATCAAGCATAGTACAAACCCCAATTCCACTGGAGTTGGGACGTTGTGTAAAACGTGAATAAAAACACAAGACACTGATCTGCAAATCCTTTTCTACTTTTATTCAACAACAAGATATTCAACGGTCAAACTGATAAACTTTATTGTTTTTAGAAATATTCACTGATTTCCAATTTAATGACAGCTAAACGTTCCAGAAGAGCTGCAACAGTGGCAATAAACGACTGGGAAAGTTGAGGAATGCTCAAAAAAACACCTTTTGTGGAATATTCCACAGGTGAACAGGTTAATTGGAAAAGGTGACTGTCATGATTAGGTATAAAAGGAGCATCCTCGAAAAGCTCAGTCTTTCACAAGCAAGGATGGGGCGAGGTTCTCCACTTTGTGAACAACTGGATGAGCAAACAGTCCAACAGTTTGAGAACAACGTTTCTCAATGTGAAAGTGCAAGGAATTTAGTGATGTCATCATGGATGGTCCATAATATCATCAAAAGATTCAGATAATCTGGAGGAATCTCCACATGTAAGCGGCAAGGCTGAAAATCAACATCGAATGCCCATGACCGTTGGTCCCTCAGGTGGCACTGCATTAAAAACCGACATCATATATAACCAAGTGGGCACAGGAACGCCTCGGACAACCATTGTCAGTTAACAGAGTTTCTTGCTATATCTACAAGTGCAAGTTAAAACAACAAAGCGAAAGCCATCCATCAACAACACAGAGAAACGCCGCCAGCTTCTCTGGGCCCATGCTCATCTGAGATGGCCTGATGCAAAGTGTGCTGTGGTCTGACTAGTCCATACTTAAGTTTGCTAAATATCTTAAAAATCTTTTAATTTTGTTATTAGGAAATTAATGTTTTAGAATACCTTAATAATTTGCCACAGCCACCAGCCTGACCAAATCCAAAACACATTTTGAAAAGCTGCTGAAGATATAAGATGCTGTAGAGAGCTGAATGGAGGCTCAGTGATGTTCTGCATGCTGTGCTGGATGTACACAGGTACCAGTGTCCGTGTGCAGTATGCCTTGTCCCCCAGGAACTTGGAAAGCCATACAGAAAGGACAGCCCATCTGCTGCTTCAACTGCTTACCATGTCCAGAAGGGGAGATCAGCAACAACACTGGTATTCCTTCCTTTGACTAAGAATATGAGTGAGCACCCAATTTTTAATTGAAGTTAACCACATAAAAAATGATATGATGAGCCTTAAAGTCTCAAAAATGGATATGGCAGCTATTTTTATTTTTATCAGCACAGTGATCGGAATGGCATGCTCATCTCCATTCATTATATCGCAGGCTGCCACACAACTCTGAAAAGAAATGCTTTGGTGCACAGTTTAGCTGAGATTTGCAGAGAAACTATCCATTATTATCACATATTACTGTAGTGATTTTTCTATAGCCCAACTATGATATAATCGTAGGTACATATAACTTTTGTGAAAATTTCATTGGATTAGAGCGGGGGGGGGGACTTGGTCTGCGTTACATCACACTTTCATTATTTATTCAGACTGAATACCAAATGTGACCTTGGTTAAACCCAGTGTTTCCCAACCCAGTCCTTGGGGCACACCAGTCAGATCCAGGTATTTGTGTTGTTCCATTGTAAGCACACCTGATGCAAATGATCAAGTCCATGATTAGTCGAATCAGGAGTGCTTAAGGTGGTACACAATCAATACCTGGATCTGACTGGTGTGCCCCAAGGACTGGGTTGGGAAACATTGGTTAAATCATTATGTCACAGTGCTGTAGCAAGCTAGCTAAGTGTCACTCGCATTTACTTTGCTAGCTAGCGTGCATGCAGTGTCTTTTCATACCACTATGTAACATTAGTTTGTTAGCAAGCAAGCTAACATTAGCGAGCTATTCACTTGACTGAATTTACAAACCGTTGCTAGTTCAACCAAAAATGTCTGTGAATCAGTGACTGGCTATGTGAGCAGAGCGATCGAATTAGTTCAGTGCTAACATACTTGGGCACTAGGGGAAATTGCATTTGTTTTCTCTTAAATTACGCTATCCAGTGATGTGATAAAAGGAATCTTATACTCTTGATCATGTCATAAGAAAGTTATGAAACTCAGTGAATAAATTTTGGGTTTTTTGCTCGCTAAATGCAAAATTTACTCAACTCATTTCTTAACTTTCATATGACACTCCTGTAAAATCCTCAATTTACTCTACCCCACCGCAGGGTATTAGCCTGGTTTACTGTTTTCTTTTTTTTTTTTTTTATGTCAGTAAATGCATGAAAATCATGATGTTATGCAAAATATGCTTTTGTAATTTGTATTATGTTTCATTTTCTATTAATGCTTGTTGGTTCTTTTAAATTATATCTTTTTATTTATTTCCATTTTTAGCATTTCAATACACTGTTCTTAATTCTTTCCTCACTTGAAAGGTTCAGTAAAATGCCAGAAGTGTCCCAATCAATTCTGGTCTAATGCTGCTCGAACTACCTGCATTCCAAAAGAGGTGGAATTCCTGTCATTCCAGGAGCCTTTGGGAATCATCCTAGCAGCTCTTTCCATAACAGGAGTGGTTCTGATATCCAGCGTTATCGCCACCTTATTTTCCTATCGGGACACGCCCCTTGTTAGGGCAAATAACGCAGAGCTGAGCTTCCTGCTGCTGCTGTCACTCTCTCTCTGCTTCCTGTGTGCACTGGCCTTCATTGGTCGCCCCACCCCCTGGTCCTGTATGTTGCGCCACACACTCTTTGGCATCAGCTTTGTTCTCTGCATTTCCTGTGTCCTGAGCAGGACGGTGGTGGTACTGATGGCCTTCCGCGCTTCTGTCCCAGGCAGTAACATCATGCGGTACTTTGGCCCAGTGCAGCAGCGAGTGGCCATCTCCCTCTGCACCTCCATTCAGGTGCTCATATGTGTGCTGTGGTTGGTTCTGTCACCACCCATCCCAGCAGAGATACATGGCCATAGTCCCAGGATCATTCTCAAGTGTGATTTGGGCTCAGTGGCTGGCTTTATCTGTGTACTAGGCTACATCGGCCTGCTGGCAGCCACCTGCTTCCTGCTGGCCATTTTTGCCAGGAAGCTTCCAGACAACTTCAATGAAGCCAAATTCATCACCTTCAGCATGCTCATCTTCAGCGCTGTTTGGATCACCTTCATCCCTGCCTACTTCAGCTCCCCAGGGAAATACACTGTTGCAGTTGAGATATTTGCCATCTTAGCCTCAAGCTATGGACTTCTCCTCTGTATCTTTGCTCCGAAATGTTATATAATCCTACTTCGACCAGACAAGAATACTAAGAAGAAGTTAATGGCCAAATAAAGCTGATATTCCTTTTAAATTAGTAAAACACTGATCTCAAGGTTAATGAAAATGTATCTGCCCTTATTCAGAAGTTGTGTCACTGAATAAGTCAAATTCCACTGTTGAAATTGATTTATATATTAAAAACATATTTCTCCTCCCGAAAGAATGGTCATGCCATAAAACTTGGCTGTCTATTCAATAGAAAGGCGGTTTTTTTGTAATTGGTAGTGCTTGACCTGAGAGAATGGAGAAAATAAGCTGTGTTATTAAATTTTGTCAGATGATAGTAAACCTTCAATAAGCACAGTGCTCTGAGCTTGCTGTTTTAGCCATGAATATTGATGAGATTAATATAACTTCCCTAACTCCTACTAACAGCTGGTCAGAAATGCTAACATAGGGTAAACCCTAATAGCACTGCCGGGTACCAAATGGGTGGATAGTTTGGGTCTCATGTCTAAAAAACTTGCATTGCCTGATTGCAAGCTGTAACACTGCTGTTTTAGGAAGAAAACACTATTGGGCTTGCTCTACCAAAGATGGCATGTCCCTTTCGCCCGACGGGCTTTGGTTATTTTTTCCAGTTTCTTTTCAGGATCCTGAAGTAAATTCTTGGCGCTCTCCAGTCTATTTGTGGCTCAAAGCTTTGGTGTAACATTACAAATGCTTTTATATCTTCCTCTAAAGAATCAGCAATTTCATCTAAAAGATACTTTCCTCTGAGAAATTCCCTGCGGCACATCAACTCCACCTGTTTTTCCATTGAAGCACACTTCACATTTACTGCAGTGGCAGCACTATTTGTCCCCGGCTTGAATATAGCCTGGAATTTCTGAGTTCAATATATAAACTGTTAAATATCGTTCTTCTGTTTCTAAAAGAACATTGCCATCTGCCAGAGTATTCTAGTGGTTGTTCTATCTATGGTGGACAGGATGCTTAAATTTTGGATCTGAACGGCCGGTCAGCCTCTCTCAATCCGAGGGGATGGGCATACCAAAAAGGAGTTTTTGCAGGGTATAGGCAAATTTGCGCACAGCCCAATCTGAACCGTCTTCTGGTTATATGTACCTACTAGTGGGACTGTCCAGAAAATAGATTTGAAATGTGATATTTGCATACAGGAAGTGAACTGTGACCTATTAAGTGATTTCATGATTTTCGTGGGGCAAGGCCTCAAAGTCTATATTTAAACCCGGAAATGATTGTTCTGAAAAACCAGATGATTCTTAATGGCTACACAACTGTAAGAAGAGGTCTGGGGAACACCAGGTGCAGATTGCAGAAGTGTTTATTAAACACAAAGGGAAAAATGGCAGACACGCCAGAAACAAAACACCGTGCACAAGCACTGAACAAATGGGAAGTATTCTAAAGTATTCTGCTAAAGGCAGGGGGAAACAGAAATACTCACTCCAAGAGTGGTTAAGCTAAGAAAACAAAAACTGAACCTAACTAAACTGACAGACACACTGGGAGACTTAAACATGGGGCAGACAAGACAAGAACACAGCAAAAAACGACTCAGAAATCATAGACGGGAGGAACTCAGAAGGCATGAGGGGCTGAGACTTGTAGAACAGAGTCAGTACAGAGGATCCGTCTGACAATCGCTCCCAATGCAGCCACATATATAATCACAAGAGGAGGCGGGGACTCGAAATGCAATCTCAGACTGAAACAGAAACACATGGGATTAATAAACAATTACACAAGAACCGGGTTAACAGTAATGACTCGAGACAAGACGCTGAGACCATCAATCAAGCTAGACAGTTTAGATTAAGGTAATTTAAACGTGACAAGGGAAAACCACCACAAGACAAAGCGAAAGAAAGCATAGTTTAAATGTAGTTAATCAGATAGCTCAGGCGGAATATACAGAAGCCAGAAATGCACACACTCGCTAAATGAGTTAATCGAGGTTAACACTACGTGATGAAATATTTACAATCACCCTCAAATAAGTGCTAGTTAGTACGGGTTAGTAATATCCTATCAGAGAACGCATTCACTCAGAGTTTCGCGAGACCCAGAATTAAACACAGCTGGAAGCAATGAATGAAATACCAGAGCCGAAACCGAAAGAGGAAACATGATTGGACGACGAGACGCAGGCATGCTGAAGGCAGTCACGCGACATCACTGGAGACAGATTGGGAGTGGATTGTCAGATGGCTGAACTGAAGCTGGAAATATAATCCGAAAGTAAAGCACAAGCACAAATAAGCACGGAACAACACACGAAAGGGCAGAATCATAACAACAACGACATGATGGACATTTTGATCCCAACCATAAGTATATATGTGAAAAACTGAAGAAGTTTCAGACAATTTTACCTTGAAAACTGCATCTGTCTTAATGCTAAATGTAAAGTTCATCTTGAAAAACAACCAGGTTCCTCTGAAAACACACCTAAGATATTTTCACAAAAGTTGCCTCATATAGTAAACTAAGTAATGCGCGAGTGTCGTTAAATTGCCTTGTGGATTTTGCAATGTAATTATAGACTTAGAATTTTTTAGAAGCCATTGGTATTGTTCAGCATCGTATTGTTTATAAATAAAACACCTTCCATGTGATGATGATCCATAAATTAAATCAGCAATTGGACAGGATACCTTGGCCCTCATTTATCAAACTTGCGTACACCAAAAAATGGGTATACGCCAAATCTCCCGTAATAATCGGCATTTATCAATCCGAACATGAGCGAACGGTCCGCAAAACTCTCACGCAAGCCCTGACCAGGTGAACGCAAATCTGAAAAAGCAAACAACCAGCAGGAACGAGTGCAGCTGTCAAAAAGAGTAATAAACTATATGCAGCGATGTGGACGTCATGCTGTTGTTGGTCTTATTAGTAAAATAAAGAAATAGGAAAAATAAATGAATGAATAAATGAAATAATAAAAGTAGGTTGTTTCCAAATATAAGTGTAATTAATTTCTCTACACAAATGTCATTTATTTATTGAATGCTGCTTATAGAAAATACCACTTAAAATACGTTAGAAATTTTTTTTTAGCTTTTGACACACTTAAAATAAGAAATGTGAGAAATGTGCAACTGGGCACACAAGTACGAATAGTCGCTTTGATTTATGAATGAATTAAATCAAATGTCTGCTGCACTCCGGTTTTCAATCCCAACGGGGTTAACCACAGCATCAATAGTTTTCCAAACTGCAGCCTTCTGGGCTTTATGCTACTTTTAAAGCTTCCAAATAAAAATATTTTGTTTTTCTCCACCTCGGACGTGATCATTTATATTTCCTCCTCAGTGAAGTTCTTTCTTTTTTGCCGTCTTTCGAGAGTCCTTGTCGTAAAGTGGGCAGGACTATGCTTCCCGGAGCATGAATTTATTGGGGCGTGTCATGTAAATTACAATGGTTTCAGCCGCCAGATTTATCAATGCCACGGCAGTTCTACACCAACATCTGTGATGTGCACGCCTTTAGTAAATCCAACGTGACACCTGGTGAACGCTGATATTTACACCAGAATCTACACCAGATCCTACGCAAGTTTGATAAATGAGGGCCATTGAGAGGATTTCCTTAGATAAGGTTTTCCTCATCTGCCAAGTTTTCCTGAAGAAACAGTCTCTGTTTCATCAATGTTATTGTTTGATGTTGTAACATCATCTGTTGTGTCATTGTCATTGTCTGTGTCTGGTTTTGGTTGTTTTTTTGACATATTTTTTGATAATTGTTATGCAATTGTTTATCACCCATTTCTTTGGCATAATTGTGTTTTTGCAATATAAATGCACTGTGTATATGATTTATAAAATGTATCACATGAAACAGCTGTAGTATGTACAGCATGAGCATTCAACAGGGGTAGGGAACCTTCTCCAGAAAGAGCCACTGTGGGTGCAGGCTTTCATACCAACTGTGGGTGCAGGCTTTCATACCAACCAAGCTGCTACATACCTGATTCTACTAACCTGGAACAAAAATTCCAGAATCAAGTGTGTAGTAGCTTGGTTGGTATGAAAGCCTGCACCCACAGTGGCTCTTTCTGGAGAAGGTTCCCTACCTCTGGCATACAGCAATGTTGAATGTTTTGTGGTTCACAAAATCATTGGTGTGACCACAAGCGCAGACTACACTTTGCTCAGTGGAGTAAAATAAAGGCCTGGGAGACTTTGAACCTATAAAATGTTCAAAAGTTTATGAAAACATCTAAATGGCTTTTCTGAGAAATATGTAGTATATAATGAGGCTTGAATACACCATGTTACCGGTCTCACAATTTAACGACACTCCCACATTATTAAGCAAACTATATGAGGCAACTTTTGTGAAAATATCTTAGGTGTGTTTTCATTGGAACCTGGTTTTTCGAGATGAACTTTACACTTTGCATCAGGACAGATGCATTATTGAATGGAAAATTGTTTGATACTTCTTCGCTTTCACATATATACTTATGTTTGGTATCATAATGTCCATCATGTTGTGTAGTCATTTAAAATCATCCGGTTTTTTCAGAACAATCCTTTATGGGTTTAAATATTGACTTTGAGGCCTTGCCCCACAAAAATCTTGAAATCGCTAAAAAGGTCATGGTTCACTTCCTACATGCAAATTTCACATTTCAAATCTATTTTCTGGACAGTCCCACGTATAACCAGAAGATGGTTCAAATTGGGCTGAGGGCAAATTTGCCTTGACCCTGCAAAACCTCCTTTAGAAGTATAATTTGTAATTTGATTTACAGCCCAAGAGCCTTCATTTTTTTGCCAGAGATCTGGCAGACCGTTCCTGGTAAATGAGTAGGGAATTCTAGAGGCAGGCAACATTGTGGAAAGTCCAGCACTGTTCTTTTGCATAAACTAACCTCATTGAAATTTTACAAAGCCACAAGGCAGGAAAGGTTAAGAGAATTAAACATAACAAGATAATACTAACGATCATAAAAACTAACTGACACAAAGACCAGAAAACTTTGACCAATGGCCCAACTGCTCACTGACCATGAATATGTTTAAAGAATGAATTGTTGTTCTTATCATGGATAAAGAACAATTTTCTATTTGAATGTACATAATATACTTAAACATGAATAAATACTTATACATGATATTACTAATGTAGGTACAGGCTACCACACTTCGCAACGAGTTAAGCAATCTAGTGCAAACTACTTAGCTTAGTAGTGACTTCAAGCAGATGAAAGTCATACAACCTGTCATGGTTTTGCCCCCACCGGCTACAAACAGCAAACCGGCGGACACTGGGACCATGTTCCCAAAAAGTGGATAAGGGACCCACACGCACAGGCTGAGTTCAAAAATAGAGATATTTAATAAAACTGATAAAAACACAATACAAAGCTCAGGGGAACACAACAACACAGGGCTCAGGCATCAAAATGCAGCTACACTGCCAAACTGGTACTGCCCTCCCCCCAAGGCACGCCTCCTGGCATGTCAGAAACACACGGCGCCCTCCTCTGGAACACACAGCCCCGCCACCGGAACACACGGCGCCCACACCTGGCGCCCTCCTCCGGAACACACGGCATTGCCCTCCACACGGTGCCCACCTCCGGAACACAACTAGCGCCCACCTCCGGAACACTGCTCCCCAAACTGGGCCTTGGACAAAAAACGCTGCCTCTGCTTCCCTAAAACTCAGCCTGGCTGGGTCCCATACTGGCAGCAGCATTCTATCATTGTTTAGCAACAGGTGTGGCTCGTTAGGGTGGAGACGAAGACAGCTGGAGGGGGGAGGGACCGCATGTCCCATGAACACAAGGACATCAGAAAAATATTACCTGAAACACAGTATGACACAGTTGGATGATGGGATCACAGCGTAGGTCTGGAGATGGAGTAGTTTACATAGCAAGCGGAACAGTGGAAAAAGCATGTACGTTCGACGTGTGTTTGTGTGTGCTTCTAATCAAGTTTTAAAGGGCAAGATAAATCATCAACAGAACTGAAAATGGTTAGCTAATATTATTATGAGTACACCACATGACAAAATAAGGGATATAAGCACTTGTAATGTAAAAAATCTGAATTTATCTGGAACCTCCCAAACAGCATTCATTCATTCATCTTCTATACCTGCTTATTTCTCACTAGGGTCACGGGGCAAGCTGGAGCCTATCCCAGCTGGCTACAGGCAAAGGCAGAGACCTCCCAAAGAGCATGATTTCCCCAATAGCATTAAGATCAGCCTGGGCAAAGCCCACCTGAATTCCACAAGGTCACAGGGTACTGAAAATCAACTAGAGGGCATAGGTACATCAGTTTTAGCCATAATTTAATTAAGCCTATTTGTATCCCCCGAACGAGTTCGGAGGATACTATGGATTTGGCCTCGTCACGCGTCCGCCGCGTCCGTAGAGATTTTCTTGTGAACGGTCTACAGCCCACACTGATTCTTTTCAAATTTTGCAGGGACATGTATTATGGTAAGTTCACAACACCTATTGATTTTGGGTACTCTGGGGCCATCTGGGCCCAACTGGGGGGCCTCCAGGGGATACATGTACTCGGTTGCTGAGTGCTCTAGTTCCTAAATGGGATAATTGTCAATATAAAAATGTGCTAAAGATCCGGAAATTAAAATTCATAAAAACTGCAAACAAACTTTAGTGGCGTGGTCCCAAGGAAGCTCCATATAAAATATGAAGTGAATCTGGCGAATCCAAAAGATTTTCTTTTCTTTTTTTTTTTTTTTTAATTCGGCATCTCCAATCCCACTCGAATCTGGAATGCCCAATTGGTGAACTATGTACAAAGCTTGCTCGTATGCAACCCCTTGCTGCCAACACAGGATAGTGAGGACAGCTCACGGCTCTCCTCCAATGCACGTGCCTGTCAACCACTGATTCTTATACACTCATTGGTTGAATCTTCGTAAGTTCAGAACAAGGGCTGAGGATACCCGGACGTGAACAAACCCTGAGTCATCCTGACGAGCGCCCGTCTGGCCAACAGGAAGCGCTGGAGCAACGAACAAAACTGGTTTTGCATCTCAAATCTGGCAGCCCCTTCCCAATTTGAAACCCTGTAGCGCGATGGCCAATTGTGCACTATTCTGAAAAAGCTGCCAACCCCTGTCGGTGGGTACGACCGGGGCTCGAACCCGCGACGTGATAGTCACCTCTGCACTGCAGCGCAGTGTCAACAAGCCGGTGAGCTTGAAGCCATAAGTAAAAGAATTTTGTCCCAAAAAGCACGCCAATAAAATTGAGTCTACAAGTGATTTAAACACAAATAAAGACTCAGCAGCTCTAATAGGAAGTTGGAGGCCTTACAAGTGTTTTGGAGCTTTAACCTAAGAAGCTAGATCTCCTTAGTTTTCAACTTTGACTCTGGAACGGCCAGTAATGCTTGCTCTGAGGACCTGAGCAATCTTATAGTTCTATAAGGAAATAAAACCTCACTGGTATGTTCTGGGATCAGGCCATGAAGTGCCCTGTTGGTAATCAATAAAATTTTAAAATAAATTCTAAAATGAATTTCCCTGAGAGGTGGAAGGGTCACTGCAAACCAGTGTTGAGTTATTCACCTTTATGTCCATTGATGAATCATTGCTATTGGGATGTATTTACTGCATGATTAGACTTTTCTTTCATTGATTTGGACCATTTTCCTCTATTTACCTTTAAGTACTGTATACATTGATGTTACCACACTATTGCTGAAGAAATTTTAACAAAAGAAAGGAGGGGCTTAGTTTATGGGTTGAGAAGATTGGCATGAGTCACAACTTCAGTGAAAAAGTAAAAAACAAATCACAGTTTGCATTTTTCACTTTATGTCATTGTTTACAGCTCATTGGGTGCCAACAGCAATAGGCGGGCACTAAGACCATGGGCCTTGTAATATTGGCCTGATAATTTGAGTAAATATGTATTCTGATAAGTGACTCTTCATATAATAATCATGTTTATTTTGTTGCAAAGTATGCCAATAAAGCTGATCTACATCTATATCTATCAACTTCTGGGAGCGTACGCTGGCACGTGTGGCTGCCGCTGCTCTCCGGTTTGCTGTTGAGTGTTTTGTTTTGAGAATTTCTGCCTAAAGACTGTTGGATTTAGCTTTTTACTACGGACTACCGTTTTCATCACGGATATATTTTTCCTTAACAAGCACTGTTGCACTAAGCTGTAAATTGCTGGGATCTGCACCTTGGGTTTGCTCGCTACATGTCACCGGTTTAACTCAAGCCCTCTCTGTCGTAGTTATCTCAGTCTCTTCCCAGTGTTCACGTGGGTAAGTTTCACCTTCCTCACTGTTGTGCGCTGGGCATAGCGTCGTTTGACAGGGCTGGTAGCCCCCCGTCCTGTTAAACGAGTGCTGGTCTGTTTCTGCTCGCAGCTGGCCGATCGAGGTTTGCTGACTAGGCTCTGTGTGTGTATTGACTTACCTGTTGAACGGGGAGTTAAAATGCGTCCTGTACGTTTTTAGCCTCAGCAACTCACCATCTCGTCGCCTTATGGACATTGTGGACCATCTGCACATGCCGTGCCTTTACTGCGTCGTGTCTAACCATGGATGCATCTTTCTCTGCTACTGAACTCCTTAAATGGAACTCACCGTCTTTTCATGTTCCTGTTGGAATATACAAATTGTGTGCTAGCCTAGGCATCGCTCGTCAGCCCCGCTATCTGCATCGGCGCATTCGCCGCAAATCCTTCCTTCAAGTCTACGTTCCTTACGGCTGTATCCCAACTATCCTCTCCGCTCTGCCTACTCGTTGCTCGATTTAGCGACGTAGAATCGGTGGCATTGTCCGACGTAATCTCCTGCCCGTGCCTTCTTCCCAATCCTCTACTGCAGCCCACATCCCGGTGCACTGGACCCCTCGCCTTGTTGCTGAGTCTACCGGCTCTGGTGATGGAGTAAATGCGTCGAACCACCGTCAGCTGACGTTTAGTAGGACTGTGTCGCCGACGTTGTCTGCACAACAAATACCTCTTAAATTAGCACTTTTAAATACCTGCTTTCTGGCTAATAAGACTTTTATTTTGAATGACATTATTATTTCACATAAACTGGATTTTCTAATTTTACCTGAAACCTGGCTGAATGTTGGGGATCTGTCTTCATTTGGTGATCTCTGGCCCCCAAACTTTTCTTTTCTAAACTCCCCTAGGGCGTCTGGATGTGGAGGTGGCTTAGCCACAATTCATAACAATTCTTTAAAATGTAGACTTCTGCCAATTGATATGTACTCCTCCTTTGAGGTACAACTTCTAGCTATTAATGCCCAGTGCCTTGTCCTCTGCGCCTTGGTATACAGACCCCATAAATCCTCCAGTAATTTTATATCAGAGTTTTCTGATCTCCTGTCCCATATGGCTACTTGCTCTGACAAATTACTGATTTTAGGGGATTTTAATATCCGTGTGTTGTCCAACTACATCTTTGGTAAATGGATTTTAAGTCTCCGAGACTCCTTCAACCTAAGTCAAGCAGTCTCAGGCCCAACCCATCACAAGGACCACACACTTGATTTAGTCTTATCCTCTGGCCTTCATATTGCCAACCTGTAGATCTCCAACATCAGTGTGTCTGATCACCTGTTGATTGAGTTTGAGTCTTCTTGGATTAGCCCACCTCCCGCCCCCCTCCAACCACACTCCCTCATAAGATCAATAAACTCTACCACAACCGCTAATTACTCCAATACATTTAGGAGCTCTCACCTTTCTCATACAGTATTTCTGATGCTTTATCCACCTGCTCTGACACATCCTTGATAATTTTATTCATTTATTCTTACGTCTTTTGGTTTTGGTTTTTTTTTTTTTAGTGCTTGTCCTTTTATGACTTGCCTTTTCTAAATTTTGTACCTGCTTTTAACGTTATTTGCTTTTGTATGTTTTATTTCTTGTTTTAAACCTCTGTGATGCCTTAGCTCTGAGCTATATTAAGCTAAGCTAAGCTATGTTTCATGCTAATGTTTTTACTCTCCCTGCCTTTTTTGTAAAGCATTTTGGGTCAACTCCTGTTTTTTTTTAAATGTGCTATATAAATAAATTGTCTTGACTTGATTTTTTTTGAAGAAATTTTGTCTTGCTTCCAAACTTTAGGCCTGTAGTGTATGCAAGGACCATAACTTCATCATAACTTATTTTTTGAGAATACTAATGTAGCATTTCATTAATTGTTCTATCTCATATCTAAGAGACTTCAGTGAATTTTTTTTTGTTTAAAAATTATAGAATGCATGCAGTGTTCGTTCAGGCAACACAGGCTATGCTCAAAATTGTACTCCTGTCGACATGTTATCCCAGTATATACTGGATATGTCATGCTACTGTATCTATTAGTAGCATATTACACAATAGTACAATGTATTGGCTAGCATATGACAATAACTTTTTCTTGCATCTCAGCCACATGACTACAAAGTCATCACGATCACCTAGGTGTTCGTGGGACTCCGTGCCATTGATATAAGAGTGTATAATAGCACATATCATTTGCTGTATTACTTGCATACATTCCCTTTTTTATCTCTTATCATACATTGATGCATTTGTGACAGATACAGATGTTGCTTATCATTACACTGGACCCCCTCCCCCCACACACAAAACGGATTGCCTGTGCCTTCTTCAGTTCTTCATACCTTGTGTTTCTGTTGCAACGCCCTTGAGGCATTTACAGAGGATCTGCTCTTGGTTCCTTCTTGTGCATTTTTTTTTTTTTAAGTTTACTCATCTCGACCAACAACAACAGCAAAAACAGAAAATAAGCTACAGTCCATAAAGGATAAAAATTTATATAAATACCACAAAATATAATACAATACATCACTTGGTATTCATCAGAAGACTGAAAATTTGTAATTTGATTGAGAAGGACCAGGAAGAAGCAAGAATGCTAATCAAGTCCTACCCCATCATTACAGTAACAGTATACTTAAAGATTGTTATTTTAGACCCAAAGTAATACTCACCAAGATATC
Organism: Gymnothorax reevesii; assembly: GCA_029721435.1. Taxonomy (NCBI): domain Eukaryota; kingdom Metazoa; phylum Chordata; class Actinopteri; order Anguilliformes; family Muraenidae; genus Gymnothorax; species Gymnothorax reevesii. Next base: position 139,885,210 of record CM056574.1, read on the forward strand.
TTTATCATTGCAATTGCAACCTTCCCTACATCATTAAATCATGATTTTTTTTCAGTTTTTTGAGCTCCGCTTCATCTCTGTATTTGTCCATGATTAATTTCTTATGTTCGATTTTAAAGTGTGTAATATTATTGCTCTGCCTAATGTCATCATCAAGGCTATTCCACAGGATCACCCCACAAACTGATATGCACATGCTTTCTTGTGTCGTATAGACACAAGCTTGTTTCAGATTTATGTGATTTTTTGATATATATGTATTTGCATATTGCGTATGCATGTCTTTTGGGTATGTGTATTTATTTGTTTAATGCATACGTTTCTGCTTACCTGTCAGGTGTTGGGTCAGATGACTTTCTTTCATTGGCTGTGTATGGTATATAGGTGAGACCACACCCATTGCCTCTGTTTGAAGCCCTGATGAAGACCCATTGCGGTCGAAACATGTTGGCTTTTTTAATGTTCTAGCCACTATAATATAGGCTTTTTAATGACTTTTTCCTTTCATCTTTTACATGTGAGTGCCTGCATTGCCTTCTCATTTCAGATTGTGCCTTGCTTTAAATATGATTTGTAGAGTTTTAAATTTTATTAGATCCATGAATTTCAGAATGTTTGATTTTAAAAACAGTATATTTGTGTTCTCGGTAACCCACATGATGCATTAACCTTACTGCATTTTTTTGCAGTGTGCATATCTTTTGTAAGTTGCTCCTGTATTACCACAGACTTCCACACAGCAGCTGAGATATGGTAGAATTAGTGTGTTATATAGCATGTACATTGTTTTTTGGTTCAGCATATGTCTAGTTTTCCACAATATCCCAACACTTTTACAGATCTTGGAGCACAGATATTTAACCTGAGATTTCCAACAGAGCTTATGGTCAAATACAACACCCAGAAACTTATATTCATAAACCCTTTCTATCATTTCCTTATTAATTTTGAACTGTACCTCTGCATTTGTTTTACGCTTTCCAAACAACATGTATTTTGTTTTGTTCAAGTTTAAGGACAATTTGTTTTCATCGAACCAGCTTTTAATTTTACCCATTTCTTTTGTGACCACCTCTAATAACTGATGTAAATCCATTCCAGAACAAAATATATTTGAATCATCAGTAAAAACAAAAAAATTTTGCAAATCTGATACTTTGCAAATGTCATTGATATATAAAATAAACAATTTGGGACCCAGTACTGAGCCCTGTGGGACCCCACAAGTACAAAACCCAAAACCAGTAAAGTTGGCACGTTATGTACATCGTAGATAAAAACAGAATACAATGATTTGCAATCCTTTTTAACTTATATTCAATTGAATACACTGCAAAGACAAGATGTTTAATTTTCAAACTGAGAAACTTTTTTTTTTTGTTGTTGCAAGTAATCATTAACTTAGAATTTAAAGGCAGCAACACATTGCAAAAAAGTTGGCACAGGGGCCTTTTCACCACTGTGTTACATCGCCTTTCCTTTTAATGACACTCAGTAAACGTTTTGGACCTGAGGAGACCAATTTTTTAAGCTTTTCAGGTGGAACTCTTTCCCATTCTTGCTTGATGTACAGCTTAAGTTGTTCAACAGTCCGGGGTCTCCGTTGTCGTATTTTACGCTTCATAATGCACCACACATTTTCAATGGGAGACAGGTCTGGACTACAGGCAGGCCAGTCTAGTACCCGCACTCTTATACTACGGAGCCATGCTATTGTAACACATGCAGAATGTGGCTTGGCATTGTCTTACTGAAATAAGCAGGGGCGTCCATGAAAAAGACATTGCTTGGATGGCAACATATGTTGCTCCAAAACCTGTATATACCTTTCAGCATTAATGGTGCCTTCACATATCTGTAGGTTGCCCATGTCTTGGGCACTAATACACCCCCATACCATCACAGATGCTGGCTTTTGAACTTTGCGCCTATAACAGTCCGGATGGTTCTTTTCCTCTTTGGTCCGGAGGACACGATGTCCACAGTTTCCAAAAACAATTTGAAATGTGGACTCGTCAGACCACAGAATACTTTTCCACTTTGAATCAGTCCATCTTAGATGAGGTTGGGCCCAGCGAAGCCGGCGGCGTTTCTGGGTGCTGTTGATAAATGGCCTCGCTTTGCAGAGTTTTAACTTGCACTTGCAGATGTAGCGACAAACTGTAGTTACTGTTAGTGGTTTTCTGAAGTGTTTCTGCGCCCATGTGGTGATGTCCTTCACACTGATGTCGGTTTTTCATGCAGTACCGCCTGAGAGATTGAAGGTCACGGGCATTCAATGTTGGTTTTCGGCCTTGTCGCTTACGTGCAGTGATTTCTCCAGATTCTCTGAACCCTCTGACGATATTACGGACCGTGTGAGATGAAATCCCTAAATTTCTTGCAATAGCTGGTTGGGGAATGTTGTTTTTAAACTGTTCGACAATCAGCTCATGCATTGGTTCACTAAGTGGTGACCCTCACCCCATCTTTGTTTGTGAATGACTGAGCATTTCAGGGAAGCTGCTTTTATACCCAATCATGGCACCCACCTGTTTAAAATGATAAATTGCATATATGAGTTAGTGGATCTATAATTTCTTCAATTGTTTTCTTTATCAAACTCATGTCAATGTCGTTCCAATCTGTGGACGTTTTATTTTTACATCCATTAGCAACTTTTTCATAATTTCATTTTTTTCTATTGTTCCCAACAGGATTGAGTTTGGATTTCTTTCTCTGTAGTCCTCAATAATGTATTTCTCTCCAGTTTTATTTATTTCACTAGCCAGTTTTGGACCCACATTCACAAAAACATTATTAAATCCTTCAACAGCCTCATTCATGTTGGTAATCGTTGTTTCGTTATCAGTAACAAGAGTTGTCGGAAAGACAACAATTTTCGCCGGGGGGCAACCTTCATTATTTACTGTTTTACTTCCTGTGCTTTAAAAAGGATACTACTTCGTATGGAATATTGTAAAGTTGATTTAAGCCCTACCTCTTATGGTTCAAAAGTTATGGGCAAGGTTGAAGTTTTTTGAAGGTCGGTCAAAGGTCAAGGTCAACATTGCCAGGTCTTGAATTTCCGCATGAGTAGGAAGGTCTGACACCAAGGACTACACATGCAAGTTATGAAAGTCCTATGTCTCAGGGTTCCAAAGTTACATGTCTGGGCAAGGTTAAAGTTTTTAAAAGGTCGGTCAAGTTGCTAAGTGAAGAATTTCAGCATAAGTGGAAAGGTCTGACACCAAGGAGTACACATGCAAAGTATGAAAGCCCTGCCTCTCACGGCTCAAAAGTTATGGGCAAGGTTAGATTTTTGTAAAGGTCGATCAACGCTCAAGGTCAAGGTCACGAGGTCAAAACTTTTGGCATTGGTAGGTAGGCCTGGCATCAAGGAGTATACATGCAAAGTATGGAAGCCCTATCTCTCACAGTTCAAAAGTTCTAGGCAAGGTTAAAGTTTTTGTTATGGGCAAGGTTTAAGTTTTTTTAAAGGTCATGGTCAAGGTCATGAGGTCAAAATTTCGGCATCAGTACGTAGTTCTTGCACCAAGGAGTATACATGCAAAGTATGAAAGCCCTATCTCTCACGGTTTAAAAGTTATAGACAAGGTTAAAGTTTTTGTTATGGGCAAGGTTAAAGTTTTTTAAAGGTCGGGTAAAGGTAAAGGTCATCAGGTCAAACCTTGGCATCAGTAGGTAGGTCTTGCACCAAGGACTATACATGCAAAGTATGAAAGCCCTGTCTGTCACGGTTCAAAAGTTATGGGCAAGGTTAAAGTTTTTTTAAAGGTCGGTCAAAGGTCAAGGTCACGAGGTCAGAAATTTTGGCATCGGTAGGTAGGTCTGGCATCAAGGAGTACACATGCAAAGTATGAAAGCCCTATCCCTCATGGTTCAAAAGTTATAGGCAAGGTTAAAGTTTTTCTGCACGCGGACGCACGCAGACGGACGCGGACGCCGGGGGTACGACAATTGCTCTCCGGACATTCGTCCCGGCGAGCTAAAAAGTTCTGGATAGTTTGGTTTGATTTGTTTATTCCTAATAATTCCATTTAATGTATTCCATATTCCTTTAATATTTTTTCTGTTTCTGTTAATATTTTGGTATAATAATTCCTTTTACATGTCCTTATTATACTAACTAGTTTGCTTTTATATTTCTTATATTTTAGCTCTGCCTCTTTCATTCTGTGTTTAATAAATTTCCTGTAAAGAGAGTTCTTTTTTTTTTACAAGGATTTTGCAGTCCTTTGGACATCCAAGGGTTTTCTGGAAAGTTACTCTTGCTACTAAATTGTGTTGATGGACAATTCCTGTCATATAAAGTTATGTATGTACTAGATCTAAAAATAAATCATATGCTTTGTTTACATTGGTTTTTTTAAATATATCACTCCAATTATAATTCAGCAAATCATTTCTAAATGCAGATATTGATTCTTCACTTCTCACTCTCCTGTATCTGATTTCATTAGACTCCTTTTTTTGATAATCACAGTCATATATTATAAAGACAGGCAGGTGGTCACTAATGTCCTTCATTAATAAACCACTCACAGTGTTGTTATCCATATTGTTGGTGAATATATTGTCTATCAGAGCGGCAGCGTGAGATGTTATTCTGATAGGTTTTGTAATTGCAGGATAAAGACCCATGCTATACATGGCTTCTGTGAATTCATCTATCTTTTGGTGTTTATTGGGATTTAATAAATCTATGTTAAAATCCCCTCAGATAAAGCTGACCTTTTGCTTTGTTTTGGAAAACATCTTTTCCATTTCAATGCTAGATCCCGGTTTTCTGTAAACACATCTAACAATGTCATTTTTCATTCTTTCCATACATATCTCAATTGTAATGCATTCCATCACATCATCAATGATTACAGACATGCAGCTGACAACTTTGTAGTTAAGTTCTTTGTCCACAAAGAGAGCCACACCACCTCCACTTTTGCTCCCTCTATTAACTTAATTAAATTCATATCCTTGCAGATTGAAATCTGCTCCCTTGTCTGCATTTAGCCATGTTTCAGAAACTGCTACAGTATTAAAAGATTTTTTAAATTGTCCTAAAAATTCTTTTATACTCTGGAAGTTTGGTTATAGAATTCTACTATTAAAGTGAATGATCGATATTCCATGCTCATATTTGATATTTTTTGCTAAATTGTTGTTCTGTGTAATAGCAGCAGTAAGTATTTATGATATTGTAGAGGTTATATTCTGGATCTATATCACTTTCCAATTCCATCATGTAGTATGAATATACAATAAGCAGATATGATATACTTTGTACAATATACATACAACAAAAATATAAAAGCAACACTTTTGTTTTTGCTCCCATTTGTCATGAGATGGACTCAAAGATCTAACATTCATTCCAGATACACAATATTACCATTTTTCTCAAACATTGTTCACAAATCTGTCTAAATGTGTGATAGTGAGCACTTTTGCTTTGCTGAGACAATCCATCCCACCTCACAGGTGTGCCACATCAAGATGCTCATCAGACACCATGATTAGTGCACAGGTGTACCTTAGACTGCCATTTTCACTCAAAATAAATCAGATGAATAAAATTAGCTATTTTGTTGTTTGAAGTGCTCGGGAAGAACTACACAAAGCCAATTAAATTTAAACTCTGTTTTGGAGCTATGATACAAAAACCACCAATTTTGTAACCAAGTTACCGCGTGACCAGACCCTAATGTGTATATAATTGCATTTGAGAGATTTAATGGCAAATATGGGCAGATACACACAAAGATATGGCCTTTAGCTTCATAAAAATACAGTATACATGTTGCTAAGTTCAACGTAGTGGAAAAGTTCTTGTTTTTGTTCTTTTTAAAAATTCATTTTCATTGTCGCATGATTCCAGCAGCAGGACTGCACCATGTTGTCAATGCAACCATGCTGTCAAACCTGTCAATCAATTAGACTTTGTATCATTGTACATCAGAGAGGAGGCATCAGTATGTGACTCGAGGGCTTTTGTAAATAATTTCCTCCAGGCAAAAGCAAGCCAAATTAGCTGTTTCCCCTGGACTAGATGCCTCAATAATTAAATGGGCTCGACAAGGGTTTACATAATTGTGCACTTATCCACCATGTTTTTGTTAGTTTTTTCACAGCATAGAGCTTGAGCCCTATATAAGAAAGCCTTCCTCTTTTCAGAGGGAGAACTAGACAGTGATGGGTGCTCACTCCTGGTTATGGCTGTGGGTTTCATTAGTCTTTAGAGCTTCATGTGGGTTTGCAAGGTCCTGCAAGTTGATGGATACTTTGTTTTCACAGAGTTTGTATAAGGAGGGCGATGTGGTCATTGGTGGACTATTTCCTATTCATTTACAGCCACCTGAGCCCAGCCTGGACTTCACACGACCAGCAGCACCTTTACATTGTCTGAAGTGAGCGAATAAATCGAAAAACCTAAATCTATTATTTGCTTAATCAATATCTGTCTGTACTACATTACTGTATACAATATTCACATATGGTTATTGTATATATGTTTTATATGTAGGTATGCATGCACAGTTGTTTTTTACTTTGCTTCTTTTAACATGAGGCGGTGTGTGACTTTGTAAGTATCAGTCAGCCTATCTGTCTTACTCTCTCACTCCATATTTTAGCTTTGATATGCGTGCATACCGTTGGCTGCAGACCATGATCTTTGCAGTGGATGAGATAAACAGAAATCCCCAGCTTCTGCCCAACATAACCCTGGGGTATGCCCTGGCTGACACCTGTCTTGCAGAGCGAACTACTTTAGCTGCTGCACTGGGGCTGGTAACTGGCAAGAGCCCTGTGATTACAAGCTCTATGTGTGGCAGCTCTCCCACAGTGCCTGTTATTGTTGGTGATGCCCGATCCTCAGCATCAGCTGTGATTGCCAGAACTCTCGGAGTCTTTGACATCCCCATGGTGAGCAACGTAACTGTACAGCCAGCTAAAAATCAGTGATCATTAAGGAAAGGTATAATGGCTCTAATACCCAAATATCCTAATGAAGGTGGTTACGGATGGAGGATCTTACAATTATGACTATCCCATGTATTCTATTGAAACTACTGGGTGAAGCATTGATTTATTTGTAAAGTTTTCTATAGATTAACTTCACATGATAGAAGAAGCAGTAAAACGATGGACTCGTGGATGATCTGTGTGCTCCTCAGGTGAGCTACTTTGCCACATGTGCTTGCCTCGGTGACCATCAAAAGTTTCCAACCTTCTTCCGTACTGTGCCCAGTGATGCCTTTCAGGCCCGGGCCATGGCACACATGCTGCGCCTCTTTGGCTGGACCTGGGTGGGTGTGATAGTGAGTGATGATGACTATGGAAAGTTTGGGATCCAGCTTCTGCTGGAGGAGCTGCAGAACTCTGAGGTGTGTGTGGCCTTTTTTGAGGTCATCCCTAAGGCCAATTTGGAGAAAAGTATGCAGCGCATCATAGCGAGACTCAGACATTCCACGGCCAAAGTCATCGTCACTTTTGCCATTGACACAGATATGCATGCCCTACTAATGGAGGTGGAACGACAGAACATCACAGACAAACAGTGGATTGCTACAGAATCCTGGATAACTGCCAACATTATTCCCAAGCCACAAAATCTGAGAGGCACATTGGGATTTGCCTTGCGCAGGGGAAATATTCAAGGTCTCAAACCTTTTCTCACAAAATTACAGGTCGAAGATTTGACATTTGACCCCTTTGTGAAAGAATTCTGGGAGGTGATTTTCAGATGCACTTGGAATAATGATTCCTCATCACTTCTGTCAGCCAAGCCACAATGTACAGGTTCTGAGAGCTTGGATGACGTAGAGAGCATTTATGCTGATGTTTCCCAGTTGAGAGCCACTTACAGTGTGTACAAGGCAGTGTACGCCATTGCACATGCCATTCACAACATGTTTTCCTGCCAACAAAGGGATGGCCCCTTTGAAAAGGGGAGGTGTCCCAATACCACCAACCTCCAGCCCCAGCAGGTACAAGCAAGCACTATGAAATTTAATGCATCTGCATCCAATAACACATAGTATTAGTCAAAAATTACCAGCATGAGAGTTTATTGAGTTTCCCTTAGCACACCCATGAAGTGTAAATCATTCATTCATTTAAAATTTACAAATGCAAATCGATCTCAAACCTTATATATTTTTACAACCAGAAACATTCCATTTATTCAGTTAAAAAAAGAAGAAAATCCTGCATTTAGACATAATTGATTTACCATTTAAGGAGATAATACATCATTGGCCTGCTGATAAAACCTTGTATCTCCAAATTTGATAAGAAACAAAAACTTGTATGTCCATGATAAGCATAAACATTGCAAAATAAAAAATACATTCTTGGAAGAAAAATATTAATCCTACCTGACCACAGCTCAATTGCATTCTTACATGCAAAATTAAACATTTTTTATGCTCCCCTGTAAAGTTTATCATTTTGAGGATACAAGGTTTTATCAGCAGGCCGACGACGTGTTCTTCACAACAGTTACGCAATTAAGAGTAGTCAGGACCAAAGGCTGTCTCATATAATTTACTTATAAAAAGACATGATATTTATTGGCATTAATTTCAGGAGAAGAAAATCTTTGAAATTTAACTAACTATTCAGAAAAAATTTAAATGTCTTTCTTTTTATTACTATTTCACAAAAAATGAAGCTTCGCAAAATTTCAGTGTTCATGATGTCAGTGATCATTTCTGAACTTGATGCTGTTATATTTAAGCTTACCAATTATTAATAAAATGTTGAAGAGAGTTGAAATATATCTTAATTGGCACCTAGGAAATAATACTTTTGCTATTAACATGTTCATTGTCAATGATTTATGAATAGATACCATTGGTGAAGCAAGCACAGTTGTTTAGAACAGCCTTATTACTGACATTCTGAATGGACACAGTTGTACTTGATTCATTTTATAACAACTTGCAATGTATGGGCTGTGTTTTATTTCAGTTTTTTAATACTGCACAAGTACATTTTTTCATCATGTTCACAATAGAATGTTCAGTCTTGCCAAGTGGTCCATATTTATTGTTGGCTTTATGTAGTTGAAATCTCCATTTATGATCAGTGGATTTGATGTTCTGCATTAACATTGGCACACCAAGTATTTTAAACTAAGTCCCTATTTTTTGTCATGTTGATTTATGTTGAAAAACAATGTCAAAAATCTGGGTATTTCTTGTCCTGGAAGATTCTTCACTACCTCAGCACTGTAAACTTCACTACACCAGTGGGGGAGGCAACACACTTTGATGGGAATGGTGAACCACCAGTCTCATATGATATCATTAACTGGCAAGTGGGGCCACAGGGCAAAGTGGTCTTTTTCAAGGTCGGACAATTTCATTATGTGGATAGATCTGACAGCAAGTTTGACATCCACATGAAACGAATCCTCTGGGGAGGTGGCCAGAATCAGGTAAAGTGATCACTGCATTTTTATATGCCACAGAGTAATGAGGGTGCACAGATTTTGGACCGACCTTGTCTTAAAATCCCCATCACCAGAAATGATAAAATAAGCAGCAAAGATCAGTTTGCTATTAAACAAATGCACAGATCTAAAGTGAGCTGTTGGCGCTATGGTGGAGTAACAAAATACCTGCTTGCTTGAGGTGGCTGTTTAACTTCTCTATTATTCAATTTATAAATGCATACTGTGTACGTACATGAAGATGCCAAAAATACAAGCAAAAGCTTGTGCACAATAATAAATAAAAATAGTGGATGTATTAAATGACACATGGTCCTAACAAATTTATTATGCAAAATGTATATAGAAACAGAATGTAATGGTTTGCAAATCTCATTCACCCACATTTTACTCACCATAGAACATAGACAACAAATCAGATGTTTAGAGTCAGACATTTTCCACTTTATGAAAAATATTAGCTCATTTTTAATTTGATGGCTGCAATACATCTCAAAAAAGTTGGGACAGGGGCAACAAAAGGCTGGAAAAGTAAGCGGTACTAATAAATAGAAGCTGGAGGAGCATTTTTCGTTAGGTTAGGTTAAATTAGGTTAATTGGCAACAGTTCGGTAGCATGACTGGTATAAAATGAGCATTTTAGACAGACAGCGTCTCTCAGAAGTAAAGACGAGCAGAGGTTCACCAATCTGCAAAAAAAAAAAAAAAGCAGTGTCTAAAAATTGTGGAACAATTTCAGAAAAATGTTGCTCAATGCGAAATTATGAAGACTTTGAATATCCCACCATCTACAGTACAAAATATCATCAAAAGATTCAGAGAATCCAGAGAAATCTCTGAGCACAAGGGAAATGCCCGAAGCTCGATAAAGGATGCTTGTGATCTTCGGGCCCTCAGGCGGCACTTCATTAAAAACAGGCATGATTCTGCACTGGAATTCACTGCAAGGGCTCAGGAACACTTCCAGAAATCATTGTCTGTGAGCATAGTCCGCCGTGCAATCCTCAAATGCAATTCAAAGCTATATCGTGCAAAGAAGAAGCCATATGTACACACAATACAGAAATGCTGCCATCTTCTCCAGGCATTTAAATTATTTAATTAAATCTCATTTATAATGCACTGAGGCAAATGGAAAACTGTTCTGTGGTCAGATGATTCAAAATTTGAAATTATTTTTGGAAACTATGGACTATGGTTGTGCGGACTAAGCAGGAGAAGGGACCATCCAGCTGGTTGTCAGTGCACAGTTCAAAAGCCTTCATCCCTGATGGTATGGGGTTGCAGCTTATACATCTGGAAAGGCATTATCAATGCTGTAAAGTATCTACAATACACGCTCCTATCAAGACAATGTCTCTCTCAGGGAAGGCCTTCCATATTTCAGCAAGACAATGCTAAACCACATATTGCATCCATCACATTTCATGGTTATGGTTTTTCGTTCATGTTTATGCTCATGTGTAATGTTCATGATTTTATCTTTTATTTATTCTTTTTTGTTATTGTTATTCTCAGGTTTTAGTTCAGTCCATTCTTCAGCTCTATTGCACTTGTCTCCCCTGTCTTGTGATCTAGTTGGTTCAGTCCGTCTTCCCGGTCTCTGTACTCACATGCTTTGGGTGATTTAAATTATTTCTGGCGTTTAGTATATTCCTTCAATTCTCGTTTACTTCCTTCGCCTTACTGTTCTGATTACAAACAAAACTAGAATTTGTATTTTGTATCATAGTCTACAAACACTACTAATCCATGTATATAGATTATTAACTTCCTAACGAGAAAAGTTAAATCTTTAAAGTTGCATCACTACTAATTAATACTAATTCCCTTTCAGCAATCTCGCTGTTCTAGTCTCCACCTCTTGCTCAGGTTTACCTGTCTCCCCCTGCGTTTCTGTGAGATCTCTCGCATGTGCTTAATTTCTTTCCTGGACTCATTATGTGTGCATTAGAACTCCTTGACCGGAGGTGTTTTAATGTCATAGGCTGTTTGTGTGATTCCCGTCTGTTATGTGAATAGAAGCCACTAGAAGAAAGTGTAATCAATAATTGAATTATTGATTACAATTTCTTTTCAATATGTTTTCCACATTTGTCAAAACATTTCATGTATAATAAATTGATGCTAACAACAATGTATAGTTTCTTTTTTGGAAGAATATATTTAAGAGTCCTCACTGCAGTGCTGACATTGTCAGAGCGTTGATCAATATTTCTTTGTGCAGAGCGCCTCGAATGCCATTGAGTATTGTTTTACTTCGACTGGTTTGTCAAACTTCGATTCTTGCCATAGCCTTTCTTGTATTGTTTTGTCTTTTTGGATTTCAACCTATTTTTTGTATGACCACGATTCCTGTGTTTGAATGCCCTGTGTATGACCCTCTGCTTTGTTCATCGGCTACGACTTTTTGCCTACCGTCTATGTACCTTTGCTCATCTGGTTCTGACCCCTGCCTGTCCAGTTGACTCTGTTTTTGGAATTCGTATTGTGGCTTGGCAATTCTTGTGTTTTTTAGTATTGACCCAGATCTCCTTAAAGGCATACATTTTTTGGATTTCCCTCTGTCACGTGTGCTTCCTGAACTCACCGTCACATCACAACAGCATGGCTTCGCAGTTGCTGAACTGGCCTGCCCGTAGTCCAGACCTTACAACAATAGAAAACATTTGATGCATCATAAAATGACAAATCTGACAAAGACGACCTAGGACTGTTGAGCCGCTAGAATCCTACATCAGACAAGAGTGAGACAACGTTCCCCCCAAAAAACTCCAGCAATTGGTCTCCTCACTACGCAGATATTTACAGCCTGTTATTAAAAGAAGAGGAGATGCTACACAATGATAAACATCGCCTTGTCCCAATTTTTTTGAGATGTGTTGCTGTCAACAAATTTAAAATGATCTAATGTTTTTTGTAAAATGTCTCACTTTCAACAGCTAATAAGTTGTCTATGTTCTATTGTGAATAAAATGTGGGTTTGAGATTTGCAAATCCTTGCATTGTTTTTATTTATATTTTGCACAGCATCCGACTTCTTTGAAATTTGGGTTGTACTTGAAAGTATCTGAATAAATTTGCTCGGACCATGCGTCATTTAATACATCCACTGTCTTAATTTCTTATCGTGCAAAAGCTTTTGCTAGTATTTTTGGCATCTTCGTGTACGTACACAGTATGCCGTTATAAACTGAATAATAGAGAAGTTAAACACAGCCCCCTCAAGCAAGCAGGTATTTTGTTACTCCACCATAGCGCCAACAGCTCACTTTAGATCTGTGTATTTGTTTAATAGCAAACTGATCTTTGCTGCTGATTGTATCATTTCTGGTTTATTAGTGATAAAATCCATCGTGGCTTTATTACTGAGAAACTATAAAGCCAATCAGAAAAGATCTGAGATTTATTTTGCCAAACCTCTGTTTTTTGCAAAATATGAATATCTCATTGGGCATGCAATGCTGAGATTTGCTTTTTTGGAATTGGAGTTGTAACTTAGCTTACAGTCTTATCATTTTGAGGATACTTTGGATCAGGTGACCTAATGTTAATTAGTAAATTCAATATTTTAATTTTTGCGGGTGGCCTGGCTGCTAAGCTCTACTCTCATAATATATATAGGATTTTTAATTAAATATGTACATGGATTGCATGCAACTATATGACATAACTTCTAGTAGTCAAAGTCAAATTTCATTTGTTTGCATGGAATCTGTTTATACCATTTTCACAGGTATTAAATATGAAATGGTATTCATTATGTAATATTGAGAGGGCCTTAGTTGAAATGGGATAACAGAATTCTGAAATGCTGTTGAGGGTATACAATGTTTTAGAAAGAGTGATATTCAACACATTGTGCTGGATGTGCACAGGTTCCTGTGTCCGTCTGCAGCATGCCCTGTCCCCCAGGCACTCGGAAGGCCGTACAGAAAGGAAAGCCCATCTGCTGCTTTGACTGCTTACGATGTCCAGAGGGAGAGATCAGCAACACCACTGGTACTATTAACAATTCCCTCGTTTTTGCCAGGAACATGAGCAAGCACGCTAGTTTTCACAGAAGCTACCTCTGCTCAAAAGACAGTATTTGAATAAGCTTTAAGGATATTCAAGGCAAAAAGTGATCAGACTGATCAGATCATCTCGTAAGTCACACAGGCTGTCCAATGCATCTAAAAAGAAATGTTTGTGGCTCGCAGTCAGGCAGACATATGTTCCACGGTGCTCTGTCAGATGGAAAATGGCTATCTGAGTGACTAACGGTATATTGTATTTTAACAGTATATGAAATTACGTTATCCGGCACAAGAAATTTCCACGGTTTAATCTTCAGTTTTATGATCCCTCTTTGTAATAACTTTGTTACCATTATATGGCGAGGAGGACAAGAAAAGAAGGTGTCCTTTGAAATGTGCAAAGGTGAATACAAGTATAAAAAACACATTTTATTTATTTTCTGTTGATGGATGTTTGCTTCAGGTTCAGCAAAGGTTCACCATACACTCTTACACGTCTTTATTATAATCCCACTACGTTTTTTTTTTCCATTTCAACAACTTAATACTGATAATTTTCAACGGATGTTTTCTTCATTTGTAAGGTACCGCAGAGTGCAAGAAGTGTCCTGATCGATTCTGGTCGAACGCTGCCCAGACGTCCTGCATTCCAAAAGAGGTGGAATTCCTGTCATTCCAGGAGACCATGGGGATCATCCTTGCTGCTCTTTCAATTTTGGGAATAATTCTAACATCCAGTATCATCACCACCTTTTTTTTCTATCGTAATACTCCCCTTGTTAGGGCAAATAATGCAGAGCTGAGCTTCCTGCTGCTGCTGTCACTCTCTCTCTGCTTCCTGTGTGCACTGGCCTTCATTGGTCGCCCTGCACCCTGGTCTTGTATGTTACGCCACACACTGTTTGGGATCAGCTTTGTGCTCTGCCTTTCCTGTGTCCTCAGCAGAACCCTGGTGGTTCTGATGGCTTTTCGTGCCTCTGTCCCAGGAAAAAATATCATGCGGTACTTTGGACCAGTGCAGCAGAGAGTGGCCATCTCCCTCTGCACCTCCATCCAGGTGTTCAACTGTATGCTGTGGTTGGTTCTGTCTCCACCCATCCCAGCCGAGATACAGGGGCAGAGTCCCAGAATTATTCTTGAGTGCAACATGGGCTCAGTCACTGGCTTTGCCTGTGTGCTGGGTTATATTGGCTTGCTGGCATCCACCTGCTTCCTCCTGTCCTTTTTAGCCAGGAAGCTTCCTGATAATTTTAATGAGGCCAAATTCATCACCTTCAGCATGCTTATTTTCTGTGCAGTTTGGATCACCTTCATCCCAGCCTATTTTAGTTCCCCAGGGAAATACACAGTTGCAGTAGAGATATTTGCCATCTTAGCATCCAGCTATGGACTCCTCCTCTGTATCTTTGCTCCCAAGTGTTATGTAATCCTTCTTAGACCAGACAAGAATACTAAGAAAAAGTTAATGGCCAAATAAAGCTAAGACTTAATTTAAATGAGATGAACACTGACTTTATTGTCTATGAAAATGTATTTGCTCTTGCCCAGAAGTTAGGTTACTGAAAAAGTCAACTTCCACTGCTTAAGCTGATTGATAAATTAAAGGAGTTTGTCAGAAAACCTGGCTATCTATGCAGTAAAAATGCTGTTATTTTTTCAATTGGTGCCGAGTGACCAGAGAAAAAGGGCTGCAGTCCATTTTGCTCAAATGGGAGAATACAAACAATGACCAGAATGCACTAGGCCCGTTGCCTTCTGAGGCCATACTTGTCGCTGAAATAAGAAGTGGCTTACCTTACTCCTCCATACAGCCACTCAGAGGTGCTAATGTTTGGCTAAACTCTGAAAGCACTACCAGGTTCCAAACTGGGGCAGTGTATGTATCAAGATAGCTTGGGTCTCATAAATAAAAATGTATTTTGCATGTTTCCATGTCTTGTTTGTAACAAAATACTGTTGCTCTATGTTATAGAGATCCATTTCGCCCCGTTGACATCGGTTGTTTTTTCCAGTTTCCTTTCGGGACTCTGAAATATATCTCCGACAATCTCCTGTCCACGTGTGGGCAAAAGCTTTAGTGAAATATTACACATGCTTGTACCACTTTCTGTGCAGAATTAGATACTTCATTCAAAAGGAAACTTCTCTGTTAAATTTGCCGAAGCACATCAAATCCTCTTCTTTTTCCATTGGACCACACGGCACATTTGCAGCAATTGTAGCATCAGTTGTCCTCATCTTGAATGTAACTCCATATTTCTGAGTTCATCATTAAAATATAAAATATTACCTTTTTCTTCCATAAAGGCAGTAATATATCCTTCAGCCATGGTACTCCAGTGGTTGTTCAATTCATGGCAGACTGGATTTATTTATTTTTGATCCAACAGGCCAACCTCTCAATTTGTGGAGACAGGCATGCAAAAAAATGCGCAATCAGTAGTTTTGTGAACAGCCCATCGGCTGTAAATGTATGTAATTGTACGCATATCAAAATAAAGCGCAAATTGGAAAAGGATTAGAGAAGTCAACATCTAAAAAGGAATAATAATAATGATACTAATAATAAAAACAAAGGAAAAAATGAATAATGCATTAAAAGGAAGCCAGCCCAAAAAATTGAATAATTGAAGGAGATTTAAAAATAAGGTTACACTTGAGCTGCAAACTCATTAAGCGGGAGGCCATTCCAGTGTCTTGTAACCTGAACTGAAAAAGATAGATCCCCCTTTGTTTTCAACTTAGGGTGTTTTCACACTTAGTCCTTTTCAGCCCTCAAAACTGACTCAGATCGAAGACTCAGCATTTTTTGTGCATATATGAACACAACAACCGCGCTCAGACCCCTTTACTGAGAACACAACAGGAGGTGGTCTCAGTATGGTTTGCTGAAAAGCCACAGTAAGGTTCGCTTAAGCTACGTGTTGTGAACACACAGCGCGCCAGGTTCACGCCGTCTTTTTACACTGTATTGTTTCTGTCTTCACTTACCGTGGACTACCTCCTGCCTGATCGATTCTCTGCATGCCCAATTCTAGCACTGCGCAAGTACACAGAATTCCTGCTCGATTTGTACCACACATGCGTTAACATTTCACTTGACGGCAGCCAGCGACTTTTTTTTTACTTCACCAACAAAATAGTCAAATTTACTACAACACGAGGATATTTTAAAAAAAGGTTGTATTTTATTTCATGGTCCTTCATGAAGTCAGCGACTTCATTTTTACTTTAATAGGCCAGCATAATAGTATACAAATTCACTACAACACAAGGACATTTTAGAAAGATATATTTTATTTCATGGTCCTTCATGTATAGGTTTTTTATTTGAATAGGCATATTGCCACATTGTGCACAAAATCGTCTATGTTCATCACTTCTAGCAGAAGTTATGGCAAAATATGGAAACTATCACGTGAAATCTTATGAAGTGTTTGACAGTATGGATACCTTGACAGGAATTTGCGTATTAATACAAAACCCAAAACCTGTGAAGTTGGCACGTTGTGTAAATCGTCAATAAAAACAGAATACAATGATTTGCAAATCCTTTTCAACCTATATTCAATTGAATACACTGCAAAGACAAGTTACTTAATGTTTGAACAGGTAAACTTTGTAATTTTTTGCAAATATTAGTTCATTTGGAATTTGATGCCTGCAACATGTTTCAAATGTTTCAAGCTGGCACAAGTGGCAAAAAAGACTGAGAGAGTTGAGGAATGCTCATCAAACACTTATTTGAAACATCCCACAGGTGAACGGGCTAATTGGGAACAGGTGGGTGCCATGATTGGCTATAAAAGCAGCTTCCCTTAAATGCTCAGTCATTCACAAACAAGGATGGGGCGAGGGTCACCACTTAGTGAACAAATGCGTGACCTGATTGTTGAACAGTTTAAAAATAACATTCCTCAACGAGCTATTGCAAGAAATTTAGGGATTTCATCATCTACGGTCCGTAATATCGTCAAAAGGTTCAGAGAATCTGGAGAAATCACTGCACGAAAGCGACAAGGTCGAAAACCAACATTGAATGCCCATGACCTTCGATCCCTCAGGCGGTACTTCATCAAAAACCGACATCAGTGTTTAAAGGACATCACCACATGGGCTCAGGAACACTTCAGAAAACCACTGTCAGTAACTACAGTTCGTTGCTACATCTGCAAGTGCAAGTTAAAACTCTACAATGCAAAGCAAAAGCCATTTATCAACAGCACCCAGAAACGCCACCGGCTTCGCTGGGCCCAAGCTCATCTAAGATGGACTGATGTAAAGTGGAAATGTGTTCTGTGGTCTGACGAGTCCACATTTCAAATTGTTTTTGGAAACTGTGGACGTCGTGTCCTCCGGACCAACGGGAAAAAGAACCATCCGGACTGTTACAGGTGCAAAATTCAAAAGCCAGCATCTGTGATGGCATGGGGGTGTATTAGTGCCCAAGGCATGGGCAAATTACACATATCTGAAGGCACCATTAATGCTGAAATGCATACAGGTTTTGGAGCAACATATGTTGCCATCCAAGCAACGTCTTTTTCATGGACGCCCCTGCTTATTTCAGCAAGACAATGCCAAGCCACATTCTGCTTGTGTGACAACAGCATGGCTTCGTAGTAAGAGAGTGCGGGTACTAGACTGGCCTGCCTGTAGTCCAAACCTGTCTCCCATTGAAAATGTGTGGCGCATTAAGAAGCGTGAAATACGACAACAGAGACCCCTGACTATTGAACAACTTAAGCTGTACATCAAGCCAGAATGGGAAAGAGTTCCACCTGAAAAGCTTCAAAAATTGGTCTCCTCAGTTCCCAAACGTTTACTGAGTGTTGTTAAAAGGAAAGGCGATGTAACACAGTGGCCCCTGTCCCAACTTTTTTGCAATTTTTTTTGTGTTGCTGCCTTTAAATTCTAAGTTAATGATTATTTGCAAAAAAAAAAAAAAGTTTCTCAGTTTGAACATTAAACATCTTGTCTTTGCAGTGTATTCAATTGAATATAAGTTGAAAAGGATTTGCAAATCATTGTATTCTGTTTTTATCGACGATTTACATAACGTGCCAACTTCACTGGTTTTGGTTTTTTGTACATAATTGATTTTTCCGATCCCTCATGTAAACCCTGTGGGCCAAAATCGCATATTAACAAAGCTCCTCTTTTGTAAATATGAATATGTGATAACACGTGTCCCTCAACAGACATTCAGCACATTGACGGTGCATTTTCCACATACCGCTTTCTTGCTCTTTAGGCACCCGGCGGAGGTTTTATTTTTGCCCACTGTGATCTGAAAAATAATGTCAAGTTATCCCTTACAGCTTACAATGGATAAGAAACAGAGATTCGTGGATGCTACAAAAATAAAAGTTTTTTACATAGGGGGAGGTCGATTTTTTTTTTTCGATGAGGGTACAGATATCCTGAATTCCTGAGTTTAAAATAGGTTATTAATTTATCTATGTCTATATTATCAATGGGGTTGCGCACAATTCAACAAAATTTTAGGGGGAGTCAATAACCGGAGAACTTTAAAATGTTTTCATAAAATATTAATCACAAAATTACCACAGCTAAAATTTAGGCTATCTTGTGCCATTTTTAGTGATATATAGCATGCGGCAGTTGAACTGTATTTCCTACTTTGATTATTACATTTTGCGATTAATTCATGGTTTACATGTGTGACAATTCCCGCGGATTATATTCCAACAGATCCAGCCGAGGCCGTCATCAGAAACTAGCGTCGCTTCATATAACGCAACTGAGGAAAGGACATATGTCGCTTAAAACGTATGTCCTCGTTTCATCAGTCCTTTCTCCTGTTTCCTCCATGCATTGTCGCATGGGTGGGAGGGACTAAGACGCAAGGGTAAGACGCAAGGATAGGACGCAAGTGAGGGGAACTAGGATGCAATTTAAAAGACTTGAGAGGCAGCCTCTGTCTCTATCACTTACCCAGTACTCGGATCGCCAGTCCAACCGGTAATGGGTTTTATGCATGCATGGACAACATCAGGCAGGTCGCAAATATGAGTTAAACAATGCACATGCACAGAAAGTTTGTGCATGCGTAGAACCGATTGGGCAGGAGGTGCAGATAGGGCACTGACAATGGCAGCAGACATTTTGTTCTGAGTAAAACAACCCAGAATACAATGCAGTAGAGGTCTGAGAGCTCTAGAGGAACTACAGTGTGAGCAGAAAGAGGACTTAGGCCCCATCAGAGCAGAAGTGGACCAGACAGAGAACCTGGTCCTCTGAAATAAACTCACAATGTGAACACAAAAAGACGTGAGTTTATTTTCTGTTGGTCCTCTTTTTGGTCCACTTTTAGAGGTCTGAGTTTGGTTCTTTTATGAGGGAAAATGTGTGAAAACACCCTTAGATGCTGGAACAGTCATTAATGCTTGCTTTGAGGACCTGGGCAATATAGTATTTGGAATTCAAAGCTCACTGATATATTCTGAGCTAGAAAATGAAGCACCTTGTTGATAATCAATAAAATTGAATAATTTCTAAAATGAATTGGCAGTCGATTCAGAGATACAATAATTGAAGTTATTGGGGTCTTCACTTTCTCCTGCTGAGCAATCTTGCTGCTAAATACTGAACTACTTGTAGTTCAGCCAGAGATTTCTGGTTCAGACAGGTAAAAAAAGAGTTCCAGTCATATCATCTTGATTAAATATAAGCCGGAAAAATTAATTGTGTCCTCAGAAGACAAAAGAGATGTCACGTTATCTGTTTCAAAGTTGTTTACAGCATGGCTGAATAAGCTTTACCCCTTTGCGCAGAGGCCAAAATGGCTATTTATGCGTTACTCTATTTAATGCTATATAATTCAAGATTTAAGCTTTATAGAAAGGGAGAAGATGGCTCAGCTGAGACAAGACACTTCAGACATTTAGAATTCCATCAAATTTCCATCAAACACTGAAAATTCAGTGTTGAATTCAGCATTTTCCATCCTTTTGTTGCACCTGTCCCAACTTTTTTGACATCTGTTGCTGCCATCACAATCAAAATGAGCTAATATTTTACAAGAAATGGTAAAATGTCTCACTTTCAACTTCAGATATGTCGTCTATGTTTGATTGTGTGTTTATGAGATTTGCAAATCATTGCATTCTGTTTTTATTCACATTTTACACAACGTCTCAACTTCATTGGAATTGTGGTTTGCAAACATGAAGTATATTGCCCTTCATATTTATCTATCTATAAAGCAAGAAGCGCCTGTCTGTGGCTCGCATAATCTGTGACAGTTTGTCAGATCGGCTAAAGCTTTCGAATATGGCTTGCACGTGGCACGATGCTGTGCATTGTTCATTGTGAAGCTTTTTCGATTAATTTTCAAAAAGTTACAATCCCATACGCCTGTGTAACCTATCTAGCCTTTCACGGTCTCAATCTCAGCTATAGCCACGCCTCAGGAAAAAGAAGTTTGCGCTCTCACTCTCAGCTATAGCTACGCCTGAGGAAAAAAGTTAAAAGAATCCATATGCTACTGCTATACCGCTCTTGGTCACCGGAAAGTTTGCATAGGCTTATGGCATTCTATTTCGTCACTCCCCCATAAAGGAAAAGATGAAGTGGTGCAATTTGCATTGACAATGAAATTGTGCCACTCTATTTGCATGTCATCTCTCCAGTAGGTTTTAAGTGCACGGCAATTGCACCCCCACCTCCATCAACATCTCGCTCCCCCTTGAGCTACCTGAACAGTAGAATACTAGCCTGCACAAAACAGTTTGAAGAGATAAGCGACTGGCGAGGACACTTCAAAATCTTCGTAGGCTAGCTTGCGTTCTACTTAAACCACAAACTTGAACATCGAATATCTCGGAAAAACACTATCTTAAATCTTCACTGATTTCAACTGTGGATGTTCATATCTGTAGCCTGACTCACCCTGGATGTAGCTGTAGCCTACTCTGGATGTCCTCCATGTCTCGGTAATCTCATCTGTAAGTAGGCAGGATGCCCTGTATTTCTTAAGTTTCACCACGCTGTTCTCATCTGCTCATCATGTTTGCTGACATGGCTAGAACATGATCTGATTGACTACAACATTGCCTAAAGTTCCCATATTTTGGAAACATTTTTTTTTCTTTCAGGCTCCTAGTCCTAGGCTCTCTTCTTGCTACCATTTCAAAACTTTTGGCCTACGGAATGCTGATGATGTAAAATATTTCTTTCATGTCTAGATCTTCTTTACGATTCAAAGTACTGCGTATGTGCAGTCTTGATTGGTACTCCCGGAGTTTTTTATAGCATGCGGTTGTGGATAGGCTATTTGTTGCTTTATCGCATTCATTTTGAGACCACTGTCCATTCTCGTCCCTGTGATTTCACTCGCTAGCATTTCTAACCTATTGCTAGCATGTCAAGACAGATACTGTTCGACATGCTGCATTAGCAGTTTATTTTGTCCCTATCTTCCTCTGACAAATAAACTCTGGTCTCAGAAACCACAGCCTCATTTGGCCATCCACGAAAAAGCTACTTAAGCTCCCACTTTTATATTGGAATACATACTTCCTATGGTCACTGCACTAGTGTTTTTAAGTTCACCATAATGATAAGGAAAACTAAAATGGTCAACTATTATCAGAAGAGCCTCCAAAACTATACTGACCAGCATTAAAAATGCACCACTTTTCAGGGATAGTTCACCCAAAAATGAAAATTCACTCCACATCTACTCACTCTAAAGCTAATTGAAGGGTCCATGATTTTTTTTTCGTCCTCAACAAAAATTTGGAGTTAGAAAGCAAAACAGCATTGAAGGCAAATCCAAATCAACTGAATTCATTGGTGACCACACTTTCAAGCATAAAAAATAAAATAAAAAAAAACCTCCATGCAGCCTCCATGCTGCTCGTGTGGTGTAATCCAAGTGTCGCTAAAGGCTCTCTTACATCCTGTCGTGCGTGGTTAGATATTGTGCGGACTCGGAGTTCCTGTCAGGCGTGGCGTTGTCGCAGGGTGAAAATTAAATCGGAGGGGAAGTATGTAGTAAGTACTTAATGAGTGGGTGTGTCTTGCTCTAAAAGTGAAGCCCGCAAGTGGTCTGTACGCCTTTTTGTAAGTAGGAAGTAGTAAGGAGCACGTAAGATCTGTACTTATGTCACACACAATGAGTGGGATAATCTAACGTTAATCACAAGTGAAGCGTAGGTTTGCAGAAATCGTACTTATGAAGTAAGAGAAACGTAAGGAGCACGGAAGTGTTAAGCAAGACAATCGTGCATCAAATTGGAATAAGGCACGGATAATCACGATAATATAAGGGTCCACTGAGCCTCTTCATCATTAACTGTTTCAGCATCCAATATGGCACTACCTAGAAGGATGCGCCATCGTCTTCTACAGCTGCTGTTGCAAGAGGACGCGGAAGACCGTGATGCAGTGCTGGCAGTAGTTGCTCAGGATCGCCTGCAAGAGAGGAAAAGAAGAAGGAGGCGCACTTTTATCGTGCTGGTTACGTGCGTCGTCTGAGTGTTACGTACTTCACAAGTACGGTAGTAATACTAACCACGCACTTTGGAAGTAGGTCATACGCACAGAGGAAGTGCGCTCACCCCGCTTTTTTTAAAACGTACATTGAAAGCAAGTGGAAAGTAGGAGCCTCTTGCGTGGTAAGTACGCCTTCGTGGGTAAATACCCTGGAATTGCTGCATGTTTTTCCTGCGTTACACGCACGTCTATCAAACTTACTCAGTACTTTTGTCTTGCCTACTCCGAGCGTGCTCCAGGCATGCTAATTGTTGCTGCCAGGTCGTAGCAAAAAACTGACCGGCCAGTTTTCAGGCAGAGTGCTATGCGTCGTGTTTGCGACCACTAAAAAAAGTACTTTCCACCTGCGTGCATCTAACTACTTGGCCCATTTTTGGCACGCAAAACACTCGCAGTACCACGCACAACGGGATGTAAGAGAGCCTTAAGCCCTATCATTCAAATTTGACAGGTATAGACGTCTCTTCACCATTTTCTTAGCCTAAATGTGCAATGTAGCCACTTTACCGGGGCCCGGTTTAATTTTGCGGAAGATGTTAGCTACGGTGGCTGACAAGGGTAAATGAGCTGTTTCGTCAGTGAATACTAACATTCAAAACTGCAGCATGTTTCTCCAATCAGAGATTTTTTGGGCCGCTGCAACGTTATTTGCCCTCGTTGGCCACCATAGGTGAATCATGAATTTTTAACTTCTTCCTGATGAAGACGGCTCCTAGCCAAGTGGCTACTTTGGATACTGAGGCCAAAACCATCATGAAGACGTCTTTTCAAGACAAATTTGAATGTTGGGGCTTATGGACACTTGGATAATTTGCAGTATGGAGGGATTTTGTGTTTTTTTATGCTGTTTATTACGCTTCAAAACATGGTCACCAATGACTTCTGTTATTTTGGATTTGCCTTTAATGCTGTGTTTCTTTGTGACTCCGAAAGTGTTTTGAGGACAAAAAAAAATCACAGACACTTTGATTAGCCTAGGGGTGAGTAGGTACCTTATTGCCTTACCTTGATATTCTTACCCTTACCAGCATCATGCCTCATCCTTATACCTAATCAACACAAACCACGAGAGCAATGTGTACTAGCCATTGAGAATTCCACTTAAGGTGGGTTAGAACTCATCCGATACAGGAAATTAACTGTTTTGATACCACAGCTTGACAAATTTAATGGCTACAGAATATTTTGTGAGGTTTGAATTTGCTCACAGCTCACCAATTTGTCTTTCTGGCACGGTAAAATGCTATTTTTAGTAAACCAGCTTGCTAGCACTTGCAACAGATTTTTATTCCACTTTTTGCATCTTTGTAACATGAATGGTCTTTGCAAATCAAATCACCACTTTATTTTCTGAAAATGTTGCACCATGGCTAACCCACCAGCTGAAGCATTGGCAAAAGCATTCATCAGTATTGGGCAGGCTAATTTAATGTGGCGATTATGTAACTGCAGGCTGTAGATGGCAGCAATAGGATCAGTTTAATTATGTCACATACTTTTATTTAATGACAATGTCCTTGATTATTCTATGGTCTGAGCATGCTGGGTAGCTATACATAAATTATTAGCTGTCTTGCAAGCTAGCTGTATCTAACCAACTTCTATTAATCAATAGCTCTTGGGTACGTTAGCCAATTCAATGCAGTGCCTTAATGAATGTAAATGGCTAATTTTTGCTCTAGTGGTTTCAGGGATCAGAACAGTCCATTAAACTTAATCTTTGGTGACACCAAGCACCATTTAAATCTCCATAAATTTTACTGCTCCAGTTACTTCTAATAGTGACTTTGTAAACACCTCAGGAAATGCGCTTCTTCAGGTGTTTAGGCAGATTATTCAGTTCAAGGAATGCGGAATGTGACAAACAAGTTACTGTCACAATACAGAATTAAAAAATGAAATTTAGATAATTTAACTTAATGTTTGACAAATAATAGATAAAAATGATCTAATTCAAGATTTATCAAAGTGCACCTTTTACTGTAATAACTTCAGATTCAATGCAATTTTTGGGGGTTAGGAGGTCTGTACCTGTCAATACACAGTCAAAAACACAAAGTCGACAAAACTTTAAAAAATGAAGGCAACCAGCTGCAAATCATTTTTTAGTTTGTGCAACTTCAAGTCAAAGTGCTTACAAAAACTCATTTTTGAAGGAACTTGAAACTTGAAGTTGAGCCAACTCAAAAATGCTTAATGGTTAATTACCTTTCTTTATTTAATTGAGTCAACTTTTCAATTTTTTCAGTTCACTCAGGAAGTACCCAGCATGTCTGGTTTGCTTTTTCTTATTTTTTGCCCAATTTGCATCAATCATGGTTGTTTATTTCCATTTTTAAAAGGATGTATAATCTGTTTACCTGTTTATTTTGCCAAAACTAAAATTTGATTAAGTCCTCATCAGTATTTACAGATTCATTTGATTACTCATAATTCAAGTCTTGCATTGTGCTTTTTGAGGCTATTAACATGACTTGCAACTGTTTTTTTTTCCCACTAAAACTTGGAGTAAAGTGTTCAAATGTTTTAAACGGTTGGTGTATATAAGTTTATTTGGGGGGAAAAATGTGATAAATATCAGACCCTTGGCCCGTTTGTGTAAACTGTGGCCTCTGGTGGCCCCTAATTTTAAGAAATCTTTGAATTGTCCTTGCTGTGTGGGCAATGTCTTTCTCTGCCCACCCCAACTGCCCATAGACACTACTGCAGGATCACCTATAACCTTCATTGAAAAGAATGACCATTCAAAAACTTTTTCCCATGTTCTCCTCATATACTCAGCCAAAATAAAAACTTCACACTCGTTTGGAGGTCGATAAGTTGAACATACAAGAAATTAGGTTTTAAATAATGATTTTATTTAATTCTGTACTAATTAAAGATGGTGCATCATAAAAATCATGTTCATAATGTAACCAATCTCACTGGAAATGCAACGGAAATGTCCAAGAGTAAAAATGGTAAGTTACAACTTGAATAAGAGCAGTGCGCAGGTGATTACGTATGGTTTGAGCAGTCACACGACCTCTAAACAATTCATTCCTAGTGGACGTTGCAGTGACAAATCGATTATGCAAATGACGTAAGACAATTTGTCGGTCTTCTGCCTTTGACGTCACACGTGGGCTGCCAGAACGAGGTCGGTCAGCTGTGGTGCCAGTTTGTTGGAGACGTGTCCGAAGATCATGGATAGTCCGTCGACTGCATCCCATAACCCTTGCAACGTCTGTGACGAACGTTTCCGTATTCAGCATGCCAATGGCACGTTCACGTTGAATGTTTGACAGCCATGGCTTTGAAAATCAACAAATAATTAACTGTAAAAGCTTGTTTTTCCAAGATATCGCTCTAACGTGCTAATGTGAGCTCAGTTGCACATCTCATATAGCAACGTGACTAGGAACGTGAGAAAACATGGCTTTAGCTTAAAGTACGCTTGCACGTGCTACGTACCTGTGCACATCGGAGTTGATGTGTCATGATGTCTTTGACAACGCATTTACCCCTAGTGATAATAAGAACTCTTTTAATAAAAGTTCCAAGAAAATATTTACTAATTTATGAGTGTGAAGCTTCTTTTTTGACTCAGTATATTATATTTGTATAAAAAATATAAAGCATTTATTGTTACAAACTGCAACACAAGAAATTGTGTGAGTGTGTGTGTGTTGGGGGGATGTTGATTCCTCCATTAAAGAATCAAAACACTTATGGAGAGAAACATGAAAGTTCCATTCATTAAAGCAGAGATTTTCAATGTTTTCAGTTTTATATTTATGAACTGCCTCCCTTTTTCCAGAAAGTTTCAGAACCAAGCAGATACATCCAGCTTGGTCGAGATCAAAAGAACTTTCACATTGTGCTTACATTGGAGCATAATGTATTATTGCAGAAGAGAGATTTCACTATCTGACGGCAAACACAGAGAGGTACACACAAATATTTATAGCTTTCAACTTCAGAAAAAGAGCTATCATTGTTACTAAGTTCAACTAAACTGAATAGTTATAGTTGATTTGGATTTGTTTTCACTGCTGCATGATTCCAGCAACTGAACTACATTGTATCATGCAGTCAGTATCTCAAACCTTTTCATTCTTTAAGGGAAAGCTGGGTAGACTTCAGTAAGTGCACATTAGAGCAGGTACATGAGTACCTGAGTCCAAGGCCTTCGTACACAATGTCACCAGCAAAAAACAAGCCAAATTAGCAATTTCCTTTGAGGTTGAGGCCGCTGCAATTAAATGGGCTCTACAACTGTTTACACAATTGCTGTGCTTATGCACCTTGTTTTTGACAGTTTTTTTCACAATATGCAGATTGAGCCCTATATAAGAAGGCCTTTCTCTTTTTCTGAGGGAGAACTAGACCCCTCTCCCCCATCTCTCTCACTCAGTCTGCTGTCCATGATGAGTGCTCATTTCTGGTTATGGCCTTGGGTGTCATTAGTCTTTCAAGCTACATGTGGGTTAGCAGGGTCCTCCTGCAATTCAATGGATACTTTGTTTTCACAGAGTCTGTATAAGGATGGCGATATCATCATTGGAGGACTATTTCCGATTCATTTACAGCCACCCGAGCCCGACCTGGACTTCACGCGACCAGCAGCGTCTTTACATTGTTTAAAGTGAGCGAATCAATCGAAAAACATATGAATATTTGACTGAATTTATATCTTTCTGAACTATATTGCTGCATACAGTATTCACATATGTTATGTAGAATGTATGTCTTTGTAGTTATGCTTGAGCAGTTGATTTATATATTTGCTGACTTTGTACATGAGGCTGTATTGACTTGGTAAATATCAGTCTGCCTTTCTGTCTTGCTCTCTTCCTCCCTGTGTTAGCTTTGATATGCGTGCATACCGTTGGCTGCAGACCATGATCTTTGCAGTGGATGAGATAAACAGAAATCCCCAGCTTCTGCCCAATATAACCCTGGGGTATGACCTGGCTGACACCTGTCTTGCAGAGCGAACTACTTTAGCTGCTGCACTTGGATTGGTTACTGGCAAGGACCCTGTGATTTCAAGCTCTAAGTGTGGCAGCTCTCCCACAGTGCCTGTTATTGTTGGTGATGCCCGCTCCTCAGCATCTGCTGTGATTGCTAGAACTCTCGGAGTCTTCAACATTCCCATGGTGAGCAACATATCTGTACAGCCATCATAACATCACTGATGATTAAAGAAAGCAATAATGACTTCAGGCGGACCTAATCTCCAAATGTGCTCAAGAAAGAGTGGTTATGGATGGGCAAGTCTTCAAATATGACCCCCCTGTGTACTTTAATTGGTCAAGGCTTTTGATTTCTTTTTAATGTTTTCTATTGATAAACTTCATAAGATAGAAGAAGCAGTAAAATTACAGATTGGTGATCTGTGTGCTCCTCAGGTGAGCTACTTTGCCACATGTGCTTGCCTCGGAAACCACCAAAAGTACCCCACCTTCTTCCGTACTGTCCCCAGTGATGCCTTTCAGGCCCGGGCCATGGCACACATGCTGCGCCTCTTTGACTGGACCTGGGTTGGAGTGATAATGGGAGATGATGACTATGGCAAGTTTGGCATCCAAATTCTGTTAGAGGAGCTGCAGAACTCTGAGGTGTGTGTGGCGTTTTTTGAGGTCATCCCCAAGGCCAATTTGGAGAAAAGTATACAGCGCATCATAGCGAGGCTCAGGAAATCCACAGCCAAAGTCATCGTCACTTTCGCCATTGCCACAGATATGCGTGCCCTACTGTTGGAGGTGGAACGACAAAACATCACTGACAAGCAGTGGATTGCTACAGAGTCCTGGATCACTGCCAGCATTATTCCCAAGCCACAAAATCTGAGAGGCACATTAGGATTTGCTTTGCGGAGGGGAAATATTCAAGGTCTCAAACCTTTTCTCATCAGATTACAGCCAAAATCTTTTCCTATTGACCCCTTTGTGAAAGAATTTTGGGAGGTGATGTTCAGATGCACTTGGAATAATGATTCCACACCACATTTGTTAGATAAGCCACAGTGTACAGGTTCTGAGAGCTTGGATGATGTACACAGCATTTATACTGATGTCTCACAGCTGAGAGCCACTTACAGTGTGTACAAGGCAGTGTATGCCATTGCACATGCCATTCACAATAAGTTGTCCTGCCAACCAAGGGATGGCCTCTTTGAAAAGGGGAGGTGTCCTAATATCATCAACCTCCAGCCACAGCAGGTACAAACAAGCATGAATGCATTGGTATCTGTCAACTCGTGGTATTAATAAATAATGAGCAGCATAAAAGTTTATTATCCCCCTGCCATGAAGTGGGACCGAGGGATATTAGATTGGGGACCGTCTGTCCGTGTGTGCGTGCGTTCGTCCGTCTGTTCAATATTTCCATAAAACTATTATACCAAGATGCGTAAATATTTTTATGCTTCATAAGCTACTCATGATCAACATTGACTTTGAAAATGGATGTCGAAGCCTATTATTTTCCGGAGTTATGGCCCTTGATTGTGGCGGGTGATAGTGATGATACTGTTGTCTTTTTAATATCAGATTATGCCTGAAATGCCTGAAAAGCATACTGTCATCTAATTTACAAATGTACATAAATGTGTCAAACTATAAAATATATGCTGTATATATTCAAGGTACGAGCGGTTGTGAAACATAACGTTCAATTACTGTTTTTGAATGAATACCCTGCATTGACATATTATATAAAACCTAAATAGGTAAAGCATGTCTCTCCGAACAATAACGTATTTATGAATAAATGAGACAGAGTCCCAGGCTGTCTAATAGTTTAAAAAGATAAAAACAAAACAGGCTATTCACTGGCATTAATGTTAGACAAATGTTTGGAAATTTAAATTACTCAGAGGGTTGTTGATTGTTCTCCAATCAATCAAAAAATGTAGTTTTTTTACTTCCCACAAAAACAAACCTTTGCTCAATTTTCGTATTCATTATATCATTAATTGTACTCCTGAACTGATGATTTTTCTATTTATGCCTTACAAATTATTGATTGAAAATTCAAATATTTCTGAAATGGCAGTTAGGAAATGATTCTTATTCGAAAAATATTTTTATTTTTGATATATGAATTGACATTTCTTGTGAACTAAGTAGTTTTTCAATCATTCTTATTGCTCCAATATTGAACAGTCACACTGCTACTCTACGCATTTTGTTATAACCTCCAAGGTGATGCTCTGCTTTTGTTTCATAGTCTTAATACTGTATTCTTCCATTGTGTTCATCATTTTCATATTTGTATGTTCAGTCTAACCCTGTGCTTCAATTTATTGTTGGCTTTACATGAATTCATTCAGTTACTGGTCAGCAGCTTTGATATTTCCAATTAATACAGGCACACCAAGTATTCACTTTTAAATTAAGTACCGATTTTTCATCACTGTTATTTTGTAAATTAATGTATAAAATCTGAGTATTTCTTCTCCTGGAAGATTCTTCACTACCTCAGCTCTGTAAACTTCACTACACCAGTGGGGGAAGCAACACACTTTGATGGGAACGGTGAACCACCAGCATCTTACGACATCATTAACTGGCAAGTGGGGGCACAGGGCAGAGTGATGTTCGTCAAGGTCGGACAATTTGATTATGAGGATGGATCTGACAGCAAGTTTGATTTCCATGCAAAAAGAGTTGTCTGGGGTGGTGGTCAGAATGAGGTAATCATTCAATTTTTACTTGCCATAAATTAATGAGGGGCCATCATTTTTCGACTGACTATGCTGCCATAATTGCAGAGACATTATTTGAAAATGAGTGTTGGTTGCAGTGTATCTCGTGTGTAATCAGATGTTTGAATGTGTGTATGCATTTGCAAAAGTGTCTTGAGATTTGTGAATGTGTACAAGAACCTGGAAATGTGTATCAAAATTTGTGTCTGCAAAATTAGACCTGCATATGTTTTATACATTCTCCAAATATCTATTCAAATTTGCAAATTTTTTGAGGTTCCGTAATGTGTGGACATTCTGTAAATGCATGCACAGATATGTAAATGCGTACACAGACCACTTAATATGCGCACAGATCTGTCAATGCACACATGCTTGCTCCAAAGGCTGGAAATACAGACAATTCATCATTTATAAAATTGCAGGCCTCTTAATTTTTTTTCTTTTTTTACACATGACTTTTGCTACACTTTTGCGGTGGCGATCTGCAAATGTTTGAGGACATTTGTCTGTAACTACTCTTTTTTTCTCCCGAGCTCAGGCTTACATTCCAGTAAAACCTAGATACCATCAGTCAGCAGTTTGGTTTTGATGATGCAGTAGACTGTAGTGGAGTCTATGTTCATTTTTTCAGTTTAGTAAAAATTAAATATTATCCGTCAACAATTTATGTTTGTTCAGCTTATCTCATCACCATGGAAACTCATTGGCTACATCAAGCTACCATGCCCAACTAGATCAATTAACTGGGCTGAAAATGTCAATTCTGAATTAGGCTGGTGTTAGGAGTCTCAGGAAGCTTAAAACATCCAATGCAACTATTCAGTAACTTCTTACATTCTAGCCAAATAAATAAAGTTACCTCTAAGTTAGTTTCCGCCAGTGGTCTCCAAACCTATCTCTGGAGCGCTGCCATCTTGAATGTTTGCACTTCAACAAAAGCAAAGCACACCTCATTTCCCAGTTAGAAATCCTGAACAGCTGCTAATTAGCCAAATCAGGTGTGCAAATTTGGATTGGAGTAAAGCCTTCAGGATGACTGCACTCCAGGAACTAGTTTGGAGACCACTGGCTTGCTCCGTCAGCTAAAAAATGTGTCGATAGCATTTTGGAATGCTGCTAAAGGTATAGGATGCTGCAAAGGGTATATGCATTTGAACATTGAGTGGAGGAGAAGTGATGTCCTGTATGTTCTGCTGGATGTGCACAGGTTCCTGTGTCCGTCTGCAGCATGCCCTGTCCCCCAGGCGCTCGGAAGGCCGTACAGAAAGGAAAGCCCATCTGCTGCTTTGACTGCTTACGATGTCCAGAGGGAGAGATCAGCAACACCACAGGTACTTTAAACAATTCCCTTATTTCGCCATGAACATGAGCAAGCACGCTAAAGGTTTTACACAAGTTACCTCTTTTTAGAAAACAGTATTTGAATAAGATTGAAGGTCTCAAAAAATGATTTGACCGACCAGATTATTATCATCTATTAAGTCACACAAGATGTCCCCTGCATCTGAAAATGTGCTGATTTACTGTATTGCACCAGATTTTGGAAACGGTGTGGTTATTACAATATGTTATTTTACTTGTATATGAAATTATTCACAGCGGATTACAACAGCCTTATTTTCAGTATAATGATCCCTCTTAGTAGCTCTTTCTTCACAGCACTGCAAAATTCCAGTCAGATATGACCTGTGATAACAGTTAACTTCTTTCTGAGATTGTTTTTCTTCCTACATCAGAAGAAAGCTGAGAATCTGCTCTTTCCGATGATATCTAATATTTGTCTCTTTTGAATGGTTTGGCTCTTCAAAGCACAAGACATGATCTTGCTTGTCCTCAACACACTTCAAAGTTTATTTTGTCCAAATTTTATGATTTATGATGTTATTCTGATAGGACACTTTGTCAAAGAGAATATGTATTAAAACATACAAGCATACATTGAGTTTGGTGGTATGGCTCTGTTCAAGAGATCCCTTCTCGTCCAGCATGGAACCGAAGGCAGGGAGCTGCTATTAACCCCCCTTCCATAGAACAGAGCCAACAGCAACAATGACCTCAAACAGAAGAGATATTGACTGCGTCAATGACCGATTAAGGTCATTTTCCGATTCGAAATATTCCAATTAAGACCCCTGGCATATGCCTGTTTTAATCGGAATATTGGCTCATGTATACACCTTAATCGGAATATGCCCCCGAACAGAATATTCAATTACGTGTACGCCTGTTCAATTTGCAAGGAATATGAATTTTTGGAGCGAAAAGGAGACAGCTGTGTGCATTCAGATAATGAAAGACATGAATATATTGGAATATATCGATGGTCGAAAGCACCCTAACAACGACATCTTTAAGGTGTGCGAAAAGTGGAGAGGCTGGTTTTGTGTTAACTGCCAAGTGCCAACCAAGTTCAGCATCGCTGGAAAACTGAAGGCGGCATATTCCAAAGCGAAAAAATTGTAAAGGCAGTGACTCTTTTTACACCAGTCGTAATCTTGCTCCAATTTGCTATTCTAAGGAGCTTCCATATGTTCATGCACAATGTAGGAAATCAGTACTATAATGTATCGTCTGACGTGAGCTAGCAAGACGGCTGTAACATTACTTATGTTTTCTTGCTAGTTGCTTCATTTAGCTAATGGGTTAGGTAGTTATGAGAGTGTAATTTTAGTTTCAACGTTTGATCGCTAATATTTAGGGAACTGTCAGGGCGTCACTCTCCACTACCAATAGTCAGTATTGATTAGTGTCGTGTAGAAGAGCTGATAGCTGCACAAAGTTCGTTCTTGCAAGAAATTTTAGAGTACAAGTTGGCTAATGAGTTAGATGGCAAACTGGCAAAGTTAGCTGGCTAATAACTAACCCTACTTAACTTGATTAGAGCACATCCTGACTGTAACTGAAAGTAAGCCAGCAACCCGGTCTAGTAATATGAACCATTCGGCATGCAGCGAAAGCGGGATGTTTTCAACCCAGTTGAGTCAAAAATTTTTTTCCGAGGTCGAATTTTGTATTGTGCTGGCGGATTCGGAAGTTCATAAGAATAGCGAATTTCAGCAAACTCGACTGGCTAAAAAAATAGCCACTATCAAAAACAAAACAATACCAGCGGCCCTGATCTAGCCAGTTTCATTTATTTTGCGGTCATTGATGAAATTCAGGGACAGAGAGCGCTGGCGATGGCAATGGCCAAGAGAGGGGGAGTCGATGTCGGCTTTAAAGCTCTAACTGAAGGCAACCAAAGGCATGACGATTACTTTCCAGCGTTATATTTGCTGAAACCCGATGTTGAGATTGGACCTAACTGGTGGATATAATAACATGTAAACAAAATATTCCCATCGCTCAGCGCATGTAAACAGCTTATTCGGAATATTACCTTAACCCGAATATGGACCTTAATCGGAATATGGTGTGCATGTAAATGCAGTCAATGTTATTGAACGACAGTTTAGACATGAAAGAACAGGATTACAGAATGCTAAAAATTATGGGAGGAGCACGGATGTTAAGCGTACATGCTGCAGAGCCTCTGCTCAGAATGGGAGCCTAAGTAGAAGAAATAACACACTGTATCGATACAAAGAAGTACGCAATAAGAGTGTTTTTAGATCTCAAGAAAGCATTTGACACAGTCAATCATGACATATTGATTAGAAAATTGGAGAAATATGGTTTCCAAGGTCATGTTTTGGATTGGCTGAAGAGTTATCTACTAAACATACAGCAATTTGTACAAATAAGTCAGAATACATCAAGTTTTATGAATATTACATGCGGGGTGCCTCAAGGATCCGTTTTAGGACCAAAACTATTTATTATGTATATTAATGATATTTGCAGGGTATCAAATGTATTAAGATTTGTGTTATTTGCAGATGATATTTTTTGTTCAGATGTGGAATTACAGCAGCTTTTGGAGGTGATTACAAAGGAAATGAATACCTTAAAAAGGTGGTTTGATGCTAATAAATTGTCTTTAAATCTGAACAAAACTAATTTTATGTTGTTTGGACATTATAAGAGAAATATAGATGTAAAATGAAACATTGATAATATTAGCATAGAAAGAGTAAATTAAATTAAATTCCTTGGTGTAATTCTAGACCACAAAATCTGCTGGAAACCACATATTAAATATGTTCGGGGGAAGCTGGCACGGAGCATTGCCGTCCTGGAAAAAGCAAGGCAGATCTTCAACTTGAAAGCTCTATATATTTTATATTGGGCATTAATTTTACCTTATCTGACCTATTGTGTAGAGGTATGGGGAAACACATTAAAAAGTAATCTTCAAACAATAAATAAAATGCAGAAAAAGGCTATCAGATTCATCCACAATGTAGGATTTAGAGACCACACAAATAGACTTTTCTTAAAACTGCAAGCTCTAAAATTTCAAGATCTGATTCAGTTTAAAACAGCACAAATAATATTTAAAGCAAAAAACAACTTACTCCCAGGCAACATAAATAAACTGTTCTCAGAGAGAGAAGGAGGCTATAATCTAAGAGGGGAACTGAACTTAAAAATAATTCGTATCAGACCTACCTTGAAAAGCATGTGTGTCTCAGTCTCTGGGGTCAAATTATGGAACAGTTTAACAGATGAATTAAGGTAATGTAAAACCATTGGCAAATTTAAAAAAACATGTAAAATACAAATTTTAAATAAATATAAGGATGAGGAACAGCAGTTTGACTCAGGACGGTAATGGCAGGGTTTAGAAAAATGTGGATACATTGTCTTGTTATGTCTTCTTCTGTGAGTGCGCAGGGGGTTCTAGAAGTATAGAAATTCAGTATTATATACAGGTGCAATATTCTGTGTATATAAGTAGCTTATTGAATATTATAGTCGATAAATTGTAAGTACCATTGGTTCTTGAATAGACGGTGAATGTTGTAAATATAATAATAGAGAATTTAATAACTTGACTGTAGAATGCGGTAATACAAGGGGTAGGATTAAATAAGTTCTTACTTCTTCCTACTCCTTTTCGAGCATATAATCTTGCTGCTCATGCAAGACAGTTATCAACAGTTTGCTTTTTGTTTTTGTTTTGGTATTGGCATGGTGGCCATTTGTTTGGTGATTATCTCTGTTTTATCTTTTAACGTGTTCGAAATAAAGAATTTCTATTCTATTCTAAGTAAACTAGCATATGAATCAAGCAATCATGTGACGGCAAATCAGGTGACATCCAAGAGCACTCAGGTGATTCAAGCTCGAGAAGCGGCTCCTATAGTTAGCAAGCTTGACTCCGTGCCTATCAGAATTTACGTTAAGCTCCATTACTTCTGGTAGTTATCTATCAAGAAAATGAAGTTTGCTTGTTTTCACCCTAATCCTCATAAGAATTCATGGGGGGTAATTTGCATCATGTTATATAAGAGGCAATTTTTTTTCATAATCATTCTCAAAAAGGAAGCCCAAGTTCTAAGCTTTCTTATTAGGTATCAAGAAGACATGTTGCACATAAATAAAATATAACTAAAATATTTTATTCTGTGTGTGTGACCATTTCTTCCCTGGTTATTTTGTACTTATATCAGTCAGTCAAAAAAGGGGTTTTAGCTTCATAATTGAAGTTTATGATGCAGAGGCCACGTGCAACAAAAAGATGTCTTGTGATTTGTGCAAAGACGAGACCAAGTTAAAAAAATTAACTGTTTAACTCATTCCCTACGGAGTACTTTTATATAGAATTGTTACGTTAGTACAGAATACTGTTCTCAAAAATTACACAATATAGACACACGTTTAGTTAAACGTCTGTATTTTCAAAATGAAGGTTTTTAGCATGTTCAAATGCAAATGTGAAACTAGCAATGTCATTTTGGGTATTTGTAACATCATTCCAATTGTAATTTTGGTTGCCTGCTACGTGACGCTGAGCAGCTCCTCGACTAGGTGCTCAACCACAACCTTTCCTGGCTCGGCCACAGCCCCTCCCCTCATGTGATTGAAGTATAGGTGGCCCATCACCGCGATCGTCAACTGATTTCCTCTTTTTAATCTTACTACGAATCGTTGAGGTCGCTATTACTGCTTTTAGATTGGTCAGATTGACATGATACTCATGTATACCCATAATGCATGTTTTCAACGGAACTCTGAATGACGTCATCCATGTCGCTGGCACCGGCTCACCATAGGGACTTGCCGTAGGGAATGAATTAAGCGCCGTTTTTGTCTGTTTGCTTCAGCACAGCAGCTATTCACTCTTGCATACTTTTTTGGCATCATTCTACTTCTTCATCTTTTCTAGTTTTTGTTCTCCATTTCAACAACAACATTTTTTGTAAAACAAAGTGTGTTTCCCTCATTTGCAAGGTTCAGCAGAGTGCAAGAAGTGTCCTGATCGATTCTGGTCAAATGCTGCCCAGACGACATGCATTCCAAAAAAGGTGGAATTCCTGTCATTCCAGGAGACCATGGGGATAATACTTGCTATGCTTTCAATCTCTGGAGTAGTTCTAACATTCATCGTCATTGCCACCTTCTTTCTCCATCGAGACACGCCCCTGGTTAGGGCAAATAATGCAGAGCTGAGCTTCCTGCTGCTGCTGTCACTCTGTCTCTGCTTCCTATGTGCGCTGGCCTTCATTGGTCGACCTGCCCCCTGGTCGTGTATGTTGCGCCACACACTGTTTGGGATCAGCTTTGTACTTTGCCTTTCCTGTGTCCTCAGCAGGACGGTGGTGGTACTGGTGGCCTTCCGTGCTTCTGTCCCAGGCAGTAACATTATGAGGTACTTCGGCCCAGTGCAGCAGAGAGTTGCCATCTCCCTCTGCACCTTCATTCAAGTGTTAATCTGTATGCTGTGGTTGGTTCTGTCACCACCCATCCCAGCTGAGATACAGGGGCGGAGTCCCTGGATCATCCTTGAGTGTAATATGGGCTCAGTAACTAGTTTTGCCTGTGTGTTGGGTTATATTGGCCTGCTAGCAGCCATCTGCTTCCTGCTGGCTTTTTTAGCCAGGAAGCTTCCAGACAACTTCAATGAGGCCAAATTCATCACCTTCAGCATGCTCATCTTCTGTGCTGTGTGGATCACCTTCATCCCTGCCTACTTCAGCTCCCCAGGGAAATACACTGTTGCAGTGGAGATATTTGCAATCTTAGCCTCCAGCTATGGACTCCTCCTCTGTATTTTTGCTCCGAAGTGTTTTATAATCCTACTGAGACCAGAGAAGAATATTAAGAAGATGATGATGGCCAAATAAAATTGATTAAACCCGAGAATATATGAATATGCCCAACACATAGAGAAGTCATAGTTGGAATTTGTCTGCCCTTGTTCAGATGTTAGATCTCTGAATCAGTGACCTTCAGCAGCTGAAGCTGAATGGTCCCATCCAGCAAAATGAAGTTGAAAAGACATTGAAAATGGCTTTGCTGGTGTTTAAGATATGATTGGTTTTGGTTCGAAAATTAATGGTGAAGAGACGTTTTTTTTGTTTTTGTTTTTTTAACCATTCAAAAGACAACTATCTAGGACGTCCACCAACATCTGGTTTTGGTTGAAAGGGAAAGGTGAAAACGATTTCTTTGAAAAGTTGATTATTTAAGGATGTCCAGCTATGTCTGACTTCTTTTACGTAAGGTTGTTTCAACATCTTTTAAACTACTACGTGTCAAAAAAACATTTCAAAACCCTACAAATAACAGTTGACAAGGCAGTAACCATAAAATAAACATTTATTTAATAATTATGAACGTGTCATTGTTTTCAGTATTTTTGTAATGAATGACTAAATCAGAAATTGTATTTTAAATATTCCTTTTTCAACCTTTCATTTAACATCAGAACCTCAGCCTAGTTACCACGTATTAGTTTGCTCATTTTCAAGCACCACTGTCTTCCATTTCTTTCTGGATCTGGAATTGTGTAACCAGACTCAGGTGCGAAGATTGATCTGGTTTATTATGCCTTCCAGGCACAGCAGGAAGGCATAGTAGAACAAAATACAAAAGAACATGGAAGCAAGGTTCCTGGATAATAATATTAGTAATACATATAACTGGGACTTTGACAACAGTACTAATCAAATGGAAAGCAACAAGGAAACAACGTTCTTGAATAACTATAGAAGTGCTGATGATATTACCGAAAGGAACAGCGTTTAGTTAGAGAGTTTTACATAAGCATGCAAATATGTGGGATGCAAATCTGAACAAGACTATAGTAAAACAACAGGCTTGTGAGGCTTACGAGTCTTTGCACCGAATGAGTGCAAAAACAGAAACATGTGAGCTTCTACTTATTGTAAAAACACTCAGAATGATCAAGCCAAAGCATTTGCAGAGGAAATATATATACAACCAATCTATTGTTATCCTAATAGCATAGTTGCCTAAGTCATATTTCAACATTTTGGGAAAACAAGAAAAAACACTATTTTTAGCAAGCACTTTGGTATTTTTTTGATATTGCAACAGTTAGGCAATTATGCTATGAGGCTAACAATATACATATACTGCTGCTTAATTTCAGTGTTTGGTGAACTGTTCTTTCTTTTTTTTCCCCCTGTAGCCCCCACACACCCCCTCTTGGCATAAATAGCTGCTTTATTTATTTTTTTCATTTGTCATTATATTTCTTACAGATTATGTGTTGAAACTCAAGTGGGGATGGTATTAGCTTTGAACACAGCATAGTCCAGAAGGGGACGCCACATTTTCTAAATTTATCAATAGATCCGTGAAGCATAAACTGGAGTTCCTCCAGTTTATGATGTTGTATGACATCTCTTAGCCATGCAATATAACTGGGGAAATTAGCCTACGTGCTAGTAACATTATAAAATTTGTGACTTTGTATTTCGGTCCTTGAAGAGAACTGTCCTTTCTTGGTACACCATTGGCAAGCAAGGGATGAGGTTCAATCACCTGGTCAAAATCTTTTGATGAAATTTGAAAGTTAAAGGTTGTGTTGCGTCAGTATGGGAAAATTGCCCATGAAAGTTTTTGATTTATTATTATTTTGTGTGGAGAGATGTACGAGGGCCTGGAAAATGCATTTGTTTTTTGTATCACATGTAACCAGGCCAGCTTACCACCAGGGTCACCAGGGTGGACCCAGAAGGAGAATGCCCCAATGTTACAGGCCCAGTACTGAAATTGAAAGTGAGGTAGCTCCATACCCCCACAAGTCTTGGACCTTTGTTTAAAAAATTACTTTTAAATAGCAATCTGAATAGTCGGAAACAAAAACAAAAACTTTGGAAGTGTAGATCGCATCAATTCTGCCCACTAATGAAATGGGAAGACGGGACCACCTCTCAAATTCAGCTACAGAGCACTCAAACAATGCCCCAAAATTCAAATTAAATAAGTCACAAATATTCCATGTAACAGTCACGTCCAAATATTTAAAGGAATTTGACACAACTTTAAATGGGAGATGTAAAAATGAGAGACTCTGAGCCTCAATATTTAAAGGATATAGTTCGCTCTTTGACAAATTTATTTCATAACCTTGCCATATTCCTTTAGAACAGACTTAATATTTGGCATTGATTTCAATGGTTTTGTTACATGTAGCAACAAGTAATCAGCATATATTGACACTATGTGTTCCCTCTCCCCCTTATATACCCCTTCATAACCATTGAAGGATTGTAGGGCAATAGCTAAGGGCTCAATAGCAAATGCAAATCATAGGAGAGACAGGGGCTAACCCCGTGTTGTCCTTAGCTGCAACTGGAAATATGGTGATCTAATGGAGCTACACTGGACTTTAGCAACAGGGGAGTCATATAATAATTCAACCTACAAGATAAATTTTTTAACCGAACCCAAACCTCTTGAGAGCTATAAAAAAAAGTCAGACTCGACCCGGTCGGAAGCCTTTTCTGCATCAAGCAAGTGAAGGACTTCTGGGTATTGAGGGAGTGGGTTAGAGGAATAACATGCTGAGGTTAGAAAATAAAAATCTATTTTTTAAGCCCGGTTGATCAGGGGAAATAATAGTAGGGTGCACCTTTTCAAGACGTCAAGCAAGTATTTTTGCTAACAGTTTTGTATCGACATGCAAAAGACTGATTGGTCCATAAGAGCCTGGGTCGAGTGGATCCTTGTCTCCCTTCAACAAGAGAGAGATACACTGTTAGAAGACTTGGGTCAATTTGAGACAAAAAAAAAACCTTGTCAGAATTGACCCAACTTTTTAGGGTATAGACACGACATACCCAAAAAAACCAAGGCAGAATTTGACCTGAAAAAAATGGGTCATTTTGACAAAGTTTTTTTTATCAAGATAGATCGAGAGTATGCGTGACAATGTTGACCCAAACTGTTTGACAGTTTTTATAATCAAATGTGGCTATCATTGATTGTATCACTGATAGTTAATTTTTTCACAGAACATGCCGGTTTGTTGTCAACCAAATGATGTAACTTTATTATTTCAGATTGTAAGATTATTTTTTGAGGTAGTAGATTTTGACCATCAATACTTCGAATAGAATTTTCAGGGTCATACCAGCATTACCAGTTACATTAACAACCCCATATTTTAAGTCAAACAATGACTTCATTTTCATTCCTGAAATACTCATCTACTTCACTCCAGTTTTGGAGCCAATTTTTTTGGGTTAACAATACGCAAAAAATTTGGCTCAAAAACTTGACTTGGTTTTTTTAGGTCAAAATCATAGTTGTGAATTCGAGGCACATTATTTAAAATGTAATGCATGCTCTTTTGTGATGGATTTCAAATTCCTAATCTGGCTGCTCCTCTTTGATTTTATTTTCTTGCTTCAAGTCACTGCTTGCAGCCGAGAGAGCCTTGATTGTGCCCAGTTGATACGCCATTGCATGGCCATTTGATTATTTTATGATGAACAATTATTACTATAGATTTCATTCAAAAAAGTTGCTCAAAATAGGGATGATAGTCTACATAACCTTATTTTTAAAGAGGTAAACATTTTGCAATTAAAAGGTAATTTCATTTTTTTGTTTAATATTTCTTGTAGCCTCCCTTTGCCAAGATAAAAGGGCTCAGCTTTCTCTTATTATTAGCGGTGAGGTTACTGACCACACGGAATGGGATCAAAGACCATTTCTCCATAATGAATCACTCCAGATCCTTCAGATTTCAGAGTCAATGCTTGAGGACTCCTCTGTTCAGCACATACCACAGATTTTGTATGGGGTTTCAGTGGATGGCCTGTGATGGCCATGGCAAAAGTACCATTTTGCAGTCAGTAAACCATTGGGGGAGATGCAAGTAATTTAAATAATTCCTGTCCAATATCCAGGTTGTTTTGCCTGGCTAAGAGTCTCGAGTCCCTAGTTAATTCTCCATTACAATGTTTTTTAAATGAAAATTGAATTTTAAATACTCAACAATCTTGTTTTGGGCCTGTACCCTGCAGGGTAGGCAAATTGCGCATGTCCACCATTATAAATACTTGGGCGTTTGGCTGGATGACAAGCTGACTTTTTATGTGCATATTAAAAATTTAACCAAAAAAATAAGGAGTAAAATAGGTTTATTATACAGAAATAGGGCTTGATTCAATTTTGAAAGTAAAAAGAAGGTAGTGCACTCATTAACACTCCCCATGCTTGATGATGGTGATGTGATTTATAGAAATGCATCTACTTCTGTTTTAAAACCTTCAGATTCTATTTATCATTCTAATATTAGATTTATCACTGGTCTTCACCTCCGCACCCACCATTGTGTCTTATAGAAGTCAGTAGGGTGGGGGTCATTGAAAGCTAGATGAGACTACCACTGGTTTTTATTTATTTATAAATGTGTTTTATTTAAAATCCCTTTTTATCTAGCTAGTCCCTTTACGCGCTAGTGGGTTGCCATGGGAAACGGTCACAGGACTCATTGTGTCTGAATGTTCCTTGTGTTAGGATGGAGCTGGGTTGGACAGCTTTTTATTATGATGTCCCACACACCTGGAATCAGCCGCAAGCTGAACTGAAACTGAATGAACTAGTTCCTTTTGGACATTTTAAAACTTTGATCAAATCATTTTATCAAGAGAATTGTTCTTGTTTTAATTAATGTTTTCCCTCAAACAATGGCATTTTATTATTATTTATTTGTTATTTATTTATTAATTTATTTGTACTACAAATGTCCTCGTAAACTGTGTTATTTCTATTGTTTGTAATGCAGAGCCCTGCTGAAAAGGAGACATGGTCTCAGTCAGAACCCTTGCTTAAATAAATCTTAAATAAAAAAATAAAGAATAAATACATTTTCGCATAAATTCTGAGATGCTTTTTGTATCTGTGTCCTACTG
Organism: Gymnothorax reevesii; assembly: GCA_029721435.1. Classification (NCBI taxonomy): domain Eukaryota; kingdom Metazoa; phylum Chordata; class Actinopteri; order Anguilliformes; family Muraenidae; genus Gymnothorax; species Gymnothorax reevesii. Next base: position 139,928,182 of record CM056574.1, read on the forward strand.
GAAGGTCCAAACACAACTCATTTCAAGCTTGCTTTTGGAGGATCTTAGGTTTTTGTGTAATATTTTCTTTTATTTGATTGGAATCATGATACAATGTATCCCATCAAGATATTCAGGGCCTTAGGGGGGAAAAAAACATTGAATATCCACCACCGTATTCCACCAAGCTTTATCTTGGTCTTATCTTACTATATAAACAGGTTCCTTTGAAAGTCTGAGTAACAACTGGCAAATTGCAGGCACTTTAGTTTGCCGCTGATTGACAACTGAGGCTCTTTTATTTCAACTCTCTCAAACAACCTGCGGTGATGTTGGCAGCATCAGTTTTGCAGACTCTCCGAGCCCAAGGCTCAATTAACCGCTGCAGTTCTCTAACTTGGATCTTTGGTGATTCTTTCCAGTCAAACAGTCCTCCTCAGTGTAAAGGGCCAATATATACACACAGCCTCTTCTTGGCTGATTTTTGACTTTCAAACTTCTTTACTTTTGCCCAGATTGTAAAATTGGATTTTTATCCCCCGCCAACACGAAGTGGGAGGGGGATATAGGTTTGACCTCCTTCTGTCCGTGTGTGCGTCTGTCCGTCCGTCCGAGAGAAAGGGGACAACTTTTCTCAAAAACTATTACAGATAGGACAACCAATTTTGGTGTGTAGCTTCAGACCATAAAGGCCTTGATGGAGTTGAAAAGAAGCACACGATTGGCGGGGGATGTTGTTGACCATGTTGAATTTAGTTTAAAGTTTAGAGATTTTCTTGTGGCCATTTCCTGATTTGTACAGCTCAACAACTTATCGACACACATTGTCACTGCTCTGGAGTCCTCACCTGAGTGATGAATCACTATTGATTATCGGAATTGGGCGAAAAGATCCTGAATGATGCACATATACATCCAGCTCAGTCCAGATTAAAAATAAAGCTATTTGCCATATTTGTATATACATGTACAATATCAATTAGAGTATACAACATTTTTTTGCCTGCATAGGAGATACAGATAATCATGCAGCACGCACGCACGATGTACACACACATTCACATCAAGGTAAAATGGAGTATCTCTTCGATGGGCAAGTAATGTGTGTATTATTGCATTGCATTGATTATAATTTTCAGTGATAAATAAACAGAGATCGACGCAAATATATATGGCATTCACTTACATCAAAACACAACTATCATTTTTTTGTCTGAAGGAAACTGGTCATACTTTTTTGGCTTTGTTTTCATTACTTCATGATTACAGCATCTGGACTGCACCATGCTGTTAGTGCCTCAAACCCATCAATTTTATAAAGGAAAGCCGGGTGACTGAAGTCAGAGTACATCAGTGAGGGAGCGTCAGCATCTGACCCCCGAGCCTTCGTAGATGATTTTCGCCAGGCAAAAACAAGCCAAACTAGAAAAGCTCTCGGAGAACGCAGACCTCCGCCAAGCACAACATTTCCCTCCATATTGGAACTTCCACCATAGATATTAGTCTTACATTTATTTTATCTTCATTTTTAGATTCCTTGACCATGAAAACATGGCAATTTGATTCATAATGCTATATCAATATTGGTTCCACAGCATCTTGGCTGTTTAAAGATGTCTGTTGCATGTTTCTAGCTTCATTTTGCCTGGGTTTATTTGTTTGTTTGTTTGTCTGTCTGTCTCTGTCTGTTTGTTTGTCTGTTGGTTTCCAAAATAACTCAAAAAGGTATGGACAGATTTTGATGAAATTTTCAGGGATTGTACAGATTGGTATAAGGAAGAAATGATTAGATTTTGGAAGTGATCCGGATCTTTGTCTGCATCCAGGAATTTTTTAAAGGATTTTTTAACATTGGGAGATAGGGCCATTTTCGACATTTATGCATATAACCCCACCAAAAATGGGCAGGGCACTTGGAAAAAAAATACAGGAAAAGTTTCGAACATGTTCTACAATATATCGAAGACTGATCCTGAAAATGGAATAATTCCGGGTACTATGATACTATGATCCAGAATACGAAAGTAGGGGACCTTCGGAACTTTCATTATAGGAAGAGAACAAATGAAGCTACAAACATGCGACAAACACCATTATATAGCCAAGATTTTGCAGAATTAGGAAGGTGTCACCGGATTTACTGTATCTTCAAAAGCCAGGGAACTCGATCCAGAAGAAAACCACCATTATGGAAAATTTGATTTTCGTGAATAACTACTGAACTAATATTGATTTCATTATGAATCCAGTTGCTAATGGTATGTTTTATTGGTCAGGGCATTTGAAAAAAATAGATTAAATAAATGTAGGACTAATATTTATGTGTAAATCACAACGTGAGGGGAAATGTTGCATTGAAGGGTTTGAGGCACTAACAGCATGGTGCAGATGCTGTAATCATGAAGTGATGAGATGAAACCCAGAAAAGTATGAACAGAATCAAAACTTGTGGGGAAATGTTGCATCATATAAACAAAAAAAAAACAAATGAAGCTAGAAACATGCAACAGACATTTTTAAACAGCCAAGACACTGTGGAACTAATATTGATATTGCATTATGAATCAAATTTTCATGTTTTCATGGTCAAGAAATCTAAAAATTGAGATAAAATAAATGTAAGACTAATATCCATGCTGGAAGTCGCAATATGGAGGGAAATGTGATGCTTGGCGGAGGTTTGCGCTCTCCGAGTGCTTTTTTGATTTTTTTTCTTATGATGCAACATTTCCCCTCATGTTCCTCTCAAATTTTCCTTAATGGTGGTTTTCTTCTGGATCTGGTTCCCTGGCTTTAGAAGAGTAAATCTGGTGAGACCTTCCTAATTCTGCAATATCTTGGCTATATAATGGTGTTTGTCGCATGTTTGTAGCTTCATTTGTTCTCTTCCTATAATGGGCTCCCCAAGGGTTAACACAATTGCTCCACTTATACACCATGGTTTTGTCATTGTACTTGTTTTTGTTTCACAGCCAGAATATTGAGCCCTATATAAAAAAAGCCTCCCTCGTTTTCAGAGGGAGAACTCAGAGGGAAGTTCTCCACTAACCTCACCACTAACCTCATCATCCTCCCACAGTCTCCTGCCTGTGATGGGTGGCCATTCGTGGTTATGGCTCTTGCTGTCATTAGTCTATGGAGCTATGTGTGGGCTGGCAGGGTCCTCCTGCAAGTTTATGGACACCTTGTTTTCACAGAGTGCGTATAAGGAGGGTGATGTGATTATTGGAGGACTGTTCCCCATTCATTTACAGCCACCTGAGCCTGACCTGAACTTCACACAAGGAACAGAACCTTCACAGTGTCTAAAGTGAGTGCAAATCTACAAATTTATGAATATTTTACTGTGCCTTTAACTGGTAATGTCTGCATAATCAACTGTCTATACTGAAAATGTCCCAGAACACTATATTTACAGACAGTCTCTTGAATACCCGTGTTTGCACCAGTGTGTAGATGTGTAATGCATTTGTTGACAATGGACATGTCATATGTGAATAAGCTAATATCAGGTTACTCACCCATGTTCTGTTTTTGCTCCCTCTCTGCCAGCTTTAATATGCGAGCATACCGTTGGCTGCAAACAATGATCTTTGCAGTGGAGGAGATAAACAGAAATCCCCAGCTTCTGCCAAATATAACCCTGGGGTATGCCCTGGCTGACACCTGTCTAGCTGAGCGGACTACTTTAGCTGCTGCGTTGGGGCTGGTAGCTGGAAAGAGCCCAGGCATTGCAAGCTCTAAGTGCCGCAGCACTCCAGATGTGCCTGTTCTTGTTGGTGATGCCCGCTCCTCAGCATCTGCTGTGATTGCTCATACACTGGGAGTTTTCAGCATCCCCATGGTGAGCAACAGCAGTACAGCCAGAAGAAAATCATTTATCCCTTTACACGGATGTCAAATTGAGCCAACCCGTGCCTGCTGTGCATAACCCCTATGTAAAGCTTTTTAAGTCAATACATGAGTGTCACCAAAAACAAACAAACAAAAAAAAAAACCCTGAAAAAATGAATTCAATTAAGTAAGACTCTTGTTCATTTGGAAATAAAACTTATTTCAGTTTATTTTTATAATTGTGGGACATGCCAGAAACACAGGAAAACTTCGTAAGAATTCAACAGTGAAGTTTGAAATGAGATAATGAGAAGCAAAACAAAGATTGTAGGTAAAACAATACAGTTCCTGGATCATGAATTCATTGATCAGAAGTGTGCTTAATCTGTGGGTGATACTAAAAACCACTGATTATCTGCTTTATAAGCTGCCTCCCTACCTCACCAATCAGCTACAACCCACATTCCGAAATAGTTGGGACAAAGTGTAAATTGTGAATCAAATCAAAATGCAATGACTTTCATTTCACATGAGCCAATATGTTCTTTACAATAGAACATAGATAACATTTCAAATGTTGAAACTGAGACATTTTACATTTACTCCACAAAATGAGCTTATTTCAAATTTTCTGGCTGCAACAGGTCTCAAAAAAGTTGGGACACAGGCAAAAAAAGCGCTGAAAAGAGAATCAGCCGAAAGAACATTTAGCAAGTAATTAAGTTAACTGGTATGAGGTGTGCAACGCGATTGGCTAAAAAGGGATGTCTTAGAGAGGCTCAGTTTCTCAGAAGTAAAGATGACCAGAGGCTCTCCAACCTGTGAAGGCTTACATACAAAGTAAAAAAAATAGTGGAATACTTTAAAAACAATGTTCCTCAACATCAAATTGCAAAGGCTTTGAAGGTCTCATCATCGACAGCGCATAACATCAACAAAAGATTCAGATAAACTGGAAGTATCTTTCTGCGTAATAGATAAGGCCGAAGACCTTTACAGGCTGCCCGTGCTCTTCGGGCCCTCAGACACCACAGCATCACTCACCAGCATGATTCTGCCATTGACATTACTAAATTGGGCCCAGGAATACTTCAAAAAACCACTGTCTGTGAACACAGTCAACCATGCCATCCACAGATGCTACCTAAAACTCAATCATGCAAAAAATCAGGCCATTGTTGAGCATGATCCAGAAGCACCGCCATGTTCTGTGAGTTAAAGCTCATTTAAAATGGCCTGTAGCAAAGTGGCAAAGTGGCCTGTGGTCAGACAAGTCCAAATTTGACATTTTTGTCAGAAATCAAAGGCGTTGTGTCCTCCGGGCGAAAGAGGAGAAAGATGACCCCTCCTGTTATCAGCGTTCAGTTCTAAAGCCAGCATCTCTGATGGTATGGGGATGCATTAGTGTATATGGTATGGGACACTTGCATGTTTTAAAAAGCACTAGAATGCTGAAAGGTATATAAAGGTTTTAGAGCAACATATGCACCCCTCAAGACAACATCTATTCCAGGGAAGGCCTTGTGTATTTCAGCAACACAATGCAAAACCATATACTGCAGCTATTACAACAGCATGGCTTTGTTGTAGAAGAGTCTGTGTGCTGAGCTGGCCTGTCTGCAGTCCTGATCTTTCACCAATTGAGAAAATTTGGTGCATAACTAAACAACAAGTCCATCAAAGGAGACCCAAAACTCTCCAGCACTGAAAGCCTGTATTAACCCAGAGTGGGGTCAAATTCCAATGGCTAAATTCAAGAAACCTGTCTCCTTAATGCCCAGGCGCCTCCACTCTGTGTTAAAAAGAAGAGGGGATGCTACACCATGGTAAACAGGCCCCTGTCCCAACTTTTTTTATACCTGTAGCAGCCATCAAATTTGAAATGAGCTCATTTTGTGGATAAAATTGTAAAATTTCTCAGTTTCAACATTGCCACGTTATCTCTATTCTATTGTGAATAAAATACTGGCTGGTGTGATTTGAAAGTCATTGCGTTTTGATTTTATTCACAATTTACACTTTTTTGGAACTATTTTGGAATTGGGGTTATAAAAATGGAGACATTTTTTGTTTTGGAGTGAATTATATTTTACGACCAACCATTTTGTTGCACGGTACAAATTTTGCATCAAATGCAAGTGGATATTCCTATTTTCTAGTCTTGTTAACAGTCAAAATGAAGGGGGCTCATACAGTGCCATTCTATATCAGTCCTCAAACCAAACAGAAAACTACCTGAAAATGACTCTGCTAGAGAATCATATTAACATCCCCCCTCATCATATAATACAGTACCCAAAAATAAAAATTAGACAAGCTCTTCATCACAGACTCTCGGTTAGCAATGCATGCCTATAAAATCATTCTCTGTTGTAAATGTTGCTGTTCTTCAAAAAATATTATCATTAATTCCAATGTTATGGCATGACATTTTACCTGTTGTGACTATTTTGACATTCATTTCTGACCTGAGTTTGCATAACGGTGGTTGAACGCTGGTTGTGTTGGATACCAGGGAAAACTGGCTATTCAAATAAAAGCCCCAAGTCGTCTTTTATCATTGCAGCAAAAATACAAATATGGAAAATATGACACGGTAGTCATTTTTATTTACCAAGCAGAACAATGTACCATTTTTCTCAGTCATATGCGCCTTTTCCAGGCCAAATGACTGAACATGAAGTAAGTGTGAATTGATGATAAAAATGGAAAATTAAAAAAAAAAGAATTTTAAGCTAAATAGCTACATGACAAATAGATGAAGGTATTTTGCTTAACCCATAAAGACCTAAGGTGCCTTCTAAAAAGGAATTCTAAAACCTGTCTTTGAAAGCAATCTTTTATAACCTAACAGTTTTCAGAAAAACTTTACAGAATTCTCAACTTTCTTCAAAATCTTTGTTTCTTAGCCTCTGTAGAAGATGGAAACATGAAAAAAAAAACAATCAAGAGTTTAGACCCTTGGTTATCATAGAGTTGTCTTGATATTTGTCTTAATATTTACAAACATTGTTAGAAATACAAAATATTGTTTAAATTAATTTGTTCCTATTAATATAATTATAATTATCACCTCCGCCAAGGAGGTTAAGTTTTTTCCTGGGTTTGTTTGTCTGTCTGTTTGTTTGTTTGTCCGTTGGTTTCCAAAATAACTCAAAAAGTTATGGACAGATTTTGATGAAATTTCATGGGATTGTACAGATTGGTATAAGGAAGAAATGATTAGATTTTGGAAGTGATCCGGATCTCCGTCTGGATCCAGGAATTTTTTAAAGGATTCTTTAACATTGGGAGATGCATATAACTAAAAAATGGTCAGGGCACTTAGAAAAAAATTACAGGACAAGTTTCGAACATGTTCTACAATATATCAAAGACTGATCCTGAAAATGGAATAATTCCAGATACAATGATACTATGATCCAGAATACGAAAGTAGGGGACCTTCGGAACTTTCATTATAGGAAGAGAACAAATGAAGCTACAAACACCATTATATAGCCAAGATATTGCAGAATTAGGAAGGTGTCACCGGATTTACTGTATCTTCAAAAGCCAGGGAACTAGATCCAGAAGAACACCACCATTATGGAAAATTTGATTTCCGTGAATAACTACTGAACTAATATTGATATCATTATGAATCCAGCTGCTAATGGTATGTTTTCCTTGTCAGGGAATCTGAAAAATAGATTAAATAAATGTCGGACAAATTTTTATGTGTAAATCACAACATGAGGGGAAATTTGGCATCATAAGAAAACAAGAGCACCAAGAGCTGGTACATTATACGCCGCCGACATTTTGGTATAAATTTGACCTTTGACCTCGATGTGTGACCTTGATCTTGGAGCGACAGAGCCGACAGTCTTTCGGTGTCTAGACCCTGACCCAGGTAATGTTCCTGTGGAGTTTCGTCCCGATCGGCCTGAAGCTTTGCACACAAATTTGCGGACAAGGCAAATGTTAACAGACGAACGGACAGACGGACGAACGGACGGAGCAGATGACGCCAATATACGACCTCTTCTGGCGGCAAATAATAATAATAATTAAAAAAGCAAATGAAGCTAGAAAAATGCAACAGACATCTTTAAACAGCCAAGACGCTGTGGAACTAATATTGATATTGCACTATGAATCAAATTGCCATGTTTTCATGGTCAAGGAATCTAAAAATGAAGATAAAATAAATGTAAGACTAATATCTATGGTGGAAGTCGCAATATGGAGGGAAATGTTGTGCTTGGCGGAGGTCTACGCTCTCTGAGTGCTATTCCAGTTAATATTACTTTGTAAAACATCATTCATGTCTCATAATTATCGATAATTATAATTATGGTTATTATTATAATCAATGAATATACTAATCATTATCATAATTCATACATGCAATAATAATAATAATAATAGTAATAATAATAATGATGATTCTTATTATTATTAATATTACAATCTCTGGATCAATGTGAATAGATACTCGCTCTTATGGTGTAATAGTTCCTTGTTTGCCAGTCATCTTGAAATGCAGCAAACGCACCAAAATCATCCTCCTACTCCTCAAACATCTCTCAATGAGCCTTTGCCTGCAGATCATCAGTTGCCTCAAAATCAGGATCTGAATATTCTTATTCATTGTTATTGCTGTACTAGGCATCAATATTGCTCCCCCCCATCTATATCCCCCCCTTGCTCAGGTCTTGAGGCATCGTCACTGTCTGAAACCTAGAATTTCCCTTTACCACATCTATTTCAGCAAAGTGTGATTTATTTTATTGGTTACATTTCTTGAAATATATGATATCATTTGAAACAAGCTAACATTACATTAGGTTTTAAAGGGAGAAGCACGTGGCTCTCGCTCCCGGTCTAAAGGCGATATATTGCGAATGTTGCATGCGGTCTTAATGGGTTAAACTGTCTCTTCTAAATTCTATATTCTGTTATGTGTTGGAACAGTATGCACAAAGTCTCTTTTTTCATTTGATTACAATCCCTAAAAAACGAGACTCTCTTTCATGCAAAGTCATACATCCATTAGAAGTAAACACTGTGTTTTATTTCATTAAAGAGAGGTTTAATAGTCATGTGGGAAACATTTAAAGGGGAAGAACATGCCAAGAGAGGATATTTCTGGACTCTTGGCTCTGGACTCTTGAGCTTTCTTTTTTTTCCTCTGGAGGGCTCACAAATAATGGAGAAATTGAAAGCTGCATTTTGAAAGGAACCTCTCTACATCTTAGTCACAGCAAAATTGTTTATTCCTATTAAAATGAGATTTTGATTGTTGACTGTTACCACAGAAATTTATTTTGTATATTGTGTTTTTTCCTAAGCAACATTTTACTACTCTATTCACCTTCATTTGAGTGTAGATGGCTTCTGTTGTTGCAATGAGGTTAGAGAATTTTTTCAACATCAATATAAATTATGGAATATTCCCTAGTTCCTTCTGTAGCCACCTTCAGCAGGCAGGCAGCGCATCAGGTTTTATGGGAGTGTAACGGTTGTGCTTCCTGCACAGCTCAGATGCGCAGAGGACAGGAAGTTTAAGACTGGACTCAAGTGCAAGGATGACCTGGGTTGCATTTATTATGGCTACAGCACAATAGAAGGCACAAACATTGCAATAGAAAACAAAATGGAACAGAGGTACCTTTTACCCTATTAGTAATCCAGACTGGGCATTAGCTGCTGTAACAATGTATTACAAATAGGAAAAACAAATGGAAGTTAAATAAAGTGCTGGTTCAAAACAATAAGCAGAAAGGCGGAGAATACGTGTATACATTGATGTATTTGTTCTAGGACTCCACCTTCTCATGAACATTCACAACAGTTATGTACTCCTGGAACAATTATAATTACAGCATCATTTAGATGCCTGCTTCTTGGGTTACTGATCCTCTGCAGAAAGGGGTAAAAAAAAAATCTTTTATGACTCCTGGCCTTCCAATCCCTAAATGTGATAAGAAAATGTGCTTACAGTGAGGCCATACATTATATATGCCTGTTCTGGGTATTTCAATATTGCATGGTGCAGTATGTGATTTTTGTTTTATATCTTCAGTACATAAAGTGCATAAGACAGAAGCAGCATTAAAATGACAGTATATCACACAATCTTCTTGCTCCTCAGGTGAGCTACTTTGCCACATGTGCTTGCCTTGGAGATCGCCAAAAGTACCCCACCTTCTTTCGTACTGTGCCCAGTGATGCCTTTCAGGCCCGGGCCATGGCACACATGCTGCGTCTCTTTGGTTGGACCTGGGTAGGTGTGATAATGGGAGATGACGACTATGGCAAGTTCGGAATCCAGCTTCTGCTGGAGGAGCTGGAGAACTCTGAGGTGTGTGTGGCCTTCACTGAGGTCATTCCCAAGGTCAACTTGGAGAAGAGTATCCAGCGTATTGTTGAGAGAGTCAGGCATTCTTCAGCCAAAGTCATCGTTACCTTTGCCATTGCTGCAGATATCCATGCGCTAATGATGGAAGTGGTTCGGCAGAATATCACTGACAAGCAGTGGATCGCCACAGAGTCCTGGATTACTGCCAGCATTATTTCCACTTCACAGAATCTGCCCTCACTAAGAGGCACACTAGGATTTGCCTTGCGTAGGGGAAATATTCTGGGTCTCAAGTCTTTTCTCCGCAGATTACAGCCAGAAGCTTTGCCCGATGACCCATTTTTGGATGAATTCTGGGAAGTGATGTTTAGATGCACTTGGAGGAATGATTCGAAACCATATCCATCAGCCAAGCCACTGTGTAATAGGTCTGAGAGCTTGGATGATGTTGACAGCATTTATACTGATGTGTCCCAGTTGAGAGCCACTTACAATGTGTACAAGGCTGTTTATGTCATTGCACACTCAATACACAACATGCTGTCCTGCCAACCAAGAGATGGCCTCTTTGAAAAGGTGAGGTGTCCAGATGTCAACAACCTTCAGCCCACGCAGGTAAGAGTAAACCCAGATACATGCATTGATTTTCTTGTTTGTCTGCAACGTTTAGCGTTGTACTGACGTGCAGCCTCTAATAAACCTTCATTTATGACATCCAGCGCCTGGGCCCAGTCCTCCACTTCTCTTCCTCTGGACGAACCATTACACTTTGATTGCAATCTTGATTAACTTTATTCATATTTGAACTACTTTTTTTGGTTGCCGGACGTAAAGAATCTCATATTTTGAAGTTAATTTAACATTGGGTTGTGTATAAATTGTAGATTAAAATTGAATGTAGGCACGTCTACCAAGATGTGATCATTACTTTAGCCTGCTTCAATACACTGTGGGGCTATATTATCTACAATTGTTTTATTATCATAGGTTAGTTTTGTTGACAAAAAAGCAAGTGTTTCATTTTCATATATATAAACACATGACGAGTCCCATCAGAAAATGCAATAAACGGCACTTTAAAATTTTTTGAACCACCACAGTAAGAATATTATAATTGGTGGGGCAGTAGTCATGCGAAGTTCACCCTATAGCAACACACTATATCCAAGTGTCTTGCATGCTTGAACATCAGCTTTCTTTCCAAAGCTCAATAAATGCCAAGCCAGTTTTTCTGCTAACTGCAATATATCCAGACAGCCAATCAGCGATGGAGAATCCCACACTGCCAACAGGCTCCTATTGTTTAGCCACACTTGTTCTTGGCAAAACAAAAATATAAGTGTCATTTTTATAATGCAAACTCTGCAGAGAAAAAGTTTTTCAGTGTCACATACGTTACGGTGGATTTCGCAACTAGTAACATGGAAATCAATTATGACTCCGGACTTCTCATGCTTTTCTTTACTCAAATGGTCTTATTTCATTTCAACAATTTGAACAATTGTGAAACACATGCATTGCATTGATTGAATTATTGCTGACTACGGCACGGGACTGTGAATATGCCACTAAATCTGAGGCTGAATGCGTGAGAGTTGGCAGCTCTGCGCATGCACAAATCCTTGAAAGGTAAAAAGAACAATTCCAAACTGCAGTGGTTTATCGCGGACTGTCGTATCTGTTGTTCTGATTAAATCACTTTTGTTAGATAATTAATGGTGTAAGTCTGTCAATTATGGCTGACACAAGATCAAAAGAAAAATTAAATTTTGATAAATAGACCTCTAGTAACTACAGTGAAAAGCTTTTTGGAACCCACAGTGCAGCAGCTGCCAGGGATATTACATATAAATTTACAATCTGGTTAAACAATCAGCTAAATCAAATGCAATCTAAACCAGTTGCATTCCAACAGATTTTCAGAGGGATTTTCAGTAACCTCACCCAATACCGGATTATTTTCTCTTAAGCTGTTCTCGTATAAATTCACCTGGTAAACAGTCAAACAAATTAGTAACTGAATAACTAAGTCGATTCATGATCTGTTATAATTAAGAAATTGTAATAACAAATGACTCCCTATTGGCTACTTTTATATACTTTAAGTGACATAGCAATAATCTGAATAAATGTACAAAATCCAAAACTTTTGCCGACTTCCGGCTCTCTGGTTTTTTGCATTTATTCATATTATTGGAATCCTGATGCCGTGTTTTCACCAAAGTGAATGCAAAGACGGGAATACTAGTGAGAAGAGGCTAGTGCGCATCAGGCAACACAGATGGCGCAAACGATCTGCGGTAACGGCGCGAATGCTCAAAATTGACATATGACTGAGCCTGAAAATATTCATCTTGTGCGAAAAATTTGCAGGAGAAGAGCAGTGTTCTGAACAGCATCATTGCAACTGGCAGCATATTGGCTAGCTAGGCTACCCAGCAACATATTCAAACCACAATTATATTGCTTAAAGGGAAAACTAGCTAGCTTAGTAAATAGCGATCTTGCTGTGTCAAATAACCTATGTAACACAATTGTACAAAAAAATTATGGTCTAGCTCAACATTGGATATGACAGCATCATCAGTTTGACTGACAGTATATCAGTGAATATTTTTATTCTTAAGCAGGCACAATGCTCCGGACGTAAAATATTAGTGACGTGTTTATAGCAACATGAGCAAAGAACATTGAGTGTAAACAAGGCTGAATTCGCATTGCTATAGGTTTGGTGGTGTGAATTCGCAATTCGACCAAGTTGATTTCCCAAAAAAGTGAATGTCATCTTTTTGTGAACAGAGACACAATTCTTCAAAACGAAAAGATAAAAATGTTCCTGCAGTAAAATTCCTGCAAGTAACTGTGTGATGCAACATACAACTGTGTAATTAAAAATGCATTTGATGGTCATTCCACCACATATTTTAGCAACTGTTGCTATTCAGGCATAGTAAACTGCAGTAAGGCGAAGCAATTAAGCATTCTTAGGTGAGTTCACCAAAAGCGTTTGTTACAGCTTACACAGAAAGTTATGACTGTTTTCTTCTGGCATACATCAACAAAAGCCAATTTTCATATTGAAAGCAGTGTAAAGAACACCCTTTCAGCGCTTTTCAGATGTCATTCACCAGATAAATATGCAGGCTGATAACCTCCTCAATTTTTTTCCCAGAGATTTTAAAGAATTCTACCTTTTTTTTAAATTTGCATTTTTGTTGATCAGTGTGTAAAGCCCTGAAAAAAATATTAGATGCTTTGCTTAACAGTAATATAACTATGCATACCTAAAATAGATTCCTATCAAAGACTGTCGAATAGTTTTTGAATAATAAGACTGGTAATTTATTGACATGATTTTTAGCAAGAGAAAAGCTTTGAATTGTAATTTATTCTGGGAGTTGCCATTCTTAAACAATCAAGACAATTGTATTTTTCATTGACTTGCAAAAAGAAGAAAAAAGTGGTGCTCAATTTTTGTGTTCATGAACTTTGCAAATAATTCTGTTCTTGAGGTAATGCTTCTCCAGTAGTTGCATATATGACATGTCTATTACCTAAAATGTTTTACAAACTTCAATTATTTTAAGAATGGTACTTAGGAGATTAAATTTTTTTATTATTGATGATTTACGACCATACTTTTTAGTGGAATACACTTTGGGTCTGATTTACTAAGAGCTTTAGCACATGCAAAATCTTTTCGCCCGTGCAAAACCAATAACGTTGCCACTGATTGGTGCAAGGCCAATCAGTGGCAATGTCATTGGTTTTGCACGGCCAAAATGATTTTTCATGTGCTAAAGGTTTTAGTAAGTAAAAAACATAAGTAAACATAAGTGTTTATCACTAAAAAGTCGGTTCGTAAATCATCAATAACCAAAAATGTAATAAAAAAGCATCAACTGTTAAACACTAAAACAATATGGGCCTGATTTACTAAGACCTTTAGCACATGCAAAATCTTTTTGCAGAGCAAAATCAATAACATTTCCCTTGCTCGGCAAAAAGATTTTGCATGTGCTAAATGTCTGAGTAAATCATAAGTGTTTTAGTGTAGAAAAGTTGATGCTTTTTTTAATTACTTCATTGTATGGCACTACTAAGCATTTATTTAATTTTTCTGTAATTAAATTATTGCATTTTGGTTATCATCTTTGGATTTGAATTTGCAGTGTTTGTTATTCAGTTTACATAATTGAAGTTTCATTTGATAGTGATTACCGCAAAGATTTGGGTTGAAACTGGGTGCTCTAAGTACTTGCTATCTGAATAACTTCCCATTTTTTTTTTGTCCTGGCAGATTCTTCACTACCTCCTCTCAGTAAACTTCACCACATCCAATGGGGAGGTTATGCATTTTGACAAGAACAGGGAACCACCTGCTTCTTATGACATCATTAACTGGCAGGTGGGGCCACACGGCATTGTAGCGTATGTCAAGGTTGGGCAGTTTGACTATGAGGATGGATCGGACAACAATTTTGACATTCTTGCAAATCGAGTCGTCTGGGGCGGCGGCCTGAATGCGGTAAAGTGATCCTTGAATTTTAACATACCATAAATTAACAGGGGAGCAAAATTTTTGGACTGCCTTTTTCCATTATTCACAGTTTTAAGTCTAGTATACTCTTGTCTACAGTCTTGGAATCGCAGTCCAAATGGGAGGTGAGCATTCTGAAAAATAATTTTCGCTAAAAGATAGGCTGAGTATTTCAAACAGACCTATCGTGACCGACAGCACAGTTTCTCAACTTGCAGCCACTTTCTGAATTTTTTTCATGCTAGAAATGTCAATCGAAAAGATCAGTTTCCAGCCCCCCAAATACAGGGAAAAAAAAAACTTTAACACGTGCATGTATTCTCTATGAACAGTGACTAGATGTTCCAATAAAATCAGGATTGTCCCCTTTTTTTAGAGCCACGTTCCATGTCCTGAAAGAAATATATAGTTGGGATATTGTTTATTCTGAAAATATCACTCGGCCCAAATATGAATGATACTATGAGAACACCATTTCAAGTAGCCAAATGATATAGCTGTGATTGCCCCTTTTCTATCATAATTGGCCTGTTAGCTACAAGATGTATCATCACATAGCCTTTTAGCACAAAAACACAGTAGGAGCTGTGATATTTCAAGTGCAGTACAGTACTGCTGCTGTAAGCTGCTTGGCTGCCAGTGCAGTTACCATCCTCTTTGACTCAGGGATTGGCTCGGGTCAATGAACCAGTATCTTGAGCCACTCAAATGCTCTGGTTCTGCTCCACGGGGACAGTGGGTTGAGACAGTGGTAGCTTACGGGCTTGGTAACAGTGGCAGTATACTGCACTTCAATGCCTGCTTCACTGGACTGCAAAATGTGAACTCTACTGCCTCAGAGTAGAATTCTTGACCGAATCTTCGATCTAGGTTGCCATTTATAATGTTATCATGTTTGGCTGATATGATTTTTTGCAATTGCCAACTTAAATTTCATTCAGAAAGATTAATTTTTTCAAAGCAATGAGAATGAGCTTGTTACAATCAACAGAACCGTGCCACAGCTCATCTAAAATACTGTATTAATTAGGCTCATTTATGGGCTTACTAATGACTCTTTTTTTTTTTTTTTTAATTTGGCATCTCCAATCCCACCCGAATCTGGAATGTCTAACAGCGGAACTGCAAGTAGCCAGATAGGATTTTTTAGCGCACAATACATTATGGGAACTGTATGTCGGCGAGTGACTGACTGATACGCTTCAATACGAAAGAAAGCCTCGTCATTACTTGTTGCGTGCTTGGATGCTACAACCGTCACGTCAGGGATCGACATTTCTGGTTCTACGTTTTTCCAAAAGACCTTAAGCTTAGAACTTAGTGGATACACAATGTTGGTCGGGCTGGAAATAACGGTGAATTCAGCAAGTTCAAGCCCACTTTAACACTCAGAGTCAGCAGCAGCCGTTTAGAGGCTGGAGGAAAACGTATGGTACACACGTCCACTGTTTTTCCAGTCAAACCCAGTTTTTCAAAACTACCATTGCAAAAAAATCCTAAGAGAAGAATGTCCAACGACAGCCTCATATGTCGCCGTTTTACGCAGTAGGTGAAAGCGTTGTTTTACAATGTCAGTGCTGCTATCCATGCGAACACGATGAGTTGACAGTAGCGATGCAGAGCAATCGTTGACAGTGCATGCGGCTATTTGGTCACTGGCTAGCAGAGGAATTTCTTTGACTTTGAGAAAACGACTTTGGGCATTTTAGATTTTATTTAATTACATATATTGCGGTTAAAATACCTCTTGAAAGGATTTTTCAGGGATATAACTTCATAAATGGATTATGCGACAGCCGATCTTGAGCTTTTTCACCCGCTGTTATCGCAAGGGCTTTTCAAAACTTAACATCGTATAAGAAAACACCGGCTGTGTAAACCATACATCGTTTTACAAAGAATGAGATACCACTTCACGTCCGCCGGAATATTTGTTGTCTGATCGGGAATATCAACCATGACAATGACTGGGGATGGGAAAGGGAAAATACGCTGACGCAAATCAATAAATAGCTCAATAGATCCAAATTCTGCCGAATAATAATGTTCATCATAATATACCCAAGGATCTGAGCGAAAGAGCTCCATATCCAAACTCCACGTGTCATGACTTTTTATTTGCTGTAACGATTTTAGAAGTAAACAAAAATGTATTTTGGATTTGTTTAATATCGCAAATGCATATGCAGAGCATGTCCTAGCAATCCGGGGTGTCATCAATAACAAGGCTGCCTCCATTATTTGTTATTACTGCAAAGCTACCTTACCTCTGAACCAGGTCCTCCTACTTGCCACTTAAATTTGTGTTTCGATGTTACAGTAATCTTTTCAATTCTGTGACAATGGCTGCCTCAAACGGCGAGCGAAAACCGCACCAGGTATATCTTCTGGGTTGAAAATAAGCCGAGAATTATCAGGTTCCGGAATGTTCGTATTTACTGAAGCCATGTTAGAGGCATACAACTCTTCCCATTATGCACTGCGCGTAGTTCAGTTCCATGTGTGCGCAGTGAGACTGGCAGTTCTCCTATTGGGGAACTATGTGCATGGCTTTCACTTATGCGACCCCCTGTTGCTGATTCAGGAGAGCAAAGACGGTTCGCGGCTCTCCTCCGAACCGAGCGCCTGTCAGCCACTGCTTCTTATACACTCATTGGTTGAATCCTCGCAAGTTCAGAACGAGGGCTGAGGATAACCGAACGTGTACAAGCTTAGAATCTTCCTGACGAGTGCCTATCTGGCCAACAGGAGGTGCCTAAGCAACAAACTAAGCAACTGATATTACCCGTCCCAGCAGGCCCTTCCCAATGTGCATCTCTGTAGCACAATGGCCAGTTGTGCGCTACTCTGAAAAAGCTGCTAATCACTGCCGGTTGGTACGACCGGGGGTCACACCCACACCATGATAGTTACTTCTGCATCGCAATGCGATGTTTTAACCGAGTGAGCTATCCGGCAGCTTACTAATGACTCTTAATAAAACCAGATGAATATAATAATAATAATAATGCATCAATTTTATATAGCGCTTTTCTGGGCACTTAAAGATGCTTCACAATGGATACATTATTATATCCCCGAACGCCAAATGGCGTTCCGGAGATATTATGTTTTTGGTCCGACCGTTGCCGCCGCCATCGCTGCGCCGCCCAATGTATTGACGCGATAACTTCAGTAATATTTCAATTAGAAATTTCAAGTTTTGCATATAAGTAAGTATCATAAAGAGGAAAAACTGATTCAATTTTCGAAAATTTACAATTTCTAGATTGGCCACCAGGGGCCAAAAACTGATTATCCTGTTCACGCGATAACTTCAGTTATATTTCAATTAAAAATTCCAAGTTTTGCATATATGTAAGTATCATATAGAGGAAGAACTAATTTGAATTTTGGACAGTTTAAATTTTCTGTATTGGCCACCAGAGGCCTAAAACTGAAAAAATCACTGTTGTCATCATATCCCTGAAAATATTTGTCCGATTGACCTCAAATCAAGTGCAAATGAAAGGTCACGACCTTTGGATGATCCCACGATGATATTATACTTGTTTAGTTCAAAATTTTGACACGATGTGGAGCTTTGTCACATAAAATTCACCATGTTTGCCATATCTTTGGAACTATTTGTCCAATTGACATGAAACTATGTGCAACTGCAAGGTCATGACCTCACATCGTGTCACATGATGACATCATACCTGTATGGTTCAATATTTTTCCACCAGGTGGCGCTTTGTGATGGAAAATTACCATTTTGGCCATATCTTCAGAACCATTTGTCCAACTGACCTGAAATTAAGTTCAAATGAAAGGTCATGACCTGAGGGGCTTTATATTGTATTGGGTCTATTCAAGGATTGGGGAATTGGAGGATTGGGGGCGTTCAGGGATATACCCCAAGCCGTCGCCTCCGACGGCATAAGCCTACTTCATTCACTCACACATTTACGCTCTGATGGTGGTAAACTATGTTTTTTGTAGCCACAGCTGCCCTGGGGAAGACTGATGGAAGCGTGGCTGCCAGTATGCGCCTACGGCCCCTCCGACCACCACCAAACATTCACACACAGCCATACAGGAGTGTTCCTATATTGCATGTTTTTTGTTATAAAGTAGCCTGAATGAGATTTTGCTAGTATATGAATGAACGCCAGAATGTTCTGAACAGATTTTTTTTTTTTTTTTTTGCTGGCTTATGAAAGACAGAAATAATATTTGGCTGGTTACTTGAAGGCAATAAATGGAATTCTAATCAAACTTTTTAGCCACATTTGTTTGGAACAGTGAGCGCTTTGTTTCTGCTGTGCAGAGGCATATTTAGAGGCAGAAGGCTATCACTGAACCCTGACAGCAAGGTGAAATGTGGTCTGATGATTTTACTATTAAAATTGCTTTTTAATTGGACCTATTACTCTGTGTAATTCATTGGAAAATGCAGTGGCCATTTCCAAAGTGTCACCTCGCAACTCTTATACTCAGCCTCTCCATTTACTGTGGCTTGCTGCTCTTATACAAACGTACTTAATGAAATGTATAATATACAGACGAGGGATAAACAGTTAAATTCAAGAAACAAACAAACAAAAAGTCAGCAGTTTAATACAAAGTATACTGACCAAAAAAAAAACCCCCACAATTTTCTATTTCTTGATTTTATCAAGTGTAACTGTTATGAAGCAACACTTCATTGATATCAAATGAAAGACAGAATCTCAGACAATAGATATAATGGAAAATCAGGTTGGAATATCGCCATGTTGGCTTTTATTTAACAAGGTGAAGTTCGACATTCCGAAACACAAATTGCACTATCATTATTTCGTATGTCCCCCGTTAGCGTTGCGCGTTTCTACAGAAAAGGGCATGATTATGGTAAAGACATGCCCACCAAAAACTTTCTCTGGGATTCCACTTTTTTTTATTCTTCAAATAGGCCTTCCAAAGTACTAGCCAGTATTAAAATGGCAAAGCTGGGTTACAGCTAATTTCATTTTTTTCAAAAAACTTTAAGATGATCAGGTGTCTTTACCGTAATCAACGAATACGGTAAAGACGAAGTGACACACCTCTTTACTGTAATCAGTGTTTTTGGCAAATTCCACTGATATAAGGAGTATCATACTTCCTACATGAATCTTTTGGTGATTCAAACACGTCAAAGGCATTGAAAGGTTCATTTTTAACTCTCTTCTGAGTGTGAGAACGCATGTCTCCACCTTTGTTGCATGAACATGTACAGGCTGTAACGGGTGAGGAATTTTTACCAACTATTTTATTTTGGCGGAAGGGCCCAAATGCCAAATTAACCAGATTCCAACATGCCCCTGCATAATTTTGTACTGTAAAACTGGTACTGTAAAGTACCAGTTATTAATATGTTCCAAAATGATCCGTTTTGCCAGAGCCTCAAATATTTCTCCCTTCACAATGAATGCATGCGTCACTTTGTGGCTAACAGGCCAGTCATCAAGCCCATTTTCAAATTTTTCCACACATTCCACAACTAAAATTCAAAACCAGGAACAATTTCAACAACAAATTGCCAATAATGACAAAATTTCACCTGAAATTCAATTCAGGGACAGTTTGTGAATAGTTTATTTTTTTTCTAATTTCCTGGAATGTCCTAACTCTCTCTTGACAGTTTTTCAGCTGATGCTCATTCAGGGTAAAAGGCAGGGGACCTTTTAAGTCAAAGTTCACTTTTATCAAAAAACCAAACCTTCAGTATCATCCCTCGTAGGCCAATCATACGTGTATTTCATAGCCCTTTCCCCTATTCTCTCTAGAAACTTTAAGGTGACCATATCCTGTTCTGGGCTGTTCTTCAAGACTCCAGCAATGTAGAAAGTCCCTTTTGAGCCACATTGTATTGTTGTGTAGTACATAGCCTGGAACTGAGGCACTTCAGGAAAATTCTCCCTATTGGTCACAATCCCCTTTGCATGGTCCATTCTGCCCATTCATAATCAAATTGTAAATTATAATTATCATAATCAAAACATGGTCAGGCAGGACAGGATCAAAACAAAAACATGACAGAACAGGATTACAACAACAAGAACAAAACAAAAAACAAATTCAGCAAGGTGCAAATTAAAGTGTAATTTGTTTATCACGGACTGTATTTTTTAAGACTGCATTTTATTTGACAGACTGTATTATAATTCACATCTTGCCAAATACTCCTGGGATTAAGGCAGTGACTACATTTACGGCGCCGATAACAGCCATTCGGGGCTAAATTTACGGCGCACAGGTGCATTGACATATGAAGTAGATAAAACGCAAGGGCTATATTTACGGCACAGTCAACAATGGTTTGGGGATATATTTATGGCATGCATGCGCACTGCCATTTCTTCACATGTTTGCTGCTTCCAAGTTCAGCATGCTGAACTGCGGCCTATGGCGGAGTGTTTGTTTTTAATACAAACTCTCAGACCGTTTTCAGACGAGGTACGATTGTTCAGTACCGTGCCAAAGTGCGATTGTCCTCTCTCCCCGCTGGTCAGCTTTCTCACTAGTAATATGCCATACCCGAGTACACATATGCCAAAAATTCCAATACAGCGCGTTGCAGTATGTACCTAGGTAGTTTTAAATGGGGAAATGTACAGGAAGATGTAGTTAACTCTTGCTTAGAAAGAATTCCATGTCCAATCCCTGCATTTTCCTGGCTTTTTATTTGCCAGTATGATTTTGAAAGGAGACGCCAATATGTTTTGGGGGATTTTATTATTGAGAACCAGCTTTAGAATACTAATGTTGCGAATGCATGCAGCACGTGCCCCAGTAAACCGGCCTGTCATCAGTAACGTGGATTACCACATATGGCAGCACAAAAAATTAAACTCTAAATTTTCTTGACTGAATTTCAGTGGCTGAATCATCAAAATTGCTAAAATTGTTACCTACAACTGTGAAACGCGAGTCCTTCGTCTTAGATTTGCCCTGAGATGCCTCTGCGCATGCACTCTGACTTGTTGTAAATATAACCCGAATGACCATGTACGGCGCCGTAAATAGAGCCACTGCCTTTTGTTAAACCTAACACGAGAGTATTTGGTTGTCACATGAAAATGGTACATGCTACAAGACACTGCTTGTACACGCTAACCTTAATTAAACGAAGAGGGACAATTTCTGTTCACTTCAGTAACTATAAAAAATGTAGTTGCAAAACCAAGGGTATTGGGATATCTTTCAATCTATAATGATGTTGTAAGTGACATTGCCCGGGCTAGAACACAAGCATGCATGACATGTTGATTCCCGCTGCGTCAAGAAAAAAATAGACTAACTGTCGTGCAAACATTAAAACTTGACCAACGGCAAATTTATGTCCCTGCTTCGTGCAATAGTATGATGGCCCTGTGAAACTGCCATAATGTCTATGTGCACATTAAAGCTGAGATAATTACGCATCACCCAGATATGGCAGATCGGACAGAGTTGGTAAAGTCTCTTGCCACTGACCTACATGCCCAGTCATCAGATATCTATAAAAAATGCGCGCCAACTGCCTTTCAATAAACACCAAACTGGTTGGATGACTGATTTATTTAGGTTTATTTAGGTGTGCTATCGGTTGTACGACTACACGTCGAAGGAATTTTGCCAATTACTTCAAGAATTTATTTTGTTAAACTTATCACGGGTGTATCGGGGTCTCACATTGCCATGTCAATAACGCAGCAAATAGTCCAACAGTTTAAGAACAATGTTTCTCAACGTGCAATTGCAAGGAATTTAGGGATTTCATCATCTACAGTCCATAATATCGTCAAAAGATTCTGAGAATCAGGAGAAATCTCTACTCATAAGCGGCAAGGCCACAAACCAATATTGAATGCCCATGACCGTCAGTCGCTCAGGCGGCACTGCATTAAAAACCGACATCATTCTGTAAAGGATATTACCATGTGGGCTCAGAAACACTTTGGAAAACCATCGTCAGTTAAATCAGTTCATTGCTACATCTACAAGTGCAAGTGAAAACTCTACCGTGCAACGCAAAAGGTATATATCAACAACACCCTGAGACGCCGCCAGCTTCTCTGGGCCCAAGCTCATCTGAGATGGACTGACTCAAAGTGGAAAAGTGTGCTGTGCTCTGAAGAGTCCACAAATAAAATTATTTTTGGAAATCATGGATGTTGACCTCCGGGCTAAAGCAAAAATGGACCATCCAGATTGTTATCAGCGCGAAGTTCAAAAGCCAGCATCTATGATGGTACGCGGATGTTTTAGTTCCCATGGGTAACTTTCTCATCTGTGAAGGCACCATTAATGCTGAAAGGTACATACAGGTTTTGGAGTAGCATATGCCTCCATCCTAGTGACGTCTTTTTCAGGGACGTCCCTCCTTATTTCAGCAAGACAATGCCATGCCACGTTCTGCACAGGTTATAACAGCGTGGCTTCGTAGTAAAAGAGTGCGGGTAATAGTCCGGCTTCCCTTGAAAAAGTGTGGGGCATTATGAAGCGCAAAATACGACAATGGAGATCCCGCACTGTTGAGCAACTGAAGTTGTACATTAAGTAAGAATGGGAAAGACTTCCACCAATAAAGATTCTACAATTGGTGTCCTCATTTCGCAAACATTTATTGAGTGTTGTTAAAATGAAAGGTGATGTAACACAGTGGTAAAAATGCCCCAGGTCCCAGCTTTTTTGAAACATGTTGCAGGTATCAAATTCAAAATGAGTGAATATTTAAAAAAAAAAAACAAAAAAGTTTATCAGTTTGAACATAATGTTGTGTCGTTATAATGTATTCAATTGTAGGCTGAAAGGGATTTGCAAATCTTTGTAATATGCATTTATTTGCGTTTTACACAACGTCCCGACTTCATTGGAATTGGGGTTTGTATTTTTGACCGAAACTTGGGATTGACTGACTTATTTATTGGCTCTTTGTTTGTGTGGCTCTTGAAAGACAGCTACATGGGGATGTCACAATTGGTCGACCAATTCCTTGTGGCTGCCTCAAGGTTGATAAGGCCCTCGAGATAATGAGGTGGCTTGTAGAGTTGACATTCCTGCAGTAAATGATTTTTGGGGCACTGCATATGCATGTGTTGGCATCTCTGGAGCCAGTTAGACTGGTGTTAATTAGCACAGTGCTGGTATTTGTGGCTTCTAGCAACATGAAGGATAGTGTAGTGCAACAATTTATGGTGTCTGCCTTAGTGTGGTGGGCTGGTCTGCAGTAAAGTCCAGGGCCAAATTTTAATCCCAGTCCAGGCTTGTAGTATCCTGAATTGTAACACTGAGCTTATAGTCTAATAATATTGTATTTTCACTTTTTTTTGAGGGCATGAGATGCTTTTGAGGTTTATGCTGTTAGAATGCAGGTTGAGTGATGTTCTGTATATTTTTCTGGCTGCATACAGGTACCAATATCTGTTTGCAGCATGCCCTGTCCTCCAGGCACTCGAAAGGCTGTGCAGAAAGGAAGACCCAGCTGCTGCTTTGACTGCTTATGGTGTGCAGAAGGGGAGATCAGCAACACCACTGGTATTTTTCACCATTCCCTCTTTCAATAACATGGGCGTAAAAATGCGTATGGATGCTATGGACGTGTCCATACCAATATTTTGATGTGTTTAAAATGTCCACCATACCAATTTTGAATGGGGCATTGCACGGCATTCGGGACGCAAAAGGTTAATTTTTCCCTCCTTAGTTCCGCCTCTCAAAGACGGCGTGTCATTGGTTGGGACAGCCTTGCTATCTGTGATTGGCTCCCCTTCCTGTATCCATCATCATGACTGGGTTGTCATTGGTAAGTTGGTAGGCTACGCGGTGAAAATAAAAAATAACAGCGTCTACTGTCGCTGGCTCGGGGAATCATGTCTGACTCGGGCAGGAAAAGAAAAAAGGCGGACATTGGACATTATTTCACCCAGTCAATGGTAAGTTACTCACACAAAATAGTCTTGTAAAAACCTGTTCAGACCGCGACGCATTTTCTCTTCCAAGCGCTCGATTTCATTGGTTTTCCAGTAGCACAGCATAAACCTCAACATGCAGTAGCCTAATAGCTTCCGTGCTTCCCATTCCCATGCTTGTCGTTTTGGAGGGGGGGTGCGTTGCAGTCTGACACGGATTCTACTGAAACAGATTACTCATGCTAAAAGTCTCTTACAGCGGAGTGAAATAAGAACAGAAAATCTTTACATAATTTTTAGAATCAGCTCATCTTTAGCCCTATTCGGACGAGAGAACAGAAAGTGAGAAGGGTAGATCTTCACGCACGCACTGTTGTGAGTTGTGACAGTTGTCACGTGACCGCCATCTCCACAATGCATGTTGATGCATCTGAATACACTTTTACCCCACGTCCCCCCATAAAACTGGTCCCGTCCTAATAGGGCTTTAGATGGAATGGTTAGATGAATAATAATATAGAAGGACAATGTATTATTAATGCAATAAACAGCCAGCCAGCCAGCATAAAATTTATTATTATTATTATTATTATTATTATGCAACAAGAGACAAAAATAGGTAGCGTTTCTTGATCATAAATTTTGTTTTACAGCCACAACACAGCAGCTCTGCAGATCAGTCTTCATCAGGCAGACAGGTATATTTCAAGTGGAAATTAAGCAACACACTGTATTGCTGATTGATGAGGCTGTATTTTGAGGAGGTTAGGTCATGACATAGGGAGGCATGGGAGGCAAATTATGTCCCCACCAATGTCAACACCATTATTACGCCCTTGTTCAATAATAAAGATGAGTAAGCATCTAGTTTCACTTAAGTTATACACATGCAGTGAAAGGATAAGGTTTGTATAAAATTAAAATTAAAATTAAAAATGGATCAAACTAACCAGTTTATCTCCATTCAGTGTCTGACACAGGTTGAGCCATACCACCAAATTGTAATGTTTATGGCATGGTGTCAGGCAGCGATTTTCGGAGAAATTTTGACATCTGAGGCCCTGTCAGCCAGGACATCTGGTATCTGGTATGGGCTCTCATTGTCCCCCGCCGCGCGGAACATAGTATTTACGACCGTCCGTCCGTACGTCCCGAGTCCTTGTCAGCGAGATATCTCAAGAACGAATTGACCTATTTAGTTCAATTTTCATGTCATCATGTATTAGGGTGATATCCCGGCGCCAGTCGATTTTGGTGACCTTCGCTTCACTCTCAAGGTCACACCGAGAGATTGTTCATTTTGACACGATTTCACATTTTGTGGCGGGGGACAAAGACACGTTAGTGGCAAATACTTGTTTTTATAGGCTGTAGCTATGGGTACGGATACAGTATCTGCATCAATAGTCCTTGGGCTAAAGGGACGGAGCTGTATCAATAGCTATCGTCCCAAAAATATGAATGGCATTTCCATCTCACGCCCCAGGTATCATGAAGGGACTTTTGGGCAGATGACCTGAGTATCAGATTAGATATGTGAAAGGAGAGTTTTTGCGTCAGTTTTGATACCATATGCCTCCCTATAGACCTCAATTTGAAATAGTATTTGACCACATCAGTAAACGTCCAAAAAAACATACCTGGTGAAAATCAAACTTGAGCTTTGCCACTTGAGAGACAGTTTCTGTAACCAGTACCCTACAACAGTTGCTAAGATAGCTAAAGTTTAAGTTGCATTTGTGCCCATAACACCAACCCCAGGCCAAATCGTAAACTTAACCAACTAGTTTTCGCTCCCAAACCTAACCATGTAGATTTGATGCCAAAATCTATCCTTAATCAAAATCCTACCCTCAACCTAAACATAACCAAGTAGTTTCAGTGCCTAACCCTTACCCTAATTCAAACTCCAACCCTAAGTTTAGCCAAGTAGTTTTGGTGCTTTAACCTAACCCTGACCCTAAATGTAACCAAGTAGTTTTAGTGCTTTAAATTAACCAAGTTTTTTTGAGTCTGCTGTCCGTACCTTACAACGATGCGATATGAATGTACGTACGCGTCTTTAGACTGAGATATACATGGTACAGATGTATGCACTTCCAGGCGTTTCTTTTTTTATAAGCTGATACATGCAGGAAAGATACAGTGGGGAGGACAAAATTTCAGAAGCATGACCAGTAACACCAGCTATTGAAGCTAACTACTTAACGCTTCCATTGGCACTGGTTCAAACAAGTACTGATTCTACTCTGAGGTGATTATTAGAGCAGTACTACACAGGTTGTTGGCAACTGTCCTGCCAAAGGTCTGTCTATTCCTGTCAAAGAGATTTGACTTGCGGCTACTTCTTGTTTTTTGTTTTGGCTGAGGTTGTGATCATTTTTGACTCTGTTCCTCTCCTTAATTCAAATAAACTGCCCATCCATATTGAATTGAATTGAATGGTTTGAATCATAATTACAGTGATGAATGTGTTTTAGATGCCAATAATTCTTTTAATCCTGACTGATTCTGTGGGTAACTTCTCATTTCTTTAAAACCATGTCAGAGGACATATCTCATGATCATTGAAAAGAAGTGTCTGTATTTCAAGAGGGTCAAATTATTGGCCAGCATCCAGCTAAGAAAACAGCTAAGGAGATTGCTAACTATTACTAAAATGCTTGGCGAAGTCTTATCTTTAAAGATCAAGAGTAGAATTCATTGCTATGTTTACTTATGAAGAAATGAACATTTCGACATGCACAGTGCAGAAATAACTTCAATGATTTTGACAGCACAGCTGCGTGGCTACAAGAAAGCCACTGTTAGTGGAGCTTATTGGGAAAAGATTAACCTAAATTTGAAAAGGAGAATAAAGATTGGACTGAGGAGTAATAGATAAAGGTCATGTGGTCTAATGAGTCCAGATGTGCCCTATTCTGTTATGATTGGCACATCAGGGTAAGAAAGGAAGCCCATGAAGTGAAGCATTCATCATGCATAGTACCCATTGTACAAGCCTCTGGATGAAGTGTTGTCATCTGGGGTTGTTTCAGTTGGTCAGGTCTAGACTCAGCACCGGTCTGAAGAAATAAAAGGAATCCTGCAGACAACCTGAATATACAGAATGACCTGTAACCATCAATGGACTTTTTAATCTCTGATGGCGCAGGTATATTCCAGGATGACAATGCCAAGATCTGTGGGGCTCAAACTGCAAAAGAGTGGTTCATCAAGTGTAAGGAATCATTTTCACACGACTTGGCCACCTCAAGGACTGGACCTTGACCAAATGAAAGTCTTTGGGAGGTGATGCAGAAGACTTAATGGAGTGATTTGACTCACCCAACGTCAATACAATATCTCAGCAAAAAATACAGATCTGGTCAGAATATTGTAACATTTTCTGAGATTGTCAAAGCAATGCCACAACAAAAGTGTGCCATGATCAAAGCTAAAGGTGGCTCAACAAAATATTATGGAGACTGACTTTTTTATGGAAGGGCAGTGTATCTTGCTGTTTTTATGATGTCATGCAAGCAGTCTGGCCCCTGCAGGAGAACGACCATGATCACCCATGGTCACCATTGTCGGCAATTGCTGACCATGGTTCAACCAAGTTTGGAAATGGTTTGACCATAGTTAAGGGATTGACAGTTTTAAAAAAGGGACAGTTGACCCTGGTTACAAACAATGGATGGCCATGGTTACTCAACCATGGTCAAGTGAACCATGGTCAAGTTAATGAACCATGATAAATTTGGCTGCAGACCATGGATGGCCATGGTTGCCAACTATGGTCAAATAATAACCATGGTTAAAGTATTCAGATCGGAACATATCCAGTTATATAGTTTTCAATGTGCTTTTCATGTTTAACCATGTTATTTCACCAGAGTTAAGATAGTTTAGTTATCTAAGGTTATGGCACAGAGAACATGAAGTAATTTACTGTAATCTTTACTCCAATGACACTCCCATCACGTACCTTCATATTGTATATCAAAATTTTAACAACCCTTAAAGAAGACGTAGACATTTTAATAACTGCTAAATATGATACATATTACATAAATAATACTAATAATGTTGATTAACTAGATTTGTAGAGATGACTTAACCCCTTAGTGCAGAAGCCAAATCTGGCTATTTAGGTGTTACCTGATTTAAGGCTTTATATTTCTAGATTGCAGCTTTACAGACAGAAAAAATTTGGCTCAATTGAGTCCAGACACTTGAAGCATTTAGACTCCCATCGTATTTCAGTTCATTTTTATGATTTTGGTGGAGAAAAGGGGCTGAAAACATAAAAAATCTTCATGAAAATTTAAATTTGAATTAGCAAAAAAAATAATACTGACAATTTAAAAAAACTGCTGGGGCTTAAGGCTATACATTTCTGGAATCATAAACTTCTTGACCACAAGCACAATTCATCTTGATCATTACATTCTAGATTACCCGCATGCTATGCGCCAAATTAGACAGCAATCCAGGAGTCTCGCCAAAGTCTGGGATCCATCAAAATGGTTCACTGTCAAATCATACATTAATCATATATTTAACACAAAGTAACTTTTGGGCATGAAATTCAGCATGAACTAATGATTTTCTGGTTGAGTTTCGCATGAATTTATCAATATCAGTGCAGTTGACCATCATTGGTCACCAGTTACCTCTCCGAACACAAAACATGCCTTTTCTCCATAATAAAGCTAACAATATTGTCCATTTTTCATCAAAGTCCCCAAGCATTAAATAAAGTGCAGCCATAACATTCAGGCTGCAATGAAAAGCTTACCGTTCTCACATCCGAGCTCATAACCTTACACCTTCTAAGGGTAAAAACTCGCTAACTCAGTAATAACTGAATTCTGAAATACCTTATTTTAACAGAACAGAAATTTCACTTTCAGGAAAAATCAAATGACATATGCCTCCATATTCAATAGAATGGTGTAATGAACATAACTAGGGATCTACCGACGTGCGTGGACTGCATGCATTTGGAGAAATGAAAACTTCGGCATTCGAAGTCTTTAAATGCGGTATAAATTCTACAGCAAAAAGCCATATTGAGCAAAATGCAAACAGAGTAGAAGTATAACCTGTTTTCTTCATTGATGCCCTCCTCCAGAGACAGATGTATGGGGTAGAAGGAACCCTCCAGTACTGTTTCATTCGGAATAATTCCCATTGACCGCGTCCATACAACATTTATCTCGTAAATGAAACTGAACACTTCAGGCCGGTTTCGAGTGTCTTTGTTTCTTTGATATCGCATCATTTTCAGCTGCGCAACCATGGCCAATATTCGAAGAATGCAACCGACCTTACTTTTATGCTTAGCTTTGTATCTTATATTTATTGTCCGATCAATGTATTTCAGTTATTGAGGAAAGTTTAAACACTCCGGAATTGGATGACAAACAAGTCTATCAATACATCGATACCAGGGAAGCTTCATGAGGGCGTGAACTATAACTGTAGAGTTACGCAGATGAATCTGTTTATATAACTGAGTGACTGACTATCGACACCAGTACTTGGGTGGATAGAAGGGAGCGCTGAATTTGTCAATGGAGGAATCTACACGTTAATCTATGGGAGGGAACTACGCATATTTTGTGAGTGATGACTGTAATTGACAGTAGAATGTGAGAGAATCAATACAATGTCGGATTTTTTGCTTCACAAAACGTATTTTTTTAACCACTAATTGGAATACTGTTGGCTCACTGTAGCTAAAATGGTTGCTACAGAGTAATAAGTTTTTTTCTGTCACAAGTGATAATTTTTTAAACTACTGGATCAACACTATGGGCAAGGATATTGACCAGTTTGCACATCAGGCTTAGCTGAGGAGTTTAATTCATGCAACTCCTGAAATACAGGGATTGGAGGGAAGTTCTCCATACTCTAAATCGTGTTTCAGCTCTGCCTGCTGGGGAAAATTCAATAGCTGATCCGGGGGTGCCATCTCGTGGTCGAGAACTGTAACTAAGTGCTTAAATTTGCATCTGCAGAAAGGGGTTAATTATCTTGAAGAGAACATTAGGCCTCGTTTTAATAAGACTGTTTACAAAATAACCATAATAGAAAATGTCTAAAAAATTTTTCTTTTCTATATTTGCCAACATCAATTTTTCCTTTTCTTTCAACCAAAAATTGTGGTCAGCATTGCTGCTAAACCCATTCCATACCCTCAGAATGCCAACGGCTGTTTGAGGAAGCACATCATTTGTACACATCCGTCGCTGCATTTGAGCTTTTAACTGGGCAGTTTTAGCTTTGTTGGCTAATTAGCTAACAACATCATCGACCGATCAGGTGTAAGATGACACTTCAAGAAGCAAATTTTCAATTTAAATAGCATTTTGCATTAGTTGGCCAGGAATTACAGTGAGCGGTTATTACAGTACAAGCAAACTAAAGACTGAGTAGGTAGTTTGCTTGCATTTTACAATACAAGCTAACTGTAGCCTAATTAGAAAGTTAGCTAGCTGGTGAGTGGTATTAAAGTGCAAGCAAACAATGGTATAACGTCACTTCTGTACCTATCATTGACTTTGTCAGATTAGACGACAATTTCAGCTAATTGTGATTTGGTGAGATCACGAATCCTCCCATGCATTGCATTTGGTGGGTGGTGAAGCTCCTTTTAATTGTAATCCTACCATAGAATTTGAAATGCTTTGAGTAGGCTTATTTATGTCTAAGAAATACTTTGCATCTGTGAAAACTACACAGATTACTCCCATCACGTAAACTGACCTGGGAGGACCAATTTTCAAGGGGCGACCAGATTTCCCACAATACCAGCTGATCTGGATGGCCCAGAAAAATAAATCAATGAGCCTACATGACTCCTCAACTTCCGAAAGGGCTAAAACCCTTCAAAGTGGTGCTATCCAGGAACTGCCATAAACTTAAGGCATGCTGTAAAAGATTCATGATTTTCTCTATACCTTTGCAAACTTAGCTGAACAATCTTGAAATTTACATTCTATAACTAAAATGTAATAGGTTAAGTTTTGCTATTGCACCTTAGGTACCTTTTAAAGCTGCAGTTGGTAAATTTGAGGAGATAGAGGACTTCGCACAAAAATTTGAAAAAAGCAACTTTCAGATCCCTCCCCCTCCCTCTCCACTGCTTTCCTCAGACCCTCCCCCCGTTCACTCGAAGGGACACAAACTGTTATGCATGCAACTGCGGAGAGATTTTGCATGTTCGCATTACGCAAGCAGCCAAGTTGCCGAGGCGAGACGTTACTGTTGCAAACAGTCAACACTGCTGGCCAACAAACTGGCGCGTCGTTAGACCTGAAAATTCCAAGGTGTTCCGTGCCGAAAAATCTGGTGCTGGAAAACCTCGAGGTTTCTCCAGAAAGGTGTTGTTCCAACACTACGGAACCCGACAAGTGCGATGCAAACGGTGAGTTAGCCCCTTTTTTAAAAATGTCGTCTGCAAATGTCAACTTTGGCATTAGCTGACAACTTTGTTCCCCCAACTTCAATGTTGTCATTGCATTACTGTAAGCTATTTCATGGAGTGTGGTGCAGTTCAAAAGAAACGGCAGTATACCCTATACGTAAACGTTACCCTCACAGCCCGAGGGTTTGCCCGACATGCTGTATTTCTGAGGCTGTGTCAGGCTCAATTTCAGCTAAAGTGAAGATACTCTCATCATATAAAAGTTGGCAACCTAAGAAATCTATAGATTCCAAAAATGCTACTCTACGACGTCGGTAAGCAGGCAAAATAACGCTGCAAATATATGCTAAATTTCCACTCACAAAAGGCTAATGTTAGCCAACTAATTTAATTTAGGCCAGCATTAACCATGCACAATCTGTTAATATGTTGATGGATTGCTTTATAGTGTTGTCCTTTAATGCCGTCCAAATGCAGCGTGTTACTCTAGATTATATGATTGTGGAACTTAGACGTCTTAACTTTAGGTTGCATGTGACACATATATTCCCTGTTTTTAGGCTACTACATCTCACGCAGGGCTCAGTGCATCGCAGTCCGACGGCATCACATCTGAGCCACGCAGAATGGTTGATAGATTCAGCCATGATGAGGTCACATGTTGTGTTACCATGCGCACGCTGCTATGGCTGTGCTTTCAAGCTACTCCTCCCTCCTCCCACCCTCTTCCCTCGCACCACCCCCTCCGCCCAGCCATGCCTCTGTCTTCCAGCCGAGTCAAAATCTCAACATTTTCTCATGAGAGCAAGATGGGCTCGGTAAAAAGGGAAAAATAAAAGTGAATGTCACATACTTTTTGCAAATTACCTCAAAACATTGTGTTTTAGACTCAAATCACTTATTTTTAACTGATGTAACTAACAAGTTATGTATCCTTTAAGTAAATCTTTTAGGGGTGAATTTTCTTTTCCTGCTATAACACACTTAAAATGTCCATTGCTTCATTTTCAATTTTATGCAAACCACTCCTGTTTAATTCTTCAATTTCCATGTTTTCCATTCCAAGAAGTAAACGACTGTATTTGCTCAATATGTGTTTCCTTGATTTCTTAGGCTCAACAGAATGCCAGAAGTGTCCTGATCGATTCTGGTCAAATGCTGGTCGAACAACCTGTATTCCAAAAGTGGTGGAGTTCTTGTCATTTCAGGAAGGCATGGGGATCATCTTTGCTTCTCTTTCAATATCTGGGGTAGTTTTAACATCCATCATCATCGCCACTTTCTTTTTCCATCGTGAAACGCCACTGGTTAGGGCAAACAATGCAGAGCTTAGCTTTCTGTTGCTGCTGTCACTCACCCTGTGCTTCCTGTGTGCATTGGCCTTCATCGGTCGCCCCGCCCCCTGGTCCTGTATGTTGCGCCACACTCTGTTTGGGATCAGCTTTGTGCTCAGCATTTCTTGCGTTCTCAGCCGGACGGTGGTGGTTCTGGTGGCCTTCCATGCCTCTGTGCCTGGCAACCACATCATGCGGTACTTTGGCCCAGTGCAGCAGAGAATGGCAATATCTCTTTGTACCTCCATTCAGGTGCTCATATGTGTGCTGTGGTTGATTCTGTCACCACCCATCCCAGCTGAGATACAGGGGCGGAGTCCAAGAATAATCCTTGAGTGTAATGTGGGCTCAGTGGCTGGCTTTTCCTGCGTCCTAGGTTATATTGGCCTGCTGGCAGCTATCTGCTTCCTGCTAGCTTTTTTAGCTAGGAAGCTCCCGGACAACTTCAACGAGGCCAAATTCATCACCTTCAGCATGCTCATCTTTTGTGCGGTTTGGATCACCTTCATCCCTGCTTACATCAGTTCCCCAGGGAAATACACAGTTTCGGTAGAGATATTCGCCATCTTAGCCTCCAGCTATGGACTCCTCTTCTGTATCTTTGCTCCTAAGTGTTATATAATCCTTCTTAGACCAGACAAGAATACCAAGAAGAAGATTATGGCCAAATAAACATAAAGATTGGATTATTAATGCATGATTTATTGTGTTACTGTAATGTAATAATGTGTGAGGCCAACATTTCTGTGATGATTAAAGGCAATATTTATCTTCCTTTGTTTGAGAGTTCATGTCACAAAACTAATGAATTTGCATAGCTTAATTTGGAATGGCAAACACTGTTATGAATTTTTGCCAAATCAATGCAGAAACATTTCACCTCCTTGAATGAAAAGTGTTGTTTTCATACAGTGCTATCCAGATTTATGAAATGTTTTTCTCATATTTGTCATATATAAATGTTTCAGATAATCCATCGTATTTTAATATTTATTAACCATTTCATTAATTGAAGGTAAAGAGTTATTCAAACCTGTATAGCCCATGTAAAAAATAATTGGCCCACGTGACCTTGTAAGTCATTGTGCCAATACAGCCACAACTGTAATCCAACTTTTGCAATAACTCACAATGAGTCTTTTTCATTATTGTGAAGTAATTTTGGGAAAAAACTCCACTTTGTAGAGTTGTTTTAATTTAGCCTTATTAGAGGGTTTTCAAGCATAAACTACTTGTTTTAGGTCATGCCAGATCATCTCAATCAGAATAAGTACTTTGACAAGCCACTCCAAGACCTTCATTTTGTTTCTTTTGAGTGATTCAGAGGTGGACTAGCTTATGTGCTCTGGATCATTGTTCAGATGGATAACCGAGCTGCCCTTGAGCTTTAGGTCACAAACTGATGGTCTGATATATTCCTTTAGGATTTTCTCGTAGAGAACAGAATTCATGGTTCCATCAGTTATGGAAAGTTGCCTAAGTCCTGAAGCAGCAAAGCAGCCCCAGACCATCACACTACCACCAGCCCATTTGATCATTGACAAAATATTGTTATTCTGGAATGCTGTGTTGGCTTTAAGCCAGATGTAATTGGACCTGTGTCTTACAAAAAGTTCCAGTTTTGACTCATCAATCCACTTAATATTATCACAAAGGTTTTGGGGGTCATCAAGATATTTTTTGGCAAATGTGAGAGGAGTCTTTGTATTCATTTTGGTAGGCAGTGGTTTTTACCTTGCAGCTCTCCAGTAGATGCCATTTTTGCACTGTCTCTTATGGTGAAATTGTGAACATCAACCTTCATGGGGGCACATTATGACAAACTCACTTATTAAGTTCTTGTGCACATACATTTGGGTATCTGGAGTGATTGCCAACCCACTAGCTGTAGGTAAGACAACCCAGTCATTTTTATGGGCTTCCTCTGTCATAAAACATGGCATTCGGCATGGCATTCTGATTTGAGTCCCCTTCCTACGTCACATGCAGGCTCGTAAGAGTTGTTCCACCCCTTATCTGAATCTGCCCACAGCTAAGGCAACCCAGCTTCAATTAGAAAAAGCCTAAGACTAGCTGTAGCACCTACCTTCCTTATTTCATAATTGCCCTAATTTCGTTAGTCGGTAAGATTCCAGGTCGACCAGCAGAACTTACCTGAAATCTTATCGCCTAACTAATTAAAAAATTATGGCAATTTACGAAATTAGTAACTCAGATGCTATGTGTGCCATGTGCTTTTTGTCTGACTGCTTTGTACTTCTTAACTGGATCAGAACAACGTGCAACATGCATAGAAATTTTATATCAAAAGGGACCTATTATGCTTTTCGTAAGGTACAAAGAAGTGGTCATTTTGATTTATTTTCAAGGAGGTTGCTAACTCCGTCGCGGAATTCCAAGAGTAAACTTAGTTTAATGTGTCTGGCTTGGTTGCTGATGTATTTCGCTAAGTTGTTACTTTTAAAAACTACCTTACTTAGCAAGCATGCATGCATTACCTTGCTATAATCACTGGGTGGTTTATAGCAGACTGTGTGTTTTACCTGCAGTTTGTTTGCTTGTTTATTTGATTCTGAGCAATATTCCGGAAAAAGACATAAACTGATTTTTATGATATTTTCACCAGAGATGTGTTTCGGCAAATCATAGAGGTGATTTCATTATGGGGTTGATCTGGATCTAATGCTGGATCCAGATTTTCTTCATAGAATTGTCCGCGATCGTGGGAATGGAACACTGGAATAATACAATTTACATGCTATAGAGCTTAACATCCACTAGAGGGTAGTAAAGTCTCAAATGCCTTAAAATTCTTGTCTTTTGCTCAGATGAATACACAGAAAATGGCAAAGGATGAAGTCATCAGGCTCAGACTTACTGTATGCCTAGAAATTTTAAACATAATGTATTACTAATTTGAAATATTCTGGCAGCTTGTAGGTTTTTGGGCCTGAATACTTATTTCACAGTACCAAGAGAATGCTTTTGACAGGGAGGAGTACTTAAGGAAAGCCTTGGAAAATTTTGGCCTCAGCTCCGACCCAACTGCCAACCTGAGCAATGTAAAAATTACTGCATTATTTTCAAAAATGCAAATAAAAACAGTGTGCTTTGAAAAGTCAATTTCACCATCTACTATATTGGAAACACTCTAATGACACATTATTTGATGCTTGAACTTGAGAATTGAAGATTGAAAATATATACTTTATTATAACACGCTCCAAAAAAGTTGCCATTAAGGAAAAGTAATGTTGTGACAAGTTACAATAATGAGGTAATGTAAAAAAGGTGATATGTCTGTTACTTTTGTAATATTAAATCAATTCATCAGTCAATAAATCAATCAATCAATCAATCAATCAGATTTTATTCATATAGCTCCAAATATAACGTCCCATGAATAACAAAGCTCGCAAGTGACATTCCTGATGAAACCTGTTTTTCTGCACTACAACAGCCGCTGTAGTACTTCATGGTGCAGAAAAACAGGTTTATCAAGAATGTCACTTGTAATCTACTGTTATTCATGGGACGATAATGGCACACCAAGTTGTTGACACAAATATAATAAAAACAGTCTTTGGAATGTCTTGGAGAAGAGTACAGCTTGAGCATGCTCTTAAGTGCGCTGCCTGTGTTCGGATCAGAGCCAGGCCAAGGCATAGGCAGTGTAGGTTAATGCTAGGGGCGCCATCCTTCCGTAGAGGTGCCTTTTTCCCTGGAAGAGATGTTGTCTTGAGGGGAGCATCTTTTGCTCTCAAACCCTTATATACACCTTTCAGCATTCATGATGCTTTTTAAAACATGCAAGTGTCCCACACCATATGCACTAATGCGTCCCCATACCATAAGAGATGCTGGCTTTAGAACTGACTGCTGATAAGAGGAGGGGTGATCTTTCTCCTCTTTAGCCTGGAGGACACAACGCCCGTGATTTTCAACAAGAATGTTGAATTTGGACTTGTCTGACCAAAGGACACTTTGCCACTTTGGAACAGTCCATTTTAAATGAGCCTTGGCCCACAGAACACGGCGGCACTTCTGGATCTGTCAGGATTATGTATAGGAACCACAAGCGAGCACCAGAGAGTACAAAACAAATGGAGGCTTTATTTCTGAAGAGGGGAGACCCCCAACAGAGCAGGCAACGATACAATGTCCACAATACAAAAATCAGAATCCTTAAGGCGAAATCCAAAACAATAAACAGGGCACCAATCCCAATACTCAAGGTCAGGAAAAAATATGTTCAGTACACAGGGACAGGTATGTCAGAAAAGCAAAAGCCAAAATACAGTGGGCGTAATCCAAATAGTTAACAGGACAGCAAACACAAAACTCGTAGTCGGGCAAAAAGGATTTGTAAACAGAAGCAGACAATAGTACCAAAGAGCAGAGCCAAAAAAGTTGGACGGTCCAGTCAGAAGAGTAATACTATCAGTACAAGGCGAAGAGATAGCAGCACAGGTAAACAAGAGAAACGTTCTGACAAGGAAATGCTGTGAAAAGACTCGTAATATACACTCATAGGAAGTCACATTCTTAACACAACACAGGTGGAGGAGGTAAGATTGATTTCAAAGGAGGAAACATGAGGAAAAACCTACTCACATGAACAAGGAAAAAGCCAAAAGGGATCACAAGACAATCCTTTAGACAGATATACAGCTCCAGTCAAGGAGTTCTAACGTGTATAGATAATAAGAGAATGGACAGCGTGAGCAGGTGTGGAGAATCCACAGAAACGCAGCAGTGAAGATTAGGGAGAGACAAGAGGTGGAGATTAGAACAGGGCGACTGCTGAGAGCTTGTTAATCTATTAGTAAGTGCAGCTATACAATCCCTTGGTGCTCATTAGTAAGTTAGTATATATAAAATGTTAGTTTGTTATTTTTTCCTAGAGTTACTAACACAGTTAGTATGGGTTAGTAATATAGAAAAATCAAAGTGAAGGAAGTAAACAAGATGGGAAGGAATGGTTGAAATCCAGAAACCATTAAATCACCTGAAAGTGTGGCACGCAATACTGGAGCTGTGGGCAATGACAAGACAAGAGACCAGACTGGGGGAGACAAAGTGCAATGCTTGGCAGAAACAAAAACATGGACCAGAATTAAACTATGGTAAAATGCAAAACATGGCAAAGACTAAACTAGACAATACAAGAGCAAGAAACAAGAAACCAAATGACAATACATAATCCAAGGCATGGTTAGGAAGTACGGAGAACATCAAAAACATGGCAAACAGAGCAGAATCACAACAGTACACCCCTCCCTATGAAACGCCTCCTGGGATGGACAGCATGAAAATCCCTTATTAAAGTCTTGTCCAGGATGCGTCTGGAAGGCACCCAGCTGCGATGCTCGAGTACGTAGCCCTCCCAGTCGGCGAGGTCCAGGAGGGCTCGGACCGTAAAGGCTTCGCCTCCGTCGATGATCCGGGCAGGTGGTGGGGGATCAGGTCCAGGGGACAGGGGGTGGGTAACTGTGGGCTTAATTTGGGACACAAGAAAGGTAGGGTGAACACGTCGCATGAAAAGGGGCAGAAGGAGGCGAACACCCGTGGAACTTAAAACTATCTCTATAGTAAAGGGGCCCAGGAACTTAGGTCTGCAGGTACTCCAAATTTTTGTGGTCCGTCCAAACAATGAAAGGAACCTCAGCCCCCTTCAGCCACTGCCTACATTCCCTCCAATGCCAATTTATCCGCTAGCAGCTCCCGGTTACCAGTTTTTTTCTGCAGGGTTGAGGTGACGAGACGAGAAAAGGCGCACGGGTGGATCTTACCATCCTCAGCAGACCACTGGGACAGGATGGCGCCGACTCCTACACTAGAAGCATCCACTTCAACGATGAATTGGAGTTCAGGGTTAGGAATGGTGAGGATAGGTGCAGCCGTTAAATGTGACTTGAGCTCACAAAAGGTTTTTTCAGCCTTCTCTGACCAACAGACCTTTGCTTTAGTGGAGGTGAGAGAAGTGAGGAGTGTGGTCACAGAGCTATAATTTCTAATGAAACGACGGTAGAAGTTTGCAAAACCCAGGAAACGTTGGAGTGACTTACGGTCTTCTGGTCGGGGCCAGTTGATGACGGCCTCTACTTTGACTGAGTCCATCCGTATGGTGCCTGGAGAAATAATGTATCCCAAAAAAGTCATGGACTCAAGAAAAAACACACATTTCTCCGCCTTAACGAAGAGTCAGTTCTCAAGGAGACGACGAAGTACCTGCTGGACATATTTGACATGCTCCTCCTGTGATTCTGAAAAAATCTAAATGTCGTCAAGATAGACAAATACAAACTTGTTAATCATATCTCTTAACACATCATTGAGAAGATTCTGAAAAACAGCTGGAGCGTTGGTAAGGCCGAACGGGAGAACCAAATACTCCCAGTACCCAGTGGGAGCGTTTAAGGCTGTTTTCCACTCATCCCCCTCACGTATATGCACCAGGTGGTAGGCATTGTGTAGGTCTAATTTAGTGAACACTTTCGCTCCTTGCAATAGGTCAACTCGTGACTTGGAAAAAACCTCTTTGAGATCATGGAACTCCAGAGGAACCTTGTCCAAATCTGGGATCTCCTCTGAAGGGGAGGTAGTTTGTGGGTCTTGAGAGTTGTGGAGACATGAGAGCGAACAGCTAGGGCTCCAACCCTTTATCTCATGTCTTCGCAAGTCAATGTCTGGGAGGTGTTTAGCCATCCACGGGTGGCCCAGAACGGTTCTGCCTTAA
Organism: Gymnothorax reevesii; assembly: GCA_029721435.1. NCBI lineage: Eukaryota > Metazoa > Chordata > Actinopteri > Anguilliformes > Muraenidae > Gymnothorax > Gymnothorax reevesii. Next base: position 139,968,270 of record CM056574.1, read on the forward strand.
GGCTAACGTGGCGATGTTCATTCCATCTGTCCGGGTTTTATCTCCCTCCACTGCCACCGCTATACCAGTTGGCCGATCTGGTTCTGTTGTCGCTCCAGGCATTAGGGGGCTGCTTAGAGTAGAATGGTATTCCGTGGAGACACACATTGTGTCAGGAGGGTCCCGCTTTAAGCTCACTACCGATGGATGTTTCCGCGGCCTGAAGTTTGGAGCCAATCCAAAAGGGCTGGATCACAATCCCCGAGGGCCATGATTCACTCTTACTGATTGTATCAGCTAAGATCTCTGGTACTTCCAGCCTAAATGAACGATACTTTGGTTTATCTGCTAGCAAGGTTATCATGAGGTCACTACTCTGCATGACCAGCGTGACTAAATAGGCATACATATCACTGCCGAATGTTTAGGATTTACCTTATCCACATACAAGAAACTGCTCTTGGAGCATTTAAGTCCTGAGGCAGACCTAATGCCGGTCTGATCGGAAACATCCCTTGTAATAAGGGCGTTTTTCACTGAGGTAGTCTCGGTCTTTGCTTTATTGTGTCTTTTCAGTTTATGTAGCTGACTAGGCGGTTGCATCTACACAGCTTTCTGAGTCGCTGGATTGCGATGACCCAGCCGTATATTCATGATCAAAGGGAGATACATCGTCATCTTTCGGGTGATCTCCAGCATTCGCATTTTTATGGGTATTTTCGGACAGTGCTACAAGACCTGGACAAGAGTTTTGAGTTATCACCTGACCATCCTCAGAAGATTTAATCGCTAGTCTTAAGGGATCATTATCTTGCACCAATTGCCTAAATTTGTTGTCCGGCTCAAGCACTTGCGGATAATTGCGGGCGTGTGCGGATGTCGGCCGACTCATACGAGCATGTTTCATGAACATTGCGGATGTTTAGCGAATATAAATCAATTTTGTGCGCAATTCATATGCAAATCTTCCTACTGTCTGGTTTATCAATGAAAACAGAATCAATTTAGCATTTTTTATTACTTATGCCGATTATTCTTTACAACTACAACCCTGCTGTTACAACTTCTCAAATCTGCCGCTACAACTGCAAAACTAATTTTTTCGCGTGAGCCCAACTAGGCTCACCAGTTTCTTTTTACTATTGTGAATATATCACCTGATATCACTATCATGGTATCTAGCTTTAAGTCAAGCCTGTTCTTGAAAATTCCCAAGGTTTCTGCCTCAACAATATGGTCAGGCAAGCTATTCCACATTAAAATTACTCTTTGGTTGAAAAAATATTTCTAAATATCAGTGCTAAATTTACCCTTGGTCAACTTCCAATTTTGTTCCCGAGTTCTACTAACAAAAGTTAGCCAAAGGAATCCAACATAATTCACTTCAACATATTTTAAGGCCTCAATCAGATCACCCCCTAAGTCTCCTTTTCCTAAGACTAAAAAGATTAAGGATCTTCAGACTCTTCTCATAGCTTTCATCTTTTATACCTGGAATTAGGTTAGTGGCTCTTCAACTTTTTCTAGAGCCTCTATATCTTTTTTAAAGTATAGTCCCTGTTCACAATACTCCAGATGTAGTCTGACGGATGTGTCGCGCAAGAGAAGCATCACCTCCTTGGATTTGTACTCAATACCTTTGGCAATGTATCCCAGCATCCGATTGGCTTTTTTAATTGCTATGGCACAATGGCAAGAACCTGTGAGTGTTTGGTCAAGAATCACTCCCAGAACTTTTTTGTGTGGAGCACATTCCAGTTTTTAACCTCCCATGAAGTAATCTTGTCTAATGTTTTTATTACCTACATGTACAACTTAACATTTTGCTACATTAAATTTCATTTGCCATTTGGATTCTATCCAAATCATCCTGAATCACTTTAGAGGACTCTATAAACTATTTGCCAAACCTCCCAATGTAGTATCATCTGCAAATTTAACTAAATGCTCTCAATATTTCTATCAAGGTCATTACTGTGGATGAGGAACAGCAGGGGTCCCAACACCAATCCCTGAGGGACTCCACCCCCCACCACACCTAGCTCAGATGAGATTGCACTGACCACCACTCTTTGTGTTCTGTCATGTAACCAGTTTTGAATCCACTCCAGAATACTCCAATGAAGCTCATTTGAAATATTAGTCTGTTATGCGGTACTATATCAAATGCTTTCTGAAAATCTAAGTATATGATGTCATAAGCCCTGCTCTGAAGTCTTGGTGGCCTCTTCAAAAAATTCCAGGTTTGTCAGGCATGACCTTCCCTTATGGAAACCATGTTGGATATCCCTCAAGATATTATTACGTTCAAGAAATAATTCCAGCTTATCTTTTATGATAGCCTCCAGTATTTTGCATGCAATGCAAGTTAAACTGACTGGCCTGTAATTTCCTGGCTCAGTACGGTCCCCTTTCTTATATATTGGTATTATATTGCCCTGCTTCCAGTCATTTGTTATTTCTCCAGTTTCTAAAGACTGTCTGAAGATAGCGGAGAGTGGCTTAAGGTGAGACACTACCGGTGAATAGGGTAAAATTTTTAACTGAGAGATATCACCATGAATCGTCATCAGTAGATTACTTGCATTAAGTCCCATAATTTTTTGTATTACAAGTTTTCTGAAATTTCATGTTTATATATGCAAATGAGCCCCAATCAAATTAAATCTGCGATAATTTGCATACATTTCCAGAACAAAAATCTAAACGTTGAATTAAGCCAGGTTAAATTTTTTTCCATTCTGTTGGCATATTAGAGTCAAAGGCTTTTACCGAAGGAATTTTTGATATCACTTTTCATCACTCCTTAAATCAGAAAATACTGTCAACAGGCTGAAAAATGCAATTTTCGCCATGTTTTTAGGAATAAAATGTGATAGAATTCAGGCTATTAATATTATATTCACAAACCCCTCAGTAAAATTCTACAGAATATGGGTGGAAATGAACCTGGAAAGTTTGGTGTCTGTGAGTTTAACTGAAATGGAGAATTATGTTCCTGAGTATGAGAAAAAACTAATTTTGAGAAAACGACTTGTAAAGTAAAACTTAATTCATTTTGATTGAAAACCACTATTTATGTACACAATATCTAATTCAATCATTATCAACAACAATATAGAACAACTAAAATACATTAATGATAAACAAATGAGTGAATAAGGGAATAGCACAGCATGTATCGTCTTCCATTGAACAGAACCACAGTCATATGCACACTCACATACACACTGCCACCAGTAGAACTGCCTCCAGACTGAAATATTGGTTGTTTGACTGTCCTGCGTAACACAGGCTAGCTGTCCATGCCTGCTCCATATGCAGGCCCCTCATCCATCTCCTGCTGATGCCTTTTCAGCTTTTTAGCTGTGCTCAGACTCTTTCACTTGCGTTTTACACTGGTGGATGTGATGGCCTCAGCTTTGGACATTCTGATCATATCCATCTCACTCATTACATTGACAGTAACAACTGTGGTCTGAAGCCTCAACTTTTCCATCACACTAAGTATGGTAAAAGCACCTTCATTAAACGTAGGGATGGCCATACTTGCTGCCTCCTCCACCCTGTTTTTCCCAATAAAGATGGATTTTGGACACCGCGCCCAAATGACGGAGTTGAGGCACTCTTTCGCATTTTGAGTGTTTCCAATCTGCATGCGCTGAAGCAGGCTGTCACTTGACATGTGGTGGTACACTGGAATAAGCTTTTTCCCCACTTCTCGCGCTAAAAAGTTTCCAGCATGGTGTTTATGGCTATCTGGTATCTCTCCTTTATACTCTGCTTTCCTATACCAACACAGTTGGGACTGCATCTGGTGGGCAGGGGGTTTTCATCAGTGGACATACTGTGGAGGAGACCTGCCCATATTGCTGCCTTCATCTGCTCGAGTGAACCGTGGTGATTGAGAATTGCCCCCCTGTAATAATTTTGCAAAGTTTTGCATTTATTGGCAGCGAGCTTCCCCACACCTTTCCCTCCCAACCTTCTTGGTGCGCTCAGTTTTCTTAACACTGTACCCATTCGCTTGTGGGCATGATTGATGCACTCCAGTTTATTAATTTCATGCCCAGGGTATGGATTTAGAGCAACCACCTCCCTAAATGCTGCACTATCCCCATCTGACAGAATCTCCGTATACCGCAACTGGTGGCGATTTATAGACCTGGCCCACATCCTCTTTGCTGACTCCTGCTCCATTGCCTTACTTGACCCTGAAAAGTTTTTAGCTCAGTCTTTGTGTGTCTCTCTCCAGCTGTCAAACTCTTCCTCTGTAATGCTTTGCTGTTGCTTGGCATTTTCTTTCAGGGTACAAGCATGGCAATATGAGGACAGGACCTCATAATCTTTCACCAGTCCCGTAAAAAGGTCAATGCACAAGCCGATGCCGTAGTGCGAGCTGAAGCCTCTTTTTTGCCTGGTTCCATCAAAAGTGACGCCTATGCTTTTGACGGCATCTGGATCCTCCCTCAGCAACTCTGCCACATCTGGGTCAACATCTGCATAAGCCTGCCTGATATGCTTCCTTGCCCTGTGCAGTGACTCCAGGCCTCTCTCAACTTCTGCCTCTAAAATTAAATGTATAATGTATCAATAAATGTTCATCTGGTCATGTTTTATTGATAAAAAACTAAAACTGTCCACAAAATACAAAGTGAAATGACACTTTTTTATTCTGTGGGTTTTTTTTAATTTATTTATTGGTTTGCATACAATTGAGAGTCAACAATTTGTTCGGAAGTAGACAGGTGAACACCAGATGCAGGATCCAGAAGGTTTTCTTTGGAACCCTGACACAGGAAAGATGGCACACAGGCAAAAAGAAACACCGTGCACATGCACTGAACCAGGAGAACAAAGGTACTCTGCCTAAGGCAGGGGGGAAACTGAAGTACACACTCCTCGAGTGGCTAGAAAAAACAACTCAGACTAACTGAAGGGAACGCAGGGGGACTCGAACAAGGGGCAAACAAAACGTGGGTGCAGTAACACAAGGCCCGGGGAAAACTCAGGAAGCAAAGCGAAACAAAGTCCCATCTGAAGGTCTCTTCAATCTTCCCTGCTTAAGTACACATGGGAGGAGGAGGGGATACGGAAAGCTATCTTCCTAGGAAACAGAAACACATGGGATTAATAAACAAATTCACAAGGACCAGGTTAACAATAAAGACTCAAGACAAGACGCTGAGACAATCAAACTAGACTGCGTAGACTGAGGCAATCTAAACGTGACAAGTAAAAAGCACCATAAGAACAGCAAGGAAAGCATATCTTTAAACACATTTAATCAGGGAAAGCTTAGGAAGGAATTTATAAAAGCTAGAAACGCACGCACTCGCTAATGAGTTAATTAGGTTAGTAACTACGTGTTGAAATATTTACACACCCCTAAATAAGTGCTGGTTACTACGGTTAGTAATGGCCCTATCACAGAATGCATTCACAGTTTTGCCAGACCCAGAATTAAGCACAGGTGGAAGCAATGAATGAAATTCCAAAGCCGAAACCGAAAGAGGAAACGTGATTGGACAACGAGACACAGGCATACTCAAGGCTGTCATATGACATCACAGGAACCAGGGCAAGAGGGAATCGAAGGTCAGACCGTGGGAATGGAGCTGAAAGACAAATCAGAAGGCACGGGGGGAAAAACATACAAGCAAAAATACATACACGAGGCAGAACCATAACACAATGGAATAAAAGAGATCATTATTTCGTTATTATTATAATTTTATATATATATATATATATATATATATATATATATACCATTATTATTATATTCATTTTTCATTCAAATCATACAATACAAATAGATGGGGGCAACAAGTGAGCCTGCTTTATCCTACTATAGCACAATAGTCTTGCCTACATTACAACAAAAAAGTTTCCATTTCCAATTTTATCCAAAATACCACGCGTGAGAGAGAGAGAGGCAGAGCTCAACCCGTTTCCACAGCCTCCATACCTGTCACTGTCTTGTCATGTCTCTGATACCTTTTAAGATGAAGCCCAGGGATTCCCAACACTTTGCTTATTTTCTTGAGAGTTCGTAATCCAGACCTAACTTGCGCACCAAGAGCACCATTCGCACATTAATATCAAATGCGACATCATTTTTGGAGACCTCTTGGACTCGCGGAGATGTAAAAACACTCTTACGGAACCTATCCTGTTCGCACAAACTGCACTCAAGAAGCAAACTTGTTCAGAAGCCCTGATTCTGCGGGTCGATGTTAATTTGAAGCCCTGTTCCTGCGCAACTAGGGCAAATTACCTCACTAATCAAATAATTTAGACGTGCAACATGAACTATCAGCCACTGCTGTGTTGCGTGCTGATCCCCACTACACTTTGGTAGCTTTCTGCATATCGCGTTTAGTTGTACCTAAAATCTAAAACCTTAAATCGTAGTGCTGTGTATTTTCCAGCACTAACTTAATCTCTTTAAATTAAGGAACCTTGCTTCTTATGTTGTTTCCTATTTGTAATACATTCTTGCTATAGTATAGCCAGCGCTTGTATTACTCATAGTTCTGTTAATTAAGGAACCTCGCTTCCTATTTTTGTTTGTATCTTTTCCTGCTGCCATCAGCTTGCGCAGAAGGCTTAAAGGTCCCCTATTTTGCTGCGTTTAGTTCTTGAAAATATGCCCAATGGGTCTTTAAAATAATGTTAAGAATTCAGTTACCAAATAAAAACCACACACATCCATGCCTAGTGAGAGCTCTTCTCTCACTGCATCTGTGCCAGCCTGAAACACGAGCTGTTTTGAGTAGGCAGGGAGGCTATGTTAATGAGGCACTGCTCTGATTGGCTGCCTGGCCACTTCGATTCTGGGGGAGGATGCAGACCCGAAAAACCAGGAAACTAAGGTGGCAGGTATTTTAGGACAGCTTTCTGCGGCATCTATTGCTGTAAATCCGCACTTGTTTGATCCTGAATTCGACCCTAAACTTGGAGGGGGAAGCAGTTAAAGTATTGCAGCAATGTTTAAAGCAAGATGTCAATTGTGGCAAGTTGAAATTTTACTGTTTTGTCTCATCTTGCATGCATGTGCTGTACTGTCACATTGTCTAACCACTTTTCAAAGGTGGATGGAATTCCGCCATGCCAGAGATATCATCTGTTATACCAGATACATTTTAGTGCAGTTTGCGATTGCTTCACCGCAGCAGCCTCTGAGAGCGAGCCCACACCACGGCAAAGTACCAGGCTGACCTCGGTCATGGTTAAGTAAAACAAGCAGCAAACAAACACAAACACATATCCTAAACTCTGCAAAGTCTATTTCTGGTCTAACTGCAGCCTTATCAGCCAATTTCGCAGACACTTATCTCTGGTTAGCTTCAACTGTAGCGGCTACGGTCAGGTAACGTTATTATGAAACTGCCACCTTGATGTCTCAACCTGCATGCATGTGATTGTAGCTGTACTGTTAAATAGTCGTGTTGTGTAGCCTACCCACTTAGTTATCCAGAGGAAACTTTGCTAAAAGCTCCGGTTAACCATTCTTCTGCTAAGTATTTGGAGCTAGCGAATCGATAACTTCTAACAAACATCCGCATCCGACCCTCACTTCTTTTTTTGGCTTTTATTAGCCAGACCAGTTTTCAACGGTGGATGAAATTCTTCCACGGCAATGAAGAGAAATCGTTTGTCATGCCAGAAACGTTATAGTGTGTTTCGCGATTTCTTTCACCGCGGCAGCTTCAGAGAGCTAGCCCACACCACGTCATAGTATCAGGCTGACTCCGGTCATGGATTAGTAAAAAGGTCGTTTCACAGCCGCAGTAAACAAACCCAAACACGTACCCTAAGCTCTGCAAAGCCTATGTCTGGTCTAACTGCAGCCTTGTCAGCCCAATTTTGCAGAGACGTACAACACCTCTCTGGTTAGCTTCAACTTTAGTGGCTACGGTCAGGTAACGTTATGATGAAACTACCTCCTTGATGCTAACCAAAGTAACACAAGCATACCAATCAGAATTACTGCATATAAGTCAACCAGGAGCATTTTTAAGTAGCAAGCCACACGAACTAACATCCAGTAGCTAGTAACCGAGCGTTCATAACAACAACAGAGACAAACATCTCAAACATTTTACAGACAATAAGTTTTGAAACCGTGAACAGTTGTACCAAGCATCAAAATTACAAATAAGTATAAAAACCTAGCTTCAAATGAGGTTTATGCTCACACACCTTCTGTTGAATGTCCCCTGATACTTGCATATTTAGGACCAAGACATTAGCAACAGTAACTTAGTTTCGTAAGTTGCAGTGCTACAGCCACATTCAACAAGCTATCATTTCAGGTAGGCTTATGCAGTAAAGCAACACAAAATGGTACAACTTACTGCTTCTGCGTCTGTGAGTTACGGACAATGCTATCAGTCAAGGCTTTATATTCAGATATTTTACAATGTCTGCGTTTGAGGCCAGATGTTAGAGCTAACTATCATTAGTGGTCCTGCTAGCCAGCCATGACACGTTAGCTTCACTTACATTATTATCCCCCGTCAACACGAAGTGGGAGGGGGATATAGGTTTGACCTCCGTCCGTCCGTCTGTGCGTGTTTGCATCCATCTGTAGGTCCGAGAGAAAGGGGACAACTTTTCTCAGAAAGTATTACAGATCGGACAACCGAATTTGGTGGGTAGCTTCAGACCATAAAGGCCTTAATGGAGTTCGAAAATAAGCACACGATTGGCGGGGGATGTTGTTGACCGTGTCGACTTGTTTGCTCTTATATCGTTACTTACAGCTTGGGGCTCGGAGCCCTGGATCGATGCAACTGCTCCAGGTTTGAGAAACAGCTGAGATTCATATGTAGAATGGAATTATCCTTTATTGACAAAGCTGTCTTCAGTGAAACACTGAGCACAAACAGCTAATGTTCTCTTTGAGTGTGGCTGTTTGTGCCACCAAACAAAAAAGCTACCCGCTGATTTCAGGTAGTATCATCTTTTGGAAGAGAAAATAGTTGAGCTTTTTTTTTGCATTCAAAAAGACATGGACAAACAGCTTTGGAAGACACACTGATAAATCTACACGTTAAATGATTTGGGCTCGTTTGTGTCTTATAGAATAAATCACGGGGTGGGCAGGTCCAGCGCTGTGATTTTCTCTGACCAGGCCTGTCCTGATTGGACGCAACAACCTGACATCAGGTTCTGACAGCCTTTATCGCGGCGTTAGTGCGTTCCATGCGCGCACACACGCATCTTTGACTGTCATCTCAGTTGTTAACATCTCCTTAGCAATGACAGCTGTCTCTTAGTCACTCTTCCGGAATCGAGTGTAGACAAGTAAACTCACCGATTCGTTCCCAGTTCGCTCCACGATTCAAACCACTTCCTATATCCTTCGCGCGGGTGTCAGTGGGGGGAGAGAGAGAGCCTTCAAACAGAGCAGCACGCTGATTGCGCGGGAAAAAAAAAAATTAAGGTCAGTTATCCCTATTTTTCTTTTACTCTCCGAATCCGCTTTAAGCAGCAGCTTCTGGTCATTGAAAACAATAATATTTAAAAACAAATGAATAAATACCGAGAAAACTCCTGGATCTTCCATCATCACCGCTCCACTCAGGTGATTCACCAACACCAGCCATTCACTCCACTACAAATGCGGAAAAAAAAAAAAAAAAAAAAACCCGATTTGGGCAAATGACATCACACTGACTGACTGGACTGTTTACTGCTTTACAAGACGTTGCCAGGGGAGTGAGTATAAAACTTTTTTTTTTACTTGTTGGTTTGAATCTGGAACTGGAACTGAACTGTCGCAAGGCTGTCATAAGGTTTTCCCCAGATCTCGTGAAGATCTCGGGACAAGCTGTTCAGAGATGAAATCACGTTCTGGGATGACGGCAAACCCCTGTATCTTATGTTTAGAAACTTTACTGAGGTTGAGTATGGACACCAAACATTTTAATATCACTTGTATGTGCTAAAAGAAGGATCAGCATAATAGGGCACCTTTAATAAAACCTACAACCAACTCCACCCATGCATCTGATTCCAGTCCACTATTTCCTGTCCTTAGTGCCCATAACGTGGGTACGTGACTCAAGACCTTACACTAATGGTGTTATGTTCAAGAAATTACTTAACACAATAAAGGAGACATGATGTACACAGCATTTCTGGAACTAGTTCAAGCTTTAGTCAAAATACGAAGTTGATAAAACATATTTTATATATAAAAACAAGGTTATACTCCCTATTATTACAGAGATTATTTTGATTTCACCTACCACAGAGACAGTATATATGCAGACTATTAACAAAGTCTGGGGCTCACCCCCCAAGTTTGCAAGGGCCCAGCAGAAGGCGCATATATGACCAAACTCTTCATGGCAATATCATCACAACCAGGAAATTACACAAAATAAACGCCATGAAACAGACATATGTCTGATAATTCAGTGCAAATACACAACCCCAATTCTGAAATAGTTGGGACAAAGTGCAAATTGTGAATAAAATCATAACGCAATGACTTTCAAATCACACCAAACAGTATTTTATTCACAGGAGGACAGAGAGATCATTGAAAATGTTAAAACAGAGAAATTTTACAATTTTTTCTACAAAACTAGCTAATTTCAAATTTAATGGCTGCTACAGGTCTCAGAAAAGTTGGGACAGGGGTCTGTTTACCATGGTGTAGCTTCCCCTCTTTTTTTAACACATAGTGGAGGCGTCTGGGCATTGAGGAGACAAGTTTCTGGAGTTCAGCCATTGGAATTTGATCCCACTCTTGTTTAATACAGGTTTCCAGCTGCTGGAGAGTTTTGGTTCTCCTTTGTTGGACTTTTCTTTTAATTATGCGCCAAATGATCTCAATCGATGAAATATCAGGACTGCAAGCAGGCCAGTTCAGCACATGGACTCTTCTACTACGAAGTCATGCTGTTGTAATAGCTGCAGTATGTGGATTTGCATTGTTCCGCTGAAATATACATGCTCCCCTGCAGATGACATATATACCAGGGAAGGCCATATGTTGCTCTAAAACCTTTATGTATATAAAAGTATTCCACTATTTTTACGCAAGCCCTCGCAGGTTGCAGAACCCCTTGCCTGTGTCCCAACAAGACCTGTTGTAGCAGAGAAATTTGAAATAAGCTCATTGTGTGGATAAAAATGTAATATGTCTCAGTTTCAACTTTTGAAATGTTATCTATGTTCTATTGTAAATAACATATTGGCTCATGTGATCTGAAAGTCATCGCATTTTTGATTTTATTCACAACTTACACCTCGTCCCCACTATTTCGCAATCGGGGTTGTATATAAAAATAATGGCAGAGATGGTCATTCACTCCACTACACTTGCTCTCTTCTCCACAAGCTCAGGGTCATGCTACAGGGTCAACATCATATTGTCATCTATTTGTGCATACTGCAATTATTTTTCTCTAAGGTGCAATGGCCGACAGAAATAAATGATTGTGAAACTTCAACCATCTCAATTCTCTATGTCTTATGACACCAGGCCATTCATTTTTGCTGGTAGATATTCAAGCATTAATGCTCAGATTGATAGGAATGAGGTAGCAACCTCTGAAAGATTGTCCCTAACAAAATAGAATCTTTCTTGATTTTTTTGCCTTTTCCCATGGGTAAACACGACAAAACAACTTTTTTTTCAACAAGGACATCTGTTTTCATCTCAAATGCAGGGTTACCAGTCAAATATCTGGGTGCAGTATTAATCTCACCCAGCAACTGATTGAATAGATAATAAATTTAATGCAATTTTGATTATGTGTTTGGTCAATAAGAGAAAAAAAACTTCAGCTGTTGAGCAATATCATTCATTCAGCTGTCTTCAAGACCCTTGCACTTGTTTTGCAATAGAGTATCCTATGACAATGTAGATTTAATGCCCTCTAGTGGATGATAAAATAAAGCACACATTTTTATGTCTACAGCTTGAGCAAATTCATGCATAAACAAAAGGCTTTTCAAGGTAAATTATTGTTCATAATCTCCTGCAAACATATCTACAATACAATAATAATACAATCCTTTTAATGTAGCAAATGATGAGTCAATATGTATATTTAAATAAAAAGAGCAAAAATCCTTTCATGTGTGAAGTGAATTGTGTGGTTTCAATTCTTTAGCAATTGTATGAATTATAGTTATAATTCATAGCCCACATACTCAGATTATTACTCCCAACATACATTCATCGATGTATTAGTCTACAATGATGTGAATTCTGATCAGCATGTAACATTGTAGCAGCATTTCTATTAATTAGCTGACTAAGTCTGCAGGTCAAAGGAGATTTTTGAGTGTGTTTTCCAACTAAGCATATCTGCTACCATCTTGTGTAAATGAAAGGAAGTGCAAGGCTCTTTTTGCTTCTCTTGCTCTACCAATCAATAGTCTGAAGAAATATAAAATTACTTCCAAAAAAGACTGATATATATGGATAGGTGACAAACTAAACAAAAAGAAAAAAATCGGAATAAATGTACAAACAAATATAACAATTGCAGATGTTTATGGTTATTTTAATGGCATTGTTTGGATGGTGGAATAGATGGTGGAAGGGTGATTGAAAATCAATGCAGAGTCTTGCATGATCGTCTTTATTTCTACCATGATGGGCATGGTTTCTTCCAGGATGACCATGGCCTAATCCTCAATGGACACAAGGGGTGACTGAGTATAATGAGAATGAAGCCAATCATCAGCATATACCTTCACAGTCAGTGGCACATGCCTTTAAAGTCACCAGATCTTGAACTAACTGAACTCAAATGGGAAATTTTGAAACAAAATATTAAACAGCACTCTCTATCATCATCATACATTCAATGTCTTTATGTACAACGATGTGAATTCTGATCAGCATGTAACATTGTAGCAGCATTTCTATTCATTAGCTGACAAAGACTGCAGGTCAAAGGATGCATTTTCCAACTAAGCATATCTGCTACCCTCTTGTGTTAATGAAAGGAAGTGCAAGGCTCTTTTGCTTCTCTTGCTCTGCCAATCAACAGTCTGAAGAAATATAAATTTACTTCCAAAAAAGACTGATATATATATGGATGGGTGACAAACTAAACAAATAGAAAAAAAACCTGAATAATTGTATGAACAAGCATAACAATTGCAGATGTTTATGTTAATTTTAATGGCATTGTTTGGATGGTGGAATGGTGATTGAAAATCAAAGCAGAGTCTTGTGCGATCATCTTTACATCCGATGATGAAGCATTCCTACCATGATGGGCATGGTTTCTTCCAGGATGACAATGGCCTAACCCTCACTGGACTCAAGGGGTCACTGAATTTAATGAGAATGAAGCCGATCGTCGACATATACCTTCACAGTCAGTGGCACATGCCTTCTAAGTCACCAGATTTCAAACCAACTGAACTCATATGGGAGATTTTGAAACAACATATTAGACAGCACTCTCCATCATCATCATCAAAGACACCAAGTGAGGGAATATCTCAAAAAGCTACCCCATCCCCACAGTGAAGCTTTACACTTTCTGACTGTATGCTAAGGTGTGGTGAAGCTCATCTGGCTTCTGGAGGCCAAACACCTTTCTAAACCTGTTAATGTTGAATTTTCCTTTAAGTTTTCGCTTATGTTTACTTGCAGATGAAAAATGAAAACCTCAGAAATGAGTGCAGATGCTTCCGTAAGGTTGTACTGTATGATAAAATAAAACAACTGACATCCTACCATGTAGCACATAGTGTTGCACGTGCAATAATGCGGTGCAGGCCAAGGCAACTTTTATTTTGGCCTCAAACAGTGTGCAAAAACAGATCAAAGTGATTTTGAAAGAGAATTTGTTACTGCAATATGGAAGGCAGATGCACGGACTGCACATCTGGCCAGTGTTTAAAAAGGAATAATGACTGAAATGGTATCTGCATTTAGGTCCATAGGAAAGGAATCAGTTATCAGGGTTCAATATGGTGGTTGGAACCACGCAGTGAATGACTGTTATGTTCAAGATATGTAAGGAAAAACTTCAATGCAAGTCTTTCATTGGTGACAGAGAATATAAATTCAATCATATGATGAGAAAGTACCAGCTTGAATAGTCTGTCAACAGCTAAATAGAGGATACAGTTGTTAACATGCAGGACATAAACCTTTAATTCATGCACAGTATACACATATTTGACAATTCAGTGGCACAAAAACCAATGCTGCTGGTCGACAGATGTGGAGGAAAGTGACGTGACCTGATGAATGAAGCAAACATTTTTCTTACAACTCCACCATTACCCACTGTGCATGCCATAATGTCCTTACATTCACCACCCTCATATTGTGTAGTTTTGTGTCAGTGATACGTATATGAAGTTAGCTTTGCCACTGTATGACCATCATTGTGGCAAAGCAAAGTATATATCATTCGACATCACACGCTAATTTATTAGCGAATCTAATCTTATCTAATCTAAATCTAAATCTAACGGTGCTAGGTTATGAATATGTTTACTTCTTCGTTGAACTTAGTTCCGGTCTCCATTATTAAATTTTATTGGCACAGTGTTCCCTGGTCTAGATGTACATTCTTATTTATCTTCTCATTTCATGGTTCCCAGACAACATTCACGGTTATTAAAAATCTCCCAGCCTCCCAATCTCCATAGCTCATTTGCTAAGGTATAAAACAAGCCTTTGTTCCAAGGCTTTAGAAAATACAATTTTGAATAGACACAGTTACATTGGGCCTCCTGAAACTGGATTTGACGTTCTTAACCAAACTCCAACAATTTGGATTTGATTTATCTGTTAGAATAAGGAAACAAGTGGGAGATGAGCAGAAATTTTGGTGACATCATTCCAGCGAGAAGTTGGCTTTACTCTCATGATCCCCACACAGAGACTTATTTTGAGTGTGACCTAAGGCAAGCCGCCAATGGGACATATCTTAATTTGGACTTGCCTCACTAGCAATTAATAATGATCCCAGAATGCGTTGGGGGGGGGTGAAATGGGATTCATATCACCCAAACCCCAATTTACTTGTGACCTGAGGGTTGCGTGCTCATAAGCCCAGGTGTAGTAGTGCCAATTTGGCATGTGTAGACAGGTAACTCTTTCTTTTTTAATTAATGAATTAATGACTTCTGTGTAATGGGTATGCAGGAGACAATAACTCTGTAGAGATTATACATAATTAATTTACAAGCTTGTATCGGAGGGGGGTAGCCCTGGTGTGCTAGCAGGCCCAGCTATTTTCCATTAAAAACAATTAATTGCCACAGGCTGTAGACTTGTGTTTCTTAGCTCCCACATCAGACACACAACACAGCACAGGGAAACAAGAAGGATGTTGTTTATGTTTTTATAACAGGCCCTGTAAGTCTAACTTACATTAAAAACCCAATAATTATTTATAATCACCTTGTTAAAAGGAGAAAATCTTCGATAATATGGCCATATTCCCTATATTTTCCCTGAGCTCGGGCTCTTAATTCAATTTAATCTAGTTATTTTGATGCTTTTTCCCATCTTACCTCACCTATAAGGAGAAATAAAATTGATCAAAATCACTTATGAACAATGTAAAGATGGTTAATATCAAAATTCCGCTCCAGAGCTTCAACTCTTTAGCATGCATTTTTTTACGTTTTATGCATGTTTTGCTCCTGTAAATGTGCTGTCACTCTCATTTCCCATCAAACAACAGTTTGGGCAAGGGGATTTAGAAAGGTCTTATCCTTAAGCACTTCCCATTTTAGCACCAGCAAATATGAGATAATTTCAGTGTAAAAACTATATTAATCGGATGTTAATTTGCAACAGAGCTGAAGCAGATAGAAGCCAAAGAAATTTAGGGTTCCATGTTACAAACAGAATGCTCTCAGAAAGTAGTACAGTGCTGTTTCAACTTTGAACCACATGAGGGCTGTATGGTTCATGAGCTTTTAAGTAAGCAAACATCACTACCAGTGTATAACAATTTAATTGCATGCCAGAATCCTTGTCACATGAAGGAACAGAATGCCTATATTAATTATTATAAACACTTTAAGATCAACAACAAAAATATGCGTTTTTTAGACATTTGCAGAAAAAGCTATTAAAGAATTGAAGATTAACATAACATAGAAGGTCATAGTCTGCTATTAATAGACTTGATTGTATCATAAATATAAATTATCTTGACATTAAACAATATTCCACGAAGGGAAAACAAAATAAGACCCAATTTTCATGTGACTGCAGGAGAATTTTAACAGTATTCTTACTGCTTCAACACAATTACAGTATTATAAAAACCAAATATCACTTTTAAATATGTAAAAATGTCTTGCTTGCAGCTTGACACCCCAACAATCGTCTTTATATTAATTTATTTTGTAATTTTATGGCAAGTAAATACCATCATACGAATATCAAAATGTATAAGGCCTTCTCATCACCTTAATAAGTGAAATTGCAATTTACAGCCAGTAGAGGGCATTGTAATACAGGAGGAAGTGGTGTGGCCTCTTGAGGGGTGCTCTGAGGACAGCTTTTCTTCCCTTTTTGCCTGCCTGATTGACATAGAACAGTCCCGCTCCCATCCTATCCTTGTCTATGTCTATGGAAATACTTTCAACCCATTTTTTTGCGCAAAGGTCATAAAAATATGCTCATTTGGTCACTGACAGAAGTAGGCGACAAGGAGGTTGTAGGGGAATAGGTTGGACTTACATCTTTAAAATGTAATACTAGGTAAGGGGCATGAGCATTCAGTGATTTTACGATTAAAGCAAGAAAGGGTGCGGAGAGTTGGGGGGCTCAGAGACTTTCATAGTCTAAAGGGACAACTTGTTTCAATGTATTTCTGTTTTGCAAAACTGCTTGCGGGCACTTTAGCAAAGCACTCGCCCAGAACAGAGTCTGATTGACAACTATACAACTCCTAGACATAACAAAAAGACACAAACAGCACAGTAATTAATTTTGATAAGCCTAGGTTAATTTTATGTCAGGCTAATGAACAAATTTTTGGCTCCCAGGCTCTGAAAAAGCATAACAAAAAAAAAAAAATCCCCAATCACTTGATTATTGGTTCAAGTACAATAACGTATTTGCTAACTTTCAAAAACTGCTAAAAGTTTGATCTTAGGCGTGTGTTCAGATATTATCAGGCCTGCATTGTAGCTATTATATTACTTATTGTATTGAAAAACAGTGCAACGCTTAGATTGCTAACTCCGTTTAGATACAGTGAACATGTCAGCCACGAATCCATGTACCTGTCAGAAGTGTTGTGAGGTTCCTACTGAGACCAAGATAGAAACTGTCTCCATGCACAGCCCTGCTGTGGCCAGGGGCTGAAAACACTCCAGTTTGACTGATTATGTTCATACAGGCAGGGTGGGTCTTTGGGTCAGTGTGGCTCAGATCCCTGTTGCTACCATGGCTCTGCTTATTCTAGTGGCTTTGTCCTGGCCCATATCCCCAAGCCCTCCCCATCCAGCCTGTTCCCTGCTGGGCGAGTATGACCAGGCTGGTGGAGACTTCATCGTCGGTGGGAATTTTGGCCTGCACTGCAGAATGGAGCAGTCGGATCAAAACAGCACTCCAACAAATGCTGTTCCTGATTATCAGGGGTGAGTTGGGTAACCGGATACAGGGGGCGGCAGTGGTGGGATGCATTGTTGGGAAATTACAGCCGTTTGGCTGGCTTTTAAAAATATGACTTTTCAGTCAACTGCATCTGTTCAGCTATTAGTCAATCAAATAGACAACCTCAAGCTTGTTTTTTTGTGCTGGACAAGGCATTCACTTGACCACTTTCGTCACCCAGCAAGAAAGGGCCACCTCTTTTCTGCTTTTGAAAGGAAACATTTCTTTAGAGACCCTGCTCCATCTGTTTGTAGCTCACCGGCTGGAGCTGATATCAGTTTTCCTCAAACTAGAAAGCACTGTGGAGGCAGACAGCTCATTACAGAGCAGGGTTATCACCCCTCCCCCTCTACACACAAAGGATGCTGGCTGCTAATTAGGCAGTTCAGTAATTAGGGCCTCTGACTGAGATTTGTTTCTGCACGAGATCTGGCACTATGGTGAAAAGATGTGGCGTATGCTGCCCTACAAAGGCAAAAGACCTTAACTTGCCAGATTGCGAAACTGAGAAAAATGACTTCGAAGTTTCTGCTTTGTCCAGACAAAAGTATTGTAGGTAGGGTACTCAAAATCTGGCAAGTATCTGGAAAGTTGTTATAATGAAGAAAAGTGTGTATACAAAAAAATCTTGTGCTCAAGTGTGACCTAGACCCTGATTTGTCAGTTACTGTACTCTGCCTTTGTATCATGTTCTAAAATTTAGGAGTTGTGCAAAGGCAAAGGGCAGTAACTTGCATAAATTCAATATTTGGTTGCTGGTTGCTGAACAGAAGACCACTATGAGAGCACTTACCTCAGGTCTAACCATCATGACATTTTTTTTGCATTATGAAGAATGAATTAGACACATTTAATTGTTGCTACACACAGCTGTGGTGACAAAACAGCATACCCTCATGATAGAGAATAGCTCCAGTTTGGTGTGTGGCACCAGAAACAGAATGCCAGCAGATAAGTCACTTTGCATCATACATTATGAATAAATGCAAGAAATCAGTTTTTATTATTAGAATAACAATTTAATTGTTAAATACAAAGCTTAAATATGCATTAAAATTCGTGGATGTATTTAACACTCCTCAAAAAAAATAGCAGAGGTGTACAAAGTACTTGGGAAAAAATAACAAAGTAAAAGTAGAAGTACCATAATTGAAAGTTACTTTGGTAATAGTTGAAGTCGCCCATAAGAAAATTGAGTAAAATTTTGAGTAAAAGTCTTAAAGTAGCTCACATTTAATGTACCTAAGTACAAAAAGTATTTTGTGAAAAAATATACTTAAGTATCAAAAGTGCAAGTACAAGTACAGAGTATTTTTCATAGCACGCTTAGAAAGAAGCAAAACAACCACACATTGTCCTCTCCTTGTTTTCTTTAATCAACTTTCAGGTGAATGAAAGTATTGAAAAAATAAACATGCACTCTGCTTTATATATTTCTTCCTACTCTTCTTTGAGTTTACTGGCAGTTCAAAAGACCACTATGATTGACTAGAATTAATAGTAGAGTGACATAGGATCAATACCATGTTGAAGGTTTGCTTCAGAAAACTGATTACGCTGAACTACTAATTGAGATACAATTGGCTCACTGTAGCTGAAGTGGTTGCTATAGAGGACTATGATTATTTCTGTAGCAAGAGATCTTTTTTTTGAACTGCTGGATAGATACAAAGGACAAGTAGTGTGCCAGTCAAAAGTTTGGACACACTTCTCTAATGTCACAGCACTCTGTTTGTAAAAAAATGTCAATGCCTTAACCTCTCTATATAATCTCTAATAGAATCTAGTAAGAGGTGAACAATCAGAAATTAAAAATATTCTTCTTTGAATAGTACAAAATTTTAGGATTCTAAAGGAAGCCATATTTTGCAAAGTAAGCAGACAAACAAGCTCCTTACATTTTCCAACAGCCAAATTAAAGACAAGCTGTATTGGATCTAACTGGGCAAAAAAAGGTTGATGTAGAGCAAACTACAAGTGCAGCACATCTTTGGCAACTTAGACGGCCGCTCAGCAGCAAACATATTACAGCCATATAACTGCTATAGTAAAAAAAACAAAAAGTGAGTATGCTCTGCAAATATGACAACAAAACGCTGTTAAGTTGGATGGATTTAATAATTAGATCTTTTTTGCAAAATGAAGAGTGCGTATTTAACATGTATTGTAAGAGACATGTGGGCATGTCCAAACTTCTGACAGGTACTGTATACGGAGCAGTTTGCACATCAGGCTTAGCTGAGGAGTTAAATTCGGGCAACTCCCAAAAAACAGGGATGGGAGTGCACTCGTCCATATTTTAAACCGTGTTTAAACTTGGCTTGCTTGTGACTATTCAATAACTGGTCCGAGTGTGTCATCTAGTGATAGAATATTGTAACTGCGTGCATAAATTTTCAGAGCTTTGTCCACTGGCGGACGCATCTGCACAAAGATGCCGAGCACTGTTGTTCTTCTCGAACATGCCAAATCCGAATAGTCCTTAAATGATAAATTACATTCATATTTTAGTTTGTAACAAGTAAAGAAGTGGCCATTGTCAAAGTAAGGAAGTAAAAATATAATTTTAATGTTCTTAATGTAGTAGAGTAAAAGTCCCGAACAAGTAAAGTACAAATCCTCAAAAAACTAAGTCTTTTTTTGAAAGCCATCTCCACCATCCTCGAGAGTGGCATGCTATTCTTCAACATAATACATGAAACCACTTGACAAAGTCTTGTTCAGTGGCAGTATACTTTTATTCAGGTGTAATGTGTGTATGTGTGTGGACTTTGGTGACAATACATAGACTGTAACTCAAGCGCGGCAAACTTTGGTGGGCGATAAAACAAAGGTAGTGCACTGGAACTTCAGGGCCGTACAGTAATATTGCTTTGATGCGCGGCTAAACAAAGGCAGAGTACCTTAAAGTGGTAATCCATAAGATTTCCATCTCGTTACTGTCTGTTAAGTCAGTGTCTATCGAAGAGGGGGGATAAAATAACTGTGGCTGGGCCTATGACCCACTGATGAAAGCAATTGTATTTCATTCTTTGCCAGGTAAAGCAATCAGTGTGTCTGTGGCGACATTCCCGCGCTATATTCAAGTACAGGCGCACATCTAGTGACGCTTTTTACATCAGTAGGCAGTGTTTGGTTTGTCCAGAAGGTAGGAGGAGCCGCAAGCTAGCTTGAAGGAAGTAAGGAGCCCCGGGAGAAGCAATGGCAAGGTAGACATCAGAAGGGCTCCAGTAGCGGTATTTTCCCTAACCTGAATCTTGGCTCTATGCAGCCTTTCAAGAAATGGAAAGTACCGCTACTGGATCCCTTCTGACGTCTACCCAATGGCAAATACCATACTGTGTAGCTGTATTGTGCACAGTAGAAACTAACGTCAGCTGAGTCTCTGTTGAGGCTACTAATGAAACAAAAATTATAACGTAATTTCAGGAAGCAAACGGGAAAAAAAGCTACATTAACTCCATCGACAAATTATTTTTACTTTTTAAAAAAAGTTATAACGTTACCTGTTAACCAACTGCCATTTTCATTATTTACTCAGGGCTCTCAACTTTCACATATTCAGCTTCAGTTTAAATGTCATTCATGTTCCCATGCTGTAGTCAGAAATTATTCTATCAGACCATTTGTAGAGATTCTCAGGTGGAATTGAAGTCGTTGTGCATAGTAGTTTATCAGTTTCACGTGTTACAGTGAATTTCACCACTAGTAATATGAGAACAACTATGATTCTGGAATTCTCACGCTTTTCTTCACTCAGGGGTTGGAAGCAGTGGAGTAGCATAAAAATGTTTCAAATGGTCTAACTTCATGAAATACATGGATTTCGTTGATTGAATAATTACTGACTACAGCGCGGGAACGTGAATGAAGCATAAATTCTCACGTCGAATGGGTGAGAGTTGGCAGCCCTTTAATTTAATCGATTTATCATAATAGCCAAACATGTTACTGGAATGAGATAACACTAATGGATGACTGACGTCACATAATTTTTACTTTTATTGAGTTCAATTGCCACGTCAAAGGGCATCTTTCCCGTCTGCATGAGAGTTGAGGAGGCGTGGAACTGATAAGAGTCGTCAGTTTACCAACGTCTTACAGGCAACTCTGTTGGGTCTCGACTGGAGTTATGGAAATGAGGTCCAGAAGCGCACCTGTAATTACAGTTTGCAGCAAAAGATGTCAATATAAAAAAAACAATTTCTCATGGGATTTTCGGAGTCACTGTTGACGCAGACCTTGCTTTTTCATAAGAACAATCAAATTGACTCAAAATATTCATCCACATGATAAAGGAGGTATTCAATACCCCCAAAATAACAATAACTCATTTTAAGTGATGTTACAGTGTTTTGCCTTTGCAGAGCAGTATGTACAGAAACACAGCTTCCAAATCCAATCACTCTTCAGTACAAAACTCTTACAGTCTAAAAGGTCTCTTTTTATGCCCTTGCCCTCCAAAGAGGAAAGGGGGCACTATGTCGACACCATGTCCGTCGTCCGTTAACTTTTCGTTTTCGTGGGATAACTATAGAATCCCTCATCGGATTGATGGCATTTCTTAATGGCGTATTGAGAGAGACTAGAGGAAAGTTCCTTTTGAAAACCAGCATCTTGCGATATCTAATATGGCTGCCACAGATCTACATACAGGCGGGGGCATATGCCACGCTCCGCGTTGCTCTTGTTATATATATATGCGTGTGCATGTGTGACCAGTGAATGATAAAGATAACTTGTCATAGCTGAGTGGTTATAGCAATGCTTTTTCAGAGATACTTAACACATAAATATGTGTTCCTCCTTACATGGGTTTCAGCAAAGTAGAATGTATGGTTCTGGATGTTATGACAATTTTCAGGCCAAAGTAGAAAAATTACTTCTCTAATACAGTAATACTTCTCTTCAGTCTTTTTCTTTGGGTGTACTACATGTAAATTGATTTCCCTGTTTTTGGATGATGGTTTCAGGATGGGCACTGGATGTTCCCCCTGGGTTTTCATGTGCCCTGTCATCAATAACACTCTGTATCCACTGAAATTCATCCCAATATACCAGAGAATTGATGGAGTGGCTACAAAACAGGACCTCATTGCAGGAAGTGTGTACATCACACTGGTCCTCTACCATGCACAGATGGCTAAACTGGTGTTCAAACAGGCAAGTTATTAGTTCATCAAGGACTGAATCTCAAGATCACCTCTCTTTCACATGTGCACACATATCACTGATCATACTTATATTTTCAGATGGGTCTTGTTCTTTGGGAATAACTGAAATCAATTTGACATTCCCCATGTTTTAAGGCAATAATTTACAACTTAAAGTTAGGGTTCCATAAAAGTTAAAGCAAAATTGAAAAAAAAAAACAAATTGATGGGAAAAGCGTTAAGAAATATTGTATTGCCTCACAACAGTGCTAAATATATATATATATATATATGACAGAAGATATTTATCAAAATAAATACAATGTCACATTTTTTACAGATTATTTAATGCACATGGACTACAGATCACTGAAAAAAGAGAAATCCTCGATCTCAACTCATCATTCTGTTCTGTATGTTTCCCCATTCTGTCCCCAGATTGTGAAGTGATTATGTGGAGAAATTAATAATATGATTCTGGTAGCATTTTTGTCTATTTTCAATAAATGCTACACTTTAAATGGTGCCAGGAATTACTGTGCTGCTACATATTTGGTTTCAATAAGGATAGGTAATGCTACAAAGAGCTTAGCACACTGCAGCTTAAGAAAACATGCGCGGATAGACACATCACAAGCAAACTCAAAAAAAATCTTCATTAATTTGAAAACATATGCAGCGTTCAGAAAACATCA
Organism: Gymnothorax reevesii; assembly: GCA_029721435.1. Lineage (NCBI taxonomy): Eukaryota > Metazoa > Chordata > Actinopteri > Anguilliformes > Muraenidae > Gymnothorax > Gymnothorax reevesii. The sequence goes on from CM056574.1 coordinate 139,991,723, forward strand.
TCAATTTGACATCACATATGCATTCAGAAAACACAATGGAAATTCAGACAAATAACATATCACCACCAACACAACACAATAGAGAAAAGCGTTGCAATTACACCAAAGAATGACGAAAAGGTTTTCGCAGAACACTTAGAAGTGATCAACACATCTGGACATGCAAACTGTTGACATCAGTTGTGACTTTCATATCATTATTGAGGTTAACTATTTGTGGTGGTGTTGGAAAATGAGCGAAATGTAAGTGTTTTTGGTTTATTTTGACACTGTGATAGGGTTATTCAGATATTACTGCAGATATCCACTGTTATCCTCGCGTGGGCTTATTAGCCTACCAATTCAAATAACTTGAGGCAATTAACACTATTACTATTAAAATGCTTCCTGATTGTTGCCAGCAATGTTCATGTAATAGAGGACAATCAAGTGTAACTAACATTTTTTTTAAGCATTGGTAAAAATAGCAAGTGGATTTTAAAGTAACGAGTCTCCAATTAGAGGATACTAACACTGATTAGATAACACTGCCTATGGTGCTCTAACGAAACAATGTTCGGTTTAATCCAGCCATACAATTCAGAGCAAATGAAACTCTGTTCTCATTAATTTTTCATATGAGTACTGGACAAGATTTGTGCGAATTTCCTCAGTTTATTTGTTAATTTGTATTATTCCTCAGTTTTATTTACTGGCCCACTAATAATAAGCAGAAACTCAATGGTCGATAAACAGCAGATATCTGCACAACCATAATGAAATCACAATAAAGTAAACCAAAAAATAATATGTTTTAGCTCATTTTCCATCAAGCTCAAGCTATCACCAGTTTGGACAGTTGCACTATATTAGCTATCAGTTTCCATCGCAAATTTACTGTGCTTGTACAATGAAAAAAAAACATGTATATTATTCAGGAAAATATGTAAGTGACCTACATAGTTTAGGCTTTTATTTATTTATTTTTAATTTTTTAAATTACTTCGTTTATTTTTACAAAACTGGTTATTTAACTTGGTATTTTGTACTGAGTGAGGGGTGATACATTGGGTGAGAAAAAGGCAAAGTTCAGTATCTCCTAATAACAATATTTGTCCAGACCAACATTTGCTTGATCTATCATGTTGTACTTTTAATTATTTGTAAAGATTTTACCGTGCAATGATTAAATAAATGGTTACCAAAGTCACACTGTGCCATGTGAATGGAAAAAAATGTAAATGAGGTTCATGTTTGATGGCCTGTAATTCCATAAATGCAAGAAATTTGTGAAATGCAACACTTGCCTACAACAGAAAATGTATTTCACCACAACTCTGATTCTTAAGAGAGAAGGGATAATATGGAATATGAACATAAACAGAAAGCCATAATTTGTAAATTTCAGACATGGGATTGCAATATGTTGAAAAGTAAAACATCTAAGCAGCGGGGGCCTGAAGAGCTCTTGAATTTCAGATTTTTAAGGTCATTCTTCTTTTTTCTTGCTCAAGCTGGCATCTGATTTTTTCCCGTTTTAATAGGGAATGGTACAGGAGTTGAATATAAATGTCCTCGTACTTGCAGGTGGGTATGCCTGACTGTGAAAACAGAAACACTTAATGAGAAACTAATATTTTGACCGCCACGTATTTAAAAAAAAAAACTAGTTTAGATGTAACAAAATATTTTCGATAAATGTTCTCTTGATTTCATCGCACAAAGAGACTGCTGAATTGTACTATCCATCAACATCCATCTTCAAATATAAGGTACATGTTAAACCAAACCATATGAAAAAGAAAAAAATTAATTCTTTCAAAATAATCTCACATTATATGGCAAAACCTTTTTTCAAACTTAATACCAAATATGGTGCAGTGTTACAACAATATATTGTTTGCTTGAAGACATTTTGAAAAATAATTTACTTCTTATTTTATAAAAATATGGATTAAAAAATTAGAAATCAGACTCCATAAACAAAAATACTATGTTAAAATTACCTTTTTAGAAGGAAGGTTATCTGTGACAACCAATTAACAAACCTTTACTTATTCAAATTACGTTATTACACAATTTCACTATGAACTTATATAAACTGTATGAAACGTGATTTACCACTGAGCATTTCATTGCGTATTCTAAATTGCACAATATTGTCATACATGTATAATATGTGCTTTATTTCAATGTACAGCCCCATTTCCAGAAAAGTTGGGATGGTGCATAAAATGTAAATAAAAACAGAATTTACAGAATTTGTAAATTATGTAAACCCTATATTTAGCTGAATAATAGTGCAAAGACAACATATCAAATCTTGAAAGTGCACCAAGTACTTTTTGAGGCGCAAACAAAATGCCCCAAGCCATCCTAAATACAAATGGATACATCCTTTTTGAAGTCTATTGTGCATGTTGTTTACAGTTTTCCACTTAGATCAAGGTTTACCTGTTCCTTGCTGCCTTGAATGTTTTAAATTGTTAATGTTGTACATTGAATCCTGGCCTCTGCTACAGTTATTTACATACATAGATACTAGTCTGGATGTCTACCTCCTAGTCATAGCACACAGCACAGTTCTTATAGTTGGTACTTTGTTAAGCTTGTGCAACGTTTTATTTTCTAAAAAAAGAAATATATGCAAACAGTCCACTCAGGTTTGGTGATTTTATTATAAATTATCAGGACCATTGTTCCTGAGCAGTTTTCAAAAGAAAAATATCAGCCTTTTCAGTGTTTATGCTCAAAAGTATAAAATAAAAGGTGAAGTTTTTTTTCATGCATTGTTTGTTTAATTTGCACACACATTGTGATGTCACTGAGTTCATCTGTAATCGTACACACACCGATGCATGCTTAATAAACTAAGCCAGGAATATTCTGAAGTCCCAATCTGATCAATAATCCACAAGGTTTAATATATCATATAGTGGTTGAGTGATTGGAGTGCTAAGAAAACAACTCTGTGCTACAAATCTACAGTGAATAAAATACTAATTAACATACATGCAGTAGTATCTGAACACAGCAGCCTGAGGACGCGAGCTTTCTTTATTCAATTGAATACACTGCAAAGACAAGTTGCTTAATGTTCGAACAGGTAAACTCTGTAATTTTTTGCAAATATTAGCTCATTTGGAATTTGATGCCTGCAACATGTTTCAAAAAAGTGCCAAAAAAGACTGAGAGAGTTGAGGAATGCTCATCAAACACTTATTTGGAACATCCCACAGGTGAACCAGCTAATTGGGAACAGGTGGGTGCCATGATTGGGTATAAAAGCAGCTTCTCTGAAATGCTCAGTCATTCACAATCAAGGATGGGGCAAGGGTCACCGCTTAGTGAACAAATGTGTGAGCTGATTGTCGAACAGTTTAAAACAACATTCCTCAACGAGCTATTGCAGGAAATTTAGGGATTTCATCATCTACGGTCCGTAATACCGTCAAAAGGTTCAGAGAATCTGGAGAAATCCCTGCCGTTAATCGACAAGGCCGAAAACCAACATTGAATGCCCGTGACCTTCGATCTCTCAGGCGGTATTGCATCAAAAGCCAACATCAGTGTGTAAAGGACATCACCACATGGGCTCAGGAACACTTCAGAAAACCACTGTTAGTAACTACAGTACGTCGCTACATCTGCAAGTGCAAGTTAAAACTCTACAATGCAAAGCGAAAGCCATTTATCAACAGCACCCAGAAACGCCGCCGGCTTCGCTGGGCCCAAGCTCATCTAAGATGGACTGATGCAAAGTAGGAAAGTGTCCTGTGGTCTGACGAGTCCACATTTCAAATTGTTTTTGGATACTGTGGACGTCGTGTCCTCCGGACCAAAGAGGAAAAGAACCATCCGGACTGTTATAGGCGCAAAGTTCAAAAGCCAGCATCTGTGATGGTATGGGGGTGTATTAGTGCCCAAGGCATGGGCAACTTACACATATGTAAAGGCACCATTAATGCGGAAAGTTACATACAGGTTTTGGAGCAACATATGTTGCCATCCAAGCAACGTCTTTTTCATGGACGCCCCTGCTTATTTCAGCAAGACAATGCTAAGCCACATTCTGCACGTGTTACAATAGCATGGCTCCGTAGTAAAAGAGTGCGGGTACTAGACTGGCCTGCCTGTAGTCCAGACCTGTCTCCCATTGAAAATGTGTGGCGCATTATGAACCGTAAAATACGACAACGGAGACCCCGGACTGTTGAACAACTTAAGCTGTACATCAAGCAAGAATGGGAAAGAGTTTCACCTGAAAAGCTTCAAAAATTGGTCTCCTCAGCTCCCAAACAGTTACTGAGTGTCGTTAAAAGGAAAGGCGATGTAACACAGTGGTAAAAAGGCCCCTGTGCCAACTTTTTTGCAATGTGTTGCTGCCTTTAAATTCTAAGTTAATGATTATTTGCAAAAAAAAAAAGTTTCTCAGTTTGAACATTAAACATCTTGTCTTTGCAGAGTATTCAATTGAATATAAGTTGAAAAGGATTTGCAAATCATTGTATTCTGTTTTTATCTACGATTTACATAACGTGCCAACTTCACTGGTTTTGGGTTTTTTATTTAGATGGAGTTGAGGCTGCTGCATCTGTGCGGGCCAGCATGTTGTATAGGGCCACGCACGCCTTCACGACATCCACCGTCTTCTCAAAATGGAATTCGATGGGCCGCCCCAGTATACCAAAGCTGTTCTCGATTACCCGTCTGGCTTGTGAGTCCCTGTAATTATACACTTGCTGAGCATCATCAAGGTTGAGGCCTGAGATAGAAAGAATAAGCACAAACAATATAGGCCTACTATAACATACACATGAACATTTTGAAAATATCCATGTTAATTCTTTAGATGAAAAGTAATTACACTACCTGGGTAGGGCCACATCAAGTTCATATGGAGTGGAAATGCTGCATCTCCTAGAAACACATAAGGGACAGCCATGTTGGTGCCAGGCAGGTTACCAGGTGGTGGCAGTTCAAGAGTCCCCTGCAGAAGTCTTGAACCAAATCGACTGTCCTTGAAAATCCCCCCATCACTCACTCGACCGTATGAGCCAATGTCCGCCATGGTAAAACGATATTTGGCATCACAGATAATATAAGGACAATAAGGACATAAGGACAATTGAATGCATTCCTTATTAAAATAGTCACTTCCTGCAAATGCTGGTGCTTTAATCTGCACGTGTTTCCCATCAATACATCCTAAGCAAGTGGGGAAGTTCCACAGTTTCCAGAAATCAAAAGAAATCTCTGCTCATTCACTGCCTTTGGGTGTGGAAACAAAATCCGTCACTAGGGCCCTCCAGATGGCCTGGGAAACCTCGGACACAATCAGTGAAACTGCTGTCGGCACCAATTTATAACTGGCCACAACACTTTTCTGGCTACCGCCAGAAGCGAGGATGCTCAAAGTAGCATCCAATCTCTCCTGTAAACTGACCGGGCTACGATGGGTCCTTTCGTGCCGCAAGAACGGCTTGATCCGATGCAGCAGGTCATCAAAGCAGTGCGCTGACATTCAAAAGTAGCTGAAATGCATTTCTTCATCTACAGCCTGCATTGACTTCACAAGCTGGCTGTGTTCCTCAGTCAAATATCTTGCTAGATGTAATAGGCGGACAGACCAGTTTCTTTTGCAATGCTTTTGTCTGGTCAAAAGCCATACACACAACAATTCCTCCTCCTCTGCAATCCATAATTTTTGTGCCGCAGTCATTGCTGTTTACATTGTTTTCCACTTGGTTCTACTTCTACAGTTTTTTCAGCTTTCTTTACTTCATATAGTATTTTTTTCTACCGCCCCCTGTCTTGGCGGCAAATACTTCAACGGAGAATGCACCAAGTATAAATGCCTCCGCGCTCTGTTGAGGTGCGCGTGCAGTCCGCGAACTGAGTCAGGCATATCAAGGTATAACTGAGGCTTTACAGAGCAGGAGCCATTGACTGTGAATGGACAAACTACACTGCTCACAACATTTCAGGCATTATATTCAGGCAAGTTTTAGGCATTATAGACTATCCATACCCATTCTCTGAAACAAATTTAACCAAAACAATTCAAACGAAATGAAGCTGTCCAGAGGGGACTGCAATTCAAGCGGCACTTATCATTTGAGAGATTTTTTTGTGGTTTGTATGAGCTGCATTCAAAACGTTGCTAACTTAAATGTTGTGAGCAGTGTATGTAACTTGTAAGGCTTCGACTGGATCGCTATTAATTTTATGTTAACATGTTAGCTGGCTTGGTTGGCAAGCTAAACAAAACGATTTCTCCCGGGTGTAGTGTTATCGCCCCAATTTGTTCTGACATTTATGACAGCAAGGGACGACAGACAAAATTTTTAAACTCAAACAGATTTAATTAAACAAAGACCAACACTAACCTACAATTTATACTACCGACCAAGATTGATAATATACAAGAAGAAAATATTTACTGTCTCTTGAGATGGGGTTGCTTGGTGATGTTCCGGGTGAGGAAAATGCTCCAACACAGGCATAAATCCACAAAAAGCTTCACAGTCTTGAAAAGAGTGACAGGTCTGGTCAAATGTATCCGTCTTCTTGCAATTTCTCCCACTACTTTACCCTCTCAATTTTTCTCCTAATATACTCTTTTGCAGCCCCCTCCCACCTTTTAAACTTTTTAAAAATTCTCTGGGACTTTCCCTTTCAGACATGCCCAGGACATGCCCAAACCTAGCTCCAGACTGGGCTTAACAAAAAAAAAAGATCAATACTGCCATCTAGTGGCATGTTTTCACATTACAGTAGTGTGTTAGTGAATCCACAGTATGTTATAATTTTGTCACCAGTGATACAAACAACAGAACTGTCATTTACGGATTCACTAACACACTACACCTGGGAGAAATCATCTGCCGATAGGAGCAAGGTTGCGGCGGAGAAACGTGAAAATCTAGCTTTTTCATGTGGTTTTACTATACGCTACAGGTCAAAAGTTTTAGGACACACAAATTTTTCCAATTTTTTAATTGAAAATTACGCAGGTGAATGTCTCATTTACTCTGGAATTAAAGCATTGACATGATGGAACAAATTAACTAATCGAAGTTAAAAAAAGGCAATCAGTTTATAAACCAAAATATATTTCAAACTTTTGACTCAAAGTACCCACCTTGGGCTGATATAACAGCTGAACACACTGGTGGAATTCTTTCTACAATGTAAATCAAATATTCAAATGTTCTCCCCAACTCTGCTGCAGACGTTCCTATAAATGTCTTGGCACTTGTAGGTTGCTTTGCTTTCACTCTTCTGTCCAGTTCACCCCAAACCATCTCAATGGGGTGTAAATCTGGAGACTGTGCTGGCTACTCTATATTTTCAAGCTTACCATCCTCTTCTTTTTTCCGAAGGTAATTCTGGCACAGTTTGAACTTATGTTTTGGGTCATTATCTGCCTGTGGGATGAACCCCTGACCAACTTGGTGCATACCAGAGGGTACTGCATGGCGCTGCAGAATGCTGTGGAAGCCATTTTGGCTCAGGGTGCCTTTCACTCTGAGAGTCACTGACCCTGGATCCAGCAAAACAGCCCCAGACCATCACACTTCCTCCTCCATTTTTGACAGTTGATCACTAACCTTTGTACCATTTCAAGCTATTCATTGGACTGGAACTGCATAATTTAAAATAAAAAACTGGAAAAATCGGGGTGTCCTAAAACTTTTGACCGACAGTATACATCCATAATAAGCTAGCTGCCTTGTAACATTAGTGCAGTATCCTTAAACAGACCCAGAAATGCAAAACAAACATCTTTGCGGAATCCATTCCATGGTCAACATCCACTTTTTTCACCTTTTTATTTGCCAGAACAATTTAAGAAGGGGACACAAAATAATTTCAGAGGCACAGCACTGGCTACTGCATCATGGACATCAGGATATTTCTGAAGATTAAAATAAGTCAGCATCACTACTGGTTGTCGTAATTAGTTAACTTAAGCTAACAGCGGCGAGTCCTATGCATCAATTAATTAAGTGCTCCCCGTTTTGTCAAATTGAATATTTGCTTAATTTGCCTTGACTTGTGAAGCGTTAGCTTGAATTGATTTCTATCACTTGTATCAGCACTGAAAACAAAGGGAGATCAGCTCGTTCATTGGATTGATATCTTTATTAGTGATGGAAAATTATACACTAAGAATCAGTGTACCACCACCCCTGAAGACATCCAAGCACAGCCTGAGTCAGGCCCAGAGCACAGGGAGAGGGAGAGGGGAGAGACCTCCATTGCTGAGGAGAGTGAAAAGGCTTTGACAGTATAGAGTGATTCAGACAAGCTTTTCATAATTCTATGGAAATCAGTTGGAATATTCAGCCAAGGTGCATCATCTAAGGGTTATTTGATCACTTGTTTTTAGGAGGAAGAGGTGATATTAAAAAGTGGAGAGCACCAAGATATATATTTGAGTCCAGTAGGCCCGACCCAAAATATTTTGGGGTTCTATTTTGTCTAACTACATTTTAAGTAATTTAAATCAGTATTTTTGGCAAAAAACATACATCATAGGCTTTTGCCTCAAAGCTATTATAATGTTAACCTGCTTATTAGGCTGATTTTATCAATCACCCTGCAAACCTACAGTATGAGATTTATGACTTGTGCTTTTCCTGAAAGGTGGCAGGTAGTTATATTGATGTGAAGAGCTTCTTGGTGGCAGAATTGTCAGTAAAAACTGTGTGTACCATCAATATTACATTACATAATCCTGCTTTGAGACACTGGCCATTCATAATTCACAATAATTCCATCGTAGAAATTATTTGAAGATGTATGCAGCTTTTTGAAGATGTCGCATTCATAGTCATTTTCCTCACTTGTTGATATATTACATCAACATCAGAAATTCATTTTACAGAAGCATGCAAGCATAAGGAGATCCTAAAGTTTAGATACGCAATGGGTGTTAACAATTAAAATGGCAGTGTATTAGTCATGAAATTGAGTTATGTATGTTTATGTATGTTAAAGTTTAAAAATCTTCAATATTCTAATCTGACTGGGGCCTACCATGTCTCCTGGATGACATTGCATAAATGGGGATTTTACTACACCCAGATAATTATAAAAAAACATTTTAAAAGATGCCAGAATACAGGAAATGACATCTCATCTGTCGCATGCATGCTTCTCCTGAGGGCTAAGCCCCTCCTGTCTTTAAATCCTAGTGACGTTCCTGGTTGCAACTGAGCAATTTCATCGTGTTTTGAAAAACATCTGCTCATTTTGAATTTGATGCCAGCAACACTGGAAAATTTGAGTGATGCCAAAAAAAAAACATGTGGAACATCTCACTGCAAAAAAGGTTTATTGGTAACAGGTCAGTAGAATGATTGGGTATAAAAAGTCGTTCGGAATGTCTTCACCATTCAGGGAAAGACAGCCTGGGTAAATAGACATTAAAAATGACACTTCTCAATGTAAAATTGCAAAGAATAATATTACCAGAGTATTCAGAGCATCCAGCTAAAGAGGATAGGGACCATCCAGCTTCTAATCAGTGCACAGTTCTAACGTCATCATCCATTATAGTATGAGGACGCATTATAACACATGGCATGGGTAACTTACACATTTGTGAATACATCATTAATGCTCAACAATAGTATAAAGATGTTGGAGTTTCATATACTGCCACCCAGTCATCTTTGACAGAGAAGGCGTTGGTAAAACAATGCCAAACACAACATTCTGTACGTATCACAACAACATGGCTTTGTAGTTAGAGAGGCCAGGTGCTAAACTGGCCGGCCTGCAGGCTAGATCTGTCACCCACTGAAAATATTTGGTGCATTATGAAAAAAAATATGACAAAGGAGTCTGCAAAGTGTTGATCAGCTGAAAGCCTATATCAAGCAAGAAAGAGAAAACATTTTGCTTCCAAAACTACAGCAGTTGGTCACCTCAGTTCCCGAACCATGGATGGCTTGCCAATCCATCGCAGGGCCCACACACCATTCACATATTATTCACTCCCATACTCATATCTACAAGCAATTTAGCATTGTCAATTAGCCTTTGGACTGTGGGAGGAAACTAGAGTCCAGGGAGAGAACCCACGCAAACACGGGGAGAACATGCAAACTCGACATAGAAAGGCCTCAGGCCAGATTGGAGTCCATGAACTTCTTGCTGGGAGGCAGCAGTGAGTGGGACATCATTTGTTGTTATTTTATTATTATCTGTTAGCAGTGGTGTGACAGGGACAGGCAAAGCGAAGGCCTGGAGGGAGGTGACAGATGCCGTTAATGTTGTCTCTGTAGTCCAAAGAACCATGTCCGAGGTGAAGAGTAATTGGTCTGACGTGAAACTGTTGTTTCCTTTATTACAGGGAAGTCCCAGTGAGACCGAGGTCTCTTTTTCAGGGGAGCCCTGAATAAATTAAAACAAGAACAAAGTGGGTAACAGACAGAGCATAGTAAGATTCACACAATTGCATACAACTGCAGAATAAATGAAAACAAACTTTAAAATAAAGTTAAAATAAATAAATAAATAAATAAATAAAACATTCAAGTGCAAAGGACTGAGAACAAGTTCAAGGTTAAAACTAAAGGCAAGTACATGTGGCCTCTTCAAGTAACATCTCCCACAGTAGATTCTTGAAGGAATCAAAGGGAATGAGACAGTCAAGCTTCAGACTGCTTGGCATCTTGGCATCTATTCCAGACATAAGGTGCAAATGAGTTAAAAGCAGAACAGCCCAAATTTGTCCTAGTCCTTGGTGACTCTAACAAAATCCACCCTTGCAATCTAACATGCGGACTTACAGGGGAGGAGGGGGATGTCGCTTCCCCCTCAACCAGCATGGAAAATCTGTTCTCCAGCTGCTGGTCCCAGACAGGCGGCACACGAGACGAACGCCTCCCGCCGCGCGATCTGACCCAGGGCTCAGCCGGGTTGGGTGTGGAGCTGACTATGGCCCGGGGTTTCGCTCCCAGTTGGATCCAGGGATCCTCCGCTCGGGTCGGTGCAGCTTCAGTGGGGAAAGCCAAGGAGTCGCGTTCAGCCGTGGTGGTGACACTTGCAGCAGCGAGAGCTGGAGCAACCAGGGAATCGATGAGTTGCTCATCTTCCTTAATCCGGTAAAGGATTGAAATTCTTCCTTCCAGCTCCGCAATTTTTTGTGAGAGGCGAATGCAGTAAAAGTAAACAATAAAACAAAATAAAAGATAAATAAAACGCTTAAATAATGATAAAACAATAAAAGTACACTAAAAGCACGGGCAACAGCAAAACCAGACTGCTGACAGGCAACCGGACGTGACGTGAGACGTTGATAGAGATGTATCTCACTGGTGGCAAAGAAACACATAAGTGCACAAAAAAAATCAGCCTCTGGAGGGGGAGGCTCACAGTCACAACTCGTCCCATGAATTACAAAAGGTCGCAAGTGACATTCCTGATTTTTATGCACCACGAACAAACTATCAACTGCTGACGAGCACATAGCTTCCATAATTGGGGAGACCTCTCTGTCAGGAGTTATACCTGATGGTGACAGCAACATGCCTCCTCTTTTATTTTTTATTTTCATCAGTCAACATGTAGAAAGAACGTGTAATCAATTGAGTCGATTCACATAGATAATTCACAATCATGAACCTAATCTGGGTCTTAAACCTGCCAATTGCCAACTAATTTAATTAAATGTGTTATATTTTTAATCGTTTGTCATGTTTAGGCTATATCACGTGTTTCAAAGGCATCAGCGTATTGTGTACATAACAGAACGCAATATGAATTAAAATCTTCAGTACTGACAAGCATTATTTATGTGCATTCTTAAATGTACACAAGCACTATGCGTGGTCAGCAGCATGAGTAGATTTTGTTAGTAGCTACGAAAAAATCAGAGCCACCAAAATATTGATTAATGCGGAGATGTACGTAAATTTCCGTCTGTGAACAGTTAACACATAAATTTGTTCTGCTCATGTTTCACGAATGAGACCCATTGTCACTGGGAGACAGGTCTGGACTGCAGACAGTATCCACAGTCTGTGATAACTCAGTTGTAATACAACGTACATGCAGAGTATGACTTGGCGTTACTGTGCTGGGGCAAGCAGGGGTTTCCAGAGATAAACAATGTCTGAAAGGCTCGTAAGGTCTTCCAAATTGCATGTGTATCGCCCTGCGCCAATTTTTCCTACACAGATGTGCAAGTTTCCCATGTGCAGTGCACAAATTGCAGCCCCGAACAACAACACTGCCTTTTGAACATGTTGCTGATAACAGTCTGTGTATTTCTTCTCTTTGGCCCTGACAAAACAGAGTCCATTATTTCCAGAAACAACTTAAAAGATGGACTCATCAGACTACAGCACTCATTGATTAAGAAATATTGACAGCATGAATGCATTTATTCCTCATTTCTCTGAAGTATTACCAGTCAGCAGCCTTCGTTAATGCCTTTTGTTTATATAGTGCTGTGAAAAAGTATTTGGCCCCTTTCTTATTTTTTTCCTTTTTACTCATATTAACATGTTTAACATAATCAAACTAATTTTAATACAAGACAAGGACAATGTGAGTAAACACAACATGCTGCATTTAAGATCATTTCCCTTATTGAAAGTAAAGAGTTATTCAAAGCCTATGTCACCCATGTGAAAAAATAGCTGCCCCCCATTTGTGATAACTGGAAATGGACCTTTCACATTGTCATAAAGGAATTTTGGCCAATTATTGTTTGCAGAATTGTTGTACTTTAGCCACATTGGAGGGTTTTTGAGCATAAACTACTTGTTTAAGGTCATGCCACAGCATCTCAATCAGAGTCGACTAGGCCACTTCAAAACCTTCATTTTGTTTCTTTTGAGCAACTAAGAGGTATAACTGATTATGTGCTTTGAATAATTTTCCTGTTGCATTACCCAACTGCACTTGAGCTTTAGATCACAAATTGATGGCCATATATTCTCCTTCAGGATTTTCTTGTTGAGAGCAGAATCTATGCTTCCCTCAATTATGACAAGTTGCCCAGGTCCTGAAGCAGCAAAGCAGCCCCAGACCATCACGTTACCACCATCATGTTTGACTGCTGGTATGATGTTCCTGATGAAAAATGTTCTGTCAGCTTTATGCCAGATGTACTCATCATACCTCAGAATATAATCCCCCAAAAAAATGGGGCCAACAAGCTCCCAAGCCTGGTATGGTCATCAGGATTGGGACTGCATTTCTATTAAATTTCTCCATCCAGCTATTAGACAGTTCAGCTCTGCCGAAGTATGTACTCCATCTGGCAGTGATCCTGGAAAGCCGCCGGCCGGGCATTGGCTACACCTATGCAGCCTCGCCTGTAACATCTGAACTGAACTATGTGATTCTTCAATGGGCTCCATCCCACTGTCGACTGTATTACTATCAATAAACTTCGATCATACTCTGCCACTGCACTTGTTTCCTAGTCTGGATCTTAACAATGTCATTGTGTTTTTTTTTTTTATATATTGAGGACATGCATGTACCTTAGATTGGTGTAATTTGCTCTGTACCTGGCATTGCTTATCAACAAAAATTTCCAAAATTGGAATTTGATGTTTGAATTTTTAACATTCTACATAAGTTTTAAACAGTGATGCACCAAAATGAAAATTTCTGGCCGAAACCGAAAACCGAAAATGAGAAACTCTTGGCCGAAAACCTAAACACCCACAGAAATTATGCCAATTTTTAGGACCATTGCATTTATTGCTATGACTGTGTACTTACCTAACTTAAGTCAAGGCATTGCAATGGCATACATTAATAGTCACGGTTCAAAGAATAAATAAATTACAAAATTCTGAAAATATTTATTTAGCACTGACATTCCAACAAAGCACAGTATAAAATAAAATTATCAATACAATGTTTAACTTGGCTCCACTCATGAATAATTTACAGGCTTATAACTGACTGGCCTATTACTGGCTGCTGAAAAATTGTAAAATATGTTGCGTGACGACAACAGCAGCCCACTGATTGGTCAGAGAGAATTGGCTGCGATAGACAACTTGCTTCCGCATTATTGCTAGGAAACAGGCTTCACTTTCCATCACTGAAACTGGTTTTGAGATTGTGGTTTTGAAACATGAGTTGTTTTAGGCAGCTTGATAAATATACTGTGCGTTGCCTTATCCTTCAAACAAGGTTGAGTTTATTCACCTAAGCTGCTGGATTAATGAAATGCGTTTCTTTGTCCGTGATCCTGTTCATAGCGAAATTATAGGCAATGACGTTGTGTCCAATTCTGTTTCCCCAATTCCCCTTTAGAATGTTATTATGCTTTTATTATGTTATTAATTTAGCACTGATATTCAGAAATATTTCTTCATCCAAAGAGTAATTTCAATGTGGAATAGCTTACCTGACCATATTGTTGAGGCAGAGGTTTTGGGGGTTTTCAAGAGCAGGCTTGACCTAAAGCTAGATACCATTGAGTCATTTAGTCTCTGAAGGGATATATTCACAATAGCATAAAGAAACTGGCGAGCTTAGTTGGGCTGAAAGGCCTGTTCTTGCCATTCATGTAATGTTATGTTATGTTTGTTACATTATGGTACACAAATGCCTTGAGAATACATTGCCATTTTCCATGAATACTCTATGCCTTTTACGGATATCATTGCTTTGAATTTTTATGTGGTACGTATTTAATGTGCAATCGAATCAGACACAACATCAGCTGCTTTCCTATGCATCAGGACAGTGTCAAACAGAAATTGCAATTCAGCACTCGCGGACTTTAGTGCCATAACGTGGTAACGGTGGTGCACGTCCCCTGATTTGAAACATACAGGCAGGCACGTGCTGGCCGGGGTTTTTGCTTACATCATCAAAACTGTTTTAGCCATATTGTTTTGGTGTTAAAAGTCTTTCGGCCGAAAACAGAAAAGGCATTCTTTTGCCTTTTTCGGGTGAAAATTTTTGGTGGCCGAAAACTCAGTGCATCTCTAGTTATAAACATTCTACATAAGTTGATGAAAATACACAATAGAAACAGGAATGAATTGGAAAATGACTGTTTGGTTATAAAGGTGCAGTTCTCCCATTAAAAAAAGAAACATATGCCTAGCATTCTTAATTTTTGAGATACAGAGGTTTTTGTAACAGTAGTTAAAGCAGGGTGAATTTGAAGCTTTTCCACTTAGACTGTAAAAGGTCAATTAGCTTGGTCAGGAGACATCCCAGAGTCAGGCTTAGGTAGACTAGATCACAGGAGGGATTGGGAAGGAACTGGTCTGAGGTCAGAAACCTGGATGGCAAGCTGAATCAATCAGGCAAGTGCACGTCTTCCTACTGGGATAAAGGAGAGGCCAGAAAAAGCCTATAACTGGGACTGCAAAGTGTGAAGATTCACAAATAAATTGCGACTTTGTTATGGAAAGAAGTAACTCTGAAGACAGAAAAGCTAAGTGAAGACAGAACAGGAAATTAAATACATCTGATAACGATTAACAATAGGTGACAGGAGAGAGTGGGAGTTCAAAGGGAAGGGCAAACCAGATAACAGTAATAAAACTAGAAAAGCACTCATAGAGCGCAGTCCTCCGCCAGGTGGCAGAAAAACCCAAAAGCACGGCAATTGGAACTCCAGTCCATTAGAAAGACTTGAAATCTTGAACTTTGGCGTATATCTCCGCTGTACTTCGACCTAGATATGCCAAAATGTAATCAGCTGTTCCTTGTCCTAATACCCACCTTCTCTGAAAATTTCATCAAAATCCATGCATTACTTTTTGAGTTACCTTGCAAACAAACAAACAAACAAACAAACGCTGGCAATCACATAACCTCCAGCCAACTTTGTTTGGCGGAGGTAATAATGTGAACCAATCTGAGAAACTGCAAGGAGAGCTGGATCGCAGGGAAAAACTATTTAGAAGGACTGAGGGCGACACAGATTATAGCTGTTTGAAATATCAAGCACTTCACTCAGATCATATTTGCTGTAAAAATTTTTTGGTAACAGCACTGCACTGTTTTTAGAAGTGGGGCAGTCACTCTAAAATGGCAACACTGAGGTCACAATTAGTGTTGTTCAGCCAAGATCAGTACTTTGATTTCAGAATGGTAATAGCAGAGAATATTGTTTCACAGAAGAAGGAGGTGACAAAGGGGTCTAAATTGCCCAAAGCTCTCTGGCTTCTAAGCAAGAACTCACACTCCGGGCCAGAATCACTCGATGTCTGAGATTTAAACTGGGTTTAGTCACTGAATGGAAGACATTCGTATTGATTACTGTAGAGTTATGGTTTGTTTTTATTTTTTGCTGTTATGGCACTTGTTATGGTGCTTGGGCAGTAATTGTAAAAATAGCATAAATTATTATTATACACATCTCTCCAAGATATTTTCTCTAATTCATTTTCCAGACAAAAATACTTTTTATTAATATTTTAGTATCAGTTTTAGTTGCTTGCACATAATACAGTGAAAGTGCAAGTGCTATCAGAGTCTTTAATAGCATAGGAAAATTGTTAGAAAAAGTTCTATCAGTGTTTTGTTACAATGTGTAATACAATGAAAGGTAATGAACTGCCATTCTGTTAATGAGAGCCATTTTGTCAGTGTTATTGAGGTGAAAATAGATTGTGTGGTTTCAAAACAGGTTCAATTCAGCTGTAGTAAGTCCTCTTGGGATCATCTATTGGGTAATGCACAGCTTGTGTGTTCCGATATAAAAAGCTCTCAACTTTCAATGACATTCACAAAGTTTATTGACTACCATTTAAAGTTTCTGCAATGCTACTCCATGCTGCTTGGCTCATTTTAAACTTTGCCTTTAGTAGACAGAATGATCTTTGTCAGATGCTGGGGAGTCATCAATACCCCCTTCTTTCTAAGGGTGGTGATTTTACAATTGGAGGAGCCTTTTCTATTCACAGCCAAATATCAATGTCAGCACCTTCCTTTCAAAAAGACCCTGACCCTCCAGCTTGCACCAGGTATGATCTTCTTATTTCCAAAATGTTTCTGAAACATGTTTAGTTGACTTTTTAACAACCGTATGAGCAACATAATATTTAGTATTGGCAGAGGAAAGTACAATATAAACTTTACTCTTAAAGTATATGGGCATAATCACACTTTTTTACAACCAAAAAATAAAATTGATCAAAATATTGTGAGATCTAATGTGGTTCATAGAGGGAACAGCTCATCTTCATGATTTATAGCACTGTTTGAGAATATTTTATAAATGCTAAAAATTAACTTTTATTTTGCGTGGTAAATAAGCAATATCTCGTGTAAGATTTTGAAAGTTAACTATGGCAGTTGATGTAAATGTACAGTACATTCATTG
The DNA here is from genome assembly GCA_029721435.1 of Gymnothorax reevesii. Classification (NCBI taxonomy): domain Eukaryota; kingdom Metazoa; phylum Chordata; class Actinopteri; order Anguilliformes; family Muraenidae; genus Gymnothorax; species Gymnothorax reevesii. The sequence continues at coordinate 140,009,034 of CM056574.1, forward strand.
AAATACTGGCAGCAAAATTAAATATAAAAAAATAACAAATTGATAAAATATAAAACAACCAAGAGTAAAATTTCAGTGGTTACTGTACACTTTTTTTATCAACACGTACTATTCAAGCATTTCATTGTCGATGTATTTGTAAGTGTTTGTGTGAATCTAAAGTAGGTTTCATGTTAGGAACTGATCTAATGCAAACAAAATCTTGGGCTCTTAAAAATCAACTAATTTAAGTACTATATCTTGGATCAGCACGGAATCACAAAGGCAAAGGAACACTTCTATAGTTTATAGTTGAGGAATTTTTGCCATATTGGTGACCTCCATCTTTTACCTCAATAGCAGATGAGAAACAAACTTTGACAGCAATACACTGATCAGTCAGTTTCTGCTCTTGGCAGAGTATTTACTGAACAGAATTACCATGCTGCACTGCAAGATACAGATCACAAGTTAGCCACGAAAATGCAATCGGTTACATTTTGCTATTAAGGACCTGAGAAAGGCTACAAACTTCTTGAAAAAAGTCTTGTAGACTGACAATATGAAAACACACTCCAACACAGTTTTTGCATGTACATTATGGCTAACATTAACAGTTATCTCAGCTATCCATGTAGATGGAATCAGTGGAATCTTACAATGAAATGAGGAAAGCTCTGTCTCTCTCCGAGTCCTTCTGTCTGAATCTATTTTTCTCCTCAAATGGTTGACCAAAGAGCAGATGCCCATTGGGATCTGGCATTAGCGCAGATTGATGGACCTGAGTTTTCCATTTTCAAAAATGTACGCTATATATGTGTAAATTAATCATATTTACGAGTCAGTCTGTGCGATTTGTGGCACGTGTAACTCTGGAAGTTTACACGTCATTATGGTGCGTGCAGCCTCAGGTGTGGACTAGTGAAAACTGAAATACACAAGAACATCTGAACAAATTTCAATCCAAGTGATGCTTTTCAAATATAAGGAAAGAAGCAGCTAAACAAACATGAACAAAGACTCCTACCGCATAGGCCCTCAGGAGCATCATCACAGACAAGCATAAGCACTTGGTAGTGTCTCTTCATCTCAGATTTCAAGCAGTTTTTATATGAAAAATATGTAAGTATGTCAAAGTACAATAAATGTGACAATTAGATAACATCTTTAATTATACAAAATTTATATGTTACAAGCATTATGGTGCCCTGAAATGGGCAGAGGGGCAATGTATGAAAGGGTTGTAATATTTACAAAGTAAAACCAAAGTGTCTTTAAATTCCCATTTACATGCGCTCATAAACTTAAAATAGTTTGATTACAATTTCAGGGAACATAAAACTCTGGAGAGAAGAATAAAAGAAATCAAGAGAAATCAAAACTCTTTTTGTTGCTTGTAATTTGCATTGTGTGTAAGTACATGTAGTATATATGACGTTATTAGTTTTAAGCAGCCAGTTTTTCCTTTCCAGCCTAAATCTCAGAGAATTCCGCTTTGCTCAGACCATGATCTTCGCCATTGAAGAGATTAACAACAGCAGCAGTCTACTGCCCAATATATCCATTGGATATAAGATTTATGACAGTTGTGGATCAACTCTAGACTCCATGAGGGCAGCTATGGCTCTGATGAATGGAGAGGAGGGAGACCTGTGCTCTGGCACTCCTGCTGTGCATGCCATTATAGGAGAGTCTGAGTCCTCCTCAACCATTGCAATGACAAGAATTACTGGTCCTTTTCATATTCCAGTGGTAACATATCTTTGTGTAAACTAATTACAAGCATGCGGTGATCCCCCAAAAAGATGATGCTCATATGATGCTGAAAACATGCATTTTTCCGCTTTCAGATAAGCCACTTTGCTACATGTGCATGCTTGAGCAACAGGAAAGAGTTTCCTGCTTTCTTCAGAACGATTCCAAGTGATTATTACCAGAGCAGAGCACTAGCTCAGCTGGTGAAGCACTTTGGCTGGACCTGGGTAGGAGCCGTGAGGAGTGACAATGACTATGGCAACAATGGGATGGCTGCATTTCTGGAGGCTGCCCAGTATGAAGGGGTGTGTATTGAGTACTCTGAGGCCATTTCCAGAACAAATCCAAGAGAGAAGATCGCTAGGGTTGTTGAAATAATGAAGAAGTCCACATCAAATGTTCTTGTGGCCTTTTTGGCTCAGGGGGAGATAGAGCTGCTGCTAAAGGAAGCTTTAAATCGAAATGTAACAGGTCTGCAGTGGGTTGGAAGTGAGTCCTGGATCACAGCCAGACATCTAGCTTCACAAAGAGTATCTTCAGTCATTAGCAGTGCAATTGGTTTCACCATCAAAAAGTCTGACATACCTGGCCTCAAAAACTTTTTGATGAATGTTCATCCCTCTAGAAGCCCAAATAATTCTCTGCTCAGAGAGTTCTGGGAAGCAGCATTTGGCTGCAAGTTTTCACCACTGAGCTCTGATAGGAAGATGTGCTCAGGCTCTGAGAAACTGATAGAACTTAGCAACCAGTATACAGATGTTTCAGAGCTTCGGATATCAAATAATGTGTATAAGGCTGTGTATGCAGTGGCCCACTCTCTTCATAACCTTCTGGCATGTGGAACCCCTGGAAATCCAACATGTGACAGCAAGGAGATAAAATCATGGCAGGTGAGGGACACTTCAAACCAAGATTCTATGCCCAAAATAATTTTGCAACATGAAAATACCTCATTGTACAATAAAAAGGAAATAGCTTTAACATTATATCCATCTTGCAACTGATGCAGGTGATACGCTATCTTGAAAAAGTACATTTCACAACTAGCACTGGTGAGATTGTGTACTTCAGTGACAATGGAGATCCTACTGCTCAATATGAACTGGTCAACTGGCAGCATAATGGTTTTGGAATGACAGAGTTTGTGACTGTGGGTTTCTACGATGCATCACTTCCAAGTGGACACCAATTTTCTATAAATTCCACGAGCATTGTATGGGCTGGTGATCCATTAATTGTAAGTACAGAATTTAATTTGAGGACAAGGAAAGAACAAACCTGGTATTATTTATTACACAACCACAGTTCAAAAAAAGTTGGGACAGTATGGAAAATTCATGTAAAATCAGAAATCAGTGATTTCTAAATTTACTTTGACATGTACTTTATTGCAGACAGTATAAAGACCAGGGGGCATATTCACAAAGAATTTTATGCCTACAAGTAGCTCCTAACCAATTAAGGTGTAACTCCTAAAAAATGGGTGAGTCACACCTAACTTTCTGACTCCTTTTTTTCTAATAAGAGAAATTACTTTTTGCGCCAAAAGGAGCTCTGAAGTTTCAGAGTCACGAAGTGGATTCAAGAGGACTTTTGCGTTGCAAAAAGCAATTCACAAAAACTCTGAATGGCTATTGCTGAGCAACAGCGCCATCATCAAGTGAAAATTAATTTAAAATATAATGCAATCGAATTATTAATTCAGTATCGCCTAAAGTGCGAGGGCATGATTGTAGTGGACTGATTTTGGGACGCATTCAACAAGAAATGGGAACAATGTTATTACTCCATACCCAAAGTCTGGAACACTTTGCTATTTGGCATCTGGCGAAATGCAACCATGCAGTGCAGACTTATTGGGCACATCTCAGGCAATTGTGAGTAGGACCATCCATCAAACTGTCAATGCACTCTTCAGACCCCACATTATTATTCAATTAATCAAATTTCCTGTAGAATATTGCCAGCCTCAATGGAGAAAAGCCGAGTTCATGGCTATTGCTGGACTACCAGGTATAGTAGCATGCTGTACATCACGTATGCAATTGAAGAAATGCTTTGATGCTGAGCCTTCCCTTGAGAAATATGTTCATTGAAATAATAAAAATAAACAAATTAACGATACTAAACAAGCAGCCAACTTTCATCTGTGATCATGTTTGTGTTTAATATGCATCTCAAAAAAATCATACTTGAGGTCTAATCATGGAAATCACGAACGAACCACCTATGGCAAATTTTTGCCTCTTGTACCCTGTATTCTTTGCCCTTGCCTGCATCTGCATCGAATACTGTGATTTTTCACAATCCTTGCTAGGTCACATTTGCTTTGGAAAGAAGGCATTATGAAATTCCACACATCTTTTTTTACTGCTAATGTTATGCCAGATCCAAATTTCCCTTCGATCATTACTTTCCTCTCATTGACGAGGCAGACCATGCAGTAGCAAAAGTTATTCCTGAGTCCAGTTTGTTTACCTTTTACATTAGTTCGCAAAACAATAGCCTATGTTGTTTGAGAGCAGCCAACAATTTGAGCAAAGTCTTTATTTCAATGAACGACATCATTCACATGCAAACTCGTGTACAAATTTCTTCATGATTAATGAATAGGCTTGACAGGTGGTTGTCAGCAACAGACTCAGATTGGTCCGCCATCAACTTATCACTGTGGACATCGTGGATAAACGCATGCATGAAACATGAGGTCATACACCATAATGAGGTCAACAACAACCCCTACTCTTAATGAAGGGATTTGCCCAAGTCCATGTTGCCCTTAGCACCTTTGTGAATCACTTTTAAGAGGTTACTCAAAGTTTGGAATTCTAAGGACCACTTTAGAGTACTCCTAGTGCTAAAATAAGATTCTTTGTGAATACAGCCCATGATATTTAATGTTTCATCTGATGAAATTCTTTTTATGTGTAAATATATATTCCTATTATTCCCATTCCTATTATTCAGGCCTCCACCAAATTAATTAAAAAGTGGGGGCAATTTAAGCGAGAGAGTGAGAGAGAGAGATCTTAATTGTCCCCGTGGGGAGATCCATTGTCCAAGCAGCAAAAGGGAAACACAGGCTGTATTTCAGTCCATGGGGCTAACCCCTACGCCCTACACCCTGTGAAGTCATTTCTCTTCATACTGAAAAATCGGAAGTGCAGCAGGGAGTAGGGTTTTCAAGTAAAGGTCGTTTGGAATGCCCTTCAATATATTTTGCAGCTGCCGCTTTCTGGTAAAGCAAGTGTTCACAGTAGAACGAAAAATTGCCATGGATAAAAAAAAAACGACATAACTAGCGTTAGTCAGTTGACTGTAGTAAGCCAGCAAGCTTGGTTTGTCAGCTTTCTGTGCGCTAGCTAGCTATTAGCACCGTTGTTGTCATTTTCTTGAATTATTTTGAATCACACAGGTCACTAGGCTCATGTGGTCGCACGGCATTGTGGGAGCAAAGTGACCATCGCTTGCTTACTTCGGAAATGGCGATTTTGTAGGGCCCTTTGAGGGAATGAGTTTGCACACCCCTGATTGGAATGCCCTTCAATATGGCTTCATTGGGCGTGGCCCTCTTAACATGCACTTTGTAGTGAACAACGCTCGCTTTTAGAAGACAGCCGTAGACTTACAATGAGGTAATAAATTAAAATTACTATGTTATTTATAGCAGCTGACATCAAAAGGTGATTGTAATCATAATTTGGTATAAAAACAGCCACCAGGAAAGGCCTAGTCTTTTAAGAGCCAAAATGGGCTTAGGATGGCCAGTTTGCCAATAGATGCCTGAGAGAATCTTTGAAATAATTTTTAAAAATTATTTTACATTGTGGAAAAATTTTGCGAAAAACAAAACATTACGAAGTGCCAAATACTGTTGTTATTGTTGTAACTTTTTCTTTGGAAGTATGCTGGAAGATTCAAAATTGAAATAAGTGTTTCATTGGAAAAATCTATAAAATTCATGTAGTCAAACATCAGATACTGAGCTGTTTTCATTATAATGCAGGTCATAGATAAAATACAAATCATGGTTTTCAGTTTTTATTTTACAACCCCAATTCCAAAATAGTTTGGACAAAGTGTAAATTGTGAATAAAATCAAAATGAAATGACTTTCAGATCACATGAGCCAATATGTTATTAATAATAGAACATAGATAACATTCAAAATGTTGAAACTGAGATATTTTACAAAATCTTTTCCACAAAATGAGCTTATTTCAAATTTTCTAGCTGCAACAGGTCTCAGAAAAGTTGGGACACAGGCAAAAAAGGGGTGAAAAGGCAATTAATTTATCAGAGAATCAGCTGAAAGAACATTTAGCTTGTAATTAAGTGAACTGGTATGAGGTTTGTAACGTGATTGGGTATAAAAGGGATGTCTTAGAGAGGCTGAGTCTCTCAGAAGTAAAGATGGCCAGAGGCTCTCCAACCTGTGAAGGCTTGCATTAAAAAAATTGTGGAATACTTTTAAAACAATGTTCCTCAACGTCGAATTGCAAAGGCTTTGAAGGTCTCATAATCAACAGTGCATAACATCATCAAAAGATTCAGAGAAACTGGAAAAACCTCTGTGCGTAAGGGACAAGGTCAAAGACCTTTACTGGATACCTGTGTTCTTCGGGCCCTCAGATGCCACTGCATCACTCACCAGCATGATTCTGTAATTGACATTACTAAATGGGCCCAGGAATACTTCAAGAAACCACTGTCTGTAAACACTGTCCATCGTGCCATCCACAGATGCCACCAAAAATTCTATCATGCAAATAGGACGCCATTGTTGAGCATGATCCTGAACCGCCGCCATGTTCTATGGGCCAAAACTCATTTAAAATGGACTGTAGTAAAGTGGCAAACTGTCCTGTGGTCAGACGAGTCCAAATTTGACATTCTTGTTGGAAATCATGAGTGTTGTGTCCTCCGGGCGAAAGAGGAGAAAGACCACCCCTCCTCTTATCAACGTTCAGTTCAAAAGCCAGCATCTCTGGTGGTATGGGGATGCATTAGTACATATTGTGTGGCACATTTGCATGTTTTAAAAAGCACCATGAATGCTGAAGGTATATAAAGGTTTTAAAGCAACATATGCTCCCCTCCAGACGACGTCAATTCCAGGGAGGGCTTTGTGCATTTCAGCAGGACAATGCAAAACCACATACTGCAGCTATTACAACAGCATTGCTTCGTAGTAAAGAGTCCATGTGCTGAATTGGCCTGCCTGCAATCCTGATCTTTCACCAATTGTGAAAATTTGGTGCATAATTCAACGAAAAGTCTGTCAAAGGAGACCCAAAACTCTCCAGCAGCTGGAGGCCTGTTTTCAACAAGAGTGGGATCAAATTCCAATGGCTAAACTCAATAAACTTGTCTCCTCAATGCCCTGACGTCTCCAAAAAAAGAAGAGGGGATGCTGCACCATGATAAACAGGCCCCTGTCCCAACTTTTTTGAGACTTGTTGCAGCCATCAAATTTGAAATGAGCTCATTTTGTGGATAAAATTGTAAAATTTCTCAGTTTCAACATTTGTAATGTTATTTCTGTTCTTTTGGGAATAAAATACTGGCTGGTGTGATTTGAATTTCATTGGTTTTTCATTTTATTTACAATTTACACTTTGTCTCAACTATTTTGGAATTGGGGTTGCAACATACTGTCATAATTTTTTCTGATTTGGGTTGTACGTGTGTAGACGTATTTCCGAGGGTCAAGCAAGTATGTAAAGACAGTCATCAAAATGAGTAACGGAAAAACCATGACTCTGTCTTTTAGAGGCCAAAGTCAGTGTGCAGTGAAAGTTGTCCCCCAGGTACACGGCAAGCAGCTATGAAGGGGAGACCCATTTGCTGCTTTGCCTGTGTTCCTTGTGCTGCTGGGGAGATCAGCAATACCACTGGTGAGTGATCCCAAAAGACTAATATGCAAATCATGAAAAACACGAGACCTAAGAAAATGCATCATCCCAGCTTTCAACTTTGCATGACAATCAATGCTCAAAAAGAGTTACACTGATACTCTTATGATTATCCAACAGATGCTGCTGATTGCACAAAGTGTCCTCTGGGATACTGGTCAAGTGCTGACCATAGCCAATGTATCCTGAAGCAAGTGGAGTTCCTTACATTCGGCGAGACTATGGGCATTGTGCTGACTGTATTCTCATTAATTGGTGTTTTATTAACATCAGCCATTGGACTTATTTTCTTTCTTTTCAAAAAAACCCCTATTGTTAAAGCCAACAACTCAGAGCTGAGCTTCCTGTTGCTCTTTTCATTGAAACTGTGTTTCCTTTGCTCTCTTACTTTCATCGGCCAGCCCTCTGAGTGGTCTTGTATGCTGCGCCACACTGCATTTGGAATTGCCTTTGCTTTATGTATTTCTTGTATCCTGGCAAAGACTATAGCAGTGATGATGGCCTTTAAAGCTGCAGTTCCTGGAAGTAGCATTTCTCAGTGCACGATGCCCCTACAAAGGTTGTGTGTTTTTGGGTCCACACTCCCACAAGGGGTGATATGCACTCTCTGGTTGGCCCTTTCCCCTCCAGTTCCACTTTGGAATGATGTTGACTTTACGGAGAGTATCATTTTAGAATGTAATGTCCGTTCACAAGTTGGGTTCTGGGCTGTTTTAGGTTATATTGGACTCCTCTCAATAGTGTGCTTTGTGTTGGCTTTTATGGTGCGCAAGCTGCCCGATAATTTCAATGAAGCTAAATTTATCACATTCAGCATGCTGATATTCTGTGCAGTCTGGATCGCCTTTATACCAGCCTATGTCAGCTCACCTGGAAAATTCACCGTAGCTGTGGAGATTTTTGCGATTTTAGCATCAAGCTTTGGCTTGCTATTCTGCATCTTTCTTCCGAAATGTTACATAATATTATTTAGACCTGAACAAAATACAAGAAAACATATAATGGGTAGAAAAGATGTTAAAGCTCACTGAATGCTTGCCCCACAGGGTCTCTGGATTGCAAAACGATCTCCAAAATATTTCAAGTTCACAACATGATTCAATAAAATAAAGTTAATGAACATGTGATGACTTAATGATTACTAAACTCACAAGAACTGCACAAAGCACTCTGGCTTAGATGGCTGACTAATTTGCGTCTACCGTGAAAACTGGTTAAGGCAATTGTTCGTAAAACTTTTTTAAATTCATAATCTGTTGGGTAGAATGGAAAGTTGTACAGAAAAAGATATAGTTCAATATATAGTTTGGAAATGAATTAACAAATTCTATGATTGGATCATTATTGCGGTTATTAATATGTTTCAGCTGGCAATTATCATTTTTACCCTGACTGATGAAGCGCGTCGCGACTCATTTCTTAAAAAATCATGTCGGAAGACACATCCTTTGATGGTGGAAAAGATGTTACCATATTTTTGAACGGGCAAGTTATTGGCCTGTATTTAGCAAAGAAAACCATGAATGACAAAAACAAGTCTGAGGAATCACATTGAAAGTTATTGGGATGTGCTAAAGATAAACCACCGAGTGGTTCAACCATTATGTCAAGAAGACAACATCTCGGGCAAAAATTATGGCATTTTCGATTGAAAATAAATGTTCTGGCATTGCATATAGTTGTCAAAACAATGACAAAATGAATAAGCACTGTAATCAAAGCCACAGGGGTTCCAACTAAATATTTGGGTGTGCAACTTTTTTTTTGGCTTTGTGTGTGTGTATATATATATATATATATATATATATATATATATATATATACACACACATGGGTCAATGACAAATAAGCCTTTCAAAAATGATTTTTTAATAAATCTTTAAAAATTCATTAAAGTTGGAAGAGTGTGTTTAAACAAGTATAAATGGTTGCACAACATTTACAGGGTTTTAGTACAGTTTTAGACGGTATTTGCAATTTCACCAGCCAAAAAATGTCAGGTGGTGCAATCAAAAGTGTCTTGAAAAAAAAACACATTTCCCTAAGTGATTTTTTTTTAGTTAGTATACCTGAGAGTGTCATAAAAATGTACACTGCCCGGCCAAAAAAAAAGTTGCACACTCAAATATTTAGTTGGAACCCCTGTAGCTTTGATTACAGTGCAAATTCATTTTGTCATTGTTTTGACAACTATATGCAATGCCAGAACATTTATTTTCGATCATACATGCCATAATTTTTGGCCGAGATCTTGTCGTCTCGACATAATGGTTGAACTACTCGGTGGTCTTTCTTGAGCACATCCCAATAACTTTTACTGTGTCTAAGATCAGGACTTTGTGGTGGCAAATATGTTTGTGAAAATGATTCCTCATACTTGTTTTTGCATTCATGAGTTTCTTTGCTAAATACAGGCCAATAAGTTGCCTGTTCTGAAATACTGTAACATCTTTTCCACCAGCAAGGGATGTCTTCCGACATCATTTTTTGAGAAATGAGTAGCGATGCGCTTCATCAGTCAGGGGAAAAATGATTATTGCCAGCTGAAAGATATTAGTAACCACAATAATGATCCAATTCTAGAATTTGTTTATTAATTTCCAAACGGTGACTTTTTTTTTGGCCGGGCAGTGAATATTGTTGTATAGAATGATAATTTACATCAAAATTTCCAAGCATTTGTTCACGTCAATCTCCCATTTCTTGGTTTAAATTAGTATTATACCTGGTAGCGCCGCCTGACATTGCCGGATGCACCGCCTGACATTTGCTACTAATTCCCAATTATTCAGGCGTCTACTTGGACACCTATATAACCTTTTGACTTTGCTAGCAAGTTCATTCATTCATTTTTACAATACAATTAAGAGTTTTAGAATAAAATAACTTTTTCTTAGTTTTATATTGGTTCTACCACCTGACATGTAAACAAAACAAGTCTAACTGTGAAGAGAAAGTAGCCATTTTTTTTCATTTGGTGACCTTCATATTGACCTTCAAAGGTCAAACTTGACCAAGTGAAAATTCAATGACTTTATCATTAAAAAGGTCACAGGTAGAGACATCACAGACTTGAAGGAAGTCACACATGACCTTTGAAGGTCACAATACAATGATTTGTATTGCCGAAAAACTCACAGGTGGAGCTTAGCTTTGTATGAGAGACTTATAGGAAGTCATATATCATCGGCCTGCCGATAAACCTCATTTCTCCAAATTTGATAAGAAACAAAAACTCATGTCCATGATAATAACATAAACATTGCAAAATACAACATACATTTTTGGAAGAAAAAGAGTCGTCCTGCAGCTGCTGGGTGGCTCACATGGTTAAGGCACTGCTCTGCAGTGCAAAGGTGATCACCACGTCGCGAGTTTGAGCCACGGGCAGGGGTCGGCAGCTTTTTCAGAGTAGCGCACAATTGGCTATCGCGCTACAGGGTTTCAAATTGGGAAGGGACTGCCGGATTAGGGTATACAATATATCAGCTTTGTTCGTTGCTCCAGCGCCTCCTGTTGGCCAGACGGGCGCTCGTCAGGAAGACTCGGGGTTGTTTCATGTCCGGGTATCCTCCGCCCTAGTTCTGAACTTGCGAAGATTCAACCAATGAGTGTTTAAGAATCAGTGGCAGACAGGCACGTGCTTCAGAGGAGAGCCGTGAACTGTCTCACTATCCTGAGTTGGCAGCAAGGGGTCGCATACAAGCAAGCTTTGTACATAGTTCCCAAATTGGACATTCCAGATTCGGGTGGGATTAATAATAATAATAATGCATCAATTTTATATAGCGCTTTTCTGCTTTCTGGGCACTTAAAGACGCTTCACAAGGATACATTATTCATTCACTCACACATTCACGCTCTGATGGTGGCAAACTACGTTTTAGTAGCCACAGCTGCCCTAGGGCAGACTGACGGAAGCGTGGCTGCCAATATGCGTCTACGACCACCACCAAACATTCACACACAGCCACACAGTGTTCCTATATTGCATGTTTTTGAAACCGGAGTACCCGGAGAAAACCCACGCGATCACGGGGAGAACATGCAAACTCCACACAGAAAGGCCCCAGGCCGGCTTTGAACCCACAACCTTCTTCCTGTGAGGCAATAGTGCTAACAACTATGCCACCGTGCCGCCCGATTGGAGATGCCAAATTTGTTTTTAAAAAAATTAAAAAATTAAAAAAAGAAAAGAAAAAGAGTCATCCTACCCAAACACAGCTCAACTGCATTCTTACATACAAAATTAAACATTTTTATGCTCTTCTGTAAAGTTTATCATTTTGAGGATACAAGGTTTTATCAGCAGGCCGACGATATGAAGTCCATTTGCTGACCTCAACTTGACCTTCTGTGACCTTTAAAGTACACAATTGACATTAAATTTTCAATGACATGTATCACTAAAACTGTGTCAGAGCTTAGGATTGTACTTAGAATAGTATTACAGGAGGTCTTTTATGCAAACTTTTATTTAGTAACCTTGACATTGACCTGCAGGGATTCAAAGGTCAAATTTCACATGAAATTTTCATAACCTGTATCATTACTTGTATCATTGCTTGCCGGTGAGCTACAGGACCCTTTGTCCTATTTTTTAAGGTTCTTGGCAAACAACCTGATTTTGAAACTTACCAGGATATTACATCTTGGGGTAAACCTTCCTTATTTACTCTGGTGAAGTCTGTACTTGATTTTTGATGTCAACTCAGATATGCTTTTTTTCCTTGACAGTGTTCTTGATTCGGATAACTGAAGGGATTTTCTTTTTCTTCTCTCATCTACCACAGTTTTCATCTATCATCCAGGCCTTCAGGAACTCTTGAACATACTGGAACATTCTTTATGTTCAAGAATGAGAATGACTGTTTACAGTGTAATGTGAATATAGGCCACTAGATGGCAGTATTTACCTTTTTTTTGTTAAGCTCAGACTGAAGTCATGTTTAGACATGTCCTGGACATGTCTGGGGCAAGTCTCGGAAAATTAAAAAAAAGAGGTCTAAATGTGGGTGGGGTCTGCAAAAGAGTATATAAGGAAAAGAATTGAGACAGTAAAGTAGTAGGAGAAATTGCAAGAAGGATACAGATGACCAGACCTGCCATTCTGTTCAAGACCTGTGACGTTTCTTTTGTGGATTTCTTTGCCTGTGTTTGAGCATTTTCTTCATCCAGGACATCACCAAGCCACCCCACCAAAAAGGGACTGTAATTATTTCTGTTTTTTCTTATTTATCAATCTTGGTCTTTAGTTGTAGGTTGTTATTAGTCTTTGTCTTTGTTAAAAATTAAATGTGCTTTAGTTGTTAAAACTGTGTTTGTCATCCCTTGCTGTTGCTGTTGTGTTATAAATGTAATAACAAATTGGGGCCATAACAAATTGGGGGCTCGTCCGGGATAGACCATTTTGTGAGTAATTTATTGAAAATCTAACATTTCAAATTGTAAAATTGATTTTTTTTAATTGAATACATATATATTGACAACAGCAATGGATGATTTCTTGGCATCACCAACCGTAGGGGTTTTGAAGTCTTTTAAAAAGACAGAACTGCTAGAAATTTGCAGACATTTAGAGCTGACAGAGGTGAAACCAGCCATGCGAAAAGCAAGACTGGCTAGAGAGATAGTTGAATATTACATTGATGAAAATGTGTTTGCACCCGGAGATCTGGAACAGTTTCCAGTGGAAAATCCAAATATAGAAATGGAACTTAAATTAAAAATGCTAGAGATTGAAAGGGAGGAAAGAGAAAAACAAAGGCAGTTTGAGTTGGAAAAATTAGCAAGAGAAGAGGAGAAAGAAAGGGAGGAAAGAGAGAAAGAAAGGGAGGAAAAAGAAAAGCAAAGAGAATTTGAGAGGGAAGAAAGAGAGAAAGAAATGGAAGAAAAAGAAAAACAAAGGCAGTTTGAGTTAGAAAAATTAGCAAGAGAAGAGAAAATAGAAAGGGAGGAAAAAGAATTTGAGTTAGAAAAATTTGCAAGACAGAGAGATTTTGAATTAGAGAAATTTGATAGAGAAGAAAGACTCCAAATGGAGCAACTAAAAATAAAAATTCAAACTGAAAATAAATTTCGGGCTAGCCAGGAGGTAAAATTAGTGCCTCCATTTTCGGAAAAGGATGTTGACAACTATTTCCAGTGTTTTGAAAAGGTAGCAAAAAGTTGCCAGTGGCCAAAGGAACACTGGCCTCTGATGTTGCAAACTGTCCTCAAGGGTAAAGCTCAACAAGCCTATTCGGCTTTGTCTGCAGATGATTCCTCTGATTATGAGGTTGTCAAAAAGGTTATTTTGAGAGCTTATGAGTTGGTTCCAGAGGCTTACCGACAGAAATTCAGAGGTCTGAAGAAATCTGAAAATCAGACTTATGTTGAATTTGCTAATGAAAAGCAGGTTTGCTTTGAGCGCTGGTGTACTTCTATGGAGGTCAAGGATGATTTCAACTCACTAAAAGAGATGGTGTTAGTTGAAGAATTCAAGAACTGTGTTAAAGATGATGTTAAGACCTACCTTAATGAGAAGCAAGCACTGAATTTGCAATCAGCTGCCAAATTTGCAGATGAATATGTTCTCACACATAAGTCCAAATTTCAGTCTAGCAGTAATAATAGATGGTCCCAATTTCAGAAAAAGGGTTATGGTGATACCCAAAATTCCTCAGCCAAAGACAAAGACAAATCTGGTGATGGTGCTCAGAAATCCAGTAACAGGTCTGATCAAAGTGTGAAAGCTGACAGTGACAAAAGTGGTCTAGTTTGCAGTTATTGCAAGAAATCTGGTCATGTTACAACTAACTGTTGGTTCCTTAAAGCTAAGATAGAAAAAGAAAAGGATACCAAACCAAATGCCTTTGTGAAAACAAGGTTAGAAACCCCTGTAGTAGATAACCGATCTGCTAAATTGCCTGCTTCTTGTGGGGCTAAAAAGCCTAATACAGCTGACTTTGTGAGGGAGGAATTTCTTCCATTTGTGTCAGAGGGATTTGTGGCTCTGAATGAGCATTCTACTCCTGTCCCCATATATATCCTAAGGGATACCGGAGCTTCTCAGTCACTTTTGTTGATGGACTCCTTGGAGTTACGTGATGAGACCGCTTCAGGGGATTTCATACTTGTACAAGGTATTGAAGGGAGGACTGTATCTGTACCCCTGCGCTCTATATTCTTGAAGTCAGATTTAGTTACAGGACAGGTAAAGGTGGGACTTATGTCAAGTCTACCTATAAAGGGTGTTTCTCTGTTGCTAGGCAATGACCTGGCTGGGGGCAAAGTAGTTCCCCCTGTACATCTTACTTCACAGCCGAGCACTGAAGATGGGGATGAGGACCCATCTCTGTATCCTTCTGGCGCATTGACTCGTGCTATGGCCAAGAAGGCTAAAGAAGAAGATGATGTGGTGCCGTCCAGTACATTGAATAGTCAGGACTCAGGTGGTTCGCCTCATGACTCTGATTGGCCTACTATGGTTTCTCCGTTTGAGGACTTATCAGATACTTTTATCAGTTCTCTATTCAGCCAGCCGGATGGGTCTGGTGATTCTGATGTGTCTGGAGACTTGTCTCTGTCCAGAAAGCGGTTGATTGAGGAGCAAACTAATGATCCTGAAATTTGTGTACTAAAGAGGAGAGCCCTTCCTGATAAAGAAATAGACGCAGTTCCAGTTGGGTATTATCTCAAGGATGGTGTGTTGATGCGGAAGTGGCGCCCTCCTGATATCCCTGCCAATGCAGATTGGGCAGTGGTCAGGCAAATTATTGTTCCGAAGGTCTATAGGAATGAGATCTTAACAATGGCTCATAGTTTACCTTTAGGAGGTCATCTTGGTGTTAACAAGACTGTTGATAAGATCATGAAACACTTCTTTTGGCCTGGGCTTCGGAAAGACGTTTCCAACTTTTGCAAAACCTGTCACACTTGTCAGGTAGTTGGAAAACACCAGTTAGACCCACCTGTAGCTCCATTGCAGCCTATCCCAGCATTTGGGGAGCCATTCTCTAGGGTCATTGTTGATTGCGTTGGTCCATTACCCAAGACTAGATCTGGAAATCAGTACTTGTTGACAATCATGTGTGCATCTACCAGATTCCCCGAAGCCATACCTCTACGTAACATCAAGGCAACTGCAATCTCGAAGGCTTTGATAAAGTTCTTCACGTTGTTTGGCCTTCCCAGGGAAATTCAGTCTGACCAGGGTAGCAATTTCACTTCAGGATTGTTTCAGCAGGTTGTGTATGAACTAGGTGCAAAGCAGATTCTTTCTAGTGCCTATCATCCAGAAAGTCAGGGTGCCTTAGAGCGGTTTCATTCCACTCTCAAGACAATGATGAGGACTTATTGTTATGACCATGAGAAAGACTGGGATGAAGGGGTTCATTTGCTGTTGTTTGCAGCTAGAGAAGCAGTGCAGGAGTCTACTGGATTCAGTCCATTTGAGCTAGTGTTTGGTCATGAAGTGAGAGGACCTTTGCTATTATTGAGTGAACAATGGCAAGAGAAAGAGCCGCATATCAGTCTGTTAGACTATGTTAGCAAGTTCAAGGAAAGATTGCGTGCAGCTTGTGACCTTGCCAAAGAGAACTTGAAATCAAGTCAGGAAAAAATGAAAACTTGGTATGATCATAAGGCTAGAAGCCGTGAGTTTAAACCAGGAGAAAAGGTCCTTGTGTTGTTTCCCTTGCAGTCAAATCCATTGCAGGCTAGATTTCATGGTCCTTATGAAATTCTGACAAAACTCAATGATCTCAATTACATTGTGAAGACTCCAGATAGGAGAAAACCAAAACAATTGTGTCATATTAACATGCTAAAGCCTTATCATGACAGAAATGCTAGGGTTGCAGCTGTCACTTCAGATTCTCCAATGGTCGAAACGTGTGAAGATGAGGGGGAGTTTCAAGATGATGAACCAAGAATTAAAGCTGAAGTTCTTTCATGTAAATTGTCAAACACTGAAGTGTTGCAAAATCTTGATGTAAAACTCCAGCACTTAGAACCCTCACAGAGAGATCAGTTTGAAAGGTTGATCAAGAAATATGAGGATTTGTTTCCTGATGTTCCAAAGAGAGTTACTATAGCCTCTCATGATGTAGATGTTGGTGATGCCAAACCAATAAAACAGCATCCATACCGGATGAATCCTGAAAAGAGAAAGATTGCTGAGAAAGAGGTTGAGTACATGTTAAAACATGATATTATCAGACCCTCCAACTCCGATTGGAGTTCACCCTGTGTGCTAGTTCCAAAACCTGATGGAAGTACTAGATTCTGTACAGATTATCGCAAAGTCAATGCTGTAACTAGAACTGATGTGTTTCCAATACCTAGGATTGATGATTGTATTGATAGTGTAGGGCAAGCAAAGTTTCTGACCAAGATTGATTTATTGAAGGGTTATTGGTGTGTGCCTTTAACTGAGAGGGCCAAGAGCATCTCTGCTTTTGCCACACCATCTGGATTGTACCAGTATGAAGTCCTACCCTTTGGCATGAAAAATGCCCCAGCCACGTTCCAAAGGATGATACAGTCTACAATCGCCGGATTGCCACACACGGGTGCGTACATCGATGACCTGATCACATGGAGTGACTCCTGGGAAGAACATCTAAAAGATGTAGAGACGTTGTTCCAGCGCCTGACCCAGGCTAACCTGACTGTTAACCTGAACAAGAGTGACTTTGGTTGTGCTACTGTCACCTATCTTGGCTACGTCATAGGCCAGGGTAAGGTGGCACCCATAAATGCTAAAGTCCAAGCCATCATGGACTTTCCAGTTTCTGACAACAAAAAAGCTTTGCGCCGCTTCCTTGGAATGATCGGGTACTACCGCAAGTTCTGCAAGAACTTTGCTGAGATTGCTCTCAGTCTAACTAACCAACTGAAGAAAGGCGTAAAGTTCACCTGGGATGATGCATGCCGGAGAGCCTTCGATCGCCTGAAGTCTCTGCTGTGTCACTTCCCCGGGCTCAAATCTCCTGACTTCAACGAACTGTTCTCCATTGCGGTCGATGCTAGCGACCAAGCTTGTGGATCTGTGCTCCTACAGAGAAGTGAATCTGATGACATTGAGCATCCCGTGGCATACTTCTCCAGGAAGTTCAATCGCCACCAAAGGAACTATTCCACAATAGAGAAGGAACTGTTGGCTCTGGTCCTTTCTTTACAACACTTTGAGGTTTATGTTTGTACAGGACAAAAGCCAATGATTGTGTACACTGACCACAATCCGTTAATGTTTTTGAGCAAGATGAAAAACAAGAATCGGAGATTGTTGAATTGGAGTTTGATTTTACAGGAGTTTGACTTGGAAATTAAGCATGTGAAGGGTACAGACAATGTAATTGCTGATTGCTTATCCCGTGTTTGAATGTGTATATATATATCATGTGTTTGAATATTGTATGATATGTATATATAGACAAGTGTTCACTTAACCATTTTGTATTGAAAAGAAAAATTTTGCCTTTATGAGTCAAAATTTTTCCCTTTTGGAATGGAGGTGTAATGTGAATATAGGCCACTAGATGGCAGTATTTACCTTTTTTTTGTTAAGCTCAGACTGAAGTCATGTTTAGACATGTCCTGGACATGTCTGGGGCAAGTCTCGGAAAATTAAAAAAAAGAGGTCTAAATGTGGGTGGGGTCTGCAAAAGAGTATATAAGGAAAAGAATTGAGACAGTAAAGTAGTAGGAGAAATTGCAAGAAGGATACAGATGACCAGACCTGCCATTCTGTTCAAGACCTGTGACGTTTCTTTTGTGGATTTCTTTGCCTGTGTTTGAGCATTTTCTTCATCCAGGACATCACCAAGCCACCCCACCAAAAAGGGACTGTAATTATTTCTGTTTTTTCTTATTTATCAATCTTGGTCTTTAGTTGTAGGTTGTTATTAGTCTTTGTCTTTGTTAAAAATTAAATGTGCTTTAGTTGTTAAAACTGTGTTTGTCATCCCTTGCTGTTGCTGTTGTGTTATAAATGTAATAACAAATTGGGGCCATAACAACAGCCACAGATGTCAAATGCAAATACCATCATTTAAATGAACTCCATACATTTTATCTGCTTACCTGTGAATGAAATACTGAGTGAATAACATGTATCTGGCCATGGAGCAGCTGTCTAGCCACATGTTAAATTACTTTTGGTCAGTTGAAAGCGGGGGGAGACAAAGAAAAAGTCCTGTGATTCCTACGCTGCTCACCCACTTGCAAGATATACTTTGATATACTGTGTTCACTTTCATCATGCCAATAAAATTTCCCCACCTTGTTTATTTTCAGACTTAGACATGCCCCTGAGAATCGGAGACTGATGTTCATTTAAAACTGCTGTATTTAAACCTGGTGCATTGCAGGGCTGGATCTGAGATGAGCAGTGGGATGGCACTTCAGGCAATTCTGCTGGCACAGACTGTCCACTGGGCTGCAGCCCAGACCCCACCATGCAGAATACTTGATAGGCCAGCCAAACCCAGCTTCTATCAAGTTGGAGATATCACCATCGGTGGGGTCTTTTCCCTGCACACTGAAACCAGGAAAACTAACACGCAATACACAAGAAGACCAGAGCCAATGAAGTGTGCAAGGTAGGGTGAGATAAGTCTAGGCATTTAATTTAGCACATTTATAATGAATTCTATTTAAGGGAACTGCGCTCTTCCATCATTTATAGTTACATTCAGTATTCAAATGTGGCAATGTATCTCCGGCTATGTCACTGAGTTAAGCAAATAAATTACAGGCACCATTTTAAAAGTGAGTTCAACTGTTCTTTCTTTAATTAAGGCTCAACGTTTTAGCATTGTTTGACGTATTAAGTAAATTTTTTTTCAGTAAAATTTTATCACTTTTAGAGTTAATTTTGGACAATTCCAAGTGGCTCAAACAATGATCTTCGCAATTGAAGAAATAAACAATAGAAGTGACCTCCTCCCAGGTTATCATCTTGGATATAAGATATATAATTCCTGTGGCTCCACAATATTCTCTCTAAGAGCAGGCATAGCGCTGATGAATGGTGATGAGGAAACGCTCACCAATACATCATGCTCTGCACCAGCAGTAGTGCCAGCCATTATTGGGGCATCCATGTCGACAAACACCATTGCTATTGCATCAGCTGTTGGATTATATCAAATACCAGTGGTAAGAGTACACTTGATTGTTTCACTATAGTTGGAATATCATGTTCTGGTCTCCACAGGGGGTTTTTGTTTGTGAAATTG
The DNA here is from genome assembly GCA_029721435.1 of Gymnothorax reevesii. Lineage (NCBI taxonomy): Eukaryota > Metazoa > Chordata > Actinopteri > Anguilliformes > Muraenidae > Gymnothorax > Gymnothorax reevesii. Next base: position 140,028,907 of record CM056574.1, read on the forward strand.
TAATGATGTAACAGAGTTTTCTCACTTGCTTTTTTAAATGATTTTTATAAATGGCTTCAACCACAAAGCAATTTACACCAACTTCTACTTTTATCAAGCACAATGTAAGGTTTTCATGATGTTCTTCTATCTCACTTGGTGCTCTCTAGAGAATATGCCAGGTTTGTCTTTGACATGGATTCATTTCAAATCAATAACATGCCACAAAATCAAATTATTAAGCAGGTCTCTCTTTGACTCGAATTCATTTCAGTTCATCACTCTGCCAAATCATCAAATTATTCATCTTTACAGTACATATAATACAAGATTGAAAAGTAAATAAACAGAGAACACTTTCAGTTTTATTGAAACGGTCAACAAAAATATTCACCTTTCTTCTACAATAATTGTTGAGCAGACTCATGGAATTGTCTTCACAAGGACAGTCATAGTGTTCTGAAGGTTCAATCCAAAAACGACGGATGTGCCCATGCGTTTCTTGCTTGATTTTACTTACTTTACGGAAGGAAATATAATTTCTTTACTTGTTCTTTGCCTAAATAAGGATGTTTTACCAAAATTACGGCCACTATTCTGGGAACAAATTCTTTTGAAACTCTCAAATAAAAGTGCTTTTATTTCATAAAACAAAAACATAGGCAAAACATGAGTAATGTACACAAAAACTTTTAACTGGAAGCGTACAATACCATGCACCATTTAAGACTCTGATTGATAACAAAAGAGATCACTTGTATCAGTTAATGTCCAATCTGTACCAAATTGAAGAAGGTAAGTTCCACCTTCTCACAGAATGATGAAGGCACGCCAGTTTTTAATGATGATGAAAAAGAAAAGTGACAAACTGTGCTACCATTTTGATTATGAGACAGATACAAGACAGAAAAAGAAAAAGCAGAAGAATGTCATTGCATTATAAGATTAGTGTTATCTTTTTCATTCTGTTGGCTATATGGCCGTGCACTTCTTAAAAATGAGAACGCAAATGGGGAATATATTCTACTTTTAAATTTGTTATGAAAAGTGTGTTCATGTACTTGAAAATGAAAACGCAAAGTGGACAATTACGTGAGCATATTCATGATATAAATGAGGTGCTTGCTTTTCAAAAAAGAAAAGGCAATTTTGAGAATGCATTAGCATTATAAAATTATTGTTTTCGTTTTATTAGTGATGCTGCGGGGAATTTTTTGAAAACAACACCTATTTTAATCTTCAATTTGTTACAAAAATTGCATACGTGGGCTTGAAAATGAAAACGCAAAAAGGGGGATAACATTTTCATTATTAATATGATACAAATAATGTGTTTGCATCTTGAAGATAAAACACATTTCTGAGAATGCATTTTCAATTTTATATTGGTAACTATTTGCTCCCATAAATAACAGGTTAAATCCAGCATTTTTGAGTCCTGCTGTTTGTTGAAGTTTTGAAGCACTTAATACTTTAAACAGTTGTGAATGTTCATTTTCATGTTTTCCTACCAAATTCTTTGACATGAATCGTGTCCATTTGTTTACAGGTCAGTCACTTTTCAACATGTGCATGTCTGAGCGACAGGAAAGAATTTCCTACATTCTTCAGAACTATTCCCAGTGACTATTACCAGAGTAGGGCACTAGCTCAGCTGGTGAAGCACTTTGGTTGGATCTGGGTGGGAGCAGTGAGGAGTGATAGTGAATATGGTGATTACGGGATGGCCACATTTATAAAAGCAGCTCAAAAAGAAGGGATCTGCTTTGAGTATTCAGAGAAATTTAACACAAAAGAACCAGGCAAACTATTGAAGGTTGTGGATGTTATCAAGAGAGGCACAGTTAAAGTAATTGTAGCATTTCTTGGTTCAGGTGAAATGACCAAGTTATTAGAGCAGCTGACCCTGCAAAATATTACAGGCCTCCAGATGGTTGGCACAGAAGCCTGGATAACAGAAAGCAGTCTGGGGACAGCGACAAATTTGAGAATACTGGGAGGATCTATTGGCTTTGCTGTCACTAAAGGAAAAATAAATGGCCTGAAAGAATTTCTAGTTAAACTTCACCCATCACAAAAGTCAGGAAATCTTGATGTTATAGACATCTGGGAAACAATTTTTCAGTGTTCCCTTAAAAATGAAAACAATCAGTCTCATTTTACCCCGTGCACTGGCTCTGAGAGTTTGAGTGAACTAGAAAACAAATACACTGATGTGTCACAGTTGAGAATCTCAAACAATGTTTTCAAAGCAGTATATGCCATTGCTCATTCCTTGCATGACTTGCTAGCATGTGAAGCCCATCAAGGCTGTAAAAACAGTGAGAAAATAAAGCCCTGGCAGGTAACTTGAATCACTTTTTTTTACAACATACATAGTATAAAATCCTAGTGACATAATGCAAATAATTGTTTTCAAGAGTTTCAATTATTCTTTCTCTCCAGGTACTTTTGGCACTTAAGAAAGTAAATTTTGCAATGGTAACGGGAGAAAAGGTCTCTTTTGACAGTAATGGAGACCCAGCAGCCAGATATGAGATAGTGAACTGGCAGCTTGGTCCTGATGGTGGAATGCAGCTCAAAGTGGTTGGCTACTATGATGCCTCTTTACCATTTGGTCAGCAGTTTGATATAAGTGCTGCTAGTATAGTTTGGGCTGGTGGGCAAACACAGGTAAGTGATCATGTGAAAAGGTGGTCTGATTACATCACACAAAAGCAGTCGTAAAGTGCATGAAACATTTAGCATGCAATGAGGTACACATCATGGGCTATTTTCACAAACATAGATTACGCTTCATCCTGAATTCATTTGAGGTTTTTATAGGGTAGCACAGTTCAAAATTGAGTTTTGCCACAGAGTAGGCTTAAATTGTGTCTAATACTTACTGTGGAAAGGCCTAAATTATCATTATTATCGTACCTCTCTCTGAAAGCAGTCTGTCTCAAGGAGTCTATATTACCGAGACTTTTGTTACATGGTTTATGCCATTCCAAAGTGTATAGAGTAAATGTTATGTAGTTCATGAGTGATTGGAGCTATGTTTAAAACGCACTGCACAGAAACCCAGGTCAGTGTGCAGTGAGAGCTGTCCCCCAGGCACTCGGAAGGCAGTGCGGAGAGGGAGGCCTGTGTGCTGCTATGACTGTGTGCCCTGTGCTGAAGGAAAAATCAGCAATTTGACAGGTAACAGTATTCAGCGTCCTGTTTCCACCAAGACATCCAGTTCAGTTCAGTTTTGTTCAGTTAGTTACACGAGTGCTTTCTGCAATTGCCTATAGTTGTGGTACCAAGAAAAAATTTCCTGTCTGTCCTGTTTTTCATCACTCTTTTAATGGGGTACTAAGAACACTGATCTGATACCAAAAGATGGAGGTAGAAACACTGCAGTCCATTTACTGGTCAAGAGAGAATCAAGAGCTGAATAGAGCAGTGAGAAAATAACCACAAATCTGGCTGTTTATTTGTTACCTTTATTAAGGCTTTATAATTCAAGCTTCAATGAGAGGAAAAGAATAGCTCAACTGAGTCCTTGACACTTGCCATTTTAGTCTTGCTTGATCTCACCACTGCCTTAGATCAAAAGATAGATCATAGCATCCTCTTAAATTGCTTAGAGGTTGACATTGGCCTGCAGGGTCCTGTGCTAAAATGGTTTACATCCTATCTCAATGGCCAGACATTTTCTGTCAAAATAGGAAATTGCTCTTCTTCCCCATCTCCCATAATGTGTGGTGTTCCATAGGGTTCAATCTTGGGGCCTCTCTTATTCTCCTTGTACATGTTGCCACCGGGTCTATCTTCAAGAAATACAATGTCTTATACCATTGCTATGTTGATGACAAGTAGTTTTATTACCAGTCACCCCTGATAATGTTTACTTTTCAATTGTCTGGATGACCTTAAATGCTGGATGTCCAGAAATTTCCTTCAATTAATGATAGTTAAACTGAAGTCATTTTATTTGGTTCTGCTAACTATGTCTCCAGCTTAAGTAAAACTCTTCGTCCCCTGACTGTGAATTTGCATAGCTTTGGTATAAACCTAGGGGTCTTCCTGGACACTTCACTGAATTTTAATAAGCAAGTCAGCAACGTTTTAAAGGGCAGATTTTTTCAGCTCAGAACCATTGCCAAATTAAAAGGTGTTAATCTGTAAAGACCTGGAAAAAGTAATCCAGTAAAAAAAAAAAGTAATCCTCTATCACTAGCCGCCTGGATTACAGTAATGCTCTATACATGGGCTTGACAAACTGCACCCTGCAGAGATTGCAGTTGGTTCAGAATGCAGCAGCCAGATTTTTAGCAGGCACTAAAAAAAGAGAGCATTTTACCCCAGTCCTGGCCAAGCTGCATTGGCTACCTGTAAAATACAGAGTCAATTTTAAGATTTTACTAGTTGTTTTTAAAGCCCTAAATGGTTTCGCTCCACAATACATTTTAGACCTCCTAACTCCTTATTCTGCCCCCCGGTTACTCAGGTCTTCCACTCAGAATCTCTTGTCAGTCCCTCATTTATGTTTCAAAACTAGAGGTGGTTGTGTATTTTCAGTTGTTGCCCTCAGTCTCTGGAATAATTTTCCATTACACATTAGAACCTGTTCTTGAATTGATCTTTTGAAATCAAAACGAAACACCCATTTTTTTAATCTTGCTTTTGGCTCAGTTTGAGGCTGCCACTTGGTTTCTTGGTCAAGTTCACTTTTCTTTTGATTATCTGCTATTTTGTGTTCTACTTTTATTTTTATTACTTATATTTGTACAAAACCCAAAAGCAGTGAAGTTGGCACGTTATGTAAATCGTAACTAAAAACAGAATACAATGATTTGCAAATCCTTTTCAACTTATATTTAATTGAATACACTGCAAAGACAAGATGTTTAATGTTCAAACTGAGGAACTTTATTTATTTTTTGCAAATAATCATTAACTTAGAATTTAAAGGCAGCAACACATTGCAAAAAAGTTGGCACAGGGGCCTTGTTACCACTGTGTTACATCGCCTTTCCTTTTAACAACACTCAGTAAACGTTTGGGAACTGAGGAGACCAATTTTTGAAGCTTTTCAGGTGAAACTCTTTCCCATTCTTGCTTGATGTACAGCTTAAGTTGTACAACAGTCCGGGGTCTCCGTTGTCGTATTTTACGCTTCATAATGCGCCACTCAGGAGACAGGTCTGGCCTACAGGCAGGCCAGTCTAGTACCCGCACTCTTTTACTACGGAGCCATGCTGTTGTAACACGTGCAGAATGTGGCTTGGCATTGTCTTGCTGAAATAAGCAGGGGCGTCTATGAAAAAGACATTGCTTGGATGGCAACATGTGTTGCTCCAAAACCTGTATGTACCTTTCGGCATTAATGATGCCTTCACATATGTGTAAGTTGCCCATGCCTTGGGCACTAATACACCCCCATACCATCACAGATGCTGGCTTTTGAATATTTTGGGCCTATAACAATCCGGATAGTTCTTTTCCTCTTTGGTCCGGAGGGCAGGACGTCCACAGTTTCCAAAAACAATTTGAAATGTGGACTCGTCAGACCACAGAACACTTTTCCACTTTGCATCAGTCCATCTTAGATGAGCTTGGGCCCAGCGAAGCCGGCGGCGTTTCTGGGTGCAGTTGATAAATGGCTTTCGCTTTGCATTGTAGAGTTTTAACTTGCACTTGCAGATGTAGTGACGAACTGTAGTTACTGACAGTGGTTTTCTGAAGTGTTCCTGAGCCCATGTGGTGATGTCCTTTACACACTGTTGTCGGTTTTTGATGCAGTACTGCCTGAGGGATCGAAGGTCACGGGCATTCAATGTTGGTTTTCGGCCTTGCCGCTTACGTGCAGTGATTTCTCCAGATTCTCTGAACCTTTTGATGATATTACGGACCGTGGATGATGAAATCCCTAAATTTCTTGCAATAGCTCGCTGAGGAATGTTGTTTTTAAACTGTTTGACAATCAGCTCACGCATTTGTTCACTAAGTGGTGACCCTCGCCCCATCCTTGTTTGTGAATGACTGAGCATTTCAGGGTGTAATGTGAATATAGGCCACTAGATGGCAGTATTTACCTTTTTTTTGTAAAGCTCAGACTGGAGTCATGTTTAGACATGTCCTGGACATGTCTGGGGCAAGTCTCAGAAAATTTAAAAAAAGAGGTCTAAATGTGGGTGGGGTCTGCAAAAGAGTATATAAGGAAAAGAATTGAGATAGTAAAGTAGTAGGAGAAATTGCAAGAAGATGACCAGACCTGCCATTCTGTTCAAGACCTGTGACATTTCTTTTGTGGATTTCTTTGCCTGTGTTTGAGCATTTTCATTATCCAGGACATCACCAAGCCACCCCACAAAAAGGGACTGTAAATATTTCTTTTTTTTTTCCTAATCAATCTTGGTCTTTAGGTTCATTAGTTGTTAGTTAGTTGTTATTGTCTTTGTCTGTTAAATTAAATGTGTTTAAGTTTTAAAAACTGTGTGTCATCCCTTGCTGTTGCTGTTGTGTTGTTTTAAATGTAATAACAAATTGGGGCCATAACAAATTGGGGGCTCAAGGTCCGGGATAGACCATTTTGTGAGTCATTTATTAAAAATCTAACATTTCAAATTGTAAAAAAATTTTTTTTAATTGAATACATATATATTGACAACAGCAATGGATGATTTCTTGGCATCACCAACCGTAGGGGTTTTGAAGTCTTTTAAAAAGACAGAACTGCTAGAAATTTGCAGACATTTAGAGCTGACAGAGGTGAAACCAGCCATGCGAAAAGCAAGACTGGCTAGAGAGATAGTTGAATATTACATTGATGAAAATGTGTTTGCACCAGGAGATCTGGAACAGTTTCCAGTGGAAAATCCAAATATAGAAATGGAACTTAAATTAAAAATGCTAGAGATTGAAAGGGAGGAAAAAGAAAAACAAAGGCAGTTTGAGTTGGAAAAATTAGCAAGAGAAGAGAAAAAAGAAAGGGAGGAAAAAGAAAAACAAAGAGAATTTGAGAGAGAGAAAGAGGAAAGAGCAGAAAGAGAGAGACAGAGGCAGAGAGATTTTGAATTAGAGAAATTCGATAGAGAAGAAAGACTCCAAATGGAGCAACTAAAAATTAAAATTGAAACTAAAAATAAATTTTGTGCCAGTCAGGAGGTAAAACTGGTGCCTCCATTTTCAGAAAAGGATGTTGACAACTATTTCCAGTGTTTTGAAAAGGTAGCAAAGAGTTGCCAGTGGCCAAAGGAACACTGGCCTCTGATGTTGCAAACTGTCCTCAAGGGTAAAGCTCAACAAGCCTATTCGGCTTTGTCTGCAGATGATTCCTCTGATTATGAGGTTGTCAAAAAGGTTATTTTGAGAGCTTATGAGTTGGTTCCAGAGGCTTACCGACAGAAATTCAGAGGTCTGAAGAAATCTGAAAATCAGACTTATGTTGAATTTGCTAATGAGAAGCAGGTTTGCTTTGAGCGCTGGTGTACTTCTATGGAGGTCAAGGATGATTTCAACTCACTAAAAGAGATGGTGTTAGTTGAAGAATTCAATAACTGTGTTAAGGATGATCTTAAGACCTACCTTAATGAGAAGCAAGCACTGAACTTGCAATCAGCTGCCAAATTTGCAGATGAATATGTTCTCACTCATAAGTCCAAATTTCAGTCTAGCAGTAACAATAAATGGTCCCAATTTCAGAAAAAGGGTTACGGTGATACCCAAGATTCCTCACCCAAAGACAAAGACAAATCTGGTGATGGTGCTCAGAAATCCAGTAACAGGTCTGATCAAAGTGTGAAAGCTGACAGTGACAAAAGTGGTCTAGTTTGCAGTTATTGCAAGAAATCTGGTCATGTTACAACTAACTGTTGGTTCCTTAAAGCTAAGAAAGAAAAAGAAAAGGATACCAAACCAAATGCCTTTGTGAAAACAAGGTTAAAAACCCCTGTAGTAGATAACCAATCTGCTAAATTGCCTGCTTCTTGTGGGGCTAAAAAGCCTAATACAGCTGACTTTGTGAGGGAGGAATTTCTTCCATTTGTGTCAGAGGGATTTGTGGCTCTGAATGAGCATACTACTCCTGTCCCCATATATATCCTAAGGGATACCGGAGCTTCTCAGTCACTTTTGTTGATGGACTCCTTGGAGTTACGTGATGAGACCGCTTCAGGGGATTTCATACTTGTACAAGGTATTGAAGGGAGGACTGTATCTGTACCCCTGCGCTCTATATTCTTGAAGTCAGATTTAGTTACAGGACAGGTAAAGGTGGGACTTATGTCAAGTCTACCTATAAAGGGTGTTTCTCTGTTGCTAGGCAATGACCTGGCTGGGGGCAAAGTAGTTCCCCCTGTACATCTTACTTCACAGCCGAGCACTGAAAATGGGGATGAGGACCCATCTCTGTATCCTTCTTGCGCAGTGACTCGTGCTATGGCCAAGAAGGCTAAAGAAGATGATGTTGTGGTGCCGTCCAGTACATTGAATAGTCAGGACTCAGGTGGTTCGCCTCATGACTCTGATTGGCCTACTATGGTTTCTCCGTTTGAGGACTTATCAGATACTTTTATCAGTTCTCTATTCAGCCAGCCGGATGGGTCTGGTGATTCTGATGTGTCTGGAGACTTGTCTCTGTCCAGAAAGCGGTTGATTGAGGAGCAAACTAATGATCCTGAAATTGGTGTACTAAAGAGGAGAGCCCTTCCTGGAAAAGAAATAGATGCAGTTCCAGTTGGGTATTATCTCAAGGATGGTGTGTTGATGCGGAAGTGGCGCCCTCCTGATATCCCTGCCAATGCAGATTGGGCAGTGGTCAGGCAAATTGTTGTTCCGAAGGTCTATAGGAATGAGATCTTAACAATGGCTCATAGTTTACCTTTAGGAGGTCATCTTTGTGTTAACAAGACTGTTGATAAGATCATGAAACACTTCTTTTGGCCTGGGCTTCGGAAAGACGTTTCCAACTTTTGCAAAACCTGTCACACTTGTCAGGTAGTTGGAAAACACCAGTTAGACCCACCTGTAGCTCCATTGCAGCCTATCCCAGCATTTGGGGAGCCATTCTCTAGGGTCATTGTTGATTGCGTTGGTCCATTACCCAAGACTAGATCTGGAAATCAGTACTTGTTGACAATCATGTGTGCATCTACCAGATTCCCCGAAGCCATACCTCTACGTAACATCAAGGCAACTGCAATCTCGAAGGCTTTGATAAAGTTCTTCACGTTGTTTGGTCTTCCCAGGGAAATTCAGTCAGACCAAGGTAGCAATTTCACTTCTGGATTGTTTCAGCAGGTTGTGTATGAACTAGGTGCAAAACAGATTCTTTCTAGTGCCTATCATCCAGAAAGTCAGGGTGCCTTAGAGCGGTTTCATTCCACTCTCAAGACAATGATGAGGACTTATTGTTATGACCATGAGAAAGACTGGGATGAAGGGGTTCATTTGCTGTTGTTTGCAGCTAGAGAAGCAGTGCAGGAGTCTACTGGATTCAGTCCATTTGAGCTAGTGTTTGGTCATGAAGTGAGAGGACCTTTGCTATTATTGAGTGAACAATGGCAAGAGAAAGAGCCGCATATCAGTCTGTTAGACTATGTTAGCAAGTTCAAGGAAAAATTGCGTGCAGCTTGTGACCTTGCCAAAGAGAACTTGAAATCAAGTCAGGGAAAAATGAAAACTTGGTATGATCATAAGGCTAGAAGCCATGAGTTTAAACCAGGAGACAGGGTCCTTGTGTTGTTTCCCTTGCAGTCCAATCCATTGCAGGCTAGATTTCATAGTCCTTATGAAATTCTGACAAAACTCAATGATCTCAATTACATTGTGAAGACTCCAGATAGGAGAAAACCAAAACAATTGTGTCATATAAACATGCTAAAGCCTTATCATGACAGAAATGCTAGGGTTGCAGCTGTCACTTCAGATTCTCCAATGGTCGAAACGTGTGAAGATGAGGGGGAGTTTCAAGATGATGAACCAAGAATTAAAGCTGAAGTTCTTTCATGTAAATTGTCAAACACTGAAGTGTTGCAAAATCTTGATGTAAAACTCCAGCACTTAGAACCCTCACAGAGAGATCAGTTTGAAAGGTTGATCAAGAAATATGAGGATTTGTTTCCTGATGTTCCAAAGAGAGTTACTATAGCCTCTCATGATGTAGATGTTGGTGATGCCAAACCAATAAAACAGCATCCATACCGGATGAATCCTGAAAAGAGAAAGATTGCTGAGAAAGAGGTTGAGTACATGTTAAAACATGATATTATCAGACCCTCCAACTCCGATTGGAGTTCACCCTGTGTGCTAGTTCCAAAACCTGATGGAAGTACTAGATTCTGTACAGATTATCGCAAAGTCAATGCTGTAACTAGAACTGATGTGTTTCCAATACCTAGGATTGATGATTGTATTGATAGTGTAGGGCAAGCAAAGTTTCTGACCAAGATTGATTTATTGAAGGGTTATTGGTGTGTGCCTTTAACTGAGAGGGCCAAGAGCATCTCTGCTTTTGCCACACCATCTGGATTGTACCAGTATGAAGTCCTACCCTTTGGCATGAAAAATGCCCCAGCCACGTTCCAAAGGATGATACAGTCTACAATCGCCGGATTGCCACACACGGGTGCGTACATCGATGACCTGATCACACGGAGTGACTCCTGGGAAGAACATCTAAAAGATGTAGAGACGTTGTTCCAGCGCCTGACCCAGGCTAACCTGACTGTTAACCTGAGCAAGAGTGACTTTGCTTGTGCTACTGTCACCTATCTTGGCTACGTCATAGGCCAGGGTAAGGTGGCACCCATAAATGCTAAAGTCCAAGCCATCATGGACTTTCCAGTTCCTGACAACAAAAAAGCTTTGCGTCGCTTCCTTGGAATGATCGGGTACTACCGCAAGTTCTGCAAGAACTTTGCTGAGATTGCTCTCAGTCTAACTAACCAACTGAAGAAAGGCGTAAAGTTCACCTGGGATGATGCATGCCAGAGAGCCTTCGATCACCTGAAGTCTCTGCTGTGTCACTTCCCCGTGCTCAAATCTCCTGACTTCAACAAACCGTTCTCCATCGCGGTCGATGCTAGCGACCAAGCTTGTGGATCTGTGCTCCTACAGAGAAGTGACTCTGATGACATTGAGCATCCCGTGGCATACTTCTCCAGGAAGTTCAATCGCCACCAAAGGAACTATTCCACAATAGAGAAGGAACTGTTGGCTCTGGTCCTTTCTTTACAACACTTTGAGGTTTATGTTTGTACAGGACAAAAGCCAATGATTGTGTACACTGACCACAATCCGTTAATGTTTTTGAGTGAGATGAAAAACAAGAATCGGAGATTGTTGAATTGGAGTTTGATTTTACAGGAGTTTGACTTGGAAATTAAACATGTGAAGGGTACAGACAATGTAATTGCTGATTGCTTATCCCGTGTTTGAATGTGTATATATATATCATGTGTTTGAATATTGTATGATATGTATATATAGACAAGTGTTCACTTAACCATTTTGTATTGAAAAGAAAAATTTTGCCTTTATGAGTCAAAATTTTTCCCTTTTGGAATGGAGGTGTAATGTGAATATAGGCCACTAGATGGCAGTATTTACCTTTTTTTTGTAAAGCTCAGACTGGAGTCATGTTTAGACATGTCCTGGACATGTCTGGGGCAAGTCTCAGAAAATTTAAAAAAAGAGGTCTAAATGTGGGTGGGGTCTGCAAAAGAGTATATAAGGAAAAGAATTGAGATAGTAAAGTAGTAGGAGAAATTGCAAGAAGATGACCAGACCTGCCATTCTGTTCAAGACCTGTGACATTTCTTTTGTGGATTTCTTTGCCTGTGTTTGAGCATTTTCATTATCCAGGACATCACCAAGCCACCCCACAAAAAGGGACTGTAAATATTTCTTTTTTTTTTCCTAATCAATCTTGGTCTTTTGGTTCATCAGTTGTTAGTTAGTTGTTATTGTCTTTGTCTGTTAAATTAAATGTGTTTAAGTTTTAAAAACTGTGTGTCATCCCTTGCTGTTGCTGTTGTGTTGTTTTAAATGTAATAACAAATTGGGGCCATAACAAGGGAAGCTGCTTTTATACCCAATCATGGCACCCACCTGTTCCCAATTAGCCCGTTCACCTGTGGGATGTTCCAAATAAGTGTTTGATGAGCATTCCTCAAATCTCTCAGTCTTTTTTGCCACTTGTGCCAGCTTTTTTTAAACATGTTGCAGGCATCAAATTCCAAATGAGCTAATATTTGCCAAAAATTACAAAGTTTATCTGTTCGAATATTAAGTAACTTGTCTTTGCAGTGTATTCAATTGAATATAGGTTGAAAAGGATTTGCAAATCATTGTATTCTGTTTTTATTTACGATTGACACAACGTGCCAACTTCACTGGTTTTGGGTTTTGTATGTCATTCTAGCATCAATTATAGTCATCTGGTCTCAAAAACGCGTAATTCCTTACCATTGATTTACATGTAAATTCCCCCATCAATGAATTCAGCACTCCCTTATATCCTCCTAAGTACACTTATTGATTAGCCATGCACTCATTTGCTAAGTAAGGCACATCTACACAATGCACAGTTACAGTTCACGGCCACATGACTCTTCCCTGGTAATGATCTATTGTTTGACATGTTTCTTGTCTAATTCCAGGGAATGTATATTTTCCACAGTAACTGAATGACAGTGACTGGACCATCATAAAAGTATTTAAACCTTTGCATAATTGTAAATTAGGCTGCATTCTCTTAATTTTGTGCATCCAAAATGACGCTATTGCACAGGAAAAAAATACTTCCAAAGATTGCTTGAAGTGCTCAGTGAGTGATTTTGAAGTGCTTTCATTTCCGGGATTTAAATGAGATAAGGACTTGGTCAATGGGAATTATTCCAAAGAACAGGACTCGGAGGGTTCCTTCAACTGAACACATCAGTGTCTCTGGAGAAACTGAACGAAGGAAGGTTTTTGTTAATTTTATGAGTTAGTGAAATTTTATAGATTTTTTTAGTTTTGGCTAGCAAGCTAACTGTTTTTTATTCTTAGTTTGGTACCAAGAGAGAGTTACACGTACGCGTATAGGTGCAAGGCCATCAAACAAAACGCATCTGGCCGACCAGACAAAGATTGAAATTGGATCGAAATGTTGTCATTTTATAAGTAATAACGTTTTCTTTGGTGGCTTGGAGTAAGTGTGCAGGCGTCTTCATTTTATTCTTAGTTTACCATAGCCATGATGATTACAGAGGTTGATTGCTACATTGGTTGGTAAGAGTCACTGTTAGTCCTTGCTAATGATTACAAGTAGAGTATTCCTTCCTCAGTTTCCAGATGAAACTGGCATCTACATGGTCTGTACTATGACTTAGTAAGTAGTAAAGTAAATTGGAGTGGATTTGCCTCAGCTATGAGCCCCACATCATAACTGGAAAAATTCCACAATTGAGATAGATTTGCACTCAATTTAGAGTCTGACACACATACTCATGTCAGAGCATCACAACAAGTTTATGAACGCTACAAATAAATGTCTGTAAGTTTGGGAACTGGTACACAGTGACATGCAGAGAGGGAGAATATTTTGTATTCTCCTCTCTCTTCCCAGTGCATACAGTCCAGTCATAATTATATCTATGGCCAAGTGGCCTTTCATTTCTTATTTGAGGCTTTGCACAGGAACACGTGGAGTGCACTTCCCAAAATAGTTCAGATCCGCTGTTGTGACGAGCTCAATTTTTCGGAGAATGCACACAAATTTTGGTTTACCAAAAACAATGTGACGCAAACAATTTAATGATTTGACATCTTTGAAATGCCATCTGGAGAGCTGTCTTATTTGGCTCCTAAAGACCAGACAATTTTGAAATTCATGCTCAGATGAAGAGTACTTCTGGTCAAGGAGTTTATCATTCAAGAAATGCATAGTTTTAACTCCCAGCCATTTTACAATTCTCACTATTTTTTTTACAACTTCAAAGCTGAATTTTCATGAAGACTTTTTTTATTATTGCAGCTCTTTTTCTCTTCCAAAATCATGAAAATAAACTGAAATACGATGGATTTTGAAATGCAACAAATGTCCTTCCTCTCTGTGAGGCTGCAATATTGAGTTATAAAGCCTTAAATACGGTAATTCATAAAAAGCCAGATTCAGCTTCTGTGCAAGGGGGTTTATATTTTTCAAAATTGGCAGAAATTAGCGGTCAAGAAGTTGATTTATCAGCAAAAGGAAAGACAATTCTTCTATGGTGTAGCAGCATATTCAAGCAGTGCCGCTAACTGCCTGCCCTGATAACAGTCATTAACACAGCATACATGTCGGGCAACGACCGTAACCCGATAAGTTTCAGTCTGACATTGTTCTATGTTCTTACAAGAAAAGTTTTGTGACAAAGTGGAATTTACACACCGGACTATGCATAAATAACTAATGGGCAAATACACATTACACTTATTAATTTTAATTTTCCACATCCTATTTGATAAAAGTTATGTTTGATGTCACATTTAGGTGTCATTATTTGAGCCAAAAATCATTTAAATTAATTCAGTCTTAAATAACTTACTTGGGTTCAAGTGGTAGTTTTATTCTCACTATATTTCTTATGTGTGCTAAACTAAATGAACATGAATTAAAAGCATCAATCATTATCTTCTGATTATAAAACAATGAATACCAACTATCCCTGAAATCTCTCGAATATTGTGAAAAGACACACATACTGTTGCAGTTGTTGCCAGACATGTCAGCTATACTAACGACTGTTACTACAGCAGGCTGGTCTTGAGTGAGTGGCACTGCATGAATGTACTGCTACTACATAGAAGAACTGACTTTCCTTACGCTGATAAACCAAATTCTTGACCGCTAATTTCCGTCGATTTTGAAAAATATTAATTCAAATACTAAAAATACTTTCATGTCCAGTAAATTACAGCTGTTACCAATTTTTCATTTTTTATCTATTGATATTTCATCTTCTATGAAATGACTCTGTGTACACATTTTATAGGCAACAAAACTGTTCCAGTGTGTTACAGTGAGTACCTTTCGTATCCACCACTATTTTCATGACTTTTCTGTATCATTTGCGCTACTGATTTCATATTTTAGAATTATAACACAATTTCTTATCGTGCGGTGAGGGATTCATTTGTTCCCATTTCTCGTCCGCAGTTATCCATCGTGATGAAGGTTATGCTTAAGAATAACGTTTTCCTCAAAAATATCTGATGAATTAATTGGACAGTACAAGTTACCCCTAAGCAGTGATGACAACTTTCGAAATTCGATATAAAGCAGCATTTTCTTCCTTGTTTCACGGTCACGTTTCTGTTACCCAGTATCCTGAAAAGACATATACATATACTTTTTAAAATTATGATTTAAGGCAGTGTAGCCCATAGGCCAACCATATTTTTTTTCTTAATTTGTTAAACCAGCTACACAAGTTTCTTCTTTAGTAACACAATCACACCATTGGATAATAAACATTGCCGAGCAACTAAATTGAATGAAATAATCTGTTACATTATTTGTTTTCTCAACAGACTTTTAAACACACACCTTATGAGGTGCTCACCAACTATATGAAATCAAATCAAAGAGAAGGGGTGTTGTGGCACACTCAGAACTTAATATGCACAAAGTTTTTATTTTATAATTTCACCAACATTTCGGCAATAAAGCCTTCGTCAGGGTTCATTCATAAAACCAGACTTCATTCATTCACGCCATTTTATGTTACGTAAGATTCTCACAATTGGGCCAATGTTAATTGCGAGCGTATCCATTCCGCTCCCAATTTCATTCATAACTCCATATGGCAGTCAGGTGAATTACCCTGTTCATGCCTCTGCAAAACACAGCATTGTTTCACTAAAGGTCCGAATTGCAATAAATAACATCTCAAATCAAACTCAGTGTTTAGACCATTAGGGGCGAGAGAGCCCAGTTTGTTAATCCATTCTGCTTCCTTTTGTAAAAGAATTTTATCTAAGTCACCCCCTTGACGAGCTATCTCTACCTTTTCAATGCCAATATATCGCAATGAAGCCAAAGTTTGCTCCATGAGTATAGAATGAGCTGCCAGAGGGTATCGTTCTTGCATCTAATGGTGCTCCTATGTTCCGCTATATGTTGTTTCAGTTGCCGTGTTGTCTTTCCACTGTACCTCTTCCCACAAGGACATGAAATTAAATAAATCGCACCCGTAGTTATAAACGTAATGTCTCTTTTTATTGGGATCTTTTTGTCTGATCTTGAATGCTTAAAATCATGGCATCTATGCGTACTGTTTCATTGGGCACATGCATTGCACTTATAATTACCTGGGCGGATTTGAGCAAGTAAACCAGTGACATTTGTGGATTTTCCTGGGATCAGGTCTGAACGAACCAGCTGATCCTTAGCGTTTTACCGCGTGAAAGTGATACTTGTGGTGGATCAAGAAAAAGGTTTCTCAGTGATTTGTCAGTTCGAAGAATATGCTCATGTTTTCGTTGTATAGGTTTCCTGAATTCTGGAGTTGGATCTCCTCTCGACTTCTGATAGAAGCAGTTGCTTAATTGTTTACGACATTCTGAATAGGGATGACTACACAAGGGAATCACAATTGCCCCGCCTTCATCAGCAGCTATAATTACAACTTCCTTATCAGCTTGTAGATCATCTAAAGCCATTCTTTCTTCCTTTGTGATGTTATGACATTGATTAAAATCAAAATAATAATAATAATGATAAAATAATATAAATGGATACATATAGTTTAAAATAAAAAATGTTTAATTTTGCATGTAAGAATAGTGGACATACGAGTTTTCGTTTCTTATCAGTAACTCGAATCGCGTAAAAAAGGACTTACGCGCTAATGGGAGAATAGACCCCTTTGTGCATATAAAGTTCAGAGTGTGCCAAGACACCTTCTCTTTGACATTATTTGTTTTCCATTATTTGTTTTTAACTGCCGGTGGCACACAGTGCATATGGTCTGTCCAAAATCTGCCGCATGAATTCAAATTTTTTAATGTACTCATGGCAAAGTCAAGACAAAACAAATGGAAGGAGTTTCACAAACACATCAGAGATTGTGGAGGTCTCCACTGGAGTGAAAGGACTTCCTGTTTACTCACAAAAAAATCACAGAGCTGTGTGGAAACAAGGTGTCAGGGCATGGCTGACAACTGCTTCAATCGCACATCTGTTCAATCATTTTCTGTGATTAAAAAGTTTTCAAATAATTAGAATAAGCTATTGGCAATTAAACATGCAGATTTATTCCAAGTACAATGTTGCAGCGATTAAATAGAAAATTCACTTTACAAAAAGAGATAAACTACTTTGTTAACATTCATATATACATACAGCACATCCTGCACTAACCTTTGCTTCATGATTGTATAATTGCAACAAAAGAAAAGATAAGCAAAGCTATCTTCAACTGACACATTGTTTCATAATGACAATTTAATTAAATAATTAAAACTGTTCAAACCAATCATTAGTTTCAAGGGAGGTTCTGTCACTCATCAGTTTTTAGCTCACCAGCAGCTACTGTTCACTGTTACAGTTCAATCCTGGGTGATAACTTGTCTTTTAACCGCGCCTATATTTCTCAGCACAGTATGCGGTGGAAACGCAAACAAGATCTGGGGTTTAGGTACGGTTCTTACAGGTTAGATAACAGTTTTAGGAGAACTATACCAAAAGCAATAGGTAGAAACGCAGATTTACAGCCACTCTTCAGGCTTTGACCATTAACACATCATCTGAATCTGTCTTCTAATCATAATGTTTTAAGAATAATATTTATTTTGCTCTTTTGCAGATTCGAATGACTGCGCTGAGTGCCCAAAAGAATACTGGTCTAATGCTAAAAGAGATAAATGTGTTTTAAAGACTGTTGAATTCTTGTCATTTAAAGAAATAATGGGAATGATGCTAATTAGTTTTTCCATTTTTGGTGTATGTGTAACAACATTTGTGGTGGCGCTGTTCTTTTTAAAGAAGGACACACCCATTGTCAAATCCAACAATTCAGAGCTGAGCTTCCTGCTGCTCCTTTCATTGAAATTGTGTTTCCTTTGCTCTCTTACCTTCATCGGCCAGCCCTCTGACTGGTCCTGTATGCTGCGCCACACTGTGTTTGGAATCACCTTTGTCCTCTGCATCTCCTGTGTTCTGGGGAAAACATTTGTGGTGTTAATGGCCTTTAAGGCAACACTACCAGGCAGTAATGTCATGAAGTGGTTTGGGCCTCTGCAGCAGAGACTGAGTGTTCTTGCTTTCACTCTCATACAGGTCCTTATATGTGTTCTTTGGTTAACAATATCCCCTCCTTTTCCCTACAAGAACATGAAGCACTACAAAGAAAGGATCATTCTGGAATGTGATGTAGGATCAGCTGTGGGGTTCTGGGCTATACTGGGTTATATCGGGTTCCTCTCTATACTGTGCTTTGTTTTAGCTTTTCAGGCTCGAAAGCTGCCTAACAACTTTAATGAAGCAAAATTTATCACATTCAGTATGCTAATATTTTGTACAGTCTGGATCTCCTTTATACCAGCTTATGTCAGCTCACCTGGAAAGTTCACTGTTGCAGTGGAGATCTTTGCAATATTAGCATCTAGCTTTGGCTTGTTATTTTGTATATTTCTTCCAAAATGTTATATCATATTATTCAGACCAGATCAAAATACGAGAAAACATATAATGGGAAAAAAGATGTGAAATCAATGATTTTCCACTCCATGTTGCTTTAACCTCTTGCACTCCAAACTTGCCATTGAAGGGACTTTAGTACTGCTTTCACCTTGCCTTAAAGCGCATTGCATCTTCAAATCCATTCCCATTTAGGTTTCCTATTTAGCAACTGAATTTTAAATTGTTCAGTTGCAAGGGTCAATCCGTATCCTTTTCCCCTCAGCTTGCTTTACTGTTCATGCAGTGCAGTAACTATCAAGAATTTTCCTATCATCATTAAAAGGAACATAAAATCTCAATTTCATAAGAAGCTTCTGAATTCCTGCAACTCATAAAGCTGAGTATTTTTTTTTTTCACTTCTGCGTCCGATCGGCTTGATTTGCCTGAGCAAATATTTGAAAAAAAAAAAAAGATTTTTGCCGACTCCCGTCCATGTGTTAAGTTGGCTTATGTAAAACTAAAACTGTCTTTAACCACTGATATTACCATAATGCAGGTGAGCACTCAACCTGTTTCCAAGTAAATATCGGATAATAAATTGAATTTACTGCGCAAATATTACTTCTTTAATTATGAATATATTTGTTTAAAAAAGCAGGGTAGTCTCATTCAAGCAATTAGGCCTGCTTTACAAGGGAGCCCTGCCAATAAAGATCATATAAACAATAATATGCTATTCAGAACAATAACAAAAAAAAGAAAGGGTAAGACACATATTGGATACAATACCTAGACATGTATATACACAAATAAGTATCGAAACAAACAAGAATTGAGATACAGTATCAGATATGAATAAACAAGAACAATCATAGTGCAAGAAATCAATCAGCAGGTTGAAAAGAACAAATATTTTGTTTCAGAGTTACAAGTTACAAACAAGGATTTTTTTATGGCTTCCAGTATTGAATGGTATAATTTACTAGCTAAGAATGAGAGTTACTGTTTTTATACAAACCCCAAATCCAGTGAAGTTGGGACTTTGTGTAAAACGTGAATAAGAATAGAATGCAATGATCTGCAAATCTCATAAACCCTCATTTTTTCACTATAGAACATAGACAACATATCTGATGTCTTACCATTTCATGGGAAATATTTGCACTATTTGAATTTGATGGCTGCAACACATCTCAAAAAGGTTGGGAAAGGGGCAACAAAAGGATGGAAAAGAATGAAATGAATGAAAAACAGCTGGAGGAGCATTTTACAACTAATTACCTAGGTTAATTTGCCAAATATCAGTAACATCACTGGGTATAAAAAGAGCATTTTAGAGAGGCAGAGTCTCTCAGAAGTAAAGATAGGCAGAGGCTCACCAATTGGCAAAGAAACAAAAAATTTGAAAAATTGTGGAACAATTTCAGAAAAATGTCCCTCATGTAAAATTCCGAAGATTTTGAATATCCCACCATCTTCAGTGCATAATATCATCAAAAGAGAATCGGGAGAAATCTCTGCGTGCGCAATGGACAAAGTCGAAGCTCAGTATTGGATGCTCAGGATCTTCGGGCCCTCCGGCAGCACCACATTAAAAACAGGCATTTTTATTTTAAAGTATTTCTGTCATTTCTACTGTAGTTTACAAAGTAAATCAGAGTATCTAGGAACATTTAATTAGTCATTCATTACTTCCTGTTTACTTGGGGTATAAATATGATGTGACACGGAGACCATTTCTCTTATCCGCTCTTCAACATGGGAAAGACAAAGGAACACACCATTCAAGTAAGGCAGATGTGTGTCGACCTTCACAAGTCAGGCAATGGCTACAAGAAAACAGCCACTTGCCTGCACCTGCCCATATTTTCAAAGGAATCATTAAGAAGTTTAAAACAACTGGAACAGTGGTAAACAAGCCTGGAGGAGGACATAAGGTTATTTTGCCACCACGCACAGTGAGGAGGATGGTAAGAGAAATAAAAAGTTCTCCAAAGCTCACTGTTAAAGAATTGCAACAAATGGTAGTATCTTGGGGCCAGAAGGTCTCAAAAACATCCATCAGGTGCTATCTACATGCCAACAAGCTGTTTGGGAAGCATGCACGGAAAAAACCTTTTCTCACTCACAATCATAAACGTCTGGAGTTCGCTAAGCGGTACTGGGACTTCAAGTGGGACCGTGTGCTTTGGTCAGATGAGACCAAGATAGGGCTTTTTGGCAACAAACACTCTAAGTGGGTCTGGCGGAACACAAAAGATGAGTATGCACAAAAGCACTTCATGCTCACTGTGAAGTATGGGGGAGGATAGGTGATGCTGTGGGCCTGTTTCTCTTCCAGAGGCCCTGGGAACCTTGTTAGGGTGCATGGCATCATGAACGCTTTGAAATACCAGGACATTTTAAATCAAAATCTGATGGTCTCTGCCCAAAAGCTGAAGATGGGTCGTCACTGGGTCTTTCAGCAAGATAATGACCCTAAACATGTGGCCAAATCTACACAGAAATGGTTCACCAGACGCAGAATCAAGCTCCTCCCATTGCCATCTCAGTCCCCATACCTCAACTCCATTGAAAACCTGTGGTGTGAGCTGAAGAGGAGAGTGCAGAGGAGAGTACCCTTGTTGCTGGATGATTTAGAGAGATTGTGCAAAGAGGAATGGTTGAAGATCCCTCTTTCTGTATTCTCCCATCTTGTGAAACATTATAGGACAAGATTAGGTGCTGTTTTGTTGGCAGAAGGGGGTTGTACAAAGTATTAACATCAGGGGTGCCAATAATTGTGGCACACATGACTTGATGTAAAAGAATTATTTCTTAATGTGGGATTTTTTCCCACTGAATAAATGCACTTGAATAAAAGGTTGTATTTTCCTCTTTTTTGTCATTGTGGTCCTATATTATTTAGAAAAAAACTGAATTTATTAGAAGCTAAAGAACACATCTTAACCAAGGTTGCCAATAAGCATAGAGCGCAGTCTATGTGTGGCCCAGACACTCCCACTTTTATTGGCAGCGAATTGGTATTGTTTAAATATTTTTTTATCTTATGTGATTGGACAATTCTTGTGGCAGTAATGTTCACACCCACCGCGACGCTTCGTCTCGACTGTCAAATCATCCACCGCCTTTTCAACCTGGTAGATGAGCAAGATGGCATGTTCAAGTGAAAGCGCAGAAACTGAACACAATTTGGTTCTTTCCTTACAATAACAGCCTTTCCCAAGGCGTTCACTGTAGGAACAAAGGAAAACAAAGGGGCTTGACCTGGACCGACCCGATTTAACGATTCAGCAGCAGGAAAGTGATCGTGGATGAGCTTACGCCTGAGGCTTCTCCCGCACTTGTTACAACAAACGGAGTTGGCTTGCTGGATATGGCGTTAGCAATGCCTTTTATTGCTTTCCCTGTTTGTTGTTCCAATTTGGCAAATTCCACAGGAAGTGTGACCAATTGACAACTTTTATTTTTGAACCAATATAAAATGTTTCATCTCTGTATGCATACGCATGCATGCGCAAGCAAATTTTTACTTCCTGGCCTTCTAGAATTTTCACCAACTCGCCTCTGTGTCCCTCATCAAAAAGGTAAAAATTTCCGTCCACAGTAATAACGTTAGCAACAACCTGTAATCTTCGTACAGCACTGCTGTGAATGGCTGCTGGCAGGGTATTCAAACCCTTTTGTGCAGATGTGGCCCACCCGGATCAGTTATTGGACTTTCACAGCCAAGTTCGAACACAATTTATTTTATGGACAAGTTCACTCCAATCCCTGGATGGATCAAGCCAACCTTGATTTGACTTAAAGGGGTTGGCACATCCATACTACAGAGTAGCCCAAAAAAGTGTCCCTCCTTCCTCTCAGAACTCCAGGATGGATGAGGGACTTGGAAATGAGTGGGCAGGACTGACTCATTATCCAGTGTATGAATTTTATTGTCACAAAATAATCCTGGGTAAAAACTGTTCATTTCAGGTCACTGTTCAAGAGTAGATTTACAGACTTTTAACAAAGCCCTGCTTATTGTGGATAAGCGGGTTGGTCACTGGTGTGCCTTCCCTTTTCTCTGCTCATCGTGCCATTATTGGCGTTGGCTCAGACCATCTTGTCAGCGTTTGAGTTTTCAATTTTAAAATTTCATCCTGTTAAGCACGGTGGGACCTGTTGTTCACACCTTCTGTGGAATCTGTCATTTATGTATATAAATATGTAATTTACCATAGCTGTAAGGTGCTGGAAAAGCATGGAAATGCACCTTGAAAATCCTTGATAAGAGCCTCAAATTTCACTTTGGAAAAGGTGTACGAAGCTGTAGACAGCATTACAGAGCTGTGTTTTTAGATTTGTGTTTTGTTTTTTGTTTTTCTGTTTTACTATTTCCCCCCGATTGTTTCCATTTTTAAAAAAACATCAAAATTCCAGTTAGTTGGTGGACTATCTTTAACATGACCGCTTTTACAATCAATCTGAAAGTAATGTAAGGACAGATACAGTGATCTGTAAGTAATGTAAGGACAGATACAGTGATCTGTAAGTTATGTAAGGACAGATTCAGTGATCTGTAAGTAATGTAAGGACAGATACAGTGATCTGTAAGAAATGTAAGGACAGATACAGTGATCTGTAAGTAATGTAAGGACAGATACAGTGATCTGTAAGTAATGTAAGCACAGATACAGTGATCTGTAAGTAATGTAAGCACAGATACAGTGATTTGTAAGTAATGTAAGGACAGATACAGTGATCTGTAAGTAATGTAAGGACAGATACAGTGATCTGTAAGTAATGTAAGGACAGATACAGTGATCTGTAAGTAATGTAAGCACAGATACAGTGATCTGTAAGAAATGTAAGGACAGATACAGTGATCTGTAAGTAATGTAAGGACAGATACAGTGATCTGTAAGTAATGTAAGGACAGATACAGTGATCTGTAAGTATTGTAAGCACAGACACAGTGATCTGTAAGTAATGTAAGGACAGATACAGTGATCTGTCAGTAATGTCAGGACAGATTCAGTGAAGTAATGTAAGGACAGATACAGTGATATGTAAGTAATGTAAGCACAGATACAGTGATCTGTAAGTAATGTAAGGACAGGTACAGTGATCTGTGAGTAATGTAAGGACAGATACAGTGATCTGTAAGTAATGTAAGCACAGATACAGTGATCTGTAAGTAATGTAAGCACAGATACAGTGATCTGTAAGTAATGTAAGGACAGATACAGTGATCTGTAAGTAATGTAAGCACAGATACAGTGATCTGTAAGTAATGTAAGCACAGATACAGTGATCTGTAAGTAATGTAAGGACAGATACAGTGATCTGTAAGTAATGTAAGCACAGATACAGTGATCTGTAAGTAATGTAAGGACAGAAACAGTGATCTGTAAGTAATGTAAGGACAGATTCAGTGATCTGTAAGTAATGTATGGACAGATACAGTGATCTCTGGACATGTGGACATAGGGGATACATCCTCAATTCATCATAACAAGAGCCATCTGGCAATGGCGGATCCCCCGGTTGTAGGCTGTGTAATCTACAGGTTGTGTGGACAGACGGACGGACCGAAACCCCCAAAAGGCACAATTAGACCATAAGGAGAAGCTCCATACCAAATTGGGTGTTTGTAAGTGGTATAGTTTTTGAGTTCTGGTCCGGAAACGATTTTATTACAGACAGACGGACGGACACACTGATCGCTGTATAAAAAGGGTAAAAACCTGATCAAATCTTAAGGCCACATTTTCCTTCTTAATAACTGACTGTCGACATCAAAGCAGCTGTCAGGTGTGCAACGCCAAGGTAAATTGCGCCCCCTCCCAAAAATTTTTATCACCAGCCGCCACTGGGTGGTAGTACCAATACTTTTATTTGCTTGCTGCCGAGAACATTTCGGTTAGAACTCTGCATGGAGACATGTTAATGGGGGTTCAAGTTGGGGGGTGGGGTGAGTTGGGGGGGTGCATTTCTAAACATTCCTAACAGATGCAATAATATTGATGCAATAATCAATAACAGAGAAATAATGTGAAGCATATCAGTCAAAATTTGTATTTTCCCAAGTTTGATACTCTCATTGTATAACAACAATAATCGGTTACCACTAACAGTGTGTCTGCTGAGTATTGAGTCAAAATATTTTTGATAAAACTTCAAATAATACAGAATATAACAGGCATATTTACTAAAAAGATGTAATGGAGTTTATAATAAAATTATAGGCAACATATCATAAAGCACCATATGAATTGAAATCTGCGTAAAAAGCTGCATAAAAATCATATTCAGTTGCATCTGAAAAACAAATATACAATGCTGATGTATCACTTTTTACAAGCACAACATAACGGTGAACGTTCAGAAACAACAATAAATGTCACAAATATTGTGTCATCAGAATGAGGCGTACGTGGGAGTAACTTATGCATGCTGAAATATCTATGTCATATTTCAGATGTATGGATGAATTTTAATGTCTAATCACTATGTCAGTTGACTTCCGGACAATGTCGCAAGAACTTCTCAAACGCGAGATCTTCTCACCTTAAAGAGTGTCAGCCAATATCTGTATTGATTTATAGCCAGGTTTACATTGGTTTTTACAGTGCTTTGTTCAGGCAATAAAAAATATAGGATCAAGTGTGACATAATTTGTGGTCAAGGGAATAGGGAAGTAGAAATATTAGACGTCTGGAAATGTTTCCACCACAGGAAAGACAAACAAATAATCATGGAGCAAAAATATGAAAATATGGCTTAAAACTGGATAGCAGAAACAACGAATGTCCTGAAAAGAATTTCATAATTTTGAGTATCAAAGTTATCGAGAAGCTGGTCGTAGTATCCTTAGGAGACGGCGATAATCACCGGCCGCCGGCTACTGTTGAAAGCCCTGTGTATTGACTGCCAATTGAACATGTGTTATATTGTCTGTCATGATGAGTAATAATCAGCATTTAAAATTAACTTTGCACAATATATGGTCAAATCAGTGTATACTATAAATCCAGTATAACTGGATCAGAATGTTTTTAGTGAGGCAATGTCTTCTTATGCATATAATTGAATTCAATTTCTTTTTTACTATTTCTTTAACGTGAGGGGACCAATTTAAATTTTGGCTCAGAGCTACTCCCAGGTATTTAATCTTAGTTACAAATGAAAGGTGAAAGGATAGAAAATGTATCAGCAACTGGAGCGTGTTTCTTTTTATTCTACCCATGAATAACATCACTCTTGATTTGTCTGCATTTAAGACCAGTTCTCGTAGAACAATTGACTTCACACTTGAATGTCTTTTTGAAGCTGTTTTTGAACTGCATGTTTACTATACCCTGATGTGAAAACAGCTTTATCGTCAATGTATAAAGAGATATTAGTTTGAGAGTGTAATGGGAGCTCACAAATATAATTAATGTACAAACAAAATAGTATAGGACCAAGTTTAGATCCTTGACGTACCCCTGAATAAACAGGAAGAGAGTCACTGACCACACCTCTTAAGGACATGCGCTGCATTCTTCCTGTTAAGTATGATTCAAACCATTGTAATTCCATTCAATTCAGTGTTCGAAATAAGTGGTTATCCGGTTGTCTAGACAACCTGAAATAGATTCGGACAACCTAAGCTTCTCAAGAGGTTGTTCGTTGGACAACTAAATATCCCGGCAGTTTTATTCATTTGAATTTGTCAGAATTTTATTCAATTCTCACTGTAATGGACGCGATCATTTTGGTCATATGTGGGCCTATTGTGTGTAACTTTCATGCATCTAGTACGAGCTAGAACGTGAGTCTTTTTTTTTTTTAAATAAAGTACTGTGGCAAACAACGGCGTAAAGATAGACCGCAGTGTGCACTACAATTCAGGCTTGGGCAATGTAGTCAAGGAAAACTTGTGGCGCGAGCCAGCAGGATGTAACCGTAAACAACCTGAAGGAATGTAGAATCAAAAATGTAACAATTAGCATCTTCCTTGTGGTGAATTTTATGCGCTCATATTATAAGCATTAACGTATTATATGCATAATCCAAGTTCAATCAAAATTACTGCTGTGAGTGTGGCAGTAAGCTCTCTTCTGGCATGAAACTTCACTGCTCTCTGACGCCGAGAGAATTTTTCAATCCAAATTTGACTAATCGAATTTGAGCAATGTTGAATCTGAACTTCTTTTTTTTAATTATTATTTATTTATTTATTTTATTTTTTTAAATAATTTGGCATCTCCAATCCCACCCGAATCTGGAAAGCCCAATTGGTGAACTATGTACAAGGCTTGCTCGTTTGCGACCCCTTGCTGCCAATTCAGGAGAATGAAGACAGTTCATAGCTCTCCTTCGAAGCACATGCCTGTCAGGCACTGCTTCTTATACACTCATTGGTTGAATTTTCGCAAGTTCAGAAAGAGGGCGGAGGATATCCGTACATGAACAGACTTAGAATCTTCCTGACGAGTGCCTGTCTGGCCAACAGGAGGCGCTTGAGCAAAGAACAAAGCTATTTATTTATTTCCTTTTCCGGCAGTCCCTTCCCAATTTGAAGCCCTGTAGCGCAATGGCCAATTGTGCGCTACTCTGAAAAAGCTACCAACCACTGCTGGTTGGTATGACTGGGGCTCGAACCCGCGATGTGGTAGTCACATTTGCAATGCAACGCAGTCAGTGAGCTATCCGTCAGCTCGAATCTGAACTTTTTCTACTTTAATTTTTCAGATCTAAATTTGACCAATCGGATTTCAGTAACGTTGCATCTGAATATTTTAAACTTTTTTATCTGGTTTTGACCAATTTGAATTACAAAAGAAGCATTGAATTTATATGATTAGTATACTTTGATTTAAAAGAGATTACTCAATATCATTAGTTTGTCATTGACCTTGCAATATCAATATCCCAAACTTTTTTCGAAGAGTATATATGTGTGTGCGTCTCATATATGTGAATGCAAACATGAACATGCACACATACACACACACGCACACTTTGCAGGTTAGACATAAGCATTTCCAATATATGTCTATTTGTGACAAGCCTCATTATCAGATCAAGGCAGCACCATACTTAGGTAACTAAAAAGTGTTGAAAATGATCACTCTTTTTTAACAATGTAATTATTTTTCAGTATCTGTTGTTTCTAGAGTGTGCACCACTTTATTTTGCTTATCCTGGGATTCATACCTTCGAGGATCTGTAATCAATGGAGAGTTACAATTGCTGTATTTAAACCACTGCAACAATGAATCTGACATGTGCAGTGGCATGGCTTTGAAATTCATTCTGTTGGCACAGGCAGTCCTCTGGGCTGCAGCACAGAATCCAGCCTGCAGAATACTGGGGAAGGCAACAAATCCCAGCTTCCACCAGCATGGAGAGATCAATATTGGTGGAATCTTCTCTTTGCACAAAATTCCTTCGGAAACAAGCTTCACATTTGACAACAAACCCAAGCCCTTGAAGTGTTCACGGTGAGCTTAAATATGAATTAACATTTATCCATTCTTTATATGTCCGTATTTTTGATTGAAGCATTGCTCTGATTCCACTGAAACCAATGGTCATATCAATATTTCATACAACAGAAGTAAAATACATCATTAAAACTCAAAATTATGTTTTGGACTTACGTCTAGTCAAAAGTCTTCATAAACTGCACCCTATATTAGGGCTGCGCCGATTCAGGAATTACGATTATTTTAAGCGCAATAAAAGTAACTGCCACTATGAGGCCGACAGACGAGCTTGCTTATTACTTTTTCTATGACATATACCTAATGTGGTCATTTGAAATGCTTCTGGGAAGAAAACTTTGATTTGAAGTCCACTAAATACCAGCGAGGTTGGTCAGCCTCCATGGCCTTCGCCTAGTTAGCTTAGCTTAAATCAATTCCCCTGTACTTAGCCTAACTTGCAATCAAGCCATTTAACTGACTAATCAAAACCAAAATGTGGCCTCTAATGATAAAGAGATAATGAGCAGCAGACAGACCTAACCAGGCTACCGTGTTAGATTGAAAGAATGTCAATAATCTGAATAAATAGCAGACCTCTGAATTCCACCTCTCATCGAGGAACTTTGGATGTATTATTAAAGGTATTTCTTTAAAAAGTGAAATTATGTTAAGATGGCCCTGGTTTTAAGCACTTAAAAATAGAGGCTACATGAAGTGGAAAACATTTTGTGAAGCATACCAAACGTGAATGCAAGAGAGAATATGTTTGCGCCAAAGATTTGGTAATGCACGTTCAGGCGAATCTTTGCTGCAAATTTATGGCATTTTTTACTAGATAATTGAACAAGATTAATTTAAAATAAAGTAACTCATAGCACATGATTTTATTTACTTTTGAGCGTATAAACAGTGAAGGTGGAAAACATTTTAAGCGTATCGAACGTGACAAGTAAACTGTTAATGCATCCGTACGCTTCGCAGCGGAATGCAAAATTATAAATAATCTAGCAAACACATTCAGGCAAATCTGTCGTGTTTCATGGTTATTAAAATTTTAAAATGCGACAAACAAAAATGATATATAGATTAATCACTGTCAACCTATTTAAATTGTTAGCCTTGAGCGAATCAACTGTTCGATTGCAAATTGAAAAAAGTCATTGGGAAAGGGGTGAGAGCAATTGTCGGGTAGAGGATGGTGACTTTGCAGACCTTAACTTTGCGTTGTTCAGCACTTAATTTGCCTGAATGATTGCTAGATTATTTCTAGTTTTACGATTGGCTGAGCTGCGTGTGAACAATTAACATGTGCAGTTCGATAAGCTATGCTTAAACACAATTTTTTCCACCTTCACTTTATGCTATTTAGTCGCTCAAAAGTAACCAAAATCGAGAGCTATGAATTACTTTTTCAAATTTATCAATGATCAAATAAAAAAACAAACAAATTTGCGTTTGTTCGAACGTGTTTGCAAAGTCTTCGCTGAATTTATCTACTGTGTGCAATGCAAAAATTATTTATCTCACTGTCTTGTTCGATCCGCTTCACAAAATGGTTTTCACTTCGCGCATGTTTTGAAATGCTTAAAAACCAGGACCATCTTAAAATGATTTTAGTTTTAGAAAGTCTTTTTAAAGATAGGCAAGAATTATACGAGAGGTGTAATTCAGAGGTATGCTATTTATTCAGATTATTATGTAACACGACAGCCTGGTTAGGTCTGTCTGCTTCTCATTATCTCTTCTTTCTCATTACAGGCCACATTTTGGTTTTGATTGGTCAGTTGGCTGAATAAACTACTTGATTGCAATTTAGGCAAAGTGTACGGGAATTGATTTAAGTTAACCTAATTATGCCAAAGCCATGGAGGCTGTCCAACCTTGCTGGTAATTAGCGGACTTAAAAACACTTCCTGGAAGCATTTCAAATGACCGCATTAGGTATGTGTCATTGAAAAGGTAATAAGCAAGCTCGTCTGTCTGCCTCATAGTGGCAGTTTTTTTAATCGCGCTTAAAATAATCACAATTCCTGAATCAGCACAGCCCTACCCTATATAGCTGCTGTGCCAAACAGTAATTAATTTTTTAATTTCTAGCCTTAATTTCAGAGAACTACAGCTGTCCCAAACCATGATCTTTGCCATTGAAGAAATTAATAATAGAACGGACCTCCTCCCAGGTGTATTTCTTGGATATAGCATATATGATACCTGTGTGTCAACAATATTTTCTCTAAGAGCAGCAATGGCTATGATGAATGGTTACGAGGAAACACTCAGCGACACATCATGCTCTGAACCGCCAGTAGTGCAGGCTATTATTGGGGCAACCATCTCAACAAACTCCATTGCTGTGGCAGAAACTGTTGGACTATTTCAAATTCCAGTGGTGAGGCTCCTTTTTCTCCTTTCTGCAAAAAACTGTAAAGGACTGAGATTTAATAAAATAATGCCAAGGTATTTCAACCAGAGATTTACTTTTGTAAACATTGAAAGCAAATAAAAAACTGAGTAATATTTTACACATTATAATACCATCACCATAGTATTAATTTTCAATTTTTCGAATTACATAAACTCGAAGATTTACATTATTCAAAACTACAACCCCAATTCCAAAATAGTTGAGTCAAAGTTCAAATTGTGAATAAACTCAAAATGCAATGACTTTCAGATCACATTAGCCAATATGTTATTAACAATATAGAACATTGATAACATTTCAAATGTTGAAACTGAGACATTTTACATTTTTATCCACAAACTGAGCTTATTTCAAATTTTCTGGCGGCAATAGGTCTCAAAAAAGCTGGGACACAGGCAAAAAAGGGCTGAAAAAGCTATTTATATATAAAAGAATCAGGTGAAAGAACATTTAGCTAGTAATTAAGTTAACTGGCATCAGGTGTGTAACATGACTGGCGATAACAGAGATGTGTTAGAGAGGCTCAGTCTCTCGGAAGTAAAGATGGCCAGAGGCTCTTGAACCTGTGAAGGCTTGCATAAAAAAAACTGTGGAATACTTTAAAAACAAACATTTAATTGCAAAGGCTTGAATGTCTCATCATCGACTGTGAATAACATCATCAAAAGATTCAGAGAAACTTGAAAAATCTGTGTGTGTTCGAGACGAGGCCGAAGACCTTCACTGGATGCCCGTAATCTTTGGGCCCTCACACACCACTTCATCACTCATTGGCATGATTCTGTCATTGATATTACTCAATGGGCCCAGGAATACAAGAAACCACTCTCTGTAAACACAGTCCGCCGTGCCATCCACAGATTCCACCTAACTCTATCATGCAAAACAGAGGCCATTGTTGAGCATGATCCAGAAGTGCCGCCGTGTTCTGTGGGCCAAGACTATTTTAAAACGGACTGTAGCAAAGTGGCAAAGTGTCCTGTGGTCACACAAGTCTAAATTTGACGTTGTTGGAAATCGTGGGCGTTGTGTCCTCCGGGCTAAAGAAGAGAAAGGCCACCCCTCATGTTATCAGCGCTCAGTTCAAAAGTCAGCATCTCTGATAGTATGGGGATGCATTAGTGCATATGGTGTGGGACACTTGCATCTTTTGAAAAGCACCATGAATGTTGGAGGTTATATAAAGGTTTTAGAGCATCATATGCTCCCCTCCAGACGACATCTATTCCAAGGAAGGCCTTGCGTATTTCAGCAGGACAATGCAAAACCACATACTGCAGCTGTAACAACTGTATGGCTTCATAATAGAAGAGTCTGTGTGCTGAACTGGCCTGTCGGCAGTCCTGATCTTTCATCAATTGAGATAATTTGGCTTATAATTAAACGAAAAGTCTGTCAAAGGAGACCGAAAATTCTCCAGCACCTGGAAACCTGCATTAAACAAGAGTGGGATCAAATCTCAATGGCTAAACTCAAGAAACTCGTCTCCTCAGTGCCCAGGTGCCTCCACTCTGAGTAAAAAAAAAAAAAGAGGGGATGCTACATAATGGTAAACAGGCCCCTGTCCCAACTTTTTTGAGACATGTAGCAGCCATCAAATTTGAAATGAGCTCATTTTGTGGATAAAATTGTAAAATTTCTCAGTTTTAACATTTGCTATGTTATCTCTGTTCTATGTGAATAAAAAACTGGCTGGTGTGATTTGAAAGTCAATGGCTCTCATTTATCAAACTTGCGTACACCAAAAAAATGGGTGTACGCCAAATCTACCGCAAGAATCTGCATTTATCAATCTGAACATGAGCGAACGGTCCGCAAAAATCTCACGCCAGCTCTGACCAGGTGTACGCAAATCTGAAAACAGCTAACTACATGTAGGAGCGAGTGCAGCTGTCAAAATGAGTATTAAACCATATGCAGCGATGCGGACGTCATGCTGCCGTTCTTCTTAAATAAATAGACTAAATTAATGAATAAATAAATGAATAAAAGCAGGTTGTTCCCAAATATAAGTGTAATTAATTTCTCTACATACATGTCATTATTTATTTAATAAATAAATTGCACCTGTGTTGAGAAATTAGTTACTCTTATTTGGAAACAACTTGCTTGTCAGGTCAGACGGCTGACAGTTACAATCAAATTGATTAAACGCAATGCGCAGCTTGGCAGATATGCAGTGTATGTCAGATGCTCATCCAGTCAGATATATACTGATCAACAAAAGAAACGAAAGTTAGCCTAATTTAAGGCAGACTGGAAAATAAGTTTGCGCGTAATTATTTTAGAAAATCAAATTTATTACAAGCATGTGCACATTTACACTCGTTTCATCAAACTTATTTTTATTTTGCGGTCCCTTCGACTGAGTAACCATAAGAGTAGCCTACATTAACAAACAAGCTAGCTTGCGTTTCTTTATTTGCTCAGTATATAGATGCCTACGGACACTTCGACCGTGATCACATTTTGACAATAGCAGATCTTCTGTCCGAAAGGAGAGGAACTTTCGGCACATAGATCTCATCCGGGAAAGTGACGAGTGGCTGCTCGTTTTTTGTAGCACCCATTAAAATGTCATGGAGTAATACTGATAAAAGTACAATGAAGAGTGATCTCTGCAGACTGTATTTTACCAATTACCCTCATGGTGCTCTGATTGAGGCGGGGGGGACTCATCCATGTCCCCACCGGCTTGCGTTCCCACGATGGAGAGGTGCCCATCAGTGCTGTGACAGCTGGAGGTTTGAGTCTGGTTGGCCTCCACCGCTCCCTGCGCTGTTGCAACCCGTTTTTAGGAGGCGATCTTAAAATCGGACCACTTTTTTAACTTACATATAAAGCATTTGGACTGTCAATTATGTAGGCAATATAACATGAAATATCTTGGATCTATAAATTGAATTTATCAAGGCCGATGTTATTCGCACTTTTACGTGTGGCCAATGCTAAATCTTTTCTTGACCACACTTGTAAGTGCGCAAGTTGTTGACCATCCCAGTGCCGCTTAGAATAAGTTTGGCCAGGAAAAAATTTTAGCTTTGGAATAAGTGTGGGCAATGGAGAAAGGTGCGTCTTGGCCACAATAATAAGCGCGTCTAACAAGAATTTTGGTCATTTAAGTGTGTCCAAGCACAAAAATTAAGTGCGAATAGTCACTTCGATTTATTAATGAATTAAATCAAACCTCTGCTGCACTCCGGTTTTCCACTCCAACGGTGTTTACTACTGCAGCAGCAATAGCAATAGCCTACTCGGCTCCCTTTTTGCCACTCTTAAGACTTCCAAATAAAATAATTTTGTTTTTCTCCATCTATCGTCGGCCTGCTGATAAAACCTTGTATCTTCGAAATGATAAACTTTACAGGAGAGCAAAAAAAAATTTAAATTAAAATTTAAGGTTTAATTTTGCATGCAAGAATGAAGTTGAGCTGTGTTCGGGTAGGATGACTATTTTTCCTCCAAGAATGTATCCAATCAATGAAATTTTGTATTTTGCAATGTTTATGCTGTTATCGTGGACTTACAAGTTTTTGTTTCTCATCAAACTGTAGATACGAGGTTTATCAGCAGGCCGACGATATTTCCTCCTCAGTTAAGCTCTCTCTTCTTTGCCGTCTTTCGAGAGTCCATGTCATAAAGTGAGCATGAATTTTTAGGGGTGTGTCATGTAAATTACGATGGTTTCTGCCGCCAGATTTATCAACGCCACGGCAGTTCTGCACCAAAATCTGCGACGTACACACTTTTAATAAATCAGACGCGACACCTGGCAAACGATGATATTTACACCAGAATCTACACCAGATCCTACGCAAGTTTGATGAATGAGAGCCATTGTGTTTTGATTTTATTCACAATTTACACTTTGTCGCAACTATTTTGGAATTGGGGTTGTACATATGTTCCAACTTTTGGTATGTATTTTTTATACAGGTCAGTCACTTTTCTACATGTGCATGTCTGAGCAATAGAAAAAAGTTCCCGTCATTTTTCAGAACCATTCCCAGTGACTATTACCAGAGCAGAGCGCTAGCCCACCTGGTGAGGCACTTCGGCTGGACATGGATTGGTGCAGTGAGAAGTGATAATGACTACGGAAACAACGGCATGGCCACGTTTGTAAAAGCTGCTCAACAGGAAGGGATCTGCATTGAGTATTCTGAAAAATTCCATAGGACTGAGCCAAAAAATCTACTGAAGGTCGTAGAAGTTATAAAAAGAGGAACTGCAAAGGTAATCATAGCATTTCTTGCTCAGGGAGAGATGAATCACTTATTGGAGCAGCTGATCATTCAGAATATTACTGACCTCCAAATGGTTGGCAGTGAAGCCTGGATAACTGCAAGTGATCTCATAACACCATTAAGTTTCAGAATACTGGGAGGATCTATTGGCTTTGCTGTCAGAAAAGCTAAAATTAATGGCTTGAAAGAGTTTGTGCTGAAACTTCACCCTTCTAGAAATCAAGGCAACAATGTTATTATTGATTTTTGGGAAACTGCATTCCAATGTTCTCTGACCAATTGGACAAATTTACGACATGTTCCCACCTGCACTGGATCTGAAAGCTTGACTGATTTGGAAAACCAGTACACCGATGTATCAGAGCTGAGAATCTCCAACAATGTATACAAAGCAGTGTACGCTGTTGCTCATTCTGTGCATGACCTGCTGGGCTGTACCCCCTATCAAGGCTGTAGAAACAAAAGGACTCCTAAGCCCTGGCAGGTAACTCAATTAGCCCTTCTTGCAATATTAATAAAATTACCATTATGAACATAATAATCCATAATTCATTTTATTTCTTCGCAGATGCTTCAGGCTCTGAAAAAGGTCAATTTCACATTGGGAACGGAGGAGTATTTCTTCTTTGACAGTAATGGAGACTCAATAGCAAGATATGAGATTGTGAACTGGCAGCTAGGTGCCAATGGTTCAGTAGAGTTCAAAGTGGTTGGCCACTATGATGCTTCCTTACCATCTGGTCAACAATTTCTAATGAGTCCTGCAAATATTGTTTGGGCCAATGGACGAAAACAGGCAAGTATTCATGACAATTATGACAATGTGGCATGATGACACCAGTCATATAATGTGCTGCATTTATCGTGTGGCATCAATGCTTAAAACCACAAAGTTGACGACATGATGAAACGGGACAATCTCAGCTTTGAACCTGGCATGAAGCGTTATAGCATGTATCCTGAATTGAATGCTTTACATTTATTGCGTAGAGATGTGTTTATTAAGTGTTTGCTGTGAACTATCGACAAATCATTGTGTCTGTGCTGGGATGAAAATAATTAAATTAATCAACAGAGGCCTAGGTCTGTGTGCAGTGAAAGCTGTCCCTTGGGCACAAGGAAAGCTGTGCGGAGAGGAAGGCCTGTCTGCTGTTACGACTGTGTGCCCTGTGCTGAGGGAGAAATCAGCAATACCACAGGTCAGTGAATTACCAGTCAACACTTACCAAGAATATTTACATTTACATTATGGAGCGAACTATGAGGATTAACTCATTTTAATAAACATTTTCTGTTTTCTCACAGATTCTACGGACTGTATTAAATGCTCCGATGAATACTGGTCTAATGCTCAAAGAGATCAATGCATTTTGAAGACTGTTGAATTCCTGTCTTTTACAGAAATTATGGGAATAGTGCTTGTTATTTTTTCATTGTTTGGAACATGTATGACTGTACTTGTGGCTGCACTGTTCTTTATACACAAACACACTCCTATTGTGAAAGCCAACAACTCAGAGCTGAGCTTCCTGCTGCTTTTTTCATTGAAACTGTGTTTCCTTTGCTCTCTGACCTTCATCGGACGGCCCTCTGACTGGTCCTGTATGCTGCGCCACACTGCTTTTGGGATCACCTTTGTCCTCTGCATCTCTTGTGTTCTGGGGAAAACAATAGTAGTGTTAATGGCCTTCAGGGCAACACTTCCAGGCAGTAATGTCATGAAATGGTTCGGGCCTCTACGGCAGAGACTGAGCGTCCTTGCTTTCACTCTCATGCAGGTCCTTATTTGTGTGCTTTGGTTAACCATATCTCCTCCTTTCCCCAACAAGAATATGAAGTACTATAAGGAGAAGATCATTCTAGAATGTGATGTGGGATCAGCAGTGGGGTTCTGGGCTGTACTGGGTTATATTGGGCTCCTCTCCATATTGTGCTTTGTTTTAGCTTTTCTGGCTCGAAAGCTGCCCGACAACTTCAATGAAGCCAAATATATTACATTTAGCATGCTGATATTCTGTGCAGTGTGGATCACCTTTATACCAGCCTATGTCAGCTCACCTGGAAAGTTTACTGTTGCTGTGGAAATCTTTGCTATTTTAGCCTCCAGCTTTGGCTTGCTGGTCAGTATTTTTATTCCAAAATGTTATATAATTTTATTCAAACCTGAAAAAAATACAAAAAAGCATATAATGGGTAAAACACATTCCAAATCCCAATGAAATCTCATCAGCTTGCTAGCTTATTGGATTCATGGAAATGAGAACAGTGTCATCCTTTGACATACAGCTTTATTATGAAAACTGCATTTACATACATCAGATAGTGCTTTCCCATTTTACAATTGTGTATCTTTACTGGAATTGCAAACATGACAGTGAGTTTAGACGGCTCTAGACGGCTCCTAGATGAAACCATGCCACAAATAATCAAGGCTGATGGTGGGGGTCCTATTCAGTTGAAGAAAGGTCTACTTCATAATGTTTCCTGCACACATTCAGCAGCTTGGCAGTCTGCATGTGTCACAGTGCTGTCATTAAGAATATTCAGGATTTTTTTTTTCTAAATCAAGTCATTGACTACACTATTCTGTTTTTATCTATTGATTCCCAGCTCAGACCCTGGGACAATGTCAGATGAAATGTGGATTTCCCAGAGTTTTAGTAACTATCAATCACACTTATGCTACTGAATGTACAGCACTCACCCTTGCGAAATCAAGGAAGTAGAAAATAGATGTGCAGAGGTAGACTACAGAAATCTGAGCTAAACTTTGGTACTTTGTAAGCCATTGTCAAAGAGAATGAAGTGAGTTTATGTCATTGGTGGTTAATGAATCTAACAGCAAGACCCTCACTGAAAATAAAGCGAGCCCAGCTCATTTTTAATTTGAGGAGTATCGCACTGGCCTATGTTCATAAGGGTACGAATATTCTGTATTAATGCCCAGAGTGCCAACAGACTGTGCGCAGACTTTGCCTATGTGTAGCTGTGTGACATACACAACAGAGCCTTACAAGTGAACATCAAAAACATAAGGCTATATCACAATAAGGTGTCTGTGTGGAATTATAACAGTCCCTCCAGGAAGTTGTGATAACCCGATCACAACTAACGCAACTATTAACGTAAATTCAACCAATCCACATGAATTTTGCGCAGATTTAAAAAAAGCCTCAAACCATCACAACTTTCATTGCAACGTTTTGAAAAAGCTGCCAAAAAACCAAACATTTTAAGTCCTAACAATAACAAAAAAGCCTGCAAAATGCTGGAGGGACTATTATAATAAAACATCCATTAAATTCTCACTGACCATTGTATTATTTACTTACATGCGTTCAACTAAAGTCTGTTCCTTAGAGTAGCAAATTATATTTTTGCTATTCAAGACATAAAGCATGTACAAAAGTAGAATTGGCAAATTATTCAATGATAGTTTAGATTTTAGTTTCATTTTTATTATGCAGAGGCAGCCTTCAAATATGGACAAGCCCTTGAATGTTTCAACATACTTCGGCTTCTAAGCTAATACACAACTGGCTGGGATGTTCCCTAATCTGAATCTGATATTCAACAAAGCACTCAAATCATTGGTTCCATACTCATATTTTCCCCTCCAAATTTCTTCATTTATTTGTATTTGGAGAGCAACAAATGTATAATCCCTGGGAAAACGCTTTATTTACCACAATGTGCCATATTCCAATGACTTTGCATTTGAATATCACTGGTGTCGTCAACAAAAATGAAGTAAATTGGAGGACTGAAATAAACAACACATGAAGATGCTAATTAAATTGCCAATTATTATGCAATCAGTAATTGGATGTGGCAGTGTCAGTTAAGTTTTAATATATGCAATTGCTTTTTTCACTCTTTTCACTCTTGACCTGAGGCTAGTGTCATGAAGAGGGAAGCAGCAGGATGCACTAAAATAAAGCCTGGAACAGTTATTTTTATTTTAGTCTTTGTCCCAGATTTGGGAATGTTCCATTCCGCACAGCCAAAATTGCAGCCTTGAGCCTACTGGACATGCTGTATGGCAGCAGCCAGGAAAATTGTTGATCCAAACTCAATGGTAGCCACTGTGAGATCAGTGCAACTATTTGATCCTATTTGATCAGTGCAACTATTAGACCCCAAACTATACATTTCCCCAAGGCCGATTTAGCCCTGCCCAGCACCATGGTACAGAGTATGGTCCCGGTTTGGGGCAGAGGTGATCAGTGTCAGCACCAGATCTGGAATTTGGGGGGACACAGACACATCCTTTTTGAACAACAATTAGTCCTGGCTAGTTGTCAACCATTTTCCTTATTGACACATTTTCCAATCATGATAATAATCCATTGG
Source organism: Gymnothorax reevesii (assembly GCA_029721435.1). NCBI lineage: Eukaryota > Metazoa > Chordata > Actinopteri > Anguilliformes > Muraenidae > Gymnothorax > Gymnothorax reevesii. The sequence continues at coordinate 140,067,995 of CM056574.1, forward strand.
CAATTGAAGACATGGCCTGTCCCCCCATGCGATCTAACAGTGACAAAATAATGGGCTAAATTCAGTAAAGAAAAATAATTCCCTTATAAACAGGCCTATGTTTTATGAAAGACAAACTGCTACGGAACTTCTGCGCTACTTTATCCGCACATCAAATGATCTTACCTGCACCTCATGATCGTTTAAATTGTTGAAATCAAATAAAAGAGCACTCGAAACACCTTTGTACAATTTTCAATAATGCTCACTTACAAATCCATCAAAGTGCGCATCCAAATGGATGTAGGGAGACCTAGAAACACCTGACAATGTGGAGTGTTTTCGGAGGGAACGTAATGTTAATTTAGAACATGATTGAGCACAAGTCAGGACAAATGATTGTTTTAAAAGCCTGTGTCTGTGCCCCCCCTAATTCCAGTTTTGGCACAGACACTGGAGGTGATTAAACCCTGCGAAATTCCACTGTTAGCTGAATAAAAAGTGCCTACTGAACAGTAGTAATGTAATTATTTCATGTTGTCAAAATGTCAATTTCTGGTTGCATAGGGGATAACAATGAGGGGAAAAAACATGCAATATCTATTACTCTGAGTAAGCAAAAGATACCAATTGACCTTCCCAAGACAGGCTATGGTTTCCAAAAATCACAAAAGTTTACTGGATTCGGCCTCCCTTTGCTCGCATAGCAGCAAGGCTGGATTAATACCCCCAGGGGCCCCCGGGCACTGAAGCTCATGGGGCCCCCCTCCCCTCCCTAACACCCACACCTTCCAGAGAAGGCAATGACAAAGCGGAGACAGAACACTTTCTCTTCTTTTAAAAAATAAATATCAATGTTTTGTTTATTATGCTGACTGAATGCTTGAAACAATCTGTGTAAACAACAAACTTAACCTAACAAATGACGAACCATGCAACAAGAAAAAATGCACCTACATTTCTGGTGAACTAAACAATATAATTCCAGCGCTTTCTTGTGCTGCGTAACTTCAGTATAATAAACAGATCAACCAAGCAACCTCCCGCCAACTGAAAGTGTATGATCACTTCAGCAGCAAGTTAAGACGGGACTGCAAGTTCGAACTGATACCGGAAACACAATGTTCAATATGATAATTGGATTCTGAAGCACCTAAACCCATAAAATGACACTCACTAAGTGATGGGCCATGCAATCATATTTAGTGATCGACAGTATTAGTCCGGCACTGGCTTTTCTGGTGAAATCATTGCAAGTATTAGATAAAGGAGAAATAAAGCAGACAAGTTTTACTCAGACTAGGATCAGACCCAAACGAATTTTGATACGCGTAATACAATCAGGAGGTGAACGACAACGACGCATAATCAATGTGCGTCGTCAACCCTGAGCCCAAGGTCTATTTACTAACAAGATTCCGGTTTTTTAAAATCAATTTAATATTTTAATTACTGTATTAAACTAGGGCGGCACGGTGGCACAGTGGTTAGCATTGCTGCCTCACAGCATTGCTGCCTTACACCTGGTGTAATTCGGGTCTTCAGTGCGCTACTTGTCATTTTCCCCCCGCGAGAGTATCCTGACAAAGCAGAATCAAATCAAACTATTAAAAAGTTTAAGTTTTGCAAGAGTCCAGGTAGTTCCATTGCTACGAACGACTTATTTTTGTTAGCAGATAAATACACTTTCTGTGGCAATCAGGATGTGAATCTTCGCTTGGAAATGCGTTAAAAATGCGTTGTGGTTCGCGCACCCCTCAACTACATACGATTTTGGCGTGGTTAAAGGGGAAAAAAATCACGATAATAATGAGACGTTTCAGCTTTGAGCATAGATTCAATACGGCGACTGGGAATTGTTTTCAGTGAATTGTGTTCGCTAGCCTTATTACTGTGGCGAGTGGCAAAGCAATAACGGCGCGCGTCGCACATCAGAAGGATGAAATACCATCGAAGCTCGATTTGCTTTTGTTGTAATGTCGCAGTGTCCTCGCTTAAATGACTGTACCTTCACGCTAATGATCATTGTTTCGGTGCAAATAATTTTCTCTTCTCCTAATGAACGACAAAAAGCATTAAAAAACTTTCCAATCACGGAAGGCCCTTCCGAGCATGTGCCCAGATTGCCCATATGGTAGATCCCGCCCAGCATTGCAGTCTCAGTTCTTCTTTTCATGGGTTCCACAAGATATTGGTAACTACTCTGGTCTATGCCAACATACTTACATTGCATAATTTCAGAAGATTTTTAAGCTCTACATGCATGCTGGGAATTTTCCCGTTCTACACAGCCTAGAGGTGCGCTTTTGCATTCAGGTCCGGCAACTGGGTAGGCCATTGAAGCGTACTAGACCCTGTTATTTTCTTGATAGCAGTTTGCAATGACTTTTGCTTTACAATGTGATGCATTATCAATGCTAGAAATTGCAAATAGAAGATGGTGAATTTGTAAGCATAAAAGGAAACATGCGAAATATACAAAAATACATTGTCAGCAAAACATTCTGCATTCAAATGAGTATCTGTTGGTACTGAGAGGCCCAAAATATACTAAGAAAAAAATCCCCACACCAGTTTACAGCTTCACCTTCACCTTCACCGTCTGGACTGTTGACGAAAGAGAAATTGGGTCCATGGATTCATGCATTGACATCAAACTCGGATCCTACTGCCAATTTGTCACAGCAGAAATTTAAAAAAATCACCAGACAAGGCTAAGTTCTTCTGTTGTCCAGTACTGGTGAGCTTGTGACCACTGCATATTTTTGTCATTGACTGACTGAAGTTGAAGCTGACATGGTCTTCTGATGCAGTAATCCATCTGCCTAGAGGTTTGATGTGTTATGCATTGCAAGCTGCTTTTTTTTGCTCTGCTACATTGCAAAGAGTGGTTATCTAAGTTAGCACAGCCTTTCTGTCTGCTCGAGCCAACCTGGCTATTATGTGATCTTTCTCAACTACAAGATCTTTCTGTCTGCAGAGCTGTCACTCATTAGATGCTTTTTGTTTGGTCACCATTCTGTCAAAAGTAAAAAGAGACTGTTTAGCATGAATCACAGGAAATGACCAGTTCCAGAAGTACTCAAAGAAGCCCACATTAAGATCACATTTCTTTCCCATTCTGATGTTTGGTCTTAAGAGCAGTTGAACCCATTAGCTTGCATGACCTTATACATTGTACTGCTGGCAGAATATTGGCTTGATTGGATGATTGCATGAATATGCAAGTATACAGATGCACCTAATGAAGTGCTCAAGGAGTGTGCACGATACTTTAATTTGTGGTAAATTTGCCTGTTCTGCCCATGTTCAGAGTGTCTAACTACAACCCCAATTCCGAAATAGTTGGGACAAAGTGTAAATTGTGAATAAAATCAAAATGCAATGACTTTCAGTTCACATGAGCCAATATGTTATTTAAAATAGAACAAAGATAACATTTCAAATGTTGAAACTGAGAAATTTGACATTTTCATCCACAAAATGGGCTTATTCTAAATTTCTGGGCTGCAGCAGGTCTCAATAAAGTTGGGACACAGGCAAAAAGGGGCTGAAAAAGCAATTAATATGCAGTATAAGAAAATCAGCTGAAGGAGCATTTAGTAATTAACTGGCATCAGGTGTGTAACATGATTGGCTATAAAAGAGAGGCTGAGAGTCTTAGAGAGGCTGAGTCTCTCAGAAGTAAAGATGGCCAGAGGCTCTCCCACCTCTGAAGGCTTGCGTAAAAAAATTGTGGAATACTTTTTAAAAAATGTTCCTCAACGTGAAATTTCAAAGGCTTTGAAGATCCCATCATCGACAGTTCATAACATTATCAAAAGATTCAGAGAAACTGGAAAAATCTGTGCATAACGGACAAGACCGAAGACCTTTACTGGAGGCCCGTGATCTTTGGGCCCTCAGACGCCACTGCATCACTCACCGGCATGATTCTGTCATTGACATTACTAAATGGGCCCAGGAATACTTCAAGAAACCACTGTCTGTAAACACAGTCCGCCGTGCCATCCACAGATGCCACCTAAAACTCGATCATGCAAAAAGAAAGCCATAGTTGAGCATGATCCACAAGCGGGGTTGTGTCCTGTGGGCCAAGTCATGTTTAAAATGGACTGTTGAAAAGTGGCAAAGTGTCCTGCGGACAGACGAGCCCAAATTTGACATTCTTGTTGGAATTCATGGGCTTTGTTACCTCCGGGCTAAAGAGGAGAAACACCACCCCTCCTGTTATCAGCATTCAGTATTGGGATGCATTAGTGCATATGGGAGACTTGCATCTTTGAAAAAGCACCATGAATGCAGAAAGGTATATAAAAATTTTAAAGCAACATACACTCCCCTCCAGGCGACATCTATTACAGGGAAGGCCTTGTGTATTTCAGCAGGACAATGCAAATCCACACACTGCAGCTATTACAACAACATGGCTTCATAGTAGAAGAGTCCGGGTGCTGAACTGGCCTGCCTGCAGTCCTGGTCTTCTACACCAAATATGCAATCGGTCCAAAATTGCAGCCTGTTCTGTGTCCATAAGGAAATCTCACTGTTTTGCCAATAATTTGAGTATTATTTGGCCAATACTGTCACCATAGCAAGAAAAATTGATAAGTTTCAGAAGTGAAGAAGAACACATGTCCATACCAAATATGAAAGTCATCGGTCAAAAAGTACAGCATGTATAGAGTCCACAAGGGTGTGTCAGTTTCAGCACAAATATGCACATTTATTTGGCCAGTACTGTTGCCATGGCAACCAAAATTGAGAGGTGCTATAAGTGAAATGTAACGCATGGTTATACTAAATATGAAAGTAATCTGTCAAAAATTGCAGCCTGTACTGCGTCCCCAAGGAAATCTCTACGTTTTGGCACTAGTTTGCGTATTATTCGGGTAATACTGTTGCCATGACAAGTAAAGTCGATAGGTGTCATAAGTGAAGTACACGACATGACCATACCAAATGTGAAAGTAATCGGTGAAAAATTCTAGCCTGTAGAGCATCCACAAGGAAGTGCCTATGGACGCAGACATGGCGGCGGACGACATGCTGAATCCATAGTAGCCACCTGATTTTGTCCGGGGGCTAAATTAAGCAACCTTCAATCATTTGTGCCACAAACACTAACATTGAGCAGTATAAGCAAGCATAACTTAACTTGAACACCACATCAATTATTTCTTTGAAGCATTTATTCTATTTTATTAATATTCATTCTTTATCTCACAATGGTAACCTATCTCATGGTGTGGTATAACATAATTATCATTTCCTAACAATTACACTTTTATTTCAACATTTGTTTTTCAACAATTATTTCAATTTATGAAATAATAAATCAATTTATTTCTGATCATGTCTTCAATTAAATGTCTGTGGCTTTTACTTTGGTACTGCTTTATTGGCTGTTTCTTATCACATCAACGTGCAGTTGCATTGAATTACTTGAATAAGTTCCTCCAGAAAACTGCTGCAATATCAATAATAATAAATACTGTACTCAACCCTTGGAAAAAATTATGGACGCACAGAGGATGTTCATGTAGCTTTTTACTTTGTGCCAAATAAAGAAATCGCGGAAATGACACAATAAAATTTTTGAACATTAGCTTATCATTCAGCCTCCCTGAAACACACCTCAAACGAATTAAATTATTTTAATTAATTGAATATTTTTTTCTTATTCAGATAAAGCGAAAAAATATATAGACAGACTTATTTACTTCAGTTATTGGGTTGGTAAGCACCGCTGAAAAAGTGAGTTTTTCAAATGTCCCATGTAAAATGTAAACATAAGCTTATAAATGGTTTTACTAAATTTGAAATATGTGAATTGTTGCATTCACTTGTTGCATTATTGTGCACAAAATATATATGCCTGGGCTGCCGGATAGCTCACTCGGTTAAGGGTGACAATCCAGTGGTGACAATCACGTCGCGGGTTCGAGCCCCGGCGTACCCATCGGCAGGGGTCGGCAGCTTTTTCAGAGTAGCGCACAATTGGCCATCGTGCTACAGGGTTCCAAATTGGGAAGGGACTGCTGGATTTAAGGGATACAATAATAGCTTTGTTCGTTGCTCCAGCGTCTCCTGTTGACCAGACGGGCGCTTGTCAGGAAGACCCTGGGTTTGTTCATGTCCGGGTATCCTCTGCCCTCATTCAGAACTTACGAGGATTCAACCAATGAGTGTATAAGAATCTGTGGCTGACAGGCACGTGCTGCGGAGGAGAGCCGTGAACTGTCCTCACTATCGGCAGCAAGGGGTCGCATATGAGAAAGCTTTGTACATAGTTCACCAATTGGGCATTCCAAAACCCAGGTGGGATTGGAGATGACAAATTTATGAAGAAAAAAAAAAAAAAATATATATATATATATATATATATATATATATATATATATATATATATATATATGCCTATAGTGAGTATTGATGATCAGGCCGGGGAGAGTTACTTTAAAAATGTATTAACATAACATAACATAAATTGCAAGAACAGGCCTTTCAGCCCAACTAAGATCGCCAGTTTCTTTATACTATTGTGAATATATCCCTTCAGATACTGAATGACTCAATGGTATCTAGCTTTAAGTCAAACCTGCTGTTGAAAATCCCCAAGGTCTCTGCCTCAACAATATTGTCAGGCAAGCTATTCCACATTGAAATTACTCTTTGGGTGAAGAAATATTTCCGAATATCAGTGCTAAATTTACCTTTGGTCAACTTCCATTTGTGACCCCAAGTTCTACTGACAACACTTGGTCAAAGGAATCCTACATATTTCACTTTGTTAATCCCTTGAACACATTGAAAGTGTTTTGTTTTTTTTCGCGTTAACGCGATTTTCTCAGTCACATTCTGTATGGGGTCTATTCTCCCACGCTTGTCAGCCTACGTGTATTCTCCCCTCGACCGTAGACGTCGGCACAGCATTAAGCTATGTTTCCTGAAGTCAGCTGAAGTCAGGCGCCGGTGCAGACACGAGTACGTCAAAAATCGCATGTCATTGTCTTTATATGAAGTGTTTCCATCTACGCGATTTTCACCCGGCTCCTGGAGAAGAGCCGCATGCGTATTTTTCTGATCTGATCGATTCCAGCTCCAGCGCACACGAATCGCACGAGGAATTTCCGCCAGTTCAAAGAGGTTTCCCCACTTAATTTTGTTAACAAACGAGTACCTTTGAAGCAATGTGTAGTATTTATTGCCCTGTTCAGAGCAGAGCCGAGGTTTCTGCAGCGACATACATGTATTTATCATTGTCTGTGAATCAATTGCATACTGCCGCTTCTTTCCCGTCTTCCACGGAACATACAGGCTATTGTAGGAGGGGCACATTTTCAATGCTCTGATTACGCTGGTGGAGAAGCGCTAAATTCTTTATTTATTATTTCATTATCGCGGCAATTTCTTTGTTTGCATGGCTTTAATGCCATGGTGGCTAGAGTATAAGAAATAAAAAAGAGACGTCTGCAATAGCCTACTTCTTGTAATTGGCACAGACACACATAGGCCTACTATTTCAGCCGCATATAGTGGGCCTGCTGATAAAACCTCGTATCTTCAAAATGATAAACTTCACAGGAGAATAAATAAACACAAAATAAAGAATATATATAAATTGATAAGTAAAATAAAACATGTTTAATTCTGCATGTAAGAATAGTGGACATACGAGTTTTTGTTTCTTATCAGTTTGGAGATAGGCTACGAGGTTTTATCGGCAGGCCCACGATATTCAAATTTAAAGTCTGGTTTGCATTTTCCATGGACCTCAACTGAATTTTCATGGTAAATCAGAAAATCCTTTTTCCATGTTTTCCTGATAGCCATAATCAATGAGCTTTGTACAGAGTCTGCCTCTCTTTTGGATCAGTTACACCTCTTTCATAAGGCCGCCTACATTCTGAAGTTAAGCGCTGTGGGCGTAATTGAAGTGCGTAGGGGAGAATACGCGTAACTCAAAAGCGCTTAACTAGAAGTGGTAAAAAAGGACTTACGCGCTAATGGGAGAATAGACCCCTATGTGCGTGTGCACCAAAAAAAAAAACGGTAACATTAAAAGCACTGGAAAACGCGGAGTGTGCGCAATAAGCACCAAGTATATGATGTCATAAGCCCTTCTCTGGTCATAAGTCCTGGTGACCTCTTCAAAAAACTCCAAAGGGTTTGTTAGGCATGACTTTCCCTTCTGAAAACCATGTTGGCTATCCCTCAAGATACTGTTACGTTCAAGAAATAAGTCCAGCTCATCTTTTATGACAGATTCCAATATTTTGCATGCAATGCAAGTTAAACTGACTGGCCTGTAGTTTCCTGGCTCGGTACGGTCCCCTTTCTTATATATTGGTATTATATTGCCCTGTTTCAAATCATTTTGTATTTCTCCAGTTTCTAAAGACCGTCGGAAGATGGCAGATAGCGGCTTAAAGATGATCTCACCAACTTCCCTGGGCACTCTAGGATATAAGCCATCAGGACGCGCTGTCTTATCTGCCTTTAGTTTATGTAACTAGTCTAATACTTCGTTATCCCTAACCTCAATTTCCGCTAAATAATCTTGAGCATTTTACATGCCCTCTGGCCAAATAAAGACCCCCTCTTAGGTAAAATTCTCCACCGCAATATCCTTGTTATCATATAGCAGCGATCCATTTTTATTCTTTCTGCACTTAATCTGCTCTTTGACTTCCCTTTTTCTGCTACAGTACTGAAAGAAGCGCTTAGGGTTAGGGTTCTCCTTGTTATGGTAAAAACAGAAATATGCTTCTTTATTTGCATGCAAAATTAGGCACAATTTAGTCTAATTTGTTCATAATTGCAGCTAAATGTAGTTAATTTCTTTTAATTTAAACAAACAAGGGCATGTTAGGTTTCCCAAATGGCAGGATAAGCTACAAGCTAATGCTATGTTCAGTTCAGCAGCCATCCCTGATTTTATTTTATTCAATGGATTAATCAAATTGTAAAATAAAAATGCCCTCATTTAAAAATTCAAAATAGAAAAAATTATGAGTTAGCTGGCTAGCTAGGGCATTCGCGAATCCACCTTGAATGGAATTTCAAAACTATACTACGTCAGATCATTCAAACTTATGAAGTTGGAATGAAATCCGATGGTTGCTCATTTATTTCTTCTGGCTGCATCATTGGGAAGAGAAACGATGCATAGCGTGTTCCTATAATAGCCGATCTGTCGGGGTTTTTGCCTTGCAGCCCCTCCCCTGTGCCTTTCTCTCTCCTCCACCTTAAGCTGCATCTGTTGCTTTTTAAGGTGGAGGTGATTATCTGAAGTATATAGGGCTGGCAGTTGCCAGTTCTCATTGGCACTGCATTTTGGTTTTATCATTTTTAACCCTGATGATATGGTGATGCTGCTCCCTGTTTTTTTTTCAACTATTTATTAAATCTCCAGGTTGGACCAACCTGCCATTTGGGTCCTGCATTCTTTTGGGTCCATGATCCTAGCTCCCGCCGGACAGCACTTTATGTTTGGGGGGGCTGAGACCATGACACAATCTACAAGCTCACAACACATTGTCAAATATTCACCTATGAAATGATTATAATGAAGTATTGGGTCCCCCAAAACATTTCCCTGTAAAGTGAGGTCTCAGTATAAAAAGGTTGAGAATCACTGCAGTATAGCATACTTAATGCACCAGTTCAGCAATTTATCCTTCATCTGTATGTTTTTAATATGTTCTATTTAAATAAATAATCATTTTGCTCTATTTGGTGTTTCAAAGTTCTGCGGGGGTTGCTCCAAACTTGTCTATTAGTGACATCACTGCCATTCAGGCATATGGCAGTAATATCACTGACTAGTAGACTACTTTGGCATGCTCCTTGTTGAACTATACTATAAATAGTGTAATAAAGTGATTATTTTTTTAATGAGGCATATTAAAAACATACAGAAGAGGGTTGAAAAGTGTTGAAATGGCCCCTTAATAATAATATTGTTTCAATGTTAATGCATTGCATATATATAGTTGAATCAATGTTGATGCAATTCTACATTCTTTCAATGTTGATCATGTCATAGTTGAATCAAGGTTGATTCATTGTCAGAATTGACTGGAAATTCAATGTTATTTCCATGTTGATCATAGCAAGCACTTTCAATGTCTTTTTCGATATCTGACATCAATGTTGATTGCAATCTTCAGCCTGACAATATCACAATATTGATTCAATCACTTTTTGCTATCTGGGTTGCCTTATCAACCTTCTTGATTTGACGACTGATTCTTCTTCTTTGTAGAAATCTGGCATCCCACTCCTGCTCTCACTAGCTAGCTACATGTCACTGGCTATGCTAGCTGCTGATAGCTAATGTTATCACTCTAGAAGTAAAGTTGCCACCTTTCATGTAGAAAAATACAAGACACCAATCTCTCAGACACTTTCTATATCCAGAAAAATAGATCAACTTACCTCCAAACAGTCCTTGCTGAATAACTTCAGGTGGGATGTGGCATGAAGCAGGGTTAGGGTTAGTGTGTCGGTTGGTTAGTGTCTGTTGGTTAGTGTGTGGGTGCGTGTAAATTGGGTAGCATTTTTTTTTAAAATATTGCATCCTGATACCCCATTCTACCTGTGGCCGTTATATTATTCACTTTTCATGTACAGTGGGGGTAATAAGTATTTGACCCCTTGCTGATTTTGCAGGTTTGCCCACGAACAAAGAGTGCAACGGTCTATAATTTTAATGGTAGGTTTATTTTAGCAGTTAGTGACAGAATATCACCAAAAAAGTGGAATAAGACATTGTATGCATTTTAGGAATTTATTTGCATATTTTTGATCAAAAATAAGTTTTTGACCCCCTGGACAAACAGCATGTTCATATTTTGTAGAAAAGCCATTATTGGCCAGCACAGATGTCAAACAATTTTTATAGTTGTTGACAAGGCTTGTGCACATTTTGACAGGGATGTTGGCCCACTCCTACCTGCAGACAGCCTCCAAATCATTCAGGTCCCGAGGCTGTTGCCTTGCAACCCGAATTTTAAGCTCCCTCCAAAGATTTTCAATTGGATTCAGGTCTGGAGACTGGTTAAGCCACTCCAGACCCCTGATGTACTTCTTCTTCAGCCACTCTTTTGTTGCTTTGGCGGTGTGCTTAGGGTAGTTGTCGTGCTGAAACACCCATCCTCGACCCATGTTCAGCTCTCTCACTGACGGAAGGAGCTGTTGGTCCAGAATTCCACGGTATATGGCCCCGTCCATCCTCCCCTCAATGCAATGGAGTTGTGCCGTCCCCTTGGCTGAAAAGCACCACTGTGCTTGACGGTGGGGATGGTGTTCTTTTGGGTTGTACTCTGTGTTATTTGCCTTCCAAACACGGCGAGTTGAGTTGAGCCCAAAAAGTTCTATTTTGGTCTCATCTGACCTCATCACCTTCTTCCAGGCCTCTTCTGAGTCATCCAGGTGGTCAATGGCGAACTTCAGGCGGGCCTGTACATGTGCCTTCTTGAGCAGGGGGACCTTGCGTGCACTGCAGGATTTCAATCCATGACTGCGTAAGTGCGCAAGTTTCTTTTGTAACTGTGGTCCCAGCTGCCTTCAGTTCATTAACCAGTTCCCCCCTTGTGATTTCTCACCGTTCGCATGATCAGGGACATCTCACGAGGCGAGACCTTGCATGGAGGCCCAGACCGAGGGAGGTTGGCGGCAGCGTGGTACTTCTTCCATTTCCTGATAACTGCACCGACAGTTGATTGTTTCCCTCAAAGTTGCTTTCCAATTCTCTTGTAGCCCATCCCAGCCTTGTGTAGGTCAACAATCTTGTCCCTGATGTCCTGAGACAGCTCTTTGGTTTTGCCCATGGTGGCGATGTTGGAATCTGGTTGTTTGGGAGTGGACAGGTGTCTTTTATACAGGTAGTGAGGTGAGGCAGGTGTATTTGATGTAAATAATTAGTTGGGATTGGGGGTGTGTCTTAAAGAAAGACTAACTGGCTTGTGGGACCCAGAATACTTGCTGTTTGGTAGGGGGTCAAAAACTTATTTTTCCTAATCAGATAGTTATCAATTTTTATAAATTCATATGATGTGATTTTCTGGAATTTTCTTTGTGATTCTGTCTATCACTGTTAGAATGTATATACGATCAAAATTATAGATCGTTGCATTCTTTGTAAGTGGGCAAACCTGCAAAATCAGCGAGGGGTCAAATACTTATTTCCCCCACTGTAATTAACTTCAGAAAGTAGAGCAGTATGTAACTCAAGTCTTATTCTTGTTTAAGGTATTGTTTATATGCAAAAAAATGCTTAATCCCATTTGGAAGGGTAATGCTGAAAGTTCAGTTTTTTCCGATTTGAGGTACACTGGAGAACTTTGGTCATAGCAGTGTAATCTTCAAGATAGAAAAGTCATCTTGGACTTAAATTGAAGCTTACAAATGTGGGAAGTTTTTCATATCCATGTAAGGCAGTGATATGTATCACAGAATGCTTGAAAATGATCACCTTTGATGAAAATTTGTCAGGCGGATACACTTTCTTTGTCTTTTGGGATAAACCGAGGGTGATATTTGAAAATAGAAAGGCAGCAAGCCCCAGAATATTATTCTGATAGTTTTTCCTATGTGTCAGGATACACAATGCAACATTATCTGAAAAGAGATTTTTGGCCCTTGAGGCCAAACAGTCCCAAGTTTGGGGTGGAGGTTATCGACTTGTGATAGCCCAATATATGGGACAACAGAAAATAATAGTGGAAAAAAAGGTAGCAAAAAACATCCTGAGGGGTGGACCTGGCTCCCGGCCTAATTGTAAACTTAGTCAGATTCATTCATCAGTTAAGGGGCAGGTCCCTTATGTCCTCTTCTATCTGTGCACATCATCAACTTATACAGTTCAAAGTACTGGATCATATTCATATGTCCAAAACAAAATTAGCTAGATTTAACTCTGAGGTTGATCCTATCTGTGACAAATGCAAGCTTGCTTCAGCTTCACTTCTTCATATGTTCTGGCCATGTCCCTGTGTGGCTGATTTTTGGTAATCAGGTGTGCTAGCCTTTTATTCCTTACTGGCTCGCTGTGCCATACTACTTAAATGGAAAGATACTGCCCCTCCTACATTTTCTCATTGGATTTCGGATATTATGCAAATTTGAAAAAATTAATTTTTCGATTCAAAGGTCAGAAAGTAAGTTTTATAATGTGTGGGGGCCTTTTCCATCCTTTTTTGAGAAGCGTGAGATTACCATCTATGAATAACTGCTCCCATTATCATTGCTATTTGACAGAAATATTTGTTTTTCCCTGCTTTCCTTTTTTCTTTTGTGTGGGGTTCTTTTTCCCCATCTTTAAATACTGCCTTTTTGGTATTTTGTGTACCAATGGGCCTATATGTCTTTTAGCATAGGGTTAAGTTTCATGCTTGATATGTGGGACTTAACAGGGTGGCCAGATCCCTACCACCCTGGGGGGGGTTCATTTATGTAAAATAACGCAACCTGTGCAATACATTTATTTCATTTGGAAATTTAAGAAACAAACCTTGGAAGAAAACTGATGTGGGAAGAAAGCTGCTTCACGGATTCTTGCATGTTCAACAATAGCAGACCTCAATTGTCATGGATTTGCCCCGGCGGGGGCTGGAACCATGTACCCAAGAGCAGGTTTAGGGACCCAAACGCACAGGCTGAGTAAAAATATAAAATCTTTAATTTAAATTATAAAACACATTCTCTGAGGGGAGCAGCAGCAAACATCAGAGCTCCAGAACACAGAATACTGCTGCAAAGTGAGGTGCAGCCAGCCCTTAAATAACAGAGCTTCACCTCCACCTTAACGAGCCACACCTATTGCCCGTTAAGGTGGAGGCAAAGAATGCAGCTGGGGGAAGGGCCTGCAGGCCAACACCATGACATCAATGATTTGCAATAATCTTAAACTTTATATTTAATGGGAAATGGTGCAAAGATAACATACCAAAAGTTTTAACTGAGAAAATATTAGCGTTTTGTGAAAAAATAAATGCTCTTGTTGGCAGCAACATGTTTCAAAAACAAAAACGACAAAAGACTGAAAAAGTTTTGATGCAAAGAAAATATGCCTTGAAAAAGAGCTAATTAGTTTAATTGGCGACAGATCAGTAACAGAATATGGGGATCAAATGTCCCTACAATTGATTAAAATAATATTATTTATACCCTGGTTCAGTTTGCCTGTCCTCATAACATGACTAAAGTTAGGGGTTAAAGTTAGGCTTAAGATTAGGCTACTGTTTATGGCAAAGGGGTAAGGGCATTTTTTTTTTTTTGATCTATGGGATTTCCCTACAAAACATAAAACCATATTTTGCGAGTGAATGGATGTGTGTAGGTGCATGCATGTCTGTTTGGTCAGTATATTCACGTGTGAACACAAACACCTGTACACACACTTTGCAGGCATAACATAAGCATTTCACAATATCTTTCCATTTGTGAAACACCTCCCAATCAGATCAATGCAGCATTATGCTCGTTAAAGAACTGAAAAGTGTTGAAAGTAATCAGTCTTTATTGACCATGTAATTATTTTCTTTCATGTGTTGTCCATACCATGTAATCCACCTTATCCTGCTTATCCTGGGATTCATACCTCTGAGGGTCATGGATCGATGGAGAGTTACAACGGCTGTATTTAAACTACTGCAGCGAGGGATCTGAGATGTTCGGTGGCATGGCATTGCAGACCATTTTGCTGGCACAGGCAGTCCTCTGGGCTGCAGCACATAATCCAGCATGCAGAATACTGGGAAAAGCAGAAAATCCCAGTTTCCACCTACATGGAGACATCAACATTGGTGGAGTCTTCTCCTTACACAAGATTCCTCTGGAAACAGGCTTAACATTTGATATCAAACCCAAGCCCATGAAGTGTTCGCGGTGAGCGTAAAGATTAATTAACATTTATCCACTCTTTGTACTAATGTATTTTTGATAAAAGCATGGCTCTGATGTGACCATTTGTTTCAATGGAATCAATGATATTTTATTCATCACAAATAATATCCATCCATAAAACTCAAATTATGTATTGAACTTAACTATACTCAAAAGTCTTCATAAACTGCACACTATATGAATGCTGTGCCTAACACTAATAAAGTATTTAATTTCTAGCCTAAATTTCAGAGAATTTCAGTTTTCCCAAACCATGATCTTTGCCATTGAAGAAATTAATAATAGAACAGACCTCCTCCCAGGTGTATCCCTTGGATATAGCATATATGATGCCTGTGTGTCAACAATATTTTCTCTAAGAGCGGCAATGGCTATGATGAACGGTTTTCAGGAAACCCTCACCGACACATCATGCTCTGAACCGGCAGTAGTGCAGGCTATTATCGGGGCATCCTTCTCAACAAACTCCATTGCTGTGGCAGAAACTGTGGGATTATATCAAATTCCAGTGGTAAGGGTCCTTTCTGCATAAAAAAAAACTGTGAAGTACTGAGATTTAATTGAAATAATAGAGTTAGTCAAGTAAATCAGTGTATTTCAACCAGAGGTTTTCTTTTGTGAACATTGAAAGCAAATTAAAAAATTGTATAATATTTTATGCATTATTAATGCTATGCTGGTGGTATGGTTATGGTGTTATAAACAGACATATTAAATTGGTATTTTTATTTTTCTAATTACATAAACTCAGTTTTCCACAATGCACAACCTCATCTGTATTAACTTTTGGTATGTATTTTGTATACAGGTCAGTCACTTTTCTTCTTGTGCATGTCTGAGCAACAGAAAAAAGTTCCCCTCATTTTTCAGAACCATTCCCAGTGACTATTACCAGAGCCAAGCACTGGCTCAGCTGGTGAAGCACTTCAGCTGGACATGGATTGGTGCAGTGAGAAGTGATAATGACTATGGAAACAATGGCATGGCCACGTTTGTAAAAGCTGCTCAACAGGAAGGGATCTGCATTGAGTATTCTGAAAAATTCCATCGGAGAGAACCAGAAAAGATACTGAAGGTTGTAGAAATGATTAAAAGAGGAACTGCAAAGGTAATCATAGCATTTCTTGCTCAGGGAGAGATGAATCGATTATTGGAGCAGCTGATCATTCAGAATATTACTGGCCTCCAAATGGTTGGCAGTGAAGCCTGGATAACTGCAAGCAATCTGGTGACACCAACAAGTTTCAGAATACTGGGAGGATCTATTGGCTTTGCCGTCAGAAAAGCTAAAATTAATGGCTTGAAAGAGTTTGTACTGAAACTTCACCCTTCCAGAAATCAAGGCAACAATGTTATTTTAGATTTTTGGGAAACTGCATTTCAATGTTCTCTGACCAACAAGGCAAATTTACCACATGTTCCCACCTGCACTGGATCTGAGAGCTTGACTGAACTGGAAAACCAGTACACTGACGTATCAGAGCTCAGAATCTCCAACAATGTATACAAAGCAGTGTACGCTGTTGCTCATTCTGTTCATGACCTGTTGGGCTGCACACACCATCAAGGCTGTAGAAACAAATGGACTCCTAAACCCTGGCAGGTAACTCAATTAGCCCTTCTGGCAATATTAATAAAATTACCGCAAGGAACAAAACAAACCCAGTATTTTTCATAATCCATTTTCCTTTCTCAAAGATGCTTCAGGCTCTGAAAAAGGTCAATTTCACATTGGGAACAGAGGAGTATGTCTCCTTTGACAGTAATGGAGACTCAACAGCAAGATATGAGATTGTGAACTGGCAGCTAGGTGCCAATGGTTCGGTAGAGTTCAAAGTGGTTGGCCACTATGATGCCTCCTTACCATCTGGTCAGCAGTTTGCGATGAGTCCTGCAAGGATTGTTTGGGCAAATGGGCGACAACAGGTAAGTAGTCAAGACCTTCATGACAGTGTGGCTTGATGGCACCAGTCATATAATGAGCTGCATTTATTATGCCGCATGAAAGCCAAAAACCACAATGTTGATGACTTGATCAGACTGGAAAACTTCATCTTATAACCTGTCATGGGGCTTTATTGCATGTATCCTGAATTGAATGCTTTAGATTTCATTGCCTAAAGAAGCGGCTATTTTTGGAACACCATTTGGGTCAAAATTAAATAAATACAAAAATAATTAAATATACCCATGAAATAAATAAATATGTAAATTTAATATATCTCAAAATAAATAAATGGCAGGTAAAATGAAGAGTTTGTTTCCAAAACGCAATAAGTGCTGAAATTACAAAAAATGAGAATACCATGGAGCGATTGCCCTGCGCTTCTTACAAAAGGAGCATAACTCCGTTTTTACGAATTCATACAATACAGTGCATTTTCTCATGTTCAAAGTTTGTGTTTTTCTATAAAACGCAATACGCGCCAGCATAGAAAATGCTCATTTACTCGAAATGAGTAAAATGGATATATTGCTTTTTGGAAACAAGCTCCTCAAATATATTAAAATGTAAATTAATTTAAACAAGAATATATCAACCAGTCAGTATAGTTCAGCACATGAGGTTTTATTTTTAAAAAATGACATTTTTGAAGGGACTTCTTTTATTTATTTATAGAGATTTTTATTTCGTAATTTCACATTTATTTATTTAATTACGTTAAAGCACTTTTATTTTCGTTCGCCACATTTCATTTCATTTCGTTTCTTACATTCAAATGAATGGGGCATTGTTAACTCACGCAGTCAGACGGAAGCAACAGCACCGGATACTGAATAGACGGCAGTGCTGATTACCGAAAAAAAACGTGAAAACATCTGGCAGATGGAAGGGCAGTCAGCCGGTCTATGGCAGGCACTAATCCACCCATGTATTTCTATAAAGTCTTTAATACCGGCCCTAAGTGCATCCACTGATAAACCATGTTGATCAATTTGTAGTGCTAAGGATAGCACTGAATTTCGCAGCTCATCAAGGTCCTCCATATTGACCACGCATCAGCGTGACCCGCGCAGTATTTCATTGACATTTTCAGTGCTTTTCTCGTAGTTGCTGCCTCGGTCTTGTGTGAGCTAACCATGCCCCGTTCGTTTGAATGCAAAAAATGAAATGAAATAATGGCGTTCGGAAATAAAAAAATCTGTGAAATACTTTTGTAAATAAATAAATGTGGACTTATATTGATTTCTGAAGATTTTTATTCCATTAGTAATCCTTTGAAAATGTCATTTTTTGAAATAAAAACGTATGTATTAATTTACTGAACTATACCAATGGATTTATTTATTCATGTTTAAATTTATTTAAAACTTATTAAGTGTTTACTGTTATACACATGATGATTTGTTGATACTGAGTGCTCTGGGATAAAAATAATTAAATTTACGAACAGAGACCTAGTTCTGTGTGCAGTGAAAGTTGTCCCCCAGGCACAAGGAAAGCTGTGCGAAGAGGAAGGCCTGTCTGCTGTTATGACTGCGTGCCCTGTGCTGAGGGAGAAATCAGCAATACTACAGGTCAGTGCATTACCTGTCAGCACTAACCTGGCATATTTTAAATTTGCACTATGGAGTGAACTATGAGGATTAACTAATTTTAATAAACATTTTCTGTTTTCTCACAGATTCTACTGACTGTATTAAATGCTCAGATGAATACTGGTCTAATGGTCAAAGAGATCAATGCATTTTGAAGACTGTTGAATTCCTGTCTTTTACAGAAATTATGGGAATAGTGCTTGTCCTTTTTTCATTGTTTGGAACATGTATAACTGTACTTGTGGCTGCACTGTTCTTTATACACAAACACACTCCTATTGTGAAAGCCAACAACTCAGAGCTGAGCTTCCTCTTACTATTTTCATTGAAACTGTGTTTCCTTTGCTCTCTAACCTTCATTGGGCAGCCCTCTGTGTGGTCTTGTATGCTGCGCCACACTGCATTTGGCATCACCTTTGTCCTCTGCATCTCTTGTATTCTGGGTAAAACAATAATGGTGTTAATGGCCTTCAGGGCTACACTCCCAGGCAGTAATGTCATGAAGTGGTTTGGGCCTCTGCAGCAGAGACTATGTGTTCTTGCTTTTACTCTAATACAGGTCCTAATTTGTGTGCTTTGGTTAGCAATTTCCCCTCCTTTCCCCAACAAGAACATGAAGTACTATAAGGAAAAGATCATTCTAGAATGTGATGTGGGATCAGCAGTGGGGTTCTGGGCTGTGCTGGGATATATAGGGTTATTGTCTTTATTGTGTTTTGCTTTAGCATTCTTGGGTCGCAAGTTACCAGATAACTTTAATGAAGCTAAATTCATCACATTCAGCATGCTGATATTCTGTGCAGTCTGGATCACCTTTATACCAGCCTATGTCAGCTCACCTGGAAAGTTCACAGTTGCTGTAGAGATCTTTGCTATTTTAGCCTCCAGTTTTGGCTTGCTGATCAGTATTTTCATTCCAAAATGTTATAAAATTTTATTAAAACCTGAAAAAAATACAAGAAAGCATATAATAGGTAAAACACGGTAAATCCCAGTAAAATGTCATCCGCTTTTTAGCCAGTGTCATCGTTTCACATCAGCATCATTTAAAAAAAAAACCCCACAGCATTTACAAACAATGGATAGCGCTTTCCCTTTTAACAATTGTGCATCTCTGCTGGAATCATAAACATAACAGTGAGTTTAGAGGGCTCTCATTTTACAGTGTGGTGGAATGGAAGACCTGACAATTCCTTGCAGCTGCATGATGCTATTATGTTAACATGGACCAGAATTTCAAACCAATGTTGGTAGTACCTTGATGAATCCATGGCACAAATAAGAAAGGCTGTTGGGGACAAAAGGGGTCCTAACCAGTATTAGAATTATACTTCAAGTTTCCTGCACACACAATGAATAGTAGCGCATTGCCTGTTTGGCTGTTACCAGTAGCTTGACAGTCTGCATGAGTCACAGTGCAGTCATTAAGAATATTCAGGCATTTCTTTTATGTTTTAAATCAAGTCAAAGACGACACTGTTCTTTTTTCATTTACTGATCGTCACCTCAGTTCTAAGAATAATGTCTGATAAAATGTGGATTTCACAGAGTTTTCATAACTATCAATCAAATTTGTTCTGCTGAATCTACAGCACTCACCTATGTGAAATCATGGAAGGAGAAAATAGATGTGCAGAGGTAGAGAGCAGAAATTAGAGGTAAAGTTGGGTACTTATCATACCACTGTAATGGGGATGAAGTGAGTTTATTTCATTGGTGGTGAGTCTACCAGCAAGACTCTCACTGAAATTAGGGTAAACCCACCTCATTTTTGATATGAGGAGTAGTGCACTGGCCTCTGTTCATGGGAGTTGTAATATTCTGTAGTCACGCCCAGAGTGCCAACAAACTGCACAAACCGCGCCTATTTGCAGCTCTGTGACATAAAAATCTGAGCCTTAGAAGTAAACATGAAAAATATTAGGCTATTTCTAATTAACGTGTCTGCATAGAATTATAATTAAACATCAAGTAAAATCTCACTGACCGTTTAATTTGTTACATCCACACGTTCAAATAAATAGGCTGCCTCTGAGAACAGCAAATCATATTTTTGCTGTTTGACGCATATAGCATGCAGACCTAGCAAATTATGTAAGAATACTTTTTGCTGTTTCAATCATTTCTACGATGCTGAGGCAGCCTTCAAATATGAGCAGGCACTTGAATGATTCAACTCACTTCGGCTTGTAAGCAAATGCAAAATTGGCTAGGATGTTCCCTAATCTGAATCTGATATTTGACAATGCATTCAAATCATTGGTTTCATGCTAGTATTTTCCCCTCTATATTTCTGCAATGATTTGTAGGTGGAGAGCTACTGATATAATCATTGGGGAAAATTCTTTATAATTACCACAATGCGCAAAATTCCAATGACTTTAGCCATTGAATATTGCTGGTGTCCTTGATTAAAAATTAGGAAAATGGGTGAATATAATAAACAACACATCGAGGTGCTGGTCTAATTGCTAAGTATTATTTATTCAATCGTGCAAGGCAATTTCAGTTACACTTAAAGGGCATCTAAAGTCGATTTCCACTATTTTTGTTTATCGGCCAATCAGCGAGCCGCACCTGTGCAAAAAAATCAAAATAGAAGGATGATGTACGCACACATTGGTTTATGAATGAAACTGGTCACGTGACAATGCAAGAGCCAACAAAAGCAAGTGACTTGTTTGTAAATATGGGACGTTGAACGTCTCATCTGAGAACCGACTTTAGATGCCCTTTAAATTAATATTATTGGTGTTTTTTCACTTTGGCCTGAGCTGATGTCATGAAGAAGGAAATAGCTGGATGCACTGAGTAAAGCCATGAACAGTTATTTTTATTTTAGTTTCTGTCCCAGATTTGGGAATGTTCCAGGTTTTATTCAGCACAGCAAAAAGTGCAGCCTTGAGCCTAATGGACATGCTGTATGGCCGCAACCTGGAAAACTGTTAGTCCAAACCCTAGCGTAGCCACTGTGAGATCAGTACAGCTGTTTCGCCCTTGAAAAAGAACCCAAACCTTAGATATTTACGGGGCTGATTTTGCCCTGCCAAGGATCATGATACAGAGTATGATGGTTCTGGTCAGGGGTAGAGGTGATTAAATTATTAATTATTCCAGATGATGTCTTTCTTCAAGAAACACTAAAACAATAAATCTCCATCATTTAAAAAGGGACTGGGTTGGGAATGTGGAGCAGGGGAATCATCAAGACAAGCTGGGGTAGCAGTACTGTTCAATAAGAAATTACAATGTCAGATTAATGAAATGGTTTCAGACCCATTAGGTGATTTATATTCATAAATGGGATCTTAGAGTAAAAAAAATATGACTTTTGCAAATGTTTATGCCCCAATGAAGACAATCCTTCCTTTTTAAATATGATTGAGCATAATTTGAGAAGATTTCATAATTCAACACTAATTTTGGGTGGTAACTTTAATCTGACTTTAAATCCCTAGCTAGATAGAAGTGGGGCTGAAGTTGAACCCAAAAAATCCACATTTACTTTACTTAAATTCATGCAGACATTCAACCTCCAGGATGAATGGCGGATCTTTCAACCAACTACTAGAGATTACACTTTTAACTCAAATATACATCAAACCTTTTCAAGAATGGGGGTTTTTTTTTCGTTTCTCAGGAGATTGTGCGACATGTATTGCAAAGTGTGATAGACCCGATAGTTATCTAATATCAAAGTCCAATTCAGATAACATTTAAAAAACCCTCAATCTATAGAAATTTAAACAATGGAAGGTCAATAATTCTTTATTTGAAGATTACTCAAATTTCTTTTATTTAATTCTTTATTTTGAATTAAAAACAAAATAACAGAATACAAAGATGCTATTATAAAATTATATAAAGACTCCGTTTCCAGCTTTCCCATTGTCTGGGAAACTTAAAAATGTTGTCTCAGGGGAGAATTAATAAAGATAGCAAGTACTCAGAACAAAGAGAGACACATAGAAGAAAATGAATGATGAAATAAAATAAACAAATCTCAACAAATTACAACAAATCTCCTTATCTAATCAATTCAATAATGACTCCTGGGCAAAATTATGTAAACTAAAATTGAAATATGATGAAATTATGCAAAATAAAATTCTGAATAAGCTAAATAAAGCTAAACAAAATTTCTTTGAAAATGGGGAAAAAGCAGGAAAAATGTTAAGCATAAGACTTGAAAAACAGATGACAAGAAACAGTGGGCTCTAAATTCGTAGACCAGGTGCAGGTGCGGCGAATGGGGGGAGCGCCGCGCCAACGGGGTGTGTCCAGGCGTATGTTGCAATTTCGTGCCCGGCATAGCCTGGCGCAAGTACTTCACCGTCCCGCCTCTGCCCCTCTTTCCAGCGCAAGTGCCAAAGAAGGCGTGTTTGGGTAGAACACAGCCGAGTCAAATCTTCACGAATCAAATGAGCTCCTCTCCTCGCCTTTAATGTAATATAACATAACATGAATGGCAAGACCAGGCCTTTCAGCCCAACTAAGCTTGCCAGTTTCTTTATACTGTTGTGAATATATCCCTTCAATGTGTTGGTCTATAGAAGCCTTGAATGGAATTTCAAAACAAAACTATGTCAGATCATTCAAACTTATGAAGTTGGAATGAAATACGACGGTTGCTCATTGGGAAGAGAAACGATAGATCAGGTGTTCCTATTATTACACCCATTGCTGCTTAAAATTTTGGGATTAACATGCATGGACAACAATGCAAGAAACGTTTCACATTTATTTTCAATGTGTGATCTTAACTCAGTATGACATCATAGCAATCAGGCTGTATTCCTTTCCCCCACTAAAAACAATAAAACCTAAGTGACAATAATGATAGCCTAGTATTAAGCTGCTTGCACACTAGACACGAAACAAATTTTTCACAGGACAGATTGCGTTGAACGTAGTGTCTACGTATCCGAAAGTCTGAACATTTTGAATTTTGCGTTGGACAGTCTTGATTGTGCATGCGATAATTTTTTCACACTGTCAATGGTCATGGAATTCATTTGCTCACGCACTATTTTATCTCTGCTGTGGAAAGAGAGCCTGAATCTGTCCGATCCATCCGACTAATTTTCAAAAGAAAGACCGAATAAAGACTGTTGTCTATCTTCAACGGAAGAAAACAGACAAATATGCTAAAAAGACCAAGAAAAGTTGAAAGCTATCAATTTGCATTTTGTGAAGGTCGACCACAAACATCGCCAAGTTTGCACGTCTAATCATTCCTGGAATACTCGGAAAAATTTGAACTTTTATGACTTTCGGACACGGAGCTATATTAAAACCCTGACCGACTATCGCGTCTTTGCATTGACTTTGCCTGTAATCAGTCGTGCGAAAAATTTGTTTCGCGTCCAGGGTGCAAGTGGCTTTACTGAGCATAGAACGCATGCATTCTTTATTGGCAGTTTGTGGTTGGCTGAGAAAGATGTGAAGTCATTAGTTTACATCACAGATACAGCTGCGATGATTAAGCCAGGTGAAGTTTCTATTACACCTGCCAACCGCCTTTAATCTGACATCAAGATAATCGATATAGATAATATAGTTTATGTTCTTATTCAGATAGTTACATTAAATAGAGCTTCCTGTAATTATTTATTGCATTGAAATGTGCCTGACATTCTGGAAACCTGCCTGTGAGGTTTCGGTGACGTGTGCGCTGGTCAGCCAAATTACCACTGCACAGAAAGCAAACCAGGTTTGCTTGCGCTTTCTGCGCAACTCCAGCGGAGACTACGAAATTGTCACTGTGTCTCGATGAATATGTGACACCTCCCTCTACTACGACGCCACACCCATCGCGCCGCATGTCCGTCTACCAAATTGCCAAAGTGGCTGCGCACGGTGTTGCACTGCGCAAAATTACCACTGCGCGGGCTGCGCGGGCTGTGCTGGAATTTGATCCCACTCTTGTTTAATACAGGCTTCCAACTGCTGGGGAGTTTTGGGTCTCCTTTGAAGGACTTTTCCTTTAATTATGCGCCAAATGTTCTCAATCGATGAAAGATCAGGAGTGCAGGTGGGCCAGTTTAGCACATGGACTCTTCTACCAAGAAGCCATGCAGTTGTAATAGCTGCAATATGGGGTTTTGCATTGTCCTGCTGAAATACACAAGGCCTTCCCTGGAATAGATGTCATCTAGAGGGCGTGTAAAACCCCAAAAAGACAATTACCAAACAGCGGATATTGCCCGGGTTGAAGGCCTTACGTGTTCTCTTAGTCTAACTTTAATTGGAGCATTCTTCTGGCTGGTGTGAATCACAATATAACGAATATTTTTCACCGTCCAAGGACGGGGCATGAAAGCGCAATGGTTACGATTTATCTGACTCCATAGAACAAGTAGAATACAAAATTTAGCTATAACCTCGTTAAAGATCTGACTCCAAATTAGAATTAGAATTGATAATATAGAAAACACCTGCGTGGATTTCGAGACAAATCTGCCATCAGATAAGGCAGCGCAAACCATCATTGCTCAGTAAATGCGTCCCCAGGGTTAATTAAACGCAACTGTCCTGGAATCAATTTGACAATACTTCCATTGGTTAAACGAGACTATCTTGATAGCAGCATCGAGGCTTAAATAAAGCACTGACAGGCTGCCAGATAGCTCACTCGGTTAAGGCATTGCGCTGCAATGCAGAGGTGTCTATCACGTCGCGGGTTCGAGCCCCGGCGTACCCACCGGCAGGGGTCGGCAGCTTTTTCAGAGTAGCGCACAATTGGCGATCGCGCTACAGGGTTTCAAATTGGGAAGGGACTGCCGGATTTGGGTTAAGAATAACAGCTTTGTTCATTGCTCCAGCGCCTCCTGTTGGCCAGACGGGCGCTCGTCAGGAAGACTCTCACGTCCGGGTATCCTCCGCCCTCGTTCGGAACTTACGAGGATTCGACCAATGAGTGTATAAGAATCAGTGGCTGACGGACACGTGCTTCGGAGGAGAGCCGTGAGCTGTCTTCACTATCCTGAGTTGGCAGCAAGGGGTCGCATACGAGCAAGCTTTGTACATAGTTCACTAATTGGGCATTCCAGATTCGGGTGGGATTGGAGATGCCAAATTTATTAAAAAATAAATAAATAAATAAAAAAAATAAAGCACTGAGCGTGAACGTATCAAGAACCCAGATTATATGTATATATACCCAAGGGCTCCTTAGAAAGATCAACCAGACACCGGCATATAAATAAAATACACGCCCAAGGGTATCCTTAATAGCTAAACCTTAAGAGCCGGTATTCCATAAATCCTTAAGGGGTAGAACATAATCCCAATCTAACTTAGAAGTATCGTTACCTACACGTCTTGGTAGGAATTTCCCCTCAAGTCCTGGTCGCAACAAGGCTAGAATATACGAGTGTTACAAATCAAGAAAAATCACGCAAGCTGAAAAAGGAATAACAATAATTTAATTCACCAGGTAGGCACAACTTGAATCAAACAAATCAATGATAAGCCAATTACCGTCACATATAATTTAGAAGGATGATTTAGAATATTTTCATACCTGGAAAGATGAATGGCCCCGCGGAGCTAAAGTCGCTCCACGTGGTCGGGGAGAACTCAAATGCCGCCTCGCTCCGGAACAAGGTGACATGTGACTTTTCCCCACTTACCCATTCGCACGTCAGACGTTGACAAATAAAAGACAGGACAGAATAAGAGCGAAGAAAGAAGAGAAGACAGCGCCCCCTTAGGATCTCGTACCTTTAAAGACTCCAAACCACACCTCCGAACAAGGTAGAGGAAGGGGTGGCCGAATCAGAGTTTTACTGGCCTAGGTGATAAGACTAATTTGCAGAGAGGAGACTAGGGTAGTTGCCGAAATGAATCTTGCAAACAAGATAAACCATAATTCCAAGGAAAATGAAACATGTTCCATTCAATTCCTTAGATTTCTCTGAGAATAAAAAGACCAAACATGATAGAAATATGTGCTAAAATGATGCAGTTGTCATGGAAAAGCCTTAAAATGGAATATTATAGCCCAATAGAGTGATAAATATAAGAGGTTCCTTTTAGGATATTGAACATAAACAAAATATGAATTTGATAGAGGTTTAAGTTGTTTTAAGCCGATTGAAGTAGCTGCGCTTTAACTTCAATGAAACCAGTGCATTTGAGTTCCAGAGATGCTGGGCCTGCTAGACTTGATGGCTCCCACCCCCCGCCGTGGGGAACAAGGATGCCACTCTCACCGGCAGGCTGTAGGATTGTAAAAGTTAACTGCTCGCTCTGGATTGTGTCAGATCACCCAAACATTCAGATTTTACCAGCGTAATGAGCATGTGTTCCAACACTAGGATTTTTGACCCATGTTTTGAGCTAAATCAAATATTCAGGTTCTACAGGCGCATATGTTGCTCTAAGACGTTTTTTATACCTTTCACCATTCATGGTGCTTTTTAAAACATGCAAGTGTCCCACACCATATGCACTATTGCATCCCCATACCATCAGAGATGCTGGCTTTTGAACTGAATGCTGACAACAGGAGGGGTGGTCTTTCTCCTCTTTAGCCCGGAGGACACAACGCCCATGATTTCCAACAAGAATGTCAAATTTGGACTCGTCTGACCACAGGACACTTTGCTACAGTCCATTTTAAATGAGCCTTGGCCCACAGAACACGGCAGTGCTTCTGGATCATGCTCAACAAATGCTTCCTTTTTGCATGATACAGTTTTAGGTGGCATCCGTGGACAGCACGGTGGACTGTGTTTACAGACAGTGGTTTCCTGAAGTATTACTTGGGCCATTTAGTAATGTCAATGACATAATCATGCCGGTGAGTGATGCAGTGGCATCTGAGGGCCCAAAGATCATAGGCATCCAGTGAAGGTCTTTGGCATTTTCCCTTATGCACAGAGATTTTTCCAGTTTCTTTGAATCTTTTGATGATGATATGCACTGTCGATGATGAGACCTTCAAAGCCTTTGCAACTTGATGCTGAGGAACATGGTTTTTAAAGCATTCAACAATTTTTTAACACAAGCCTTGACAGGTTGGCGAGCTCCTGGCCATCTTTACTTCTGGGAGACTTGGCCTCTCAGTCATCCCTTTTATGGCCAATGATGTTACATACCTAATGCTAGTGAACTTAATTACAACTGAAATGTTCTCTCAGCAGATTCTCTTATATATGAATTGCTTTTTAGCCTTTGTTTGTCTGTCCCAACTTTTTTGAGACCTGTTGCAGCCAAAAAATTTGAAATGAGTTCATTTTGTGGATAAAA
The DNA here is from genome assembly GCA_029721435.1 of Gymnothorax reevesii. Classification (NCBI taxonomy): domain Eukaryota; kingdom Metazoa; phylum Chordata; class Actinopteri; order Anguilliformes; family Muraenidae; genus Gymnothorax; species Gymnothorax reevesii. The sequence continues at coordinate 140,095,682 of CM056574.1, forward strand.
AAGTTAAATATCTCGATTTCAACATTTGAAATGTTATCTGTGTTCTATTGTAAATTATATCTTGGCTCATGTACTCTGAAAGTCATTGCATTTTGATTTTATTCACAATTTACGCTTCTTCCCAACTATTTCAGAATTTGAGTTGTAATAATTATAGACCAGTTTTACTGGCAAACTTGGACAATAAAATCCTGAAAAAATATTAATGGAAAGAATCACATCAGTTATACAAAAACTGATACATCCAGATCTGACTGGCTTCATGAAAAATAGACATTCTTCTGATAATAATATTAAATCATTTCCTAGTATTAAATGTGTAAAACAACATCATAGAACTGCAGCTGTCTGCACTCTTGATGCTGAAAAAGCTTTCGATAGGGTAGAATGGCCAGTTTTGTTTCATACTTTAAATATATGAATATGGTTTTGGTTGTAACTTTCAACAGTGGATACACACATGCTCTATCCCAATCCTAAAGAATCTATAAAAACTAACTAGAGCACTCGGCAACCGAGCAAATGTATCCCCCGAAGGCCCCCCAGTTGGGCCCAGATGGTCCCAGAGTACCCAAAATCAATAGGTGTTGTGAAGTTACCATAATACATGTCCCTGCAAAATTTGAAAAGAATCGGTGCTCTTATGTAGGCTGTAGAGCGTTCACAAGAAAATCTCTGCGGACGCGTGACGAGGCCAAATCCATAGTATTCCCGAACTTCGTTCAGGGGATACAATGATCAAATCTCAAGACAATTTACCCTACACTGGGGAACAAAGCAAGGGTGTCCAACATCAGCTCTACTATTTAATGTCATGATTGAACCATTAGCTCAGAAATTAAGCTCAACTAATAATATAAAAGGCAAAACAATAGGACAGCAGATTTATAAAATATCACTATATGCAGATGATATAAATGTATATTTAACAGACGTTAAATCTTAACTCACTTACTTAGCCCTCCATGGCATGAATTTTTATTTTAGGAGGAGAAAAAATTTCACCATTGTTTTCGGGAACTTTGGGGTCCCTGATAATATATCAATGATAAAATACCCCCCACTCCCCCGCCCCCAAACCAAATTTTGGTTTGTTGCCTCAGGGCAACACTATGCTATAAGGGTACTAAAACGTCAAAGTTTTCTAGATTATGTAATAAGTGAAATGATGAACAAACAAGCAATACATGCTTGAAAAGAAGTTATATTTAATCAAACACAACAATTTCAACCAGTTAATCATGAAACAAACATCAGCCACATGCGATTACTTCATAAGTTGGTTTGAAATTACCTGCAGTGTGTCTTTGTATTTTTGAATGTGTGTTTCATGTGGGCTACTGACTGAATTGGCATTTTTTTCTTTTTTACAAAGCGGTAAAAAATTCTGTAAGGAATCTCAGGAAGCAGTTGCTGGTGGATGTGAAACAGAGGTGGATGACACATTTTTGGCATGGCGTAGAATGTGTTGGGCAGGTTCTGGTTTGTGATTCTCTGGAACTCTGCATACACCTACATAAAAAGACAGAGCAAAAAGGCAATACAGCATTATCAATTAGTCAGTTCAAGATAAGCAAGGTTATTTGTTTGATGTGACAGTTGTTCTTCCCCTAAATGAACCAAGTGATCCAGACCAGCAACCATCATGACCACTCCTGAGCTTAAAAAATGTTTTGAGGGATATACCGTGTACAACACGTCTGTCTGGGATTCATTGTCCACATCAAACTATTTCATATCTGTATCACTTTGCCACTGCTACAACTACCAGATGTGCACAGAAAACAAACAGCACAGAGGGGAGCTGCTGTGTAATGATACAGCGATGAAGTTGTTTTACCAGTTTAAAAGCAAGACGGCTGATGAGGAGTGTAGATAATGCAGCCCAAACAACTAGCAAATGGTGTAAATTGGTGTTGTTTGCTGGTCCAGATCCACATCATTCATTTTGAAGAGTGGATGGGTCAAATTGGAGGATCTATTGCACTCCAATAAATCAGCAAATAGACAATATATGACTAAGAAGCACAAATATCACCCTAGACTACACAGAATGTCCAATATTATCAATAAAGGAAAAACAAGATAAATAGCTGATTTATGTTACCTCAGACTCCATTTTAAGAGTAGGCCAGAGGTCCATGAGCTCTTTCACTTGGAGGCAGGTGTTCACTATGTTCTGTCATTTTTAACCTCAATTTAACAGCTTTTGACGGTTATGGTTTGATGAATTGACTTCTAACTTACGGGGAGAGTGAGGGCTTTTAGGTTTACACACGGACAACAAAATAAACCACGATCAAAGACTGTCTAAAATGAACAATGGAAACCCTTAAACATAGGAGGGGGATAGTTTTGCATGCGTTTTACTGTTATTTCCTGCTTCGCAGATCGCAGAGCAAGCATTATGAACGCGCTGCAAATACTTGAACTTGCTCAAGAGGAGGCAGATGAACGTCAGAATGCTAATAGATTGCATGCACCAAGGATATTCAGGGACAGGAGAAATCCATTGGAAGAGTATGAAGATACCGTTCTTGAAATAATTCTGATTCTCCAAAAACACTTTCAACAAACTACTTTAGTTGCTAATACCGGAACTGGAACATCAGACACGATGAAGCGATCCTCTTCCAGCTGCATTACAGTTGGCTTGTGCATTGCTATTTTTCACTTGAGGAACATTTCAGATTGTTGCAGGAGACACATCTGGGATCTGTCAACGAGCTTATGTGCATAGGGTTGCTGCTGCAATCTGTGCCAACAAGCCACAGTTCCTGCCATTCCCAGATGCTTTAGATGTAAAGAGACATGTCATGGATGGGCTTTGGCATATAGCTGGTTTCCCTAGAATTACAGGTGCAATAGCCGATGTTCTAACAATTAGTCCTCCCTTGTCAAAGAATGCTACCGCAATGCAAAGCGATCGTAAAGTCTTTGTTTTTGCGTTAATATTGCAATATGACTCAGTTTACAGTAGTAACTTTATTTGTTAGCTTATTATAACATAAGCAGATCTTATAATGAGTTGGAAAAGTTTGTTTGAAGATATGCCTACATATGCCATTATCATCTCATTTCTGCATTTTCAGAAAAACCCAGCACGAACATGCAAATAAATTTGGATCCTAGGTCAAAAGGCGCACCGAAAAAAAAAAACTTTTTTAGTTTTTGAAGATACTTAAGATATGAGCGAAGAAACAGCCCGAGATTTTAGGTTTTGTGCATGCGCAGAACGCAAGGCAGCATAATTTGATGGGTAGCAAAATTTGACAGAACACCGGAACGCATATCCCTGTTCGCAATCCAGCAGCCAATCAAATCCCATTTAACAGATTGAACTGAGAACATCAAGGTTAGACGGGCATTGGTAGACACGGATAACTAATCAGCTGTTTAGAGTGTTTCGTAGGGTGTGATTAAAACACACGTTTAGCTACAAGCATCTAAGTCATATTTATACACGTCTAAACGCTACACACGGATAATAGCCACCTTTCGTAGTTACGGCCCTATGTCTTTTTATATGTGTTCACTATAGTTTATAGTAGAATGCCATAGTATCAATACCATGCCAAATTTTTCCTTTGGAAAACCGATTTTTCTTAAATACTACTTGGGACACCATTGGCTTGCTATAGCTGAAGTAGTTGCTTCAAAGGAAAACAATTTTTTCTGTGGCAAGAGATCACTTTTTTGAACAACTGGCTAGATACTATGGACATGTAAATCGAGCAGTTGTCCATCAGGCTTCGCTGAGGAGTTGAATTCATGCACCTCCTGGAAAACACGGATGGGGCTGAACTCGTTCATATTCTGAACCGTGTTCGAGCTCAGCTTGCGTGAATGATCTATAACTGATCCGGGTGTGGCATCTAGTGATAGAATAGTGTAACCGTGTGCATAAATAGAGCAGCTCCATGTCTGCTGGCATCCACATCTGCACAGAAGGGTTAAAAGACGCTGGGATTGTCGCTTATATTCTTATTCTTGCCTTTGGCATTTTACATATCATTTTTAACCAACCAATACATTTGTCTTTATACAGACATCAAAGATAATTGATCAAGAAATCCTATTAAGTGCTTTCTCTGCATCTTATGTTACGATAAGCATTTGTTTAGTTTCCAAAGAATTTTCCATAATATTCAAAGTTCTTCTAATATCTCCCAGAATTCTATCAAAGACAAATCCTGACTGATTCAAATTTATAAGTTTAGGAATGACATTTTTCAATCCATTGACAAGAATTGAAGGAAGAAATTAATGATCTACGTTAAAAAAAGAAATTGGGCAATGTAAAGCACATTCTGCTATTTGTCTGTCTTTCTTATGAATTATTGTAATGATTGCTGAGTCCCAAGTATCTGCATACTGTCTATTGATTGTCTATTAACATAACATAACATAACATGACATAACATGAATGGCAAGAACAGGCCGTTCAGCCCAACTACCCTTGCCAGTTTGTTTGTACTATTGTGATATATCCCTTCAGATAATGACTCAATGGTATCTAGATTTAAGTCAAGCCTAATCTTGAAAACCCCCAATGTCTCTGCCTCAACAATATGGTCAGGCAAGCTATTCCACATCAAAATTACTATTTGGGTGAAGAAATATTTCCAAATATCAGTGCTAAATTTACCTTTGGTCAACTTCCATTTGTGACCCTGAGTTCTACTAACGACACTTGGCTGAAGGAATCCTACATAATTCACTTTGTTAATCCCTTTAACATATTCAAAAACCTCAATCATATCACCCCTTAGTCTCCTTTTCCTGAGACTAAACAGATTATGGGTCTTCAGCCTCTTCTCGTAGCTTTCATCTTTCATACCTGGAATTAGCTTAGTGGCTCTTCTCTGAACTTTCTCTAGATTCACAATTCACAATTCTCTAGATTCACAGTATTGTTCACAATACTTCAGATGTGGTCTGACGAATGTGTTGTACAAAAGAAGCATCACCTCCTTAGATTTGTACTCAATGCTTTTGGCAATGTATCCCAGCTACGGCACAATGGCTAGAGCCTGTGAGGGTTTGGTCAACAATCACTCCCAGATCTTTCTTGTGTGGAGCACATTCCAGTTTTAAACCTCCCATGAAGTAATCCCGTCTAATGGTTTTTTTACCTTTTAACTTTACATTTTGCTTCATTAAATTTCATTTGCCACATTTCCGCCCAATTCTGGATTCTATCCAAATCATCTTGAATTACTTTAGTGGACTCTAAACTATTTGCCAAGCCCCCCACTTTAGTATCATCTGCAAATTTAAATAATCTGCTCTCAATATTCCAATCAAGGTCATTAATGTAGATGAGGAACAGCAGGGGTCCTAACATCAATCCCTGGAGGACGCCACTCCCCACCATACCTAGCTCAGATGAGATACTACTGACCACCACTCTTTGTGTCCTGTCCCATAACCAGTTTTGAATCCACTCCAGAATACCTCCTGTAACTCATTGGAGCACATTTTAAAAATTAGTCTCTTATGCAGTACTGTATCAAATGCTTTCTGGAAATCCAAGTATATGATGTCATAAGCCCTTCTCTGGTCATAAGTCTTGGTGGCCTCTTCAAAAAATTCCAGAGAGTTTGTCAGGCATGACCTTCCCTTACGGAAACCATGTTGGCTATCCCTCAAGACACTGTTATGTTCTAGAAATAAGTCCAGCTCATCCTTCATGATAGATTCCAATATTTTGCACACAATGCAAGTTAAACTGACTGGCCTGTAATTTCCTGGCTCAGTACAGTCCCCTTTCTTATATATTGGAATTATATTGCCCTGTTTCCAATCATTTGGTATTTCCCCAGTTTCTAAAGACCATCTGAAGATGGTGGATAGCGGCTTAAAGATGATCTCACCAACTTCCCTGAGCACTCTAGGATATAAGGCATCAGGACCCGCCGCCTTATCTGCCTTTAGTTTATGCAACTTGTCTAACACTTTGTTATCCCTAACCTCAATTTCCGCTAAATAATCTTGAGCATTTAACATGCCCTCTTGCCCAATAAAGACCCACTCTGAGGTAAAATTCTCAACAAAGTAAATGTTTAAGGCATCCGCAATATCCTTGCAATCATATAGCATTGATCATATTCTTTATGCACTTAACCTGCTCTTTGACTTTCCTTTTTTCTGCTACAGTTCTGAAAGAAGCGCTTAGGGTTAGTTTTTGCCCCTTCTGCAATTTGTCTTTCATACAGTCTTCTAACATTCCTCAGCTCTTTTTTGACCACAGTCCGCATTTTACAGTATTCAACCTTAGTGTTCTCATTGTTATCCTTTATGTACATCTTATAAAGATTCCTCTTTTCCTTCAAAATCCTACGAATACTTTTGGTCATCCACTGAGGTAATTCGATAATATTCTTGGCGTTGAGAGCTTGCTGGGGTTTGTAAACTAAATCAGCTACAGAAAAACTAAGCGACAGTACCTCAGTCCATGAAAGCAACTGTTTTACTTTGTATATCACACAATTCACTGAGACGATTATTTAGCATTTAATTTATTCTCTAAATTTAGCATTTAAATTTATTTTACTTTACCTTACTTTGCTCCCGGGAGACTGAAACCCCCCAAAAAAACCCTTCGCCTTTGTTTGACCAGATTAGCGACTTAATTTGGCTGTTTGCTCTCTGAGTTGTTACAGGGTAAAAAGAAGGAGGAAGATTCTCCCTGCCCTTAATGCAACTAAGGTTATACCTCGAGAGCAAATCGTCTAATCTCTATTACTGTTTGAGCCTTAACACAATAAATATTTTCAGAAAACGCTGTTTAAAAAATCGCTGTTTAAACACTGTTTAAAATCTTCAGCTTCTACCCCACACGTCTTTCTCTGTCTCAACCAAGCACAATGATCACCATTGAACAGCGCTTCAGCAAAGCCAAGAGGTCAGCAACAGCAACAGCCAAAGCAGATGCGGTGGAGTGTGGAATGTGGGCCAGGTCTTGACAGGCCTATGATTGAGCGCGATGGAGGCATGGCGTTACAGTACCCCCCTGGAGGCATGACTCTCAGTGGGCCTGGCTGTTGACCAGGTGGGCGAACCTTGGGTCAAGGAGCAGGCCAATATGGATGGGTCTGATGGTACTTGGTCAGCAGCTGGGGATCGAGCATGTCACAGCGGTCCACCCAGCTCCTCTTTTCCGGACTGTAGCCCTCACAGTCTAACTAATACTTTCTCGTTATATTGCTTTTACCTTCATCTTATTGAAGAAACGCAAAGGAAGCGGGTGGTGCTGTATAGGATGTTTCCGTTTCCTTTTGACTGCATGGGAAATGTAGTTCTGTGGTCCCTTATATACCTACAAATGGAATTGGATATTTTCCCTATCTTGTTTATGAAAAATAATCTGGCAGACGGGGGTTTGCCAATCAAACTTTTTAATTTACGCCATGTAATAGGCTACACCATTTTTGCTTAGAGGGAAAGTAAAAATGTTTTCAACCACAATGTCAAGGAAAATGAGGAAAATAAAATAAAAGCTTAAGCATTACTTGTGATAGAAATTCAATACATTTTTAAAACCACTGTTGAAATTATTCTAGATGTTTTAACAAACAGATGGCCCAATTCTGGGTCCCCCCGATTCAGGGCCTGGAACAACTGGCTTGGTTGTCCTCCCCTGTTGGCGAGCTTGGCCGAGTCGATGAGGATATTGTCGAGGTAGGCTATGATGAATCTCCCCAGGATGTCTCACAGCACATTGTTGATGAAGGACTGGAACACTGATTGTTTGTCAACGAGGCCATAAGGCATCACACAGTACTCGTAGTTGTCAGAGGTGGTGCTAAAAGCTGTCTTCCACTCATCTCCCTACCGTATACAGATCAGGTTGTAGGCACTGCGGAGGTGAAGCTCGCGAAGATCCATTCAACTGGGGACCAAAGGGAGTGGGTACTGGTACCTCACCATGACTTCATTTAGGCACTGTTGTCGATACAGGCGTCGAGTCCTACATCCTTCTTCTCGATGAACAAGAAGCTTGCTGAGGCGGGCGAGGTAGAGGGATGGATGAAGCCCTGTTAGAGAGCCTCCTGGACATACTGGTCGATTGCTTGGGTCTCAGCCATGGAAAGGGGGTAGATGTGGCTCCTGGGAGGCGAGGCACCAGACAGGAGCTCGATGGCACAGTCACACAGGTGATTAGGGGCAGCTGGGTGGCTTTGGCCTTGCTTAAAAACTCACTAAGCTTCCAGTCTTTCCTGTGGATATCTGGTCTTGAATATTAGTTGGGACTCTCAATTGTAGTGGAGGCATGGGTGAGGAGGCTACAGTTGCTTAAAATTAAGAAAATATAGCGTGCACATCCACTCAACTGAGGTGCAGGACAACAAGAAAATCAGCAAAGAAATAAATGGCAACGTCCGCACACAAAGACAATGCTCCCCAAAAATTTATTCTGTCAACGTTTCGATCACAAAGTGATCTTCGTCAGGATGATCTCCTGACGAAGATCACTTTGTGATCGAAACGTTGACAGAATAAATTTTTGGGGAGCATTGTCTTTGTGTGCGGACGTTGCCATTTATTTCTTTGAGGAGGCTACAGTGCCATCGACAGTAGGGTGACCGGAACGTGAGACGTCAGTTGTGCCATGAGATGATTGCATTGTTTTGTCCAGCAATGGGAGGCTGAGGAACACAAGCTGGCTGGAAACTGGTAAAATTAAGAAAAGGAGCTCCTCCTAGTGGATTATCTGCATGCACAGAGAGATTGCAGCTGACTGAAGGAGGATGATGCCACTGCCCAGAAGTCTCCCATTTAGGATTGCCACAGCGTTGGGGGCGTTGAGCAGGTGGAGTGAGAGTTGGAGTCGTCGCGCCAATTGGGAGGAGATGAAGTTCCCTGCTTTGCCAGAATCAATCAGGGCATCAAAGTAGAGCTGCAGGTTCTTATATGCCACTCAAACTGGGACCTGGAATCGCTGTGACGGTAGATGGAGACACGGTTACCTTGGCGCAGATCGGTTCTCCCCACAATGGACACAAAGACTCGACTTTCTCCAACTGCAATGGTCAAGGGGTCAGGAGGGACCTGACCTCCATGGGCTCACCCTCCGGCTCAAGCAGTTTTTGGATTTTTTTGGTTTGGATTTGATTTCTGGGTAGGCTTCGCTGACTTTCCTGCAACAGCTGGTCCAGCTGGATGGTGGTGTCAATGTAGGAGACCAGAGATATAGCAAAGTCCCTACATGCCATCCCTGCCTTCAGGACCAGCCACAGCCCTTTTTAGGAAGGCGATCAACAACGTGGGCTTGTTCCAGCCACTGGCTGCGGTCAGGGTCCTGAGGGCCAGGGCATACTCTGCTGCTGTTTTGGACTCCTGTTGCAGCCCCAGCACTGGTCCCCAACCTTCTTCCCCGGGTGGCGGAATACTGCCTTGAACTGCTGCACAAAGCTGTCAAAGGGGAAAAAAGCAGCTTCGTCACACATTTGGTGGCCCATTTGCAAAACAATCAGGATACGACCGCAGCTATCTTCTCTGCCTCACTGAGTGCGGAGTGGTAGGTGAAGTAGAAGGAGTTCTGGAGAAGAAATCCTTGGGATGCGGCCGGAGAACACTCATAAAGATCTGGCTGTCGCACTGGACACTCGCCCCAAGGCGAGGCTGGGTACACCTGCTGCTGGCAGCATTAGGAGGAACCCAGGGCCAACCGTACCAGCATATGGTCTCAAGGGGTCTGAACATCTCATCTCGGTACCTAATGGCAGTCAGGCTACCTCTGGCGAACACATGGAGGGCTGTGCAGCCCCCCAAAGAAATGCCACCCCACACCATTACTGATCCACTGCCAAACCGGTCATGCTGGAGGATGTTGCAGGCAGCAGAACGTTCTCCACGGCGTTTCCAGACTCTGTCACCTCTATCATATGTGCTCAGTATGAACCTGCTTTCATCTGTGAAGAGCAGAGGGCGCCAGTGGCGAATTTGCCAATCTTGGTGTCCTCTGGCAAATGCCAAACGTCCTGCACGGTGTTGGGCTGTAAGCACAAACCCCACCTGTGGACGTCGGGCCCTCATACCATCCTCATGGCGTCGGTTTCTGACCGTTTGAGCAGACACATGCACATTTGTGGCCTGCTGGAGGTCATTTTGCAGGGCTCTGGCAGTGCTCCTCCTGTTCCTCCTTGCACAAAGGTGGAGGTAGCGGTCCTGCTGCTAGGTTGTTGCCCTCCTACGGCCTCCTCCACGTCTCCTGATGTACTGGCCTGTCTCCTGGTAGTGCCTCCATGCTCTGGACACTACACTGACAGCCACAGCAAACTTTCTTGCCACAGCTCGCATTGATGTGCAATCCTGGATGAGCTGCACTACCTGAGCCACTTGTGTGGGTTGTAGAGTCCGTCTCATGCTACCACTTGAGTGAAAGCACCGTCAGCATTCAAAAGTGACCAAAACATCAGCCAGAAAGAAAAGGAACTGAGAAGTGGTCTGTGGTCTTCACCTGCAGAACCACTGCTTTATGCGGGGTGTCTTGGAAATTGCCGATAATTTCCACCTGTAGTCTATTCCATTTGCACAACAGCATGTGAAATTGATTGCTCATTTTGAATTTTACTGAGCAGAATGTTTCAAAAATGTTAGGACAAGGGTGACAAAAGACTGGAAAAGTTGAAGGATGCAAAAATACACCTTGAGATGTTCCACAGCTAATTAGTTCAATTGGCAACTCAGGTCAGTAGCATGATGTGGGGACATTTGATCCCCATAAGTGCTGAAAACAATATAATTTTTTTTTAAAAATTCCTTTGCGTGTATTTTCCTGTCCCTGTAACATAACAAAGCTATTGGGTTCATAGTTAAGTTTAGGGTTTCTTTTGTTTCTGGTTAAGGTCAGGGTAAGGGGTTCAGGACTTATTGTAAGTCTATGGGATTATCCAACAAAACATGAAAACACTCTATGTGTTTGTGGTCCTAGCCCTTCTCCAGTGTTCATTGCTACCCCCCTTATTTCAGTGTTCGCGGTCTAATGTGACCGGTCTGTTTTAACTGCTCTTATATCGACATAAAACCTGTAAATTATCACTAAATTTTGTTTAAAACCTTTTTCAGCTATGAAACAATGTCTTTAACTAATGTCTAACATTATCCTGTAATCTGGAAAAACACAGTGAGTTTATCAGTGGCAAGGGTCTCGCAACTGAACTAAAACTTTTAGGTTCTGGACTTCTCCTAAAAGTAGGAGAAGCTTGATTTTGACAGTTCAAATAACACTAATAGCTAGTGCTTTAGTGATTTTCACCACCCTTAATTACTGCAAGTAAGAGTCAAACTCAGTTTCTACCTGAAGTGAAATACAGTACGTTCTAGGTTTTTCCTGATCACAGGAGCATGGGTAATTACAGTGATTACACAAAGAGCAGACACTAAACATGTATTCCTAAATGAAGATTTATATAAAAAAACAAACAAATTAGCAACCAAATTCAAAACAGAGACCATATGAACACAATCTCAACATGAACAGTCCTCTGTGTGTGTGAGCGTGTGTACATGTGTGTGGAAGTGCGCGTGAATGAGTGAGTGAGTGAGAGAGGGAGAGTGTATTCACACACAAGTGGCAATATACAATCACCTTGGATTGTGTCTTGCAAACATAGGTATGGTATTTGTGGTATGTTTGGCTGGTTTTATTGTCTCTGGCGGCACAAAGCTGGCACCTCCTCCTCTTCTCTTCCTCAGCCATTAGGACAAGGGAAGATTGGGAAAGTGGCAGTGAGAGCGGCTGGAAGAGCAGACCGGGTAGAGGCTTTGTAGGAAGATATGATACACTATTTAGTCTTGAGGGTGTGGTTCATGTAGCAATTGGCACAAAGCAGGAGAAAATGGCAGGTTCCCGTAACTACCTTCAGTGTATTTGGAAGGTGTGTTTCACCTCGGGTGCAGGGAGGGAGGGTCAGGTTGGGGCACACAAAGCACAAGAAAGAGAGAGCTTCCCGCAACTAACTCTAAAGATGTGATGTTTAGCCTAGAGAGGTGCTGCTCTTGTGGAGGCATGGGGACATAAGCACGAGAAAGGGATGGGGGGATGCAGGGTGTGTGGGGGTGTGGATGTGTGGTGTCGGCAGGGGTGTGAGAGTGTGTGGATGTGTGTATGGGGATGTTTTCCATCTGCCTGATTAACATGATGTAGTCTTCTCCGTTCATTTCCTACAGCGGTCATTTTTGACCATGAACACCAAGGGTGTAACAAAGTTGAATAAATCCCTCAAAAATCAATGAAAATGGTGATCAGAAATTTTATATATTCAGGTGCCTGGTGTGGAGGATATCATGAGGTTTAAAGGCAATCGGAAGAAAAACACATCATTTATGCTTCAGGAAAGCTGTAAAATCGGTCAGATTTGACTGAGCACTGGAGGAGGGCTATCTTGTATTTGCATGTGGACACTGTAATGTGAATATAGGCCACTAGATGGCAGTATTTACCTTTTTTTTGTTAAGCTCAGACTGGAGTCATGTTTGGACATGTTTCCAGACATGTCTGGGGCAAGTCTCAGAAAATTAAAAAAAAGAGGTCTAAATGTGGGTGGGGTCTGCAAAAGAGTATATAAGGAAAAGAATTGAGACAGTAAAGTAGTAGGAGAAATTGCAAGAAGAAGGATACGTGTGACCAGACCTGTCATTTCTGTTCAAGACCTGTGTAGTTTCTTTTGTGGATTTCTTTGCCTGTGTTTGAGCATTTTCTTCATCCAGGACATCACCAAGCCACCCCACCAAGAAGGGACTGTAATTATTTCTGTTTTTTTTTTTATTTATCAATCTTGGTCTTTAGTTGTAGGTTGTTATTAGTCTTTGTCTTCGTTAAAAATTAAATGTGTTTTAGTTGTTAAAACTGTGTTTGTCATCCCTTGCTGTTGCTGTTGTGTTATAAATGTAATAACAAATTGGGGCCATAACAAATTGGGGGCTCAAGGTCCGGGATAGACCATTGTGTGAGTAATTTATTGAAAATCTAACATTCCAAATTGTAAAATTGTTTTTGTGAATTTTCCTAGATATATATTGACAACAGCAATGGATGATTTCTTGGCATCACCAACCGTAGGGGTTTTGAAGTCTTTTAAAAAGACAGAACTGCTAGAAATTTGCAGACAGTTGGAGCTGACAGAGGTAAAACCAGCCATGCGAAAAGCAAGACTGGCTAGAGAGATAGTTGAATATTACATTGATGAAAATGTGTTTGCACCAGGAGATCTGGAACAGTTTCCAGTGGAAAATCCAAATATAGAAATGGAACTTAAATTAAAAATGCTAGAGATTGAAAGGGAGGAAAGAGAAAAAGAAAGGGAGGAAAAAGAGAAAGAAAGGGAAGAAAGAGAAAAAGAAAGGGAGGAAAAAGAGAAACAAAGAGAATTTGAGAGGGAAGAAAAAGAAAAACAAAGGCAGTTTGAGTTAGAAAAATTAGCAAGAGAAGAAAAACAAAGAGAATTTGAGTTAGAAAAATTTGCAAGACAGAGAGATTTTGAATTAGAGAAATTCGATAGAGAAGAAAGACTCCAAATGGAGCAACTAAAAATAAAAATTGCAACTGAAAATAAATTTCGGGCTAGCCAGGAGGTAAAACTGGTGCCTCCATTTTCGGAAAAGGATGTTGACAACTATTTCCAGTGTTTTGAAAAGGTAGCAAAGAGTTGCCAGTGGCCTAAGGAACACTGGCCTCTGATGTTGCAAACTGTCCTCAAGGGTAAAGCTCAACAAGCCTATTCGGCTTTGTCTGCAGATGATTCCTCTGATTATGAGGTTGTCAAAAAGGTTATTTTGAGAGCTTATGAGTTGGTTCCAGAGGCTTACCGACAGAAATTCAGAGGTCTGAAGAAATCTGAAAATCAGACTTATGTTGAATTTGCTAATGAAAAGCAGGTTTGCTTTGAGCGCTGGTGTACTTCTATGGAGGTCAAGGATGATTTCAACTCACTAAAAGAGATGGTGTTAGTTGAAGAATTCAAGAACTGTGTTAAGGATGATGTTAAGACCTACCTTAATGAGAAGCAAGCACTGAACTTGCAATCAGCTGCCAAATTTGCAGATGAATATGTTCTCACTCATAAGTCCAAATTCCAGTCTAGCAGTAACAATAAATGGTCCCAATTTCAGAAAAAGGGTTACGGTGATACCCAAGATTCCTCACCCAAAGACAAAGACAAATCTGGTGATGGTGCTCAGAAATCCAGTAACAGGTCTGATCAAAGTGTGAAAGCTGACAGTGACAGAAGTGGTCTAGTTTGCAGTTATTGCAAGAAATCTGGTCATGTTACAACTAACTGTTGGTTCCTTAAAGCTAAGAAAGAAAAAGAAAAGGATACCAAACCAAATGCCTTTGTGAAAACAAGGTTAGAAACCCCTGTAGTGGATAACCAATCTGCTAAATTGCCTGCTTCTTGTGGGGCTAAAAAGCCTAATACAGCTGACTTTGTGAGGGAGGAATTTCTTCCATTTGTGTCAGAGGGATTTGTGGCTCTGAATGAGCATACTACTCCTGTCCCCATATATATCCTAAGGGATACCGGAGCTTCTCAGTCACTTTTGTTGATGGACTCCTTGGAGTTACGTGATGAGACTGCTTCAGGGGATTTCATACTTGTACAAGGTATTGAAGGGAGGACTGTATCTGTACCCCTGCGCTCTATATTCTTGAAGTCAGATTTAGTTACAGGACAGGTAAAGGTGGGACTTATGTCAAGTCTACCTATAAAGGGTGTTTCTCTGTTGCTAGGCAATGACCTGGCTGGGGGCAAAGTAGTTCCCCCTGTACATCTTACTTCACAGCCGAGCACTGAAAATGGGGATGAGGACCCATCTCTGTATCCTTCTTGCGCAGTGACTCGTGCTATGGCCAAGAAGGCTAAAGAAGATGATGTTGTGGTGCCGTCCAGTACATTGAATAGTCAGGACTCAGGTGGTTCGCCTCATGACTCTGATTGGCCTACTATGGTTTCTCCGTTTGAGGACTTATCAGATACTTTTATCAGTTCTCTATTCAGCCAGCCGGATGGGTCTGGTGATTCTGATGTGTCTGGAGACTTGTCTCTGTCCAGAAAGCGGTTGATTGAGGAGCAAACTAATGATCCTGAAATTGGTGTACTAAAGAGGAGAGCCCTTCCTGAAAAAGAAATAGACGCAGTTCCAGTTGGGTATTATCTCAAGGATGGTGTGTTGATGCGGAAGTGGCGACCTCCTGATATCCCTGCCAATGCAGATTGGGCAGTGGTCAGGCAAATTGTTGTTCCGAAGGTCTATAGGAATGAGATCTTAACAATGGCTCATAGTTTACCTTTAGGAGGTCATCTTGGTGTTAACAAGACTGTTGATAAGATCATGAAACACTTCTTTTGGCCTGGGCTTCGGAAAGACGTTTCCAACTTTTGCAAAACCTGTCACACTTGTCAGGTAGTTGGAAAACACCAGTTAGACCCACCTGTAGCTCCATTGCAGCCTATCCCAGCATTTGGGGAGCCATTCTCTAGGGTCATTGTTGATTGCGTTGGTCCATTACCCAAGACTAGATCTGGAAATCAGTACTTGTTGACAATCATGTGTGCATCTACCAGATTCCCTGAAGCCATACCTCTACGTAACATCAAGGCAGCTGCAATCTCGAAGGCTTTGATAAAGTTCTTCACGTTGTTTGGCCTTCCCAGGGAAATTCAGTCAGACCAGGGTAGCAATTTCACTTCAGGATTGTTTCAGCAGGTTGTGTATGAACTAGGTGCAAAGCAGATTCTTTCTAGTGCCTATCATCCAGAAAGTCAGGGTGCCTTAGAGCGGTTTCATTCCACTCTCAAGACGATGATGAGGACTTATTGTTATGACCATGAGAAAGACTGGGATGAAGGGGTTCATTTGCTGTTGTTTGCAGCTAGAGAAGCAGTGCAGGAGTCTACTGGATTCAGTCCATTTGAGCTAGTGTTTGGTCATGAAGTGAGAGGACCTTTGCTATTATTGAGTGAACAATGGCAAGAGAAAGAGCCGCATATCAGTCTGTTAGACTATGTTGGCAAGTTCAAGGAAAGATTGCGTGCAGCTTGTGACATTGCCAAAGAGAACTTGAAATCAAGTCAGGGAAAAATGAAAACTTGGTATGATCATAAGGCTAGAAGCCGTGAGTTTAAACCAGGAGAAAAGGTCCTTGTGTTGTTTCCCTTGCAGTCCAATCCATTGCAGGCTAGATTTCATGGTCCTTATGAAATTCTGACAAAACTCAATGATCTCAATTACATTGTGAAGACTCCAGATAGGAAAAAACCAAAACAATTGTGTCATATTAACATGCTAAAGCCTTATCATGACAGAAATGCTAGGGTTGCAGCTGTCACTTCAGATTCTCCAATGGTCGAAACGTGTGAAGATGAGGGGGAGTTTCAAGATGATGAACCAAGAATTAAAGCTGAAGTTCTTTCATGTAAATTATCAAACACTGAAGTGTTGCAAAATCTTGATGTAAAACTCCAGCACTTAGAACCCTCACAGAGAGATCAGTTTGAAAGGTTGATCAAGAAATATGAGGATTTGTTTCCTGATGTTCCAAAGAGAGTTACTATAGCCTCTCATGATGTAGATGTTGGTGATGCCAAACCAATAAAACAGCATCCATACCGGATGAATCCTGAAAAGAGAAAGATTGCTGAGAAAGAGGTTGAGTTCATGTTAAAACATGATATTATCAGACCCTCCAACTCCGATTGGAGTTCACCCTGTGTGCTAGTTCCAAAACCTGATGGAAGTACTAGATTCTGTACAGATTATCGCAAAGTCAATGCTGTAACTAGAACTGATGTGTTTCCAATACCTAGGATTGATGATTGTATTGATAGTGTAGGGCAAGCAAAGTTTCTGACCAAGATTGATTTATTGAAGGGTTATTGGTGTGTGCCTTTAACTGAGAGGGCCAAGAGCATCTCTGCTTTTGCCACACCATCTGGATTGTACCAGTATGAAGTCCTACCCTTTGGCATGAAAAATGCCCCAGCCACGTTCCAAAGGATGATACAGTCTACAATCGCCGGATTGCCACACACGGGTGCATACATCGATGACCTGATCACATGGAGTGACTCCTGGGAAGAACATCTAAAAGATGTAGAGACGTTGTTCCAGCGCCTGACCCAGGCTAACCTGACTGTTAACCTGAACAAGAGTGACTTTGGTTGTGCTACTGTCACCTATCTTGGCTACGTCATAGGCCAGGGTAAGGTGGCACCCATAAATGCTAAAGTCCAAGCCATCATGGACTTTCCAGTTCCTGACAACAAAAAAGCTTTGCGCCGCTTCCTTGGAATGATCGGGTACTACCGCAAGTTCTGCAAGAACTTTGCTGAGATTGCTCTCAGTCTAACTAACAAACTGAAGAAAGGCGTAAAGTTCACCTGGGATGATGCATGCCAGAGAGCCTTCGATCACCTGAAGTCTCTGCTGTGTCACTTCCCCGTGCTCAAATCTCCTGACTTCAACAAACCGTTCTCCATCGCGGTCGATGCTAGCGACCAAGCTTGTGGATCTGTGCTCCTACAGAGAAGTGACTCTGATGACATTGAGCATCCCGTGGCATACTTCTCCAGGAAGTTCAATCGCCACCAAAGGAACTATTCCACAATAGAGAAGGAACTGTTGGCTCTGGTCCTTTCTTTACAACACTTTGAGGTTTATGTTTGTACAGGACAAAAGCCAATGATTGTGTACACTGACCACAATCCGTTAACGTTTTTGAGTAAGATGAAAAACAAGAATCGGAGATTGTTGAATTGGAGTTTGATTTTACAGGAGTTTGACTTGGAAATTAAGCATGTGAAGGGTACAGACAATGTAATTGCTGATTGCTTATCTCGTGTTTGAATATGTATATATATATATATATCCTGTGTTTATTTGAATATTGTATGATATGTATATATAGACAAGTGTTCACTTAACCATTTTGTATTGAAAAGAAAAATTTTGCCTTTATGAGTCAAAATTTTTCCCTTTTGGAATGGAGGTGTAATGTGAATATAGGCCACTAGATGGCAGTATTTACCTTTTTTTTGTTAAGCTCAGACTGGAGTCATGTTTGGACATGTTTCCAGACATGTCTGGGGCAAGTCTCAGAAAATTAAAAAAAAGAGGTCTAAATGTGGGTGGGGTCTGCAAAAGAGTATATAAGGAAAAGAATTGAGACAGTAAAGTAGTAGGAGAAATTGCAAGAAGAAGGATACGTGTGACCAGACCTGTCATTTCTGTTCAAGACCTGTGTAGTTTCTTTTGTGGATTTCTTTGCCTGTGTTTGAGCATTTTCTTCATCCAGGACATCACCAAGCCACCCCACCAAGAAGGGACTGTAATTATTTCTGTTTTTTTTTTTATTTATCAATCTTGGTCTTTAGTTGTAGGTTGTTATTAGTCTTTGTCTTCGTTAAAAATTAAATGTGTTTTAGTTGTTAAAACTGTGTTTGTCATCCCTTGCTGTTGCTGTTGTGTTATAAATGTAATAACAAATTGGGGCCATAACAACACAATCACACACATATGCACTCACACACTTTGCTGGCTAGATGTAGGCATTTCACAATGTCTGTTCATTTGTGACAAGCCTCATTATCACTTCAAGACAGCACAACACTTGTGCCTGTAAAGTGTTGAAAATGTTCAGTCTTTTTTTGGGAATGTAATTATTTTTCTGAATCTGTTGTCTGTACAATGTGCTCAACTTTATCCTGTGTATCCAGGGATTCGCACCTTTGAGGATCTCTGATCGATGGAGAGTTACAATCGCTGTATTTAAAAACATGCAGCAAAGGATCTGAGCTCTTTAGGGTCATGGCATTGCAGACCATTCTTTTAGCACAGGCAGTCCTCTGGGCTGCAGCACAGAATCCAGTATGCAGAATACTGGGGAAGGCAGCAAATCCCAGCTTCCACCAGCATGGAGACATCAACATTGGTGGAGTCTTCTCCTTACACAAGACTCCTTTGGAAACAGGCTTAACATTTGACATTAAACCCAAGCCAATGAAGTGCTCACGGTGAGCTTAAATATTAATTAACATTTATCCACTCTTTGTATTCAAATATTTCTGATTGAAGCATTGCTTTCATTCCACTGAAACCAATGGTCATATCGATGATATTTCTTACAAACACAAATGGTATACCTCAATACAACTCATATTATGTTTTCAACTTTAGTCAACTCAAAAGTCTTCGTAAACTGCGCCCTGTATAGCTGCAGTTACTAACAGTGATAAATGATTTAATTTCTAGCCTTGTTTTCAGAGAATTTCAGTCATCCCAAACCATGATATTTGCCATTGAAGAAATTAATAATAGAACAGACCTCCTGCCAGGTGTATCCCTTGGATATAGCATATATGATACCTGTGTGTCAACAATATTTTCTCTAAGAGCGGCAATGGCTATGATGAATGGTTACAAGGAAACACTTACCGACACATCATGCTCTGAACCGGCAGTAGTGCAGGCAATTGTTGGGGCATCCATCTCGGCAAACGCCATTGCTTTGGCAGAAACTGTTGGATTATTTCAAATTCCAGTGGTAAGAGTCCTTTTTCTTCTTTCTGCAAAAAAAAAACAAAAAAAACTGTAAATTACTGAGATTTAATTGAAATTATAAAAATTATGTTGGTCAAGTACAAAATGTAAAAGTATTAAAACTAGAGGTTACCTTCTGTGAACACTGAAAGCAAATAAAAAATGTAGTACAATTTTACACTTAATTATTACTATGGTGATGGTGTTGTAAACAGACACAGTCAAAATGTTCAGTTTCTCTAATTACAAAAAGTCATAGTTTCACATGATTCACAACAAAATATGTTCCAACTTATGGATGTATTTTGTATACAGGTCAGTCACTTTTCTACATGTGCATGTCTGAGCAATAGGAAAAAGTTCCCGTCATTTTTCAGAACCATTCCCAGTGACTATTACCAGAGCCAAGCTCTGGCTCAGCTGGTGAAGCACTTCGGCTGGACCTGGATTGGAGCAGTGAGAAGTGATAATGACTACGGAAACAATGGCATGGCCACGTTTGTAAAAGCTGCTCAAAAGGAAGGGATCTGCATTGAGTATTCTGAAAAATTCCATAGGAGAGAACCAGAAAAGATACTGAAGGTTGTAGAAATTATTAGAAGAGGAACTGCAAAGGTAATCATAGCATTTCTTGCTCAGGGAGAGATGAGTAATTTATTGGAGCAGCTGATCATTCAGAATATTACTGGCCTCCAAATGGTAGGCAGTGAAGCCTGGATAACTGCAAGCAATCTGGTGACACCAACAAGTTTCAGAATACTGGGAGGATCAATTGGCTTTGCAGTCAGAAAAGCTAAAATTAATGGCTTGAAAGAGTTTGTGCTGAAACTTAATCCTTACAGAAATAAAGGCAACAATGTTATTTTAGATTTTTGGGAAACTGCATTTCAATGTTCTCTGACCAACAAGGCAAATTTACCACATGTTCCCATCTGCACTGGCTCTGAGAGTTTGACTGAACTGGAAAACCAGTACACTGACGTATCAGAGCTCAGAATCTCCAACAATGTATATAAAGCAGTGTACGCTATTGCTCATTCTGTGCATGACCTGCTGGGCTGTATCCCCCATCAAGGCTGTAGAAACAAATGGACTCCTAAGCCCTGGCAGGTAACTCAATTAGCCCTTCTTACATTATCAATAAAATTACCATTATGAACAAAACAAAGCCAGTATTTTTCATAATACATTTTCCTTCTTCACAGATGCTTCAGGCTCTGAAAAAGGTCAATTTCACATTGGGAGCAGAGGAGTATATCTCCTTTGACAGTAATGGAGACTCAACAGCAAGATATGAGATTGTGAACTGGCAGCTAGGTGCCAATGGCTCGGTAGAGTTCGAAGTGGTTGGCCACTATGATGCTTCCTCACCATCTGGTCACCAGTTTGTGATGAGTCCTGCAAGTATTGTTTGGGCCAATGGGCAACAACAGGTTAGTATTCATGACTTTCATGACGATATGGTATGATGGCACCAGTCTTACAAGGCTCAAAGTAAGCAGTTTTGCATTGCTATTTATGATGCAAAGTTCACAATTTGCGATGGGAATGAGCAAATTGCGATACGTGTGTTTTTTCACCGTGCTGAGTTCTGTGGGCTGCGGTCAATGGTCTATCATGTTCTCCATTGCTGTTAGACGAGCTGGGTTCACCTGAATGACTCAAGGTGACTCGCCTCATGCAACCATCATCATTTGCAGTTCATTCTCTACTACATGTCGAGCGCCACTTGTATGGTGAGAATCAACCTCGGACTCAGGTTTTCACAGTATACACCAGCCATCACGTGCACATTCTTAACTTTGTCATTTGTTATCTTAACATAACATAAGCTGATGTTATAATGAGTTGGATTAGTTTGTTTAAAGACAGATGCCGTTTGCCATTATCATCCAAACCCAGCGTGTACATACAAATATAAAAACGCTAAAAGGTCGAAAGGCGCACCAAAAAAAGACGTATATTTATATTTGAAGATACTTGAGATGTGAACGAAGAAACAGAGCTCAAGATTTTAGATTTGCGTAGGCGCAGAACTGCGAAGTAGCATACTTTGATAGGGAGCAAAAATTGACATAACACCTGAAACATAAGTCTGAGCAACTGTGCTGCATAATCACAACAGAAACTGGGTGGTTGGCGACGATACTGACAGTACACTGAAAGTGGTCCATCCTTACTGAATATAATGGTGCCTATTTAAAGCCAAAAGTCAGGTAAGTGACTGAGTGGTATGGTCACTAACTTTGAAGAATGTAGATTTTTTAATTCAGTATTAAACTAAGCCAAAGCAATATGAGCTGTATTTCTTTATACTATTGTGAATATATCCCCTCAGTCAGTTTATTTGGAATCTCTTGGTAATCATTAGGAGCTCTTGAGCCAGTGGCCAGCGTGAGCCGTCATATAAACCTACAATACTGTTATCTTACATTAGCTCGTGGGTCTTTCTGAGCAAAGGCGAACAGTTGCATTTTGGCATACATCAGACCAATGTGGTGACCATCGTTTGTTAGTTACATTTTACAGTGCTTCGTGGGTCTTTCACATGCATGACTTAGGAGACGGAAAAGAATAAGAAGCTTTAGCACCTAAGCTTGAAGTTGCAATGTAATCTTCTTGGATATCTTGCTCTTGTACACAGTGCTCAATCAGCCATCCACGTCGATATCTTCACAGGCACTAATCCACCGAAGTATTTCTAAAAAGTCTATAATACCGGTCAAAAGTGCATCCACTGATAGACTATGTTGATCAATTACTACTGCTAGGGATGGAACTGAATTTCGGAGCTCATCGAGGTCCTCCATACTGACCGCGCATCAGCGTGACCCGCGCAGTATTTCATTGACATATTCAGTGCTGTTCTTCAAGTTGCTGCCTTGGTCATGTGTGAGCTCACCATGCCCCGTTCGTTTGAATGCAAGAAATGAAATGAAATGTGGAGTTCGGAAATAAAAGAGCTTTGAAGTAAATAAATAAATAAATAAAAAAATGTGGAATTATGGAATAAAAATCTTCAGAAATAAATATACAGGTAAGTAGTCCTTTTGAAAACTGTCATCTTTTAAATAAAAATATATTTATTTATTTACTGAACTGTACCAAATGATTTATATATTCATGTTTAGATTTATTGATATTTTAATATATTAATTGCTGAATTTACTTATTTCAAGATGTATTTCATTTCCATATTTATTTTTACTGAGTACAAATGAAAACGCACCACTCACAAAATCTGGAATAGGTCCACGGATTGATATGTGAAATATATACGTATGATGCATTTGAGATAATGAATGATTTAAGAAGACGTAAACATCATTCAGTTTCATTCACGATAATGTTAATGCGCGAGAGAGGTTTAACTGGTGTAGGGGTCAAACAGGAAAGTCCATAACGGGTGTGACCGCCATTTGCATTGACACATGCGGTGCATCGTCGTCGCATGGAGTTGATCAGTCTCTGGATAGTGTTCTGAGGGATAGCATTCCACTCCTGAACAAGGGCAACCTCAAGTTCTCGGATGTTGTCCATCTGGCGTCGACGTGAAAGACGTCGTCCAATTTCATCCCATAAGTGCTCGATAGGGGAGAGGTCGGATGACAGAGCTGGCCACTGAAGCACGGGGAAGTTCTGCTGTGCAAGGTACTGCATGGACACCCTTGCAGTGTGTGCCCTAGCGTTGTCCTGTTGGAACGTGTGGACATCGTGGTGTTGGTTGAAGAACGGCACAACATGGTTCTGCAGCACCTGGTCCCGGTAGTAGACGCTGTTCACCCTTCCTCTGCAGATATGGAGAGGGGTTCTGTGACGGTAGCTTATTCCACCCCACACCATAACGCTGCCACCACCCCAACAGTCCGTTTGAACGACACAATCGGCGTTATAACGTTCACCACGTCTCCGCCAAACATGTATACGGCCATCTGCGTTCCTTAAGTGAAATCGTGACTCGTCAGATGACACCGTGCCATTGTCGTAGTCGTCAATTCTGGTGCCTGTTTGCCCACTGTCGACGCTGGTTTCGGTGACGGTCCGTCAACATGGGGCCGAAATAAGGACGTCGTGCACGCAGGCCTGCAGCTCGCAGATGGCTCCGTACGGTGTTGGGGTGAATGAATCCACGTCGTCCTTGGACTTGAGCAGCCGTTCTTGTCGCTGGTAGTGTTCGGTCTCGGACATGATCCCGTAGGATCTGACGGTCCTGACGTGCAGTTGTCACACGTTGTTGACCCGGTCGAGGACGGTCCCGAGTGCTCCACGTTTGCAGAAACCTTTGATGGAGTCTTGCGATCGTTGTGTGTGCGCAGTGTAGTCGTCTGACAATTTCCCTGATGCTGGCACCAATTTGAAACATGCCTATGGCACGTTCTTCAGTGATGAAGTGAAATTTTATTTGGATTCACATGCTTTTAAAGGCAATGTGTGCACAAATTCAGAGTGAAATTAATTTTTCCTGTGGTGTGCGTGCAAGATGTTGCGTTTGTGCAAAAAATTGCCTAGCGTTACAATTAACTTTAAATTCTCGCATTTCTTGCACCTGGCATGTCGAGTGACGTCACTGTAGTGTTGTTGTTGTATAAAAATTATATTGAAGTTCATTTGAACTTAAATATTGACTTTTTTCAAGTGGTGCGTTATCATTTGTACTCAGTATATTTCATGGTCATATTTAGTTATTTATGTATTTATTCAATTTTTGAACCAAATGGCGTTCCATACGTACTAAGTGTTCACTGTTCATATCAACAAATCATTGTGTGTATAAGTGTTCTGGGATAAAAGTAATGAAATTTACAAACAGAGACCTAGGTCTGTATGCAGTGAGAGCTGTCCCCCAGGCACAAGGAAAGCTGTGCGAAAAGGAAGGCCTGTCTGCTGTTATGACTGTGTGCCCTGTGCTGAGGGAGAAATCAGCAATACTACAGGTCAGTGCATTACCTGTCAGCACAAACCTGTCATATGTTAATCTTCACAGTTCACTCCATAATATAAATGTAACTAATTTTAATGAACATTTTCTGTTTTCTCACAGATTCTACCGACTGTATTAAATGCTCAGATGAATACTGGTCTAACGCTCAAAGAGATCAATGCATTATGAAGACTGTTGAATTCCTGTCTTTTACAGAAATTATGGGAATAGTGCTTGTTATTTTTTCATCATTTGGAACGAGTATAACTGTACTTGTGGCTGTACTTTTCTTCATGGAGAGGGACACACCTATTGTAAAAGCAAACAACTCAGAGCTGAGCTTCCTCTTACTATTTTCATTGAAACTGTGTTTCCTTTGCTCTCTAACCTTCATTGGGCAGCCTTCTGTGTGGTCTTGTATGCTGCGCCACACTGCATTTGGGATCACCTTTGTCCTCTGCATCTCTTGTATTCTGGGTAAAACAATAGTTGTGTTAATGGCCTTCAGAGCTACACTTCCAGGCAGTAATGTCATGAAGTGGTTTGGGCCTCTGCAGCAGAGACTGAGTGTTCTCACTTTCACTCTGGTACAGGTACTTATTTGTGTGCTTTGGTTAGCAATATCCCCTCCTTTCCCCAACAAGAACATGAAGTACTATAAGGAAAAGATCATTCTAGAATGTAATGTGGGATCAGCAGTGGGGTTCTGGGCTGTGCTGGGATATATTGGGTTCTTGTCTTTATTGTGTTTTGCTTTAGCATTCTTGGCTCGCAAGTTACCAGATAACTTTAATGAAGCTAAATTCATCACATTCAGCATGCTGATATTCTGTGCAGTCTGGATCACCTTTATACCAGCCTATGTCAGCTCACCTGGAAAGTTCACAGTTGCTGTAGAGATCTTCGCTATTTTAGCCTCCAGTTTTGGCTTGCTGGTCAGTATTTTTATTCCAAAATGTTATATAATTTTATTAACACCTGAAAAAAATACAAGAAAGCATATAATGGGTAAAACACATTCCAAATCCCAATGAAATCTCATCAGCTTGGTAGCCAGTGTCATCCTTTCACATAAGCATTGTAAAAAAACAAAAACAAAAACACAGCATTCAACAAACATCTCTGCTGAAAACATAAACATGACAGTGAGTTTTAAGGACTCTCATTTTACAATGTGGTGGAATGGAAGACCTGACCATTCTTCGCAGCTGCATGATGCTATTATGTTAACATGGACCAGAATCTCTGAGTAATGTTGGTAGTACCTTGCTGATTCCATGGCACAAATAAGCGAGGCTGTTGGGGACAAAAGGGGTCCTAACTGTTATTATAAAGGTATACTTAGTGAAATATCCCGCACACATTCAGTTGTGCCAGAATGAACAGCAGCCCTTGCCTGTTTGGTTTAGTTACCAGCAGCTTGGCAGTCTGCATGAGACACAATGCTGTCATTTTAAGAATATTCAGGCATTTCTTTTCTGTTTTCAATTAAGTCAACGACTACCATTGTTCTTTTTCCATCTACTGAACACCAGCTCTGATCTAAGAATAATGTCTGATAAAATGTGGATTTTCCAGAGTTTTTGTTACTATCAATCACACTTATGCTGCTGAATCTACAGCACTCACCCATGTGAAATCAAGGAAGGAGAAAATAGATGTCCACAGTTATAACTGTCTATAGACAGCAGAAATTTGAGGTAAACTTGGCCACTTATCATACCACTGTAATGGGAATTAGGGGTTTCATGACTACTGATTTTTGCTAGTCAACTAGTTTTGCATGACAGCAGTTGATTGCCGAATAGTCGTTAAATTATTTATTTTGTAAACTGACACATTCGGCCTAACACTTCGAGCACTGTTAAGACACCCGTACAGATTTTCTACCCCGCAGACCACACGCAAAGGCCTGTCGATAAAAATGGGCATGCTCATTATTTTCTGCATGCACCCTGTGATTTCAGAATCGCAGCCAGCCCGCAAAAGGGGTTGAAAGGGGAAGGTGCGCTACACTTGTGTTCTCCTTGCGCGTGTCGCAAGTTGAAAAGGGAGGGTTAGGGGAGAAAGTCGTCTCCAAACAACTATGGGACACACACTTGTGCCTCACTTTCACTTGAGTTCTCCGTGTGTTGCGCGTAAGTACTGAAGCCGCACGTGTCAAGTACGTGGCAAGTGCGTACAACTTAAGTGTCTTGTGCTTCTTCAAGTGCCTGTGCCGCCTAGGTCGTACGAAGGACGAAGGACTTACAGGGCAAGCACGTGCTCTACTCCACACGAAGGTGGCCAGTACTTGCCTATTAAATGTCACACGGGCAGCGCACCTGAGCAACCCACTTCCTCCTCGAGCATCCTCTGATATTTATTCTGGTCCAATGTTGAAGCCAGTGGCGCCGCCAGGATTCAATTTCATAGTACGCACAGAACCCCCCCCCCCCTTTTTTTTTGATTAGCCTACCCGTTAATTTAAATTTAAATTTAAAATTAAACACACAGTGGCAGTGCGCACTGCGGACCAGCATTCATTTTCATCCAAACTTTGCAAACGTGGTCGGGATTTGTAGAAGACATATGTATGCTGCTCACTATAAAATGCTGTTACTAGAAATAAATGCACCTCTGTGCAGAGAGGAAAATATAATAAGCAGAGGGAGAGAGAAATTACACAGCCTACAGATGTTTAAAAGTCCAAACAAAAAAAAAACAAAAAATTCAACAAGAAACGATTCTACTCAATTCCATAATTAAAATTAAATTTTTTGCAGTGTCTACGTGTCCGAAAGTCGGACAGGGTTTTAATATATCTCCGTGTCCGACAGTAGAATGGTTTCAGTATAACTTCGAGTCCAGCAGTTGATTATTGTTTTTAATTTCTTCAAATCTACTGAGTCTTTTAGATATTAAACGTGAATTTTTTGATTAGAGGGCTCAGTTCTTCAAGATGATTACCGAGAATTTCAATCAATGTTTCTGTTGGAGCTCTGCTCAATAAAGTGAGTCGACAATGTACAATACCTGTCGGACATTAAATGCAAAATACCCCGCTTGTTACAGCCAAAAAAAAGAGGACAATTAGAACAGATTGAGAAGGAAATAAAAAAGAAAAAGAAACATTTTAACAACAAACAGAAAATCCAATGAACACTGCGATTTATTTATTTGTGGGTCATCTTTTTTGGATGTTCTGTTAGTTGGTGATATATTTTTATTCTTTATTTCGTAATAAATCTGTTCTCAAATCAGTACTTTCACTTTTTCCTGGCTGCCGGACATGGAATATTTTGCATTTCCCTTTGGACAGTCTTGATTGTGCATACGATATTTAATTCACAATGTCAATGGTCATGGAATTGATTTGCTCACTGACCACAAGCACTATTTTATATCTGGTGTGGAAATAAAGCGTGAATCTGTTTGATCCATCTGACTAATTTTCAAAAGAGAGGCCGAATAAAGACTTCTGTCTATCTTCAATGGAAGAAAACAGACAAATAAAAAGACCAAGAAAAGTCGATAGCTATCAATTTGCATTTTTTGATGGTCGAAAACAAACATGGCCAAGTTTGTAGCCTACGTCTAATAATTCCTGGAATACTTGAAATATTAGACCCTTTATGATTTTCAAAAATGGAGTATTTTATGATTTCTGTCTGACCGTCGCTAAATTTGTCAGAAATGCACGACGTACCACGCCAATGCCCACTCACTTTATTGAGCAGACCTTAAGCAGAAACATTGGCCACCTTTACATGGGTAGTTTTCCTCAATCTGATTAAAATTGATCGGAATAAGTGAATCTGATTAGATCTGTATACATGAAGTTTAAGTAAAGAGATCCACGTTCAATCCGTGTTGACATGGCCCCAGCTAAATCCGATTGTATTGTGTTTTTTTACCTGCGCATTACGTCACTCTGCGTACGTCACTTCACTAACGAGCCTCTTACGTACTAGGAGAGCATGCGCGGACCGAACAATCTTCTTTATCAAGACAATCTGCTCCACTCAGTCGTTTACATGGAACATGGAGTGGATTATCAATTGGCGTAGACTACCTCTTACAATCCGATTCGAAATACATGCGGATCCAGGTGAATCAGATTGGCTAAGGTGTTTATATGAGACATTTTGAATCTGATTGACCTTTCAATCTGATTGTAAATAGGATTTTTGGACCCATGTAAACAGGGCCATTGATTGAAATTCTCGGTACTCATCTCGAAGAACTGAGCCCTCTTATCAAAACATTCATCGCAAAGATTCAGTCGATTTGAAGAAATTAAAAACAATAATCGCCTGTCGGACACGGAGTTATATTGAAACCATCTGGCTGTCGGACATGGAGATATATTAAAACTCTGTCCGACTTTCGGACACGTAGACACTGCGTAGATTTAATTTTAATTTAATTTTTTTTTTTTTTTAAGTCAGGACAATGCATATTACTGAACATGTACCACAGTACATGTGAATATGCCAGATTGTAGCCAAAAAGCTAATTTCCATCTGGAGTCCTCAAGGCAGGTTGGTGTTACATAATGAAAAATGTTAAAACAAACACACACAACATTACAATATGTTACAAATATATGCTAAAACATAGAGCAATACAGTAACAGCAGCAGTTAAGGCATTCAAGGTGATTGCACGTTTGATTGGCTCTGAGCCACACCTTCAGGAGGCTCTTGAAGGTGGTCAGAGTGGAACATTCCTTTATGGATGAGGGTAGTGTGTTCCAAATTGCGGTCCCTTTAATAGACAGGGCGTTCTGACTGAAAGTGGTTTTCCTATAGGGAGCCACACGGTCCCTGTTAGTAATTGCTCTGGTGGTCCTCGTCTGTCTAAATGTAATAAACTCTTCAAGTGGGGGTGGCGCCAGGCCATGGAGCACTTTATATATTAAACATACAGAGGAAAATTTACAAATATTAAGAAAAGTCAATGAAAAAAATGAAGATCAGTTAGGCTTTACAGCAAAGGATGGTGACAGCGTACACAGATAAACACAGCCCAGCAAAATATGGTGACGGCGCACTAGGCAGAAACACGTGATGAAAAAACAGAAAAACACACTTTTTAATAATAATAATAATAATAATAATAATAATAACAATAGGCTAATAATGTTCCTACCTATTTGAAATGAAGTCTATGCCTCCCCAACGCCTCGCCGTTGCGTATTGCGCCAGAATTCAAAATCACTTAGTGACAGATGACGTAAATGACAATCATTGGCCTTTATGTTGGGTTTTAAATAATTGGCTTAAAAATAAGTGGACTCAGCATGTTTAGCCTATTACAAACCAGCATCTTTATTACCCCCTCCCCAAAAACAATTACATTTTAAAAAACCCTTTCAAATATTTATTTTTTTCATACCTTCAAAAAAATTGTACACACAGTGCATACAGGATTCCGGCTGGCGGCGCCACTGGTCGTAGCCATGATGATGCTGAAGATGATACCAAGATGCTCTGTCTTTATTACTCCTGGAAAAACGTTGAGGTAGACATAGTTGCCGTAGGAAGCCAGTGCGCCCATCTTGCAATGGAAGTGAGTGAGGCGCACGGGCACCGTACGATTCCCAACACGTACGTGCCGAGTGAGTGAAATGTACGACAACCATACTAGAAGAGCACTTAGCACGACCGAGCCGCACGCTGCACGCACGATCAAAAACGACCAATTTTTGTACAGTGGGCGAGCGGTGCGCAAGTGGGTTGCACGAGCCACTTGCTTCCTAAGTACGACACACTCGCAACACCACAGAAACCCTACGTCCTCTACGGGATGGCTATGGCCAATAAGACACAGAGGAAGGAGTTCTGGTGAATCATTGAAAATGTATTTTTGAAATTCAGAAGGAAGATGATTTTAAAAAATCATCATTCCTTTCCATCAACATTTGTTAAAACAAACACTGTAGGCCTAGCAATCATTTAAAACAGCATTCTTGTTATGCTCTGCGCTGCCTACACCACACATCAACGGACTGCTACATTGCAGGATATAAACAATGCCACATGGCTATACTCACATAATAACATCATCAAACTGAGTTTTGCATATGAGTCATTCCATGTCAAGTCACCAGATTTCAGAAAAAGTTCCCGCATGACCATCTCAGATTTTGTTAATAGTTTGTTATCTTAATGTCCTTGTTACAAATAACTGCTGTGCAAAATTCTAGACTAATATCTCCAATGGTTTTTGAGATTTATAGCCTTGAAAAAAGGGGAGTGGTCACTTATGAACACGTACACAATCTGACGTCCATACTTTGATGGCTAATAACTTTTGAAGTGTTAACACTGAACAGTTCAAATTTATACACTTGATTCTTTAATATAGTAATGCTGTATACAGAAATATAACTTTTTATGTGGCATATTTGCAGTTGTAGTCCACCAAATATGGCTTCCCAGAATAAACGTTTGTTTATGGTTGCACTTTTGCCTCTCCATATCTCCAGATTTAACAACACCAGATTATTTATTTTTTTCAATATATGAGACCTGTTGGAGTACTATCAGAAAAAAATGTTATATCTGTGAAAAACTTTTATTTGTCTTATATATAGGCCCCTAAAAATGGCAAAATGCACGTCGGATCTGTATTTTGACGGTCTATAGAAAAAATCTGACAGGGAATACCAGAAAAAAAATTAAATAGGTGAAAAGAGCAAGGTCTAATTGATATATGTACCAAATATGAAGTTGGGCCTGTGAAGAAAACTATTTCATTCAAGTTGTTCAAAATAGAATGTCTCAATGTCTCAAGACATGCATAAAAGCCATTCCGAAGCTCACATCATAATGATACATCATTCTATACTGTTTGTTATTTGAGAATTGCTCCCCTCTCCTCCCTCTCCTGTCTAGCAGAACTGGTAATTGTTAGAAATTGGTGATTTATATGTTTATTTTTTGTAACTAAAACTACTAAAACATACTAAAAACAAACATATAAACCACCTATTTCTAACAATTACCAGTTCTGCTGGACAGGAGGGGGAGGAGAGGGGAGCAATTCTCAAATAACAAACAGTATGGAATGACAGCTAACTGTCAGTGCTACTTTCTTCAGAAAACAGAGAGAATATAGCATTTTGACCTGTGTCCTATTTTTTTGCGGGGGGGGGGGGGGGGGTTGATAAGGTAATTCCTATTTAGCGTTTCGACTATTCTATAGACTACAACTTGTATTTCTTACATGTATTGTTGGCAAAAAAACTGCTTTCCAGAAGCTTCTGAAAGGAAATCCTGTCCTTCAGTCTTGTGCCAATGCATTCACTATGCTAAACCAGACCACAGAGGTAATCGATGACCTTGGGTACCAAGCAATGGCTACCCTCTTTGGTGGCAATAGCAAAGATTCCCTTGCTACAATGAAATATAATACCTTCAGCAAGAAGGTTATCTCAGCTACATCATTTGTAACACCTGAACATCTGCCCCCAACTGAATCTGCTACCAAACTTCACTGTCGAAGAGCATACTACCAGATCATGGTCTGGATAGGAATAGAGGCAGGCATGGACACCATGAAATGGGGCTGGAGCCTGCAGGATGATCAGTTTGTCCCACTTATGTCAAAAATGAATTCTGCTCCATCCAGTCTCTTAAAGGTCATTCGCTGTAACTGCTCAACTTCCTGCAAGACACTCCGCTGCTCTTGTAGGCGATATGGACTTCCATGTAATACAACCTGTGGACTGTGCCAACTTGAAAGATGTGATAATTCAAATTCAATTTATTTGTATAGCGCTTTTCACAGATAAACCGTCACAAAGACGCTTTACAGTCAGAGATGAGTTACTGAAAGGGCAGTGTCCAGCCTATTCCCCACTACAGCAAACGAGGCAAAAAACTCCCAGTAGGGAGAAAAATCCTCAAACAGTGGTGAGAAAAAACTCCCCAGTGGGAAGAAATCTCAGGAGGAACCCGGCTATAGTGGGGAAGCCCATCCTCCGCGGGCTAGCTAGTTAATAAGAAGATAATGACAATAGAGTTCCATTAAAGTCCATCTAAACAGTGCTATCAGTTGCTGGAGGAAGTGGCATGCCAAGGATGGTGCAGGACTGGATCAGGACATCAGCAGCCAGCGCTCATGGTGAGGGACAGGGCTCACATGGTCCAGGACTCAGGGTTGTGGAGGGAAAGATCCTCGGAGAAAGACAGAAAAAAGTGGGGTGAGGCACTGGATAAAACTACTGCATATTAATAAAAATACAGTCCTGTGTCATGTGCCAAATGAGAATTTAGGAGCTGACTGGTCAGGAAACAGTCAGCACCCCTCCATCCACTTCCTGCAGCTTCCTACACTTATTCCAGGAAGATCACTTCAGATTTTCTAGACACTAGTACCATATGGACCTCCCCGGTGACTAAGGTTGTAGCAAGCCCCACTGGCGCCGTTAATGCATGCTCAGTGCCACCGGTTCCACATGGATTTGCTTAACACTACACCAGTACCATATGGTCCTCCCCAGTGACTAAGGCTGTAGCAAGCCCCACTGGCACCGTTAATGCATGCTCAGTGCCACTGGTTCCACATGGATTTACATAACACTGGCTTCCAATATCGTGAACATGTCATAAATTAAGGTTGTAGTCAGTCCCACCAGAGCCAATACATAACTAATCATGAACTAATCATAGGCTTGACTAAAAAGATAAGTTTTCAGCCTACTCTTGAAGACAGAGAGTGTGTCTGAAGCCCGAATTTGTCTTGGGAGATTGTTCCATAGAATTGGTGCTTTGTAAGAGAATGCTCTGCCTCCAATTGTAATTCTAGATATATTTGGAATTTTCAAGTAGTCAGCACCTTGTGAACGAAGTAATCTTGGTGGGGAGTAAGGAATGAGAAGACTGCAAAGATATTCCGGGGCCAAGTAATTTAAGGCTTTGTAAGTTAGTAATAGTATTTTGTACTCAATTCTAAATTTTACAGGCAGCCAATCCACATAACAAGTTTTTTTCCAGAGGAGTCAGAGGATGATGACGAATAATAGTCACTGTATAAAACAACATGTACTGAATGGGTTGCAATCTAAGCTTCCATTGTACTTTGTAATGTTAATTCTCTAAGCCCTAGTAGACTTCCACAAGTCATCAACTATGACTCTTAGTGTAGACTATTTGTATGAATAGGCCTATAAGGCATTAGTTAAATTAGTAGTTTGTAGACTAAGTTAGATTATATTTTCACTGACTATATTTAATCATCTTTAACAAGGAGATACAGTATCTTGTGTTTCCTCTTCTAGTTTCAAGCTGGAGTTGAACATCGTAGGCTGTAACTTAACAGTTTCATCAAATCCAGAAAAAAAGAACTAGATAAGAATTATGGACACAGCATATGCATGTATTAATTGTGTTATTATCTTTAAAATATAGAAATTGTTATTTGGCTGACCACCACACCCACAAATTGTAGGATGATCTGATTCCATTGTGGCTAGTTAAGTAAGGCTGATGATGCCATCTTGGATCTGTCAATAAATAATTAATTATGGTATTTTTACTCATTTAA
The DNA here is from genome assembly GCA_029721435.1 of Gymnothorax reevesii. Lineage (NCBI taxonomy): Eukaryota > Metazoa > Chordata > Actinopteri > Anguilliformes > Muraenidae > Gymnothorax > Gymnothorax reevesii. Next base: position 140,129,681 of record CM056574.1, read on the forward strand.
CTAGATTCCTTGACCCTTAAAACATAGGTTTAGACACCAAAATCGCCTTTCTAGGTTGACTAATAATTGAGATATAGCCACTTTTAGTGCCCGGCGGCTATCTTGGACACCATCTTGAAAATAACCCCTTTCCAAAAGTCAGAGTTTGGTAGACTTTTAGTATGTTATTTAGTATGCACAGTGGTGAATCCATTAAAAAACCTTTTGTATCAATTATTTTGGGGTTAGGTGGTGATTTTTCATATATTGACCCGTCTATTTTGCCTACACTGAGTTATGCTCCGGCTAGAGTTGGCACCTAAGTGGCTCAAACAGGGCAGGCTTTTAACGTGCTTTTAACCTCTTAACACGATCATGATGTCATTTCAAGTCCATAGCCTTGTTAACCTAACCCTTCCAATTGACCACAGTGAATTTGACTGCAGTAGCATATCTAGAAATGCATAAAAGGTGTGCTAATTCACTCTGCACATACCTCTGTTTATTTCCTGTGTTCCGATCAAGTCCACACTTGTAAACTGTCAAACTCGTATAATCCAATATTCCAAAATGTAATGTAATTAATGACCTGCATTGGTCATCCTGGCCCTTTTGCTCTTTGCACCCGCGTAATGTGGTCCAAACAGCTGTTCGAAGTCGTTCTCCAGCCTTGTTTTCTTACCAGAGTCAGACTGGTTGTCCCCACCGTCAGCTTCACCTTCACCAAGGTCTACAATGAAGAAATTGGACACATGATGTTTGGAAAAAGTCTCTAAACAGCACATCTGGCTCTGACGGATGATGGATACATAGTCAATGTTAAACTGACCCATAGCAGGCTGTTTCTCCTCCTCTCCTCTCCTTCGTTATGCTCTCATCTATGAGTACGGCCTGCACTGGCATTCTCTGCTCATACAAACACTGTAGCATTGTGAACGTAGAATTCCATCGGGCGGCACAATCGTTTTGCAGTCTGTTCACTTGTACTCCCAATTGTTTCTGGTTAGTTCTGCAAAGCACAATGTCCTCCTGAGGAGTGACGAAAATGACTGACTACACGTCCCACAGCATCAGTGTTTTTTGTGATCTCGGTAAATTGAGACCTTTTTGAATGGCAAGTTGCAGTGTGTGTCCGGGGGATCCTAGGTGGTGGGGAAATAGCTTGCATAGTTTCATTGCGAGGTTCATGCTGCTAGAATTGTTATGGATGGTGCAAAAAACATTGAGGTCCCATTCCTCGAACGTCTCTCTCTGACGCTGGGCAATATTTACAGCGGCGTGTCTCTCGCATATCACGGTGGTTTACAGCAGTCTTGACTTTAGCTCTGAGTTTTCAGTGATGTAGTGAGCTGTTATGGTTATATAGGGATCCACGGTACATGATGTCCACAGATTGGTAATGAGGGAAACACTGCGGTCTTTCATCTCCTCCATATTCTTTGCTCTTACAGTGTTGTATTGATGCGTGATATTGTTCCAAACTGCGCGGTGACAAGGGATTTTGTTGCCAGACTTAAAATACGCGATAATGTCTTTAAAGCCTTCCCCAGAGAGAGTGGATATAGGGCGGACATCCTTAACAACTAACTTGACCAGCAAATCTGATTTTTCGCCTTCTGTTCTCAGTCAACTGGGCGCTGTGAAAAATCAGCGATGGTTGTCTGCCTGCCTGACGATGATGCAGTGGCTAGCGTCATTGCCACAAATGGTCGCTGTTGGCAGTGGATGTTTCATCCTAAGGTGATTATCCATTGCAGATGTATTACTATTGTTTTTTGGCACTGCTTTGCATAACTTTCACGTAATGGTGGACGTGTCTTTATTTTCCTTGAAGTATTTCCACACATAGGACTGCCTTGACCGTTTTGGACATACCTCAACACCCGACGGCATTTTGTTTCCGACTAATTGATTAGGGCCGACAGCGCCGACTAGTGGATGTGATAATCAGCAAGTGGACTAGTCAACCAGTTGATGAAACCCCTAATGCGCATGAAGTGAGTTTATTATGCCTCGGTGCGCATGCACGCAAGCGGGGCATATGGTAGTTTGTTTGCATTCTATCTGTTACCGAGATAGCCACTCCGCTGGTCAAAATCAAGTCCTAGAATATGGCTTGATTGGTTAAATGCCATGATATCTTGAATTTAAATTTGCCAGATTTTTGAGATAGAGCTTTGTTTTCGATTTATAGCACTATTTGAGACTTCCATAGACTCAAATATCAATCCGAATCAAGGAATGCGGAAGTAATGCGTGTCATGGGGAAAGCAATTGCTCCAAACACTGAATTCATTTTCATTGGAACACGCTTGCAGGTAAGTTTATCAAATGACCACATTTTTAGGAAATTTGTCGCATTCACTGACCCCTAATGAATTTTGTTGTTAGCATCATTTTCTGTACCCAGCTTGAGTTTATGTTGGTCATCAGATAACAACCTGTTAAATTTGTGTTAAAGTAGTCCACATGAGCAGCTCTTAACGATCTAGCATAACCACGTCATTTGTTCATTTTGCTACCTTAAATTAATTGCAGTTATTGGTGTTCGAGTATAAAATTTATATTTGCTTATTAGATTCGCTGATAGTTTCAACCGCATTTTATTGCTAACTAGTTAATTTTGTTGCCTACCACACTACTTCTGTTCACGCTTGTGGTTCTGCGATTCAGTGCAAAAATGAATGGAAACAGCTTAAAATGTCAAATGTATTTGTTACACCGATTTGATCACATATCAGCAAGTAACGTCATTAGGCTACGCACAAGTTTTTATTCGCTTCAATGCTGCTATGCGGGATTGCATTTTCACCGCCTTTATACGCATGAATATTTTTGGCGAACTTCAGGTAATTCGATTGACGAGTGGATGGAAACATAGCTTATGTCAAGCATAGATGCACCGCTGGGGCACTCTGACATGTCCACACAGAATTTTATAGCTTCATCAAGGGACATACTTGTCACTGCTGTAAGCGCCGAGACATCAGCACCTTCGTTGCTTTCATTTCATTGATGGTGAGTCTAATAGCAAGACTCTCACTGAAATTATTGTAAACCCAGCTCATTTTGATATGAGGAGTAGTGCACTGGCCTCTGTTCATGAGTAGTAATATTCTGTAGTCACGCCCAGACTGCCAACAAACTGTGCACAAACTGCGCCTGTGCAGCTCTTTGATAGAAAAACCCGAGCCTTAGAAGTAAACATGAAAAATATTAGGCTATATCTAAATAACATTCATCTTCGTACAATTATAATTAGACATCAAGTAAAGTCTCACTGACCATTTTATTTGTTACATCCACGCATTCAAATAAATAGCCTGCCTCTGAGAACAGCAAATCATATTTTTTTCTGTTTGATGCATGCAGCATGTTGGCCTAGCAAATTATTCAAGAATACTTTTTTTCCTACCATTTCTATTATGTTGAGGCAGCCTTCAAATATGAGCAGGCACTTGAATGTTTCAACTCACTTCTGTAAGCAAATATATAATTGGCTGGGATGTTCCCTAATCCGAATCTGATATTTGACATTACATACAAATCATTGGTTCCATGCCAATATTTTCCGCTCCAAATTTCTTCAATAATTTGTATCTGGAGAGCTCCAGATATAATCATTGGGGAAAATGCTTTATAATTACCACAATGCGCCACATTCCAATGACTTAAGCCATTGAATATTACTGGTGTCTTTTATAAAAATGAGGAAAATGGGTGAATATAATAAACAACGCATTGAAGTGCTGGTCTAATGGCCAAGTATTGTTTAATCAATAGCGGGCATGGCAATTTCAGTGAAGCATATATGAATGTTATTGCTTTTTTTTCTCTTTGGCCTGAGGCTGGTGTCATGAAGAAGGAAATACCAGGATGCACTGAGTAAAGCCTGGAAGTTATTTTTATTTTAGTCCATGTCCCAGATTTGAAAATGTTTCAGGTTTAATTGAGCACAGCAAAAAGTGCAGCTTTGAGCCTAATGGACATGCTGTATGGCCGGAACCTGGAACTGTTAGTCCCAACCCTGTGAGATCACTGCAGCTATTTTGACCTTGAAAAGGCCCAAACCTTGGATTTTTTTAGGGCTGATTTTGCTCTGCCAAGGACCAAGACAGAGTATGATGGTTCTGGTCAGAAGAAGAGGTGATTAAACCTGGCTAAGCCTATTCAACTGTTGGCAGCAATGAATAAAAAGCATTTACTGAATGTAATGTTGTCTAAATTTCAATGGAAGGGACCAACATTGTTTCATTACATTGTTATGCCGTGGTAAACCATAGAATAATGAGAAAACAAACATCTAATATCTATCACTTTGAGTGAGCGAAAGATAGTATTGACCTTCACCAGCCAGGCAATGGTTTGCGAAAATATCACAAGTGTTTACTGGATAGGTCCTCCCTTTGCTTTCAGAACAGGCTCACTTTTTCATGTCATGGATTTGCGAAAACATTGGAAATTTTTCTGGTCTATGTCAACATACTTCCATTGCAAAATTTCTATAGATTTGCAAGCTGTACATTCATGCTGCAAATCTCCAGTTTTACACACCCCAAAGGTGTTCTACTGCATTCAGATCTGGCGACTGGGTAGGCCATTGAAGTACACTAAACCCATTGTAATTTTGCAATTTTGCAACGACTTCTGCTTTGTGATTCAGTGCATTACCAATGCTGGTGATGATCAACAGAAGATGGGTAAATTGAAACAAAATATATAAAAATACATCACCTTTGCAAAAAAAAAAATACTAAGCATGCCACAGCATTCAAAAGAGGATCCATTTGTATTGAACGGCCCACAATCTGACAAGAAAAAATACCCCACCCCACACATCTTCACCATCAGCCTGAACTGTTGACAAAGGACAAATTCTGTCTAGATTCATGCTGTTGACATCAAACTTCTGACACCACCTCTTGTTTGTCACAGCAGAAAAAAATGATCAGAAAAGGCTCTCAGTTCTTTTACTGTCCAGTTCTGGTGAGCTTGCGACCATTGACACCTCAGATTTTTGTCCAAGACTGACTGGAGTCGAAACCAACATGGTCTCCTGATGAACTAATCCATCTGCCTCAAGGTTTGATTTCTTGTGCATTCTGAGATCATTTTTTCTCTGCTGCATTGCAGAGAGCGGTAATCTAAGTTAAGCCTTTCTGTTGGTTCGAGCCAGCCTGGCTATTCTGTGACCTTTCACAACAACGAGATGATTCTGTTCAGCGCTGTCACTCATTAGATGTTTTTATTTTGGCACCATTCAGTCAAAAAGAAAAAGAGACTGTTTTACTGTGCATAAGTCACAGGAAATAAACAGTTCCAAAAATGTTCAAAGCCGCCCATATTAGTGTAAGAACGGGAAATATAATTATGATGTACTGCGATTCCCCAGATGCTCTGTATGTATCCCAAGATAACTGGGGAGTTGTGGAATTCTGGGTAGAAAAAAATAAAGACTTGCCTTTTTCAGTTCGAACTCGTATGTCTGTGAGTTATTCCAGTAAGAACCCAAATCTGAAATAAGAGGCATTTATTACATTAAGATCACATATGGGTCCATCCATGCAAATGTGTATTTGATTGCCTTGTGAAACAAGCTCAGTTGTGTGCAATAACAGTATGTGATATATGGAATGTTTATATATTGCCAAAATGTACATCACTGGGGGAGATAACTTTTATAGTTTCAATATGCTCTGTTCCTTAGTATTTTTACAGCACTTGAAAATGTGTGAAAAACTGGTGGATTTTCGAATGCCATTTTGTGACATTTTCTGCATTCAATTTTTGAAGCTTTCCTGAGAATATTCAAAAGGCTGTAGTATTTGCATGCAGCAACTTATCATATCTTCAGCATCTGATGAACCACTCTCAAACTTGTTTTCAAAAATAAAAAAGCTTACTTTTTATATTTAAAAACAAATTTCCCAGTGTCACTTTCATGATGTATTCCGTCAAACAAGTGCCTGAACTCTGACATTTGTTTTTGTGCTCAAACAATGTTTGAATAAACAAACTTAGACCCCGGTTGTGATGTTCAGTTGTCAATGTAATAAATTCTGTTCATCCCCCACTTGTCAATACAGCTGGCGATTTAGAGGAGCTCATTATAATTTCAATGCGGAAATTCCATCAACTGTCATGTAACGTTCATGAACGGCTTTCACCGACCATAATTTCCACATTTCAACATCTACATCACGGCCAAGGTTGTCAGTTCTTGTTTTCGATGCTACCCAGTCGTTGGATCCGAGGATAGAGCAGGAAGCAGCAGGGTGGCGTTCTGCCAACTCAGGTAAGTTTTTCCGTCAACTCATTTCCACAAATCACGTTCGTTCTAAGAATTACGTTTGTGCAAACAAGCAGTCTTTTGTGGATTATCACATAGAGGCACAATGTAACCTTCTGACGTAAAATTAGTGGGAATATCAAGCAAACTTTAGCGCGTTACCCTCGTTGTGGATGCACTAGGTTGTGTATGTTTTGACCGATTTTAAAACACGACGATGGACATCACTTCGCAGCTGTCAAGGGTCATGATCGTTCCAAGTATTCTCATTTTTGGCGTTCCTTCGGCCTGTGACAGGTTTATTGCATGTTCTGTACTTTTTTTGGTGGTTGTATCGCTAACACTATATCCTGGTTCAGGGTAGTTCGCATATTGCACGATTCACTCAAATTTTTCACGCAGTGCACAATTGTGATTACGGACTTCTCATAATCATATCATTGTTGAGTTTGTGACAAAAATAGTTTCTAAACGTCAGGCCTGAATACTATTGGTATTCAGGGTTGGTGACCCCTGCACTACAACTTCACAAAACAAACTGTTCTGTGCATCAGACACTTCATCAGAATCTTCCATGACTAAATTGCAGTATAGTCGATTATACCTCTACCTCCTCTGCGGGAATATGGGTTGTTAATGCTCAATCCTTTTTGAAATGATGCAAGTCATGAACTAATATATTGAGACACAAAGAAAATTGTTGCAACTAAGGTTGAGAATGATCAAAATTCCATGCCAGTTGTTTTTTTCTGTTGTTCCAATTTTACTTTTGTGGAGATGTTCTATTACATTCCAGAATATATTTTTAAAAAGAGAAGTACTGATACTTTTGACTTTTTTTTTTCTGGCCATTTCCTCCACCTCACGTAGTTCGACCTCCACAGTCTCACTTGGTACCGGGTTCTCTTCATCGCCTCACTTACTGTAAGCTCACTGATGAGACTATCATTGTCTGGTGCAATTGTAGTCCATTCATAAGTTCAACTAATAATAACCCATTACAAATGTAGGACAGCAGAATAACAACCATTTCATTGTTGCATGTATAGAAATAAACACTGTTTATTTTGTGTCAACAATCCTTGCATATCATAACAAGAAGTACATAATGCAATACAAATTAAAGGGTTTAGGAGATTAAAACCATTTAAAGGACAGTTCTGATGTATGTAAAGTTCAAATAAAACCAGAAACATATCGTCAAGAGTTACATCATGGAAGTGACATTTATCATACAAGTGATGTTTTTCCATCCAACATTTTCATCACGCATGTGACGTTCACCTAGTTTATTATTATATAACCAAAGCTGGCTAGTATTAATCACTGAAAATAGATGCTCCTCGCCACCAATAGCAGAAAAAATATGTATTGGTACAACAATGAGGGTCTGTTTCGTAAAAAAAGAATCATAACCGAGAGTGACCCAAGCCCAGCTCAGGGCAGCAAGTGTCAACTATATTTTCGAGACCCTTAAGTTGTATCTTGCAAATGTTTGAACCCTATCCTTTAGAAAAAAGCATTTACTTACTGGAAAAACAACAGAATCTCTTTTCATAATTTTGTGGATTTTTGGGAGGACTTACTTGTCAATGTCGCGTAAGTGACAATTTTCATAAGGTCACACATCAAGTCAAGCGAAATAACGACTTTCCAAACAGTAGCATTATCTTGTCTTCTATTTCACTGAATAGTACATTAATTGAACTACCTGAACCCAAAAAATGGTTATCATGTGGCATGTTCTAAAATACCATGTCTGTGTCACACTTCTGTACCCTTTTGCATGAATGGATCCATATCTTACCCACCCTGACGTTTGTCTCAAGAAAACCTGATGTTATGATTCTGCCTTTTGTGTGTTGTCTCGTGCTTATTTGTGCTTGTGCTTTACTTTTGTTTTAGATTTCAGATTTCATTTCTGCCGTATGATGTTACACTCCCTCTCTGCATTCTCTAGTGATGTCGCGTGACAGCCTTCAGCATGCCTGCGTCTCGTCATCCAATCACGTTTCCTCTTTTGGTTTAGGCTCTGGTATTTCATTCAATGCTTCCACCTGTGTTTCATTCTGGGTCTCGCGAAACTCTGAGTGAATGCGTTCTCTGATAGGATAATTACTAACCCGTACAAACCAGCACTTATTTGAGGGTGATTGTAAATATTTCATCACGTAGTATTAACCTTAATTAACTCATTAGAGGGTGCATGCGTTTTTCTGGCTTTAGTACATTCTGCCTAAACTATCCCTGATAACTGCATTAAAAGCTGTGCTTCCCTTTGCTTTTCTTGTGGTGCTTTTTACTCGTCACGTTAAGATTACCTTAATCTAAACTGTCTAGCTTGATTGATGGTCTCAGCGTCTTGTCTCGAGTCATTATTGTTAATTCGGTTCTCATGTAATTGTTTATTCATTCCATGTGTTTCTGTTTCCAGTTGAAATTGCATTCCGAGTCCCCGCCTCTTCTCGTGACAATTTATGTGGCAGTATTGGGAGGGGACGTCAGATGGATCCCTGTGTCTGACTCAGTTCTACATGGTAAAATCTCAGCTCTTTGTGCCTTCCGAGTTTCTCCTTTGTATGATTCCCGAGTCTTGTATTTTGCTGTGCCCTCGTCTTGTCTGCCCTGTGTTTAAGTCTCCCAGTGTGTCCGTTGGTTTAGTTAGGTTCAGTTTTTGTTTTTCTAGTTTATCCACTCTTGGAGTGAGTATTTCTGTTTCCCCCTGCCTAAGGCAGTGTATCTTAGTTTTCCCATTTGTTCAGTGCATGTGCATGGTGTTTTATTTCTGGCGTGTCAGCCAATTTTCTCCTAGTGTTTGTGTTTAATAAACACTTCTGGATCCTGCACCTGGTGTTCTCCTGACCTCTTCTTACACCTGAACCCATTAGCCTGCAAGATCTTTTGCATTGCATTGCTGAAACAAGAATGGCTGATTGGATGATTGCATGAATAAGCAAGTGTACAGATGCACCTTATAAAGTGCTTAATAAGTATACATCATACTTTGACTAATGTATTTGCCTGTTCTACCCATATTGGATGATCTAACTAAATATCAGATTGCTCTGATGAAGGCTACTTGCCAAAATATGCAGGCATTTTATTGTTCTATTGTGAACTAGCCAATTAATAAAGGCTTTTTAGTGTTTATACCAGAAGGGTTGCCTTAGACCACAGGTGTCAAACTGACCCGTAAAAGGGCCAAGTGGCTTCAGGTTTTCACTCCAACAATGCAGAAGCACACCTTAAACAACTAATCAGTTGTGCAGACCTAGATCAGTTGATTAAATCAGTGGTTTCAGCTGTGCTTCTGCTTGGTAGGATTGAAGACCGGCAGACTCTTGGCCCTTTTACGGGTCAGTTTGACACCCCTGCCTTAGACCATTTGTTAGTTTTTTTTTCATATGCAAACTCCATACTAAAGAGCACCTTGCTGGTTTTATTTTGGATTTTTACCCACTTGAGCGCTCAGCTAATTCGTTCTCTATTTGCTTCGAAGCGGCTCCATATTTTATGCATAAGTGGGATTTTTTACTGTTTTTTCCACATACTAATGAAGACAGACAAAAATCATCTCATCAGCCTTATTATTAGTGGAAACAACTACCATAGACTGTAACACTAACTCAGATATCAACAAGCTTTTCCTAGATCTGAAACGTTTCACTGAGAAAGACACCAAATTGGAATTGAACTCTATCATACTGTCTGATTATTGAAGGGGGGGCCTGATACCAAGGGGTCTAAGAATAAAAAAAACCCAGCATATGACAATCAGGACAACTCAGAATTTAAAGAGAAATGGGAGGCTATTCTGAATAAGTGTTCGAGTGATTTAATGCTGCTCCTCATTCAGGAATCCAATAAAGATAGAGAGCATATCAGATTGGAAATAGCAGAGGTGCAACAAAAGTTCTATTTCATCCCTCCTGACTGTCAAACGCGGTGCCTCAAGCACTGGATATTCCGCATGCGCAGGTCGAGTATGTACACCAACAAAGTCACCTGTGACCCCTGGATGACCCGGGAGAGGCTATATCTTCTGGTGTCATCAGGGGATCTGTTCCTTTTCTTCTTCTCGCTTTGCAGGTCTGCTATATCTATAGCTTCAGCATAGCTATTGATCTTATTATCTACCTCGAGCCATCGCCTGCAGCCTCGTGACCATATTTTGGCCGGAGCCGCGGATTCCGCCCTTTTGAGGCTGCGATGGAGAGGGATCAAAGCATTTCACTTAATTTGTGTTTACTTCTTTCGATGACTTTGTGGTTTGTGAAGGCAGTGTTCTCACTCCTGCTCCCAGCATAAGGTACATTGTTTTCCAACTTCTTTTTTTGAGTTTGCTAAGTTTTTTTTTAAGTAGCGGTGTTTTTGCTCAAGCTGACTTAGTGCTCCAACGTGACTAGTGTCGGTGAAGGTTGTGTTTTCTCCCAGCATATGGTGCGTTGCTTCCTAACTTCCAGGAGTTCGCTGTTAGTGGTAGTGCTCTCGCTCTAGCTGACTTTTGCTCTTCCATGACTTGTGTTGGTGAAGGCTGTGTTCACGTTCCCGCTCCCAGCATAGTTATTTCTCAACTTTACTGAGTATGCGTAACTAACTTGGTGCTTCGACGTGATTTGTGTTGGTGAAGGCTGTATTTTCGCTCCCGCTCCCATCACTATAAGACGTTGTGATAGCGACTGTATATAACCTTGTTAGTAACAGGCGCGATTCGCCGTTCTAACCTAGCACGGCTCACAAACATCAGGGGTTTACCGCATCGCTCTTTCGTGTGGTAATTGTTTTAGCTTTTGGTAGTCAATATTTTGTAATGAACAAAGGGGCTTCATTTGAACTATCACTGTTATTCTTAGTAGGGCCTCGCTAGAGTTCTAGTCTAGAGATCTTATTCATTTTATCAATTGCTACATTCAACTGACCTTCATTATAGCCACGTTCATTAAATCTCTCCTCGGAGAGCCTAGGAGTAGTGTAGAAAACTGGGATCATAGGGTATTGAATCAATAAAAAATTGAACTCTAAAGTAGTAATCTCCCCTGCATTCAAAAAACTGTTTAAGAGCGCAATAGCTGTTTCCTTAAAGCGGGGAGTAGGATCATTTGGTAAAGGAATGTAAAAATTTGTATCTTGCAGTCGTCTTAAGCATTCTGCTACATAGTCGCTTCTGTTTAAAACCACTAAAGCACCACCCTTGTCAGCTGAGCGGATAATTACAGATGGATCTGATTGGAGATCAATCAAGGCCTCCCTTTCTGCTTTACTGAGATTAAACCAAGTTTGATGTTGAGATTTATTATGCAAAAGTTCCTGCACGTCCCTCTCCACCAATCTACAACACGTTTCTATAGAGGGATTGCGATTAACCGGGGGGACAAAAAAACTTTTTCCTCTAAAAGGAGTTTTTGCATCACCATCCTCTTGCCCTGTGATTGGGTTGGTTATGGTTTGAGGTAAAACCGGATTACAAACAGGAGAAAAAAACTCCTTTAGTCTAATACTCCTAAAAAATCTAAACAAATCAGTTTTGACATCAAAGTCTTTAGACTGATTAGTTGGCACGAAACCAAGTCCTTTACTCAGTAGACTCAAATGACTCTGAGTAAGGACCTTACTTGAAAGATTTTAAATATTCCGTCCTGCTTATTCCTGGTTCGGGACCATGTCACCACAATGTCGTGGCGCGTTTGCTGTCCTTCTGGACATTTGATGCCTCTTCCTTCCCCGCCGGATAGGTAACAACCTCTGCCCTGTCTGAAAAATCTGGAAGAGGGACAGGCATGTCTGTCGCTGGATGAAAAATCACTACTTGACAAAAAAGATGTTCAGGTGGTGGGGTTATCCGATGACATAACATAGTCCGGCCCACCTCTACGCCCTTGGAATTGCCTGGGAGAGAACTGATCAGCTGCGGTAGATCTCCAGAAATAAACATTACCATTTTCCTTGTCTCTCTTATCCTGGTTGAATTTTTAAATTTTCATCTCCTTTAAATCGGACTGAAGTTTATTCAGCGTTTCTTGCGTGGACTGAATAATTGCATTAAAGCGAGTCACGTCATTCATAGAAGTCTCTAAGGACAAACGAACAGTGCCACCGACAGTAGAGTGACGGGAACGCGAGATGTTGGTTGTGCCATGAGATGGTTAGGTTGTTTTGTCTCAGCTAAGGGAAGCCGAGGACCACTGGGCGGCTGGAAACTGGTAAAATTAAGAGGAGCTCCTCCTGCTGGACCTTCTGCATGCACAGAGAAGATTTCAGCTGACTGAAGGAGGATGATTCCAATGCCCAGAAGTCTCCCATCCAGGGCTGCCACAGCGATGGGGGTGTTGAGCTGATAGAGTGAGAGTTGGAGGTGTCACACCAATTGGGAGGAGATGAAGTTCCCTGCTGTGCCAGAATCAATCAGGGCATCAATGTGGAGCTCCAGGTTCTTATATGCCACTCAAACTGGGACCTGGAATCTCTGTGACAGTAGATGGAGACACGGTTACCTTGGTGCAGATCGGTTCTCCCCACAATTGATGCAAGGACTCGACTTTCTCCAACCACAGCGGTCAGGCTCACCCTCCGGCTTGCGCAGTTGGATAGGATTTCTGGGCAGGCTCTGCTCTCCTGCAACAGCTGCTCCAGCCGGATGGTGGTGTTGGTGTAGGTGACCAGAGATGAAGCAAGGTCCCTACATGCCATCCCTGCCTTCCGGTCTAGCCACAGCCCTTTTTAGGAAGGCGATCAATAACATGGGCTTGTACCAGCCACTGGCTGTGGCCAGGGTCCTGAAGGCCAGGGCCTACTCTGCTGCTGTTTTGGACTCCTGTCCCAGCTCCAGCACCGGTCCCCAACCTTCTGCCTCGGGTGGTGGAACACTGCCTTGAACTGCTGCACAAAGCCGTCGAAGGGGTAAAAAGCAGCTTGGTCCTGCACTGCGGTCGCCCACTTGCTAAACAATCAGGATACGACTGCAGCTATCCTCTCTGCCTCACTAAGTGTGGGGAGGTAGATGAGGTAGAATGAGTATTGGAGAAGAAATCCTTGGGATGCGGTGAGAGAACCCTCCCTACGATCTGGCAGTTGCACTGGGGACTCACCCCAGGGAGAGGCTGAGTACGGCTGCCGACTGGAAGGAGAGACTGGAGCATTGATGGGTGGTGGCGCAGGGAGACAGTATAGTCACAGAACTCTCAAACACACTCTTCCAGAGCAGCCTCCAACCAGGCAATCTTCCTTTGCTGCTCGGCCACCACGTGGAAGATGTTGGATGGGCTTGACGGAAATTCTCCCGTATCTTCAGGTAAAAGCACCTTTGCTGAATCCAGAAGAACGGCAAAGTCTTCTGTTATGGTCTTTTCTGTGCACCAAGCAGAATGCACTAAAAAATGGCAAAGGTGGCACCGGATTCAGATGCAAAGATGAAGTAGGATTTTATTTTGCCTTTCCTGCAGCAAGGCCAAGGCAAAAAGGCAAAATGCAAAAACAAACCGGAAACAATGTTCCAACTACAATTATGATAATGTGCTCTTCAATAACAAAGATAACAGCGCATTAAAATAGAGCTTTAAAGATTTGCGAATACACGCTAATAATGTCTCCACAAGATACAAGGCTTACGAGACTTTGCACTGACTAAGTGCAGAGCTCTCACTAATATAGAGCAAGTAATGGCTTACTGGCATTGAGACACAATTAGGAACAGATGCGGTGGAGCATGGAATGCAGGCCGGGTCTTATCAGGCTGATGATTGAGGGCACAAGAGGCGTGCCATTATAGTAGCTTCCAAACCAACCATTTCTGGGCCCTTGTTCCGCTATTGTAATACTATTGTTTAGAAAAAGCAAGTGCACTTACTATTTTCTCTAAATCCAAGTACTGTAAAGTTGTGTATACAGTGCACCCTTTTATAAGGCAAAGCCCGACTTTGGGACTTGTCAAAAAAAAAAAAAAATCATACAAACTTCCACCAAAATCTTGCGTGTGTCATACATATTATCTCGCCTCAAAATTTGCGTAGAATGCCCCATGTACAAAGTATTTGTCCTATTTTTTTTCCAACTTTCTCCATGAGAAGTGATTATTCATCAGACATCGGCGAAAAATGGAAGGCGCAAGACGTAAGACATAAACCATATGCGCATGCATATGCCACTATCTATCAGGTGGGAATATATTGGTTCTTCTACCAAAAATTTATGCTAAATGTCCACAATGGCCCGTGGCAAATTCTAATAGCAACCACATTTTATTTTCTATTTTTTCATACAGGCTGGAACAACCAAGAGGGAGAAATGACTCGCAAGTCAGAAATTAATAAAAAGCAGAACAAATCTATAGAGTGACATTTTCTTTTCTGCAGAAATGAAACAAATCATGTAAAGAAAAAATATTAGAATGTAGTCGTCTAAAATGATTTAATGTTTTTTTTTTCATCATTTTTATCATCAAAATTTATTTATACTGTGGGCATTTGTTCATTTTTTGCTAGTATTCTCTCCATTTCTGTGTAAATACATGACATCTGACGTTAACTGTCCTTGTGAGCCACCCAATGTGGGCTTATGTTTTCATGACATCGTGATTTCGGAAAACTGAATAAAAACAGCGCATTGCAACACAAAACTGCTCTGCAAGCTCAATCATGTTGTAACTAGAATATCTGCTGGAAATAATCATTTTTTTCAGGGACCGATAGTTATACTTCTGCCGACATCTCAGTCATTTTTAAGCTAACACGTGCCAACAACTCAGCTGATCTTTATCGAACAAACTTACATTAAAGGTTATATTTAATTTTAGGCAACGGCTTTCCAGTGTCGGCACCAGAACATAAATCTGTCTTTAAATAAACTCACCAGCAGATGTTTCATTTCAGCTGGGGGTGTGTCACTCCAGTTTCACATTAGCTGTCTTGCTCATTTGAGAATATTCTAAACGTCAAATTGACCAATCAGATTTCTCAGTCGGATCTATATGTTGTATAATTTTCTGAAGTGAATTAATTTAGGAATTTCAGGAAGACAAAAATATTTGTTTTTAATGAAATAAAAACAAAAAATTCATGTCGTGACTGATTGAAATTAAAAGTGAATTTGTATGAAGGGGAAGGGGTAGTCTCATTTGTTCATTTATTTATTCTTTCATGGTAATGTGTTGGCCCTGAAAAGGGCTGTTTGGTGTACGGGATAAAAACCCAGGAAATCTTCCTCCTCTCTCTCCCTCTCGAAGACTGCTCTCAGCTCGAAGTCAGAGTCGGGATACATTAAGTCATCTTAATAGTCGTCATCTTCCTCTCCTGCTGGCTCCTTGACTTTGCCGTCTGCCCACAGGACATCATTGTCTGTCCGGTCTAACTTGTTTGAGATGCAGCACTTCTTGAACGACTTGCGAATCAGCTCAGGGGTGATCTCCTCCCACAACTTCAGGATCCACGAACAGATCGTAGGCAGGTCTGCCTTCCGTTGTTGGCCTGTCTTGGTGTACGTGTCCTTCCCGTGATCATCCAATCAGTTCAGCCTTTGTGTTGCGCTCTGACAATAATGCCAGCCGGGACTTCTCCTTCGGTAATGTCTTCCTCTTGAAGACGACTTAGGACAGAAGCTTCCCTCTGTCCGCGGTGCACGAGAGCCTCACCGTAAAGCGATCCTTCTTGTGACCAGTCGCCACGATGCTGATACTTCCCTTCACCGCTACGGTGATGTTGCGTGGAATATACTATGGTCAGCGTTGCCCATTCGTGAGAGGGGGCAATCATGCTGGCGACGCATCTTAATGATGAATCTCTGGAAGTTTGTGACCTTCTGGTCAATGTTGTCTGGGAGGCGTTGGGAGTGTGGGTGCGTCGGCGGACGGAGAGACCGTGCCTTGCCATGAAGCGGTAAGCCCAGTGCTGACTGGCCTTGAAGTCTTCGATGCCGGTTGCATTGGCGATGACCCTGGCCAGAGAGTGGTCGTGGAGATGGCGCAACCTTCGTAACACTTCTCTGTTACCCACGAGCTGCTCCTCCACCTCAGGCCACTTGGCTGTCCTCCCCCCAACGCGTAAGATGTGTTCACTATGACAACTCGGTAAAGAGTGACTTTTCATCACTTCCCCCTAGACTTTTATAGAAAAACTTGTGGTCGGCAATATCTTTGAAGGAATAAGTTGTTGATAGCAGAGGGATCTTACATTGAGACGTATTAAATGTGATGGAAGGGTGCGCAGATGTCAACAGGCGGCAGTGCGCAGTGATATGAAGGAAGATAAAATAGCGCCGAGTAATAGTGAGGTCTGACTGTTTTCAGGGGTTGGTTTTGTGATGCAAATGTATTACTCTTTTGAACATATATTGTTTTTGGAATCAAAACTTTTCATTTTCGTGACCCCAGCAAAGTAGCCAGAATTACTTCCAACCAGGGCCGGCCCTAGCCTTTTTGGCGCCCTAGGCGAATTTGCTCAATGTATAACATTAATAAAATGAAATAAAAGGAAATACAACGAAATAGATGGAATAAATCTGAAACTTGAAAAATATACATAAATAATGGATTTAAAGTAATAAATACTTATGTGCAACATCAAAACTGTCACAAGTAAAGTAAGTAAAAAATGCAAGAAACATGGTTTTCGAGTAATAAATACACAACAACAATAGTGCCATAACAACAAGAATCTTTCAGTGCTTTCAATATTTCAAGTAAAAATCTTTTCTCATGAATATTTATCTGGAACTTCACAGAAGTGTAACAAGAAGGAGCCCACTGTCATATAAATATGTTTTACCAAGAAGGTTACTGTTCAATGATTGAACGGCGAGAATTATTACACTGTGCCTTTTAAAAACAGAACGGTTTTATTATTGACGAAAAGTATCTAATGCATTTAACTTCTGTACACTCAGAAAGGGCGTATGGCTCCCTCCGTTGATTGGATGTAAAACAAAAGCTTTATTCGTAATTAATCAAGGCTCAGGCAGATGTCATGAAAGACGAACATGGAACGCCATATAACCACTTGTCCTCTTCTTACTGATCGCTCGTTCGCTAACTTAAGATGCGCCCTCACGTCACGTCACGTAAATGGCCAAGTGACAAACATAGTCACTTTAGTTTATTTTATTTTATTTGCTATTTTTAGAGCTTTCAAAATTAACGCGTTAATGCGGATTAATCCATCATCATATAAATCTGATTAAAAATTTTAACGCGATTAATCCATTTTCACGTTTCAGGGATTTTGAGTAATTCTGCGCTGCAAATGGATTAATTGCGTTAAAATTTTTAATCTGATTAATAGTGATGATGATGGATTAATCCGCATTAACGCGTTAATTTTGACAGCCCTAGTTATTTTGTTATGACAAAAAAGTAAATGGGGCGCAAGTGGGCGTCACAAGACATTTTATGATTTTTATTTTTAAAAATTTCCAGAGGAGGGCGCCGGCAGTGCGCCCCTCCAGCAGATGGCGCCCTAGGCGACCGCCTATGTCGCCTATGCCTAGGGCCGGCCCTGCTTCCAACGACACCAAAACCGGGCCAGAACTCCGCTCACGGGACGCATAAGGGGTGAAAGTCATTGTTTATGCTTGACCCTGCTAATGAGGATGTCATACAACTTCATGTCAAAAAATCCAAACTATCCTCCTGGAGGGATTAACGCACCATTTAAATGATTCACTGGAATACGTCGGTTCATACATTCTCATTTATCGTCAAGAAATGTAAATTTTCAAAGAAGCAGAATACAACAAATGACACTGGTAATGCAGAGGATATAGCCATCAATGAAAGATAAGGTCATTGATGGTAGTTTATGTAACTTGGTCATAATCATTTACCGTGAGTGAAAGGTACGACGGTAGCTTGGAAAGCTTTGCACCATAGATGCGTGCACGCTACATAATGGACTATAGGACAGCATGCATGTTTTTGGATGCATCAGAATGATACGTATACATTGCATTGGGAAGTTATTTGCGGAGTTGCAGGGAACACTTTGAAAGGACAACTGCCGTGCTGGTGCTGAGCTGTAACCAAATGCCACATTGTAAAAGCTGCACTAGGGCACTTGGTAAGCTCAAGCTGCTAACTCCTCGAGACAAGTAAATGGCGCGTCAGACAGGACTTCTATCCCGCAATTAAGCCTCTATCCCTCTCTGTCAGCATTCTACCATTGTAGCTCCATGCTTCTACGATGGTTATTTGCATTAACGTTATCATGGAAAGTGACGTGTGAAAAAGTTCTTTCATAAATAAAAATTAAACTCCTGCATTTAAAAAATGTCGAATTGGTCATTTTTTTCCCATTTATTAAGCTGTGCAAACTCACGTGCGCATATAGCCCCAGTTTGACTTTATAAAATCGGGTGAACGTTTGCATGTATGTCAGAACTTTTACCGCGATTCTGTTGTTCCCGTATATAAGCCGCATCCCCAACTTTTCATATTTCCCGACGGAAAAACAAGTGTGCCGTATACAGTCTCTATCTATCTATCTATCTAGTCTCTTTTTATGTTCTCCTTGAAGGCTTTTAAGTTTACTTAACAAGTCATTTCTTTGCTTTTTTAAAAAGAACCATAGACTAGACCTCCTGGTTTATTTACACAGGAGCGGCACGAAGATGGCAGCGATTGACAGTTGTCAAGGTCCCTGTCCCAAGAGTTAAAAATTGAAATTTTATCAGATAGATTTGACAAATATTGCTAATAGACATAAAAATAATGTGGGAAGAACGTTGCTTCAGTGTTTCTTGCATGTGTCTTAGTCTTAGTAAACTTTATTATCCCCATAAGGGGCAATTTGTTAAACAGCCAGCCGAAAAACAGCACAGCGATACAAACAGACAATAACATGCACATTCACCACAAGTAATAAGTAAATAAATAAATACAGTGCACTAATGTTTTAGGGAAACCGATCAACACAACATGTTAATGAGGCCAATTGTCATTGCAACAAACAAGTTTTTAAATCTTTTCATTCTCACCTTTGCTGCATAACTATAGCACAAATTACTGTGGTGCAACATAATTTCCATGAAAGTAGGAACATTGTATTCAATGAAAATAAAAATCGAATTCAATGATTTGCCAAAATCTTAAATCCTATATTTAATTGACAGTGGTACGAAGACAACATGTCGAAAATTTAAACTAGAAAAATACCTGCTCATTTTGAATTTTAGTTTGCAGAATGTTTCAAAGATGTTAGGACAAGGGTGACAAAAGACTGGAAAAGTTGAAGGATGCAAAAATACACCTTGTGGAACATCTCAAGCTAATTAGTTTAATTGGAAACTCAGGTCTGTAGCATGATATGTGGATCAAATGTCCCCACAACTGCAGAAAACAATATAATTTCTTTCAAAATTCCTATGTGGATATTTACCTGTTCCCGTAACAAAACAAAGCTATTTTTGGGTTAGGAGTTAAGTTTAGGGTTTGTTTTGTTTCTGGCTAAGGTCAGGGTAAGGGGTTCTCCAGTGTTCATTGCTACCCCCCATTTTACAGTGTTTGTGGTCTCGTGACCGGTTTGTTTTAACTGCTCTAAAATTGACACAAAAGCCATAAATTATCACTAAATTTTATTTCCAGCTATGAAACAATGTCTTCAACTAATGTGTAACATGCTCCTATAATCTGGAAAAACCTAGTGAGTTTATCAGCGGCAAGGGTCTCGCGATTGAACAAAAACTTTGAGATTCTGGACTTCTCCAAACAGTCAAAAGTAATAGAAGCTTGATTTTGACAGTTCAAAAAACACTATTAGCTAGTTTTTTAAAGATTTTCACCACTCTTAATTATTGCAAGTGAGAGTCAAACTCAGTTTCTACCTTAAGTGAAATACGTACCAGGTTTTTCCAGATCCCAGGAGCATGGGTAATTAAAGTGATACAAAAAGAACAGACACTAAACATGTATTTCTCAACGAAGGTTTATTGTAAAAAATAAACAAACAAGCAACCAAATTCAAAACAGAGACCATATGAACACAATCTCAACATGAACAGTCCTCTGTGTGTGTGAGCGTGTGCGCGCATGTGTGTAAGTGCGTGTGAATGAGTGAGTGAGTGAGTGAGAGAAGGAGAGTGTGTTCTCTCACATGAGTAGCAATGTACAATCACCTTGGATTGTGCCTTGCAAACATAGGTATGGCATTTGTGGTATGTTTGGCTGGTTTTATTATCTCTGGGGGCACTTCCTCCAATTCACATAACTTGAATGAGAACAGGCCGTTCAGCCCAACTATGCTCGCCAGTTTTTTGAATATGCATGTGGACACAATCACACACATATGCACTCACACACTTTGGTGGCTAGATGTAAGCATTTCACAATGTCTATTCATTTGTGACAAGCCTCATTATCACTTCAAGGCAGTACAATACTTGTACCTGAAAAGTGTTGAAAATGTTCAGTCTTTTTTTGGGAATGTAATTATTTTTCTGAATCTGTTGTCTGCACAATGTGCTCAACTTTATCCTGTGTATCCAGGGATTCGCACCTTTGAGGATCTCTGATCGATGGAAAGTTACAATGGCTGTATTTAAACACCTGCAGCAAAGGATCTGAGCTGTTTTGGGTCATGGCACTGCAGGCCATTCTTCTAGCACAGGCAGTCCTCTGGGCTGCAGCACAGAATCCTGTATGCAGAATACTGGGGAAGGCAGCAAATCCCAGCTTCCACCAACATGGAGACATCAACATTGGTGGAGTCTTCTCCTTACACAAGACTCCTTTGGAAACAGGCTTAACATTTGACATCAAACCCGAGCCCATGAAGTGCTCACGGTGAGCTTAAATATTAATTAACATTTATATTTATCCACTCTTTGTATTAAAATACTTTTGAATTGAAGTATTGCTTTTATACCACTGAAACCATGGTCAATATTTCTGAGAAACACAAATAATATACCTCAATACAACTCATATGTTTTCAACTTTAGTCTACTCAAAAGTCTTCATAAACTGTGCCCTATATAAGCTGCTGTGCCTAACAGTGATAAATTATTTAATTTCTAGCCTTGTTTTCAGAGAATTTCAGTTGTCCCAAACCATGATATTTGCCATTGAAGAAATTAATAATAGAACAGACCTTCTACCAGGTGTATCCCTTGGATATAGCATATATGATACCTGTGTGTCAACAATATTTTCTCTAAGAGCGGCAATGGCTATGATGAATGGTTACGAAGAAACACTTTCCGACACATCATGCTCTAAACCAGCAGTAGTGCAAGCTATTGTTGGGGCATCCATCTCAGCAAACTCCGTTGCTTTGGCAGAAACTGTTGGATTATTTCAAATTCCAGTGGTAAGAGTCCTTTTTCTTCTTTCTGCAAAACATAAAACGTATGTAAAATGTAAATTACTGAGATTTCATTGAAATATAAAAATATTGTTGGCCAAGTATATAAAAGTATTTGAACTAGTGGTTATCTTTTGTGAACATTGAAATCAAATAAAAAATGTAATAATTTTACGCATAATTATTACTATGGTGATAGTGTTGTAAACTGACATAAAGCTGGTATTTCAATTTCTCTACTTAGATAAACTCATAGTTTCACATGATTCACAACTAAATATGTTCCATCTTTTGGTATGCATTTTGTATACAGGTCAGTCACTTTTCTACATGTGCATGTTTGAGCAACAGAAAAAAGTTCCCGTCATTTTTCAGAACCATTCCCAGTGACTATTACCAGAGCAGAGCGCTAGCTCACCTAGTGAAGCACTTCGGCTGGACCTGGATTGGAGCAGTGAGAAGTGATAATGACTACGGAAACAACGGCATGGCCACATTTTTAAAAGCTGCTCAACAAGAAGGGATATGCATTGAGTATTCTGAAAAATTCCATAGGAGAAAACCAGAAAAGATACTGAAGGTTGTAGAAGTTATTAAAAGAGGAACTGCAAAGGTAATCGTAGCATTTGTTGCTCAGGGAGAGATGATTCCCTTATTGGAGCAGCTGATCATTCAGAATATTACTGGCTTCCAAATGCTTGGCAGTGAAGCCTGGATAACTGGAAGCAATCTAGTGACACCATCAAGTTTCAGAATACTGGGAGGATCTATTGGCTTTGCGATCAGAAAAGCTAAAATTAATGGCTTGAAAGAGTTTGTGCTTAAACTTCACCCTTCCAGAAATCAAGGCAACAATGTTATCATAGATTTTTGGGAAACTGCATTTCAATGTTCTCTGACTAATCGGACAAATTTGTCTCATGTTCCTACCTGCACTGGATCTGAGAGCTTAACTGATTTGGAAAACCAGTACACTGATGCATCAGAGCTAAGAATCTCCAACAATGTATACAAAGCAGTGTACGCGGTTGCTCATTCTGTTCATGACCTGCTGGGCTGTACCCCCCATCAAGGCTGTAGAAACAAATGGACTCCTAAGCCCTGGCAGGTAACTCAATTAGCCCTTCTTGCATGATCAATAAAATTACCATTAGGAACAAAACAAACCCAGTATTTTTCATAATCCATTTTCTATTTTCACAGATGCTTCAGGCTCTGAAAAATGTCAATTTCACTTTGGGAACAGAGGAGTATGTCTCCTTTGACAGTATTGGAGACTCAATAGCAAGATATGAGATTGTGAACTGGCAGCTAAGTGCCAATGGTTCTGTTGAGTTCACAGTGGTTGGCCACTATGATGCTTCCTTACCATCTGGTCAGCAGTTTGTGATGAGTCCTGCA
Source organism: Gymnothorax reevesii (assembly GCA_029721435.1). Lineage (NCBI taxonomy): Eukaryota > Metazoa > Chordata > Actinopteri > Anguilliformes > Muraenidae > Gymnothorax > Gymnothorax reevesii. The sequence goes on from CM056574.1 coordinate 140,152,631, forward strand.
AGTATTGTTTGGGCCAATGGGCAGTCACAGGTAAGTACTCATGACCTTCATGGCAATATGGCATGATAGCACCAGTCATAATTTGCTGCATTTTTCATGTGGCATCTAAGCCAAAAACCACAATGCTGATGAAATGATGAAGCTGGACAGTCTCAGCTTTGACCCCTGGTATGAAGCATGATGGCATGTATGCTGAACTGAATGCTTTACATTTCATTGCATAGAGAAGTATTATGAAGTGTTTACTGTGAAGTACTGACAAATCACTGAGTCTGTGAGTGTTCTGGGATAAAAATAATTAAATTGATGAACAGAGACCCAGGTCTGTGTGCAGTGAAAGCTGTCAACCAGGCACAAGGAAAGCTGTGCAAAGAGGAAGGCCGGTCTGCTGTTATGACTGTGTGCCCTGTGCTGAAGGAGAAATCAGCAATACTACAGGTAAGTGCATTACCTGCAGCACCAACCTGGCATATTTTAAATTCATTTTATGAAGTGAACTGTGATGATTAACCAAATTTTAATCAACAATTTCTGTTTTCTCACAGATTCTACTGACTGTATTAAATGCTCAGATGAATACTGGTCTAACGCTCAAAGAGATCAATGCATTTTGAAGACTGTTGAATTCCTGTCTTTTACAGAAATTATGGGAATAGTGCTTGTTATTTTTTCATTGTTTGGAACGTGTATAACTGTACTTGTGGCTGTACTTTTCTTCATTGAGAGGGACACACCTATTGTAAAAGCAAACAACTCAGAGCTGAGCTTCCTCTTACTATTTTCATTGAAACTGTGTTTCCTTTGCTCTCTAACCTTCATCGGCCGACCGTCTGACTGGTCCTGTATGCTGCGCCACACTGCTTTTGGCATCACCTTCCTCCTCTGCATCTCTTGTGTTCTGGGGAAAACAATAGTGGTGTTAATGGCCTTCAGGGCTACACTCCCAGGCAGTAATGTCATGAAGTGGTTTGGGCCTCTGCAGCAGAGACTATGTGTTCTTGCTTTTACTCTAGTACAGGTCCTTATTTGTGTGCTTTGGTTAGCAATTTCCCCTCCTTTCCCCAACAAGAACATGAAGTACTATAAGGAAAAGATCATTCTAGAATGTGATGTGGGATCAGCAATGGGGTTCTGGGCTGTTCTGGGATATATAGGGTTATTGTCTTTATTGTGTTTTGCTTTAGCATTCTTGGCTCGCAAGTTACCAGATAACTTTAATGAAGCTAAATTCATCACATTCAGCATGCTGATATTCTGTGCAGTCTGGATCACCTTTATACCAGCCTATGTCAGCTCACCTGGAAAGTTCACAGTTGCTGTAGAGATCTTTGCTATTTTAGCCTCCAGTTTTGGCTTGCTGGTTAGTATTTTTATTCCAAAATGCTATATAATGTTATTAAAACCTGAAAAAAATACAAGAAAGCATATAATGGGTAAAACGCATTCCAAATCCCAATGAAATCTCATCAGCTTGTTAGCCAATCTCATCCTTTCACATGAAGTATCATAAAGGAAAAATAATAAAAGAAAAACAGCATTTACAAACAATGGAAAGCATTTTCCCTTTTAACAATTGTGCATCTCCGCGGGAATCATAAACATAACAGTGAGTTTAGAGGGCTCTCATTTTACAATGTGGTGGAATGGAAGACCTGACAAATCTTTGCATCTGCATGATTCTATGATGTTAACACGGACCAGAATCTCTAAGCAATGTTTGTAGTACCTTGATGAATCCATGGCACAAATAAGCAAGGCTGTTGGGGGCAAAAGGGGTCCTAACCGATATTAGAAAGGTATACTTTATAAACTTTCTTGCACACATTCAGTTGTGCCAAAATTAATAGTGGCCCTTGGCTGTTTGGCTTAGTTACCAGTGGCTACGCAATCTGTATGAGTCACAGTGCTGTCACTAAGAATATTCAGGCATTTCTTTTCTGTTTTAAATCAAGTCAGTGATGACAATGGTCTTTTTTCATCTACTGATCGCTAGCTCAAATCTAAGAACAATGTCTGATAAAATGTGGATTTCTCAGACTATCGATCATACTTATGCTGCTAAATCTAAAGCACTCATCCATGTGAAATCATGGAAGGAGAAAATAGTTGTGCACAGTTAGACAGCAGAAATTTGAGGTAAACTTGGGTACTTATCTTACCACCGTAGTGGGGATGAAGTGAGTTTATTTCATTGGTGGTGAGTCTACCAGCAAGACTCTCACTGAAATTAAGGTAAACCCAGCTCATTTTTGATATGAGGAGTAGTGCACTGGCCTCTGTTCATGAGAGTTGTTATATTCTGTAGTCATGCCCAGAGTGCCAACAAACTGTGCACAAACCGCGCCTATGTGCAGCTCTGTGACATAAAAATCTGAGCCTTAGAAGTAAACATGAAAAATATTATAGGCTAAATCTAAATAACATGCGTCACTGTAGAATTATAATAAAAAATCAAGTGAAGTTTCACTGACCATTTTATTTGATATATCCACGCATTCAAATAAATAGCCTGCCTCTGAGGACAGCAAATCAATTTTTTTTCTGTTTGATGCAAGCAGCATGTTGGCCTCGCAAATTATTCAAGAATACTTTTTTTTCTATCATTTCTATTATGCTGTGGCAGCCTTCAAATACAAGCAGGTACTGGAATGTTTCAACTCACTTCTGCTTATAAGCAAATATATAATTGGCTGGGATGTTCCCTAATCTGAATCTGATATTTGACATTACATACAAATCATTGGTTCCATGCTAGTATTTTCCCCTCCAAATTTCTTCAATGAGTTGTATGTGGAGCTACTGATATAATCATTGGGGAAAATGCTTTTTAATTAACACAATGCACCATATTCCAATGACTTTAGCCATTACATATTACTGATGTCCTTAATAAAAATTAGGAAAATGGGTGAATATAGTAAACAACACATCAAGGTGCTGGTCTAATTGCCAAGTATTATTTAATGAATCATGCATGGCAATTTCAGTTACGCTTAAAGGGCATCTAAAGTCGATTCCCACTATTTTTGTTTATCGGCTAATCAGCGAGCCGCACCTGAGCAAACGAATCAAAATAGAAGGATTATCTATGCACACATTGGTTTATGAATGAAACTGGTCATGTGACAATGCAAGATGTCAACAAAAGCAAGAGATTTGTTTGTAAATATGGGACGTTGAATGTCCCATCTGAGAATCAACTTTAGATGCCCTTTAAAAATTAATATTATTGATGTTTTTTCACCATTGAATATTGATGTCCTTGATAAAAATGAAGAAAATGGGTGAATATAATAAACAACACATCTAGAATGCTGGTCTAATTACCAAGTATTATTTAATTCATATTGGGCAAGGGAATTTCAGTTAAGTTTAATTAATGTTATTGCTATTCTTTCTACTCTGGCCTGAGGTTAGTTTCATGAAGAAGGAAGTAGCAGGATGCACTGAGTGTAAACTGAAACAATTAGTACCCCTTAGCCCGACAAGGGCACGAGGGGTATTGTCGTCCCTTCGGCGGGCGGATGCCAATTTTGTCCGGGCTATATCTCTGTAACCACTTGGGTTAGGAAGTTCATATTATATATGTGGACTCCCCATGGGGGGTAGGTGTGCCTTTTCGAGGTTTCATCCCAGTTTGACCTTTGACACTGCAGCAGTGATCTCCGGGGCTGAGGGGTATTGCCCACTTCAGCGAGGCCCATTTTTTTTATTTAAGCCGATGTCCCAGATTTAGGAATGTTCTAGGTTTTATCCAGCACAGCCAAAAGGCATCCTTGAGCCTATTGGACATGCTGTATGGCTGCAACCTGGAAAACTGTAAGTCAAAACCCTAGCATGGCCACTGTGAGATCAGTGCAGCTGTTTCACCCTTGGAAAACACCCCAAACCTTCGATATTTACAGGGCTGATTTTGCTCTGCCAAGGACCGTGATCCAGAATGTAATGGTCCCAGTCAGGGGTGGAGGTGATTAAACCTTGCGGAGCCTATTCAACTGTTAGCAGCTATGAAGACAACACATCTACTGAATGTAATGTTGTCTAAATGTCAGTGTGAGGGACCTACACTGTTTCATTACGTTAATAAATGTTTTACCAGGGCATTAACATGAAAAACAAACATCGATTATCTATCACTGAGTAGACCTTCACAAGCCAGGCAATGGTTTCCAAAAAAAATCAGAAATGTTTACTAGACAGGTCCTCCCTTTGCTGTCAGAACAGCCTCACTTCTTCATGTCATGGATTCAACAAAACATTGTAAACTTCTCTGGTCTATGTCAACATACTTCCATTGCAAAATTTCGATAGATTTATAAGCTGTACATTCATGCTGCAAATCTCCAGTTCTACACAACCCAAAGGTGTTGGATTCAGATCTGGCGACAGGGTAGGCCACTGAAGTACACTAAACCCTTTGTGATTTTCTCGAAAAAAATTTGTGATTACGCCTGCTTTGTGATTCGGTGCATTACCAATGCTGGAGATGACCAACAGAGGATGGGAAAATTGAAAAACACAAAATATACAAACATATATCAACTTGGCAAAAAATACTCAAACATGCCACAGCATTCAAATGAGGATCCATTGGTATTGAAAGGCCCACAATCTGACAAGAAAAAAATCCCCACACCATTACATCTTCACCATCTGCCTGAACTTTTGACAAAGGGTCTATGGATTCAAGCTGTTGACATCCACCCTCTGGCACCACCACTTGTTGTCACAGCGGAAAAAAATGATCAGAAAAGGCTCTAAGTTCTTTTACTGTCCAGTTCTGGTGAGCTTGCGACCATTGCCACCTCAGATTTTTGCCCTTGACTGACTGGAGTTGAAACCGACAGGGTCTTCTGATGCACTAATCCATCTGCCTCAAGCTTAGATTTCTTGTGCAGACTGAGATGCTTTTTTCTCTGCTGCATTGCAAAGGGCGGTAATCTAAGTTAAGAGTCTCTGTTGGCCGAAGCCAGCCTGGCTATTCTGTGACCTTTCGCAATCACGAGATGATTCTGTCAGAGTTGTCACCCATTAGATGTTTTTTTTTTTTTTTTTTCTTGGCACCATTCAGTCTAAAAGAAAATGAGACTTTTGTGCATAAATCTCAGGAAATGAACAGTTCCAGAAATATTTGAAGCAGAGATTGAGATCACATATCTTACCGACCCTGACGCTTTTCTTAAGAAGACCTGAACCCATGAGCCGGCATGATCTTATACATTGCATTACATTGCTGAAACAAGATGGCTGATTGGATGATTGCATGAATAAGCAAGTGTACAGTTGCATATTATAAACTGCTTAATCGTACTTTGACTCATATATTTGCCTGTCGACCCATATAGGTTTATCTAACTAAACATCAGCTGTGTTGACCTATATATGAGAACATTGGTGAAGTTCACTCTTTATTCTCATGATTCATTCAATATTTTCAAAACGCAAATCTCTATTCTTATTTTTCACTTTGTATTCAAGCGATTTCTTCAATATGGTCAGATGCTTCATCTGTAGTCTCAAGTTTCTTTCAATATTCTAGATCAAGATTTCCAATAGATATTCTCATAATTCGAGTCGGGACTGTAACCATTTTGCATACCGCACTGTACTGTTGCTGCTGTTGTAAATTACATCATCAATTAATCAATCAATTAGCTGTTATATCAATCAATCAGTTATCAATATTAATCAGTTATTACTTTTTAGTAATTATCCAGTAATTGACAGTATTATTAATCTTACATTAATCATACTGCATGCAGCATTTATACACTGTAATCCTATAGTCATGTATGCTTGTTTTAATATCAGTTTTTATAGTGGTATCATTTCTACATGTATGTATGTATCTCTACAAGAATGTATGTGTAGGACTACTATTAGACTGTAACAGAAGTGTGATCTTTATTCTCCTTCTCTATCCAGTCAAATAACCATATATGGGAAGGTTTTAATAATACTTCTCAGGGCATTGACTGTACTTGAGACCAGAGTCCAGAGTGTGTGTTATTTGAAAATTATTCAATAGAAAACTGTACTATTTATCAGTAACACACATAAGTAATTTTTTTCTGCCTCTGGTAGCTGGCCCCAAGGATGGTGCAAGGTAATTAACTCATTTTGGAGTGCTTCCTCTTGCAACACTGGTTGGGGAGTGTATTCATTCAAAATGCTTATTCTTGAGATACTGGTTTCAAAAGTGAATAACTTGCTTTTCTGATTGCCAATGGCCCTGATCTAGTAGGTAACAGGATATTATCCAAGACACCAGCTATTGCCAGAGATAGCTAGACTGATTAATCTGTCCGAACTTGATGAGGAACCCAGTTAAGATCATTCTGACCCAAAACTAGGATGATTTTATAGGATTGAGCTGACTTTGCGTGACTGTCTGATTTCCTATGTACAATATGTTTGAATTTCATTGTGTTCTTGGACAAGTGCCTTGTACTTTCCCATGACGCAATTTTTGATCATAAAAATTGGTCGGAGAGAACGATGGTCAGCTTTGCATTGTGCAAAGGAAAAATCAGCTTTATTTCCTTGAAAATAAAGTCTAATATTCTGAAAGGTTCTGCCTCGCTCTGATCTTTTTTGAGTAAATTTTAGGATTTTCAGAACGTAACATAACATAACATGAATGGCGAGAACAGGCCGTTAAGCCCAACTACGCTCGCCACGACACTGCATGGGCCACTGAGCTGCCAGCGCAGTTACTGTCTTGCTCCACTCGGGGACTGGCTCAGGACAGGTGCTTGTCCTGCTCCATGAAGGGATTGGCTTGGGGCAGTGGCTTTTCAGTGCAGTAATTGACCTGGTCATCAAGGAGACTCTCTCGGAGGCTCTCGACAGCGGTAGCCTATGGTCTCGGAACCTCTGACTGAACTGTCCATCCTCGGAATACTGCAATTGCATAGTAAATGCCTGCCTTACACTCAGCACAACTGTGAGCCAACTCACCAATCTAGCTATTCTGATATTATTATAATAATTATTTTTTATCTAGCTAAGACTAATAAAGTCTTCTGCAGGTAATTGTTCAAAATAGTTGAAGCGGGTAAAATGAGATAGTTGAAATCAAAGTACAAAGTAGTCTAATAATATGCCGCTCACTGCATTTTAAGGTTCAAGGTTCAAGGTTACTTTATTTATACCCGAGGGTAGATTTGTTTTGCAGAGAGTGATTCACAGCAAACCACATACCAACAAAACACACATCAAACCAATTAATGATCATAAGTGACAGGACAGAAAGTCCTGTCTAGTTTACTGCACTAATTTAGCATATCAATAGGCTAGCTAATGCCACCTGACAAAACTCAATGAATATTAAATAACTGAGATTGTGTCAATTTAGTTACGAAAATATGAATGTTATGATCAGATTATTTTTATCTAGCCTAGTTAGTGAACAATAAAAAATAATTGGCATGTTTGGCAAGTAACGTGAATGAATTGTAATCGCACATTGCAGTCGGCTGTTAATCTTGGTTGATTATTGTGCTCTCTCCCCGCAGCATAGAAACATAATTTTATGTTGAAGGCTATAGCTATACACAGGCAGAAGGAAGAGATATGGTCTTTCGATTTTATATACTAAACAAAAAAGTTTAGGACCAGTGAGATGTTTCACTATTATTTTCTCTCGTTCTGAGCTTCCCAAAATGCTGTTAAAGGGGACCTATTATGCTGATCCTTCTTTAAATACATATTAGTAATGTTGTAATGTTGGTTGTCCATGCTCAACCTCTGTAAAGTTTTTAAACATGAGATACAGAGGTTTTGCCGAACGTGATTTCCTCTCTGAACAGCTTGTCCCGAGATCTTCGCGAGATCTGGGCAAAACCTGACGTCAGGTTGTGCCGTCCAATTAATACAGACCTAGCCAAAGCTAATCACGGTGCTGCGCCTGCACACACCACAAACTATTCTAGCAGACATAACAACCGCGGATGACACTATGCCTTAGTAGCATCTACACTTCCAGAAATACAAAAGAAGAACCGCATTTGAGGTGCAGTTTTGTCAGTATCTCTCCCAAAGCTGCTCGTCTGTTTACTTTTGGATGCGAAGAAAAGAAAAATGTCTCTTCCAAAAGATGATGCCTTCAGAAATCAGTGGGTAGCTATTTTTGTTTGCTGGCGCCGAACAGCGAAGGTCAAAGGGAACGTTAGCTGTTTGTGCTTAGCATTTCACCAAAGACAGCTTTGTCAATAAAGGATAACACAGGATAAGCATTTCAGCTGCTTTTCAAACCTGAGGCAGTTGCATCGATGAAGCTCTCTGAGCCACAAGCTGTGAGTAACAATTACAGCAAATTATGTAACTAATGTAGCGAACGTGTTACGGGAGGCTAGCAGGACCGCTAACAATACTTAGCGCTAACAACGAGCCTCAAATGCAGGCTTTGTAAAATATCTGAAGATAAAGCCTGTATCGGTCGTGACTGTCTGCGACTCACAAGTTATGTTTCCATCCACTTGTCAATCGAATTAACTGAAGTTCCCCAAAATATTAATGCGAAAAAAGCTGGTGAAAATAAGTTTCCATGTAATGGCATTAAAGCGAATAGAAATTAGTGCATAATGACACCATATGCTGTTATGCGGTCAAATTGGTGTATTGAGGACAATTTTGACATTTTAAGCTGTTTCCATTCATTTTCGCACTGAATCGCAGAACCTTCAAGTGAACAAAATTAGTTTGTTAGCCAAGAAATTTAGCTGGTTTGCCAAAATGGATTGCATTTACCAACATATGAAGATAATTGCAATTGTAATAGTGCTCACGTGCCAGCTATTAGCAGCATAGCAGACCATTATCAGAAGGCACCGACTGCATCAAACACCATCAAGATGCAGTCGCAGATTTATTTAGCAAATAACGTTTCCATCAGCATTTATCGCATAAGCCTTTTACCGATCAAGAGAAAATTAGTTGAGATGGACCGTACAAACTTTGAGTCGATAGTGTTGAAATCAAGTCGAATTTCGCCATCTCCGAAAGGCATTAATTCAATATTACTTAATTTGTATAAGAACATGTGGATGGAAACATGGCTACTGATGCGGAAACAGTTTCTTCACTGCATAAGCCTTTGCAACTGGTGGCCTGTTGATTGTGGCTGAAGCTCTGGGGCTAACGTAGCTAATGTACTATTACTAATGTTTGTGTCCTAAATATGCAAGAGTAATATCATGGGAAATTCAACAGAGGGTGTGTAAACATAAATCTCATAAGAAGTGAACTTTTTATACTTGTTTGTCATTCGGATGCTTGGTACAACTGTCCATGGTAACGAAACTTACGATCTGTAAAACCTGTATTGCAGAGGTTTGTCTCTGTGGTTGTTATGACCGCTCAGTTACCAGCTACTGCATGTTAGGTTGCATGTCATGCTCATAAAAATGCTCCTCGTTCACTTATATACAGTAATTCTGATCCATCTGCTTTTCTTACTTCGGTTAGCATCAATGTGGCAGTTTCATTATAATGTTGCCTGATTGTAGCCACTACAGTTGAAGCTAACAGGAGAGGTGCTGTATCTCTCGTCAAAGTTGGGCTGCGAGGGCTGCAGTTAGACCAGACATAGGTTTTGCAGAGCTTGGGGTGCGTTTTTTGGGTGCTTGTGAAACGATCGCTTTACTTATCCATGATCGGGGTCAGCCTGACACTTCTCCAATATCTGGGCTAGCTGTCTAATGCTACCGGTGAAAGTAATTGGGAAACGCACAGGCTATAACGTGTCTGTTATAACAAATAATATCTCTGCATTGCCGTCGATTGAATATTAAATTGGTATTTGAATATTAAATTCTTTCCTGTAAGAGTGATTTATTCACTAGCTCCACATAAGCAACTGTTGACGCAAATGGAACTCTATCTAGCTCTCGCGCACTATCCATAACGTGCCCATTTTCCGCGAGCAAAAGCAGGTCATTCTGATGCAATAAGTAAACATTACCACGGGCAATTTCCAAAAAGACCGCATAGCCTGGAGCTTTCGCCCCCTTCGTCATATACCAGCGCAGAAGTGGTTTGTTACTCCACCCTAATTACACAACACAGTTATGCACACGAACCAGCTGGTCCTAAAATCGTAAAATTGGTCCACTTTTACCTGCTCCTCACTGTCCATGTTTCTTTCTAAGCTCATACCCATCAGATTTCAACGGTCTCCGGTCTACACCTGGGTATATTGACCCGTTCTACAAATGTGTGTTATGATTCTGCTCTGTTTGCCATGTTTTTGATTTTCTGTCTGATCTCTGTATTGACTGAGGATGCCTTGGATTATGCATTAAGACTTAGTTACTTAGATTTGTTCATGTATTGTCTAGTTCAGTTTTTCCATGTTTTGTATTTTACCATAGTTTCATTTCGGTCCATGTTTTATGTTTCTCCCATACATTGCACTTTGTCTCCCCCAGTCTGTTCTCTTGTCTTGTCATTGCTCACAGCCCCAGTATTGCGTGCCACTTTTTCGGGTGATTTAATGGTTTCTGGATTTCACCCATTCCTATCAATCTTGTTATCTTCCTTCGCCTTGCTTTTTCTAAATTACTAACCCATATTAACAGTTTTTAATTTTTGCGAGAGTTACTAACACAAACTAACATTGTATATAATACTAACTTATACTGTATCTGTCTATAGGATTGTCTTGTGATCCCTGTGCGCGTTTTGGCTGTTGCCTATTTCATGTGATTAGGTTCTCCCTCATGTTCCCTCCTTTGTATTCAGTCTGACTTCCTCCACTTGTGTTCTGTTAAGCATGTGACTTCCCATGAGTGTATATTAGGAGTCTTTTCACAGCACTTCCTTGTCAGAACGTTTCTCTTGTTTACCTGTGCTGCTATCGTCTTCGCCTTGTACTGATTGTGTTACTCTTCTAACTGGACTGTCCGACTTACGATTTTTGGCTCTGCTCTTCGGTACTATTGTATGCTTCTGTTTACGAACCCTTTTTGCCCGACTTCGAGTGATGTGATTGCTGACCTGGTTTTTGACTCTGTTTTCGCCCACTGGATTTTGGCTTTTGCTTCTCTGACATACCTGTGCCTGTGTACTGAACCTATTTTTGCCCAACCACGAGTATTGTGATTGGTGCCCTGTTTAGGGTTCTGGATTTCGCCCTTAGGATTCTGATTTTTGGATTGTGGACGTTTTACCGTTGCCTGCTCTGTTGGGGGTCTCCCTCCTTCAGAAATAAAGCCTCCATTTTTTTTTTTTTTGTACTCTCTGGTGCTCGCTTGCGGTTCCTATACGTAATCCTTACAATGTGTCTGTATGGGGAACTTTCTGGCTTTCCTTGCATCCTAGCTATTAAGTAGAAAAACCACTGAACTCACCACTGTTGTGATTGGTAGATGGCAAATTCCAGCTTGAGCTGCCAGACTTTCGCACTGCGTCCTCGATTTTCGCCGCTGCGCTTATTAGAACAAGTTCATTTCATTAGATCTATACACATGTACAGTGTTAGATAGTACATCAATTCCTTATCAGATGGCAGACGTCTCTCGTGTTTCACTCTGGGGAGGCGGACCCGGAAAACTGTCCTGCAGCCTTGTCCCACCAAACTCCGCACTCCACAGAGCTGGCCAGTCAGAAGAAAGTGAGCACACGGGGAGTGGGGGCCATAGCGGAAGAGCCACCCCAATGAGGCGTTTCAGGCAGAGACTACAATGGACTACAAATGGGGTTTTTTGAGGATGGCAGTGTGAGCTAAATAAGGACCCTGTTTTGGACTTAGAATGATCAGGAGTACTCTAGGGGAGTCCAAGATCAAAATATAACCTTGGAAATATTGCAAAATAGAAAGCTGTTTCGAGAGCAGGTGGTGGTCACACTTGATATTGAAATGACTTTGGACATTGTTTGACATTCTGATTTCAGTGCTGCAACTCTTAAAATTCTAAAAAGAAACCTATCAGCTTCTTGAGAGAGCAGTGGTGGCAGGTTACAATTGCTCAGGCCCCAAAAGGAGAGTACACTGGAATATGCTTCAAATCTTTCAGTCCAATATTGCGGCAGAGCTGGACAGGAAAAAATATGAGTATGCTTAGCTTCTACGTCCCCACAACTTTGCCAACAATTTGACTTAACCACGTTTGAATATTTTGCTTGAATGACTGTATCGTAAAAAAAGGTAGTTTGATTCTCCAAGAATGTTTTCTCCAAAGTAACGAACTAGTAGTTTTCCATGCATAATACTCATTTCCCTCCATATTTCTAATGATATTGTTAAATTCCATTCCTTCTCCCAACCTGTAATTGCTATAATTTCCTGGCTTTCTAAATTTCTCTTCAAAAATACAGAAAATTTGACCCAGTGCAATTTTTATATTCCCTTTATTACATAGATTTACTGCATCATGTAAGCCATTAAAGGATTGATTTCCTTCACTGTTTGGAGGAAGCAGGGCCCAAATTTTGGAGCAGGGCCTAAAAATTGGGCTATCAATCAAATTTGTCTCTGACAAATCTAATTGGATGGCTCGTCTGTCAGTAAAACTGCCAAATTAAGGTGTACACTGTTCTTCGCGAGGATTCCAATGTGCACGCACTTTGGGGTCTATTCTCCCATTACTGTGTAAGTCCTTTTTTACGAGATTGGAGTTAAGCGCTTTTGAGTTACGCATATTCTCTCCAACTCTCTTCGATCACGCCCACAGCGCTTAACTTCAGAATGTAGGCGGCCTTATGAAAGAGGTGTGACTGATCCAAAAGAGAGGCAGACTCTGTACAAAGCTCATTGATTACGGCTATCAGGAAAACAAGGAACAAGGATTTTCTAATTAACCATGAAATTGCAGTTTTGGTCCATGGAAAATGAAAATCAGCCTTAAAATTTGAATATCGTGGGCCTGCTGGTAAAACCACGTATCTCAAAACTGATAAGAAACAAAAACTCGTATGTCCACTATTCTTACATGCAAAATTGAACATTTTTTATTTTAAACTATATTTATCCATTTATATTATTTTATTATTATTTAGTTTTATATTTATTTTTTATTTTCCTGTGAAGTTTGTCATTTTGAAAATACGAGGTTATATATGCCGCTGTAATAGTAGGCCTATGTATGTCTGTACCAATTAGAAGAAGTAATTCAGACATTTTTTTTTTAATCCCCCCGCCGCGCGATGAGCGCGAAGTGGGGGATATGGAATTGGGCTCCGTAAGGACACATAAAATTGCGGCAGCGGGGGATATTGCCATGTTAGTGGTAAACACTTGTTATTTCTTACTCTGGCCACCATGGCATTAAAGCTATGCAAACAAACAAATTGCCGCGATAATGAAATAATATTTAAAGAATTTAGCGCTTCTCAACCAGTGTAATCAGAGCATTAAAAATGTGCCCCTCCTACAGCAGCCTGTTTGTTCCGTGGAAGACAGGGAAGAAGTAAAGAGAACATTCTGGTCACACAAATAATAACGAACAAAGTTTATATGATCTCATTTAGAAATTGCGTGTTGCGATTCTGCCCTTTCGTGGGTTGTCCCGTGCTTATTTGTGCTTGTGATTTACTTTCGTTCTTTTATTTCCAGCTCTCAGCTCAGCTGTCTGACAATCGCGCCCAATCTGTTTCCAGTGGTGTCACGTGACTTCCTTCGGCATGCCTGCGCCTCGTCGTCCAATCACGTTTCTACTTCGGTTTGGCTTTGGTATTTCATTCATTGCCTCCAGCTGTGTTTAATTGTGGGTCTCGCGAAACTCCGAGTGAATGCGCTCTCTGACAGGACATTACTAACTCGTCCTAACCAGCACTTATTAAGGGTGATTGTAAATAATTCGTCACGTAGAATTAACATTTATTAACTAATTTAGCGAGGGTGTGCGTTTCTGGCTTCTCTGCATTCAGTCTGAGCTTTCTGATTAATTGCATTTAAAACCCTGTGCTTTCCTTTCGCTTTTCTTGTGGTGCTTTTTACTTGTCACGTTTAGATTGCCTTAATCTAAACCGTCTAGCTTAATTGCTCCTCTCAGCGTCTTGTCTCGAGTCATTATTGTAAACCCGGTCCTCGTGTAATTGTTTATTAATCCCATGTGTTTCTGTTTCAGTCTGAGATTGCATTCTGAATCCCTGCCTCTTCTCGTGATTATAAATGTTCCTGTTTTCTACGCGATTGTCAGACGGGTCCTCCGTATTGCTACATGGTGAAGTCTCAGCTCCGCTTGGCTTCTGAGTGTCTCCCGCGTATGGTTCCCGAGCCTTTCGGTTTGCTGCGCTTTAGTCTTGTCTGCCCCGTGTTTAAGTCTCCCAGAGTGTCCGTCAATTTAGCTAGGTTCAGTTTTTGTTTTCTTAGTTTATCCTCTTGTGGAGAGTGTATTTCTGTTTCCCCCTGCCTTTGGCAGAGTACCTTAGTTCACCCATTTGTTCAGTGCTTGGACATGTTTTGTTTATGGCGTGTCTGCCATTTTTCCCTTTAGTGATTTGTTTTAAACACTTCTGGATCCTGCACCTGGTGTTCCTCTGACCTCTTATATTACCAGCTTAAAATTTCAAAATGCTCCATCAGGTTGGCAACTACAGGACAAGGCAAGGCTTTAACAGGATTCTTGCCCCGCACGCAGAAAAATCTGCGGGGTGAAAGCCAGGCTCTGCCCACCGGAGAAGTGTGCACGCAACAGGTGGTGGGCAAACCTCATCCCCCGGTGCATTTCGCTGCACTGGAGGACGAGGTGGCATCCACTCTTTCTGCAGGGGGATTGCATAGAGAAGAACTTGGAGTGGATATGGATGAAGGAGGGTTACGTAAAATGGTCATTTTTATTTGCTTATGCTCAAAGTATCACTGTGATTGATACTGGAAACAAGCTTAATATGGTTTCTGGGCTGAGCCAGGGAATTTGGCGCAGATGCTTAATATGCGCATATCATGATTGCACAAAACCTGAACATTAATGCTGTGCCGACGTCTGCAGTCTCTGTACATATTCTTATTAGTGGAAGGGGTTCTGATTGCAATGTGAGTACAATCAATGGCTCCCATAACACCGACAGCGCAGTTGTGACCTTGATGACCACCGGTATGTTGGTAATGTGTTTGTAATTGGAGAACAGGCTGTTGTGTAATATCATGATTTCGTGTCCTAATTTATTATGGTTATGAGAAACGTAGTTTAGAAATAAAGATGAACAATTAAATATTAAATGTCTCAACCTTTACCATGTTAAATAAAATTAATGTTAAAATTCTGCTTTTAACCCACATCAAACGCAATATCCCATTTCGCCTTTGTAGGCTCTTGACCTTCATACTGCCCTCAAACGTGCTTAACAGAAAGCGCGTAAGCCAGGGGGAGAATACCCGTAAGTGTTATTTGCATGAGAAATGCCCGGAAACGCCCCGATTTTGGCCTTGCTCCGCTCAAAGCGCGTAACTGCCTTCGGGGCACGTAATGCACAGACTTAAGTCGAGGGGAGAATACGCGTTGGCTAAAAAGTGCGTAGCTACGCGCTTCTTTCGACTTGCGCGCATGGGAGAATAGACCGCTTTGGCTGTTGCTACATAGCCAGCAATAGCTAGAAAGCTAGGGATTCGGAGGGAGTCATGGCGCAGCCGAAAAAGCAGCCACTTTTCAGACCTCCAAGTGCACCTTCATTGAAAGTATGCATGATAGACAAGATTTTCTAAAAATTGCAAATGCAACTCAAGTATCCCTTGCCAGAGAAGCATTTGACCGCTGGAGAGCATTTAAAACAAAAGGTTTTAAAACTGACACACTCGTAGCGGAATTTCTTAGACTGGTAAGATAGCTTCTAGTCTCTTTCTGTGTGAATGCTGTACATTAACAGAAAGTATAGTCTATACCAGGGCTCCTCAAATCAGTCCTCTGGGGCCGAGAACTGCTGGTTTTCCACCCTCCCTTTACCTGAGAGTCAGGTGAGATGACAATCTGGCCAATCAGCAGCATTAATTGTTCACTTAATTATCTGAAAGGAAGGAAAACCAGGACTGTATTTGGATTTGAGGGCAAGATTTGGAGACCCCTGGTCTATACTCATGGAGTAAGGTCAAGGCTACTTTTGGTGTTAGCCAAGTAATGTTAGCTACAGCCTAGCCAATGTTTGCATGTATGTCCAGAGGCTGGCACTAGCCAAGGAAACTTGTGTGTAGGCTATAATGCCCTGGTTTTGATGTGAATCCAGTGTTGAAAGATACAGGTGGTGGTGTTGTTGGTGGCTTTGTGATCCCATTGATATCCACCGCTGCTAGTGCTGTTTGTATTGTAATGTTGTCTCCAGCCACACTGGTCAGCTGTTTGTGTTGAAATGAAGCACGTGGAGGAACTGAGTTGTGGGGGCATAGTTTGGGTGATTCCTGATTGGACGGAGGGGGTGTGCGCTTATCAGTTGTGTAATTTGAAAAAAAAATCGCAAGTCCAGCCACCTGGGATGGTACCTTTTCAATGCTTCAGTTTAAAATTTTTCAACTGTCTGTCATTGTCACTTAAGATCGATACAATACTTACCCATATGTTCAATTTCGATCTCCTTCCATTTCACTGCTGAATCTTTACAAAATGAGACATAATTGGTTTAATAAAAGCATAATACTAACTAACCAAATTGGGGAGAGCAAGTCCCCTATTTTGTTTAGCTAATTTTCGCTACTTTAATTTTAGACAGGGTTTAAAATAAAATAAATAAATTTATGCCCAAATAAATTCATGAAGAATTTGACCCCACTGGTTGGTATTTTTCTTTTTTTCTTTTTTTGGTTCAGAAAGTAAAAGTCCATCCCAGGATATTGTTCCAGCCACAAGTTGGTCAGTTGGCCCTATGCTTCAGCTGAGAGGTAAAACTAACAAGTGAAATCTGCTCACAGGAGTTTACGGGTGGAATGAAAACATGGTAGGATTTTTGCTTTCTGACCCCTGGATTATACACCTCTGTTTGAATTGGTAAATTTTGGAATAAATCTTGGTAAAATATTTGTTTAAATAACTTCACTTCTCTCTGATACTGTCAAAGGGATCAACCCCCATTTTTGCAAATCTTGTGAAATCTGTTTTTCCTAAACTCCAAAATTTAAAAAGTTTTCTCAAAACTCCGCTGCGCGTCGTGCCTTAGAATGCCTCTCCGCCGTTATAAAATCACTGTAACCCACTGCTTCGAGGGGCTTATTCCTTTTATAAAACGGTTACCCTACATATAGCCCATTAAATTTACACACACGAAAAAAAATCGACAATTTATCGGTAATAATGCAACAATAAAATTGAGAACTACTTCCACCAAGCAATTAAGAGTGGACAGAATGGTTAGCCAGCAACACCGATGCTAAGATTGCTTATTCATCTAGCGCCATTATCATGTCACACCAGGCTATTTGGGCTCGCTAATGCAGATATACTATGAAAGCAGGCTAGTTTGAATGTCTCCTTCGGTCTCCCGAAGACCCCATTAAAATTTTTGCGTTCGTGTCGGTTTCCGAGTTTCCTTGTTCTCTACTTGCGCCGATCGGCCAAATAATTACAACCAGCAGCGAGAGTAGGAAACGATTGACTTCCTCCACACTTGCCGGTGTCCAGGAAAATATGTTGAATTGTGCATTAGTTTGCTAGCCAGCTAGTCAACTAGCTTGACCTCGTTCATTAATTTTACATACGTTTCGGTTTTCGAGTTTCTTTGTTCTCAACTTGCGCCGATCGGCCTAATCATTACAACCAGCAGTGAGAGTATGAAACGATTGACTTTTGTCCTGCACAAATGCCAGTACCCAGGAAAATATGTTGAATTGTGCATTAGTTTGCTAGCCAGCTAGTTAACTAGCTTGGCCCTGTTAATTAATTTTTTGTGCGTTTCGGTTTCCGAGTTTCCTTGTTCTCAACTTGCGCCGATCGGCCAAATCATTGCAACCAGCAGTGAGAGTAGGAAACGATTGACTTTTGTCCTGCACACTTGCCAGTATCCAGGAAAATATGATGAATTGCGCATTAGTTCGCTAGCCAGCTTGTCAACTAGCTAGCGTTCACTACAATGGATGTGGTTACCCTACACACAGCCCATAAATAAATTGTTGACTTTTTCTTGTGTTTTTATCGCTAATAGGCTACTGAAATAATGAGCAAGTTAGCAACATAGCTCACAACACAAAAGTGATATCGAACGTTGTAATGCAATAGCTAGCTAGGCAGATAGCCAACTGGTTATCTGGTTAAAATAAGCTATAAGGAGCAAGTATAACTCACAACACAGTAATAGCTCTTGGCATTTTAAAGGAGTGAAAATCCAAGGCATTCTGTTTCATTGAATGTGGTATAAATTTGAAAACGGGTCACCACATTGAGCAAAATGCCAGCATGTTGCTATATGGACTACTCTTCGTAACCAATGTGACAAATTAGCTCTGTGATTATGATGGCAAATGAAAAATAAGAAACAGCTAGCTAGTTAGCTAGCTAGCTCGAAGTAAGATAGGGGTACATCATAGGAAGACAGTTCGACTCACTTCAGGAAGAAAAATTCTCCATTATTGACTTTCTCCTCCAATGAATCATTGCTGACAGCCCTCCAGTCTGTTCCATTCAGAATAACTACCATTCAAATGACATTTCCATCCCACGAGTTCGCTCAGCACTCCAAGGTCGTTTCTGAAAGTCGTTTTTTTCCCATGCAGTGACATCATTCTCAGCTGAGGAAAGTTGAGAGAATACAACCTAACTGCTTATGCAAGTGTTAAAATAAAATTTTGATGGTCCAATCAATGGATTTCAGTTACTGTGGAAAGTCTCTACTCCCTGAAATTGGATAAGAAACGTGTCAATCAACATACCACCATACAACTGGAGAAAACAGGCCGTTCAGCCCAACTAGGCTCGCCAGTTTCTTTTAACTTTTGTGAATATATCACTTCAGATACTCAATGTCTCAATGGTATCTAGCTTTAAGTCAAGCCTGCTCTTGAAAATTGCCAAGGGTTTTACCTCAACAATATGGTCAAGCAAGATGTTCCACATCGAAATTCCTCTTTGGGTGAAAAAATATTTCCTAATATCAGTATTAAATTTACCCTTAGTCAACTTCCATTTATGACCCTGACTTCTACTAACATAACTTGGCTGAGGGAATCCTACATAATTCACTTTGATGATCCCTTTAGCATATTTAAAGACCTCAATCAGATCACCCTTGAGTCTCCTTTTCCTAAGACTAAAGAGACTAAGGATCTTCAGCCTGTTCTTATAGCTTTCATCTGTTATACCCGGAATCAGCTTAGTTACCCTTCTCTGAACTTTTTCTAGAGCCTCTAAACCTTTATATATCCCCAGAACTGTAAAGAATACTCCAGATGTGGTCTGACAAATGTGTTGTAAAAGAGAAGTATCACCTCCTTGGATTTGTTCTCAATACTTTTTGCAATGTATCCCAGCATCTGATTGGCTTTTTAAACTGCTACGGCACAATAACTAGAACCTGTGAGGGTTTGGTTAACAATCACTCCTAGATCTTTTTCATGTGGAGCACATTCCAGTTTTAAACCTCCCATGAAGTAATCCTGTCTAATGTTTTTATTACCTACCTGTACAACTTTACATTTTGCTAAATTTTATTTCATTTGCCACATTTCTGCCCAAATCTGGATTCTATCCAAATCCTCCTGGATCACTTTAGTAGATTCAAAACTATTTGCCAAACCTCCCAATTTAGTAGCATCCGCAAATTTCACTAATTTGCTCTCAATGTTTCTGTCAAGGTCATAAATGTAGATGAGGAACAGCAGGGGTCCAAACACTGATCCCTGAGGGACGCCACTCCCCACCATACCTAGCTGAGATGAGATTCCGCTGACCACCACTCTTTGTGATCTGTTATGTAACCAGTTTTGAATCTACTCCAGAATACCTCCTGTAACTCCAAAGGAGCTCATTTTAAAAATTTGTCTCTTATGCGGCACTTTATCAAATCCTTTCTGAAAATCCAAGTATATTATGTCATAAGCCCTGCTTTGATCATAAGTCTTGGTGGTCTATTCAAAAAATTCCAGAAGGTTTGCCAGGCATGACCTTCCGTTACAGAAACCATGTTGGCTATCCCTCAAAATATTATGTTCAAGGAATAATTCCAGCTCATCTTTTATGGTAGATTCTAGTATTTTGCATGCAATGCAAGTTAAACTGACTGGCCTGTAATTTCCTGGCTCAGTACGGCCCCCTTTCTTATATATTGGAATTATATTGCCCAACTCCCAATCATTTGGTATTTCTCCAGTTTCTAAAGACCGTCTGAAGATAACGGAGTGCGATTTAAAGATGATCTCACAAACTTCCCTGAGTACTCTAGGATATAAGCCATCAGGACCCGGCGCCTTATCTGCCTTTAGTTTTTGCAACTTATCTAATACTTCATTATCCCAAACCTCAATTTCCGCAAAATAATCTTGAGCGTTGGACATGCCCTCTGGCCGAATAAAAGCCTGCTCTGAGGTAAAATTCTGAACAAAAACTGTTTAAGGTATCCGCAATTCCTTGTTATCATATAGCAGCGATCCATATATATTCTTTATGCACTTAACCTCCTCTTTGACTTCCCTTTTTCTGCTACAGTACTGAAAGAAGCGCTTAGGATTAGTTTTTGCCCCTTCTGCAATTTGCCTTTCAAACTGTGTTCTAGCATTGCTCAGCTCTTTTTTGACCGCTGCTTGCATTTTACAGCATTCAGCCTTAGTATTCTCATTGTTATCCTTTTTTTACGTCTTATAAAGATTCCTCTTATTCCTCAGACTCCTATGAATAGCTGTGGTCATCCATGCAGGATTTTGTTTTTTCAGCTTACTTTTGGACACCTTTGGAATGAATTTACATTGTAAATCAAGTAATACCCCCTTAAGTCTTTCCCACATCTCATTTACAAACTCAGTCCAGGAGTGACTCCCATTTTATTTAGATATCAGCACATCCCGTCAAAGTTTGCTCGCCTAAAATTTAGGTTTACGAAGACACCTTTAAAACTTCCCATGAAATGTCAAAACTCACAGTACTGTGGCTCCAGTACCTCAATATTGCTAAGTCTATCAGAGTCATTACAAAGCACGAAATCTAAAATTGCCATCTCACTGGTAAGTTTTTTGAATATACTGCACCAAAAAATTGTCATTTATAACATCCAGAAATTCTTCCTCCCCTTTACCCAGTGGGGCCAGCGCCCAGGGGCCCAAGGGTCCAGGGGCCCAGGGGGGTGCCCAAAGCGATGCGGATGCTGATGCCGATGCCAATTGCAATGTCAGAGGGCCTCTTTTCTCTAAGATCTTATGACTACTCACATGGTTATAGGGCATATCTGCAGAGAACCAAGAGAGAAGGGTGATATGAATTGGGCGGGGTGGGGGGGGCAGGGATGGCAATCAGAGGGCCCCTGGGCTATGGGGGACGGCAGTCAGAGGGCCCCTGGGCTATGGGGGACGGCAGTCAGAGGGCCCCTGGGCTATGGAGTACGGCAGTCAGAGGGCCCCCGGGCTATGGGAGACGGCAGTCAGAGGGCCCCTGGGCTATGGAGTACGGCAATTAGAGGGCCCCTGGGCCATGAGCGACGGCAATAAGAGGGCCCCTGGGCCATGGAAGACGGCACTCAGAGAGCCCCTGGGCTACTGGGGACGACAGTCAGAGGACCCCTGGGCTATGGGGTACGGCAGTCAGAGGGCCCCTGGGCTATGGAGTAAGGCAGCTAGAGGGCCCCTGGGCTATGAAGGACGGCAGTCAGAGGGCCCCTGGGCTTGCCGTGCTGTAGTGCTTGTCGTGAATACTCCTAAGGGAGCCCTAATGTTTACCAACTAGGGTTTCAAGGAAGTAGGGGGGAATGGTTTCAGAGGGCCCTATGTTTATGATTGCCCCTGCTAAGGGTCGCGACTTCTGGCTATGTGGGGGCCCTAGGGAGAGCCCTAATGGGAGAGCATACTGTTAAGAGAGCCCTCTGATTACAAATGTTCTTGCAACGGGCCTCTGATTCACCAAGGGTTTTGAATGAAAGTCATTTCAGCGAGCCCTAAAGCCCAGGATATGCTAGCTGTATGACTTAATTTACGTGCGCAACCGCACATACTTGCAACAGAACGATCAGAGCACTATGCACGATACTGGTAGTGTTGCCAAAAACAAATCACCAAAAGTCGCTATGGACTATCTGAAAAGTCGCTAGATTACGTCATGACGTTACTATGATGTCATAACGTCACGCACGAGTCACTGATCTCAAGAAAATGTGTCTACATGGCTATGTTGACAATCCCAAAGGGTACAGTTTCGAGATTGGGGCTAATGTGCAGTGCTGCTTAACCATGAAATAAGCTTCTGGTGGCGGATATCCATTTATATTATATTATTATATTGTGAAATTATCTTGAATAGTTTTTGAGCTATTGTGGTTCAAAGATTTTTACGTTTTGAGTTATCCCCCTTGACGCAGAGTGAAAATGAAAATTTTTTTAGGTGACTTGCCAACACCTCATTATGCTGTATCATCCCTGAAAATTTGATAAAAATTGGCCAAGTTCCTCAAGTTATTTCAAACGAAAGCACACAAAAAAAGTACAAATAATAAGAATGAAAACAGGACGATAACAATAGGTCTCCACGACTTTCGTCTAGGAGACCTAATAAACGAGAAAATAACAAGGCACCAAACAATAGTGCGAGGAAATCCCTAAAGAAGCAGAGCTTCCCGGAAATAAAGATAAGATATAGTCTAATGAACCCTAACTACAGATATCTCAAGCTGAAGCGAGTAACTACAAAACAGACACTCCAGCAAAGGGGCCGTGGCAGACCTTCGGCTTATATAGATTCCAGGGAAGCGCTGCCCAGATATAATCAGCCAGCTGGGTTAAAAATCCGATGGAGAAAGGATTCGATGTTGTCAGGGACGAGAATAACCAAAACCAAACACACACAAACCATGACAGGACCCCCCAAGGAACGGCCACCGACATTCCCAAAGATCCTCGTGCACGGAGCTCAGAATTATGAGCAGGTTGCAGGATATCCCGAGCTGGACTGTATCCCCCCCAGTCCACCAAAAACTGGAATCCACGACCCACACGCCTCTCTGGACACTTGAAAAGAGGGATGGATCCGCAATGATCTAGGGAGCTTAAGCCGCACAGTGACAGGGTTAATCCTTCGCAATATCTTAAACGGGTCAATAAAAGGAGTGGCCAACTTCTGAGATTCCACTTTCAAGGGCAGATCCCAAGTGGAAAGCCAAACTCTCTGGCCCACTCGATAAGAAGGGGCCAAACCTCCTGTCAGCCACCGATTTGCGACTCCGCCCGCCCGCAATAAGGAGGAACGGACCTTAGTCCAAACAGATCGACAGCGTTGAATGAAATGTCCAACAGAGGGAACTTCTGAACCCTTCTCAGACTCAGGAAAAAGTGGAGGCTGATAACCCAACTGAGCCTCAAAAGAAGAATGACCCAGAGAGGAGTTACACAATGAGTTATGGGAATACTCAGCCCATGCCAAAGAGCGACTCCAGGAAGCAGGTTTATCGGCCGCGAAGCAGCAAAGAGTATTCTCTTAGGACTGATTGGGACGCTTAGTCTGCCAGTTGGTTTCAGAATGAGAACCTGAGGACAGGCTCACAGTGGCTTCCAACTGCTTACAAAAACTTGGCTGAAAATTGAGGACCTCGGTCAGAAACCACATCCAGGGGGAGACCATGCAGCCGGGACACGTGGTTAACCACTCGGAAGTCTGTCTCCCATGCTGAAGGCAGGTTGGGCAGCAAGACAAAATGAGCGGCCTTGGAGAAACGGTCGACCACGACCAAGATGACAGTATTATCATGTAAGAGGGAAGCCAGGAGATAACATGGACATTTGACCAAAAGTGCCTATTGCCCTCTGTTCTCAATTAAGAGGGGTAATAAAGGCTTAAGAACCTATACTTTCTCCACAGCTGGCATTGTCTCCAGTCAGGCATGGCTGGGAACAGTGAGGTAGTAAAGTCATCAGGGTCCAGACATTCTCTACAGCTGCACCTCCCCAATTCTACCACTGAGATAAGGGGGCCTGGAACTGGACACTTCAGCATGGGTGATTGAGTGTTGAGCGCATCAAAGATGGAGAAGGGAGCACACCCTGGCTTGGCTGTTGCAAGGAATTTCTCTCGTAGCAGGGTGTGAACTGCTCTCAGCCCGATAAGTGCCATAGTGACCTCTTCTGGACACACTGTCACTGCACCCTTTCATTTCATCACTGTAACTGTTCTGAGTTAAGAGTTTCAATTTAAAGAAAACCCACTATTACACTGTTTTAACTGCCCTAATGTCATCACAGAATTGCTGTAAAATATCTAGGGTAATAGTGATGTGAATTTCATGGGGAATGGGTCTGTTGGGAAGGAAATTCATGACAATTACACCATCATAATTCTCTATGTAATCGTGATTGGTATGTTGCTCTTCAGCTAAATTCAAGGTGTTGAATGAGATGCATTTCATATCCGCTGTATTTCAAGGAAACATAGTTTCTGTTTGCCCGCAGTAATTTGTCCTGAACCAGAGTTATCTATTGAGGTGTATATAGAATCATCTCTCCCCCTTTGCAAAAAGTGCTTTGCAACCCCCCCCCCTGAGGTCTGTCTCCAATGTCCTTGCACTTATCTGAGAAACTTTGACTATCTCCTTTGAATAATGAATGTTTTCTTATTTCCTCCGAGGGGGGGAGTCTAAATTCCAATTTGGGCCATCTGTGCGGCCTGATCAAAGGCGCCACTAACCTTAAAACTGAGAGAGACGACCTAGTCTGGGAAGCTCGTATCCAACTTCACATACTTCGGTCCGTGCGTATTTCTAGCTTAATGAAGTTTCGTATTTCGGACTTTTGCACTATCATTTGTATGTAGCCTTTTTCGCCAGGTATGACTTTTCTCTCATTTTCTAAACTGTGAGTAACTTGTAATTGGGGTAATGTTGATTTGTTAGATTTAAGCTCTTGCCTACCTGGTGAATAAACTATAGTTACTTCTTTAAACTTGCGTGGTCTTAGTGGCTCTTAACCCTTGTACATTCTTTCTAGCTACGTTACGCCTGAGACTTAGGGGTAATGCTCAACCAAGGACTGACTGATCAGCGGCTTTGGGATGAGAATCGCTTTTATTAAGTTGGAGAGACAAACATTATCTACTAACATAAAGGGTGTATGTATTGCTGGTTCTGGGATTTTAGCCTTAAGGAAACCCATGGACGAAAAGTCGGTTATCTGTTAAAATTCCCCGAAGGAACCCATGGGCATGCATGATCTGGGTTCGTTGCAATTCAAGCCAAAAGATGCTGTTGCAGTGATGACTGACTTACAATCCTCTGGTATTATTGACGAACCTAAGATGCGGAAATAATGCCAAAACCCGGGGGCATATATTTTAGTGACGCAGGCTTGCATTTATGAGTCCGAGGGGTCTCCCCGAGGTCCACGCAGGTTCTCCCTAAACAAGGCAATCAGAGATAGCAGACCTGGCCCCAGCCACGGGCTGACAGACAGACTGACAGAAACACACACACACACAGACATGATCATAGCTTAACCTGGCCCCCTAGGGGAGGGGCCAGGTAATAATAAATTCTAAATTCTAATTTGGAGTCAGATGTTTAACAAGGATATAACTAAATTTGGTATTCTAAATGCATTATGGAGTCAGATTTGAAACAAGAGTGAACATTGTAATCGTTATGCTTAGTTTGCTTAAATCACTGATATATCTGACGTTTTCAGTTGCTGCGTGTGTTCCAACGTGCACCTTGGATCAGATGATTCCGTGATTTCGGTATAGCCCCGTTTTTGAACGGAGAACTACTCAGAATACCTCAGGTAAGTCTCAGGCTGGGTCCAAGGTGGGACACCTTGTTTCACAGATAACAACTCCCGGTCACCGATGCTGTAATTTCACTAAGCTGGCAACAACAACCTGGAGAAGTAGGCGCATGGCTGCAACTTATTGTCCAAAAGAGGGCGCTGGGACAAGATGGCACCTACCCCAACCTCTGAGGCATCAACCTCCACCACAAATGGGAGGGAGGAGTCGGGCAAAACAAGAATAGGTTCTGAGCTAAACAGTCCCTTTAGCACTTTAACGGCAGCCTCACCTCCTGGCGACTAGGTGAAAGAAGGGGAGGTCCTTCTTTTAGTGAGGGCAATAATGGGAGCAGCTACCACACTAAAATTATGGATAAACCTTCTGTAAAAATTGGCAAACCCCAGGAAACGTTGGACCTCTTTGACATTTTGGCGGGCAGACAAATTCCTGACGGCTGCCACTTTGTCAGGGTCCATGCGGACTGACCATTTAGAGGCAATGAAACCGAGAAATGAGACCGTCTTGGCATGAAAGACACACTTTTCAGCCTTGACAAAGAGCCTGGCTTTGAGAAGGGCCTCCAGCACCTTCCTGATGTGTTGTATGTGCTTAGAGAGAGTAGAAGAAAAAATTAAGATGTCGTTAAGGTAAAGAAAGACGAATCTCTCCAACATCTCTCGGAGGACATCGTTAACAAGTGCCTGGAATACAGAAGAGGCGTTAACCAATCCAAACGGTATAACCAAATATTCGAAACGTCCGTCATGCGTATTAAATACCGCCTTCCACCTGATCCCCCTCTCGAATCCGAACCAAGTTATATGTATTCCACACATCCAGCTTAGTAAAAAACGATGCCTCCTGCAAGCGGTCGAATGTGGAATTCATCAAAGGAAGTGGGTATCGGTTTTTAATGGTAAAATTAATTCAGGCCACTATAATCAATACAAGGTCTAAGGCCACCGTCCTTTTTGTCCACAAAGAAGAACCCCGCCCTGGCAGGGGACGTAGATGATTGAATTGGGATTGATGATTGATGATTGAAAACCATCAGCCAGTGCTACCTGAATATATTCCCGCATGGCCTTCCGCTCAGGACCTGACAGTGAGTACAATGAACCCCTAGGGAGGGTGGAGCCAGGATGGAGATTACCTTTTCATTGCCCTAATGATTGCTAGATCAAAGTTGAGGCCCATTGTTTACTAAAAGCCTCCGCGAGATCAGCATAAGCATTAGGTGCGTTATGAATCAGACAAAATTTCAATGCAGCCCCTAAATTCTCACACTGTTCAAACTCAGCCAAATCTATGATAGTCTCTGGATCGCAGCCACATTCGGAACTATCCTCCTCTGGCCCCCGCCAATCAAATTGAGGGTCCCACTCCAACCCCTCCTCAGCCCCCTTCTCAAGGCTAGCAGGGTAGTGTGAGATCATCTCCCCTGAATCGCTTCAGGCATCACTCTCTATCGGGGATTGACGTCCAGGCCAACACCTAGAGCTAACCATACAGTGTGATCCACAGTCTGAACCCCACTGGGCAACTGGGTTATCCTTATTCCCCCAAAGGATATGAGGCTTATGTTTTCATAGCCAAGAATGTCCAAACACAACTGGGAACTCATAAAAAAACTGGACCTCCTCAGAGTGTCCACCAAGGGAATTGAACAAAGACAATGGTTCCGAGATTTCGGATATAACTCCATCACCCAACGGGCGACCATCCAAAGTTTTAACAGAGCGTGACTGCAAAAGAGCACGAACAGGAATGGAGTGTCCTTTAGCCCATTCCCTATCCATAAAATAGTCTACTGCCCCAGAGTCCAAGAAACGCATTAATAAAAATCCTATGTGTTCCCCTCGTCAATTCTACAGGAATTAAAATTCGGTGAGGAAATTGATTCTGACCCTCTAGTGCTCCCCATACCACTAGAGGGCCTTCCCATTTCCCTGAAGCTCAGGACAACGTGGACAGATATGCCCCGGCTTTCCACAATTATAGCGGATTATCCGTGTGTGAACGGGCTTACGAGTCCAGCTATTCAATAAGCCATCCACCTGCATAGATTTGTCAGGAGTGGAAGTCTCCGTGGGTGGAGTAATAACGGTGTGAACACTACAAGGGTACTAACCCCACTGTCAACAGTAACCAATGCATAATGTTTCTCGTTGTTACGCTCACAAAGGCGATTATGAAATCGCACAGCCGTACGAACCAGCGAATCTAGGTAAACACAAGGCTCCAATGCGGCCAAAGCATCATTAACATCCTCAGCCAGAGCATGAATAAAAACTTTCATCAGGGGCACTTCCGCCCAGCCAGTTTTAGTAGCTCAGTATCGCATGAAATGCGATAGAAAAGTTAGCGACACTCTCTGAACCTTGCTTAAAATGCATTAAACATGTTGCCACATCTTGACCATGAACATCCTGATCAAACACTGATTCCATAGCTCTAACGAGGGCTTCCACAGTATTCACGACCCTAATCAGTGCAGTATCATCAGTCAACAGTGATAAAATAAATGAAACTCGAGACTCCTCATTAGCAAACCGTGAAGGTTGGACTTTAAAGTAAATTTCGCACTGTGCAATAAAGTCCTTACATTACCCTGCTTCACCCCCATATCCTGAAGGCATTTGCAGTTTAGGTTCTCGATAGGAGTTCATAGATTGTGCTTGTGCAACGTTTTGTGTAATCTGAGCCGACAGGGCTCTGACGCTGTCCGTGAGGGAGAGTAAAGCAGCCTCCATTCTTTGCATGCTACTTTCTTGTCAGCGTAGTCTATCCGCCAACTCTGTCTGTTGAGCATTCAGAGACCCAAGCCATGACCAGAAAGAAACCACTTTCTCCAACGCAGCTGCGGCTGATCATTCCATGTTTGGCTGGAGTGTTCTGTAAAGGCTGGATAAAGTGGAGTGTATGTAAAAACTTGCGTTTCTGAATATACGAAAGACTAAGTGCCAGAAACAAGGCGAGCAACAACAGAGGAAAAGAAATCTCAATAAATGAGAAAATAACAAGACACCAAACAATAGTGCGAGAAAATCCCAAAAGAAGCAGAGCTTATAAAGATAAGACATAGTCTAACGAACCCTGACAATAGATATCTCAAGCTGAAACGAGTAACTACAAAGCAGACACTCCAGCAAAGGGAGCATGGCGGACCTCCGGCATATATAGACTCCGGGGAAGTGCCGCCCAGATATAATCAGCCAGCTGGTTTAAAAATCTGATGGAGAAAGGATTCGATTTCGTCAGGGATGCAAATCACCAAAAGCAAACACACACAAACCATGACAGCCTATTTAGATATTTAGCCTGTTTATTCATTTCACTGATAAGAGCAACATCAGCATGACGTCCGCATCACTGCATGTGGTTTATTATTCATTTTGAGGGCACTTGTTCCTGTGTGTTGTTTGCTGGTTTCAAATCTGCATATGCCTGGTCCGACGTTTCACATTCCGTTCCCTCACGTTCAAAGTGATAAATGCTGATGCTTGCAGGAGATTTGGCATACACCCATTTTTTTGGAGTAAACACGTTTGATAAATGAGGGTCATTGTGTTCTGATTTTGCTCACTATTTACACTTTTTCCCAGCTATTTCAGAATTGGGGTTGTATTATTAGTTTTAGAAAAAAACCAGAGGCGTATTGCACAAAAGTCGGATCCTGATATCCTGGTACAACATCATAGCAGGAATTGCTATATCCCAAACAGCACATCGCTGCACGGCTTAATTGATTGCACAAAGTCAACAGCGGGTGGAGGAGGATCGGCCAGGTCAAGCCAGCTGCAGTTGATCCTGCTAAGTGCGCGCACATGGCTACCTCAGATAGTCCCCAAGATCGATCACAGAATCACTGATCATCACCATGGGTTCTCAGTAGATGCAGCAGATGAATATGCCAGCTTGCACTCTGACAGAGGGACAACGCCGTCTCCAAGAAGGAGCAGCTGATGCACTCTGGCGTCTGCGTGAATCGGATTACTCGGGAGACTTAAGATATAATATCAAAACAAAAAAAGAGGTATACAGTGGGGAAAATAAGTATTTGACCCCTCGCTGATTTTGCAAGTTTACCCACTTAGAAAGAATGCAACGATCTATAATTTTAATCATATATACATTCTAACAGTGAGAGATAGTATCACAAAGAAAATTCCTGAAAATCACATCATATGAATTTATAAAAATTGATAACCATCTGATGAGGAAAAATAAGTATTTGACCCCCTACCAAACAGCAAGTATTCTGGGTCCCACAAGCCAGTTAGTCATTCTTTAAGACGCACCCCCAATCCCAACTAATTATTTACATCAAATACACCTGCCTCACCTCATTACATGTATAAAAGACACCTTCCCACTCCCAAACAACCAGATTCCAACATCTCCACCATGAGCAAGACCAAGGAGCTGTCTAAGGACATCAGGGACAAGATTGTTGACCTACACAAGGCTGGGATGGGCTACAAGAGAATGGGAAAGCTACTTTGAGAGAAAAGATCAACTGTCAGTGCAGTTATCAGGAAATGGAAGAAGTACCACATTGCCGCCAACCTCCCTCAGTCTGGGCCTCCATGCAAGGTCTCGCCTCGTGAGATGTCCCTGATCATACGAACGGTGAGGAATCACAAGGGGGAAACTGGTTAATGAACTGAAGGCAGCTGGGACCACAGTTACAAAAGAAACAGTTGGTAACACACTACGCGGTCATGGATTGAAATCCTGCAGCGCATGCAAGGTCCCCCTGCTCAAGAAGGCACATGTACAGGCCCGCCTGAAGTTCGCCATTGACCACCTGGATGACTCAGAAGAGGCCTGGAAGAAGGTGATGTGGTCAGATGAGACCAAAATAGAATTTTTTGGGCTCAACTCAACTCGGCGTGTTTGGAGGGCAAAGAACACAGAGTATAACCCAAAGAACACCATCCCCACCGTCAAGCACAGTGGTGCTTTTCAGCCAAGGGGACGGCAAAACTCCATTGCATTGAGGGGAGGATGGACGGGGCCATATACCGTGGAATTCTGGACCAACAGCTCCGTCCCTCAGTGAGAGAGCTGAACATGGGTCGAGGATGGGTGTTTCAGCACGACAACTACCCTAAGCACACCGCCAAAGCAACAAAAGAGTGGCTGAAGAAGAAGTACATCGAGGGTCTGGAGTGGCTTAGCCAATCTCCAGACCTGAATCCAATTGAAAATCTTTAGAGGGAGCTTAAAATTCGGGTTGCAAGGCGACAGCCTCGGGACCTGAATGATTTGGAGGCTGTCTGCAGGGAGGAGTGGGCCAACATCCCTGCCAAAATGTGCACAAACCTTGTCAACAACTGTAAAAATTGTTTGACATCTGTGCTGGCCAATAATGGCTTTTCCACAAAATATTAACATGCTGTTTGTCCAGGGGGTCAAATACTTATTTTTCCTCATCAGATGGTAATCAATTTTTATAAATTCATATGATGTGATTTTCTGGAATTTTCTTTGTGATTCTGTCTCTCACTGTTAGAATGTATATACGATTAAAATTGTAGATCGTTGCATTCTTTCTAAGTGGGCAAACCTGCAAAATCAGCAAGGGGTCAAATACATATTTCCCCCACTGTATGTGATTGCATAAAATCCATGCATGAACTGTCTAGCGAACCCAAGAGCTTACAAATTTTTACAAGCATATTTTTTCCTATAAACCACAATTTTGCTACAAGCCCTTTTTTGTACTGCACAATCTCTGAAATGATGCGATCTACAAGACATTTTCTGAGTAGTTGACTTTATTGTCTGCTTTTAATCACTTCTGATGGAGACATATTCAAATTATAAGGTAAAATGTTAAACAGCAGAAAATAATTTCAAGGAAAATGACCTCAGTACCACGAAGCGAGCGACATTGCACACGTATCCAGCGCTAAGGCAATGACTCTACTTTACCCGTCACAGTCTGAATACGATGAAGAAAGTAGCTGCTATGCCAATTCAGTGCTGTGTGAAGGGGGTTACAGCAGCGACTTAAGACCGCGCTGAAACACTTCAGCCATATCCTTTTCTCTCTGAATATGACTAAACTGAACTCGAAATTACTGTCTCAACTTGGGGAATTAGGACAAATCTGATAATGACAGATTCTAAACATGGTTGAAATTTAAAATGGAAGGTGTATTAACTGGATCGTGTGATGGTGACTGTCTCATGGGTACTTGAATATAATGATTGAATATTGGCTATTTTTACATGATTGGTCACAAGTTTTTTAAGATTATTACTCTACACTCTAAAAACAAAAGGTTCCATAGCTTGGTACATACTGTATATGGCACCCTCAAAGTTTCTATATAGAACCATTTCAGAGAGTTCAATTTCAAGAACCCTTGGGATTCTTACTTTTTTTTTTTAAAAAAAGGCTTCTACATAGCACATTAAAAAGGTTCATTAATACCCCAGACCTTTTACCTTTATTTTTCAGTTGAAAAGGTAAATGGACGGCATTAATATAGTGCTTTCTAGTCACACGACATGACCCCAAAGCGCTTTACAATTATGCCTCTGCCCCTGATGGCGGTGGCTGCCATGCAAGGCGCCAACCTGCACATCAGGAGCAATTTGGGGGTGTAGGATGAGTGTCTCCTGGAAGGTTCCATAAACGGTCGTTGATGTTCAAACAATCCTCTTGTGAAAGAAATGGCACCTTTTTCAAGCTAAAGGTTCCATTTCTTTAGCAATGAACCCCAATGGTTCTACATAGCACCCTCAAGAACCCCCTTTTTTAAGAGTGTAGATCTACTATTATTAAGATAGCAATGTGCGGTGAACAATTTAGAATGACAGTTAAGGAAATTGATTTTGAATTTGGGTGACTGCTGACTGAGGTAAGGTGGAATTAGCTTGAGCCAAGACCTTAGCCTGTTGTTGAGCCTGCTCTGGAGCTGGCTAGCTCCACAGACTTTGTTTCCATAGTCACTAGTACTGTCACCAGGTGGGGGCATCTCTCACCCCAAGCCCACTTCCCCGAGGAGCAACTGTTCCCTTCAATTATGCCAGGACACAAGATATGGGGCAGGGAACTGGTCTGGTCGGGGGGTATAGTCTGCTCGGCTCAACTTCAAAATCCAGCTGGGGGTGAACAAAGAGCCTCCAGACAACTTTCAGTTAGTCAATACAGGTCTCACCAACAAGGAGAAAAAGGGGTGGCCTCCAACCAGCATCCAATCTGACGGTACAGATTTTGCCAGCAAGGGGAGCAGGGGAGGTGGCCTCCAACCAAGCATTCAAACCAATCGTCCAGATATCGCCAACGGGGGGGCAAGAGAGGTAACCTCCAACCAATCATTCGATCCAACAATACAGGTAGCACCAAGAGGGGGAGCAAGAGAGGTAACCTCGATCATTCAGCCCACAGTACAGGTATCACCGACAGGGAGGGTAGGATACAGCCTCAATCAATCAGACCAGCAGTACAGGTATCACCAACAGGGGAAGCAAGATGCAGCCTCAATCGTTCAGACCGGCAGTACAAGTATTACAAAACATGGGGTGCAGGAAAGGTGGTGTCACCCCAGTTACCCAAGGTTACATGGTCCACACATCGCTTAGGACCAGCTACTCATACTCATACTCATACACCTGTAACAAACACTAATGTAAACACTCCAAATCGAGCAGGTCAATTCATAAACACTTTGGACGCAACCACCGCAAAACGCAAGAAACACTGGAATATAAAAAACTACGGAGCAGCTACTCACACAGCTGCGGGTTCATGCAGCAACCCTGCGGTACCAAACAGCTCAAAACACCCTGCAAGCAGCAATCCGACGTAATACAATCAGAGAGGTGGAGAGAGGACCACAAACAATGTGCACCTCACGACTGGGGCAGGGAGGAATACATCTTTGTAGCAACAGTCCACCATCCACAGGCAACGCCAGTGAAAACACTTGGCTTAACGAGGGGGTGAGCGTCTCTCCCCCTTAACATGCAACAGAGCCGAGATTTCAACCAAAATCCAATTTGCAGACTCCCATCCAGCCAACAGCCAGTCCTACTTCACCTCACATCTGGTCAAACAGGATCCTTAGCCCCCAGCTGCTGCTGTTGTGTGCCACTATTGTTCCCCCCCGAATCTCTCACACAGCTTGGCACCTGGACATAAAAGCCTGCACCTATACCCTGTGCGCTAATCACTGGCATCGCCTCCTCCCGCAAACCACCTGCAGACAATTCAACTTCATTAATCAATGAGCGTACGTGTTTACTACTGCGCTAAGCGGCAGCCATCCGACTTGGCTAATGAGTCCCCCCCAAAACACTTTCCTAAGGGAACAAATCCCCAAAACTTTAGTTCCCTCCCACACTGAGCTCAGTCACACCGTGACAGTACAATGGCATAGCTCACAGCTTTGTGCAACTGAAAGGGGGCTTGAGATCCGGCTAATCCCATGCTTATCCTGGGCTAATCCTTTATCCTGCCTTTGTGCAATAGGCCCCTGCTCATTTTGAAATTTTAGTTTGCAGAATGTTCCAAAAATATTGGGACAAGGATAACAAAAGACTGGAAAATTTGAAGGATGCAAAAATACACCTTGTGGAATATCTCGCAGCTTATTAGTTTACAAAACCCCAATTCCAAGTTGGGACATTGTGTAAAACATGAATAAAAACATTATGCAATGATTGGCAAATCTCTATACCCACATTTTATTCACAATAGAACATAGACAACATATCAGATGTTGAAAGTGAGACATATCACCATTTCATGAGAAATTTTGGCTCCTTTTGAATTTGATGGCAGGAACATCTCTCAAAAGCTGGGACAAGGCCATGTTTATCATTGTGTAGCATCCCCTCTTCTTTTAACAACAGTCTGTAAATGTCTGGGAAGTGAGGAGACAAATTGCTGTAGTTTTGGCAGAGGGATGTTGTCCCACTCTTGACTGATGTAGGATTCTAGCTGCTCAAAAGTCCTGGGTCTTTTTAGCCAGATTTTACATTTTATGACGCGCCAAGTGTTTTCTACTGGTGAGTGGCCTGGACTGCAGGCAGACCATTTCAGCACCTGGACTCATCTACAGCAAAGCCATGCTGTTGTGATGGATGCAGTTTTTTGGGTTAGCATTGTCTTGCTGAAATATACAAGGCCTTCCCTGAAAGAGAAATTGTTGTAAAACTTTATATACTTCTCAGCACTGATTATGCCTATCCAAATGTGTAAGCTGCCCATGCCTTAGGCACTAATGTAACCCCATACCATCAGAGGTGCAAGCTTTTGAACTGAGTGCTGATAATAAGGTGGATGGCCCCTCACCTCTTTACCTGCACAATATGGCATCTGTGTTTTCCAAAAAGAATTTAAAATTTTGACCTCAGAACAGTTCTCCATTTTGTCTCAGTCCATTTTAAATGAGCTTTGGCACAGAGAGGACATTTCTGGATCACATATGGCTTCTTCTTTGCATGATACAGATTAAACTTGCATGGATTGCACGGCAAACTGTGTTCACAGACAATGATTTCTGGAAGCGTTCCTGAACCCTT
Source organism: Gymnothorax reevesii (assembly GCA_029721435.1). Classification (NCBI taxonomy): domain Eukaryota; kingdom Metazoa; phylum Chordata; class Actinopteri; order Anguilliformes; family Muraenidae; genus Gymnothorax; species Gymnothorax reevesii. The sequence goes on from CM056574.1 coordinate 140,187,979, forward strand.
GCAGTGAATTCCAGTGCAGAATTATGCCTGTTTTTAATGCAGTGCCGCCTGAGGGCCCAAAGATCACAAACATCCAATATTGACCTCTGGCTTTGTCCATTGCGCACAGATATTTCTCCGATTCTCTGAATCTTTTGATGATATTATGTACTGCACAATACCTGTCAAAAGTTTTGACACTCCAATTTTTCCAGATTTTTAATGGAAAATTAGGCAGTTTAATGTCTCATTGTACTCTGGAATTAAAGCATAAACATGAAAAAAACAAATTAACAATCAAAGTTAGAAAAGAAATCATGGAATCAATTTCTAAATCAAAATGTATTTTAAACTTTTGACTCAAAGTAGCCACCTTTGGCAGATATAACGGCTGAACACACTCGTGGCATTTTTTCTCCAATGGAAATCAAATATTCTTAAGAAAGTTCTAACCAACTCTGCTGCAGAAGTTCCCATAAATGTGTGGCACTTGTATGTTGCTTTGCTTACATTCTTCTGTCCAGTTCATCCCAAACCATCTTGATGGGGTTTAAGCCTGGAGACTGTGCTGGCCACTCCATGTTTTGAAGCTTACCATCTTCACCACTTACCTTTGTACCATTTCAGCCTATTCGTTTGACTGGAACTGCATAATTTTCGATAAAAAACTGGAAAATTGGGGGTGTCCTAAAACTTTTGACCGGTAGCGTAGATGGTGGGATATTCAAAATCTTTGCAATTTTACATTGAGGAAAATTTTTCTGAAATTGCTCCAAAACTTTTCAAAGATTGGTGAAAGATTGGCCCATCTTTGCTTCTGAGAGACTCTGCCTCTCTAAAATGTTCATTTTACACCCAGTCATGTGACTGACCAGTTGCCAATTAACCTACTTAGTTGTGAAATGCTCCTCAAGCTGTTTTTATTTGGACCTTTTACTTTTCCAGCCTTTTGTTGCCCCGTCCCAACTTTTTGAGATCTGTTGCTGCAATCAAATTTAAAGGGGAATGGAAACATTTTTATTAGTTATATTATTTGAGTTGGTTATACCTTCCTGGCTTTAAAAATTTGCGTTGAACCTTACAGCAATACATAGATACACCATAAATATGTTTTATAAATCCCGCCTTAAAGCCATGAACTGCGCCATTAGCCATTTTATCAGGCCCACGACTTTCGGTTACGTCAGTGGATGTAACGGGGCTGAAGGGATAGCTCCCTTAAAAGCTCAGTACCGGCTTGATGAACATGGACAACATCAGAAGTAATGCTTGCACTGCACACACTAAGAGAAAATAAAACATGCCCAGGGTAAAATGCTACTGTATTTCTTGGGTTTTTATGATCAAATCATCATGCCATGCTATCCCTCTGTCGCAACAAGACGCATTTTTGAGTCCAGGCCCAAATATTGCAGAATGCACCAGGGCTAATGTTAATGTCCTGTGGCTCAAGAGTTTAGAAGCCTAAGGAATGGAAATTATCGCTTCATGAAAGAGGAGTATCATCATAGAAGATTCAAGAAGAAAATGGGATGAAATTTGGTACCGTACCGCTATACATGGTAATCCATGTTACTAATGGCACCCGGTTGCTTGGGCACACGCAGTCGCAGCATACACATTTGCGATATCAATATTCAATATTAATATTCTAAACCCCCTTCTCAAAAATAAAGCCCCTCGAAATATATTGGCGCCTTCTTTTAAAATTGTTCCCCATTTAAAACCACGAGGTGCATCCTGCAACGCGCTATGATGTTACAATATTATTAGTTCGAAAGCTGAAAGGCGAGAGGAGAGGGTACAATCACACTGTGGCACGGCACAGATTGTGTCTTCAGTGACTGGTTCATGAATACAGCCCATTTTAACAATTTATGCACTTAATTATGTCAAATTGTACAAGAGTTAATAGTCGGTCAACTGGTCGATTCAGTGTCTCCGCTCTGACATCCTTCATCTTTAGCAATGCCACGTCCAGCAGTCAGTGTCCAAGCAAACACGTTGGAAGCTGGGATTGTTCGTAATACAGCCAGGTTCTCCTTCAGGCACTCAAGAGAACAGGTCATATGACTATGAGGTCCGTGTGCAACAACTTTTTTGAGGGGTGGGGCTTAGGACTGTACTAACCAGCCAAATTTTAGTTTTCAAATAATGATAAAAAGTTATGGAAAGCATTTACAAATGTGTGATGCATATTAATTTGCTACATATGATCCATTTCTTCGAAAAATAGCCAAAAAATTTTCTGAGTGAATCTTTAATGGTAAAATGTGTCCTTTACACCATCAGAAATGTTGTCTATGTTCCATTGTGAATTAAATGTGGCTTTAAGAGATTTGCCAATCATTGCATTCAGTTTTTATGCACGTTTTACACAATCTCCCAACTTCACTGTAAATGGGGTTTGTAATTGGCAACTTGTCAGTAACATGAAGTGGTGATCAAATGTCCCCACAAGTGCTGATAACAATGTATTTTCTTTATTCTAACACGGGCATTTCCCTGTCTCTGTAACACAACAAAGCAGTTATATGGTTCGGAATTAATGTTAGGGTTTGTTTTCTTTCTGGTTAAAGTCAGGGTAAGGGGTTAGAGAATTGATGTAAGTCTATTCCTAACTAAACAAGAAAACACATTGTGTGTGTGTTTCTTGAGTGTACATGCATGTGAACGCACATGCGTCGCACTCACATACTTTGCCGGCGAGATATAAATATTTCAAAATATCTGTCTATTTCTGACAAGCCTTGTTGTCACTTCAAGGCAGCACAATACTTGTGACTGAAAAGTGTTGAAAATGATCACAGTCTTTTTTTGGGAATTTAATTATTTTGCAACATCTGTTATCTGTACAGTGTGCATCACATTATGCTGCCTATCCTGGGATTTGTACCTTTGAGGATCTCTGATCAATGGAGAGGCTGTATTTAAACCACTGCAGCAATGGATCTGAGGTGTTTAGGGTCATGGCATTACAGACCATTCTGTTGGCACAGGCAGTCCTCTGGGCTGCAGGACAGAATCCAGCATGCCGAATACTGGGGAAGGCAGCGAATCCCAGCTTCCACCAACATGGAGACATCAATATTGGTGGAGTTTTCTCCATACGCAAATTACCTTCGGAAACAAGCTTAACCTTTGACATCAGACCCAAGCCATTGACGTGTTCACGGTGAGCTTGAACATTAATTAACATTTATCCACTCTTTATATTAACATTTTTTCGATTGAAGCACTGCTCTGATTCCATTGTGACCAAAGGTCATTTTGATGATATTTCTGACAAACAAAAGATGCATCAATACAACTTAAATTATGCATTGAACTTACGTGTACTCGCAGTCTTCATAAACTGCACTGTATATGGCTGCTGTGCCTAACAGTAATAAATTATTTCGTTTCTAGCCTTGTTCTCAGAGAATTTCATTTATCCCAAACCATGATCTTTGCCATTGAAGAAATTAATAATAGGACAGACCTCCTCCCAGGCGTATCTCTTGGATATAGCATATATGATGCCTGTGTCTCAACAATATTTTCTCTAAGAGCGGCAATGGCTATGATGAACGGTTTCAAGGAAACACTTACTGACACATCATGCTCTGAACCGGCAGTAGTGCAGGCAATTATTGGGGCATCCATCTCAACAAACTCTATTTCTGTGGCAGAAACTGTTGGATTATTTCAAATTCCAGTGGTAAGGGTCATTTTTCTTTCTGCATAAATAAAACGGTAAAGTACTGGGTTTTAATTGAAAAAATAATGTTGGTCAAGTTCATTTAGGTATTTCAACTAGAGGTTTTCTTTTGTGAACATTGAAAGCAAATAAAAAATTGAGCCAAATTTTACACATAATTAATACAACGGTGATGGTTTGGAGATTGTATTACAAACAGACACAAAGTGGGTATTTTCAATTTTTCTAATTACATAAACTCAGAGTCTTGCGTCATTCACAACTACATATGTTCTAACCTTTGGAACGTATTTCATATACAGGTCAGTCACTTTTCTACATGTGCATGTCTGAGCAATAGAAAAAAGTTCCCGTCATTTTTCAGAACCATTCCCAGTGACTATTACCAGAGCAGAGCGCTAGCTCAGCTAGTGAAGCACTTCGGCTGGACATGGATTGGTGCAGTGAGAAGTGATAATGACTATGGAAACAATGGCATGGCCACGTTTGTAAAAGCTGCTCAACAGGAAGGGATCTGCATTGAGTATTCTGAAAAATTCCATAGGATAAAACCAGAAAAGGTTCTGAAGGTTGTAGAAGTTATCAAAAGAGGAACTGCAAAGGTAATCGTAGCATTTCTTGCTCAGGGAGAGATGATTCCCTTATTGGAGCAGCTGACTATTCAGAATATTACGGGCCTCCAAATGGTTGGCAGTGAGGCCTGGATAACTGGAAGCAATCTGGTAACACCAACGAGTTTCAGAATACTGGGAGGATCTATTGGCTTCGCGATCAGAAAAGCTAAAATTAATGGCTTGAAAGAGTTTGTGCTAAATCTTCACCCTTCCAGAAACAAAGACAATGATGTTATTATAGATTTTTGGGAAAATGTATTTCAATGTTCTCTGACCAATCGGTCAAATTTATCACATGTTCCTGCCTGTACTGGATCTGAGAGCTTGACTGAACTGGGAAACCAGTACATTGATGCATCAGAGCTGAGAGTCTCCCACAATGTATATAAAGCAGCGTACGCTGTTGCTCATTCTGTGCATGACCTGCTGGGCTGTACCCCCCATGAAGGCTGCAAAAACAAATGGACTCCAAAGCCCTGGCAGGTAACTCAATTAAACCTTCTTTCTCAATGATTAACATTATTGTTATGAACAAACCAAACAAAGTATTGTTCAAAATCCATTTTCCTTCTTCACAGATGCTTCAGGCTCTGAAAAAGGTCAATTTCACTTTGGGAACAGAGGAGTATGTCTCCTTTGACAGTAATGGAGACTCAACAGCAAGATATGAGATTGTGAACTGGCAGCTAGGTGCCAATGGTTCAGTAGAATTCAAAGTGGTTGGCCATTATGATGCCTCCTTACCATCTGGTCAGCAGTTTGTGATGAGTCCTGCAAGTATTTTTTGGGCTAGTGGGCAACAACAGGTAAGTATGCATGACCTCCATGACAATGTGTATGACTGTTGTAATCATGCCAATGTGCTGAATTTATCATGTGGCATCAAAGCCAAAAACCACAATGCTGATTAAATGATGAAGCTGGACAATCTCAGCTTTGAACCCGGCATGAAGCATGATGGCATGTATGCTGTACTAAATGCTTTACATTTCATTGCGTAGAGAAGTACTATCAAGTGTTTACTGTGAAGTACCAACAAATCATTATCTCTATGAGTGCTCTGGGATAAAAATAATTAAATTGATGAACAGAGACCTAGGTCTGTGTGCAGTGAGAGCTGTCCCCCAGGCACAAGGAAAGCTGTGCGGAGAGGAAGGCCTGTCTGCTGTTATGACTGCGTGCCCTGTGCTGAGGGAGAAATCAGCAATACCACAGGTCAGTGCATTACCTGTCAGCACTAACCTGGCATATTTTAAATTTATTTTATGAAGTGAACTTTGAGGATTTACCAAATTTTAATAAACATTTTCTGTTTTCTCGCAGATTCTACTGACTGTATTAAATGCTCAGATGAATACTGGTCTAATGCTCAAAGAGATCAATGCATTTTGAAGACTGTTGAATTCCTGTCTTTTACAGAAATTATGGGAATAGTGCTTGTCCTTTTTTCATTGTTTGGAACATGTATAACTGTACTTGTAGCTATACTTTTCTTCATGGAGAGGGACACACCTATTGTAAAAGCAAACAACTCAGAGCTGAGCTTCCTCTTACTATTTTCATTGAAACTCTGTTTCCTTTGCTCTCTAACCTTCATCGGCCGACCCTCTGAGTGGTCCTGTATGCTGCGCCACACTGCATTCGGCATCACCTTTGTCCTCTGCATCTCTTGTGTTCTGGGTAAAACGATTGTGGTGTTAATGGCGTTCAGGGCTACACTTCCAGGCAGTAATGTCATGAAGTGGTTTGGGCCTCTGCAGCAGAGACTATGTGTTCTTGCTTTTACTCTAATACAGGTCCTAATTTGTGTGCTTTGGTTAGCAATATCCCCTCCTTTCCCCAACAAGAACATGAAGTACTATAAGGAAAAGATCATTCTAGAATGTGATGTGGGATCAGCAGTGGGGTTCTGGGCTGTGCTGGGTTACATCGGGTTCTTGTCTTTATTGTGTTTTGCTTTAGCTTTCTTGGCTCGCAAGTTACCAGACAACTTCAATGAAGCCAAATTCATCACATTCAGCATGTTGATATTCTGTGCAGTCTGGATCACCTTTATACCAGCCTATGTCAGCTCACCTGGAAAGTTCACAGTTGCTGTAGAGATCTTCGCTATTTTAGCCTCCAGTTTTGGCTTGCTGGTCAGTATTTTTATTCCAAAATGTTATATAATGTTATTAAAACCTGAAAAAAATACAAGAAAGCATATAATGGGTAAAACACATTCCAAATCCCAATGAAATCTCATCAGCTCGCTAGCCATTGTCATCATTTGTCATACAGCATCATAAAAAACAGCTTTTACAAACAATGGATAGTGGTTTGAATGTAACAATTGCGCATCCCCAGTAAAATCCCGAACATGGCACTGACTAAAGGACTCTAGCAAAGCAATCTTCATTTCTGATTTCAGGATGTGGTGGAATAAAAGACCTGACAAATTGCAACTGTGCTATGCTACTATGTTAGCAGGGACCAGAATATCTCAGGAATGTTGGCGGTACTCAGATGAATCCACGGCACAAATAGCCCAGGGTTTTGGGGAGAAAAGGGGTCCTATTCTGTATAAGAAAGGTATTAATGCCTTTTCCTGCACACATTCAGTTGTGCCAAAAGTCATGGTAGCCCTTGCCTGTATGGCTTAGTGGCCAGCAGCTTGGCAGTCCACATTAGACACAGTGCTGTCATTAGCAATATTCTGGCTTTTTTTTTCTTTTTAAATCAAGTCAATGACTACACAGTTCTTTTTTTCCATCTCCTGATTGCCATCTCAGATTTCAGATTAATGTCTTATGAAATGTGGATTTCCCAGAGTTTTCGTAACTAACTGTCACACTTATATTGCTGAATCTACAGCACTCACCCATGAAATTAATGAAGTAGAAAATAGATGTGCAGAGGTAGACAACAGAAATTTGAGGTTAACTTGGGTGCTTTGCGTGCCACTGTTATACTGCAAGAATCACAAAAAAAGCTTAGGAAATCCTGGAGGGCTGTTGTGATACAACATTAAATAAATTCTCACTGACCATTATATTAGTTGTATCCATGTGTTAAAATTAACAGCCTGCTTCTCAGAGTAGTAAATCATATTTTCATTTTTCAATGATAGTTTCTATTGTTCAGTTAATTTTTTATATATTGGGGCAGCCTTCAACCATGGACAGGCTTGAATGTTTCGACTCACTACGGCTTGTAAGCTAATACATAATTGGCTGGGATGTTCTTGAATTTGAATTTGATATTCGAGACTGCATACATATCATTGGTTCCATACCAATATTTTCCCCTCCAAATTTCTGCAGTTGTTTGTATTTGGACTGCCACTTTTATACCTGGAAAAATGGTGCTCTTTATAAAAATGAAGAAAAATGTATGATATATTAAACAAAACATCTAGATGATGGTTAAATAACCCAGCATGATTTAATCAGTGATCGGGCATGGCAATTTCAGCCAAGTTTAAATTCAAGTAATCGCTCTTCTTATCACACTCGGTCTTAGGCTAGTGTCATGAAGGGGGAAGCAGCAGGATGCACTGATACCCTTTTTCCACTGAGCTGGTGGAGCTAGTTCGGAACCAGAGCCTGACTTAGCACGGTTTCTTTGCTTTTCACAGCCAAAGCACCAGCTCTTGGCTCTCGAATCTGGTGCCAGAGTAAGCACCAACTCTTTGCTGGTTTAAGGCCATGCACCGATTATGTCAGGAGCTAGGGGCAGAGTTACTGTGACCAACAAGACCGGCACAAACACTGTGCTGTTTAATTTTCTGGCTCTGGCCCCATATTCCTGAAGCCATCGTAAAAGTTTCAGTTTACGATAACGTTAGTTCGCTAACCAAGACCCTAATGAGAGGGACAATTATGGTTAGCCGAAGCCATCGTCGAGGAATCGTTACCAAAACCATTAAATTGTGGAAATGCTTTTTTGCCAGAACTTAGCATGTTGACTGCCGACTACGAGATAACTCGTAATGGTGGGTCAGGGCCGGTGCTAGACCCAAAAATTCGGGGACAAATTTCCATCCCTTTATTGACAACAGTAAGTCCTGGTCAATTACCCCGCCAGGAGGTTATGTTGTTGGTTGCTTTTGTTTGATTGTTAGCAAGATAACTCAAAAAGTAATGCACCGATTTTGATGAAATTTTCAGAGAAGGTGAATATAAAGTTAAGGAACTGGTGATTGAATTTTGGCATATCTAGGCCAAAGTACAGGTGAGATATACACCAAAGTTCAAGATTTCAAGTCTTTCCAATGGGCCGGAGTTCCAATTGCCGTGCGATTACCTTCATTCGCTAAAGAGTTCTGAAATGCAGTCGCCGAGTGCCAGTGTATAGACCTAATAATAATGAATTATGCTGTCGCCGAGTGCCAGTGCATAGACCTAATTATATCCTCGAACGTCGAATGGCGTTCTGGGGATATTATGTTTTTGGTCCGACTGCCGCCGCACTACGTGTTAACGCGATAACTTCAGGAATATTTCAATTACAAATTTCAATTTTTCCACAAAAGTAAGTATCATAAAGAGGAGGAGCTGATTCGATTTTGGATAATTTACGATCTCTAGATTGGCCACCAGGGGCCGAAAACTGATTTACGTGTTAACGCGATAACTGCAGTAATATTTCAATTAGAAATTCCAAGTTTTGCAAATAAGTCAGTATCATAAAGAGGAAGAACTAATTCGATTTTGGACAATTTACAATTTCTAGATTGGCCACCAGGGGCCAAAAACTGGGACCTCAAATCAAGTGTTAATGAAAGGCCATGACCTGAGAATGTGTCCCACAATGGCATTATACCTGTTTGGTTCAAAATTTTGACACAAGGTGGAGCTTTGACGCATAAAATTCACAATTTTTGCTATATCTTTGGAAATATTGCTCCAATTGACATGAAAATATGTCCAGCTGCAAGATCATGACCTCACAACGTGTCACATGATGACATCATACCTGTATGGTTCAATATTTTGCCACCAAGTGGCGCTTTGTGATGGAAAATAATCATTTTTGCCATATCTTCAGAACCATTTGTCCGATTGACCTGAAATCAAGTTCAAATCCAAGTCTAGTCAAGGTCCATTCAAGGATTGGGGAATTGGAAGATTGGGGGCGTTCTGGGATATACCCACAGCCGTCGCCTCCGACGCCATAAGCCTAGTTATAATTCGGTCCATGCACTGGCAGTTGGCGACGGCATTTCAGAACTCTTCAGCCAAATCTCAGAAAAGTCCATCAAAGGAGACCCAAAACTCTCCAGCAGCTGGAAGCCTGTATTAAACAAGAGTGGGATCAAATGCCAATGGCTGAACTCAAGAAATTTTTATATCCTTAATGGCCAGACGCCACCACTCTGTGTTAAAAAGAAAAGGGGATGCTACACCATGGTAAACAGGCCCCTGTCCCAACTTTTTTGAGACCTATAAGCAGCCATCAAATTTGAAATGAGCTCATTTAGTGGATAAAATTTCTCAGTTTCAACATTTGCTATGTTATCTCTGTTCTTTTGTGAATAAACTACTGGCTGGTGTGATTTGAAAGTCATTGCGTTTTGATTTTATTCCCAATTTACACTTCCCAACTATTTCGGAATTGGGGTTGTATAAGAATAATGATTTGACAATCAAAGACATGGCTTCTTTTGTGATGCGATCTAAGGGTGACTCAGTTCTCATAAATTGGCCTATAGGCTACTTTTCGAGAGATAAACTGCTCTGGAATTTCTGCACTACCTTTTTGGCACTTGGATAAAAATGTCACAAACCGATGAATTTTTTGAGCCGCAAGTATTGTGCCCTAACTATTGACTGGCGAGCGTCTAACGATAGCTCAAGACCTGCTGTTAAAATAACTACCTCGCTCACCATAGTGAGAGTTTTGTGAACGGGGCAGACACATTTACAGTGACGTACTGATGTTATACAGTGTTGTAATCGCATGGCTCTGAGTTGGCACCTTGGCGATGGAAAAGCAAACAGGTTCTGAGGAGGTGCATGGGTTGAACCAACTAAGCACTGGCACTAGCACCAGGTTCTCTTCTGTAAAAAATGGGTATGAATACAGCCTGGAACAGCTATTTCTATCTTAGTCCATGTTCTAGATTTGGAAATTTCCCAGGTTTTACTCAGCACAGCCATAAGTGCAGCCTTGAGCTCAATGGACATGCTGTATGCTTGCAACCTGGAAAACTGTTGGTCCAAACCATAGCATAGCCGCTGTTAGATCAGTGTAATTGCTTGTTAGGCCCTTGAAAAAGATCCCAAACCCTACATTTCTCCAGGGCTGATTTATCCCTGCCCAGGACCATGATACTCAGGGGCAGACAGGGGCAAAAAAGTGGACCGGGAATTTGTACCTGACCGGCCCACTCTCCAGACGGGGAGGATGGGGAGGTAGTGGCTGGCCGAAAAAATTTCACGTTATTTGACAAAAAAGTATGTACTTTAACATCATACTGGACGATATTTCCCATAAAACATTGATAGTATTAGTTTTTGAGTTTATATAACACCAATTAGCCTACAACAAAATAATTGTTGTGTTTATCTACCATACAAACCCAGTGGCTATATGCATGTGTGATCTTAAAAGATGTTAACAGATCACCCAGTCCACCGCCCCCCATTTTTGTACATGTGCTTAGGTAGGTTATAAATGTGAGTGAACAAATTATTCTTTAGGCAGAGTTGGGGGGGTAATGCCCAAAGACAAACAATCATATTTATATTAAAGATCCTATTTAACCAAAAGATGTCCTGAAATAAACAGAATATAATGATGCTGTCCTATCTTAAAAACATACCATATACATATGACTAACATATAACTAATGTTTTACATTATTTTACAGAAATATTATTATTTTTACATGAATGGATGTGAAACAGAAATGTGATTTTGGGGGCACTGAATTTTTCAACAAGACCACTGCATTATTTGGGTTGATTCATGCATAGCCTTTTTAAAAATGAAGTTACATATTTTACTAACAGACTCTAATGGGAGTAGAAAAGCTCACTAGCTTCAGAACTGCAGAAACTTAGTTGCAAGTTTAATGGCAGGTGATTCTGCACGACAGGGTTAATTGAAAATTTGAAAAGTCTTTCTACACTGTCCTCAATAATTATCGGCACCCCTGGTTAAGATGCGTTCTTTAGCTTTTAATAAATTCAGCTTTTTTCTAAATAATGTAAGACCACAATGGAAAAAAGAGGAAAATCCAACCTTTAATTCAAGTGCATTTATTTAGTGGGAAAAAAATCCCACATTAAGTAATCATTCCTTTGCATCAAATCATTTGTGCCACAATTATTATGACCCCTGATGTTAATACTTTGTACAATCCTCTTTTGCCAACAAAACAGCATCTCATTTTCTCCTATAATGTTTCACAAGATAGGAAAATACAGAAAGAGGAATCTTCGACCATTCCTCTTTGCACAATGTCTCTAAATCATCCAGCGACCTGGGTCCTCTCGACTGCACTCTCCTCTTCAGCTCACTCCACAGGTTTTCAATGGGGTTGATGTCTATGGACTGAGATGGCCATGGGAGGAGCTTGATTCTGTGCCTGGTGAACCATTTCTGTGTAGATTTGGCCCCATGTTTAGGGTCATTATCTTGCTGAGAGACCCAGTAACGACCCATCTTCAGCTTTCAGGCAGAGACCACCAGATTTTGATTAAAAATGTCCTGGTATTTCAGAGCGTTCATGATGCCATGCACCCTAACAAGGGTTAGTGTTTGTGTTAGTGTTAGTGTTCCCAGGGCAAGTGTTTGTTGCCAAAAAGCCCTATCTTGGTCTCATCTGACTAAAGTACACAGTCCCAGATGAAGCCCCAGTACCTCTTAGCGAACTCCAGACGTTAATGATTGTGAGTGAGAAAAGGTTTTTTTCCATGCATGCCTCTCAAACAGCTTGTTGGCATGTAGATAGTGCCTGATGGTTGTTTTGGAGACTTTGTGACCCCAAGACACTACCATTTGTTGCAATTCTTTAACCGTGAGCTTTGGAGAACTTTCAATTTCTCTTACAATTCTCCTCACTGTGCATGGTGGCAAATTAACCTTGTGTCCTCGTCCAGGCTTGTTTACCACTGTTCCATTTGTTTTAAACTTCTTAATGATTCCTCTGACAGTATATACGAGAAGGAGCAGGCGAGTGGCTATTTTCTTGTAGCCATTGCCTGACTTGTGAAGGTCGACACACATCTGCCATACTTGCACGGTGTGTTCCTTTGTCTTTCTCATGTTGACGAGTGGATAAGAGAAATGGCCTCTGTGTCAGGTCATATTTATACCCCAGTCGCCTCCATCTTGAAAGTCACGATAAGTTGATTGACGAGCACAAATTAATAGATTGCAATCTGTTCCCCTATCCCTCCTATTCATTCGTGCTCGCCAATCGACTTATCGTGACATTCAAAATGGAGGCGACTGGAAACTAGGTCAAGGTACTATTTGCATAAACAGACTTTTTTAATAAACTACCTGTGTTCTCAGTGCCTCTTTTTGAATGTCAGGGCCCTCAGAATTCTACCAATGAGGTGTGGAGCTACTTTGAGCCTTGTGAATGATGAAAAAATAGCAATTTCTTTGCATGGCAACGCTATGCCCAATTCACTACCATTGTAAGCCTTCTTCTTCGTCTTCTCATGGTCACTGAAGGAGTAACAGCTCTGAACAGCGACTGCGCGAAATACTGGAATACAACAGCAGAGTCGGGAGAAAAGTTGAGTGATAAACTTTCTCACAATCTCCGTAATCGCTAGAATCCCTTTTCTCGAAACTAAAAAAATGGGTACGCCAAATCAGCTGGAACAAATCAAATGATCAAGAATGGGGTTTCGGGATAATGTCGCTTTGGATCAAGAGTGGCATTTGAATCTAAGTTATATGAACACTCACTTAATTTGCAATTATAATTCTTATGATATTCATAAACTTCATGATCTTACTTTCTGAAGTTAAAACGTAGCGTACATGGACATTAACTCTGCTGTGATTTATAATCCTTATGATATTTTAATCATAATCATAACTGTTTTTTCTGGAAGCTGGGGGCGGGACTCCGATAAGCGATTTTGCTTCCCCCGCGACCCTTTCAGTCATGATACATGTTGTGTGTTGAAATTGTCATGAAATGATTTACAATCATGCCGAAATAAAACAATTTATTTTTATCATGCCGAAATAAAACAAAAGCCTGTTGGGAGCTTCGGCTAAAAAGCCAGGTATTTCGAAATGTTGCGTGCATACGAAGGTGGGGTATTCGACAAAAGTTGGTACTCGTTATCATGTTTCAATACAACCCAAGTCAATTTCACACCGGAATTCTCCTTTATTCCCCTGGATCGTCACTTCCTGCCTGGCACGATCTGGTGTGCGGTCCCATTAGCACAAATGCTAATGTAGTTGGATCCAATGACTGTATATGGTCGAACGATGGGAAACTTATCTCTGCTATATTCAAATCAGCGCAACTGCGGCCCATTACCGCCAAAGAAAGACTTGATGTGTATTCATGTCGAAGCAGCATGGAGAGCCGTTTCTAGAACCCTGCCGAGACATGCTGTGGCTAGGCTGGTAGAATCACAACCATTGCCCTGGATGGCTGCGATCAACTCTGGCTACCGCGTCGCAGCAGAAATACAGCTAAGAAAAACTCTGTTACCGACGAGTTTTATGCCATTTTCACCCAAAATAAATCAACGGAACGAAATTGGATATTTTGTTTTTTGAAGTACTTGGGAAGACTTACACAAAGCCATTTCAATTGTAACTCTATCTTACTTAGTTTTGGAGCTCTGATACAAAATACAACAATTTTGTAACTCCGTTCCCACGTGACCTGGCCCAGAGGAACTATTTTTGTTACCGAACCATATAATTAACATAATTACCTGTTAGTTGTTAGTGATCTCAATTATCCTTGTATTCGTCTATAGTATGCCCGCACTGCCAAGTGAATTTTCTCTGACTTTCTAGTCATGGGACTCAGTCATGCTCTTGAGAATCACAAATTGATGGTGACCTAATTATTTAAGCCTGGCACACTGCAGTGCCATATCTGAGATGAGCAGTGAGATGGCATATTTGTCCATTCTGCTGGCGCAGACAGTCCTCTGTGCTGCTGCACAGACCCCACCATGCAGAATATTGGGAAGGGCAACCAAGCCCAGCTTCTATCAAGCAGGAGAAATCACTATTGGTGGGGTGTTTGCCTTGCACACTGAAACCAGAATAATGAGCATACAATACACAAGGAGACCAGATCCAATGGAGTGCATACGGTAAGACAAATTCATATACAACAATTAAATCTTTATTGTTTAAGTTGAGGTGTGTGCTTATTATTCAAGTTTATTATTAGTGTTCATTTTAGTGTACGCAATGCTGAAATATAAACTTTGTGGCCCCAAGGAGCAAATAATCACATTTCTAAAGGTGAAAAGGTAACTAATTCAAAGTTGAACTCTAAGTGAGGTAGTTGCCTCTGATACTGAGCACTGTGTATCCATGCAGATAGTCATGCTGAGATTTGACAATTTATTCCTCTTATGTCCTAAGTTTCCGAGACCAAGTCCACTGTTATTCAATAAACCTCAAAGAACTGGACAAAAATAAATAAATAAATAAATAAATAAAAAACTCTAAAGAAACTACTTTTTCCAAATAAAAAGAATTTCATCTTAAGTCTGAGGTTGCACACTTCACAGAATACATCATTAAAGTGTAAAATTTTAATTTTACAATTTAGGTCATTAAGGCACCCAAAAGGTTGAAACTACTGCTACAAATGTGACTGGGCCAATATAATTTGAGTGTTTAAAGGTATAGGTGCTTCTGGGCAATGTTTCCCGATGCAGTTTCATTGCTCTCTGATGTTATAAAGAAACGTGGACAATTGTTAATTCACTTTGCAAAATGATTATTGATCAAAAAGCTAATTTCTGTATCAACAGCTTTTTTGTGATATGCTTTGAATTGCAATAAATGACAAATATAAACTTGCAGGGTGTTTTGAAAAATGTGTAATGGGAATACCATCGCAGAATTGTACTAACAGAAATTTAATTTTACTATTACTTTTTATTCCTTTCTGGTGGCATTGAATCAGCCATAGTACAACGGAAACAGAAATTTCCAAAAATTTTGCTTTTTAAACATTTGGTCATTTTGTTGAACCCATGAATCTCTCATTAACCCTTTAACTGTCACCTGCATTCTCTCACATTTGGCCCGGCCCTAATTAGGGCCAAGTGACAATTGAGGTTAACTACCAACCCCATAAACCTGTAAAATAAACAATCGCCTCAATATGCTCCATGATATTGGGATAAACAATCAAACAAACTTCCTTGTATGTAGTATTTAAGCATAGGAATAAATGTAAAAATTTTGATGCGATTGGGTCACAGACCTAAAAAAGAATGAAATGAAAGCTGCTGCATGTTCCTTTGTTTCATATTCATGTTTTGATCTCAAATAAAAACGCCTTGAATGTAAAATAAATTTCATGGTTATGGTTTTTAGTCATGTTTATGTTCAGGTTCTGTGTTCATGATTTTGTCTTTTATTTATTCTTTTTGGTTATTGTAATACTTAAGTTTTTAGTTCATTCCATTTCTCAGTTCCATTGCACTTGTCTCCCCTGTCTTGTGACCTAGTTGGTTCAGTCTGTCTTCCCTGTCTGCATGTCCACTGACTTCGGCTGATTTAAATGAATTCCGGTGTTTAAAACATTCCTTCTATTCTCGTTTTCTTCCTTCGTCTTTCTGTTCTGATTACTAACAAGACTAAAATTTGTATTTTGTATCACAGTCTACTAACGCAACTAATCCATGTATATAAGATTACTAACTTACTAACGAGCACTCTAGTTAAATCTGTAAAGTTGCACCGCTACTAATTTAGACTAATTCCCTCTCTGCAATCGCCCTGTTCTAATCTCTGCCTCTCAGCTGTTTCTGTCCTCTCCTGAGTTTCAGCGAGATCTCTTACATGTACTTATTCACTCTCCTGCGCTTGTTATCTGTGCATGCAGAACTCCTGGACCGGAGCTGTTTAAATGTCATAGGCTGTGTGTGTGATCCCCGTTTGTGTTTTGTCTTTCGCAAGTTTTCGTGGTTAGGGCTTTCCTCGTGTGATTCTACCATTGTAATTAGTCTGATTCTCTACATCTGATTCCTCCATAGCATGTGACCTTCCCTGTGTGTATATTAGGAGTCTTTTCACTCACAGCTCTTGTCAGAACGCTGATCAATATTTCTTTGTGCAGAGTGCCTCGTATGCCATTGAGTACTGTTTCTCTTCTGCTGGACTGCCCATTAAAGGCTTATGTTTTTTGGATTTCTGTCTCTCGCGAGTGGTTCCTGAATTGTACCTCACAATAAAACTTCATTACTGGCCACATTTCATTTAGGGGCACTTACATTTAGAGCAAAACATTTTAATCAAATCAGTACCACAAAAAAAATAATAATAATTTCAGCGCCATATATTTAGTGGTAGAACATGCCCATATTTGACTTCTTAAGCCGGAAGATAAACCAACCACACACACGCACCCGCACACACACTCATGCATGCAGTGTGTGTGTATATATGCACTACAGGCCAAAAGTTTGGAAGCAAGATCAAATCTGTACAAAAAAAGATCATAGTTTCATTGGCATACTTTGCAACAAAATAAACATGATTATTATATGAAGAGTCACATATCAGTATTCATTTTTACTCAAATTATCAGGCCTATATTTCTAGGCCCATGGTCCTAGTGCCCGCCACATTGCTTTTGGCATCCGCCGGGCTGTAAACCATGACATTAACTGAATAATTGCTTCCAAATTTTTGACCTGTATTGCCCTTGCTTCCAAACTTCTGGTCTGTAGTGTGTGTGCGTGTGTGTGTGTGTGTTTATATATATATATATATATATATATATACATACATACACAGCACCCTCCATAATTATTGACATCCCTAGTTAAGATGAGTTCTTTAGCTTCTAATAAATTCTGTTTTTTCTAAATAATATAGGACCACAATGAAAATAGAGGAAAATCCAACCTTTACTTTAAGTGCATTTATTCAGTGGGAAAAAAAACTCACATTAAGAAATAATTCTTTTACATCAAATCATGTGTGCCACAATTATTAGCACCCCTGATGTTAATATTTTGTACAACAACCTTTGCACAATCCTCTTTTGCCAACAAAACAGCACCTAATCTTCTCCTATAATGTTTCCCAAGATGGGAGAATACAGAAAGATGGATCTTCCACCATTGTTCTTTGCATAATCTCTCTAAATCATCCAGTGACCTGGGTCCTCTCCTCTGCACTCTCTTCTTCAGCTCACTCCACAGGTTTTCAAGGGGGTTGAGGTCTGGGGACTGAGATGGCAATGGGATGAGCTTGATTCTGTGTCTGGTGAACCATTTCTATGTAGATTTGGCCACATGTTTAGGGTCATTATTTTGCTGAAGGACCCAGTGACAACCCATCTTCAGCCTTTGGGCAGAGGCCACCAAATTTTGATTTAAAATGTCCCGGTATTTCAAAGCGTCCATGATGCCAAGGTTCCCAGGGCCTCTGGAAGAGAAATAGGCCGACAGCATCACCGATCCTCCCCCATACTTCACAGTGGGCATGAGGTACTGTTCTGCATACTCATCTTTTGTGTTTCGCCAGACCCACTTAGAGTGTTTGTTGCCAAAAAGCTCTATCTTGCTCTCATCTGACCAAAGCACACGGTCCCAGTTGAAGTCCCAGTACCGCTTAGCAAACACCAGACGTTTTCGCTTATGATTGTGAGTGAGAAAAGGTTCTTTCCATGTATGCCTCCCAAACAGTTGGCATGTAGATAGCGCCTGATGGTTGTTTTGGAGAATATATGATCCCAAGATGCTACCATTTGTTGCAATTCATTAACAGTGAGCTTTGGAGAACTTTTTATTTCTATTACCATCCTCCTCACTGTGCGTGGTGGCAAAATAACCTTGTGTCCTCGTCCAGGCTTGTTTACCACTTTTACAGTTGTTTTAAACTTCTTAATGATCCCTCTGACAGTAGATATGGGCAGGGCAGGCGAGTGGCTATTTTCTCGTAGCCATTGCTTGACTTGTGAAGGTCGACACACATCTGCCATACTTGCACGGTGTGTAACTTTGTCTTTCCCATGTTGAAGAGTGGATAAGAGAATTGGCCTCTGTGTCACGTCATATTTATACCCCAGGGAAACAGGAAGTGATGAATTACTTATTAATTGTTCCTAGATACTCTGATTAACTTTGTTCACTACTGTAGAAATTACAGAAATACTTCAATTACATTTATTTCCTAGGAATTGTTAGGGGTGCCAATAATTGTGTAACAGGTGATTTTATGAAAAATAATTATTTCTTAGTTAGGGATTTTTTTCCTCTTAAAATTCACTTGAGTTGAAGGTTACATTTTTCTACAGCAGTGCCAATAATTATGGAGGGCGCTGTATGTATATATATATATATATATATATACACAGTGCTGTGAAAGAGTATCTTCCCCCTTCCTGATTTGTTTTTTTTTTTTTTTTTTTGTATATTTGTCTCACTTAAATGTTTCAAATCATGAAAAAGATCTTAAAATTAGACAAAGATAACCTGAGTAAATACAAAATGCAGTTTGTAAATGATGATTTTGATTATTCTGAGAAAAAAAGTGTCCAAACCTACCTGGCCCTATGAGAAAAATTATCCCCCCCCACCCCCCCTTGTTAAATTTTGAATTAATTGTGATTGACCACATTTTTTTTTACTTCAATTTCACTAGCCACACCCAGGCCTGATTACTGCCAGACCTGTTGATTCAGGAAATTGCTTAAATAGAACCTGTCTTACAAAGTGAAGTAAAAAGATCTAAAAGGCTAAAAGATCTCAAAAAGCAACACATAATGCCGCTACCTAAAGAAATTCAATAACAGATGAGAAACAAAGTCATTGACATCGATCAGTCTGGAAAGGACTACAAAGCCATTTCAAAGGCTGTGGAACTCCAGCAAACCACGGTGAGAGCCTTTATCCACAAATGGAGAAAACTTGGAAAACCTTCCCAGGAGTGGCCAGCAAACCAAAATTACTCCAAGAGCGCAGCGACAGCTCATCCAGGAGGTTACAAAAGAACCCAGAACAACATTTCAAGAACTTCTGGCCTCATTTGCTTCAGTTAAAGTCAATGTTCATAATTCAACAAGAAAAAAGAGACTGAGCAAAAATGGCATCCTTGTGATTGTTCCAAGGTGAAAACCACTGCTGACCAAAAAGAACGCAAACGCTCGTCTCACATTTGCCAAAACATCTTGATGATCCCCAAGACTTTAGGGTAAATATTCTGTGGACTGACCAGACAAAAGTTTAACTTTTTGGAAAGTGCGTCCTGCTACATCTGGCGTAAAACTAACACAGCCTTTCATAAAAAGAACATCAATCCAACAGTCAAACATGGTGATGGAAGTGTGATGGTCTGGGGCTTCTTTGCTGCCCCAGGAC
Source organism: Gymnothorax reevesii (assembly GCA_029721435.1). Taxonomy (NCBI): domain Eukaryota; kingdom Metazoa; phylum Chordata; class Actinopteri; order Anguilliformes; family Muraenidae; genus Gymnothorax; species Gymnothorax reevesii. The sequence goes on from CM056574.1 coordinate 140,207,805, forward strand.
CTGGGCGACTTGGCGTAATTGATGGAATCATGGATTCTGCTTTCTACCAAAATCCTGAAGGAGAATGTCTGACCATCAGTTTGTGACCTCAAGCTCAACCCCCTCAAACCCCCCCCCCTCCTACCCCCCATTACTCAACAGCCATTGAAAATTGGGTTTCATAGCAAAATTTACAAACTTTCATCTGTTTGTGAATAATAGATTAAACAAGAACATTTTAAATAGCTCAACACAACTAATATTACAAGTGGTTTCTCTAAATATAATGCAAAATGCCATTTTTAATGACTGCTGCAGTCTCAAAATTATTCAACCTCTCGAATAGAACCCCTCATAAGAGCATATTTGCAAATCTGGTGTTGTCTGAAGCACACCTAATGCAAATAATCAAGAGCTTAATCAGTTGCATTTGGGGTTTGCTTGAGATAGAATACCTCAAATATTTGCACTCGCCAGGGGATTATTGGCAGTGACATTTGATTGCACATTAGAAATATGGCTGTCAAAAGAATTATCCAAAAATCTAATAGAGGAGATCATTGTCCGGCACAAACAAGGAAAAGGATGCTAAAAAGTAGCACAGGCTCTGAATTTTCGTAGACATGCAGTTACAAAGTAGAAGCATAGTTTGCAAGTTCAGCATAAAGGAAGTGTGGCTTCAGCACCAGGATGCGGCAGAAAAAGAACTGAGAACTTTGAAAATGCACAGGTAGTTTATTAAAAAAGACTATTTATGCAAATAGTACCTTGAGCTAATTTCCTGTCGCCTCCATCTTGAAAGTCACAAAAAGTCGATTGACAAGCATGAACGAATAGATTGCAATCTGTTCCCTTATCCTTCCTATTCGTTCGTGCTCGTCAATCGACTTTTTGTGACTTTCAAGATGGAGGCGACAGGAAATTAGCTCAAGGTACTATTTGCATAGATAGTCTTTTTTAATAAACTACCTGTGCATTTTCAAAGTTCTCACTGCCTCGCTTTAAATGTCAGGGCCCTCGGAATTCTACCGATGAAGTGTGGAGCTACTTTGTGCCTTGTTAATGATGAAAAAAATAGCGATTTCTTTGCATGGCAACGCTATGCCTGATTCACTACCATTGTAAGCCTGCTGGGAGCTTCGGCTAGAAAGCTATATATTTCAAAATTTTGCGTGCGTACGGAGGTTGGGTATTCGGTAAAGGTTAGTGCTCGTTATCATGTTTCAATACAGCCCAAGTCAATTTCACACCGGAATTCACCTTTAAGTGAACCTGTTATTGTGGAAGTAGAGAAAGAGCAGGCAGTAAATGGGGATGGTTAGCGTATTGTGTGGAAATGTCTGACAGGAGACGCACATCATTGGGTATATTTAGGTCATATTTAGATAGCTACTTACCAATTTTGTTCCCATTTTCTTCAGAGAAATGTTGATGTTTGCTTCCATCATGCAAACAAATCCAATAACCACGACTGAGACCAAAATCATCATCGGAATTCAACAATTCCCAAAAATTGCATGATAATTTGGTTAGTATTGCGAAAACAGGCGCCACCATTGTCGCGTCATGTGACCTAGATATGACACTTCTTTTTTTAAAAAAAAATAAATTTGGCATCTCCAATCCCACCCGAATCTGGAATGCCCAATTGGTGAACTATGTACAGTACTTGCTCGTATGCAACCCCTTGCTGCCAACTCAGCTGAGTGTGGACAGTTTGCACCTCTCCTCCGAAGCACACGCCTGTCAGCCACCACTTCTTATATAGTCATTGGTTGAATCTTCGTAAGTTCAGAACGAGGGCGAAGGATACCCGGACATGCACAGACAGAATCATCCTGACGAGCACCCGTCTGGCCAACAGGTGGCGTTTGAGCAACGAACAAAGCAATTATTATATTCCCTTCCCGGCAGTCCCTTCCCAATTTGCAACCCTGTAGCCCAATAGCCAATTGTGCGCTACTCTGAAAAAGCTGCCAACCACTGCCGGCTGGTACGAAGCGGGGCTCAAACCCGCAACGTGATAGTCACTTCTGCTTCGCAACGCAACGATGCTTTACCAAGAGAGGTATTCGGCAGCCCGGACACTTCTGATTGCCGCTCTGTCGACTACATGGTTTTTCCACACAAACTCTGATACGTGGTTCTGTGAACGAACCACATTTTAACTTGAGTTAACAGCAGGACTATCAGGTTTTGCACCAAAATTCATTTGAGTATCAGGTACTATTCACTATCATTTTTCATGATTGTGGCATTTACATGGTTTTGTGCCTGAAAATTTGAAGTATGGACTCGTAATTGTTGTGAAAGGATGTTCTGTGCCTAGCCCGTCTTCAGTTCTGGCTATGCCACTGACTGAAGCTACAAACAGAACCAGGTTATGTGACGTGTGCTGCACACCCATTGGCTGACAGCAGAACGAGGCCTTTTCGAAAAACACTGAGTGGCACTTAGAGTGTTTTGCAGAAAAATGACATTTACCACCTGCCCAATGCGCTAGACCAACCATTTTTTTTGTAAAAACTATTTGATCGATTTTGACATATTAAAGAGAGCAGCAGTAGAACAACTGCAGTTCAATTTTTACAGACATGGCGTTTCGTGGCTTTTGTATTTGAGATCTTCAAATGCAAACAAGGCAGCATGAGTCTTTCATCCAAAATGATAGTTAAATAAACTTTGTTAGAAAACAGTTTGCTACTCTCTAGGAGTTGCATTTCCTAGCATTTGTAGTTCTCGCAGTTGAAAATTTGGATGGACATTTATAATGGTTTCTGAGTCCGCAAATGAGCGCTGTCTTGAGGGATAAAAGCTGCAACAGAGTTCAACTTTCATGTGACAAAAACAATGGGTGAGATTCTTTGTTTGCTTATAAACAATAAATATCAAAAGTCAGTTTGTTTACAGTTTTTTGCTAGAAAGCTTCTAATGCTGTCACTTTTGTTCTGGCAGCTCTGGAACATTTTCAAGATACTTTCTTACATCCATATCGTGTTTATCTGTGCCCTCTATCAGTCACTAAATAAATGAATCGGCCAACGTTTGTGAAAAATTCAGAGCAGGAGTGCTCATTTTTTTTCCAGCCTTTCTCAAGTGGGTGGTGCGTTGATGGCTGCCTCATGATCACAATGATCACAAGTCAATGGTCAGAGTGGGCAGAGTACAAAACAAGCAAAGAACCAGGCTTGATCAAACTTGAAACATTGTGAGGCAAAGGCCAGCTCGCCCCAGTATTTCCAGCGGCTCTGGAGTACAGTTAATGGGTGAAATATTATTCAGTGTTTTGTTCAATGACAGTTGCAAAACCAAAACTACATCAAGGTTTTATGCATACTTCAGTGGAAGTAAACTGATCTTAGTAAGATGTACTAGTTTTTTTAAAGTAAGTTTTTGGAATGCCATAAAAATGAGGGTCTATGGGGTCTGCTATGTTATTGTGAACTGCATGGCAAAAACTCATACTATTCAGAAACCTCATCAAATTGGCATGGATATAGATCAATGAGCCAAAACATTATAGCCACGCATAGAGGAAGCAAATAACATTTGCTTCAAGTTTGTGAACAGTCTTAGTCTTAGTCCAAGTGTTGAATGTGGGAGAAATGGGACCCCGCGACTTTGACAAGGAAGAAATTGTTATGGCGTGATGATTGGGTCGGAGCATCACGGAGTGGGGTTCTCCTGCTCAGTGGTAGAAAGTGGGTCAAGTCAAGAGGGTGTTGGGTGCTGATGGTTGATTGCGGTGCGAGGGCAATAAAGGCTATCCCATCTACTCCAAACAAAGTGAAAATTTTAATAATGGTTATGGGAGGAATGTTTCACCGGAAACATTGCTCTGTAGTGTGCAGCATATGGGGCTTTGTAGCCACAGACCGGTCAGACAGCCAATTCCAACTTCTTACGATGGTTGAATTTGCCTACTCTAGGCACTGGAGCATCAGAATATGACCTTGAAGCAATGGAATTATGTTGCAACATGGAATTAGTCATATTCTTTTACATCTTGTACAGCAATGAGGTATGTGTTTACCATTTACCAGGAGAAGATATGGCACCATGATTCACTGTGGGAGGAAGATAAGCTTGTGGAGGAAGTTTGATGTTCCGCAAAATGTTCTGCTAGAAACATTTAGGTCTGGGCACTCATGTTCATATCAATTTCACTGAGCTGTTTAGTTGGTGTGGAGAAGACCAACAGCATATTAGGCACGTGACTACCATGTTTTGGCTCATCGGTGTATAGTACTCTGGTGAGGAAAATTTTATATTTTAATCAAATTTATTAGTGAACTGCCCCTCTAAATTTATGTTCCTCTCATGTATTAAAACACTTAAATAACCCAAATAATTCATAATTTCTAGAGTAAATCCCAGAGGATACAAAGTGGCCCAAACTATGATCTATGCTATTGAAGAAATTAATAACAGAAGTGACCTCCTCCCGGGCATATCTCTTGGATATAAGATATATGATTCCTGTGTCTCAACAATAATTTCCGTGAGAGCTGCCATGGCCCTGATGAATGGTTATGATGAAACACTGACTGAAACATCATGTCCTGCCCCAGCTGTAGTGCAGGCCATTATTGGGGCAACCACTTCAACTAATTCCATTGCCATTGCTTCAAACGTTGCCTTGTTTCAAATTCCAGTGGTAAGATTCCCTTTTGTCCTTTTAATATATTTCGAATAAATTTTGTTTGGTATATAATTGGGAGGAATGCATTGGTGAGCACCAAAATGGAAATGATCAAATTATTATTAGTATAATTATTTAGATATGATTTTAATATTTATTTTCAGAGAGCTGATGAATCAACAGACTGTTATATTATAAAAACTGTCAGATGGTGTCATGGCATAGGACTGGAAATCAAACTAATGGAGATAAAGCAGTCATAGATTTCATGGATTATCTCATGAACAGCATTCTAGTCACAGTGGTCCTATATTCCACGTAGTTTTTACTTACCACAAACATATTACCTCAAAAACCACAGCACCATGTTACACATACCCATCAAACTTCCTTGGCTAAAGAAACCTTTTTCTGGCACTTAAGTGGCTACTGAGTGACCGGGGGCCTCATGTATCAAAGACTCTGCAGCCTTCATTCTAAAAATCGAAGTAAACATAAATTGGAAATGGACATACACAAGGGCATCGCCACAAGTGAAACAGTTTCCATAAAAGTTTGGATGTTGTGCAAAATGTAAATAAAACCGACTGTAATAATTTGCAGAGCATTCAAACCCTATAGTCGAAATTAGTAACTAGGCAAACCAAATGTTTTGGGAAAATATAAGCTCATTTTGGTTGCAATGTTAGCAACGCATTTCCAAAAAGCTGGAACAGGGGCAAAAAAGACTGAAATATTGTATGCTAAAAACATGCGCATTGTGGGAAATCCTACAGCTAATTAGAATAATTAGGAACTGGTCAGTAACATGATTGGGTATAAAAAAATGGACCTCTTTGAGTGGCTGAACCTTTCAGAAGTAAAGATGGCGAGAGCTTCATCATTTGAGAAAAACTGCGCTGGAAAATAGTTTGAAAATGGAAGAATTCCATTTCTCAATGTAACATTGCAAAGAATTTGGGGGTATCATCACCTACAGTACTAAGTATCATTAGAACATTCTAAGAATCTGGCAAAATCTCTCCACAGACAGACCAAAAACCAATATCAAATGGCAGTGATCCTCCGGCCCTCAGGTTGCATAGCATTAAAAACAGACAGGAATTTGTTGTGGAAATCAATGCATGGGCTGCTGAACACTACTGAAAAACACTGTGAGTGAACACAGTTTGTCATTGCATTCAAAAATGCAAGTTAAAAATGTCTAAACCGACGACGTTAGTCGGAGGTTTTAAACGTTTAAATTTGCGGGCGTTGAATTCTAATGAATCCCAGGAATTTTCACAAACGTAACTATTTATCGATAATGTAAACCATAAATTTCACAAGCGTAACTATTTATCAATATTGTAAACCATAAGCGAGAAAGAAACGTTTTTTGCACGGACTCTTTCGTATGGCGACGTGATCCTTCACAATTAGGTCATCGAGTCACGCGCTAGAATTCTGCAACCTGTCAAGTTGAACTGACATGCGCATGAAAATATCTTTATGAAGTGACCTGGCAGTCTTATCGGTTGCGTTGTTGTCGTCCTTATAAATATGTGTAACGTTTCAGTGCTCTCACAGCTAAATGCTGACATACATGATTTACTGGCCATTCAGCTCGATTCACGACAGTTTCTGTACTCAAAAAATTGGTACCTTACTGAAATAAGCGTGTGCTGAGTTTTTAATGAATACATACTGCTGTTGATTACTTTTCATGTCGAGATGATTTATTTTTGCTCGTTTGTTGGCAGGCCTGAAAAATCCTGGGCTAATATCCCTCGCTTTATTAAAAACAATTAGTCCTGGCTAATTCTAGATGGGTTTCCTTTATTAACACGTTTTCCAATTCAAGAATAATCAAGTGGCAATTGAAGACATGGCTTCTCTCCCCCATGCGATAGAAAAACAACAAAATAATGGGCTGCATTCAGGACAGAAAAATAATTTAATTTTTATTAGGTCTATGCACATGCACTCGGTGACGACATTTCAGACTAGTAAGTGGTTTCATCTGTTTACATTTTCCAATCGGACAGCTGTCTATTTTTTTTTTTGCTACGAATTGAGCCAACGTGCGGAAAAAACAGGTGTATGTACTTATCGCTGAAGAGTTCTGAAATGCCATCGCCGAGTGATGGGGCATAGACTTATTATAATCAAATTATTTTTCGGTGCTGAATGTAGCCTATTTTGTCGCTTTTAGATCGCATGGGGGAAAGAAGCCGTATCTTCAACTGCCACTTGATTATTCTTGAATTGGAAAACATCTGAATGAAGGAAAACCATTTAGAATTAGCAAGGACTAATTATTTTCAATAAAAGGAGGGATATTAGCCCCGGAATTTTCAGGTCTAACGACGCGCCTGTTTGTTGGCCAGCAGTGTTGACTGTTCGCAACAGTAACCTCTAGCCTCGGCAACTTGGCCGCTTTCATAATGTGAATATGCAAAATCTCTCCGCAGTTGCATGCATAACAGCTCGCGTGGCTTCGCGTGCACGCTAGCCATCTTGGGGAGGGTCTTAAGAGTGCACTGGAGAGGGAGGGGGAGGGATCTGAAAGTTAATTTTATTTTTTTCAAATTTTTGTGGGAAGTCCTCTTCTCTCCTCAAAGTTACCAACTGCAGCTTTAATATATGCAGAATGAGGTCTGGCATTGTCTTCATGAAATAAGCCAGTATTCCCCTGCAAACGACGTCTGAACAGCAGCATCTTGCTCCAAAACCTCCATTTACTGTTCAGGATTCATTGATTCTTTACAGAAGTGCAAGATACGTAAGCCATGCGCACCAATGCACCCCTGTGTCATCACAGATGTTGGATTTTTAACTGCTTGCCAATAATGAGCTTTATGGTCCCTCTCCTCTTTAGCCTGGAAGACACAGCATCCACGATTTCCAAAAAATTTCACATTTTCATTGGTCAGACGTCAGGACTGTTTCCCACGTTCTCTTAGTCCATCTTAAATAGCTTGACCCAGAGAAAGCAGGAAGATTTCTGGATCTTGTTTATATATTCTTACTATATGATTGCTTATATACAGTCCTGACATTAAATTGAAAATGAGCAGATATTAAAAAAAACATGTTGTCTTTGTATGATTTCTATTAAATATAGGGTTTAAATGATTTGCAAATCATTGCATAGTTTTAATTTACATTTTACAGAGTATTCTAACTTTTGGGATAGTGTCAAGCCCTGATCACAACAGGTTCTGCACATCTCTCCTGATACATCCAAATCAACATGCAATTCAGCATGCAAGCACAACCTCCCAGCGTTGGCTGTGCTAATGTCATGCACCTGACAACAAATACTCCAACTTTTCAGGTCAGGTGAATGGATAAACAACCTGCTGCAAAGAAAAAGAAGAATTTCACCATGTACGATAATGACGCGCTGATTTCCACTGTGGAGGCCGGGGAAAAAAGTGTTTTTGGGTCGCCTCAGCCCCAAGATTAGCAACAAGTAAAAGCAGGGGTCACTACCCTCATGCGCAAACAAAGGTTATTACAGTTTACTAAAACTAATCTAAAAACAAAAGAACAGTTATCAAAAATAAAATTAAAACCTCATCTTCAAAAAAAAAGGCCAACCAAAAACAGCAATAGTGAAGTAAAAGCTAATCACAGAAACAAAATAAAAATAAACAAAAAACTTCTAAACTATAATTAGCATCATATAGTTAAAGCCAAACCAAAGAGCCAGCCGTCATGCAAAGGCCCAGCTTAGAGACAGTTCCCAACCGAACTACTCCCCAGGATAAAGAAATCATTGCTTAATAAGGGCCACTTCACCACAACATTTGTAATGCACATTTGAGCATCACATATGACTTGAACATTGATGGAAAGAAAATGCTTCCTACTTGCAAGGAGCTCTTTAGCCCCTCCCCAGTGGATCCCGAGCTTTGACAAAAATATAAGGAGATGACTTAACTTTTTTTAAATTTGAGTCTGTATTGTTGTAGGCAGTGTGAAAAATACCCGGTGGCAATAGCAGGCTTCCCCCTACCTAGTGCTTATATTTTGTAATGTCTTCAGCCAAAAAAGGAAAAAAGTGTTTCATCAGATTAAATGATATAGCATTCTTTCATTGAAACAGTTGTCTCTTTCATCAAATATCTTTATTAATTTGCAAAAACATGGAGAGAACTAGAATGTGTTTTTACATACATTTGTCTCCTGCTGGCCCCCTTCCCTGCCTAACCCACAGGATGGACGGACAGACAGACAGGCAAATGCCAAAAAGCACGACTGAAGGACCTGAGTAGTAAGTAGGCAAAGTTTTGTTCAGATCATGCAAGCGGTTTTGTTACGCTCTGGAAACGAAGTGGGAACGGGAACGTGAACGCCAACAGGAACCGAGCCCTCCTTTGTAACGACTCTGTTTCAAAGTATAGGGCAATAAATGCTCTTAGATTTTTTTTTCTTTTATTGATAATAGCATACCCCATTAAAAATAAGAAAACGGTCACGTTTATTTATTGTAGTTAAATAATTTCAGAAATGAAGCAAAACCGCTGTAATGCCCATTTAACCCTAGAACACTATTGCTAAAATTAGTAACACCATCACTAACGCCGGGTGATTTTTCCCGATATAGTAAAATACCCAATAAAAAGTACTTGTCATCAAAATATGACAAAACATGACAAACTGTGCTATGTCTAACAAAATGAAAAAAAGTACCCTGAGGTAAACAAAACACCCATGCCTTCAAAGATGTCAATGCTGAAGCTACCCAGGGACCCATAACTCTCAGACAAACGCAACATAATGAAAATCACGTAAACACGTTTGCTCGGGTGAAAATCACCCGGCGATAGTGTTCTAGGGTTAATGAGTTGAGTCACCTTCATTATAAGGCTCAAATATGTTTTGCTGTGCTAGACAGATTTTATTTATTTTTTTGGCAAAAAAAGTAAAGGTTGCTACCTACAACCTTTACAGTAAAGGTTGCTGACCCCTCATGACCTATGGGATTAATCATGCGTCACTCCTGACTTTTTCCAGTGCAATTACCTTCGCACCCACACTGCGTTTCATTTTTCGGGGCGATGTATCGATGCCCCTAGTTTCCTGTGCGTGTGTCATGGATCTTTGTGGATCTGCCTGACGTGCATCAACCTCTCTATATCACATGAATAAGGAAAGTGGTCAGCAATCTTGGTTATGACACTGAGGCATGTCATCATTGGAAATAAGTTTCACTAGGTTTAAACAGTACTCTATAAGAATCATTATAAAAATAACAGTTTAGACGAGTTACAGAAAAATGGCATTTTCCTCCAGTGTTAGAGAACTGTTATTTTTCTACATAAAGATGCCCGCTGGTTTAGTTTTGGTTTAGTTCATGTGCAGAACGTAATGAAAAACATCTCAAGTTCGACAAGAATGTTAATATTTCTAATCAAGACAAGAATGCGCACCCGCACATTCTGACAACTACTCAAGAGTTTGTGTCACGGTCTGCACGTTTTGATAAGTTTACTTTTCGTACCTGTTCTGTGCATAACAGCATAAGCAATGTTTTTCTTTTTTTTTCATATGCAATGTTGATACATGAGGCCCCAGGCCTGGGTTAAGAGTCTCAACACTTACACGTTCTGCTATAAATGACCTTGTCAATTTTCTGCTCAAAGAAGTCATTTTCAATGTGTGCTTGATGATTTATAAAGCAGTTAATTCTACTGTTTCAAATAATTTCCATAATAAAATACATCCACATTCGCACCGCATGCACAAAGGCCCGTCGACTTACAACTACTGTAAACAGAAATTAATGTTTGAACTTTGTATAACTGAAAGCGTAAATTACTCATTTAACTTTTTTCTGGTTTTTCAGATAAGTCACTTTGCAACATGTGCATGCCTGAGCAACAGAAAAGAATTCCCCACATTTTTTAGAACTATTCCCAGTGACCATTACCAAAGCAGGGCACTGGCTCAGCTAGTGAAGCACTTCGGCTGGACCTGGATTGGAGCAGTTAGAAGTGATGATGACTATGGAAACAACGGGATGACCACATTTATAGATGCAGCACAGAAAATAGGCATCTGTGTTGAATATTCTGAGAAAATTCACAAATCAGAACCAGAAAAAGTTCCGAGAATTGTTGATACTATCAAAAGAGGCAGTGCAAAGGTAATTGTAGCATTTTTCTCTCACGTTGAGATGAAGATTTTACTAGAACAGCTGACACTTCAGAATATTACAGGTCTTCAAATAGTTGGCAGTGAAGGCTGGATGACAGCCAGAAATCTTGTGACACCTACAAGTTTCAGTATACTGGGAGGGTCCATTGGCTTTTCAGTCACTCAAGGCAGAATAAATGGTCTCAAAGAATTTCTGCTAAAACTTCACCCCTCACAACATCCAGGAAACCCTGCTATCATAGACTTCTGGGAGGATGTGTTTCAATGTTCTCTTACACATGAAAAAAATCTTCCTCACATTTCCCCCTGCACTGGATATGAAAGTCTGAGTGAACTGGATCATCAATACACTGATGTATCAGAGCTGAGGATCCCGTACAATGTTTACAAAGCAGTATATGCTGTTGCTCATTCCCTACATGACCTGCTCGCATGTTCATCGGATCAGGGTTGTACAAACAAAAGCACACCAGCGCCCCAGCAGGTATAACTCACTCAAGAGAGCATTCATACAGAGCTAATAAAATTATCTATTTTTGTGAAGAGGGCCAGTATTTCGTCGTGTTGATTTTTTTTCTTTTTTTCTTTTACTGCTCCAGGTACTTAGAGCTCTGAAAAAGGTCAATTTTGCTTTGGAAACTGGAGAGAAAGTCTCTTTTGATGTTAATGGAGACCCAGTTGCCAGATACGAGGTGGTAAACTGGCAGCTGGGTCCTGATGACATCATAGAGTTGAAAGTGGTTGGCCACTATGATTCATCTTTACCATCAGGGCAGCAGTTTGTGATGAGTGCAGTCAATATGGTTTGGACAGGTGGCCAAAGACAGGTAAGTGTGCAAAAATGTGGTCTCATAACAGCACTAGTACAGCTGAATACTATTAGCAGCATTAAGTTTATCCCATTATGCCCATTTGTGTCATATCATTTTCAGCACTCTAAAGATTCCATCACAGTTTGAATTTTTGTGTGTTTTTATGGAAATTTTTTTTTTGAATGTGCTCCACATGAAAAAGATTTGGGAGTGATTATAGACCAAACCCTCACAGGCTCTAGCCATTGTGCTGTAGCAGTTTAAAAAGCCAATCGGATGCTGGGATACATTGCCAAAAGTATTTAGCACAAATCCAAGAAGGTGATGCTTCTTTTGTACAACACATTCGTCAGACCTCATCTGGAGTATTGTGTACAGTTCTGGGCACCATACTTTAAGAGAGATATGGAGGCTCTAGAGAAAGTTCAGAGAAGAGCCACTAAGGTCATTCCGGGTATAAAAGATGAAAGCAATGAGAAGAGGCTGAAGATCCTTAATCTCTTTAGTCTTCGGAAAAGGAGAGTAAAAGATGATTTGATTGAGGTGTTTAAATATGTTGAAGGGATTAACAAAGTGAATTAAGAAGGATTCCTTCGGCCAAGTGTTGTGAGTAGAACCCGGGGTCACAAATGGAAATTGACCAAGGGTAAATTTAGCACTGATATTCGGAAATATTTCTTCACCCAAAGAGTAATTTCAATGTGGAATAGCTAGCCTGACCATATTGTTGAGGCAGAGACCTTGGGGGTTTTCAAGAGCAGGCTTGACTTAAAGCTAGATACCATTGAGTCATTGAGTATCTGAAGGGATATATTCACAAGAGTATAAAGAAACCGGCGAGCGTAGTTGGGCTGAACGGCCTGTTCTCACCATTCATGTTATGTTATGTTATGTCCAAGCTTTAAACCTGTGGTCTGCTCTTGCCGGCTGAAAGTCATCATTATCAAAGATAGGATAAAACTGATAATTTGGTAGTCTCTCCTATACCAAATTGCTGTGCAAATTATTGCTTTTTTATGAGGAAGGGGTTTTCGGTCTGTTTGATTTATTTGTTTTTTTTTGGCTGAATATAGATACAAATTCAAAGGAATATTAATTGAGTGAGATTCTATTGAAATCCAAGCTTGGGGGATGGTCCTTCACAAAATAAAATTTTCTGCTCTGATTTGAGCTGCCCAATAATACCACATACTATTTGGTAGCTGTAATCCACCTCTATCGTGTGGTAGATCTAACAATGTGAGCCTGAGCCTGGGACACTGTTCCAAATGAAGGAGGAGAACAGCTTTTCAAGTGAATGGAAAAAAAGTGGGGGAGCAAGTGGAATAGATTGGAGAAGATACAAATACATAGGAAAAACTGACGTTTTCAAAACATTGATGCACCTGATCATGGAAATAGGTAATCTTGTCCACCTGTTTATAAGCTTGGTAACTCTATCTGTTTAGGCATTGTAGTTATTTTGTCAATGGTAGGACTGATCTTCACACCCAAATACACAAAGCCTTTTAATGATGCCAGAAAAGGAGTATGAATAGGAGGACTGAGTCTCTCATTTTCATTCATAAATAATATTACTGATTTGGTGCTATTAATTTTGTAACCTGCAAATACCCCAAAAGTGTTTATGAGAGAAAGTAAAGTAGGTAGAGTCTGTTTCAAGTTGGAACAAAACAGAATTACATCATCTGCATAAAAATCTATGCCATCTTCAATATGTACTTTATTTTACTGTATCTTTATTCCATTAAGGTTGGTATTTTTACAAATTGTCATAGCAAGTGGCTCGATAGGAATGGTAAATAACAGGGGCGACAGAGGGCAACCCTGTCTTGTCCTCCAGTGCAGTTCAAAAGGTGTTGAAAATGACCCATTTTTAAAACTACAGCCTGTGAATCAGCATAAAGAAGTCGAATCCAGCCAGGAAATTTCCCCCAAATCCCAAACATTTGCAGAGGCTCAAATAAATACATCCATTCCACCCTGTCAAAGGCCTTCTCGACACTCAATGACAGAATGGCAGTGTCCGTACAGCCAGATTTATTAAATACTATATTAAGTACTCTACGAATATTGTGAAAGCCCTGCCTTCCCTGCACAAAGCCATTCTGGTCAGAGTGAATTATTGCAGGCAACAATTTTCGTTGGCTTCAACAACAAAGTAATTGCTGCTCTATTACATAGATGCCAACCACTCCAATTTCGGCGGAGTTACTCAGAAATATTCATAGAAAATCCGTTCTCCACATTAATGTCCTAAAACTCTGATTTATCAATCAAAATTTTTCAAATAATTTTAACATCTTATAAATGTGATCAATTCAAATGGCATCAAACCGAGTAGTATGCAGCTTGCATCTGTGAAACAGTGGGATGAGTACATATTCAAATGAAAAGGCTAGCTAAACAATTTATTTCTTCGGCCAAAACTTTCTTTAGCGTATGGCTGATTCATACTCAATAAGAACAGAGAAATTTGTTCTTGTTCTCGAAGCTGCAAGAACAAATTGACGTCATTTTGTTCTCGCAGCCCTGGTTTTGGAGTTCTTGCAGCTTGTTCTCGACACATCATCCAGGCAGAACTTTTTTCTCGTGTGGTGTCTGAGAACTGCTGTGTGATTGGTCAGAAAGATGGAGTGGGCGTGACCCTTTGACTTACCAGGGGGCTATTTCAATGAATACGACAGACTGGATTGGATGGTCCGTCTTTTTCTGAGTGTTTCATTAAACAGTCTGTCGACTTTGTAGGACTACTCGAGAGTTGTCCTAAAACCCGGTAAGAAAAAAAGTATAACCCCAATATACGGCGTTATTGTTTGATAACAAACCAACAGACACGGCGCTCGGCATACGCTGATCACGCACTGCGCGTAGGGCACCAACTGCCTGGGGGGGCACCAAAAAAATCAAGCCCATAAAAAATTCTAATAAAAATAACAGTATTTAATATTTAAAATAAAAGTTTGTAAAGCATGTTAATAAATATAAGTAATACAAAAATAACGTAGGCTAATTTACGCTAAAAAAAGATTAATCTCCTGCGCGGCCCTCTCATCGGTCTACCTTTGGTGCCCCCTACCCCCCTCCCCCATTCCCAAATAGTTTGCTCCATTATGCTTCAATCGCAAATTTGGCAGAAGTTTATTCCGGAGATCTGGACATGTCATCGAAATCGAAAAGGCATCAAGAGTCGGGGGCGGAAAAGAAAAAAACTGTGAGATGATGCTCGCGCATCACTTGCAGGTAAGACAATGTTTTAATTAACAATTATTTATTTTGTAACAGCTACGTTTACATGACCACAATAATCCGATAACTGGGAATAATCGGGTAATGGCAATAATCTGATTTGACGCGTTTTCATGTAATTCAGTCATGTGATAATCGGAAAAACCTGGTTTACATGGTTCAGTCAATAGTTCGATTTCTTTCCAAGTACATGACGTAAAACTCTTAGTCTCAGCATAGGCCTTCCTCCACTCCTACTAAAAACCCGTGCTTGCTGGATGTGCGTTACGAGTAAACACTGGTGGGAGAGAGTGGTGCTCAATGAATTTTTTAGATGCAAAATGAAGAGAGAATTTCAGGATGTCTCTGGGATCATTCGTGAAACTGTGTGATGAAATGAAGGGTATCATGAGCCCAGAGGAGATGACCGCTGTACCTCTCGAAATGCGAGTGGCGATTGCGTTTTATGAGCTCGCTAGCTGCGGAGAGTATAGGCTGATAGCGAATCAGTTTGGTGTCCATAAAGCGTCTAGCTACATCCGTTTTTCTATTTGTACACATTCGCAGATGTATCCCTGTCAGTTTTCTCTGCTGAGCGAAGCTTCTCCAAACTTAAACTCATTAAAACATACCTGCGCTCATCAATGGGCCAGAAGCGTTTAAGTGGTCTGGCTGTCATCAGCATCAATGGGGAAATTGCTCAGAAACTGTCATATGATGACCTGATAGCTGATTTTGCAGCCCGAAAATGCAGACGTGTGCCTCTGTAGGGCCTCAAACAACTGGTGCTTGCATTTTAAAATATGTATTTAAAGTTCCTTACTCAGAACTGTGATAAGTTAAAAGCATGTTTAGTTGTTAATTGTCGTGGCATTTTTTTAAATTTAGATTATTTATTTTTATTTGAGTATTTGATGCCATTGTTAGTGTTTTATAAAGACTTAATTATTGTTATTTATCTCTTAATAATAATAAAAATAATAATAAGAAGAAGAAGAATAATTGTTGTTATTGTTATTATTTATCTCTATCTCAGTTTGAACCATTAATATTGACAACTTATTTTGTAAAATAAAGCAAAACTGACAAATACTCAGATATTGTTCATTTCTGTCAGGGGTGGGGTTGGGTGGGGGGGCACCACGAAGCATTCATGCTTAGGGCACCAAAATGGCTAGCGCCGGCCCTGCAAACCAATATTAGCCTACACTCAGAAGCGGGGCTCTGTAATAAAAATTCATTCTCAGATTAAACAACTGCACATAATTTATTAACAACGTGTGAAGATTTCACTTTTAAATCGTTGGTACCGTACACTGCAGGTGCGACAAAAAGTTGTGTTTTTATGCATGCTATGTGAACACTAATGGGGTACTGCCTAAGGAGCGGTCTCGCCATGGTGCTCAGTGGTTAAACATCGTATTCGTGGTGCTTAGTGTGACCAAGAGCAGAGCTCTGCTTATTGCCCGACTGCTTCAGTCAATTCTGTAAAATGAGCGATCGTGACGATATGTATGTTTTAATGTCTTTTGCGTGATTAATAGCTTTGTTATGTTGCCAATTGTAGTTTCCGCACAGTGAGCAAAAACTGCTTTGAATTAGCTAGTTTGCATTCAGTTAATAGCCTACTGAAAACGGACGTTACGTGACATCCTACAGCGATGAGCGCAGTTAATTTATGTCTGAATAGTGGTTAATAAACTAACGTTACCTAATCAGAATAGTTTTTTTTTCTTTTTTCATTTAACGTTAACTTATTTCAAATATTTGAATGCCAAATAGCAAAGAATCTCTTAAATGCACCTCAAATGAATAATTGTTGACTGCGGCATGGGAACGTGAATAACTCTAAGAGGCGTTAGACTAATGGCGAATGGGTGAGAGCTGGCAGCCCTGCTAAAAGGATAGCAGCTGGTTTTGTGTCCGATTCGGCTGCACATGAAATAACGTACCACCTAAAAAGGCAAAGCAATGATATATGTAAAAGGCATACAGTATTCATACTCAGGCTTCATGAAACATTTCACTGTGAAATTGAAGGCAAAACATAGCAAACCTGCAAATCAAAGGAGATGGCAGAATATTAGAATGTATCGCTTTACGATGCGTCATCTCATCTGATACCTTTCCTTCGAACAAAATGCTACATCAGTATCCATGAAGTTATTTTCCGTGCAATTTTCGTTAAATAGGCAGCTCAATAATTTTCTCAAGGGGAATTAGGGGAAAAGAATTGTACGCAATCTGATTGCTTGACAAAATTTCATGACAAACAGCGTCACAGACAAAGAAATGCATTTCATAAATGCAGCAGCTTCGGTGAACAAACGCAGCCTTGCTTGAAAGGTAAGGCAGTGCACGGTATATTTATCAAGCTGCCTAAAATAACACGTTTCAAAAACACAATTTGAAGACCTGTTTCAATGATGTTAAGTGAAGCCAGTTTCCAAGCGATAATGCGGAGGCTAGTTGTCTTTTGCAGAGACGATTCTCTCAGACCAATCAGTGGGCGGCAATATTGCATGTCATATTTTAGTACCTACTAGTACCTGGTCGGCGGTTTTTTGGAACCCATGGAGAGCAGGTACCAGAAAAAGTACCTACCAGTACCAGGAACTTTATCCTAGTGGAAAAGCAAAAAAGGCGAGTAGAGGACAGCTGGTACCGTGTAGTGGAAAAGCGCCAACGTCGCCATTTTTTGCCATAGTTCCGCACGTATTCTTGCAATGTAATCTAGGCTACTTGAGGGAAAACAGATGAACTGTTGAAGTCAACATTATTTTGTGATGTTGATACTAACTTGAAAATCCTATTTAAGGGATTTGATATTTTTTTGAAAACATGTACAAGTGTTACTGTGTGTTACTTTTTGAAATATTTCATATTTTGGAAAGATGTTACATTTCGTGAAAAGTTGTAAAAGTATACTTATTCATGATCATCAAGTCAACATTATCTTGTATTGTGAATACTGTATTTGCATGCCTATCAGCATTCCTTTTGAAAGATGTGATCTTTTGGAAATGCTTAACAACTGCACTGACCATTACTATCTTTGAGACTTCAAGCTCTAGAGCAGCCTGAATCTACCTTTAGGGGGACAAAGTCTGATAAATCAAGAAATTCCTTTTGTTTTTGAAAAGCTGAGGGAGAAATTCAAAGATTGGGGCATGTTCAGGATAAATGAGACCGAAGCATGGTCTGAAATTTTGATCCTATCATACCAGGATCTTGAGACTGTATACCAAGGAGGCAGAAACCAAAAAATGATACATTCTGGAGAATGTCTGACATGTACTAGAGTAACAAGAGAAAGTTAGTTGGTCAGGATGATTCTCTCTCCAGATGTCAGTTAAATTAAATTCTTAAAAATACTGTAGCAACTTCTTTCTCGTCTGATTATGTGAAGTATCAATTCTGGTAGATCTATCCATTCCAGGCTGGAGAGCGCAATTAAAGTGTCCACCAATGACAAAGTTGCCAGGTAAAGTAGCCAAGGATGAAAAAAAATGTCTAAAAAAAGATGTTATCTTCATTGGGCCCATATATATTAACCAGATTTAATTGAACTGAGAGATTTTCACATTGAATAATGAGGTATCTGCCAAATAGATCAACATCCACACTAATAAGATGAAAAGGCGCAGAATTGTATATCAGTGTAATTACTCCACGTGAGTGCGAACTGAAAGTTGCTCAGAATATTCGACCAGGCCACCTCTTCCTCACTTGGATTACATCTAAAGGGGTCAAGTGCGACTCCTGGATAAAAACTATTTTAGCCTTTAACTGTTTGATCCTACTCATAACCTCTTTTAGCTTGACAAGTTTGTTTAAACCCCTACATTCCAAGAAGTAAACTCAAGTTCAGATGACATTATGTAATGACAATGAAATTGATTGTAGTAAACTTGAAATGACTGATAACTGAAGGTAAAACATAATAAAGAAATGAAGTGAAAAATATGTGCCTTAGAATGCTATGAACATAACTGAGATACACCCATCCCTCCCCCAGTACACACATCCAAACCATAGAGCTTAACTGGTCCGCCTGCGTCTACTGCACAGCTAGGAACAGCATGCCCAACAACCCCAACAGAGCCCCGCGTGAAATATCATTAATATAAGTAAAACTACTTTGAGGACAACCAAACAGCTATTTTGCACGATTTAAACATTGTTTAAATTTGCTCCCTAAGAGGTCAGGGAGCATAGTTCAGTGACTTAAACATACCAGCCATGCAATCAGGTCACAGATTGTCTCTTTTCCTGCGGATCCCGGGGCGCAGTCCTTCAATCCATGCACAAAATCCTTCGCTCCCGCTGCGGTATCACAGATGTGTCATCTCCCCTTGACAGTCACCTTAGCCTGATGAATTCTCCCATAGTGCAGTCGGGATGGACAGGGAAGCCAGCTCTTTCTTCACCAAGTCTAAAACTTTCCTCTGTCTGACCAGTTCAGCAGAAACATTGGGGGAAAACATGACTGGTTATCATAGAGTATTTCCCCCTTGCTCCTAGCAGCCTTCATGACCCGAGACCTGTCCGCGTAGTTTAGGAACTTCATGATTACTACTCTGGGTCGCACACCAGAGCGGCCCACTGCCTCAGCGTCACCAACTCCAATCCCGCCGATTCTACGTGCCCTCTCTGTCAGTGCAGGTCATGGAAAATCATGTTCACCAAGCACTTCAGGAATCCACCTTTCCAGAAAGGCACACATATCAGGCCCTTCTTCCTTCTCTGGGAGACCGACCAGGCGAAGATTTCAGCGGCGGGTTCGGTTTTCCAAGTAGTCCACTTTTGAGACTAGCTCCTCCATAACCGCTTTCATGGTGTTGGTCTGTGTTTTCAATGATGCTACATCATCTTGATTGGTACTAATTCTGTCCTCTGCGTCAGTAACACGTGCAGACATTCCCAGATCACGCGTAGCTTCTGCTTTAGATGATTTCTGAGATTTTGCAGGCTGTTTCGGAGGCATTTGGGCTGGTTATTCTTGGTTCCGCACAAATTGTGACTATTCACAGGTCCTATACTGGCTGTTTGGTTAGTTTATTCTCAGAATTTTCACGGAAGCTCCGACCCGCATGTGTTCAGCACAGTGCCATGACCGGAAGTCCCATAGAAACATTTTTAACTCCAGTGACAAGGCAACGTTATATTAGCCTGCCATTAAACAGGACGAGTTTTCGACGAGATAACAAAAGGAACGAATAAAGACAATGCCTATCAGTATATGCAAGTAGCTTTAGCTGCACGGAAACTGAGCTTACAAATGATAGTTCATTAACTCGGGTTCTACTGTTCAATTCACAAGAAGAAACTAAGCAAATGTGTCTATGGCGAACATACACTAAACATGACTGGAACTAAATTGACTGGAAGCTAGTGCCCTGGTTTATCAGCTTTAAAAACTAAACTTACCTTCATGCAGTTTCCGACCGATGGAGCATTGCGCGATTCTCGTAGTCTTACCAACAGCGTAAGCAGGTTTTCACAGTGCAGGAACCTTTCTACATATGCCAAACAATTAGAATCTGACAAATACAATTGCTAACAATCATTTTAACAGGCTGCAGAGCAAGTAGTTGGTTCAGTGCGCCGTGAACAGTTACTATGCTGGCTAGCAACAAACAGGCTAAGCGGCTATGCCATCTTACACTCTTTTTAAACCTACTACAAACAAATAGAATTTGTAAATAAAACTTGACATGCTCACTTTAACTTAATTTGTTTCGAGGTAGTGATGTTACCACTGATACCAAGGCTCCGAAGCACGCTTAAAACCCGACAGGGCATTTTTCTGAAGCACTGTGCCGGAGCTCACTTCATATAGGGAAAAACCATGTGGCTGATGACGTTCGAAGTGCTTCCTTCATTCAGACTAAATCAGCTGACCGGTTTGGTTCAATAGGCGAAGCTTTGAGACATTGGCGCGATTTAAATGTATTTAAGATGGATGAAACAGAGCTCTGTAATTATTATATATGAATAAAATGCCGAAGTCGCACAAGCTCACCCAGTATACACTAAGCACAATCAAAAAACATTTTCTCTAATGTTCCAACCATGGTGGTAATATAATAGAACTGGAGAGAGCGAAGAAGTACCACCCCTATTACTTTCGATAGAAAATGCTAGGTTACCTACTTCAGCCCAGGAAGTACAGAATTGACCGACACCATCTATAAAAATGGCGTTCCATGGGTGCTTATTTCCAGCACCATTTCATAAAATTGCTAATCTGATCACACAGCACTAACGGCCAAGAAAATGTGTGGTCTGTGCGGATTGGCAAATGTGTTTGAGGGGAAATGACGAGGAACGCTGTTAATCCAGAACGTGCTGGCACTATACACTCATTGGCTGAACTGCTGCAGACAGGGCATCAGCTGGACAACCAAACTCGTGCACGAGCTGTCATCAAGCTCTAAGTAGCAGTTCTTATTTTACAGGCCATTTTGAAAACATTGAACAGTTGCGACAGACAAGGAGCAAAATAATGAAGGATTGCGGAATACATTTCCTTTTGTTTTCGCTTAATTTGGCAAGAAAAAAAGGAGCACTTTTCAATTGATGTCTTTGGAGCTTCAGCGTCTTTGGCCACAAAATTGCATCCTTGGGAAACGCGGTAGCAGGAAGGTAACATGCTAACTGGCTGAAGAAAAGGTACTTCCTCGTTCTCTCTGGTTCTGTTATATATCTCTATGGTTCCAACGGAAACAAGAAAAACTGACTCGAAGCCTATCTATCAGCTCTTTTTATAATGCTGCAGACTCCCGCTCCTACAGATTTTACGTGATGACGGTGAAGACATCACATTACGTATAGCTGAAGTCCGTGAGGGCTCAGTCTGCAAGTCCAGAGGGTGGAGATTTGGTTTCAGCCTTCTTCTTCCTTTAGTTTTATGGGGTATGGCACTTATGTCTTTCATTGGTGCCCTTGGGAACTTAGGTTCCGTCTCTCATAAAATGAGGAATAAACCGCTCTGGCTCTGCATCTTAATATTTGAATGCACTGCACTTGTACACGGCGAAGAATGAAGTCTTAAAAAGTAAACCATCACCAACAATACAAAAAAAATATAAAAATGTGGGCATGTTTTGAGGGGGCCACATGTGACTTTGGAAAATGGCATTTCAGGAATCGATTAGTCTTTGCACAGATCATGTCTTGTTCATTTTTTAATTTGAACAAACATGATTTACAAATGACTACTTTCTTTTTTTACATTCCCATGCAGTCTCAACTTTTGAAAATGAGGTTGTATTATAAAGAAAGCCATAGATTATTCATGAACATTTTGGCTAATTTATAGAAACCCAGGTCAGTGTGCAGTGAGAGCTGTCCCCCAGGCACTCGGAAAGCTGTGCAGAGAGGAAGGCCCATTTGCTGTTTTGACTGCGTGCCCTGCGGTGAAGGGGAAGTCAGCAATACTAGCGGTAATACTATTCAGTCTGCTGTGCTATTTACATTATATTGAGTGCTGAAAACTCACAGTGAACATTATTCTGTTTTCACTGCTGTATTTCCTAAATATGGTATTCAATGTTTTCTTTCAGATTCTAATGACTGTGGTCAGTGCCTGGAGGAATACTGGTCCAATGCTAAAAGAGATCAATGTATTTTAAAAACTGTCGAATTTCTGTCTGTTGAGGAAATTATGGGAGTAATGTTTATTATTTTTTCTGTTATTGGGACATGCGCCACCATTCTTGTGGCCATACTGTTTTTTATAAAGAAGGACACACCCATTGTGAAAGCAAATAACTCAGAGCTGAGCTTCCTCTTGCTCTTTTCATTGACGCTGTGTTTTCTTTGTTCTCTAACCTTTATCGGCCGGCCCTCCAACTGGTCCTGTATGCTGCGCCACACTGCGTTTGGGATCACCTTTGTCCTCTGCCTGTCTTGTATTCTAGGGAAAACAATAGTGGTGTTAATGGCCTTTAGGGCAACACTCCCAGGCAGTAATGTCATGAAGTGGTTTGGGCCTCTACAGCAGAGACTGAGTGTTCTTGCTTTCACTCTCATACAGGTGCTCATTTGTGCTCTTTGGTTGACAATATCCCCTCCTTACCCAAACAAGAACACAAAGTACTACAAAGAAAAGATCATTCTAGAATGTGATGTAGGATCAGCGGTGGGGTTCTGGGCTGTACTTGGTTATATTGGAATCCTGTCTATGCTGTGCTTTGTTTTAGCTTTTCTGGCTCGTAAGCTACCTGACAACTTCAATGAAGCCAAATACATTACATTCAGCATGCTGATATTCTGTGCCGTCTGGCTTACCTTCATACCAGCATACGTTAGTTCACCTGGAAAGTTCACTGTAGCTGTGGAGATCTTCGCAATTTTAGCATCTAGTTTTGGCTTGCTTTTCTGTATCTTTGTTCCCAAATGTTACATCATGTTATTCAGATCAGAGCAAAATACAAGAAAACATATAATGGGCAAAGCATAGATTAAATTTCTGTGATGGAAGACATAATTTAATGCCCAGGGAGGCTTTGTTAGGCACTAAACCACAAAAATAAGATGCAATGTTCCTGAAGCAACTGAAGCATGTTTATAACTGTCCCAATATATATTCAGAGGTTGGTTCAATCATCAGAAACACTGCCATAAAAACCGCCCTTTAAAACTCATGACATACTAATTTTGTTTAGACTAGCTCAAATAAGGACTGATTAAATTCTGTTGTTATTTTAGAGCTGTAGTTCAGTGGTTATTAGCATCTCTCCCACCATGTGTCTGTCTTTCCCTCTACAGAAGCTTTGAAATGCTGCCACAGTTATTGTACAAGGTTGCTGTTTTTGGGTGTTTGGCATTGGTTCTCATAATTTTTTGACAGTTTTCCTCACTACCTCCATCCCCAGCGTTGCCCCAACAGTGTGAGCTGCCAGATAGCTCACTCAGTAAAGCCTCGCGCTGCGAAGCAGAAGTGACTATCACTGCACGGGTTCGATCCCCGCCTTGTACCAGGTTGGTAACTCTCTTCAGAGTAGGGCGCAATTGGCCAATGCGCTACAGGGATGCATTGGGAAAAGTCTGCCGGGATAGGGTATTGTAAATAACAAGTTCTCAGGCACCTCCTGTTGGCCAGACGGGCACTCGTTAGGAAGATTTTAAGCTCGTTCATGTTCGGGTATCATTCTCCCTCGTTCTAAGCTTGCGAGGTTTCGACGGGCGCAAGCTTCGGAGGAGAGCTGTCTCACTCTCCTGAGTTGGCAATAGGGGGCCCCATAGTCTTTGTTAGGAAGATTCTAAGCTTGTTCATGTTCAGGTATCATCTGCCCTCGTTCTGAGCTTGCAAGGTTTCGACCAGTGAGTGTATTAAGAAGTGGTGGCGATGGGCGTGTGCTTCGGCGGAGAGCCGCAAACTGTCTCACTCTCCTGAGTTGGCAATAGGGGGCCCCATATCCAAAAAGTCTTGTACGTAGTTCCCCAATTGGACATTCCAGATTCGAGTGGGATTGGAGATGCCAAATAAAAAAATAAAAAAGATTTCCTGATTAATAATGAATTTATTTAGTGAATAATCAAGAGCTATTCATAAGCCCCTAATGATGAAGAAATTATTTAATAATGACAAAGAGATCATCGGTTGGCTACATTGACAGCATACTTAATGGATTCATGAGGTACAATTTAAATATATGCTCTTGGTACTTACTGAGCATCGCATGTGTAACATTGATAAAATAAAAACAAAGCTTGCTCTTTAAATCCACAAAAAATATTTTATGGACATGTCAAATAAGGAGTGCAAAATGCACTGTGCCCGTTCCGAACGTTAATGAGCTAGGCGATCATGTGACTGTGTGGCGTCATACCAGTGAGAACAAAGTGGGATATGCAACTGTTTCTACAAGATCAGCCGTAGTTTTGAAAGCTATCGTCTCTCGTCTTACGTTTATCGCTGCACTATGGAAGAAGACAACCTGTGAGCTTTGGGGGAACTCATATCTAAATGAAAAATAAAATTACAAATGATCTGGATTTGACATCCATACAGTGGCAGTGCCACAACTGGAAATTTGGGCTACAGAAATCCCTTTATAACCGCAATTAGTCCCCCCTAGTCATTTTCATAATTAACAATAGATTCACTCCGAGTGCACTCCACACTACCAGGTGCTGCTAATTCTCCCCTTTTAAGTATGAAGCTGACAATCATTATTTTGGATGCGTAAGATAACTCATTTATTTTCAAAAAATGACTTAGCAGGTTTTGCAAGTGGACTCCTCACTTAATAACAAAAGTGTAGATTCAAAATTTTTACTTTATAATATTATATTTAATATGTATATTTAAATATAATATTTATACAATAGTATATGTCATTGCCGAGTCCCACTGCTTAATCAACCCACGCTGTAACGAGAGTTAAAGGCCATATTTCATTGGAACGTGGATCAGTGGATGATCAGCACTTTAATATTCAGCTGGAAGAAGCTGAAAAAGCCAAACAACATGGCCCAGATAATATCTGTGGCCGTTTACTGAAATCGTGCACAAGCTAGAGAACTGAGTCCGGTCTGTCATTTTATATTAATCAAGTCCCTGCATACACATCATGTCCCAAGCATTTTGGAAAATGCTGTTGTTGTCCCAGTCCCTAAATTCAGCTGTCGTAAGTCCTAAACCCTCTCATGCATGAATTATGATAAACTCAGTCAGGATCTTTTTACTAAGTGGTTTTATGCATCCTTCGGGATGTAAAACAAGGTTTGAAAAAAAAAATCTATCTTCATTCTATAAATGACTTCTTTTTCCCATTGCAATGACCTACCAATGGGATTTTTTGTATGGGATAATGAAATAGCTTCCACTAGAGTGGACTTTATGCAGCAGTGCCCAAATTTGCAAGCATATATAGAGAAAAAACACTTTTAAACAGCTGTACACTGTAGTGACGTCCATGCATGAAAGGGTTAAATGATTTTAGACCTGTTGCTCTTACCTCAGTTTTAAAGAAGATTTTAGAGAAACTGGTCACGTCTGAGATCCTGAGGAAAACAGACGGTGCCCTGGATCCAATGCAGTTTGGTACTGGCCGAACAGAGGAATGGATGATGCTACTGTAACGCTGCTAAAAATGCTTTTGAAACACTTGGATAATAATGGGACTCATGCCAGGCTTTTATTTGTGGACTTTTCTTCTGCTTTTAACACCATCCAGCCCCACATCTTGACTGAAAGGCTGTTACAGCAATTTAATTTACATCCAAAGAGTCTCCATAAGGGTGTATGCTGTCACCTCTGTCATTCATCCTGTGCACAAATACATGTCAGAGCAAATAAAGTATACTGATGATTCTGTTTTTGTAAGTTTACTTCATGAGAAAGAGTCCAATCAACCAACCAATCAATCAAATCCTTTTTTTAACCAGATAAAACCAGTTGAGACCAAAGTCTCTTTTCAATGGTGATCTGGCAATATGCAGCAAGTCACAAACAAGTATAACATAAACACAACACAGTTCAAGACAATTTTGAAAAAAACAGTACAGTATAAAACAAGAACAAGGGACAGAATAGAGACTACCATCTGACAGGACAAGACTAAATATCCAAAAAAAAAAGTTCTAAAAATGGCTCAATATAAAAACAGTAGAAAAATATATCTAAACAGTACGACAAGAGCAGCTAATGGGAAAGGCTTCAGAAACCTTTTGTCTGAAACATAGGTATAGACATGGTAGCAGAAATTTTAAAATGAGTTTGAAGGTCATTCCATGAACAAGGGCCAAAGTAAAACAGACTTCTCTTACCAGCATCAGATCACACAGGAGGAACCTTGAATCGCAACCAGGTGTTGGATCTGAGGTTGTACAAGTTCTGAATTAAAACAAATTTAGAGCAAATATACTGAGGTTGTTTGCCTAAAATAGCCTTTTATATTAATCCATACCTGCCTGCGCATAGCTATTGAAGCCCAGCCAACTAAAGTGTACAGTGTACAGTGTTATGTCCTGTAGGGTGCACTTAGAAATGTATATCAGTGCAGAATGATAGAGCGGATCGAGTTTAACCAGGAAAGTGGGATACGCAAATCAGTAAACTGTATCGCCGTAATCAAGTTCAGAAAAAAATATAGTATTTACTAGCCGTTTACGAGAAAAAGAGGAAAAGCAAGATTTTAATCTATATAAGAAACCCAGTGTAAACTTGATTTTCTTTTAATTATCATATTGATATGTTGACAAAGTTAAATTCTTGTCCAGCCATAATCTTAAATATTTGTATTTATCTACTAACTCAATCGGGGTAATAAGAGAAGGGAAAGAAACCATAGACGTATGTGGTGCAAACAGCATAGCTTTAGTTTTGCCACCATTCAACAGAAGTTTAGAATCAATGAGCGCATGCTGCAGAGAGATAAAATCAGACTGAAGGTGTGAGACAGCAGCCTCGAGAAAGGGAGCACTAGAGTACAAAATGGTGTCGTTGGCATACATATGATGCAATGAATATTATTTATGTATAGTATGTACAGTAAATTATAGTAAATAATATACGGCCACGGCCCAATTGTTGATTATTTTGTTTCTTGGTGTGAGGAGTCATACCTTCAGCTGAATATATTGAAAACAAAAGATATGTTGGTTGATTTTAGGAAGAGACCTCAACAAAACTGAGTAACTTCAATCAAAGGTCAGACCATTGAATGTGTGCAGTATATAAATACCTTAGGACGATCAGTGACTCAAAACTGAAATTTGAAGCTAACTGTGAAGCGGTGTGTAAAAAGGCTCACCAGGAGTTGTATTGCTTGAGGAAACTGCCGCACTTTCACATTGAACAAACACTAACGACCATGTTCTATCGGGCTTTTATAGAATCAATCTCGTCTTTTTCCTTGGTCTCTTGGTTCGGTTACGCGTCTCTGAAAGATAAAAATTCCTTGAGTCAGGTAATGAAATGGTCATGTCGACTGATTGGTGAGCCTCAGTTCTATCCAGCATCCCTGTATTCTAAACAGTTGCAGCGAATAGCTAACTCTGCCTTAAATGATGATTCCCACCCTTTGCACAGTGAATTTCAGCTTCTCCCCTCTGGACGGAGGTTTTAATTCCCAAGTTGCAGAACAAAGTGGTATAAAAACAGCTTTGTTCCTGCTGTTATTGCTCAGCTGACCTTATTTTGCACACATGTATTTATTTGTTTATGCACTTATGAATTTATTGCTACATTTGAACCATAAACTTAGTTTTTACCCAGGCTTATTTGAGATCTGTTGATTTGCTGAGTTTTTAATTTTGATCTTAATGGTTGGTACTTTTTTATGCCTATTTCTGTTTTACTGATGGAACCTTGAGCACTTTAATGTTTTATGTTTAATCCTTGTTTCTGGCATGTTGTTTTACTGTTCAGGGGACAGGTGGGGGGTTATGTTTTAGGAGGTTTTGATTAACCTCAATGTTTCCTGTTTGTTTCTCGGTGCCTCTGTCCTGTGACCTGTGTTTTGCAATGGACGTTGTAATCTCACTCTCACTGACTGCAAAACAAATCTACCTACGGGTATAAATAAAGTAGCCTGAACCTGAACCTGAGTCATTCTTCAATCACTGCGTATTTAAGAAATTCTCACGCAGAATTGAAGTCTTCTCTCCCTTTACTTCTCTCAGGAGTTTCAATTGAAGACATTGCATAAAGACGTTTCAAATTGTATTTTATTTAATTTAAAAATTTAAACGATCATGAAGATAAATTGCCTGATGTGGGGAAAAGGTAGCGCAGAAGTTTCGGAGCAGTTTGTCTTTTGTAAAGCATAGGCCGATTCATAAATAAATAATTTTTTCTCTACTGATTTTACCCTATTATTTTGTTGCTATTAAATCGCATGGGTAGAGAAGCCATGTCTTAAATTGCCATACATGTAATTGGAAATGTGTCAATAAAGGAAAATGACTGAGAACTAGTCTGGACTAATTGTTGTAAAAAAGGATGTTCTGTGGCCCCCAGATTTCCAGTTCTGACACCGCCACTGCCACTCAGGAAACAGCTCCATTAACTATGTAACTAAGTATCCCCAATATGAAGAAGCTTTTTGTACTAAGGAGAAATGGCAAGAGCACAATCTGCTGTTCGCTCAAGGGGAAACATTTCCTATGAGAAATGTGAATCTAGACATTTCTTCTCTTTTTTCCTGTTTTTTCCTGTTTCCTTGCCTTTCTCTGAGTTGAAATTGCAGCAAACGGTGCCAAAGTATAGCATATTCTAAATACAGATTATCGATAATTTTTTGCTGACTACAATGGCCTCTACAGAATTCCCACACAAAAAATTGTGGATTTGCCTGTGTGACATCACTTGATGGCAAATGCCGAGTAGTGCCAGGAAAATACGCCTACGGTTACCAATGATTAGAAAAATGCAGATTTTTGATTAATTAATCTCATCTTTAGTCTTTAATGTAGTATTTCACCAAAATCTAGATTTCTGAACTGAAAACTTATAGTTCCTTGTCAAATCTTTTAACAGTGATATTGTAAGGATTGCAATAATGCAAATAATTAATTCATCCAAAACTTTCTCTGAATCTGCCATTTTTGCATTTTTTTCACTTGTGTTCAGAGTTGGGTCCAAGTATTTTCAAGTACTTTTGAGAACTGTATGCCAGCATTTTTATTTACATACCATAGTGTTTGTATTTGTATCTGAGTACTACCTAATAATGCCTAATGATAGGCATTAGGCCTAATGATATTATTATGATTATAATGATCTCTGCTTTTGCCACACCATCTGGGTTGTACCAGTATGAAGTCCTACCCTTCGGCATGCAAAATGCCCCAGCCATGTTCCAAAGGATGATACAGTCTACAATCGCCGGATTGTCACACACGGGTGCGTACATCGACGACCTAATCACATGGAGTCACTCCTGGGAAGAACATTTAAAAGATGTAGAGACGTTGTTCCAGCGCCTGACCCAGGCCAATCTGACTGTTAATCTGAACAAGAGTGACTTTGGTTGTGCTACTGTCACGTATCTTGGTTACGTCATAGGCTTGGGTAAGGTGGCATACATAAATGCTAGAGTCTCATTTATGTGTGAGAACATATTTGTCTGCAAATTTGGCAGCTGATGGCAAATTCAGTGCTTGCTTCTCATTAAAGGTAGGTCTTAATATCATCCTTAACACAGTTCTTGAATTCTTCTACTAACACCATCTCTTTTAGTGAGTTGTACACTCTTGTAGTGACCTAGTACACTAGCGCTCAAAGCAAACCTTCTTCTCGTTGGCAAATTCCACATAAATTTGATTGTCAGATTTCTTCAGACCTCTGAATTTCTGTCAGTAGGCCTCTGGAACCAACTCATAAACTGTCAAAATAACCTTTTTGACAACCTCATAATCAGAGGAATCATCTGCAGACAAAGCCGAATAGGCTTGTTAAGCTTTATCCTTGAGGACAGTTTGCAACATCAGAGGCCAGTGTTCCTTTAGCCACTGACAACTCTTAGCTACCTTCTCTAAGCACTGGAAATACATATCAACCGCCATCTCCGAGAATGGAGGCACCAGCTTTACCTCTTGGCTGGCATGAAATTTGTTTACAGCTTCCATTTTGATTTTTATTTGCTCCATTTGGATCCTTTCTTTTCTAACTTCTGTAAATCGGAATCTCTCAGTCTCTGTCTCTCTCTTTCTGCTCTTTCCTCTTTCTCTCTCTTTTTTCTCTTCTCTTGCTAATTTTTTTTCATATTTAATTTTTCAGCTGAGGAGGGATTCACAATCTTCACAGGGAGCCAATTATCTCCCCTCATAGGAGACACAAGGTCCCTCCAACCAGCATTTGTCTATTTATACAACGGGAGGTGCCGGACTCCACAACAACCGTGCTGCCCACTCGTGATGCGCGGGTCGGCCCGGAACCCGCGGGTCCCGCGGGTTGACCCGCGGGACGGGCGGGGCGGGTCAATATTTTAACAACATTTAGCGGGTGCGGGCGGGTTGGGCCCAACATTGGCGACGTCTAATTCCCACGAAATTGCGGATAAAAAGTATAATAGGTTATCGGCCACTTGAGGGCTCTAGACATACAGCCTAGATAATATGCTCTTGTCAAACGATGTAACGCTACCTTAAGCAAGATAGAATTCCAATTGCACCTCTCCCTCTTCCTACTCTCGATGTACACGCACTCACAGGTGCGCGGCTTAATCCTCCACGGTTAGACTAAGGATCAAAAGGTTGAATGATTGTTCATCTTATAGATCATTCTGCAGTCAGCACCGAAATAATATATAGTAGTAGTAATTTTATTGACCTGTGGGTCCAAACAACACATAGACAAAACATTTCTTGCCACTTTACAGTGAAAGGCATATCACGATTCTTATTCAAAAATAAAATCAACTTGTTGAGGTGCTTCCGTTTATCAGCTACGTGTTCTCTAACAGCAGAGCGTGTGCTGCCATCGGCAGTAAAGACACTTCTTAGATATAGGCTACAGATCTATAACACCATTCCATACACATATCACCCCAATGAATAGGTAACTTATCATCACTGGAGCATGTATGGTCATAAAATTAGTCTTGTTCTCATTAATTACCATATCATGAGACAAAGAATAATTGTGTAAAACTCCATGGTGGCCAAAGCAGACCTCTGCGTCCCAGCAACTAGTGCAACAAGCGAGCGAACCTTCAGTTCGGCTGGCTGTGTCCAGGAAGCGCGCCGTAATCGCTTAAACCCTGGCACTGTTGACGCAATTTTGTTTTTGCATAGTTTGGGAAAAAATACGCCTAGGCCTACATTATAAGCTGTATTCAAAAAATAGCCTATAAGCCCCCCCCCCCCCCCCCCCCAAAAATCTTCAGATAAATATATGGGGGGGGAATCCTCATAGACTGGATATCGCAACACTATGGAAGAGTAGAAAATTGCGCCAGTGCACCACAGTCATGTTAATTTTGTTCGAATAAAACAGCCTGTTTGCAATATTTTGCCAGATGGTATTTTGTTTTTTTGCAAAGATCAGAAATCACGGTAAGGTTCAATTAATAGACAGAGCCCAAACGTTGGATCAAGAATTCCAGCCAAAAGCCAAATGTATGTTGTGCTCCACTCAAATCCATAGCGTAACAGAGGAATCTTTTTTTTCATTGCAAATCATGTCACACAGACTCACTGTATTCTTTTTCTCTTGCCTCCTTTTTGTGTCGGGTCGGGTTGGGTTCGGGTTGAAAATCAGTGCGTGTTTTAGCGGGGCGGGCGGGGCGGGTTAGCTGTCACATCGGGTCAGGTTGGTGCGGGTGATAAAAAACCTCGACCCGCGCATCACTACTGCCCACACAGATACGAGTCTTATGCGGTAACCTCTCCCACACAAGTTGTTCAGTCATAGGCTGGAGCGTGACTGAGCTCTTCAGTCTTAGCGTGCCCACTTTATCAGGGATGGACTCACCTATCCATCTCTTCAGATTGGACAAAAGACGTAAAAACTGACTGCTGTCCTCCTGAGCTGCAACATCAGGCTGACCCACAACACGCCAAAAGCTGTCATTAGACTGAAACCGTCTAATCAAAGGCTTTAAAACATTGGTGCCTACTATCAAAGGCTCCACCTGCCTCTCAACAATCAACACTGGGACATTGAAACGGAATCCATACATCTCAATAGCCAAGTCACACACGCCCAGAGGACTAGTCTGTTTATCTCCACAGCCAATCAGGATAATATCAACAGGGGCTGGAGACTCACCTGGCGACACACTTGGTTCCCTCAGATGTGGCACAACATCTGCACTAAGCGTGGTCCCCATTGACCCAGTATCCAACATCCCCTTTAACTCTACCTTGTCCTGCACCAACACAAATGCGTAAAATAAACCATCACTCGGAGCAGTTCTCATAGTGTTCTGCTTGACTACCTTGCTTGATTTCGGCAACGTCTCACATAAATACAAATATACAGACTCAGTATCATCATCCAAATTGCAGGGTAAACTCAAGTGCCTGTCACTGCCCTCTTCCGAATGGAGGCTGTCTGTTATGAAATGGGCTGAATGAACTCTCGGAAACTCGGAAGGCTCGGAGGGAGGAAACACGGAAACACTGGAATCAAGGGGGAGAGACACTATGTGCAGGGAACCAAGAATAATTTATTAATAAAACTAAAACCTCGGAAAGGAGAAAAACGTGGCAAATAGGCCAAAATAACCACCGTGCTCTGGCACTGAAAGGTGGAGTAACTCAGGAATTCAATAACAAAACTCGAGAACACTAGGGGGCAGACTCGGGGCAAACTCGGAACAGACTGGGGCAACTTGGGAACAGACTGGGGCAACTCGGGAACACCAGGAGGCTCAGAACAACTCGGGAACACCAGGAGGCTCGGGGCAACTCGGGAACACCAGGAGGCTCGAGGCATCAGGCGGGGGGCAGACACAGGACTAGGCGACAGGCACAGCTGGCAGGTGGCTGACTCGGGAGGCACAGCTGGCGAGGGGCAGGCTCGGGAACACAGCAGGCGGGGGGCAGACTCGGATGACTTGGGAACACCAGGAGGCTCGGGGCAACTCGGGAACACCAGGAGGCTTGGAGACATGAGGCAGGGGGCAGACACAGAACTAGGCGACGGGCACAGCTGGCAGGTGGCTGACTCGGAAGGCACAGCTGGCGGGGGGCAGGCTTGGGAACACAGCAGGCAGGGGCAGGCTGGGATGGGGCATGAAGGCAAATGGAACGAACACAGAGAGCGATGGGGAACAGAGGGAACGTGAGCGGGGGCAAGGAGTGGTGCGGAGGCGGTGTGAAGTGAAGCAAAGTCAGATCTGAAGTGACTAGGAACTAGCTAGGAAAATATATAGGGCAGGGGCACGGACAAACACAGGTGCAGAAAATTAATATAATAAACAAGGGGTGGAACACGAGGGAGACCTAGTTACATGAAACAGAAAAACATTAACACACAGACGAGGATCACAAGACTCTTCAGAAAACGGGATAAATAAACTGAATAAATATTTCACAGTGCATAGAGAGAGAAGCAGGACAGATGAGATAAATGCAGAAAGTCTGCAGAAAGCACAGCAAGGCAAGTCAAAGGAAAGCAAGAGGCAGAGACTAGAACAGGGCCAATGCAAAGAGGTCGTTAGTCAATTAGTAAGTGCAGCTGTACAATCCCGGGTCCTCGTTAGTACGTCAGTCTCATATACAATGTTAGTTTTGGTTTGTAAATTCTAGAAAACAACAAACTGTTAGTACGGGTTAGTAATATAGAAAAGCAAGGGGAAAATAGCAAACGAGAACGGAAGGAAGGCTAAAACCCAGAATCCATTAAATCACCCGTAATAGTGTCACAATCAATTAAGACAAAAACTGCTACTAACTAATGACGCGACCGGGGAGAAAGCAAAGACCGTACATGGGTAAGACGTGGACTGGAATAACACGGGAGAGATATGAAAGACATGAGACCAAAAACAGACATTACAAAAATAATAAAAACCAAAAATTGATTAACCAAAACACACAGAGACCCACAGAATATAACAGCTCTCTAGTTTCCCTGAGAGTGTTTCTGTGAAGACCCCACTACAGCAGAACTGTCAGCACGGCCCACACTCTGTGGCCTACCTTGACTCTGTGGGTGTGTGTGCCCGGGGCTGAAACACATGAAGCACAATTTATGCAGCCTACAGTGTGCATGCGTGGTATGGTCACCACTCTGACAGACCTCACACCTGAAACTCTGCTTCACATTCTGTTTAGGCTGGCTATGTTGGATAACTTGAAAATTACATATCAATGCCCTCTCCAGCATGCTCAGTAATCTGTCCAATGTGGTATCCTCAGCAGCTGAGCTACCTAGCTCGTCCTCCACCACAGAAGACTCGGATGTACTGCAACTAAAAGCCCAATCCAAAAGTCAAGAGGCTGCTCATTTATGTGCGGTGTAGTAGAACAGAAGTCAACTAAAGGTATTCCCGAGTATACAGCACTATCAAAATGCTGTTTGAAGATGCAAAAGACAGCATCCACATCACTTGAATCAGTCACCTCGACCTTGTAATGGAGCCAGATCCTAATTACATCCTTGGCAGGGCCCATCAGTCTGCTAACCAGTTCATCCACACGTTCCCTCCCCGTGCAGTTACACTTATTCAGATCGCCCCTCATTTAACCCTCCCACTCACAGAGAGAGTATTTCTCTGAGGTATGAACTCTAAAGAACGGTGGCTCCTTCCTCTCAGACGCAAGGATGAGATTCAACTTGGAAGCATCAATAACAATAACAGCACCAGCCTCTGGGGAATTTTCAGCTGAGAGGTGGTGAACCGAGCTGAACACCATTCAAAAGGCTGGCACTGACAGACTGACTAATATTCACACTGATCTCTCTACTCTGCTCACTGGTCAATTTGACAGGAATATCAGGCTCTGTGCACTTAAGTGGTGGCAAATCATCATGCACGGGTGTAGAAAATGTAACCCATGCATGTGGCCATACCCATCCCCAGCCAACCCAGGGCTACCCAATGTACTCAGTGTCAGTAGGCCCCTACCCCTCCCAACACTAAAATACCCGTGAGCGTTACCAGGAAAATCCATGGCAGCTAGATACAAAAAAACTGTAAAAGAAAAATTAAAAATATATTCAACTACATACAATGCACTTTAGCATAAAATTAATCAAAGATGTATTCAAACATATACATAATCAAGAGCACGCGATCGCAAAGTATTGAAAATATTTACGCAACATATAATGCACAGGCGACAGGTCCAGCAACAGGTCCTGGTGATGATGTCACAGCAGCGACTCCGGCGATCGGCTCGTAGCTGAAGAGACAATGGGTCATGGCACCAGTATGAAGGGAGTTTTCTTTCCCTCTCTGCATTGTGTTTTGAGAAAAGATGACGCCACAACCAGCCAGGGTCTCATTGCATTTATTGCTCTTTCTCTCACAAGGTGCGGAGCAAGCAAGTCGCATCACAGCTCTGGTTTCAGAGAGGAACGAAGAAAAAAAACACTTTAATGCACGGAGCAAGCAAGTCATGTCACAGCTCCTCTGCATTCAGACAGTCATAAAAAGAGGCAGAGGGGAGGCTAGCAAGGAAGGTTAAAGGAGTCATACTGCGGGAAAAGCTTAAGCCACACCCCCAGCAGGCCAAGTTGGAAATTACTTACCAGTGACACACTACAGTGGAGTGAGTACAGGGCAGGAATCAATTTAATAAGCTAGCTAACTAGATAGCATCGTGGCTAGGTGACGGTTTGTAAACATCAGCTTACCAGCAAGTGCCTGCTGTATTTTGTTCTTCAGGGCCCATTTTCTGAAGTCTGGTCTAACTGTGGTTTAACTTAGACCTTGGTCTAAGCATGTGTGGCAGGCCGAAGGGGGAGCATGTCTTTGTTCCCACAGGCCTATATTCCCACAGCTCTTGTTTCCACATTACTAAGAAATTATTCAAATTGATGCCCAACAGCACAATGGATCATGGTCAATACATGCATTCTTCCCCTTCCTACACCTCACGGCTCCAACTTAGAGCAGTTGTTTTTTTTTTTTTTTTTTAATTTGGCATCTCCAATCCCACCCGAATCTGGAATGCCCAATTGGGGAACTATGTACAAAGCTTGCTCGTATGCCATCCCTTGCTGCCAACAGTGCGACAGTTCACGGCTCTCCTCCGAAACACGTGCCTGTCTGCCACTGATTCTTATACACTCATTGGTTAAATCTTCGCAAGTTCAGAACTAGTGCGGAGGATACCCGGACATGAACCAACCCGGAGTCTTCCTGACGAGCGCCCGTCTGGCCAACAGGAGGCACTGGAGCAACGAACAAAGCCTTTGTTGTATACCCAAATCCGGCAGTCCCTTCCCAATTTGAAACCCTGTAGCGCGATAGCCAATTGTGCGCTACTCTGAAAAAGCTGCCGACCCCTGCCCTGCGATGTGGTGATCACCTCTGCACTGCAGAGCAGTGCCTTAATCGTGTGAGCCACCCGGCAGCTAGCAGTTGTTTTTTTTAATGTAATCCTATGATTACTTATAAATGTGGGAACACGGGGTGTGGGAACATTGAGTTGACCCCGCTGAGGGAGGGCCCAGGCAGGGAATTGAACCTCATCCTCCCGAGTAAGAGTCAAATGCGCTGACCAGATCGCCAAAGAGCCAGGCTCGTTGGTAAGGTGGCCAGGGCGCGTACTTATTAGGAGGCATTTCTTGTGACAGGACCCATCAACTTTCACACATGGTTTAAGCGAAGTTTATCAATTCTATTGCTTTGTAAATGTAGTTTTTAAAGGAAAAGTAAACGCA
The DNA here is from genome assembly GCA_029721435.1 of Gymnothorax reevesii. Classification (NCBI taxonomy): domain Eukaryota; kingdom Metazoa; phylum Chordata; class Actinopteri; order Anguilliformes; family Muraenidae; genus Gymnothorax; species Gymnothorax reevesii. The sequence goes on from CM056574.1 coordinate 140,244,910, forward strand.
TGATAAACCTTCATTGCCAGATAAAGTACATCATCTTTGCTATCCAAAACAATAAGCAATTATTTTTGAAAATAATTTTTTCATTGTGTAATCTGCTTTCAAACAGTACAGAATCCTAGAAATTTCAGAATCTGCCATTGCCGCCATAGAAAATAATCAAATAATAGGAAATACTGTGCCCAGACCAGTGCGTGACGTCAGGGCTGATCATGTCTTTTGAGTGTATGGAGTCAAAGTATTGAAAGATGAAGGAACCCCTTGCACTTCAGCCCCATCAGCGGAGGCCGGTGCCCTCAGAAAGGACTGTATATACAAATAAAAGACAAGACTGTCACTATCACCTCTTAATCATTACAGGCTACATATAGACCAGGCTAGGTCTTAATTGTTTAGTGTAAAAAATGTTAAAATTGATTGATTTTCAATCAGGAAAACTACATGGAAACAGGTTGCGCAGATGTTGGGTGTTCCAACAAAACAGGCAATCCAAACCTGACTGATGTGAGCTACCAGCCCAAGTGAAGTAGGCATTTTCTTCTCACCGAAAGAACATGATGGCTTGCTTGAGCGGTCTTATAACAGAAATTTTCATGCAGATTACTTGGTGTAAAATTTTTTTAGAAAAATAATGGCTTATCGTTTTGGATAGCAGAGATTAATTACTTTATCTGGCAATGAAGGTTTACCATGCATTTACTTTTCCTACTTTCTGATATGCGGTTGGTCTAACGCTCGAATGCTAATCCTCAAATTCTTGACCTACTTTACACCTATTCCATTTTCAGCGCAACACTGCCAAAGAACAGCATATAACCAGAATATTATACAGTAAAGCACATAAATGAATAAAATTTATAGAGCTGTCTCTTCTTCTGAATCAGTTGGCCTAATTCTGCTTCTCTCTCATACTCTTCGTCGCTGATCCCTAACTCATCCTCACTTTCATCGGGAAGAATAGCCACCTGTTTCCTCATTTCAGCCCTCCTCTGAGCCTTGCCATAGAACACTTGTGGGTTCATTCTCAAAATTAAATAATGTATTTATGTAAAACATACATTTCTTAAAATAAAGTCTAGAGTAATTCTCTCCATCCCTACGCTTTTTATTTGTGCATCCATAATTTATTTCTACTTGTCAAACTCATACAAAACTACTCTGTATTACTGCATAAGTATTCACTCAAACCACATGCAGTATTGTTCCATCACTGCACATTGTTGCCATTTGGCAACATCCCTATTTTGTTGGATTAAAAGGCAGTTATTCCATAAAAACAATATTCAAATGAATTTAACCCTATAATGCCCCCTGTATCATATATGATACCCCAAGTTTAAAGGACCATGCCCACCTGATAAGATGCAACACAACCACGACTGCTCACTGTATCATGTAAAAATGAAACTTTTTGAGGCACTCCTTAGTAAAGTTAAAAAGCCTTTATTGAACTATGGCTACATGCCAACGCGTTTCGACCTTGTGTCTTCATCAGGGCATGCCAAACAGGTGCAGGTGAAGCAAATTAAACAGGTAGTGAGATAGAGCTAGGTCACATGACAAAAACTAAGCCCCTCCAAACCCACACAGGATACAACCACATACATTTTTAAAAAGTATCAATCCAACACAAAACAAATTGCTCAACATCACTCACAGTAGGTGTATTCATTGAGGTCACTGTATGTGTACTTCTGGGGTTGTTGTGGTACCAGACTCTTAGATGTAACTTACGAAAAAACTTTTTTTTTACTAAACTTGGACATCTGACCCAGTGAAGCACTCCCTTCTCTCTCTTTTGGTTTGCTCACTGTATCATATCTGATACACAGTGCTGCCACCTGGAAGGAAGAAGTGATATTACAGGAGTTGTCTCTCCCCTAGTCACTCACTTCATGGTAGTAGCTCCCATGTGAATGCGAATTCATGAATTTCCTTGGACTTTGGCAGTGAAGTTCGGCATTCCAAGGTAAATATTACACAAAAACGTATTCTTATACATGTAAAGGGATGGCTATAGATAGTAGAGAGCATATAAATAATTTTAAATTTCTAGTGTTGAGTTCTTGAGGGGTGCTGATTTTTGGCTGTATCAGATATGATACTCCTGGAATTAGAATAATTTCTGTTCAGCAATGTATATTTTGCTGTCACAAAACCTAATGATGAACAGTGGATCTGAATACTACTCTTCAATACCTCAAAAATATTGCTGGGTCATATTTTTCCAATAATGAAGTCTGTGTCTGGACATAATAGGGTTAAAAGATTGGAACTTACCACAGATGCTTGTTATATACTCTTTCAAAAAAGAAACTATACATTGTTTTTAGCATCAATTTATTATACATGAAATGTTTTGACAAATGTGGAAAACATATTGGAAAAAAAAGTGTAATCAATAATTCAATATTTGTATAGTTTCTTTTTTGGAAGAGTATATTTCAATATGCTTTCCACATTTGTCACAACATTTCATGTATAATAAATTGATGCTAAAAACAATGTATAGTTTCTTTTTTGGAAGAGTATATTTTTCAAATGCTGCAGGCATTTGAAAAATCGAGAGAAATCTGTGCAGATTCAGGAGCGCTTCTTCAGTGACTCAGTCATCAATAGTGGGGGGGGGATAGGACTAGCAGGGAATGTGGTGTCATGTGAGGTCAACAAAGCATAAAATTGGTGAGTGTATGTAACTGTAATTCTTGTTTCTACAGTTATTATCTAAATTACATGTAATCTGAGGTATTCTTGTGCTCACTTTCAGCATGCCACTGCCACTGCAATTTTCTCCACCTTTCTCATCCTGGGACTCCATGCTCTAGAGAAATGATGGCGGCTGTATTTAAAACTGGTACACCCCTCAGGTCTGAGATAAGCAGTAGAATGGCATTGCACACCATGCTGCTGGCACAGACAGTCCTCTGGGCTGCAGCACAGACCCCAACATGCAGAATATTGGGGAGAGCAGCAAAGCCAAGCTTCCATCAGCTGGGAGAAATCACTATTGGTGGAGTCTTCGCCCTGCACACTGAAACCAGAAATATTAACGCAAAATACACTGGGACACCAGATCCAGTGGAGTGCATGCGGTAAGATGAATTCAGATAACATTTGAAACCTGCCTGTAAGGGTAATTAGAGGGTAAGATGCATGGGCATTCTTCACATCATTTTTGGTACTTTTGGTCAGTGTAAGCTAAACAGAAATAGAAATTATGTCCTCCTGTATTGTCTGTAAAAAAAAAGAAATGTAATAAATTTCAGCAATATATTTTTTTATTTATACTTTGCTCTAAATTTTGAAATTCAAGTTCATTGTGAAACTACAGGCATTGCAAGGTCGTTTTACGGTCCTTAATGTGCAGTTATTTTACATTAAAAACTCAGGGGCAACTTCTCTTTATAAATTCATTAGCACGGAGATATCCACAGCCCTCTGTGTGCAATAAATTAAGAGTTCTTTATAGCTCCCAAAGAGTGCAATATCAAAGTTACTGAACAAGCATGAAACTTGATTTTCTTACAGCTGTATAATGCAGCACTTTGCTGAATTTCAACTTGGGTGCTTTTAAGGCACATACCAGCTTCAAAGTTCATAGCTGATATATATTATAACAACATTTTTTTGTTGAATTGCATTAGTTGCTAAATTAAAATGACATCAATTTTTTTTAAATTCTGTCAACATGACCATGCCAAACTCAAATCTCATGCTAGTTCACCAGATTTGATATGATATAGTACTTCAGTAGAAAGAAATTGATCTCAAGAAAACCTATCAGCATATTTTTTTAACTAATAATTCTGGGCTATTGAGTGCAACAAAAATACTGGTTAATGAAGTCTGATTTTTAACAGTGATCTGAATATAGGAAACTCTATAAATTTTGAAAACTCATTAAAACTGAATTGATCTTTGATCTGGATCCGGACCCTCCTATTCTGGGTAAGAGGAAATGTATTTTAATTGCATTTTTGGATGAACTTCCTTGCTCAATTTGTGTATCTCATGTTGAATTAAAGACCAACTAAAGAGTCAACATAACATCATTTCTAGAGTAAATCCTGAAGGATACAAAGTGGCCCAAACTATGATCTTCGCCACTGAAGAAATAAACAACGGAAGTGACCTTCTCCCAGGCATATCTCTTGGATATAAGATATATGATTCCTGTGTTTCCACAATAATTTCAATACAAGCTGCCATGGCCCTAATGAATGGTTATGAAGAAACGCTGACTGAAACATCATGCTCTACCCCCCCTGTTGTACAAGCCATTATTGGGGCAACCACTTCCACTAATTCTATTGCAATTGCATCAAACGTTGGCTTATTTAAAATTCCAGTGGTAAGATGTACTTCCATCATTTTCACTGACATAGAAATGCATTAATAATAATACAACTCCAATGCTAAAAAAGTTGGGATGCAGCGTAAACTGTAAATAAAAACAGAATTCAATGATTTGCAAATCACATAAACTGATATTTTTTCACAATGGAACATAAACAACACATCAGATGTTGAGGTTGAGACATTTTACCATTTCATGAAAAATATTAGCTCTTTGGAATTTGATGGCAGCAACACATCTAAAAAAAGTTGGGATAAGGCCATATTTACCATTGTTTAGTATCCTGTCTTCTTTTAATAACAGTCTGTAAACGTCTGGGAAGTGAAGAGACCAATAGCTGAAGTTTTGGGAGAGGAATTTTGTCCCACTCTTTCTTGTTAGATGTAAGATTCTTGATGCTCAACGGTCCTGGATCTTCGTTTTCGATTTTTCGTTTTATAATGCACCAAATGTTATCTTTTAGTGAATGGTCTGGACTGCTGGCAGGCCAGTTCAGCACTCAGACTCTTCTACTGCAAATCCATGCTGTTGTGATGGATGCAGTATGTGGTTCGGCATTGTTTTTCTTAAATGTGCAAGGCCTTCCCGGAAAGAGATGTTGTCTGGGTGGGAGCATATGTTGTTGTAAAACCTCTGTATACTTTTCAGCATTGATAATGCCGATCTTGACGTGTAAGCTCCCAATGCCATAGGCACCAATGCAACCTTATGCCATCAGAGATGTAGGCTTTTGAACTGTACGCTGAGAACAAGCTGGGTGGTCCCTCTCCTCTCTAGACCAGCGCTCTTTTAATAATAATAATAATAAGAAGAAGAATAATAATGTTATTTTACTGACCTGTTGCCAAATAACATAATCAGTTGCAAAATGCTCCTCCTGCTGTTTTTTTTATCAGTAGCACTTACTTTTTCAGCCATTTGTTGCCCCTCTCCCAACTTTTTTGAGATGTTGTTGCTGCCATCAAATTCAAAATGAGTTATTATATTTCATTAAATGGTGAAATGTTTCAATTTTAATATCTGATGTGTTGCCTGTATTCAATAGTGAATAAAATGTGGGTTTATGAGATTTGCATATCATTGCATTCTGTTTTTATTTACAATTTACGCAGCACCCTGAATTTTGGTTTTAATAATAGTAATAATAATAATAATTTTGGGGATTAGCAGTGGATTTCGCTGTTGCCTGTTGCAAAAAGGAAACAAGCTCAAATCAGACCCTGATTGACCCTGAAACCATGAAAACATGCATTCTACATTAATTGGAGACTCAAGTATTACAGTGTGAGCCTTGCAACAGACTGACAGGGATACAAACTGTCCAGGGATATGTTTCCCAAAAGCACAGATAGCTGGAACCACTTACTGCGAATGGTTAAACTATATGCAGTAAGTTGCTAATGTAGTTGCAAAAAAGCAACCAAGTCAAAAGCAACTATGGTTCTGGGAAAGGTACTGCCACGTGTGGTCCTACCTTTTATGCATAATCAGCTAGGATAGGCTCCTGCTATTCATGGTCCTCATAATGAAGAAGCAGTTTAGATAAGAAATAGATTATAGTTTACCTTGGCGAAGAGGCACGGCACTGAATTATTACAGAAACATTTGCTTTTGTTCATCGGACTGATAAGGTAACTTTGGTAAAAAACTGTTGTATGTGTCGTGAGACTTTTTGAATCTACTGCACGTATTGGTTATTTCGTCTTCAAATAAGTCTTTTTAAATGTGTTCATAATTATTTTGGATTTAGAAAGGAGTTGCTTTCTATTGTGTCATTTATATAATAGAAAATCTGCATTAACGTCACCATTGATCAATGACCAAAACATAATGAACACCTGGTGGTCCTCCTCATCTAATGAAACAACTCTGACTCATTGAGGCAGGGACTCGACAAGACCTATGAAGATGCCCTGTACTATCTGGAACGAACGTGATGACAGTTGATCCTTCAAGTCCTGTTATAAATAAATTATTTTTTCTGTACTGAATTTAGCCAATTATTTCATCGCTGTTTGATCGCATGGGGAGAGAAGCTGCATATTCAATTGCCAGTGGAATAAAATAATTTGAAATGTGTCAATCAAGGAAAATGATCGTGAACTGGCCAGGTCTAATTGCTGTTTTAAAGGGATGGTCTGTAGCCCCCAAATTTCAAGTTATGGCACTGCCACTGCCACAGAGGCTAGATCAAATTGATTTCTAAGGAATTTGGAGGCCAGTGCAACACCTTGAACTTCTTGTCATGAGCATCACACACCCTCCACCAGCTTATCTTCTTCTCACTGTGCATCTTCTTGCCATCTTTGCCCCAGGTAAATGGCACACATGACCCAGCTGTCCTCGTGATAGATAATGGGACTGTTTGGACCAGTAATGCCCAGTCCTCCTGGAGCCACTTTTTGAATTTTTTGCAACTTTTGCAACACAGTAGCCCTTTGTTTGGTTATGACAATATAGGAAAGTTGCCCTCACCCATTGATAAACCTCGGGGGCAATGTTGGAAGCCACTCCCTGCTGCAAATCCTATTCATCCCACGAGCTTTGAAGTTCGGAGATTTCCCCAACCAGTCATCTTGACACTCAAGTCATTATGCCAGCCCATTTCTCCCCCATGAGAGTTTGTGATGTTTTGACTTATCGGGGTATATATGCTTATTAGCTTGCAAATAGATGCACAAAAATGGTTATAATGCTAAAAATCAAAAGTAGATGACTCTTATTTTTAACATTTTCCATTTTCAGATTAGTCATTTTGCAACATGTGCATGTCTGAGCGACAAAAAAGAGTTCCCCACATTTTTCAGAACCATTCCCAGTGACCATTACCAAAGCAGAGCACTGGCTCAGCTGGTGAAGCATTTTGGCTGGACCTGGATAGGAACAGTGAGAAGTGATGATGACTATGGAAATGACGGGATGGCCACATTTATAAAAGCTGCTCAGCATATCGGAGTCTGCATTGAGTATTCAGAAAAAATTCACATAACAGAACAAGAGAAAGTACAGAAGGTTGTAGATGTTATCAAAAAAGGAACTGCTAAGGTAATTGTAGCCTTTTTCTCTCATGTTGAGATGAAGATTTTACTAAACCAGCTGACACTTCAAAATATTAGTGGTCTTCAAATGATTGGCAGTGAGGGCTGGATAACAGCGAGCAATCTATTGACAACAAATAGTTTCAATATACTGGGAGGATCTATTGGCTTTGCTGTCACTCAAGGAAAAATAAACGGTCTCAAAGAATTCCTATTTAAACTTCATCCCTCACAAAACCCAGGGAACACAGTGATAACAGACTTTTGGGAAAATGCTTTTCACTGTTCTTTAGTGAATAAAAGCAATCTAGCTCATATTAGCCCTTGCACTGGATCTGAGAGCTTAAGTGAACTGGAAAGTGACTATACTGATGTTTCAGAGATGAGAATCGCAAACAATGTTTACAAAGCAGTATACGCTGTAGCTCATTCTCTACATGAACTACTGGCATGTACACCTCATCAAGACTGTAAAAACAAGTGGAAACCAGAGCCCTGGCAGGTAACTCAATTGAGCTTTCTAATAAAGCTTATGAAATCCTCATTATCGACAAAGCCAACCAATATTTTCTCGACACTGATTTCAAAGTTCTCTATAGGTACTAGGAGCTTTGAAAAATGTTCATTTCACTTTGGAAACTGGAGAGAAAGTCTCGTTTGACAGTAATGGAGACCCAATAGCTAGATATGAGGTGGTGAACTGGCAGCTTGGTCCTGATGGAGTTGCAGAGTTCAGAAGGGTTGGCTACTATGACTCATCTTTACCACCTGGTCAGGAGTTTGTGATGAGTCCTGTCCGTATGGTTTGGGCAGGTGGACAATTTGAGGTAAGTGTGAATAAACATGGTCCCTTAACAGTGCTTATATACAGCTGTATAACTACCTGCATCATTTAGCGCTGATTAAGATAAATATGCATACAACAGTGTTGAAAAAGCAAGCCACTTTTGGCTGAGCATGTTCATATATATGAAATACATTCAGTTTCACCACATTTCTAAAATGTTGCCTCCAAATGGGAAAAAAGTGAAAAGCGTTTACTCTATCTGTGAAGGAAGACTGTATATTGGAAAGACCTGAATAATCCTCCATGATTTTTTTTCCCCCCAGAGGACTTTGATTATTGAAAGCTTTCATGTTTTAATACATTCAAAAATAAAAAAGAAATCATTATTTAGAATGTTCAAGTCAAATTATCAATCAATCTTTTGATTTAAGAGTGGAACTCATATATATTCAGAAACCCAGTTCAGTGTGCAGTGAGAGCTGTCCCCCAGGCACTCGGAAGGCTGTGCAGAGAGGAAGGCCTGTGTGCTGCTATGACTGTGTGCCCTGTGCAGAGGGAGAAATAAGCAACGTGACAGGTAACTCCATCCAGTTTGTTGTGTCTGTATTAGCCTTACTATTTATAGATGCTTACTACGTACAGCCCAATTCCGAAATAGTTGGGACAAAGTGTAAATTGTGAATAAAATCATAACGCAATGACTTTCAAATCAATCCAGCCAGTGTTTTATTCACGATAGAACAGAGATAGCATAGCAAATGTTGAAACTGAGAAATTTTACCATTTTATTCACAAAATGAGCTCATTTCAAATTTGATGGCTGGTACAGGTCTCAAAAAAGTTGGGATAGGGGCCTGTTTACCATGGTGTAGCATCCTCTTTTCAACAGTGAGTGGAGGCGTCTGGGCATTGAGGAGACAAGTTTCTTTAGTTTAGCCATTGGAATTTGATCCCACTCTTGTTTAATACAGGCGTCCAGCTGCTGGAGAGTTTTAGGACACCTTTGACGGACTTTTCGTTTAATCATACGGCAAATGTTCTCAATCAGTGAACGACCAGGACTGCAGGCAGGCCAGTTCAGCACGCAGACTCTTCCACTACGAAGCCATGCTGTTGTAATAGCTGCAGTATGTGGTTTTGCATTGTCCTGCTGAAATATACAAGGCCTTCCCTGGAAAAGATGTTTTCTGAAGGGGAGCATATGTTGCTCTAAAGCCCTTATATAGCTTTCAGCATTCATGGTGCTTTTTAAAACACTCAAGTGTCCCATACTATATGCACTGATGCATCCCCATACCATCAGAGATGCTGGCTTTTGAACTGAACACTGATAACAGGAGGGGTGGTCTTTCTCCTCTTTAGCCCGGAGGACACAACGCCGATGATTTGCAACAAGAATGTCAAATTTGGCCTCATCTGACCACAGGACATTTTGCCACTTTGCTACAGTCCATTTTAAATGAGCCTTAGCCCACAGAACACGACGTGGCTTCTGGATCATGCTCAAAAATGGGTTCCTTTTTGCATGATAGAGTTTTAGGTGGCATCTGTCAGGGTTCCCGAGGTCATGAAATTCCTGGAAAAGTTATGAAATTTGAAAAACCTGTTTTCCAGTCTGGAAAAGTTATGGAGTAAACTAGCTGTTTTGGAAAAGTTTGGAAAAATACACCTTTGCCTAATGCTTAAAATATGTTCACTCAATCCCCAAAAGATGTCTATAGTTTACCGCAAAAGTACAATCTATTATTTAAAATCGAAGCCAAACACCATTGAAGCATGACGTTTCGTGATACGCGTAGGTTACATATGCAGCTAGTTGGCTGGCAGCGATTTTTTTTTCCCCCCACCGGACTGCTTAAAACCAACTTTATCTCATTAGCTTACAGCCAATAAGAATCAAGCACATGCTTTTGTTTACCTTTTGACGCGGATGCTGTATCCTCTATGCACGTGGTTACTTGGTACGCTGTTCGCCAGAATTTAAAGGGCAGTAATTGTACAGTATAGCTAAGCTGTGTCCACCCAAAAATTTGGCTTGCACAGCGCCCTTTGGTTTCTCTCTAAGTCGTTTTCCTGCATTATACACTGTTCAAAAATATATCATTTCCATCCTGGCATTTTTTTGTTTGATTACCCGGGTTCGCTTGCGAAACTAAATGATTTTTTTTCAGCTCGATGAACACGTCATGCACGTAAATTGATTAGACCGCAAAGAAACCCCATTCCCGATTGTTGCAGAACAGAGTGTATGAACAATATCTTCACTATGTGCTTTAAAATTCTCCGACAAGTTCTCTCATTCCAAATAACATATTTCATGTATTTTTTTTTTTTAATTTGGCATCTCCAATCCCACCCGAATCTGGAATGCCCAATTAGTGAACTATGTACAAAGCTTGCTCGTATGCGAACCCTTGCTGCCAACTCTGGATAGTGAAGACAGTTCACGACTCTCCTCCGAAGCACGTGTCCGTCAGCCTCTGATTCTTATACACTCATTGGTCGAATCTTCGTAAGTTACGAATGACGGCGGAGGATACCCGGACGTGAACAAACCCAGAGTCTTCCTGACAAGCGCCCGTCTGGCCAACATGAGGCGCTGGAGCAACGAACAAAGCTGTCGCTGAACACCCAAATCCGGCAGTCCCTTCCCAATTTGAAACCCTGTAGCGCGATAGCCAATTGTGCGCTACTCCGAAAAGGCTGCCGACCCCTGCCGGTAGGTACGCCGGGGCTCGAAATGTATTTTTAAAGCGCGTCTGTTTCGACATTATTGCGATGCATGTTCGTATAAACGCTGATTTTTGATTTTCTAAGAAAATGGGACCAAAATGCAATAAAAGGACGGACCCCAATTCTGGCTTAAAACATTATTAATTTTTCACTAATCACGCAAAATTTCAAAATATTAATTCTACACAAATGTGCGCAACATCTTAAACAATGTAACCTACACTTTCTTTCATGACTGTGGCATTTGTTACATTTGAGAAAACTTGCATAAAGTGATTTTGATGATCTTGGGTGGGTGGGTGGTGGGGAGGGACCTCATTAACTCCACCAATTTACATTTTTTTTAAAGATTTCCTTTTCAAATAATGTAGCAATACAACATACATCATTGACAGATAGCTTAATTTGATAGGACTTGGTCACACAACTGAATAATAGGCCTATTTTATTCGCACTACGTGTGGCAAATGCTGATTTTTTTTTTTTTTGGCCAGTCTTATAAGTGCGCCAGTTGATGACCATTCCAGTTTTTAGAAAAAGTACCACTTAAAATAAGTTTGGCCAAGAAAAAAAATTAGCTCTGGACACACTTAAAATAATTTTGGGAATAGAGCATGTGCATCTTAGCAACACGTCTATCGCGAGTTTCGATCAATTTTTGTGCTTGGACGCACTTAAATAAGTGCAAATAGTCACTTCGATAATAATAACAAGTTTAGTGGCTACAGTGGTGTCAAAAGGTGGACGTCGACCGTAACTTTCTCTTTACATGTAGGCTTCACTGAAAGCTTCCATTTCACCATGTTCACCAGAAAAGTAGCCTATAGCCTACGGAATGCCGTGGGCCAAAACCTGGATCCTTTATTGTCACTTCGTAGAAACTTTCTGAGGGCAGCTCAAGTATTTTTCCATCAGAACAAGTATGATATGCAGATATTATAAAATATAAATATTCTCAAAAAAGTTAGTGCACATTAATGAGAACAATTAGTTTGCAGCTTTGTAAGAAACATTTCTTTCTGCAGTCTACTGCGATAAGCACGGGGCTTCCTACAGACGAATTCACTGACAATTTTGCATATCGCTTATACGAAAAGTAAATCTCTCAAAACTTGGCTGTTCTATGAAACTTTTCCTCGGTTAGCTTTTCTATGAAACCTTTCCTTGGTTACAGTCTTTAATGGTTACATGTCATGTCAGCGTCATTTAAACTTAGCTAACTTGACGAGGTCCACCAGATTCTGCAAACAATGCACGCAAAAAAGGATAATACACTCTAAATTAGGGTTTAGTATGCGGACTCTCAACTCGAACCCGCATACTGTAGATTCAGTAATGTCATTGGAATTTGAATCATTCATTTTTGGAAATTCGGCGCACAGTAAAAAATACTTCAATTTGCGTTCATATGAAAGGTATTAACACCGTCTTTAAAGTCATTTGGAACAATCAGGGAGCATTAAAGTGCATTTAACACTTATCTTATCACACTGTTTGACGTTCAGTAGCATTTCTGGACTGCGTTCGTGCGGATAACACAAATATGCACGCCATTGTGCAAACGTTCCTAACATTCAAATCTCAAAAATCTAACAGTAGCCCACATCTGACTCATTATTCCATTGTCAGTGTGGTGTAAGATTAGGTATGCTCTCAATTTGATAATTACTGTGCAACAATGAGCAAAATGTGGGCTAACTGTTCAATTGAAAAAAAGAAAAAGATTTTTGTGGATTTAATGTTAAGAACATTCAATTGTTTATACAGTCGCGTGAAAATTTGTGTTATCCGCACTAACCCGGTCCAGAAATGGTATTTATACTCAAACGGTGTGATAAAAATGTTAAATGCACTTTAGTGTTCGTTGATTGTTGCAAATGACTTAGACGGTGTTAATGCCTTTCATATTAACGCAAATGAAAGTATTGTTGCTGTATTGTGTGCCGAATGACGCTAAAGATTGTCCAAATAGGAGTGATTAAAATGCCGATGACGTTACTGAATCTGCTGCAGAGGTGGATAATCCAGGGGTCGGACTATAAAAATCCAGCTCGGTTTTTCTCCTTCCCAATGAGCTGATCACTCATATTGGCTCTGTCTCCTGTCAAGAGTAAATCCAGGTGGTTGGAGCAAAGTTCTGGGAAGGACTTTTACTTTCTGTACGTGGACTTTTTGCGGTACATGCAAATGTTCAACTTTTGGCGCTGATGAATGTTTCTTGGTGAAAATGGTCGCCATTTCACACAAATGAGTGCGTATTTTCTTGTACTGAACAGCAAAGGGTGTGTAACTAATATCACAATATACTAGGCCTATTTTGAAATATATAGGCCTTCTATTATTATAACAAATATATACTACTATTATTAAGATTAGGCTATTATATATATAACATAATATAGAGTATATAATTGTAATATACTACAAAACCCAAAACCAGTGAAGTTGGCACATTATGTAAATCGTAGATAAAAACAGAATACAATGATTTGCAAATCCTTTTCAACTTATATTCAATTTAATACACTGCAAAGACAAGATGCTTAATGTTCAAACTGAGAAACTTTATTTTTTTTTGCAAATAATCATTAACTTTTAAAGGCAGCAACACATTGCAAAAAAGTTGGCACAAGGGCCTTTTTACCACTGTGTTACATCGCCTTTCCTTTAATCGTCACTCAGTAAACGTTTGGGAACTGAGGAGACTAATTTTTGAAGCTTTTCAGGTGGAACTTTTTCCCATTCTTGCTTGATGTACAGCTTAAGTTGTTCAACAGTCCGGGGTCTCCGTTGTCATATTTTATGCTTCATAATGCGCCACACATTTTCAATGGGAGACAGGTCTGGACAACAGGCAGGCCAGTCTAGTACCCGCACTCTTTTACTACGGAGCCATGCTGTAGTAACACGTGCAGAATGTGGCTTGGCATTGTCTTGCTGAAATAAGCAGGGGCGTCCATGAAGAAGACGTTGCTTGGATGGCAACATATGTTGCTTCAAAACCTGTATGTACCTTTCAGCATTAATGGTGCCTTCACATATGTGTAAGTTGCCCATGCCTTGGATACTAATACACCCCCATACCATCACAGATGCTGGCTTTTGAACTTTGCGCCTATAACAGTCTGGATGGTTCTTTTCCTCTTTGGTCCGGAAGACACGACATCCACAGTTTCCAAAAACAATTTGAAATGTGGACTCGTCAGACCACAGAACACTTTTCCACTTAGCATCAGTCCATCTTAGATGAGCTTGGGCCCAGCGAACCCGGTGGCGTTTCTGGGTGCTCTTGATAAATGGCTTTCACTTTGCATTGGAGAGTTTTAACTTGCACTTGCAGATGTAACGACAAACTGTAGTAACTGACAGTGGTTTTCTGAAGTGTTCCTGAGCCCATGTGGTGACTCGTCAGACCACAGAACACTTTTCCACTTAGCATCAGTCCATCTTAGATGAGCTTGGGCCCAGCGAACCCGGTGGCGTTTCAGGGTGCTCTTGATAAATGGCTTTCACTTTGCATTGGAGAGTTTTAACTTGCACTTGCAGATGTAACGACAAACTGTAGTAACTGACAGTGGTTTTCTGAAGTGTTCCTGAGCCCATGTGGTGACTCGTCAGACCACAGAACACTTTTCCACTTAGCATCAGTTTATCTTAGATGAGCTTGGGCCCAGCGAACCCGGTGGCGTTTCTGGGTGCTCTTGATAAATGGCTTTCACTTTGCATTGGAGAGTTTTAACTTGCACTTGCAGATGTAACGACAAACTGTAGTAACTGACAGTGGTGTTATGAAGTGTTCCTGAGCCCATGTGGTGATGTCCTTTACACACCGATGTCGGTTTTTGATGCAGTACCGCCTGAGGGATCGAAGGTCACGGGCATTCAATGTTGGTTTTCGGCCTTGTCGCTTACGTGTAGTGATTTCTCCTGATTCTCTGAACCTTCTGACGATATTACGGACCATAGATGATGAAATCCCTAAATTTCTTGCAATAGCTCGTTGAGGAATGTTGTTTTTAAACTGTTCGACAATCAGCTCACGCATTTGTTCACTAAGTGGTGACCCTCGTCCCATCCCTTGTTTGTGAATGACATCTCAGGAAAGCTGCTTTTATACCCAATCATGGCACCCACCTGTTCCCAATTAGCCCGTTCACCTGTGAGATGTTCCAAATAAGTGTTTGATGAGCATTCCTCAACTCTCTCAGTCTTTTTTGCCACTTGTGCCAGCTTTTTGGAAACATGTTGCAGGCATCAAATTCCAAATGAGCTGATATTTGCAAAAAATTACAAAGTTTACCTGTTCAAACATTAAGTAACTTGTCTTTGCAGTGCTTTCAATTGAATAAAGGTTGAAAAGGATTTGCAAATCATTGTATTCTAGTTTTATTTACGATTTACACAACGTGCCAACTTCACTGGTTTTGGGTTTTGAATTAATTATTACAGCCAATTTTAATATGTTAGTTTTTTTTTCTTATCGAGCACATCTCCTATGTTTATAATAAATCTGCCAGATCATCATCTGAGGATCGTGGTAAGGTCAAGGGGGCATTTGCTCAAAAAAGGTTGAGAACCACTGCTCTAAATAATAATTTGTTATTGCAAATTAATAATTAATATAGGCCTTACCTATTTTAAACTAAGTCATGGAAATTAGGTAAAATATAATGGAAAAGTTTTGAAAAATCACTGGTAAAAAAGTGTGGGAACCCTGATCTGTGGATGACATGGCGGACTGTGTTTATAGACAGAGGTTTCTTGAAGTATTCCTGGGCCCATTTAGTAATGTCAATGACAGAATGATGTTGGTGAGTGATGCAATGGTGTCTGGGGGCCCAGTAAAGGTCTTCGGCCTTGTCCCTTATGCACAGAGATTTTTCCAGTTATTCTGAATCTTTTGATGATCTTATGAATTGTCAATGATGAGACCTTCAAAGCCTTCGCAATTTGACGTTGAGAAAGATTGTTTTTAAAGTATTCTACAATATTTTTACGCAAGCCTTCACAGGTTGGAGAGCCTCTGGACATCTCTCCTTCTGAGAACCTCAGCCTCTCTAAGACATCCCTTTTATAGCCAATCATGTTGCACACCTGATGCCAGTTATTTTTACTTGCTCAGCGTTCTTTCAGCTGATTCTCTTATATATTAATTAACTTTTTCAGCCCTTTTTTGCAGGTGTCTCAAATTTTTTGAGGCCTGTTGCAGCCAGAAAATTTGAGATAAGCTTAATTTCTGGATAAGAATGTAAAATGTTGCAGTTTCAACATTTGAAATGTCATGTATGTTGTATTGTAAATTACATATTGGCTCATGAGATCCGAAAGTCATTGCATTTTGATTCTATTCACAATTTTCACTTCATCCCAACTATTTAGGAATTGGGGTTGTAGATAAGAATGTTATCACTATGAATTTTCTAAGTTTGGTATTTTTCGTTCTCTTACAGATTCTAACAACTGTTTTCATTGCCGGAAAGAATACTGGTCTAATGCTAAAAGAGATCAGTGTGTTTTAAAAACTATTGAGTTCCTATCCTTTGGAGAAATAATGGGAATAGTGTGTCTTATTTTTTCCATATCTGGGGCATGTTTTACTGTTCTTGTGGCAGTCCTGTTCTTTATAAAGAGGGACACACCAATTGTGAAAGCCAACAACTCAGAGCTGAGCTTCCTGCTGCTGTTTTCATTGAAACTGTGCTTCCTTTGCTCTCTAACCTTCATCGGCCGACCCTCTGAGTGGTCCTGTATGCTGCGCCACACTGCATTTGGCATCACCTTTGTCCTCTGCATCTCTTGTGTTCTGGGAAAAACGATTGTGGTGTTAATGGCATTCAGGGCAACACTACCAGGCAGTAATGTCATGAAGTGGTTTGGGCCTCTGCAGCAGAGACTGTGTGTTCTTGTTTTCACTCTTATACAGGTGCTTATTTGTATGCTTTGGTTAACAATATCCCCTCCTTTCCCCAACAAGAACATGAAGTACTACAAGGAAAAGGTCATCCTAGAATGTGATGTAGGATCGGCCGTTGGTTTCTGGGCTGTACTGGGTTACATTGGACTTCTGTCAATATTTTGCTTTGTTTTAGCTTTCCTAGGTCGTAAGCTGCCTGACAACTTCAATGAAGCAAAATACATTACATTCAGCATGCTGATATTCTGTGCAGTCTGGTTGACCTTTATACCAGCTTATGTCAGCTCACCTGGAAAGTTCACAGTGGCAGTGGAGGTCTTTGCAATTTTAGCTTCTAGCTTTGGCTTGTTGTTCTGCATTTTTATCCCAAAATGTTATATAATTTTGTTTAAACCTGAAAAAAATACAAGAAAACATATAATGGGTAAGAAACATTCCAAATCTCAATGATGTTTTGAAACTATTATTCATAATACCCTCAGCTTATTAGCATACTCGATCTATGGATAATGATAAGAAAAAGTTGCTCTCATCCACTGACGGTACTGCAATAAAAAAATCGTATATATCTAAACAAGATTGGGTGAGAGCATAATTGACTGGCAGATAAGTATGACTGTCGTTTATTTATTTATTTATTTATCTATTTTTTTGCTTTCAACAACAAATCCATGGAAATTACAACAAAGTAAAAAAATTGTTGAATCCAGTCGGTAACATACCCGATTATACTCAGGGTAGAAGTTTGATGCCCGAGTGCCCGAATTAACTCAGGTTTTTATAGTCCCATTTTCTACCACAGGATGGCAGCAGTTCCTAAGGTCCAGTAGAACTAGGGCGATTTCGTCAGTTAGTGGGTCACCCATTGAGTGCAAATGCATGAGTGGGTGCATTTGGTTTAGCTCTTTTTTGAACCCGGTTGCTGACCAGCTCACAAAACAAGTGAGACTGTCATCTAATCGGACAAAGATAATGGACAATAAAGAAGTAATGGTGGCAGACGTTATCCGATTGCAGAACTGAACATTTGTAGTGATAACTGCAAGCTTGCAAGTTTGCTGATTAGGCCACAGTTAGCTTGCACAGTACTAAACATTGACTTGGAAGATAAAAAATGCAAAATGCTACATATCATTTTATAGAGCTCACAGTTCAATGTGGTAGTCGCTGGCTAACACGCAGGATACCTTCGACTTAGCAATCAGTAGCTGTAACTAGCCAGTCTAACGTTGGTGTTAGCTATTGCTTCAACTACAACACTAATGTACTTTTACAGCCATTGTTATATATTATTTCTGGGGGGACCAGATTTCCTGCATGCATACCCTTGTTTCAGAAAATGTGTGAAACGGAACAAGAAAGTATTTTTCCTCGTAAGGCCTTGTCATGTATGACTCCTGTGTTGTGTACAAAAAGCTTGGCAAACCTCTCTCCCTTGGCTAATTCTGAATTCATGTCCTCTGGACCCTTTTTTGAAGTTTTTTCTTCAAATCAGAACACAAACAGGACAGTGGAACAGTCAAAAAAAAAAAAAAAATGAACAAAAAAGTCCCTCAGGCCAGTCATGAGATAGGAGAAGCACATAATTGCATGCAAATACATACACATATATATATATATATATATATATATATATATACACACACACACACACACACACCACACACATATACATACACATGTATTTGTGTCCAAAAGCACAAAAGCTTATGTGCACACTAGGGATGGAACGGTTCAAGTTAAAAATCTGAACCGTTCGGTTCACTAGTCACGCTTCGGGGCATATATGTTGTGCTCGGTTCAAGGCATCTGCAGAAATTCAAGAGGAACTAATCAGTTGGCACCGATGAGTGTCGAGTGCAATACTCACAAGTTCAGTTCAGTCTTTTAGTGCCGAAAATGATCACGTGCAATAAGCAGCAGTAACGCTGCATCTTTATTCAAGTGACATTTGAAACCTAGGCTGTGTCCAAATTGTAAAAAATACGTCCTTTCCACTAATTCCTTACCCCCTCAGCGGCGGCCCCAGAACTGGGAATGGGGGGGGGCGCAGCCGAAGATGCATGCCATTATTACACCAATTACTCCTGGCTAGTTCTCAATCATTTTCCCTTATTGATGCGTTTTCCAATTATAGTAATAATCCATTGGCAATTGAAGACACGGCTTCTCTCCCATCCAATCTAATTGCAAAGGGCTAAATTCAGTACAGACTAATAACTGACTTATTGTAGGCTAAAAGACAGGTGCTTTACGAAGGACAAATTGCTGTGAAACTTCCGTGCTGCCTTTTCAGGCGATTGAACTTGCACTTCACGATCGTTTGAATTCCTCGCTTAAAAAAACGGAAAAACTTCCATGCATAAAGACTTCATTTCCATGTGAGAATCTCTGAAATTCACGTTGATTGAATAATGAAATATCTCCTTTCACTCTCTGTACAGCGTGGGTTGATTTAAAAGCGGGACGCGGCAACTAAATATTAAAAGTGTGAGACTCAAGCCATATGTATGAGAGCTGACAGGTATGCGATTTTGAATAACGTTGATTTAAATGCAGCAAATATGCGTACAGATGAATGACTGTCATCTTACCTAAACATGGAGAACTAGCAGCACCTGATAGTGTGGAGTGTTCTCAGAGTTAATCTTTTATTCTTTATGAAAATGATTGAGAACAGGTCAGGACTAATAATTGCTTTAAAGGGATAGGCCTAGAAGCAAACATAGGGTTTACCTCAATAAGTACATGAAAGATAAAAGATAGTTCATCTACTACACTTGACCAATTGCTCTAGATCTTCAAACATGACCAAAAACAATGATAAGACCACCAATATCAGTTTTGCAAGTATTCCCATTCCTGCTACCACTCCGCATCTCCGATGTGACACCAAGGTCCCTTTTGCATGACATTTTTGAGGCCTGGGAAGCTGGAGGTGGATTAGAGATGAGAGCTTTGTGAAAAATACTGATGGTTTCTGAAACTTGTAGAGATAAAATTCTTTAGACCTGTGCTGTCGAACTATCGGTTGTGAGTGTGGTGTCTTTGATAATTGTCTAAATTGTAAATATTTGCCCTCATCAGATTTCACAAGACCAAGCCGATGCTGTCACTCAGGGAAAAGATGATAAAGTCTGCCCATAGAGCATGGAGCCTAATGTCACTTAATGTCCTCAATCACCTATCGTTGTTTGTGCAGTGAGAGGAGAGATATTAGTCGGGCGGAATGGTTGCGCAGTGGTTACCACTGCCGCTTCACAGCAAGAAGGTCATGGGCTAAAATCTGGCCTGGGGCCTTTCTGTGTGGAGTTTGCATGTTCTCCGTGTGTTCACATGGGGATTCCTCCCACAGTCAAAAGGCTAATTGGAGACACTAAATTGCCCATAGGCTTGAGTATGAGAGTGAATGGTGTGTGTGCAATGGATTGGTGAGCTGTCCAGGGCAAGTCCCTGCCTTTCGCCCATAGTCAGCTGGGATAGGCTCCAACTCTCCCCACGAACCTAGTGAGGAAGAAGCACCTAGTGAGGAAGAAGCGGGTATAGAGAATGGAACGTTCTAACGTACATTACGCTCCCATCTTTAGCTGTGCATGGAGTACTTGGGTAACCCCGCTGAAAAATTCTGTTGAATGCCAAAAGAAAAAAAAAAACATTAGGAACCTACCGGTCCCATGAGGATATAAAACCATAAGAGATCTGCTGCTCCCATTAGAATGTAATACCATGAGAGACCTACTGCTCCCATTAGAATGTAATACCATTGGAAAGCTACTGGTTCCATTAGGAGCTAAAACCCTAAGAAACCAAAAACAGTGTCGATAAGACAGACAGGGGTCAGAACCAGGAAAACAGATGTGCAAAGGTACATGAACAGTGGTCGATGAACAAAGCTAAGGATCATACACAGGGCATCTAAACACAGAAATCGTGGTCATACAAAAATGGGTCAAGTACCAGAAAGACAAAAACAATACAAAAAGGGCAATGGAAAGAATCGAAGTCGGACAAACCAGTAGAAGAAAAACAATACTCAATGGCATACAAGGCGCTCTGCACAATGAAATATTGATCAACATTCTGACAAGGTGCTGGCTGTGAAAAGACTGCTTAAATAGACAAGAGGGAAGTCACATTCTATGCAGGAAGCAGGCGACTAATTACAACGAGAGAATCACATGAAGGAAACCCTAACCACGAAAATTGCCGAAGGCCAAGACACGGACGGGAATCACACAAACAGCCTATGACATTTGAACAGCTCCGGTGAAGGAGTTCTAAGTGCTCAGATAACAAGTGCAGGAAAGTAATTAAGCACGTGTGAGAGATCTCGCTGAAACTCAGGAGAAGACAGGAACAATTGAGCAAGAGGCGGAGATTAGAACTGGGCGATTGCTGAGAGGGAATTAGTCTTGATGAGCAACTTTACAGATTTAACTAGAGTGCTCATTAGTACGTTGTAATCTATATACATGGATTAGTTGTGTTAGTTGGCTATGATACAAAATACAAATGTAGTTTTGTTAGTAATCAGAACAGTAAGACGAAGGAAGTAAACGAGAATCGAAGGAATATATTAAATACCGGAATTCATTTAAATCACCCAAAGTAAGTGAGCACGCAAACAGATGGACTGAACCAACTTGATCACAAGACAGGGGACACAAGTGCAATGGAACAGAGAAATGGAATGATCTAAAAACCTGAGTATTACAATAACCAAAAAGAATAAATAAAAGACAAAATTATGAACACAGAAAATGAACATAAACATGAACAAAAACCATAACCATGACAGAAAATGATTGAGAACTTGCAAGGACTAATTCTTGTCATCAAGGGATGTGTCTGTGCCCCCCCAATTCCCTGTTCTAGAGCCAGGCCTGCAGAGAACCTTAATCAGGTTATTACCCACGCCCGACAAGGTGGCGTGGGTATCCAGTTTAGCACCGTGTGTGTGTGTGTGTGTGTGTGTGCGGGTCTGTCCATACGACAGCTCGGCCACCACTGAAGCTAGGGTGACCAAACTTTGTGGGGTAGATGATCATGGGGTACCCTGTCCAAATTAGCATTTTCAGGTTGAAAGGTCAAAGGTCAAGGTCAATAAGAGGCGAAGGGTAGCATCTCTATGGAGTGCGCATCATCTAGTTAAAATAATCTCCAAGGCCAAATGCCTTCAAAGCAAAAAACAGATGGGGCCATTCAACTCCATCAAATGTATTTTATTTATTTAACCAGGAAAATACCTTGAGATTCAAAATCTCTTTTTTGATATTTTGGCTAAGTCAGTGCACCGTTTCACATAAATGACAAAATGTGTACACAACAGGGATTGTAAAATTAAATAAGACCACATAAGACACGGAAGAAAAGGAGACAAAAAAAAATCAAACCTATGCATAACTGCACAGCTCATTTTCACACTGTCTTAGATTAAGCTGAAAAGCACCCAGTGAGACCAAGTTGTTCAATTGTGAAGTGTTTTGGTGGTTGTTCCATGAACAGGGAGCCAAATGGGAGAAAACGGTCCTACCAAGATCATAGGACATCCAGGGTCCCTGGTAAAGGAGCTTTTTAGTGGAGCAAGGTTGGTGAGGTCATGAGGTAACTTGCCCACTATGGTTTTTCATGTAGAAAATAAACCACTGATACTGGCCTCTATCTTACACCAAGCGGTACGCGTGAGGCATGTATTTCTGCTACTTTCCGACCAACGCAAATACCATTAACTTGCCCAACGTCCAGTCCGCCTCAGAAGAGAACGCTTTTGTGCCAAATTGAGCGCCCATTGACGAGTTGGTCTGAAAATGAGATGTGGTCAAGTGCATCACTATCTTGAGACCGCTAAAAGTGCTTGTGCTATTGACTAACAAAAACCTGGTCTAAAGTCAGTTTTTGACTTGTCATTTCTAGGCGCCGTGTCAGATAGTATAATGCGTCTTTGCAGGTGAGTGCACAATGCTTGTACGCTCTGCTTGTTACATAATATCCATTGTAATGTGGGGAGAAAGAAGCCACTAGATGGCAGTATTTACATTTATTTTTGTTAAGCCAGTCTGGAGCTAAATTTTGGGCATGTCCTGTCCATGTCCTTCTATGGCGGTCGAGGATAATTTCAACTCACTAAAAGAGATGGTGTTAGTTGAAGAATTTAATAACTGTGTTAAGGATGATAAAGACCTACCTTAATGAGAAGCAAGCACTGAATTTGCTGCCAAATTTTTAGACGAATATGTTCTCACACATAAGTCCAAATTTCAGTCGAGCAGTAACAACGGATTGTCCAAATTTCAGAAGAAAGGTAACGGTGATACCCAAGATTCCTCACCCAAAGACATAGACAAATCTGGTGATGGTGCTCAGAAATCCAGTCACAGGTCTGATCAAAGTGTGAAAGCTGATAGTGACAAAAGTGGTCTACTTTGCAATTACTGCAAAAAATCTGGTCATTTTACAACTATCTGTTGGTTCATAAAAGCTAAGAAAGAAAAAGAAAAGGATACCAAACCCAATGCCTTTGTGAAGACAAGGTTAGAAACCCCTGTAGATGACCGATCTGCTGAATTGCCTGCTCCTTGTGGGGCTAAGAAGCCTGACACTGCTGACTGTGTGAGGGAGGAATTTCTTCCATTTGTGTCAGAGGGATTTGTGGCTCTGAATGAGCATTCTCCTCCAGTACCCATATACAGTTGTGCTCATAAGTATTCATACCCTTGGCATTTTTTGGGGTATTTCCTGTCTATTTCTTTCAAGATTCCATTTATTCTACAACAAATTACATAAAAAGGTTACAACAGGCTTTCACAAGCACAGAATATATATTTCTGACAAATGTCTTTCTTATTTCTGCTTTATTTCACAAATTTGCAAAACATTTCATATTCAGAAGTATTTATACCCTGATTTATTACACAAACTAATAATCAATGGCATAGCCTTTGTTTGCAATTACTGATTCAAGACTTCTCCTGTCGTGGACTACCGGGTTCCGGCACGTTTCCACAGGGATTTTGGCCCATTCCTCCTTTGAAATTCTCTCCAGGTCCTTCACATTGGATGGCTTTCTTGCACTGACCTTCACCTTGAGTTCCCGCCACAGATTTTTGATAGGGTTGAGGTCCAGGCTTTGGCTTGGCCACTCCAAAACATTGACTGCATTGTCCTAAAACCATTTCTTGACTTTTTTGGCGGTATGTTTGGGGTCGTTATCTTGTTGGAAGATCCAATGTTGCCCAAAACCAAGTTTCGCAGCAGACTTTCGGATGTTCTGCTGGAGGATCTCAATGTACTGTTCCTTCCGCATAATGCCGTCCACCTTAACGCGGTTCCCTGTCCCACTGGCCGAGAAACAGCCCCACAGCATTATGCTTCCTCCTCCATTTTTGACAGTTGGCGCCGTGTTCTCTGGTTTGAAAGCTTCACCCTTCTTTCGCCAAACGTAAGCAACATCTCTATGCCCGAAGAGCTCCATCTTCATCTCATCTGACAACAGAATCGACGACTAAAATGCCTTGTCTTCATTCAGGTGTTTTTTGGCGAAGTCCAGATGCAATCTTGTGTGGTTGGGTTTGAGGAGTGGAGTCTTCCGTGGTCAGCAACCATTGAGTCCTGCCCTATTCAATGTCCTCTGGAGTGTCTGTCTTGAGATACTGGTTCCCTTGTCACCGAGGCCATGCAACATCTCCTTGGTGGTGATACGGGGGTTAATGGTGGCGGCCTGTACCAAGACTTTGGCTTCCTTCCGGGTCTTTTCAGGTTCTTCACTGTGTGGAATGCTTTAAACTTCTTAATGATGCTCTGGACTGTGGCTGTATGGACCTGAAAACGCTTGGATATTGCTTTGTAGCCCAAACCATCCTTGTGTGCATCCACAATACGCGACCTCAGGTCCTAATTCAGTTCTTTCTGCTTGACTATAGTGGAGAATCTGGCGATGACTAGGAACTGACTTGACCTCACCAATCCCCCTCAATATATTGGGCCAAGGAAATTTCTGGAAACCAGCATGACTTAATTTGCTGCATAACATTGCAGGGACTAAAAGGACACATCTTGGGAGTGGCAAATTACTTGAACAATGAAAAACAGATGCCTTTGTACTTCAGGAGGACAAGGGTATGAATACTTTTTAACAGGGGTGGAATCAGAAATGTTATCATAAATGTCATAATCCCCATCAACCCAAATCAAATGTGCCTTGGATTGTTGCATGACAACTATGTCTCACTGAGTCTAGGTGTATTCCCCACCGTCCACGCCTAATTGTAGAAAAGAATCGAACATTACTAGATTTTTCAAGGGGGTATGAATACTTATGAGCACAACTGTATATCCTAAGGGATACCGGAGCTTCTCAGTCACTTTTGTTGATGGACTCCTTGGAGTTACGTGATGAGACCGCTTCTGGGGACTTTATACTTGTACAAGGTATTGAAGGGAGGACTGTATCTGTACCCCTGCGCTCTGTATTCTTGAAGTCAGATTTAGTTACAGGACAGATAAAGGTGGGACTTATGTCAAGTCTAGCTATTAAGGCTGTTTCTCTGTTGCTAGGCAATGACCTGGCTGGGGGCAAAGTAGGTCCCCCTGTTCATGTCACCTCACAGCCGAGCACTGAAGATGGCGATGAAGACCCATCTCTGTATCCTTCCTGTACAGTGACCCATGCTATGGCCAAGAAGGCTCAAGAAGAAAATGATGTGGTGCCGTCCATGACTCAGGTGGTTCGCCTCATGACTCTGTTTGGCCTACTATGGTTTCTCCGTTTGAGGAGTTATCAGAGACTTTTATCAGTTCTCTGTTCAGCCAGCCTGATGGGTCCCGTGATTCTGATCTGTCTGGAGTCTCTGTCCAGGAAGCGGTTGATTCCTTTGCTATTGTTGAGTGAACAATAGCAAGAGAAAGAGCCGCATAACAGTCTGTTAGACTATGTTAGCAAGTTCAAGGAAATTCTGACATTTAGCAGTATTTACCTTTCTTTTATTAGGCCCAGACTGGAGCTAGGTTTAGACATGTCCTGGGCATGTCTGGGGCAAGTCCCCGAAAAAAAGAGGTCTAAATTTTGGTGGGGTCTGCAAAAGAGTATATAAGGAAAATAATTGAGACAGTAAAGTAGTCGGAGAAATTGCAAGGAGAAGGATACATGTGACCAGACCTGTCATTCTGTTCAAGACCTGTGAAGCTTTTAGTGGATTTTTGCCTGTGTTAGAGTTTTTCCCTCACCCTGGACATCGCCAAGCAACCTACAAAAGGGACTGTAAATATTTTCTGTTTTTTTGGAAATCAGTCTTGGTCATTAGTTGTAGATATTAGATTAGTCATTATTGTTAGTTGTTGTCTTTGTTAATTAAATGTGTATAAGTTTTAAAAACTGTGTCTGTCATCCTTTGCTGTTGCTGTTGCTGTAGTGTTGTAAATGTAATAACAAATTGGGGCCATTACAATAGGCTAACGTTATGCATGAACAAGACATCCCAGGACGAGCAACTCAAGTGCCACTTCGCTTGCACGTAGTTATATTTATATATTTTATATATATTTCAATGACAAGCCTCAAGGTTTTCAATTTTTATCTGAGTCTCGAACTGACAATTTTCATTTTGGATTATCCTGGGCTAGGTCTACATTCTGCATGAAGAAAGTGCAGTTAAAACTCCAGCCAAGAGATATTTTTCTTTTCTTGGTTTATATTTTTACTCTAGTAGGTATATCTGTGGATCTCCTGAATAATTATCTTGTTCTTTTAAATTGTTAATGGGTTTGTGTTTTTGTTAATGTATGCTTTCTTACTAGTATTGTGGAAGTGACCAGTGCCAAGGATGTTTTTTTGTTCGTCATTGAAAACATTCTTACATTTTTTATTCTTGTGGTTAAGGTACACCGTATATTTGAATATCTCAAGGACCGTTTGTAGATCTCATGTGCATTTAGGTTTTTTTTTTTAATGGAGTTTTAATTTTCTTTTCAAATAAAAGCATGTTTTATTGTTGTGTAAGTGGTATGTTGTGCTGTGATATGGTTATGTGGCAGACAAAGATATCAGGTTTTTTTTCTCTTTATTCCACACGCATATTTTCATTCATGTAATTCAAGTGGATTTGTAATTCTCATTACTGTTTTTATCGTTCTTTTTAAAGAAAGAGATGTTTTGACAAAGATATGTTGTTAATTCTAAATGTATATTTCTTTTCTCTAATACTCAAGGTATATTTATGAATCTCATGAAAAATTCAAATTTTGGTTTGTTTGTGGATTTTTTTTTTTTAAATAAAGGCTTGTTTTATTGCAGTGGAAGTGTTTTTGTGATGAAGTCCAGTGACATACAAATATATACTTCTTTTCTCTTCACTCCAAATAATACAATGAAGAACATGTAACAACAGATCAGGCTACTAACTGTAAGTAAATATGTAAACCGGCATTCTCAACATATTCCAAATGTTTCAAGATCTTTCACTTTGTAAGAAATAAATAGCCTATGTGACATGCAGCACTAAAAATACCAAATATAAACACATTAGGGCTCCTCAAATAACCCTTTTCTGCAGATATAGACGCTTGCATCTTTGGAACTGCGAATTTAAGCATGCAGGTACTGTACTCGATCACTAGATAGCACCCCCTAATCAGTTATTGAATATTCGCAAGCAAGCAGAGTTCAAATGCGATTTTGAATATGGGGAAGTTCACTCCACTCCCTGTTTTTCAAGAGTTGCACAAATTAAACTCCTCAGCTAAGCCTGATGTGCAAACTGGTCAATATCCTTGCCCATAGTATTGATCCAGCAGTTTAAGGCCATGTACACACGTAGCCGGGTATTTTTAAAAACGAATATTTCCCCCCCTCCGTTTACTTTCCCACCTGAATTTTAATTTAAATAAGGATTTTTCACATTATTTTTTAGTAGCTATAGCAAGTTTCAAGTTTCCTTTGATTTATCATGATGTTCAATTTTGTAAATTATGGTCCCATATAGATTAGAATAAAGGATAAAGCCAGAATATTCTTTAGGGGTGTGGCTGTCCTCTGGTCCTCATCCGATACGGTCAGATCCAGAGCAGCAGTCCTCCCTGGAGCTTCAGTACACGCTCTTGTCCAATAGAAATCACATCCGGTTTCAAAATGACAACATGGCGCAATTCAAATGGCCAAAATTGAGACTTCCATTATGGTATGCTGAAACCAATGGGTGACGCCACGGTAGCTTCATCCATCTTTTTATACATTCTATGGTGTTTAAACGTTCCACAGTGTAATGTGAATATAGGCCACTAGATGGCAGTATTTACCTTTTTTTGTTAAGCTCAGACTGGAGTCATGTTTAGACATGTTTCCAGACATGTCTGGGACAAGTCCCCGAAAATTAAAAAAAAGAGGTCTAAATGTGGGTGGGGTCTGCAAAAGAGTATATAAGGAAAAGAATTGAGACAGTAGGAGTAGGAGAAATTGCAAGAAGATGACCAGACCTGCCATTCTGTTCAAGACCTGTGACGTTTCTTTTGTGGATTTCTTTGCCTGTGTTTGAGCATTTTCTTCATCCAGGACATCACCAAGCCACCCCACCAAAAAGGGACTGTAATTATTTCTGTTTTTTTTTATTTATCAATCTTGGTCTTTAGTTGTAGGTTGTTATTAGTCTTTGTCTTTGTTAAAAATTAAATGTGTTTTAGTTGTTAAAACTGTGTTTGTCATCCCTTGCTGTTGCTGTTGTGTTATAAATGTAATAACAAATTGGGGCCATAACAAATTGGGGGCTCAAGGTCCGGGATAGACCATTGTGTGAGTAATTTATTGAAAATCTAACATTCCAAATTGTGAAATTGTTTTTGTGAATTTTCCTAGATATATATTGACAACAGCAATGAATGATTTCTTGGCATCACCAACCGTAGGGGTTTTGAAGTCTTTTAAAAAGACAGAACTGCTAGAAATTTGCAGACAGTTGGAGTTGACAGAGGTAAAACCAGCCATGCGAAAAGCAAGACTGGCTAGAGAGATAGTTGAATATTACATTGATGAAAATGTGTTTGCACCAGGAGATCTGGAACAGTTTCCAGTGGAAAATCCAAATATAGAAATGGAACTTAAATTAAAAATGCTAGAGATTGAAAGGGAGGAAAGAGAAAAAGAAAGGGAATTTGAGAGGGAAGAAAAAGAAAAACAAAGGCAGTTTGAGTTAGAAAAATTAGCAAGAGAAGAAAAACAAAGAGAATTTGAGTTAGAAAAATTTGCAAGACAGAGAGATTTTGAATTAGAGAAATTCGATAGAGAAGAAAGACTCCAAATGGAGCAACTAAAAATAAAAATTCAAACTGAAAATAAATTTCGGGCTAGCCAGGAGGTAAAACTGGTGCCTCCATTTTCGGAAAAGGATGTTGACAACTATTTCCAGTGTTTTGAAAAGGTAGCAAAGAGTTGCCAGTGGCCAAAGGAACACTGGCCTCTGATGTTGCAAACTGTCCTCAAGGGTAAAGCTCAACAAGCCTATTCGGCTTTGTCTGCAGATGATTCCTCTGATTATGAGGTTGTCAAGAAGGTTATTTTGAGAGCTTATGAGTTGGTTCCAGAGGCTTACCGACAGAAATTCAGAGGTCTGAAGAAATCTGAAAATCAGACTTATATTGAATTTGCTAATGAAAAGCAGGTTTGCTTTGAGCGCTGGTGTACTTCTATGGAGGTCAAGGATGATTTCAACTCACTAAAAGAGATGGTGTTAGTTGAAGAATTCAAGAACTGTGTTAAGGATGATGTTAAGACCTACCTTAATGAGAAGCAAGCACTGAACTTGCAATCAGCTGCCAAATTTGCAGATGAATATGTTCTCACTCATAAGTCCAAATTTCAGTCTAGCAGTAACAATAAATGGTCCCAATTTCAGAAAAAGGGTTACGGTGATACCCAAGATTCCTCACCCAAAGACAAAGACAAATCTGGTGATGGTGCTCAGAAATCCAGTAACAGGTCTGATCAAAGTGTGAAAGCTGACAGTGACAGAAGTGGTCTAGTTTGCAGATATTGCAAGAAATCTGGTCATGTTACAACTAACTGTTGGTTCCTTAAAGCTAAGAAAGAAAAAGGAAAGGATACCAAACCAAATGCCTTTGTGAAAACAAGGTTAGAAACCCCTGTAGTAGATAACCAATCTGCTAAATTGCCTGCTTCTTGTGGGGCTAAAAAGCCTAATACATCTGACTTTGTGAGGGAGGAATTTCTTCCATTTGTGTCAGAGGGATTTGTGGCTCTGAATGAGCATACTACTCCTGTCCCCATATATATCCTAAGGGATACCGGAGCTTCTCAGTCACTTTTGTTGATGGACTCCTTGGAGTTACGTGATGAGACCGCTTCAGGGGATTTCATACTTGTACAAGGTATTGAAGGGAGGACTGTATCTGTACCCCTGCGCTCTATATTCTTGAAGTCAGATTTAGTTACAGGACAGGTAAAGGTGGGACTTATGTCAAGTCTACCTATAAAGGGTGTTTCTCTGTTGCTAGGCAATGACCTGGCTGGGGGCAAAGTAGTTCCCCCTGTACATCTTACTTCACAGCCGAGCACTGAAAATGGGGATGAGGACCCATCTCTGTATCCTTCTTGCGCAGTGACTCGTGCTATGGCTAAGAAGGCTAAAGAAGATGATGTTGTGGTGCCGTCCAGTACATTGAATAGTTAGGACTCAGGTGGTTCGCCTCATGACTCTGATTGGCCTACTATGGTTTCTCCGTTTGAGGACTTATCAGATACTTTTATCAGTTCTCTATTCAGCCAGCCGGATGGGTCTGGTGATTCTGATGTGTCTGGAGACTTGTCTCTGTCCAGAAAGCGGTTGATTGAGGAGCAAACTAATGATCCTGAAATTGGTGTACTAAAGAGGAGAGCCCTTCCTGAAAAAGAAATAGATGCAGTTCCAGTTGGGTATTATCTCAAGGATGGTGTGTTGATGCGGAAGTGGCGCCCTCCTGATATCCCTGCCAATGCAGATTGGGCAGTGGTCAGGCAAATTGTTGTTCCGAAGGTCTATAGGAATGAGATCTTAACAATGGCTCATAGTTTACCTTTAGGAGGTCATCTTGGTGTTAACAAGACTGTTGATAAGATCATGAAACACTTCTTTTGGCCTGGGCTTCGGAAAGACGTTTCCAACTTTTGCAAAACCTGTCACACTTGTCAGGTAGTTGGAAAACACCAGTTAGACCCACCTGTAGCTCCATTGCAGCCTATCCCAGCATTTGGGGAGCCATTCTCTAGGGTCATTGTTGATTGCGTTGGTCCATTACCCAAGACTAGATCTGGAAATCAGTACTTGTTGACAATCATGTGTGCATCTACCAGATTCCCTGAAGCCATACCTCTACGTAACATCAAGGCAGCTGCAATCTCGAAGGCTTTGATAAAGTTCTTCACGTTGTTTGGCCTTCCCAGGGAAATTCAGTCAGACCAGGGTAGCAATTTCACTTCAGGATTGTTTCAGCAGGTTGTGTATGAACTAGGTGCAAAGCAGATTCTTTCTAGTGCCTATCATCCAGAAAGTCAGGGTGCCTTAGAGCGGTTTCATTCCACTCTCAAGACAATGATGAGGACTTATTGTTATGACCATGAGAAAGACTGGGATGAAGGGGTTCATTTGCTGTTGTTTGCAGCTAGAGAAGCAGTGCAGGAGTCTACTGGATTCAGTCCATTTGAGCTAGTGTTTGGTCATGAAGTGAGAGGACCTTTGCTATTATTGAGTGAACAATGGCAAGAGAAAGAGCCGCATATCAGTCTGTTAGACTATGTTAGCAAGTTCAAGGAAAGATTGCGTGCAGCTTGTGACCTTGCCAAAGAGAACTTGAAATCAAGTCAGGGAAAAATGAAAACTTGGAATGATCATAAGGCTAGAAGCCGTGAGTTTAAACCAGGAGACAAGGTCCTTGTGTTGTTTCCCTTGCAGTCCAATCCATTGCAGGCTAGATTTCATGGTCCTTATGAAATTCTGACAAAACTCAATGATCTCAATTACATTGTGAAGACTCCAGATAGGAGAAAACCAAAACAATTGTGTCATATTAACATGCTAAAGCCTTATCATGACAGAAATGCTAGGGTTGCAGCTGTCACTTCAGATTCTCCAATGGTCGAAACGTGTGAAGATGAGGGGGAGTTTCAAGATGATGAACCAAGAATTAAAGCTGAAGTTCTTTCATGTAAATTGTCAAACACTGAAGTGTTGCAAAATCTTGATGTAAAACTCCAGCACTTAGAACCCTCACAGAGAGATCAGTTTGAAAGGTTGATCAAGAAATATGAGGATTTGTTTCCTGATGTTCCAAAGAGAGTTTCTATAGCCTCTCATGATGTAGATGTTGGTGATGCCAAACCAATAAAACAGCATCCATACCGGATGAATCCTGAAAAGAGAAAGATTGCTGAGAAAGAGGTTGAGTACATGTTAAAACATGATATTATCAGACCCTCCAATTCAGGATGGAGTTCACCCTGCGTGCTAGTTCCAAAACCTGATGGAAGTACTAGATTCTGTACAGATTATCGCAAAGTCAATGCTGTAACTAGAACTGATGTGTTTCCAATACCTAGGATTGATGATTGTATTGATAGTGTAGGGCAAGCAAAGTTTCTGACCAAGATTGATTTATTGAGGGGTTATTGGTGTGTGCCTTTAACTGAGAGGGCCAAGAGCATCTCTGCTTTTGCCACACTATCTGGATTGTACCAGTATGAAGTCCTACCCTTTGGCATGAAAAATGCCCCAGCCACGTTCCAAAGGATGATACAGTCTACAATCGCCGGATTGCCACACACGGGTGCATACATCGATGACCTGATCACATGGAGTGACTCCTGGGAAGAACATCTAAAAGATGTAGAGACGTTGTTCCAGCGCCTGACCCAGGCTAACCTGACTGTTAACCTGAACAAGAGTGACTTTGGTTGTGCTACTGTCACCTATCTTGGCTACGTCATAGGCCAGGGTAAGGTGGCACCCATAAATGCTAAAGTCCAAGCCATCATGGACTTTCCAGTTCCTGACAACAAAAAAGCTTTGCGCCGCTTCCTTGGAATGATCGGGTACTACTGCAAGTTCTGCAAGAACTTTGCTGAGATTGCTCTCAGTCTAACTAACCAACTGAAGAAAGGCGTAAAGTTCACCTGGGATGATGCATGCCAGAGAGCCTTCGATCGCCTGAAGTCTCTGCTGTGTCACTTCCCCGTGCTCAAATCTCCTGACTTCAACAAACCGTTCTCCATCGCGGTCGATGCTAGCGACCAAGCTTGTGGATCTGTGCTCCTACAGAGAAGTGACTCTGATGACATTGAGCATCCCGTGGCATACTTCTCCAGGAAGTTCAATCGCCACCAAAGGAACTATTCCACAATAGAGAAGGAACTGTTGGCTCTGGTCCTTTCTTTACAACACTTTGAGGTTTATGTTTGTACAGGACAAAAGCCAATGATTGTGTACACTGACCACAATCCGTTAATGTTTTTGAGTAAGATGAAAAACAAGAATCGGAGATTGTTGAATTGGAGTTTGATTTTACAGGAGTTTGACTTGGAAATTAAGCATGTGAAGGGTACAGACAATTGCTGATTGCTGATTGCTTATCCCGTGTTTGAATGTGTATATATATATCATGTGTTTGAATATTTTATGATATGTATATATAGACAAGTGTTCACTTAACCATTTTGTATTGAAAAGAAAAATTTTGCCTTTATGAGTCAAAATTTTTCCCTTTTGGAATGGAGGTGTAATGTGAATATAGGCCACTAGATGGCAGTATTTACCTTTTTTTGTTAAGCTCAGACTGGAGTCATGTTTAGACATGTTTCCAGACATGTCTGGGGCAAGTCCCCGAAAATTAAAAAAAAGAGGTCTAAATGTGGGTGGGGTCTGCAAAAGAGTATATAAGGAAAAGAATTGAGACAGTAGGAGTAGGAGAAATTGCAAGAAGATGACCAGACCTGCCATTCTGTTCAAGACCTGTGACGTTTCTTTTGTGGATTTCTTTGCCTGTGTTTGAGCATTTTCTTCATCCAGGACATCACCAAGCCACCCCACCAAAAAGGGACTGTAATTATTTCTGTTTTTTCTTATTTATCAATCTTGGTCTTTAGTTGTAGGTTGTTATTAGTCTTTGTCTTTGTTAAAAATTAAATGTGTTTTAGTTGTTAAAACTGTGTTTGTCATCCCTTGCTGTTGCTGTTGTGTTGTAAATGTAATAACAAATTGGGGCCATAACAAATGTAAGTGAAAAACATTGATTGGAAAACCATAAGAGCATACAAGCCTATGCGTATCAGCAAGCTTCAAAAAAAGGCCCTTAGAATTATTTATTGCGTTCCGTATGGAACTCATACAAATGATTTGTTTATTAAGGCAAAGCTTCTTAAATTACAGGATATAGTAAAATTCAACTCCTTGCAACTTGTCTACTTGGGATATAAAAATTACTTGCCCAAAAATGTACAAAACCTGTTTCTTCAGCGTGACTGTATGCAGCACACCAGAAGTAGGATGTTATTACAATCAAGCAA
This sequence comes from Gymnothorax reevesii, assembly GCA_029721435.1. Lineage (NCBI taxonomy): Eukaryota > Metazoa > Chordata > Actinopteri > Anguilliformes > Muraenidae > Gymnothorax > Gymnothorax reevesii. The sequence goes on from CM056574.1 coordinate 140,279,272, forward strand.
GGTCAGAACGACATGTAGGGAGCATTCCCTATCTGTGGCTGGAGTCAGGGCATGGAATGTACTTGATGATAATATAAGGATGGCTGGAGAGCTGAAGGTCTTCAAATATTTGTTGAAATGTGCATATCTGAGTAACTATAAACATGTTCAATCTTGTTAATTGTATCCTGTCACTGGACGCTTCAGACTAACCGTCCGAATTGACAGTCCTGGACATCGAGGATGTAGACGATGTATATATTACTGGATTCATGATAATGGGTCTGCTATCATTGATGTCTGGACTGCATTTGATTGACCTCAGGATAAAGAAAATCTGGAATGGCATGGCCACCTTTGTCAGAAAGCTCCAATTGGGCTTGACGTTAAGGAAGGCAACGATGGACTGGACAAACTGCGAGAAGTCATTACATCCGATAAGGGAAGGGTGAACCCAGGTGATGAAAATGAGGACTGATCAAGAGATCCAAGCATAGATCCGGTATCATTGCTTCCTCTCATCTACTCCAAATTAGCTGGAACAAATCAAATGATCAAGAATGGGGTTTCGGGATAATGTCGCTTTGGATCAAGAGTGGCACTTGAATCTAAGTTATATGTACACTCACTTAATCTGCAATTATAATTCTTATGATATTCATAAATTTCATGATCTTACTTTTTGATGTTAAAACATAGCGTACATGCACATTAACTCTGCTGTGATTTATAATCCATATGATATTTTAACCATAACCAAACGTTTTTTTCTGGAAGCTGGGGGCAGGACTCTGATAAGCGATTTCGCTTCCCCCGCGACCCTTTCGGTCATGATACATGTTGTGTCGTGTTGAAATTGTCATGAAATGGTTTACCTTCATGTCGAAATTAAAAAAAAAAAAAAAAAGCTTGGTAGTATCCAAGGGGGTAGGAATACACCCGGAAGTTGAAGCTCAATTGAGCGCTCTAGAAGATAGCAGATAACCAACTAGCGGTAGCTTCTCCTTTTTATCCCCCATTCATTTTGTCTGACTTTTGACTCAAATAACTTTGCACTAAAAACATTATGAGTACGATGCAATTCTACAACTGTAAGTGTTTTTTCTGAGTTTAGCCACATTTTTCCTCTTTATGAAGCTTAAATCTTGAATTATAAAGCATTAAATTGGGTAACCCATAAATAGCCAAATTTGGCATCTGCACAAAGGGGTTAATCGAATCACAATTATTTTATATTTTATTTGATATTCCACCTCTCGTATACTTATTACATATCATTAGAAAAATTCTTCAGAATAAATTCATTTTAAGATGGTCTTGGTTTTTCAGAATTTGAAAAAATACACAAAGTGGAAAACATTTTGTGAAGCATATCAAACGTGAGGTGAGAGAAATGATTGTAGCATTGCACGCAATTGATAAATTCAGCGAAGACTTGGCAAACACACTGAGATTAATTATGTGCTGAACAACATAAAGTTAAGGTCTGCAAAGTCATCATCCTCCATCTGACAATTGGTCTCACCCCCTCCCCAGTTACATACTTTGCTCAATTTGCAATCAAACAGTTGATTCGCTCAATTAAGCTTCACAAAATGTTCTCCACTTTGCGTAGCCTATATTTTTCAGCAGTGGTGGGCGGCAGGCAGAGAACAAGGAGGGCGATAAACATGTCTTCAAACTGCTTATGGATCTGTTTTCAGTCAATTTCCTTGGTAAAAGACACTGTAACTCTCCCCTCTCAGAGGTGTAGCTAATTGTCTTCCTTAAGACGAGAAATCAAACGCATCAGTTGAACACAAAAAAGAGCCCATTTCAATCATTTTCAGTTAAACAATGATTACGCACAGGTTTGACAACTTGCTTAGGATGTGACAAAATATAAAGCGGAACCACAGTGGTTTTTTTCGTGGAGAGTTGCAAATTAAGGCATGTGAATTAAACATTTGATAGAATTAATTATTCACTCGCCTAAACATTTCATTATAGGCCTAAGGGAAAGTAAAATGTTGACCAAGAACAATGATTGAAATCAAGTCACTAATCTCATCCTTTTCAAAGGATGTTTTCCGTCCACTCGGTTTGCAGTCCACCATCTGCCACTGTTCTTAAGCACTTAAAGATATTTCTTAATTAAATTATTTTAATAGGCCTAATACATACAAAAATCCCAGATGAGAGGTGGAATTCAGAGGTCTGCAGTTTATTCAGATTATTGACATTCTTTCAATCTAACACGGCAGCCTGGTTATGTTTCTTTGCTTCTCATTATTTCTTCTTTATCATTATAGGCCACATTTTGGTTTTGATTGGTCAGTTGCCTGAATAAATGGCTTGGTTGCAAGTTGGGCAAAGTACACGGTAATTATGCCAAAGTTATGGAGGCTGTCCAACCTCACTGGTAATTAGCGGACTTCAAATCAGTTTTCTTCCCGGAAGCATTTCAAATGATGGCATTAGGTATGTGTCATAGAAAAGGTAATAAGGAAGCTCATCTGCCTGCCTCATAGTGGCAGTTACTTTTCCTGCGCTTAAAATCATCTCAATTCAATTAATTGAGAAGCCCTAAAACATGATAGTAATATCTGTTTCGCATACAATTCTTACTCATTTCCCGGCCAATCTTTATATGAAAAATTATAGTCAAAATTTAACTACTAATCTGAAAATATTCAAATGTCCACTTAGCACTGGACTACCTAGACAGCGTCAAAAGAATGCAACTAGGGCACCGTACTGTTTTGCTGCACATTGTAATTACTTTCACACACGGCTTGCATGTCGTCATGCAGCCCCATCCTCTATTACACATGCTAAATAACCTACTTCTCATTCTATCTCCCCATTCTGGACTTGGGGCCCATTGTAACTTTAGACCCACATGAAAATCGATCTGAACTGACAAATGAACCCCTTAAACATATGCATCATCATCAAGACAGAATTCCAATTATGACGATTGTTTCACCATAAGCCATGTGATTCATGATCGTTCATCTCTGTAGGCTCTGTTGGGTGGATTTTTTTCATTACTCAGAAGGTAACATCAGTGCATGCATACTCCGAGAAAATAACCGGAAACAAAAAATATTTTTTCAATTTGTTTTTTATACTTTGACCTTATGTTACCTCACAAGGTCAAGTTTGAGTTGAGCTTGAGCTCTACTAGATCTTGTTGAGTCATTGAATCGGCATTGAAAAAAACTTGGTTTGATGACAAGTACATGAAAATCCATGGGTGACAAAAATGGTTGATGCTGAGTGACCAAAGTGGGGAGCTTTGGGGTGATCAAAGTGGACAAAACTGGTGAGGTGTGACAAAAATGGTTAATGTCGGGTGACAAAACTGGTGAGGTGTGACATAAGTGGTACGGGTGACAAAATTTGGCTCTACAAACAATTGATAAGCAAGTTAGTTACTACACTCCATCTGCAGTGGGTAACTCCCCCTACCCACTGCAAGCCTTGTACTCTTTCATAATAATGGCCACTAGGTGGCAACCGCAAGTCGACGACGACTGAGGACCAATCAGCGCCGAGCTTACAAATGCGTCGCCAGCAGCAGACGGAATGGCGGAAACCACGTGTAAACAGTAAACAATCCGCGATGATCATGGCAGAAAAGACTCCCAAAAAAAGGGTATACCGTTGTGCGGAAAGGGCTTTCATGCTTGTGCGTGGTATGTCAGGGCGATATAAGATTAGGAACCACGTGGGTCGCCTGGAGCGAATGACAAACGATGTGTTAGATTCTCAGCTTAAAGCAGGATGAGTGCGCTGATTGGATGGTTGTGATCATGTGACCTAGTGGCCATTATTATGAAAGAGTACTAAGGTTTGCAGTGGGTAGGGGGAGTTACCCACTGCAGATGGAGTGTAGTTAGTTACATGACATGTTGTATCATTAACAACTATTACAATCATTATGTGGTCTGATGCCCATCAAACAATTTAGGGCCATACAAATCAGACTTGGAAATGCCTTGCTCAGTTTCTATGTAGTCCAACATCCCGCCAAGTTCCTACTTAAACAACAGTGAACACAAAGAATTTGTGAAGAACTTTCTTTTTTTTTTTACCCCTTCCAGAATTTATAGCACTGCAAAACTCTAATTTCTCCATTATTAAAAGCTTTCTTATAAATGTAAAATCTCAGAATCAGTGACCACTCTATCTTCGAACAAAAACTGAGTGCAAGCTCTGAACTAACATCCAGTTACCGACTGGATCACGTCAGCGAAATGATCTGGAAACATTAAATCAGTGGCAAGTGTGCTTTTAGTGTGCTTTTTCCTTGACTGCATTTTTTTTTTTCTTTTTCTTTGACTTTTTTTAAATTGGGCATCTCAGATCCTACCCAAATCTGGATTCCCCATTTGGAGAACTATGTACAAGACTTGCTCATACGCGACCCCTTGCTGCCAACTCAGGAGAGTGAAGACAGTTTGCGGCTTTCCTCCTAAGCATGCGCCTTCCAGCCTGCTGCTTCTTATGCACTCATTGGTTGAATCCTCGCAAGTTCAGAATGAGGGCAGAGGATATCTGAACATGAATAAGCTTAGAATCTTTCTGATGAGCACGCGGCTGGCCAGCAGGAGGTCCTTAAGCAACAAACGAAGCGACCATTTCTATATACCCTTCCTGGCAGACCCTTCCCAACTTGCATCCCTGTAGGGCTATGGCCAATTGTGCACTTATCTGTAAAAGCTGCTGACCACTGCCGGTTGGTACAACTGGGGCTCGAATCCGCACTGTGATAGTCACCGCTGCTTTGCAATGCAACGTTTTAAACTGAGCGAGCTATCCGACAGCTCTCTCTTTGACTGCATTTTCTGTGATGTTAAGATGCTGAGAAAGGCTGCTATACCCTAACAAATCAAAATAGCCTCCTTTGCTACAGAGTACTCCTTGGATATTTGAGTCATCATATTTCTCCCATAAATCTCAACAAAAAGGAAAAAAAGCAAGATATTTCCCATCACATCAAGAGAAAGTATGCAGCGTAACCACCAATTACAAAAGCAGTTATCTAACATAAGTTTTATGGAGGCCCAACATATTTATTTGATGATGAAATCCTGAAAGATTAACAGGTAAAGAATGTTAACTGTCCTCGACTGAAATTTATTTAGCTTTGCAGTCGTTTAATAACAAGAAAACTTTCCTCTCGATAAAGAAATCTATCACCCCGCCCTGATTATAATTGCCTTTCTTTCATTAGATTGAGACAACTGAACTGATAATTTCGCCGTAGGCTCAGTTTCAATTCCCAAAAAATACTGAGTCCACACAGGCTTGGATGCAACTGCTCCCTCTGTGTTTTTATCATTAGTGGGCAGGTTGAGCTGCCGGGTGGCTCACACAGTAAAGGCACTGCTCTGCAGTGCAGAGGTGATCACCACGTCGCGAGTTCGAGCCCCGGCGTACCCACCGGCAGGGCTCGGCAGCTTTTTCAGAGTAGCGCACAATTGGCTATCGCGCTACAGGGTTTCAAATTGGGAATGGACTGCCGGATTTGGGTATGTAATAACAGCTTTGTTCATTGCTCCAGCGCCTCCTGTTGGCCAGACGGGCGCTCATCAGGAAGACTCCGGGTTGGTTCACGTCCGGGTATCCTCCGCCCTAGTTCTGAACTTGCGAAGATTCAACCAATGAGTGTACAAGAATCAGTGGCAGACAGGCACGTGCTTCGGAGGAGAGCCATGAACTGTCTCACTATCCTGAATTGGCAGCAAGGGGTCGCATACGAGCAAGCTTTGTACATAGTTCCCTAATTGGGCATTCCAGATTCGGGTGGGATTGGAGATGCCAAATTTAAAAAAAAAAAAAAAAAAAATTAGTGGGCAGGTTTTTCAATCAGCAAATGTTTGAAATGTGTTCATTTTCCACAGCCTTCACAGACCGCATCAAATAACCTCCACACACTCACGAAACCTGCTGAGTTCTGGCAGAGTGGACAGTGTAACAAAATGTGTGGATACAACTTCGTTAGCCTGCAAGCCTGTTTGTCTTGTTTATTCTGTGCGCTGCTCTGTTTGCTTACAACAATAGTTACGCAACTACGGCAGAGAGAAACAGTTTAGATTAAACCGTTGACTGCCCATGAATTGGACTAACCTGCCAACTGTGGCTGCACTAACATTATATTGGACAGGGGCATGTTACATTTACAACACTGCGTTTCATTCATTTTCCCCATTTATTGAAAGTTGGTTGGGATATTCTTGCCAAGTTCGCAAGTCCTTACCTATCTCTATGCCTATGGCATCGACAAATTTATGTGTCTTCAGCAGTACAGGCAAATAAGAACAGGAAAGGTAAAAATATATGCTTGTGCTTAAAGGTCCCCTATTATGCTGTATTTAGTTGTTTAAAATATGTCCAATGGTCCTTTAAAATAATGTTAAGAATTCAGTTACCAAAAAAAAAAAAAAACCACACACATCCAGGCCTAGCGAGACCTCTTCTCTCACCCTGTCTGTGCCGGCCTGTGTTCCGGGTGGCTCGTGGGACGCAGCAAATGAGTGAGATATAGACAGGCCGGCTCCAAAAGTTAACAAAAGTTTATTTAACATAAACAATAAATACTACAATAGCGTGTGGAAGTCAGTATTGGTGTGGTGGGTGAGGGTGCATGGATGTGTTGGATGATATGAGGTGCATGTTGTCAGTGCAAAACAGAAGACAAACGCAAAAAGAAAAGGCAGCATGGCTTGAGGAGGGGACCGGCAGGAACGCGGCAACAACCACCTCCACCCCAACTACTACTGCAACTGCGATTTCAAAGCGCATGATGACTGGGCAGGTGGGGTTAAGTAGCCTGGGAACACTGGCCAGGGGTTCCCAGTTACTTGATACCATCTCAGCTCCACTAAGCTGAGGACCGGCAAGACAGAGCATACACACACAGTACCACAAGAGGACCCTGGAGCCCTCTCAGCCTGAAACACGAGCCGTTTTGAAATGGGCGGGGAGGCTACACCAATGATGCGCTGATCTGATTGGCTGCCTAGCCTCTTGGATTCCAGGGGAAGATGTATTGAAGGTGCATCTACTGAAAATGTCTTGCAGCAAGATGCCGCAGGATACCTCTAAAATCCATGCCTGTTCAAAATCTGTTCAAATCTGTTTTAGCAATGAGGGGGACCTCACAATATTCGCCACGTGTTTTTAATATTGTGGCTGATACGGGTAATTCACAAATGTCTGCTCTCAGTTTTATTTATAACGTAGAATACCTTCCAACCTTTTTTCTGATTTGGGGTTGTAAAACCCTATGATGAAGTGCGTACTTTTTGCAGTGAATTCTCAATTGCAAACTGCTCCGAAACCCTGATCAGTTTTTCAAATTGCCGTTTTGTTACCCATTTTGCTCTTCATCTGTGTGCAGGAGGGGGACAGTCTTTGGAAAGATTTCCCCTTAATCAAAAGTCTCCTGATCTACTGTTTAAATGGTGGGAGAAAAACAACCTCATACATTTATATTTTGCCAGACAGTACTAGAATTTCTAATGGGAACAAATTAAAAAGGTCAGATGTAACAAAACAGAGCCAAGTTTGGCATAAAAACTAAAGTACAAAACCCAAAACTAGTGAAGTTGGCACGTTATGTAAATCGTAGATAAAAACAGAATACAATGATTTGCAAATCCTTTTCAACTTACGTTCAATTGAGTACACTGCAAAGACAAGATGTTTAATGTTCAAACTGAGAAACTTTTTTTTTTTTTTGCAAATAATCATTAACTTAGAATTTAAAGGCAGCAACACATTGCAAAAAGGTTGGCACAGGGGCCTTTTTACCACTGTGTTACATCGCCTTTCCTTTTAACGACACTCAGTAAATGTTTGGGAATGTAGGAGACCAATTTTTGAAGCTTTTCAGGTGGAACTCTTTCCCATTCTTGCTTGATGTACAGCTTAAGTTGTTCAACAGTCCGGGGTCTCCATTGTCGTATTTTACGCTTCATAATGCGCCACACATTTTCAATGGGGGACAGGTCTGGAGTACAGGCAGGCCAGTCTAGTACCCGCACTCTTTTACTACGGAGCCATGCTGTTGTAACACGTGCAGAATGTGGCTTGGCATTGTCTTGCTGAAATAAGCAGGGGCGTCCATGAAGAAGACTTTGCTTGGATGGCAACATATGTTGCTCAAAAACCTGTATGTGCCTTTCAGCATTAATGGTGCCTTCACATATGTGTAAGTTGCCCTTGCCTTGGGCACTAATACACCCCCATACCATCACAGATTCTGGCTTTTGAACTTTGCGCCTATAACAGTCCGGATGGTTCTTTTCCTCTTTCGACCGGAGGACACGACGTCCACAGTTTCCAAAAACAATTTGAAATGTGGACTCGTCAGACCACAGAACACTTTTCCACTTTGCATCAGTCCATCTTAGATGAGCTTGGGCTCAGCGAAGCCGGCGGCGTTTCTGGGTGCTGTTGATAAATGGCTTTTGCTTTGCATTGTAGAGTTTTAACTTGCACTTGCAGATGTAGCGATGAACTGTAGTTACTGACAGTGGTTTTCTGAAGTGTTCCTGAGCCCATGTGGTGATGTCCTTTACACACTGATGTCAGTTTTTGATGCAGTACCGCCTGAGGGATCGAAGGTCACGGGCATTCAATGTTGGTTTTCGGCCTTGTCGCTTACGTGCAGTGATTTCTCCAGATTCTCTGAACCTTTTGACGATATTACGGACCGTAGATGATGAAATCCCTAAATTTCTTGCAATAGCTCGTTGATGAATGTTGTTTTTAAACTGTTCAACAATCAGCTCACGTATTTGTTCACTAAGTGGTGACCCTCGCCCCATCCTTGTTTGTAAATGACTGAGCATTTCAGGGAAGCTGCTTTTATACCCAATCATGGCACCCACCTGTTCCCAATTAGCCCGTTCACCTGTGGGATGTTCCAAATAAGTGTTTGATGAGCATGCCTCAACTCTCTCAGTCTTTTTTGCCACTTGTGCCAGCTTTTTTGAAACATGTTGCAGGCATCAAATTCCAAATGAGCTAATATTTGCAAAAAATTACAAAGTTTACCTGTTCAAATATTAAGTAACTTGCCTTTGCAGTGTATTCAATTGAATATAGGTTGAAAAGGATTTGCAAATCATTGTATTCTGTTTTTATTCAAGATTTACACAACGTGCCAACTTCACTGGTTTTGGGTTTTGTAGAAAATCTGTTTGAAATCCCATTTCCACTGTCCAGTATGGCAGTGGATCTTTGATTTTGTGGGGATCTTTACTTTCCAAGGCACTGGATTAATGGCCCTTATTTTAAAAAGATGTATTATGGATCCAATCTGTTTTGTTCCAGACAGGGAACCAGATGCAGATTCAAGGTAACTAAGTATCTATTAACTGGAATATGATATTAGAAGAGGGAAAGAGGGGAGCAGTCCAGCTAAGTTGGTAATGACTGGCCCAGGCCAGTGTCCATCGCTGGGCTGAAGCCAGGCGGTGAATCCCTCTTGTGGCACCAGGACTGCTTGACAGTAGAACTGAAGGGTCTAGCAGGGATGTACTCCCAATCCTGGAGACTAATGAAGTCTTGAGAAGTCTTCCCAAAGAACTGACTCAGAGGAACAGGCAGGAACAGATGATCAACAAGGACACGGTCGCAATCCTAGAAACCGACTTTGAGGCTTAGGTGTTTGTTCCAATTAATTCGACTCCAAAGAGTAATTCTGGCATTCTTTATATTTATAAAAACAATATTACATTTATTATTTTTTTTAAACATGATAAAAATAAAATAAGTTTGGGGAGACTATGGACGAGGACTGTCGGTCGGCCCCGAAGAGATTCTGGCAAACCGTTCGGCGCCTCAGGTGGGGAAAGCAGTACCCTGCCAACACTGTTTCCAGTGGAGGTGGGGAGCTGCTGACTTCGACTGGGGATATTGTCGCCTGGTGGAAGGAATAATTCGAGGATCTCCTCAATCCCACTGATATGCCTTCCGTAGAGGAAGCAGAGGCTGGGGACCCAGAGGCTGATTCATCCATCACTCGGGCTGAAGTCACTGAGGTAGTTCGGAAGCTCCTCGGTGGCAAGGCACCGGGGGTGGATGAGATCCGCCCTGAGTACCTCAAGTCCGTGGATGTTGTAGGGCTGTCTTGATTGACACGCCTCCGCAGCATCGCGTGGCAGTCGGGGACAGTGCCTCTGGACTGGCAGACCGGGGTGGTGGTCCCTCTATTTAAGAAGGGGGACCGGAGAGTGTGCTCCAACTAAAGGGGGATCACACTCCTCAGCCTCCCAGGTAAAGTCTATTCCAGGGTGCTGGAGAGGAGAATTCAGCCGATAGTCGAACCTCGGATCCAAGAGGAACAATGCGGTTTTCGTCCTGGTCGTGGAACACTGGACCAGCTCTATACCCTCCGCAGGGTGCTTGAGGGTGCATGGGAGTTTGCCCAACCAGTTCACATGTGTTTTGTAGACTTGGAGAAGGCATTCGACCGTATCCCTCGTGGCATTCTGTGGGAGGTGCTTCGGGAGTATGGAGTCCGGGGCCCTCTACTAAGGGCCTGCGGTCTCTGTATGACCGGAGCAGGAGCTTGGTTCGCATTGCCGGCAGTAAGTCAGACCTGTCCCCGGTGCATGTTGGACTCCGGCAGGGCTGCCCTCTGTCACCGGTTCTGTTCATTATCTTTATGGACAGAATTTCTAGGCACAGACAGGGGCCGGAGGGAGTCCAGTTTGGGGACCACAGGATCTCATCTCTGCTTTTTGCAGATGATGTTGTCCTGTTGGCTCCTTTGAACCAGGACCTTCAGCATGCACTGGGACAGTTTGCAGCCAAGCGCGAAGCGGCTGGGATGAGAATCAGCACCTCCAAGTCCGAGGCTATGGTTCTCGACCAGGAAAAGGTGGCCTGCCCCCTACGGGTTGGAGTAGAGCTCTTGCCTCAAGTGGAGGAGTTTAAGTATCTTGGGGTCTTGTTCACGTGTGAGGGTAGGATGGAGCGTGAGATTGAGAGACGGATCGGTGCAGCAGCAGCAGTAATGCGGTCATTGTACCGATCTGTTGTGGTGATTTCGGCTCAGCTCTCGATTTACCAGTCAATCTACGTTCCTACCCTCACGTATGGTCATGAACTTTGGGTCATGACCGAAAAAACAACATTGCGGGGAGAAGCGGCTGAGGTGGGTTTCCTCCTCAGGGTGGCGGGGCGCTCCCTTAGAGATAGGGTGAGGAGCTCTGTCATCCGGGAGGAGCTCAGAGTAGAGCCGCTGCTCCTCCACGTCGAGAGGAGCCAGCTGGGATGGCTCGGGCATCTAAATCGGATGCCCCCTGGACGTCTTCCTGGGAAGGTGTTCCGGGCATGCCCCACAGGGAGGAGGCACCGGGGGAAGAAACTGGACTCGCTGGAGGGACTATGTCAGGAACAGGAGGAAGTGTCCAGGGAGAGGGAAGTCTGGGCATCTTTGCTTAGACTGCTGCCCCCGCGACCCGGCCCCGGATAAGCGGAAGAAGATGGATGGATGGATGGAATAAAACCACAAGAATGGACAAACAGCAAGCTCAGAAATGTATGAAAACCAAATTGCCAAATAAAAGGACATGACACAAATCAAAAGGAAAAACAGGTAGATGCAGGGAAAGCAGAAAATAAGTCAAAATGACATTGCAGAGCTGCTGATTTCACAGTATGCTTAATGGTTCAATTTCTCATAAAGTGCTTGACAGCAATGAGAAACACTCCTTTAGAAATAATGTCAATCGTGTCAAGTGAAAAATCTAAGTTTGAAATATTTTGTGGCTGTGGGCCTAAGTGTTGATAGTGATTAACAGTATTATACTCCATGCACTTGTGATATTTTAGTGTGGAGCATTATGTTTATAGCTACCATCATGCTCTCTCACATTTTTATGTCAGATGGCGCATTTCACCTTTGTTAAGGTGAACACCCATACCATTGCACCTGACAAAGGAACTGGCTTAAGAACAGGAGTTGGTCCCCAGGCGCTGCTCTGTGGCTGCCCACTGCTCCTAACAATAGGGTTTAAATGCAGAGGGCAAATTACCCCATGGGGTTCAATAAAGTGTATTTTAATCTCAATCTTAATTTTAATCTTAATTCATGTTCATGCAGGCAGTTTTTCTGACTATTTCATGTTGTAGTGTGTATCATTTGCTAAATCTTTTTCTCCTTGCTACAAATTATTATTGTAAATGTATTTTCAAATCAATTTTTTATTTATTTTAATTTTTCTGTTGTTGTCGACCGGTCACTGTTCATTTCCTTGGCTCTGAAATAACCACAGTAGTATACCCCTTCACGTTCTGCTTTGGAGGCAGCTTTGTCCTGCACTGGCAGATTGTTCTCCAGATTTGATCTGCAATGTCATAAGCAGCTCCTTTATGCTGGGTGTACACTAGAGTTGCCAAATCTTTTAAGATCTTAAAATTGCGGGGGGCTGCACACATAATGATAATCCTTGCCGATTTTAATAAACAAGCTGTGCACGAATTTGGCCAAGAGGGACTCTGCACACTACAGCTCCCAACATCCTTATCTTCCAAGATTTCACAAAAACTTGCAAGATCAAACGTGAATTTGACGTAATTTTCCCTTTCCTGGGCACAAGATTTTTCTGAGTCCAGTGCAAGCTTTCTAGCGTTAATGCAAAACAAAGTTGTCTCCAGCTGTCTGTTAGGGCTCTTTTAACGTTTGCAGGTTTGTTTTGCCAAAATGCCAGATAGTTGTGCTATAGTCTGAGCTGTGAGGGGGCTCTAACATAACATAACGTTAGGGGTGAAGATAAATAAATAATAGCTTCAACTTGGAAGTGTCGGAGATGGCTGCGGTATTGCAACAAAGTTTCAATATTTCAGCTGCTTGTTTATGAGCAACGCTGCCACTTGGCAGCAGTAACTTAGCTCGAAAACAAAACTAGCCATACTTGACATAATGCCCTGGTCATCCCCAAACATCCAATAATATCCAACATTTTGGATATTATAGGGGAGGTCCCGATCAGGTCGCGATGGGCCACATTCGGATCTGTAACCTCTGCACACTAACAGATAATTGGGACGAATATTGTGGCCGAATTTGGATTGTTCTCTGATTCTTGTGAAGGCCATTTCGGGGCAAAATCTGACCCGAATTTCCTGTAGTGTGCAACCAGCCTTTTCTGACTGTATTTAGTAAATGAAAACAGAGCCCTTGACTTTCATGTGATGATCAGATTTTTAGAAGAAATACCCAAATTGACAATAAATTGATGCTTCCGAGACTGGCAAGTCAAAATATATTTCTCAAAACCTGATTCACAGGACTGTAAAATCAGAGAAATAAAAAACTAAAGATGGACTATAAAAGTAAAAATAATTAAAAGATAAATTAATTCCCTGGGCCTGAATAACACAGCAGCTGGCAAACACAGAAAGAGAGATGGAAAAACCCACACACACAATGAGAACATAGCACAAAAAACAAAATTTTGAGAAAAGTACACCACATATGGCTTTATTAAATTTAAACAGCTTAAAAGTTGCTCTATCAGCTGATATTATTTTCCCTGAAAACCTATTTTTTTATTAATATACGGTATTTGAATAATTAAGGCCATAAATGCAAAAGTGGACAAAACCATTGCTTTTGCAGCTTACCACCTAATCGAGTGGAGAGACATTGCTTATGCTAAGTTCTTGAACGAGAGAACCAATTTGAGTCAAACTTACAATAAAACTCCCTTGTGGTTACTTCCCTTATGTCTTCACTGCAAATAGTTTCCTCTACCTTGCTTTTCCTGGGATCCATTCCTGCCCTAGAGAACCACTGATCAAGGTAGACTTAAAACTGCTGTATTTAAACTTGGTACACTGCAGTGCTGGGTCTGACATGAGCAGTATAATGGCACTGCACTCCATTCTGCTGGCACAGACAGTCCTCTGGGCTGCAGCACAGACCCCAACATGCAGAATACTGGGGAGGACAGCGAAGCCAAGCTTCTATCAGAATGGAGATATCAATATTGGGGGGGTTTTTTCCTTGCACTCTGAAACCAAAAAAATTAGCATTAAGTACACAAGGAGACCAGATTTGATGGAATGCATACGGTAAGATGAATGCAGATCCAGCATTTACAATCTACATATAAGAGTTATTTGAAAGTGATTATTATTTATTCTCATTATTAGAACTTTATATATTCTTTATTTCGTGATTAAGAGCTTCAGTGTGTCATATCATAATTTGTTGAATGAGCTTGAAATGAGAATGAAACTTGAGATTGACGAAGGGACATTGATCAAACAGTTAGCTATATCATAATTTTCAACTTTTTTCAATCGTACGAGTGACTAAACTAAGTCGATATCAAAATCTCACATTCTGCAAAAATCACGTCACTAAAATGTTTCATGCTATTTCGCCAGCTCTAATATTTTTTCAATAAAATGAAATATGATCACAATTCCGCAAAATTCAGCAAATTAAGAAAAAGACAAGTGATATGAAAAGTCAGTTCACCCTCAACTACATGAAAATCGAACCAATACTCATTATTTTCTGCTTTTCCTTTCAAATCTGATGACTGAAACAGTGTGAAGAAAAAATGGCGCAGGGGCAATTTAGGGCTAATACTATTGTTACGTGTTGCAATGTAATAATGTGAAATAGAAGTAAAATAGGGAGATAATCAGGTGATGGTATTAAAGGGGCCTACACAGGAGCTCTACTTACCCAGGAGCAAAGATAGGTTGAGGCTCACCAATTTTCCAGCTGATGCATCAACTTATGAGCCATCATTTTGAGAATCTTTTTCCCCTAAGACAGATCAGGGCATTTCACCCTCAACATTGCATAATATAATAAAAAATAAAAAGGAATCGTGTGTAAAGGGTCAATCTTGGTGTGTAAAGGGCAAGGCTAAAAACCACTTTTGAAAGCATGTGATCACCAATGCCTCAGATACCAGTCTTAAGAACTGTCATGCAACTGTAACGGATGTCAAGACACGGGCTCAGAAATACTTTTCAACCCTTGTCTGTCAACACCATTCCTCACTGCATGCATCGTAGCAAGGTAGAACATTTCCCCTGCGTAAGTTCTCAGGACTGAATACAACAAGGACAACCCAGCTGTTTTTAATGTAAGGCCCAAAAGCTAGCGGCTGTCATGGTTTGGGGATGTGTCAGAGTACATGACATGGGTATCTTTCCATTTCTGAGGGCACCATTCATGCACAAAAATATATACAAATTGTGGAGTGACATACGCTTCCATCTAGAAGTCCTCAGTTCCAGGGAAATCCCAGCATTTTCCAGCAGAGTGTGAGTGCGAGCTTGACCAGCCTGCAGTCCTGATCTTTCTCTGATTGAAAATATATGACAAGTTATAAAGCAAAATATACAGCTATGAAGACTCCATAAGATTACACAGCTGAAGACCTGTATAGTGGAAATAAGAGGAATATTTGGCTTGCCGGACTTAAATAACAAGTGTCTTCAGATCCCAACCTTTAAATGAGTATGATTAAAAGAGAGGGAA
The DNA here is from genome assembly GCA_029721435.1 of Gymnothorax reevesii. Classification (NCBI taxonomy): domain Eukaryota; kingdom Metazoa; phylum Chordata; class Actinopteri; order Anguilliformes; family Muraenidae; genus Gymnothorax; species Gymnothorax reevesii. The sequence continues at coordinate 140,294,765 of CM056574.1, forward strand.
GGTAAATTTGCACAGTGGTGAACAGTTGACTATGCCAAATTTTTTGGACTTTCTTGATGCTGTCACAATATATATTTTCAATAGGTCAAGGTCAAAGTTGATTTATATCAGTAGCACATTTAAAACAACCTGGTTGCCCAAAGTGCTGTGCAAAGTATAAAATTCAATGTAAGGTAAAATAACAAATTTGAAATAAATGAATAAATAAATGTCATCAAAATTAAACACAAAAACAAACATATGAGATAAAATTAAATTAAAAACAACACTAAGAAATCATGAATTAAAAGCCAGGGCAAAGTATTGGGTCTTGAGTTGGAATTTAAAACTCTCAAGGGACTGAGCAGTTCTAATACAAAATGGCAAACCATTCCACAAAATAGGAGCAGCCACAGCAAAGGCTCTGGGTTTTGAGCCTGGATCTTGGAGGGTCTTAGAGAAGTTTATTTTTTCACGTGATTGTCCTGGCTGGAACATGTGGGTGCAGAAAATCAGCCAGGTATGATGGTCTCAGCCCATTAAACTCCTAAAAACCAGCAATAAAATTTCAAAGCTGACAGGAATCCAGTGTAGAGATGCCAGCAAGGGAGTAAAGTGGTCACAAAAACTCTTTCCAATCAACAGGTATTCAGCTGCATTCAGAATCAGCTGTAGGCCACAGACAAATGACAGACCTAGACCATAGTACGAAGAATTACAGTAGTCTAATCAAAAAGTGATGAACAAGCGGACAACTCGCTCAAATTCACAATGCGGGAGGTATGCCTTTACCTTCCCTAGGCTAGTTTTGACCACTGAGCTTAACTGTCTATCAAATTTTAAATTGTCAAAATACACTCCACAATTTTTGAGAAAGGGCGGCTGTAAGAGGGTAAAGGACCAAGGGCACAATCAATAAGTAACTAAATTCCATATCAGAATATTAAATAATGCCTTGTTGTACTACAAACCCAAATCAGAAAAAAATTAGAACAATATGTTAAATTAAAACAAAAATTAAAGGCAGTGATGAAGGCAGTGTAAATGATTTAGACCTGTATAATATTGAAAACAATACAAAATAATTTTAACACATTATTTTAAGACAAAATAAATTTTAGTGATTCTTAAAACAATTTCAGTTTTGTCTCTAGCGACAAGTCTTTAAATAAATTGGGTCAGTAAAAGCATTTATCGCTTTGTAATATTGCCATTCCATCTCACAACACTTCATTAACGAGACACCAAGAGATTAAGAGTGTCAGTGATTATGCATTACAAAATGCAACAATTTCTCTACTGAAGATAAATCTGGACTGCAGGCAGGCCAGTCAAGCACCCCCTCCCTCCTCTTTCATCGCCATGTTTTTGCACTGCTTGCAGAGTGCGGTTTTGCATAGTCCAGTTGAAATATAAAAAGTGCATTTTCCACACCCACTGAATTTATTCCAAGTTGGGATTGTATTTTCAGACTGGGTGAAGTGACTTTTCAAATCAATCCATTTTAATTTAAATTACGCTTCCCATGATTTGACGACTTTTTTGGATTGGGGTAGTATATCTCGATTTCCAATCAATTTCCAATCATTTTTTTAAAGTAAATTGTTTGGCATTAACTTCCATAAAATTATGGGTCAGTGAGGTATGTTATTTCACGACGAACTGCAACAAGAAAATTTGTACTATTAAGAACTCAGATTAAATCTGGGTAAAGTGCGCTGTGTATGGGGAAATATTGAATATTTTAATTGCAGTTTTGTATTATCTGATGTTATAGACTTGTGTATCTGTTGATGTATTAAAAAGACAATTCAATAAGTAATTATTATAATCAAAATTTCTAGAGTAAATCCCAGAGGCTACAAAGCGGCCCAAACCATGATCTTTGCCATTGAAGAAATAAATAACAGAACTGACCTCCTCCCAGGCATATATCTTGGATATGGGATATATGATTCCTGTGTCTCTACAATATTTTCACTAAAAGCTGCCATGGCTCTGATGAACAGCTATGAGGAAACACTGTCCAACCAATCATGCTCTACCCCAGCAGCCGTGCAGGCAATTATAGGGGCAACCACTTCAACTAACTCCATTGCCATCTCATCAAATGTTGGATCATTTCAAATTCCAGTGGTATGATTTCCATTTCACCTCAACACATACTTTCAAACAATATTTGGTCTAACAGCATATAGTGTTCTACATGCAACATTCTATTTACTTTTATTGGTGTAAATGCTGGAAGCATCCGCAACATACAGTATGTTCTTCAATGCCCAAACTTTGGTTTTTGTTATTTTTCATTCATGTATTTTTGTCAAAATATTTGTCTTTTAAGTACATCTTTACTATTCAAAAAATTTGTGAAACAAAGTATAGTCTATTGATTATTAGCCATTAGAAATGCAAAAAATGCCATTGAAATGAATGTTGGAATGTTCAAATCTGATATACCACTGTAATGTCATATCCGCTCTCTAGTTATGATAGACTCTACAACAGTGGTCTCCAACCCTGGTCCATGAGAGCTGCCATTCAGAAGGTTTTCACTCTAACTGTATTGCTATCTGGAATGTGTCCTCCTTTATTGAGTTGAATGATACAAGCCCCTGTAGGTCAATAAAGCGAGATTTAAAAAATAAGCAAGTGGGAACATAAAGATGACTGTAATAAACTATTCTAGCATGTCTGCTCGAAGACCAAAGTCCACTTTTAGCTCAGTTGAGGCAAACTGAACTTAAGTAACAGAAATTCCCTAATGGAAATAAACGGGGTCGACAGAGTCTTGCCAAGGAATTTGTTAGTATTATGGAGGTCAATCCCCAAGTCACACATGGGAAACAGTCCTATGACATTTACGTAAGTGTAAAGAAACGCCATCCCGGCTAGAAGCAACTACACATTTAATAATTATGCTTCAACATGCCTCACATTAGGATGTGCCCCATTCTCCCCAAGGCAGCCTTATTTTTCAACTTGTAAATGTCTTAACAATTGGTATTAACACTGTTACACAGGTCATTTTAAAACTTACTTATATTTAAAAATGTGTTTTAAAACATTTAATATTAGTTTTGGGATGTGTGTTAATATTTAATTAACATTGCAGGTGATATATTTTATGACACAGCAGAGCTATATTAATCACCTCTGTCTTATTTTAATTAACGATCAAATTCAGGAGCTATAAAGCAAAAACTAAAGAATTTGGAAAACTTCATTGCAGCTCGCTAATTTATGAGTCATGTTTATGAATCATGAAACAGTTTACTGTATTTGGTATTTCTGAGTCTTAAAGCATACGCAGGCTTTATTGATACTGTTGTATTTTCTTATTATTTTGAAATACAAGTATGCTTTCACAATGAACAGCAACATCTTAATTGTACCCTATAAAATTCCCCAGTAAAAGAAAGTTTTTTGTGATGATTTTGCGACTACCTCAGTAACCTGAAACTGGCGTATGTCTCCATGCTGTCTTAGAAGTTATTTCCAATGTGTGCTAATGATTTCTGGTGTAAAAAGCTGGTGCTTTGATTTTACTTGCACAATTCATACACAGTGCTCATTAACTTGCAAATAATCTCAGATATACTGCATACTACTCAACATTTGATAGGGATATTGGATGTTTTGGCCACCTGGTCAGTGAATAGTTACATTTTGGGGAAACAAACGGGACTGTATGAATAATTTATTGATTTTCCTGTGCACCAAAAATCACATTTTGCGCGTGCAAAACATGAACACTGCAGTCTATTGGTGTGCTAGTGGGTGTTTAGATTTATTATTATCAGAGCTAATGGCCTGATTTAATGAAATTTTCATTTGTTTTCTTGATTTAATATGTAAAAATCCAAAGCCATCTCCAAAGATGCCATTTCGGCAATGAAGACATGGCATGGGGGGTAGGAATGCTAGAAGAAGGTACTATGCAGGAACAGGTGGCACAAACTTTAACTGTTTCACAGTGGTATCCCCAAGTGGAACCACAGTCAAAATACTGGAAGTGTAGCCTGGCATTATGGAGGAGGTCGGCAATAAAAAAACTGGGGCCTCTGCTGACTGGTTTTTGGTCATTCAGGCCAGACGTCATCCAATATGAACTGCAACGCAGCTGCAAAATGATCTGCGAAGTGCCTCTGTTGTGCATGTGCCTACACAAACTGTGCGTCGTTGTCTTCAGGAGGCAGGATTCTGGTCATGTAGACCAGTTCTGCACGTGCCTTTGATGCGTCGTCACGCAGAAGAGCGTTTGCAGTGGGCCACATCATTTCAATTGGATCCTGGACGACTGGAGGCCAGTGCTCTTCACTGATGAGTCTCATTTCTGTTTGGACCATAACAACCAAAAAGCAAGGACATGTAGACGTGTTGGAGAAGCATTTTAGGGCAAAGGGTCGCTGAGCATGACAGATATGGTGGGGGCTCAGTGATGGTCTGGGGTGGCATATCCATGGCTGGAAGAACAACCCTCCATATCCTTGGGCATGGAATGCTGACTGCAGCTCGTTATAAGGATGAAATCCTTCATCCCATTGTGAGACCATTTGCTGGTTCAGTTGGGCCACAGTTTATTCCGATGGATGACAATGGTTGTCCACATCAAGCTAGGGTAGAGGCAGATTACCTGGAGCAGAAGCAATCGTGAGAATGGAATGGCCTGCGCACTCACCCAGCCGCAATCCAAATGAGCATGTGTGGAACATGTTGGGGCGCACAGTTTCTGCACAAGTTGTGCAACCCCAGGTGCTGGACGAGCTCGTTAGGCCTTAGAGGAGGAGTGGCTGCGTCTTTCTCAATGAGAGACTCATTGGCTCATAATGAGCATGAGATGTCGTTGTTAGACTGTCACTGAGGCACGAAGATACCATACCTGTTAATGAGTTTTCATAATTGTCCCACCATTAGCTTTAACTGATGTTGAAAGTTGGATAAGATAGCTTGATGATTTCATCAAAGATGGCAAAAAGGCCTTTTTCTTGTACAACTATGTCCTCCTTTTCATTCACTTTTAATGCCTGTCAGAGCATGATGTGATCGTTTATGATACAAATGGATGGTATTTGTATCAGTTGAACATGTTAAGACAGCTGCATGATACAAAATATTCAATATCCCTTTCAAATGTTGAGTAGTATATACTTTGTATGTCTAAAGTTCTTTTCTTACTTTTTCAGATTAGTCACTTCGCAACCTGTGCATGCCTGAGCAACAGAAAACAATTTCCCACATTCTTCAGAACCATTCCCAGTGACTATTACCAGAGCAGAGCCCTGGCTCAACTGGTGAAGTACTTTGGCTGGACCTGGATTGGAGCTGTGAGAAGTGATGATGACTATGGTAACAATGGGATGGCCACATTTATAGATGCTGCACAACAAATGGGCATCTGCCTTGAGTATTCCGAAAAAATTCACATAACAGAACCAGAAAAACTACTTAAGGTGGTAGATGTTATCAAAAGTGGTACTGCTAAGGTAATTGTTGCATTTCTCTCTCAAGTTGAAATGGTGAGTTTGCTAGAAGAACTAACACTTCAGAATATTACTGGTTTTCAAATGGTTGGCAGTGAAGGCTGGATAACAGCCAGAAATCTTGAGACTCCAACAAGTTTCAGTATACTGGGAGGGTCCATTGGCATTTCTGTCACTCAAGGCAGAATAAGTGGTCTCAAAGAATTTCTACTCAAACTTCATCCCTCACAACAGCCAGGAAACCTTGCTGTTAAAGACTTTTGGGAGAGTATGTTTCAGTGCTCCCTTGAAAGTGACAAAAATCATTCTCACATGAATCCTTGCACTGGATCTGAAAGTCTGAGTGAACTGGATCACCAATACACAGATGTATCTGAGCTGAGAATCCCTTACAATGTTTACAAAGCAGTATATGCTGTCGCTCATTCTCTTCATGAACTACTGGGTTGTACAGCCGATCAAGACTGTGCAAACAAAGGGACACCAGAGCCTGGACAGGTAACTCCATAGAGCAATGAAAGACAAAATAAAATACTCATTTTCAATAAAGGGCTAAAAATTCCTAATCTCAGGCGATACATGCTAGGGCTATTGCAACCTCCCCTTTGATCCGACAATTGAAGTGGTTATTCTGAGTAAATCCAAACACATCACGAAAGCGGTAATTTTAAAGAGGTTGAGTAAACATCAGTGTAAATAACTGGCAGCGTACCCTTTAATGCACAAGTAATTGACTTTATTTTTGTTTTTTTATTTGACTTGGACACTTGCCTTTATTTTGTGGACATTTGCAAGACTTTTATTCATTTTATACTTTCCAGTTCTTTGGTCCATTGATGTAAATGAGGGGGACATATTTGCAGATGCATTTTAGGATCTTGAGTGCCTATCACCCTGCAAACAGTGAAATATGACAACACAGTCATTTTTGTGAGCTGCTTTCTCATAAAACAAGGCATTCAACATGCCATTCAGATTTGGCTCCCCTTCCAATGTCACATGCAGGCTTGAGTGAGTTATTCCACCCCTCATCTGAATATTTCCCCCCATGGCTTATTTTAATGGCAACATTCCAGGTTCAATTGACAAAAATCTACATGTGCACTTTTTGTCTGATTTCTTCTGAATACTAACCTAAATAAGTACAATGCACAACGAGCAGTGAAATTTTACTTACTAGGACCTGTTATGCTTTTTGGAAGATACAAAGAAGTGGTGACTGCGATCTATATCAAAAGAAAATCTGTAGATAGCGAGGTGTTTTCAAATTCTATTAATATTTAAATTGGATTCAAAGTGCAATCTTAGCTAGTAAAATTTTTTTGACATAGCAAAATAGCAAGCTTTTTTAATACGTAAGTGCCACCATCAAAAGTATAACCCCATTACAAAAAAGTTGGGACACTGTGTAAACTGTTAATATAAAAGAGAGTGCAATTATATGCAAAACATTTCAACTCGATATTTATTGAAAATAGTAGCGACAAGCAGTATATCAGATATTGAAACAGACAAATTTTATTGTTTTTTGAAAAACAAATGTTCATTTTGAACTTGATGCCAACAACAAGTCTCAAAAAAGTCAGGACAGCAGCATGTTTACCACTGTGTTGCATCCCCTCTGCTTTTAACAACACTCAGTAGACATTTGGGAAGTGAAGAGACCAACTGCTGAAATTTTGAAAGAAAAATGTTTTACCATTCTTGCTTGATGTTGGACTTCAACTGCCCAATGTCTCCTTTGTAAAAATTTTTTTGCATATTGTACCGAATATTTTCCTGGGTGACAGGCCTGCGCTACACGTAGGCCAGTTTATCTCCTTAAGTCTTTAATTATGATGCAATGTTGTTCTATTACATACGTAATGAGATGTTTGGCATTTCCTTCCTGAAATAAGTGAGGCCTTCCCTGAAAAAGACATATGGATAGCTGTATATTTTGCTCCAAAACCTGTGTATATTATTCTGCATTAATGGTGCAATTAAATAGACGTGCAAGTTACCCATGCCATGTGCACTAATGCTACCATCACAGATGCTAGCTTTTAAACTGTGCACTGATAACAAGCTGGATGATCCCTCTCTTCTTTAGCCTGGAAAACATGGCATCCATAATTTCCATTTAGAAGATCACTGCTTGATTGGTCAGACCAAGGGACAGATTTCCATTCTGCCTAAGTCCATCTTAATTGAGCACAAGCCCTCAGAAGCAGCAGGGTTTCGGAATCTTGTTTATGCATGATTTAATGTTTACATGGCAGAGTTTTAACTTGCATTTGTGGAGGCAGCAACAAACTGTGTTCGCTGAAAATGGTTTACTGATATGTTCCTAAGCCAATGCAGCCATTTCCACTTCAGAATCCAGTTTGTTTTTAAATGCAGTGCTGCCTGAGGGCCTGAAGATCACAGCCATTCAATATGGGTTTTTCCATTGAACATTGCATACAGAGATTTGTCTGGATTCTCAGAATCTTCTAATGATATTATGTTGCATAGTGTAAGAAATAGCCAAATTCCTGGCAATTTTATGTTGAGAAATTTTAATGTTAAATCATTGAACAATGTTTGTATTTGCCGATGCAGTCTTTCACAGAGTGGAGAAACCCTCACGATCTTCAAGTATGAAAAGTCTTTCAGAAGTAATCATGTTACCGGCCTGTTGCTTATCAACCTAATTAGGTGAGTGATGTTGCACCAGGTGTATTTTTAAGCATCATACAACTTTTCCAGTCAATTGTTGGCCCTGTCCCAACTTTTTTGAAACATGTTGCTGAAATCAAATTCAAAGTGAGCAGATATTTTTCAGAAAATGCTATAATTTCTTAGTTTCAACATTTTATATGCCTCTACTATTTTCAATTAAATATAAATTTACGGTGGTTTACAAATCATTGCATGCTGTTTTTAGTTACATTTTATACAGTGTTCAACTTTTTTGGAAGTGGGGTTGTACTTAGCTACTATAGCATACAGGCAGGACCTTTCTGGAAACCTTTTCTAGTTTATTACCAAGCTAAATACAGGCTACTAAACTGACTGTGAATTTAGAAACCATTGCTGGTTAACCCAGAGGTAGTGTACAAGACATGTGGATTGGAACAGATAGAGTAGTAATAATTTGTAACTGAATTCAGTTTGTTTCGGCGCAGTAAATGGAATTTTCATGAATTATTGGTACCATACAGATGTTATCTATGGACCATTCTTAACCACAGAGACTGCATACATTTGTGTTGTTAATCTTTCATGGTGCCTGGATGTCACACTTCTTTGTAAATGTGATGTCTAAGCTTGGTCAGCCTGCAGACATTACCTTTCCATGCTCATTTTGTAGTTTAGTAGCTAACTAGCACAGTCTGTGGAGACTTGCCAGAAGCTAGGGGATTCTGGCTTTGTTACTCTCAGTTGATATGGTTGCCCAGGTTGCTGAGCAATTAGAACAGAGCCCATTCCCATGAAAGGGACTTCCACTCAGAACAACCAGTTTTTCAGAGGGCTAGGAATAACAAAAATTAACTTCCCTAGAAATTATGGATTTTTTTTTTCGCTAAAAGGGTTATAAACTTCCTATTGGACATCCATGAATATAATAAATTGGGGGGAAAAAACACCACAATGGGTCCCCTCTAAAAATATAGTCAGCCAAAATAAAAACTTCACACTCGTTTGCAGGTCGATAAGTTGAACATACTAGAATGAGGTTTTAAAAAATGATTTTATTTAATTCTGTACTCATTAAAGATGGTGTATCATAAAAAAATGTCCATAATGTAACCAGTTCCACCGGAAATGCTACGGAAATGTCCAAGAGTAAAAATTTTAAGTTACAACTTGAATAAGAACAGTGCGCAGGCGATTACGTATGGTTTGGGCAGTCACACGACCTCTAAACAATTCATTCTAAGTGGACGTTGCAGTGACAAATCGATTATGCAAATGACGTAAAACAATTTGTCGGTCTTCTGCTTTTGACGTCACACGTGGGCCACCAGAACGAGGTCGGTCAGCTGTGGTGCCAGTTTGTTGGAGACGTGTCCGAAGATCATGGATAGTCCGTCAACTGCATCCCATAACCCTTGCAACGTTAGTTTCCGTATTCAGCGTGCCAATGGCGCGTTCATGCTGAATGTTTGACAGCCATGGCATTGAAAATCAACAAATAATTAACTGTAAAAACTTGTTTTTCCTAGATGTCACTCAAACGTGCTAACGTGAGCTCAGTCGCACATCTCTCATATGGTCACGTGACTAGGAACACAAGAAAACATGGTTATAGCTTAAAGTACGCTCGCACGTGCTACGTACCTGTGCACGTCCGAGTTTATGTGTGTCTTGATGTCTTTGACAACGCATTTACCCCTAATGATAATAAAAACTCTTTAATTAAAAGTTTCACTAGGAAAACAACGGCAGACTTTGAAATTGCTCATTTTAGCCACATACTGCACAGCATACTGGATCAGTCATGCTCCTTTTAATGGAGGCAAACTGTGTGTGAGCATGTACTTACCACTATACACTTTTGCTACAATGTCACATAGCCATCAAGCAGTTAAGATGCCTGGGTCTCTATTATGGAATTAAGCAATTGTGCATTTGTAGTGAAACATCTGAGAATCTCTGACTTTCTAAAAAAAAGGAATTTTAGTTGCAAACTTTATTTGACTAGCTACTATAGCCACAATCAGAAACTCAGAAGAAAGTAATAGGAACTCACAAACGCGGAAAATGTTCGACAGCCAGTCTCTCATGTTCGAAACATGTTGGCATTTACTCACCTTTCGATATTTGCAAAGACTACATGTCATGGTTTATATTTTACATGGGAAATCAATTGACATGAGTGATCAGTTTTGAGCTTTGAAATCAAAAGTAGGATTGTTGATTCTTCCTGTATAGTTCCTCCCCCACCCCCGCTTCCGGTGCGCATCCGTGGAAAAACATGCAAACTCATAGCAAAAGGCTAACAGCACTAAGACAGCACCGCATAGCCCGAATCCATGCTTCAAAAGACTCAATGGCCACTGCTGAAGGCGGAGACGAAGACAGGGGCACAGCTGGTGAACAGGCAAGGCAGGCAACTGCTTGGGGCCCCCTAGGGCAGACAAACTTCACTCTGCAGCAATGTCTCAAAATAAAATTTGGTAATGTCAGTGACGGCAACTACCCCCGCTTACTGAACCAATGGATAACTTGGAAAGACAGCTCAATTAGAATCCTACCAAAAGGGGCCCCATGTTATTCTCTTCTATCTTTCATTAAATTATCAGAGAACTGAAGAAGTTATCTGTCTGTGAGCGAAAAGAGAGGATTGAGAAAAAAGAAAACCAGACTGTGGTAAGTGGAGCAGATTATGACGATAGCGAAGTACAATATAACTGTAAATATCCATATGGTGTTATTTAGTTTGACTAACAAAGGAGACACATGAATAACAAAAATAGCTAGTTACTCAGCAAGCTCATTTGTAATTGTTACGCTCCTGCCCATTTCCTTTACATGGAGTTGTGCCTGAGGAGGCGAGGCCAACTGGTAGAGCTGTTGATTGCCCTCATGAGCTGCACCTGCCTTGAGGCCTTTAAAGTTTGCCTAGAAGCTGGACAAGGAGCTCCCCCCCTCGACACTGCCATTATGTTGTTCACTTTTGTTTCATGTTTGAGTTGGCCATTCTCTGTTTACTTTTTTTGTTATTGTTTATGAGGATTAGTTTGGATGACATTTAAGTAGTTTCTTTTTCATGTTCCCCGGCAGGACGGTGAGTATTTTCTTTTCCTTTTTGTTGTTTCAATTATTAGAAGTATACTTTTTATTCTCTCCCGTCCTGCCTCCTAACAGCTATGGGGAATATATATATTTTGTTTGGTTTTTTTTTTTTTTTTTTTTTTTTTTTTAATTACTTTTGGTGTCAAATTACATTTGGCAAATAAATGCCTACACTTTTGCAGTGACCAGCAACTTTTGACGGCTTGATTTCTCCATGTGGCTTTCTTATGTTTATGGCTTTAGTGCAGTACTTTGGTTTTACCCTAATTGGTTAATTGGGGCCAATTTCAGCCGTAACATAATGATAACTAACAAAGCCTCTTGTTGGCAAACAAAAAGATATATGTAGCTGCTCAGTGTTTCATTTGTTGTGGACTTTTAATAAACAACTGACTCAGTCATGGCGTGAGCATCTACAGTAACATAAACAAAGAGGTTTGTTTTAATTTGAGGATAGTTCAATATTTTATTGTTATATATTTATTTTTTGTTTTGCCAATCTGTTGTATTCAATGTGGAAACTGACCTTATGAAGAGTGCAACTTTCAACGTTCTTTTGATGTGAGGACATAGTAAAAACATTTACATTAAGGCTTGTAAGCAGCATTTGTAAAATAAATGCTCAAAGCGTGTTGAGCTCTGGCCTTATAATGTGAGATATTTACAATTTTGTCAATGTTCAATTACTTAATTAATTAAAGGTTTTTATTTTTTCTAAATTTAGAGTTCTTTATATTGATATGTAAAAAGTATTCAAATGTTAGCATTGAGGAAAAAAGAGTTTTTTCAAGATTAACTTTATTATAAAGGTGCTTAACGCCGGACCGAAAGGCTGGTATGACCAGAATAGCTTCTGGACGAAGATGACAAAGAAACCATTGCAGGAAAGTCCTTCTGCTCCCCTGAAGTCATTGGCGTGACAATACTTTACCTTCTCCACGAGTAATGTCAATAATCAATGCCTTCTTGACAAAAATATGACACTTTGTTGGCTATACTACACATGGGCAACTCTTCCATCCTTAATTAGAGCCAAACTTTCACAAAACTCTGCTGGTGCTAAAGAAAGGAATTTTGCTAACCTGTGTGAAACGCAAGATGTGGCAAAACCAGCACGTCTTTTGGTCAATTCCACGGTAACTGACCGAACATTTAGAACAACTTCAGTTACTCTGTAATTACATGGTGGATCACTACAAATATCACAGGGATTCAAACATTAGTTGGAGCTTGAGAACCCATGTAATAGATTTTATTTTGCACATTGCACTATCCCACAGTTTGTCATTTTACAGGGTAACTGACGTGACATGAAAAACTACCTCAAATTTTATATGCTTTTTTAAATTTCTCTGAAGTCTTTCCTTCAATCAACATAGTCTGTCAAAAGAAGATTGACAGTTACTTCTCAAGCGATCAGAATGAAGAAAGTGTTTGTTGGCTGAATTATATTTTCTGAGTCAAAACCTAGGGTAACTGACATAACATTCTTCGGTATCTGAGGTAAAGTGTCTGGGACTAAATGAAAAAACTGAGCTTTGTTGACTTTTAGCAAATTAGCCTTGCATGCATGCATTTGGGCTTTGGGTGGAAACTGGAGTACTTGGAAGAAACCCATGAGAATACAGGGAGAATATGCAACATGCAAACTCCTCACACAACGGCTCGGGCCAGATTGAAACCATGACCTAACTGGCGTGAGGCAATAGGGGTAGCCACGGAGGGGGTCCCACCCCCTCATAATACACATAATACGTAATTCTTATGAATACCTTTAAGTATGTGACTCATTATTCTATGTCTCACAGTTAGCATACCTGCCATTAATTTTGGGTGCTCCATCGAACCGCCACCGTATTTACATCGATTACCCCCCCCCAAAAAAAAACTATGCCCTTTAAGATCCAACCCGATTGTGTCTTTGCACAAATCACTACAACTAGTACATGTCAGAAAATTGGGCCAACAATCTTTTCTCATGGCTGAATTTTTTTCTCTTTCTCTGCAGGTACTAAGGGCTCTGAAAAAAGTCAATTTCTCCTTAAGAACGGGAGAGACAGTGTATTTTGACAGTAATGGAAATCCAGTTGCCAGATATGAGGTGGTCAACTGGCAGCTTGGTCCGAATGGTGTAGTGGCCTTTAAGGTGGTTGGCAACTATGATGCCTCTTTACCACCTGGTCAGCAATTTGTGATGAGTACTGTTAGTATGGTTTGGGCAGGTGGACAAAGACAGGTAAGTTTTCAAAAGGAAAGTTCAAGGACAGCTACATAAATAATGATTATAATAATCGTAATCATAATAATTATATCCCCGAACGCCGATTATTGATGTGCGAGCCCACTCAACAGAATATCGGTAAAAAGGCCTATAGCCTATGTACTGACGTCCCGTCGCAAACATCTGATGGCCTAATCAACTGTTGACAATTTACAACGGCACACTATGGAAATATTCAACAATTGTTGGAAGATTGTGTAATTATGTGATATTATGTTTTTGGTCCGACCCCCGTGGCTGCACCGCCCTACGTGTTAACGCTATAACTTCAGTAATATTTCAATTAGAAGCTTCATGTTTTGCATATAAGTAAGTATCATAAAGAGGAAGAACTGATTCAATTTTGGACAATTTACAATTTCTAGATTGGCCACCAGGGGCCAAAAACTGAAAAATCACTGTTTTTATCATATCTCTGGAAATATTTGTCCGATTGACCTCAAATCAAGCGCAAATGAATAGTCATGACCTGAGGATGTGTCCCACGATGACATTACACCTGTTTGGTTCAAAGCTTTGGAGCTTTGTCACATAAAAATTCACAATTTTTGCCAAATCTTTGGAACCATTTGTCCATTTGACATGAAACTGTGTGCAACTGCGAGGTCATGACCTCACAACGTGTCACATGATGACATCATACCTGTGTGGTTCAAAATTTTGCCACCAGGTGGAACTTTGTGATGGAAAATTACCATTTTGGCCATATCTTCAGAATCATCTGTTCAATTGAAAGGTCATGACCTGAGGGGCTTTATATTGTATTGGGTCTATTCGAGGATTGGGGAATTAGAGGATTGGGGGCGTTCAGGGATATATTCCAAGCCGTCGCCTCCGACGGCATAAGCCTAGTTAAATGTATGAGGGAAGGCTGTGCAATGGAAAGCCCTGAATTACTGTGTCACATGCCTCACTGACAATTTATTTACAGTAGGCTATTTGTTGACTTATAATGTTATTTTAATATGAAAAATATAAAAAACTACTATTTTTAACAATGTTCAGGGGAAATTGTTCATTAGTGGTTTGAAACATACACCCAGAAACCCAGGTCAGTGTGCAGTGAGAGCTGTCCACCAGGCAGTCGGAAGGCTGTGCAGAGAGGAAGACCTGTCTGCTGCTATGACTGTGTGCCCTGCGCTGAGGGAGAAATCAGCAATACTACAGGTAAGTCTAAAAAGAGTATTCTGATGTTTTGATTATATTCAATATTCAAAGCCGTTCATTATGAGCATGAACATTTTATCACTATCCATTTAGTTGATTCGGTGTTTGTTGTTCTCTTGCAGACTCAAATAACTGTGTTCAGTGCCCAGAAGAGTACTGGTCTAATCTAAAAAGAGATAAGTGTGTTTTAAAGAATGTTGAATTTCTATCATTTCAAGAGATAATGGGAATGTTGTTTGTGTTTTTTTCCATATTTGGAGCATTTTTTACTGTTTTGGTGGCAGTGCTGTTCTTTACAAAGAGGGACTCACCCATTGTAAAAGCCAACAACTCAGAGCTGAGTTTCCTGCTGCTCTTCTCATTGAAACTGTGTTTCCTTTGCTCTCTTACCTTCATCGGCCGGCCCTATGACTGGTCCTGTATGCTGCGCCACACAGCATTTGGGATCACCTTTGTCCTCTGCATCTCTTGTGTTCTGGGGAAAACAATAGTTGTATTAATGGCCTTCAGAGCCACACTTCCAGGCAGTAATGTCATGAAGTGGTTTGGGCCCCTGCAGCAGAGACTGAGCGTTCTTGCCTTCACTCTCATTCAGGTCGTTATTTGTGCACTTTGGTTAACAATATCTCCCCCTCTCCCCAGTAAAAACATGAAGTACTACAAGGAAAAAGTGATTCTGGAATGTAATGTGGGATCGGCTGTGGGGTTCTGGGCTGTACTGGGCTATATTGGGCTCCTCTCTATATTGTGCTTTGTTTTAGCTTTTTTGGCTCGAAAACTGCCTGACAACTTTAATGAAGCCAAATACATTACATTCAGCATGCTGATATTCTGTGCAGTCTGGATCACCTTCATACCAGCTTATGTCAGCTCACCTGGAAAGTTCACCGTAGCTGTGGAGATATTTGCTATTTTAGCATCTAGTTTTGGTTTGCTCTTTTGTATTTTTATTCCAAAATGTTACATCATGTTATTCAGACCAGAGCAAAATAC
This sequence comes from Gymnothorax reevesii, assembly GCA_029721435.1. Classification (NCBI taxonomy): domain Eukaryota; kingdom Metazoa; phylum Chordata; class Actinopteri; order Anguilliformes; family Muraenidae; genus Gymnothorax; species Gymnothorax reevesii. Next base: position 140,310,428 of record CM056574.1, read on the forward strand.
CAGAAAACATATAATGGGAAAAGTAGAAATAAAATTTCAGTGATTGCCCATTTCATTTTATACTCATAAAGAATAAGTTTGGGACTGAACCAAGTAAAAATAATGAAATAAAGAAATCAATAAATAAAGCAATATTACTGATAATATTCAAATATGTTTTAATTGTAGCCTCATACTTGTGTTAAAATTGATTCTTATAACCTGATCAAAAAAGTTATAAATTTACGTAGATCTAACAATTCAATTATGAAATGGGATTCTGTAGTGATGGACTTTTTTCATAACATTCAATGAAGTGAAATATAAATAAAAATTACAATGGGTTGGTGTAAAATCCGTTTAAGTGGTATAAGCTGGGACAGGCTGAGTTGTTCAACCGCTGCAGCATACTAAAACAGTTTTCCAGAGCATATCCTTCATATTCATGGGTTGTGTGATTGAATGTAAACCAGAAAGTACTTCTGAAAAGTTGCTCTGGCAAATTTACCACAAACACATATAACTTCAGTTTTGAAGTTAGGGTGGACAATCAAAACTTCCCCACGATCATCCACATCAAAATAAATGACATCAGACCTGGGCGATCAGCGTTTAAGGGTGCTTTCACACTCGAGACTTCGGCACGGATCCGAGAACATTTGACCCCGATGGTACCCGAGTATGGTTGGAAGAGGTGGACTCGGGCGCGGTTCTTCCGTACTCGTACCAAATGTGAAAGCAACTGTACTTGAGCACGGGAGATTACTGCTATGTGTTACAGCTGTCTTGTTCTAACAAACGCTGCGGCGAAAGGATCTCTTCATTCAAACGAAGAAATTCAATGCTTGCTCGAAATTTAGGCGGATGAAAACATTCAATCACAACTGCATGCTACATACAAAAACTCCAAAATTTATGGTACAACACGCAAGTAGTTAAATCTGCGTGGTTATCACTGAACAATAGATCAGTGCCGAGACAAACTAAAGAAGATGCGGCTGCGAAATTTCAAAGTGCGGGAAGCAGCATGAAACTCAGGCAGCTCAAGTTATGAGAAAGACACAATTTTGTGGTATGAGTGAGTGGACAGCATAGTCGGCCAAAAACAAAGGGAACGAATTCCTTATTCAACCTCCACCAATATCAAATGAAATCAGTACATTTTAGACTTACCTTGATATTTGGATACCCAGAGAAAGATTCAGGTGGGCAAAAACATCAAGCATCCCATCAAAAAAATTTTTTTTTCTCGTGCTGCTATAGGAGGTAATCCATGTCACTGTTGACACAGCACTGATGGTTGCTAGGGCACAGGTAGCTCATGCGCTTACAATATTAATATTCAATATTAATATTCTAAACCCCCTTCTCAATAATTAAATCCCCCCAATATATTGGCTCCTCTTCTTAAAATCGTTCTGGCAAATAAAAAACCAAGAAAAAAAGTGGGAAGTTGAATATGGAATTCTTGATGCAAGAGGTTGCTTCTTCTTTCTGTATATTTCCTCATTTAAAACCACCTCAGTGCATACTGCAATGCGCTGTAGCGGAATTTTGACATATGCAAGTGTACTCGGGTACGATACGATATAGTGTGAATGCTGACCAGCAGGGGGAGAGGGGAGGGGGGGACAATCATACTGTGGCACGATAATGAACAATTGTACCTAGTGTGAAAGTGCCCTAAAACAAGACTTTCACTCGCTCTTCATAGCAAAGCTGGACAGTGGTGAAAAGATCATCGTCTCAGGCTTAATCCCCACTCATTGCAAAGGATTTGAGAGGTGCGCCTCACCGTTTTCCCTCCACACTTGGCTGAAAGACAGCAGTGCCACTGAAGTGCCAACAACTTTTTGCTCTTCTGGGAGAGGCCTGACCTTCTTAAGCATGATGGCTCAGGCCTATGCAATAAATACGATGACCGAGGAAGGCAAACGCACTACAATGGCCCAAAACATCTCCAATTCGAGAAACACATGGCAATAATTGAAAAGATGCAAAGTCAAAAACACGCAAACCACAATAGCAAATGCAAGTGAAAAATGCTGCATATCCACATCAATACAACAGAAGTGCTCCAAACCACTTTGGGGATTCCCAACAGGAACAGCTTTTATTTTTGACCTGAGCGAGACCAGCTGGCGTAGTCTGTTTTCACACCACAGTGAAGCGTTCTCTAGCTAGTTCGCTAGCCTAGCTAGCTGACAGTCATATTTTGTGCTTGTAAGTCAATAGAAAATAAGTGAATAAAAATTAGCCTTTATTTCACAAACTAACAGGTAGAGTTGAGCAGTGAGCATTTATATTATACCAAATACACTCCTGATCAAAATCTTAAGACCAGTTAAAAAATTGCAAGAATTTGCATTTTGCACTGTTGTATCTTAAGAAGGTTCTAAGTAGAGTTTCAAAATGCAAAAAGAAGAAATGGGAACAAGAGACCAAATGTTTTGAGCAGGCAATTTATTGAAAAGAACAATTTAACTGAAATAGGCTGTTCATCAGCTGATCAAAAGTTTAAGACCACATCCTTTAAAAGCCCAAATCTGTGGAAAAAATTTGGATTCCATGTCATTTTCTGTCAAGTAATCACACTGTCAAGACCTCTTGATGGGAAAAGCAAAAAAACTCACTGCCTTCGAACGTGGCAGGATTGTTGAGCTGCATAGACAAGGCCTCTCACAGCGTGCCATCGCTGCTGAGGTTGGATGCAGTAAGACAGTCATTTTGCATTTCTTAAAAGATCCTGAGGTTTATGGAACAAAAAAATCAAGTGGTAGACCCAAAAAAATCTCACCGGCTCTGAGCCGGAGGATCCGAATGGCTGTCCGTCAAGACACGGGACGATCCTCATCCCAAATTAAGGCCATTACTGGTGCTGACTGCAGCCCAATAACCATCAGACGGCATCTGCAAAGGAACGGCTTCAAAAACAAAAAAAGTCTTCAAAGGCCACGTCTCCTTCAACGCCACAAAATTGCCCGTTTGGCCTTTGCAAGGGAGCACCAAACATGGGACGTTCAAAGTTGGAAGAAAGTTTTATTCTCTGATGAGAAAAAATTTAACCTTGATGGTCCTGATGACTTCCAACGCTACTGGCATGACAAGGAGATGCCACCTGAGATTTTTTTCAACACGGCACAGCGGAGGGGGCACCATCATGATCTGGGGTGCTTTTTCCTTCAATGGAACAATGGAGCTCCAGGTTGTGCAGGGGCGTCAAACAGCAGCTGGCTACGTGGAGATGTTGCAGCGGGCATCCCTCATGACTGAGGGCCCTCGTCTGTGTGGTGATGACTGGGTCTTTCAGCAGGACAATGCTGCAATTCACAATGCCCGTCTGACAAAGGATTTTTTTCAGGAGAATAACATCACTCTTTTGGATCATCCTGCATGTTCCCCTGATCTAAATCCAATTGAGAACATTTGGGGATGGATGGCAAGGGAAGTTTACAAAAATGGACATCAGTTCCAGACAGTGGATGCCCTTCGTGAAGCCATCTTCACCACTTGGAGCAACATTCCTACAAGCCTTTTGGAAACACTTGCATCAAGCATGCCAACACGAATTTTTGAAGTGATCAACAATAATGGTGGAGCTACTCATTACTGAGTCTGTTTTTGAGACTTTAATTTCTGTTTTAGGGGTTTTTTTGAGCTATGGTCTTAAACTTTTGATCAGCTGATGAACAGCCTATTTTAGTTAAATTGTTCTTTTCAATAAATTGCCTGCTCAAAACATTTAGTCTCTTGCTCACATTTCTTCTTTTTGCATTTTGAAACTCTACTTAGAACCTTCTTATGATACAACAGTGCAAAACGTAAATTCTTGCAATTTTTTAACTGGTCTTAAGATTTTGATCAGGAGTGTATAACTATTGGCTTTCTAGGCTAGCAAACTAGCTAGCTAAGCAAGCAAACTAAAGTTAGCCAGCTAGCCAGCAAGAAAGCCTTTTTGCTGGCTAACCTAGTTATATTTGGTGCATGTAAATGTTAGCTAGCTAGCTAAGTATTTGACAAAGTTATAACTATTCACTGCTATCCATTGATTTCTATGGATCACATGTAAGGCCGTAATCGCGAGCGAATTCTTTTAGCGCATGTTCGCAAGGTCGCAATCCTGAGCGAACCCTACACTGTGGTGTAAAAACAAAATATGCCAGCTGGTCTCGCTCTGGTCAAAAATAAAAGCTGTTCTAGTTGGCGCAAGAGGTGGCACTCAGGACAGTGAGACCAGCTGAGGGCTTTTAAAAGGCTGGCTTTAAATATGACAGATTGCTCTGAGTCTCATGAATAAAGAGTTCCAATTACACTCTTGCTTTTGGAGGAGATGTAATTTTCTGGTGCGCTGCTACAGGTGACAGATGATGTATAGTACGCACATATTTGAATGTGTGAGCTGAATTGCTGGGCTACTGTTCTGGTTCCCATTCGGTTATGTTTTTATCTTTTTGAGGTCCCCTTATCTTCATATAATTGGAGAGAGGCAGAATCCTCAAAAAATTATCAGACTTTATTCCAGCTCATGAGGACACAATCACCTAAAGCCTGGAGTAGTTCTTGCAAGCAAAGAACACACGGCTCCACGCATTCCACAATTCCTTTTTAATAAAAAAAGAAACCTTCTTCCTATCACATTACACTGGTTATCTCTTATCTCTTTCTCTTCCCTATTGGTTGGGGTTTTCTCTGCGATTTTCTGGAAAATATTGGTGATGCACAGTGGTATTATCCCCATAAAAAAGAAAGAAAAATACATTAGAAACGTAGGATACAAATGGATATGCAAATGGCTCAACTGATTATGTGTCTAGTAAAATATATACCAAATGATTCTCCAGAACAGATATTGATAAAGATTCAGAAATCAACTGAACAGATATTGATTGAATCAACTGAACAGATATGAGTCAAAACTGTGAAAATCAACTGACCAGATATTATTCAAAGCTACAAGAATCAACTGCTTGTGTATGTGCAGGCGTGTGTGTGTACTAGGGCCATTTTATGCCAGCAAACTATGCTAAAACGCGTGTCCAGCGTCTATGCGATTACATCAAACCTCTAACGTGCGTGAGTAAATTCCATTCACTTTCAATGGACAGACGAGCGTCATGTAGGCGTCGCGCAGACGCTGCACACCTGCCTACATGACGGGTGCATGAATTACGCCTCAAATACGTGACATGAAGACCACGCATGACTGTAAGTCCATGTATTGCCAAGAGAGATCGATGACACAGTTTAGGCTATTTCAGTCTACACGTGGACACATTAAGGCCTGTAACCCAAACTCTTGCTTTTATGAATGAAATGTTAACAAAAAAGGTATGTCAGTGGATGGGGGCAGCAGGCGGAGGGATTTCCTTGGGAGCATGACGTCACTTGAGATTTCCCTGGTCGTCCCGTTGTTCTTATGTTTTTTTATCCTTCAAAACAGACACTATAGTGAAATAAGCGGTCATGATGCGCAAAACATGAGATAGTGGCGCTTAGGGGAAACCTCCTCTTGTGGCAGAAAGGAGAAACAAAACCTCTCATCATGCACTACTTCTCATTACAGAAAACTGGAGCACAGATAGTTTATGAGCGACACCGCTACACTACTACATAGGATAATGTGTAACTTACATTTATGTAATATTGGTGTTGACGAGCATGAGCTACCAGGGTGCCTCAGGTTCACATTTGTGATGACCCCATTTGCTACGACACATAAGACAGCAAGGGATGACAGACAAAATTTTAAAACTCAAACAGATTTAATTAAACAAAGACCAACACTAACCTACAATTTATACTACTGATCAAGATTGATAATATACAAGAAAAAAAAAATTTTTGCAGTCCCTTGAGATGGGGTTGCTTGGTGATGTTCCGGGTGAAGAAACTGCTCCAACACAGGCAAAAATCTACAAAAAGCTTCACAGGTCTTGAAAAGAGTGACAGGTCTGGTCAAATGTATCCTTCTCCTTGCAATTTCTCCTACTACTTTACTCTCTCAGTTACTCTCCTTATATACTCTTTTGCAGCCCCCTCCCACATTTAGAATTTTTTTTTTCTGGGACTTTCCCCTCTCAGACATGCCCAGGACATCCCCAAACCTAGCTCCAGACTGGGCTTTAACAAAAAAAAAAAAAAAAAAAGGCCAATACTGCCATCTAGTGGCTTCTTTCCTCATTACACTTTATTATCTTGCCTTTTTTTCAAAGGCCCACATTAAGGCTACTTGGACTTCCCTGAAACTCACCTGTTTTACTTTACTTAAATTTCCTTACGAGAGGAAAGATGAAAGGAGGCATTTACAGAAACCAAAATCGGACCGTTATTTAAATTTGGTTTTCTCGGTTTTTTGTTTTTGATTCAGACAAAAAAAAAAAAAAAACGAAAAATTGGTCTGTTTATTGTTTTTTTTTTTATTTAAAAAATGTAAAAAATAAAAAAACACAGTATTTCCGTTCTCCTGTTTTTTTGGTTAAAAAGAAATGTCAAACTGACAGAAGGTAGGCCTACATGGACCTGTTAGTAGCCTCTGGTCTGACTCTGAGATGGTGAACCAGTCTGAGGGAGGAAATGATACAATGATGCACCTAAGCAATGGTACAGTCCCTGATATACCTCAACATCCCTTTATAGGCGTTCACACGTCATAAGCATTGGCGTGCGTGTCACTCTTGCACTAAAGCCAGCGTGTGCGCGTGTAGACAGAAATAGCCTAAACTGTGTCATCGGTCTCTCTTGATAATGCATGGACTGTTTGAATTGAGAAGAAAAGCAGCTCTTAAACTCAAAATTCATCATCATAAAGTAAATCATTATTTGTACATTTAGATGAGCGCGCACATAGGCATCTGCTGCGTTCGCACATGGCATGACACTTGTCTCCCGTCACCGCTTCATTATTTGGTGTACTCACAATATGCGTGCCTGTAGGCGCACGTATTTATCAGTTTTTATGCATGCGAAGGCGACGAGGTCAAGGCATTTTAGTGTAGTTCGCTGGCATAAAATGCCCCCATAGTGTGTGTCTGTGCGCGCACGCTTGCATGTGTATGTGTGTGTATTAATACTACTTACATAATTTGGTCACTGATTATGGTTATTGATTTGCTGATGAATATGATTGAGTAATACTGAAACATTATCAATGCTCCTCTGTTGAGGCCATCTCAATCATGGCCTCATATCATTCATAGTCCCAGATTAGCACAGCCCATCACAAACGGTTGACATTATAGGGACATAGTTGTTTATAATCCATTGAACCTCTTTGGGGCAGGCTTCCAGAGGCTACCATGACTACCATGCAGTTTTATAAAAATGCTATATATTGGAAATAAAAAGGTTCTCTGTGATTCATCTCAAAATATAGCCTATGGCCTCGAGGCGTGTAACCAAAAACCCACCCATGATTGACATGGGAGGGAAAAAAGAGAGGCCTCTCTTAATCGTCTGATGTCACTTAAAACTGCTGAAACACCATTGCTACTAATTGTGATTAGATCTATGATGCTGATTCCGCAAAACTTAATTTTTCTAACCGGAGGTCAAGAAGGGCCCAGCTTGAGCAGTGGCTGTGATATATTCTGCATTTCCTAGGCCAGATTGCAAATAACATGTCCTCTCCGTACATCTCACACTTGAATTAATCATGAGTCCAACCAAAAAATACAGCTTATTTGTGCTCTCCGACAATAAACACTCCTGCTTCTCAACTGAACAAGACGATTGTTACGTAAACAAATTTGCATGGGTAAAAATAGTCTTTTGTACTGGAGTATCTTCAGCTGCTCCACTTGAGGCCAGGTTGACTCCCTCTTTTCGTATTAAGGAAGCAAATTTAAGTATGGTATGTCTCATTCTCAAAAAATGGCTGCAGCATTAAAAGTTCTCTCTTTATATGTTCAAATACGCTGAGGGTGTTGTTTTTCATTGGAATGCAGATGAAATTCTCTGCAATCATCTGTCATAACTCCAACATTGTTCTCTTCTTCCAGGTTCATCAGCCATGTTTTTAATCAACCAGTGTCATTATTACTCTTCAGTCATAGTATGCAGATTCCTCATACACCATAGTCATATTCGCGTAGGTGCACTGTCGAGAGAATCTTGGGGCCGGATGCACAATGCCAGTAGATCGAATGAGGCACTGCTGTTACACTGCCTTGCGCTGCCACTCTGCCTGTTGTTGCCGGTCTGCCTCAGCCCCCTTGTATGGCAGCAAGTGAACTCCAACTGCTCTGTCGAGAAAAGATCTCAAGAGAGGTAACAAACAACGCAGTAACACTAGTTCAAGTGTTACTACAAGCACAACCCCAGTTTTACTAACTATGAACCTAATTTTCCGAAAATATTGTCTAGCAGTCCCACAATTCATGTTCGTACCCAGCTTTTCTGCTTACTTTATGTCAGAGTTTTCTATGGACTCCCTATGGAACTCATTTCCTGTCTTCCCGTTGGCATACGATTGACTCGCAGCACCTGCCGCGCGAGCATTTTCCTCAATATTTAATATTGAAATAATTAGCCGTTTTAAAACCTCATAAACTTTCTGGAGACTGTAGTTTCTGATTCCCTGGAAATTTGAATTTTTCTCCCGCAAATTTCCATCAAGACGTCCGAGGTCAACTTTCTGACTCGGCCTGACAAACCTCATCGGCACCTATCTCGTGTAAGTAACCATGGCTGCTTCTCCTTGTTCCCCGGTGTCTTTTCCCGTCTTGTGTTCTGAATGTAGTATGTTTTGTTACGACACTTCCACCCTCAGTGGCACTTACACTTGTAAGAAATGCATTGCCTATGCCAGTTTAGCCGAAAAGATTCTGGAGTTGGAAGCTCGCATCGAGACTCTTCAGAATATTCGGGCCAATGAGGAGTTCATTGACTCTTTCTCTGTCCAGCCTGATAGTTGCGCTAATATTAGTTCTCTTTCGGTTTCCTACTCCATGCCTGCTGTGGTAGCGTCTCCGCAGCAGGACACATTCGTAACAGTTAGAGGTAAACAGAGGGGAAAGAAACACGTACAGCTACCTGTTCTCTCTCCTGTCGAACAATCTAATTCATTCGCTCCCCTCATAGATCGACAGTTGTATGAACCAGTACCAGAAAACGCACTAATTATCGGTGATTCAATAGTGAGAAATGTTAGGGTGTTTAACCCAGCTACTGCAGTAAACTGTATTCCCGGCGCTCGTGTCACGGACATCGAAGCTAATTTGAAATTACTTGAGAGGGGTAAACACAAGTATTCCAAAATAATTATCCACGCTGGTACAAATGACATTCGTTTAAGACAATCAGAGATAACGAAAAGTGGTTTTAAGTCTGTCTGCGCCCAAGCTAAGAAACTGTCGCATTCGGTGACTGTATCTGGGCCATATTCGATCCGATGTCGTGACGAAATGTACAGCAGATTAGATTCACTCAATCGTTGGTTGTCTGAGTGGTGCGCAGAAAATAATGTTGGCTTCATAGATAATTGGCGAACTTTCTGGCGCAGACCTGGCCTTTTGAGGAGGGACGGTGTTCATCCTTCTCGAGAGGGCACCGTCCTTTTGTCAAAAAATTTTACCTACTGTTTAAACCAGTGCAATTGACTGCCAAGTGTCCACTCTAGATCGCAGGCATTTTATACAGTTACTCCTGATAAATCATTGTTTAGGTCAAATTTAATAGAGACTGTGTCTGTTCCCCGAATCCCAATAAAATTAAAAAGGAAGAATCGTGGTGTGGTCCACAATAACCTGACCTTCATTGAAATAAAGTATATTAACCCATATATGAATTCAAAACCCTCTCTCAAATTTGGTCTACTTAATATAAGATCACTTAACTCGAAAGCAGCTCTTGTGAACGAATTAATCTCTGATTATAGTCTTGATGTACTATGCCTTACAGAAACTTGGCTGAAATCAGATGAAAACACCTCTTTGAATGAAGCTTCTCCACCTGGTTTTATATCTGCTCATAACCCCCGTTTTGACCGGAAAGGAGGGGGCGTCGCTGTTATTTATAATGACTCCTTTCACTCTGTGCCCAAACTGCAACATAAATTTGATTCATTTGAGGTACTATTAATGAATTTCTCATATCTTGATGCAAGTATGAACTCCATCCCTTCTTGGTCTATTGCTCTGGTGATAGTCTATAGGCCACCCGGTCAATATTCTGGCTTCATGCATGATTTCTCGCAGTTCCTTTCTGAATTAGTTTTAAGCTATGATAGAATTGTTATTTTGGGTGATTTTAACCTGCATTTCGAGAGGGTAGATAATTCTTCAACATCCATCTTTACTAATCTTGCGGAATCGGTTGGCTTCACTCAGAGTGTAATTGGCCCAACACATATTCATGGTCATACTTTAGACCTGATCTTAAGCTTTGGTGTTGAGATTGCCAAAGTTGACATCCATTCACACAATCCCAGCTTATCGGACCATTTTCTTTTAACATCCAGTCTACAATTGGCCCACCCTGTATTATTAGAAAATAGGATGTACGCAAGTCGTACTTTTACTGCCGCAACATCTTCACAATTCATTGAAGTACCACCAACTTATCTTGATTATCCAGCCAGCCCCCTCTGTATTGATGAAATGGCAGGTAAGTTTGCTAATGCCCTCCGTAGTACACTTGATGTAGTTGCCCCATTGAAATTTAAAAAGGCTACTCAGAATAAGAGACCAGCCCCATGGTACACTGACCGGACGCGGACTCTAAAGCAAAAATCCCGTCAACTAGAACGCAAATGGCGCTGCACTAAACTCCAGATATTCCACTGTGCTTGGAAAGAGAGCCTTGTTGTGTATAAGCAGGCTTTGTCTGTTGCTAGGTCGTCATATTTTGCAAATCTTATACAAGAAAATAAAAATGACCCTCGATTCTTGTTCAAAACAGTGGCCAAATTAACAAACAACCATGCTGCAAGTTCCCCTCAAATTCCACCATCCTGCAGCAGTGATGATTTTTTAAAATTCTTTAGTGGCAAAATAATTGAAATTAGAGAAAATATTAGTGCTTCCCTGGCAGTTGGTGAAGGCCTTAACTTAAAACCTCATGCTATGCATATAAACCAATTTAATTCATTCTCTCCCATATCCCCGAGCGAACTTGCCAAACTGGTCGCTACTTCCAAATCAACAACTTGTCTCTTAGATCCCATCCCAAGTAAGTTACTGAAGGAACTCCTGCCCATTCTTGGCAGTCAAATTCTGCACATAATCAATTCTTCCCTGATTTCAGGTTTGATTCCGACTTCATTTAAGATTGCTGAAATTAAGCCTCTACTCAAAAAACCAAATTTAGATCCAACAGTTTTGGCCAATTATAGACCGATCTCAAACCTTCCATTTCTATCCAAGATCCTTGAGAAATGTGTTGCCCAACAGCTCACTTGCTTCTTGCAAACGAATAAGGTAAATGATAGGTTTCAATCTGGCTTCAGAAAACATCATAGCACTGAAACAGCCCTCACTGTAGTAATGAATGATCTACTTCTCTCCATGGACTGTGGCCGCATCTCTGTCCTTGTCCTACTAGATCTAAGTGCTGCCTTCGACACGATAGACCACCATATTCTTCTTCACAGGCTAGAAAATCTGGTTGGTATTTCTGGACTCGCCCTTTCATGGTTTAAGTCCTATCTTTCTGATAGATGTCAGTTTGTCAGAGTAAATGGTAATTCCTCTGAGTATTCCAAGGTAAACTTTGGAATACCTCAAGGATCTGTTCTGGGCCCTCTGCTGTTTTCCTAATACATGCTTCCCCTTGGAAGCATCATAAGTAGTTATGACGTGAAGTACCATTGTTATGCAGATGACACGCAGCTTTATATATCTTTTAAACCAGGTGAAATCGATCCACTAACTAGATTAGAGATGTGTCTTAAAGCCGTTAAAGCATGGATGACACAGAATTTTCTCTCTTTAAATCCAGATAAAACTGAAATATTGGTAATTGGTCCCAAATCACTCAGAGACACATTCCTCAAGTTTTCTCTCAACGTCGACAGTCTCCGGGTTTCTGCAAAAGCTGTTGTTAAAAACCTTGGTGTCACCCTTGATTCAGATCTCTCTCTGCACTGTCACATTAACAACATCATAAAAGTGGCTTTCTTTCATCTTAGAAATATATCTAAGCTGAGAAAAATGCTGTCTCTTCAGGACGCCGAAAAAATGGTTCATGCATTTGTGTCCTCTCGGCTGGATTACTGTAACGTTTTACTGTCAGGCTGCACCAGTTCTATCCTGAATCGCCTTCAATTAGTGCAGAATGCTGCTGCTCGGGTTCTGACCAGGACGAAGAAATATGACCACATTAGCCCAGTACTCAAAAATCTTCACTGGCTGCCTGTCAAATTTAGAATTGAATATAAAATTCTACTGCTTACCTACAAAGCCTTAAATGATTTGGCCCCAGAATATCTTAGTGCACTTCTCATTCCTTACTCCCCTCCAAGATTACTTCGTTCACAAGGTGCTGGATATTTGAAAATTCCAACTATATCTAGAGTTACATCTGGAGGGAGAGAATTCTCCTACAAAGCCCCAATCTTGTGGAACAATCTCCCAACGGACATTCAGGCCTCAGACACGGTCTCTGTGTTCAAGAGTAGGTTAAAAACTTACCTTTTTAGTCAAGCCTATGATTAGATCATGATTAGATCATTATGTATAAAACATTACTTGGCTCGGATGGGACTGACTAAAACCTAGTTGATGGGTTCATAAGATATTGGAAGCCTGAGTTAAGTAAATCCATGTGGAACCGGTGGCACTGAGCATGCATTAACGGTGCCAGTGGGGCTTGTTACAGCCTTAGTCACCGGGGAGGTCCATATGGTACTGGTGTAGTGTTACGCAAATCCATGTGGAACCGGTGGCACTGAGATAGCACTTACACGGCACCGGTGGGGCTTGCTACGGCCTTAGTCACCGGGTAGGTCCACATGGTGTTGGTGGTATCTGATTGAAAAATTACACAGCCTTGGTCGGATGGAATTCAGGGCCTCTGCGCTGCATTAAATGGATGAAGGTTACTAGCTTTTGGTCGTTAAAATAGCTTAAATCCATGTGGAACCGGTGGCACTGAGATTGCACTTACACGGCACCAGTGGGGCTTGCCATAGCCTTAGTCACCGGGGAGGTCCATATGGTACTATTGTTTAGAAAATGAAAAGTGATCTAACAGCCTGGAATAAGTGTTGGGCCTCTGTGCTGCAGGAAGTGGATGGAGGGGTGTTGACTGTTTCCTGACCAGTCTCCTTATAACTTCTCACTTGGCACATGCCAGAGGACGGTACTTTTATTATCATGCAGTAGTTATCCAGTGCCTCACACCCCTTTCTTCTGTGTCTCTTTCCGAGGATCTTCCGTCCACTTCCCTGAGTCCTGGACCGTATGAGCCCTGTCCCTCACCATGAGCGCTGGCTGCTGCTGTCCTGCTGTCCTGATCCGATCCGGTTTGGCCCTGGTCCAGTCCTGCATCATCCTCGACTTGCCACTTTCTGAAGCTACCGTTGCCACTTTAGATGGACTTAAATGGAACTCCTCTGTCGTTCACTCCATTTTACTTTTTGTTCTTAATTAGCTAGCCCGCGGAGGATGGGCTCCCCCACTATGGCCGGGTTCCTCCTGAGATTTCTTCCCACTGGGGAGTTTTTTCTCACCACTGTTGGAGGATTTTTTGCCTCATTTGCTGTAGTGGGGAATAGGCTGGGCACTGCCTTTTTATTTCTTTAAACTCTCACTGTAAAGCGTCTTTGTGACAGTCTCTGTGAAAAGCGCTATACAAAATAAATTGAATTGAATTGAATTGAATTAAAGGTCCTCCATTGCTTCAGGTAAATGATTCTTCGGTAGGGGTATTGTTTGATCTAATGCCCATCTGTTTTGCCCTGTCATTTTGCTTATCAGTCTTTAGGTACATTAGGGTAAACAATCAACTGAAGACAAGACGCATCAAATCCAAAATTGACCTTTGATTTTTCTGTCTCATTGCTTGGGTTAATGAGTTATATTCTGCATGTTCTGGTTTGTTTATTTCCAATTAGTTTATTAGTTCATGCATTTTGTATTATCTGCCTTATCATTTGCCAGTTCCATGCATATTGTTTCCCATATGATGTCTTGCATTTCTATATTCTTTGCCAATGCACGCCCCCATCTGCGAGCTGTCACATTTCGGGTTATTTCGGAAGTTTTCCGGTGTTTCACAAGTTGTTCGCTGCTTCGCTGCTTGTCTATCTTCCTTTCACACTGATTGCTAATTAAGTACTAACCCCACAAACACTGGAGGTTTTGTCTAGTTTATTTACGAACCCAGGCTGATATACTAATACCGTACATAACTAACAAACTAACTTGCACAGTTGGGCAATATTATAACTGCGCGGACTACTAACTCTTCTAATTGATTCTTTCTGGACTAATCTGTATCTCTGCCCTCTTTGCTCTCCTGGTGTTTTGCCTTTAAGTCTGCAGAGACTTTGTAACTATCTCTTATCTGTTTTACCTATCTCTACCCACTTAGGCACTCCTTGAATGGAGCTTTAATTGTTTAACCCTTTTGTGCAGTAGCCAAATGTCGCTATTTATGTGTTACTGTGACGAGCGCCAGCTGAAGCTCGTCATCCCTGCCTGGCAGCATAGTTTCCCGCCACTCTCACTCATTATTCAATGATTAGTTTGTTTCTCTCATTGGTCTAGTTTTCACCTCACTTCAGTGTTTAGTTCCTGCTTTGTTCACTTTTTCTTTTTTCAGTCAGACCATCTTCTTTCCTTAGTCTATGCTGGTTCAGCTTTCTCCCTTTCGGGGAACTAAATTCTCCCTTTATTGAGAGCTTTCGTATTCTCGCATTTCTAAATTTATATTCCTAAATTTAACTCTATTTTCAGAGCTTGCATATCCGCGCCTCTGCATGTATCATTGCCAAGTTGGAATTGGCTGTTTTTTCCCTATTGGAGGTTGTAAGCTTTTCCACTTTGTGTTTTCTATTGCCATTGTTTCGTGTATTTGTGTGTTCATTGTTTTATTATTATTTCATTTATTATTATTATTATTATTATTATTATGTATATAATATTATAATATAACATTATAATTATTTATTCATAATTACAAATAAATCAGTAATTTTGCCTGCTACTTTGTGCTTGGGGTCTTACTCTATTCCTACACGTAACAGTTACCTTATTTAAGGCTTAATAATTCAAGATCGCTGCTTCACAGAGAGGAAGAGTATGGCTAAACTGAGTCAAGACACTTGTAGCATCTAGAATACCATAGTATTTCAGGGCTGCAAACAAAAAATCTTCATGAAAATTTAGCATTGAAATTGTAAAAAATAATAATACTGACAATGGAAAAATGGCTGGGGGTTAAAACTATACATTTCTGGGATCATAAACTCCTTGACCACAAGTATCATTCATCTCAGCATTAAATTCTAAATCATCTACTCTCAAGGAGCCAAATAAGACAGGTGGCTTAACATCCCCTAAAATTGTGCTCTGCCAACTCATAAAATAATCATAAATTTAACACATCAACTTTTGATGCATGAAATTCAATATGAAAGCATGACTTTTCTCATTGAATTTAGAGTTAATCAATATAGTTGCAAACACAAAACAAGCCTTTTCTCCATGATGAAGTTCAGAATTTTGGCAATTTTTCTTCAGAGTCCCACATGCCAGCACGCAAACTCATTAAAGGAACTGCTTATTTATCAGTCAGATCATTCACACTGCAATGAAAAGCAGGCAGTTCCCATTCCCGAGCTCAACTGTATTCTTTTGTGATTGTACAATCAATGTCTTTGTGGAAAGTTTAAACACTCTGGAATTGGAGAAGAAATCAGTCAATCAATATGTTATTTCCGGGGAAGTTTTGCAAGGGCGTGAGGTACAACATTTAATAGGGCTTTTCCACTAGCGCCTTCTTGGCCCTACTCGACTCGACTCCACTCGGTTTTTAGGGTTTTCCATTAGATGATAGTACTTAGAACCAGGTAATTATATCCTCGAATGCCAAATGGCATTCCAGGAAATATTATGTTTTTGGTCCGGCCGCCGCCGCCGCAGTACGTGTTAACGCAATAACTTCAGCAATATTTCAATTACAAATTCCAAATTTTGCACATAAGAAAGTATCATAAAGAGGAAGAAATCATTTTGATTTTGGACAATCTACACTGTCTAGATTGGCCACCAGGGGCCAAAAACTGATTTCAGTGTTAACGCGATAACTGCAATAATATTTCAATTAGAAATTCCAAGTTTTGCATATAATTTAGTATCATAAAGAGGAAGAACTGATTTGATTTTGGACAATTTAAAATTTCTAGATTGGCCGCCAGGGGCCAAAAACTGAAATCACTGTTTTTATCTTATCTCTGGAAATATTTATCCGATTGACCTCAAATCAAGTGCAAATGAAAGGTCATGACCTGAGGATGTGTCCCACGATGACATTTTACCTGTTTGGTTCAAAATTTTTACACAAGGTGGAGCTTTGTCACATAAAATTCACCATTTTTGCTATATCTTTGGAACTATTTCTCCAACTGACATGAACCTATGTGCAAGGTCATGACCTCACGTGTCACATGATGACATCATACCTATATGGTTCAATATTTTGCCACCAGGTGGCGCTTTGTGATGGAAAATTACAATTTTTTGGCCATATCTTCAGAACCATTTGATCGATTGACCTGAAATTAAGTTCAAATGAAAGTCTATTCAAGGCCTATTGAAGGATTGGGGGCGTTCGGGGATATACCCCCAGCCGTCGCCTCCGACAGCATAAGCCTAGTTTTTTAGTACCTGCTCGACTGTAGTTCCTTTTTCAAATCGGTTTTGTCTTTCTCTTTTATGTTGGATATCTCATGTGTGACACGAATAAGCGGCAAACTAGCAAAAGACATTCACACAATTTTATTGAATGGCGATAGCTTGCTTCCAAGACTCGGCAGGCAATCACTAAGTTTTAATATAAAGAACAAGGTTTTATAAAACAATGACCGACTGACCCTGATTCTTAAAACAGGGTCAGGTTACACCCAACAGAGATATTTTTAAGGATGGCCCAGGGAGTGATGCTTGCTACGATGACCCCACCCACATTAAGTTGGTATTAAATTGTCATGGAAAACAACCGAAACCGAGTAGAGTCACGTAGAGGCGAGTAGTGCTAAAACTGAGTTATGGAGAAGCGGCATAAGTGTGCGTTTGACAGACGAGCCTTAGTAAATAATTGAGTTATTGAATATCAACATGAGTACTTAGGAGAATATAAGGGAGTGCTGAATTCGTCCATGGAGGAGTCTACACGTAACTGTAGGGAACTGCGCAATTTTGATATGTGATGACTATAATTGATAGTAGAATGACAGTATCAATACCATGTCAAATTTTTGATTTTTATTAACTACGAATTGGGAAACCACTGGAGCCAAAGTGGTTGTTACAGAGGACAACGATTTTTTCTGTAGCAAGAGACAGATTTTTTGAATAGCACAGTAGATACTATGGGCAAGTATCTTGAGCAGTTTGTACATCAGGCTTAGCTGAGGAGTTTAATTTAGGCAACTCCTGTACTTCAAATGCAGTCACAATTTTTTAAATATTATATATATATTTTTTATTTTATATTTTTCTACTTTGCAATAATTTATTATGTTCTATGTGTCCTACTGTCTTGAGACATGTCAATGGTGGAACCAAAGATGAATTTCCACTCTGTGGACAATAAAGTTTTTGTATTGTATCCTAAGTTGCCTGCTCAATACACATGGGTCATTCCATATCAAAACACCCAAAAAAAATCAAAATTGTCACCCCACCCCCCCTGGAAATTCACCAAGGAATCCAAATCTGGCCTTAGATATGATCTGGGGTAAAAATAAAATATAATGACCTTTTGACCTTTACTTTGACCTTGACCTTGTTGACCTTGCGATCTTGACACAAAACCCGCAGAATTGTAGCCTCATATGTTCCCTATATTATATACAAAAACCAGAGGTGTATTTTCCCCTCATTTTTCACAAATCCACACCATATATCCCTTGTCTCTGCCATTTTAGCTCGGTTTTTACACCACTGCCTGTAAAACAATGTAATGCTTCGACACTATTCACAACAAACTTTGTAAAGGTTTTTCTATAATGTTCTGGACTATTTTAATGATTGTCTTACTTGATTATCTAACATTCATTACTTATCCTTGAGCTGAGAACTTGCATTTCAGTTACAGCACGCATCTAAGTTCATCCAAATCTACTTATTATCAAGGGGCCACATGCTACGATTCTTAGAAATATTCATCACATCATTTCTAGTGATGCTGTGTCCTCGGGATGAGGAGGAATAGAGTGATGGAGAGAGAGAGAGAGAGAATGGATGAATGAATGACAGCTGTCTCTGATATCCTGCTGGGAGATAGGGAAGAAAGAAAGGGGCATAATCTATTCATCCCCAGGGCACCCAGAAGGTCTGCCAATTTCAAAAATATGCCAACACTTACAGATGAGAGTTAACTTTGAAGAATATTAGCAACATACTTCAGATCAATTTTTTAAATTTGAGTTTATTAGAAAAGTTATAATCAATCATAGTTGTCATGCAGAGCCAGGGGTGCACTGGGAATTAAGTATGGTACTTAAAAATTGAGGTAGACAGCACAGCACCTTTCAAAAGTTAATATGTTGTTGATGATCACTGAAAATGATGAATGCATACTTATATATTCAAATTCACTTCACAATGTCAAAAATTGACAATGTCAATGTCAAAAAGCCCAAAACCTCCCCTCTTCTTTCTTCATTCTTTCAGATAAATAGCCTCATTTGAGGTCCACACTTGAAAATTGAAGGACTATCACTCATACGCTGTAAATTCAAGTAGATTAAGGCAAAACTGCACAGACAAGGTAAATATGATGTGGATTTGTGAAAAATGAGGGGAAAATACACCTTTGGTTTTTGTATATAATATAGGGAACATATGAGGCTACAATTCTGTGTGGGTTTTGTGTCAAGGTCGCGAGGTCAACAAGGTCAAGGTCAAAGTAAAGGTCAAAAGGTCATTATATTTAATTTTTACCCCACATCAAATCTAAGGCCAGATTAGGATTCCTTGGTGAATTTCCAGTCTAGAGACACCAATTTTATTGTGATAGCCCCACCTGTTGCGGAGATATGGGTGGTCAAACATCAGCCTGTACCCCCATTTTGGGCAATTTTTACCAAATTGGGTGGGCCATAACTCAGAAACCACAGGTCGAATTGAGCTAATATTCGGAATTGCAGCTTTGCCTGCAAAAATCACGCTAGTAACCAAATTTGAGCAAAATCTGAGGGGGTGGGGTGACATCCATTGGGTGATCTGACAAGGAATGACCCACTGTGTTTTCATCAAGCAAAATCGAGAAGATATGGATAATTTGTTTCTCATAAATGCCCTGGTACTCCACAAAGAAAGGCCCCAGGCCAGGTTTTTGAACCCACAGTCTTCTTGCTGTGTGGTGGCAGTGCTGATCAGTGCACCACTATGACAGAGAAGACGTAGACATACACTTCTACAGTGCTTTGTTGCCGACAGCTCCTCAAATGGATCCAGCACCTTACCATCATCATGAGGAACCACTTCGCTGTTTCAGCCCTTACTATTCCTCTGTAGTGGCACAGCCCCTCCATTTGGAGGTGATATAGTGGTGCTGGCGTCAACTACTAGCTCTCAAGCCAAGTCTCGTCATCTCTTTTCAGCCAGATCCTGAATGATGTTTCTTCTATAGCTTCTTGCAGTCCGCTGATAAGTTTTTTGACTTCCATCTTTGTACAGCAGAAGTGGTGGGGGAGAATGATGATTAACTTCCGTTCAATATGTCCGCGGGCACCAACAGTTAAAGTGGAATTTGCGATGTAGGCGGGCCCTGTGGCTTTAGGGTTGACGCCCATGTGTTGGACACAGACAGAAAAATCTAACATCTTATTAACCTAGTACAGGCATGACTACAAAAATGAAAAATTGAAAAACAGATAAACTTGAACTACCCCAGCGATTCAACTTGACACTTTAACCCTTTGATGCATGAGACCTTTCTCCTTGGTCAGTACCAATGATTTTTGGTATTCCTACTTGTTTATAGACCAAAAGACCAAATATCTTCGATTTTTTCAAGGATTGCCAAAGCTGGGGGAATTTTTTTTTTACCTCACATATGAGTTTTTTGTAAAGCATTCATGTATATGAACCTCACACGTGAGGTTTCCATATAACTGCCTAGGGTTCAAAAAGTCATGAATTTAAAACATGTTTGATGTCTTCTATATGTTCTATGTGATCTTATATAACAGTATAACATACTACTTTGGGTAAGACTTTCCTACTCTTGCTTCATTGGGGGGTCGGGTTGGAAAAGCACACCCACCTTTTTCTCATAGGCGGAGCCATCTTGGAAATTTGAAGAGCGCTAGTAGAGACATCTGTTGACTGACACAGAAACTAATACCTCACAAAAGTAATATGAATGCATTTCCAGGGGTGGATGCCCTGTGGGAGGGGATACGGACTAAAAACCTCACGTATGTGAGGCATATGCATCAAAGGGTTAATAAATTAATGAAATCATGATTAGATTAACTTTTGAACAAAGCCAAAACATGCAAGGTAATTAAAAAAATGATTTAAAGAGAATGTCAGTGCATCAATGCACAGTATCCCTAGTGAAGTTGTCTGATTGTGCCTACCTTTTGAAAACATGTCACCTTCCTCCTCTTTTCTCATTTCGTTCATTTGGCCTATCTCTGAAACTTTGAAATAGAAAGGGCATAGGTATATTTATGCAACATCTATCAGAGCTGCCAACTTTCGAGGAAAATTTTGTGTAAGATTGACAAAGATTGGCCAAAGTCGCAGTACTTTCAGGTGTGAGATACATTGACGTAACAGAATGTATTTTCCACTGATGTGACACGGGACATACTAAACCCATACTAAATCTCTAATCAAATACCTGAGAATTGGAAACCCTGTAATATGCACACTTTTATTACTGTTGTTTCTGAGAAACCAGACAAAATGGTAAATGGTAAATGGACTGCATTTATATAGCACTTTCTAGTCACATGATATGACCCCAAAGCGCTTTACAACTTTTTGCCTCTCATTCACCCTGATGTGGGAGGCTGCCATGCAAGGCGCCACCCTGCACATCAGGAGCAGTGCGGGGTTCAGTGTCTTGCTCAAGGACACTTCGACACGTTCTCTGGAGGAGCCGAGGATCGAACCGGGAACCGTCTGATTCCTGGGCCGCCCGCTCTACCTCCTGAGCCATGCCGCCCCACAATCTAAGTCATTTTCATTAATTGATTTTATAGCTGGGAAAGGTAAAACTAGCCTGCATTACCTACAGCCATAGTGTACTTTGAGCCGGTTTGATACTCTGCTCAAACCACAAAGTTCTAACAAGGTCAGCAATGCTTGCTTCAACTGTAGTGGCTACAATGGGGCAACGTTATGATGAAACTGCCACATTGATGCTTACCGAAGTAATACAAGCATACCGATCAGAATAATTGCATATAAGTGAACCAGGAGCATTTTTAATTAGCGCGGCAGGTAAACTAACATGCAGTAGCTGGTAACCGAGCGGTCATAACAACCACAGACATCCTTGCAATACAGGTTTTACAGATAGCAAGTTCCGTTACCGTGGACAGTTGTACCAAGCATCCAAATTACACACAAGTATAAAAAGTGAGCTTCTAATGAGGTTTATGTTCCCACACCTTCTGTAGAATTTCCAAATATTACTCTTGCATATTTAGTACACAAAAATAAACAACAGTAACTTGGCTACGTTAGCCGCAGTGCTACAGCCACAATCAACTGACTATCACGTCAGGTTGGCTTATGCAGTAAAAACAACTTACAGCTTGTGCATCTGTGAGTCATGGACAGTCTCGACAGATACAGGCTTTATCTTCAGATATTTTACAAAGCCTGCATCTGAGGCCAGATGTTAGTGCTAACAATCTTTTACATTCCTGCTAGCCACCCATAACACGTTTGCTTCACTTACATTATTTGCTGCTATATCGTTACTTACAGCTTGTGGCTCTGAGCGCTTGATCAATGCAACTGCTTCAGGTTTGCGAAGCAGCTGAAACGCTTATCCAGTGTCGAATTATCCTTGATTGACAAAGCTGTCTTTTGTGAAATGCTGAGCACAAACAGCTAACATTCCCTTTGGCCATGGCTGTTTGCTGCCAGCAAACAAAAAAGCTACCCACTGATTTCTGATGGCATCGTCTTTTGGTAGAGAAATAGCTGCTTTTCTTTGCGTCCAAAAGTAAACGAACAAGCAGCTTTGGGAGAGGTACTGACAAAACTGCACCTCAAATGATCTGCAGTTCTTCTTTTGTATTTCCATTAGTGTAGACTCTACTAAGGCATAGTATGATCTGCTGTTGTTAGTACTTGCTAGAATAGTTTCCCGTGTGGGCAGGTCCAGCGCCGTGGTTGGCTCTGGCCATGTCTAAATTAATTGGATGGCGCAACCCGATGTCAGGTTTTGCCCATATCTCATGAAGATCTCAGGACGAGCAGTTCAGAGAGGAAATCACGTTCACGAAATCACGTTCTTGGATTACGGTGAAACCCCTGTATCTTATGTTTATAATCTTTTCAGAGGTTGAGTCTGGACATCCAACATGATAACATTACCTATATGTATTAAAAGAAGAATCAGCATAATCGGTCCCCTTTATGAGGATTTTTAGTTGGGTCATAGGTCGTCCCAGAGACAGGCAAACCAAAACACTGCCAAATTGCCTTGAAAATTGCAACCAAAAGATAACAACCCTCTTCCAGTGTAATATTGGAGCATGCATAAATATATGATTTCTAATGAATGATGGTGAATAATACTGATGATTGAAGAGATATTGCCTGAAGCAACTGAATAGATGTCAGTCAAAGCTACAGAAGTCAACTGCTCATGCATGTATGAACTGCTTGTGGGTGTGTTACTGCTGCTTACATAATATGGTTACTGATTATGAAAATTGATTATGGTTATTAATTATGGTCACTTATTTACTGATGAATATGATGAGAAATATTGAAATATAATCCTCATTTATCCTCAGTTATGTTCGCTAGCGATTTGATATTTTACCTGTTATGATTTAGAATAAATTACCTTCATAAAACATGATGTATCTTTGGGCTGATGAGCTGGACTGTTGTATAACAGAGGCATGAACCTTATTCTGACAAGATAAATATACAATTTACCGTTGACTTGAAAGTTTTAGATTTGAATGACCTATAGGCTTATTACTGTTCGGAGTGGTTTCAGCACCACAGATGAGGCCATCTGGGCTACATAGTGGTGAATCTTACTCTGTCAATGACAGAATCAGGCCGGTGAGCGATGTAGTGGTGTCTGAGGGCCTGAAGATCACGGGCATCCAGTAAAGGTCTTTGGCCTTGTCCCTTACACTCAGAGATTTTTCCAGTTTCTCTGAATCTTTTGATGATGTAATGCATTGTCAATGATGAGACCTTCAAAGCCTTTGCAATTTGACTTTGAGGAACATTGTTATTAAAGTATTCCACAATTTTTTTTATGCAAGCCTTCAAAGGTTGTTTATCCTCTGGCCATCTTTACTTCTGAGAGACTCAGTCTCTCTGAGACATCCCTTTTATAGCCAATCATGTTACACAACTGATGCTAGTTAATGTAATTGAAGCACTGATTACAAAAACCCCACAAGTCAAATCAAGTCAAGTCAAGTGTGACTTATGGGGTTTTAGTAATCGGTGCTTCAATTGGTGCGAAATGTTCTTTCAGCTGATTCTCTTATTGCTTTTTCAGCCCTTTTTTGCCTGTGTCCTGTGTCCCAACTTTTCTGAGACCTGTAGCAGCCAGAATATTTGTGGATAAAAATGTAAAAGTTTCAACATTTGAAATCTTATCTACAGCGCCCTCCATAATTATTGGCACCCCTGGTTAAGATGTGTTCTTTAGCTTCTAATAATAATAATAAAGTTTTTTCCAAATAATATAGGACCACAATGAAAAAAAGAGGAAAATCCAACCTTTAAAACAAGTGCATTTATTCAGTGGGAAAATAATCCCACATTAAGAAATAATTATTTTACATCAAATCATGTGTGCCACAATTATTAGCACCCCTGATGTTAATACTTTGTACAACCCCCTTTTGCCAACAAAACAGCACCTAATCTTCTCCTATAATGTTTCACAAGATGGGAGAATACAGAAGGAGGGATCTTTGACCATTCCTCTTTGCACAACCTCTCTAAATCATCCAGCGACCTGGGTCATCTCCTCTGCACTCTCGTCTTCAGCTCACTCTACAGGTTTTCAATGGGGTTGAGGTCTGGGGACTGAGATGGCCATGGGAGGAGCTTGTTTCTTTGTCTGGTGAACCATATCTGTGTAGATTTGGCCTCATGTTTAGGGTCATTATCTTGCTGAAAGATCCAGTGATGAACTTTCTTCAGCTTTCGGGCAGAGGCCACCAGATTTTGATTTAAAATGTCCTGGTATTTCAAAGCGTTCATGATGCCATGCACCCTAACAAGGTTTCCAGGGCCTCTGGAAGAGAAACAGGCCCACAGCATCACCAATCCTCCCCCATACTTCACAGTGGGAATGAGGTGCTTTTCTGCATACTCATCTTTTGTGTTCCGCGAGACCCACTTAGAGTGTTTGTTGCCAAAAAGCTCTATGTTGGTCTCATCTGACCAACGCATGCAGTCCCAGTTGAAGTCCAAGTACCGCTTAGCGAACTCCAGACGTTTGCGTTTATGATTGTGAAAGAGAAATGGTTTTTCCTGTGCATGCCTCCCAAACAGCTTGCTGGCATGTAGAGAGCGCCTGATGGTTGTTTTGGAGACTTTGTGACCCCAAGATGCTACCATTTGTTGCAATTCTTTAAACAGTGAGCTTTGGAGAACTTTTATTTCTCTTACCATCCTTCTCACTGTGCTTGGTGGCAAAATAATCTTGCGTCCTCGTCCAGGCTTGTTTACCACTATTCCAGTTGTTTTAAACTTCTTCATGATTCCTCTGACAGTAGACATGGGCAGGTGCAGACGAGTGGCTATTTTCTTGTAGCCATTGCCTGACTTGTGAAGGTCGACACACATCTGCTTTACTTGAATGGTGTGTTCCTTTGTTTTTCTCACGTTGAAGAGTGGATAAGAGAAATGGCCTATGTGTCACGCCATATTTATACCCCAGGGAAACAGGAAGTAATGAATAACTAATAAAATGTTCCTAGATACTCAATTACAATTACATTTATGTCCAAGGCATTGGGGTGCCAGTAATTGTGGGACATGTGATTTTATGAAAAATAATTATTTCTTAGTCAGAGATTTTTTTCCCCCTTAAAATTCACTTGAGTTGAAGGTAACATTTTTCTACAATTTTCAGTGTGAGAGTATGCTTCTGCAATAAAAATTGAATTTATTTTAAGGCTTTTAACACATCTTAACCAGGGGTGCCAATAATTATGAAGGACGCTGTATGTTCTATTGTTATCTGAAAGTCATTGCATTTTGATTTAATGTACAATTTATACTTTGTCCCAACTATTTCAGAATTGGGGTTGTACATAATAGCATTACAAATCTAAAGATGTTGTTAGCTTGGTCATCGATGTTTAGGTCTGAAAGGAAATTGCGGCACTGCCCTGGAATGACAGCAGACAATATTTGAGTCAATCCAGTTTGAAATGTATCTACATTTATCATTTTTACATACTAGACACCATTTTTACATTAGAACCAAATTGTCTTTGTTTTTACCAGGCAGCTAAATTTAGTTATCTTCTTGGAATTATCCTCACTTTTAGTGTGCCTTCTCCTCACCAGTGCATTTCCCGCCCACTCTCCTGATCCTGGGGCTTAGTTAGGCCTTTGAGAATCACAGATCAATGGAAAATAAAACGTGCTGTATATAAATACCATACACTGTATGTTGGATCTGAGATGTGGAGTGGGATGGCGCTGCAGACCATTCTCCTTGCATACACAGTCCTCTGGGCTGCAGCACAGACCCCACCATGCAGAATACTGAGGGCAGCCCAGCCCAACTTTTATCAACATGCAGACATCAACATCGGTGGAATATTCTCTTTGCGCCAAATTCCCTTGGACAAAACCATCAAATTTCATTCCAAACCAGAACCTCTCAGGTGCTCTCGGTGAGATTAGCTTGTCATAATTGTTTGTTTGTGTGATAATTTGATGAAAATATTATTTGATTTGAGCAATCCAAAGTGCATTGTCAGAACTGGTAAAAAAGCAATTAATAGTGTTAGCAATTAATTCTGCATTTCTTAACCTACTGCAAAAGACTGTGAAAAATGAGGAAAAAAGGTTATCATTAAATATTATTGTAATGATTAAAAGAATTAGTAATGTTATCAACAATATTTGTCATTTCTAGAGTTAACTTCAGAGAATTCCGTGTAGCCCAAACTATGATCTTCGCCATTGAAGAAATAAACAACAGAACTGACATCCTTCCTGGTGTCTCTCTTGGATATAAAATATATGACACCTGTATCTCTGCTGCACTCACTATAAGATCAGCTATGGCTCTGATGAACGGTCATGAGGAAATCCTGACCGACAGCTCTTGTTCAGCACCCTCAGTTGTGCCAGCCATCATTGGGGCCTCCATCTCCACTAACGCCATTGCAATTGCAGCGACTGTTGGGTTATTTCAGATTCCAGTGGTGAGTTTCTCTTTTTCCTTTGTATGTTCCCCAATGAGGGAACAGTTCACAGAAATGTAATTTATATAAGAATAATTCAGGCAAATATGTCAGGGATTCCTGAACCCCTAGTGGGATGTTCTGCTGTCGGAAAGTAATGGTAGATAAAATTAATTATGGAAAATATGAGAAAACAAAACCCGCTGTGGTTCTACAATTATATGTTTACAATTGGTTTTTATGAATTGGGGAATAAGGGAATTTTTGAAAGCCCTCTGAAATTACACATGAATTTTGAGGGGAAATTATAGTGAATGCTGATTGATATTCCCTAGTTAAGAATTTATAATCACTGAACCTGCTCTCAGATACACTGAACTATACACTGTATAATCATTAAAAATTTATGCCCAAAGCACTTGATTGAAGTCCCTTTCATTTTCAAGTTTCGCATACTTAAAAGAATGAATCTATTGGTATTGTAATGTGACAGTGAACTTGAAAATGTTCATAATGAAGATATCTTGTCAGGTTTTTTTTTTTTTTAATTCTGAGAATTTCATGCAGATATTTCCTTATCGATATTTTCCTAGTCTTTTGTTAAAAAAAATTAACTCAACACATCATTAACCCCTCTGTGCAGATGTAGACGTCAGCAGACATTGAGCTGCAAATTTATGCACTCCGTTACACTATTCTCTCACTAAATGACACTCCCGGATCAGTTATTCAATTTTCACTAGCAACTCAAGCTCAAACACAGTTTAGAATATAAGCGAGTTCACTCCCTTTCTCTTTTTTCAGGAGTTGCATGATTAAACCCTTCAGCTACGCCTGATGTGCAAACTGCTCAATATGCTTGCCCATAAGATCTATTCAGCAGTTCAAAAAAAAGATATCTAGTGATATCTTGTGATATTGATGTTCTCTGCAGCAGCCACTTCAGCTAGTGTGCCAATGGTATTCCAATTTGTAGTTTTAAAAAAAATCAGTTTTCTGAAGCAAAAATTCAACATGGCATTGATACTACGTCATTCTACTATCTATTACAGTCATAACATATAAGTTCATGTTTTTTTCTGCTCGGAATGCAATTATGCCAAATGATTCACTCTTCTCGGTGTCTGGAGCTAAAATTGAGCAAGTTCAGTCTTACAAGTATTTAGGTATCTGGCTGGATCATAATTTCTCCTTTAAGACTCATGTGTCTAACTTGTCCAAGAAAATCAAAACAGAAATTGGGTTTCTTCACAGAAACAGGTCTTGTTTTTCTTTAGACAGTCGGAAGAGGATTTTTCAGGCAGCAATCTTACCTTTATTTGACTTTGGGGATATTCTTTACATGCATGCCTCTGATTGTACTTTATCACAGTGCTCTACGTTTTATCACTGGACATTGTTTTCGCACTCATCAGTGTGTATTATATAGTGCTGTTGGGTGGTTGTCCCTTTGTTCTAGTAGGAAGCTCCATTGTATTTTATTTATTTATACAGCATTGCTTGGTCAGCTTCCTTCATATCTAACTAGGCTTTTGTCCCTCAAAATCCAAAGCAAGCATGTTAGGTCGCATGGATGGATTTTGTTAGAGTCACCCAGGACTAGGACAAATTTGGGCTGTTCTGCTTTTAGCGCATTTGCACCTTATGTCTGGAATAGATGCCAAGACTCTCTGAAGCTTGACTGTCTCATTCCCTATGACTCCTTCAAGAATCAACTGTGGGAGATGTTACTTGAGGAGGCCAGATGTACAAAATGTACTTGCCTTTAGTTTTAACCTAAAAACTTGTTCTCCTCTGCACTTGAATGTCTTATTTATTTATTTAAATTATTTTCTTTTAATTTATTTTAACTTGATTTTAAAGTTTGTTTTCCTTTATTCTGCAGTTGTTGTTTGTAAGAGTGTGAATCTTATTATACTCTGTCTGTTACCCACTTTCTATTAGTTTGATTGTATTCAGGGCTCCCCTGAAAAAGAGACCTCGGTCTCAGTGGGACTTCCCTGTAATAAAGGAAAATGAATGAAAAACATATCAAAATCTCGTAGTTCCCTGTCATAGATTTACGCGTAGATTCATCAGTTGATGAATTCAGCACTCCCTTCTATCATCCGTTGTACTCACGTTGATAAGCCTAAGTAAATCATTGAGTGTTAGGCTATCTGCAGCACTGTACACTCATACGCAGTTCACGTCCGCATAAATCTTCCCCATAATGATGTCTTAATTGAAATGCTTCTTATCCAATTCCAGACGGAATAAGCTTTCCATAGTGACTGAAAGACATTGATTGGACAATCAGAAATGTATACAAGCCTTTCCAAAACAGCACGGTAGGTTGTATTGTCTTAACGTTGCGCAAAGTAGCGCAGCTGAAAATGACGCAAAAAATACTTCCAAAACTCGCATGAAGAGTTCAGTTACATTTACAGGATATAAATAAGGTACGGACATGGTCAATGGGAATTATTCTGAATGAAACAGGACTGGAGGGTTCCTTCTACTGGACACACCTGTCTCTGGAGAATGGATCCAATGAAGAAATACTGCTTCTGCTACAGTAGTAGCATTTTGCTCAAATG
This sequence comes from Gymnothorax reevesii, assembly GCA_029721435.1. Lineage (NCBI taxonomy): Eukaryota > Metazoa > Chordata > Actinopteri > Anguilliformes > Muraenidae > Gymnothorax > Gymnothorax reevesii. Next base: position 140,339,750 of record CM056574.1, read on the forward strand.
TAGCCTTTTGTTTTTGAATTTACACCGTATTCAACGGAATTGAATAACAAGGCTTTGGCTTGTTTAAAATGCGAGCTGCTCAAGCACTTCAATAGATCCCCTGGTGCGTTCATCACACCATTCTGTTCAATTTAGGGTCGAATATTACCTGATTGTTTTCTGGTAGTGGTACTTCTGTTCTGTTAAAATAAAAAATGTTTCAGATATTTCTGAGTTAGTGTGTTATACTTGTTCCTTATAAGGTGTGGATTGTGTTTTTATAAGGTTGCGAGCTCGAAAGAGTTAACGGCTGGCATTTCATTGCAGGGTGAATGTTCAGACTGTCAAATGAGCAGGTCCTTTTATGAGTGTGTCTGCTTTTGGGACTCTGAAGAAAAATGGACAAAATTCTAAACTTTGTCGGAGATAAGGCATGTTTTGTGTTTGGAGAGGTTTCTGGTGACCACTGATGTCCAACTGCACCAATATTGATAAATTCATTCTCAATTCAACCAGAAAATAATTAATTCATATTGAATTTTATACGTCAAAAGTTCATTTGTGTTAAACATATTATTAGTTTATGATCTGACAGTCCGCCATTTTTGAGGGATCTTAGAGTTCGGGGAGCCATCTGGATGGCTGTCTTATTTAACTCCGAGTAGGTAATTTAGAATGTAATGTTCAGATGAATCATACTAGTGGTAAAGGAGTTTATGATCCCAGAAATGTATAGTTTTAACCTCCAGCCATTTTAGCCCCCAATTCTCAGTATTATTTTTTTACAACTTCAATGCTGAATTTTCATGTAGATTTTTTTATGTTTTCAGCCCTGTTTCTTGACCAAAATCACTAATAAACTGAAATACGATAGATTTCTAAATGTTTCAAGTGTCTTGACTCGGTTGAGCCACTTCTTACCTCTCAGTGAAGCTGCAATTTTGAATACTAAAGCCTTAAATAAGCTAACACATGAATAGGCAGATTTGGCTTCTGCATAAAGGGGTTAATTATTGCTCAAGAAATAACCTGTCTACAACATAAATATGAATGCATTAGTCTGTATTACTTTGAAAGTTAAATATATATTTTTTCTGAATTGGTTGCATTATATTTCATAAATATGTAAAGTACTCAGGATTTTAAGGGACCATCAAGCCAGGACAAGGTACTTTGCAGGTGTTTCTAATTAACCAGATGTTTTCATTTCCTTTCTTAATATGGGCATAAGAGAAAATTTTTATTGACAGAAAATCCAAAGCAAATGAAAATTATATGAATGTAACTTTTTCCAAGCAACATAATGTACTTGTGACCGTGGTGCTGATTTAATCACAAGTATGCATGCACACACAGAAACACCACAACACATAGACATACATGCGCCCATACAAGCAAACACACAGAATATTTTGCCTCATAATATATGCATACAAGCTAAGTATTGATGTTTTGAAAGTGTTTGCCTTTGTTTGTTTTCAGATCAGTCACTTTTCAACATGTGCATGCTTAAGCAACAGAAAAGAATTCCCCACATTCTTCCGAACCATTCCAAGTGACTTTTACCAGAGCACAGCATTGGCACAGATGGTGAAGCACTTTGGTTGGACCTGGATAGGAGCCGTGAGAAGTGATAGTGACTATGGCAACAATGGGATGGCCACATTTTTAGAAACTGCTCAGAATGAAGGTGTCTGTGTTGAGTATTCTGAGAAATTTCACAGAAGAGAACCAAAGAAATTACTGAAGGTTGTAGATGTTATCAAAAAAGGTACTGCAAAGGTAATTGTTGCATTCCTTGGACAGGGTGAAATGAAAAAGCTATTGGAGCAGCTGACACTTCAAAATATCACTGGTCTTCAAATGGTGGGCAGTGAAGGCTGGATAACAGCAAACAATCTCGTGACCCCAACTAGTTTCAGAATACTGGGAGGATCTATTGGCTTTGCTGTTACTCAAGGAGAAATACATGGCCTCAAAGAATTTCTATTTAAACTTCACCCATCACAAAATCTAGGGAACACTGTTGTTATAGACTTTTGGGAAAATGCATTTCAGTGTTCCCTTAGAAATGAAAGCACTCTACGAACCATAAATCCCTGCACTGGATTTGAGAACTTGACTGAACTGAAAAATGACTACACAGATGTATCAGAGCTGAGAATCTCCAACAATGTTTACAAAGCAGTGTATGCAGTTGCTCATTCTTTACATGGCCTGCTGGAATGTGCACCACTTCGAGGCTGTGCAAACAAAGGGACACCAGAGCCCAGGCAGGTAATTCAATACACTGTAAAACCTAACAGTATATCTTACTAGTTGAATGAAGTTAACAGTAATTAAAAACAGCAGAAATTTGAAATGACTTAAATGTTGAAAGTATGTTGAACTCATTAGTGACTGGTTGTGAGAATAACTTTAACAAATAGAGTGTACATTTCAGTTTCATTTAAATTTCGACAGCAAAAAATATTCCAATTTGGCGACCGTCTTGAAAAACGGCAGATGTTAACATGTATAGTTTGGCTTTTTAAGATTAGATTTGATTTATGATACGAGAAACCGCTACTGTTTAGTCCATAAATTCTGTTGTTAATATAAAAAGTATGCCGGAGGTGAGTTGTCCGATGCGTGTCCCAGCTCACTTATAGCCAGCATGTTGGCGTAGCAATTCTCGGTATCGCCAATACACAAAATTTGCCCAGAAGTAGCATTTTCGAAAATACATACTGCTTCGCCCAACATCCACGTATTCTAATGCATTGCAGAAACTTCGGCAATGTTTAGCATTTGCTCACTATGAATCTGACTTCAATGTAAGCACACATATTTATATATATGCGGTCATTGTGCATATAAGTCATCCAGGGGTACGTCTGAAGTTTTTTTTCCCGCTTATTTTCGTTCGAGGAACACATGATAGTTTCACAGTAACGACCCATGGCCTTAATGACTACAGTGCAGTTACTGTTGGGCTCTGCAGAGACCAGAAGTGACTGGGTCACTGAACTATCCCATAATGCATCTAAAACAGAGCAGGAATGAAACATCTGGGCATTTTTTGCGTATTGGCGATACCCTAAATTGGTTGTTCAGCTGTCAATCTCAAGCTGTGCTAAAGGTTTTGCCCTTATTGGAGCCTGGTCCTGCGGTGAAGAAGAGTCCCTCCCAACCTGACCCTAACCTAAATACAGAAATGTGTCGTCACTCTCTTAAATTTCTCGCAATCTGATCGTGTGATTATAGCTTGGTCTTGACTGCCTGTATGCAGTCAGTAATCCTGACAGTAGTCAGGAATGGGAACCAGTAATCCTGAAAGGGTTGAATGAAGGGAATAGTAGCAGGATCACTGTATTATCACTCGTCACTGCTCAAATGGGGAATAAGTATTCACTTGTCAAGGTAACTTAAACAAATGAGTTAAAAGAAATACTTCACTTCAGTTTAAGTTTGGTGAATGTAATAAGTACAGTTTACCTGACTCCTTTAAGTTGGCACAACACAAAATATACGTGTACTTATAACTCAGTTAAATGACTTATCCACACTTAATTTAATGAGCTACCAAACTCAAATGATTCAGGGCAATCGGTTTACTCAAATAGTATGAGTTAACTTCCCAGGTTTTACAGTGTATGTCCTAATTCCATAAGAAAGAAATCTTTATTTATAACCAAACCTATTAAGTTCTAAAATAAGCAGAAATATTTGTTGCTCTGCAGGTGCTTGAGGCTCTGAAAAAAGTCAGTTTCACTTTGGAAACTGGGGAGAAAGTTTCCTTTGACCATAACGGAGACCCAGTTGCCAGATATGATGTGGTGAACTGGCAGCTAAGTCCCGATGGTGCAGTTGAATTTAGAGTCATTGGTCATTATGATGCCTCTTTACCATCTGGTCTGCAGTTTGAGATGAGTCCTCAAAGTATTGTTTGGGCAGGTGGGCAAAAGCAGGTAAGTGTTCATGGACTTGTTCATCTATAAGGCTGGTCTGATAAAAGCTCACATATGTTGCTGTATGCCTAGATACAGAAATGAGACATACATTTTAGGATCATAAACACTTTGAACATAAATCTTTCATATTCAAGGGTGTTTTACTAAGCAAAAGCCATATACACTCCTGAATGAAATCTTAAGAGTGGGGGAAAAATTCATATTCTGCACTGGTGGATTGTAACCAGGTTGTGAGTAGATCTTCAATATGCAAAAAGAAGAAACCAGAGCAAGAGGCAAAAAAAATAAATAAAAACTGAGCGGGCAATTGTTTGAAAACTGCATTTGAACTCAAATAGGCTGTTCATAGTGAAAACCATGGTATGACTAACTATCTATGCAGTATCAATTTTAAAATGTTGTAGCTAAGATTCTGTTTCTGCACCACATTAAGTGTCCTCAGCTTTCAGCTAGCTTCTGAGCAATTCCACATGAGAGTTGCTAAAAGAGCAAATTTTAGCAAAACAGCAAAACCGTTTTGAAATATCTTTGACGGTCTTCTCAAAATTTAGATTTGAATTTTGTAATTTTTTTTTAGCTTCAAGACAAGGATCAAAGGTTATTTTTCCGAAGCTGACAACTCCTAAATGATATTTAGCTATAGCAACAAAAGTTTCTGTGACACCAATATTGTTAATTATTTTTCATAACGCAATTATGAAATTGTCATACATGGTGATATCAGACTGAAACAGTACACGTAAACACAACATTGAAATGGAAATCATGAAAATGCGAGAAAATGACTTTGAACGTGAAAATGTGCGTAAATCATGCTTGTGGATGGCAATAAAAGAGGAGAATTTTTGGAATGTTCACATTGTGCCTGATGAACGACGGAAGCATCACTTATCGAAAACACAGCCATTTCGGATCAGGAACTCTACCCTCTAAATGCCAAGACTGTCTGAAAATGATGGGTGGAGGGCCATTGGGATGATTGAATCCGGAACCTCGCAGAGAGAAGTTGCTCATCGCCTGAATGTCCACCGAAACACCATTTGGAACTTATGGCAGCGTCATCAGCAGACAAGACATGTCAGAGACCGTCCTCGCAGCGGCCGTCCACGAGTAACCACTCCCAGACAGGACAACTGGATTCGAACAACCCATCTCCGAAATCGATTCCAACCTGCAACCATAACTGCAAGAACGATACCTGGTTTGAGGCAACTGTCTGCACAGACAATCCGTCGCCGTCTCCGTCATTTTGGCATTGTCCCACGTCGGCCAGCAAGACGTCCAATACTCACAGTACAACACCGACGACTGCGTCTACAGTGGGCACAACAACATCAACGGTGGATCCAACGTCAGTGGGATCTTGTGCTCTTCACTGATGAATCAAGATTCATGCTTAACCGATGTGATGGTCGTTTACGTGTATACCGTCGACGTGGAGAACGTTATGCCAACAACTGTGTTCAGGAATTTGATCGTTTTGGAGGTGGTAGTGTCATGATTTGGGGAGGGATCACGGCTAGAAACAGAACAGATTTGCTTGTTATTGATGGAAATCTGACAGGTCAAAGATATCGCGATGAAGTGCTACGGCCATTGGTGGTACCGTTTTTGATGCAACATGGTCCCGGAATAACGCTGCAACATGATAACGCCAGACCACACGTTGCAAGGATTGTACAGCAGTATCTGATGCAACAACATGTCAATGTCCTGCCATGGCCAGCCAGATCCCCAGACATGTCCCCAATCGAGCATCTTTGGGACGAGATGGATCGACGTTTGCGGCGGTTGGATAACCCGCCAGCTACACTCCAGGAATTGCGACAACGTCTACGTCAGATTTGGAATGACATCCCACAGCAATTTCTGGCACATCTGATTCGGTCCATGCGCCGGAGATGCGTTGCTTGCATCATGGCACGAGGAAGTCACACCCGGTATTGAAGTGTGAAGGTCACAATTGGTTAGACGTCAGACAAGTGCTTCATGACGCATGAAAATGACATTTTTCGTTTTGAGTGACGTTGGCACTGAAAAGTCAGTGTTTCTCCTGTTAAATAAACATATTGATTGCATTGAGATCTTTGCGTGTCATTTATAACATACACATAAATGGTGTCACAGAAACTTTTGTTGCTGAGTATATTTCCTGGTATTTACAGTATTTCCAGACATTGGTAGCCAAAGTATTTGAGACAGTAAGTCATTACAGGAAATTGAAACACACAATTCCAGTGGCTCATTGTGAAATTTGCCACAAAAATCATTTATGATACCAATCTTCAGTTTCTTTGTTTTTTAAAGTATAATAAATTTAGTCGATTATCAGAAAATGTAATTCCGTTTCCATTTCATAATTCTGTTACCGCTGTCTCTTTCTCATAAATGGCATCCTACAAAATATCTGTGAACATATCAGTCAATATAAACTTACCATGGCTTGATCGACATCCTAGGCCACCAACTTAAGCTTAAACCTACCGCCTATCATTGCCAGATTTCAGAGAAATGCCTGTCAAAGTCAAGGCAAAAATAATGAAATTTTTTTCTGCCGTAATTCCGATACCAGCACTTTCACTTTCATATAGCTTTCCGCAAACGTTTTGTTATACAGCTCAGTAGGCATGCTAGTGGAAGTGATAAAAGCACAGTAAATAGCTACTACATTAGAGTAATGGATGGCAGGTAAAAAAGACATGAAAATTACTCTTGATCGTAATTTCGTTACCGTGGAATTGCCCCTCTTCATCAACAATGATGGTCAGATTGTGCTGTAGGAGTATCAGATACTTTTACTGGCAGGCTACAGTACATACAGGCACAATCTGACAATCATTGTTGATAAAAGACCAGAGATGGGGATCGAAACCCTGTTCCAGTATGGATCCGGTTCCGCATTTTTCAAAAACCGAAAATCAATCACATTTGAGCTTCTCAGTACAGCTATCGAGTCTCGTGGGTCCATTGACATAATGTTATGTCTCGAGTCCTAGATGAGGCGGAAGGTCTCAGCGTGTTTGCCTAAACTGCAAAGGAAAATAAAGGCTTACCGGCCTCCATAATGATAATGGGGCCTGGCTACAGTGTCAGCACAAGACCACAGCCCCAGATTAAGCGTGATGACATCCTTCATGTTCCGCTCTCTGCTGGGCTGAAGCGTTTCCTAGAGGATGTTGCAGCACTAATCTCTTGGTAGTTACAAGGCTTATGACTCCATATCAAATTTAGGATAAAAATGTAGTTATAACCCTTTGCGGCAACAATTAAATTATGCGTTCGCCCAAATATTGATCTGACTCCGATTAGTTAATTTATTACTTAATTTATAGCACCATTGTGCATCGGACTTGTGACTGGTCTATACCTTACTCCGCCGGACCAAAAACATTGGTACAACCCAATTTGGTGAATTAAGTCAGAGGCTGGTGGTCCTATTAAGCACAGGTCACTGACAGCCAAGTTGAATGCCACCAAATGAAAGTTCATTTGTGACTTCCTAGATGTCTGTAACACAAAACTAGGGGCAATCTGTGACCATTTTAGTGAAACAAGTCATTGAATTTTCACTTAGGATCAATACGAAGGTCACCAAATGAAATTTCATATATGACTTCCTGTATGTCTCTTATACAAACCTAGGCTCCATCTGTGACCGTTTTGGCAATACAAGTAATTGCAAATGTATTAGGTCAAGTTTGACATTCAAAGGTCACCAACAGTCAAGTTGAATGTTCATGTCTAACTTCCTTCAAGTCTTTGAGACAAACTTAGGCTTCATCGATGACCTTTTCAGTTATAGAAGTCATTGAATTTTCACCACGTCGAGACCTTCGAAGGTCAGACTGAAGGTCACCAAATGAAACTTCATACACGACTTCCTATACGTCTCCAATATAAACCTACTCCCTATCTGTAACAATTTTGCTGATATCAGTCATTGAAATTTCACTGTCAACTTTGGCAGTTGAAGGTTACTCAAGGTCAAGTTCAAGGTCACCAAATGAAACTTCATACATAAGTTCCCATATACCCACAAGATAACACTTTATCTATAACACAATCCCAATTCCGAAATAGTTGGGACGAAGTGTAAATTGTGAAATCAATTTGCATTGACTTTCAGATCACATGAGCCGATATGTTATTTACAATAGAACATAGATAACATTTCAAATGTTGAAATTTCTGGCTGCAACAGGTCTCAAAAAGTTACAAGAGAATCAGCTGAAAGAACACTTTGCAAGTAATTAAGTTAACTGGCATCAGGTGTGTAAGACGATTGGCTTTAAAGGGGATGTCTTAGAGAGGCTGTGTCTCTCAGAAGTAAAGATGGCCAGAGGCTCTCCAACCTGTGAATGTTTGCATAAAGAAATTGTGGAATACTCTGAAAACAATGTTCCTCAACTTCAAATTGCGAAGGCTTTGAACGTCACATCATCGACAGTTAACCACCTAAAACTCTACCATGCAAAAAGGAAGCCATTGTTGAGCATTATCCAGAAGTGCTGCCGTGTTCTGTGGGCCAAGGCTCATTTAAAATGGATCGTAGCAAGGTGGCAAAGTTTCCTGTGGTCAGACGAGTCCAAATTTGACATTCTTGTTGGAAATCAAGGGCGTTGTGTCCTCCGGGCTAAAGAGGAGAAAGACCACCCCTACTGTTATCAGCTTTCAGTTCAAAAGCCGGCATCTCTGATGGTATGGGGATGCATTAGTGAATATGGTGAGGGACACTTGCATGATTTAAGAAGCACCATGAATGCTGAAAGGCATATAAAGGTTTTAGAGCAACATATGCTCCCCTCCAGATGACATTTTTCCAAGGAATGCCTTGCGTATTTCAGCAGGACAATGCAAAACCACATACTGCAGTAATTACAACAGCATGGCTTCATAGTAGAAGAGTCCGTGTAGTGAACTGGCCTCCCCGCAGTCCTGATCTTTCACTGATTAATTATGCACTAAATGTTTTCAAACAATAAGTCCTTAAAAGGAGTCCCAAAACTCTCTGTCACCTGGAAGCCTGTATTAAGCAAGACTGGGATCAAATTCCAACGGCTAAACTCAAGAAACTTGTCTCCTTACAGCCCGGAAGCCTCCACTCTGTGGGGATGCTATACCATGGTAAACAGGCCCCTGTCCCAACTTTTTTGAGACCTGTCGCAGCCATCAAATTTGAAATGAGCTCATTTTGTAAATAAAATTGGAAAATTTCTCAGTTTCAACATTTGCTTTGTTATCTCTGTACTATTGTGAATAAAATACTGGCTGGTGTGATTTAAAAGTCATTGCGTTTTGATTTTATTCACAATTTACACTTTGTCCCAACTATGTGGAATTGGGGTTGTATTTATGGTGATAGAGCTACAGTAATTGAAATGTTAAGTTTGACCACTGGTGACTGAAGGTCTAGTTCAAGACCACCATATGAAAGTTCATATAAGTGTTCAATACACGTATGTTCCCAATCTTCAATATTTTCAAGCCTAGTAGCCTTTGTAAATTGTTACATTTTGATTGTTTGACCTTCCAAGGTCATCTGAGGTCAACTTTAACCCATTCAAAATATTAGTCATATTTGACTTCCTATATGTGGATAATACAAATTTAATCTCTAGCTGCAACCATTCACTTTCCACAAGCGATTTTGCCCATTCTCCATAAGATCCGATGTTAAAGTACAACACCCCCACAAGACCCTCTTCTGTCAATTCAATCAAAATGGCACTCACACTGTACATAAAGTGTTTCAAGGTGAGTTGATTGCCAGATTTAGAAAATGAAGTAATTGAACAATCTTTGAAAAATACTTTTTTGCAATTTCAAGTCCTATCCCAAAACATATTAAGTATTTTCCTTGACCTCGAGTTTGACCTCTCAACGTCGTCGGAGGTCAACTTCAACCTAGCCAAAATATAGGTCATATTGGACTTCCTACTTGTCGATGATACAAAGTTAATCTCTACCTGCAACCATTTAGCCTCCGCTAGCCATCTTCCACCTTCATAAAGTACAGCGCACCCACTAGACTTCCGTTGTTTCAATCAAAATGGTGCTCGCACTGGACATTTATGGTACCAAGGTAAGGTGATTGCCTGATTTGAGAAATAATTTTTAAAAATCCTAGTCATATCTAACATTAGGGCCAAAATTTCAAGGGCTCATAAAATGGACTAAAAAGATTCAATGGTAAACTCGAAAAAAGTCTGGAGATATGGTCTAGAAGTATTTTATGGCAAATTTATACGAAAATTTCTCAGGCCAAAATAAAGATAAAAATGTTCCGTATGATGGATGCCCATAGGGCCGGTAGGCTAAAAATAGCCATAACACAAGACAACCGGAATAGTGAAGCAGAACCATCAAAAGTATATAAAACCATGAGTCAACAATGGTACTTATGTGGCTGTTTACCTCTGGGAAAGGAGTGTGATATAGATCACTGGGAATTGGTCGAACTGATATAGCATAAAACTGTTGTAAATTGGGAGACAAGATGAATGAACGGGATTTCTTGTAAAAGTCCGCACTTCGGTAATTGAGCCAGCTTCGCCCTGCCAATGCATGCAAGTCTGAATGCGATGACCTTTGTGCAGATTCGCAATAGAAAACCACCGTGGTTACACAGATATGAACATGAAAAATACTGCAAAATAAAAAACACGCTAAATTCAAATCAAAGCCGGAGTCCATGTCTCAGAACTAAATTCTATAAATCGCAATTATATTAGCTAGCATTCGACCCCACGTGGACATGTTAATTAGGCACTTTTCTAAATTTTGAACGTTGACCTGTCATTATACAGCACAGGATGGTACAAAAGATGACACTTTGACATCTTTTATTCCAAAGAAATATCTGGAACATCTGGAAAATGATCTTAGATTATTAAACTGGGATAGAGTAACTAAAACTGAAAGCTGTGAGCAGGCATGTAAGGGGTTACAGATAATACTCTCTGAGCTCCTTCATAAATTTACGAAAAATGAATCTTTTAGTCGTAAACGCAGGCAGCCGCTACCCTGGTTCACGGTGGAATTGCTGCATTTGATAAAAAGTAGAGACGCAGCTCTAAAAAAATCTCTGAAGTCAGGCTTAGATACTGACAGATTGGTATTTCAAGGTCTCCGAAATAAGGTAACGAGACAACTTCGGAAATCTAAAGCAAATTTTTTTGTAGACATAACACAACAAGCCAAGGGCAATAGCAAGATAATATGGAACTGCATTGACAAGTTAACTGGTAGGGGGCAAAAGAAAAGCGGCCACCTACAGCTCAGAGTGAATTCTGCCGGGAGAACGGTGAGTGATTCCCTAGAGGTAGCAAAAAATTTTAATATTCATTTTATTAACTCTGTCTCTGAACTAGGTAGATTGTTTTTAGACTCTCAGCCTTGCACGGCCCCGACAGTTCAAACACTTGGTGACTCTGGATTTCAATTTTCTCATATAAATGAATCAAGTGTCATCCAAATCCTTGCTTCCTTATCAAATTCAAAAGCAAAAGATACCTGGGGACTTGACCCAGTCTTCCTTAAAAAGCATTGTGATAAATTAGTCATGCCAGTAAAGCATATCATAAATGCATCATGAGACGAATGTTTGTTTCCGTCGACCCTGAAATCGGCCATCGTGACTCCTGTTTTTAAGTCTGGTGACCGACAGGAAGTAACTAACTATAGGCCTATCAGTATACTTCCTGCCATCTCTAAAGTACTCAAAAAAGTGGTAGTTGTACAGTTAAAGTGTCATTTTGATAAAGAAAAATTATTACATCCACTGCAATTTCGTTTCCGTTCAAATCACTCAACGGAAACGGCCTGTTGTCACTTCTTTGAGGTCATAAAGGATAGGCTTGACAAAGGGGGGGTGGTAGGGGCAGTGTTTTTAGATTTACGTAAGGCATTTGACACTGTGAACCACTCCGTTCTTCTGTCCAAATTAGCCAATTTTAAACTTTCTGACAATATATTTAAATGGCTGCATTCCTATTTAGTTGATCGCTCTCAGTGCGTTAGGATTAAGAACAAGTTATCTCCTTTCCAGATCTGTAGAATGGGGGTGCCCCAAGGATCGGTCCATGGGCCTCTTTTATTTTCCACCTACATTAATGATCTTCCCATGGTATGTAACAATGTGTAAATAATAATGTATGCAGACGATACAGTTCTTTTTTCTCATGGCCAAAGTCCCGACGAGGTTGCAGCCAAATCATCAGTAGCAATGAACAGAGTTGCGGACCGGCTCGATCAAGCTTGCCTTACGCTGAACACGGAGAAAACGGTAGCTATGTATTTCAATAAACAAAGTAAGAAAAGGGTATTCCCCAGCATTTTTATCAAAGGGCAAAGCATAAAAACTATTGAAGAGATTAAATACCTAGGTGTTATTTTAGATACTAACTTGAGTTTTAAAAAACACATTTAAAAAATGTCCGTTGTACTGAAGTTCAACTGATTTAATTTTCGTCATATTAGGATGTCGCTAACAACAGAGGCTGCTAAGATGTATTTGAATGCCATGATTCTGTCCTACATGAGATACTGTATGCCATGTTGGACTCAGACAAGTCAAACCAATCTAAATCCCATTAGATCATTGTACGGTCAAGCCTTGAAGATACTGGACAGGAAACCAAGACAGTACCATCATTGTAATATCCTTTCTAAATACAACCTACTAAGTTTTGATAATTTAATTACATTTTCATACCTTAGTCTTGCTCACAAAATGATTTACAATGTTGCTCCACCCCCATTGAAAAATTATGTACAACTTTGCTCTGAGGTGAGCACGAGGGCTTTAAGATCTGTATCGAGAGGGGACTGTAAAATCCCCTTAAGAAGTTCTGCCTTTGCTCAATCAGCTTTTTCCTATAAGGCCATCAAAGAATGGAACAGGCTCCCTGGCATTATAAAAAATAACTCAAACTATAATCATTTTCGTACTGCAACGGCAAGATGGCTTCTGAGTAATCAGTGCTGCCTTCACTGAGGAACTTTTTTTTTTTTTTTTTTTTTCCTATCCTGCCACCACCCCCCCACTTTGGAGGACAACTTTATTCATTTAATCAGTTATATAATTAAGTATGAATCCTCCTACCATCACCCAACGAAACACACACCCATGAAAAACAAAAAATAAAAAAAAATAAAATAAAATACAATACAATAAGGATTACATTCACAGAGTTTTATATTTTTGGCATTTGTAACTATTAGCTCATCCATTCCATCTCTTTGTTATTCCCAACCTTCAGCCTCCCGAATTTTATCCCATCTTTTGGCATAAATTACAAGACCCGTCTCATAGGCCATCGCACACTCAATTCTACTGTAATACATGACAAAATTCTTGAATCTCTCAAGTCTTAACTCCCCAACAGATGTCAACCTGAAAATAAATATTTTTGCAAGATATACAATTATATTACATATTTGATGTTTTTCTTTAGTTACATCACCAGTAATACCTTAAATAAATCTAGTTGTATACTATTATACTGAGATATCCAATTTTGCACCTTTATCCAAAAAAAGGGCTGTTACAGGACAGTACCAAAACAAATGGACTACTGACTCCGCTTCCTCTTGACAGAATCGACAGAGGGGTGACGGCTCAATTCCCCAGATATTTAGCATCTTTTTTGTTGCTAGAAACTTATATATTAGCTTATATTGAAAATATCTTATCTTCGGATCAAGTGATGTATTGTAAAGAATTTTGAAGACTTTATTCCATGGAACTGGTGTGTCTAACAAGTTTTCCCAACTATCTAGAATTCTATATGGTGTCGCAACTAAATTCTTTATTCTTAAGTAAAATGTGTATATATGTTTATTAATCTTTATTTTCTTTAACCATTGTACCATTTTCATTTGAGGCAGACAGACTAGATGTCCTCCTGGTCTTTTAATAATTTTTGATTTCCAAGTATTTGGTAAAGCTCCAATAAGTTGATTATATTGTTGCAGTGTGCAGACAGTTCCATAAAAACTAGTTAATTGTCTGTAGGACATAATTTTATTTTCCTCATTCACTATATCCTTTAAAAAAATAATTCCGTTATCGAACATGCGTTTCCAGAAAATCATTTTTCTATCAACAAGTATACTGGAATTTAACCATATTATTTGTTGTAGAACTTGTTCTGTATTTTCTGGTGGATGAAACTGAAATTGCAACCAACTCTGTAGAGCTTCTTCCAGAAAGGTGGAAACACTAAAAAACATGTCAGTAATTAACTTAATATGCACAGGTTTAATCTGCAGGAATGAGAAGAATCCTTTTTCAAACATAGGATGGACACTTTTAAGTAACTTACTGGAAAACCAGTTTGAATTGAAATAGAATTTTGGAATAAGGGAGGCCTTCAGTGAAAGATTTAAAGCTTTTAAATTTAATAATTTTAGGCCACCAGATACATAATCATTGTAGAAATACACACGTTTAATTTTATCAGGTTTGTCATTCCATATAAATTTAAATATCTTCTGTTCATAAATTTTGAAAAATGATTCTTTAGGAGTTGGTAATGCCATGAATAAATATGTAAACTGGGATACAATTAATGAATTAATCAGAGTTATTTTGCCATAAATGGTCAAATGTTTCCCTTTCCATGGGAGAAGAATTTTTTCAATTTTACTCAGTTTATTATTGAAATTAACCGTTGAAATTTCACTAATATTTTCTGGAATGTGTATACCGAGAACATTGACCGGTCCATCTGTCCAGTGAAGTGGTAGATTGCATGGATGAGTGAAATTTTTATTTTTCAAGGAACCAAGTCTCAGTATTTGACATTTTTCGTAATTAGGGTTCAGCCCAGATTGTTTTGAGTATTCATCCAGGTCTTTTGTAAGACACTGAAGTGTTTCATAATCAGAATTCAGTAAAAAAATGGTATCATCGGCATACATTGAAATTTTTGTATTTAGATCTTGCATTTCTAGACCTTTGATATTATTTTTTGCTCGTATTTTTATAGCAAGTACTTCTATTGCCATTATAAACAGATACGGTGATAACGGGCAGCCCTGTTTTACTCCCCGAGAGAGTATAATGGGGTTTGAGAGATAACCATTATTTATAATTTTGGAGACGGAGTTATGATACATTACTTTAACCCACTGTATTAAAGATTTACCAAAGTTAAAAAATTCTAAACATTGGTAGATGAAATCCCATCTGATTTTATCAAAGGCTTTCTCAAAGTCTGCTATGAAAATCAAACCTGGTTTCTTTATTTTATCATAATATTCTATAATTTCAAGTAATTGTCTTATATTATTTGAAATATTTCTACCTTGTATAAAACCAGACTGGTCATGATGTATAATATCATGCAGGACATTCTTTATACGCAATGCTATACATTTTGCTAATATTTTCGCATCATAGCACTGAAGAGTGAGTGGCCTCCAGTTTTTTAAGTGGACCGGATCTTTATAGTGGCCGCTAGCTTCTTGTTTTAAGAGCAGAGAAATTACACTTTCTCGCTGAGTCCCGGTGAGAATACCTTGATCATATGAAAAATTAAAACATGTGAGCAGGGGGTTTTTAATCTGTTCATAAAACGTTTGATAGACTTCTATTGGGATACCATCTAACCCTGGCGATTTCCCCCGCTGAAAGGACATGATTGAATTGTAAAGCTCAGTTTCTGTAATTAGCCCCTCGCATGTTGCTTTCTGTTCCTCTGATAATTTAACTTGATTTTGAGGGAAAAATGAACTACTGAGGAACTTTTAAGAGGTGCTGTTTTGGATTTCTGTCCTGGGTATAAATGGGATGGCTTAACACTAGAAGCGCCGAAATTTTATCACTACTAGAACTACCATGAACGGTCATTTGGACCGTTAGGTTCAAAGCATTCTAATCCGTCTCTCTGAGCACCTAATTAAGCAATTAATGCATCTTGTATGTTACCATGTATCTTAAAAGAATGAAACAACACCAGCATTACGTTTTAACAAGTTTAATAATACATGTATGAATATTTAGGTAATAGAATTATGTATAATTAACATGAATTAAGCTGCTTTCACACCGGACGCGAAACGAATTTTTCGCAAGACAGGTTACATTCAGATTCAATGCAGAGACGCAAATACGCGTGTTTCGCGCAGATTCGCGTCTTTGCATTGACTTTTGAAAGTGATCTGTCCACGAAAAATTCGTTCGAGTCCAATGTGAATGGGGAATTATTGTAAACATTCACAACGATATTTTTGGGTAAAGAAATAATTAAACAATTCAGAACGAGAAAAACAACAATTAAAAACATCTATATTGATTAATACACATTCGGATTCAACATTTATATGGAATATCTTATTTATTATGAAATAATTAATCGGAACAATCACACGGATTAGAAAACAATAGGTAGGTGCTGAACTTTTTTTTTTCTGATTACCTTTTTATTTACGCAATGTCCATGTGTCCGAAAGTCGGACAGGGTTTTCATATAACTCCGAGTCCAACAGTCGGATAGTTTCAATATAACTTCGTGTCCGACAGTCGATTATTGTTTTTAATCTCATAAAATCTGCTGAATCTTTTAGATAATAAACGTGAATGTTTTGATCAGAGGGCTCATTTCTTCAAGATGTGTACCGAAAATTTCAATCAAAGACAATCAGAACAACCAATGTGCTCTGCAATCAATTTATTTGGGCAATTTTTATAAATACAATGAAGTCCGTACAATGCCTGTCGGATATTAGGCCTAAATGCAAAATACTCCGTGTCCGACAGCCTAAAAAAAGAGGACGATTAGAACAGATTGATAACGAAGTAAAGAATAAAAAAAAAATTTACAACAAACAAAACAAATCAATGAACACTGCAATTTATTTATTTGTGGGCCATCTTGTTTGGACGTTCTGTTTGTTGGTGATATATTTTTATTCTTTATTTCTTTATAAATCTGCTCTCATATCAATACTTTTACTTTCTGTTGTCTACCGGACATGGAGTATTTTGCATTTCGTGTCGGACAGTCTTGATCGTGCATGCAATATTTAATTCACACTGTCAATGGTCATGGAATTGATTTGCTCACTGACTACAAGCACTATTTTATCTCTGGCGTGGAAATGAAGCGTGAATCTGTTTGATCCATCTGACTAATTTTCAAAAGAGAGACCGAATAAAAACTGTTGTCTATCTTCAACGAAAGAAAACAGACGAATAAAAAGATCAAGAAAAGCGGATAGCTATCAATTTGCATTTTGTGAAGGTCGAACACAAACATGGCCAGGCGTAGCATTTAGTCTACTCGTAATTGTCTGCGTAGGTAACCTCCGTTCTCCTGGAGCAATTCCCACAGATGGGTCTGACGCATCTTCAGCAGGTGACGAGCGTCTTAATTTGTGAGCAGCTTCTGCGGACCTGGCACTGCCTCCGTTTTGGTGCCAGTGTCTCCCGCTATTGCTGGCTCAAACGTTTTGCCAGTGCTGCCCAATAAAATAATTCTAGATGGCTCTACTCTACCAACTCCTGACAGTGGCATCGGTTAGTTGCTAGGCACCCAAAAGATAATTTTTTCGAAAAAAATAAGAGCCGCAAAACTATACGGTCAGTGAGACCGCTAATGGCTCTAATAGGTAGATTTGGTGGTATTTTATGCTTCGTAGGTGTAATCTATTTCAAATCAATTGCACGTTAAAATATTGACACTTTTAGGAAAAGTCAGGGACCCTCAAGGTTGTATTCTTTTATTTTGAAAAGTTATGACGCAAACAAATTTCAAAATGACCGTCATGGCAGTTCTAGTGTTAAATAAACTTCTGTTTTTGTTTTTTTTTTTCTATTCTTTTTCTCTCTTTTGTATTTGGTCCATATTTTAAGGTTGTTACAGCCATAAATGCACTGTTACTTTATTGCTGCTTGTAGAACCCCGTATTACCATTGCTGGTATATATTTCTGTAACTTGAATTACCATTGCTGGTATTTATCTCTGTAACTTGTTGGTATCCCAACAGTGTCATTATACTCTTTTATGGAATTTCATTTGCACTTCAATAAGTATTTCAGTAATTTATAATTATGTTGTCGTTATTGTTAATTACTTTTTTTTTTTTTTTAAAGAAAAGAGAGCTTTGATATATTATCTGATCAACACATTGAGAGCAGCTCGTTAGTCTATTGCTGGAATGTGGTGTCATGCTGGATGTTTTGTATGACTTGTATAGTGGCTTTTTTGTTTTTATGTTGAACTACAGATGGAAATTAGCTTATTGCTAAATCTGGTGTGCCCATCTCTTCGTTTCTTGTAAACGATTAATGTAAGCACATGCTGTCCTTAAATAAATAAATAAATCGTCGATCATATCAGCCTTGCAATGCGCCGTTGTGGACATCAGGTTTGCTCCAATTGTCCTGTAAGTGCATATACCAGCGAAAATGCATGCATTGAAACAAGAGGTTATCGTAAGTGCGCTTTTGCTCACCTTCATGTGGGCCACTGGTCACCACCCTGTGGGCCGTCTACGCAACTGCTATTTTTTTTTTTTTTGCCTGCCAGACTGGCCCACTGGTCCAGCGACCCACCAAAAAAACTCCCGGTATTCCTGCTGGCAAGTCAGCCCATGCCTGGGGCCATATCTGTACTTTACATTAAAACTTTTGCATCAAACAAGATTGTGCTGGTATAGACCAGCACAGAGAAATTAAAATGAGCGAGAAAAACAGCCAGCGAGAAAGAAGTGAAAATATTGTTATAAATTTACTGTTACTGAATTCTGACGAATTTCAGATGAGGTTGCAATGTTTCTTGCATGAGTGTCTAAAAATCACTCCAAAACAGAACGGTCTTTTCTGTGAATTATGAAGTGTTAAAATGTGTCACCAGAGCAATATTACAGGGCTCTTCACCATCACAATTTGTTTGTATCATAAGCAAGATGACAGCATGCCTTTACCACAGTCTACAACAGGGAGGGAGGGTTGGACTTGTGGGGTGGATTTATGTGCTTGAGCTAGGCCTGATAATATGCTAGCAGAAGTATCACAATTTTCCACAAGCTGCAAGGACTAACTCTTAATTTTCTGCCAGTGCTATGTGCAACTGGGAGGAGAGCTGAATCTCATGAGGGTGGGGACTGGGGGAGTGTTTATATGTAAACCCATCCTGTCAGTAGGAGTGTCATCTAACCAAGGTCGCAGAAGGCAATATTTGGAGTTTCTTTAAAACATAAGTCCGTCAGTGTATGACTTGCAGGAACTTTATCAGAATATAGCGTAACCGATTTCTGATCATCCCAGTAGGTAGTGACCAATAAGCACAGCAATTATGCCCATCCTGAGAGATGGAATTATCCATCCATCTATATTCTATACCCACTTATCCCTCACTAAGGTCACAGGGGACCTAGAGCCGATCCCAGCAACCTATGGGTGAAAGGCAGGGGCACCCTGGACAATTTGCCAATCCACTACAGGGCGCATGCACCATTCATGCACACATTCGCACCTATGGGCAATTTAGAGTCCCCAGTCAGCCTGACATGCATGTCTTTGGACTGTGGGAAGAAACTGGTGTACCTGGAGGAAACCCAGTGATCTCCAGAAGGACATGAAAACTCCACACAGAAAGGCTTCAGGCCGGAGTCAAACCCAAGATCTTCTTGCTGTGTGGTGGCAGTGCTACCGACTGTGCCCTCCGGCACATGGAATCGAAACATTACATGGCTAACAGCTCATGATAAACTGAAGTATTGTGGTACAGAGTTATCACACTTTTGATGCTTTTTTTGTGTAGAACATCACAGATATATAGATGCATCTCAATAAATTAGAATAACATAAAAACGTTGATTTATTTCAGTAATTTGATATAAAAAGTGAAACTTGTGTATTGTATAGATTCATTACACATTGACTGAAATATTTAAAGTGTTTATTTCTTTTACTTTTGATGATTACAATTGACAGCTAATGAAAACCAAAAATTCAGTATCTCAGAAAATTAGAATATTGTGAAGAAGTTCAATGATGAAGACTCATGGTATCACACCTGAGCCTTTAAATGATCTCTCAGTCTGGTTCAGTAGGCTACACTATCATGTGTAGGACTGCGCACTTGACAGTCCAGAAGATGATCATTGACACCCTGCACAAGGAGGGTAAAACACATAAGGATATTGCTAAAGAATCTGGCCGTTTACTGAGCGCAGTATCCAAGCACATAATGCAAAGTTGAATGGAAGGAAAAAATTGTGGTAGAAAGAGGTGCACAAGCGACAGGGATAACCGCAGCCTTGAGAGGATTCTGACAGGAAGGCCATTCAAGAATTTGGGGTTAGATTCCCAAGGAGTGGACTGCAGCTGGGGTCAGTGCTTCAAGAGCCACCACACACAGATGAGTCCAGGACAAGGGCTTCACCCGTCGCATTCCTTGTGTCAAGCCACTCTTGACCCATAGACAACGTCGGCATCTTACATGGGCTAAGGACAAAAAGGACTGGACGACTGTTCAATGGCCCAAAGTCCCCTTCTCAGATGAAGGTAAATTTTGCTTTTCATTTGGAAATCAAGGTCCCGGAGTCTGGAGGAAGATGGGAGAGGCACAGAATCCAAATTGCTTGAGGTCCAGAGTAAAGTTTCCACAGTCAGTGGTGCTTTGGGGAGCCATGTCATCTGTTGGTGTTGATCCATCGTGTTTTCTCAGGTCTAAGGTCAGAACAGCCGTCTACCAGGAAGTTTGAGAGCATTTCATGCTTCCCTTTGCTGACCAGCTTTATGGAGATGCTGATTTCATTTTCCAGCAAGACTTGGCACCTGCCCACACTGCCAAAGGTACCAATACCTCGTTTAAGGACCATAGTATCCCCATGCTTGATTGGCCAGCAAACTCCCCCTAAACCCCGTTAAGAATCTATGGGGTATTATGAAGATGAAGATACGAGACACCAGACCCAACAATGATGAAGACCTGAAGGCTTCTATCAGAGCAACCTGGGCTTCCATATCACCTCAGCAGTGCCACAGGCTGATCGCCTCCATGCCACACCACATTGCTGCAGTAATTTAAAAAAAAGGAGCACCGATGAGGTACTGAGTGCTGTACATGTTCATACTATTCACTTGTAAAATATTCTAGTGTTAAGACTAATTTATAAAAGTATTTTTCAGTAATCTAGTTTTCTGAGATTTTGAATTTTGGGTTTTCATTAGCTGTCAGTTATAATCATAAAAATGTAAAGAAATAAACACTTGAAGTATATCAATCTGCGTATAAGCAATCTATATAAAATATGAGTTTCACTTTTTGAATCAAATTACTGAAATTAATTAACTTTTTGATGAAATTTATTGAGATGCACCTGTATTATATTGAATTCATGATACTCATACTGCAGTGTTCCTGAGTGCTTTAAATGGGCAGTTTTGCACATTTTTTGCTCAGAAACCCAGGTCAGTTTGCAGTGAGAGCTGCCCCCCAGGCACTCGGAAGGCTGTGCAGAGAGGAAGGCCTGTCTGCTGCTATGACTGTGTGCCCTGTGCTGAGGGAGAAATCAGTAATGCCACTGGTAATTCATTTTCAGCTTTAACCAATACTGAAAAGACCATTGAAAAAGCTTACCATGTTGTGCAGCCAGTGCTCTACAAGAGGAATAATGATTTTTTTTTTTTTTACAGACTCAAATGATTGTATTCAGTGTATGGAAGAATACTGGTCGAATGCAAAAAGTGATGATTGCATTTTAAAGGATGTTGAATTTCTCTCATTTCATGAAATCATGGGCATCGTCCTTGTTATTTTTGCCACATCTGGGGCATGCAGTACTGGATTTGTGGCTGTGCTCTTCTTTATAAAGAAAGACACTCCCATTGTAAAAGCCAACAACTCAGAGCTGAGCTTCTTGCTGCTCTTTTCATTAAAACTGTGTTTCCTTTGCTCTCTAACCTTCATCGGCCGGCCCTCTGACTGGTCCTGTATGCTGCGCCACACTGTGTTTGGGATCACCTTTGTCCTCTGTATCTCTTGTATTCTAGGAAAAACAATAGTGGTGTTAATGGCTTTCAGGGCAACACTCCCAGGCAGTAATGTCATGAAGTGGTTTGGGCCTCTACAGCAGAGATTGAGTGTTCTTGCTTTCACTCTCATACAGGTCCTTATATGTGTTCTTTGGTTAACAATATCCCCTCCTTTCTCCTACAAGAACATTAAGCATTACAAGGAAAAGATAATTCTAGAATGTGATGTAGGATCAGCTGTGGGGTTCTGGGCTGTACTGGGTTATATTGGGCTCCTCTCCATATTGTGCTTTGTTTTAGCTTTTCTGGCTCGAAAGCTGCCTGACAATTTCAATGAAGCCAAATACATTACATTCAGCATGCTGATATTCTGTGCAGTCTGGATAACCTTCATACCAGCTTACGTCAGCTCACCTGGAAAGTTTACCGTAGCTGTGGAGATATTTGCAATTTTAGCATCTAGTTTTGGTTTACTGTTTTGTATCTTTCTTCCAAAATGTTATGTAATATTAATTAGGCCTGAACAAAATACAAGAAAACATATAATGGGAAAATCAGATGTTAAATCTCATTAATTTTCTGTACCAGTTCACCTGCCACCACTTCATATTATAGGCTACTACTCCAGAGGTATAAAATGTGAAGTAGATCAATATATTTCTTACATAAGGTTCACAAGATATAAACAGATGGAATAATTTTGATGAATTTATGAAACTTCACGAAGTGCTCAGTGGCTCTGTTGGCTGACTGATTTACTACCATTAAATGATTCAACAGGTTAATTCAACTAAGTCAAAAAATGTATTCAATTTGTATTGTATGCAGTGATATGAAAGCTTTCCGTGGAAAGTGTGGATAGAGTACTCACATGATTGTTTTTTTTTTCTTTCTGAATGTGTATACAGTGAGGTGCAAAAATTTGGGCACCCCTAGTTTAAATGTCCGTTACAATTAATCTCCAAGTGATTGACACCAAACTTGAACACTAAATGCTACAGAGTTAAACATGAGAGCTTGGTACAAATTAAAAAGCAAGGTTTCTTTTTATTTTAATTTTTCTGATATTTTAAAATGATAAGAAAGGGAAAGGGGCCCTGTGCAAAAGTTTGGGAACCCTTTTGGATTATTCTTTTTTACATTTTAAGAAGATGATAACTAAGGCCCAGACCCAGGTAATTTACTCTTTAGAGCTTGAGCAATGAGTCAGGTCAATATAATTCCAGGGTTGAAATATATATTCTGAAGTAACATCATAACTCCATATCCGACAAGTATCCGACAGTGGTGGCTGATGCTAAAAACCATGTGTTCCTGTAAACAGTTGTCCAAGGATGTCAGAATCAAGATAATTCACTTTCACCAACAATGAGGGGGGTACAAAACAGTCTTCCAACGTTTCAAACTACCCATTTCTACTGTCAGAAACATTGTAAGAAAATTGAAAATAAACGGAACTATTGAAGTCAAGGCAAGATCTGGAAGATCAAGAAAAATTTAAGTTAGAATGGCTTGAGATCTGATGAGAAATGCTCAGAAGAACCCACACATCACTGCAAAAGAGCTGCAAAAGAGAGTAGCAGACATAGGTCTAGTTGTTCGCAGGAGAACATACAGCGTACCTTAAACAACAAAGACCTACATGGCAGAGTTGTAAGAAAGAAAACTTTACTACGACCTCAACACAAAATTAAGCGTCTGAAGTTTGCGAAAGAGAACCTTGAGAAAGCTCAAGCCTATTGGAACAATGTGCTTTGGACTGACGTAACTAAAATGGAATTTTTTGGCCACAACCAAAGAAAGTATGTCTGGGGAAAAAAAGGTGAAGCATTTATCGAGAAGAATACGTTGTCAACTGTTAAGCATGGAGGTGGATCCATGATGCTTTGGGGTTTTGTAGCAGCTGGGGACACAGGCAATATTGTGCAGGTGGAAAATAGAGTGGATTCCACCAAATATCAAGACATTCTAGAGGCCAATGTTCAAAGCTCAGTCCAAAAATTGAAGTTGAAGTGACGTTGGGTATTCCAGCAAGACAATGACTCGAAGCGTATCTCCACATCCACCATGAAGTACCTCCAGGAAAGACGGATGAAGGTTTTGGAATAGCCATCACAGTCCCCAGACTTGAATATTCTTGAAAATCTGTGGACAGACCTTAAGCACACCATGCATCCAAGAAGGCCAAAGAATATTGCTGAGCTTGAGGTGTTCTGTCAGGAAGACTGGGGAAAAAATTCCAAAGACTAGAATTGAAAGACTCTTAGCTGGCTATAGGAAGTGTTTGCAAGCTGCTCTGCCCGAGGAGGAGTTACAAAGTACTAGCTGACAGGGTTCCCAAACTTTTGCACTTTTTCCTTGTTTTATTATTTTGAAACTGTAAAAAGTTAAAAATAAAAATTATTCTTGCTTTAAAATGTGATGAAATGTGTCATGTTTAACTGTAGCATTTAATGTTCAGGTTTGCTTTCAATCACTTGGAGATTAATTGTAACATTTAAACCAGGGGTGCCCAAAGGTTTGCACCCCACTGTATCTGGTTAATAAGTTCACAGTCATAAATAAACTGTAATTTTACCATGAATTGTGAACACAGACTTGCATCTCACATGCTGGTTTAAATTTGGCAAGCAAGATACAGAAGTACAGAAATATGAAAAAAAAACTGCCCATAAGTTGTTTAAAAATAATAAATCTCTATGAAAGCCATGACCCATAACCAGAACTAGTTCCTCTCCCCTTGTTTTCTCAAAGTGTGTATTTCAGTCCTCCACCAGCAAGAGCACTTCAACAATTATCTTACTGGTACCACCTCCGTAATTTTACATGATAAAGTTGCCAGCATTATTCACACGACTGACCACCAGAAATAAATTAAACTGGTTCTCTCTGAATACTTAATACTGTGGAGATAATGCAATATGCGAAAATATTTAGAATTTTCTTGGGGGCATGAGATTTTAAATCGATAAATTTGGCTTTTTCAATCCCACATTAATATTGAATTCCCAATCAGTGAACTACATACATCCATACAGCCAAGTAGGGAGAGCTAGGCAGTTCTCCTCTGAGACACACTCCTGGCAACCATCACTGCTCCTCTGAGACACACTCCAGGCAACCATCACTGCTTTTTAAAACAAGATTCAAACCTTGCATACACAGAACAAGGGTGGAGGAATCCCTGCTGAAAATGTAACTGACGAGCGCACAGATGGCCAGCATGAGCCACTTGAGCAACAAACAATTCAAACTCAAGCCAACTGTATTCCTCCCATTTTTCTGTGCATTGCGAAGCATATGATGAGGCAAATCACAAGTGTGGCACATCTTACAACCATCCTAATGAAGGTTGAGGTTCAAAGGGATCCAACTCCTGTCAAATGTGAAATTATTTTATTGTTATCACCTTCTAGCTGTAAAAGGAAAGTAGGGTGTAAACCTATATGGTACACTGACTTTGCATTAACTAACTTGGGTGTCATTTGGTAGTTCTGTATGATAATTCCATAAATAACTTCATAATTTCAGTTTGTGGAAATCACCAGGAACTCAATTAGAGCACATTTTGAAAATAACTCATAACTTCAAAGCACTAACTCAGAAATAAAATATTGGTTGCAACAATTTTTACCTCCAACTAAAAAACTCACTGAAATCAAAGATCAATATATCAAACTATAATCTTCAACCTCCACCATTAACAGAACAGCTTAGGCTCATTGGCAAGTCAAAGAACCCCTCATCCAAATTATATGAATTAATATCCAACATGGATACCACACTCTCGCTAGCAACTTCAGAATGGGAAAAAGATTTGTCTATAACAACCAATATTAATTTCTGGAAACTAATCATCAATAATATCTTCACTATGACTAACAACCCAAAAACCCAGCTCATCCAATATAAGATTATTCATTGAGCAAATATCACTCCACACAAAGAGCTCTAATTTCTTGGCGCAGCGCAGGGTGGCGCAGCGTGTGTGTACCACGCAGTGGTAATTTCGTCTGGTGCAGCCCGCACAGTGGTAATTTAGTGCAGTGCAACACTGCGCACAACCACTTTGACAATTTGGTAGACGGATGTGTGCCGACATGGGTGTGGCGGCTTAGTAGGGGGAGGTGTCACATATTCATCAAGACGCAGTGACAATTTCGTAGAAAAAGTCTCCGCTGAACTTGCCCAGAAAGCTTGCCAGCTCCAACCTGGTTTACTTTCTGTGCAGCGGTAATTTGCCTGACCGGCGCACAGTGCACACGCGTCACCGAAACCTCACAGGCAGGATTCCAGAATGTCAGGCACATTTCAATGCAATAAATAATCACAGCAAGCACTATTTAATGTACAAAACCCAAAACCAGTGAAGTTGGCACGTTATGTAAATCATAGATAAAAACAGACAGGGCCGGCGCTAGCCATTTTGGTGCCCTAAGCATAAATGCTTTGTGGTGCCCCCCCCACCTACCCACCCAC
Source organism: Gymnothorax reevesii (assembly GCA_029721435.1). Classification (NCBI taxonomy): domain Eukaryota; kingdom Metazoa; phylum Chordata; class Actinopteri; order Anguilliformes; family Muraenidae; genus Gymnothorax; species Gymnothorax reevesii. Next base: position 140,366,151 of record CM056574.1, read on the forward strand.
CCAACCCCACCCCTGACAGAAATGAACAATATCTGAGTATTTGTCAGTTTTGCTTTATTTTACAAAATAAGTTGTCAATATTAATGGTTCAAAAACTGAGATAGAGATAAATAATAATAATAATAAATAATAATAATATAATAATAATAATAATTATTATTATTATTAAGAGATAAATAACAGTATTAAGTCTTTATAAAACACTAACAATGGCATCCAATACTCAAATAAAAATAAATAATCAAAATAAAAAAAATGCCACGACTATTAACAAATAAACATGTTTTTAACTATTATCACAGTTCTGATTAAGGAACTTTAAATACATATTTTAAAATGCAAGCACCAGTTGTTGGAGGCCCTGCATTTTCGAGCTGCGAAATCAGCTATCAGGTCATCATATGACAGTTTCTGAGCAATTTCCCCATTGATGCTGATGACAGCCAGACCACTAAAATGCTTCTGGCCCATTGATGAGCGCAGGTATGTTTTAATGAGTTTAAGTTTGGAGAAGCTTCGCTCAGCAGAGGAAACTGACAGGGATACATCTGCGAATGTGTACAAATAGAAAAACGGATGTAGCAAACTAGAGACGCTTTATGGACACCAAACTGATTCGCTATCAGCCTATACTCTCCGCAGCTAGCGAGCTTATATAACGCAATGGCCACTCGCATTTCTAGAGGTACAGCGGTCATCTCTTCTGGGCTCATGATATCCTTCATTTCATCACACAGTTTCACGAATGCTCCCCGGGACATCCTGAAATTCTCTCTCCATTTTGCATCTCCCACCAGTCCTTACTCCTAACGCACATCCAGCAAGCACGGGTTTTTGGTAGTAGTGGAGGAAGGCCTATGCTGAGACCAAGAGTTTTACAAAATGTACTTGGAAAGAATCGAACTATTGACTGAACCATGTAAACCAGGTTTTTCCGATTATCACATTACTGAAGTACATGAAAACGCGTCAAATCAGATTATTGCCATTACCCGATTATTCCCAGTTATCGGATTATTGTGGTCATGTAAACGTAGCTGTTACAAAATAAATCATTGTTAATTAAAACATTGTCTTACCTGCAAGTGACGCGCGAGCATCATCTTGCAGTTTTTTTCTTTTCCTCTTTTCCGCCCCTGACTCTTGATGCCTTTTCGATTTCGATGATATGTCCAGATCTCCGGAATAAACCTCTGCCAAATTTGCGATTCAAGCATAATGGAGCAAACTACCAGGGAATGGGGGAGGGGGGGAGGGGGCACCAAAGGTAGACCGATGAGAGGGCCGCGCAGGAGATTAATCTTTTTTAGCGTAAATAAGCCTACGTTATTTTTGTATTACTTATATTTATTAACATGCTTTACAAACTTTTATTTTAAATATTAAATACTGTTATTATTATAATTTTTTATGGGCTTGATTTTTTTGGTGCCCCCCCAGGCAGTTGGTGCCCTACGCGCAGTGCGTGATAAGCGTATGCCGAGCACCGTGTCGGAAAACAGAATACAATGATTTGAAAATCCTTTTCAACTTATATTCAATTGAATACACTGCAAAGACAAGATGTTTAATGTTCAAACTGAGAAACTTTATTTGCAAATAATCATTAACTTAGAATTTAAAGGCAGCAACACATTGCAAAAAAGTTGGCACAGGGGCCTTTTTATTACTGTCTTACATCGCCTTTCCTTTTAATGACACTCAGTAAACGTTTGGGAACTGAGGAGACCCATTTTTGAAGCTTTTCAGGTGGAACTCTTTCCCATTCTTGCTTGATGTACAGCTTAAGTTGTTCAACAGTTCGGGGTCCCCGTTGTCGTATTTTACGCTTCATAATGCGCCACACATTTTCAGTGGGAGACAGGTCTGGACTACAGGCAGGCCAGTTTAGTACCCGCACTCTTTTACTACGGAGCCATGCTGTTGTAGCACGTACGGAATGTGGCTTGGCATTGTCTTGCTGAAATAAGCAGGGGCGTCCATGAAAAAGACGTTGCTTGGATGGCAACATATGTTGCTCCAAAACCTGTATTTACCTTTCAGCATTAATGGTGCCTTCACATATGTGTAAGTTGCCCATCCCTTGGGCACTAATACACCCCCATACCATCACAGATGCTGGCTTTTGAACTTTACGCCTATAACAGTCCGGATGGTTCTTTTCCTCTTTGGTCTGGAGGACACGACGTCCACAGTTTCCAAGACCAATTTGAAATGTGGACTCGTCAGACCACAGAACACTTTTCCACTTTGCATCAGTCCATCTTAGATGAGCTTGGGCCCAGCGAACTCGGCGGCGTTTCTGGGTGCCGTTGATAAATGGCTTTCACTTTGCATCGCATAGTTTAACTTGCACTTGCAGATGTAGCGACGAACAGTTATTACTAACAGTGGTTTTTTGAAGTGTTCCTGAGCCCATGTGGTGATGTCCTTTACACACTGATGTCGGTTTTTGATGCAGTACCGCCTGAAGGATCGAAGGTCACGGGCATTCAATGTTGGTTTTCGGCCTTGTCGCTTACGTGCAGTGATTTCTCTAGATTCTCTGAACCTTTTGACGATATTACGAACCGTAGATGATGAAATCCCTAAATTTCTTGCAATAGCTCGTTGAGGAATGTTGTTTTTAAACTGTTCGACAATCAGTTCACGCATTTGTTCACTAAGTGGTGACCCTCGCCCCATCCTTGTTTGTGAATGACTGAGTATTTCAGGGAAGCTGCTTTTATACCCAAGCATGGCACCCACCTGCTCCCAATTAGCCCGTTCACCTATGGAATGTTCCAAATAAGTGTTTGATGAGCATTCCTCAACTCTCTCAGTCTTTTTTGCCACTTGTGGCAGCTTTTTTGAAACATGTTGCAGGCATCAAATTCCAAATGAGCTAATATTTGCAAAAAATTACAAAGTTTACCTGTTCAAACATTAACTTGTCTTTGCAGTGTATTCAATTGAATACAGGTTGAAAAGGATTTGCAAATCATTGTATTCAGTTTTTATTTACGATTTACACAACGTGCCAACTTCACTGGTTTTGGGTTTTGTAACTCTCAGAATCAGGACAGGAATTATAGTATCTATATTGATTGTCCTGATGTCAGATTAAAGGTGGTTGGTACTGTTGTAGGAATTCTGATATTATATTCCAGGTATTACCTTCACAAAAAGAAACTCCGACGACTCAGAGGAAAAAATCAGTCGGAGGCAGAGAAGTTAATATCCAAGCCAAAGTTAGTTTACTTCATCTGCAGAGAAGGATCCTTGCACACAAGTCCCATCATACAAGGATAATACAGTTAGAAACTCTCTTGTATTTGTAGGGGCACTCCATGACGTTCTCCTCCCCCCACACTGATTTACACATCAAGAGGTAATCTGGAGAGCCCTCGCCATCTCACACAACCCACGTCAAGCTGTCTTGGGGTGCGCGCAAACATCTTGTTAGGGAGGAGAGCACCTGTCTTCTCTATCAGCCCTGGCTCCAGCTTATCTCGTTATGCATTCCGGAGCTTTGTATAAACACATAAACTTAGAGAAAGAGAGAAACATCTTGTCCCTGGTACAGACTCTTCAGGTCTGCGTGACTTTAGATAGCTATATGCCATGACGCGCTAGTGCAGTTATGCAGGGCCATGCTAAATCAAGAAATATGCAAGAGTACACACTTAAGGCCAATGAAGTTATGAACTATAACAGAATAAGAGCAAGCAAGGATAAGCAATTATTAATAATTAAATGAATCAAATAAAAATGATTCCACAGGCATGCGTAATGGAAACTCAACTAGGCTTAATCAACGCAGCTCAATCTGTGATGCTAATTAACACTACACATCTTTCTCAGCCAACCACAAACTGCCTATATAATGCTTTTGCACTATGCTCAGTAAAGCCGCTTGCACACTGGACGCGAAAGGAATTTTTTACAGTCAAAGTCAATGCGAAGACGCAAGTACACACGTCTGTTTATTTGTCTGTTTTCTTCTGTTGAAGATATAAAGAATGTTGTCTTCGGTCTCTCTTTTGAAAATTAGTCAGATGGATCGAAAAGATTCACGCTTTATTTCCACACCAGAGATAAAATAGTGTTTGTAGTCAGTGACCAAATCAATTCCATGACCATTGACATTGTGAATTAAATTTCGCATGCACGGTCAAGACTGTCCGATGCGAAATGCAAAATACCCCATGCCCAGCAGCCAGCAAAAAGTAAAAGTATTGAGATGAGAACAGATTCATAAGGAAATAAAGAATAAAAATATATCATCAACAAACAGAACATCCAAAAAAGATGGCCCGCGAATAAATAAATCGCAGTGTCCATTGGATATTCTGTTAAAATGTTTCTTTCTATTCTTTATTTCGTTCTCAATCTGTTCTAATCATCCTCTTTTTTTTTGGATGTCAGACATGGAGTATTTTGCATTTAATGTTCGACTGGCATTGTCCCGCGCCAATGTCGACTGACTTTATTGAGCAGAGCTTAATTAGAAACATGAAAATTTCAGTACTCATCTTGAAGAACTGAGCTCTCTTATCAAAACATTCATGTTTAATTTCTAAAAGATTTAGCAGATTTGAAAAAATTAAAAACAATAATCGACTGTCGGACAAGGAGTTATATTGAAACCATCCGACTATCGGACATGGAATATATTAAAACCCTGTCCAACTTTCGGACACGTAGAAACTGCATTCAACGCAATCTATCGTGCGAAAAATTTGTTTCGTGTCCAGTGTTCAGGCGGCTTAACACTACGATTATTGTCACTTCGGTTTTATCGATTTTCGTGGGGGAAAAGAATACAGCCTGATTGCTATGATCTCGTTCTGAGATAAGATCACATATTGAAAATAAATGTGTAATGTATCTTGCATTGTTGTCCATGCATGTTAATCCCAAAATTTTAAGCAGCAACAGGGTGTAATCATAGGAACAAGCTATCCATCGTTTCTCTTCCCAATGATGCTGGCAGAAGAAATAAATGATCAACTGTCATATTTCATCCCAGCTTCATAAGTTTGAATGACCTCACGTAGTTTTGCATCAAGCAGATATAGGACAGAGGCTTCTTTATTTCAACACTTTGAGGGTGAGGAGAGGAGCTCATTTTAGAGTTGACTCGGCTGTGTTAAACCCACTTAAGCCTTTTCTCCTCCCTCTTTGCCTGTTACGCTGGCAGGAGGGACAAAGGCGAGACAGAGGAGTACTTGCGCCAGGCTATGCTGGGCACGAAATTACAACTTACACCTGGACACACCCCGTTGGCACGGCGCTCCCCCTATTTGCCGCGCCTGCACAGCACCTGCGCCTGGTCTACGAAATTAGAGCCCCATATGTATAGAATGGGATTGACTGATATAAAGACATGTTCACATTGCAGTCTAAACACCATAGATTATTATTTTCATGGCACCTGGCTCTGTCTGGAAACATTATACATAGATTATCTACCTTTCTGGACCACAGCATTCCACTCTCTAAATCCCTATACCTACTTGGAGACTTGTCATCAATTGAACACATTATGGAATTATATTTGTGCCACAATCCTGAGCAAGCAATTGGAAATTTTGAGCACAAAAAAATATATTGCACAAGCACACAAATCTTGTTTTGAGAAAAAAAAATTGTGAGCAAACAAAACCTTCCGATTGAGCGTACAAAACTATTCTGTGCTTAAGAAATATCTTTGCATGTTTGCAATGATCAATATGAACGTGCGGTATTAACATGTCGGATCCATTATTCCATTAATGAAGTGCAGCTCCCCAGCCCCTGACCATGATGCTGTCAGCGCCATGTTTGACTGTAGGCAGTACACACTTGTTCTGATACTTCTCACCAGGGCGCCGCCACACATGCTGGACACCATCTGAGCCGAACAAGTTTATCTTGGTCTAGTCAGACCACAGAACATGGTTCTAGTAGTTCATGTTCTTGGACTGGTTGTCTTCAACAAACTGTTTTCGGGCTTTCTTGTGGGCTAGCCTCAGAAGAGGCTTCCATCTTGGCTGACGGCCATGCAGACCAACTTTGCGCAGAGCATGGCGTATGGTCTGAGCACTGACAGGCAGTTATCCCACTGCTACAGCCTTGTTAGCAATGCTGCCAGCACTCCTGCGTCTGTTTTCTGAAGCCAACTTGTGCACCTGACGCAGAGCACGAGGACTCAACCTCTTCGGTCAACCCTGACGAGGCCTGTTCCGAGCAGAACTCGTCTTGGAAAACCGCAGGATAACCTTGGCCACCGTGCTGTAGCTCAGTTTCATGGTTTCACAGATCTTCTTGTAGCTTAGACCATCTTTATGGAGAGCAACAATTCTCTTTCCCATGAGGTGCCATGTTGACCATCCAGTGACCAGAATGAGAGCATTGCACCCAAAGCACCACAATTTAACCCTTCTACATGCTACACAACCTCATATGGCCCAGTCAAACAGACTAAAGCATGAACACGATGAACAAGTCGCGTTTCATTGCGTGGTTGACCATTATCAATTGGGGTGTGTACTCACTTTTGTTGCCATCCATTTTGGAAATAGTGACGGTTTTTTCAGGTATTTGGACAGTGCAGTAAATCTACACTGCTACACATATTGTACCATGACTGCTCTAGAATATATAGAAGTTTCACTATTGTAGCATTGTCCCTTGAAAAGATATAATAAATTAATTCAAAATGTGTGGGGTGTACTCACTTTTGTGAAATCCTGTAACTGTAGAATTACGCAGATGAATGTGTGTATATAATTGAGTGACTGGCTATCGACACCAGTACTTGGGTGGATAGAAGGGAGCGCTGAATTTGTCAATGGAGGAATATACACATATTTTGTGTGTGATGACTGTAATTGACAGTTGAATGTGAGAGAATCAATACTATGTTGGATTTTTTGCTTCACAAAACGTATCTTTTTAACCACTAATTGGAATACTGTTGGCTCACTGTTGCTAAAATGGTTGCTACAGAGTACTAAGTTTTTTTCTGTCGCAAGTGATAATTTTTTAAAACGACTGGATCGATAATACGGGCAAGGATATTGACCAGTTTGCACATCTGGCTTAGCTGAGGAGTTTAATTTCATGCCTCTCCTGAAAAACAGGTATTGGAGGGAACTTCTCCATACTCTAAATCGCGTTTCAGCTCCGCCTGCTTGTGAATATTCAATAGCTGATCCGGGGGTGCCATCTCGTGGTCGAGTACTGTAATTAAGTGCTTAAATTTGCATATCTATAGACACGAGCGTCTACATCTGTAGAAAGGGGTTAAATCACCAAACTCGATCCCGTTTAAGTTTTCTAATTACTAAGTAATGTTAATTTATTCAGTCCGTATTCATGTCCCCTCAGCTTGCTTTGTAGTTCATTGGTATAATTATCGAGCATTTTCCTATCCACATTTATGGTGACATACTACGTCAATGTCTTACAAAGCTTCTGAGTTCCTGCAGCTCACAAAATAGAATATATTTATTTCTGCGTACACGTTCGATGGGCTTGATATGCCTAAGAAAACTTTGTACTCGAAGGGACACTATCGTTAACTCCTGGATAAGATGTTTGTGAATCTTACTGCCCGTGGTCGTGCTAATGTCAAATTGATTTATTGACTGGTTGATTCTCATCATTCTCAGTGAAACCTCAGTGTCATCACAACACTTCTTCCTAAACTTCGCTTATCCAGGAGTAAAAATGCGGTTTCTCTGACTTAGGTGCAGCTGTTAAGGCTGCTCATGTAACAATAAAACTGTCCCCAACCAGTAACATAGCCAAAATGCAGCTTAACACACAAGCTATTTCTGAGTAAGACTCGGATAGTAAAGTGAATTAATTTACTGAGCAAATAACCTTCTAATAAGCTTCGTTTCCATTAACCATTATGACATGCTTCACGTCAAAGAGGATTGCTACCGTGAGATGGACAATAATTTCGTGTAAATTTATTGTTTCCCTCATTTATTTGTGAATTGGATAATTCCCACCAAACACCAGAGGTAATTTGGATGTTGTTTTTTTGGCTAAATCTGGTCAGTTCTTTTAGCCTTAAGGGCTAAGAACTAAGCAAGCAAAATGCCAATTTTGGTTCTAAATTTTAGATTTGACGTAAGAAATGAAATGGTCCTTCAAATGGTCGGTAATATGGAGTTATGTTCCAAAGGAAACATTCGTCACAAACACTGTATTCAAGGCTGGAACAGCTATGAGTGTGGTGACTTTAAATGATGGCCAACAAGGAATTGCTTCCATTCTTATGAAACCTGGCATAAAGGCAGGGGCACACTCAATGAAAGGCTATCACAAAATGGACAGAAAACTTGTGAAACAGGGTGAAATTTACGTACTAGTGTATGGGTTGGTGCCTTACAGCCCCTCCCCTGTCTCATTTTTTCACCTCTACCTAAACGGGCAACAGGTGCAGCCCGTGAAGGTGGATGTGATTGCAGTGTATACAAGGATGGCAGCTGCCACTCTCTGTGCTGCTTCATTTTTATCCAGTGTTACATTCTGCTCCTGTGGTTTTTAGCTCTGGGCTGTTTTATTTTTATTTTATTCAATCCCGTTCTTACCAGCCTGCGCATTTGGGTCCTTCCATTTTTCTAGGCCCATGGTCCGGGTGCCCGTCGGACTGCAGTTTGCATCCAGCGGGAGAAAACCATGACAACTAGAACTTGAAAAAAAGAAGCAAATATTTGCTCGACAAGCACGTAAAACTAGGGAAGAAACAGATTGAAGAAGAGGGAGTTATCTATAAGGCTGGTGCTTTTTAAGGAGGTCAAAAAAATCATAAAAACCACAAAAAAAAATTCTAAATGTATTCCTCCTGAGAACATTACAGTCAAACTTCAAGCACATTGTTACTGCCAAACTAAAATCACATTTTTCCAAAAAATACAGATTTTCAACAAGAAAATACAGATTTCTCGGCAACTCTCCATCCAATTAACGTCATATATGGCATTTTTATTCTTTTTCTACTAAACTATGTCTATACAGAGCTCTGAATATGAGCAAATCAAAGTATGCAAAGTAGCTGTTTCCTGCTAAAATTGATTTAGGGGGGTCAAAATCAAAACTACAACAAAGAAAACTGGGAGAAAAAAGCTCTGTAGTGACATTAGGAATGTTTTTTCCTTCACATTACAGCTGAAATTATAACCAAACGCTTTATTTATCTCAATAACTGTGTATCAAAATGTTCACTAAAACAGCCATTGCCATGGAAACCGCTGATGTGATGCTACAGAAACTCAGTGTTTTAAGTTGCAATTTCTTATTTTGATAATAATTCTTATTAAACCATCAAATCTCCCTAGCATCACTCCAGTGCACTGATGCTGCTCACTAACAGTGTGTCGTTCACATTTAGCTTGTCCAGCGTTTCCAACCCACTCAAAACGTTTAGCTCAGTGATTCCCAAAGTGTGGGCCGCGGCCCCCTGGTGGGCCGTGGTGGTACTGCAGGTGGGCCGTGAGAGGTCATTAAAAATATGATTCATTTTTGCAAATATGATTTTTTATGATTTTTATTGTAAAATATTTATTGCTCGATTTTAAAAAATATTTAGAAGTAATAACCTATTGAGTGTTATTGACCTCACAATATTTTAGGAACCTTATATAGTTTATGATCGGAACGTAGCTTTCTGGTCATCATGACCGGGGGTCATAATCGGAGGAGCACGTACTGTGTTCGATAATTAATTCTGTCTTGTATGTACGCCACAGATTAAAAGTTTGGGCTTCCTTTATCCCCTTGCTTTCATTTCAATCCTGAATCTTTATAATAATAATAATACAAAATATTGTTGTTGTTTTTTATTTATTTTATTTTCTAAACAACAACAACAACAATTATTGTTGCTGTTAAGTGTTCTGAGAATGCATAATTCCGTCTATGTACTGTTTACAGGACAAAGGTGGGCCGCGGACATTTTTTAGATTCTCAAGTGGGCCCTGATTTGGAAAAGTTTGGGAACCCCTGGTCTAGCTGATTAAGACTCAACAACAAATACTGCCTGTTTGTGCAATGCTGTCATGCAAGCTTGGCGTATGCATAAAATGATAGATACTTTATATTTTGGATCTTATCTTAAACATTACTGAAAAGTTACGACATCAAGTATGCATATCTACTATTGGTTTAAGAATTAAGTGTGTTCATGGAATGACAAATAAATGATTAGCAATGCAGTTTTTTTTGGGCTGAGTTTATACCATGCTGAAAGTACGCACATAGACATAGTCAATGCTGCTTTTTGTACATGAAGCAGCATAACAATACTGTGGATCGGTGTAAGATATTCAAAGTAATGGAAATATAAAACTCAGTTTAGGTACATTTTAAACATTTTAATGTGAAAAAGCAGAGCAAGTGATAGCTACATGCACGCCCCAAGATACCACCTTCAATAGTGACCAAATACATGTCAGTAATTCAACGTCAGTTCACCAACAACAGCCTTTGCTAGTTTACTGTTTATTCTGAATTGTCACGTAAAGGCTAGGTGTAGCAATCGAGCTGTGACATAACAAAGCCATTCAGCAAGTACACTGAATAAAAATATTCAGATTGTTATGCCTGCTCACTTTACTGACTTGGCAAGCACCTTTAACAGCATGGAATCACCAAAGACTCTAATACTCTACATTTAGGTACTCACTTAGGTACTGCACCATGGCAAGGTGCTTAGAGACAAGGTCCCCTTGTTATTCACATAGCCTGAATACAATTTTTTTTAAAATTGTCGCAGCCATGGAAAAAGACACCAATGATTTAAGTGATAGTATATGACAGTATGACAAAATTTGCTATCATGTATGGCTTAATGTTACAATTATACTGTTTCTCATGAATATTCATCAATTTTCATAAATTTTATTTCTCTTGTTTATTTTATTTAACTTTGGATAAATAAATTTTTGGGTGCTGCTGCGCCAACAGGGGGTGCTGCAGCTCCCCCAGCAATCCTACTTCCCGCGGTTATGCCTCAGTCCACAGAATATTTTTCCAAGTCTTGGTGATCATCAAGATGTTTTTTGGCAAATGTGAGATGAGTCTTTGTATTTATTCTGGTCAGCAGTGGTTTTCGCCTTGGAACTCTCCCATGGATGCCATTTTTGCCCAGTCTCTATCTTATTGTTGATTCATTAACACTGACTTTAACTGAGGCAAGTGAGACCTGCAGCTCTAAAGATGTTGTACTGGGTTCTTTGGTGACTTCCTGGATGAGTCAATATGCTCTTAGAGTAATTTTGGTAGGCCGGCCACTCCTGGGAAGGTTCACCACTGTTCCAAGTTTTTTTTCATTTATGGAGTCTGGCTCTCACCTTGGTTTGCTAGAGTCCCAAAACCTTAGAAATGGCTTTGTAACCCTTTCCAGGCTGAAAGATATCAATGACTAATTAATTATTCACATAGGGCCAGATAGTTTTGGATAGTTTTTTTTCCCTTAATAAATGAAATCAGCATTTAAAAACTGCATTTTGTATTTACTCAGGTTATCTTTGTCCTATACAAAAATTTCTTTGATGATCTGAAGCATTAAAGTGCAAAAAAAAAAAAAGGAAATCAGGAAGGGGGCAAATACTTTTTCACAGCACTGTCCAGTGCCTGTGGCACTATTTTTTATTTCATGTGAATTTGTAGGCTAACCCAATAGGTCCGTTTACAAATTTGGAGAGCGATACTTTACATTTATTCCCGGATCCTAACCCATCCTAGTCGTGTTGCTTATTTGAGCTGGAGTGCAATCATGTCTGAATAGTGTTTTGCATGAATATCAATTTTAGATTTTTTGGTCACACTTCACAATAAAGGTACAAATCACATTTTCTGGTCATGTTGAACTAATGCTTGAGGAAGATGTGGTATAGATATTGGATGGAGTATATGATGACAGAGTTTTTTAGTAACGTGACTTGCTTTTTAGCCTACGTGGACCAATTGGGCTTGTGCGGTGGTTAGATGCCTTCGTGGTGGTCTATCGTGGGACCGTGCATCCGTAAACTTTTTGTCTTGTCAGTGCTCTAGTGCCTTCAGTATTTCATGGATCATTTTCATATTTTATATGTATTTGCTGTATATAGGACAGAAATCTAGGCCAAGTTCAATTTTGGACATGTTTGACCAAATGGGCGCAGTGCCTTTGCTGTTATTTTTTAATTTTAGAAAACTGTTTACTTGTGGTTAATATAAGACAATTCATGATTTAATAATTCTATATAATGGCCAAATTACAAATCTAATGATTCTGTGAGCATTGTTATTGATGTTTAGGTCCGACAGGAAATCGTGGGTGGGCCGTAGAATGAGAAGAGATTATATTTCAGTCAAACCAGTTTAAATGCATCCATTTTTGGAAATTTTCCAAACTGGAAACCATTTTTGTATCAGAGTCATACTATCTTTGTTCTTACTAGGTGCTTAAATTTTGATATATTCTTGAAATTATCCTTACTTTATTTGCCTAGCCAATACATTTCCTGCCCACTGTCCTTATCCTAGGAGTTATGCTGTTGAGAATCACAGATCAATGGGGAATAAAACCTGGTGTATTTAAATACCATACACTGTACTATTGGATCTGAGATGTGGAGTGGGATGGCACTGCAGACCATTCTCCTTGCACAGTCAGTCCTCTGGGCTGCGGCACAGACCCCACCATGCAGAATACTGAGGGAAGCCGAACCCAACTTTTATCAACTTGCAGACATCAACATCGGTGGAATATTCTCCATGCGCCAAAGTCCCTCGGGAAAAACCACCAAATTTGATGCCAAACCAGAACCTCTCAGGTGCTCTAGGTGAGATTAGCTTGTAACAGTTGTTTGTTAGGGTGATAATGTCATGGTAATATTCTTTGATTTGAGAAATCCAAAGCATCGTCAGAACTGTAAAAAAAGTAAGCTACTGAATTAATTCTACATTTTTTTTCCTGCCGCAAAAGACTCTGAAAAATGAGGTCAAAATGTTATAATTCTATATTATTGTTAGGATTAAAAGAATTATTAATGTAATCCACAAAATTTTTCATTTATAGAGTTAACTTCAGAGAATTCCGTGTGGCACAAACTATGATCTACGCTATTGAAGAAATAAACAACAGAACTGACATCCTTCCTGGTGTATCTCTTGGATATAAAATTTATGACACCTGTCTCTCTGCAGCACTCACTATAAGATCTGCTATGGGTCTGATGAACGGTCATGAGGAAATCCTGACCGACAGCTCTTGCTCAGTACTTTCAGTAGTACCAGCCATCATAGGGGCATCCATTTCCACTAATGCCATTGCAATTGCAGCAACCGTTGGGTTATTTCAGATTCCAGTGGTAAGTTTCACAACTCCAGTGGGAGTAGTTCACAGATACATAATTGATATAAGAGTGATTCGGCCTCATATTTTGGGAACACCAGAGCAGTGAGTAGAGAAAATAGATTTTGGAAAATATAAGAGAGTAAAACCCACTGTGGTTCCACAATACATGTTTCCAATCTTCTTATATGATTTGGACATGTCAACTAGAAAACACAATGATAAAAATTTCAACTCTTGTTCATAAATGGCTTTGGGAAACAGTGATGACCAATCTTGCCCCACATTAACAGTTATGGGGTCATCTGTTTGTCATGACCTGTACACACTAATGTATTTGCTGTAACAGTAGAATCATTTACACTTTCATTACATTCCTGAGAAAGATGTTTTCCTCTTTTACTGCAAAACATGGTGCCATTCGTGTATATTTTAATGTGAAAATAGCATAAAAAGCTGTATTTTTCACTTTTGTTCAAATATTTTCTATTGCATGAATATAATGGCAAAATCAGAGTGAGAATTTTTATGTTAAATTTATTGGGAAAAGGGCAACAGAAATTACACATTTATTTTGATGAACAAGCACAGACAGAAGAAATCAACAGACCCTGGTAGAGTTTTAATAATCACTGAAACAGCAATGTGATACACTGAACTGTGCACCGTATAATGATTGAAAATTTCTGTCCAAAGCACTTGAATAAACTTCCTTAAAATGTCAAATATTCCATAATTTACAAAATGAATTGATTTATTTATGAGATAGTGAACTTCAAAATGTTCACACTGAAAATTTCGGGTCAAATTTGTCATTAAAATCTGATATTTTAATGCAGAAATTTCCACAATTTTTAAAAATAAGAAACATTGATTCAACACTATCATTTCTAAAAATAACTTGTCTTCCGCATTATAATAACTGCATTAGTGTCTATTGCTTTGAACATAATAATTTTTTATGAATTGGCTGCATTTATATTTTCAAAATGTTTGTTTTCATCACAAAGAATTTGCAGAAATTTTTGTACAAAATGTACTATCCCAAGTATTTCAAGGGATCATCTACCCAGGATAAGAGGCTTTGTAGGTGTTTCGAATTTAGCGGATTTGTTCACCTCCTTTCTTCGTGTGGGAATAAGAGAAAATTTATTTTTGACAGAAAATCCCAAGCCAAAGAAAAAACTATATAAATTTTACTTTATCCATGCAACATAGTGTGCTTGTGACAGTGCTGCAGTTCAATTTAGTCACAGGCATGCTTTCATGCACACATAAGCACCGGAGCAAACAGATATCCATGTGCATAAACCAGCACACACAGAATATTGCGCCTCATGATCTTTAGATATTAGCAAGGTATTTATATTTTGAAAGTTATGTTATAATTCATAAGTTTTGTGTGTTATCAGATCAGTCACTTTTCGACATGTGCATGCTTAAGCAACAGAAAAGAATTTCCCACATTCTTCCGAACCATTCCAAGTGACTATTACCAGAGCACAGCACTGGCAAAGATGGTGAAGCACTTTGGTTGGACCTGGATAGGAGCCGTGAGAAGTGATAGTGACTATGGCAACAATGGGATGGCCACATTTTTAGAAACTGCTAATAAAGAAGGCATCTGTGTTGAGTATTCTGAGAAATTTCACTGGAGCGAACCAAAGAAATTACTGAAGGTTGTAGATGTTATCAAAAAAGGTACTGCAAAGGTAGTAGTTGCATTCCTTAGTCAGGATGAAATGAAAAATCTGTTGGAGCAGCTGACACGTCAGTGTAATGTGAATATAGGCCACTAGATGGCAGTATTTACCTTTTTTTGTTAAGCTCAGACTGGAGTCATGTTTAGACATGTCCTGGACATGTCTGGGGCAAGTCTCAGAAAAAAAAAAAAAAAGAGGTCTAAATGTGGGTGGGGTCTGCAAAAGAGTATATAAGGAAAAGAATTGAGACAGTAAAGTAGTAGGAGAAATTGCAAGAAGAAGGATACGTGTGACCAGACCTGTCATTTCTGTTCAAGACCTGTGTAGTTTCTTTTGTGGATTTCTTTGCCTGTGTTTGAGCATTTTCTTCATCCAGGACATCACCAAGCCACCCCACCAAGAAGGGACTGTAATTATTTCTGTTTTTTTCTTATTTATCAATCTTGGTCTTTAGTTGTAGGTTGTTATTAGTCTTTGTCTTTGTTAAAAATTAAATGTGTTTTAGTTGTTGAAACTGTGTTTGTCGTCCCTTGCTGTTGCTGTTGTGTTATGAATGTAATAACAAATTGGGGCCATAACAAATTGGGGGCTCAAGGTCCGGGATAGACCATTGTGTGAGTAATTTATTGAAAATCTAACATTCCAAATTGTGAAATTGTTTTTGTGAATTTTCCTAGATATATATTGACAACAGCAATGGATGATTTCTTGGCATCACCAACCGTAGGGGTTTTGAAGTCTTTTAAAAAGACAGAACTGCTAGAAATTTGCAGACAGTTGGAGTTGACAGAGGTAAAACCAGCCATGCGAAAAGCAAGACTGGCTAGAGAGATAGTTGAATATTACATTGATGAAAATGTGTTTGCACCAGGAGATCTGGAACAGTTTCCAGTGGAAAATCCAAATATAGAAATGGAACTTAAATTAAAAATGCTAGAGATTGAAAGGGAGGAAAGAGAAAAAGAAAGGGAATTTGAGAGGGAAGAAAAAGAAAAACAAAGGCAGTTTGAGTTAGAAAAATTAGCAAGAGAAGAAAAACAAAGAGAATTTGAGTTAGAAAAATTTGCAAGACAGAGAGATTTTGAATTAGAGAAATTCGATAGAGAAGAAAGACTCCAAATGGAGCAACTAAAAATAAAAATTCAAACTGAAAATAAATTTCGGGCTAGCCAGGAGGTAAAACTGGTGCCTCCATTTTCGGAAAAGGATGTTGACAACTATTTCCAGTGTTTTGAAAAGGTAGCAAAGAGTTGCCAGTGGCCAAAGGAACACTGGCCTCTGATGTTGCAAACTGTCCTCAAGGGTAAAGCTCAACAAGCCTATTCGGCTTTGTCTGCAGATGATTCCTCTGATTATGAGGTTGTCAAAAAGGTTATTATGAGAGCTTATGAGTTGGTTCCAGAGGCTTACCGACAGAAATTCAGAGGTCTGAAGAAATCTGAAAATCAGACTTATGTTGAATTTGCTAATGAAAAGCAGGTTTGCTTTGAGCGCTGGTGTACTTCTATGGAGGTCAAGGATGATTTCAACTCACTAAAAGAGATGGTGTTAGTTGAAGAATTCAAGAACTGTGTTAAGGATGATGTTAAGACCTACCTTAATGAGAAGCAAGCACTGAACTTGCAATCAGCTGCCAAATTTGCAGATGAATATGTTCTCACTCATAAGTCCAAATTTCAGTCTAGCAGTAACAATAAATGGTCCCAATTTCAGAAAAAGGGTTACGGTGATACCCAAGATTCCTCACCCAAAGACAAAGACAAATCTGGTGATGGTGCTCAGAAATCCAGTAACAGGTCTGATCAAAGTGTGAAAGCTGACAGTGACAAAAGTGGTCTAGTTTGCAGTTATTGCAAGAAATCTGGTCATGTTACAACTAACTGTTGGTTCCTTAAAGCTAAGAAAGAAAAAGAAAAGGATACCAAACCAAATGCCTTTGTGAAAACAAGGTTAGAAACCCCTGTAGTGGATAACCAATCTGCTAAATTGCCTGCTTCTTGTGGGGCTAAAAAGCCTGATACAGCTGACTTCGTGAGGGAGGAATTTCTACCATTTGTGTCAGAGGGATTTGTGGCTCTGAATGAGCATACTACTCCTGTCCCCATATATATCCTAAGGGATACCGGAGCTTCTCAGTCACTTTTGTTGATGGACTCCTTGGAGTTACGTGATGAGACCGCTTCAGGGGATTTCATACTTGTACAAGGTATTGAAGGGAGGACTGTATCTGTACCCCTGCGCTCTATATTCTTGAAGTCAGATTTAGTTACAGGACAGGTAAAGGTGGGACTTATGTCAAGTCTACCTATAAAGGGTGTTTCTCTGTTGCTAGGCAATGACCTGGCTGGGGGCAAAGTAGTTCCCCCTGTACATCTTACTTCACAGCCGAGCACTGAAGATGGGGATGAGGACCCATCTCTGTATCCTTCTTGCGCAGTGACTCGTGCTATGGCCAAGAAGGCTAAAGAAGAAGATGATGTGGTGCCGTCCAGTACATTGAATAGTCAGGACTCAGGTGGTTCGCCTCATGACTCTGATTGGCCTACTATGGTTTCTCCGTTTGAGGACTTATCAGATACTTTTATCAGTTCTCTATTCAGCCAGCCGGATGAGTCTGATGATTCTGATGTGTCTGGAGACTTGTCTCTGTCCAGAACGCGGTTGATTGAGGAGCAAACTAATGATCCTGAAATTTGTGTACTAAAGAGGAGAGCCCTTCCTGATAAAGAAATAGACGCAGTTCCAGTTGGGTATTATCTCAAGGATGGTGTGTTGATGCGGAAGTGGCGCCCTCCTGATATCCCTGCCAATGCAGATTGGGCAGTGGTCAGGCAAATTGTTGTTCCGAAGGTCTATAGGAATGAGATCTTAACAATGGCTCATAGTTTACCTTTAGGAGGTCATCTTGGTGTTAACAAAACTGTTGATAAGATCATGAAACACTTCTTTTGGCCTGGGCTTCGGAAAGAGGTTTCCAACTTTTGCAAAACCTGTCACACTTGTCAGGTAGTTGGAAAACACCAGTTAGACCCACCTGTAGCTCCATTGCAGCCTATCCCAGCATTTGGGGAGCCATTCTCTAGGGTCATTGTTGATTGCGTTGGTCCATTACCCAAGACTAGATCTGGAAATCAGTACTTGTTGACAATCATGTGTGCATCTACCAGATTCCCCGAAGCCATACCTCTACGTAACATCAAGGCAACTGCAATCTCGAAGGCTTTGATAAAGTTTTTCACGTTGTTTGGCCTTCCCAGGGAAATTCAGTCAGACCAAGGTAGCAATTTCACTTCAGGATTGTTTCAGCAGGTTGTGTATGAACTAGGTGCAAAGCAGATTCTTTCTAGTGCCTATCATCCAGAAAGTCAGGGTGCCTTAGAGCGTTTTCATTCCACTCTCAAGACAATGATGAGGACTTATTGTTATGACCATGAGAAAGACTGGGATGAAGGGGTTCATTTGCTGTTGTTTGCAGCTAGAGAAGCAGTGCAGGAGTCTACTGGATTCAGTCCATTTGAGCTAGTGTTTGGTCATGAAGTGAGAGGACCTTTGCTATTATTGAGTGAACAATGGCAAGAGGAAGAGCCGCAAATCAGTCTGTTAGACTATGTTGGCAAGTTCAAGGAAAGATTGCGTGCAGCTTGTGACCTTGCCAAAGAGAACTTGAAATCAAGTCAGGGAAAAATGAAAACTTGGTATGATCATAAGGCTAGAAGCCGTGAGTTTAAACCAGGAGAAAAGGTCCTTGTGTTGTTTCCCTTGCAGTCCAATCCATTGCAGGCTAGATTTCATGGTCCTTATGAAATTCTGACAAAACTCAATGATCTCAATTACATTGTGAAGACTCCAGATAGGAGAAAACCAAAACAATTGTGTCATATTAACATGCTAAAGCCTTATCATGACAGAAATGCTAGGGTTGCAGCTGTCACTTCAGATTCTCCAATGGTCGAAACGTGTGAAGATGAGGGGGAGTTTCAAGATGATGAACCAAGAATTAAAGCTGAAGTTCTTTCATGTAAATTATCAAACACTGAAGTGTTGCAAAATCTTGATGTAAAACTCCAGCACTTAGAACCCTCACAGAGAGATCAGTTTGAAAGGTTGATCAAGAAATATGAGGATTTGTTTCCTGATGTTCCAAAGAGAGTTACTATAGCCTCTCATGATGTAGATGTTGGTGATGCCAAACCAATAAAACAGCATCCATACCGGATGAATCCTGAAAAGAGAAAGATTGCTGAGAAAGAGGTTGAGTACATGTTAAAACATGATATTATCAGACCCTCCAACTCCGATTGGAGTTCACCCTGTGTGCTAGTTCCAAAACCTGATGGAAGTACTAGATTCTGTACAGATTATCGCAAAGTCAATGCTGTAACTAGAACTGATGTGTTTCCAATACCTAGGATTGATGATTGTATTGATAGTGTAGGGCAAGCAAAGTTTCTGACCAAGATTGATTTATTGAAGGGTTATTGGTGTGTGCCTTTAACTGAGAGGGCCAAGAGCATCTCTGCTTTTGCCACACCATCTGGATTGTACCAGTATAAAGTCCTACCCTTTGGCATGAAAAATGCCCCAGCCACGTTCCAAAGGATGATACAGTCTACAATCGCCGGATTGCCACACACGGGTGCGTACATCGATGACCTGATCACATGGAGTGACTCCTGGGAAGAACATCTAAAAGATGTAGAGACGTTGTTCCAGCGCCTGACCCAGGCTAACCTGACTGTTAACCTGAGCAAGAGTGACTTTGGTTGTGCTACTGTCACCTATCTTGGCTACGTCATAGGCCAGGGTAAGGTGGCACCCATAAATGCTAAAGTCCAAGCCATCATGGACTTTCCAGTTCCTGACAACAAAAAAGCTTTGCGCCGCTTCCTTGGAATGATCGGGTACTACCGCAAGTTCTGCAAGAACTTTGCTGAGATTGCTCTCAGTCTAACTGACCAACTGACGAAAGGCGTAAAGTTCACCTGGGATGATGCATGCCAGAGAGCCTTCGATCACCTGAAGTCTCTGCTGTGTCACTTCCCCGTGCTCAAATCTCCTGACTTCAACAAACCGTTCTCCATCGCGGTCGATGCTAGCGACCAAGCTTGTGGATCTGTGCTCCTACAGAGAAGTGACTCTGATGACATTGAGCATCCCGTGGCATACTTCTCCAGGAAGTTCAATCGCCACCAAAGGAACTATTCCACAATAGAGAAGGAACTGTTGGCTCTGGTCCTTTCTTTACAACACTTTGAGGTTTATGTTTGTACAGGACAAAAGCCAATGATTGTGTACACTGACCACAATCCGTTAACGTTTTTGAGTAAGATGAAAAACAAGAATCGGAGATTGTTGAATTGGAGTTTGATTTTACAGGAGTTTGACTTGGAAATTAAGCATGTGAAGGGTACAGACAATGTAATTGCTGATTGCTTATCCCGTGTTTGAATGTGTATATATATATCATGTGTTTGAATATTGTATGATATGTATATATAGACAAGTGTTCACTTAACCATTTTGTATTGAAAAGAAAAATTTTGCCTTTATTTGTCAAAATTTTTCCCTTTTGGAATGGAGGTGTAATGTGAATATAGGCCACTAGATGGCAGTATTTACCTTTTTTTGTTAAGCTCAGACTGGAGTCATGTTTAGACATGTCCTGGACATGTCTGGGGCAAGTCTCAGAAAAAAAAAAAAAAGAGGTCTAAATGTGGTTGGGGTCTGCAAAAGAGTATATAAGGAAAAGAATTGAGACAGTAAAGTAGTAGGAGAAATTGCAAGAAGAAGGATACGTGTGACCAGACCTGCCATTTCTGTTCAAGACCTGTGTAGTTTCTTTTGTGGATTTCTTTGCCTGTGTTTGAGCATTTTCTTCATCCAGGACATCACCAAGCCACCCCACCAAGAAGGGACTGTAATTATTTCTGTTTTTTTCTTATTTATCAATCTTGGTCTTTAGTTGTAGGTTGTTATTAGTCTTTGTCTTTGTTAAAAATTAAATGTGTTTTAGTTGTTGAAACTGTGTTTGTCGTCCCTTGCTGTTGCTGTTGTGTTATGAATGTAATAACAAATTGGGGCCATAACATCAGAATATCACTGGTCTCCAAATGGTGGGCAGTGAAGGCTGGATAACGGCAAAAAATCTTGTGACCCCAACAAGTTTCAAAATACTGGGAGGATCTATTGGCTTTGCTGTTACTCAAGGAGAAATACATCGCCTCAAAGAATTTCTGTTTAAACTTCACCCATTACAAAATCTAGGGAATACTGTTATTATCGACTTTTGGGAAAATGCATTTCAGTGTTCCCTGAGAAATGAAAGCACTTTACCAAACATGAACCCCTGCACTGGATCGGAAAACTTGACTGAACTGAAAAATGACTACACAGATGTGTCAGAGCTGAGAATCTCCAACAATGTTTACAAAGCAGTGTATGCAGTTGCTCATTCTTTACATGGCCTGCTGGAATGTGCACCACTTCGAGGCTGCGCAAACAAAGTGACACCAGAGCCCAGGCAGGTAACTCTATATTTCCTTTTTCCATAGCAAGTGAAATTGTTATTTATAAACAGTCCAATTAAATAGTTAAATAAGCAGAAATATCTTTCACTCTGAAGGTGCTTGAGGCTCTGAAAAAAGTCAGTTTCACTTTGGAAACTGGAGAGAAAGTATCCTTTGACCATAATGGAGACCCAGTTGCCAGATATGATGTGGTGAACTGGCAGCTAAGTCCCGATGGTGCAGTTGAATTTAGAGTCATTGGTCATTATGATGCCTCTTTACCATCTGGTCAGCAGTTCATGATGAGTCCTCATAGTGTTGTTTGGGCAGGTGGGCAAAGGCAGGTAAGTGTTCATTCTCTTGTTCATCTCCAAGGTTGGTCTGATAAAAGCACACATATGCTGCTGTATACCAAAATACAGAGATGAGAAATACATTTTAGGATCATGAATGCGTTCAACACAAATCTACTATATTCAAGGGTGATTTACGAAATTCTGATGTACAAAATATCTATGTACCCGAATAACATTTTACCCTCCAATCCAAATATAACCAAATAGCTATTCAAAACTCTTATAATTGAGCTCCAAAAAAAATTAAAGTAATAATAAAAATTATGTATTTCAATTCAAGTCAGTAAATGACCGAAGTGCCATGCAGTAGGGTCTAGGCGAACAGAAAAGTACTGATTTCTGTCAGAATTTGTTTGTTTCATCAGCAAAATGACAGCATGCCTTTTCCACGGTCTACAACAGGGAGGGAGTGTTGAACTTAAGGGGTGGATTTGCGTGCTTATGCTAGGACTGACAATATGTTAGCAGACAAATCACAATTTCCCAGTTGGTAGTGACCAATAAGCACAGCAACTATGCCAATCCTAAGAAATGGAATTATCCATCCGTCTATTTTCTATACCCGCTTCTCCCTCACTAAGGTCGCAGGGGACCTGGAGCCTATTCGAGCAGCCTATGGGTGAAAGGCAGGGACACCCTAGACAGCTTGCCAATCCATTGAAGGCCGCACACACCATTCATGCACACATTCACATTTGTGGGCAATTTAGTGTCCCCAGTCAGCCTGACATGCAAGTCTTTGAACTGTGGGAAGAAACGGGTGTACCTGGAGGGAATCCATATGATCTCCAGGAGGACATGTAAACTCCACACAGAAAGGCTCTGGGCAGTGTGGGGGGCACATAGGTGGCTTATCGGTTTAAGTGCGAGCACCATAAAGGCTGTGTCCTTCTTGCGGTGACCCGGGTTCGATTCTGGCTCGGGTCATTTGCCGCATGTCTTCCCCATTCTTCTTCCCAACCTTCCTATCTATCTCCACCATATAACTGTTAAATGAAGGGAAAAAAATCCCCCCAAAAAATAAATCTTAAAAAAAAGTAAGGCTCCAGGCCAGTTTCAAACCCATGACCTTCTTGCTGTGAGGTGGCAGTGCTGCCAACTGTGCCGCCCGACCCATGGAATCAAAACATTGTAACATTATACAGCTCATGATAAACTGCAGCGCTGTGGTACAGACTCTAGAGTTATCACACTTTTTACATTTATTTGTGTTGCACATCCGTTATATATTATACTGTATTTATGATACACGCATTGCATTGTTCCTGGGTGCTTTAAATGGACAGTTAAAACATTTTGCACAGAGACCCAAGTCAGCTTGCAGTGAGAGCTGCCCCCCAGGCACTCGGAAGGCTGTGCAGAGAGGAAGACCTGTCTGCTGCTATGACTGTGTGCCCTGTGCCGAGGGAGAAATCAGTAATGCCACTGGTAATTCATTATCGGCTCTAACCAATATTTATAAGACCATTGTATATGCTCAACATATTGTACAGCCAGTGCTCTACAAGGGTAATAATGACTTCTTTTTTTTTACAGACTCAAATGATTGTATTCAGTGTCAGGAAGAATACTGGTCTAATGCTAAAAGTGATGATTGCGTTTTAAAGGATGTTGAATTTCTCTCATTTCATGAAGTCATGGGCATCATCCTTGTTATTTTTGCCACATTTGGAGCATGTAGTACTGGACTTGTGGCTGTGCTCTTCTTTATAAAGAAAGACACTCCCATTGTAAAAGCCAACAACTCAGAGCTGAGCTTCCTGCTGCTCTTTTCATTAAAACTTTGTTTCCTTTGCTCTCTTACCTTCATTGGCCGGCCCTCTGACTGGTCCTGTATGCTGCGCCACACTGTGTTTGGGATCACCTTTGTCCTCTGCATCTCTTGTATTCTAGGGAAAACAATAGTGGTGTTAATGGCTTTCAGGGCAACACTTCCAGGCAGTAATGTCATGAAGTGGTTTGGGCCTTTACAGCAGAGACTGAGTGTTCTTGCTTCCACTCTCATACAGGTCCTTATATGTGTTCTTTGGTTAACAATATCCCCTCCTTTCCCCAACAAAAACATAAAGCATTATAAGGAAAAGATTATTCTAGAATGTGATGTAGGATCAGCTGTGGGGTTCTGGGCTGTACTGGGTTATATTGGGCTCCTCTCTATATTGTGCTTTGTTTTAGCTTTTCTGGCTCGAAAGCTACCTGACAACTTCAATGAAGCCAAATACATTACATTCAGCATGCTGATATTCTGTGCAGTCTGGATAACCTTCATACCAGCTTACGTCAGCTCACCTGGAAAGTTCACCGTCGCTGTGGAGATATTTGCAATTTTAGCATCTAGTTTTGGTTTGATGTTTTGTATCTTTCTTCCAAAATGTTATGTAATATTAATTAGGCCTGAACAAAATACAAGACAACATATAATGGGAAAATCAGATGTGAAATCTCATTAATTTTCTGTACCATTTCATCTGACACCACTCCATATTGTAGGCTACTATTCCAGAGGTATAAAATATGAAGTAGATTAATCTATTTCTTACATAAGTTTCACAAGATGAAATAATTTTGATGAATTTATGAAAGTTCACGCAATGCTCAGTGGGTTAGTTGGCTGACTGATTTACTACCATTTAATTATTCAACAGGTTCATTCAAATAAGTCCAAAAATGTAAGTTTTTCTTTGCATTCATAATTTACAGTGATATGAAAGCTTTCTGTGGAAGTTGTGGACAGAATTCAAATTTAAATGTATTTGCATGATTTTTTTTTTTTTTTACTGAATGTGTATAGTTGGTTAATAAGTTCACAGTCATAAATAAACCTTAATGTAATTTACTATGATTTGTGAACACAGACTTGAATCTCATATGCTGGTTTAAATTTGGCATGGGAGATACAGAAGTTCAGAAATATTAATAAAGAAAAACGGGCCATAACTTGTTTAAAAAAAATAAACCTATGTGAAATCCATAACTCATGACCAGAGCCATTTCGTCTCATCTTGTTTTTTTCAAAATGTAGTTCAGTCCTCCACCAGCGAGAGGACTTAAACAATTATCTTCCTGGAACTACCTCCGTAATTTTAGATGATAAAGTTGCCAGCATTATGCACACTATTAACCGCCAGAAAAAAAAATAAACACGTTCCCTCCGAATTTTTAATACCATGGAGATGATGCAATATTTTTAGTTTTTAGATTTATTCCAGAGGACTTGAGATTTAAAAAAAAAAAAAATCAATAAATTTTGCTTTTCTATCGCACATTAATCTTGAATGTCCAATCAGTGAACTACATCCCTCCAACCCAGTCAGGAGAGCATGGCAGTTCTCCTCTGAGACACAATCCTGCCAACCATCACTGCTTTTCATATCAAGATTCTAAACTTGCAAATACAGAACTAAGGTGGAAGAAACCCTGCTGAAAATGTAGCTGACGAGCGCACAGGTGACCAGCATGAGGCAATTCAGTAACAAGTGATTCAAACTCAAGCTGTAAACTGTATCCCTCCCATTTTCCTGAGCCTTGCGAAACACATTATGAGGCAACTCATAAGTTCAGCACATCTGTGGGAACACTATTGTTGTGGAAGTGTGAAGTCTGAGAACCACATATAAAATTATATAAGTGTGCACAGCAGTAATTATTGCAAAGATAATCATTCTAATGTACTAGATTGTTATTATCATTTATTTATTTGTTTTGCAAAGTAAAGATTTTTCTTATCTCTTCTTGTTTCACAAAAGTGGATTTGTTGAATCTTTTGATTGGTACTCTTATTCTCACTGACAGAAAAATTATTGGAATAAAGAAGTACTGTATTTTAGGCGACTTCCTGGAAAGGAAGCAGAAAGTCAGAGCGATGCATCAAAATTTACAAGACCCATATGGAAAACACATGGACCAGATTGTCTCTCCTTATTTCCTCAAATTGTCATCATCCAGATGTTACAGTATCCTTTTAAATAAATATATTTATATATAGCATTAATATATAGCATTAAAATAAATATCCCACTCACAACCGCTCAATTATTTAGTAAAGAATTTTAGTAGTGACGGCCACTTATCAATCAAGGTGTTGTTTGACAGCATTGTTTATAAGTGGCACTTTTGTGATGATACAGTTTTACTATTTACATTTTTAACACTTGTTCAACAGCAGAAAGCAGGAGTGAATGATATCAAGGTCTAAACTGCATCAGGTGTCTTAATGCTAGGCTAAAGCAAAAAAAAAGGAAATTGCGGCCCATTGCGGCTGCTGCAAAACTCTGAACAACAAGTCGACATGGTCTACAACATCCCCCGCCAATCGTGCGCTTCTTATTTTCAAACTCCATCAAGTCCTTTATGGTCTGAAGCTAGACACCAAATTTGGTTGTCCTATCTGTAATAGTTTCTGAGAAAAGTTGCCTCCTTTCTCTCGGACGGACAGACGAACGGACGCACGCACAGACGGACGGACGGAGGTAAAACTATATCCCCCTCCCACTTCGTGTTGGCAGGGGATAGTAAGGACTTCCCATTTGCTTGGACAAGTAAATTGCCACAATGCACCAGAAAATCTTGCAATTGAATTGCCCCATTAGGCAAGTAAAAAATGCATTCTTGTAGCTAGCTAACTTTCTGAATTAAAGCAATTGTTTTTTCTGAAACGGAGGATGGAATTACCGAATGAAGATTGAGTTGGGTATAAGCAGGATATAAACCTATTCGGAACACTGACTTTGCACTACCTAACTACATTTGGTACTTCTGTACGATAATTTAATCACTAACTTTCATAATTTTTTTTTTCGCTAATTCTGCGGATAGCCTGCCAGCTTAATTTATCCTCAGTTATCTACTGGCCTTAGCTAGGTAGTTGATATTTTACCCATTACGATTTAGAATAAATTAGCAGTGGTCAGAAATTTGAGTGCCTTGTCCAGAGGTGATATTTATCCCCGCAAAATGACTCAGTTGTGTAGTCGTACATGATGCGTCTTTGGGCTGATGAGCTGTACTATTGTATAACACAGGTATGAACCTTATTCTGATAAGATAAAGATATAATTTACTGTTGATTATAATTAATATGAATTGACTGGAAAGTTTTAGCTTTGAATCGCCTATAGATTTATTAGTGCTCGTAATGTTCTCAGCACCTTAGAGGAGGCCATCTGGACTACATGCTAGTGAATCTTACACTGTACAACAAAAATTATTTAAAAAAAAGCAAGTGCTTATGAACTAAAGAATGATTTTTCGTAATGTTAACCTCTTAAGCACCAAGGTCCCCCAAGAAATAAGAGAGGTACAGTGACAATTCACTTAATAATTTTTATATTAATGTTTATTATATTTACTTATTTACTTAAATAAATTTAATATTTACTTAAATAAATAAATAAAGGAGGTCCCAGGTAGACAGCCAAACTATTTGACCGACCTGATGGTCGGCCAAATGACGCCTTCTATTGGCGGCGGATTCCTGGTCCAAACAGACCGACAACGAGAAATGAAATGGTTGACCGAGGGAACCTCAGAATCATTCTCAGTCTCAGAAAACAGTGAGGATTGATAACCCACCTGAGCTTCAAACGGGGACAAGCCCGTGGAGAAATAACTCAGAGAGTTATAGGAATACTCGGCCCATGCTAAATATCAACTCAATGAAGATGCATAATCGGCTGCTACACAACAAAGTGAGTTCTCCAATGACTGATTCGTATGCTCAGTTTACCTGTTGGTCTCTGGGGGGAACCCAGAGGAGAGACTCACTGTAACTCCCAACTTCCTACAAAACGGCCGCTAGAATCTGGCCATAAACTGAGGACCCCGGTCAGAAAAAACATCTTGCAGAAGCCCATGCAGCCGGAACACATGGTTAACCTCAAGAAGGGCCGTCTCCCGCTCAGAAGGCATCTTGGGTACCGCGACAAAGCGCGGCCTTGGAAAAACGGTCGACCACGACCAAGATGACCGTGTTGCCCTCAGACATAGGCAGTCCTGTAATAAAATCCAAAGCAATATGCTTTCAAGGACGTCTGGGGATGGGCAATGGTCACAGCAGACCAGAGGGAGGGAGATGGGAAGTTTTGTTCCTGGAGCAGATGCCAAAGGCAGCAACAAGTTCCTGAATGTCCCTCATCATACCTGGCTGCCAAAAAGGTTGGGCCACAAAGCGCTTGGTCCGATGGGCCAGCGCTCGAAATTAACGATGTCCCGACGTCCCGGGGACCATAAAAAATGTCATCGGGACACAACATTATCATATCTGGGACAATCTCGGGACAATGAAAAATTAGATCTTTAAAAAAAAAAAAATCCATTCATATTAGTTGCAAAGCCATAACGCATTTGACATGGTAGTCTACAGGCCTGGAAATATACGACGGCACTCGCGGCATTTGCTGCCGAATTCGACAGAATCTCCGCCGATTGTACTATGAAACGACGGCAACCTTTTGCCGGCGAAAAAATATTGTTTGTCTTTCTTCTTCATCCCCATTCTATGGAACCTGGTTTAAGGTGCAGTTCAATAACTGATCCGAGAGTGCCATCTAGTGATACAATATTGTAACTGCGTGCATAAATTTGCGGCTCCATGTCCGCTGGCATCAACATCTGCACAAAGCGGCTAAGATACCCTACGAACACCGTTGCTCTACTCGAACGCGCCATATGCAGATAATCCTTAAATGAGGAATTACATTCATATTTTAATGCGTAACGTGTAACAAAGTGGTCTGTGTCAAAGTAACGAAGTGAAAGTATAATTTTTATCTTTTAAATGTACAGTACATAATGAGGATTTTCCAATGATGTGTAGCATGTTTGTGTAGAATGCGAATCGAGTTGGGAAGAGTTGGGAATTGCAGCAGTTAGAACACAAAACTGCTGTGGAAAGCCCTTTATCTCTAAAAAAGATATTTCTAAAAAGAAATGCTGCTGTAAGCAAATTGGGAATTTCCAGGCCTGAGTCTACTCTCTCAATTTTCATGTAAAAAAAAAAAAACCCGAGCAGTGAAAAACTCATAGGACTTTCGAGTCACCTGCATCAGTAGAGGAGCAGCAGCAGTTTAAAGCAACTTAATGCGTATGGATCCACAAACAAAACAATTACAAAAAAAGTGCCTCTTTCTCTTTTACACAAACAAGTTGAACATGCAGAACATAATAAAACTTGCACTTGTATCATTGCTCTCCAGCATTTCTCTTGCATCATTGATCTCTAACTTTTCAGATTTTTGTTAAGGAAGAGCAGCATGTTCACATTTTTTGCCTTCAGCCTATTTCTACGCTGGCAGATCAGCTCTCCTGCCTTAGAGAACACTCTCTCTGAGGGCACGCTGTAGGCAACGATGCCCAGGTATTTTGTGGTATTGCCACAATATCGGATCATTTTTTGGCACACACTGCACTTCGCAACATTGTCGTCCACGGTGTGGAAGTAACTCCACACCTCACTTCGCTTGCAGTCTCCCATGGCTCCCGCAGCCCCGCGCCGCTTTGACTGAAATCTCACAGTAGTGAGTCTATTGCGGGATGACGCACTACCCCACGTTTGGTGAGAACGCGGAAGGAAAAGTAGTGCCTGACAAATGGCAATGGTTGAATAATGAACAAAACACATATGAATTTGAACTAAATAAACTGAAAGTTAAGTCAGTAACAATAAAACGTGACTTGGTATGGATAATTTAATACCAGGATCGATCCATATTAAATACCCCATCAGGATCGAAATATCGATACTCTGGCATCGATCCGCCCATCCCTAAACAAGAGCATTGTTACACACGTGTGGCGGTGAAGGAGCTGTGGAAGCTCTGAGGTAAATATGCTGAACTGGCTAAAACGGACCGTGCCCAATGAAAAAAGCCCCGATTCTGA
Source organism: Gymnothorax reevesii (assembly GCA_029721435.1). NCBI lineage: Eukaryota > Metazoa > Chordata > Actinopteri > Anguilliformes > Muraenidae > Gymnothorax > Gymnothorax reevesii. Next base: position 140,395,912 of record CM056574.1, read on the forward strand.
AACAATGTCCGGGACCCCCATCCAAAGGTTCATCGCCTGGCAATGTGGTAAGTTATTTGCGATTATTTGGTTATGATGCTAATGGTTAGGTTGTAAGTTACCACAGACTGTGGATAGGGCTGGTCTGCAGGCAAGGCTAGCAACTGAATGAAATTAATGAACTCGGTCAGATGCGTTAATAACATACAACTAGAATGATGTGGATGATACTGAGAGAAGATACTGTTCAACAGAATAATTACGTTTACTTGGTGTTTTTCTTGTTAAGAAAATCTAGTCAGTCCTGGGACTAAAGGTTACAATAAAAAAGGTACATTATTCCATTGTTTTGTTTTGCATTAATATTATAATGACACTTCTATCCAAAGTGACTTGACAGTTATTTACATGGTTACAGTACCTGGAGGCTGAGCAGTGTTGGGTTAGGTGCCTTGCTCAAGGGCATTTCATCCATGGATGGTATGACTGATGTGCTTTCTAAACATCTCTAAATGGGGCTTCACAGGTACATTTCATAAAAATGGGTAACAGTAATAGCTAAAAATGATAAGTTGCCTTATACATACCAACAGATATTGAAGGTTTAAGAAAATGAAACATAAAGGGGGTCTTGTTTTGTAATGCAGATGTAAGCTTAGTGAGTTGAAACATTTTCTCAATGAGCTGTTTGGCCCCTTTTAATAAACGGGGGGAGGTTGCCAGAGTTTATAAACTTGAAGTGGAAAAAGTCTGATTTTGAAGTATTTTTTGTATTGGACAAGTCACTTATATTTTGTAACATTAATTGTAAAATAAAATATATATATATAATTATTGTATTATATTATGGGTTCAAAATGGCATAGTTACAAATACAATAGAATGTTCACATGAAGCGTAACCACTCCAGTTAATTTAAGAGAGGGAAAGAAATGGGGACACTATTGCTTCCATTCGGGACAATCCAACATAGAATTCGGGACCACTGGGGGACACAAAGAAAAAAAGCTAATTTCTAGCCCTGCGATGGGCCCTCGGGTGCTGCGCCAAGTGGGAAGGACCTGTGACCTAACTCTTGGCGGGACAAACAAACAGCCAGGAGGCTCCCCCCCAGGACCGGGATCGGTCTGCAAAGCCTCCTGAACCACTGCCTCAACCTCCCATTGAATTAGCGCCACAATCTGAGCAGCCGGAATAACTGGTTCCGGGGTTGGGTCGCAATCAGAGCGGTCGTAAATCTGCGACAATGCATCAGGCTTAATGTTTATAGAGCCAGGGCGGTAGGCTAGCGTTAAATTAAAACGGTTAAAGAAGAATGACCACCGCGCCTGACGGAGAAGAAGAAGACATGCGGGAGAAGTATGCGCATGGTTGTTATTATTCCAAGGCGGGCACTGGGACAAAATATTAGCGCCGGCTCATAAGCCGCAACCAGTAGGGAGATGTAGAGAACACGGCTCCAAAAGTTTATTAAATTATACAATAAATACTTAATGGGGTGTGGAAGTTAATATCAGTAGTGAATGAAGATGAGTGGATGGAATGAAAGATATGGGGTGCATGTTGTAAATGCAAAACAAAAGACAAACACAAAGAGGAAAAGACGGCATGGCTTGAGGATGGGACCAACAGTGATGCGACAGCAACCACGACCGCTCCAACTACTTCCGCGATTAATAAGACCCCAGATGACTGGGCAGGTGGGGTAACGTAACCTGGGAACACTGGCCAGGTGCTCCCAGTTACTTGATGCCAACTCAGCTCTACCCAGCTGCACCCGCAAAACAGAGCACACAAGTACCTATGGAAAGACTAATGCCCCGAGGCCGACCCCCCCCCCCCCCCCCCATAAAGTCAGGGTCCCAAAAGGAACCCTGACCGAAAGCAATCCACATAATGCTACTACTTCTTTAACTACAGATTCAACCATAGCTACAACTTTTAAAAATCAACCACACCATGTAGCAAAATACTCAAATCTTAGACTCATACAATGCAAAACAAAAACGCCTCACCATTCATGTCTCCCACAACCCCAAGATTCCACTCCATCTCCAGCAACTGGATCCTTGAAGCTTTTAAGAAGAAAGAGGGAAACCTAGGAGAATGGGACACAACACAAACCCAAGAGGCAGAACGACTGACTAAGAGCACGGGACAAAGCATCCGCCAAAACGTTGTCCCGCCCCTTGATATGGCTGTTACGCTCCTGCCCATTTCCTTTACATGGAGCTATGCCTGAGGAGGCGGGGCCAACTGGGAGAGCTGCTGATTGCCCTCATGAGCTGCACCTGCCTTGAGGCCTAAAGTTTGCCCAGAAGTTGAACAAGGAGTTCTCCCCCCCCTCGACACTGCCATGATGTTGTTCACTTTTGTTTTATGCTTGAGTTGACCATTCTCTGTTTACTTTTGTTTTTGTTTGAGGATTAGTTTGGATGACATTTAAGTAGTTTCTTTTTCATGTTCCCCGTCAGGACGGTGAGTATTTTTCCTTTTTGTTTCAATTATTAGAAGTATACTTTTTATTCTCTCCCGTCCTGCCTCATAACAGCTAGAGGGAATGTATTTTGTTTGTGATCAAATTACTTTTGGCAAATAAATGCCAACACTTTTGCAGAGACCAGCAACTTTTGACAGTTTGATTTCTCCATGTGGCTTTCTTATGTTTATGGCTTTAGTGCAGCACTTTGGTTTTACCCTAATTGGTTAATTGGGGCCAATTTCAGCCATAACAATGGCGAATATCCAGGGTGTAAGATTGGAGAAACAGAGCTCAACGAACAAGCTTCTAATGTGGACTCAGTAATGAACTAAGAAAGGTCAATGGATTATGATCAGTAAAGACTACCACAGGCACAGAGCTAACATACACACTAAAATGCTGCAAAGCTAAAATCAATGCAAGGGTTTCTTTTTCGATAACTGAATAATTAAACTGATGTTTACTGAATTTCTTCAAAAAGAAACACATTGGCTTATCCACTCCCAAATCATCAGACTGCAACAACACCGCCCCTGCGTCGACATAACTCGCATCTACCTCAAGCTTAAATGCCTTATCCCACTTTGGCACAGCCAAAACAGGAGCATTACAAATCAAGGCTTTAACACTTTCAAAACATCTATAATACCCCACTAGTCCTACAAACTGCGTAAGTGCTTATTTTGTTGAAGGTGGAGCATACTCATCAATAGCTTGCACTTTTGCACGAACCGGACACACTCTTCCTTGCCCCACCACATGACCAAATATGTCACTGTGGCTTTTGCAAACTCGCATTTGGCGAGATTCTCATTCAAGGACCGTGAGCCAAACGATTAAACAACTGCTGAATAAGGTCAAGATGGCTATCCCAGTCACTTGAAAAAATCACTACATCATCTAAATACACTGAGCAACCTTCCATACCCTCAACAACCAAATTCATCAGGCGTTGAAAGGTTGCCGGTGCATTCCTCAAACCAAAGGCCATCACGGTGTAAGAATACAACCCAGTGGGAGTAGTGAACGCAGCTATTTCACGTGCCCTGGCTGATAACGGGACTTGCCAATAACCTTTCCACAGGTCGAACTTACTTACAAATTTAGCTGACCCAACCTCATCAACACAATCCTCCATCCGAGGAAGTGGAAACGAGTCTGCCTTCGTCACATTATTTACTTTACGAAAATCTGAACAAAATCTAAGTGTGTTATCGAACTTGGGAACAAGCAAACATGGTGATGCCCAACTGGAACAAGATGGCTCAGCAATACCATTAGCCAACATATACTCAACCTCAGCATCAAGATACTTACGTTTCTCTGGATGAACACGATAGAACCTTTGTTTAATAGGTTTTCAGTCACTAACATCTATGTCATGCTCAATCATATGCGTGCGAGTAGGTGTGTCCCTAAATAGACATGGATATTGCTCAATTAAATTCACTAGTGGGCCGCGCCTAGAAGCATCCAAATGACTCAGCAAGCTATCAAGATTCTGCAGAGACCCCAAGTTTTTAAGACGACCACAAAGTACAGCTTCATCAGGCATCAACACATCCTCCCCCCCTTGCTCAACCGCAGCATGAGGGGATACAGACATTGACAAGCAAGCTGGATGGAGGCCCTCTATCTGCTCTCCCCGACCAGCCGCCAACTGCCCCCGAGGCAAATATGGCTTCAACAAATTCACACGACAAAGCTGAGTAGAAGATCTACGGCAGGGAGTAGCTATAACTTAATTCTGCTCCGATACCCTCTTCACCCCAGAACCCCAGAATACAGAGCCGCCCTGCACCTACCTTAACAGAAAAACCCTAACTATTTCTACTACTAGTCTTCAGTGAGCCCTCATGCAATTGAGTTGCCAATGGCAACCGCAGTGCATTCGACCCACCAAAAACAATAAACTAAAATAAAAAAGGCAAAATAATAAACAGCGATAAGCGCTCTTCGCCGAAGCAGTCATTCGCAAGGCTCGATCGGCACTACCTACCAACCACCCACTTAATGCTAACAGTTTCAACTGTACACAGTCACAAGGTATGCCCTGCCAATCCGAACTGCAGTGGAAGTCTGCACGCTGCAAGGACCCAATGTAACTCCCCTCCTCCACGGCAACTCAACAAAACAGATATTTACTTAATAAAGAATATTACCAGCCCAAAGCATAACTAATAACAGAACAATATCTGCACGGACCTCCACAACTGATGATACTTTCGCTCCACTGGCAATGTAAACCTGAAAGCGCAATATCACAAACCAAACCATTCATCGGCATAACAACTTAACCACTGCTATGCAATACCAAATTACCAAACACCTTCTAACCAATACCAAACACCTTCCAACCGAAGAGTAGACGAACCCCCAATATGTAACACCGCCGGCTCAAACCAGGCTACATGAAGATTTCCAAATAATAAAATTATTTATTAAAGAATGATAATAATAAAAGATCAGAATAGTGAAGTGTAGTGTAAGTCAGTATAATGAGACAACCAAAAGTGTTGCGTAAAGTCAGTCTAGGGGAATAACTAAAGAAACGACAAAGTAAATCCAAAGGAACCTAAACGCCAGGAGGAGGAGAGCGACGCCATTTAATAGGGTAGGCTTTTTATACCACAGCCCGTCAAACGCCCCTGGAGACACAAAGACAGATCAGCAGAAACGGGTACACCTGTCCAAAGGGGCATGGCTAACCCAAAAGACCCGCCAGGGTCATAACACTGCAAAGGGAGGCTTGGTGGATTCATGCTCTCCAAACGGAGCATCCAAAATTTTTAAATGAGGAGCTCCTACTTGGATGTTTATTATAAATCTTTTTTAATTTGTATTTTATCATTTTTGGCGCGATTCACAGCAAATACATATTTATTGCTATATATATAGGTCTATGCTTGTTTTACTTCCTGTATATAAGGTGCACTTCCGTGCAGCATTTACGACGCTGACGAAGACCAGGAGTTGAAACACGTCCGTCTGATAGCTGAATAAAATTATTTCAAAGGACATTTTCGGGTGCTGACAGTGCTTCTTTGCTTAACAGTTTTTTGTCGTGCACCGGAATAATTTACTGGTTTGGAGGGTGCTCCTTTTTTCGCGTTTTCGGATTTTGTTCTTGAGTGAAGCTCCTCCGTTTTTGGATTCAGTGGCGGACTATACAGATATAGACTTATTGACTGAGGAACGAGCCACCACATTGGCCCTGTCAGACTCGGACTCGGAAAGCATTTTAAGTTTGTGTCCTCAAGAATTGCCGGCGACTTCTGCTCTTTTGTCGGACTTGTTTTCTTTTCTTGCTAACCGTTTGGAGTACCTGTTGAAAAAAAGAAGTTTAGACTAGCCTCCATGGCTCTACTTTATCAAAGTATTGGCACAACAAATGGATCCCAAGAGGCCGGTACATTAATAAGGAACCGGCTTTGGGTAGGAACAGCAGTGAGTTTTGTAAAAAATGGTGTGAAATATTAAATAAGTGCTCCTTCGATCTCATGCTACTTGTTATACAACATGTATACAACAACTTATTAAAGTGAGGGCCGAGATTGCTGAATTAAGAGAGGGATGAAGATTAAATTGAAAACGGAGCAAATTCAGGAGGTGGAGGACAAATGCGTTAATGTACGGACTACATATGAAAAGATGACCTCGGAAATGAAGCGGCAGAAATATTGAAGGGACACCTTGGACTATAAAAGCGGCCACATTTACCCGTGGCTATCGACACACGGTGTCAAGTTTTATCGCGGACGAGAGTGTGAGGACTTTGCGTTGACAAGTGACTTATCTCCGGAGGAATCCAGGAATGACGAATCCTCAACTACTGCTGGACAACGTTTTTTAGGTCGGTACCACACACGAGCAATGAGTGGCCAACAAGGAGGGGCGGCAGGCGACAGGCGACAATTGAAAGTGAAAAGCACCTTTACCCCACCTGCTTTGAATTCTTCTGTTTCCACCTTTTGCAGGCTGGTAGAACAGGAAGCACATAATGAAGTGCTTACACAGAATAAGAGGAGTTTTTACTCCAACATTAGTCAAGAAGAAAGTAGGGGGTTGTTAGAACTTTCCAAGGATGATTCCATTGTGATTTGAGATGCAGTCAAGGGTGGAGTGGTTGTGATACAGGATAAAGATTTTTTTAAATCTGAAATTTTGAGACAATTGGGTGATAGCGATTTTTACATTCCTTTAACTTCAAATCCTACGGTGAGATTTTCTACTGAAATATCCTCTTTTTTAATAAGGCATTAACTGATGCTTTGATCTCTAATGATGAATGTGAATTTTTCATTCAAAAGTATACGGTTTGTCCTGTGTTTTACACACTTCCTAAGATTCATAAAAGTGTGATTAATCCTGTACCAGGGTGTCTGATTGTATCAGGAACTCAGTCTTTGACGGAACCAATATCTCAGTACATTGATCTGCATTTTAAATCATTAGTGTCAGTACTTCCTTCTTATTTAAAAGATACTACGTATTTTCTTTATCAAATAAAACACATCAAGGATATCGATGAAAATGATTGCCTTTGCACAATAGATGTCACTAGTTTATACCCCGATGTGCCTCACAATGAAGGTCTTGAAGCTCTGACTTTTTACCTTGAGAGAAGAAAAGATCCTATTCCTCCCACAGAATTTTTGGTGGACATGGTCGATTTTGCAGAGAAATGATTTCAAGTTTGAGAATGCTTTTTATTTTCAGTGTCAGGGATAGAGAGCCCTTGCTCCCCTAATTATGCAAACTTGTTTATGGGCAAGTTTGAAGAGGATTTCGTTTACAACAAGAATCCTTTTTTTTTTTAATGAAATGTTGGTTCCGTTTTATAGACGATGTGTTTTTCATTTTTAATGGTACCCAGGATCAATTTAAAGATTTTGCAAGTTACATCAATTCGAGAATGCCTACTATAAAATTTTCTCTAGATTTCAATCAGAATTCAGCTTCCTTTTTAGATATCCTTGTTACTAAATCTGAACTGTTATTGACTAGGGTGTACAGGAAGAAGACTGATACTAATAGCGCTTACAGGAGTTATCATCCTCCGTCTCTTAAAAAAAGCCTCCATAGAGTTAGTTTTTAAGGATCAGAAGAATATGTAATACTGATGTTGCTTTTGAGGAACATGCGGCTGATTTATATACACGTATTATATTAACCGGTTATCATAAAAAGGTTTTGGACAATTGTTTACAAAAAGTTAGAGACTCTGATAGACTTACGTTGTTGCGTTCTAAATCCTCCAGAGATAAGAATAGTAAACTGGTGCGTGCCATAACCTGTTTCTCCTGTTTCTGAGGCTATAACAATTGTATTAAAAGGAACTGGTATATTCTATCTAGTGACCCTTATGCTGGCCATCTTTCCACAAATTTTCCCATTTATGCCCATAATAGTGCTAAAAATATGAAAGATCAAGTCGTGAGAGCAGATTGTTATAAACCACCACAAAACTTTTTGTCTAATCTTCCAGGTGGAAATTTTCTTTGTTCTCATAGTGTGCAATGTAATGCTATGATAAAATGAGGTTATTTTTGCCACCCTCAATCAGGAAAAAAGTTTCCAATAAAAATTAGACTAACGTGCAGAACTAAATTTGTAGTCTATCTGTTGAAACGCCCTTGTGGTTTATGTTATGTTGGTAAAACAACTAGAGAATTAAAACTTGCATATCTGAACATAAATGTTTGATTAGGAATAAGGATGATAAATCACCAGTAGCTAGACATTTTAATGAGATGGGGCATGATGTGTGCACTTTAAGATTTCAAGGAATTAAGGAAGTTAAAGTTCCCAGGAGAGGAGGGAATAGAGAGAATTATTACTGCAAAGGGAGGCTTGGTGGATTCATACTCTGCAAATGAAGCATCCAAAAGGTTTAAATGAGGAAATATTTTCAATATTTGTATTCTATAATTTTTGGTGCGCTTCACAGCAAATACATATTTATTGCTATTTATATAGGTCGATGACTATGCGGTATAGCTCGTCAGGATGTTGAAAAATGAAAAAAGAAAAAAAGTGTATCTTTGAAAGTAGCATCTACGATGCTTGTTTTATTTCTTGTATATAAGGTGCACTTCCGCGCAGCATTTCCAATGCCGACGAAGACCACGAGTTGAAACGCGTCCGTCTGATAGCTGAATAAAATTATTTCAAAGGACATTTTCGGGTGCTGATATGCTTCTTTTTGCTTAACAGTTTTTTTGTCATGCACCGGAATAATTTGCTGGTTTGGAGGGTGCCCCTTTTTTCTCGTTTTTAAATTTAATGAAATTTAATGTGTGCCTCGAGTAAAAAGGCCAAGTTATTCCAAACATACTGTATCTTTTTTTATGGCTCAGTGCTGTGGAATTTGAATAGTAATCATACTCAGTGTTTCATTGTTTCATGGAGTAAGGTGCTGCGGCATATTTGGCGTGTCCCTTATAATAAACACTGCAGTTTGTTTCCCTCTCTTGTCTGCTCCTCGCATTGAAAATCAGTTACTCTGTCGGTTTGCCATGTTTATGTGCAATATTGCTAGTGGTGTTAACAATTTAGTTTCTCTATTTTACAAGGGGCTTATGTTTAGTAAATCATCAGCAGCTGTCAACATGACACATCTTATGTTCAGAGTAAATACCAATACTCGGTGCTGTGACCGCTCTGCTTTGAAACTCAGGTTAAAAGGTGATTGTAATGATGAAATTGCCATGTGTATTACCGAACTTTGTGATGCCTGGAATCTAATTCAATCAGGAAAGACTAGAACCAGGTGGTGATTTGTAAATGATAATAATGTTTATGAAATAACACAGTGCAAGATCTTTGGCGGTTAGACCTCAGCAAGAAATAATTATATAACTTGATGATTCTGTTCATTATATGCTCTAGATGAGTAATAAAATTCCCCCCGGGATCTAAACACTGGTGGTGGTGGTTAGGAACTACTGCTGGAACGATTCCTGAGGGCTGACTTGATCATGTAGTTAGTAGAATTCAATTCAATTCAATTAATTTGATATAGTGCTTTTCCAAGAAGATGCTCGACATTGAAACATTAAATTAAAGAATAAAGGGGCAGTGCCCAGCCTAATCCCCCGCTACAGCAATGAGGCAAAAAACTCCCAGTAAGGAGAAAAATCCTCAAACAGTGGTGAGAAAAAATTCCCCAGTTGGAAGAAATATCAGGAGGAACCCGGCTATAGTGGGGAAGCCCAACCTCCACGGGCTTGCTAATTAATAATAAAATAAAGTACTAGTAGAATAATTGAACTCGATTGCCATTTTAAGGTCCATCTAAATAGTGGCATCAATTGCTCCAGAAGTTGCATGTCGAGGATGGAGCTGAACTGGATCAGGACAGCAGCAGCGAGTGCTCATGGAAGGACAGGCCTTGGACGGTCCAGGACTCAGGGTCTGGGCATTTTTCAGAGGATGGTGCTGGGGAGGAGGAGGGTTGCAGAGCGCATCAAAACTGGTCGACAGCTGAATGACTGCAGGGATAGAGCAAACTTTTAAGGTTGACGGCAAGCAGGTGATTGGACTAGCGACGTGGTGTAAGATTCTGATTGGTTAATTACATTTGACAACGGACAAGAATTAAAACAGCACATTCAGGAGCAACCAGTCAAACCAAACATTATCTGCATTCAGGAATGTTGGCTTAAACCCTCACTTGACTTTACTTTGTATGGCTACACAGCAGTGCGTAAGGATAGAACCCTTGCTATAGGTGGTGGAGTTGTCACCTTCATCCAACAATCAGGGTTTCCTGCAGAGCTTTTTTGGCCAGGCGCCCCGCCCAGCCTGAAATTTGTAGCGCCCGGGCTAGAATGCCAGGCGGAAAAAAAAATGATGCAATTCATGCAAGCGACACTGCAGTTTGCAGGAGGGGAAACATTAGTCAGGTACAGTAGTTGTAAGCTTTACATACATGCCAGTGAAATGATCATACATACAACATCATTCATTTCCAAGTTGCATACTCTCAGGCCATCCCTTACATTCCACTGTAGAATGGTTAACATCATTAAACTCCACCGCCACATGTTGACTGTGAATCTGATAGGCCTATCCCTGTTATAAGTGTTCCATTAATGAGCTCTACTGACTGCCCTTCCAATCCAAGTACCTTTCTGCGGCTTTTGCAATTATCTTAGTTCTCTCTGTTCGGCAACCTGCTTGGGCAGAACAGTTAATAACTTCCACTATAAATGCTACAAACTTTCTCTTTTCCACTATAAGTGTGTCCTTGGTAACATTGCAGCATTTATGTATGCTTTGAACTGGGGGTTGAGTCACAAGTGCTGTTCTACTGTTGTTATCATTAGACTTTACCTTTCTAATTGCCTCAGCGCAATCTTTTCTTTCACCTTCACGTTCTGAACTTGAACTGCTCTTTTATATGCATCAGAGCCTTTGTAGGCAGCACTATGCTCTCCTCTACAGTTACAACATGTAATTTTCGCACCTCTCTCACATTTCCCATATTCATGTTCCCCTCCGCATTTAGCACAAGGACTTTACCCTTACAGGCTGCTGCAATGTGTCCTAAACGCTGTTACCAAAAGCATCTCATTGGCGGCGGAATATATCGCCTTACTGTATAGCTAACATACCCAATTCTGATTCTTTCAGGAAGTTTGTCCTCCTCTAGAGCCAACAATACAGATAGACTAGGCCCTTTAACACCTTCACTTGTAAATGGTAAACGTTTAACTCTCGTTACTCGCACTCCTTTGACATTGACCCTAATTTGCTCATCGGTTATCTCAGATGACACTCCAGATATTACACCCTTCCCTCTGTCTTCCCATATTTGAGGCTTAACCTCCTTCCCAAGTAATGATTTACATTTCATTAATCCATGCTGCTGGTCCCTATCTCTACATATAATCAGGAGGTTCCCATCTCTAAAGGTTTTATCAAACTGTACGTCACCTACCACCTTGTGAATAGCGTTGCTAACCTTCAAGGGATTCTGTGTACAAGGAAATTGAAATCGCAGTATAACCTTATAACCTTAGATCTTTGTTCTTCCTCTCCCTTCCCTTTTCTCCATCAAATTCTCTCTCCTTTCTTGTCTTGCCTCTCCGATCTACTTTCATCCATTCTTCGTTACCTGCCCTTCCCTCGTTATCGGCCTCCAACTTGTCTACATCAAATTCAATCTCACTTCCTCTTTCCCCCTCACTTCCTGTACCTCCCGGATCACACCTCATTCCTCCCAACTCAGCCATCTGGCCGTAGCCACTCCGGCCCACAAGTGTCAATTTTCCCAAATATTTCGCTCTTAAGTGAATCTATCATGGACTGCAGCAGTGTAGCATCCAGTATGCTAGTAGCACTGTCAGTCTCTGCTATCGGTGAAGCCGACTCTGCAGAGTCCGATGTCTTGCGGCCTGCCCTTGCAGTTTCTTGCTTGGAACGAGAATTTGACATTTTGGTCGATCATACAACAGATAAGTTGAGTTAGAAGATGATCCAAGATTATTATAAGTTATCCGAAACTATTACTTAGTGAAATTGCGCAATGATAAGATTAATTTAAGTTACGTTCTCGGTGAGCAAAAAGGGGACACGTCAACTCCCGTCTGTGCAACATAGCGCCCCTGCCAAACTACAAATCTAATGATTCTGTGAGCTGAGTTATTGACGTTTAGGTCACACATAAAATTGTTGGTGGCCCCTGGAATGAAAGCAGGCGATATTTGAGTCAATCCAGTTTGTAATGCATCCATATTTGCCTATTTTATAAACTGGAAACCATTTGCATACCAGAATCATATTATCTTTGTTCTTACCAGGCACTTAAATTTAGGTATATTCTTGGAATTATCCTTACTTTATTTGCCTAGCCAATACATTTCCCGCCCACTTTCCCAATCCTGGGAGTTAGTTATGGCGTTGAGAATCACAGATCAATGGAGAATAAAACCTGCTGTATTTAAATGCAATACACTGTACTATTGTTTCTGAGATGTGGAGCAGGATGGCACTGCAGACCATTCTCCTTGCACAGTCAGTCATCTGGGCTGCAGCACAGACCCCAACATGCAGAATACTGAGGGCAGCCCAGCCCAACTTTTATCAACATGCAGACATCAACATCGGTGGAATATTCTCCTTGCGCCGAAGTCCCTTGGAAAATTTCTTCACATTTGATGCCAAACCAGAACCTCTCAGGTGCTCTAGGTGAGATTAGCTTCTAACAATTGTTTGTTAGGGTGATAATGTGATGATAGTATTCTTTGATTTGAGAAATCCAAAGCTTCATGTCAGAACTGTAAAAAATGGAAGGTACTGAATGAATTCTACAGTTATTAACCTGATGCAGAAGTCTGAGAAAAATTAGGTCAAAATTTTATCATTAACTTCTATTTTGATGATTAAAAAATTATGAATGTAATCCACAAATTTTTCATTTCTAGAGTTATTTTCAGAGAATTCCGTTGGGCCCAAACTATGATCTTTGCAGTTGAAGAAATAAACAACAGAACTGACATCCTTCCTGGTGTATCTCTTGGATATAAAATATACGACACCTGTCTCTCTGCAGCGCTCACTATAAGATCAGCTATGGGTCTAATGAACGGTCATGAGGAAATTCTGACTGACAGCTCTTGCTCGGCACCTTCAGTAGTACCAGCCATAATTGGGGCATCCATTTCCACTAATGCCATTGCAATTGCAGCAACCGTTGGGTTATTTCAGATTCCAGTGGTAAGTTTTACTACTCCAGTGAAAGTAGTTCACTGATATGTAAATAATGTAAGAATAATTCAGTCAAGTATTTTGGGGACTCCAGAGCCCCTAAAAGGATGTTCTGCTGTAGGACAGTAATGGTAGATAAAATTGATTTGGACAAAATTCATACATGAGAAAATAAAACTTGCTATGGTTCGAGAGTACACGTTTCCAATGTGCACATATAAATGTGTTATGTCAACTAGAAAACGTTATAAATGATTTAAATTCTTGTTCATAAATGGCTTTGGGAAGCAGTGTGACAGATCTTGCTCCACATTAACAGTCATGGGGTCATCTGCATGTCAGGACCTGCAAACACCAATGTATTTGCTGTAACAGTAGAATTATTTGCACTTTCATTACATTCTTGAAAAAGATATTTTACTCTTTTACTGTGAAACATAGTGTCATTGATTTATATTTTTTTATGAAAATAGCATTAAAAGCAGTATTTTTCATTTTTGTTCAAATATATTCAATTGCATGAACATAATGACAGAAAATATGACATTTATTGTAAATTTATTGGGGAACAGCCAACAGCCATCTGAAATTACACATTCCTTCTGATTAACAAGCAGAGACAGTACAAATTAATGCACCTTAGTAGACTATTAATCATCACTGAACCTGCACTGTGATACACTGACCTTTTCACTGTATTATGATTAAAAAAATTATGTCCAAAGCACTTGAATAAACTTCCTTAAAATGTCAAACATTGCATACTTCACAAAATCAATTGATTTGTTTTTTTATGAGACATTGAACTTCAAAATGTTCACCTTGAAAATGTCTTGTCATATTTTTCATTAATTAAAATCTGATCATTCAATGCAGAAATTTCCCAAATGTTTCTGAATAAGAAACATTGATTCAACACTTCAATTATTTTTAAAAAGTCCTTCTCAAAATGTTTGTTTTCATCAAAAAGAAATTGTGGAAACTTTTGTTCAATATGTATTGTCCCAAGTATTTCAAGGGATCATCAAGCCAGGATAAGAGGCTTTTCCTGGTGTTTCAAATTAAGCAGGTGTCATCACCTCCTCTCTTAGTGTGGGAATAACAGAAAATTTATAAATGACAGAAAATCCAAAGCCAAAGAAAAAATGATGTAAATTTAAATTTATCTATGCAACATATTGTGCTTGTGACAGTGCTGCAGTTCAATTTAATGACAGGTAGGCTTGCACACACACATAAGCACCGTAACACACAGACATACAGTGGTGCGACAAAGTATTTGCCCCCTTCCTGATTTCCTATTTTTTTGTATATTTGCCACACTTTAATGCTTCAGATCATCAAACAAATTTTAATATTAGACAAAGATAACCCGAGTAAATAAAAAATGTAGTTTTTAAATGTTGATTTCATTTATTGAGAGGAGAAAGCTATCCAAACCTACCTGGCCCTGTGTGAAAAAGTAAATGCTCTCTCAACCTAATAACTGGTTGTAACAGCCACGGCGGGAACATCTGCAATCAAGCGTTTTCGATAACTGGCATTGAGTCTTTCACATCGCTGTGGAGGAATTGAGGCCCACTCTTCTTTCCAGTATTGTTTTAATTCAGTCACATTATGAGGCTTCCGAGTATGAACAGCTAGTTCAAGGTCATGCCACAGCATCACAATCGGATTTAAGTCCGGTAGAGAGCAGAATTTAGGGTTCCATCAATTATGGGGTTTTGGTAATAGGTGCTTCAATTATCAAGAAGTTTTTTTGGCAAATGTGAGAGGAACATTTGTGTTCTTTTTGGTCAGAAGTAGTTTTCGCCCTGGAACTGTCCCATGAATGCAATTTTTGCCCTATCTCTTTCTTATTGTTGAATTATGAAAACTGATTTTAACTGAGGCAAATGAGGCCTGCAGTTCTTTGAATGTTCTTCTGGGTTCTTTTGTGACCTCCTGGATGAGTCTTCTATGCGCTCTTGGAGTAACTTGGGTAGGCTGGCCACTCTTAGGAAGGTTCACCACTGTTCCAAGTTTTCTCCATTTGTGGATAATGGCTTTCACCCTGGTTCGCTGGAGTCCCAAAGCCTTAGAAATGGCTTTGATTCCTTTTCCAGACAGACAGATGTCAATGACTTTGTTACTCATCTGTTTTTGAATTTCTTTAGATTGCGGCATGATGCGTTGCTATTTGAGATCTTTTTTTCTTGTCAGGCAGGAACTATTTAAGTGATTTCTTGATTCAACAGGTCTGGCAGTGATCAGGCCTTGGAGTGGCTGGTGAAATTTAACCAAAAAATGTGGTTAATCACAGTTAATTCATGATTTAACAGAGGGGGGTGGGATTACTTGTTCACATAGGGCCAAGTAGGTTTGGATTTCATCTTTCAAAAAATGCATTTTGTATTTACTTTGGTTATCGTTGTCAGATATTAAAATTTGTTTCATGATGTGAAACTCATTCCCTACGGCAAGCCGGTGCCAGCGGCATGGATGACTATTCACAGACCGATGAAAACACGAAATCAGTTCACGATCGCGGTCATGGGCCACCTGTACCGAATGTACTGTACGGAATAAGTTAAGCGGGACAAATATGCAAAAAAAAAAAAAGATCAGGCAGGGGGCAAATAATTTTTCGCAGCACTTTAAGTGTGCATAAGCAAGCATACACAGAATATTGTACTTCATGATCTTAACATATTAGCAAAGTATTTATATTTTGAAAGTTTTCACCTTTGTGTGTTTTCAGATCAGTCACTTTGCAACATGTGCATGCTTAAGCAACAGAAAAGAATTCCCCACATTCTTCCGAACCATTCCAAGTGACTATTACCAGAGCACAGCACTGGCACAGATGGTGAAGCACTTTGGATGGACCTGGATAGGAGCCGTGAGAACTGATAGTGACTATGGCAACAATGGGATGGCTATATTTTTAGAAACTGCTCATAAAGAAGGCATCTGTGTTGAGTATTCTGAGAAATTTCACTGGAGAGAACCAAAGAAATTACTGAAGATTGTAGATGTTATCAAAAAAGGTACTGCAAAGGTAATTGTTGCATTCCTTAGGCACCCTGAAATGAAAAATCTGTTGGAGCAGCTGACGCTTCAGAATATCACTGGTCTCCAAATGGTGGGCAGTGAAGCCTGGATAACGGCAAAGGATCTTGCAACTCCAACAAGTTTCAGAATACTAGGAGGATCTATTGGCTTTGCTGTTACTCAAGGGACAATACATCGCCTCAAAGAATTTCTATTTAAACTCCACCCATCACAAAATCTTGGGAATGCTGTTATTATAAACTTCTGGGAAAATGCATTTCAGTGTTCCCTGAAAAACAAAAGCACTTTACTAAAGATGAACCCGTGCACTGGATCAGAAAAATTGAATGAACTGAAAAATGACTACACAGATGTGTCAGAGCTGAGAATCTCCAACAATGTTTACAAAGCAGTGTATGCAGTCGCTCATTCTTTACATGGCCTGCTGGAATGTGTACCCCTTCAAGGCTGTGCAAACAAAGTGACACCAGAGCCCTGGAAGGTAACTCGAGATGTACTTTTTCCATAGCAAGTGAAATTTTCATTTATAACCAGTCCAATTAAGTACTTAGATAGGCAAAAATATTTTTTGCTCTGCAGGTGCTTGAGGCTCTGAAAAAAGTCAGTTTCACTTTAGAAACTGGAGAGAAAGTATCCTTTGACCATAATGGAGACCCAGTTGCCAGATACGATGTGGTGAACTGGCAGCTAAGTCCCGATGGTGCAGTTGAATTTAGAGTCATTGGTCATTATGATGCCTCTTTACCATCTGGTCAGCAGTTCATGATGAGTCCTCATAGTGTCGTTTGGGCAGGTGGGCAAAGGCAGGTAAGTGTTCGTGGACTTGTTCATCTCAAAGGTTGGTCTAATTAAAGCACACATATGCTGCTGTATACCAAAATACAGAGATGAGAAATACATTTTAGGATCATAAATGCATTGAACACAAATCTATTATATTCAAGGGTGATTTACTAAATTCTGATGTACTAAATATCTATGTACCCGAATAACATTTTACCCCCCAATCCAAATGTATCCAAATGGCTGTTCAAAACTCTGATAACTGAGCTCCAAAGAAATTATTTAAGTAGTAATAGATTTCAATTCAAGTCAGGAAATGACCAAAGTGCCATGCAGTAAGGTCCAAGCCACCAGATAAGTACTGATTGCTGTCAGAATTTGTTTATATCATAAGGAAAATGACAGCATGCCTTTACCACAGTCTAAAACAGGGAGGGAGGGTTGGATTTTGGGGTGGATTTACGTGCCTGTGCTAGGTCTGACAATTTCTTTTCTGATTTTCCACAAGCTGCAAGGACTAAATCTTATTTCCTGCCAGTGCTATGTGGTACTGGGTGCGGAGTTGAATCTCATGTAGGAGCTGGGGGATTTAATATGTAAATTTGATGCCATCCATAGGACTGTCATCTAACCAAGGTCACAGAAGGCAATATTCAGAGTTTCTTTAAAACATAAGTCCATCAACGTATGATTTGCAGGAACTTCTGATCATCCCAGTAGGTAGTGACCAATTAGCACAGCAACTATGCCAATCCTGAGGAATGGAATCATCCATCCATCCATTTTCTATACCCGCTTCTCCCTCACGAAGGTCACAGGGGACCTGGAGCCTATTCGAGCAGCCTATGGGTGAAAGGCAGGGACACCCTATACAACTTGCCAATCCATTGCAGGGCGCACACACCATTCATGCACACATTCACATTTGTGGGCGATTTAGTGTCCCCAGTCAGCCTGACATGCAAGTGTTTGTACTGTGGGAGGAAACCGGTGTACCAGAAGGACATAAAAACTCCTTACAGGAAGGCACCAGGCCGTATTCAAACCCATGACCTTCTTGCTGTGAGGTGGCAGTGCTGCCAACTGTGCCGCTCGACCCATGGAATCAAAACATTATAAAATTATACAGCTCATGATAAACTGCAGTGCTGTGGCACAGAGGCTAGAGTTATCACACTTTTGACATTTACTTGTGTTGTACATCAGGTATGTGTTATATTGATTCTTGATACACAAAAACTGCATTGTTCCTGGGTGCTTTAAATTGACTGTTAAAACATTTTGCACAGAAACCCAGGTCAGTTTGCAGTGAGAGCTGTCCCCCAGGCACTCGGAAGGCTGTGCAGACAGGAAGACCTGTCTGCTGCTATGACTGTGTGCCCTGTGCCGAGGGAGAAATCAGTAATGCTACAGGTAACTCATTATCAGATCTAACCAATATTTATAAGACCATTGTATATGTTCAACATATTGTACAGCCAGTGCTCTACAAGGGTAATAATGACTTCTTTTTTTTTACAGACTCAAATGATTGTATTCAGTGTATGGAGGAATACTGGTCTAAAGCTAAAAATGATGATTGCATTTTAAAGGATGTTGAATTTCTCTCATTTCATGAAGTCATGGGCATCATCCTTGTTATTTTTGCCACATCTGGGGCATGCAGTACTGGATTTGTTGCTGTGCTCTTCTTTATGAAGAAAGACACTCCCATTGTAAAAGCCAACAACTCAGAGCTGAGCTTCCTGCTGCTCTTTTCATTAAAACTTTGTTTCCTTTGCTCTCTTACCTTCATTGGCCGGCCCTCTGACTGGTCCTGTATGCTGCGCCACACTGTGTTTGGGATCACCTTTGTCCTCTGTATCTCTTGTATTCTAGGGAAAACAATAGTGGTGTTAATGGCTTTCAGGGCTACACTTCCAGGCAGTAATGTCATGAAGTGGTTTGGGCCTCTGCAGCAGAGACTGAGCGTTCTTGCTTTCACTCTCATACAGGTCCTTACATGTGGTCTTTGGTTAACAATATCCCCTCCTTTCTCCTACAAGAACATAAAGCTTTTTAAGGAAAAGATTATTCTAGAATGTGATGTAGGATCAGCTGTGGGGTTCTGGGCTGTACTGGGTTATATTGGTCTCCTCTCCATATTGTGCTTTGTTTTAGCTTTTCTTGCTCGAAAGCTGCCTGACAACTTCAATGAAGCCAAATACATTACATTCAGCATGCTGATATTCTGTGCAGTCTGGATAACCTTCATACCAGCTTACGTCAGCTCACCTGGAAAGTTCACCGTAGCTGTGGAGATATTTGCAATTTTAGCATCTAGTTTTGGTTTGATGTTTTGTATCTTTCTTCCGAAATGTTATGTAATATTAGTAAGACCTGAACAAAATACAAGAAAACATATAATGGGAAAATCAGATGTTAAATCTCATTAATTTTCTGTACCATTTCATCTGACACCACTTCATATAGGCTACCACTCCAGAGGTATAAAATATGAAGTAGATTATTATATTTCTTACATAAGGTTCACAAGATTTAACAAATGAATTAATTTTGATGAATTTTTCAAACTTCACGAAGTGCTCAGTGGCTTAGTTGGCTGACTGATTTACTTCCATTCAATTATTCAACAGGTACATTCAAATAAGTCCAATAATGTACTCAGTTTTTCTTTGCATTCATAATTTGCAGTGATATGAAAGCTTTCTGGGGAAAATGTGGATAGAATTCAAATTTAAATGTATTCACATGACTTATTATTTTTTGACAGAATGTGTATAGTTGGTTAATAAGTTCACAGTCATGAATAAACCTTACTGCAATTTACTATGATTTGTGAACACAGACTTGAATCTCACATGCTGGTTTAAATTTGGCATGGGAGATACAGAACTTCAGAAATATTAATAAAGGAAAACAGGCCATAAGTTGTTTAAAAATAATAAATCTTTGTGAAATCCATAACCACTGACCAGAGCCAGTTTGTCTCTACTTGTTTTCTCTAAGTGAAGTTCAGTCCTCCACCAGCGAGAGGACTTAAACAACTAGAAAAGCACTCAGAGAGCGCAGACCTCCGCCAGGGGGCAGCAAAACCCAGAAGCACGCAATTAAAACTCCTGCCCATTGGAAAGACTTGAAATCTTGAGGACTTGAAAGTCCTTTGGCGTATATCTCAGCAGTACTTTGGCCTAGATATGCCAAAATGTAAGCACCTGTTCCTTGAATTAATACCCACCTTCTCTGAAAATTTCATCAAAATCTGTCCATTACTTTTTGAGTTATGTTGTACACAAACAAACCAACAAACAAACACCATCAAAAACATAACCTACTTGGCGGAGGTAATTATCTTTCTGGAACCACCACCGTAATTTTAGATGATAAAGT
The DNA here is from genome assembly GCA_029721435.1 of Gymnothorax reevesii. Taxonomy (NCBI): domain Eukaryota; kingdom Metazoa; phylum Chordata; class Actinopteri; order Anguilliformes; family Muraenidae; genus Gymnothorax; species Gymnothorax reevesii. Next base: position 140,416,313 of record CM056574.1, read on the forward strand.
TGCCAGCATTATTCACACGGCTAACCGCCACAAAAAAAAAATTAACTGGTTATCTCAGAATAATTAATAGCATGGAGATAATGCAATATTTTTAGATTTATAGATTTATTCTAGGGGGCATGAGATATTAAAAAAATAAATAAATGTGGCTTTTCCAATCCCACATTCGTCTTGAATGTCCAATCAGTGAACTACATCTCTCCAGCCCAGTCAGGAGAGCATGGCAGTTCTCCTCTGAGACAAAATCCTGCCAACCATCACTGCTTTTCATATCAAGATTCAAAACTTGCAAATACAGAGCTAAGGTGGAAGAAACCCTGCTGAAAATGAGGCAATTCAGTAACAAGTGATACAAACTCAAGCTGTAAACTGTATCTCTCCTATTTTCCTGAGCCTTGCGAAGCATAATATGAGGCAACTCCCAAGATCAGCACATCTGTGGGAACTTTTATTGTTGTGCAAGTGTGAAGTCTAAGAAACAAATATAAAATTATATCAGTGTGCATAGCAGTAATTATTGCAAAGATAATTACTTGGGCTGGTAGGCCATGAGTCTAAGTTTCGGCTCCATTCTTCTTTTTCGGGGTCGCGATTGTCCTGCTCATGCACGTGCGCGGGTTCTCGGTTCGCCAAGACCTAGACCTGGCCCGAGTACAGGCTTTGAGGAGCCTCTTGTTATTCTGATGTACTAGATTTTTATTATTATAATTTATTAATTTATTTGGCAAAGTAAGCATTTTTCTTATCTCTTCTTGTTTGACAAAAGTGATTGGTGCTGTATGCTCACTGACAGAGAAATTATTGGAATAAAGAAGTACTGTATTTTAGGCTACTTCCTGGAAAGGAAGCCGAGAGTCAAAGGGATGCATCAAAATTTCCAAGACCCAAATGGAAGACACATGGGTCAGTGTGTCTCTCCTTATTTTCTTAGATTGTCGTAATCCAGATGTTACAGTATCCTACATTTAAAACAAATATCCCACTCACAACCGCTCAATTATTTTGTAAATAATTTTAGTAGTGACAGCCACTTATCAATCACAAGGTGTTGTTTGACAGCATTGGTTATAATTGGCACTTTCGTGATAATACAGTTTTACATTTTTAACATGTTTAACATTTGTTCAACAGCATAAAGTAGTAGTGAATGTTATCAAGGTCAAACTAGTATCAGGTGTCTTAATGCTAGGCTAAAGCAAAAAATTGGAAACCCATAGCAGCTGCTGCAAAACTCTGAACAATTAGGACTTCCCAATTTCCTGGGCAGGTAAATTGCTACGTTGCACCAGAAAATCTAGCAATTAAATTCCCCAATAGGGCAAATGAAAACATTCTTGTATCTTGCTAACTTTCTGAACTCTACCAATCGTTTTTTTTTTTCCGAAATGGATGATGGAATTACCGAATGAAGATTGAGTTGGGTATAAGTAGAATATAAACCTAGACAGTACACTGACTTTGCTTTAACAACTACATTTGGTAGTTCTGTACAGTAATTTCATCGATAACTTTCATAATTTCTTTTTCATAAATTCTGCCAGCTAGTAATTCATCCTCAGTTATCTATTAGCTAGCAAGTTGACATTGTAGTTGATATTGCTAGTTGCTAGTTAATATTTTACCCTTTATGATTTAGAATAAATCAGTTAAGGTCAGAAACTTGAGCGCCTTGTCCAGAGGTGATTTTTATCCCTGCAAAATTATTCAGTGTTGTTGTCATACGTGACACCTCTTTGGGCTGATGGGCTGTACTATTGTTTAACACAGGGATGAACCTTATTCTGATAAGATAAAGATATAATTTACTGTTGACTTTAATTAATATGAGTTTACGAGAAAGTTTTCGCTTTGAAATGCCTATAGATTTATTACTGCCAGGAATGCTCTCAGCACCTTAGAGGAAGCCATCTGGGCTACATGCTAGTGCATCTTACATTGTAAAATGAAAATGTTATCAAATAAAGCAAGTACTAGTGAACTAAAGAATGCTTTTTTTGTAATGTTAGCCTCTTAAGCACCAAGCTTCCCCAAGAAATGAGAGAGATCACTGATAGGCTACCGTGACAATGCACTTGATAGTTTATATATACACATACATACATACATACATACATACAACCCCAATTCCGAAATAGTTGGGACGAACTGTAAATTGTGAATAAAATCTTAATGCACTGGCTTTCAGATCACATGATCCAATATGTTATTTACAATAGAACATCAATAACATTTCAAATGTTGAAACTGAGACATTTTACATTTTTATCCACAAAATTTGCTTAATTCAAATTTTCTGGCAGCAACATTTCTCAAAAAATTGGGACAGAGGCAAAAAGGGGCTGAAAAAGCACTTAAGATATTATAGAATCGGCTGAAAGAATATTTAGAAAGTAATTAAGTTAACTGGTGTGTGACATAATTGGCTATAAAAGGGATGTCTTCGAGAGGCTGAGTCTCTCAGAAGTAAAGATGGGCAGAGGTCCAACCTGTGAGGGCTTGCGTAAAAAAAATTATGGAATACTTTAAAAACAATGTTCCTCAATGTCGAATTGCAAAGGCTTTGAAGGTCTCATCATGGACAGTGCATAACATCATCAAAAGATTCAGGGAAACTGGAAAAATCTCTGTGCGTAAGGGGACAAGGCCAAAAACCTTTACTGGATGCCCATGGCCTTCAGGCCCTCAGACGCCACTGCATCACTCACCGGCATGATTTTGTCACTGACATTACTAAATGGGCCCAGCGATACTTCAAGAAACCACTGTCTGTAAACACATCTGCCATGCCATCCACAGATTCAACCTAAAACTCTATCATGCGAAAAGGGAGCCATTGTTGAGCATGATCCAGAAGCACCGCCGTGTTCTGCTGGAAAAGTCTCATTTAAAATGGACAGTAGCAAAATGGCAAAGTGTCCTGTGGTCAGACGAGTCCAAATTTGGCATTCTTGTTGACAGTCATGGGTGCTGTGTCCTCCGGGCTAAAGAGGAGAAAGACCACCCCTCCTGTTATCAGCATTCAGTTCAAAAGTCAGCATCTCTGATGGTATGGGGATGCATTAGTGCAAGTGGTGTGGGACACTTGCATGTTTTAAAAAGCACCATGAATGCTGAAAGGAATATAATGGTTTTAGAGCAATATATGCTTCCCTCCAACAACATCTATTCCAGGAAAGCCCTTGTGTAGGACAATTCAAAACCACATACTGCAGCTATTACAACAGCATGGCTTCGTAGTAGAAGTCTGCCTGTGCTGGTCTGCCTGCAGTCTAGATCTTTCACCGATTGAGAACATTTGCCGCATAGTTAAACGAAAAGTCCGTCAAAGGAGACCAAAAACTCTCCAGCGGCTGGAAACCTGTATTAAACAAGAGTGGGATCAAATTCCAATGGCTAAACTCATGAAACTCGTCTTCTCAATGCCCAGATTCCTCCACTCTGTGTTAAAAAGAAGAGGGCATGCTACAACATGGTAAACAGGCCCCTGTCCCAACTTTTTTGAGACCTGTAGCAGCCATCAAATTTGAAATGAGCTCATTTTGTGGATAAAATTATATAATTTCTCAGTTTCAACATTTGTTGTCTCTATGTTATCTCTGTTCTATTGTGAATAAAATATTGGCTTGTGTGATTTGAAAGTCATTGCGTTTAGATTTTATTCACAATTTACACTTCCCAAAATTTGGAATAAATTTCACATATTTTCAGAGGGTAGCCCTTTTAACCAATATGGCTGTTCTTTCAAGAGGCCCCCAATCATACACACTTTCTTGAGACATTTAACATAAATGATAAATAAAATACAAATGACATTAAACTACAGTCCTATAAAATACACTTCTGCTCAAAAGTTTGGGATCACTTGGAAATGTTCTTCTTATCCATGGAGACACACATGAAATTAGTCTGAATAGGAAATATAGCAAATGAACAGAACATGCAGACATTGTCTGAGTTAGAAATAATGATTTTAATGGAAAATGATGAATATGTACTTCAAACTTTGCCTTCATCAAAAAAAAAAACACCTTCACTGTTGATACTGAAACTGGTCTTTCACAGGAACTATTTAGCGCAGCTGCTAGTTGACAACCTGTGAGGCATCTTTGTCTTAAACTACCCACTCTCAGATATTTGTCTTCTTGCACAGTTGTGCATCAGGGCCTCCCACTCCTTTTTTCTGTCCTTGTTAGTGCCAGTTTATGCTGCTCTCTGAAGGGAGTAGTTGTCAGCATGGTAAGAGATTTTAAGTTTTCAATTTCTCGCATTGAATAGCCTTCTTTTCTAAGCACAACAATATACTAATGGGTCTCTAAAGGAAATTCTTTCAGGGTCTGTAAACAAACAAACAACTGCTGATGCTTCAGGTACTAAACCAACCTCAAGAATGCCATGCTCCCTTTTGCGCTCCCTTATTAGTTCAATTGTTTCAATTGTTTTCAGCCGTGCAACACATTTGCAGTAGGGTTTTCTAATAATCAATTAGCTTACCATACCATCCATACCAGGAGATTGATGCAGAGGACTGACAGTTGCTGATAATAGGCCTCTCTGCAAAAATGTAGATCATTCTTCGAAAATCATCGGATTAATTTAAATCATTTGTGAAATGCATGAAAATGTATTTTTCTTTGGAAAACAAAGAAATTTGCAAGTAATCCCAAACTTTTGAGCGGCACTGTAAGTCTCAATAACACTAGTAGAGTCATTTTTGGGCCATGACCATTCTTTCCCTACCTTTTTTTCTTGATTGATTTGACATTCTGAACCATTTAGAAGAAAAATTAGCTCCTATGTACCTCTCAAAAATAACAGCTAACTTTTCCACAGGGCTGAATTCAAAATGGCCGGCAAAAAGGGCGTTGGCACTTTTAACTCAGTAACTAATTCAGCTAGTGGGTTGATTTTGGTGTCTAGACATAGGTTTTTGGGGTCAAGCTATCTAATGCCGCCATTGGTTTCCTTGTAAAATAAGTCTGTTGCTGTGAAATCCAAGATGGCCACCAAATTGGCCGCCGATACATAAATTGCCTTATTTCTTGACAACTAATTCACCTAGGCTACTGATACTGGTGTCAAAACATAAGTTTTGGGTGTCAAGCTATCCATTTAGACCAAGGCTGAATCCAAATATCCGCACTTCTCTGTACTAGCAGACACGCGGACTTGCGGGCGCGTTCACAGGAAGTCTGGGAGTGCTGTCCAAAACCACAATTGATTCAGTCCACAAGGGGCCTCAAGCTGACTTTCTACGGACTTCCAGAGAGTCTGCTTGGGGTGCAGATTTCACTAGTGTAATTACCCATATACATTGCAATGCGGACGTGACGTTTTAATTTTTCTAAATTGCCGACAGAAGAAAAGCACATTCACACACACACAAAACTACATAAACTCATTAGAAATGTATAATATTAAAATGTTACTTGAATAACATAGGCCAGATATAAAATTCAACATCATCATTCAGAAATACAGGCTACAGAGGTAATCAATATGCATTTGCACGGAAACGAGTGAAACAGACCCAAAGCCTGTCTATCAGCTCATTTTATTATGCTGCAGACTCCCGCTCTTGCAGACTTTACGCGATGATGGTGAAGACGTCACATTACATACGCCTGAAGTCCGTGAGGGCTCAGTCTGCAAGTCCAGAGGGTGGATATTTGGATTCAGCCCAATAGCTGTCTTCTGAAATAACCCTATCATGAAAAAATCCAAGATGGCTGATGGCCACCATCTTGAAATACAATGAAGTTTGAATCTCTGGCACCTCAATGAGCTAGGAAAACTAACGAGGTGTCATTTCTTACTATTCTTGTCTGATAAATGCATTGGGTTTATAACTGTTAAGTTATTAAAGAGATCTTTCAGGCATCTTATTTCAAGATGGATGCTGGCCGCCATCTTGAAATACATGAATTTTAATATCTAATTTTTCGAGAACTCACCTGTGGAAGATTAAATCCACTCAAATGTTTTTGAACATGATACTGTGGATTACTCCAACCTTTGAAGAAAGTCTTCAGTATCATTACACGAGTCACTATCACTGTATGAGTCAGTGTATGAACTAGCACTGTCAGAATCACTATCCCCACTGTCACTACTGTCATCGCTGTTGACCTGTGTATTCGGCTTTTGCGGTAGCGGCATGGACAGGGGAAGTGGGGGCTGTGTTGATTGGACAGGTAGACACAGTCCACTTACCGGATGCCATCCGTGGCCAATTGGTGATGGGTGAATTTGCAGCTGGTAATGCTTGAGCAGATATGCAAGATAGTTTGCACGATACAGATGCTGATGAAGACTGTCTGAGTTAGGCAAAAGTCGAATGGTGCTATTCTTTTTCTGGCCCTCCACTTGGCAGCCCTCACCTCTCCTGATGTCCTACTTTTGGTATCACCATACACAAAGCGAATAACAAACAGTTCCAAATCGCTGATTACTTCATCTGTGATTGGTAGCTGCTTACCACATGCTGATAGCAGTTTGCATGCCTCATTAGACTTCAGCAGTCTGCCTACAATGAGCCTCTTGCTTGCTCCATAGAAACCAGAGTTGTGTTCACACCCAGTTAGAACATGCAATGGTAGATGGCCTCTGAAATCGCCTCAATACACAAACGTTTGGCGTCAATTAGTTTATGTTTGCGTTTCAAGCCCAGGATCCTTGGCATCCTCTGGGTAAAATATGCTGCTTGAACATAGTTGTAAGTGTCCTCCGTGTCAAGTGCGACTGCTGCTTTGTAGCCATCTGACGGAAGCATACTATATATGGTGAACATGACCGTATCTGCTTCTGCTTGGAATGCCTGAAGACGGATTTTGTTCTCAGGTTTACCTAGCTGGGCATGGAAATCCCTACTAGAAGGAAACTTATCCTCTGCCTTCATGAAGACATTCCTTATTGCCAATTGTTTCCGCTGAAGTATTCTTTCACTGTCCTTAATGCTATAGTCCTGATCATAGGAGTCATTTATGCTGATGATCCACTCGGCTTGCGCATGCCTCCTCAAGACAAAGTTCACCATCTTCTGTGCATAGTCACCCCAGGTATATTTCGTTCCATTACCCTTCTCTCTGTCTTCAATGTTTGGTGCTGTTAGCCGCCAAATGAGACCCATGTCAATAAGGGATGTATATACCTCAGGCTGTGGGATCACGTTCTTGGCAAGTTTCTGCTGAAGTTTGCTCTTCTGTGACTTGCAAAATGTTCAGTTGGCATTAAATATCAAAAGGCACTCTGATGTAACATGATGTTGCAGGACGTCTTCAAGTTTGAGTGTACCACTATCGTCAACTGGTCCAAGAACAGATGCCATTACATCACGCTCCATTTCTTCAGTTTTTCCCTTTAGATTCTCACCAATTGCCCTGCCCTTCAGTTTTTGAGTTGAAAAGTTCTTTCGCTTTTTTTGAATATACCCTCTCATCCATGAATTGCTTCTTGTACCTTGCTTCTACCATCCTCCTTTGCCGATGCTAGATCAACTGCGAGTGCATCTGATGCTGGGATTCCTGACTGCAGAGACCAAAGTGTTTGGTTTGCATGGTCAAACAGATCACACTCGAATTCGTTGAGACATGAGCTTATATCCTGCATGGCTTGTTCGTCTTTCCTCATTTTACTCGATGAGCAATCGGCATGCTTTGCTTCCCTATGCATCTTGCGATCAGCATGGTGATGGACTGCTCTTCTCACTCGATTGATTTTATTCACATTCCGAGTATTCGAAAGGAGTTGCTTTTCATTGTTCAGAATTGCCAACTAACCAGACTTCAGTTTGGAACCCTTATTCATTGTCGACTCGATCCATATGTCAAGGGCAACACACGAATACTGATTTCCTGTCATTGACTGCGCGAACATACCATCTTCCATTGATGCAGCCTGTTCGACAGGAAGGGTATCTAGCACAGCAATGAAATCTGGAAGATGCCAACCATATTTGTCATTATCATAGATTTGCATCCAAGGAAGCATGAGCTTGAGTGAGGATTCAAACTCAGCCCAGTTGCTTCTTCTGAGTGCATTGATATTTTGCGTCAGAACTTCCACCATTTCCATGAAGGATACCCAGTATTCCGTCAGAGGGGCTCCCTCATAATCCTTGAAGAGCGTGTCAATAGGTTCTTTCCCCTCTGCATTTTTCTCTAACTCTGCATGTACCTCCGCAAGTTCCTGAGCATCAATCTGATGCCTGAGTATGGTAAGGAATGCCTTAACCTTGTCGGATAGAGGAGATTCTTCCAAACATTTGTCTAGGGCAGGGGTTCCCAAACTTTTCCGAATCAGGGCCCACTTGAAAATCTAAAAAATGTCTGCGGCCCACCTTTGTCCTATAAACAGTACATCGACGAAATTATGCATTCTCAGAACACTTAACAGCAACAATAATTGTTGTTGTTTGTTTTATTTTATTTTCTTAACAAAACCAATAAAAAACAATAACAATAATTGTTATTGTTTTTTATTTATTATAATAATAATTATTGTTGTTATAATAATAATAATAATAAAGATTCAGGGTCGAAATGAAAGCAGGGGAATAAAGGAAGCCCAAACTTTTAATCTGTGGTGTACACACAAGACAGAATTAATTATCTAACACAGTACGTGCTCCTCCGATTATGACCCCCGGTAATGATGACCAGAAGGCTACGTTTCGATCATAAACTATATAAGGTTCCTAAAATATTGTGAGGTCAATAACACTCAATAGGTTATTACTTCTAAATATTTTTTAAAATCGTGCAATAAATATTTTACAATAAAAATAAAAAAAATCATATTTGCAAAAATGAATCATTTATTTAATGACCTCTCACGGCCCCCCTGCAGTACCACCACGGCCCACCAGGGGGCCGCGGCCCACACTTTGGGAATCACTGGTCTAGGGCATAATGGACCAGAGTCTCATAGAACAGGCAAAGACAACGAACCCCACGCTTGAAATGTTTTCCATTGGGCCTGATCAATTGATCTGTCTGCTGTCACACCTGCTGCTACCAATACATCTGAGATGGCAGATCCGTTGAATTGTTTGTATATTGTGTAGATGAATGACATCTGAATGTGAAATACGGCCATGGATGGTAAGATTTTTCTGAACAGCTGTGAGTTTTCGCTTTTCAACTCAAGTATTAGCACGTAGACAGGATGATCCCCAACAATTATTGCAAAAGGCATCCCTTTCTCTTCAATTGACTTAGCAAGCTAACAGAGTACATCATAGACAACAGTCTTACTCGGTGGGTCAGGGTAAGTCATGTGGTATATAGCACGACTCTTCTCGTCTGCGTGGGCTTGACATTCTGGCATGAAACCCTGAAAACCCAGGCACGGTCTGTTCGTCTGGTTTAGAACGTGTTCAGTCATCTTGCCCCCTGGCTAATGCATGGATTACACCACAAGTTCTTTGCACGGATGTATCAGGAGGAGGGCTGTGGTCTGCTGCTCGCTTTTGAATAGACGGTTCCCCACACTTCACCATCTTGTACGGGTTGACATTTTGCATCTCACTACCAATCTCTTTGAGAGTTGTTGAGAGGAATTGAGATGTTAAATGTGCCCGATCCTCCTGATTTTCCCAGGGTTCATCAAACGATTCTGGCTGCACAAACATTACATTGGTGCAGTGTGCCTAGTCAGCACCAGTCAATGTATCACTCTTACAGTCATTGTTGTCAACTATAGGGATTGCAGGCTTCCCGAAGGCTAGTTCGCTCGGACAATCAGAGAAGCACTTTAGGTCATTGAACGCCCAGAAATCTTGCAGCATAAGTACGTCATTGTAGCTGATGCCTAGACCATCTTTGTGCAGTAGGTCGACTCGACTTTTGGTCAGTCCATACAGCAAGACAGAGAGATAAACCTTGACCGAAGTGCGCTTTCCCGTAATGTAGCTTGTGAAGATCGAAAAGATTGACCGGACAGATGGATTGTCATCAATTGCTGACCTATTTGGGTTTTTCAGCCATGTGATCAGCTTTAAGAGGAGCTCATTCAGGTCTTCCTCTTTCTCCAACTCTGGTACATATGGGGGCCAAGGGATAGTATGTGTTCTATCAACTTGCTCACTGAGCCACACCGCAACATTCTTCACCAGCTGATCATCACTTATACCCAACGAGGATAAGGCTGCTTCCACATATGAACCTGCAGCTGTTCTATCAAATACTAGTTCACACACATTTGACTGACTGCATTTATGAAATCCAATATTTTCCCCAAATTCCTTGATCAGAATCTCTTTCACGTAGCTCGACTCTGGAAATGATGCAATCAGTGTATTCAGTCTCGATCTCAGGACCTTGTCTTCCAGTTGGACAGTATGTAGCTCGATTCTTGCCCATGCATCCCTTGTCGATAGGAGTAGTAACCGTCCCCAGTCAAGATCACTGGTTTTGTATGGTCCTTTATTACACCATACACATAGGTTCTTGTCATGCACGATACCCACACTGGAGCGGAGCTTCTTTGGTGAACTGTAACTGGCCTCTGGCAACAAATCCTTTAGACCTGATCGATTGTCGCTTTCAAGATTGTCCTCTAATTTACGTTTCCGTGGGCTTTACGTGGGCTCGATAACGATGTATAGCAAGCGCTATGCATATAGAGATCTTTTGGTCCTTTCTCACAGTCCACATTTTCATCTACATTTTGAAACCGGTCAAGTCCTTTCCATCGTAAAGACTTTTCTTGGATGGAATCCCATTTCTCGACAGAGATTTTATCACTTTTGGTAATGGTTTACCACGGCGTAAAATGCATTTGTATCCACGTGGAAGGTAGACGTGGATGGTAATTCGTCACTGCCAGTACATGCAGTTTCCATTTTGTCAGTCACCTTTCAAGCCAGCACTTTCATCAGGATGGGTCTGAAAAATGAAAGGAATTCATCATTTTTCATGTATCCAGTAAGAGATGTGCCCTCAAACAGCACGGCCATGTGGCGTTAACTTGACCACAAAGAGAAAGTTTCAGACCTTTACTAATCTTTACTAACATTAGCTTCAACAGCACCAAAAATTGCGCATAGCACCTGGGTATTGCAAAGTTAACAGCTATTTTGAATGACAGAGAAGTTCCAGAGCACTGTGTTCCAGCCTGGGGCGTCTTATTACCAATGCTACATGGCTGCTGAATGAAAATGAACCAGGACTCAGGGATTCCATTGCGAACCCCGGCATTTCTGAGAAAAGATTTCCTTAGTGTTTACCTGAGTTGGTCCTGAGTTGGGGTTACGTAAGCGGCTGAAATCAACCCTTGGTAAACTTTCAACTCATTCCAATACCACTTGATCTTCAATGAAATAACTTATTTATTAAAATGACACCTCTAGTTTTCCTCATCCGGTGCCAGAGATGTTATTGTATTTTTCAAGATGGCAGACAGCAGCCATCCTGGATTTAGAGGCCTGGATGGTTTCACAACCCTACACTAATGTTTCTAATGGATTTATGGTGTACGAATTAGTGGAAAATGACACCGCGTTTGTCTCCGTAGCTCATTAGGCGCCAGACATATCAAATTTTATTGTATGTCAAGATGGTGGCTGTCGGCCATCTTGGATTTTTTCATTATAGGGTTATTTTAGAAGACAGCTATTGGTCTAAATGGATAGCTTGACCCCCAAAACATATGTTTTGACACCAGTATCAGCAGCCTAGGTGAATTAGTTGTCAAGAAATAAGGCAATTAATGTATCGGCGGCCAATTTGGCGGGCATCTTGGATTTCACTGCAACAGACTTATTTTACAAGGAAACCAATGGCAGCATTGGATAGCTTGACCCCGAAAACCTATATCTAGACACCAAAATCCACCCACTAGCTGAATTAGTTACTGAGTTATAAGTGCCAACGCCCTTTTTGGCGGCCATTTTGAATTTAGGCCTGTGGAAAATTTAGCCATCATTTTTGAGAGGTACATGGGACCTAATTTTTCTTCTAAATGGTTCAGAATGTCAAATCAATGGAGAAAAAAAGGTAGGGAAAGAATGGGCACGGGACCCCAAAAATGACTCTACTACACACTACGTTTGTGAGAAACCAAAGTGACACACTTCGATCACACGATGTGGTAGTATTAAATGTGTTAAATTTCCAACGCTTCTTACTTCGAAGTGTTGGTAATTGAATGATTAGGAAGTTTGTTATCATTGCATCATGGCCATACATGGGCAAAAGCCTTTTTGAAGATTAATTTTCCCGTAGTCAGCAAATTTTGTTTTGCTTTTCCCTCTAACAAAAAAAAAACAAACAAACACATTGATGTGGAAAGGAAATGCTTGATAACTAGCCCGTCTGATGCAATGTGCAAAAACACCCCGAAAACCAAAATGGTTGTTAAATTTACTGCGTATTCTTTGCAAATAAGCAAATTAGTGTTTTGCTGATAATTAGCAAGAGTGATTGAGAGCCAATTTGGAGTAATCAGGCATTATTGGGGGAAGTTACTACAGAGTTTTTAAACCTCTGACAGCAAATCATTGAAGATCTCAGATATGAGATATGTTGTTCATTTTTGGATTTTTTTTTGGCCCTTGTTGTAATTCAAATTCAAAAATTCAAATTCAATTTATTTGTATAGCGCTTTTCACAGATAAACTGTCACAAAGACGCTTTACAGTCAGATGAGTCACTGAAAGCGCAGTGCCCAGACTATTCCCCACTACAGCAAATGATGCAAAAAACTCCCAGTAGGGAGAAAAATCCTCAAACAGTGGTGAGAAAAAACTCCCAAATAGGAAGAAATCTCAGGAGGAACCTGGCTATACTGGGGAAGCCCATCCTCCGCGGGCTAGCTAGTTGATAGCAAGATAATGACAATAGAGTTCCATGAAAGTCCATCTAAACAGTGCTATCAGTTGCTGGAGGAAGTGGCATGCCAAGGATGGTGCAGAACTGGATCAGGACAGCAGCAGCCAGCGCTCATGGTGAGGGACAGGGCTCGGATGATCATTAATGGTACAACCTGATGTTGAGATGTACCTGGCTGTCAGAAAAGAAACTTTTGTAAGGAAACAAAATGTCAAACAGTATTTGATTCAATTTTATTTTATTTCATGTAAATCTTGTTGGCTAACCCAAAAGGTCTGTTTCCAAATTTGGAAAGTGGTTTAGGCATTTATACCCGCATCCAAGTCAATCCTTTAGGTGTCGCTTATTTGAGCTGGAGTGCAAGCATGCCTGAATAGTGTTTTGCATGAAAATCAATTTTAGATTTTTTGGTCACACTTCACAATAAAGGTACAAAAATCACATTTTTTAGAAATGTTGAATGAATGAGTGAGGAAGAAGCGGTATAGATATTAGATGGAGTATATGATTACAGAGTTTTTTTTAGTAACATTACTTGCTTTTTAGCCCACTTGGTCTCTAGGCCAATCGGACTTATGCTGTCGTTAGATGCCTTTGTGGTGGTCTGTCATGCGTCCGTGCATCTGAAAACTAAAGTTTTAAACGGATCCTTTTCATACACTGAAAAAATATATAAACACCCCATGTCAAATATTGATGCCACCTGGAGTTAACAACTCTAAGTGAGCATATGCTGACTTTTACTTGTCCAATAGGGATATTTCTCTTGATTTGTGCACCATTTTTTAATCCATCTGTCTGTCAGTGATATTTGCTCAGTGATGCAGTGATTTCACTCAGTACATGGGTGTGGCATTTCCAGACAGTGATCAGACAGAATGAGCAGTACCCAGACACTCCTTATACTGGGGACAATAAAAGGCCATCCCAAAATGTCAAATGTCATCATGCCTCAGATGTCTCAGGTCACGCGGAAACGTGCCATTGGCACGCTGGATGCAGGGATGTCCACCAGAGCGGTCGCTTTGCAACTGAATGTTAACTAACGGACAGTAGGCCGTTTCAGAGTTCATTTCCGACAGACGGGCAGTACTACAAATGGACCTCATCCACGTCGGCCACGTGTGACCACACCAACACAAGATCTCTACATCCGGCTCGTCCACCTGCGGGATAGGCTCAGATTAGTGACATGCACAGCAAATGAGACGGTTAGTCTGCACAACAGACGCATCACACCACAGACAGTCCTTAACTGCCTACGAGAAGCCAACTTGCACACTCTGCGTCCTCACCGTGGTCTGGATCTCACAGCTGTCCAGTGTGAGAACCGATTCGCATGGGCAGTTGCACACGTTCGATTGTCCTTGGCACGCTGGAGAAGAGTGCTATTCACAGACGAATCCCGGTTCCAGTTTTTTGTTAATAAAACTCAAACACGTTTGGCCGAATGGACGCAGTGCCTTTGCCACTATTTTGAAAACTGTTAACTTGTGGTTAATATAAGACAATTGATAATTTAATCATTCTAGATAATGGCCAGACTGCAAATCTAATGATTCTGTGAGCTTAGTTATTGATGTTTTGGTCTGACATGAAATTAGCGGTGGGCCCTGGAATGAGAGCAGACTATTTTTGAGTCAGTCCAGTTTGAAATGCATCCATATTTGCGAATTTTATAAACTGGAAATCATTTGCGTACCAGAACCAAATTATCTTTGTTCTTACCAGACCCTTAAATTTCGATATATTCTTGGAATTATCCTTACTTTCAGCATGCATTACCTAGCCAATGCATTTCCCGCCCACTTCCCTAATCCTGGGAGTTTGTTATGGCGTTGAGAATCACAGATCGATGGGGAATAAAACCTGCTGTATTTAAATGCCATACACGGTATTATTGGATCTGACATGTGGAGCAGAATGGCGCTGCAGACCATTCTCCTTGCACAGTCAGTGCTCTGGGCTGCAGCACAGACCCCACCATGCAGAATACTGAGGGCAGCCCAGCCCAACTTTTATCAGCATGCAGACATCAACATCGGTGGAATTTTTTCCTTGCGCCGAAGTCCCTTGGAAAAAATAATCAAATTTGATGCCAAACCAGAACCTCTCAGGTGCTCTAGGTAAGATTAGCTTGTAACAATTCTTTTTTGGGAGATAATGTGATATTCTTTGATTTGAGAAATCCAAAGCATCATGTCAGAACTGGAAAAAAAGTTACTGAATGAATTCTACATTTATATACCTGCTGCAGAAGACTGAGAAAAATAATGTCAAAATGTTATCATTAAATATTAGTTATGATTAAAAGAATTATTAATGTAATCCACCAATTTTTCATTTCTAGAGTTATTTTTAGAGAATTGCGTGGGGCCCAAACTATGATCTTTGCGATTGAAGAAATAAACAACAGAACTGACATCCTTCCTGGTGTATCTCTTGGATATAAAATATACGACACCTGTCTCTCTGCAGCACTCACTATAAGATCAGCTATGGGTCTGATGAACGGTCATGAGGAAATCCTGACTGACAGCTCTTGCTCGGCACCTTCAGTAGTACCAGCCATAATTGGGGCTTCCATTTCCACTAATGCCATTGCAGTTGCAGCAACCGTTGGGTTATTTCAGATTCCAGTGGTAAGTTTTACTACTCCAGTGAGAGTAGGTCACAGATATGTAATTGACATAAGAATAATTCAGTCAAGTATTTTGGGGACTCCAGAGCCCCTAAAAGGATGTTCTGCTGTGGGACAGTAATGGTAGATAAAATTGATTTGGGAAAATATGAGAAAATAAAACTTGCTATGGTTCAACAATACATGTTTCAAATCTGCTCATATTGTGTTTTCAAGTGTCATGTCAACTTGAAAACACAATTATAAAAGATTTTAACTCTTGTTCATAAATGGCTTTGGGAAAAAGTGATGACAGATCTTGCCCCACATTAGCAGTTATGGGGTCATCTGCATGTCAGGACCTGCAAACGCCAAAGTATTTGCTGTAGCAGTAGAATTATTTGCACTTTCATTACATTCTTGAAAAAGGTGTTTTCCTCTTTTACTGCAAAACATACTGCCATTCATGTATATTTTAATGTGAAAATAGCATAAAAATAGCATATTTTTTCACATTTTCTATTGCATGAACATAATGGCAAAATCAAGTATAGAAAATATGACATTTATGTAAAATTTATCGGGGGACAGCCAACAGCAATCTGAAATTACACATTCATTTTGTTGAACAAGCAGAGACAGTACAAATCAATGCACCTTAGTAGAGTATTTATAATCACTGAACCTGCACTGTGATACACTGAACTGTATAATGATTGAAAATTTATGTCCAAAGCACTTGAATAAACTTCTATAAACTTTAAATTATTGCATACATTACAAAATCAATTGATTCATTTTTTATGAGACACTGAACTTCAAAATGTTCACACTGAAAATTCCTTGTCAGATTTTTCATTAAAATCTGATAATTCAATTAAGAAATTTCCGAAATTTTTAAAAATAAGAAACATTGATCCAAGAGTTAAATTACTTTTTTTTAAAAACCTTTTCAAAATGAAATTGCAGAAATTTTTGTTCAATATGTATTGTCCCAAGTATTTCAAGGGATCATCAAGCCAGGATAAGAGGCTTTCCAGGTGTTTCGAATTAAGCAGGTGTCATCACCTCCTCTCTTAGTGTGGGAATAAGAGAAAATTTATAATTGACAGAAAATCCAAAGCCAGAGATAAAGTGATATAAATTCAAATTGATCAATGCAACATACTGTGCTTGTGACAGTGCTGCTGTTCAATTTAATCACAGGTAGGCTTGCAGTCACACATAAGCACCGTAACACACAGTCATACAGGGCTGCGACAAAGTATTTCCCCCCTTTGTGATTTCATATTTTTTTGCATATTTGTCACACTTTAATGCTTCAGATCATCAAACAGATTTTAATATTAGACAAAGATAACCCAAGTAAATAAAAAATGTTGTTTTTAAATGATGATTTCATTTATTCTAAGGAGAAAGCTATCCAAACCTACCTGGCCCTATGTGAGAAAGTAATTGCCCCCTAATTTAATAATTGGTTGTAACACCCACGGTGGGAACAACTGCAATCAAGCGTTTCCGATAACTGGCAATGAGTCTTTCACATCTCTGTGGAGGAATTGTGGCCCTCTCTTGTTTGCCAAATTGTTTTAATTCAGCCACATTGGAGGGTCCATCTTAATCGGATTTAAATCTGGACATTAAATAGGCCTCTCCAATACCTTTTTTTTGTTTGTTTTAAGCCATTCAGATGTAGACTTGCTGGTGTGTTTTGGATCATTGTCCTGCTCTATAACCCAAGTGTGCTTGAGCTTGTGGTCACAAACTGATGGTCAGACATTCTTCCTCAGGATTTTCTGGTAGAGAGCAGAATTTATGGTTCCATCAGTTATGGCAAGTCGTCCAGGTCCTGAAGAAGCAAACTAGCCCCAGACCATCACACTACCACCAACACGTTAGACTGTTGGTGTGATGATCTTTTTATCAAATGCTGTGTTAATTTTACGCCAGATGTAACTGGATGCGCACCTTCCAAAACATTCAACTTTTGTCTCGTCAGTCCATAGAATATTTTCCCAAGAGTCTTGGGGATCATCAAGATGTTTTTTGGCAAATGTGAGATGAACCTTTGTGTTCTTTTTGGTCAGCAGTGGTTTTCGTCTTGGAACTCTCCCATGAATGCTATTTGTGCCCAGTCTCTTTCGTATTGTTGAATTATGAACACTGACCTTAACTGAGGCAAGTGAGGCCTGCAGTTCTTTAAATGTTGTTCTGGGTTCTTTTGTGACCTCCTGGATGAGTCGTTGATGCGGTCTTGGAGTAATTTTGGTAGGCTGGTCGCTCCTGGGAAGGTTCACCACTGTTCCAAGTTTTCTCGATTTGTGGATAATGGCTTTCGCCATAGTTTCATGGAGTTCCAAAGCCTTAGAAATGGCTTTGTTACCTTTGCCAGACTGATGTCAATGACTTTGTTTCTCATCTGTTTTTGATTCTTTAGATTGCGACATGATGTGTTGCTATTTGAAATCTTTAAGCTTTCTTCACTTTGTCAGACAGGTTCTATTTGAGTGATTCCTTGATTCAACTGCTCTGGCAGTAATCAGGCCTTGGTGTGGCAGGTAAAATTTAACTAAAAAATGTGGCTAATCACAGTTAATTCATGATTAAACAAGGGAGGCAATTACTTTCTCACATAGTGCCAGGTAGGTTTGGATAGCTTTTTTCCCTAAATAAATGAAATCATCATTTAAAAACTACATTATATTATACATTATACATTATATTTACTTGGGTTACACTTGTCAAATATCAAAATTTGTTTGATGATCTGAAACCTTTAACTCATTCTTTACGGTAAGCCGCTACAAACAATGCAACAATTTCTATCATTCACTACAGTAAGCCGTTGCCAGCAGCGAGAATGACCATTCGCAGTCCGATGAAAACACAAAATCAGTTGACTATCGCGGTCATGGGCCACCTGTACTTCAATTCGTTATTTTGTGTAATTTTTCAGAAAAGTATTCTGTACAAACATGACAATTTTATATAAAAGTATTCCTTTGGGAATGAGTGAAGTGTATAAAAAATATGCAAAAAAAATCAGGAAGAAGGCAAATACTTTTTCACAGCACTGTATATGTGCATAAGCAAGCACACACAGAATATTGTGCCGTGTGATCTTTACATGCTATCAAAGTATTTATATTTTGAAAGTTTTCACCTTTGTGTGTTTTTAGATCAGTCACTTTTCGACATGTGCATGCTTAAGCAACAGAAAAGAATTTCCCACATTCTTCCGAACCATTCCAAGTGACTATTACCAGAGCACAGCACTGGCAAAGATGGTGAAACACTTTGGGTGGACCTGGATAGGAGCCGTGAGAAGTGATAGTGACTATGGCAACAATGGGATGGCCATATTTTTAGAAACTGCTCATAAAGAAGGCATCTGTGTTGAGTATTCTGAGAAATTTCACTGGAGAGAACCAAAGAAATTACTTAAGATTGTAGATGTTATCAAAGAAGGTACTGCAAAGGTAATTGTTGCATTCCTTAGGCACGCTGAAATGAAAAATCTGTTGGAGCAGCTGACGCTTCAGAATATCACTGGTCTCCAAATGGTGGGCAGTGAAGGCTGGATAACGGCAAAGAATCTTGCGACCCCAACAAGTTTCAGAATACTAGGAGGATCTATTGGCTTTGCTGTCACTCAAGGAAAAATACATCGCCTCAAAGAATTTCTATTTAAACTTCACCCATCACAAAATCTAGGTAATACTGTTATTATGGACTTTTGGGAAAATGCATTTCAGTGTTCCCTGAGAAATGAAAGCACTTTACCAAACATGAACCCCTGCACTGGATTGGAAAACTTGAATGAACTGGAAAATGACTACACAGATGTGTCAGAGCTGAGAATCTCCAACAATGTTTACAAAGCACTGTATGCAGTCGCTCATTCTTTACATGGCCTGCTGGAATGTGCACCCCATCGAGGCTGTGCAAACAAGGTGACCCCTGAGCCCTGGAAGGTAACTCAATATATTCTTTTTCCATAGCAAGTGATATTGTCATTTATAAGCAGTCCAATTAAATAGTTAAATAAGCAGAAATATCTTTCACTCTGAAGGTGCTTGAGGCTCTGAAAAAAGTCAGTTTCACTTTGGAAACTGGAGAGAAAGTATCCTTTGACCATAATGGAGACCCAGTTGCCAGATACGATGTGGTGAACTGGCAGCTAAGTCCCGATGGTGCAGTTGAATTTAGAGTCATTGGTCATTATGATGCCTCTTTACCATCTGGTCAGCAGTTTGTGATGAGTCCCCATAGTGTCGTTTGGGCAGGTGGGCAAAGGCAGGTAAGTGTTCATTCACTTGTTCATGTAAAAGGTAGATATGATAACAGAGCACATGTGCAGCTGTATACCTAGATACAGAGATAAGAAATACATTTTAGGATCATAAATGCTTCGACCATTAATTCATTATATTCAAGGGTGATGTGCTAAATTCTGATGTAAAAAATGTCAGTGTATCCGAATATCAGTTTGCCTTCCTCTCCATATGTATCCAAATGGCTATTCAAAACTCTTATAATTAAGCACCAAAGAGAATTTTTGAGAACTAATATATTTCTATTCAAGTCAGAGGATGACCAAAAGTGCATTACAGTAAGATCTAAGCATGCAGATTAAAAAAAAATTACAGAAGTTAAGCAGTAGGAATTCTAATTTTAAAAACAGAATGCTAATGACTAGAAAATGTTTTTTTTTGTTGTCTGTTTTCAAGTGTTTCCAAGCCAGTAGCGGCCCAAATGTCCCGTTAACAACTGTTTCATAGTTCAGAACTAGCACCGGCAAACACCACATCACCTTCCATTTTAAGTTTGTACGGAGGCTCAACCATGAGCAGTTCATCATATCATATCATTATGTTTATCGTGATATAAACAGACAGGTTGACAGAGATGTATGAGAGATGACAGAGACTGGCATAATGTAATCATAATTGTTAGTGCCGGTGAAGAGGTCCCGCTGCCACATTCTGGACAAAACACAACTTAGATAGTGATGCCTGCCTTTGGGTGACTTACAGCTCAGCCATTTGTCTGTGAGCCCTGTGGTCGCATGTTCAGATCCCCACCATGCCATTACTGGCTATGACTGGAGGTCAGCATGGGTGAGGCAACAGCTGGCAGAGCCTTGCCAGGAATAATAAGGGTCAAGCTGGTTGAGAACTTAGTTGGTTCATCGCACTATCGCGACCACTTCTTTCCTGATGCAAGTAGCTGTAAGAACTGAATTGTACACTAACTACGTGATCCTTCAATGGCAAAGACAGTTTTTAATTGCTGGCGTGAATGCATAGGGTAAATAAACGAGGACGAGTCATCACATGAGTCAGTGGAATGAGTCCTGAGTCAATGGGCGCAAGTAGCTTTGCGGTGGGCTGAACAGTTTTGCTGAGTTCAGGGTGGGAAAAAATCCAATGATATAAAGAATATATAGTGATGCCTACACCTAAGTACAGGGCATATCAGTGGTCTAACCTGAATGAGACAAATGCTTCTCAAAGTTTTGTAAGGACAGGAAATTCTGTACTTTTCAAATAATTCTTTGTTGGTAAACTGAGGCATTGATTACAACTAATTTGTCTATCAAACATTAGGGCAGAGTCAAACAACTCCCTCAGATTCTTCATTACAGATTTAGCATTGGGCATGAGAGGGCTGAGATCGTCACAAGTTTCTGCAATAATGTCAGGGGATCCAAGATCAATGACTTCAATCTTTTTTTCACGTTTAAGAAAGTTGCTTCCCATCCTAAGTTTTAAATATTCATGGAAATAGCTGTATAACATTGGCTTTGGTTGATTTTATTCCTAAATGGATCTGAACATCATCAGCTTCAGCAATATTATGAAATTCCATGTTTCTTAATGATGTCAAGTATCATTAGGTCCGTGGAGAAAGGAAGGGAAGCCAGTATCGATCCTTGTGGGACTCTATAGGAGAGCAGGCAGCATTGGTTATCATGCCATCAACATCAACAGCAAAGGTTAGATAGATAAGCAAACCATTGAAGTACTGTACCACTAATCTTAACACAGTGTTCCAGCCGTTCAAGCAACAGTCTATGATTCAATGCGTCAAAAGCGGCATTTAATTCTATAAGAAACAAAACAGAACAAACCTCAAGGTCAGGTATAATAATAACAAGTGTTTTGTGACTTTCAAAAGGGCAGACACTTTGCTGAACATTTCACACAACCCAGAATGGTTTTCGCCAGGAATATAATTTCCAATTAGAAAATCTTACAGTTGGTTAAAAACTACATTCTAAAGTATTTTAGATAAAAATGGGAGTTTGGAGATCAGGCTAAAGCAGTAGCGGCTCTAGACCCAGGAATGGCGGGGCGCAGACACGTCCCTTTATGACAATTAGTCCTGGGTAGTTCGCAATCATTTTCCTTTACTGACGTGTTTTCCAATTATCGTACTTGGCATCTTAAGACACGGTCTCTCCATATGTGATCGAACAGCGATGAAATCATGGGCAAAATTCAGCACAGAAAAAAATGTACTTATTAATAGGCCAGTGCTTCGCGTTGATTGATCACGTCCGTGTTCCAGTGAAATATCGCCTTTCACTCTCGGTATTGTGTGGGTTGATAAAAAAGTGGCACTTGGCAGTTAAATAGGCAGCGTGCTGCCCAAGCTGTCTGCGTGAGAGGCGACAGGTATGCAAGTTTGACTAATGTTGATTTAAATACAGCAAATAAGCGTCCAGATGAATGATTGTCTTCGTACGTAATCGGGGAGAACAAGCAGCAGCTGTTAACTGTGGAGTGCTCTGGGAGCGAACCTTCGGTTACTTATGAAAATGACTGAGAACAGGTCACTAACGACTGTTTTAAACGGATGTTTTGTCACAATTCTCAGTTCAGGTTCCGCCACTGAGCTGAATTAAGCCCATGATTTCATCGCATATGGAGAAACCGTGTCTTAAGTTGCCAAGTACGATAATTGGGAAACGCGTCAGTAAAGGAAAATGATTGTGAACTACCCAGGACTAATTGTCATAAAGAGACTTGTCTGTGCCCTGCCATTACCGGGTCAAGAGCCGCTATTGGTCTAAAGTTACGTGGGATTGCATGGTCAAGGTCGGACGGCAGCATGCTTAAAATCAGAAGTCACCACACTAGAAGTCAGAGAATCATGAGTACTATCACAGTGGTGGTTGGCCAATAGAGGGCGCTTGGGCACCGCCCCACCACTGACCACTTTAAATATCATCACCGGTCAATGATGGGGAGAGGTACAATTTTTGTTTTTGAGATTAAGAAATCTATGTAATTGTATTAAATAGATCCCTTGGTCTGCAATGCTGTGTACTTATGATTGGTGATAAATATTTATTTCTTGCTTCTTTAGAGGATCCATTACCTGGAATTTACACTTGTTAAAAATAAGTTATTTGGGCCTAAAACATACTGTTTTGCGGTAATTTGCAAAAATTACACAACATTTATGTTTATTTTACCCTTTTTATCAAGCCAATCTTGCTCTGGCGAGAAAATTTTGAGATTTTGACTCTGCCGGACGAAAGAGGCATGGCTGGGCGGAGGGGGTGGTGCGAGGGAAGAGGGTGGGGGGAGTGGCTTGAAAGCACAATCATAGCAAAGCGTACATAGTAATATAACATGTGACCTTATCATGGCTGAATCTATCGACCATTCTGAATGGCTTTGATGTGCACCTGCCGTCTGAGTGTGATGCGCTGAGCCCTGCATGAGATGTACGAGTAAAACAGCCTAAAAACAGGGGGAATATAAATGTCACATGCAAGCTAACATTAGTACATCTAAGTTCCATGATCGTATAATCAAGAGTAACACACTACATTTGGACAGCATGAAAAGACAACAATATAGGTACAGCAACCTTTCAAAAAATTAACAGAATGCGCACGGTTGTTGCTGGCCTAAATTAACTTGGCTAGCAAACGTTAGCTTTTTGCTCGCAGAAATTTAGTGTATGTTTGGAGCATTATATCGCCTGCTTACGGAAATTATAGTATAGCATTCTTGACATCTATAGATTCCTTAGGTTGTCTAGTTTTATATGATGTGTGTATCTTCACTGAAGCTGAAAGTGAGCCTTCTACAGCTATGGAAACATGGCATTTCAGGTGAGCCTGTGGGCTGTGAGGGTAACGTTTACGTATGTGGTATACTGCCAAGTTTCTTTGAACTGCTCCACACTCCATCCAATAGCCTACAGTAATGTAATGATAACATTGAAGTTGGGGGAAAAAATTGTCAGCTAATGCAAAAGTTGACATTTACAGACATTATCGAAGTGGTGGGTTTCGTAGTGTTAGAACAATACCTTTCTGGAGGCGCAGGTTTTCAGCTAAGCCAGCTTTGTACTGGCCTAAGTTGGAGAGAGACTCTGCAGTGAAATGAGCACGCAGGAATAGGTTTGTGGCTGTGGCTGCAGGAACATTATCAGCAAAAATAAATGCAATCCACTCGTTCCTCTGCGATTCATGGCTTGATGGAATGTTAAAAACGTTTTTATGTGGATTCTGGCAGCCAAGTACAGAGCATTCCTGTGCACCAGAACCTTTAGCTCATCTCTGATATTTGTCTTGGGCGTGTTTGCAGAAAACAGTGGGTGCGGTTTGCTACTCCCAAGCCACACCTTGACTCCTCCTCCTCTGTGCTGTACTCGTCATCAGGGTACCCAAACTGAAATCTCCAATTTTCATGCCTCTGGAGTAGAAAGCCACCGAGAGAGGAAAAAAGGGAGGAAGGAAGCTGCTTTTCAGATTTTGTCAAGAGTGAGGGATGACTAATGTATACATGGCATACAGTAATGGATCCTTTAACAGCTTTCTGATATTATTAGAGCAGTCACACAGGGTTGTGCCATATAGGCGTGTATTTACATGGGTAATGTGTGATTTGGAACAACTTATTGGCTTTCCACCAGGCTGTCAGAGCTGTTGAGATTGATGGAGTTTTGAGAATTTCATAAGACACTTGCTATTTATCTCTTTACCATTTATAATCAGCCCGTCTCCAAATTTTTCTTCAAGCATGATTAAAATCATTAAACAACTGGGAATAAGGTTTGGGACTAACAACTTTAAAATGGAAATTGACTCAAGGATAGTAGTGCAGAAGGACCTTAATTAGGACACAATTTATTCAACATCTGAATTGCAAAAAGATTGAGAAGCAGTTGTATAGCCTGTGGATATATTGCATGCAGTAGTACTGTTTATCAGCCAGCTAACACAAGAGGGGACATAGACCTAATTAGTCTTTCAGCCAAGGCCCAAGTTGGGCCAAACAAAGTTGTGCCATCGGTACAAAACAAGGCTTTGCTTTTGATTTTCGACTAGTTTAGACTCTTCCAATATCAGAATCACTGGATAGCAGGGAATTACTGGTAGCTTTAACCAGGTAATGCTGCCATATATTCGAGACCCCGTCATATTCAAATAACCATGATTTTGAGTAATTTTCGTTCATTATGGACTTGAACTCTGGGGATTTTTCTATGTCAGTATACTTTGATGGGTATAAAATATATATCAATAAAAAGCTGATAAAATAATACTTCAACTAGTATTAAAACCATGCAACAACATAATAAACATGCAAGGAACACCAAATTGAAAAACGTGGAACTCAGAAAATGAAATTAAAGAAAAAGTGAATGTTCCTCTATTTTCGAAAATTTATGTTTCATACATTCAAAGGTAAAAAAAAATGTACGAAGTGTACATATCAGGACTAAATTAGATTTATTAAAATACATACTAAACTTGCATACTGAATGTACCAGAATGAGAATACAGCTGCATAGATGTTCATAAGCAAATGGTTAACAAACTACATGTCCATGAACTGGAGCAAATCCGTATCTCCATTGTCTCTTATCATGTATAATGCTGTTATTCAGAAAGTGCAAACCTGTGGCTCCACTAAAATACAACATATTTCAGGTGCTTTTGCTTGTATGCAATTTTAACCTGCACACTAAGTGAAACTCCAAAATACAGCAGGGAAAATAAGTATTGAATGTGTCAACATTTTTCTCGGTAAATTTATTTCCAATGAGGCTATTGACATGAAATTTTCACCAGATGTTTGTAATAATCTAGTAATCTACACATACAAATAAATCAAAACGAATAAGTCTATCAGTTAAGTTATGTGTTATGAAGTAGAATGACACAGGCAATAAGTCTTGATAACATGAAGACAAAGAGGTGCAAAAAGGCATGGATTGCCAAGAAACCAAATCTGGCAGTATTTAGAAAGCAATCCTGCCCCCTATAAGTGCAAATTAATATCAGCTGGTTTAGTCCTAATTGATGGCCTATAAAAAAGGTTTCTCCTTACCACGGTATCACTCTAGAAGCATTTCATGATGGGCACAAGCAAAGAACTCTCTCAAGACCTTTGCAACCTTATTGTTGCAAAACATACTGATGGCATTGGTTACAGAAGTACTTCTGAACTACTGAATGTTCCAGTGAGCACCTTTGGGGCCATAATCTGGAGGTGGAAAGCACATCACTTCGCCATAAACCAGCCACGACCTGGTGCTCCTTGCACGTTTTCTGACAAAGGAGTCAAAAGAATTGTTAGAAGAGCTGTCCGAGAGCTAAAGACCCAGAGAATTTCAGAAAGACATGAAATTAGCCTCCATGTGCGCTCGCAGTGCATGACTCCATTGCTGAAGAAAGAGCATATTGAAGCTCGTTTAAAGTTTGCTGCACAACATTTTAACCAGCCGATGAAATACTGGGAAAAGATATTCTGGTAAGATGACATTGAATGCTCTGGATGTCGTGGAACATGCCACGTTTGGAGGACAAACGGCACTGCACATCACCCCCAAAACACCATTCCAAAAACGACACTCACACTCACCCTCCACTCACCATATAGTGAGTACGACTGAAATGTAACTGGAGTGTGAGAAAATGATCGACCTACCACTAACCGAGAGAGCGGTCCCACTCCTCGCCAGGTGATATTCACAAACGCCACTCGAGCATAACTGACAGTAGTGGGCACTGGGTGCCAGAGGCTGTGCGTTGGCTGCTGCAAAGGGACGCTCTATCCTCACCCTTCAGTGCTGAATAATCTAAACCTGACAAAGTTTACTTTTCTTGATTAGAAAGTTTCTAATTGGTAAAACGACAATCAAATTTATTTTTTATAGCGTCGTCATACATTGCTTCACAGAATTGAGGCGTTTCTTTCGCGCATAAATGACGACGTAAAATGTCAGCATATCTTCATAAATTCTGTGGTCGAGTGGCTCGCAAAAGGCGCAGGACAGCCCGCAAGGCTCACTAAGCAACAAGCTGTGAAACGTGCCAGACATTTCCTTCTACATTCAGCACTTAAGAATGTAGAAAAGAATGGATTCTCGTGACTTACAGCTACATGAGCCTCGCAGACCAATCCACGCGCGCCCCACGAGCCAGCTGAAAGCAGAATTATTTAACCCATCAGTAAAGAAAAGCATGAGAAATCTGAATCGTGAGAGTTGACAGATATGCGTCATTCATGAAAACTGGCCGCATCTGATAATGTTGAGAGTTTTCGGAGTTTTTGCAATGGTAATTTAAATGAATTGAAAACAGGGTGATAATTATCAATGCTCATTCTAACTTAATAAGTAGAACTGGCGACACATGATAATCCTTTGGATTATAAAATTTTATGAAATGATTGGATATGACCTTTTTTCTATCATTATCTTTAAGGGATGGTTTTGAGCTTCCCCTATTGTCAGTTCACCAGTAGCTACTGGTGGGTACACAAATGCTAACCTCGAGCTCACCACAGTGCAGTTCGAAAACACTGAAACCAGGTGGTCAGTTAGTAAGTTACCGGCATCGCTATCATCATAAGAGTTAAAATTTGCATAGTTGCGATTGCGTTGAGCACGTGTCTGTAAATGATCCAGAGTTTCTAATGTTTGTAACCACCTGAAAGTCATGACAAGAAATACCGGCTTGTTATTGCGGTCTCTGAATGCAAATGAGTGTTAAGGCAACCTCTGACTCATTCAGTATAACCTGACACTAACTAAGTTTTAGTACTCACTCGCACTCAATTCGTATGAGTGTCGTTTCTGAATGCGGGCCTAAAACTAGCTGTGAAAAAATAATTTTTATTTCAGTTAACTAAATTAAAATAAAATAAGAACTACAATGAACTATACTGAACTAAAATTGCAGATAAAATCAGCTTGGTTTTCGTTGATCATTTCGTTTTCTCCCTCGATTACTGTCCTGCTCAGTCACAGTTAACCGGTTGCTTCCAGAGGAGTGAAGCACAGCGGATATCAGCTGCCGTAGCTGCTGCATGCGTCAGCCGAAGATGATGCTTCACACGCATAATTCAGCGCCGTCGTATAGGGGGGAAAGGTGATGACAATTCTAAGGGCTCACAGTCCATTGGGGCCCACAAAACCCACAGTAGCCGCCATGACAAAATTTTGTTGCATAGATTTACCTAATATTAATACTAATGCATCAGAGTTTAAACAAAGCCATTAAGGCATGCAATATTGATGAAATACATTTCAGTAACCCCCTTCTTAAAAATTGGTTCAATCCATGCTTCATGCTTGTATTGGAAAATTGTCTGTGCGTTTTTGCCAGTGAGGTCGCGAACTAAGGCAGCAAACAGGGAGCACCACCCATGAGAATATGATGTCCAAAAAATCAAACAAACTAACAAACACACACACACAAATCTGGATGCCAGAAAAAATAGAGAGAGGTCAGGAAGAGCAAAGCAGGGGTCCAGAACATTACAAAATTCTATTCAAAGAAAGGTGAGAGTATTAAACTAGCTTGCTTTGTTAGCTGTTAGCTTTGTTGGCTATCCAGCTGCTAATGTTACATTTAAGTAATATGCGGTCAGCTGAGTAAATAATCGCCTGACAACAATGACATTACTCAGTCATTAACGGTATCATCCACATAAATCGGTAAGGTTATCATTCCCCAATCATCATAATATGCCGTGAAAAAATCCGGCAGCAGCAGCCTAGGAACTAGGACACGTTCCTCCGTTCATAATATGATTGGTTACGGCATAGTTAGCTCTCTATAGCTGTAAGTGACTGTACAGGCTAGGTTTGGCTAGCGAATTACTTGTAGTTAGTGTGGTAACCTTAGGTGTAACTTAAATAATCGCTGGTCAAGGCTGACATTACTTTTACCTAAAGTTTTTACTAAAATGAAACTGCTACTTTAGCCTGTTGACATAAGTCTTGTTCACCCAGGGGGTAATTTTACAGGGCTTGCCCTCCTCTTAGCACACAGCTTCATTTTGCTATTGTTAAGAGCTATACTGGAAGCCCATTTAGATTTTGTTTATTCCAAGACTCAGTAGGTAAGTTCTTCATCAGTTGTTCCATGGAACATAACTATAAATGTTTACGAAAGTAATATGAAATGGAACAATTAAACCTTTATGCACTGCTACATCAGAATCAGCTGTTGTCACTTCATCTGAACCCGACCCAGCAATAGATGCTCATCACTAGTGGTTAATTTTAAAATAGGGAAAAATTGGGTGTATTTCATTAGGCACTGTCAAGAACACTGAGAAACAGAAAAATAAAGAATAAAATCATGATACATTGCCGTAAAAGAATGGCTATCAAAAGTCGGGGGCCCACACTGATATTCTGTCAGGGGGCCCAGAATTCCTAGCAACTGCCTTGCGCGTATTCAGTGAAGAAGATGGTTAGCTCTCAAACATGGCAAAAGGTGCGGAAATAACTGAGCATGACTGTATGGGGTGAGATGGATTGGATTTTTTTTTCAGTTGTATTAGTATCATCAGTGTCACATTTTAAAAAAGATGATGGTAAAAGAATACAGGATTATTAAAGAACTTGGTAAAAACATATTTGGTGTCATACATTCTTTTATCCAAGTCAGCTTCTACAAATTAAGGCCTTTCCCCAAAGCTGAAAAACTAAAACTAAGATTAAAACTAAATAAAAACTAAACTAAAGCTAGTCAATTCCTCAAAATAAAAACTAATCTAAAACTGCTCAATTACTTGTTCAGCTAACTAAAAACTAAATTGAAATAGAGCCAAATTATATAACTAAATAAAAATAAAAACTAATGAAAATTTCAAAACTATAATAACCTTGGTGGGAACATCATGGTATGGGGCTGTTTTCCATCAAATGTTACTTGATAAGAATCTGCTGCCATCTACTTGGATGCTGAAGATGAAATCAGGGTGAACAGCAAAACAATGATCCCAAACATACAGCCAAGGAAACTCTCAATTGGCTTCAGAGAAAGAGAATAAAGCTGCTAGAATGGTCCAGTCATTCACCCGACTAGAATCTAATTTCAAAAACTATGGAAAGAACTGAAGATCAGAGTTCATAGAATAGGTACCCGGAACTTTCAAGATTTGAAGAAAGATTGTGTGGAAGAATGGGCCAAAATCGCACTTGAGCAATGCATGCGACTAGTTTCTCCACTGTAAGTGCAACATCTTAAAATAGCATTAAAATCGCTGTCAAATTTAATTTATAAACAATGAAATTAGTTATTACTTATTTATAAAAACTTTAATAAAAATATTAAATTTCCTCACACAAAGCACCAAAATATGTAGGGGAATATGTCTCTATGATATGTTAAATGGCGAGGATGGATAATTATGACGTTTCGTCCTCAATAATCCTCCGCACAGGATAACCATTTGGTTCAACAGGAAATCTGCAAATTTAGTAACCAGTCTCATAAAATTAGTATTATAATCAGAAATACCTAGTTTTAATCAATAATTAATAGAATCAATATTAATTATTAATCAAGCAATAATTAAATCAAGGATTTAATCAATAACGTGAGGGATTTTTGGGTTTCTACATAGGCTATTTTGACGCAGTCTCCCATGTTTTACCGCTGTAAGACAGACACTAGGTTTAAGAAATGAATTTATTCAACAAAGAAACACAGAACATACATGGGCTAATCTACGGAAAGGATAAGGACTAGAGCATTAGTAATAACCTGAAATGTTTTTATTTAAATGCAAGAAGCATTAAAAAATAAATTTCCAGAGCTAGAGGCTGTTATGATTGGTGAGGGCTATGGCATAGTTGGGATTACTGAGACATGGCTTAGTGAGGAGAATGGAGATAAATCTATAATATATTTGAGGTTGATGTCTGTCTGTCTGTCTGTGTGTATTTACGCGTTTTTCTCCTACATTTCTCAACCGATTATCACCAAATTTAGTGTGAATATCCACTTGGAAACCAGGAAGGACTTGACGTTGGCCAATTTTTGAAAAACGGTCATGCACGCAAAAAAAAAGGCAATTTCACTCCGGGCAGTGGGTAGCAGCTAGTATAATATAGAAGATTATAAGCTCTTTAGGAAGGATAGATGTAATAGGCGAGGAGGGGGTGTAGCAATCTATGTGAACGAAAATATAAATGTACAGGAAATTCCCAAAATTGAACATTCCTTGCCCTGTGATGATATCTGGGTCAGGCTCATTGGCAAACACGAGACAGGTTTAAACAAAGGAGTATGCTATCGACCACCAGCTTTGGACAGTATAGTCAATGAAATGTTTTTTAGGAGGATTACGCAAGCTTGTAGAGGTGAAGGGACTAATATTATGGGAGACTTAAATTATCCTGGTATTAACTGGGGAAGGACAAGGTAGGGGGGAGGAAGAATTTCTAGATATTATAAATGATAATTTTGTGGTGAAGTATGTTAATAAACCTACAAGAGAGAAGGCAATTTTAGACTTAGTGCTCTGTAATGACCCAGATAGAATTAGCAATGTTGAGGTACTGGAGCCACTTGGGACTAGTGATCACTCTGCTGTTAATTTCGATGTTTCATGGGGAGTTAAAAAGGTGTATTCAAAAACAAAATTTTAAAATTTTAGGCGAGCAAACTTTGACAGGATGCGCTCAAATCTAAGTGAAATGAAATGGGAGACACTCCTGGACTGTGAGTCCGTAAATGAGATGTGGGAAAGATTTAAGGGGGTTTTACTTGAATCACAATGCAGATTCATTCCAAAGGTGTCCAAAAGTGAGCAGAAAAAGCAGAATCTTTAGTGGATGACCAAAAGTATTTGTAGAATTTGAAGGGAAAAGAGGAATCTTCATAAGATGCACATAAAGGATAACAATGAGAACACTAAAGCTGAATACTGTAAAATGCGGGCTGTGGTCAAAAAAGAGCTGAGGAATGCTAGAAGTCTGTATGAAAGACAAATTGCAGAGGGGGCAAAAACTAACCCTAAGCACTTCTTTCAGTACTGTAGCAGAAAAAGGAAAGTTAAAGAGCAGATAAGGTGCAAAAAGAATAAAAATGGATCGCTGGTATATGATATCAAGGAAATTGCCGATGCCTTAAACAGTTACTTTGTTGAGAATTTTACCTCAGAGGGGGTCTTTATTTGGCCAGAGGGTATGTTAAATGCTCAAGATTATTTAGCGGAAATTGAGATTCGGGATAACAAAGCATTAGACAAGTTGCATAAACTAAAGGCAGATAAGGCAGCGGGTCCTGATGGCTTATATCCTAGAGAGCTCAGGGTAGTTGGTGAGATCATCTTTAAGCCGCCATCCGCCATCTTCAGACGGTCTCCAGAAACTGGAGAAATACAAAATGATTGGAAACAGGGCAATATTATACCAATATATAAGAAAAGGGACCGTACCGAGCCAGGAAATTACAGGCCAGTCAGTTTAACTTGCATTGCATGCAAAATATTGGAACCTATCATAAAAGATGAGCTGGACTTATTTCTTGAACGTAACAGTATCTTGAGGGATAGCCAACATGGTTTCCGAAAAGGGAAGGTCATGGCTGACAAACCTTCTGGAATTTTCTGAAGAGGCCACCAAGACTTATGACCAGAGCAGGGCTTATGACATCATATACTTGGATTTTCAGAAAGCATTCGATACAGTTCCGCATAAGAGACTAATTTTAAAATGAGCTCCACTGGAGTTACAGGAGGTATTCTGGAGTGGATTCAAAACTGGTTACAGGACAGAACACAAAGAGTGGTGGTCAGTGGTATCTCATCTGAGCTAGGTATGGTGGGGTGTGGCATCCTCCAGGGATCGGTGTTGGGACCTGCTGTTCTTCATCTACATTAATGACCTTGATAGGAAAAATGATAGCAGATTGGTTAAATTTGCAGATGATACTACAAAACCCAAAACCAGTGAAGTTGGCACGTTGTGTATATCGTAGATAAAAACAGAATACAATGATTTGGAAATCCTTTTCAACCTATATTCAATTGAATACACTGCAAAGACAAGTTACTTAATGTTCGAACAGGTAAACTTTGTAATTTTTTGCAAATATTAGCTCATTTGGAATTTGATGCCTGCAACATGTTTCAAAAAAGCTGGCACAAGTGGCAAAAAAGACTGAGAGAGTTGAGGAATGCTCATCAAACACTTATTTGGAACATCCCATAGGTGAACAGGCTAATTGAGAACAGGTGGGTGCCATGATTGGGTATAAAAGCAGCTTCCCTGAAATGCTCAGTCATTCACAAATAAGGATGGGGCGAGGGTCACCGCTTAGTGAACAAATGCGTGAGCTGATTGTCGAACAGTTTAAAAACAACATTCTTCAATGAGGTTTTGCAAGAAATTTAGGGGTTTCATCATCTACGGTCCGTAATATCAACATTGAATGCCCGTGACCTTCGATCCCTCAGGCGGTACTGCATCAAAAACCGACATCAGTGTGTAAAGGACATCACCACATAGGCTCAGGAACACTTCAGAAAACCACTGTCAGTAACTACAGTTTGTCGCTTCATCTGCAAGTGCAAGTTAAAACTCTACAATGCAAAGCGAAAGCCATTTATCAACAGCACCCAGAAACTCCGCCGGGCCCAAGCTCATCTAAGATGGACTGATGCAAAGTGGAAAAGTGTTCTGTGGTCTGACGAGTCCACATTTCAAATTGTTTTTGGAAAATGTGGACGTCGTGTCCTCCGGACCAAAGAGGAAAAGAACCATCCGGACTGTTATAGGCACAAAGTCCAAAAGCCAGCATCTGTGATGGTATGGGGGTGTATTAGTGCCCATGGCATGGGCAACTTACAAATATGTTAAGGCACCATTAATGCTGAAAGGTACATACAGGTTTTGGAGCAACATATGTTGCCATCCAAGCAACATCTTTTTCATGGACGCCCCTGCTTATTTCAGCAAGGCAATGCCAAGCCACATTCTGCTTGTGTTACAACAGCATGGCTCCGTAGTAAAAGAGTGCGGGTCCTGGACTGGCCTGCCTGGAGTCCAGACCTGTCTCCCATTGAAAATGTGTGGCGCATTATGAAGCATAAAATACGGCAACGGAGACCCCAGAATGTTGAACAACTTAAGCTGTACATCAAGCAAGGATGGGAAAGAGTTCCACCTGAAAAGCTTCAAAAATTGGTCTCCTCAGTTCCCAAACGTTTACTGAGTGTCGTTAAAAGGAAAGGCGATGTAACACAGTGGTAAAAAGGCCCCTGTGCCCACTTTTTTGCAATGTGTTGCTGCCTTTAAATTCTGTTAATGATTATTTGCAAAAAAAAAAAGTTTCTCAGTTTGAACATTAAACATTTTGTCTTTGCAGTGTATTCAATTGAATATAAGTTAAAAAGGATTTGCAAATCATTGTATTCTGTTCTTATCTACAATTTACATAACGTGCCAACTTCTCTGGTTTTGGGTTTTGTAAATTGGGGGGTTTGGCAAATAGTTTAGGGTCCACTCAAGTGATTCAGGATGATTTGGATAGAATCCAGAATTGGGCAGAAATGTGGCAAATTAAATTTAATGTAGCAAAAGCTGTACATGTAGGTAATAAAAATCTTAGATGGGATAACTTCATGGGAGGTTTAAAACTGGAATGTGCAGCACACGAGAAAGATCTGGGAGTGATTGTTGACTTAACCCTCACAGGTTCTAGCCATTGTGGCGTAGCAGCTAAACAAGCCAATCGGATGCTGGGATACATTGCCAAAAGTATTGAGTACAAATCTAAGGATGTGATGTCTCAATTTGTACAACACATTCGTCAGACCACATCTGGAGTATTGTGTACAGTTCTGGGGACCATACTTTAAGAAAGATACAGAGGCTCAAGAGAAAGTTCAGAGAAAAGCCTCTAAGCTAATTCCAGGTATAAAAGATGAAAGCTATGAGAAGAGGCTGAAGAACCTTAATCTCTTTAGTCTTAGGAAAAGGAGCCTTAGGGGTGATCTTGATTGAGGTCTTTCAATATGTTAAAGGGATTAACAAAGTGAAGTGAAAATGTAAGATTCCTCCGACCAAGTGTTGTGAGTAGAACTCGGGGTCACAAATGGAAGTTGACCAAATGTAAATTTAGCACTGATATTCGGAAATGTATCTTCACCCAAAAAGTAAATTCAATGTGGAATAGCTTGCCTGACCATATTGTTGAGGCAGAGACCTTGGGGGTTTTCAAAAGCAGGCTTGACTTAAAGCTAGATACCATTGAGTCATTGAGTATCTGAAGGGATCTATTCACAATAGTATAAAGAAACAGGCAAGCGGAGTTGGGCTGAAGGGCCTGTTCTTGCCATTCATGTAATGTTATGTTCTGAAAATACATACTAGAGAGAGTAACAATAGTGCTTTTGTGTCCACGTGTGTGTCTGTGGGCGTGTGCTCGCTTTTGGACGTGTGCAGGCGCGTGTCTGTGCGCATGGCAGATGCGCTGTGTGCTCGTGGGCACGTGTTCCTTTGTCTTGGGACAAAGGGAAAATTGATTTCTAAATGTATAGGTGGGCTGATGTGTGGCTGGATAACCCAATTTAGCTTGAACGAAATGCCGAGAGGGGCTAGCTTCAGCTTGCATGCAAATTATATCACTAATTGAGTTATCATCCATACTATGGCGAGTGTTAGTTTATTGCAGTGTTAGAAAGTTAGCCAATGGGAGAAAGATTATGCATGTGAAGATAAACAGTCAATGGCTAATTAACTCGATAAAATATAAAAATGGACACGATGTGATTGTACAATTACATTTGTAAAAGACAAATCAAAATACCGTACAGTTTAAGTTAAAACCGCTAAATTGCATCACTGCCTGGAATGTTCAGTCAATCTCACTGGAATTCATAGCTTGGGATT
This sequence comes from Gymnothorax reevesii, assembly GCA_029721435.1. Taxonomy (NCBI): domain Eukaryota; kingdom Metazoa; phylum Chordata; class Actinopteri; order Anguilliformes; family Muraenidae; genus Gymnothorax; species Gymnothorax reevesii. The sequence goes on from CM056574.1 coordinate 140,451,929, forward strand.
CTTCCCCGGGTCCACTGAACAATGCAGTCTTGGCGTGGATGCCTCATGGGAATTCGCAGATCCCAGCCGGGTCAGGTGTCCACGTATAATTGTGATGCTGCTCTGCTGTGTTGGTCGGTGAAAGCAATGTCCTTGTTTAATCGGAAAAGTTATTTGACGGAGTGGTTCCGTGATTAACTCGCAGTAGCGCCGGGTATAAGCTAGTCAAGTATGATTTGCAGTCCCTAACTTAAGAGTTCTGCAGAGTTGAATGCACTCAAGGAGTTAGGTGGAATAGAATTGCATAGGGTATGCAAATTCCAATACAAGTGCCTGAAGAAAGTGTGGCCTAGAGTCAGTGTAGCTTCTCTGGTGGGGAAGATGAGGTGGAGTTGAACAGTGGAGTTGAACCAGGAGCACGTGTGGCTTCCCCGAGGGGAAGATGCACCAAGAGAGAGTGAACTTGGTGGGGTCCCTAGTTTTAAAAGTTTTATTGCCAGTTTTATTGTTTTTGGACTCATTCTTTTGGGAAACGTCAAATGCACATCAGGCAGGGGGCGGTACTGCGGACTGCATGGGAAATGTAGTTCTGTGAGCCCCACAACACACAGCAGGCATCTTACAGCTGTCATTACCAACAAAGGTTTTTCTTCGAAGTATTAAATCATTTTCAGTAAGCGTTTTCAATACTTTTTCCCGGTGTCATTCCACTTTTTTACTTACAACTTAATTTATTTGTTTTGATTTCTTCATATGTATGGATGAAATGTCAAAAGTCCCATTAGAAATATGTTTACTGAGAAAAATGTCCACGTGTTCAATGATCATTTTCCCTGCTGTAGGTAGCAATATTTTTGCACTCTACAGGCTAAAGTGAGACCAGGAGGCAGGAGGGCCTACTTTCTGACAAACACAAGAAGGACTTGACTTTGTGCAGCACTGATCACACAACATATGCCCCTATGATGACTGTATTACCTTATAATGAACCTCTTCATGTCATATCATTAGGCCTTACTATATGCTTTGACATCATAACTTTTAATGGTTTTAGTTTATGCTACTTATTGGTGGTATGCTATAACCATCATTTCTCAGTTTATTTTCATTGATTGTGACGCCACACCTCATTTATCAAAATAATATCTAATGCTTAAACATTTAATACAATACATATAGTGCTTTTCAAAATGGTAAAGGGATCTGTAAGTCTTTATTGCAAATGGAATGATAACAACATCAAAATAATTATGTCAACTACAGTCAAAATTCCAAAAGCATATCCATCACATATTTCTGACATTATGATGCTTAATCTACTCTGTTTGGCTTGCTATGATGCATTTTCACAATTTAGAGATCACAAGCTTTCTAATGATTTCAGATAGAACCAGGCCCTAATTTGGTACCAACATCATGGTCTGCCTCATGGACTAAGTTTTTGGTTCAGTTTCACAATGACCTAAGGTGAAACCATAAAATATAACTAAATCAAGTGTTTGCCTAGACTGAGTTGGCAAAGTGAATTTTAAGATTCAATTCCATTCTTTTATTCTCTATAACACTTTGGCCCCTATTTTATCAATCGAACCCCTCGGTTTGAAGCGCATGTCAGTGCATTTAGGGTGTGTCCAAATCCATTTTTATTAGTTTAACAAATGGTAATCTGAGCGCAAAGTAAGGTGCATTACTCAGAGGGGTTGTACTTGAAATCTTAATTTAAGGTGTGTTTTGGGGCATTACATGAAATAAAACAATAAGAGTATCATCTACATTTCACTTTAAAAGCCAAGTAGGCATGCTCCTTAGCAAACATTTATTGTCAGGGCGTTATAGCTGAGTAGCAAGAAAAAAAAGGGCCTTACTGAAGTGGGCAATACCCCGCAGCCCTGAAAGTCACTGCTGCAAGGTCAAAGGTCAAACTGGGACAAAACCTCAAAAAAGCTCGCCTAACCCCATGGGGAGTCCACATATGTAACATGACCTTCCTAACCCAAGTGTTCACAGACAAATAGCCTGGACAAAGTTTTGAAAGTCAAGGTCACTGCTGCAAGGTCAAAGGTCACACTGGGACGAAACCTCAAAAAGGCACACCTACCCCCCATGGGAAGTCCACATATGCAATATGAACTTCCTATCCCAAGTGGTTACAGAGAAATAGCCCAAACAAAATTGGCATCCGCCTGCCCGCCCACCGAAGGGACAACAATACCCCTCCTGCCCTCGTCGGGCTGAGGGGTAAAAAACTCTTCTCTGCAAGGAGAAAACGGGTCTGCTCCTGCACTAAGTGAAGGCGTATGAGCAAACCATTGCTGAAAGTATGGAAACCTGATCACAGAGATCTCCAAAAATCTGCTAAGATATTTTAAAAATACAAATGAAAATGTTTTTAATCATATACAGTTTAAAAACTAGGCTTATGCCGTCGGAGGCGACGGCTTGGGACATATCCCCAAACACCTCCAATCCTCCAATTCCCCAATTCTTGAATAGACCTTGAATAGACTTTCATTTGAACTTAATTTCAGGTCAATCGGACAAATGGTTCTGAAGATATGGCCAAAATGGTAATTTTCCCTCACAAAGCGCCACCTGGTGGCAAACTATTGAACCATACAGGTATGATGTCATCATGTGACACGTTGTGAGGTCATGACCTAGCAGTTGCACATAGTTTCATGTCAATTGGACAAATGGTTCCAAAGATATGGCATAAATGGTGAATTTTATGTGACAAAGCTCCCTCTTGTGTCAAAATTTTGAACCAAGCAGGTATAATGTCATTGTGGGACACATCCTCAGGTCATGACCTTTCATTTGCACTTGATTTGAGGTCAATCAGACAAATATTTCCACAGATATGATAAAAACAGTAATTTTTCAGTTTTTGGCCACTGGTGGCCAATCTACTTTTTGTAAATTGTCCAAAATCGAATCAGTTCTTCCTCTTTATGATACTTACTTATATGCAAAACCTGAAATGTTAATTGAAATATTGCTGAAGTTATCGCGTTAACACGTAGGGCGGGGGTGGTCGGACCAAAAACATAATATCCCCGAAACGCCGTTCGGCATTCAGGGATATAATTATGTGTGAATACCAACATGCATAACCTCACATGTTGCAGTGCAAATTATGTGATGTAATAAGTTCCGTTACAATATAAATATCCTATTTCACAGCATGCTCTGATGTGGGAATGTGGATTGTACAAACCATTCCGAAGTATTTTTAAAATATCTTGAAAATAATCTTTCACATTGAAATATTTTTATTTTTAATTGTTTGCATTTGTGGGCACTGCTGCTTGTCTTTGTATAGAAAGTAAAAAGTAAAGTTACTTGGGTTGTACACATGCCTTCAAAAGCGCATAATAATATCTTACTATGCGCCCTTAAATTAGCAGTCAAACACTGACAATTAACTTTAGGCCAGGTTTGTGTTGGTCAAACACGTGATCACTCTCTGCAGTCTCAAGCAAAATGCCACAAATACAACTAAAACACCTCATTCTACGACTCACTTTCCTATGAGCGCTCAGTTTGGCGCAAGTACATTTGCAATAAATGAAATCTGGGCACTGTATAGGATAATGACAACTGCGCGGAAACTAGCAAAGACACTGTGTCACGCTTGGGGCCGCTCTGCACTGAGCTAGAGCCTTTTGTCTTCAGTAGTGTCATCAGAGCCTATCCCAACTGACTTTGGGCAAAAGGGGAGGGTACACCCTGTACAGTTTGCTAATCCAACTAGGGGCGCACACACAATTTGCTCTCACGTATGGGCATTTTCGCATCTCCAATTAGCCTAACATGCATATCAGTATGATAGCCTAACTGGCCTTATGTGGCAGATTGCCGCTCTTCATATCATGCCTACTCAGTTTGCATATATTTAAATGCACTCCCAATGACAAATTTCAGATGATAATTATCTCTCCATTTTAATCATAGAATGAATTAATTGAAGCCAGGAAATGGCAACACACACGTCTCCAACAAGAGATATTTTGTTTCTTTTCAAATAAAAAGTCACTACCATCAGGTCCACCAATAATACTCCATTTATTTCAGATGTGACTGTTCATTTCAATGTTAACATTTGTCCTCCAATCAAGTCTCTGATAACACATGAAATTATCTGGTAGGTTTCATTTGATGGTGCCATAAAACTAAACAAGCAGCTAAATGAGGTGTTTGCGCATGCCGAGGCATAACTTGATCAATTACTGAGATCTGCACACACAGCAGCTGTTCTGCATCGTTTAAATGGAATCTTAACGCTTCGTACACTGATGTCTCGTACATAGCGCGAGCACAACGCCGTGTACACTGCGCCTTCATTGATATAAAGCCACATAAAAAGGTATAATATTGTTTATTCTGGATTAAAATGATCAAGAATCATTGTTAAATTATCCAAGCTTTGGTGTTGTCAATTCTCAATATTTTATGAACTTTTTTTCACATTATTTGGAAAAATCGGCAAATTTCACTACACAGAATTAGTCGTCACAGTCTACTAAAGACATAATTCACCCGAGTTAGCAAAATTCCTTACAGTCTACGACATCTCAATCAGTGCTTTAAGTGGGCCGGTACACACCGTTACAGAGTACCAGCACTGCTAGATTTTAGCCCCTGGCGTACTGGGACCTTTAACGGCGTACCGGGACTTCTCACAAGCGCATAGTACCCTGTCCTGTTCTATTTCTATCTTGGTGATACATGATCCTATGGCTATACTACATTACCCACTGTGCTCTAGTATGCGCCGCACGCCTGTCCCTTTACTTGGGAGACGTTCACTCGCAAGGAGTGATGCATTGGCAGTCTCATCGTGAACGATCAATGGTGAGTGGCAAGTAATGTGGCTACAGATCAGACTTATTGTGGATGGGTATTGCTGCAGAGACGGGTTTTAGCTATCCGAGCTAGCAAGCTAATTAAGTGGGTTTGTAATCATGCTAGCTAGCTACTGGCCAGCACGTGGATCATCTTTGATATTATAACTGTTTCAAATGTTTTCCGGCACGTTCGCCACACAATGGCAAAAATAGCTGAGTTCAATAATAACTTGCATGCCAGATGATACTTCAAATGATTCACTTTCATGGAATCAATATTAGTCCTCAAAATACCCACAACCAAACACATAAATCAATGAAAGCTGGCTGGAGAACAAAAGAGCCGAGTTTACTGTTCGCCCATCCACATCACGTTATTTCACGTCCTTTTGGGAAATAACGAGTTCATGGTGGTCTTTGTCGGCCATTCAACAGCAATTCATCATCATTCCTCAACACAACCAATCAGCCGTTCTAACGTTGTAAGTGTGATGACTAAAACAATGCTCCCAATAACTTCATTATAGAACAGTGTCATGTAAAATAAACCATTGATTCTTAGTCTTTTATGCATTTCAGTTATATGTGTGTTGAAAATACGGCACTAGACCCTTTAATTTGAAAGAAAATGGCTTCTCCATTATATTCTATGGGAAACTGGAGAGTGTGGTGCACTGGACACTACATTGGTTTCTTCAACTATTAGCTAGCTGACATGATTACAAAAAAAAAAGTGGCTGATGGCATAGTCAAAAACAGATAAATTGTGTGTTGTGTGTTGATTGATGAATCCACCACAATCAGTGGAAAGTCTGTGTTGGTCAGCTATTGCCAATGCAAAGCCAGACACTGTATTTTTTGAGTTGGATGGGACCACAGCAAATGATAAAACAGAAACTGCTAGCATGTAATCATAAAAATGGCTTTGATGACCACTTTTTGGGTGAGGGTTTTGTGGCATTTATATGTGATGGAGTATCAGTAATGCTGGACAGAACAGCCGGGGTTGCTGCACAACTTTGTACCTGATTTCCACATCTGTTTGAGTGGCACTGCTCAAATCATCGTCTGGAACTGGCAGTTGGCGATGTTCTCAAGGAGGTCGGTGGACTTAACCATGGTAAGATTTTCTTTGACAGGCTCTACACTCTATATCATGCCTCACCCAAAAACCAAAGAGAACTGTCATTGTGCACGGAGTGTTGGGCAACGTCTCCTTTCAATTGTATGTGTTTTGTCGGGAGATAATTCATAGATGAATTTTAACAAGAAAATACATGTTAAAACTCTGAGTAAAGATTTTTAAAATCAGCAGCATGTTCTAGTATTTGAATGGAGCACTTAATGATCTGCTGGTACTGACCACCCACTGCCTAATTTACCTGCCAACAGTTGAAAAGTGGGAGTACCGGCACTTCTTTTTTTCCACTTAAAGCACTGATCTCAATCCTAATCATTAGATTTATATTTCAATCTTAGTCGAATTTTTTCATGTTAAAACTAATAAAACTAAAAGACAGATGACTCCAACAACGCAAATCCAGTAACGCTGCTGAGGAACGTGCATCATGTACAGTATAGACATCTCTATCTTTTAACATGGGGAAATAATATGTATACAAACAGCAATAACTTTCTGTCCATAAATAGAAAGCTTGAATCTTCACAAAAACATGTGATTGAGGGACTAAATCAGCGTGGTGAAAATACTTTTCGGTTGTATTGTACGAAACGTTGTGGTTACGAGACGCTGTACTCCCCGTGTAAACATTTTTATCAACATCTTTGTAAAATTTCAGTTATTACTAGTAGACATACATTTGGCATTTGAAAGAATGTAATTTATCTATGAACCCGGAGTGGTATTTTTCACAGCCACTTCACCCCACTGGCAGAGTATATAAATGCTTAATAATACTCATTTTCCAAAACTTTTCTGGATTTTATTTGATTTTATTTGCTAAGTTTTGAACATTCTTTTTAGGCATTGGAATGGGCACTTTTGCATCACTTGACAAAGTATGGGATACACAATACAACTAAGAGATGAAGATAAATTCACAGTCAAAAAGTGCTTTGTCAAAAACATTCATTTCTTTTTTCTTTTTTAATTTGGCATCTCCAATCCCATCCGAATCTGGAATTCCCAATAGGGGAACTATGTACTAGGCTTGCTCTTATGCGACCCCTTGTAGCCAATTCAGGGGAGTGAAGACAGCTCACGGCTCTCCTCCGAAGCGCGTGCCTGTCAGCCACTGCTTCTTACACACTCATTGGTTGAATCCTCTCAAGTTCACAATCAGGGCGGAGGATTCCCGAACATGAACAGGCTTAGAATCTTCCTGACGAGGGCCCGGCTGGCCAACAGGAGGCACTTAAGCAACTAACAAAGCAAACATTATATATATAACCCTTCCCGGCAGACCCTTCCCAATTTGCATCCCTGTAGCGCAATCGCCAATTGAAAAAGCTGCCGACCACTGCCAGTTGGTACAACCAGGGCTTGAACCCGCGCCATGATAGACAATTCTGCTTCTCAATGCGTTGCTTTAACCGAGTAAGCTATCCAGCACCTCAAAAAAATTTATTTCTAAACAAAACTGCCAAAGAGTGCCAGAGACATCAATAACAACATAATTGTTGCCACATACTGGCGAATGCACTGTATTCCACTATGATGTATGACATATACCATTTATTGTGGACAGTATACATTATAGTGTTAAAAGCAATTATGTGTTTTTGAACAGTCATTGTTCCCTCAGTGCACAGCCTGCACACATTTGTTATTTTTTTTGTTAACAACATGTAGAAAGCGCCACACTTCACCAGACAATGATGAAACCCCAAAACCCCCACACCGCAAAAAAAAAAATAAAAATAAATAAATAAAATTGGCACATGATTGAATTATTTCCCTTATGATAGGGGAAAAAAGAAAGCCTAAAGAAAAAAAAACACTTCATTTTGTAATGCGAATAATGCCACCAGATGGCAGTATTGACCTTTTTTTAGGTAAGCCCAGTCTGGAACTAGGTTTGGGCATGTCCTAGGCATGTCTGAGAGAGGAAGTCCCAGAGAACTGAAAAAAGTCTGGAAGGTGGGAGGGGTCTGCAAAAGAGTATAGAAGGAGAAAAATTGAGGGAGTAAAGGAGTAGGAGAAATTGCAAGGAGAAGGATACATTTGATCAGACCTGTCACTCTTTTCAAGACCTGTGAAGCTTTTTGTGGATTTTTGCCTGTGTTGGAGCATTTTCCTCCCCCCGAACATCACCAAGCAACCCCATCTCAAGGGACTGTAAATATTTTTTTTCTTGTATATTATCAATCTTGGTCAGTAGTATAAATTGTAGGTTAGTGTTTGTCTTTGTTGAATTAAATCTGTTATAGTTTTAAAATTTTGTCTGTAATCCCGTGCTGTCTTATATATATGTCGTAGCAAAGTGGGGCCATAACAATTTGGCTGTGCAAGACGTAGTTTATCACTAGCAGGCTGGAAAAAAGAAACAAAATGCCTTGGGTAAATCTATGACAAGTGCACAGAAGCCCACAGAACTTTGAAGATGGGTTTTCTGGATAGAGGACACTACTATCCATTTGCAAGATCATTTTCCATTGACTTTCCTGTGAATTGTTAATTTCAAAGCAAAATGAAGGAAACATGTATACGGCCAAAACATTACACTGCTAACAGCACATGATAAACTGCAGTGCTATCGTATAGTCCCGAAGTATCACACTTTTGACATTTATTTGTGTTGCACATCGGATACTGTATAATTTTTTGAAGTCATGATAGACACATTGCATTGTTCCTGGGTGCTTTAACTTGAGAGTTCAAACATTTTGCACAGAAACCCAGGTCAGTGTGCAGTGAGAGCTGTCCCCCAGGCACTCGGAAGGCTGTGCAGAAAGGAAGACCTGTCTGCTGCTATGACTGTGTGCCCTGTGCTGAGGGAGAAATCAGTAATGCTACTGGTAATTCTTTATCAGCTCTAACCAAGACTATTGTATTTGCTCAATATGTTGTACAGCCAGTGCTCTACAAGGGTAATAATGACTTTTTCTTTTTTTTTCTGCAGACTCAAATGATTGTATTCAGTGTATGGAAGAATACTGGTCTAATGCTAAAAATGATGACTGCATTTTAAAGGATGTTGAATTTCTCTCATTTCACGAAATTATGGGAATCTTACTTGTTATTTTTGCCACATTTGGAGCATGCAGTACTGGACTTGTTGCTGTACTCTTCATGATAAACAAAGACACTCCCATTGTAAAGGCCAACAACTCAGAGCTGAGCTTCCTGCTGCTCTTTTCATTGAAACTGTGCTTCCTTTGCTCCCTTACCTTCATCGGCCAGCCCTCTGACTGGTCCTGTATGCTGCGCCACACTGTGTTTGGGATCACCTTTGTCCTCTGCATCTCTTGTGTTCTGGGTAAAACAATGGTGGTGTTAATGGCTTTCAGGGCTACACTTCCAGGCAGTAATGTCATGAAGTGGTTTGGGCCTCTGCAGCAGAGATTGAGCGTTCTAACTCTCACTCTCATACAAGTCCTTATATGTGGTCTTTGGTTAACAATATCCCCTCCTTTCCCTTACAAGAACATAAAGCATTACAAGGAAAAGATCATTCTGGAATGTAATGTAGGATCGGCTGTGGGGTTCTGGGCTGTGCTGGGTTATATTTGGCTCCTCTCTATACTGTGCTTTGTTTTAGCTTTTCTGGCTCGAAAGCTGCCTGACAACTTCAATGAAGCCAAATACATTACATTCAGCATGCTGATATTCTGTGCAGTCTGGATAACCTTCATACCGGCTTTCGTCAGCTCACCTGGAAAGTTCACCGTAGCTGTGGAGATATTTGCAATTTTAGCATCAAGTTTTGGTTTATTGTTCTGTATCTTTCTTCCAAAATGCTATGTTATATTAATTAGACCTGAACAAAATACAAGACAACATATAATGGGAAAAACAGATTTGAAATCTCATTAATTTTCTTTACCTTTTCACCTGCCACCACTTCATATTGGAGGCTTCTATACCAGAAAGCTATGATACGTGAAGTAGATTATTATATCTCTTACAAAAGGTTCACAAGATATAAGCAGATCAAATCATTTTCATGAACTTATGCAACTTCACAGAGCACTCAATGGCTAAGTTGGCTGACTGATTTATTTCCATTCAACCATTCAACAGGTTCATTCAAATAGGTAGAAAAATATACACTGAACAAAAATATAAACACCCATGTCAAATATTGATGCCACATGGAGTTAAGAACTCTTAAGTGTGCATATGTTGTCTTTTACTTGTACAATAGGGATATTTCTTTTGATTTGTGTACCATTTTTTAATCCCTCGCTCTGTCAGTGAGCATTTGCTCAGTGATGCAGTAATTTCACTCAGTACATGGGTGTGGCATTTCCAGACGGTGATCAGATAGAATGAGCAGTACCCAGACACTCCTACTGGGGACAATAAAAGGCCACCCCAAAATGTCAAATTTTGTCAAAAGTCATGCGGGAACGTGCCATTGGCATGCTGGATGCAGGGATGTCCACCAGAGCGGTCGCTGTGCAGCTGAATGTTCTGAAACAGCCTGTCGTCCGATAGTTAGTTCGTTTCTGACAGACGGGCAGTACTGCAAATCGTCCTCATCCACATTGGCCACGTGTGACCACACTAGCACAAGATCGCTACATCTGGCTCATCCACCTGCAGAATCGGCTCAGATCAGCGACACGCACAGCGGATCAGACCCTTGGTCTGCACAACAGACGCAACACACCACAAACAGTCCTTAACTGCCTGTGAGAAGCCAACTTGCACGCTCGGCGTCCTCACCGTGGTCTGGATCTCACCACTGTTCGGCGTCGGAACCGACTCGCATGGGCAAACACATACCTTCGATGGCCCTTGGCAGGCTGGAGAGGACTGCTATTCATTGACGAATCCCGGTTCCAGTTTTTTTATAAAAACTCAAAAATTTGACATAACCGTTTATATTTTTGTTCAGTGTAGCATTTTTCTTTGCATTCATAATATGCAGTGATATGAAAGCCTACTGGAAAAAGTGAGAATAAAATTCCAATTCAAATTAAAATGTATTTACATGATTTATTTAACTGAATGTGTATAACTGGTAAATCATTCCATAATCATAAATTAATTTTCCTGTAGTTCACTTTGATTTTGTGAACAGAGACCTGCATCTCACACACAGTTTAAATTTGGCATGCTCGAGACAGAAGTTCAGAAACATGAAAAACAAAAACTGCCCATGACTTGTTTCACAATTATAAATCTATGTTAAAGCCATAACCCGTGACAAGAGCCAGTTTGTCACCCCTTGTTTTCTCAAAGTGTATTTTAGTCCTCCACCAGCACAAGGGCTTAAACAATTATCTTAATTCAACATCCTCCATAATGTAAGATGACAAAGTATTACATTTGCATTGCATTTTCAATACACATTGCGTTGCATATTGTATTTTTCATCGCTGAAAATATGATAATTTCAGAAAGAATTTATCTTCGGCTATGTTTGGCATTGATGTCATAGGAGGAACCTAGCCAGCGGCAGTGAACAAGTTACCAATGTCATTGGACTCAGTGATTTATAATTGTGCGTTAGTCCCCTAGGAAAATGCCAAATATCTGCCTTTTTTACAGCTGCAACAATAACCCCCAGTTTACACCAGATGGGTGTTTGGTCCGTCTGCACTCTGTCAAAGCAGGGCAGCTGGTAGGTTTCATTTTAGTCAATGAGTGTATTTACATCAGATCCACAGTAGGCAGTCGTCAGACTATTGTCCATGACTTAAGTGCAATTGTGAGCATTTCCTCAGGTGGCTAACTAATGCAATGTGCGAGTGGCAGACACGGCCGCAATCCCGACAGATAAATCCTGATGCAACTGCTGTTGATGCAGTTGACTTTGCGACAGTCTCTTTGCATCGGCTTCGGCTCTCAACTTTTCCTCCCCTGCTTGGAGTGCCTGACTGCACAGTCTTCCATTTACTACTGTCTTCAGCAAGAAGTTCCCAGTTGTTGACTGACAGACCAGTAGCAAGCATGTCTTTTTTGCAGACATTCTTGAAACGAAGCTTAGGTTTGCCAACAGGTCTTGACCCGAATTCTAGCTCCCCATTTAAGAATTTAGAATTTGACCTTCCTCCATTCGGCGTAGATGACCTAACCACCTCACTCTGCAAAAGTAGGGTAAACTTCGAGGGAATGCCTGTTCTTTCAAGTATTGTATTGTTGGAGACCTGGTCCATCCATCCAATTTCGGAACTTTACAGCAAAGAATGTGTTTGTAATGCAGAGATGATGGTAAGTACACTGTTCCAGCAGGCGTTGCATTTGCCAAAGCCAAAGCGGCCTAGGCATTTGGGCCAAGAGTCCTGGTCATTGCCCACTCTAGCAGGAAGGTTAGGGAGAAGAATGGGGGAAGACATGCAGCAAATGAGCCGAGCTGGAGTCGAACTCGGGTCGCTGCGGGAAGGACACAGCCTTTTTATGGTATGCGTGCTTAGACCGATGAGCCACCGGGACGCCCCCTCAACTTTCATCACAGGATTTTGAATGAATGAATGAATGAATGAATGAATGAATGAATGAGTGAGTGAGTTTATTGTCATTGTTACAGAATAACAACGACATTGGTTTGGAGATAAAGTGCTCCGGGCCGCTGCAAAGTGCATCGCGCCGCCAACTCCACTTTCTTCTTCGAAAATGAAAGGTTAAACATATTGATGACATCAGACATAATATACACATAAGGTTTACAACACGACACACAGGAAACGCATAGGAATTTTTTCAGGAGAATGGGAGGGGGATTAAATGTAGTTGGCAGCCTTGGCAGAGTCCAGAGTTCTTATCAGGGGCAGAATGTTTTGTCCTTGTCAGAGGGATAAGAAAGTTTTTGACAAGACATGTTCTGTGTGAGACTGAGGCGGACAGAGGGGAGACGCGGAGTGTGTGTGTGTGTGTGGGGGGGGGGGGGGGGGGTGCTCAGGTGGTGTTCGGGTGGAACAAGTGATTTTGATTGATCTGCTATTCATTTTGTAAATTTTTCACTTCCCACCAGTTCTCCCATCAGTTCTCCCATCCTCTCGTCCAGTCTCTTGCCCAAATTCACCGTCAAACGCACAAACTCCCCACACTGACTCGAAACAGCGTCCATCTTTTTGTGCATTTCTGCAGATGATCCCAGAGTCTTTTTGAGCAACTCACCATTCCCCGATACTCCACTGAAGCGCTCCATAATAATTTCGGTGCTTGGCAGCACGTTGGCCATTTTTCTCGCTCCCAGCTCGTGTACTTTGCGGTAGATCAGCGCAACTCCCATGCCAATTAGGAGAAATCCCGTCACCATAAATCCAAAAAGATAAACATCCTCCACGTCTTCAAGGGATAGTGCCGCCAGACAAAGAACTTGCCATCTCGACCACGCGTCCCAAACGTAGCCAGCGGCAAAAGTCCCATCTGGACAGCGTGGTTCACCAGGTGCTCCGCTTCTCGGTGAAAATATTTTGTCAATTGCATTCAGGGACCAGCTAATTAATTCCATCTTTACTTGAAGAGCCTCAGAAGCAGACGGAAGGTCAAAAAAAAAGGGAAGAGGGGGTAACACGAAAAAACAGGACAAAGAAAAAAGACGCAGGCAGGAGCAGAGATAGAGTGCGACTGCTCTCCTCAGAAGCCGGAAGAAGTGAACCTGTTCCCATGTACTATTCCTGATTGTCAATCAAAACAATTAAGACCAAGCCTATAGGAAGCCAGCATACTGATAGAAGAGATCACGACAGAAAGATTCATTCACGTATATGATTCAAATCGAGACTGCAAGGATGGAAATCAGAATAATCAATTGGGAAAAATTCTCTGCTCTCTGTACTTCTGTATATCGTTTAAAAATGTTGTTAAACGGATTATGAAAGAATGAAAATAAACACCCATTTTTTTTGGGGGGGTCTAAAAGCGCGTTTTTAAAGGAGAATACATTGTATATTGATCAAGCATTGAACCCTGCATAAGTCAAACTGTTTAAATATTTGTTGATGACATTGCTTCGGCTTCCTGGAAGCAAGTACGCTCAAATCTGATGTCAAGTGAGCATTTCAGGTTCAATGTACTAAGTAATAATGCTGTGGAAACTTAAACTGGCCCGCCATTCTGCCGAAAAGTCTAACTAAACTAGTTAATCGTCAGATTGCTCATTAAGCAAAGGGAAGGATTCTGCCACACCAAACTAACCTCTGACCACACATCACTGTGCATAGTGCATGTGATGTTACAGTGATGTTACTGTGATATAAATCGGGCTAATGTTAGCTTGTTTCCGATGCTAGGACAAACGTTACTGGTGTCGTTTTATCAGAAAGTAGCAGAAAATATCTTCATGAAGTGACCTGGCAGTCTTTTTGGTCGCATTCATCACAGGTTGCATGCCTTTGCGTGCTCGGCAGCCTACTCTGGGGCAGGGTCTTTGGAGGCAGGGCAGGAGTGCAGTGGAGAGAGAGAAGGAGGGATCTGAAAGTTGTATTTTTTCAAATCTTCATGCCAATTCCTCTGTCTCCTCATAGTTACCAACTGCAGCTTTAAATGTTCAGTTAAATTGTTTTCCTCTGGAGTTGTTTATACAAGTTTCTACTATAGCTTAATGTGGATATGAAATTTTGATTTTTCATGGTTTTTATAGGTTTCTCAGATGTGGCTTAAGAGAATAAATAACTGCTCTAAAGATAACTGCTCCTAATTAAGACAAATCAACAGCTTGTTAAATTCCAAAGACTGCATTTGTGGTTGGAACAAAAACTAGCATACACAGTGGAGTCCCAGGACCGAGTTTGAGAGCCACTGCACTAAGTGATGCCTTGGATATAAACGTCCCTAACAATTCTCTGTCTAGAGACCTTACTGGCTAAAGCGCAAAAGTAACACTGACACTCTAGCAACGGAAGTGAGGCGATACTAGAGCTTAAAGAGAGTCCGGGCCACGCCCCCAATTAATGCCAGCTGGCCCAGAAATCGGATTGGGAGAAAAACAATATCATCCCGGACGAGAGCAGCAAAGAAAGCTCTCAACGCCTCTAAACCATGACATTAAATACTCAAACATGACAAATTCAAGTTCATATCTGCATGGAATGAAAAGGTCCCAAGCTTCTTCTTGGCAAAATTGAAAGTTTATATGTGGGTGAAGGAGATACGGCCCCCCAGGTGGGCCTTAACCAGTGAAGGTTTTTGTGGATGTGGCTTGAAGTTGAAATGAAAACTGACCACATCTGATAATGTTGAGAGTTTTTAGAGTTTCTGTAATGGTAATTTAAATGAATGATTGAAAACAAGTCAAGAATTAGGCTATTCATGTTCATTTTAACTTAACAAGGAGTTCTGACAGCACCTGATGGTCCTTAAGATTTTTGGAGTCAAGTAAAGTCAATTTTACTAAGTTTGGAATGGAGTTACACGCCAGGAGGTACTGCCATCTGCTCATTGAAAATAAAACCTTAAAAATGTCGACTGCAGTCACCAACCCCGCTCCACCAGGGAGTCGACTACAGTCGCTAACTGCGCCGAAAGGGTTAAATAAGGTATGGACAAGGTCAATGGGAAGTATTCTGAATGAAACAGGACTGGAGAGTTGCTGCTCCTGGATACATTTGTCTCTGGAGGAGGGATTCAATGAAGGTTATACTGCCACTGTGGTAGCATTTTGCTCAATGTGGCTTTTTGTTTTGGAATTAATATTGTATTCAACCAAATAGAATGCTAAGGTTTTGGCTGGTCTAGAATGCCAACAGCTCAAGCACTTTTGTAGATGCCCTGGAATGTTCACAGCACCATTCTGTTCAATCTAGGGTAGAATATTGCCTGATTTTCTCCAATAGTGGAATGTCTGTTCTCTTAAAATAATGTATATTTCAGAGTTAGTGAGTTATACTTGTTATTTTTAAGATATGGAAAGTGTTTACATAAGGTCACAAGCTTGGAAGTGGGAACTGCAAGCTTTTCATTGCAGGGTGAATTTTTAGACCATTTAATGATGAACAGTTCCTTTTATGAGTATTTTGTGCTGGCTTGTAGGACTGGGAAGAAAAATTGACAAAATTCTCAACTTTATCATGGAGAAAAAGCATGGTTTGGAGAGGTTACTGGTGACCACTGATGTCCAACTGCACCTATATTGATAAACACATGCTAATTTCAACCAGAAAACCATTGGTTCATATTGAATTTAATGCGTCAAAAGTTGATATGAGTGAAACGTGATAATTTTTTGATTTGACAGTGCACCATTTTGATGGATTTTGGAGTTTGGGGAACCACCTGGACAGCTGTCTTATTTAGCTGCTAGAGAGTAGGTAATTGAAAATGTAATGCTCAGCTGAATTATACTTGTGATCAAGGAGTTTATGATCCAAGAAATGTAAGAATTTAACCCCCAACCATTTTTCAATTCTCAGTTTTTTTATAACTATAATGCTGAATATTCATGAAGATTTTTTTTTGTGTTAAGAGCGCTTTTTCTCAATCAAAATCATGAAAATAAACTGTACTTTGGAATGAAAATACTTTGGAATTCTAAATGCTTCAAGTGGCTTGACTCAGGTTAGCCATTCCCTTCCTCTGTGAAGCTGCAATCTTGAATTATAAAGCCTTAACTCATTCCCTACGGCAAGCCGCTGCCAACTGCACGGCGAATTGTACCATTCCGTACAGTAAGCTGGTCCCAGCGGCGTGGATGACCATTCGCAGTCCAATGAAAACATGAAATCAGTTGACGATCGCAGTGATGGCTCACGTGTACTTCGATACTTTATATTGTAGAATTTTTGGGAAAAGTATTATGTACAAACGCAACAATTTTATATAAAAGTATTCCGTAGGGAAAGAGTTCCTCTACTTCTGCTCCCCCCAATTACATTACTGAGATAAGGGGGCCTGGAACTGGACACTTCAGCAGGGTGTGACCTGTGCTCTCTGCCCCAATTAGTGCCATAGTGACCTCTTCTGGACACACTGTCACTGCACTTTTTCATTTCATCACTGTAACTGTTCTGAGTTAAGAGTTTCAATTTAAACAAAACCCACTATTACACTGTTTTAACTGCCCTCATGTCATTACTGAATTACTGTATTATACCTGGGGTAATAGTGATGTGAATTTCATGGGGATTGGGTCTGTTGGGAAGGAATTTCATGACAATTGCATCATTATACTTCTCTATGTAATCGTGTTTGGTATGTATCTCTTCAGCTAAATTCAAGGAGTTGAATGAGATGCATTTCATATCCACTGTATTTCAAGAAAACATAGTTTCTGCTCCCCAGCAATAATTTTTCCTGAACCAGAATTATCTCTCCCCCTTTGCAGAAAGTGCTTTGCGACCCCCCCGAGGTCTGTCTCCAAGGTCCTTGCACTGACCTAAGAACTTTTATTATCCCCTTTGAATAATAATTGTTTTCTTATTTCCTCCGAGGGGGGGAGTCTAAATTCCGATTTGGGCCATCTGTGCGACCTGATCAAAGGTGCCACCATCCTTAAATCCGAGAGAGACAACCTAATCTGGGAAGCTCGTACCCGACTTCCCATACTTTGGTCCGTGTGTATTTCCAGCTTAATGGTTTCGTAATTTGGACTTTTTGCACGACTATTTGTATGTAGCCCCTTTACGCCAGGTATGACTTTTCTCTCATTTTCTAAACTGTGAGTAACTTGCAATTGGGGTAATGTTGATTTGTTAGATTTAAGCTCTTGCCTACCTGGTGAATAAACTATTGTTATATCTTTAAACTTGTGTGGTCTCAGTGGCTCTTAACTCTTGTACATTCTTTCTAGCTATGTTACGCCGAAGACTTAGGGGTTATGCTCAACCAAGGACTGACTGATCAGCGGCTTTGGGATGAGAATCAGTTTTCATTAAGTTGGACAGACAGCCATGATCGACTTACAGAAAGGATTTATGTATTGCTGGTCCTGGGGTTTTAGCCTGAAGGAAACCCATGGATGAAAAGTTGGTTATCTGTTAGAATTCCTTGAAGGAACCCATGGGCATACTGATCTGGATTCGCTGTAATTCAAGCCAAAAGATGCTGTTGCAGTGATGGCTGACTTCCAATCCTCTGGTATTACCGACGAACCTAAGCTGCGGAAATAATGCCAAAACCAGGGGGCATATATTTCAGTGATGCAGGTTTGCATTTATGAGTCCGGGGGGTCTCCCCAAGGTCCACGCAGGTGCTCCCTAAATTATAAATTCTAATTCTAATTTGGAGTCAGATATTTAATGAGGATATAACTAAATTTGGTGTTCTAAATGCATTATGGAGTCAGATTTGAAACGAGAGTAAAACATTGTAATCGATATGCTTAGTTTGCTGGAATCGCTTTCAGGTGCTGCGTGCGTTCCAACGTGCACCTTGGTTTATTCGCAGCACGACATTAAGTTAGATGATTCCATGATTTCGGCAAAGCCCCGTTTTCGAAATGAGAACTACTGACAATGCCTCAGGTAAGTCTCAGGCTGGGTCCAAGACGGGACACAGGCATGAAAGATTTAATTGACACGTTCCATTGCCTCGGAACATCCGGAATCTACACGCGTAAACCTTTGCTCCTGGCTCCTTCGCCGTTGGTCGAGCTGCGTGAGTTCTACAGTAACACTTAAATAGCCAGATTTGGCTTCTGCAAAAGCGGTAAAAGGGATAATTTGGATATTTTGACATGAAGTTATATGATTTGCTCTTTTGCAGTGTAGCGGTGTAGTGTAGTTTCTTTAATGTGTCCTCTCAGCGGAAATCTGACCTTTGAAGTTTTGAAGTAAGTAGTTCCAGCTAGTTTGCTGGGCTCATGGGGTTATTCTTCCTAAAACAATAAGTTTTTTAAAGAGTAATATATTTGTGCCACAATACAATGGTCATGAACCATGAATAACTCGCACTTCACAATCATTTAGCACTATTTTTCACTCTGTCAGTATCACTGTGTGCATGCTATCACCTATTTCAAAGAAATATGTCCACTGCCACAACCTGACAGAGCTACAAGCAGAGAGGCAAGTTTATTGTCTGGCAATGAAATGGTGCGGACTTGTGATTTTCCAGTCTGTAATCACAAAAACTTATCCTATTCTCCTTAAATATTTACAGTTTCCTGTCAAGGACGACAGCAACTGTGTGCCGTAGGTTTCAACATTGAAGCCAAGGAGGCGAGGGTAAAAAAAAAACTTCACGTGTGCAGTACCAGGGGCGGATTTACGGGGAACAGAGGGGGGAAACTTTCCCCCCCACTGTCAAGCCTTGCCCCCCCAGCTGCCTCCCTATCTTTTATATATGTAAATATAATAATCGGCTCCTCAAATACTCAGCTTTGGTCTTGCATCAAACGCGCGGAGTCTGCGTGACGAGCCTCCTGCTCCACGATGGCATCTGTCAGTTAGCATGGACATGTTGAAGTCTGTATGCAGCGCAGCAGAGTGGAGCCACTTGCCACGCAGTAAAGTCAGTTTCCCCTGGTGAATAAAGTTAAGTTAAATTTGTAATAGATGGAATGTACGCTAAAGATGATGGTTCAATGCGTTCATTAATCGCTGGTCAAAAGTGACTCACTCCCATGTGATTTGTAGGAGCATTTTTCTCTTCACTTCGTTTTGATTATTGTAAAAACGAGAACAGTTTATGATACATTTAGCTAGATAACAAAGACAGGAATGTTTAAATCCAGAGGGTGGCTGTTAAGCTTCTGTGTTATGTGATCAATATCACGGCAATAAGGCTGCATAATAAAACCAGGTCCTTACCGTCAGGGCAGTGGCTACGGGCACGGACTCGTATCTCTAGCCTGTATGCTATAGGTAAGGCAGCGGTATGGAGGCATTGCCCTGGATGCAGAAACCGTTGTGTAAGTCACGTGATCCCCAAAGTAACCCAGGAAGATAGCTTTGATTCAATTGGGATGCATCGATTAATTATTTATACAAAAAAATATTTCCCTGCTCTGAAAGGTTACATGTATAACTGGATATTGAACCTCAGGTTCAAGTGCGCTGCCTTATCCACAACACTAGCTCAACAGACTACATATTCACTGGTCAATTTAGCACTTGTATAGCTGTGCTGTGTTTAAACTTGAGCATATTGGCTCAAGGATTCTCAATCATAAACCGGCTTTGAAAACAACAGTTGAATATTGAGCGGTTCATTTTTTTTTCTTTTTTTTCTTTTTAAATTTGGCATCTCCAATCCCACCGGAATCTGGAATGCCCAATTGATGAACTATGTACAAAGCTTGCACGTATGCGACCCCTTGCTGCCAACTCAGGATAGTGAAGACAGTTCACGGCTCTCCTCCGCAGCACGTGGTCGTCAGCCACTGCTTCTTATACACTCATTGGTTGAATCTGCGCAAGTTCAGAACGAGGGCAGAGGATACCCGGACATAAACAAACTTTGATTCTTCCTGACGAGTGCCTGTCTGGCCAACAGGAGGCGCTTGAGCAACGAACAAAGCTGTTTATTTCTCACCCCTTACCTGGCAGTCCCTTCCCAATTTGAATCCCTGTAGCGCGATGGCCAATTGAGCACTACGCTGAAAAAGCTGCCGACCACTGCCGGCTGGTACGACCGCGGCTCGAACCGGCAACGTAATAGTCACTTTTGCACTGCAACGCAGTGCCTTAACCGAGTGAGCTATCTGGCAGCTATTGAGCGGTTAATTATCGCGAAAATACAAAAAACATACCATTTTAAGCGATTATACTGCTGAGGTCTTCCAGTGCATAGCATAATGGCGAGAGGACTCTCAGATAGACTGGTTAAAACAATAGCAAGCGCAGATTTACCAACAAACAGCTTTCATGACAAAATATCAAAGGTAAGAAAATTTTTTGCTCATCTCTGTAGCATTTAAAGTGTATGCCTGCTGTTCTTTGAGTATGGTGACAATCTAAAATGACAAGGCTTATATCATTGGAATTCGTGGACTGTCCTTTTTCATTTGAGGTACTGTTTGTATTCATAGCACAAATTCAGCAGAAATGCTTGCGATAGAGCACTGCTCTTATTTTATTGTTTTGCTAGATGCTTATTTACTTGCTTGGTACTTAAATTGTGTTCGGTTGAGGTAAAAACGGTCATCACAATCTTTTCGCAGAGTTTCTTCGCTTTAAGAGGATTGTGATGAGGTTGCTATTTGAAATCATGCTGCATTTATTATGCAAATTCATTGCCCCTGTTACTGGGGCATTCAGACTTCAGATTAAAAATTGTATAGAATATATGTTTAACACTAATTTCTTGAGATCTTCACTTTGAAACCAGTTTTTATTGCAGCAAAACCGTTGACTTACTTGTGAACTACTGGTATGTGAAGCAGCTTTTCTTGAAGTGCTCTGAGCAACGAACTGAATGTTTTGATGGTTTCTAAGGCTGTCCACAGTCAATTCGTCTTAATTTAACAAGCCATTCTTTCAATTGGGTTTCACTATTTCGTGAAAATTGATGGAAACTTATTTTGCCGTATTTTCTTGACAACTGCATGGCATTATTATTGGTGGAAGCAACAGCAGCACAAGATTTCCCCATATTCACTATGCTGAGATCAACCTTTGTGTACATTTTGCTTTGGGGATCACGTGACCACCTACATAACTAGCAACGATCTCAATATTAGCTTCTCATCTAATTCTGTCACAGGTAAAGGTACGAGCGGGTCCGTAGCGATGACCGTCGGTCCTTTTTGCAAACATACGGATGGTATATCCTAATGAATTTGACATGTGCCAGCTGAACCAGGCAAAATTTCTTCAATTCCATTGAAACTTGAAATATAATTGTTATTATTTTACCATATATATGTTTGTAAAGATCCAGCAATTCCGTTTCTTGATGTAGCTGATAAGTACTCGCGGCAGGAAAAATATCCAACTTCGCGGAAATTCCGCCACAGGACTAGAGGTCTATGTAGCCTGACAATCATCAGATGATCGTTTTAGAAAGCTAGCTGTTCTCAGTATTGAATCATCATGAAAAACAGCTGTATTTGGATATGTTTGTGAGATGTTTTGCTGCACAGCACAACAATTGTCATCTGACTCCCTGGAAGGAGAGATCTTGTATCTCAATGGGACCTTCCTGGCTAAATAAAGGAATAAATAAATAAATAAATGAAGCTCTCTTAAAAGAGATGGCAATATCAGTTGTAGACTGTGACTTAAGTACTTTTGCTGTATTTATTTTGAGGTACTTTTATTTCATTAGGCCTAAATATTCACTCTGCCACATCTTGGAAGGCATGATAATACAGTGCATTCAGAAAAAAAGGAAACAGGGAATAAAATGAGAAGTATTTTGTTGAAACTTAGTATCTATAAAACCAATTAGGACTATTAATTACACAACTGTGTACTTTTTCCACATCATACAAAGAACAGAAAATGAGTCAGGCATTGCTGTCAGAACTCATTGTTCTGTTGTTAGCTACATGATTTGTCTATGTCATGCAGGTAGTAGGGTTTACATTAAAAGCAGTGCACATTACACAACCTAAAGCACTAATGGTCCTGACAATGAAAAGTTGAAACTGATCATCCAGCTTCATCCATGTTTAGGCCTGTCGTCATTTTATGTAATCTGGCGCAAAGTGGTTTCTGAATTACTCCAAAAGTGTTGTTGTTCAGTTGAGTGTGGCACAACCTCCCCTTACTTGACATCATTAGATACAAGGCATAGTTAAATAACACCAAATGCCATTTTTAATCAAAGAATGTTAAGTAATTTTGATAGAATTAACCATTTATTCTTGCTTTCCTTTTTTTTTTCCTTGTTATGATTCTGTTTTGCCTGACTATGTTTTCGTTATGACTCTGCTTCCAAGCCATGTTATTTGATTTAGTCCATGCCATGTTTTGTATTTTGCCTGTCTTTCTTGCCATGTCTCTTGCCTGCCATTTCTCACATTCTCTGTTTAGATTATCATTCTGGTTTATGTATTTTTCTATGCCATGCATTGCACATTGTCTCCCCTGTCTGGTCATATGTGATGTGACAGTTTTTTTCCCCAGTATTGCGTGCCACGGTTTCAGGTGATTTCATGGTTTCTGGGTTTTCAATTATTCCTTCCAGTCTCGTTTGCTTCCTTCGCCTTGCTGTTTTATCTTTACTAACAAATACTAACAATTTATTATTTTTAGATGAAGTACTAACAAGCGCTAGGGATTGTATAGTTGCACATTACTAATTGACTAACAAGCTCTCAGCACTCGCTCTGCTCTAGTCTCCGCCCCTTGCCTTCACTCTGTTTACTTTGCTGCGCTTCAGCAGATTCTCCGGACCTTGTTTAACACTGTTCTGCCTCTCACTCTGTGCACTTTAGAACTCCCTAACCAGAGCCGTTTGTTTGTCATAGGCAGTCTGTGTCATCCCTCTCCGCGTTTTGGCTTTCGCCAATTTCATGTGGTTTGGAACGTCCTCTTGTTAATTCCCTTGTTAGTCTGATCCAGCTCACATGTTCCCTTTTATAGCATGTGACTTCCGGTATGTGTATTTAATCAGTCAGTTCACAGCCAGCCCTTGTCAGAACTTTTTCATTGAGCTGTGTTGTTTATGCCTTGTACTCTTCGTGTTATACTTCTGACTGGAACGGATTTTGATTTTGGCTTCGCCTCAGATACACCTGTGCCCATATAACAAACCTGCTTTGCCCAACCCTGAGTTTGTGTTTGCTACCCTGTTTACGAACTGGATTACCTCTACTGGATTCTGATTTTGGATTGTGGACTCTGTACCTTTGGCATACTGCCTTGCTGGGGTTTCTACCCAAGAATTAATAAAGAACAAGTTTGCTGGATCTTCTGGTTCTCGCTTCTGGTTCCTGAACGCATCCTCACAATTCTGTTTTTATGCACATTTTAGACATTGTCCCAACTTGGAATTGGGGATTTCCTAATACCGCACCGAGGACGTCCCATGTCACCCCTCCCAGTCCTCTTGCCACCCCATGTAAAATTTTCTAGATCCGCCACTGTACAGTACGCACTTGGGCAAAGATGTTTAAGTCCCTACAAAACCAGAACAGAGGAAACAAAACGTTTTGAAGAGCACTGCACTGGTTTCTACAATTCACAAAACACGTCTGACTACAAAAGCAATGATGAAGATTGAAGCGCCCTGTAGAATGTTGGCCAGGAGGGGGCAGAATGATTGTAGCAGAATACTGCCAGGTTAGAGCGAAGAGGAAGTTGTTTTCGTGTGTGGCAGCCTGTTAAAGAAAAGTGAGCTGCAGTGGCTAATGTTAGATAATACCGGCCATTTCCACTAAACCTGAGAATGGGAACTACTGGCATCGCTGACGCGAACAAGTTTATGAAAGTTTTTTTGTAATTAAGCTTTATTATTGCTGCAACCTTTGCAAGATTTTTGCTCTCAAATGCACTTAGGTTTCATTTGGCAGCTAACTTGGGTAGCTAGCTAGTGATGTGTTCCTGCAGTACCGCCGTTGAAAATAAAAGTAACGTTTCCACACCACGTCGTTATCTTGTAATGGTGTAACACATGGCAGCCATGGTTTTTTTACCTCTCAGCCTGACAAGGGCACGAGGGGTATTGTCGTTCTTCCGGCTGGCGTCCGGGCGGGCGGGCGGCTGCCAATTTTGTCTGGGCTATTTCTATGTAACCAGTTGGGTTAGGAAGTTCATATTGCATATGCGGACTCCCCGTGGGGGGTTAGTGTGCGTTTTTGAGGTTTAGTCCCAGCACGACCTATGACCTTGCAGCAGTGACCTTTGGGGCTGAGGGGTATTGCCCGCTTCAGCGAGGCCCCCCCTTTTTTTTAAGTGCTGTTTTTAGATTTTTTTTATTTGGGAATTTTTCCTTTATTTGACAGTTATACAGTTTAGAGAAACAGAAAGGTTGGGGAGAAGAATGAGGGAAGACATGCAGCAAATGACCTGAGCTAGAATCGAACCTTGGTCGCTGCAGGAAGGACACAGCCTTTATGGTACGCGCTCTTAGACCGATGAGCCACCGAGGCGCCCAGCCATGTTTTTAAAAGAGTAATATATTTCAGTCACAAAACCATGGTCAGTCAATAACCCACACTGCACAATCACTTTGCTCCATCCATTGGTATCAATGTGCACTGCGCCATGTGCAGGCTATCAGCTATTTGACTGTCTAACTAGTTCCTGTAATTTGACAAAAAAATCTAAAATGTCTACGAAAGCAACGAAGTGTTGATTGTTGCTATATTTTTAATGCTGACCCCAGGAAGAATAGTCACTGCTGAGGCAGTGACTAATGGGGATCAAAAATAAAGAATAAAGAAGACACTCCCTTTGCCACAGTGTCAAAGGGATGATGTTATGTGAAACAATGCCACTAGATGGCAGTATTGACCTTTTTTTTTGTTAAGCCCAGTCTGGAGCTAGGTTTGGGCATTTCCTGGGCATGCCTAAGAGGGAACAGTCCCTGAGAGGAAAAAAAAAAAGTCTAGATGTGGGAGGGGGCTGCAAAATAGTATATAGGGAGAGAAATTGAGAGAGTAACGTAGTAGGAGCAATTGCAAGGAGAAGGATACATTTGACCAGACTGCCACTCTTTTCAAGACCTGTGAAGCTTTGCGTGGATTTTTGCCTGTGTTGGAGCATTTCCCTGTCCCAGGACATCACCAAGCAACCCCATCTCAAGGGACTGTAAATTTTTTTTTTCTTGTATATATCATTCTTGGTCAGTAGTATAAATTGTAGGTTAGTGTTGGTCTTTGTTGAATTAAATCTGTTATAGTTTTAAAATTTTTTGTGTCATCCCTTGCTGTCTTATACGTTGTAGCAAATTGGGGCCATAACAATAACATTATGACCCTGAGTTTATCGATGCCAAACTTCCTCAGATGGAGATAGATATGGTAGAGAGAGAGAAAGGAGAGACAGAAGCTCTCCGAGCTGAAGATGAGCCCATGACAGCAGCTAGAAGAGTCAATGAAAAGTAGTGGTGCATTTGTGTCAGATAATGGCAACGGAGAAGGAGAGCTACTGCTGCCACGAATGGGAACTAGCTACTGATGCAAGATCTCACAATATCAGACGAGGCCGGTGCACCTGTCTGTATTTGCGCATCACTCGCTATCAAGACTTGAATGCCGCTGTCTTGCTGACCTATTTCCACGTTCAAAAAATAAACTGGAAGTGTCCCAGGCCAGCAGGACCTCATGGACAGCTGTTAATAAGCGTAATGGCTGTCTGTTATAAGATAGTCATGGAATTCATAATTAATTGTGAGAGTATTATATTCTGATTGTCCGTCGCAATGACGGACAGGGGCATAAAAATTCCCTCATGATCAATTATTATCCATCATTGTCATTTTATTTTTCAAAATGATATTTGTTTATTTTTTAAAATAAAATAAACAATAATTTATAGATTGCACATTAGCTGATACCGACAGTGATTCATGTAGACACACATTTTGCACTGTGTTAAATACAGCACTGCGTGGATTTTCGAACTTACTGCTGTGTGAACTTTATAAAACATAGTAAATGATTTCTCCCCCTCGCACAGTAATAGTGTGCAAATGGACAATGCCTTCAGTTATTGCAGGGCTTTTCTAAACTTAACAACCGCAGTCTTGCTAAGCAGTCCTACCAAGCTGCTTATCAACTCGTTATGTCAACCAGGGCTTTCCTGACCTAGATATCTGCAAGTTCACATAACAGATAAGACTGTGTTTGTATAATATGACCAATCGTCTACTGGCAGCAGAGCAGCATAGTTTACAAATGAAGAGCAAATGATCATATTACAAAAATATGAGGAATACAGGATCATACCAGAAATGCCAAGTCTCACGCATTTGGTTTGAGTCTCTCGCCTCTTAGTGGCATTCATTTTTCATTGCCTTAGTCAGCGATTACTCAATCAACGCGAACTGAAGAAATTCACCCGCAGAATTCATTGTGCATTAAGTTAATCAGTTTCACATTGCATTACGGTGGATTTCCCCACAAGTGACACGGAAATTAATTATGACTCGGGAATTCACACGCTGTTTCTTTACTGAGGGATTGAAAGCAATGGAATGGCATAAAGACATTTCAAATGGTCTTATTTAATTTAAACAATTTAAACGATCATGAAACACATGTATTTTTTCCAATCCCTGTATAAAGAGAAGCACGAAAAGTTCGGAGTCACAATCACTTTCCATGGCGAGGTCCACCTTCACGCAAGTGAAACTGAAACTTCAATGCGCAATGATTTTAATTCCGGGGGCTCTAATTTCTCGGCGCAACGCAGGGTGGCTCAGCATGGCGTAGCTTGACGCAGCCCACGCAGTGGTATTTTCGTCCGGCACAGCCCGCGCAGTGGTATTTTAGTGAGGTGCAACACCGTGCGCAGCCTTTGGTAGGCAAACGTGCGCTGAGATGGGTGTGGCGGCATAGTAGGGGGAGGTGTCACATATTCATCAAGACGCAGTGACAATTTCATAGAATAAGTGTCCGCTGAAGTTGCCCAGAAAGCTTGCCAGCTCCAGCCTGGTTTACTTTCTGTCCAGTGGTAATTTGGCTGACCGGCGCACAGTGCGCACACGTCACCGAAACCTCACAGGCAGGTTTCCAGAATGTCAGGCACTTTTCAATGCAATAAATAATTACAGCAAGCACTACTTAATGTAACTATCTGACTCAGGACATAAATTAGAGTATCTATATCGATTGTCCTGATGTCAGATTAAAAGTGGTTGGCACGCGTAATGGAAACTCGACCAGGCTTAATCAATGCAGCTGAATCTGTGATGAAACTAACAACATCACATCTTTCCCAGCCAACCACAAACTGCCTATATATGTAAAGTTCGCATTCTATGCTCAGTAAAGCCGCTTGCACACTGTACGCGAAACAAATTTTTCGTAGACAGATTGCTTTGCTGCGTTGAACGCTGTGTCAACGTGTCCGACAGTCGGATGGTTTCAATATATCTCCGTGTTCAACAGTCGATTATTGTTTTGAATTTCTTCAAATTTACTAAACCTTTTAGATATTAAATGTGAATGTTTAAGCCAAAAAAAGAGGACGATTAGAACAGATTGATAACAAAATAAAGAATAAAAAAAGAAACATTTTAATAACAAATAGCATCCAATGAACACTGCAATTTATTTATTTGCGGGCCATCTTTTTTGGATGTTCTGTTTGTTGGGGGTATATTTTAACTCTTTTTTTCATCATAAATCTGTTCTCATATCAATACTTTTACTTTTTTTTTTTTTACAAATTACCACACAGAAGTAAACTAGGTTGGAGCTGGCGAGTTTTCTGCGCAACTTCAGTGGAGTTTTTTTCGATGAAATTGTCACTGCGTCTTGATGAATATGTGACCCTCCCACTACAACGCTGCCACACCCATCTCGGCGCACGTCCGTCTACCAAATTGCCAAAGTGGCTGCGCACGGTGTTGCGTCGCACAAAATTACCACTGCGCGGGCTGCTCGGGATGAAATTACCACTGCGTGGGCTGCGCCACGCCACCCTGCGCTGCGCCAGGAAATTAGAACCCAGTGATTAAACTGTAAGCTATGTTGTATCTCTGCCTATGTACAGGCAACATGATTACAGTTTCGAATGAATATTGTGAACCTGATGTTCACTGATGTTAAAATTAGAAATGGTGTACAGATAGTGGCTTTCCTGCAACAGGAGCAGCGTGCTAGATTTGATTTATTGAACTGGTTAGTACTCGTGATTGATCCAGTTAACGTAGCATATAAACTGCAACACAGAGCTAAAATCTGCAAGGATGTGTGCTATTCGTCGTTGTTCTCAAGATAGAAAATAAATATAAACTCAACTCCCCTCTCCAACTGCATGAAATTAATATAAATAAAACTGTCCTATCCTGTTACAAGTGCGCAGGACACTGCTCAATTGCCAAGGGCCACCGCGCAGGACACAGGATGCTGCGCAGGACAACATACAGGACACAGGATACTGTGCAGGACAGCACGCAGGACACCGCACAGGACACGGGAAACTGGGCAGAACAGCGCGCAGGACACAGGACAGTTTTGGCTCTTACTGCCTCTCAATCTATCTCTTGCATATCACGGATTTCGCTTACAACGGACAAAATGAGCTGGTCCAATTGAATCCATTTCATGTGTTATGGCCCCAATTTGTTCTGACATTTACGACAGCAACGGATGACAGACAAAATATTAAAACTCAAACAGATTTAATTAAACAAAGACCAACACTAACCTACAATTTAGACTACTGACCAAGATTGATAATATACAAGAAAAAAATATTTACAGTTACCTGAGATGGGGTTGCTTGGTGATATTCCGGGTGAGGAAAATGCTCCAACACAGGCAAAAATCCACAAAAAGCTTCACAGGTTTTGAAAAGAGTGACAGGTCTGGTCAAATGTATCCTTCTCCTTGCAATTTCACCTACTACTTTACCCTCTCAATTTTTCTCCTTATATACTCTTTTGCAGCCCCCTCCCACATTCCAGACTTTTTTCAATTCTCTGAGACTTCCCCTCTCAGACATGCCCAGGACATGCCCAAAACCTAAGCTCTAGACTGGGCTTAAAAAAAAAGAAGGTCAATACTGCCATCTAGTGGCATTGTTTCACATAACATCATCCCTTTGACACTGTGGCAAAGGGAGTGTCTTCTTTATTCTCTATTTTTGATCCCCATTAGTCACTGCCTCAGCAGTGACTATTCTTCCTGGGGTCAGCATTAAAAATATAGCAACAATCAACACTTTGTTGCATTTTTTGTGGCATTTTTTCACATTACATATGCGAGTTTTACTGTATTTGGTATTTCATTTCTGTTAACTGGAACTAAGCCCTGGGTAAAAGAGGCTTATCTATTTACTTTGTCTCCATACGGTTTCTATCGTGACTGCTGCTCAGGGCTTCTAAGGTTAATAGTTGTGGTTCATCTCGGCAATAATAGTTTTATTTGTTATCTAGGGTGAGCTAGGTAAATAGGTAGGGGGTGCAATATGTGGCCAAAACTATATCACGGTTTCAGAATGCATCGATAACACCCCTTAAATCAAAATGGTCATTAGGTCTACTCAGTATCTTTTGCAAATAAGCAAATTTGAATAAGAGACAGTTTGAATTAAGCTGGCTTTATTGGGGGAGGTTACCACAGAGTTTTAAACCTCTGGCAGTAAATCATTGAAGGTCCAAGGTATGAGATGATAAAGTGTTGATCAGTTTTGTAATTTTTGTCTATTTTTGTCATTAATGGTAGCCTGATTAAAATGGAGCCAACAGTCAGAAGGGAAACTTTTGTAAGGAAATAAATAAAATGTAAAACAGTAATTAATTCATTCAGTTTTATTTTATATCATGTAAATTTTGTAAGCTAACCCAAGAGGTTTGTCTCCAAATTTGGAAAGTGGTACTTTGCATTTACACCCTCATCCACACCCATCCTAGAAGTGTTGCTTATCTGAACTGGAGCGCAAGCATGTCTGAATAGTGTCTTTGCATGAATATCAATTTTAGGTTTTTTGGGCACACTTAACAATAAAGGTACAAATCATATTTTTTTTGTAATGTTGAACTAATGCATGAGGAAGAAGCAGTATAGATATTGGATGGAGTATATGGTTACAGAGTTTTTTAGTAACATTACTTTTTTAATTTTAGAAAACTGTTAACTTGTGGTTAACAAAAGACAAATAATGATATAATAATTCTATACGGTATAATGGCCAAATGACACATTTAATAATTCTGTGAGCTTAGTTATGGATGTTTGGATCTGAAAGAAAATTATGGGTGGGTCCTGGAATGAGAACAGACTAAACTTGAGTCAATCAAGTTTGAAATGCATCCATATTTGATACGTTTTATAAACAGGAAACCATTTTTGTACCAGAACCATATTATCTTTGTTATTACAAGGCACTTAAATTTAGACATACTGTATTCTTGGAATTATCCTTACTATCAGTATGCCTTTGCCTAGCCAATGCATTTCCCTCCCACTCTCTTAATCCTGGGATTTGTTATGCCGTTGAAAATCACAGATCGATGGGGAATAAAATCTGCTGTATTTAAATGCCATACACTGGATTTTTTGATCTCAGAAGTAGAGTGGGATGGCGCTGCAGACCATTCTCCTTGCACAGTCAGTCCTATGGGCTGCGGCACAGACCCCAACATGCAGAATACTGAGGGAAGCTAAACCCAACTTTTATAAACATGCAGACATCAACATCGGTGGAATATTCTCTATGCGCCGAAGTCCCTCGGACCAAACCATCAAATTTGATGCCAAACCAGAAGCTCTCAGGTGCTCTCGGTGAGATTAGCTTGTAAAAATTGTTTAGTAGGGTGATAATTTGATGATAATATTCTGTCATTTGTGCAATCCAAAGCATCCTGTCAGAACTGTGAAAAAAAAATGGAAGCTACTGAATTAATTCAACATTTATTAACATGCCGCAAAACACTGAGAAGAATGAGGTCAAAACGTCATCATTAAATATTATTGTTATGATTAAAATAATTAGTAATGTAATCAACAACATTTTTCATTTATAGAGTTAACTTCAGAGAATTCCGTGTGGCACAAACTATGATCTTCGCCATTGAAGAAATAAACAACAGAACTGACATCCTTCCTGGTGTATCTCTTGGATATAAAATATATGACACCTGTCTCTCTGCTGCACTCACTATGAGATCAGCTATGGCTCTGATGAACGGTCATGAGGAAATCCTGACCGACAGCTCTTGTTCAGCACCTTTAGTAGTACCAGCCATCATTGGGGCATCCACTTCCACGAATGCCATTGCAATTGCAGCAACCGTTGGGTTATTTCAGATTCCAGTAGTAAGTTTTTCACAGATATGTAATTGAAATAACAATAATTCTGTCAAATATTTTGGGGACCCCAAAAACCCTAAAGGGATGTTTTGCTGTGGGACAGTAATGGTAGATAAAATTGATTATGGAAAGTACGAGAAAATAAATCCCACTGTGGTTCTCCAATATATGTTTCCAATCTGCTCATATAAATTGGTCATGTCAGCTCGAAAAAACACAATTATAAAAGATTTGAACTCTTGTGCATATACAGCTTTGGGAAACAGTGATGACAGATCTCTCCCCGCATTAAGAGTAATGGGGTCATCTGCATGTCATAACCTGTAAACACCAATGTTTTTTCTGTACCAGTTGAATCATTTACACCAGGGGTCCCCAATCTTTCCCAGAAAGGGCCGGTGTGGGTGCAGGCTTTCATTGCTACCAAGCGATTACGCACCTGATACTACTATTCAACCTTTGGACTCTTTGCTAATAAGCTTGATTAGTAGCATCAGGTGTGTAGCTGTTTAGATGCAAGGAAAGCCTGCACCCACACCGGCCCTTTCTGGGAAAGATTGGGGACCCCTGATTTACACTATAATCACAGTCTTGAAAAAGATGTTTTACTCTTTTACTGTAAAACCAAGAGCCATTAATTTATATTTGAATATGAAAATAGCAAAAGAAGCAGTATTTTTCACTTTTGTTCAAATGTTTTCTATTGCATGAACATAATGGCAAAATCAGAGATAGAAAATATTACATTTTTTGTTAAATTTATTGGGGAATTGTCAAAAGTCCTCTGAAATTTCACAGTTATCTTGATGAGCAAGCATAGAGAGAACAAATCAATAGACCCGAATAGAGTATTAATAATCACTGAACCTGCTATTAGATACACCGAACACTGTATAATGATGGAGACAGTGAACTTGTTCAAACTGAAAATTTCTTGTCAGATTTTAATTTTAATCTGATAATTTAAATCAAAAACTTCCCATTTTTTTGAAATAAGAAGCAATTATTCAACCCTTTATTATTATTTGTCAAAAAAACTTGTCTGCAGCATAATTATAAATGCATTAGTGGCTATTACTTTTACATAACTTTTATTGTGAATTAGCTGCTGTTATATTTTCATAATGTTTGTTTTCATCACAAAGAAATAGCAGCAAGTTTTGTACAATGTGTATTCTCCCAAGTATTTCAAGGGACCATCAAGCCTGAACAAGAGGCTTTCCAGGTATTTCCAAATAAGCTGGTGTGTTCACCTCCTTTCTTAGTCTGGGAACAATTGAAAATGTATTATTGACAGAAAATCCAAAGCAAAAGAAAAAATGATATAATTTTGATATAAAAAATTAAAAAATGATATAACATTTTGCGCTTTTGACAGAGCTGAATTTCAGTTTAATCACAGATGTGCTTGCACTCAGAAATGAGCACTGGAATACATACAAACACGTGCCTAAAGAAGCACACACAGAATAGTGTGCCTCATAATCTTTGCAAACTCCAAAGTATTTAAGTATTTATATTTTAAAAGTTTTCACCTTTGTGTGTTATCAGATCAGTCACTTTTCGACATGTGCATGCTTAAGCAACAGAAAAGAATTTCCCACATTCTTCCGAACCATTCCAAGTGACTTTTACCAGAGCACAGCACTGGCAAAGATGGTGAAGCACTTTGGTTGGACCTGGATAGGAGCCGTGAGAACTGATAGTGACTATGGCAACAATGGGATGGCCACATTTTTAGAAACTGCTCATAAAGAAGGCATCTGTGTTGAGTATTCTGAGAAGTTTCACTGGAGCGAACCAAAGAAATTACCAAAGGTTGTAGATGTTATCAAAAAAGGTACTGCAAAGGTAATTGTTGCATTCCTTGGTCAGGATGACATGAAAAATCTCTTGGAGCAGCTTATACTTCAGAATGTTACTGGCCTCCAAATGGTGGGAAGTGAAGGCTGGATAACGGCAAACAGCGTAGTGACTCCAACAAGTTTCAAAATACTGGGAGGATCTCTTGGCTTTGCTGTTACTCAGGGAGAAATACATGGCCTCAAAGAATTTCTACTTAAACTTCACCCATCACAAAATCTAGGGAACACTGTTATTATGGACTTTTGGGAAGATGCATTTCAATGTTCCCTTAAAAATGAAAGCACTCGACTAAATAACCCCTGTACCGGATCTGAGAACTTGACTGAACTGAAAAATGACTACACAGATGTATCAGAGCTGAGAATCTCCAACAATGTTTACAAAGCAGTGTATGCAGTTGCTCATTCTTTACATGGCCTGCTGGAATGTGCACCATTTCAAGGCTGTGAAAAGAAAGTGACCCCTGAGCCCCGGAAGGTAATTCAATATGTCTTTTTTCCGTAACAAATGAAATCTTCATTTGGAATCAGTCCAATTAAGTACTTAAATAAGCAGAAATATTTGTTCCTCTGCAGGTGCTTGAGGCTCTGAAGAAAGTAACTTTCACATTAGAAACTGGAGAGAAAGTATCCTTTGACCATTATGGAGACCCAGTCGCCAGATATGATGTGGTGAACTGGCAGCTAAGTCCCGATGGTGCAGTTGAATTTCGAGTCATTGGTCATTATGATGCCTCTTTACCATCTGGTCAGCAGTTTGTGATGAGTCCACACAGTATAGTTTGGGCAGGTGGGCAAAGGCAGGTAAGTGTTCATTCACTTGTTCATGTAAAAGGTTGGTCTGATTCTGAGGGGCCGTATAGGCCATAATTCAAACTTCCCTCTCATACACACTACTGAAAATGAAACCTCACACACTCATTACTGAAAACCTCTCACATACCCCACTGAAAACCTTTCACACATACTATTGAAAACAGGGCCGGCCCTAGGCATAGGCGACATAGGCGGTCGCCTAGGGCGCCATCTGCTGGAGGGCGCACTGCCGGCGCCCTCCTCCTCTGGAAATTTTTAAAAATAAAAATCATTAAATGTCTTGTGACGCCCACTTGCGCCCCATTTACGTTTTTGTCATAACAAAATAACTAGGGCTGTCAAAATTAACGCGTTAATGCGGATTAATCCATCATCATCACTATTAATCAGATTAAAAATTTTAACGCAATTAATCCATTTGCAGCGCAGAATTACTCAAAGTCCCTGAAACGTGAAAATGGATTAATCGCGTTAAAATTTTTATAATCCGCATTAACGCGTTAATTTTGACAGCTCTAAAAATAGCAAATAAAATAAAATAAACTAAAGTGACTATGTTTGTCACTTGGCCATTTACGTCACGTGACGTGAGGGCGCATCTTAAGTTAGCGAACGAGCGATCAGTAAGAAGAGGACAAGTGGTTATATGGCGTTCCATGTTCGTCTTTCATGACATCTGCCTGAGCCTTGATTAATTACGGGAATAAAGCTTTTGTTTTACATCCAATCAACGGAAGGAGCCATACGCCCTTTCTGAGTGTACAGAAGTTAAATGCATTAGATACTTTTCGTCAATAATAAAACCGTTCTGTTTTTAAACGGCACAGTGTAATAATTCTCGCCGTTCAATCATTGAACAGTAACCTTCTTGGTAAAACATATTTATACGACAGTGGGCTCCTTCTTGTTACACGTCTGTGAAGTTCCAGATAAATATTCATGAGAAAAGATTTTTACTTGAAATATTGAAAGCACTGAAAGATTCTTGTTGTTATGGCACTATTGTTGTTGTGTATTTATTACTCGAAAACCATGTTTCTTGCATTTTTTACTTACTTTACTTGTGACAGTTTTGATGTTGAAGTATTTATTACTTTAAATCCATTATTTATGTATATTTTTCAAGTTTCAGATTTATACCATCTATTTCGTTGTATTTCCTTTTATTTCATTTTATTAATGTTATACATTACCATATGTTTCCGTAAAGATTAAACAGTTGTGATGTTTTACCCAGCCATGGGGGGGGAGCGGCATTGAGCAAATTCGCCTAGGGCGCCAAAAAGGCTAGGGCCGGCCCTGATTGAAAACCTTGCACACACACAACTTAAAAAAGGACCTCTCACACTCATGACTAAAAACCTCTCACGTACACTACAGAAAACCTCTCACACATACTACTGAAACCCCCCCCCCACATAAGACTGAAAATTAAGCCTCTCACATACACAACTGAAAACCTCTCACACTACTGAAAACCTCTCACATACACTACTGAAAGCCTCTCACACAACTGAAAAACTTTCAAATACACTCCTGAAAACCTCTCATACACTACTGAAATCATCTCACACATAATACTACTGAGGTAAATACACGACTGAAATCTGGAGATAGGTCTGGCCGCCAATCTCAGGCCTGCAGTTTTTTATTTCATGTTTCAGTATATTATTGTTAATTATCATTTGTTATTATCTAGATTGTCTTATCATTCCAGAGAACTAAATTAATTTAAAAAATTTCTGTATGTGTCATTTTGTTATTTTATCAATGGATTTATGATTTCCATCATAATTTTTTATTCCTTATAATTTAGAAGGGCTTGGAAGATTAGACTATGTATAATAAGTTTGAACATTCATTCACCGTTTCAAGAAAAAGTACATGCAGCCTTCCACTTTATCTGCAGAAATAAATAAATTGCTACCACAGAGGAAGCCGTTGCTCTCAAAAAAAAATGAATTAATTGATGAATTAATTAATCAAACAAATAAATTGCTCCCCATCTCAAGTTTCCCTAAACCAACTAGGATATGTCATGGTTTAGTCCCGTCGGATACAACCTGCAATCCGGCGGGCACTGGGACCATGGACCCAAAAGCTGGAAAAGGGACCCACACACCCAGGCTAAGTAAAAAATAGAAATACTTTTAATTTTCAAGTAAAAAAACAATAAACAATACTACCAAACATCCGGAGAGCAGCAGCACAACACAACAGGGCTAAAAATCAGAATGCTGCAGCAATGAATTATGGCACAGCCAATCCTTAAATAACCCGCCCTCACCTCCACCTCAACGAGCCACAATTGTAGCTCGCTGAAGAGGAGGTGAGGAATGCAGCAGGGGAGGGACTGCAAGGGAAAACCCTTAAAGGATGTCCCACAGCACTGTTGGAACTATTGGATCAGTGCTTGGTGTATGAGGAAAAATATTGCATACCAATATCAAAAGAGCAGAGGCTTCCACCTCCAACCTTTTTTGCAACTGTATGTCAACACATTATTTTACGAGTGCCATTGCTTAAAATCAAATGATTTCCTTCTTTAATTTGAGATTTTATAAATTTTATACTCATATTGTCCACCATTTGGATAGTTCAAGCACTCCCCTGGTGATTACAGGTTTGCAGGTTTTAAGTAGTGAGTGAGAGAGATGATTTCAGTAGTGTGTCTTAGAGGTTTTCAGTATGAAAGCTTTTCAGTAGTGTCTGTGAGAGGTGATCAGTAGTGCGTGTAAGAGGTTTTCAGTCATATGTGTGAGAGGATTTCAGTAGTGTATGTGAGAGGTTTTCAGTCCATGAGCAAGACCAGACCAAAATCATGACAACTTTTGGATGGTATAATGATGGAACCCCTTGCGCTTCAGCCCCTCAGTCAGTGGAGGTTGGTGCTTGTAGAAAGGACAGTAAATCCAAGTAAAAAGAAGAAGGAAGGAAGAGCAAGACTCAGTGCGTCAAAACGTCAGTCCTGGCACCTGGCAATAAATTTATGATGGTGATTTGAGTGCTCCAGGTTCTTCTCTCTACTTGGATCTTCTTGATGGTAGTCTTATTAAGTAAATGACATTTGGACCAGTTTTGACATTGTTTGAGGAAGAACAACTTCCGATTTCATGACAATAAGAGACTTTTTTTTTTAAAGTCTGGGCATGGTCCACATGTCCACCGAATTCAAGTAGGTTAAATGGGCTGTGTGGCCTGTTTTGTTGAAATTTTCTAGGGGATGCCATGGAGCTATATTGCCACAGCCATGTGCAAAGCCTGTACTGTGGAAAAATATATGCCAGGCTTAATGCGTGTGCAAAATTTTGTGAGTTTTCAAACATGTTAAATGCAGCTATTGATTTCGGGGCGCTGTAGAGCCAGTGTGTCACGCCCAGTCTCAATTGGGATATCAAATCGATGAGTATCACATTTAAAACTAGTGTAGAAAGTTTCGCAAGTTTTCGAGCATGCTCAAGGCCCTCAAAAGTATGTTCAAAAAATGAGTAAATACGCAGGAAATGGCTCATTGCTCACTTCCTGCTTGACGTAAAAATATTTAAAAAATCATCCAAAAAAACCTCATTATGAACCCTATCAGCCCACCGCTTTTCACGAAAATCTGAGTATCCTGATGCCAAATTGGCTATGTGGTTGGTGGCATGATGTGGCACACCTCAAGTGAATTGATATGCAGATTTTGTCAGTACACAAATATATGCTAAATATATAAATATGCTAAATTTGGTGGAGACTGAATGATGTATGTGCAAATTGTAGCAAACATTGTGTTTCAAAGCGAGACATCCATGCTGTCACGGCCACGCCCATCGACGATTTCAGTAACTTTTGATTGCACAAGAATTTACATGACCCTGACCAAATTTGAAGTTGTTTGGAGAAAAGCTGTAGGAGGAGTTCGCTCAAATACAAACGCCTCCATATATTACTGATTTTTAGAAAAATTCAAGGCGGGTTCCTTGTTGGATTTGGAGTCATGCTACAGTGACTTTTTTGTAGATTATAGTATGATGCATCATTCATCAAAGGTTTTGTGACTGTAGATTGCACGTATTCCTGGCAATTTTTCATTGAATATTGAAATTCTAGGTGGCGCTACGGAGCCATTTCGACCTGCTTATTCAAATAAGCAATGAAATATCACATATTTTACTAGGCCTGATGCATGTGTCAATTTTTATGACTTTTAGTCCATGGAAAGGCCTGAAAAATGTTATTTTCATTTGCTAAGAATAATAATTTTGATTATAATGATAAATCAAAGCTGCAAGCAGCAATGAATGGACCCTCGCACTCTTGTGCACATTGGGGGTGATGGCGAGATCTTGACGGGTGCAGCTGTGTTTTCAAAACAATTGGACAGCAGCAACCTGGTTAAAAAAGGTGTGAGGGCTGCTTTGTTGAAATTTTCCAGGGGGGGGCTGGTGCCCGCCAATGGTTGCTATGCCAATGACGAGATATCGTCATATAGACGTGTTAAGGGTGAGACTCTTATCAAACGTGAAGTTTGGGGCAGATTGGACAATGCAAGCTGAAGTTACAAACTACTTCCTGTTTAGTGGCGAGTTGCCTAAGTTTGAGGCCCTGTGATGGCCACAGTAATTGATGAAAACTCACAATTTTAATTACTTTTGATTGTACAAGGCTTTTCATGAAGTCATTTGGATAAAAACTGTAGGGGGAGTTCATTCATTTACGAGCCCTGGAAATGGGGAAAAATGCAGCAAAATTGCACTGTGAATTAAAAATTGCTGATTTTCTGTTTTGAGTATGGGCCCAAGAGGCTTTTTTGCAGGTCCTGGAGGGTAACATATGCCTAACCAAGTTTCATACCCATCGGTCAAACCAGATTTGGGGGCTGCATCATCAAAAATTTGTAGGTGGCGCTACTGAGTAATTTTTTGGCAAGTTTTCATGAGACCCTTAAAATATCAAATTTTACGCCAGTTCTGATGATTTTGCATAGTTTCATGAGTTTTGGGAATGATAAGTCCCTCCCAAAGGCAATTTATTTCAGGTAAGAAAAATAAGTAGAGGCACTCGTAAAGTGCAAACCTCTGCCAAGGCAGCATAATCCAAATATGCATGAGTGGGAGCAAAGTTGAGTTATCGTATGTGATAGGATTTCAAGACGGCTGCCGTGGCAGCCATCGGTGCTCGGGCCCTAATTAGAAAAGAGTGCAGTTCCAAAGGAAACTGCGTGGGCAAGCTGGAAGCAGCCAATAATGTGAAGAACAAGTTGTTGAAAATGTAAGGTTTTAGCTGCTAAAAATGAGTTTAAAGCTTCTGAAAATGAAAATAATTTATGACAGTTGTATATTTTGTCCTTTAACTGTGATATAAGAAAACAAAACAAAAAAAAAAAAGAGAAAAATCTCCACACTTCAAAAGGTATGAAAATGCCAGAGGGAAATACTAGTTAAAGTGGTTTTGTACATAAAAGAAAGTAAGGGGTTGAAAACTTTAAGTAGTACTGTATTGACGCTTTGCAAGATTCAAATGCGAAAGCTATGCCTGTAATGGAGATCATTGTGGCAGATAAAACAAATGCCATTTAGACAGTGGACTATTTAAACTTGCCAGCTGCTTGACTGTACATAATAAAGGTAAACATAAATAGTAATATTTTATGTTGCATGAATAATTAGAAAGAAACAAAATTATTCTGAATATTTTGCAGGAGCAAAGAACCCCATATGTGCCATTACCACCATCCAATATACCAACATATTGGAGTATAAACAGCAGAAATTCAGGAGGAGGGATTAACCAAATTGCTGGCGCTGGTCACACGCACCTACTGGACTTCAGCCTGACTTGAATCCTAGTTGCACGATCAAGGCATAATTTTAAAACTACTGCACCAGCTGGTAGTAAACAATATTCACAAAGACCAGGTGTAAATTCAACTCCCATCTAACGGGAGGCGTAAAGTTTCCAAGGGAAACCACTTATTAAGGAAAACCTCCCCAAGATGCAACAATACCACACATCAAACCAATTTTATATTTCTTCAAGATAAAATAATGCCGTCTCCTACTGAAATGTTGACATAAAAATACGCTGTGTAATTAAGAAAAACAACTTCATTCTCACAAACTTTTTTTTTTCTCAAAAAATTGCATCTATATATTTACACATATAGTTTAAGATGATGGAAATTATTCAAGCGCAACAAAAAGCGCAATAAAAAAAAACACACTAACAAGGCTAGGCTATATCTTTTCTGATTTTTCCAACTAGTTCATTAATTTTTCAGCCAATAAAAAGCCAGAAACTTCTTTTAAAATCAAAAGCATATTAATAGGTTAATAGCAACAGAATCATCAAGCCCAATAAATATTCTGAGCAATGTCATTAACAGCCATATAAATTATTAAATCACTTTATTTGAGGTAACGTGAGCTTATCCTGTCATAAATTGACTGAATTTAACAGTTCAATTACAGCATTATACCCTTGTTATTTTAACTGTATGTAGAGTCCTGCGCGCACTTAACCGTGGTTTACAGTTGACATACATGTAACATCGGTTATAAACTGATTGTTAAATTACAGTTAAAATAACTGGCAAAAAAGGTGCCAGTTTATAAGAGTGTAGCTAGGTCAGATGATCAGAGCAACAACCAGCTGCACTGTAAATTGGGGTTTTTCAGTTAAAATTTCTGTAAAGTGATCGGTCCCACGTGTTCCAAGAGTCAAGCGATAATGTAATAAATAAATAAATAAATAAATAATTATAACGTTAGATGGCGGCATTGATCCATTATAGAAAGTGAAACGACTACAGGCTACTGCTTACTCCAGCCTTTAATTGGCTATTTTCAAATGCACGAAAAAGAATTGTAAAGCGACGAACAAAAAGCAACTGGGGACAATACTTTCAATTTGCTCTTTATTTGCTCTGTTTTGATACCAATAATTTGCCTGTTTTAGATATTATTGTAAATATATTTAGCAAACAGTTGATGGTCTATACTAGAAGAGGAGGTCAAGCAATTTTTTTTTCTGCTTTGCAACTTTTACTGTATCGTGTTCTCATGGAGGTGCCTTGCAAAAAAAAAAACCCATCTTTGCTGCGGTCAGTGTGCTGTCTTGGAGCTGGTTTGAGCAACTGTAGCAACTGCAATACCGAAAATTCTTTCACTGGGTTTGACTTTCAGTTGTATCAATCTTAATCCAAACAATAATAATGCTGTAAAAGTCCAGCAGAGGACAGAATCATACCCCAAATGATCTGTATCCATTTCGCTGACTCACTCAGCCCTTTGAGCTTATGGCTGAAGCATTTGGTCCAACAGTGATTTTAGCTAAGGCGTTTCTTACATACTCATACTTCTACTTCAAAGATAGTAATTCCAATCTAAGAAATTGAAGTACTACATTAAAGAGGAGAGCCTGCTGAGCAAAGTTTGTCAAAACGGTGTGTGCAGTACCAAAAGTGTGGGAATGAGAGCAAGTTAGAAAAATGAGCATTTCAGCTTCATAACCTGAATTTTCTTGTCTTATTTAACATTGGAGTTAATGGAGTTTCACTGAGCAGTCCCGTCGCTTTTTCGGCTCATACAGCCAAAACCGTCTGTCTAGTTGCTTCCCTAGTTACATTTTCGTGACCAGCACAACTTTTGCTCCCACATGGATATAAAAATATTTATGTGGCATGAACACTGTAGGAGTTTAAGAGAAGACTTCTTGACGGTTTTGCAGCTGTTCGCCACTCTAACCGCGATGTCACCGCTCTTAAGTTCCCAGAATCTATTGAAAAAATATTTTAAAAAATCATAGTTACAAAAGTGTTGAAAGGGGAAGAAATTTTCCAAGCTTAGCTTAACATTTTCCAGTTTGAATAACGTTTCTTGCTAAAAGTATGACAGAGTAAAAATTGCTGAAAATAACAAAATTTAGAAAAATCTATTTCATTGTTTCCTATGAGACAAAAATATTGAAATAAAAATGACTTACTCAAAAAGTATGAAAGACATCAAGAAGATGAATACAAGCAACATAAAATAGAAAAAGCTGAATTTTTTAAAGTTTGAAAGAAGTTTCTAGGTTAAAGTATGCAGGAGTAGTTAGTAGTAGTTCAATATATTTTATATATTGAAATAAAAATGAATTACTCAAAAAGTATGAAAGACATCAAGAAGATGAATACAAGCAACATAAAATAGAAAAAGCTGAATTTTTTAAAGTTTGAAAGAAGTTTCTAGGTTAAAGTATGCAGGAGTAGTTAGTCAGGTTTAAAATCGGAGAATAAAGAAAAAGGAATGAAAGAAAGAAAGAAAGAAAGAAAGAAAGAAAGAAAGAAAGAAAGTGTGGGAAGACCACGAACACGTCACGAACAGCTCAATGTTTGTTATTACTGAAGGGCTTGGCACATGCATGTTGTGCACGTCAGGATTACAATATCTCGTGCTTTTCTTTATTTCCTCTCGTGCCTCACTGGAAAAGCAATAAAAATCGATCGATTCCTCAATTTGCCGCAAATACAGTACATACCTCACCTGTGCATTTTTAATGGCACTGAGTATTATTATATATAAATTATTAAATCAATTTATTTTAGGTAACGTTTTAGCTTAGGTAGGAAAGATGACCAGAACAACGAGTAGCACTGTAAATTTGGGTGTCATTATTTATCAATAGAAACTTCTGTAAAGTGATTGGTCTCGTGTTTCAGCAAGAGTCAAGCAATAATTAAAAAAATAGGCGTGCAATGCACAGCATACCCCTCAGCCCGATGTCAAAGTTTTTGGAGACGCCCGCCCGCCCGACTGCCCGCCCAACCGCACGAAGGATAGCAATGCCCCGTCAGCTTTTAGGGCTGAGGGGTAAAAAGTAGGCCAAATAATAATAATAAATTACTTTTGTATTATTATTTAGCAAGTAATGTTAGATGGCGGCATTGATACATTTATGGAAAGCTGAAGCACTAGGTGTTCCTATGCTGTTATCAATGGATTGCAGTCATCAGTTAAATTAACAAACTGTCTCCTTGTTATTTTAACTGTAAGCTGAGTCCTGCACGCATGTAACTGTGGTTTACAGTTAACATTTTCAGAACCTCTGTTATGAACAGATCGTAAAATTACAGTAAAAATAACTGGGAAAAAAGATGCAAGTTTATAACAGTGTGCTTACTCCAGCCTTAAAGCCAGCTATTTTCAAACTCAGGAAAAAGTTATATCAAGCGATGAACCACAGCAACTGGGGACATCACGTCTCCCCACAACTGTTAGACGCGAGTCCATCATCTTGAGTTTGCCCGGAGACACCGCCTCGCCGCATGCCCACTCAGACTTACCGTAAATATAGCCCCAAATCACCGTTTAACGCGCCTCAGATATAGCCACTGCCTATTTAATAATCCAATTGCATATTATACTGCACTAAAGTTTTAAATAGTAGCACAAGTTGATCAAACTGTATAGTCTAAAATATAAAGTTTTGCAGAAATTATTTCCGGCAGCATCACCCCCGCCAAAGCAAATCAATATTTTATGTAGGCTAATTTTCCTCTGGCATTCATATATGGAAATAAATCGCCAACAAGCTGTGCCATTATCTGCATGTACGGACTAATGTGAACACGATTGCCCCAAACCCCCTCGTGGCTCAGTTATGATTAAACAAACACCCAGCTAATGGGCTATCGCCCAGCTACCGCAAACGCGGTAGGCGGTGGGAGGTCTTCTTTTGTTTTTGTGCGCGTCAAGACGCCAGTTTTGCCACACTGCTCACGACAAGATTTCCCAGTCCTACCGACAGCCTGACGCACAATCCAAAACTCGACCATATTCTGCAAGGAAAAGCTGGTCCTTCCAACGCAATGAGTAAAACATTAGCACGGGCAATTTCTGAAAAAGCCGTTTAGCCTGAAGCTTTCGCCCCTTCATCATACACCAGCGCAGAAGCTGTTCGTTTCTCCACGCTAACAACACACCACAGCTATGGACATGAACCAGCAGGTCCTAATACACACCAAAGCAGTCCATAAGTTGTTGGTCTACTTTTAGCTGCTCCTCACAATCCATGTTTCCCTCTAAACTCAGACCCACCGGACTACGGTCTCCGGTCTACATTTGGGCATGTCGACCCGTTCTACAAATGTGTCTATATGGGGTGGATTCTAGCTTCCTCTGCATCCTAGCTACAGAGTAGAAAAACTGCTGTACTCACCACTGTT
Organism: Gymnothorax reevesii; assembly: GCA_029721435.1. Taxonomy (NCBI): domain Eukaryota; kingdom Metazoa; phylum Chordata; class Actinopteri; order Anguilliformes; family Muraenidae; genus Gymnothorax; species Gymnothorax reevesii. The sequence continues at coordinate 140,496,507 of CM056574.1, forward strand.
GCCGATTTGTGCTTCAGCTGCCAGAATTTCGCACTGCGTGCTCCACTTTCGTCATTGTGTTTTTTGAGAACAAGTTAATTTCATTAGATCTATACTGTACCGTGTTAGATTGCAGAATATGCCGGTCACCAGCATAAATTTATTGCCAGGTGCCAGGACTGACGTTTTGACACACTGAGTCTTCCTCTTCTGGCATATGCCGGTCTTCCTTCGGGAGACGCGTCAGTTTCACTCTGAAGAGCCGGACCAGGAAAACTGTGTTCTGCTGCCTCGTCCCACCTTGATCCGGCCTCCACAGAGCTGGCCAATCAGAAGAAAGTGGGCACACGGGGACTGGGGGCCATAGCGGAACAGTCATCCCAATGAGGCGTTTCAGGCAGAGACGACCATGGACTACAAATGGGGTTTTTTGAGGATGGCAGCATGAGCAAAATAAGTACCCTTTTTTTACTTTGCTCGATCAGGAGTACTCTAGGGGAGTCAAATACCAAAATATAAACTTGGAAAAATAGCATAATAGTTCACCGTTAACTTCAGATTTTAGGCAGCAGTTTATCTTTTTTCCATTTACGCTTGGCCCTCCTACACTCAGCACTCAGCTAAGATTATCTTTTACTTTTTGGCTGCATTTTTTTTAACAGGGTCTACGGTGACAAGAGTGTTGAGACATGTAGAGTAGAATGAGAAGGTAAGGTTGTCTGGATTTTGGAGAGAGAGGAGAGATTGGCGATCATAAATCCGCAGAGAAATCACTTAATCAGTGATAACTGACAGAAGTATAACAAACACGCTAGCCGAGAGTAGCAGCAGCGAACGGCAAGCCTTGAACACTGGCGCCATCATGCCACGTCAGTCGGAGGTGAGGATTGAGGATCTCATCCCTGTCCCGTACCCCTGTCATCGTCCCTCTCCCCATGACATGCAGGTTCGTTCTGCCGTTCCTGCTTATTCCTCCCCAGACCATAATTGATCCGCCACCATAACAGTCGTGTTCGTTGATGTAGGCATCATTAAATCGCTCACGTTGTCTTCGCCACACTCATTGCCTCCTGTCAGTAAAGTCCAAGCAATATTGGGACTCATCAGTAAAGAGAACTGGAGCGCAATCGTTGTATGTCCATGTGAAATGATCGTGAGCCTAATCCAAACGGTCACGCCTATGACGCACGGTCAGTGGGATTCGAACACATGGCCTTCTTGAGTTGAGGCCAGCAGTATGAAGACGAATCCGTATTGTCTGAGTGGATACCCTGACTCCCGAGGCATTATGAAGGTCATTTCGTAGGGTGGTGGCTGTCCAGAAAGGATGACGTCGTGCCTGAAGTGTGAGAAAGTGGTCTTGTTGTTGAGTAGTCGATCTCTGACGACCACCCCCATGATGGTGTGCTGCTGTACCAAACGTTTGATGCCGGTTCCACGCTCTGTTCACAACGCTTTGGCTGACGTTAAGTGCATTAGCAACGTGACGTTGTGAGAAGCCAGAGTCAAGCACTCCGATGCATCTTCCCAATTGCTCTGAAGTGAATCGATGTCTAAGACGTTCAGGAGACATTGTTATTGCTAAATGTAATGCAAAAAATTTGGGAACTTCCAAATTTTCACCAACAAGCAACACACACGCCCAATTGAAATGGTGAAATGTTAGTCAAAGCCAAAATGTGAGGCTGCACGCTCATTTAATGTCAAGAAATGCAAGTGCAAATGTGTTTTGTGTCTGACTGCATGTCATTTATCCTATATATTGTTCATCAGTGGCAGTTACCATGTCATTTCACAAAAAATTCCTATGATCCCTATCAAATAATGATAGTACAGTAGTATACATTCATGTGCATTATACTTACGAAGGTACAGGTGACCTATAGCGATAAAAGGGTTAATTACAGCTTTGATATAGGAGGTCCCATGATTTTCCTCCTTCCTGTCCACACTCTTGGATTTCCCCTAATTTATTTAATTATTTATTTAACTTTTGTTTAACCAGGGAAGTCCCATTGAGATCGAAATCTCTTTTTCAAGGGAGCCCTGCCAATTAGATCAGGGGATGATTAGGTGGCAGGTTAAAAGAGCCACCTGAGTTTAGGAGGGGAAACCCCCTCCTCTTATCAAAGAGTGTCAAAGGATCTTTAATGACCACAGTGAGTCAGGACCTCGGTTTAACCTCTCATCCAAAGGACAGCGTCTCCTTCAGTAGAGTGTCCCCGTCACTGCACTGGGGATTATTCCACCAGAGGGAAGATCGCAACCTACTGGCCCACAAACACCTCTTCTAGGAGCAACTTGATTTTCCCAGGTGGTCTCCCATCCAAGTGCTAGCCAAGCCCACACCTGCTTAGCTTCAGCCACGCAGCTGGAGCAGATCGAATAGTGGTCTAAGTTTAACGGAATATTGAGGCAGATTTGTGTTTTACCTTGATATGTGTCGCCTCAATAGGCTGGACACAGTAAATGTAGGGGGCCCTGCTGCACATCTGCATCGAGGTCCTACGAAAATAATTAGTCTAAGTTGAAGAACACCCATATGATCTATCATGCAGTAGAAGAAACATGGGACCTTGTTGCAGATATGAGATAAATGGATTTAAAGTCGCTTGCTGTCATTAGTACCTAAAGGTTTGGGAGTGGCATATGCACTGTATTCTACAATGATGTATGACATAAACCATTTATCCTGGACAGTATGCAGCATACTGTGTTCAAAGCAATTATGCATTTTTGAACGCAGCTATTGTTTCCTCAGAGTACAACCCGCACGCATTTTTTATTTTACATCATACAGAAAGCACAATATTTCACTGGACAATGATTATTTCCATATTAATGGGACAAAAAAGACAAAAAAAAAAACACTTCTCATTTGGCTCCAATGGAAAGTACTACTGTCAACAGATTTCATCACACACAATAAAACAGAGTCTGTAATGCAAGCTGCATATCACTTGTACGCTGAAGTAAAGCAACAAAATGCCCAGGTCGCAGCTCTCTATGACATGTGGGCAGTGGCCCACAGAACTTTGAACGTGGGTTCTGTGCACGAAGGGTACTACTATCCGTTTGCAAGACCATTTCCCATTGACTTTTCCGTACATTTTTTGATTGCAAATCTAAAATACTTGATTACACAGCAAAATGAAGGAAAATGTAATTGGCGAAAACATTACATGGCTAACAGCAAGTGATAAACTGCAGTGCTATGGTACAGGGTCCAGAATGATCACACTTTAGACATTTGTGTTGCACATCAGATGCTGTATATTATATTGAAGTCATGATACACACACTGCATTGTTCCTGGGTGCTTTAACTTGAGAGTTAAAACATTTTGCACAGAAACCCAGGTCAGTTTGCAGTGAGAACTGCCCCCCAGGCACTCGGAAGGCTGTGCAGAAAGGAAGACCTGTCTGCTGCTATGACTGTGTGCCCTGTGCCGAGGGTGAAATCAGTAATGCTACTGGTAATTCATTATCAGCTCTAAACAATTTGGATAAGACCATTGCATATGCTTACCATGTTGTACAGCAATTGCTACAAGGGTAATTATTACTTTTTCTTTTTTACAGACTCAAATGATTGTATTCAGTGTATGGAAGAATACTGGTCTAATGCGAAAAATGATGATTGCATTTTAAAGGATGTTGAATTTCTCTCATTTCATGAAATCATGGGAATCGTCCTTGCTATTTTTGCCACATTTGGAACATGCAGTACTGGACTTGTTTCTGTACTCTTCTTTATAAACAAAGACACTCCTATTGTAAAAGCCAACAACTCAGAGCTGAGTTTCCTGCTGCTCTTTTCATTGAAACTGTGTTTCCTTTGCTCTCTTACCTTCATTGGCCGGCCCTCTGAGTGGTCTTGTATGCTGCGCCACACTGTGTTTGGGATCACCTTTGTCCTCTGCATCTCTTGTGTTCTGGGGAAAACAATTGTGGTGTTAATGGCTTTCAGGGCAACACTACCAGGCAGTAATGTCATGAAGTGGTTTGGGCCTCTGCAGCAGAGATTGAGTGTTCTTGCTCTCACTCTCATACAGGTCCTTATATGTGTTCTTTGGTTAACAATATCCCCTCCTTTCCCCAACAAGAACATAAAGCATTACAAGGAAAAGATCATTCTAGAATGTGATGTGGGATCAGCAGTGGGGTTCTGGGCTGTGCTGGGTTATATTTGGCTCCTCTCCATATTGTGCTTTGTTTTAGCTTTTCTGGCTCGAAAGCTGCCTGACAACTTCAACGAAGCCAAATACATTACATTCAGCATGCTGATATTCTGTGCAGTCTGGATAACCTTCATACCGGCTTTCGTCAGCTCACCTGGAAAGTTCACCGTAGCTGTGGAGATATTTGCCATTTTAGCATCTAGTTTTGGTTTATTATTCTGTATCTTCCTCCCGAAATGTTATGTTATATTAATTAGACCTGAACAAAATACAAGAGAACATATAATGAGAAAAGCAGATATGAAATCTCATTAATTTTTCCTTCCTCATTAATGTATCTCTTATATAAGGTTCACAAGATATAAAGAGATCAAATAATTTTCATCAACTTATGGAACTTCACCGAGCACTCAGTGGCTTAGTTGGCTGACTGATTTACTTCCATTCAACAGATTCATTCAAATAAGTCTAAAAATATGCCGTATTTTTCTTTGCATTCATAATATGCAGTCATATGAAAGCATACAGTAGAAAGTGTGGATATAATTCCAATTCAAATTAAGATGTATTCAGTCCACAATCATCAATAAATCTTTCTGAAATTTCTGGGTCGCATGAGTTCTTATAGGGGGTTTGACATCATTAGTTCATATTGCATTAAAGATAATGATTTTGGACTTCTGGGAAATGTAGTTAAAATGGGTGTTCTTTAAGATTTGCAGCCATTTTGGCAGGCTTTGGCCCTACAACTTCCATAATTTAAGATGATAAAGTTATTGCAAGCATTATTCATACAGCTGACTGCCAGAAAAGAAAGAATTTATCTTTTGCTATCTTCGGCGATGATATCAAGGGAGGAACCTAGCCAGCGGCAGAGTACAAATTATCACTGTCACTGGGCTCAAATACTTACACTTGCTAGGGGTTTGTTGACAGTGACATTTGATTGCATACAAGAAATATGGCTGTCAAAAGAATTGTCAAAAATCCTAATCGAAGAGATCATTGCCTGGCACAAACAAGGAAAAGGATATGAAAAGATTGCACTGGCACTAAATTTTCGTAGAGATACAGTTGGAGGTATAGTTTGCAAGTTCAGTGTTAGGAAGAGTGGCTACTGTACCAGGATGAGGCAGAAAGAGGAAGCTATCAATGGCTGTCACTAAATTCCTGAGGAGACGGGTGGCCAAAACCCTTGAGTGACTGCAGGAGACCGGCAGCAAGACTTGGAAGCAGAAGGCACAGAGGTTTCAGTTTGCACAGAGGGGCGCATACTAAACGTTGAAGGTCTACAAGACATACACTACAACTGGTCCAAAAGCAAAAGCTCAAATACACACAAAACCATGAAAATACCCTGCTGACATTTCAGGATATTGTTTTCTGGAGTGATGAAACAAAACTGGAATATTTCAGGCTTATGAATTAGTGGTTTGTCTGCAGGAGGAATAAAGAGGCATATGCTGAAAAATACGCTTTGCCTACAATGAAGACTTGTGAGGGCTTTTTGATGGGGAGTCCAGGTCAGGACATGGTCGGCCCAGCAGATACTCCTGCGGCCCCAACAAGGCATCATTTGGCAAGGTGTCAGGTCAGCAATCTTTTTGTTTGCTTTTTGTAGTTGTAGATCATTTTCCTAGGACATAATTCTTTGTGTTTGCTATCCAAGTTTACTATGCAAGTTTCATTCACAATGATGTTCGCCTGTGTTCGTGTCATACACAATGAAATGCGTATTGGATTTGCAGATGTAAAGCAGTCTGACAATCCAGTCCAAAGTGTGCTGCAACTCACCTGCTCTTTGCTCTCTCGTCTTTAAGTGATATCAAAATGCCACTGCTATCAATGGCAATCTCTTTTCCTCTTGCTTCTCCCTCCTCTATTCTTTCTCTCTTTTCTCCACTCCTCTCTTGCCGTTCTCCTTGCCAAGAAAAATAATGCTGTGTCATCAGCACACAGAACCTCACTACTATAATTAACAACGCATGGTAAATCATTGATGATTAGTGGAAATACAAGGGGCCCTAAACGCGTACCTTGAGTTACCCCATAGTCGACCATCAAAGGATAACATAAGTTTTTGTTACTGCACGCAGTTTGAAATCTGTCATCAAAGTATCAAAGTTCTAATTCACTTAAGTTCAGTCCCTGATACTCCAAACTGGTGAAGCTTTTGCTGTAAGACAATCCGGTTGACAATAACAAAAGCTTTTTACATATCAAGAAAAATGGCACCAATGAGCATTCCTTTGTCCATATTGAAATATAGGTAATCTGTTACGTCAATAAAAACTGGCGCTGTTGAGTGTTTTGGTCTAAATTCTGCTGGCGGATATTTGGAATGTTGTTCTATTGCATATGTACAGTGCTTTACAAATCTATTAGACCACCTGTCATTGAAAAATTGAGAAAACACAAATATTTAAGAAATCTGTCAAAAACTTGTTTAAAACTAAAAATAATTTTGTTATCTCTTTTGCAAATAACAAATTGAAACCACTAAATAGTCCTTATTCACAACACAATGGCATTCTAAATTATATGCAGTCTGGGTTTAGGAAAAAACATAGTACAGTCACTGTTACGATGAAGGTCTTAAATGATATCATAGTGTTCCTTGAGGTCAATGGCAGTTGTGTTGCTCTTTTCTTAGATTTATCTAAGGCTTTTGATACTGTTGACCATTTAATTCTGTTACAGAGACTCACTAATTTTGGTTTTCTCCAAAATCTGTTAAATGGTTTGAAAACTATTTGAGTGGTAGAATACAGTGTGTTCAAGTTGATGGTTTGTCTTCGACTCTTTTAAATATAAAAAATGGTGTTCTGCAAGGCTCTATATTGGGTCCCATTTTATTTATTATTTATATAAATTATTTATGTAAAAATGTTACCGAAGTTCCACTTCTATGCTGATAATACAATTATATATACTACTTCGACTTATTTAGGAAGTGCAGTTCACCACCTACAAGGTGCTTTTAATGTAGTTCAGCAGAATTTACGTCGATTAAGGCTCGTTCTTAATGCAAACAAGACCAAAATGATGTTCTTCACAAGGTCAAAAAGGGAAATTAAAGACGGCTATCGGATCTTAGCTCTGAATAATGAGTTGATTGAATGTGTATCAACATATAAATACTTGGGTTTCCTCTTGGATGAAAAACTGTCTTTTCATCATCATATTGAACAAAAAAGTTGAGGGTAAAACTAGGATTCTTCTATCGAAACAAAAGCTGTTTCTCTTTTGTTGCAAGGAAAAAACTGATTCAAGCAACATTTTTGGCTTTAATCGACTATGGTGATGTTCTATATATGCATGCAACTGCATCATCTCTGAAAATGTTGGACTCTGTGTACCATGCTGCACTGCGATTTGTCTCTGATCTGGGTTTCTTTTATGCTGCTGTCTTGGCCAGGACTCCCTTGGAAAATTTCATTTGCTCACGCATTATGGGATTATGGGAAGGTGGCGGCATCTTGCGGACCGCTGTCTCAGTAACAGAAAACAAAACTTTTAAACACAACTTTTAAATATAATATTCGACATAGAAGGCCAGAAGTAAGCGACTATGCCACCAAAGAAATCTCCAACCAATCCCCAGATGGAGGATGACATCGAGGAGATTCGTAAGTCCCTAAACTTTATGTTGGGCGAACTGACAAGAGTGACGGACCAGCTGACGGCGTTGACAGAGCTCGTGAGTGAAGTCAAACAACTTAAAAGCATGATCAAAGAAAGGGACAAAACAATCAATGATCTTGAACGAAGGATACATGACTTGGAGCAATACTCACGAATGGAAGACGTCATTATTACTGGATTAGATGTCAAACCGCGATCATATGCTAAAGCGGCGGCTGAGGGCAGAAACGTTGCAGAAGATGCCGAGATTAGAGACCTCCAGAGTCTGGAAATGCAGGTCGTTAATTTTCGAGAGAGCAAAAATATCTACATCAATACCAACAGCATATCGGCGTGTCACACACTTCCTCGAAAGGACCGCAAATCTAAGCCTGCCATTATAGTTCGCTTTGTAAATCGTAAACACAAAACTGAGCTACTGATGCAGGGGAAGAAGCTGACGGGATCAGAGGTTTTTTTAAATGAACATCTAACTAAAAAGAACGCCGAGATCGCCCGCGAGGCCCGCTACCTGAGGAGAAATAACAAAATCAAAGCAACATGGACCCGGAATTGCAAGGTATTGATAAGACTGAACGGTGTTACACCCGAAGAAGCCAAAGTGATCACGGTAAGAGAACTGAATGAACTTGACAAATACCGATAAATGTGCTGTTCCTCCAAATGAGAGCATGGCCTGGAGGTCTCTTGAGGGCGCTAAAGGAATGGGGATCTTGCCATCCTTCACCTTTTTTTTCTCACTAACTCTATGCAGCCTGCTACATTTTTTTGGTTTATGTCTGCTTGCTCTTTTCTTCTGGATGGATGTATTGTACTCCCCTTCTGCACTATTGGCTATTTTTTGGGGGAATCTGCATGTACTTTTGTTTTTTATGGATTTTGCATGCAATTTCTATTTTTGGAAGTCTTTGCAAAGGATGATGACCTCGCCTCGAATTAAGACAACTTTGCTTCTCCTATTTGGATGGGTATTGTACGGGCATTTATGCTGGATGGACCAATGGTGGTGCTTGCTTTTTTTTTTGAGCTCCTTTTGCTCATTGGACTTGCTGGATGGACCTAAGGTATTTGTGGTTTTTTTTTCCACTTTTTTTCTCTCTCTTTCCTTTTTTTTTTTGTAACTCGATTGGACCTGTCGATTGGATTGGACTTGCCGCTTTATATATGGGACTGTAATGTTTGTGATTATCTGGTGTGTGTGTGTGTGTGTGTGTGTTTGGGCCAGTTTGCCTAAAATACAATGACAGATTCTGAGGAGGACTTTCTGTTCCCATTTAGAGATGCTGATCCAGTAGAGTTTAATAACACTGGCAAAAGTTATGAAGGGGGTGATGATGTGTATAGTCAGTATAGAAAGTATGAGGATCTTAACTTAAATAATTTTGATTACTCTGAACACAAAATGCATGAAATTGATGAAATCGACCCTGATAATCACTTTTACCATAGCATAAACCTAAATTGTGAATACTATACGGACGATCAATTCAGTAGCGCTAAAATGGAAGGCAATTTTTCAATTATACACTTCAACAGTCGGAGTCTTTATAAAAACTTTAATAAAATCAAAGAATATCTGAATAAATTTAACAAATTCAATGTTATTGCAGTGTCTGAAACTTGGCTTGAGGAGGAGAAAAGTCACAACGTGGAAATAGAGGGGTATGAACTGTTTACATTAAATAGGAATAATAAAAAAGGAGGAGGAGTTGCACTATATGTGGACACAGCTCTGAGATGTAACACAGTTAAAAGTATGACAACCACCATAGATGAGGTTCTTGAATGTCTAACCATTGAAATTTTAATTGAAAAATCCAAAAATATAATCATTAGCTGTTTGTATAGAAAGCCAGGATCTTGCCTAGACACATTCAATCACAAAGTAGATACTATGTTCAGCAAAGTAAATAATAATAAGATGTTTATGCTATGTGGTGACTTTAATATTGATTTACTAAACCCCCATGGAAACACTAAGACAACCGATTTTATCAATGCAATGTACAGTAATAGCCTTTTCCCTGTTATCACCAAGCCAAGCAGAATAACAACTGACACTGCCACATTGATAGATAATATATTCATAAACACCCTTGAAAACCAAGTAACTTCTGGGCTCCTAATTAATGATATAAGTGATCACCTCCCAGTTTTTGCTATTTTTAGACACCCCAAAATTGTGAACATAAGTATGAATTATGCACGTGTACTGACTAGATGCAGAACACCACAAACCATTGCTGCCTTCAAAGCGGACTTATATACACAGACATGGAGCGAGGTTTATGCTACCATTGACCCAGACCAGGCCTATGAGGCTTTTCTGACCACATTTCTTAAACTGTATGATAAACACTGTCCTTTAAGGAAGTCACAAATTATCAAGCGACACAGGCAGGATATGCCCTGGATGACCAAAGGCATAGTAAATGCATGCAAAAAGAAAAATTCATTGTACAAGTTATTTTTAAAACATAGAACAAAAGAAGCCAAAACTACGTACAAAGTGTATAAAAATAAATTAATAAGTATTATGTGAACAAATAGAAAGGATTATTACCACAAGGTACTGCAACAACATCAGAGCAATGTCCAAGGGACATGGCGAATATTAAATAACATAATTAAGAAGGGTACTGTTAATGTTGGGTATCCTAGTTGTTTTTTAAAAGATAATATGATGATAAATAAAACAAAAGAAACTGCAAATGAGTTTAATAACTTCTTTATAAATGTCGGACCAAGTTTAGCAAAGGAAATTGTACAGCCAAAAGATAGAGAAGGCCTAGGTGAAAAGATAATCAATCAAAACCCCTCCTCCATTTTTATTAAGAGTGTACATGAAAATGAAATACTTGAAATTGTAAAAAAATTTAAGAACAAAAAATCCACTGACAGCACTAACATTGATATGATGCTGATTAAAAATATAATTGAATACATAGTAACACCTTTTACATACATATGCAACCAATCTTTTCTTGCAGGCATCTTTCCCCAGGAAATGAAAGTGGCTAAAGTAATTCCTATTTTTAAAAGTGGAGACAGATTCCTGTTTACAAATTACCGGCCTATCTCTCTGCTCTCACAATTTTCCAAAGTCCTAGAGAAACTCTTTGCTGAAAGACTAGACAACTTCATAGACAAACACCATCTACTCAGCAATCAACAGTATGGGTTCAGGTCTAATAGGTCCACTTCGATGGCAGTAATGGAGCTGGTGGAACAGATATCTGATGCAATAGATAACAGAGAATTTATAGTGGGAGTCTTCATTGACTTAAAAAAGGCTTTCGACACCATTGATCATCAAATACTAGTTAATAAATTACAAAGATATGGAATCAGAGGAATCGCTCTTTCATGGTTACAAAGCTACCTCAGCAACAGACACCAATATGTCCATATAGAAAACAATAATTCTGACCTGAATAGGGTTACATATGGAGTCCCTCAAGGCTCTGTGCTGGGCCCTAAATTATTCATTCTGTATATCAATGACATCTGTAATGTGCCAAAGCATCTGAAATGTGTCCTGTTTGCCGATGACACCAGCCTCCACAGTTGAACAGGAATTAGAAATACTAAAAAAATGGTTTGACATTAATAAATTGTCATTGAATTTAAGCAAAACAAAATACATCATATTTGGAAATAGAAGAATTAACATACCGGTCAAACTTCAGGTCAATAATGTGGAACTTGAACGGGTGTATGAAAATAAATTTTTGGGTATTACAGTTGATCATAAACTCAACTGGAAACCTCACATAAATATCTTGCAAACAAAAATATCCAAAGCAATTACCATAATATGTAAAATGAAATATTTCTTAAACAAACATTCACTATATATTCTGTACTGCGCTCTCGTGCTTCCACACATTAACTACTGTGTGGAGGTGTGGGGGAACGCACAAAACTAAAATAAATCCAATCTTCCTCTTACAGAAAAAGGCCATAAAGATTGTAAATCAAAAAGGTTATTATGAACCAACGAACCCACTGTTCATTAACTTATACACCTTAAAACTACAAGACATTATTGATCTAAACACTTTAATTATAATGTACAAGGCTAACAATAATCTGCTCCCACAATGCATCCAGGAACTTTTCTTGTTAAGAAAGAGTGATCATAATTTAAGGGGTATATGTATGTTTAAAAACACCAAAATAAGAACTACTATCAAAAGCAAATGTGTATCCGTTAAAGGGATATCTTTATGGAACAAATTGGACAATGAATTAAAACTCTGCAGCTCAATCAGTCAATTTAAAAAAATATATAAATCCATGGTAATAGATAAATATAGATCTTTATTATAATTATAATCGAAATATGTACTTACTAATCCTTTGATTTTGCTTTTATATGTGCGTCTGAATTAATTATTGTTTTCTGATATGTCATGACATCCTGATATTTTAATTGTATGTTTGTAACTTAACACGTATGTAAGAAGGGTAGGCACAATAAGCCTTGGCTTCAACCTACACCTTTTCGGCCTCTGGAAAAGAAATTTATCTTGTTTTTGTAAATGCCAATGGATTGTAACGGAGACCAAAATAAACTTCATTCATTCATTCAAAAAAAAAAAAAAACAAAAAAACACACAACTTGTATCTCAATGGAATTAATTCCTGGTAAAATAAAGGTTAAATTTTAAAAAATGAAGAAAAAAAAAAACCACACACAAACCCCTTCCCCCCCAAAAAAAACTTTATTTTTCCATGGCCTCCTTTGGCCTTAAAAACAGCTCGCAACTTTTTTGCTCAGGAATGCAAGAAAATAACTGTTATTTGGCATCTTAATCAAAAAATGATAATGTGCTTAACTATTTTTTCAGCTTTTTTGTAAAATGGTAGATTCAAAAATTCATGGATAACAACAATAATTATATTTTAGCATTAAAAATATAATTTCAGTTTTAGCGCTTGCACATACTGATGGATTAACCATTACAGAAACAAAACATATTTTGGTAATTAGAACACTATTAATTTAGGGCAGCTGTGGCATAAACCTTACATTGGGTGGTGTTCTAATAAATAAAGCACCATGTATACACAACTGTTACTGAACAAGTTTTTCAAATATTTTGATGACAACAGGTATGACAGAGATAGATCTTACGTTCCCAAGTTTAGTTTTTGATCAATTTTTTTAAATTGCAGTAACTTTAGCCTTCTTTCATTAACTAGGTAGTTCATCGGTAACCAATGATTTACTGTAAACGTGCTGCGACAAATATGTCAGTTCAGGAGCTGCTACTTTTATCAGTCATGCATGTAACCCATCTAGCCCCGCTGATTTTTTCGAACCCCAACTACTCAATAACTTCCCGACTTCAGCAACTGACACCAAAAGTGACCTTGTAAGGATTTGAAAGTTAAACATTCTGATATGAAATCAGGTAGACACCAGGAGCGAGGTGAAGGGGAATGAGGATTTATTGAAACAAAAGCAAAACAGGCACGAGGGCCAACAAAAAACTTGACCCAAAGGGTTGCAAAAGACAAACTAAAGTAAGCTACACAGAGCAGGGAACTAAGGATCTAAAAAGACAAGAACAAAAAACCACTGGAAACTCCAGGCAGAAATCCAAGAAAAATAAACAAGACTATGGCTATATTTACAAGGGCTATGAACATGAGCAAAGACTTGAACATGAACCGAGACTTGACTAGAACCAAAACTTGAGACACTGTCTGCCAGCCAACCTCCACCGCATCCAGATAAAGGCTTAGAAATCATGACACATGAAGGGCAACACCTGGAGAAAGAGAAACAAGAGGCATGGCAAGATCAAGACATGGACAGAGATTGGATGACAAGACTTGCTCATTAAGAGAATGAGCGTGCTCAGCTTAAGTACCAATTAAGTATGCAGTTTGGAAGCAAGCATGAATGTTAAGAACAGAAAAGCACAGCAAGATCTTGAAATAGTAAAGCAGGAATCATGACAATAAACTCCCTGTCTAAATTAGTAATATTAGTAATGTGCCTATCTAAGAATTACACCACCCAGTTAGTAAATGTTAGTAACTTAAAAAACAGTTAATTGCCAATTAAGCTTAGACAGCCCTGAATCAGCACAGCACAGAAGGAAGGGGAAATACCAAAGCCAACCATAGCTCAGAAATGTGCAACAACGAAGGCACGGGGCGGAACGCAGACAAGCGGTGGAGTGGCTTGGCAGACCTGGCGAAAACAAAAACATGGAAAAGTAAAAACATGGACTATAAATGTGAAACATGAAATGTGTAATCCTAATACAAGAAACTGTTAAAACTGTGGCATGAACTATGAGCATGAACTATGGAACTATGAAATCTTGAACATGAAACTGTTAAAATCATAAATGCCGTCCTGGCCAAAGGCCAGGACCCCAGAACACAACACATTCAATTATTTCAACACTTTCTCTGAATTCCATCTCTTTTTTACCATTTTTCCTTTTCAGTGAGGCAACCTAATTTTTTTAAAGATCACACTCAATCTAAATGTTTTGAGAGTTCAAAAGAAAAGGCTACATTTGTGGGGAAGTGAAGTTGCATGCTCGTTAATGTGATGTGGTCATAATTAATGGATTAAATTTCCAACGCTTCTTACTTCGAAGTGTTGGTAATTGAATTCAGTAAATTCATTATTATTGCATCATGGCATAAGTGGGCAAGTTCCTTTTTGCATATTTGCAATTTTACCATGGTCAGCCCTCTCCAACTCTGGTTTGTGTTTCTTTCTCTCTAATATAAAAAAACCACATCAACATGGATTGGTAAATGCCTGATAACTAGCCCATGAGATGCAATGCGAAATAACACCCCTAAAACCAAAATGGTTGTTTAGTCTATCGAGTATTCTTTGCAAATAGGCAAGTTAATGTGTTGCTGATAATTAGCTGTGGCAAATAAGTGCCAGTTTGGAGTAATCTGACATTAAAGGGGGAAGTCACTGAAGAGTTTTTAAACCTCTGACAAATCACTGAAGGTATAAGATGTTAACATGTTGTTTATTTATGTATTTTTTCTGGCCATTGTTGCAATTAATGGTATACAACCTGATTTAAAAATGCAACCAACTGTTAGAAAGAAAGCTAGAAAGAAAGGAAGTATATATTTTTTTCATGTAAATGTTGTAGGCTAACCCAATAGGTCTGTTTCCAAATTTGGAAAGTGATACTTAGAATTTACACCTGCATCCACACCCATCCTATTAGTCTTGCTTATCTTAGCTGGAGCGGAAGCATTTCTGAATCGTGTCTTTACTGTAAAAAATTTGCAGTGGCAACAACATAAAAACAAGCTGTGTTTGTGGAACACTGATGCCCCCGGCAGCAGGTTAAAGTATTGCAGGTAAAAGTTTCCATTCTCCGGCTTTGAAAAAAGTTTACCTTACAGTCAGCTATTAAGGATCAAACGGATCTGTCACTCTGATGAGTCTTTTGAGACGCATGCTGAATCTTTGTATAATAACTTTAGATTGCGTGGTTATGATACTATGTTACTAGATAGCCATTTAGAGAAGGTTCGTAAAATTCCCAGATCAGTCCTTCTTACACCTAAGTCTAAGGATAGGTCATCTCAAGGGATTGGTTTGGTTTCCACATACAGTCCCATTTCAGGGGAGATCAAACGCATAGTGAATGAACATATTTTGGAGACAGATACACAAATTGCAGATGCTTTTCAAACTTTGCCGAGGTATTCTATAAGCGGTCTTCTAATTTACGGGACCTTTTAGTAAAATCAGATGTCGGCTCACCTAGACGCCCCACACATTTTTTGTCACAGATACCCAGTGGTAACTTTCCGTGTCATAATTGTGTACAGTGCTATTCTATGTGTAAAGGCAAACAGTTCACTCATCCAAAATCAGGTGATGTTATTAGAGTGAGGGGTAGAATAACTTGAAACACAAAATATGTTGTCTATTTGTTGAAATGTCCTTGTAATTTGTATTATGTGGGGAAAACAAAACGTGAGCTTAAGACTAGGATTAGTGAACATAAGTGTTCAATCCGCAACTATGATGATAAGTCTTCTGTGGCGCGTCATTTCAATAGTAATCAACACAATCTCAGTGATCTACAATTTATGGGTATAGAGACAGTTGATAGACCATGGAGAGGTGGTGATAGAGATAGAATTCTTCTCCAGAGAGAGTCATATTGGATACATTATCTTAACACTCTCATTCCTAATGGCCTGAATGAGGAGATCTCTTTTTCTTGTTTCTTATGAAGTTTGTGGTTTGATTTTGATCATGTATTACATAATTAGCGACTAGGTTTGTCATTAATGGATGTCAATTAGCAGTATTAATGACACCTGATTTAATTTCATTCTGAATGGCCAGGAGGAGGAGATTGGTTATCAATAATTTCATTTTTAGTTTATATTATTTTGCATTTACTATGTATTCATGAAATCATGTAACAATGTAATCAGTGACTGGGGTTTGTCATTACAGCCTATCTGTGTGTATTATGCAGGCTAATTAAGTAGTATTACAGACACCTGTTTGATGCCCATAGTGATGAGATTACCTGTGCCTATAAAACACACCTGTGTCAATTGATCTTGTTTGCCATACATGCTGAGGAAGGGTACCACCCGAAACGTCCTATAGTGTGGCAATAAATATATTTTTAATGCATTTGGAGTGCTGCCTGTGCCTTCTTGATTAGTGTGTTTTCCTTTCATAGGTGTCAGCACCCATTGCTTAATTCTTTATAACTTTCCGGAATTGAGCTCGTTTGTGTCTTTATTAATCAATTTTATCCCATAAAGAATAGCCGACATAGGAAGAATCATTATCAGTAAATGGGATAATTGATTATAATAAAGTATTAAGCACAAAATCAAGTGAATGTGTCGCTCAAATCAAATAGGATATGATAGGCTATGGATTTGGAATTCCGTCATTGCTGAGACAGTTTTGGGGCGGGGAGATGACCGCGTGCGGGGTTAGAATCCTTGTCAAAGCGTTTCCATCTCCTTTAGTTAAATACCTGACATCGGAGTAGTTTGAGATTTCAAGTGCGCAATTTCTAAATGAGATCATATAAACTGTCTTTGATTGTCTATTTTTGGGTGAGTAGAATGTTCCCTTTGTCTTCTTCCCTGTCTTCCATGTAACAAACAGGCTGGTGTAGGAGGGGCACATTTTCAATGATCTGATTGCGCTGGTTGAGAAGCGCTGAATTCTTTATATATTATTTCATTATGGCGGCAATTTGTTTGTTTGCATAGCTTTAATGCCATGGTGTCAAGTGTTTGCCCCTAACATGGCAATATCCCCCGCCGCCTCAATTTTATGTGTCCGTACGGACGTACGGACCCCAATGCTATATCCCCCGTTTGGCGCTAATCGCGCGGCGGGGATTAAAAAAGAGATGTCTGAATAACTTCTTATAATTGGTACAGACATACATAGGCCTACTATTACAGCGGCATGTAAAACCTTGTATCTTCAAAATGACAAACTTCACAGGAAAATAAAAAATAAATATAAAATTAAATAATAATAATAAAATAATATGAATGGATAAATATAGTTTAAAATAAAAAATGTTTAATTTTGCATGTAAGAATAGTGGACATACGAGTTTTCGTTTCTTATCAGTTTGGAGATACGAGGTTTCATCAGCAGGCCCACGATATTCAAAGTTAAAGTCTGGTTTGCGTTTTCCATGGACCACAAATGCATTTTCATGGTTAATCAGAAAATCCTTGTTCCTTATTTTCTTGATAGCCATAATCAGTGAGCTTTGTACAGAGTCTGCCTCTCTTTTGCATTAGTCACACCTCTTTCATAAGGCCACCTACATTCTGAAGTTAAGCGCTGTGGGCGTGATCGAAGCGAGAAAGGGAGAATACGCGTAACTCAAAAGCACTTAACATGAATCGCGTAAAAAAGGACTTACACGCTATTGGGAGAATAGACCCCCAAGAGCACATGGCTCTATATTTTCCTCTAAATTTTCCGACAAAGTCCTGAATACATCTGTCCAATAATTAAGTGAGGGACAAAGCCAAAACATATGCATATAGTCTGCAGGAGACTGTTGACATCTATCACAGGCTGCAGACATATTATCATAGATCTTGGACAGTTGAGCTTTAGTATAATGAGCACGATGTACCACTTTAAGTTGAATGAGGGCATGTCTTGCACATATAGAACATAGATGAACGCATTTCAAAATTTCATCCCAAACCTCTTCAGAGATTGCCACTCTTAAATCCTCCTCCCAGCGAGTTTTCAGTGAGATCAATGAGCTGGAGTGAACTGCACAGATCAGGTCATAAATATATGAGATTGCTCCCTTTAAGGTTGGAATTGGGGTCAAAAAGTTGTCCAAGGCTGAGGTATCAGGCAAGTTCCAAGTCTTTAGGCCAAGGCCGGAGGCCTCTATGACAGCGGTCCAACACGGGCTTTTCTTCCAGCCCAAGCAACTCTTGCAGGAGTTGGGCCACAAACTCAGTAGGATGTAGACTCTCCACCTTGACCTAGGTTCAAGATCCTCACACTTTTTAGATAGGGACTCGGCCAACTCCGATAGCGAGCTAACTGTAGCTTGCAGCTCCGTAAAAGTGTTGTCGTTATGGTTAGCCAAAAGTTCCAAACCCGCAATTTTACAATCATGAGAGGCTATCTTTTTCTCCATCGGCTTCAGAGCTTTTGCTAGTTCAGCCTTCACGACCCCTGTGACGATAGACTCAAATTTACTAATAACGTCAGTACGCATAATTAGTGAGGGCTATGACATAGTTGGGATAACGGAGACATGGCTAAGTGAAGAGAATGGCAATGAATACAATATAGAAGGTTATAAGCTCTTTAGGAAGGATAGATGTAATAGGCGAGGAGGGGGCGTAGCAATCTGTGTGAACGAAAACATAAATGTACAGGAAGTTCCCGAAATTGAACATTCCTTGCCCTGTAAAGATATCTGGGTCAGGCTCATTGGCAAACACAAAACAGGTTTAAACATAGGAGTATGCTATCGACCACCAGCTTTGGACAGTACAGTCAATGTAATGCTTTTTAGAAGGATTACGCAAGCTTGTAGAGGTGGAGGGACTATTATTATGGGAGACTTGGTATCAATTGGGAAATGGTGAAAGGACAGGGTAGGGGGGAGGAAGAATTTCTAGATGTTATAAATGATAATTTTTTGGTGCAGTATGTTAATAAACCTACCAGAGAGAAGGCAATTTTAGACTTAGTGCTCTGTAATGACCCAGATAGAATTAGCAATGTTGAGGTACTGGAGCCACTTGGAACAAGTGATCACTCTGCTGTTAATTTTGATGTTTCATGGGAAGTTAAAAAGGTGTATTCTAAAACAAAAATTTTCAATTTTAGGCGAGCAAACTTTGACAGGATGCACTGATATCTAAGTGAAATAAAATGGGAGACACTCCTGGACTGCGAGTCTGTAAATGAGATGTGGGAAAGATTTAAGGGGGTTTTACTTGGATCACAATGCAGATTCATTCCAAAGGTGTCCATAAGTAAGCTGAAAAAGCAGAATCCTCAGTGGATGACCAAAAGTATTCGTAGGATTTTGAGAAAAAAGAGGTATCTTTAATAGATGCACATAAAGGATAACAATGAGAACACTAAGGCTGAATACTGTAAAATGTGGGCTGTGATGAAAAAAGAGCTGAGGAATGCTAGAAGACTATATGAAAGACATATTGCAGAGGGGGCAAAAACTAACCCCTAAGCGCTTCTTTCAGTACTGTAGCAGAAAAAGGAAAGTTAAAGAGCAGGTTAAGTGCATAAAGAATAAAAACAGATCGCTGCTATTTGATAACAAGGATATTGCGGATGCCTTAAACAGTTACTTTGTTGAGAATTTTACCTCAGAGGGGGTCTTTATTTGGCCAGAGGGCAAGTTAAACGCTCAAGATTATTTAGCAGAAATTGAGGTTCGGGATAACGAAGTATTAGACAAGTTGCATAAACTAAAGGCAGATAAGGCGGCGGTCCCTGATGGCTTATATCCTAGAGTGCTCAGGGAAGTTGGTGAGATCATCTTTAAGCCCCTATCCACTATCTTCAGGCGGTCTTTAGAAACTGGAGAAATACCAAATGATTGGAAACGGGGCAATATTGTACCAATATATAAGAAAGGGGACCGTACCGAGCCAGGAAATTACAGGCCAGTCAGTTTAACTTGCAATGCATGCAAAATATTGGAATCTATCATAAAAGATGAGCTGGACTTATTTCTTGAACGGAACAGTATCTTGAGGGATAGCCAACATGGTTTTCGAAAGGGGAGGTCATGCCTGACAAACCTTATGGAATTTTTTGAAGAGGCCACCAAGACTTATGACCAGAGCAGGGCATATGACATCATATACTTGGATTTTCAGAGAGCATTCGATACAGTACCGCATAAGAGACTAATTTTTAAATTGAGCTCCATTGGAGTTACAGGAGGTATTCTGGAGTGGATTCAAAACTGGTTACAGGACAGAACACAAAGAGTGGTGGTCAGTGGTATCTCATCTGAGCTAGGTATGGGGGGGAGTGGCGTCCCCCAGGGATCGGTGTTGGGGCCCCTGCTGTTCCTCATGTACATCAATGACCTTGATAGTAATATTGAGAGCAGGCTGGTTAAATTTGCAGATGATACTAAATTGGGGGGTTTGTCAAATAGTTTAGGGTCCACTAAAGTGATTCAGGATGATTTAGATAGAATCCAGAATTGGGCAAAAATGTGGCAAATGAAATTTAATGTAGCAAAATGTAAAGTTGTACATGAAGGTAATAAAAAAATTAGACGGGATTACTTCATGGGAGGTTTAAAACTGGAATGTGCTCTACACGAGAAAGATCTGGGAGTGATTGTTGACCAAACTCTCACGGGCTCTAGCTATTGTGCCGTAGCAGTTAAAAAAGCCAATCGGATGCTGGGATACATTGCCAAAAGTATTGAGTAAAAATCTAAGGAGGTGATGCTTCTTTTGTACAACACGTTCGTTAGGCCACATCTGGAGTATTGTGTACAGTTCTGGGGACCACACTTTAAGAAAGATATAGAGGCTCAAGAGAAAGTTCAGAGAAGAGCCACTAAGCTTATTCCAGGTATAAAAAATGAAAGATATGAGAAGAGGCTGAAGATCCTTAATCTCTTTAGTCATATCGTGCATCATCTGTTTTTATTCGTCAGCAGGGACTCATTAGCATCAGTCTCTTTTTGTGATAGCCACTCAGGTGATGGTGTAGGCCTCTGCCAGTCCCGGTCCCAACCTTTGAGTTCGGGTTTACCTCGAGTTGACATCTTAGCCCAAATTTGACGGAGCAAAACAGTGGCAAGGTTAGACAGCTAAAAATCGGAGGCTTAATAATACACCATACAAGTTATTTGTGCAATAAAATATATTAAAAGACACATTCCCGAGGGAGCAACCGCAAAACACATCTCACATACTCAAACCCCCTAGCGGTGCCCCAAACATTGATTTCTGTTGTGGTCATTCTGTTACTTGTCAACAAACAACTTAGGCAGTCAAAAACACCAATAAAAGTAATTTAGAGTACAGAGGTTAATGCATTTAATCTTCTACATTGACAAGTCTTTCTTATCACCTGCTAATCCAATGAGTCAAGGAGTGTCTGCATCTCTTCACCAAAATTTGCTCTTCTTTTTCTAAACATCTGGAGGAGTTTTGGGGTGTGTGTGTCAACAGCATCCAGGAATGTTCGCTAGAGGTTAACCATCGTTAATCTCTGATATTCACAGCTCACCTATAGAAGAAAAAAGTGATAAAGGGTTTATAAAGGCTATTAGAAAGCGAGTGAATGAAAGAATGCATAAGTGAGATCTCTTGTTGTTATGTCAAGTACTAGTCATTCAAATAATCTGTAAGATTCTTTTTGTTCTGCTGAATTTTAGAAAACGTCGCTGCCTGTCGTAATATCGCCAAACAACATTAAAAAAATAAGTGTGCCAGATCTCCCCAGCTCATTGCAAAGATTAAACAAAATTCTGCTAGATCAAGTGCAGCTAAAAGAGGGATTCATTCTCCAATATGAGGATCCAGAGGTTGGAAATGAACTCTGCAACGTAAAAGCTATTTCAAAGCTCAACCATCAAGATTAACTTTTGGACTTAGGAGCGCATGCACTCCCAACCTGAAAAAGTTGGGCGCGCAGGCCAAAACTGTGGTCACGCAAAGTACCATGATACTTTTCTGAATATTTACAAGCCCAAATAAAGATATCGGAACAGACTATCAATTGTTACTGCATTTATTTAAGAAACATCAGAAAGCACTTTGTGAACTTAAAAGTAGGTATTGATGTTCACAAGAATGTTTGCAAGATGTATAAATGCAGTTATCATTTTGGAGAGTTATCATTCAAGTCTAAATGTATGTATAAGTCTCCATTTCTCCAAGGGACAACTTTTCATCAAACCCTCCGCTGTAACTTTTGGACTTAGGAGTGCATGCGCTCCCATCCTGAAAAAGTTGACTACTGAAAGTAGATACTGTAATGTGGGGGAAAAAAAGAAGCCACTAGATGACAATATTGACCTTTTTTTTTTTGTTAAGCCAGTCTGGAGATTTTGGGCATGTCCTGGGCCCAGAGAATGGAGAAAAAAAGTCTAAAAGGTGGGAGGGGGCTGCAAAAGAGTATATAAGGAGAAAAATTGTGAGAGTAAAGTAGTGGGAGAAATTGCAAGGAGAAGGATATTTTTGACAACTCTTTTCAAGACCTGTGAAGCTTTGTGTGGTTTTTGCCTGTGTTGGAGCATTTATCTGTCCCAGAATATCACACAAAGCAACCCCATCTCTGTAACTATCTCATTATTTTTTTAATATTATCAATCTTGGTCAGTGCTTTATTCTATTAAATCTGTTCAAGTTTTAAAATTTTGTCTGTCATCCCTTGCTGTCCGATTTTCCGTAAAAAATTGGGGCCATAACAATACCAATTTACTTTTGAAATCACTACTTTGAAATGGGCATCTAACTGTCAGGCGACTCCTTAAATATAAGCAAATATGGCTATAAACCTGCTTTTCATTGCAATCATCCTTGAAATCACCCAGCTCATATGTAAATGTTGAATTCTGTACAAGTTTAGGTGATTTTGTATGGAACTTAAAGAGATGACACCTTAACAAACCTGATGTTTTAAAACTGCAGACACAGTCATTGAAAAAACAGGGCCAGCAGGCTCCTTCCTGACTGTGGTGTATCCTATGGTGTCTCAGAAGAGTTTCTGCTTTGTGGTTTGAAAACAAACAAAACTTTCGCTGCATCAGGCTGCTTCACTAAGTTAAGAAGAAATTAAAAACAGAAATGTAAATAGAAAAACAGATATGACTGATGGACGAAATGCTATTACATATGTATATAATGTATGAAACTGCCAAATAATATCTAACATCACATGCTTACACCAGCAGATATGCCAGCTCTTATGGTTATCTGCTACAACTAATGTAAAACAAGAGCAACTAAACTGCCTTTTTACGTTAGATTTTTTTTTGCTAACTTCTATTACCACTCACAAATTGTCATACAGCATAAATTCAACAAATACTTCCATCAAAAAAATCTCTGCGTGGCTAGCAGCCTCAAGAAACCAACTAGCTAGCACAAGTGGTGATTGATTATGTTCGCCAGCCAATTCTGCTGAAACGCACCACAAAAAACACGTTCTAATAGCTTGACACACTTTTTATCCATAGACTAGTCAATACTACACCATGCTTTAGAATTTTGATTTTTTTACCTCATCCGTTAGCTTGTCTTATTGCCACATTTACACTGCTAAACCATGTTTGCTAAACCATGCTTGCTCCACTAAACTACCACGTTGTCAATGGGAGATTTAACCTACTAAACAACAACAGTTAAATAAAAGGTCTGTTGGTGAGGCAATGTGGTGTGATGGCGTTTAACACGTTGTACGTCTGGGTTCGTTATTTGAATTGATAGGGCCAATTTTATCTAGCACTCAAGGTGACTTCACCGGAGTTCTGAATCCTACAAACTGGCGAGCACATTTGCTCGCTAACCACTTTTTAGGAGATTGTTAGCGAGTAATATCATTGTTAACAGATTAGCCGGCTTGATTCTGCAGCTAAGCTCAGAATTCTTGTCAGCTGAAACAAACCACAAAAGTTAAGCGCGATCATAACATACGTTCACTAACGTGGCCTTGGCAAAATTATACTATTAGCATGCTTCATAGATTAGTGCCTTGCAGAAAAAAAATTCACCTGCCCCCACATCGATTTCCTTTCCATTGAGGTAACGTGAGCTAGCTAATGTTCGCTAGCGGTTAAACGTGGCAATCGTTAGCTGGCCAGCTAGCAAGGCAAAAGCCCAGCCAAAACGGAACATGAGTTTTTCGGTTGATCTCGTGTTGTTCTTTTTAAACACAATGGAATTGGGTATAATAGCAGCCTTAGTCAAAATACAGAGATACGAAAAGTTATTACAGACGTATTTGTCGCCAGAACTAGGGTTCTCTGCCTTACACTTGAACATGGACCCTGTTGTCTGTGTGTGAACTTACCAGAAACATTGCCTAACCTCTAGCGGTGGAATACGCATGCGTGGTCTTATTTCAAAAAAAGTTGGCTGAACTTTGCAGCGATTAACTTGCATTTTGTACTTCTCCAAACTTTCCAGCTCAAGTTTTCCTAATGTTGATAACAACAGGGATATAACACAAGATTGCTAGTTACCTTCGCCAGCGACTTTGCTGACGAAGGTAATGTTTTGATCCCCGTGTATTTATTTGTTTGCGTGTCTGTCTGTATGTGTATCGAATAACTCAAAAAGTACCGAACGGAATTTCATAAAATTTGGTGGGTTGATTTGGCATGACCTGAGGATCAATCGATTAGATTTTGGGAGTGATCGGGTCAAAGGTCAAGGTCAAGGCCACGAAAAGGTCAAAACCGACTTTCGGCCATATCTCGGTCAATTTTTATCCGATCGGCATGAATTCAACGCCAAAATGTGCAGAATTATATACCCGATCCTGTGGCGAGGGATTCAGTGGCATCGGCGAAGGTATACGCTCTACCGAGTGCCCGTTCTAGTTTGTTTGTGTGTCTGTCTGTCTGTCTGTCTGTGTGTATGTATGTGTATCGAATAACTCAAAAAGTACCAAACGGAATTTCATAAAAAATTGGTGGGTTCATTTGGCATGACCTGAGGATCAATCGATTAGATTTTGGGAGTGATCAGGTCAAAGGTCAAGGTCAAGGCCACGAAAAGGTCAAAACCGACTTTCGGCCATATCTCGGTTAATTTTTATCCGATCGGCATGAAACCAACGCCAGTGGCGAGGTATTCAGTGGCGTCGGCGAAGGTATGCGCTCTACCGAGTGCCCATTCTAGTTAAGACAGCGATCATCTGAAAGAATGCTCTTTCTTAATTGATTTTTCAGGTGAGGGCCACTATTTCCCAAGTTAGATTTTTTACAGTGTGGGCATGAATATGAATTTTTGATATTTTAGTCAACCTTCACAATGAAGAAACAAATAATATGTTTTACTTATGTTGAACTGATATATGAGGAGAAAGTAGCATAGATATTGGATGGAGTAAATGGAGCTTTTAAGTAACGTGACATGCTTTTCTAATATCAGAAAACTGTTGACTTGTACTAAATATAAGAAAATTATTTATGATATAATTCTATATAATGGCCAAACTACAAGCTGATTTACTGAGCTTAGTCATGGATGTTTGGATCTGACAGAAAATTTTAGGTGGGACCTGGAATGAGAACAGACTAAACTTGAGTCAATCAAGTTTGAAATACATCCATATTTGCCATTTTTACAAACTGGAAACCATTTTTGTACCAGAACCATATCATCTTTGTTATTATCAGGCACTAAAATTTAGACATCTTCATGAAATTATCCTTACTCTTAGTATGACTTTGCCTAGCCAGTGCATTTCCCGCCCACTCTCTTAATCACGGGACTTAGTGATGCCTTTGGGAATTGCAGATCATAGGAGAATTTACGGTATTTAAATTCCAAAAACTGTACTATGGGATCTGAGATGTGGAGCAGAATGGCCCTAAAGACCATTCTCCTTGCACACACAGTCATCTGGGCTGCAGCACAGACCCCACCATGCAGAATACTGAGGACAGCCCAGCCCAACTTTTATCAACATGCAGACATCAACATCGGTGGAATACTCTCCATTCGCCAAACTCCCTTGGACAAAACCATCCAATTTGATATCAAACCAGAACCTCTCAAGTGTTCTAGGTGAGATTAGCTTGCAACAATTGTTTGTTCAGTTGATAATTTCATCATAATATTTTTGATTTGAGCAATCCAAAGCGCTTTCTCAGAACTGTAAGTAATAAAAAGTAAGCTACTGCATCAATCCCACATTTATCAATCTGCTGCAAGAGACTGAAAATTTAGTTCAAAATGTTATCATTAAATATTATTGTTATAAGTGAAAGTTCTTAATGTAATAAACAAAATTTGTCATTTCTAGAGTTAACTTCAGAGAATTCCGTGGAGCCCAAACTATGATCTTCGCCATTGAAGAAATAAACAACAGAACTGACATCCTTCCTGGTGTATCTCTTGGATATAAAATATATGACACCTGTCTCTCTGCAGCACTCACTATAAGATCTGCTATGGCTCTGATGAACGGTCATGAGGAAATCCTGACTGACAGCTCTTGCTCGATACCTTCAGTAGTACCAGCCATCATTGGAGCATCCATTTCCACTAATGCCATTGCAATTGCAGCAACCGTTGGGTTATTTCAGATTCCAGTGGTAAGTTTCACAGATATGTAATTGATATAAGAGTAATTCAGTCAAATAATTTGGGGAATCCAGAACCCCAGAAGGGATTTTCTGCTGTGGGAAAGTAATGATAGATAAAATTGATGATGGTAAATATGAGAAAATAAAACTCACTGCGGTTCTACAATATGTTTCCAATCTGCTTATATGAATTAGTCATCATTTCAACAGGAAAATGAATTATAAAATAATGTAAATCTTGTTCATGAACAACTTTGGGAAACAGTGATGACAGATCTTGCCCCACATCAACAGTCATGGGGTCATCTGCACGTCAGGACTAGAAAAAACCAATGTGTCTGCTGTAACAGTAGAATCATTTACACTTTCACTACATTCTTGAAAAAGATGTTTAACTGCAAAACAGACTGCCAGTAAAATATATTTTAATGTGAAAATAGCAAAAGAAGTAGTATTTTTCACTTTTGTTCAAATAGATTCCGTTGCATGAACATAATGGCAAAATCGAAAAAGAAAATATTAAATTTTATGTAAAATCGTCAAATTTTTTTTGTAAAAAGTCATTTGAAATTATACACTTAGTTTGATAAGCACATACAGAGAGTACAAATCAGAGAGTATAAATAAATCACTGAACCTGCTATCAGATACACTGAACTGTACATTCTATAACGATTGAAAATTTGTGTCCAAAGCACTTGAATACACTTCCTTATAATGTCTCACATCTCATACTGTAAAAAACCAATAGATGAAGTTTTTATGTGACAATGAACTTCAAAATGTTCACTTTGAAGATTTGTCAGTTTTTAATTACATTCTGAGAATTAAATGCAGAAATTTTCTCAATTTTCAAACAGGAAACATTTCTCCAAATTATTGGAGATTAGATGTCTTCAGCATAATTACAAAGGCGGTAGTGTCTACTACTTTGAACGTGATCATTCTTTTCTATTCATGGCTACTGTTATGTTTTCATAATTTGGTTTTCATCATAAAGATATAGCAGAATGTATTTCTTATGCAAAATGTATTGACCCAAGTATTTCAAGTGGCCATCAAGTCAGGACAAGAGCCTTTCCATGAGTTTCTAAGTCAGCAGGCGCGTTCACGTCTTTTCTTACCACGGGCATAAGTGAAAATTCATTATTGACAGAACATCCGAAGCCAAATAAATATTATACAATAAATTTTACTTTCTTCAAGTGCTACAACCCTCATTTAAAAGTCTGGGGACAAAGGGAGCTACACAGTACAGCAATTGTAAAAAGTGCCACGTAAGCCTGTTATTGTTTAATGATAGGAGGTAGCAGTTACCAGGCAATACAGCACACATCAAAGAGTGGGCAGTGGGTGGTGGCAAATGATAACACAAATAAAATCAGAGGACCAGCAAGTCACAGCGTAACAGCCACCCATAAAGCCAAGTGTGTAAAACATATATTCCCCCTAGGATGTTGTGCATTTTTGAGAAAAAAAATAGAACCAAGGGTCTTGTAACTGACCTGCAAGCAGTCTTAAAGTGATGATTCAAGTTATGAAAATCTCATATGAAGTTTGAACTTAGAATCATTGAAAATCAATGTCAAGGTCATTAAATTAAAAGTTCCCATACATTTATAAGACCTATTGTAATAAAATCCTAAGCTCTGAAGCAGTTTTTGTGATGCAAGTAATTGAAAATTCAATTTGTCAATTGAGAACTTTAAAGCTCACAGAAGGTCAAGTTGAGGTCAGCAAATGGACTTCATAAGTGACGATCTAAAAGTCTCTATGCAAACTCAGCGTTGCTCTTGTTAATCAATTAATTACCATCAATGAAGGTTTGTTTTTGCTCTCCTGTAAAATTCTGAAAATGTCACTTACACCCCTTGTGCTCCAAACACTTGATAAGAAAATCACCAAATTAAAGTTCATATATAACTTCCTATATGTCTCTAATACAAACCTAGGCTCCATCTACTGTTCAATTTAACATAACAGCCTGCTCTTTCCCAAGGTTTCTGCCTCAACAGTATGGTCAAGCAAGCTACTCCACATTGAAATTACTCTTTGGGGGAAAAAATATTTCCTAATATCAGTGCTAAATTTACTCTAGGTCAGCTTCCATTTGTGACCCGAAGTTCTACAAACAAAACTTGGCCGAAGGCATCCAACATTATTCACTTTGTTAATCATCGTACTATAATTTGAGGAACATTTGTCTGTCTGTCTGTTTGTTCCCCTACTCCTCCGAGGTCCTCTGACGGATTTTCACCAAACTTGGTGGGTCTATGTAGGTTGTCCCTGGAATTGTCCTTGAGGGGTTAGTTTTTTGAAACGTCAACGTCACTGGGGTCAAAGGTAAATTTTTCGCATCTCCCATCTCCCTGGACAGATTTTCATGAAAGTTGGTATATGGACGTAGGTCGTCACAAGAAATGACCGCGAGAGGTCCGTTCCGTCAAAGGTCGAGGTCACGAGGGTCAAAGGTCAAACCGTAGGTCGTCACGAGAAATCAAGGTCACTGGGGTCAAAAATCAATGGACAGTTTCCTGACAAACAAGGCACATACACAGACAATGTTGTCTACAGAGAAATCCTCAACTAACCAGAAAGCTCCAACCAAACCATTCTACTTTGGACACTCCACCACCCCCATGCCAGACAAAACTCCCCTTCCTCTTGGGGATACGGGTGTGGCATAGCCCTTTACAAATGTAACTGCTGTATTTCCACCTCGATGCTCGCACAGTCGAAATTATTCTCGCCACGGGTAATTTACTAGTCTCTTTAAACATATTCAAAGACCTCAATGAGATCATCCGTAAGTCTCCTTTTCCTAAGACTAAAAAAATTAAGGATCTTCAGCCTCTTCTCAAAGCTTTCATCTATTATACCTGGAATTAGCTTACTGGCTCTTCTCTGAACTTTTTCTAGAGCCTTGATATCTTACTTAAAGTATGGACCCCAGAACTGTTCAAAATACTCCAAATGTGGTCTGACGAATGTGTTGTACAAGAGAAGTATTTGTACTCAATGCTTTTGGCAATGTATCCCAGCCTCTGATTGGCTTTTTTAACTGCTTCGGCACAATGGCTAGAGCCTGTGAGAGTTTGGTCAACAATCACTCCCAGATCTTTCTCGTGTACAGCACATTCCAGTTTTAAACCTCCCATGAAGTAATCCCGTCTAATGTTTTTATTACCTTCATGTACAACTTTACATCTTGCGACATTAAATTTCATTTGCCACATTTCTGCCCAATTCTGGATTCTATCCAAATCATCCTGAATCACTTAAGTGGACTCTAAACTATTTGCCAAACCTCCAAATTTAGTATCATCTGCAAATTTAACCAATTTGCTCTCAATATTCCTATCAAGGTCATTCATATAGACGAGGAACAGCAGGGGTCCAGCACTGAATCCAACACTGAACACCACTCCCGATCAAACCTAGCTCAGATGAGGTTCCACTGACCGCCACTGTTTGTGTTCTGTCCTGTAACCATTTTTGAATCCACTCCAGAATACCTCCTGTAACTCCAATGGAGCTCATTCTAAAAATGAGTCTCTTATGCAGTACTGTATCAAATGCTTTCTGAAAACCTAAGTATATGATGTCATAAGCCCTGCTCTGATCAAAAGTCTTAGTGGCCTCTTCCAAAAATTCCTGAAGGGGCTTAAACGAATGGCAGCCTAAAAACCCTGCTCCCAACCAGTTGGATATTTACTCCCTTGAAGAACATTTAGGTAAAAAAAAAAGTTCTGAAAATGGCATTGAAGGGGATAAACAAAAGAATAAATTAATTTAAACAAGGCTCAAGACGTGATAAAGGAGAGACAGTTGAAGAAACGTGCAGCGAGGAGGATAGCTGTGAGAACAATGGCGACACTGACGGTGGAATAGCTAGCCCCGTCATGCAGTCCATCTACGAGATTCGTGCTCTCAGGACGGATCTTAAAAGTAAATTGAGTGAATTTCCACTTTATTTCCGTGATGACATGAATAAAGAGTTGAATGAGTTTCAAGGAGAAATCAACCGGAAACTCCAGGAAGCTACAGGTGAGCTACAGGCTACCATAGCAAGAGTGACGGAGGCCGAGCAGCGCATATCCGATATTGAAGAATGGGACATGGCTGCGAAGGAGGCTCTCACCCAGGTGCTAGAGAAGCAAGAGGCTCTGCAGACTAAATTAACCGAGCTAGAAGCTCGCTCGCGCTGGAACAATCTCTGTGTATACGGAGTACCGGAAGAATCAGAGGGGTCCAATCTATCAGAGTTTGTAACAAAGCTAATAAAATCCAAAGCCAAAGTAATCCGCCTCCAAACGCCACATCCAGCTAAACTGAAGGTGTTTTTGACAGTGGCACACAGGTCCACAAGGTGGCTAAAGACCTGAGGGAGAGGACTTTCCTTGGAAAATGTTAAGGAGCCAGTCTGTGTGGTGTTGAGGCAGCGGAGATTCGCAACATGGGAGAAGGCTGGTACTGACCGCCTGGGACTAATCCCCCAGCTTGGACTTCAGAAGAAAAGTGTTATTAACCCCCACGTAAAGAGGCTGACATATTACTGCACTTTAGTCAGCCTATCAGGGGACTTAATCCTATAAATACCCATATTTGTTTAAGTATAATTATTGTTTTTTTCTGTTTCCACATAAATCTACTTAATTGGAATTATATAGTTTCACCTAAGATGTAACTCCTAAAATTTACCTCGCGCTGAACTTTTATACTAAAAATGAAAATGCTTTTGCAATTTAATTCTCAGTCTACAAAGGAATTTCAATTTTCTTTCGCAATGGTGCCTACTCTTATCTTTATAGCAGAGAAGATAATACATGTGTTTTTCAACTCTTTACTAATTTACAAAGAGACTTAGCACTACTATTTACTGAGCTTGTTAAGATGGAACTTTATACCAGATATGGGGAGACTGTCTTGAAAAGAATGTTATTCGTGCAGAGTAACGTCTCTGACACTGACGAGTGGCCCTCGAAGGACGCGAGGATCACCTCTCAACCTGAGGTTTTATTGGAACTTCAGACTTGGAAGTCTGGTTTCTATTTCTATGTTTTGTTGTTCACCATTCTTGTTTGGGTTATCATGGGTAATGTTATTCAGGTTGAAAGTGTATATGCATCATCAGGATTATAAGATAGTCACGCTTAATGTTAATGGGCTGCATAATCCAATTGAAAGGAGTAAAATTACAGCTAAAATGAAACAAGAGAAGCTGCAGGTAGTTTTTTGGCAAGAGTCTCATCTATCTTCTTTAGAACATGAAAAACTTCTAAAAATTTGGACTTCAAAATATCTATAATTCATCTCATAAATCTGGCTGTAGGAAGGGAGTGGCTATATTGATCCCTAATGCAGTAAATTTTGAATTTATTTCAGAAGTGAAAGACAAGGAAGGGAGGTTTGTGTTAGTAAAGGGCAAATTATATAATGAAAAAGTAACTTTGTTTAATGTGTATGACCCCCCAGGAAGCAAAAAAATGTTTTTCAAGAAATTATTTGAATTAATTGTCTTGGAAACACAGGGAATTTTAATTAATGGTGGTGATCTTAATGTCCGACTTCGACCTAATTTAGGTACATTAAATCAGCGCCTAAAGAAAAGTCCAAATGACATTTTAGTTCAGCGAATGCTTGCAGATCTGGGTTTGATTGACGTGTGGAGAGAGTCTCATCAAGGAGAAGAACAATTAACCAATTATTCCCCATGTCACTTTATATATTCCCATAGGGGTCTATACTCCCATTAGCGTGTAAGTCCTTTTTTACGTGATTCGAGTTAAGCGATTTTGAGTTACGCGTATTCTCCCCTAATCACTTCGATCACACGGACAGCGCTTAACTTCAGAATGTAGGTGGCCTTATGAAAGAAGTGTGACTAATCCAAAAGAGAGGCAGACTGTACAAAGCTCATTGATTATGGCTATCAGGAAAACAAGGAACAAGGATTCTCTGATTAACCCTGAAAATGCAGTTGTGGTCCATGGAAAACGCCAACCAGACTTTAAATTTGAATATCATGGGCCTGCTGATAAAACCTCGAATCTCCAAACTGATAAGAAACAAAAACTCGTATGTCCAAAATTCTTACATGCAGAATTAAACATTTTTTTTTTAAACTATATTTATCCATTAATATTATTTTATTGTTATTTTTTAATTATAAATATATATATATATATATATATATATATATATATAATTTTCCTGTGAAGTTCATCATTTTGAAGATACAAGGTTTAATCAGCAGGCCGACGATATGCCGCTGTAATAGTAGGCCTATGTAGGCTATGTCAGTGCCAATTACAAGAAGTAATGCAGGCATCTCTTTTTTATTTCCTATTCCAGCCACCATGGCATTAAAGCTAAGCAAACTAACAAATTGCCGTAATAATGATATAAAAAATAAAGAATTCAGTGCTTCTCAACCAGCGTAATCAGATCATTGAAAATGTGCCCCTCCTACATCAGCCTGTTTGTTCCGTGGAAGACAGGAAAGAAGAAGAAGTAAATAGAACATTCTAGTCACACAAAAGTAACGAACAAAGACAGTTTATATGATCTCATTTAGAAATTGCGCACTTGAAATTTCAAAATACTCCGATGTCAGGTTGGCAACTACAGGACAAGGCAACACTTGAACAGCAAAGGATTCTTACCCCGCACGCAGTCATCCCCCCGCCCTGAAACCGCCTCAGCAATGACGCAATACCATATTCATAGCCTATTATGTCCCATTTGATTTGAGTGACACATTCACTTGAACTTGTGCCTAATACTTTATTATAATCAATTATCCCATTTTCTAATAATGATTCTTCCCATGTCGGCAATTCTTTATTGGCTAAAATTGATTAACAAATGGGTAGTGCTTTGGTATTGGCCAGGGTAGGGCTCAATCTAGAGTAGCCTATTTAATAACATCTTTATTCACACATTAAAATACACAGTATTATCAATGGTAAAAAAAATGACAAAGACACGAGTTAGTTAATACAGATATCCTCAATTAGAAAATCAATCTCATCACTCATGAGAATATCACAACTTTTAAGATTATCACAAACATATAGGGCAGTCGCATTTGTTAATAGAAAATGAAGACAATGACGGCGACGTCGAGCCAAAGCCGAAAACCAAATTTCACAGATGTTGGTGTTGGATGGCATGCGGGCACTGAAAGCTGATCCGAGGAAGAAAGCAGTGAATCGTTCTGGATGTGGCTTTGGTGGGGAGATGTAAGCGCAGTATACCTGATTTAAAGCATAAATCGAGAGATCTGCGGGGCGCTGTAAAAGCCAGGCTCTCTACACACCGGAGAAGTGTGCACGCAACAGGTGGTGAGCAACCATCGTCCCCGGTACATTTCATTGCACTGGAGGAGGAGGTGGCATCCACTCTTTCTGCAGTGGAAGTGGATGGAGAACAACTTGGAGTGGATACGGATGAAGGAGAGTTACGTAAAATGGTCATTTTTATTTGTCTATGCTCAAAGGGTCACTGCAATAGATACTGGAAACAAGCTTAATATGGTTTCAGATATTTATTGCATTTTTTTGGCATTTCAAGCAGTTGCGCAGTACATAGGCGTCATGGGCCGAGCCAGGGAATTTGGTGCAGATGCTTAATATGCGCGTATCATGATCGCTTAAAAGTATAGGCTACATAAAGTGAGAACATTTGTGTAGCCTATTTGAGTGAATCAACTGTTTGATAACAAATTGAGCAACATAATTGGGAAGAGGGTGACAGCAATTGTTCGGTAGAGGATGATGACTTTGCAGACCTTAACTTTGTGTTGTTCAGCAGGTAGTTTTCCCGAATGTGTTTGCTAAGTCTTCGCTGTATTTATCCATTGCGTGCAATGCGACAATCATTTCTCTCACTTCAAGTTCGATATGCTTCACAAAATGTTTTCTACATTGCATATGTTTTGAAATGCTTAAAAACCAGGACCATCTTAAAATGATTTAATTTTTAAGAAATCTTTTTAATGATATGTAAAAAATTATACCAGGGGTGGAATTCAGAGGTCTGCTGTTAATTCAGATTATTAACATTCTTTCAATCTAACACGGTAGCCTGGTTAGGTCTGTCTGCTTCTCATTATCTCTTCTTAATCATTATAGGCCATGTTTTGCTTTTGATTTGTCAGTTGGCTGAATCAATGGCTTGATTGCAAGCTAATTATGCCAAGGCGATGGAGGCTCTCCAACCTTGCTGGTAATTAGCGGACTTCAAATCACAGTTTTCTTCCTGGAGGCATTTCAAATGACCGCATTTGGCATGTGTCACAGAAAAGGTAGTAAGCAAGCTCATCTGCCTGCCTCATAGTGGCAGTTACTTTTATTGCGCTGAAAATAATCGCGATTCGATTAATTGAGCATCCCTACTTCCTATTAATGCCTAAAGTACTTGTAATTGTATTCAAATACTTTTCAAAGTTCTTGACCAATCTGTCTCATAAGTGCTGACAGAGATCGGTCAAGTACTTCGATAAATTACTTGGATAGAAGCATAGGCGTGGGAAGTAGAGGTGCGGGGTGTGAAGCTTTAAAACTGAAATGAAAATAAAACAATAGTTTATCTTTTACTT
Organism: Gymnothorax reevesii; assembly: GCA_029721435.1. NCBI lineage: Eukaryota > Metazoa > Chordata > Actinopteri > Anguilliformes > Muraenidae > Gymnothorax > Gymnothorax reevesii. The sequence continues at coordinate 140,531,722 of CM056574.1, forward strand.
TTGTATGTCGTGTTTGCCATGTGGGATGAAGAGAGCTATAATTTTATTCATTAAACTTATTACATTTAATTATTAAAATCAAAATATTTAATTTAACTTCAATATGTCTTGGCCAATCAGAATTGTCTTTGTCTTGACGTGATTGAGATTCCACATTCACGCGACATCACACCACACAACAACGAATAACACGGACCCTACATCTGCACTGTACAGTGTCTCAGAGGAGAATTTTAGATTTTTTTCAATCTCCCAATCCCAAACACCTGAGGACAAGCGAGATTTCTTTAACAGAGTCCTCATCCAGCATATCAGATCAAGGTACAGCGCCCTCAACGATCAAGCTTCAGCAGGATCAGCAGGCTTCTGTCCTTACTGGTGGTGCTAGCCAACACGATACTAGCGCTAGCCCTTCGAGTTCGGGTGTCGCTCCTCACAAGACTGTGATTGCTGTAGCAGGGACATCACCTTTACCATCCAAGCCATTTCAGCCTAAGTATTCCGACTTCCCCATTACGCGTTTTGGGACAGAAAGTTTTTCAGGATCATTTAAATCAGGATGGTTTCAAAGATGGAAATGGCTCCACAATGTGAAGGAAATTGACAAAGCCCTTTGCTATACTTGCTGTTCAGTGGTAGACAAAAAGTTGATACAAGAGGAGAAAATGAGAGCTGACGCCACAAACATCAGAGGGGGCTTTTCGAATTGGCGTAGGGCCACGGAAAAATGTTTGGACCCTGTGAGGCAGTAGCAAGAAGTTGGCTTGGGCTGATGCGAGTGTGTCTGGTGCAATTGAGTGCATTCTCGCACTCAAGGAGTGCATAGGTAAGCATTATTTTTTGTTTTTATTACCTATAGTTATTTTTTATGTTGCCATAGTAACCCTTAAATTACCCAAAGAAAACATAATAAATAATGCTGACTTTTACATGTATAGGCTTGCACTAGGGGGATTAGTTTTAGAAAAGAGAATAAAAAAATATTATTATTGTTATCATTCTTATTATAGGTGCACTGAGGGGAGAGAGAGTTGTGGACGCCATTTTGATAAAAGCAAAAACGTCTGCATCAGTTCTCAGCCTGAAGTGGCTCAAAGATTCCAGGGTCAGCAGAACACCGATTCGTTTTTGGGATACCGCTGCGTTGGAAGATTTAGCGGACAGTGGCGAATGGAAGTGGAGACGTGAATTTTTTGAGGCAGTGGATTTAATGAGTTCGGAAATTGAACACAGATTTGACCAAGCTGGCATGTCAACAGCTGCAAAGAGGGAGAAAGTGCTGCTGGATTCTGCTAAGGGCCTTGTTTCAGATGCTGACTTGAGTACCCTTCAGCTTCAGCAGATGGACATTGCATCTCTAGGCCTGCAACTGAGAATGCTGGGTGGCCTCACCAAAGAACAAGCATTCCACTCAGTTAAAGAACTGGCTCGATTTGTGTCAGGTCTCCATCCACAAAGGGTGGGCTCTGCTCAGAGGTGGAAAAGCTCATCCACTTGTGCCTCTGTTTACCTCTGTCAACTGCTTGCTTCGAAAGATCATTCTCAGCTCTTCGCTGAATCATTCTCAGCTCTTCGCTTCCTTAAAACCTGGCTCTGCAGCACTGTCACTCAGCGCAGACTCACACACGGCACTGCTTCACGTCCATAAAGAAATTTTGGATCTATTGGATCTTCAGATTCTCATTGGAGAGTTTATCAGCCGAACTCCAGAGCGCAAATTGACGTTTGGAGAAAAGAAATCATCGTAAGGTAGAAATGGTTTCTTTTTCCTGCCGCCGAGCAGGCCCAGATGGTAGCTAATTAGTCTATTACATGATTGTGATTTATGTAAACGTTATAAGAAACGAACAGTTTTAACTTACTTTGATATTTTGTGGCACTGAAATCTTTTTTTTGGTTTATGAACTTAAGGATGTGATTTTTTATTTATTGAAAGTATGGTGACATTGCATGTTTTATAGTTAGTTTTATTTTATGTGTTATGTGGTTGATATTGCAATGAAGTGCCTCATCATTTTCAATATCGAGTTGTTCAGGTCATTTTGTTATATGGCTCAATATAACCTCGGCTTGTGGTTCTTAGAATAAACATACATTGTCATCTATACCCATCCTGGTGAGTCGAGCTCTATTTTTAATAGACAATATTAAATGTACATTTGGCTATATTTGCACTTTGTACCACATTTTAATGTGTAAGCTATATCACACATTCACACATTTAGTTATGCCATCTTCTTTTATCGCTGGCTTTTGGAGTTCGCTGTTCTGAATGTTGCAATGGTTTATGCACACCGTCAGGTCAGCTGTTCTTCATGCAGGGGAGGGGGCGAGTGATTTTTTTCAACAGAGACAGAGCGGTAGATCTGCCTGTCTAACATAGTGTAGTATCTTATAACATAGTATCGTCAAAATTCTATGAACTCTACTCGCAGTATGTGGACCACAACCCTCACCCACCAACAGCACCCCCTGCCGTAAATATCTTCCCGCGCCACTGGATACAAGTACATTGACTTATTATTAGGTATTATTAGGCATTAGGCCTAATAATATTATTAGGCTTAATGCCTACTATTAGGCATTATAAGGTAGTACTCAGATATAATAAAAGCACTATGGTATATTAAAAAAAAGCTTGCATACAATTCTCAAAAATACTTGAAAGCATAGGCACCGATTTTTGTTTTTGCCCGTAGTTGTTCAAATTAAATGAATACCACCAACGTAATAATTGTCACAAACTGACTTTTACTGCATAGATATTCACCAACCGCAACAAAATTCGACACCATACAGTCTGAAGGCTGCAGTTATGCATGCTGGCCACAACTTAACACTACGTCACTTGTGAGTATAATTGTACAACCTATAGCAACACCTAAGCAAAAAAATAAACAACTTGGTATTCATCACTGTTATGGCCCCAATTTGTTATGACATAAGACAGCAAAGGATGATAGACAAAATTTCAAAACTCAAACAGATTTTTATTAAACAAAGACTGACACTGACCAACAATCTACTCTGCTGACCAAGATGTATATATACAAGAAAAAAAAAAAATTTACTGTCCCCTTGAGATGGGGTCGCTTGGTGATTTTCCGGGTGAGGAAATGGACAACACAGGCAAAAATCCATTAAAAAAAAACTTCACAGGTCTTGAACAGATTGACAGGTGTGGTCAAATGTATCCTTCTCCTTGCAACTTCTCCTACTACTTCACTCTCTCAATTAGAGCTGTAAGAAGATCCGGGATCCGGCTCAATTAACCGGCCCTCTAATATCACCCACGAACCACGGATCTATTTAACCGGCTCAGTTGAGTCCTACAGTTGGCAGAGAAATGACACATATGCGACTTGAGCACAACTAGTGGATACAAGCAGTAGCGCAAGCATAGGCACTCAGCCACTCACTCGCTCAGTTGGCACTCGTCAGAAAAACGAAACCTAACTTCTCTGAGTCTCTGACTCAACTGCAAGGATCCAACCGACTTAACTTAACCGAGATCCGTCACTCGTGGTGGATCCTGAGTTTTGTTTCACTCGCGGCTTGCTGCTTTTGGTTAGCTCATGGCCTCACTTGCGGCTCGCTGCTCTCGGTTGGCTCATGGCTTCACTCGCAGCTCGCTGCTCTCGGTTGGCTCATGGCTTCGACTCGCGGCTCGCTGGTCTCGGTTGGCTCATGGCTTCACTCGCGGCTCGCTGCTCTCGGTTAGCTCATGGCTTCACTCGGCTCCCTGGTTTCGGTTAGCTTGAGAATGAATCCCTGCTTGCTCGCGGTCCTGCAAAAACTGTAGCAGAGGGAATACCCTGCCCACAGACACGAGTTCGCCATGTTGTTGACTTCCATGACTGTCGAATGAGCTTGTTGCCTATGTTGTGTCAATGAATACTGTGATCCACCCCATATCCATTTTCACCAGAAGAGAATAAAATAATAATAATAAAAATAAAATAAAATATTCTTTCATAGTGGTTACTGGTTACCCTGGGAGCATTACTATTTAGAACATCGGTGTTTTTTTTTGCAGACGTAATACGACTGACGACCTGTCTTTTTGCTTAAGCTATTCATTAATTGACAAACAATGAAAACGTATTCCAGTGTGAAGGAAAAACAATACACATTTCATTTTCAAGTAATGCGTTCTGCATTCTGAATTGCAGACTGTATTCTGCATTTGGGCCTGTTATATTGTTGAATTCCTCACAAACATTAAATCCTGTAATACAGTGGTTCCTCGTTAATCGCGGGAGTTCTGTTCTAAAAATAGTAAGCCGCAATAGGCGAAATCCGTGAAGTAGGATTACTTCTTTATTTTTAGCTTTATTTTTTTACAATTATTATATAGATGATTTGAGGCTGTAACTCCCCCCGCCCACAAATACAGCGTCAGAGTCACACAGCTAGCGAACAAAGATTTATGTAAATTTTACTTGCTGAACGCATTCTGTACAGGAGACACGACACAGAGGATATTGATTGACAGTGTAATACAGCCCCGTAGCCAATTGGAGGCATAGCACAATGCGCTGTCCCATTATAGCAAGGGACCACTGTATGATGTAAAATAATATCATGTAATTTAAAGAAATATAATAATGTTTTATTTCTCGATTTCGTTTTTTCTCGGAGGTGGGGGTTTCTGCATCTTGTGATGACTGTAATATTATTAATAATAACAACAACAATAATAAGAGCCCTTTTGTAGAACTAGTAGCCAGGGCAGCTACAGGCTGGATATTCTATTGGTAGGCAGTAACACATTAAGGTAAGTGTATATGCTTTTTTATGGCTCGAGTCAATGTACCATGGTTTTTGCAAACATTTAATTGGGCCATTTTATGTCAAGTGACTCAAGTGACTCGCACAACCCGGCTCATATTACCGAGTGACTCAGAATGATCCGAATCCCTCAAATGATCCAAATCAAACATAGTTTACTCTCAATATTCCTCATTATATACTCTTTTGCAGACCCCTCCCGCCTTTTAGACTTTTTTTTTTAATTCTCAGGGGACTTTCTGTCTCAGACATGCCCAGGACATGCCCAAACCTAGCCCCATCTTGCCAATGGGGTAAGTAAATTTCACTTGACAACTGAAATTTACTTACCCCATTCACTGAAAAAAGTGATTTTGACCCCTAGTAAATGTTCCATATATTAATTAAGCATATTTTACTAGAAATAGGTGTGTTATTTAACTCCACTTAAAAAATATAAGTAATTTCAAATAGTCAACATAATAAAAATATCTAGCTTCAGATAAAAATATTTTGTGCAACCACTTACCTTAAAAAAATTATGTTCATTCAACAAAACATTTTTTTCAGTGTTGGCAAGGTAGTTAAAATTACCTAAAATTAAGGACAAATTTCTTGCCTTACTAAGAAAATGGTGATAGAAATAAGTGTTTTAAGTCTTAAAATAAGTACATTACCTTTTCTTAAAAATCACTTTTTCCGGTGAAAAAATTACACAGACGTAGATTCCCACAGTTAGAAGTGAAGAGTTCCTACTCCTCTTGATGGGCAAAAAATGGGCTTTCTGTAGGGGCTGTGTGCATGCATGTTTTGCTCACGTAGATAGCGTCAAACGGTACTTGCATCACCCTCAACCGTTTCAGACCCCTCATCTCATGATAAGTTTTGGTTGCTGTCCGTAATCTGTCACGTATAGGCTGTAACCAAATGTGGCGCTCATGAGCTGCCATCGTCACTCGTGGCTGCCCTAAGCAGGGTCGGTCAGTGACAGTGCCTGTGTTCCATTCTCAGACACACAGCCGACTGATTGTTGCACAGTGACAGTGCAAATGACGCACCACCTCTCAGCGGCTGATATCTGTCGGTAACATGCCAAATGCTCTTTTTCTCTCTCCTGTGTCACAAGCCATTACATTTTCTTGATGCAGAAGCATTTTTTGTTTTTTTTTGTTGGCTTTATGTAGGCTATTGACCACACCAAAAAAAACAAGTCAATTCTCACTGTACACATCATAAACAGCGCAATGTTTGTTATTACAGAAGTGCTTGGCGCGTTCACGTGGTGCGCATCAGGATTACAATACCACGCGCTTTTCTTTATTTCCTCTCGTGCCTCACTGAAAAAATTGATTCTTCAATTTTCCGCAAATACAGTACATACCCCACTTGTGCGTTTTTAATGGCACTGAGTATATATAGTAATTATGAAACATTACGACACATGAAGCAAATACTCGTAACTACTTTATTGAGTAACTCGCTGGGTGGATTAACACAGTGCGCTGTGCGCACCTCAGATGTTGCGAGTAGTTGCAGTAAACACACGCTTTTGAAATCACTCCTTGTTGCGCGAACTGCCTAAGCTATCTACTCCTCTAATAAGTGAGTCCCCCACTATCACTAACTCCCTTTTCTGAGGGGAAGAGGCTAACAGGGTGCCCTGATGCTCATCAGTCCGCCCACTCTCAGGGTCAGGAGCTAAGTCGAGTTCCTGCAAGGGCTGGAATCTGTTGGACACCTCAACCACTGGAGAAGCTGTCGCTGTACGGCGTGCACGCCCTTTCCTGCGCTGACCTCCTAGTCACCAAACTTTCTCTCTCTACCTATTCTGTGGTCTCTGCATACCCCTACTTTCGCATACACAACATTTTTCTGAACAACATACTACTTAATTCCTCTAGGAACTCTACTGATTCTGAACTATGTTATGAAGCCAACAGGCCCAGAAGAACAAGCATTTTGCTCACCAAATGCTCAATTTGCTGGCACCGGTGACAGACAAACCCACCCTGGAAATCTCTTTCCAGAAGTGCAATCATTCTGCATTCACATAGTTTTGGCCACATTTTGAACCCCCAACCTAATGACCTCGCTCACCCAAGATCACAAAGAAATTATTATTGCCAAGACAGAAGCTCAGGAACCACAGTTTATTAACCTGAAAATCATTGAGAAGCAGTCATGATAGAAACTGCAGGGAAACAATATAAATGGATAATAACCCAGATAGCAAAAAATGATTGAGTCAACATTGTTATGGCCCCAATTTGTTATGACATTTACGACAGCTAGGGATGACAGACAAAATATTAAAACTCACACAGATTTAACTCAACAAAGACCAACACTAACCTACAATTTATACTACTGACCAAGAGTGATAATATACAAGACAGTCCCTTGACATGGGGTGGCTTGATGATGTTCCGGGTGAAGAAAATGCTCCAACACAGGCAAAAATCCACTAAAAGCTTCACAGGTCTTGAAAATGAGTGACAGGTCTGGTCAAATGTATCCTTCTCCTTGCAATTTCTCCTACTACTTTACTCTCTCAATTTTTCTCCTTATATACTCTTTTGCAGCCCCCTCCCTCATTTAGACTTTTTTTTTCCTCTGGGACTTTCCCCTCTCAGACATGCCCAGGACATGCCCAAACCTAGCTTCAAACTGGACTTAACAAAAAAAGGTCAATACTGCCATCTAGTGGCTTCTTTCCACATTACAACATTGTGATATTCTCAGGCTGAAGATAGCAATCAACATTGATGTCAGATTTCGAAAAAAAAAACATTGAAAGTGCTCGCTATGGTAAACATGGAAATAATTTTGAATTTCTAATCAAATCTGACAATGAATCAACCTTGATTCATCTATGATATGATCAACATTGAATGTAGAATTGCATCAACATTGATTCAACTATATATATGCATTCCATTATACATTGAAACAATATTATTAAACGGCCATTTCAATACTTTTCAACCCTCTTCTGTATGTTTTCAATATCTCTTATTAAGAAATAATCACTTTATTACTCTCTTTATGGTATAGTTCAACAAGGAATACGCTAAAGTAGTCAACTAGCTATACGCCTGAATGGCAGTGATGTCACTAATAGACAAGTTTGGTTAATAGACAAGTTTGAAGCAGCCCCCGCAGAACTTTAAAACACCAAATTGAGTAAAATGATTATTTTTTTAAATGAGGCACATTAAAAACATACAAAGGTTAAAATGCTGAAATGGTCCATTAAGTATGCTATACTACAGTGGTTCTCAACCTTTTTAGACAAAGACCCCAATTTACAGGGACATGTTTTGGGGGACCACATACTTGATAATTATTTCATAGGTGAATATTCAAAAATGTGTTGTGAGCTTGTAAATTGTGTCATGGTTTCATCCTCCGCCAGACTGCAGTTTATTAAAACTATAAACTGCAGTCCGGCAGGAGCTAGGACCATGGACCTAAAAGAATACAGGACCCAAATGCCAGGCTGGTACAAACTGGAGATTTGATAAATAGTAAAAAACCACACAGAGATTAAAAAAAAAGGGAGCAGCATCAACATGTCATCAGGGTTAAAATCACATACATTAATGATAAAATGAAAATGCACTCCCTACGAGAACTAGCAACTGCCAACTCTATATACTTTAGATAATCACCTCCACCTTAACGAGCAACAGGTGCAGCTCGTTAAGGTGGAGGCGAGCGAAAGCCACACAGGAGGGGCTGCAAGGCAAAAACCCTAATAGATTGGCTATTTCTTTTTTTTAAGAAACCAAGGTTGAGAACAGCTGCTTTACCGCATGCTCTGTTCACAAAAAAACAATAAAACAGACCATTGTTCATTAAGTTATAATTAAAGATTCAAAAGAAATTATGCTTTTGTACATTTTAGCACACACCTTTTCTTTTGATCTTTTAAAGGAAGACTACACAGAACTACACGTTTTGACTTAATCTTATATTAATAAGATATAATTAATCCAACATAATTTCCACGGTCGATTTTTGTCCATTCATACTCTCTTTTTTTTAAAATGACCATTAATTAGCTGGAATTGCTGTTTCCAGGAGGTCACCATTAACACCACGCCTAGCATGAGAAGTTGGGAGATCATAAGGTCACTGCAGCTGCCACATGCATCATGCACATGAATTTCTAAATAAATTAGACTACCAAACAATTTAAAATTGTTCATTGTGCAAATCAACTGTTTGATTGCAAATTGAGCCAAGTAAATGGGAAGGGGGTGAAAGCATTTGTCGAGTAGAGGATGATGATTTTGAAGGCCTTAACTTTGCTTAGTTCAGCACGCATTTGCTTGCATGTGTTTGCTTGATTATTACATGTGGCCGTTGTGTGCAAATCTTGTTCAATTATTAAATAAAAAATGTTTTAAATTTGTGGCAGAGATTTGCCTGAATGTGCTTGCCCAGTCTTCGGTGCATTTGTCCATTGCTTGCAATGTGAAAATAATTTCTCTCTCACATTCACGTTTGATGCGCTTCACACAATGTTTTCTACTTTGCGTATATTTTTAGAGGCTTAAAAACCAGGGCCAACTTAACATGATTTTATTTTTAAAAACCTTTTTCAAAAATACGTAAATGTTTTCTGATGAGAGGTGGATTTCCGAGGTCTGGTATTTATTCAGATTACTGACATTATTTCAATCTAACACGTTAGCCTGGTTCTGTTTGTCTGCTTCTCATTATGTCTTCTACATCATTATTGGCTCGATTTTGGTTTTGATTGATCAATTGTCTGCCTAACTTGTCATCAATTTATTCAAAGTACACGGGAATTGATTTAAGGTGAGCTAATTATGCCAGAGTGATGGCCGCTGTCCAGCCTAGCTGTTAATTAATTAGCAGACTTTTCTTTCCAGAAGCATTCCAAATGGCCTCTGATGTTAGTTCACCTCTAAATTAAAGTTGTGTTGGATAGAAAAAAGTGATAAGCAAGCTTGTCTGCCTGCCCCAAAGAGGAAGCGGGAATATCTTGGTCATTCATCAATCACAATGCAGGACAGCAGAACAATGGACATTCATGGCGCTGGCAGCAGCACTTGATGTCACGATTAGTGGTGGCCCAAGCGGATCCAGGGTGAATTTTCTTCTGATGTGGTGAAAATGGAGCGGTCCACTACTTTCGTGAAATCTCTCATAAAAATTAAAGAATTCGCAAAATAAAGAAAAAAAAAGTTTTAGGAGCTTTTTTCATGATACATTGAAATAATATTACCCACTTTTCCCAGCTATGATAGTCCTCCTTCATGGTTTCCGGCCTCGCCCAGGTGGAGGAAGCACCTAGAGAATTATCTGGCCATCTATTTGCACACTTACTCCCCCCCCCATCCCCCCATCAGCACCATTGAAATGATGCCAAATCATTGTAGGGCATTTCAACATTGAAAAAATCATCATCTATACCAGTGTTCCCCAACCCTCTCCTGGAGGCCCACCTGTCCTGCTTGTTTTAGATCTCTCCTTGCTCCAGCACAGGTGATTCAAATGATCAGGCTGTCATCAATCTGCTTTAGGGGGTGATTAACGAGCTGATCATTTGAATCACCTGCGCTGAAGCAGGGAGAAATCGAAAGCATGCAGGACAGGTGGGCCTCCAGGAGGGGGCTGGGGAACACTTATCTATACTACATTGATTCAACAACAGTTTTTCAAATGTTGAAGTGGTAACTGTAATTAAACATTGAGTCAACATAGATTTTTCAACCTCAACCAAAAATAACCAATCTGACCAAAATTCAACATTGAATTAATGCTTTTTGCTATCTGGGAAGCATCTTTTAGCAGTGGCTTAGTTTCAGTTAACAAAAATGAAGAACAAAATTCAGACAAAAACTCATTATGTAATAAGCACTCAGATGACTAACTTGATTTTATGTAATCCCAATACGATTAGTATACTAGTCTAGAAATATCACAGGGCTTAGCACAGAATCCAGATAATCACAGACTGGCTTCCCCAAATACTGTTCTCAGATGTATCACCCAGCTAAATGATGAACAGAAAAAGCCAATAACCAATACACAATATCAGTGGTAGCTTACTAACTCGTCTTGGGCAGCTACAACACCCAGGGGAAACTGGGAGGAGGGAGATGGTGGAGCACTACGGTAAACCTTTTCTTTAATATTCCTACCGAACTGAATGGACTCAAGTAACTATTGCTCAACTAACTAAACACTAAAATCTCAGATCCCAAGTGAAAAATGCAAACAGTAACTATCTAGCTAGCTAGCCGCAAATACAACCTAAGGTAACCGAAAAAAGAGTAAAGCACCAGTACTCTTTCATTCAAAAGGACCGAATAAACAAGTTGTTTACTTTGTGAGCTTACAAAACCCGCTATCTCTCCCAACAAGCTGTTGCTAAGAACTCAAACAAGCAGCTTAAAATATAACTAGCTGGTTAAGTCACCGCCACCGAAGGAAAATACAGAAATAACATAATTTGCAATACGTTTAATCAGAAGAGCTTTTCGGTAATAATGAGATGCGAAAAAGACTAAAACCCGATTACCATTAATACTTAATTCAAGCTTGGCAATGTGTTTATCCAGTAAAAGAAAGACCGAAGAGGACTAAAAGCCCCAGTGAACATCAATATTTATCGGCAAGAAGACTGTCTGAAAGGCAAGCGACCAAGTATGAAACCAACCCAGGTTATAGCTATGTAGATATCCAGGTAATTCGAGAATAATCCTTGTGTTGAGAAGCTTGCTGAAGTTTGTTAGCTAAATCAGCTCCAGAAAAACCAGGCAAGAGTAGAACAGTCTTTGAATACAACTCCATTTTGCTTAGTATATCATACAAATTTACTGAGCTAGCTAATTATTTAGCACTAAAGTTAATTTTACTTTACTTCCAGGAGAACGAAACCCCATCCCCCCCGTCGCTTTTGTTTGACCAGATAAGCGACTTAATTTGGTGATTTTTCCCTTACAAGGTTTGCTTACTTGGTTAGCAAAAGGAGAAAATAAGGGGTTTTTCCCTGCCCCTAATGCGACAAAGGTTATACCTCGGGAGCAAATTGTCTTACCTCTTTTAATGTTTGATTTATTTGCACACAAATTATTTTCAGAAAAAGCTGTTTAAAAAGAGTAAACCTGCTACAATCCCTGCACCCTCTCTCCATCACAACTCAAGCAGAATGATCACCAACAAACAGTGCTACAGCACAACCAAGAGGTCCCAGCAATACCAATTTAATCACTGGTGTGCATGCACACACACAAGCACTGTAACACACAGACATGCATGTGCCCAAAGAGGCGCACAGAATATTTTGCCTCATAATCTATGTATACTGGCAGAATATTTATATTTTGAAAGTTTTTACCTTTGTGTTTTCAGATTAGTCACTTTTCAACATGTTGGTGCTTAAGCAACAGAAAAGAATACCCCACATTCTTCCGAACCATTCCAAGTGACTATTACCAGAGCACAGCACTGGCACAGATGGTGAAGCACTTTGGATGGACTTGGATAGGAGCCGTGAGAAGTGATAGTGACTATGGCAACAATGGGATGGCCACATTTTTAGAATCAGCTCACAAAGAAGGCATCTGTGTTGAGTATTCTGAGAAATTTCACTGGAGAGAACCAAAGAAATTACTGAAGGTTGTAGATGTTATCAAAAGAGGTACTGCAAAGGTAATCGTTGCATTCCTTAGTCAGGGTGATATGAAAAAGTTATTGGAGCAGCTGACACTTCAGAATATTACTGGTCTCCAAATGGTGGGCAGTGAAGGCTGGATAACGGCAAAAAATCTAGCGACTCAATCAAGTTTTGGAATACTGGGAGGATCCATTGGCTTTGCTATTACTCGAGGAGAAATACATGGCCTCAAAGAATTTCTATTTAAACTTCACCCATCACAAAATCTAGGGAACACTCTTGTTATGGAGTTTTGGGAGAGTTCATTTCGATGTTCCCTTAGAAATGAAAGCTCTGTACACAATATGAGCCCCTGCACTGGGTCTGAAAACTTGACTGAACTGGAAAATGACTACACAGATGTATCAGAGCTGAGAATCTCAAGCAATGTTTACAAAGCAGTGTATGCAGTTGCTCATTCTTTACATGGCCTGCTGGAATGTGCACCCCAACGAGGCTGTGCAAACAAAGGGACACCAAAGCCCTGGCAGGTAACTCAATATGTACAAAACCCAAAGCCAGTGAAGTTGGCACGTTGTGTAAATCGTAAATAAAAACAGAATACAATGATTTGCAAATCCTTTTCAACCTATATTCAATTGAATACACTGCAAAGACAAGTTACTTGATGTTCGAACAGGTAAACTTTGTAATTTTTTGCTAATACTAACTCATTTGGAATTTGATGCCTGCAACATGTTTCAAAAAAGCTGGCACAAGTGGCAAAAAGACAGAGAGTTGAGGATTGCTCATCAAACGCTTATTTGGAACATCCCACAGGTGAACGGGCTACTTGGGAACAGGTGGGTGCCATGATTGGGTATAAAAGCAGCTTCCCTGAAATGCTCAGTCATTCACAAACAAGGATGGGGCAAGGGTCACCACTTAAAGAACAAATACGTGAGCTGATTGTCAAACAGTTTAAAAACAACATTCCTCAACGAGCTATTCAAGAAATTTAGGGATTTCATCATCTACGGTCCGTAATATCGTCAAAGGTTCAGAGAATCTGGAGAAATCACTGCACGTAAGCGACAAGGCCGAAAACCAACATTGAATGCCCGTGACCTTCGATCCCTCAGGCGGTACTGCATCAAAAACTGACATCAGTGTGTAAAGGACATCACCAAAACTACTGTCAGTAACTACAGTTCGTCGCTACATCTGCAAGTGAAAGTTAAAACTCTACAATGCAAAGTGAAAGCCATTTATCAACAGCACCCAGAAATGCTGGCGGCTTCGCTGGGCCCAAGCTTATCTAAGATGGACTGATGCAAAATGGAAAAGTGTTCTGTGGTCTGACAAGTCCACATTTCAAATTGTTTTTGGAAACTGTGGACGTCGTGTCCTCCGGACCAAAGAGGAAAAGAACCATCCGGACTGTTATAGGCGCAAAGTTCAAAAACCAGCATCTGTGATGGTATGGGGGTGTATTAGTGCCCAAGGGATGGGCAACTTACACATATGTGAAGGCACCATTAATGCTGAAAGGTAAATACAGGTTTTGGAGCAACATATGTTGCTATCCAAGCAACGTCTTTTTCATGGATGACCCTGCTTATTTCAGCAAGACAATGCCAAGCCACATTCTGCACGTGTTACAACAGCATGGCTCCGTAGTAAAAGAGTGCGGGTACTAGACTGGCCTGCCTGTAGTCCAGACCTGTCTCCCATTGAAAATGTGTGGCGCATTATGAAGCGTAAAATACGACAACGGAGACCCCGGACTGTTGAACAACTTAAGCTGTACATCAAGCAAGAATGGGAAAGAGTTCTACCTGAAAAGCTTCAAAAATTGGTCTCCGCAGTTCCCAAACGTTTACTTAGTGTCGTTGAAAGGAAAGGCGATGTAACACAGTGGTAAAAAGGCCCCTGTGCCAACTTTTTTGCAATGTGTTGCTGCCTTTAAATTCGAAGTTAATGATGATTTGCAAAAAAAAAATTAAGTTTCTCAGTTTGAACATTAAACATCTTGTCTTTGCAGTGTATTCAATTGAATATAAGTTGAAAAGGATTTGCAAATCATTGTATTCTGTTTTTATCTACGATTTACATAACGTGCCAACTTCACTGGTTTTGGGTTTTGTACTTTTTCCATAACAAAATGTTCATTTGGAACCAATCTAATTAAGTACTACGCTGAAATATTTCTTTCTCTGCAGGTGCTTGAGGCTCTGAAAAAAGTTAGTTTCACTTTAGAAACTGGGGAGGAAGTATCCTTTGATCATAATGGAGACCCAGTTGCCAGATATGATGTGGTGAATTGGCAGCTAAGTCCCGATGGTGCAGTTGAATTTAGAGTCATTGGTCATTATGATGCCTCTTTACCATCTGGTCAGCAGTTTGTGATGAATTCTCATAGAGTCGTTTGGACAGGTGGGCAACGGCGGGTAAGTGTTTGTGCTTTGGTTCATGTAAAAGGTTAGTCTGATAAAAGCACACATATGCAACTGGATAAGAAATACATTTTAGGATCATAAATACTTTGTAAATTTTTTTTGTAAATCCATTATATTTAAGGGTGATGCGCTAAATTTTGATGTACTAAATATTTATGTACCCAAATATCAGTTTGCCTCTGCAAATGTATCCAAATGGCTATTCAAAACTCTTATAATTTAGCACTAAAGGAAATCTAAATGTAATAAAATATTTTAATTTAAGTCAGAATATGACCAACGTGTCATACAGAAAGATCTAAGCACACAGATAAAATGCAATCACAGAAGACAAGCAGTAGGAATTATAATTCAAAAACTGAGAATGCTAATGAGTATAAATGAGTTGTGTGTCTCTTTTCAAATGTTTTCAAGCCAGATGAGGACCAAATGTTCAGTGAACGGCTGTTCTATAGTTTAAGACTTGCAGCAGCAAACACCCAATCACCTTTGACATTTTGTTTACGCTGAGGCGCAACCAGGAGCAGTTTATCACAGGACCATTCAGTCCTAGAGGAAACCTAAGGGACAGGAGGTTAGAGATGTAAGTTTGTGCTGGACCATTCAGTGCCTTAAAAGCCAAGAAATAAAACTTGAAAATCAACCTTGCATTTTACTGACAGCCAACAAAGAACTGCTAAGACCAGTGTAATGTGATCTTAATTTAAAGTGCAAGTGAATTGTCTAGCTACCTCATTCTGGACAACTCAAGAATAAGGCACCCAAAGACAGGCATCACTTAGACATTCGTCTGTGAGCCCTGTGGTCGGTTGCTCAGATCCCAGCCACGTAATTACCGGCTATGGTCAGAGGTCTGCATGGGCGAGGCAAAAATTGGCGCTGGCTCACCGGGGAGAATAGGGGTCAAGCCGGTTAAATACTTTGTTCATCACTCTGTAGCAACAACTTCTGGCTGGCCAGGAACAGCAAAAACTAAATTGTACGCTCACTACATGAACCTATGACGGCAAAGTCAGTGTGCAGTTGGTGGTGCAACTGTATTTAGTAAAGAATCGAGGGCTAGTCGTCATGTGAGTGAAAAAAAAGATAAAGATGCCTGACAAACTCCAAAGTACAGGGCATTGCAATAGTCCAACCTGGATTAGACAAATATATGGTTCCCCTTCTCAAATTTTTGAAAGCACTGGAAATTCTGTACATTTCAAATAATTCTTAGTTGGTAAAATGAGACACTAATGAAAGAACTAATTTGTCTCTGTCCTAAAATTTGAGAGTCAAACAACTCCTTCAGATTCTTCATGAAAGATTTAGCATCAGGCGCAAGTGGGCAAAGATCACCACCAATTTCTGAGATCAAGTCAAGGGATCCAAAATCAGTGACTGGAATTGTCTCCCCCCGCCCGAGTTTAAGCAAGCTGCTTTCCATCCAAAGTTTTACATCCTCTAGGCAGTCAAAAATAGCTGTAAACCACTGGCTTTGGTAGATTTCATCTGTAGATGGAGCTGAACATCATCAGAATAGCAATGATATGAAATACCCACTTAATTAAGTAGCTCTTAATTGTAAAAGAACCAAAACAGAACAACCCTCGGGGTCAGGTGTGAATAACAAGTCTGTTGTGACAAAAATGCAGACACTGTGCTCTGCATTGCACACAACCCAGACTGGTTTATGTCAGGAATATCATTTCCAATGAGAATGCAAAACAGTTGGTCAAAAACAACCTTCTAAATTATTTTAGATAAAAGCGGAAGTTTGAAGATTAGTCCGAAGTTGTACAGGATTGCACGGTCAAGGTTGGACCGTTGCATGCTGAAAATAAGAAGTTACCACACTAGAAGTCTGACTTAACAGCATCCAATGAACTATTGCTGACAGCATAAAATATCTCTTGTAGAAGGTGGAATGAAATAAAATCCAAGGAGAAGGTTGTGGGTATCATACGCATGACTATACTCGCGAGATGTTGGAAGTGATGCCACATCAAAATGAGTAACAGGGCCATTTAAGATGGTATAACATTCAGATGCAGTGTTTGATATGGTTGATTGGATATCATAGATTTTGTTTTAATAAAATACTTTTTAAAAATCATCAGTAGATAGTGATAAGAAGTACAATTTTTATTTTTCTTTTTAAGAAATCTACAGCGTATTTAATTGTGTTGTACAGATCACTTGGTCTGCAAAGCTGTGTTCATATAATATCTGATAAATATTCATTTCTTGCTGCTTTAACAGCTTTCTGATATTATCATAGCAGTGACACAGAATTTCATAAGACACTTGCTATATGTATCTTTTCCATTTACACTCAGCCCTCCACCACATTTTTTTAATGGATGATTAAAGAGAGGATCGTACACAAGTGGGCATATCATATGAAAGTTATGAAAAAATTTATGTAGTTTTTGTGTTTGTTTTTTGCTTAAGCAAGCAACAAACCACTGTCTTGTCTAAGAATGGTCAAAAAAAATTTTCTAAGAGGATTAAATAATTTGCATTGTTCATATTTATTCACTCCCGGATTGAAGACATACATATGAAGAAAACAGAGTCATCGGTCCAACAACAACAAAAAAAAGTGGTCCTGATGTCAGCTAAGGCATTGTGAAAGCCATATTTTGTGACAAAATTTGGCAACCAACTTCATGTTCCTTTCGTTCTCGTGTGGTAGCCTCCCACACAGCCTCAAAATTTTCGTCCATTTTTTAAAATACTTGCTTCAATATAGCGCATGTTACAGAGAGTAATGAAATGCTAAATTTGTTTAATAATATGTGCTTGTGTGCTCTGAATGCTGTTGCGCCTCTCAAAATTAGAACAGCACCTGTGCAACAGAATTCACCTTGGATCAATGATAAGATTCGCAGCCTTAAGAGGGAATGCAGAAAAGCGGAACGGAAGTGGAAGGCCACTAAACAAAATGTTCTTTATGTACGTATGAAAAGCCTGTTAAATTCATATAATCAAGAAGTAAAAAATGCTCGCGATAAATTCTTCTCTGAATTAATTGCCGCTAATCAGCATAATGTTAGATTTTTATTCAAAACAATTTACCATCTGGTGAACCCTCCAGTTGCTGTTGCATCAGCTTCATCCCCCGCTGATTGTGATAAGTTCTTGAAATTTTTCATTGATAAGATAGCTGTTATACGGTCTAGTATCAGTCATGTTCCATCTGTTACTGTTTCGTGCCCTCGCTTAAACTTGCTGAGTTGTTTCGCACCGATTTCTCTGTTGGATCTTTCTGAAACTGTGTCACGTATGAAGCCCTCATCTAGTCCCTTGGATATTATACCCACTAGGCTCTTTAAAGAAGTAATGATAGTTGTTGGCCCTGCCCTGCTCTCCGTGGTAAACAGTTCTCTCTCTACTGGGTGTGTTCCAGACTATTTTAAGATTGCCTGCATTCAACCCCTTCAAAAAAACCAAATCTTGATCCAGCCATTCTTAGTAATTTTAGGCCAATATCAAAACTGCCCTTTATTTCGAAAGTCTTGGAAAAAGTGGTCGCAAAGCAACTTTTAGAGCTGGTGGAAACCAACAATATTTTTGAGAAATTTCAATCAGGCTTTAGACGTCAGCACAGTACAGAAACGGCCCTTCTCAGGGTCACTAATGATCTTTTGATGAATGCTGACTCTGGCAACTGCTCAATACTCGTGCTTTTGGACATCAGTGCTGCCTTTGATACAGTTGATCATGTCATCATGATTGATAGGCTGAAAAATTGGGTTGGGCTCTCTGGGACAGTACTGAAATGGTTCTCTTCCTATCTGTCGAACAGAAAATTTTCGGTTTCCATCGGTGAACATGTATCCTCGTCCGTACTGTTTACTTCAGGTTTACCTCAAGGCTCCATACTTGGGCCTATATTGTTTTGTATTTATATGTTACCTCTGGGTTTTATTATTCGTCAGCATAAAATAGGTTTTCACTGTTATGCTGATGACACGCAGTTGTATATTTCAGTAAAATCCTCTGATTTCAGCAATGTGTTGGTGTTGCATGACTGTTTAGCTGATGTTCAAAATTGGTTGTCTAATAATTTTTTGCAGTTAAACTCAAATAAAACCGAAGTCATTATACTTGGTCCAAAGTTGGTGTCGGATAAAATCCAATCATCACTTGGACCTCTTGCTTCTAACATTAGGCCCTCTTCCCGAAATCTCGGTGTGATATTCGATACTGAACTCAAATTTGAGCTCCACCTAAGGAAGCTTGTACAGTCATGCTATTTGCAACTCCGTAACATAGCTAAAATTAGGTCTGTTCTGTCATTTGAAGATACGGAAAAAATTATTCATGCTTTTATCTCCTCTAGATTAGACTACTGCAACTCATTACTTACTTGTCTGAATAAGAAATTTTTGAACAAACTGCAAGTGTTTCAAAATTCAGCGGCAAGATTGCTCACTAGAACTAATAAAGGAGCCCATATTACTCCGATTTTGGCATCTTTGCACTGGCTGCCTGTCCAATTCCGAATAGATTTTAAAATTCTGTTGATTACCTTCAAAGCACTCCATGGCATGGCACCAGAGTATATAAGTGAGCTTTTAAATCCTTACAGACCTAAAAGATTGCCAAGATCCTCCAAGCAAGCATTATTGGCTGTTCCAGAGTCCAAGTTAAAAACAAAGGGTGATCGAGCCTTTTCGGTTAAGGCTCCAAAACTCTGGAACAGCCTCCCAAACAACATAAGAAATGCTGAGTCTCTATTGTCTTTTAAATCTCTTTTAAAGACTCATTTTTTTAGGCTTGCTTTTGCTGATTTTACGGTTTAAATTATTTTATGGTTGTGTTTTCATGTATGTCTCGTTTTATTATCTTGATTTTCCTTTGATGTTTAATTCCTTGTTTCCCCATTTTGTTTTATTGCTTTTATGTACATGTATTTTGCCTGCTTGTGACGCACTTTGTGCTGTATTCCTGGAAAGGTGCTATATAAATGAAATTTATTGTTATATATTATTATGAAATGCTCATGACATGTCTGTTAATACTTCGAAACAAAGTAAAATAAAATTTTGCAGAGAAATGCCCATAATAATGGTTTCGATTGTCTGCACTAAATTACCGAGACTCGTCTAATCAGAAAACGCTTTATGTCCAGACCTGTGGGTTAATTTGCATAATGTACGCAGATTGCGTAAAAAAGACCATGGCAAACTAAAGTACTCACTTCCTGTATCAAAATTTCACAAGGCGTCAGACAATCATATATACCATACTTTAAAAAATAATGGTTGAAAAAAGTAATGTTTTCTACGTCCTAATGTTGTGTTACGTCTATAACAACATCAAGAAATATGAGTAGATCGTGTCTTGTGCATAGACTGTATAAAAAGATGGACGCAGCACCCAGATCTAAAAAGTGAGGCCAATGCAGAAATCTCAAAAAATTTGCATTATATTTATTGGCCAGCAAATGGCGACGTAGGTGGTTGCAGAAAGAAGTTCAATGCTATTGAGGTCTATGAGAAAATGACCCTACTTTGCCACCTGATTTATTATTTCATATTCTTTGAAATGCCTTCTTGTGAATAAAATAATATATTCCTTTAGTGATTTAGAGCAGCAGGTAACCAGTTACAATATTTTAACAATGCTTTGCACTGAAGCTAGGTGAACGGAATACAAACATTGAGGACAATAGACATGAAAAACATTGACTGGCCGTAATTGTCCATAAATGTTAATGATAGATTGAGGCCATTTATCATCCAAAAGAATTGACTTTGAAATATGTGTTCTGTGTCCTTGTTATACTCACAACACCTGCCACCTTAGTACATTATGGGGTCAGTGAAATGAAGTGATCACTCGATTTCTCTTCTTGCTTGCTTATTTGTGATGGATGTAGTTTCACCACTGCAATGAAAAACTTTGGAAAAGGTGTATTTGAATTTTCATCACCACTGTAACTCATTTGTACAGTTTAGTATGGAATGACCTGTAAAACCCCACAAAACAATACCAAAAAATGGACATTGCCGAGGCCAAAGGTCTCACGTGTTCTTTTAGCTGGAGTTAACTTGCGCGATTTCCTGGCTGGTGTGAATGACAATTAAATGGATCTATTTTCTCTGTTCGAAGAACGGGGCACAAAGCACAATGGTTACCATTAATCTGACTCCATAATACATTTAGAATACCAAATTTAGTTATACTCTCCTCAAATATCTGACTCCAAATTAGAATTAAATTTAATAATCTAGGGAAAACAGGCGTGGATCTCAAAGCCCATTATACCTCCAACTCTTAAAAGACAACCGCCGTCACTTCCATTAATGTTCCGCGGTTTTAACACCATGTCCGGATCCTAGGTTAGTTGGTTAGATTAGAGGTTGGAAGTCAGCCATCACTGCAACAGCATCTTTTGGCATAAATACAGTGAACCCAGCTTTATGCACGCCCATGGGTTCCTTCAGGGAATTTTAACGGATAACCAACTTTTCGTGCATGGGTTTCCTTAAGGCTAAAATCCTAGAACCAGCAATACATAAACCCTTTATGTAAGTAGCTCATGATTGTCTCTCCAACTTAATTAAACCAATTCCCATACTGGGCCGCTGGCCAGTCGTTCCTCGGTTGGGATTAAACCCCTATGTATCCACCGCAACGGGGCAAGAAAGAATGTACATGTGTTAAGAGTCACTGAAACCATGCAAGCTTAAAGGAATAAAAATAATTTATTCACCAGGTAGGCACGAGCTTAGATCAAACAAATCAACATTAAGCCAATTATAAGTTACACACAATTTAGAAAGAGAGGATAAAGTCATACCTGGAGGAAAAGCCACCCATGCAAGGGGAGAGATCGAATACGATTCTCCCCTAACAGCTCATTTCTCTTTCCTTTAAACCAAACCAGCTACCCCCTCCTCCAACCAGAGAGCCCCATAAGTTGACACGGTGGGATATCGGGTTACAGGTCTCAGAACTGAGACAGTCTGGCAATTTGATTGAGAAGGAGGGATCATTCAGACAAAAGGAATGAAACTGTATTACCCGAGAGCAGATTTTACCTTACCCAATTTAGGCAGTTTCTCAAAGTGAATGAATTATAATTTCATTGGATATGAAATATATGCTATTCAACTGCTCAAATTTTAACAAAAATATACATCACCAAAAATGCAGGAGTATGATGCCGCTGTTATGAAAAAGTCTTAAGCTGAATTATTATATAGGAAAATTATGGTATAAGTACGGAAGAGATTTCTTAGCAGTATATTGAAGATATGAGCATATTGTGAAGTTCCCAGAGGTTTAGATTATTTAAAACAGATTACTTAGGGTCCAGTCTCACACATGACTGAGGGCAATATGGAGCACTGGGTAAGCCAAAGGCCTTCCTTGCAGGGTGACATCAAAGGCGCAGAAACCAGGCAAACCCTCACTCCCAGCTCAGAGATTCGGTTTATTGCCTCCTCCTGTCTGGGCATTCATTTGGGCTCAGAAGGCCCGCCAGACTTGCTGCAGTGTCACAGATGCACTCATCAGCGCCAGCGTTGCTCCTGCCCCCCTCTTCCCCTCTTACAGACCCATATAGCAATCATGTTAAGGGGCTGAGAAAGGGGCTGAACAGGCATAAATAGGCTTGTTCGGTTATTGAAGGTGGAGTTGAGGTGTGGCCCTGTTCCTGAACCTAAGTTAACTTATTAACTTCATTTTCCCAAATTATTTATGATGCACTGAGCAATAGTGTCGTGGATGAAACCGGCACGCCATACTGCCGTCTAGTCTTGTAAATTAGTTAATCATTTGTCAGATTGCTAATCAAGCAAATTAATAACGAGTTATCGTTTGTTTAACGTTGAGGATTCTGGATCCCCCAACTGACCTCCAACGGCACGTCACTGTTTGAGTGGCAGTTCTCTCTGTACAGTACGTGAGTGAGTGACACAGCGCCACTTTCAGCACAGTGTGGAACGTGAATCACGTCCTCAGCCACTGTTCTCTGAGTGCAGTAGGTTCGCGAGTCAAGAGTTGAGTGAGTGGCAGCAAGAACATGAATCACGTCCTCGGCCAGTCACAGTGCTCTGTGTGCACAGTAGGTTCGCAAATCATGAGTGAGACGCTGCGCGAACCTGAATCACGCTGACTGCGTCGTTGGCCAAGGATTCACAAGTGAGTCACAGTGACAGAACACGGCAGCTCCACTCTCGGCCGGCATGCTCGCCACTGAGCTCAGCTGAACTGAGAAAGGAACGAATCAGTCCATGAAGTGATTCCGTTCAGTACGTTCACTCAAAAGATTCATTCGTTTGAATGAATCATTCGCAAACGACACAACACTAGCGTAAGAAGCAGTGGCTAACGGGCGCCTGCTTCGGAGGAGAGCCGCGAGCTGTGTACACTCTCTTGAGTTGGCAACTGGGGGCCGCATATGCGAAAAAGGCCTAAGTATTTGTACATAGTTTCCTTACGGGGTATTCCAGATTCAGGTGGGATTGGAGATGCCAAATTAAAAAAAGTATCCTGTTAAAAATATTTCTATCTAAACAAAACTGACGATAAGTGCCATATACATCAATATCAACATGGTGGTTACCATATACTGGTCAAAAAAGTCTACAATCTCCTTTGATGTATGAAATATAGTTTTTTTTTCGTGAACAGAATGCTGTATAAAGTGCTCAAAACAATAACAACATTGTATATGTTGCTGAACGCAGCCATTGTTCCCTCAGTGTACACCTAGCATGCATTTTTTTTACAGAAACATACAGAAAGCTCCATACTTCACTGGACAGTGATGTAACCCCAAATCAAAAAGAAAAATAAAATTTTTTTCAAAAACTGGAGACAAAAAACACAATTCATTTGGCTGGAGAGGAGAATATGATTGTCAATAGAAGATGTCACAAACATTAAAACACAGCCTGGAGTGCAAGATGTATATCACTTATGAGCCAAAAAAAGGAACAAAATGCCTAGGTTACAGCTGCCTATGGCGCGTGGACAGTAGCCCACAGAAATTTGTAGACGGGTTCTGAACACAGAGGAGACTAATATCTGGTTTGCAAGACCATTTTGCATTGAATTTTCTGTGAATTGTTGTTGAGTGCAAATCAAAAGCTGTTGATTCCAAAGGAAAAATTTAAGAAAGACTGTATGTGGCAAAAATATTACATGGCTTACAGCTTATGTAAGACTGCAGTGCTATGGCACCAGAATTATCACACTTTTGACATTTATCTGTGTTCCGCATCAGATGCTGTATACAAATATACAAATTGCATTGTTCCTGAGTGGTTTAACTTGAGAGTTAAAACATTTTGCACAGAAACCCAGGTCAGTGTGCAGTGAGAGCTGTCCCCCAGGCACTCGGAAGGCTGTGCAGAGAGGAAGGCCTGTCTGCTGCTATGACTGTGTGCCCTGTGCAGAGGGAGAAATCAGTAATGCTACTGGTAATTCATCATCAGCTCTAACCAATAATTATAATACCATTGCATATGCTCACCATGTTGTACAGGCAGTGCTCTACAAGGATAATAATGATTTTTTTTTTTTTTTTCAGACTCAAATGATTGTATTCAGTGCACAGAAGAATACTGGTCTAATGCTGAAAGTGATGATTGCGTTTTAAAGGATGTTGAATTTCTCTCATTTCATGAAATCATGGGAATCGTACTTGTTATTTTTGCAACATCTGGAGCATGCAGTACTGGATTTGTGGCTGTGCTGTTCTTCATGAAAAAAGACACTCCCATTGTAAAAGCCAACAACTCAGAGCTGAGCTTCCTACTGCTCTTTTCATTGAAACTGTGTTTCCTTTGCTCTCTTACTTTCGTCGGTCGACCCTCTGACTGGTCCTGTATGCTGCGTCACACTGTGTTTGGGATCACATTTGTCCTGTGCCTGTCTTGTATTCTAGGGAAAACAATAGTGGTGTTAATGGCTTTCAGGGCAACACTTCCAGGCAGTAATGTCATGAAGTGGTTTGGGCCTTTACAGCAGAGACTGAGCGTCCTTGCTTTTACTCTCATACAGGTCCTTATATGTGGTCTTTGGTTAACAATATCCCCTCCTTTCTCCTACAAGAATATAAAGCATTACAAGGAAAAGATCATTCTGGAATGTGATGTAGGATCAGCTGTGGGGTTCTGGGCTGTACTGGGTTATATTGGGCTCCTCTCTATACTGTGCTTTGTTTTAGCTTTTCTGGCTCGAAAGCTGCCTGACAACTTTAATGAAGCCAAATACATTACATTCAGCATGCTGATATTCTGTGCAGTCTGGATAACCTTCATACCGGCTTATGTCAGCTCACCAGGAAAGTTCACCGTAGCTGTAGAGATATTTGCAATTTTGGCATCTAGTTTTGGTTTACTTTTCTGTATCTTTCTTCCAAAATGTTATATCATTTTAATAAGACCTGAACAAAATACAAGAAAACATATAATGGGAAAACCTGATGGGAAATCTCATTAATTTTCTGTATCGTTTCACCTGCCACCACTTCATATTGTCAGTGACTATACCAGAAAGCTATAATATTTGAAGTAGATAAATATATCTTTTACATTCAGTTCACAAAATATAAACAGACAATATAATTTTCTTAGACGAAATGATGTACTTATGCCACTTTGCCAAGCACTCAGCAGCATCATTGGTTGATTGATTTATTACTATTCAACCATTCAAAAGGTTCATTCAAATAAGTCCAAAAATATACTGTATTTTTCTTTGCATTCATAATATGGAGTGATATGAAAGCTAACAGGAGAAAGTATGGATATAATTCCAATGCAGATTGAAATGTATTCACGATTTTTTACACTAAATGTAAATAATTTTGGGATGCTGGATGCAGAAGTTCAGAAATCTGAAAAACAAAAACTGCCCACAACTTGTTTAACAATAATAAATCTATGTGAAAACCATAACCCGTGATAAGAGCAAGTTCGTCTCTCCTTCTTTTCTCTAAGTGTATTTTAGTCCTCTACTAGCAGATGGGCTTAAAAAATCATCCCACTGAAACAACCTCGATGATTTATGATGAAAATAACTGCCAGTATTAATCACATGGCTTACTGCCAAAAATTGAACTGGTTCTCTCTGAATACTTAATACCATGAAGATGATGCAATGTTTTTAGATTTTGCTTGGGAGCATGAGATTTTTTTTAATTTGGCTTCCCCAGTCCCCCCTGAATCATAAATGTCCAATCAGAGAACTACAAAAGGTACATCCAAACTTACTCAGGCGCAACTTATGCTGCCAAGTTGGGAGAGCACGGAAGTTCTCCTCCGAGACATGGTCCTGGCACCAGTCGCTGCTTTTAAAACCAAGATTCAAATCTCTCATAGACAAGGGTAGAGGAAACCCTGCTGATAATGGAACTGATGAGCCAACGGATGGCCAGCAAGAGTCACTTGAGCAACAAACGATTCAAACCCAAGCCAACTGTATCCCTCCCATTTTGCTGAGCATTGCGAAGCATATTATGTGTCATTCTGTGACATTTGAGTGGTCAGTTGACATTGCAAGTACTATTTCTATTGTTGTCCTTGCCAAGAAAAATAACAATGTGTCATCAGCATACAGAACCACTCTACTATAATTGAGGACGGACGGTAAATCATTAATGTATAGAGGAAACATAAGGGGTCCTAAACATGTACTTTGAGTTACCCCATAGTTGACCACCATCGGATCAGACGGATCAGTTTCATTATTGCACGCAATTTGAATTCTATTATCAAAGTAAGTTCTCAACAAGTTAATTCCTTGTTAACTTGTAACTGACACCCCAGATTGGTGCTGCTTTTATCATAAGATATTTTGTTCGACAGTATCAAAAGCTTTTTTCATATCAAGAAAGATGGCACCAGTGAGCATTCCTTTGTCCATATTGTCGCCAAAGTAGTCTGTTACGTCAATCAAAAATGGCGCTGTTGAGTGTTTTGGTCTAAATCCTGATTGGTGGATATTTAGAATGTTGTTCTGTTCCACATAGGAAAACAACTATTTGTGAGAAAGTTTTTTCAAATATTTTCATGACAACTGATATGACAGAGATAGTTCTATAGTTCCCAAGTTCAGTTTTTGATCTGCCTTTATACAAATAGTAACTTTAGCCTTCTTTCTCTCACTAGGTAGTTCTCGGTAACCAGTGATCAATGGTAAATGTATAGTAATGCATGCAACAGTTCAGAAGCAGATCGTTTTATCAATCGAGCATGTAAATTGTCGAGCCCTGCTGTTTTTAAAAAAAATCCAAACTAGCCAATAACTTACCAACTTTGGCTGCTGACACTGTAATAGTGACATTATAAGGATGGAAAAAATAAATATTTCATTATTGCAACACTTTCTCTTAATTCCATCTGCTATTTTAGCATTTTTCCTTTTCAACGATGCGGGCTTATGTTTGAAAGATTGCACAAAATCAAAATGTTTCGAGTTCAAAAGAATGGGCAACAATTGCGGGAGAGCACAGCAGCAAACTCATTAACATAACATAACATGAATGGCAAGAACAGGCCTTTCAGCCCAACTAAGCTTGCCAGTTTCTTTATACTATTGTGAATATATCCCTTCAGATACTAAATGACTCAAAGGTATCTAGCTTTAGGTCAAGCCTGCTCTTGAAAACCCCCAAGGTCTCTGCCTCAACAATATGGTCTGGTAAGCTATTCCACATTGAAATTACTCTTTGGGTGAAGAAATATTTCCGAATATCAGTGCTAAATTTACCTTTGGTCAACTTCCATTTGTGACCCCAAGTTCTAATAACAACACTTGGCCGAAGGAATCCGACATGATTCACTTTGTTAATCCCTTTAACATATTTAAAGACCTCAATAAAATCACCCCTCGAGTCTCCTTTTCCTAAGACTAAAGAGATGAAGGATTTTCAGCTTCTTCTCATAGCTTTCATCTTTTATACCTGGAATAAGCTTAGTGGCTCTTCTCTGAACTTTCTCTAGAGCCTCTATATCTTTCTTAAAGTATGGTCCCCAGAACTGTACACAATACTCCAGGTGTGGTCTAACGAACGTGTTGTACAGAAGAAGCATCACCTCCTTAGATTTGTACTCAACACTTTTGGCAATGTATCCTGCATCCGATTAGCTTTTTAAACTGCTACGGCACAATGGCTAGAACCTGTGAGGGTTTGGTTAACAATCACTCCCAGATCTTTCTCTTGAGCAGCACATTCCAGTTTTAAACCTCCCATGAAGTAATCCCGTCGAATGTTTTTATTACCTACATGTACAACTTTACATTTTGCTAGATTAAATTTCATTTGCCACATTTCTGCCCAATTCTGGATTCTATCCAAATCGTCCTGAATCGCTTTAGTGGACCCTAGACTATTTGACAAACCCCCAATTTAGTGTCATTTGCAAATTTAACCAATCTACTCTCAATATTCCTATCAAGGTCATTAATGTAAATGAGGAATAGCAGGGGTCCCAACACCGATCCCTGGGGGACGCCACTCGCCACCATACCCAGCTCAGATGAGATATCACTGACCACTACTCTTTGTGTTCTGTCCTGTAACCAGTTTTGAATCCACTTCAGAATACCTCCTGTAACTCCAATGGAGCTCATTTTAAAAATTAGTCTCTTATGCGGTACTGTATCAAATGCTTTCTGAAAAACCAAGTATATGATGTCATAAGCCCTGCTCTGGTCGTAAGTCCTGGTGGCCTCTTCATAAAATTCCAGAAGGTTTGTTAGGCATGACCTTCCCTTCCGAAAACCATGCTGACTATCCCTCAAGATACTGTTACGTTCAAGAAATAAGTCCAGCTCATCTTTTATGATAGATTCCAATATTTTGCACGAAATGCAAGTTAAACTTACTGGCCTGTAGTTTCCTGGCTCGGTACAGTCCCCTTTCTTATATATTGGTATTATATTGCCCTGTTTCCAATCATTTGGTATTTCTCCAGTTTCTAAAGACCGTGTGAAGATGCTTAAAGATGAACTCACCAGCTTCCCTGAGCACTCTAGGATATAAGCCATCAGGACCCGCCGCCTTATCTGCTTTTAGTTTATGCAACTTGACTAATACTTCGTTATCCTGAACCTCAATTTCCGCTAAATAATCTTGAGCATTTGACATGCCCTCTGGCCAAATAAAGACCCCCTCTGAGGTAAAATTCTCAACAAAGTAACTGTTTAAGGCATCCGCAATATGCTTGTTATCATATAGCAGCGATCCATTTTTATTCTTTATGCACTTAACCTGCTCTTTAACAGTACTGAAAGAAGCGCTTAGGGTTAGTTTTTGCCCCCTCTGCAATTTGTCTTTCATACGGTCTTCTAGCCTTCCTCAGGTCTTTTTTTATTACAGCCCGCATTTTACAGTATTCAGCCCTAGTATTCTCATTGTTATCCTTTATGTACATCTTATAAAGATTCCTCTTTTCCCTCAACATCCTACGAATACTTTTGGTCATCCACTGAGGATTCTGCTTTTTAGCTTACTTTTGGACACCTTCGGACTGAATCTGCATTGTGATTCAAGTAAAACCCCCTTAAATCTTTTTCACATCTCATTTACAGACTTACAGTCCAGGAGTGTCTCCCAATTTATTTCACTTAGATATGAGCGCATCCTGTCAAAGTTTGCTCGCCTGAAATTGAAAATTTTTGTTTTAGAATGCACCTTTTTAACTTCCCATGAAACATCAAAATCAACAGCAGAGTGATCACATGTCCCAAGTGGCTCCAGTACCTCAACATTGCTAATTCTATCGGGGTCATTACAGAGCACTAAGTCTAAAATTGCCTTCTCTCTGGTAGGTTTATTAACATACTGCACCAAAAAATTATCATTTATAACATCTAGAAATTCTTCCTCCCCCCTACCCTGTCCTTTCACCATTTCCCAATTGATACCAGGATAATTAAGTCTCCCATAATAATAGTCCCACCACCGCTACAAGCTTGCGTCATCCTCCTAAGAAGCATTTCATTTATTGTACTGTCCAAAGCTGGTGGTCGATAGCATACTCCTATGTTAAAACCTGTCTCGTGTTTGCCAATGAGCCTGACCCAGATATCTTCACAGGAAAAGGAATGTTCAATTTCGGTAATTTCCTGTACATTAATGTTTTGGTTCACATAGAGTGCTACGCCTCCCCCTCGCCTATTACAGCTTTCCTACCTAAAGAGCTTATAACCCTCTATATTATATTCATCTCCATCCTCTTCACATAGCCATGTCTCTGTTATCCCAACTATGTCATAGCCCTCACTGATCACTACAGCCTCAAGTTCTGGAAATTTATTTCTTATGCTTCTTGCATTTAAATAAAAACATTTCAGGTTATTACTAATGCTCTTCCCCCTTGATTTCCCATGTGGCCGCCGCCTTGAGCCCCCCTCTACGCTTTGTTGCTTTAAAAGTAAAACATTGATAGTGCATGTTACGCTGTCAGCTTCCATCGGGGCAGTCTGCATTTCCCTATGTGTAACACTCACTAACCTCCCTGCCCCCTAAGTGCCTAGTTTAAATAATCCTGTGCTACCCTCAACATACGCTGGCCCAGTGCAAAGGTACCCCTCCGGTTCAGGTGCAGCCCGTCAGGCTTCAACAGGTCACCCCTGTCCCAGAAAAAGTTCCAGTGACCCATAAACCTATACCCCTCTTTCCTACACCAGGTTCGTAGCCACGTGTTAAACTTACAGATAGAATTCTGCTTACCTCTGCTTGCACGTGGTACTGATAGAATCCCGGAGAACACTACCGTTGAGGATCTGCTCCTAAGCTTCTCAGCTAATTCCACAAATTTGCCTTGCAGAACCTCAAACCTACCCTTATCTATGTCATTTGTCCCAACATGGACCATGACAACTGGATCCCTCCCCGCTCTGGCCAGGAGCTTGTTTGCACACTCCAGGAGGTCTCCTACCAGGGCACCAAGCAGGCAACACACTGTACGAGACTACTTGTTGCGCGAACAGACTAAGGTATCAATTCCTCCCCCACTATCAATAACTCTCTTTTCTGAGGGGTAGAGGCTAACAGGGTGCCCTGCTGCTCATCAGTCCCGTCACTCTCAGGGTCAGGGGCCAAGTCGAGTTCCTGCAAGGGCTGGAATCGGTTGGACACCTCAACCACTGGAGAAGCTGTCA
This sequence comes from Gymnothorax reevesii, assembly GCA_029721435.1. NCBI lineage: Eukaryota > Metazoa > Chordata > Actinopteri > Anguilliformes > Muraenidae > Gymnothorax > Gymnothorax reevesii. The sequence continues at coordinate 140,562,700 of CM056574.1, forward strand.
CTGTACGGGCGTGCACACCTTTTCCTGCGCTGCCGACCTACAGTCACCCAACTTTCTCTCCCTGCCTGCTCTGGGATCCCAGTACCACCCTGCTTCGGCGTACACACCATTTCTCTGAACGACATACTACTTAGTTCCTCTAGGAACTCTACTGATTGCGAACTATGTAGCGCTGCCAACTGGCCCTGAAGATCAAGGATCGTGCTCTCCAGATGCTCAATTAGCTGGCACCAGACAAACCCACACTGGAAATCTCTTTCCAAAAGTGCGATCATCCTGCAACTGTCACATAGTTTTGGCCACATTTTGAACCCCCTACCTAATGACCTTGCTCACCCTAGATAAAAGAAAATTAATAATGCCGAGATAGAAGCTGAGGAACCACAAATAAATGATTAAATAATTTATTTATTTATTAACCTAGGAAACCCTAAGTAGCAGTCACAAATAGACACCACGGGGAAAATATCTAAATGGATTATCAGCCTCTTTTAACAGGGGCTTAGTTTCAGTTAACAGAAATGATATACCAGATTGAGCCAAACTCTATATGTAATAATAAGCACTCCAAATAAGCCGGCTTGAGTTTATATAGTCCCAGTTCTATTAATATACCAAACTAAAAATATCACAGGGCTTAGCTGAGAACCCAGATAAAACAGACTGGCTCCAACGCCCAGGAGAAACTGGAGGAGGCCAGCACTCAGATAAAAAAATTTACCTTTTAAATTCCAACCTAACCTAATGAACGAGTCAAGTGACTGCTGCACTACTAACTAAATACTAAATCTCAGATCCCCAGCCAAGAATGCAAACAGTACTTATCCAGCTAGCTAGCCGCAAATACATCCAAGGGTAAATGAGAAAAGAGTAAAGCCCCGGTTCCCTTTAATTAAAAAGGAACGAATAAACAAGTCGTTCACTACGTGAGTGAATTAAACACGGTACCTCCCCCAACAAGCTGTCCTAAGCACTCAAACAAGCAGTTAAACTTTAATCAGCTGATCGAGGCAGAACACGATGGTCATTTGGTCATTAACACGATGCGATAATAATTAATGTGTTGAATTAACTTCAATAATACTTCAAAGTGTTGGTAATTGAATAATTTTGTAAATTGGTTGTTATTGCATCATGGTCATCAGTGGGGAAGTGCCTCTTTGCATATTTGTAAATTTACCGTGGTCAGCAATTCTCCAACTCTGATTTGCATTTCCTTCTCTCTAATATAATAATAATAATAATAATGTCACGGAGCTAGACCGTGCCCTCTAAAGTAAGATACACGCACCTGTATACACATCGCCATAAGTAGACATTTCTAAATAACATCTTGCCGGCACACATACAGGGGCTCCAATAAGTATTTGTACACTACTTGAAAATTCGACTACATAACAGCTTTTGTATATTCGGCTAAATGCTTGCTATTGTGTGTTAAAGTGATTAAAATATTTGATAATGAATATGTTTTAAACTAATATTTAATGTCAAAATGGCATATTTGGTCAGAAAGGCGATTATCTGACCCAATAAGTATTTGTGCAGTTCCATTAGTGAGTCACAAAACTTATAATACTCACCTAAAATTGACTCAAGATGTTTACAGGACATGGTTGACTCACTTGGTCTGATTTGGTCAAGCGTGACCATACTGGACACTCCCTCTGTACTCAGACTGGCCTGCCCATGCCCATAATGTATTTCTGTGATATATGACTAAGACAGGTGAGATACCCCGTCGAATGCGGGAGCAAATCATTCAGCTACATAAAGAAGGCCAAAGCACCAGAAAAATTGGAACTCGGCTATCGTTACGCCACACGACCGTGCAGTACATCATCAAGAAGTACAAACAGTCTGAACGCATAGCCAATGCAGCCAGGAAAGGACGTCCCAGGAAGACCAGCCAGCGCACTGAGGGTGCATCTCCCTGCTGGTACAGAGGGAGAGACAGTCCTCGGCCTCCAGTCTTGCCACCAAAGTGGAGGAAGCAACTAGAAGCCATGTTTGTGCCCAGGCCATCCGTAACCGGCTCCATGAAGTACAGTAGTGTACAAATACTTATTGGAGCCACTGTAAATCCTTATTTTTTGAAGATTGGTATGAGAGGAATATATGGTCTATAGTTGACTTGATGGACACGAATGGCAATTTCTTAACTTATGAACAATTCTGTATGAAATATACAAATATAAGCTTATACAAATATAAGCTGACAGATCCCTCCTGTGCTGCTGTCAACAGATACAATAAGCAGAAGTAGCATCCTGCAATTCCAACTTGGACGCACATTTTTGACCACTTAGATCCTTTGAATTCTCCCATTCAGGGCGCAGTCCCCGGCTTGATCCCTTTCCACAGAGATCTCCACCCGGGCTCCCCCAGGTTGAGAACTCTGTTTCTGCATCCCGGTGTCTCTTTTTTAAAGCCCACCGATCGCAGAAGCACCACTCGCTGACTGGTGCATTCGCTTAAACCGTTTCACCAGCCTCGCCTGTTCACAGAGGTCATCTCCATCGCCCCTCTGCTAGGTGTGGGCTGTCGCCCACGTACCACGTGTTGCCCACAGCCTTACATGCGACAAGCACACCGACTAGATAGTACCATGGCAATATGTCAATTCATACTTCACTCGACACTACTTCACCAGACACGGGGGTCTTCAGTCCTCTCCCCAGCACTATTTGCAACATTTCTGTGATTGGCTTGCGAGGGGACGAATCTGCAAATTGCAACGCTTAGTAGATTGCTGGGGGTCCGGTTCCCGGAACCACCATCTGATCCCCCGCAATCTCACCCTGTTCGTTTCCCTGGAACACGCGCATTACCTCCTACGTTGTAGGACCTGTAGGCACCACCCCGAGCCCCAGTTTAGACATTATTTCCCTCCCCAGGAGGTTTACTGGGCACTGTGTGGACACTATTACAGAGCAGAGTGTAGCAATCCCCTCAGGATCCTCAAATTTGAGTTCCTCTGTTGCTACGCTGTCCCATTGTCCCATATTAGTGCTGAGCCGATGTGGAAAAGTTGCACTAACTTTTCTGATAACAGCTCGGCATGCCCCCGTTTCACACAGAAAAGAAATTGGTGCGTCATTTACAATCAGGGTTTTCCAAGCACTCGTCTGTGCAGCCATTAATGCAAACAATTTAATTTCATCATGGGGAAATGGCTCCCCAGATGCTAACCCTTCCCCCAGGGCGGTTAGTCATTCTGAATTGTTCCCGTCGCTTATTTGTGGATACCCACTCAAAATCAATAGTTTACCCTGGCACCCCTAGGTTACCCCCACAAACCCTGTGCCATTTCCTTTGACACATCGACTATATTGAGTGGGGGTAAACTGGGGTCGATTGAAACTAATCCATTACGTGCAGTAGACACTGCCGTGGCGCATTTAACTATACTGTTCACATTCATTGTTCGCGCAACATATGTTTAAGAATAAACAGACCTAGGGGAGAGATAAGTCATTTTATTAAACTTCTTTTTTTTTAAATATGAATTAGTCTGGAGTCTCCACTGACTTGGAGCGTAAATAAACTCTTCACCGGGCTTGAGACGGACGGGCTCTATATGCCACGCCCCCTTTTGTAGCCGGACTCCTTCCAAGTCTATCCTGACCCACCCAGATGTACCTATACACCCGCTGGAGGAGGAGATACCACCTTACAATGTGACTGATGTATCCACGTCTCCCTCTCCTGGATTTTTACCGCAGTCGGTGTGGTCAGGAGCACTTGATATGATCCCTTCCACGCCGGCTTACTCCACTTCTGCTTTTTTCCCGACACCTTTGCACCAGGATCCAACCTCCAGGCTTTATCTCCGCTACTGATCTAGGAGGAAGCATATTTCGCATCTCACTTTTGTTAGTCAACATTCTATTCATATACTCTGCCAGAGTTGCTTCTTCTACTTGTGTTCTCAGCAATAAATGTGGTAACGCAAAAGGTTTCCCATGTACTACTTCATAAGGTGACAACCCCAACCCCCGATGTGGGGCTATCCTTATGCTACTTAATACTAATGGCAGACATGCTACCCAATTCCATTTAGTCTCAGCCATGGCTTTGCGCAGTTTTGCTTTTAGGGTTCCATTGGTCCTTTCTGCCAATCCCGCTGATTGTGGATGATATGCATAATGTTTTCTCAATTCTATTCCCAATTTTACTCCCAAACAAGCCAGGTCTTCATTTCTAAATTCTGGCCCATTATCACTAGAGAATGCTTTTGGAATCCCCCACCTAGGAACAATTTCCCTACTCAGGATTTTTGCTACTGAGATTGCATCTATTGCTTCTACCTCATTTAGCAAAGGTCATATCACTTCTTCTCGCTTCACACTGTTAAATGAAATGTGTGGAATGGCCCAGGGGGTGTAGGGATTGCCCCCTTCTGTACTACTACGCTTCACCGTGTGTTCTGTGTGTTATAACTTCGTCATCTTGTACTTTGATCTATTAACACTTAGTCCCCCCTCTTGGTACATGGCACTGTCCATGCACCAAATCTACAGCAATATTGAAGAGGGATTTTGGTAACATAGGCTTTCCATTGGGTCCTACCCACCCGCCATCAGTGTATTGTGTTCCATGTGATGTCCATTGACATTTTTCTTGTGGGGGAGCATCATGCTCTGCTCACAGCAGGTCACTTTTTTAGCCGTGGACCCAGCCCACACGCAAGATTATGACAGACTGAAAGAGGCTGTTTTGAAGAAATATGATGTCAACAGAGACTCTTTCTGCCAGCACTTCCGTGCCCTTGAGACACCAGCAAATGAAACCCCTCGTGAGTTGTACTCCTACCTTAAGGACTTATTCTGCAAGTGAATGAGCTTCAGTATCGCCAAGAAAGATGATATCCTGGAGAAGATGGTCTTCACTCAGTATCTCAAGGTACTTTATCCAGAAGTAAAGACCTGGGTGAAAGAACGGAATCCTGGTGCAGAGGTTGCAGAGCTCATTGAGGTTTATGTTGCGGCGCACAAGGGTCCAGGGACCTACCACTACGCTGGACTGCGCCTGGCGAGGGGTAAGTCTGAGGGAATGGATAAGGGGGATGGTCCAGTCAGTAGCTCTCCTAGCCAGCCTTAATCAAGCAGACTTGTGTCTCAGGAGTTCACCAGGAACAAGGCTCAGTCAGGTGACAAAGGACAGGTGGTGTGTCATAACTTTGGTGAGGCAGGCCATATATGTCCAGTTTGCCCCATTAAAAAGCACAAAGTTACCAGTCTCTGTTATGTCTCTAGACCAGAGTACATTGTCCCTTCTGAAGCACAGTCAGTCTCCCCTTTGGCCATCGTACAGTTAAATGGTAGGCCCTATCACAGCCCTGTTAGACACCGGCTGCAGCCAGTCACTAATGTGGTCTCAGTTTGTCCCCAGAGAGTTGGGGAGTGAGGGAGAGGCGGTCCCAGTCATCTGTGTCCATGGACATGAGAAACAGGCCCCCACAGCTGATGTGTACATTGAGGTCATGGGACAGGTCTACCTTACGAAATTTGGTGTTGCCCCAGAATTGCCCTACCCCACCCTGTTATAGAAAGATCTGCCAGTCTTGTATGATCTCATTCAGGATGGCAGGGCAGGGTTTTGTGGTGTAGTTACAAGTTCAAAGGCAAAGCAGGTTGCAGTTACTCCAGCCCCAGAAGTGTCCACACCAGTGGTTTCAGTACCAGGACAGGCAGAGCAGTCGAACACACCTTAGACAGGGCCAGTAACAGCACCCCTATCCAGCATACCAGACTCCCAGGCAGATACACTGCAGCAAATGCCATTTTATGGAGATGAGTTAATACCAGGGTCCAAAGTTATCCAAGAGGACAGATTGGAGAGGCGCAGACAGCAAGTAGGGGAACTTATACCGCTGCTAACAGAGCAGACAGAACAAGAACTTTCAGCTCGGGAACTGCGGGTTGATTCATGACCTTGCAGAGCAGCAGCGTAATGACTCCACCCTTGTGCAGTATTTTAAAGAGGTAGAAAGGAACCCCTCAACCAGTTCCTCATTGACAGTGACCTTCTTTATAGGCAGAGTGAGTATGGCAGCCAACTAGTCCTCCCAAAGGCTTGTAGAGAAGAGGTGCTGAGGGTAGGCCACACGATCCCCTGGGCAGGTCACCAAGGCTTTATGAAAACCTTCATGCGCATCTCAAAGAGGTTTTTCTGGCCAGGGATGTAGAGCCACATCAAGGACTTTTGTAAAACTTGCCCAGAATGCCAGTTGACAGCAGGGAAAGGTACTGCCCTCTTGTTCCACTCCCTGTCATCGGTACTCCATTTGAGCGCATTGGAGTAGACATAGCAGGTCCAGTGGAGAGAAGTCAATCAGGGAACAAGTTTATCCTGGTCATCAGTGATTATGCCACTAGATATCCTGAGGCTATTCCTTTGAGAGAGGTGACAGCTAAGCAGATAGCCACAGCCTTGCTAAGTAGGGATTCTCAAGTAGGGATTCCCAAGGAGGTGTTGACAGATCAGGCTCCCGACTTCATGAGCCGCATGCTTTCACAAGCCTACAAGCCTTTTTAAAAACAACTCTCGCTGCCCAAAGTGCTGTACAGGATGTATAATTAAGAAAAACAAAAAAATAAATATTACACATTACATCCGAAAAACATTACACAATCTAACAAAGAATCAAGTTCAGGTTGTGTTAAAAGCAAGTGCAAAAAAGTGCGTCTTTAAAAGGGATTTAAAGTGCAGCAGTGAGTCAGCTGATCGGATATGCAGGAGGAGCATTCCATAGTTTAGGACCTGCCACAAAGAAGGCTCTGTCACTTCTAGTTTTCAATTTAGAGCGTGGAACATCTAAGAGCAGCTTGTTAGTGGACCTCATTGTTCTGGATGGGTTGTAATTGCTTAGTAACTCAGACAGATAAGAAGGAGCCAGACCATTAAGAGATTTAAAAACCAATAATAAAATTTTAATCTGGATCCTTTAAATGACAGGAAGCAAGTAATGTTTTAAATTGTGTTCTAATGTTTTGTTTTATTTTGAATGTATGTAACTATCATTGAATGTATCCATAAAGTCAAATTAAATTAAATTAAATTGTAGCTAACACTGGAGTGATGTGGTCACGCAGTTTTTTTACCAGCTAACAGACGTGCAGCCGCATTTTGGACCATCTGCTGACGGCTTATTATAGCTTGGTCCAAGCCAAGATAAAGAGAGTTGCAATAGTGAAGCCATGATGAAATGAGCAAGTGTATAAGCCGTTCAAAATCATTAACTGGCAGATATGGCTTGACTTTGGCCAGGGTCCTCAGCTGAAAAAAACTAGTTTTGACAACTGCACCAATTTGCTTATCAAACTTGAAAGAATTGTCAAATAGAACTCCAAAATTTCTAACACAAGGACGAATGAAGGAAGATAAAAGACCATGTGCACTGTCAACTGCATCTAAAACAGCATCTTGATTACCAAATAAAACTAATTCTGTTTTTTTATTCATTAAGACAAAGGACTGGAACACCAGTCTTTAATGTCTTTAAAGGGGACCTAACATGCTGATCCTTCTCTTAATATAGTACATATTTGTAATGTTATAATGTTGGTTGTCCATGCTTAACCTCTGAAAAGTTTCTAAACATAAGATACAGGGATTTTGCCGTAATCCAAGAACGTGATTTTGTGAGCATGATTTCCTCTCTGAACAGCTCCTCCCGAGATCTTCACGAGATCTGGGTAAAACCTGACGTCAGGTTGTGCCATCCAATTAGTACAGACCTAGCCAGAGCCAACTACTACGCTGGACTTGCCCACACTGGAAACTGTTCTAGCAGGCATTAGCAATGGAAGATCATACAGTGCCTTAGTTGTGTCTATGCTTTTGGAAATGCCAAAGAAGAACTGCAGATCATTTGAGGTGCAATGTTGTCAGTATCTCTCCCAAAGCTACTTGTCCGTTTACTTTTGGTTGTGAAAAAAAAACTAATATTTCTCTTCCAAAAGAGAATGCTACCAGTAACCAGTGGGTAACTTTTTTTGTTTTCTGGCAGCAGACAGCCACGTCCAAAGGGAATGTTAGCTGTTTGTGCTAGCATTTCACCAGCTTTGTCAGACAGCTGTCAAGACAGCTTTGTCATTACAGGATAATTTAACACAGGATAAGTGTTTCAGCTGCTTCTCGAACCTGAAGCAGTTGCATCGATCAAACGCTTGGAACCACAAGCTGTAAGTAACCATGTAACAGCAAAGTGAAGCTAATGTGTTACTGGTGGCGAGCAGGACCGCTAGCGATCGTTAGCACTAACAACTGGCCTTAAACACAGGCATTGTAAAATATCTGAAGATAAAGCCTGTATCGGTCGTGACTGTCCGTGACTCACAGAGACAGAAGCTGTAAGTTCATTTTACTGCATAAGCCAACCTAATGTGAAAGCTAGTTGATTGTGGCTGTAGCACAGCGGCTAACATAGCCAAGTTACTGTTGCTAATGTTTGTGTCCTAAATATGCAAGAGTGATATCAGGGGAAATTCTACATAAGGTGTGTGAACATAAACCTCGTTTGAAGCTAACTTTTAGTACTTGTTTGTAATTTGGATGCATGGTACAACTGTTCACAGTAACAGAACTTGCTGTCTGGAAAACCTGTATGGCAAAGGTTTGTCTCTGTGGTTATAACCGCTCAGTTACCAGCAACTGCATGTTAGTTTGCGTGCTCTGCTAATTAATAATGCTCCTGGTTAACTTATGTGCCGTAATTCTGATCAGTATGCTTGTATTACTTCGGTAAGCATCATTGTGGCAGTTTCATCATAACTTTGCCCAATTGTAGCAACTACAGTTAGTGATCGTTTCACTTATCCATGACCAGGATCAGCCGCATACTTCACAAATGTCTGAGCAAGCTCTCTGATGCTACCATGAAAGCAATGCGAAACGCAGACGCTCTACTGGTTTACAAATGATTTCTCTGCTCTACCTTGACATAATTTCATCCCCCTTTAGAAATTGTTGTGGCTCATAAAAAGTCAAAAAAGGCGGAGATTGAATAAGTAACTCTTTCCTGTAGAAGTGATCAATTCGTTAGCTCCTCATAAGCAACTTGTCCGCGCTAACGGAACTTACGGTCTGTTCATAACATAACCAAGCTCTCTCTAGCTGTCGCATGCTATCCATAAAGCTGCTTTCACATTGTACTTAAAAAGAATTTTTCGCGCGACAGATTAGCTACTTTCAAAGCGAATCCAGGCGTTATGGGCGCATTAAGCAGCTTTCACATCGAACGCAAAAAAAATTTTTTTGTGTGACAGATTACATTCAAAGTCATGACCGCTTATCAGCTACTGCATGTTAGTTCGCGTGCTCTGCAAATTAAAAATTCTTCTGGATAGCTTAGATGCAGCATTTATGACCTGTATGCTTATGTTACTTCGATAAGCATCAATGTGACAGTTTCATCATAACGTTGCCTGATTTTAGCCACTACAGTTGAAGCTAAACAGAGAGGTGCTGTACGTGTCTGCCGAGTTGGGCTGCAGTTAGACCAGACGTAGATTTTGCAGAGCTTGGGGTGCGGTTTTTGGGTGCTTATGAAACGATCGCTTTACTTATCCTTGACCAGGGTCAGCCTGATACATCTCCAATGTCTGGGCAAGCTTTTTGATACTACTGGTGAAAGCAATAGGGAAGCGCACAGGCTATAACGTGTCTGGTATTACTTATGATTTCTCTGCATTGCCGTCGATTAAATATTAAATTCTTTCCTGTAAAAGTGATCGATTCGTTTGCTCCACATAAGCAAGGGTTCACGCAGATGGAACTTACGGTCTGTAAAACCTGTATTATGTTCATGACATAACCGGAGCTATGTCTAGCTCTCACACGCTATCCATAATGCACCCATTTTCCGCAAGGAAAAACTGGTCCTTCCAAAGCAATGAGTAAAACATTAGCACGGGCTTTCGCCGCTTCGTCATGCACCAGGGCAGAAGCTGTTCGTTTCTCCGCGCTTACCACACACCACAGCTATGGACATGACCCAGCAAGTCCTAATACACACTGAAGCAGTCCATAAGCGGTTGGTCCACTTTTAGCTGCTCCTCACTGTCCATGTTTCCCTCTAAACTCAGACCCACCGGATTTCTACGGTCTCCGGTCTACACTTGGGCATGTCGACCCGTTCTACAAATGTGTCTATATGGGGTAGATTCTAGCTTCCCCAGAATCCTAGCTACGGAGTAGAAAAACCGCTGTACTCACCAACTGTTGCAATAGCGAACTGTAGCCGATAGAAAATTTGTGCTTGAGCTGCCAGACTTTCGCACTGCGTCCTCCACTTTCGCCGTTGCGTTTATTAGAACAAGTCAATTTCATTAGATCAATACACATGTACTGCATTAGATTACAGAATATGCCCGTTGATTCCTCTGGAGCCGGATCAGGAAAACTGCGTTCTGCTGCCTCTTCCCGCCTAGATACGCCCTCCACAGAGCTGGCCAGTCAGAAGAAAGTAGGCACACGGGGAGTGGGGGCCATAGCGGAAGAGCCACCCCAATGAGGCCTTTCAGGCGGTGACTACTATGGATGACAAATGGGGTGTTTTGAGGATGGCAATATAAGCGAAATAAGTATGTTTTATTACTTCGAGTGATCAGGAATACTCTATGGGAGTCAAAGACCAAAATATAAACTTGAAAAATAGCATATTAGGTCCTCTTGAAGACAGTTTAACATGGCTTGAAATGAATCGTTGGGTTTAAGAGGTATATATATTCATAAATCATCAGCAAAACAATGAAAGGAAATGGCATGCTTTATAACAATGGACCCTAGAGGGAGAAGATACAAGGAGAAAAAGACTGGGCCTAAGATGGAGCCATGAGGCACACCACACTGACAAGTCTGAAGTGAACCATTCATGAACAATACCTACTATGCCAACACGTTTCTAGTCGAGAAAGCAGTGTCTGATGGTCAACTGGATCAAAAGTCGCAGTCAGATCTAAAATCAAGAGGGCAGCAAAGTTTCTGGAGTCAATGGTTAAAAGAAGATCATTTAAGACTTTCAAAAGGGCCATCTCAGTACTATGGCATGCTTTAAAACCTGACTGAAATTTTTTATTGATACTATTATTAGACTTTTCGTTAAATTATGCACCATATACTCTCGGTGAAAGATGTGGACTGCAGGCAGGCCAGTTCAGCACATGGAATCTTCTACTACGAAACCATGCTGTTGTAATAGCTGCAGTATGTGGTTTTGCATTGTCCTGCTGAAATACACAAGGCCTTCCCTGGAATAGATGTCTTCTGGAGGGGAGTATATGTTGCTCTCAAACCTTTTTATACCTTTCAGCTTTCATGCTGCTTTTTAAAACATGCAAATGTCCCACACCATATGCACTAATGCATTCCCATACTGTCGAAGATGCCGGCTTTTGAATTGAATGCTGATAACAGGAGGGGTGGTCTTTCTGCCCTTTATCCCGGAGGATGGGACGCCCATGATTTCCAACGAGAATGTCAAATTTAGACTCGTCTGACCACAGGACTCTTTGCCACTTTGCTTCAGTCCATTTTAAATGAGCCTTAGCCTACCGAACACTGCGGCGCCTCTGGATCATGCTCAACAATGGCTTCATTTTCAAAATGGCATGATAAAGTTTTAGGTGGCATCTGTGGATGGCACAGCGGACTGTGTTTACAGACAGTGGTTATTTGAAGTATTCCTGGGCCCATTTAGTTATGTCAATGACAGAGTCATGCCGGTGAGTGATGAAGTGGTTTCTGAGGTCCCAAAGATCACGGGCATCCTGTAAAGGTCTTCAGCCTTGTCTCTTATGCACAGAGATTTTGCAAGTTTCTCTGAACCTTTTGATGATGTTATGCACTGTCGATGATGAGACCTTCAAAGCCTTTGCAATGTGACGCTGAGGAACATTGTTTTTAAAGTCTTCCACAATTTTTTTACGCAAGCCTTCACAGGTTGGAGAGCCTCTGGCCATCTTTACTTCTAAGTGACTCAGCCTCTCTAAGTCACCCCTTTTATAGCGAATCATGTTGGACACCTGATGCTAGTTAACTCAATTACTTGCTAAATGTTCTTTCAGCTGATTCTCTTATTATCCCGGCATAGAATGCGAAGGGAATATAGGCATCGCCTCGTCTGTCTGTCCGTCCGTCCGTAATCATTTTATTTCCGGAGCAGCAGCGAAACTAGGAAATTACTTAAGATATCAGGACCAAACTCGGTACATATATTCTATGTATACTCTAGATGTGCCTTTCGCTACTTTGGAAATTTCGGGATTCCTATTTTTGTCATTTCCATGGAAACAAATCTGGACTTAGTGCACATCAGGTCTAGTTCGTTTCCGGAGCAGAACTCAAAAACCGTTCATTATATCTTTCTGAAACTTTGCATGTGTATTACCCACATACTAAAGTGGTGCCTTTTGATTTTTACAGATTTCTGAAAATGTTATTTTTTTCGTTTCCATGGAAATCAGTTGCATTTGGACCAGGGATGGGCAACTCCAGACCTGGAAGGCCGGTGTGTATGCAGGTTTTCATTTCTATCGATCACAAAGACTAATTGAGTTAATTGGTTGCATACTCAAATATAGATTTGTGCAAAGGTTTGATCAAAGAAAAATGTTTTATGTAGGGAGACAAGAACAGTCTTTGCTGGTCATTCATGATAATTTAAAGAAATGCGCCATAAATGTCAGATTTCATGAATAGTTTGGCAAATTTAGATAATCAACTAATTAAAGTGTTGTGATTCTGCATTCTGCATGTCATGTTTAAGTTCTGTGCCTGGCCTAGCCATGTTTAGCATTTCTGTGTTTAGTGACCACTGCCTGCCCTTTGACCATTCTTAGGATTGTGTATTGTGTTTAGGTTTTTTAGATTTCTTGTTTATTATTTTTCTTGTTTCTATCATTTAGTTGCCATGCCATGTTTTCCTTTCCATGCATTGCACTTCTTCTACCCTGTCTTGTCTTGTGTATGTCTTTGCCCACGGTCCCTAGTCTTGCGTGCCACTCATTCGGGTGATTTATGGGTTTCTGGGTTTTCAATCTTCTTTCATTATCTCGTGTGCTTCCTTCCTCTCTCTTTTACTATCTACTATCCATACTAACAGATTGTTGTTATCGATAATTACTGACCCTCATTAACATATATATAGTATATTAGTATATTTTTACTAACTTAATAACATGCACTCGGGATTGTATAGCTGCACATACTAATTGACTAACGATCTCTCAGCCGTCCCTCAATTCTAATCTCCACCCTCCTTGCCTATCCCTAATTATCTCTGCTGCAGTTTTCCACTTATACTTTGTGCTTTCCTTTTCTTATCTTGGCACTTTAGTACTCCTTAACCGGAGCTGTTGTTTTGTACTTAGGTTTGTCTTGTGATCCCTGTCTGCGCTTTGGCTACAGCCAAATTCATGTAATTAGTTTATTCCTCATGTGTCTCTCCCTGATCATTGTTACCATTGATTGCACCTGTTCTCCCTGGTCATGTGTTTACCCCGGATGTGTATATAAGATGTCTGTTTGGTTTACTCTCTTGTTAGATCGTTCTCCCTAGTTTTCTCCTGCCACGTTTCTCGCCTTGATTTCTCAGTGTTTATCTTTCTGACTGGATTGCCCGACTTTCGATTCTTGCCTTTGTGATTTTGGATTATTGTTGCATCTGTGTTTTGACCATTTTTCTGCCCGACTACGAGATTTCTGTTTGCTGCCCTGGTAACGATTCGGATTACGTCCTGTGGATTCTGGCTTGCTTCTCTGATAGAACTATTCCTGTGTACCAGACCCATTTCTGTCCGACTACGATTACTGTGATTGCTGCACTGGTTTTTGATTCTATTTTTGCCCAACTGGATTTTGACTTTTGGATTGTGGACTCTGTACTGTTGCTTTCTGCCCGGCGGGGGTCACCCCCTTTATTAATAAACCAAGCTCTACTGCATTTCTGGTTTTCGCGACTGGTTCCTGATTGGAACATTACAGTAAGGCCAGAAGTTGGAGTGAAAACTAGGGACAGATACGGCTCTCGTTACCCATCCCTGATTTGGACTCTGTATAGAGTGAGGTTCAATTCCGGAGCAGAACTCAAAAACCGTTCATATCTTTCTGAACCTTTGTATGTGCATTACCCAAGTACTGAAGTGGCGCCTTTTCATATTTTCACGTTTCTGAAATTCTTTTTTTTTTGTCCTTTACATGGAAGTGACATGGATTTGGTCGCAGGGCTGGGTTTGTTTCCGGAGCAGAACTAAAAGTTTTTTTTTTTATTGCCTTTGCCAACATGTGCTTCATAGTCTTTGCTAGATGTTTCCAGTACATACTTCCAGATCATTCCAGTGGAAAATCACCTCAATATTCTTGTTTGAGTTTCTTTGAAAGTGTAGGATTGACATGACTTTCACAAATAATCAGGGGCTGGGGGATATGTCATGTTTTGATGAATCTTGTATATTAATTGCTTTTTCAGCCATTTTTTGCCTGTGTCCCAACTTTATTTTTGAGAGCTGTTGCAGCCAGATAATTTGAAATAAGCTATTTTTTTTGGATAAAAATGTAAAATGTCTCAACAGTTTGATTTTATTCACAATTTACACTTCATTACAACTATTTTGGAATTGGGGTTGCATGTTTTAGCTATGTTGAACTAATGAAGAAGCAGTATAGATACTGGATGGAGTATATGATTAGAGTTTTTTTGTTACATGGTTTGCTTATTTAAATTTAGAAACTGTCAACTTTCAGTTAACATAAGACAATTAATGATACAATAATTCTATAGAATGGCCAAACTTAAATCTAAAGATTCTGTGAGCCTGACCATTGATGTTTAGATCTGCCAAAGTTGTTTGAAGGCCCTGGAATGAGAACAAAACATTTTTTTTTGTCAATCTAGTTTGAAGCGCATCCATGTTTGTCATTTTAACAAACTGGAAACCATTTTTGTGTCAGAACCATATCATCGTTTTTATTTTTATTAGTCACTGAAATATAAGCAAATTCTTGAAATTATCCTTACTTTTAGTATGCCTTCACCTAGCCAATGCATTTCCTGCCCACTCTCCTAATCCTGGGACTTAGTTATGCCTTTGAGAATCACAGATCAATGGAGAATAAAACCTGCTGTATTTAAATGCCATACACTGTACTATTGGATCTGAGATGTGGAGTGGGATGGCGCTGCAGACAACTCTTCTCGCACACATGGTCCTCTGGGCTGCAGCACAGACCCCACCATGCAGAATACTGAAGGCAGCCAAGCCCAACTTTTATCAACATGCAGACATCAACATTGGTGGAATATTTTCTATGCGCCAAAATCCCTTGGGCAAAACCATCAAATTTGATGCCAAACCAGAATCTCTCTCGTGCTCTAGGTAAGATTAGCTTGTAACAATTGTCTGTTTGGGTGATAGTGTAATGATAATATTCTTTGATTTGAGCAATCCAAATCTTCATGTCAGAGCTGTGTGGGGGGGGAAGTAAGCTGCTGAAACAATGCTGGATTTATTACACTGCCACAAAACACTGAGAAGAATGAGGTCAAAATATTATCGTTAAATATTTTATTATGATTGAAAGAATTATTAATTTAATCAACAAAATTTGTTATTTCTAGAGTTAACTTCGGAGAATTCCACAGTGCCCAAACTATGATCTTCGCCATTGAAGAAATAAACAACAGAACTGATATCCTTCCTGGTGTATCTCTTGGATATAAACTATATGACAACTGTTTCTCTGCAGCACTCACTATAAGATCAGCTATGGGTCTGATGAACAGTCATGAGGAAATCCTGACCAACAGCTCTTGTTCAGCACTTTCAGCTGTACCAGCCATCATTGGAGCATCCATTTCCACCAATGCTATTGCAATTGCAGCAACTGTTGGGTTATTTCAGATTCCAGTGGTAAGTTCCACTACTCGAGTGGGAAAAGTTCACAAATATGTCAGTAATACAAGAATAATTCAGTCAAATATTTCAGGCACTCCCCGAAACTGATTATGGAAAATATTAAAAAAAGAAACACATGGTGGTTCTACAATCATATTTTCCACAATCTGTTTATCAGAATTGTTAATGCCAACTAGAAAAAAACAATTATAAAAGATTTTAACTCCTGTTAATTAACAGCTTTGGTAAAGTGATGAGAGATCTTGCCCCTCATTTCCAGTAATGGCATCATCTGCATACCAGGACCTGTAAACACCAATGTATTTGCTGTAACAATGGAATTATTTACACTTTCATTACATTTCGCAAAACAAAGTGCCATTAATTTGTATTTTAATGAGAAAATAGCATAATAAGCAGTACTTTTCCACTTTTGTTCAAATGCTCTCTATATTGCATGAAGATAATGGCAAAATCAGAAACAGGAAATATTTATTTTATTTTTAGAGGAATTGCTATAAGCCCTCTGAAACTACACATTAATTTTAGGAGCATGTACAAAGAGTAAAAATCAAAAGACTCTAATAGAGTGTTAATAAACACTGAACCGGCTTTCTGATACACAAAACTTTACGCCATATAATGATTGAGTATGTATGTCCAAAGCACTTGAATTAACTTCCTTAAAATTTCAAATATTGCATACTTTACAAAACCAAAAGATTCACAATTTATGTGACAGTGAACTTCAAAATGTTCACAATTAAAAGTTTTATGGCAGTTTTTTTAAAATTAAAGTCTGAGAATTTAATACAGAGATTTCTGTCATGCCCTGGCACCCAAAGATGTTAACAGGGTGCCAGGGCAAGGTTTTGGAAATGTGGACCCAAATGCAGGGGTGTGGATTTTATTAAATAAAGCAGGCAAAAATAACAAAAGCAAATACAGAACAAGGAGAAATGAAAAAGGTTCATTAAATAAATATGGGAACAGACTATATGCCCGTGAAACTAAGCTTCAAATAAGAAAGGGGAATGATAATTAACAGAGAAGAAACAGGTGAAACCATTAACTAAGGGTACAGAGGCTTAGGTGTGTTCATCTCCTTTCTTTGTGCGGCATGAGAAAATTTGCGATTGGCAGAAAATCCAAAGCCAAATAAAAAATGATATAAATTTGACTTACAACAAACTGTGCTTGTGACAGTGGAGCTGTTCAATTTAATCACAGATGTGCCTGCACTCATACATACGCACCGTAACACACAGACATACATGTGCCCAAACAAGCACACACAGAGAATATTTTATCTCATGATTTATGCATACTAGTAGCATATTTATGTTTTGACAGTTTTGCCTTTATATGTTTTCAGATCAGTCACTTTTCGACATGTGCATGCTTAAGCAACAGAAGAGAATTCCCCACATTCTTCCGAACCATTCCAAGTGACTATTACCAGAGCACAGCACTAGCAAAGATGGTTAAGCACTTTGGTTGGACCTGGATAGGAGCCGTGAGAACTGATAGTGACTATGGCAACAATGGGATGGCCACATTTTTAGAAATTGCTCAGAAAGAAGGCATCTGTGTTGAGTATTCTGAGAAGTTTCACTGGAGAGAACCAAAGAAATTACTGAAGATTGTAGATGTTATCAAAAAAGGTACTGCAAGGGTAATTGTTGCATTCCTTCATCAAGGTGATATGAAAAATTTATTGGAGCAGCTGACACTTCAGAATATTACTGGTCTCCAAATGGTGGGCAGTGAAGGCTGGATAACGGCAAAGAATCTACTGACACCGACAAGTTTCAGAATACTGGGAGGATCTATTGGCTTTGCTATTACTCGAGGAGAAATACATGGCCTCAAAAAATTTCTATTTAAACTTCACCCATCTCAAAATCTAGGGAACACTCTTATTATAGACTTTTGGGAAGATGCATTTCAATGTTCCCTTAGAAATGAAAGTACTCTGCTAAATATGAACCCCTGCACTGGATCTGAGAACTTGAATGAACTGAAAAATGACTACACAGATGTGTCAGAGCTGAGAATCTCCAACAATGTTTACAAAGCAGTGTATGCAGTCGCTCATTCTTTACATGGCCTGCTGGATTGTGCACCCCATCAAGGCTGTGCAAACAAAGGGACACCAGAGCCCTGGAAGGTAATTCAATATGTCCTTTTTCCATAGCAAGTGAAATTTTCATTCATAACCAGTCCAATTAAGTACTTAAATAGACAGAAATATTTTTGCTTTGCAGGTGCTTGAGGCTCTGAAAAAAGTTAGTTTCACTTTGGAAACTGGAGAGAAAGTATCCTTTGACCATAATGGAGACCCAGTTGCCAGATATGATGTGGTTAACTGGCAGCTAAGTCCCGATGGTGCCGTTGAATTTAGAGTCATTGGTCATTATGATGCCTCTTTACCATCTGGTCAGCAGTTTGTGATGAGTCTTCATAGTATAGTTTGGGCAGGTGGGCGAAGGCAGGTAAGTACTCATATAGTGCTTAATGTTAAAGGTTGGTCTGATAAAAACACACATATGCAGCTGTATTCCTAAATAGAGATAAAAAGTACATTTTTGGATCATAAAGGCTTTGAACACAAATCTATTTAAAGCACTTTATTCTGATGTACTAAATATCTGTGTACCCAAATAACAGTGTAATGCCCCTCCCCTTTGGCATTCCAGATCCTGACTACATTTAAATTATCCAGTCTTCCCAACACCCTGCACTCTCAGTTAATTCTCTCCTGTTCCACATTAAATTCCGATCCCCCTCAATTTAAAAATTAGTTTTTCCCTACGTGGGCAGATCGCCTTAGGCTGGGCTTACACCAAATGACTTTTCAAGCAATTTCAAAGTCACAGACAAATTTCCAAAATAGTGAGTGTTTTGCAATAGTTGCTGCGCGCTGTCGTGATCTTGGTGGTTATATGTAAGGTGGTCATAATACTGAATCCAACCTGTTTAAAGGTGGTCTTCCCCCCACCCAATCTTGCCATTATGACAAAATCAAACGTTTAATAGTATTGCAGATCTTTAATCTAGTCTTACGTAAATTGTTTTGTTCAATGACGTGACCATTATCAACCAACAGGTGCGCTCGTCCCAGCACCAAGCTGCAAGATAGACATGGAAGGGAGGTGTGAGGTAGCGATCTGGAACAAAATGAGAGGACAGGGGATTGCAAAAATGAGGAGCTTTATTGAGTAAGGGGGGGGGTAACCCCCGCAGAGAAGATAGCAACAGTACAGAGTCCGCAATCTAAAACTCAAATTCCAATGGGACAAAGCAGAGTTCGTAACCAGGGCACCAATCACAAAAATCGTACACAGCAGAAACAGATCCGGTACACAGGTGAAGGTTTGTGGGAGAAGCAAACTCATAAGCCTAAGGACAGTCCGAATCGTAATCAGGGCAGCAATCCACAAAATCGAGGTCGGGCAGAAAAAGGTCAAAATACGCAGATGCAACAGTAATCCAAAAGGGCAAACCAAAAATCAGAAGTTGGCCAATCCAGTCAGAATCAGAAACGCAATGATTAGTAAGGCGAGAGAAAAGCAGCACAGGAAATGATCTGACAGAGAAAGGCAGTGAAAAGACACCTAATATACACTTCTGAGGAGATCACATGGGGAGAATCACAGGTGCAGGAAGTTAGACTGATTACAAGGGGAAGGCACATGAGGGAGAACCTAATCACATGAAATTGGCCAAAGCCAAAACATGGACAGGGTACACGAGACAATCCTATAAACAAACATACGGCTCCAGTCACAGAGTTTCTAAAGTGCATAGATAATGAGAAACAGGACAGCGCGATTAGGTGTGAGCTTTCACAGAAAATGCAGCAAAGGTAATCAGGGAGAGCAAAGAGGCGGAAACTAGAACAGGGCGAGTGCTGAGAGCTTGTTAATCAATTAGTAAGTGCAACTATACAAATCCTTGGTGCTGGTTAGTAAGTTAGTATTATATACAAGGTAAGTTGTTGTTAGTAATCTCATGAGAAAATAATAAACTGTTAGTATTGTTAGTAGATAGAAAAGAAGAGTGAAGCCAGCAAACGAGATCGGAAGGAAGATTGAAAACCAGAATCCAATAAATCACCCGAAAAGTGAAAGACTGGGGCTGAGTGCAATGACAAGACATGAGACCAGACGGGGGAGACAAAGTGCACAGCAAAATGGAAAACATGAACCAGAATGAGATTATGCCTAAATGCAAAACATGGAGAAGTAAACTAAGACCAAATATGAGAAATCAAAGTAACAAATCACAATACGTTATACAAAGAATAGTCAGCAAAGTGTGAAGAAAACAATAAAGCAAATGTCAAAACATGGCAAGGTCAAGACAGGCATGGCAGGATCATAACAGGAGGTGAAGGATTGTCCAGTTCTCTTGGACAGTAGAACAGGAAGAGAGACTGGTGGACTTGTTTTTTTCCAAACAAATCACTGCCCACTTAAGGGCAGCGCTGGCCAAAAGCTGTGTCTGTTTTTTTCTCCATTCATCCCCACTCAAAAGTTGTTGTCCAGATCTAAGCACACAGAAAAAACACAATCACAGAAGATGAGCAGTGGGGATTATAATTTATAAAACCGGGAATTCTAATCAGTAGAAATAGGTTTTGCGTCTGTTTTCAATTTTTTTCAAGGCAGTAAGTAGAGGGCCAAATGTGCATTGCATGGCTGTTCCATAGCTGAGGATTTACAATGGCAAATACCTAATCACCTTTGATTTTGAGTTTGCACTGAGCCACAACCAGGAGCAATTTATCATATGACCTTTGAGTCCTAGAGGAAACATAAGGGGACAGGATGTCAGAGCTGTAAGTTTGTGCTGGACCACTCACTGCCTTAAAAACAAGTAATAGAACCTTTAAATCAACCCTGTATTTTACTGGCAACCAACAGAGAGCTTCCAAGACAGGTGTCATGTGATCATAACTTTTATTGGCAGTGAGAGGTCTAGTTGCCACATTCTGGACAAATTACGGTTTGCATAGCGATGCCTGCTTTTGGGTGGCTAACAGCTAAGAAGTTCGTCTGTGAGCCCTGTGGTTGGGTGTTCAGATCCCAGCCATGCCATTACTGGCTATGGCCGGAGGCAGTGGCGTGCACAAATAGCCGCAAGGTTGTGCTACAGCACTTGCCCCTTTGCCCTTTATCAATGAAAGTGCCCTTTTGAAATTTCGTTTTTTTTTTTTTAATGATTATATTTATTTTTATTATTATTACTATTATTATTATCACTTTAGTGGGGCCAATGTTGAAACGATCTTTTAGAAAAGCTGTGTGATTAAAAACTACTGAAAAAAATGCCCCGAAATGGGCCACCTCCTCACGTACTTCCGATCTCTCTTCCTTTGTCACGTGAACACGCACGCAGTGCATATAGATGCGCTGCAGGAGCATACCAGCTGAGCGACTGGAAGGCACAGTCTTGTGCCCCGCCAGCCAGGTAACACACAGATCAAGTGAAATCGTACAGTTTGCCCTTCAAGCCCAACCTGAAATCATTTTGTTGCGCAGTAGCATGTCTCATACACAGTGACAGTCTGTCGGCAGAAACACAGGGCCAGCAATAACCTCACCTTTCACTTCTTAATGACAGACACCTCTCACAGTTTACCGCCCCGATTAGCAACCGTAGCTCAGACTGCTTGGAGGAACCGACGAGAATCTAACTTGTTTTTGAAAGCCGTGTTATACATTGCACCACGAAATTATACGGCGTTTAACTTACTTCCGCACACCAATGACTACGGAAAAAATATCAATAGCCTACGTCTGTATAATTTCTGAATTTGCGTGAATTAATTCGCGACGTTCGTTGAGCAATTAGCCATAAGAATCCGTTCTTTCTACTCTGAATGTGACAGCCAAAGTGCGTAGTAGCACAGCTGAGTGAAGACGAAAAGAATAGCTGTGAAGTCCGCAAAAGTTTCGGATTTTTTGTTGATTGTCATCCTTGCGGATTCACATCAATTATATCAACATAGCCAACAGGCAATCGCTTTGTAATTAGCATTTCTTAATCATTACGTGTCACGCATTGGTGGCTATTCTGTTAATTAACTGTTTGATTAACAATCAAACCTGATCGCAAACAGTTTAAGAGCAATTATCCGGGAAGGGGTGATGTTACTGAAGGCCTTCCTGGCATCTGACGGTACGCCACTGCTCATACAGCACCAAACAACTGAGCATTTTTTAGCCGACTGGTCACCTGATTAGCTTCTTTAATGCTATAGCCCAATCAATGATAGATAACCTGAGGACGACCACCACAAACAATGTCGGTCGACTTTGCAAATCTTTCTGTTAAGCTGAACGTTTTCTTTTGTGTAGGTTTTGTTGGGCAACATAAATGAACGCATAAAGAAGAATCAGGCAGTTCCCCTCAGTTTGCCGGAGAAAAATATCCCCATAAAGGCTACCCATGTGCCTAATTGTGATGAATGACAGTAGTCATAAATTGCATTGAACATGTGCGTGTTTATTTTATTTTTTTAAACTCACACTATAATAACATGTTCCATGTGTGCAAAAAAGTGCCCTCCCCCTCCCCCCTGAGCACTTGCCCCCCGTAATGTCTGTGCACGCCACTGGCCGGAGGTCTGTATGGGTGAGGCAACAATAGGCGCAGCCTCACTGTGGATTATTGAGGTTAAGGTGGTTAAAACTTTGCTAGTTCATCGCTCTGTAGGGACTACTTCTGGTTGGCCAGGCTCATATAGCAGCATGAGCTAAATTGTACACTGACTACGTGATCCTCCATTGGCAAAGGCTGTGTGTAATTGGTAATGTGACTGCATAGCGTAAACAAGCAAGCTCTTGTCATTTTGTTAGTTGGTGGAATAAGTCCTGAGCCAATGGGAGCAGTTTGTTTTGCGGTGGCCTGAACAGTTTGGCTGTGTTCAGGGTGGAGGAAAAAAGGGCGAAAAACCTAAAAATATAAAGAAGATAGTGATGGCTGACTGACACCTAAGTACAGGGCATAGGAATTGTCCAACCTATTTGAGACAAATGCACGGATCACCGTCGCAAAGTTTTAAAAGGATAGGAAATTCAGTTGCGCTCAAAGGTTTGCATACCCTGGCTGAATTTGTAGAGTGGGTAACATTTTTGAAAGAAAACAGGAATGGCGAGGGAAAACAAATTACAAATTGCTTGACAAGTGAAAATGTACTTACTCCATTGGCAAGGTAGTCAAAAATACCTCAAATCAAGGAAACATTTTTTGTCTTACAAAGAAAATGGTGATAGAAATAAGTGTTTAAAGTCTTAAAATAAGTACATTTCCCTTTCTTGAAAATCACTTTTTGCAGTGATCCAGCTCCAGCAAATTCTTTAGTCGTCTTCCATGAACTACACGTTTGTGATCTCCCCAAAGCTACTTATTGATATTGGTCAGGAGACTGTGATAGCCTCTCCAGAACCTTCACTTTTCTCTTCTGTAACCACTTGGTCAACTTGGCCTAATGATTTGGATTATTTTCATGCAGGAAAGTTCAAGTGTATTCCATGTGCAGTTTTCGTGCTAAAGAATGCAAATTGTCTGCCAGTATTTTCTGATAGCATGCTGCATTCATCTTGCCATCAATTTTCACAGGATTCCAGATGTCTTGAGAGCTCACACATCCCCAAAATTTCAGAGAGCCACCAACATGCTTTCTAGTGGGAATGTTATTTTTTTTTCAGCTTCGGCCTTTTTGACTGCTCTCCAAATATAGTGCTTATGGTTGAGACCATAAAGTTCCATTTTGCTTTATTTTGAATCGTGATGTGTGTCAAGTTTTGTATGCCATATTTTAGGCAGGCTTTTTTTGAGAGACTGGCACAATAATGGCCTCCATTTAGTAACTCGACCATGCAGTTCAATTTTGATTAAGTACCTCCTTATTGTGCTCCTTAAAATGGCCACATCATCTCCCTCTGGAGCATCCTGTATTTCTTTTGAGGAACTGTAGTTTGTAGATTTTTCATTGTGTCTCGAAAAATTCTCCTGGCAGTTTAGGCTGAAATCTTTCTTGGCCTACCTGACCTTGGCTTGCTATCAACAAATCCCCTAATTTTCCACTGCCTAATCATGGACTGAACAGTACTGAATGGCATTTTTGAGTCTTTGCAAATCTTTCTATGTCCTTTCCCATCTTTAAAATGTTGAACTGCCTTTTTACAAAGGTTGTTAGACAGTTCTTTTCCGCTCCCCATGGCTCAGTGTTTAGCCAGATCAGTGAATCCACTTGGGAGCCAACAGACTCAATTACTATACACCAGCGGCGTGCCGTCAGGTGTTCTGAGGGCCTTCAGTAACTGCATCCTTTACCGCTCGATTGCCCTCAAGCTGTACTCATTTAAGTTTTCCTGATTTACAATCAAAGAACCGAGACCAATACATGATCTTTAATAAGAAATGATATTGAAAAAGTGAATGCCTATTGCCAATATTTATATAATTGATATGGCTTTGGAAGGATGGTCATATACAGTACAGTTGCCGTTAAAACCAAAGAAAAAGTCGTTAATCCGCCAGTACGGGGGCGTAAGGCTCTCAGTAGGACCGGGAAATCTCGTCTTGAACTGTGTAGTAGGACTGGCGTATTGACGCGCATGAAGACGAAAGAAGACTTCCCGCCGCCTACCGCGCACCGGGTAGCTGGGCGATAGCCCGTTAGATGGGTGTTTGTTTAATCATAACTGAGCCACGAGGGCGGTTTGGGCGATCGTTTTGACAGTAGTCCGTACATGTAGATAATGGCACAGCTTGTTGGCGATTTAGTTTCATATAAGAATGCAAAAGTAACGTTAGCCTTCATAAAATATTGATATGCTTTGGCGGGGGTGATGTTCCCGGTAATCATTTCTGCAAACCTTTTTAGATTTGACGATACAGTCTGCTCAACCTGTGCTACTATTTAAAACTTTAGTGCGGTATAATACGCAATTGGATCATTAAATATCATGCTATTTTTGGTGAGGATTTTGTTTGTCAGGTATTATTTCTGCAATATTTTATGTTCGGAGATAATGCATGCTTTTATGTACTATTAGGCCTATTTTACTCTCATGGTGCCGAAATATATTATTTTTCCTTTTTGCAAACCTGTAATTTAGTATAGCCTATCCATTCCTACAGTAGGCTATGTTGACCGGTTCCGCAAACAGAATTTGTTTAAAGCGTTTGGTATCGATACAGAATTCGCTAGCGGAAAGTTATCTGTTCACGAATTTGCGGAAATTATTCATGCTTTTTGTGGATCAGTTAGTTTTCTTCAGTCATTAGGAATAAAGCCTTGCACCCATTTTTCAGTGACACGACCTTTGACTGGTTCCGCAAATAATTTCCAGTTTCGCAAACAGTGCGCTTTGTCAGGCCGAACTTATGATATTCTTTGTTTATTGGCATTATAGCGTGCCCCTACCCACAACGAAACAGACATACGTATTTTCCACCAATTTTAGGCAGCATTACTCTATACGGGATATTACAATAATTGGTCAAATTTATGGCTAACTGTTCTGTGTGTCGACATTGTGTCCATGTGCGCTGGCTTCAGTTCATGATGATTTGTGCATCCATCGATATTCAACTGCTTTCAGCAACTACGGATGATTCTTTCTCCTCTTTTCAATTCAAGTAGGCCCAGTAAATGCCAAGTTTATATTAAAATTATCAGGATGAGACTACAAATTCAGATTAACACAGGACATGAGTCATGATCAGCCCGTTGAGCCACAGAAAAACATTTAAGGCAGGGGGAAAAATGTTTTATTTCACACTGACTACAATAAACTTTCATAAAATCCTTTCAGAAAAAATAAACAAGAATAAACATGTCTCATAAATTACAAGTTTGAAATCCTACAAAATGGCGTTTGCGGAACTAGTCAAATGACAAGCAGTCACTCTAATGGGTGTTGAAGAATAAGTATCAAGAGTACGAAATTGGGATTTATATGGTCAAATATACGATCATTTCCGATCATAATGACACTAATAACGTGATATATCCCAGGAATACACGTGTTTAACGGCCACACACTGCACAGTGCGCCATATTACAAGCGTTGATTTGGTAGCCTACTGCTGCAACGGCAAGCAACAGTTATGGGGCATTTATTTATGAAGCCAAATATCTCGAAACGATAGTTAAGAGTTAAATCCACAATAATTTACCGTTCCAGCGGTGTCAAACTCAAGGCTGACAGCGAAGTCGTTTTCCCGTAAAAAAAAGTTTGATTTCTGCAAATTGCGGAATTGGTCAAATTGCGGAACCGGTCAAACCTCTGTATATCGAAGATTAACCGCACCCTGTCTCAGTAAAATTCATATAGGGAAAGAACTTGAATGTTTTTCGATTTATATACTGTTTCGTTTTAAAATGCAAATGCAAAAGGCAATTTTTAACCAATTTTTTCAGAACGTTTTGCATTGAGTGTATTTGTTTTAATGACTTCTCATAACCATTCAGATAACCATTCAGATGTTCAAACATAATGTTTGCAAAGCTTGCAACTAGAAAATAAATGTGTACAATATGAATTTAGTTCGACCATAATGACTGCACTGAAAAACCAAGCAAAATAAACTATTTGCGGAACCTTACGCAGAATGTTTTAGTAAGCTTATTCTATATCTATCAATAAGGAAACACAATTTTTAAAAAAAGATCCGCTCAATATCTTATCTCTAAAGGACAATGTCACTTAAAACTGAATGGCTCTTTCGTAAACTGAATTCGCGGAATTAAAAGCGGATACACCCGGCACTGATTCAATAGGCTACAACTCAGTTCGTGTCATCTCCATTTATCACTCATTGTCACCCTAATATTCCCTTTAAGCTCATTGTAGCTTATTAATGAATTAATGACCTGGTCAGTGCGTGGCAGAAATTTTCTATAAAATGCCCAACCATAAACTGACATCACATTCACAACTATGGAATTTACCACGATACGACGCATTTCCCCAGAGTTTAGGGCAAAGATTGACTCCTTGGCGACAGACAACCTCACACCTCTGCAGGTCCGAAAACGCATTATTTCGGAGAAAAACGTGAGCATAAGCTCACAAGCTATTAAGTTGTATATTGCCAATTTGTTTATTTATTTATATTGCGGCAGGCTTTTCAAAACCAATAAATCAATTGCTGCACACTTCGCTGAAGGTCTACCCACAAACTCTCAGAATCACAGTTTCTGCAAAAAAGGACATATTTAAAACACCAACAAAAAAAAAAATCCTTCAAGAATACAATTTCTTACATTTCGCTGTTGAATTTATCATAATATTTTTTTTTCCTGTTCATGCTAGGCTTTTTAAACAGAGGATCAGCCACGCGCTTTACAGGGGTCGCATAAGCTCTCACTTCCACTTTCACTGCAAGAGAAAGTAAAAAGATGTTAAAATACATAATGGCAAACACAAACGAAGTTCTAACAGTCAAAATGCCCTCTATTCTACATTTTACACGCCGTACTTCATTCAGTTCCGCGGAGCCACATGTGGTTATTCTTGGCGGTAAACTGTTCTGTGATACGGCTCATCGGTTAGATCGTGGTTATAAATAGGCAAGAAAAGCGAATTGTTCGAGGTAACCGTCTCTTCGGTTTTAACGGCGACTGTACTATACACGCAAAAAATCAAAAACCTTTGCAGCATTTGTTTTCGCCATCCTTTCAATTGTCACACAGCTTTGCGTCATGCCTAACAACTCCCTTTAGCTGTGTCTACATAAAGAATTTAGAATGGATTCTCGTGGGGTATTGCTTCATGATTCCTCGCAAACTAATTTATGCAGATATGAGCTGTTTCAGGAGCTACATCAGCGCAGAATTTATTAAGACATATTGATATTTTAAGTTGTCATTTATGTGTGGAAGAAAATGGCAAATAATTAAGCGGTGCAAAGTATTACAATGCTATCAAAAATAAATTTGAGTGTCATTCAAGAAATTAGTGCGAGCAACTCTTGCTGATCGTGAAAAGCAAACTGTGAGAGGTTTAGGCTATTACATATTGAAAGGTGAGGTTTCTGAAGGCCTTCATTATTGCTGCCAAACCACCTCTGCTATACATAGACACTAGTTACAATTTAAATAGCTCAGGACATGCACTGAGCAAGTTTATGAATATAAAAGGGTACAATTAAAATATTCCCATTGTCTGCCCAAAAAATAATCTAGAAAATAATTTTTAATAAAAATCTCTATTTATTTGTTACTTACCCCGCCCCCCTCAGCAACAAACATTCTGAGCAACACAGAAAAGGGATTCTGGCAGTCTTCTGTGAGGTAACAGGGTGGGCAATTGTGCGTCCAACAACGATGGCATCCGAGTCAGATTCTGAGAGTTCCTCAGAATTTTCAATTGAATCTGTCCATTTTGATAAAGAAGAGTACTTTTTTATGGAAGATGAGGAAACTTAACATAAAGCTACTTTCACACCGGATGCAAAACAAATTTACACACTGGTTACATTCAAAGTCAATGCGAAGATGCAAATACGTTTCGTGTGTATTCGTGTCTTTGCATTGACTTTGAATGTAGTCTGTCGGGCGAAAAATTAGTTTTGCATCTGGTGTGAAAGGAGCTTAACAGAGGATTAAGAACCATAGAACCATACAGATTCCAGCCTGAGTACTCAAGCAATGAAGACAGCTAATTGTCAGTGTCTCCGCCGGTCCCGAACTGTACAACGCTTGCCAGCCAAGTAGTGGAATGATCATTATTTCCGGTTCTACAATTATTTCTGTGCACTGCGGGTTGCATAATCAGCCTACTCACCTTTCTACCTTCAATAGAGTTCAATAGACCTGACGTTTGGTTACCTTACCTAACAAGACCACATGTAATATATTAGGCTAAGAATAGTGTTAGTGGCGGTTGAATTCACCCCTGATCTAGCCAGTGGTGAAATGATAAGGTTCACGGCGCTATTCATTTCTGTTTACTGTGTTTCATGAGCTCTCGTAACAATGCGTGTAAGCTGTACCTCGCAGCTTGCTTTTATTAGCTAGTTAGCGAGCGAAGCCACGCAGTGCGCAGAAATATAGAGCCGTGAATGATATCACAATATTTGACAACCATATTTTGCAGCTTGCTATCATTAGGTAGTAAGCTAGCAAACAAACAGTGCACGGAAATAAATTGAGCACCGAGAATAGTATCATTTCACTGCTTAGCTGGCTAGATCACTCTGAACAGCGAGTTAGCCAGCTATTGAACAGGCAGTGCAGAGAAATGATTTGGGTTCCGCAAATATTAATATGTAAAAGCACAAAAACTCTAAATGTTTTCTGTATATCGTAGGTTTCAGTGACCCGGGATTGCCTGGGCCAGCAAAGTCAGCACTAGTACGTTGCACTTGTTTTGTCCATATTCTCAATATCTCTGTATCTTTCCGCTACAGAAACATTCCCTGGCCATATGGATGCATTGCACTGCATCCCCACACTACGCATCATTTTTCATTCACTCTCGGTGATTTTTGTTTGTCCATTCTTTCAGATATTCTCCATCCAGTCCAGAATCGTAAACTACGGTTATCCACCTAGACAAAATCCGTGTACAACTTATGATGTCATGCGGCTGAACTGCCACAGTGCAAATTTTCTCGATTGAGGTAAAGGGGGCGTGCCCTCAAGTGGATAAATTAGCAGATAAAATGCGGTTTTTTAAAACATTGCGTAAAGTACACAATATTAAAACCATCACTAATTGTTCAAGACAGGTACCTTGTAGCATTCTATCTCATATAACATCAGTTGATTTCCTTCAACAGTATAAAAAAAATTATGTATTACAAGTTATTGAAATTTTTATGTTTAAATATGCCAATGATACTGTTATGGCCCCAATTTCTTATTACATTTACAACACAAATAGCAACAGCAAGGGATGACAGAAACTGTTTTAAAAACTTAAACACATTTAATCAACAGACAAAGACAATAACAACTAACTAACAACTAATGACCAAGATTGAATTAAAAAAAAACAGAAATATTTACTGTCCCTTTTTGTGGGGTGGCTTGGTGATGTCCTGGATAATGAAAATGCTCAAACACAGGCAAAGAAATCCACAAAAGAAACGTCACAGGTCTTGAACAGAATGGCAGGTCTGGTCTTCTTCTTGCAATTTCTCCTACTACTTTACTGTCTCAATTCTTTTCCTTATATACTCTTTTGCAGACCCCACCCACATTTAGACCTCTTTTTTTTTAACTTTCTGAGACTTGCGTCTAAACATGACTCCAGTCTGAGCTTAACAAAAAAAAGGTGCCATCTAGTGGCCTATATTCACATTACAATACATTATCTCATTAAATATCCTCTAATTTGCATATATTTTAGGAACATAAATCTAACCATCTGATAAACCAAGGTGTGAAATTCTCTCTTCATTTTGTTTACATATATGATGAAAAAACAATTACAGAGGAATTGAAGAATATCTGCTTTCATTACTGAGAAAATCAAAATATGCTGTCCATAGCCTTAAAAAATGAATTTTTGCCATATTTTTGGGAATAAAATGGCTCATAAATCAGGTTAGGGATAATATATTTACAAATCCCTCAATAAAAATCTTCAAAATATAGCTAAGCGTAGAACTGGAAAGTTTAGTATACATAAGTGCTACAGTGGTGGAGAAGTTCGACTTGGACTATGACAAAAAACTCATTTTGAGAAAACGGCATTCAAGATTTACATTGGGGAATTTAATGTATCTCTTTTGGAAATAATTGCTCACAAACAGAACAAATGTTCAGGCCCTTATTAATAGTAATGTGGTATATTTTGAGCTCATGAAAATTGATCATTTAATAACAAGGCCTACAAGTGTTGTTATCCAACTAATAAACATATTGGTCTACACTGCACAAACTTACAGACAAAACTCACGTCAAACGCAACATCACTTCTACTCTCACTCTGCAATCGCGTAGATGTAAAGACGCTTCATCTGTAAGCAATGGTGTCCCCTTGGCAATTACTGCTCTCGGGCCACTGCTACAGAACCCATGATTTTTGGATCAATGTTTATTGTCTGAACCGACGCCGCACAATTAGAACAAAACAGATCATTGATTAATTCATTGAGACGTGCGATATGGACTATCAGCCACTGCTGGGTTGTACAGTCACCGGTGACACTGTCACCATCATCATGATCCCCCGGTATCCCATCGACAGCTTACGTTCACAGGCCTCTCAACTCTCAAGCATTCGGTGTGAGATTTAGACCTTCATTCACGTTCCCGTGCTGTAGTCAGTAATAATTCAATCAACGCAATGTGTTTGTTTCACGATCGTTCAAATTGTTCAAATGAAATTAGACCATTTGAGACATTTTGATCCAATTCCATTGCAAAGTTAATAAAAACAGCACAAATACTTGCACTCCAAAAGGTGAATACCAAAAACTGAGAAGTCAATGCAAAAATTTTATCGGACAAAAGTTTTTTTTGTTGCAAGTGAATGTTATAAAAACAAACATTTTGGTGCTCACACCATCCTCAGTGCAACTGACTAAGTGGCAGGACAAAACCATTTAAATAGACATCACATGACTGAAAAAGACAATTAGTTCAAGGCAATCTCTCAGGATACAATTAACTCATCTATTATTCAATTTCAAGGGAGTATCATGACAGCAAAGTGTAATCAAATGAAAAAACAAAACACCAGAAAAACTGGAATATCATATTAAATGAAATTGATTGGATGGACATGCTGGTGCGCGCTAAAAGAAAACATGTCAAATCAAAAGAATCATTTAAGCCAGCTGGATGAAGTGTGGATGGGTAATTGATCCGATGGGGTTCACATTGAAGTAGTAATTTGTCTATGTGCCTTAGGCCTGCATTCAGAAACGACACTCACACTCACCCTCCACTCACCATATAGTGAGTATGATTGAAATGTAACTGGAGTGTGAGAAAGAGATCGTCCTACCACTAACCGAGGGAGCGGTCCCACTCCTCGCCAGTTGCTATTCACAAACGCCACTCTAGCATAACTGACAGTAGTGGGCACTGGGTATCACAGGCGGTGCGTCGTTTGCTGCAAAGGGACGCTCAATCCTCACCCTTCAGTGCTGACTGACCTAAACCTGTTGCGGTTTACTTTTCTTGAGTAGAAACTTTCTCAGACAAATTGGTAAAACAACAATCACATTTATTTTTGATAGCGTTTTTCTACATTGCTTCACAAAATTGAGACGTTTCTTTCGCACATAAATGACGACGTAAAATATCAGCATGTCTTCATAAATTCTGTGGTCGAGTGGCTCGCAAAAGGCACAGGACAGCCCACGAGGCTCACTAAGCAACAAGCTGTGAAACGTTTCCTTCTACATTCAACAATCAAGAAAAGAATGGATTCTCGTGACTTTCAGCTACATGAGTCTCGCAGACCAATCCACACGCGCCCCACACGCCAGCTGAGCGCAGAATTTTCTAACTCATGAGTAAAGAAAAGCGCAAGAAATCCGAATGCGTGAGAGTTGACAGATATGCGTCATTGATGAAAACTGGCCACACCTGATAATGTAGAGAGTTGTCGGAGTTTTTGCAATGGTAATTTAAATGAATTGAAAACAGGGCAATAATTATCAATGCTCATTCTAAATTAACAAGTAGAACTGGCAACACATGATAATCCTTTGGATTTATGGAGTTCAAGTAAATAAAATTTTATTAAATGATTGGATATGACCTTTCTTCAATCATTATTTTTAAGGGATGGTTTTGAGCTTCCCCTATTGCCAGTTCACCAGTAGCTACTGGTGGGTACACAAATGGTAACCTCGAGTTCACCACGGTGCAGTTCGTAAAGACTGAAACCATTAAGTAAGTTACCGGCATCATTATCATCATTAGAGTTAAAATTTGCATAGTTGCGATTGTGTCGAGCAAGTGTCTGTAAATGATCCAGAGTTTCTAATGTTTGTAACTACCTGAAAGCCATGACAACAAAATACCGGCGCAAGTTAGTAAATGTATGAGTTTTCCTGATATCCTTGCATGATGTGCACTTTCTGCAGGGATAAAAATGAGAGGCATTGTCTAGCCATTCTTTGGGAATATTATAAGGAGCATAACAGTTAGCGTGCAGCAAGATGTCCTTCAAATTACGGGACCTGGAATAAATAAATAGATAAAATTTTTGTCTGAATAAATTTTTGCATTGACTTCTCGGTTTTTGGTATTCACCTTCGGAGTGCGAGAATTTATGCTGTTTTTATTAACTTTTAACTGACTTTCAGCCCAGATTTGATCAAGGCACAGACTTTCTTTACTGACGGGGAGTTACCAATAGAAAGGAGATGCCCTAATTTGGATTAGACTGCGTTGTGAAGGAGAATCAGAGCTTTACAACGGTACCAGTCATGACAGGTTTTAGTGAAGAGGCGAAGTACTGTTGGTTGTGTTGGAATGCTAACTTTTTGGTAAATTCAGTAGAAACTTATTACCACAAGTAGACAAAATGTAATAATATAAACATCTAAATGTATAATTTTCAAGTTTTCTTTATAGCAGTTTGAAAAAATACATATTCAAGGAGTAAACTAGCCCAAAATCTCAAAACTGACCGCTGCATGAAAAATTGATGTTTTTGCCCGCCTTGTCTCACCTTACAGTAAAAAAGAGCCAAACACCAACGTGATGATAAATGACTACACATGATCACTATACTTAAATAAAAAAAAACTTTTGCATGATGAGTCATATTTTCAAAATAAAAAGCGACATTTCACAGATTCATCTAGGGTATGCAAACTTTTGAGCACAACTGTAAGTGCAAGGCATTGCGATTGTCCAACCTAGTGGATACAAATGCATGGATCACCTTCTCAAAGTTTTTAAAGGACTTTAAAATAATTCTTAGTAGGTAAAATGAGGCATAGATAACAATTAATTTGCCCATCAAATTTTAGGGCAAAGTCAAATAACTCCCACATTCAATACAGATTTAGCAGAGGGTGTGAGTGGACCAAGATCGCCGCCAATTTCTGGAATCGAGTCGGGGGCACCAAAATTACCTAGATCTTTTTTTTAAGTTTAAGGAAGGTCCTTCCCATCCAAGGTTTTACATCTTCAAGGCAGTCAAGAAGTAGCTGTATACAATCGGCTATGGTAGATTTCATTCGTAGATAGAGCTGAACATAATCAGCATAACAATGACATGAAATTCCATGCTTCTTAATAATAACGCCACATGGAGGAGAAAAGACGGGGAGCCAGTATCGACCCTTGTGGGACACCACAGGAGAGGAGGCTATATTAGTTATCATACCATTAACAGCAAAGGTCCTATTAGATAGATATGTAAACAATTGAAGTGCTGTACCCCTAATTTTAACATAGTGCTCCAGCCATTCATGCAGCAATCTCTCTAATTCACTCAGTCAAAGGCAGCACTTAATTCTAGTAGGACCAAAACAAAACAACCCTCAGAGTTGATTGTTCATAAAAAGTATTTTGTGACTTTCCAAAGGGCAAACACCGTGCTGTATATTGCACACAACCCAAACTGGTTTATGTCAGGAATACACTTTCCAATTAGAGAATCATTTGGTTAAAAACAAACTTCAAAATTATTTTTGAAAAAAACGGGAGTTTGGAGACTGGTCTCAAGTTACAGAGGATTGCACAGCCAAATAAGAAAATAAGAATTCACCACACTAGAAGTCAGAAAATCATTAATAGTATCGAATACCCTATTTGTAACAACATGAAATGTCTCCTTGAAGGTGAAATGGAATAAACTCCTTAGAAGGTTGGGGCTTTTATATGTGATACTATACCTGCACAACGTGGGAGGTGATGCTCCATTGAAATGACCCAGAGTAACAGAGGCATTGATGATATTCTAACACTGAAATACAGTGCCTGATATAGATGATTAAATGACATAGATTTTTCAAAAAATAACTTTAAAAATCCTTACCAGGCCTTGAAGAGGAAAGTTAAAATTTTAGTTTCTGAGATTAAGAAATCTATTTAATTGTATTAGACCAGGGCTGTCAAACTGACCCATAAACGGGCCAAGAGGCTGCAGGTTTTCACTCCAACAATGCAGAAGCGCACCTGACGCAACTAATGTGTTGTTGTGCTGGCCTAGATCAGTTGATTAAATCAGTGCTTTCAGGTGAGCTTCTGATTGGTAGGATTGAAGACCTGCAGCCTCTTGGCCCGTTTACGGGTCAGTTTGACACCCCTGTATTAGACAGATCCCTTGGTCTGCAATGATGTCTACAAATAATTTCTAATAAATATTCATTCTTTGTTGCTTTAGCCCTATCTAGGCCGAGCTTTTAGGGCTTTTACCGGGGGGGGCTTTTTAGTAACTCGTAAACTACATGGTGTATGACCACCAAATTTGCGGGGGGTGATGTACACGTAAAACTAAATCACTACAATCATTTTGTATTATTATGACCCATTATGATGTTATTATGACGTAAGGTTTAGATTTTGATTACCCAAAACGCTATGCTTATTTTATCCCATAGTACACCAGCTCCAAGAGGCCATAAAATACGCTCTAAATTCTATTTATGATCCATGAAAATTGTTTTTCATTTACTCTGAATGTTTTTCTTAGAAGTTCAAGTCAGAAGGAAATGAAAGTGAATATATAAAGGATTACAGGTTTGCGTAAGCAAAACTTGCTCTGTTCTTATCATCAACTTCTTTGTGTGCAGCATATTGATTTCAACATAGAGCCTAAAGACCACCTTAATAATGGAAAAAAACATCTATTTGTTGGTAGTAGAAGCTTTCATCATCAGAAAATAAAGTAAATTCAATGAAGTCATCAAATCGGCATAAATTAATTCTACTTAACAAAGCTGACAATAAATTACATAAGATATAGTAAATATAATGGAATAAGTATCTGTTATGTTTGGTCAGATACCTGTGAGCAAACTGTTGCCATGGAAAGGGCGAAGATGGTGGACTTGACTTATTGGTATGAAATTGTTCCCAGTTTTAGGAAAAGTCATCAAGTTTGGTGGTCCTAGCTCAAACCTTTCAGAAGTTATACAACATGAAAATTGGCGCGGGCATAAAAGTCCCCCCCCCCCGGTCTAGATAGGTTTAAGGGGTCTTCAGGGTAAAGTGTAGAAATAACCATAATAATGTAAAAACTAAAGAAATAAACATACTCAACATTATTTTTACCTCATTAAATGTAGTATTTTGATAAAAATTAACATGGATGCCATGGAAATGGCACTTTAATGACAAAATATGAAAATATTATGGCACTGGTATTTCAATAACCCATGGTCAGATTTTATTCAAATTAGTCTCACATGAAAAGTTTAAGATAGTTCAATGAAATGACATAGGATTTTATTTGTTTGGAACATTTATGAAGATTTAATGAGCTCTGTTATGTAACCATAATGAAATCGCTATCATTAACTAGCTTCATTTTCAAAATTAACCCCATAGGGATGCACCTATCTAGAAAATCTAACGTGAGTTCATAGATCTCAAATACATACCACTTCAGTTCAAATTTCAAGTCAATCGGATAAATATTTATGATTCTATGAATGCCACAAGGTTGAAAATCAGTCAAAATCATGATTTTAGGTAATTTGCATGTAAAGTCACAATTATCAATTGAGGCAGATGAAAAACATAGATTCTTGGAGTTTACTGGCATCTCACTGCATTCCTTCATTTATTTCAGTTCTTTTATATGAAAATTAAAAAAATTTATATTTTCCCTAAAAAATTTAAACTTTTACCCTGAAGAGCCCTCAACGGCTTTCTGAGATTTCATAAGACACATGCTATTTCTATCCTCTCCATTTATGCTTCGCCCTTCTCCACATTTTTTCATAAAGCATGATTAAAATCATTATATAACTAGGAATAAGGTTTTGGACTTACTGCTTTAAAACAGCAGTAGAGTTAAGGATAGTCGTGCAGGGGGTATTAAATCCGGACCACATTCAATCAACATATAAATTGCAAAAAGACTGAGAAGCAATTTTATAGGCTGCAAAATTATTGCTTGCAGTCGTACCGATTATCAGCCAGGTAACACAAGAGGGGATATAGGTCTCATTTTTTGGTTCGGTTTCACAATGGAATATGGTAAACCCATTAAAAAAAACTTCATTAGAAGTATACCTGCACAGAGCAGGTGAAGTAACTGACTAGATTAAGTTCCATTTTTTAAAATCAATCTAAGACCACAGTCTAAAGTGGATGTAAGTGCATTTAGGGTGTGTCCAAATCCATTTTCTCCATTTTAAGGTCTAGCAACCTGAGCCCAAGGTAAGGTTAAATGGGGTTGTACTGAATGTCTTAATTACCTGGCCCCTCCCCTAGGGGGCCAGGTTAAGCAATGATCATGTCTGTGTGTGTGTGTTTCTGTCAGTCTGTCTGTTAGCCCGTGGCTGGGGCCAGGTCTGCTATCTCTGATTGCCTTGTTAAGGTGTGTTTTTGGGTGTAACATGAAATAAACCAATAAGATTATCAACTCCATTTCCATTTAAAAGCCAGGTGGTCTTGTTCCATGGCAAATAGCTATTATTTGCAGAGTAGCAAGAAGAAAAAACAAATTCTCTGCAAGGGAAAAACGGATCTACTCTAACAAAAAGTGAAAGCACACGAGTGAACCATTGGACGTACGAAAAAGTGATCATAGTGATCTCCATAACTGAACTAAAAATATTTTAAAATATCATTCAAAACTGTTCAAACCATATCCAGTTGAAACATAACGGGTTCCTAAATACCCCTCTGCCCGTCCAAGATTTCCTCCTGCAAGGTCACAGCGCTGAGGTCAAAAGTGAAATCCAGCAGAAAATGTGATGTTGCACATCTATGTGTCACAGTGAGTTACTATACCAAATTTGATGAAGCTGCCATCAATAGATACTGAGTACAGGGCCGGACAAGATTTCCACGATCAAGGTGACAGCACTAAGGTCAAAGGTCAAATCCAGCAAAAAATCTGACGTTGCACATCGATGTGTCACAGTGTAGTTACTGAGTACTGACCTGTAAAAGATTTCCTGCCTGAAGGTCACAGTGCTGTCAAAGGTAAAAACCAGCAAAAAACTTGACGTGCACATATGTGTTACAGTGAGTCACCATAAGAAATTTGGTGAAGGTGCGATCAGTAGTTCCTGAGTACTGACCCATACAAGATGTCCTGCCTCAAAGTCACAACGCTAAGGTCAAAGGTCAAATCCAGAAAAAAACCTGGCGTTGCACATCAATGGGTCATAGTGAGTTACCCTACCAAATTTGATGAAGCTGCAATCAGTAGTTACTGAGTACTGGGCTGGACAAGATTTCCACGATCAAGGTCATAGCGCTAAGGTCAAAAGTCAAATCCAAGCAAAAAACCTGACTTTGCACATCTATGGATCATACCATACCAAATTTGGTGAAGCTTCGATCATTAGTTGCTGAGTACTGACCCGGACAAAGTCATGGCCAGACAACAGACAAACACGCAGGTGACGACAATACCCCTCTGGCCAAAGTTTGGCTGAGGTGTAAAAAATCGTTATAGTGAATCTCCGGGGCCACATTTGTACACTACATTGCAGCTTGTGCATAAAACAGGCCAACGAAAAGATGAGGTTTTAATTCAGTGTCACTGGTGAAAAAGTAATTAAGTGCTGGTCCCCACCAGCTGAGAGAAATTAAAATGAGTGAGAAAAACAGAGAGCGATAATGAAATGAAAATTTTGATATTTTGACTAAGCTACCGTAATCCCTGAAATAATATCTGTCAGGTAAAAAGAAATTGCTTCTGCTTGGCCGACGATTGAAGGTTATATGCCGGCTGTATGGGAAAAATTTGGATTAATTACGGACAGTGACAACAATGTCATTCATTGCTACATAAAACTGCTGCTTTTTCAGGCTTCTTCAGTTGTCAGCCAAACTGTAAATAAAAATTCACACACTTCAAATGACGCAGATATTTAAAATTTGATAATAGAAGTGGGACAGATGGGGTGCAGAGATTCCATTAATGGATCAGGTTGGATTCAGATTGGATTTTTCGGAGAATTGCGGGTTACTGGTCGACCCGTGCAGGATTCTGATTGGACTTCTCCGAACATCTAAACCACATTTTCAGTATTTCAAACATTTGTTCAATTACAGTTTGTGTTTTGTGTGATGGAACAAAAATCATTGCACTGTTTTACACAGGCTATGCCATATATCTAAGCTGACCATAGACCCCTATCTCTCCAAGGGGGTTCCCCTGGGAAACTGCTGGAATGGCAGGGTTTGCTAGAATGTCATGGCTTTATCCAGAAGAATGTGTGAGTTCCAACATGCATGACCTCATATGTTGAAGGGCAAATTACGTGATGGAATAGGTTCCATTATGACAAAAATAGCCCACATCGCAACATGCTCTGATGAGAGGACGTAAATTTCACAAACCATTTTAACATGTTTTATAAAAACATCTTTACAAGAATCTTTGACATTGTTATATTTTCATTTTAATTGTTAGCATGTGCGGTGTTATGGCCCCAATTTGTAATTAGATTTACAACGCAACAGCAACAGCAAGGGATGACAGACACAGTTTTAACAACTAAAACACATTTAATTTTTAAAACAAAGACAATAACGACTAAGCAACTAACAACTAAGACCAAGATTGATTATAACAAAAACAAAAAGAAATATTTACAGTCCCCTGGTGATGTGCTGGGTGATGAAAATGCTCAAACACAGGCAAAGAAATCCACAAAAGAAACGTCACAGGTCTTGAACAGAATGGCAGGTCTGGTCATCTTCTTGCAATTTCTCCTACCACTTTACTGTCTCACTTCTACTGCTTATATACTCTTTTGCAGACCCCACCCACATTTAGACCTCTTTTTTTATTTTCTGGGACTTTCCCCAGACATGCCCAGGACATGTCTAAACCTAGCTCCAGTCTGGGCCTAATAAAAGAAAGGTAAATACTGCCATCTAGTGGCCTCTATTCACATCACAGCGGGCACTGCTATTTGTCTTTGTGTGGAATTAAAGTGTACGCCGATTGAGTACACGCCTAAAAAAATGCATCATACTATCTAACAACTATCTATCTATCTAATAATTACTATCTAAAATATCTACACTGCCCGGCCAAAAAAAAAGTCGCAGACTCAAATATTTAGTTGGAACCCCTGTAGCTTTGATTACAGTGCATATTCGTCTTGCCATTGTTTTGACAACTATATGCAATGCCAGAACATTTATTTTTGATCAGAAATGCCATAATTTTTGGCTGAGATCTTGTCTTCTCGACATAGTGGTTGAACCACTCGGTAGTCTTTCTTGTGCACATCCCAGTAACTTTTAATGCGTTTAAGGTCAGGAATTTGTGGTGGCAAATTTGTTAGTGAAAATGATTCCTCATACTTATTTTTGTCTTTCATGGTTTTCTTTGCTAAATACAGGCCAATAACTTGCCCGTTCTGAAATTATGTAACATCTTTTCCACCATCAAAGGATGTGTCTTCCGACATGATTTTTTAAGAAATAACTAGCGACGTGCTTCATCATTCAGGGTTAAAATGATTATTGCCAGCTGAAACATATTAATAACCGCAATAATTATCCAATTATAGAATTTTTTCAATAATTTCCAAACGGTGACTTTTTTTTGGCCGGGCAGTGTATCTACTGCTTAAAAAAGCATTAAAAACTTACTGATGACTTTAGGCCAGGTTTTTGTTGGTCAATCATGAAATCACCTTCTGCCATCTCAAGACAGCAACACGCCATCAATGCACCTAACCACGTCTCATTTTAAGACCAATTCGCCCATGTGCGCTCATTTTGGCGCAAGTAGGTTTGCAATTTATGCAAACGGGGTGCTGGACACGATAGCGACAACTTCGCCAGTCGTAAACTACCACAGGTACTTGCGTTACCCTCAGTGCTGCTCTGCACTGAGTGTAAGACAGAGCCCTTCATCCTTTAAAAGTGTTGTCCCAGCTGAGAATGGGCAAAAGGCAGGGAAAGACCCTCTACAGTTTACCAATCCATTGCAAGATACACACAACTTACACTTATGAGCATTTTAGAGTCTCCAAATAGCTTAGCGCAATGCATGTCAATATTAAAGCTTAACTGGCCTTATTTGACAGACTTCCACTCTTCACATCATGCCTACTCGGAGCTACCACATCGTGTTTGCAGATAGTTAAATGCATGCCTATTGAGGAATTTCAGATGAGGTCTCAATGGTCCTTGTCCTGTCTAAAATTCCCTCCAAGACATAGTGGTCCTCTATGTTAAAATGTGTCACCAGAGCCATTTGCTGGCTCTTTACTGCCAAACCTATAGTTTGCAAAATGACAGCATGCCTGTATCACCGTCTCAGACGGGGAGGTAGGGTTGGACTTTAGAGGTGGATTTTTCTGCTTGTACTAGGTCTGACGACAT
The DNA here is from genome assembly GCA_029721435.1 of Gymnothorax reevesii. Lineage (NCBI taxonomy): Eukaryota > Metazoa > Chordata > Actinopteri > Anguilliformes > Muraenidae > Gymnothorax > Gymnothorax reevesii. The sequence goes on from CM056574.1 coordinate 140,604,073, forward strand.
CCGAGCAAACTGATCACAATGTCTATTCCAATTTTCCACAAGCTGCAAGGACTAACTGGTCATTTTCTGGCAGTGTGCAATGTAGAACTGGGTGGAGAGTTGAATCTCATGGGGGTGGGGTAGTCTTTTTATGTAATTTATGACATTATTAGATGTCATCCGTGGAAGTGTCATGTAACCAAGGTCGCAAAAGACAATATTTGGTGTTATTTCAAATACAAATCCATCAGAGTATGACTTGCAGGAACTTTTTCTAATTGTAACAGAACCTATTTTTGAACTTAGCAGTAGGTAGTGGCCAATATGCACAGCAGCTATGCTAATCCTGTGAAGTGGAATTATCCATCCATCCCTTCTCTATACCAATTTCTCCCTCACTCGAGTCACAGGGGAGCTGGAGCCCATCCCAGCTAAATATGGGTGAAAGGCAAGGACAAACCCGAGACAGCTCACCAACCCATTGCAGTGTGCACACACCATTCACGTGCACATTCAGACCTGTGGGCAATTTAGAGTCCCCAGTCAGCCTGATAGAGGAAGAAACCAGTGTACCCAGAGTTAACCATTGTGATTTCCAGGAGAACATGCAAACTCCACTCAGAAAGGCCAGCCAGATCATGACCTTTCTACTGTAAGGCAGCAGTGCTAGCCACGGCGCCCCCTGACACACGGAATCAAAACATAATATGGCTAAAAGCTCATGATAAACGGCAGTGCTGTGGTACAGAGTTTAGAGTTATCACACTTTTGACATTTTCTTGTGTTGCACATCAGATATATATTATATTGAAGTCATGATACACACATTGCATTAATTCTGGGTGCTTTAAATGGACAATTAAAACATTTTGCACAGAAACCCAGGTCAGTTTGCAGTGAGAGCTGCCCCCCAGGCACTCGGAAGGCTGTGCAGAGAGGAAGACCTGTCTGCTGCTATGACTGTGTGCCCTGTGCTGAGGGAGAAATCAGTAATGCTACAGGTAATTCATTATCGGCTCTAACCAATATTTTTAACACCATTGCATATGCTCACTGTTTTGTACAGCCAGTGCTCTACAAGCGCAATAATTATGGCTTCTTTTTTTACAGACTCAAATGATTGTATTCAGTGTATGGAAGAATACTGGTCTAATGCTGAAAGTGATGATTGCATTTTAAAGGATGTTGAATTTCTTTCATTTCATGAAATCATGGGAATCATCCTTGTTATTTTTGCCATATTTGGAGTATGCAGTACTGGACTTGTTGCTGTACTCTTCTTTATAAACAAAGACACTCCAATTGTAAAAGCCAACAACTCAGAGCTGAGCTTCCTGTTGCTCTTTTCATTGAAACTGTGCTTCCTTTGCTCTCTGACCTTTATCGGACGGCCCTCTGGCTGGTCCTGTATGCTGCGCCACACTGCATTTGGGATCACCTTTGTCCTCTGCATCTCTTGTGTTCTGGGGAAAACAATAGTGGTGTTAATGGCTTTCAGGGCTACACTTCCAGGCAGTAATGTCATGAAGTGGTTTGGGCCTCTGCAGCAGAGACTGAGTGTTCTTGCTCTCACTCTCATACAGGTCCTTATATGTGTTCTTTGGTTAACAATATCCCCGCCTTTCCCCTACAAGAACATAAAGCATTACAAGGAAAAGATCATTCTGGAATGTAATGTAGGATCAGCTGTGGGGTTCTGGGCTGTACTGGGTTATATTTGGCTCCTCTCTATATTGTGCTTTGTTTTAGCTTTTCTGGCTCGAAAGCTGCCTGACAACTTCAATGAAGCCAAATACATTACATTTAGCATGCTGATATTCTGTGCAGTCTGGATAACCTTCATACCAGCTTTTGTCAGCTCACCTGGAAAGTTCACCGTAGCTGTGGAGATATTTGCTATTTTAGCATCTAGTTTTGGTTTACTGTTCTGTATCTTTCTTCCAAAATGTTATATAATATTACTAAGACCTGAAAGAAATACAAGAAATCATTTAATGGGAAAAACAGATGTGAAATCTCATTAATTTTCTGAACCGTTTCACCAGCCACCACTCTCTTCCAGAATGTTCACAAAATATACAGAAATGAAATAATTTTGATGAACTCATGCATTTTCACCACGCACTCAGTAGCTTAGTTGGCTGACTGATTTACTACCATTCAATGATTTAACAGGTTCATTCGAATAAGTCCAGATATTACTCAGTTTTTCTTTGCATTCATAGTATGCTATGATATGAAAGTTTTCTGTAGAATGTTCGGATATAATTTCAACTTAAATGTATTCACGCTTTTTTTTTCCTCTTTTTTTTACTGAATGTGTATAGCTGGTTAATACGTTCATAGCCATAAATAAATCCTTACTATGATTTGTGAACAGACTTGCATCTCACATCCTGGTTTAAATTTGGCATGCAAGATACAGAAGTTCAAAATTATAAAAAAAAATACTGCCCTTAAATTCTTAACAAACAATAAATCTATGTGAAAGCCATTACCCATGACCAGAGCTAGTTTTTCTCCCCTTGTTTTCTCAAAGTGTATTTCAGTCCTCCACCAACAAATGAAGACTTGACGCAAGTTCTGATAGTCCATGGAGTCAAGCCTGCTAACAGAGGAGCAGCTTCTACCTGAGTGCACATGACTGTCATCTGACCTAGCTGTCTGATTGCTCGGCTGGTAATATGCTACTCTACTTAAGCTCACCTCGGGAAGCTGTCCCTCTGTGCGCTCGCTCAACAACCCTCCTCCACCCCAGCTCCACCAATCTATTGTATTCATTAACCCGGCTCTCTTTGTCTAAATTTTCGTTCTATTGTAATGTCTCTTTCGTGAGGTTATTGCTGCTGTTGGCTCCATTCCGTGGAGGGGGATTACTAGCAGCTCCCTGCCTTCAGTTCCTCGTTCGGACGGGCAGGGATCTCTCATAGCAGAGCCATGTCACCAAACTCAATGTATGATTGTATGCCTGTATGTTGCGATAAGTATTTTCTTTTTTGACGAAGTAGTCCTATCAGAGGTGGACTTAAACGATTATCCCTCTTGAACCACATCCATAATTTAATGTGGTAAAGTAATTGCCAGCATAATTCACATGGCTGCCAGGAAGAAAAAATTAAACGAGTTATGTCTGAATAGTTAATATCATGAAGATAAATGCAAGATTTTTAGATTTTTCTAGGGGTCATGAGATTTAAAAAAAAAAAAAAATTAACTTCTTCAATCCCACATTAAAGCCTTAAAAAAAAGATGGTTGGTGATCATCCTTTTGGGCTTTAAAAAGTGAGGAGGGCAGGAGGCTTTTTTTTTAAAGACTGACACTGGTGGAAACACATTTTAACTGAAGACTTTAGATATTTGTGTATGTGTGGCATGGTTCAAATTGTAGTACGCGATTCTAGAAATTTTTTCAATGAAAATTTTTTTTTTTGAAAATCAAAAAAATTCATTAAAATTTGGCTCAGCACTGTTTTTGCCAGTCGGGAGGGGATGATCACCAACTCATTTTTTTATATGGCCTAATCTTGAATGTCCAATCACCGAACTACAGCCTAACTTACTCGAGCGCAACTCATGCTGCCAAGTCGGGAGAGCACCGCAGTTCTCCTCTGAGACACACTCCCGCCAACCATCGCTGCATTTCAAACCAAGATTCAAATCTCGCATACGCTGAACAAGGGCGGAGGAAACTCTGTTGAAAATGTAACTGATGAGCACACGGATGGCCAGCAAGAGACACTTGAGCAACAGACGATTCAAACCCAAACAAACTATGTCCCTGCCATTTTCCTGAGCGTTTCAAAGCCAATTAAGAGGCAAATCACAAGTACAGCACGTGTGGGAACTTTTATTTTTGAGCTATTATGAAGTCTAAGGACTAATTAGAAAATTATATGAGTATACTCAGCAGTAATAATTGCAAAGGGAATTTTTGATGAACTTGATGATTATTTTACTCTTTTTTTTGCCAAAAATGAGGGTTTTTCTAATCTCTCCTTGTGAGCATACAGTACCATACAGTCAGAGTGATGCATGAAAATTCAAAAGTTCCATTTGCTAGACATATGAGCCAGTCTTTATTTCCTCAGATTCCAGTCATCCAGACTTCACAGTATCCCTTATTTCAAGCCCCCTCACAAACCCTCAATTATTTTGTCAAGTAATTGATGAAGTGACTGCCACCTATGAAAGTGTTTTTTGACAGCAATCTTTATGAGCTGTCCTTGCATATCAATACAATTTTACGACTAGGTGACAAGGATATTTTTACAAGGGCAGAAATTCCAGGTGAATTATATCAGGGTGTAAATAGCATCAGTCTTCATGTTCAGCTAAAGCAAACAACAGCAAGCACATACCAGTAACTGAAAAAACTGAACCGTTAGGACTTCCCAATTGCCTAGTCCAATCTAGCCAGCTGACATTTTGAATTAAACCCATCATTTTTCTCTGGAACTGATAACAGTCTAACGAGGGTTGAGGCTCAAAGGGATCCAGCTCCCATCAAATGTGAAGTTATTTTATCGTTATCACCTTTTACATGTGAAGGAAAGTAGTATAAACCAAACTGTGACATTGACTTTGCATTTGCTTACTAAGGTGTCAATCTAAGCCCACAGTCTGAGGCGTATGTAAGTGCATTTTTGATGTGTCCAAATCCATGTTCCTTAGTTTAACAACTGGTAATCTGAGTATGAAGTGAGGTGCACGGTTCATAGGAGTTGGACTTCTGCTGTTAATTTAGGTGTGTTTTTTACGGTGGCCCAGACGGGTCACAACACATGCAAACTCAGAAAACATCTGCAAATTCAGAAAACACTTTCATCGATTTCACAACACATGAACTGCAAATGCCAAAACACCAGCATATTCAGAAAACCACTGCAAATTCAGAAAACACTTTCATCAGTTTCACAACTCATGAACTGCAAATGCCAAAACACCTGCATATTCAGAAAACATCTGCAAATTCAGTAAATACTTTCATCGATTTCACAACACATGAACTGCAAATGCCAAAACACCTGCATATTCAGAAAACATCTGCAAATTCAGAAAACACTTTCATCAATTTCACAACACATGAACTGCAAATGCCAAAACACCTGCATATTTGGAAAACAAATGCAAACTCAGAAACACATGCAAAACACATGCTTTTAATGTGTTTAATGACAACGGAAATGTTTCACGGGGGGACCATAACCAGTGACGGACCCACATTCGGTTGCCAGTCCCGAACGATCTATGCGAAGAAAATTGTTTCCGAAGAGTTACGTGTTCTTTTAATGGACTTAGCGATGTCGGATACCTCAGTGGTTTTGTTCAATTTCAACATATTAAGGCAAAGTCCACATAACAATTTGGTCCAGTTACATAACTGTAAAGCCCAACACCCACTGGCCGCGAAGCGGCGCGTCAAACTTCGAACGTTGCCTTGACACTGCCCACTGAAAGCATCAGCCGCATCAACATTGACAGCTGTAAACGCGACCGAGAAGCCACGAGTGTCAATCTCAAAATATTAGACAAGACAACGTTTAATTTCGAAAAAAAAACCTACCGATCAAGCTTATTTTAAGTGACGGCAAAGTGCGACGGTCAGGTTACTATGCAATATATATACAGGCATAATTTTCCTCCTAAATTCAGCCGCCTAGTAAATTAAGATTATGATTCATTTTACTTTACCCAGCAACGGATTAGCTAACTTAGCAGCGTGAGGTTCTCATCAGTGTACCTTGAGTTAGGTATTGTCTAACTGTAGATTGCTTGATAACGTAAATGCCCGCAAAATAAAGGTTTCCTTTCAAAACTGCGAATTGGTTAAAAAGCAGGTTGACAACTGCATGTGAGGTTGCCGCTAAATGTGTGACTAACCATGACAAGGCGAAATAGTTGAATAATCTAAAAGACAAACGCGGTTTTTTTTTTTTTTTGTGTAGACCCTTCAGAAATTCAGCAGTGGTGAAAAGTAAAAATCTGACGCGCGTCAGCTTCAGAAATTGAGCAGTAGCGAAAAGTAAAAAACTGACACGCGTCAGACGCTGCCAGTGGGCGTTGGTCCATTGAAATTAATGAAACCAATTTTTTTGACGCGCGTCTAACGCCTTCAGTGGGCGTTGGGCTTTAAACTTTCTGCTAAGTTTGTTAGCTGTAAAGGACCTGGCTAGCGTTTCTACATTATTGTCCCAAGAGGAGCGCACCACACCACCATTTTTGAAAGTAATCACTGTCACATAGTATGTATGTCAATTCGGATTTCATAGTGCAATTTCGCGCAGATAAGCAATGTAGAAACGCTAGCCAGCTAGTTTACGGCAAACAAAGTTTGCAGAACGTTCAACAATTATCTCAGTGGACTAATACGTTATGTGGACACTGCCTTAACAAGTTGAAATTAAAGAAAACCACGGTGGTATGAGACATCGCTAAGTCCATTAAAAGAACACGTAACTCTTCGGAAACAATTTTCTAGTGCTGTTACCGTCGATACCAAGGCTTCGGAGCCTGTATCAAAAATGTGAAGCACTTCCAAACGGGGCTCCGTGTCGATGCTTGTGTCGTCTCGGTGAAATGACATCAGACAGTCAGTCGACTATAAAATATCCCAGTTCTCTTCTGCAGCTCGTAGGATGTTGTCAGTAGTTGAAGTTTATCAATGTGGTTTGCGATTTTGTGCGGTGTGCGAGTTAGTCATTGTGTGCGATGGAGCCTGCGAGAAAAAAAGTTGTTTCCCGTTCGAGAATACTTTAATTTGATTTCACCGAATAAGGTCGCTTACAGAGGCTATTAGGCCAAATTGTTCGACTATTATGTGATGTCAAATTTTCAAACATTTTCAAATAATTTCCAATACATAATAAATTCCCTTAATTTGATAGTCTTTCATTTTATTATTAGGGGAAACGCTTATTATTTTTGAACAAAAATACAAATCTCTTTATTTCACATGCGCATTCTCTGCCCTCTGTCCTGTCCCCGAAAGCATCTTTTAGTTTCGTTATGACATAACATGTGGTCAAAATACTTCATTTCATTTTGCATTTATTGATCTGCCACTTTCGTGATGAAGGCTTATGCTTGCCTACCATTTCCTACGAAGCACAACTCGCATGTGTTTTTATTGACCAATAGGGGTCTCTAGAGTGCATTCGAAACATCAAGAAATGAACCACACTTCAACACATCTGGCTAGAAAGCTTCAACGCTTCATGAAGCTTCATCTCACCAGCACTACAATTTTCTTCGCATAGATCGTTCGGGACCGGCAACTGGATGTGGGTCCCCCCGTGAAACATTTCCATTGTCATTAAAGAGTTTGCATGTGTTTTCTGAGTTTGCATGTGTTTTCCGAATATGCAGGTGTTTTGGCATTTGCAGTTCATGTGTTGTGAAATCGATGAAACTGTTTTCTGAATTTGCAGATGTTTTCTGATTATGCGGGTGTTTTGGCATTCGTAGTTCATGTGTTTTGAAATCGATGAAAGTGTTTTCTGAATTTGCAGATGTTTTGGCATTTGCAGTTCATGAGTTGTGAAATTGATGAAAGTGTTTTCTGAATTTGCAGATGTTGTGACCCTTCTGGGCCACCGTAGTTTTTGGGTGTAACATGAAATAAACCAAAAATAGTATCATCAGATTTCCCTTTAAAAGCCAAGTGGTCTTGCTCAGCGGTGAATATGAGGGCAGATCCCTGGGGCCATATTTGTACTTGACATTACAACTCGTGCATAAAACAACCCAATGAAAAGTTAGGGTTTTAATTTAGGGTCACTGATAAAAAAATAAAAAAAACAATTATGTGCTGAGACAGCTGAGACAAATTAAAATGAGCGTAAAAACAGCCAGCAAGAAAGAAATGAAAACATGGTTTTTTGGTCACGCTATTGTAACCCCTCAAATAATATCAGACGGGGTGAAAAGAAATTGCCTTGCTTGGCCGACGATTGAAGTTGGTTGCATGGAAAAAATATGGATTAATTATAGACGGTGAAAACAATGTAATTAATTGATTCACTGCTATTTGAAACTGCTGCTTTTTAAGGTTGCATCATTCCAAGGGCAAACTTAATATGAACAAGAGCAACGCAGAGCGTGGCATTTGCACCCGGCTGTATGTTGATCAAGGGCATATTCAGATGGCTGCTGTGGCGGCCATATTAGATATCGCTCGACGCTGTCTTTCAAAAGCAACCTTCCTCTAGCCATTCCCAATACGCCATTAAGAAATGGCATCAGTCTGACGAGGGATTCTATAGTCATCCCATGGAAACGAAAAGTTAACGGACGACGGACGGACATGGTGTCGACATAATGCCCCCTTTCCTCTTTGGAGGGCGGGGGCATAAAAATCACTTCAAAATATTTGGAGCTTTCTATTTGATAATAGATGTGGGACAGATGATTTGCAGGGATTGCTATAAAGGATCAGACTGGATTCAAAATATATCAATGTAAAAATTTTAAAGAATTATCTCAGCACATGCTAACTGGCTGAAGCAAAGGTACTTCCTTGTTCTCTCTGATTCTATAATATATCTCTATGGATTTTCCCATTGTGTGAGTTGCTGCGCGTGGTCCCCACGTTTAAGGATTTGTTATTTATGACTGCAGGTCTATTTATTGACTTGTCAATTATTCTGGATTTTTATTCATGCTGACACTAATGTATTCTTTATTTATTGGCTATTTGTGGATTCCCACTGCCTCCTTGTTGTAATTTTTTTTTTGTTTTTAAACACTGTCAAATAAATATTGCAATTCTTGATAACCTGCCTTGGTGTGTGTCACCCAGCCACAAGCTAAAACTTACCTAGTGTGCCTGTTTTAATATAACTGGTTATGAATATTGCCCTTTTAGGCTAGCGCAGTTGCTCCTCGGTTGCTCCTTACTGGTGAAACTTGGCCCTTGAGGCTTTACATAATTTTGGCGTAATTGGGCAGGATTATTTATAGTGGCTGGGTAAAACACTGCATCTATGAATAATTATGGTAATGAGGGGGCCTTGCAGCCTGAAATACAACAGGGATGAGGCACTTCTTATTCCCCAGCTGCCACAGCAATACCTTCATCCACCTATCCTCTTTTTGTCTTCCATTGGTTTTCAAGTTCTGTGGGGATGTCTAAATTCAATGGTGAGAGAACTAGTGTAGCATTTTCACTGTGGAAGGATAACCTTATGGCCATGTCCCATATCTGATTACTCCTTCACATATCCAGAGAGAGCTGGTGCTAAGCTCAATAGAAGGCAAGGCTTGCTGTCAAATGATTCTAGCAGAAGAGGACAGGAGCTCAGGAGCTCCTCCAGGGATTAACATCTTGACAATTTCCGCCGAGAATTGCATGTCCAAATTACAAGGCCTAGATCTCTGTATTACCATGAAATTATGCAGATTAGAGACTTATGGTAACAGATAACCCCTTGTAATGTTTAGAACAACCAATACAATACTTATTGTGACATGTGAAACATCTGAAATGTGCTGATTACAATCCCAATGTGTATATATTTTTTTTCATTTTATTTTTTGTCTCATAAATATTTCTTTGAGTATAAGATTGTTATTGACCTGGGAGGGTGGATTTTTCAACTGATGAGGTACCTATAGGAGTATGTTATCACCAGAAAAAAGAATGGACTTCTAATATCATACCATTCCAGAGATATTCTAGTTTGATTGAGGTATGGCGCGTCACCTCTCCAAGTGTCCTTTTGGCCTCTCCAAAGTATCCAAATCCTCTACAAAATGCAAATGCAATTCAAGTAAAATTAAATGATAAAATTTTCTGTCTGTGATGGATATACAATCTGGCAACTATCTACCTTTCACCATCAACCTCCTACCACCATGTATTTAATCCATTTGCTTTTTGTAATACAACTTCAATCCCGAAATAGTGGAGACGAAGTTCAAATTGTGAATAAAATCAAAATGCTATGACTTTCAGATCACATGAGCCAATATGTTATTTACAGTTAGAACATTTCAAATGTTGAAACTGAGACATTTTACGTTTTTAGCCACAAAATAAGCTCATTTCAAATTTTCTGGCTTCAACAGGTCAAAACAAGAGCCATCTGGCAATGGCGTATCTCCCTGCCCCCCACATTCCTGGATTAACTGCTCAAGAAATTCCTAAATACCGAAAGGAACATCTACATGATATATCAGATCTACACATCAAATTTTGTGAAGAAATATTGAACGGTTTTTGAGTTCTGCCCCGGAAACAAAATGATTATGGACGTACGGACGGACAGACAGATGCCGGGGGGATAATAATAAAAAGTAGTAACACAGCCAAAAAAGGGCAGAAAAATCAATTAATTTATAAGAGAAGGAGCTGAAAGAACATTTAGCAAGTTATTATGTTAACTGGCATCATTTAAAATGTACTGTAGCAAAGTGGCTCAGTGTCCTGTGATCCAAATTTGACATTCTTGTTGGAAATCATGGGTGTCATGTCCTCCAGGATAAAGAAGAGATAGACCACCCCTCCTGTTATCAGCAGTCACTTCAAAAGCCAGCATCTTTGTTGGTATGGTGATGCATTAATGCATATGGTGTGGGACACTTGCATGTTTTGCAAGTAGCATGAATGCTGAAAGGTATAAAAAATTTTAGAGCAACATATGCGGAAGATATCTATTCCAAGGAAGGCCTTGCATATTTCAGCGAGACAATGCAAAACTACATATTACAGCTATTACAACAGCATGGCTTCGTAGTAGAAGAGTCCGTGTGCTGAACTGGCCTGCCTGCAGTCCTGATCTTTCACCTATTGAGAACATTTGATGCATAATTAAACGAAAATTCCGTCAAAGGAGACCCAAAACTCTCCAGCAGCTGGAAGCCTGTATTAAACAAGAGTGAAATCAAATTCCTATGGCTAAACTCAAGAAACTTTGCTCGCTCCCAATGATTTTAAACTGTAAAGTTGATGTTCGTACTAGCATTTGATGAAATATTTAAACCAGAACTGAATAGACAATAATTCATTCTTATTTTTAGGAAGATCGCCTGGATTATCAGAAAAAAAGGACAAATTAATTACTTTTATGCACATGCCAATAGTAATGACACCCCCTATATCCCAGTATATGGTGAGTCATTATTTTATCAAATTGAAATGAACTTAAAGCACACCTCCATCACTTTTGTGACTGATAAACCACTAAAATTGTCCCAAACTACAGTCACAAAAAAATGAGGAACAATGGGCAAATCTGAGGCAAAATAACTACAGGCCTATTTCCAAACTGTCAGTACTTGTGGAGGTACTGGAAGGGAAAGTAGGTGACCAACTAAAAGAGTTTTTATCCCAGTATGGCATTCTTGATGATCTGCAGTCTTTGTTTAGAAAAAAACACAGTAAAGTCACCGCTACAATGAAGGTCTTAAATTACATCATAAATGCCACAAAAACATTGGGTTTTTGCTGAAAACTGTTCAGTGGTTTAAAAGCTACATGAGCAGTAGGAAGCAATGTGTCAATGAGTGGATAGCTTGTCCTCTACCTTTTTGAATATAAAAAATGGGGTTCCGCAAGGGTTCATGTTGGGCCCTGTTCTTTTGTCATCTACATTAATATGTAAAAGTGTCCATTTGAAAAGTGAAAAGTTCCATTTTTATGCTGATGACACCATCCTTTACGCCTCAGGATCTTCTTCATTGAGTTCAGTTAATCATCTGCAAGCAGCTTTTAATGTTGTCTAACAAAATCTTTGTAAACTGAGGCTGGTTCGAAATGCGGACAAAAATAAAGCAATGTCCTTCTCTAGATCAAAGAGGACAGTGGAAGATAAATGTCAGCTTTTTACTCTAGGAAATGAGGGTATTCAGTGGGTCAATACTTTAAAATACCTGAGTTTTCTCCTGGATGAAAGCCTTTCATTTAGTCATCACATCCAGAGCCTAACAATAAACATGAGGGTGAAACAGAGTTTCTTTTACAGAAACAAAGGCTGTTTTTCATGTATTGCTCAGAAAAAATTTCAGAAGAAATTCGAGCAACCTTTTTTTGTGTTCTTGATTGCGGTGATATTCCCTATATGTATGCTACATTAGCCTCTTTGAAAATGCTGGACTTAGTTTACCATGCTGCACTGCGTTTTGTCTCGAGTTTAGGATTTCGTGCACATCACTGTCTTGTATGACAAAGTAGATCTGTCTGCCCTACATATCAGAAGAATGAAGCATTGATATATCTTTCTTTATAAGGCAACGTTAAATTATCTGCCGTCTTATTTATGCTCTTTACTGACTCCTAAGTTTGTCACTTGCTGCAACCTTCGGTCAAACGGACAGATTCTGTTTATGGCTCCTTGGACTCGCTCTGTCTTTTAGTGTCTTTGCTCCTTCATCTTGGTCTGAGCTACAAGGGCACCTAAAACTCAATAATTATGTTTTTCTGGATTATTTTAAAACTAGGATTAAGGGTCATCTTCTTAGGATTCTGCCAGTCTGTCATGATTCTGATCTACTTTGCTCTGTCTGACTATGCCTTGTATTATGTATTGTTATATAGTTGCTTTTCCATGCTATGCTTTTTACCATAGTTAGATTCCGGTCCATGTTTTTGCTCCAACCATGCATTGCACTTTTTCTCCCCCTGTCTGGTCTCTTGTCATTGCTCACAGCCCCAGTATTGCGTGCCACTCTTTCAGGTGATTTAATGGTTTCTGGATTTGAACCTTCCTTCCAGTCTTGTTTACTTCCTTCACCTTACTTTTCTATATTACTAACCAATACTAACAGTTTGTTGTTTTCGCTAGAATTACTAATCCAACAATGTATATAATACTGTGATGTGAATAGAGGCCACTAGATGGCAGCATTTACCTTTCTTTAATTAAGCCCAGACTGGAGCGAGGTTTAGACATGTCCTGGACATGTCTGGGGCAAGTCCCCGAAAATAAAAAAAAGGTCTAAATGTGGGTGGGGTCTGCAAAAGAGTATATAAGGAAAAGAATTGAGACAGTAAAGTGGTCGGAGAAATTGCAAGAAGAAGGATACGTGTGACCAGACCTGTCATTTCTGTTCAAGACCTGTGAAGTTTCTTTTGTGGATTTTTGCCCGTGTTAGAGCATTTTTCCTTACCCAGGACATCACCAAGCCACCCCAACAAAGAGGGACTGTAAATATTTCTGTTTTTTGTCGTGTTCAATCTTGGTCTAAGTTGTAGATAGTAGTTTAGTCTTTGTTTGTTCATTAAATGTGTTTAAGTTTTTAAAACTGCGTCTGTCATCCCTTGCTGTTGCTGTTATGTTGTAAATGTAATAACAAATTGGGGCCATAACAATACTAACTTACTAACGAGCACTAAAGATTGTATGGCTGCACTTACTAATTGATTAACAAGCTTTCAGCACTCGCCCTGCTCTAGTCTCCGCCCCTTGTCTATCCCTAATCTTCTCTGCTGTGTTTCTGTGGATTCTCCTTACCTGCTCCTGCTGTCCTGTCTATCATTATCTATGGACCTTAGAACTCCTTGACCGGAGCCGTATGTTTGTCTATAGGATTGTCTCGTGATCCCTGTCCATGTTTTGGCTTTTGCCTATTTTATGTGATTTGGATCTCTCTCTTGTTCCCTCCTTTGTAATTACTCTCATTTCCTGCACCTGTGTTCCATGTATCATGTGTTCTCCCTGGAGTGTATATTATGAGTCTTTTCTCAGCACTTCCTTGTCAGATCGTTTCTCTCAGTTTGCTTGTGCCATGTTTCTTTCGCCCTGTACTCTCAGTGATTTCCCTCTTACCGGACCGTCACTGTTGTTTTTTTGCATCTGTGTTTTTGACCCTTGTCTGCTCGACTACGGATTCTATGATTGCTGCCCTGGTTACGGTTTGGATTACGCCCACTGGATTTTGGCTTTGCTTCTCTGACATACCTCTGCCTGTGTACCAAACCCATTTTTGCCCGACCACGAGTACTGTGATTGCTGCCCTGGTTTTCGTCTCTGTTTTTGCCCAACTGGATTGTGATTTTTGGAATCTGGACTTTTGGATTCTGGGGGGGTGGGGGTTTACCCCTTGATCGATAAAATCAGATCTACTGCATTGCTTGGTTCTCGCGACTGGTTCCTGAGCAAATCATCACACATCTGATGAGCGCGAGCACTTATTCTACTGCCGAAAGCTGCTAATTTATATGTGTATAATTTGATGCACTGTTTATTTGTTGTGGTCTATTGTTTCTGTCTTGCCATCTGTTTGAACCTTTTTCTGCTGCTGTCTTGGCCAGGACTCCCTTGTAAAAGAGATCTTAACATCTCAATGGGAATATTCCCTGTTAAATAAAGGTTAAATACAATTTTTTAAAATTTGTCATTTTTATAACGTGCATGTCACATGACCTGGCACCGAGGTGAGTTCATAACAAATTCTATTTTAAAAAGTTTCAAAATTACTATCAAGTTCATGGATGAATGATACAATTACCAATCTTTTTATTAATTATTGCATTGTAATGAAACTTACCACGGACAAGGCAAAATAAGGTTTTGCTTCAAATGTCTCCAACTGCTGCCGCCGGAACATAAATTGTCACTTAAGTTTCCAAAGAAAGAGAGTGGCGAAAATGGGTCACTGTGGGTCATATTTCATGATAATTACTCAACCATGATGCATTCCACCCTGGGGTATAAAAATGCAAAAATAAAATGCACTGTATCAGATTTCTGGAAGTATATGTTTCATTATATTTTATTTTAATTCATTTTACTTCATTTCATTTTATTTATTTTATTAACTCAGTTGACAGGTATTCATTATTAATTAAGACTGGCCACGCCTGATAATGTTGAAAGTTTCCGTAATGGTAATTTAAACGATTGATTGAAAACAGGTCAAGAATCAGGCTATTTATGTTAATTTTAACTTAATAAGAACTGGCAAAACCTGATGGTCCCAAGGATTTTTGGAGTGAAGAAAAGCGAACTTTATAAAGACCGAAAGTAGGTCATGATCACTCATAATTTTTAAGGGATGGTTTGTGCTTCCCCTATTGCCAGTTCACCAGCTGCCACCAATCTGGACATTACAACTTGTATATAAAACAACCCAACAAAGAGGAGTGGTTTTAATTCAGGGTCACAGGTAAAAAAAAAATTAAGTGCTGGTCTCCACCAGTTGAGAGAAATTAAAATAAGTGATAAAAACAGCCAGCGAGAAAGAAATGAAAATATTGTTATTTCGATTAAGCCATTGTAACATTTTAACCTCGGGGTGGGCAGTATAATCGGTAAATGGTTGAGACAATATAAATTTGGCAAAAAATAGAGATTCTGACCATACAGGCCGACCGCGATAGCGCGAGTTGATCATGTCATTAAGTTGCACCTGCTTTATTTGGATAATGGCCGAGAGCATAGCTGAAAGTATTGAGCATACGAAGGAGGGGGTGCTCGTGAAAAACACTGGTGCAACGTCTATCGTGTACTTGGTTTGGATTTAAGGAGTCCGATTGTGAGCAGAAAAACATAATCTGCAAAATGAGGTTGGAAGAGGTGGACTCAGGCACGGTTCATCCGTAGCTACTCGAACCAAATGTGAAAGCAATCGTACTTGAGCACGGGAGATTACTGTTATGTGTTACAGCTCTCATGTTCTAACAAATACATTGGCAAAAGAAAATCTCCATTCAAACGAAAAAATTCAATCCTTTCTCAAAATTTAGACAGACGCAAATATAAAATCACAACCAGATACTACACTGAAACTCGTAAATTTATGGAATAATTCATGATAAGTTATTAGTCAGCCCGTGGTTATCACAGAACAATAGAACAGTACCATTACAAACTAAAGAAAATGTGGCCGCGATATTTGTGCAGAACAAGATGCAAAAGTCTGGCAGCTCAAGTTATGAGAAAGACACATTCTCATGGTATAAGTCAGTGGACAGCATAATTGACCAAAAACGCAAGGGTGAAAGAATTCCATAGTCAACTTCCTCCCATATCGACAGTAATCAGTTCTTTTCTTTTTTAGCTTACCTTGATGTTTGGGTACCCAGTGAAAGATTCTGGTGAGTAAAAACATCAAGCATCCAGTCAAGAAAATTTTGAGTTATATTTCTCGTGCTGCTATACGTGGTTACTGATGACACACTGGGTTGCTATTGTTTGCGCAGCATATGCATTTGCGATATGTTTATTCGATATTAATATTATAAACCCCCTTCTCAATAATAAAACCCCCTGAAATATATTGGCGCCTCCTTTTCAAATCGTACCCAATTTAAAGCCACCTAGGTGCATAATGCAACGCACCATATTGGAATTTTGACATCTGCAAGTGTACTCGGGTACGGTAAGACATAACTTATGTGAAAGTCGACCAGCGGGGGGAGGGGGAAAATCATGCCTAGGGTGAAAGCGCCCTTGAAGAACAGTCGCAAGTATGCATAACCACCGATAATGGCGCGAATATTGTGATTGCAGTGGAACAGAACAACTGGACAAGACTGCAATGCTGCGGTCACAGGCTCCGCCATATATTAGAACTATTTTTTTAAGTCTTAGTCAAATTTAATACTA
The DNA here is from genome assembly GCA_029721435.1 of Gymnothorax reevesii. Lineage (NCBI taxonomy): Eukaryota > Metazoa > Chordata > Actinopteri > Anguilliformes > Muraenidae > Gymnothorax > Gymnothorax reevesii. The sequence goes on from CM056574.1 coordinate 140,620,596, forward strand.
AGCAGTAGCATAGCCAGAACTTAAAAATCCCTTTACAACTATTATTAGTCCTGACTTGTTCTCAATCGTTTTTTGTAAGTAACAATACATTCAACCAACGAGCTATTCGAACTAGAGGTGCGACATTACGATTTCAATAAGCAAGTCTGGCTGCCACCTTTAGATGGGCGTCCTTGACAGCAAGGTGTATGTCTCTATCCACTTTTTTTTCTGGAAATGCCTGACCACTGTGTCGCTGTCAATTGCAGTCACGGGACAGGGAAAGTGGACGACATAACTTTTCCAAAGTAAGTTATATTTAGCTTGAACAATGGAGATTAGTAGCTTTAAATCATCAAACTGATATGATGTGAAGCCAGTCTTGACCCGAGCTTATGTTGTAAGCTTGTTAGTCCACTCGTATTTTGATAAGGCAGGCACATAGACCTGTAAACTGTATGTGTGAAGTGGAAAGGGGTGCTCCCAATTTTTTTTGCTTTACTTCGTGTAAAAGAAATCTTTATTTTTGTTATTTGAGAAGGTTCAGGAAAAAGTGGTGTCTGGTATCTTTTGCACAACAGACTGAGGTTTCATTTTGATATCTGTTACATGTTTATGGAGAAAGATCTCCATAAAACCAAGTAACCTCAAGTTACTTGAAAAGTTTAGTACTTTTTAAATAAGTTTTGCACAGTAAATGTTCTTAATATTGCATTCTATACTGTTTTGAAATGAGTTTATAGTTAAGAATGGAGCTTTCTGCGGCAGTGTAACTGCTGTGGTAGTATGCTCAGAAACTGTTAAATTGAAAAAAAAAAATATATATATATATACCGAAGAATATATTGCAATAGATATCATTACCATCTATGCTTCAGAATATACTGCAATATAAATTTTATGGCATACTTCCCAGCCCTACTTTAACCCTCCTTCAAATTCATAAATTATATGTGGTTTTCGGTCAATTTGATCTCCACTATGAAAACTACATAAGATTTTTGTGAATGAAATTGTTATCCAATCTCCTGCCAGCTCATTGATGTTTTCTTACTTAATTTTAATAGCGAAGTCAATAAAACACTGGAATGCCAAAGTTGGTACTGATGCATATCAAGACTAGATAGGAACAATTTGGAAATACGCAGTAGGAACAACTAATTAAAGAGGCTTACGGCTTCTGGAATTTGCAAGACTTAACAACCTTGTTCTTGCAAACACTCTGCATCCACATAAACTTTCCAGGAGGACCACGTGGCATGCACCAGGAGGTTTATACCATAACTAGATCGACTGCAATTTGATGTCCAAGCTCTTCTGAAGCAGTATTAACACCTATAATACACGCACCTTCCCAGGGGCTGATGTCTGCAGTGACCAGGACTTGGTTATGATGACCATCCAACTCTATCTTAAACAACAAGCAAAAAGCGGCAACCCAAGGATTAAATACGATCTAAGAAAACTGAAAGACCCGATGGTCAGAGAGGAGTTCCAAGCTAAGATTGGAGGAAAATTTGCTCCACTCCTGCTGCTTAAAATATTCAAGAACTCACAGATAAATTCTCAAAACTGAACACCGCAGCCACGGAAGTACTTGGCAAACCAAGGAAAGCAAAGCAACTTTGGATCACCAGTGAGATTCTCTGATGTGATGAACGAAGAGATTTAAAGGCACAGAAACATGGAAGTAGCGAAGGGGCAGAGAAGTACAGAAGAGCTAGTAATAAAGTCAGAAAAGAAATCTACAAAGGAAAAGACCCCTGGATAGGAAAACAGTGCTGCATAGTAGATCAAAGCATTGCAAGCAACAACACTAGGAAAGCCTTCGAAGTCATCAAGAACTTGACTAAAACACAGCAAACAAGACCTGCCACAGCAACTGAAGACAAAAAGGGGCACCTGCTTACGGAATCAAAGGCAATTGTTAACAGGTGGAAGGAATACTGTAGCGAACTCAATAACTGAGATAAGCACAGACCCAGCCGTCATCTACAGGTTAGACAACCTGCAGGCTGAAGAGGAGGAGCCATCCACACTAAGAGAAGAGGTTGAGGACGCAATAAGATTGCTGAAAACAAGGAAGTCTGCTGGAGCGTACAACATCCCTGCGGAACTACTCCAAAATGGAAGAGAAGCTGTTGTTGATGTCCTACACAAAATCTACAACTCCATTTGGGAGCAGGGTGACTGGCTAACACAGTGGACAGAATCTATTGTAATACCTCTACCGAATAAAGGAAATCTTCCTCAATGCAATAACTACCGCACTATCAGCCTCATCAGTCATCCAACCAAGGTCCTTCTTCACATCCTCTTAAACCGTCTCGGGCCTCAAGTCGAAGCTATTCTCTCAGAAGAACAAGCTGGATTCCGTGCTGGAAAAAGCGCCACTGAGCAAATCTTCAATATAACAATGCTGGGTGAAGAATACATAAACCACCAGAGGGGAACTAAACCACAACTTCAAAGACTTTTAAGAAGGCCTTTGACCGTGTATGGCATAAAGCATTATGGGCCATGTTGAACAAACACAACGTAAGTCCTCGAATCACAGCAACTATCAGATCCCTGAACAACAATGCTGTATGTGCAGTTTTCACAAACAACACCCTTCGTGAGCGATTCAGAACAACAGTTGGTGTGCGTCAAGGCTGCCTACTTTCCCTGTGCTTGTTTAACATACTCGTGGAAAAAATTATGATGGATGATTGAACAGTGTCAATTGGCAGAAGAAAAATATGCAATCTTTGTTTTGCTGATGACATTGATTTACTTGTACCAAAAAATCCCGCATATAAGATGGCTGCCTCTTGTAGGGTCATTCCAATCCAGTTTATCAGAAGGAAGGGCACATTTTAAGCCTCAATTAACCTCCCTTAAAAGAAGCCAACAACAAACGTCCCCCCAAGCTTTGATATTGCCCAGAATTCTTTGCTCATTCACGTCCACCATTTTTTTCTGCTGGCAAAAGGAGGAATTATGGCAGGGAATTTACCATACAAGTGTAAGAATTTTGTTCGAGTATTGTGCAATTTATTACAGAGTTACATCCAAATAGTGAAGTTTGGGGGTGAGGGGCATCGGTCTCGCTTTATGTTGATGCATGTAACATTACGTTCATTTTTGCTGGAGCTAGACTATAGCATCAGTGAGGACTGTTGCAAAGCTTAAAGCCGCTTTCACACTGGACGCGAAACAAAGTTTTTGCACAACAAATTGCATTCAAAGTCAATGCCAAAACGCAAATACATGCCTTTGCATTGCCTTAGAATGTAATCTGATGTTGGAAAAATTTGTTTTGCGTCTGGTGTGAAAGCAACTTTATTTTCCCAGTTGCAAGTGCCACAGCCATTTAACGAGCACATTGTCTTCTTCTTGCCATAAACATGCGATTCAGAGTCCGTGTGAGCTGTAAAAAGTAAGCAGTTGCTACAGGCAAGGCAGTTTTCCAATGCATTTCAATGTAGAGAGGTACGGCAGTCCGAATTTCAAACCCTGCCCAACCTAACCCTAACCAATCAGATGATGGCTCCTCATGAATATTTATAAAATTCCCACACTTCCCCTACAAAAAAAATTTTTGCGTGTGGGAGTGCTTTGGGCGTGGACCGCTGTCATAGATACCTCAGGCGTCAGCGTGTTCATGGGCCCCACACTACGCGTGTGTTAGCAAAAAGTCACACAGGGCATGACTTTGGAAATAAGGCCCCATGTTGGCATGCTGCGCCACTAAGCAAACTCCACTGAAATGAATGGGTGGCCATTATCGGTTCAGTATCCATATCTTATGATACATCCATCCTCAAGACCCTGCATAACCAAATGAAGATATCACATTCAGACTGCGCAAAAACTAAATGACTGGGGGATAGGCAGATAATAATCAAAGGGTTTCTATCATTTTTAAGCATGTGTTTCAGTGAAGATAACGTACCATTCAATGCAACTGTTTTTTGTTATTTTGTTTAAATAACAGGATATCACTACCCCATATATTGTCGCAACCCATATGCTAGTGTGCTTAACTGGTTCCTCCCTTGTGCCAGCTGTTTGCGTGTTTTCGCAGTAATTCTTTTGTAATTGATTTATTGTCTCGTATTCGCCCTCGCTTCTAGGTGAGATCATTTGGGTGTGTTATGGCCCCAACTTGTTATGGCCCCAATTTGTAAAGCAAAAGATGACAGACACAATTTTAAAGCTTAAACAAACAGAGACTTTTAACTAATCTACTATCTACTTTACTGACCAAGATTGATAAATACAACAAAAAAAATATTTACAGTCCCTTTGGTTGGGTTCCTTGGTGATGTTCCCGGTGAGGAAAATGCTCCAACACAGGCAAAAATCCACAAAAAGCTAGACAGGTCCGGTCAAATGTATCCTTCTGCTTGCAATTTCTCCTACTACTTTACAGTTTCAATTTTCCTCCTTATATACTCTTTTGCAGACCCCTCCCACCTTTTAGACTTTTTTTTTAATTCTCTGGGACTTTCTGTCTCAGACATTCCCAGGACATGCTCAAACCCAGCTCCAGTCTGGGCTTAACATAAGAAAGGTCTAGTGGCTTCTATTCGCATTACAGGTGTCTTGACCTTTCTGGGAACATCCAGTCCACATAAGTTCATTGTGATGTCCGAATAGTTGCTGGATTGTCATCTTTTGTACCCAACTAAGCAATCCAGTGAATTGGTGTCTTTTTGTGTTGAGCTAAGCTGTTCTTCCACATTTTTTTCAGCAAATTAATTATATAGATGTAATTACTTCATGGAGTGTAAACTATTTTTATTTTATTTATTTATTACTTTTCATGTTTTTACTGTGCACAAAACACAATTACAAATCAATCAATCAAATCCTTTATCTAACCAGATAAAACCAGTTCAGCCCAAAGTCTCTTTTTCAATGGTGATCTGGCAGTATGCAGCTAGTCACACACAAGTATTACATAAACACAGCACAGTTCAAGACATTATTGACAAAACAGTACAGTATAGTACAAGAACAGGGGACAGAGACTACCATCTGACAGGGCAAGACTAAATATCAAGTAAAAAAAAAAATTATACGTTCTAAAAATGGCTCAATATAAACACTGTCATGGTATAGTCCCGCCGGCATAAGGAAGCAAGCCGGCGGGCACTGGGACCATGTATCCAAAACAGAATTGAGGGCACCAAGTGCACAGGCTGAGTAACATATAAATAAAGTGTAATTAAAAACCAAGACAACGCCCAGGGGAACAGCAGCAAGATATCAGGGGTCCATAACACACGGCCAACAAACAAATAGAGAGCCTACAGAATCCAGCTGCACTGCCACACTGGCAGTGCAGGACTTAAATACTCTACAAACCACCTCCACCTCAAAGAGCAGCAGCTGTGGCTCGTTGAGGTGGAGGTGCAAACAGGAGGGGGGAGGGCCTGCAGGGCTAGACCATTACAAAAAACAGTGGAAAAATATATCTAAACAGTACGACAAGAGCAGCTAATGGGAAAAGCCTCAGAAATCTTTTGTCTGAAACTTGGTACGGAGATAGGAGCAGCAATTTTACAATGAGTTTGAAGGTCATTCCATGACCAAGGGCCAAAGTAAAACATACTCCTCTTACCAGACAAGATCGCACAGGAGGCACCTTGAATCGCAACCAGGCGTAGGATCTGAGGTTGTAAGAATTCTAAATTAAAACAAATTTAGGGCAAATGTACTGGGGTAGTTTGCCGAAAATATGTATATTAAAACAAACCAGTGGTGCAGCCTGCGCATAGCTAGAGAAGGCCAGCCGACTAAAGTGTACAGTGTACAGTGATGCATCCTATAGGGCAGTGGTCACCAACCCTGTTCCTGGAGATCTACCATCCTGTAGGTTTTCACTGCTGCCTAAACAAAGCATATCTCACTCAACCAGGGACCTTGTTGAGTTGCTAATTAGTGGGATCAGCTGTGCCAAATTAAGGTTGGAGTAGCAATCCACAGGATGGTAGATCTCCAGGAACAGGGTTGGTGACCCCTGCTATAGGGCACTGTATTTCAGTGCAGAATGATAGAGCGGATTGAGTTTAGCCAGGAAGGTGGGACACGCAAATCGGTACACATTATCGCCATAATCCAGTTGAGACAGAAATATATTATTTTGCGAGAAAAAGAGAAAAAGCAAGATTTTAATCTTTACAAAAAACCCAGTGTAAACTTGAGTGTCTTTGTCAACATGTGAATATGGTAATTAAAAGTTAAATTCTTGTCCAGCCATAATCCTAGATCTTTGTATTTATCTACAAACTCAACTGGAGTTCCATCTAGGGTAATAAGAGAAGGGGAAGAGACTACAGACCTATGTGGTGCAAACAGCATGGCTTTAGTTTTGCCACCATTCAACTGAAGTTTAGAGTTAATGAGTGCATGCTGCAGAGAGATGAAAACAGACTGAAGATGTGAGACAGAAACCTTGAGAGAGGGAGCGCTAGAGTACAAAATGGTGTCGTCGGCATATATATGATGCAATGAATATTTAAAATGGTCACAAATATTATTTATGTATAGTTAAAAAAAAGCAATGGTCCCAAAATGGAGCCTTGCGGAACACCCTTATCTATCATCACAGGGTCGGAAATAGTAACACCAAGCTTAACACATTGAGAGCGGTTGGATAAATAACTCTGAAACCAGCCAATCATACTGTGACCAAAACCGACCTTTAAAAGAACGTTAATTAATATGTGGCGATCTACTGTATCAAATGCTTTTGTTAAATCAAGAAATAATGCAACACAAAATAATTTATGATCAACAGCTGCTTTAATATCATCTAGGACTTTCAAGCTAGCCGTAACCGTACTGTGCTTGGATCTAAAGCCAGATTGCATGGGATTTAAGACATTGTGCAAATCTAAAAATAATTTAATCTGGTCAGAGATTAAAGACTCCAAGATCTTAGCTAAGGCAGAAAGATTTGAAATTGATCTATAATTGTTTAAATCAGAAGGATCACCACCCTTCAAAAGAGGAGAGATAAAGGCTTGTTTCCAAACTACAGGTAAAGTTTGAGTGGAAATGGAAAGATTAACTGGCTGAGCTACAATTGGTGCTGCAATTTTTAAAAAGTATGGATCAATGCCATCAGGCCCGGTGGCCTTTTTAGGATCTAAAGTTGATAGCGCATGCAATACTTCAGAGGCCAAAAAGGGAGAAAAATTAAGAGTTGACGAAGTGCCTGATTGCACTGTGTAATGTGAATATAGGCCACTAGATGGCAGTATTTACCTTTTTTTTTGTTAAGCTCAAACTGGAGTCATGTTTAGACATGTCCTGGACATGTCTGGGGCAAGTCTCAGAAAATTAAAAAAAAGAGGTCTAAATGTGGGTGGGGTCTGCAAAAGAGTATATAAGGAAAAGAATTGAGACAGTAAAGTAGTAGGAGAAATTGCAAGAAGATGACCAGACCTGCCATTCTGTTCAAGACCTGTGACGTTTCATTTGTGGATTTCTTTGCCTGTGTTTGAGCATTTTCTTCATCCAGGACATCACCAAGCCACCCCACCAAAAAGGGACTGTAATCATTTCTGTTTTTTCTTATTTATCAATCTTGGTCTTTAGTTGTAGGTTGTTATTAGTCTTTGTCTTTGTTTAAAAATTAAATGTGTTTTAGTTGTTAAAACTGTGTTTGTCATCCCTTGCTGTTGCTGTTGTGTTATAAATGTAATAACAAATTGGGGCCATAACAACTGGAAACTTAATATTATGCCTTGGATCATGACTACGACCCTGTTCATCAAATGAATGCCCAGCCTTTTTAAAATGAGCATTAAAAACATTAGACATCTCCTTATTATCCCAAATATCTAACCAGCAGCTTTTGAGGAGGACCAGCAACTTTCTTATTTTGTAAGGTTTTGACTATTTTCCAAAATTTAGAATGGTCATTGCCAGTGTCAGAGGTTAACGTGAGATAGTAATTGGCTTTAGATTTTCTGATAAGGAACGTACATTTATTTCTAAGGGAACATAAAGGGTCCAGTCTTTAGTTGTACCTGACTTTCTGGATAAAGACCAATGCTTATTACGAGCATGAATGGTATCAGCCAGGTCCCTAAAAAACCAAGGATTTGACCTATTTTTAATCCTGATTTTTTTTAAGTGGGGCATGTTTATTAATGATTTTTAGGAAGTGATTCTGAAAAAATGAACAGCAACATCACCAGAAGGACTTAAAGACATTAAAAGCCACTTGACAGAAGCCAAGTCATGCAGGAAAGCCTGTTCAAAAAATGTTTAAAGCTACGTCGAAATATAATTAGACCCTTGGATTTGGGCAATTTGGTGCTTCTAATACAAGTAATTGAGCAATGATCGCTAATATCATTAGTGAAGACACCAGTAGCCACATGGGCTGCATTAGCAGGGGCGGATCTACGGGGGGCAACTGCCCCTCCACTGTCGAGCCTTGCCCCCCAAGCTGCCCCCCTAACTTTAATGTTCTTAAAACTATACTTGTAAAACAAATCACCACTATGTCTAAAAGCCCCTCAAAGCATCGAAATAAAAGATGAATTCACCAAAAAAAAAAAGTAAATTTAATATTCGGCTCCTTAAATAGCTGCGGCCCTGCAGCGCGGAGTCTGCGTCACGAGTCTCCTGCTCCGCGTTAGCGTGTGTCAGTTGTCATGGACACTGGTGGAGTCAGCATGCAGCGCAGCAGAGTGAAGCCACTTAGCTACGCAACTATCTCCTGGTAATTTCAATTTCCCCCGGTGACGTTTTAACACACAAAGTTAAAGTTAAGTTAAATTTGTAATAGATGGAACGTACACTAAAGGTGATGGTTCAATGTGCTCATTAATCGCTGGTCAAAAGTGACTCACTCCCGAGTGATTTGTTGGAGCATTTTTCCCTTCGGTTAGTTTTGATTATAGTAAAAGCGAGAACAGTTTTGAAGCATTTAGCTAGATATCAAAAACAGGAATGTTTGAATCCAGAGGGTCGCTGTTAAGTTTCAGTGTTATGTGAACAATATCACAGCAATGGGGCTGCATAATAAAACCAGGTCCTTACTGTCAAGGCAGTGGCTACGGGCACGGACCGTAGCCTGTATGCTAAAGGTAAGGCAGCGGTATTATTAGCCTCTCGTCTCATTCTATCACAGGTAAAGGTACGGGCGGGTCCCGACCGACTACCGTTAGCCCTTTTTGCAAACATTCGGATGGTAGCTATGTCCTAATGAATTTGGCATGCATCAGCCGAACCCGGAAAAATTTCTTAAATTCCACTCAAACTTGAAATTGTTATTATTTTACCGTATATGTTTGTATAGATCTGGCAATTCTGTTTCTTGACGTAGCTCATAAGTACTCGCGCCAGGAACAATATCTGACTCGGCGGAAATTCCACGACACGACTAGAGGTCTATGGAGCCTGAAAATCATTAGACGATCGTCTGAGAAATCTAGCTGTTCTCTGTATTGAAACAGCGTGCATAAGAGCTATCTATGGATATGTTCGTGAGACGCTTTACCGCAAAGCTCAACAATTGTCGTCTGCAGCTCTCTTAAAAGAGATGGCCAATATCAGTCCTGGACTGTGACTTAAGTACTTTTGCTGTATCCATTTCGAGGTACTTTTATTTAATTTGGCCTAAATATTCCCTCTACTACATCCTTGAATACATAAAACACTGCGTCCAGAAAAAAGGGAAACTGGGGATAAAATGAGAAGGATTCTGTTGAAACCTAGTATCTATAAAACTAATTAGGACTATTAACTACACAACTGTGTACTTTTTCACATCATTCAAAGAAAAAACTAAATTAGGCATCATTGTCAGAACTTATTGTTCTGTTGTCAGCTACATGATTTGTGCTCATCTGTCATGCAGCTAGTAGGGTTTACATTTAAAGCATTACACATTACACAACCTAAAGCACTAATGGCCCCGACAATGAAAAGTTGAAACTGATCCTCCCGGTTCATCCATGTTTAGGCCTGCCATCATTTTATGTAATCTGGCACAAAGTGGTTACTGACTTACTCCAAAAGTGTCATTGTTGTTCAGTTGAGTGCGGCACAAGCTCCACTTACTTGACATCATAAGACAGAAGGCATAGTTATAACACAAAATGCCATTTTTAATCAAAGAATGTCATGTAATTGCAATAGAATTAACCATTTATTCTTGGCTTCCTTTTTTTGGGACACACTGTAAAATAAATACATTGAAGAATATTTTTCTGAAATTGTTCCCCAATTTTTAGATGCAGTTTTTTTGGCAGATTGGTGAACCTCTGCCAGTCTTTACTTAGAACATCGGATATGTTGTCTGTGTAGTATTGTGAAAAAAATATGGGTTTATGAGATTTGCTGATCATTGTATTCTGTTTTTATGCACGTTTTACACAATGTCCCAACTTCTTTGGAATTGGGGATTTTCTAATACCACACCAAGGACGTCCCATGCTACCCCTCCCAGACCTCTTGCCATCCCATGTAAAATTTCCTGGATCCGCCACTGTGCATTAGTAAGAATTAAATCAATAAGACTTTCACTGCCAGGTTTAGTAGAGTTAATACGAGTAGGGATGTTTATGAGCTGAGTGAAGTTCAAAGTGTCACAAACTTGCTTAAAGCTTGCAGATTTGTCACTCATCCAATCCCAGTTCAAGTCACCAAGCAAGATCGATTCGCAAGTAATTAAATTAGACAAGAGATCAGTTAAATTAGAGATACAATCATTTATGGCAGATGGTGGCCTAAAGCAGCCAACAACCGTTAGAGGGGCATTTGTTACAATGATCTGAAAAGCCAAGAATTCAAACTGTTTTGGTGCAGATAAAGGGCAGAAAACGCACATAAACAACCAATTACACAATAAACAAACATAAAATATAAACATCCAATTACGTAATAGGTGAACAGAATAAATACAAACCCAATTCCAAAATAGTTAGGACAAAGTGTAATAAAATCAAAACACAATGACTTTCAAATCACTCCAGCCAGTATTTTATTCACAATAGAACAGAGATAACATAGCAACTGTTGAAACTGAGAAATTTTACAATTTTATCTCCAAAATGAGCTCATTTCAAATTTGATGGCTGCTACAGGTCTCAAAAAAGTTGAAACGGGGCCTGTTTACTAGGGATGGAGCGATTCACCAGTGCGTATCGATGGTCCGATACAAACGTTAGCGATGCCACTGCATCGGTAGCTTCAGTATGTATCGGTCACAAATGCCAGCTGATTCGCAATGTATCGTTCCTAACGTCCCTGTGTCGGTAAAACATGTGGTTTACACGATTATTTCAAGTTGTATTCCCCTCGCTCAGGTGTTTCCGAGGCGCCCTGAATGTAAGGTTTAATCCCAGGAAACTGGATTCCCGGGATTTGACCTCCAAACCATTTCCCGTTTCCTGGGAAATAGAAAAACGAGAAACCGGGGAAAAAAAATTAAAAAATATTCGTAAGATAATGGAATATATTTAGAAAATGTGTAGGCCTATTTTACTTTCTTAAAACAACTTCAGCAGTGTGTGTGTATGTGTATGCGTGCAGGGGATGAGAATACTTAACTTAATCGAACTGACTTCACTGTTGTGATTCTGCATTCTGCTTGTCATGTTTAAGTTCTGTGCCTGGCTCTGCCATGTATGCTTTTTGAGTTTAGTGATCACTGCCTGCCTTTTGACCATTCTTAGGATTGTGTATTGTGTTTTGGTTATTTACATTCATGTTCATAGTATTCTCTGCCATGCCATGTTTTCATTTCCATGCAGTGCACCACGTCTACCCTGTCTTGTCTCGTGTTGGTCTTTGCCCACGGTCCCTAGTCTTGCGTGCCACTCATTCGGGTGATTTATTAGTTTCTGGGTTTTCAATCTTCCTTCATTATCTTGTGTGCTTCCTTCCCCTCTCTTTTATTATCAACTAATCCATACTAACAGTTTGTTGTTTTCGATAATTACTAACCAATATTAACATTGTATATTTTTACTAACTTAAAAACGTGCACTCGGGATTGTATAGCTGCACATACTAATTGACTAACGGTCTCTCAGCAATCGCCCAATTCTAATCTCCGCCCTCTTGCCCATCTCTGTTGCACCTTCTGTGAATTTCCTCTTAGATCTCATGCTTTCCTTTTCTTTAGACTATGCACTTTAGTACTCCTTAACCGGAGCTGTTGTTTTGTACTTAGGTTTGTCTTGTGATCCCTGTCTGCGTTTTGGCTACAGCCAAATACATTTAATACATGTAATTAGTTTATTCCTCATTATTCCTCCCTGATCATTGTTACCATTGATTGCACCTGTTCTCCCTGGTCATGTGTTTACCCCGGATGTGTATATAAGATGTCTGTTTGGTTCACTCTCCTGTCAGATCATTCTCCCTAGTTTTCTTGTGCCACGTTTCTCGCCTTGATTTCTCAGTGTTTATCTTTCTAACTGGATTGCCCAACTTTTTGTTTTTGCCTCTGTTTTTGGATTACTGTTGCATCTGTGTTTCGACCAATTTTCTGCCCGACTACGAGATTTCTGTTTGCTGCCCTGGTAACGATTCGGATTACGTCCTGTGGATTCTGGCTTGTATCTCTGAAAGGACTGTTCCTGTGTACCAGACCCATTTCTGTCCGACTACGATTACTGTGATTGCTGCCCTGGTTTTTGATTCTATTTTTGCCCAACTGGATTACGGATTTTGGATTGTGGACTTTGTACTGTTGCCTTTCGCTCTGCGGGGGTCATCCCCCTTTTTCAATAAAACAAGCTCTACTGCACTTCGTGGTTCTCGCATCTGGTTCCTGATCGTATTTCAACATTCACACTTAGGGCTATTTAATTGCGTCCAAGCACAAAAATTGATCGAACGTGTGGCCAAGATGCACATTGCTCCAATTCCCACACTTAAAATAAGTGCAGAGGTAAAATCTTTTTTCTTGGCCAAACGTTGGCTATTTTGAGCGGTACTTTCTAAAACTGGAATGGTCATCAACTGGCGCAGCGAGTAGCTAAGTGTGGCCAAGAGAGAAATTTAGCATTGGCCACACGTATAAGTGCGATTAACATCGGCCTTAATTGATTAACAATCACAAAATGCCCTGAATTCAAACACTTCTGACCGTTAACACAGTTAAGTAACTTGTGGGTCTATAATCTGAATTAGACTAACTCAACACGATTTTTGACATCAGCTCTCAGTGGAAATACTTCATAATAGCCCACTTCAAAATATTTAATAATGAGGATGCACTGCGCTGTCTGAGGAGGGATCAGATGCTCGAGACTGAGGCTCAACAGTCGGCTCACTGCAACATTTAAAATCTCAGACAAAACTCCAGGTGAAAGCTCATAACTACAAGAACGCTGGATTCGTACTTTATGCAAAACACTTCAGACAAAGATGCAGCGGGCTTTATGAAATGGTGCTCTCATTGAATAAAGAAAAATCTCCTGAATCCATCTGAAACCTCCCACCCAGTGAATTGATGAATTTTATAACTTTGCCTTTTAACTTTGAGTGATCGTTGACTTTATTTAGCCGATAATCTGACACCGCAGCACACACTGTGCCGGCCACCCGCAGCGTCTGAATGCGAGCAGATTATGGTATCTATCTGAGCACAAAACCATGACTATGAAAGCACCAATCTACTTGCCTTAACGAATTTTGTTGGTTCATAATATGAAGAATTGTAAAATATAATTTTACAGCGACAGCTCACAGGTGTTTTCTCCCTCTCATCTGAAGCGAACGTCAAGCTGCATGAGGCTTGCACAGTTTATATTGTTATAATATTGATTAATCTTGAACTTACGTTTTTGTGCCTCAATAATTATATTTACCACCTGCCAATACATTAAATCAGTCGTGTTTTGGACCCACACGTCTCTTTGTTAAGTGTTTCCTAAACTATGACTAATGTAACGGTAGCCAAAATTATAGGCTACCTTAATTTCCTGGGATTCCCGGGAAAATGTGCTTCTTTTCCCAGGTCTCATTTTCGGGAAAAATATGAATCCCTACCTGAATGCACCACCATTTCAGGGAAGTTTTATAAGTGTGCACTGGTACTGTTATTTGCACATTAATGGAGGAAAGTTTTATGCCTAAGTGTTGTAAAAATTTACAGACAGATGACACAATACTAGTACTAGTTTTGAGTAGTCTGTTGTTTTTTTTTCTTGTTAAAGGACTGAGTGTAAAATTATAATTTAAAAACTATATTTTGTGTTTCCTTATGTTCCATTTGTCTTGTAGTGCATTTTGTAAAAAGCACCAATTAGTGTAATAATTATTCAAAAATATAGGTAATAATAAAGAACACAAAAACTTTTTATACAATATTTTCAGAATAATCATATCATTTTTTGGATGATCTTATAATGACTTAGCGAGCAGAACCTCTTATTTTTCAGTTTTGCAGCTACTTCAAGAACAGAAAATACTGTAATATTAAGAGTTACAAATTTTAACTTACAGACCCCAGTTCCAATGAAGTTGGGATGTTGTGTAAACATGAATAAAAACAGAATACAGTGATTTGCAAATCTCATAAACCCACATTTTATTCACAAAGGAGCATAGACAACAAATCAGATGACAAAAGCGAGACTTTTTACCACTTCATGAAAAATATTAGCTCATTTTAAATATGATGGCAGCAACACGTCTCAAAAAAGTTGGGACAAGGGCAATAAAAGGCAGGAAAAGTAAGTGATACCAATAAAAACAGCTGGAGTAGCATTTTGCTACTAATTAGGTTCATTGGCAACAGGTCAGTAACATGACTAGGCATAAAAAAGGATTTTAGAGAGGCAGAGTCTCTCAGAAGTAAAGCTGGGCAGCTGTTTACCAATCTGTGAAAAGCTGCGTCTGAAAATTGTGGAACAATTTCAGAAAAATGTTCCTCAATGTAAAATTGCAAAGACTTTGAATGTCCCACCATCTACAGTAGATAATATCATCAAAAGATTCAGAAAATCTGAAGAAACCCCTGTGCTCTAGGGACAAAGCCGAAGGTCAATATTGGATGCTCGTGATCCTCGGGCCTCAGGTAGCACTGCATTACACACAGGCATGATTCTGCACTGGAATACACTGCATGGGCTCAGGAGCACTTCCAGAAGTCATTGTCTGTGAACAATGATTGCCTTCCAATCTACAAATGCATGCTAAAGCTGTATCTTGCAAAGCAGAAGCCATATGTGAACACCATCCAGAAACACCACCGTCTTCACTGGGCCAATGTTCATTGAAAATGAACTGAGGCAGAATGGAAAAAACATCTGTGGTCAGACGAATCAAAATTGAAAATTTTCTTTTTGGAAACCACAGACGCCTTGTTGTGCTGTCTAAAGAGGAGAGGGACCATCCAGCTTGTTATCAGCACACATGTCAAAAGGTTGCATCTCTGATGGTCTGGGTTTTGCATCAGTGCCTATGGCGTGAGTAATTTGAAGGCACTATCAATGCTGAATAGTATACAGAGGTTTTACAAAAACATACTGTCCCATACTGCATCCATCACTACAGCATGGCTTCATAGTAGAAGAGTCCGGGTGCTTAAATGGCCTGCCTGCAGTCCAATTGCAAACATTTGGCGCATCATAAAACTGAAAATCCAGCAAAGGCAACCCAGGACTGTTGAGCTGCTAGAATCCGACATCTGACAAACGTGAGACAGCATTCCTCTCCCTAAACTCCAGCAATTGGTCTCCTCACTTTCCAGACATTTCAAGACTGTTGTTAAAAGAAGAGGGGAAGTTACACAATGGCAAACCAAGCCCTGTACCAACTTTTTTAAGATGTGTTGCTTCCATCAAATTCACAACGAGCTAATATTTTTCATTGTGAAAAAAAAATATGGGTTTAAGATTTGGACATCATTGTATTCTGTTTTTATTCACGTTTTACAAAACGTCTTCACTTCATTCAAATTGGGGTCAGTAAATTCATATTTCATGCATTTAGCAGGAAATGGTACAAGTTGTATTTTGCTTAGCCAGATAGTGTGAAACCCAATATATGTCAGTGAATTATTGCTGATGTTTCAATACATGAAGCTGCAAACTGTCAATTTGGATGGACTAGAAACTATAGCAATCAATGAAAATTTGTCTTGGCGTAGAATTCAAAAAATGCCAAGATTTGCAATTAAGTTCAGGAAATATAGCTGTGTTACTGAATTTGCGCTTGTAACTTAGATGAGTGGTAATTGGAAGAATATGGCTCAACAAGTAATGTTCCAGAGTTGCTCTCTGCTGCTGATGGCCAACCTCAATGTTTGCCATAATATCAACCTGCTTCAGTAAACATTTGTACACATATTAAAACATGCTGTAGGTTGGAAAATTTTAATGAAACTATTTTGAGTTATTATTGTGAGATAACACACAAAGAAGGTGTTTCTGACTTAATCGATGTGATACTCTTGTCATTCAATTGCACAATTTCTTAATTGTACGCAGAAAGAAAATGAACACCAAGGAATTGGCATTTATTCATTTGAAAGGATGTGCAGTCCAAAATAATGTGTCAAACAATCTGCATCATCACAAAACTCAAAACAGTTTTGAAAGAAACCACCAAGATTAATAAAATGCAAAAAAAGAGTTGATAATTATAGCAGAGAACCTTTCCTCTTGAAGCTTTCACTTTCCTTGCAGGTTTCCCTATTGGTGCTTTTGCATTTTGGCCCATCCCTACCTGCACATGCTGGGAAATATAATAATGCCTAAGAGAGTTACAGGTGGATGAAGAAAACTGATGTACTTAAACCCGCTACACTGCTGTACAGGACCAGAGACATGCGGCGGGATGGCAGCACTACAGACCATTCTGCTGGCACAGACAGTCCTCTGGGCTTCAGCACAGACCCTACCGTGTAGAATACTGGGGAGAGCAGCCAAGCCCAGCTTCTATCAACATGGAGACATCACTATTGGTGGGGTCTTTGCATTGAACCAAACACCCTTGGATATCAGTATGAAATTTGACATCAAACCTCAGCTGCAGAAATGTTCAGGGTGAGAATACATTAGCCAAAATTAAGCTGTTGTTTGTACTACTGATTATTTGATGACAGAGGGTGTAGCAATTCACTCATATGCCTGTAATATCAAAAATATTTTGCTATTTTAACGACTAAAAACTGAAAACTATGTATTACTAGGTTTGCCTGTGGAGTGAATGCATACTGCTCTTTAAAGCACCAATTTTCTTAAATATGAAGTAAAAATTAAAATTCAAACAAATCATCAAATTACATCCCTAGGGTAAATTTCAGAGAATTTCGAGTGGCTCAAACAATGATCTTTGCCATTGAAGAAATAAACAACAGAACTGACCTCCTCCCTGGAGTAACTCTTGGATATAAAATATATGATTCTTGCATCTCGACAATATTTGCTCTCAGAGCAGCCATGGCTCTGATGAATGGTTATGAGGAAACATTGACTGATACATCATGCTCTTCATCGGCAGTAGTACAGGCCATTATTGGGGAATCCGTTTCAACTAACTCCATGGCAATTGCAGCAACTGTCGGATTATTTCAGATTCCAGTGGTGAGACTTTCTTTTACTCTTTCAATACACAATCAAACAATAAGTTATTCACTGATATGAGGGTAAGATAAGAATATTAATAAATAGGATCACTAATGAGTGAGCTCGAGACATCAAATACATGAAACTCATTGGTGATCCTCTATGTGTGTCCTGTATGTTTGGCATGTCTAAGATGGGTTTTTCTATAATGGGCATGTAACTGCTTAAATAAGTAAGTAAGCCTGTTTTGAGCCTCAACCCCAGTTTCGGAGGCATGAAGCGACTAGGCGTATTGCTACTCCCCCTGGATGGGATGCCAGTCCATCGCAGGTACTCCCCCCGGCATTTAGTCAGGTTTCCCTGACTATTTGCTGGTACCCATTTATAGTGGAGTGAGGCGTGGAGTGTAGGAGTGAAGTGGTTTGTCCAAGAACACACCGCGAAGGCCGAGGCTTGAACTCAGGAACTTGCGATCTCAAGTCAAATGTATAAAATGTTACCTTTGAAAAGAAGATATGAGATGTATTGCCAAAAGATTAAAACTACTCACAGATGAAGCAAATAATCTTTATAATCTTGTTAATCTTGTAACAATGGCGAATGGTGAAAGTCTGCAGGAAGATCTTATAGACAGTGAGCGAACAGTCAGCTCTTGTGGTCCACGTTTGGTATGGGAAAAATGGGACCTGATTGACTCTGACAAGGGCCAATTTGTGATGGCCATATGAGTAGGTCAGTGCATCACCAAAGTGGCAAGACTTGTGGAGTGCTCCCCATTTAACACTGGTGCGTACCTCTCGACAGTGGTCCAAGGAAGCCCAATCGTCAGAAGGCTGTGAAACTGCGGCAACTAGAAAATGTTTGTCCTGGGTGCGTTGTTACTGGAAACAGGTACAAGGGCCTCGAAGAAGATGCCCGCACACCAAAAAGTGGGCTGAACCTGCCACACAAAATCAATGCCAAAGTCAAACTTTAATTAGGACACGGTGCACTAACAAAAATGTGCCCAGTGCTCAAACAAAAAGTGATATTTAAAAAACAAAAAAACCAACTGCATCAAACGTTTCAGTCCATTAGACTCATCTGTGAATGACACGAGTACTTTTTATTTAGTTTATTTATTCAGATTTATTTAAGTAGGGGGCATGACTGAGACCATGTCTCCTTTTCAGCAGGGCCCTGAATTACAAACAATTAAAATAAAGGAAAAAATAAATACTTCACAAAATATGAGACAGGCAAGTTCCTAAGCAGGTGTAATCAATCAATCAGCTGAAATGCATTAAGGAAATGAGACCTACTAGCCACAATCAGATCAGGTGAATATAATATAGAGTGTACCATTCTCAGTCAAATACAATAACACAATAAGTTTAATTTTAAAATGCCCAAATGCTTCCGCATACATGTGAACAGGACATGCCGGTGCATGCACATGTGGAAGGGAACAGACAGCCGATAGAAAACAAGATAAGTGTTTCATAAAGACCTGGAGGCTGTTCAGTTTTGAGAAGACAGATCCATCTGCTGTCACACTGAAGAGGTTCAGTGTCTATATCTGTATATCTACAACAGGGGTTTACTCTATCAATGCCACAGGATCTAAGTGAAGAAGCTGGATGTTTAGCTTCATGAAAGTGCCTAGCCGCAGGGCACTTGAGATCTCCTCTGTGGATAGAACTTGTATGTTCATTGATTCTAGGAGGCACAAACCATACATCCGTGACAGGCTGTTGGGCGCCCAAAGCTTATTGATACACCAGGACAATGATGGCTATCCCATCTCATCCTAACAACAAAAGGGCTTCTATCACAGTGCATTGCATCCTGCTGCGGAAAGCACTTTGTAGCTGCAGATCAGTCAGTGTGCCCACTCTAACCTCAGCCCACCACCAAAAGTGCCAAGAATGGGCACATTAGTGTCAGAAATGGACCTTAGAGCAATTGAAGAAGGTCATCTGGTCTCGTGAGTCCCACTTTCTTTTACGTCTTAGGCATCCGACAGGTATGTTTGCACCATTTGCCTGAGGGTGAGACAGCACCAGGATGCATTGTAAAAAGAAGATAAGCTAGTGGAGGGAGTGTGGTGCCAGGATACACTGTGACTGTGAATTCAAGTAGAGTTCAATGTCATGGAGCTGTTTTTGTGCCATAAGGGGGACTTGCAGAATTGTAGGCAGGAGGTTTTAATTTTGTGGCTGATCAATGTACATTGTAAACCCTGGTAAGTCTGGTACACTAAGTAGTTCTGGGGGAACCAATTACCTCAAAAAATTTTGTACACCAACTTAATGATCTTGTGTTCACAGCACTTAAAAACGTGTAAAAAATAACTTCTCAAAAATTTTACCTCTTGCCATATACTTTTTTTCCAGATCAGTCACTTTTCAACATGTGCATGTCTGAGCAACAAAAAAGAATTCCCCTCATTCTTCAGAACCATTCCAAGTGACTATTACCAGAGCAGAGCACTGGCACAGATGGTGAAACACTTTGGCTGGACCTGGATTGGAGCAGTGAGAAGTGATAATGACTACGGAAACAACGGCATGGCCACGTTTATAAAAGCAGCCCAGCAGGAAGGGGTCTGCATCGAATACTCAGAGAAATTTCATATAACAGAACCAGAAAAACTACAGCAGGTTGTAGATGTGATCAAAAAAGGTAGTGCCAAGGTGATAGTTGCATTTTTCTCTCAGGTTGAGATGAAAAGTTTACTAGAGAAGTTAACCTGGCAAAATATTACTGGGTTACAAATGGTTGGCAGTGAGGCCTGGATAACAGAATATGATCTAGCAACGCCAGCAACCTATAAAATACTGGGAGGGTCAATTGGTTTTGCTGTAACCAAAGGCACAATAAATGGCTTCAAAAAATTTATACTAAAGCTTCACCCCTCACAAGGCCCAGTGAATCTTGCTGTTAAAGACTTTTGGGAAAATGCATTCAAGTGTTCCCTTTCAAATGAAAACTCCGAAACTCACACAAACGCCTGCACTGGATCTGAGAGCTTGAATGAACTGGAAAATGAATACACAGATGTGTCAGAGCTGAGAATCTCCAACAATGTTTACAAGGCAGTGTACGCTGTCGCACATTCCCTGCATGACCTGCTGGTGTGTACAGCCCATCAAAGCTGTTCAAAAACTTCAAAAACAGAGCCCTGGCAGGTAAATAAATAAGAACTAATGGATAAATAAACTGCTCACTGTGGAATATGAATCCTTATTAATGTCTGCTTAAATTTTTGTTTCTAAAAAGGTACTTCAGGCGCTTAAAAAAGTTAACTTCACTTTGGCAAGTGGAGAAAAGGTTTCCTTCGACAGTAACGGAGACCCAATAGCCAGATATGAGATAGTGAACTGGCAGCTTGATCCTGATGGTGCCATAGAGTTCAGAGTGGTTGGCCTATATGATGCCTCTTTACCACTTGGTCAGCAGTTTGTGATGAATCCTGTTGGAATGGTTTGGGCTGGCGGGCAAAAAGAGGTAGGTAATTAATTATGGACAATGTAATCAGGTGATCTAACAAAAGCAAAGACATCTGTATTTAGCTTTTATCACAGAGTGAGTGAAGCAACTGTCAAACAACCAAGACTTCTGCTCATTAAATCCATACAGCTGGGTTCATAAATATTAGGACATTCACAATGTGACAGTTATTTCATCTGTCGATAAGGGGCAAAGTATTTGGACAAATGGCTGCTCAGCTTTTTCATAGCCAGGTGTTTTATATTCCCTAGTACTTTCATTTAAAAGAGAACAACTGGCCAACTGAACTATTTGATATGTTCTTTAAAAAGTAAAAGTAAAAAGTAAAGTGGGAATGTACTGGTGAGCTCAGCAAAAAGGTCAGGAAAACCACAGAAAGAAACAGTGGTGGTAGAATTAATTCCCTGTCACTAAAAAACCCCTTCCAAACAGCACTCTCCAGGAGGTGGGCATATTGGTGCCAAAGTCAGCAACCAAGAAAAGACTTGACCAGGGTACATACAGAGGATTCATTTCAAGATGAAACTATTATTAAAAACAGTAAATTTTCCAAAAAAAAAAAAAAACCACTAAAAGAAGCCTGCATGTTTCTAGACCAACATCCAGCAGATAAACAAGACAAAGATAAACTTTTACCGCAAAGATGGGATGGTAAGAGCATGAAGAGGCAAAGGAACTGCTCAAGAGCTGAAGCATACCACCTCATCTGAATAAGCAGTCATGTGTGGGCATGTTTGACTGCCAGTAGGGCCGTTTCCCTTCTCATCAATGATATGAATTTTAACAAAAGCTGGAAGATTAATTCTAAATTGTATCAGGCTATAATACATTCTAAGATCCGGGCGAATGCTTCAGAAATCATTGGAGAACATTTCACACAGATGGACAATGACTTGTAAGCACATTGGAAAAACAACCAAAATTTTTTTAAGGAAAAAAAGTGGAATATTTCACAGTAGACAAGTAAATCATATGACCTGGATTCAACTGAGCATGCATAACACTTGCTGAAGGGAAAACTACTGGGTAACACTAAAAAGAAAGCAAAAACTGAAGACAGCTGCTGTGAAGGCCTGGCAAAGCAACCACTGAGTAGACACCCAGTATCTAGTGATGCCGATGGGTTCTAAACAGACCGCCACTAAGAGTTAAAAATGACAGTTTAATGGATGACTGTTTGTTTGTCCAATTACTTTTCAGCCCCATACAACTGAGGGGACTGTGTACAATGTTAGAGTAATTCCTTTCTGGTTCATACAATATTTTTGGTAAAACCCTTAAACCGAAGCTATAAGTTTGAACCTCGGGCACATCTTCGAAAATTTTTAAAGCCATTGTGGTGCTGTATAAAGCTTCAGCAATGAAAACTGTCTGTGTCCACTGTAACGCCATGGGAACGTGGCTCTCCAAAATGTGTCTTTATACTTCATTTGAAGTGTGCATCTTTGTGTACAAACCATTTCCTTCTACAGTTTTTCATGAAGCAGACATTAAAAGCTAGCAGTATATAGCACAGAGAAAAATTTTGCAATCATGGGGTAAATACATTTTGAGAAAAAATCCTGAAGTACTATATTTATGCATGATAAAAATCTGTTTTCACCATATAGTGGATTCCGCTTGAAAATACATTAAAGAGAAGTTATGGTTTTGGAGTCTCATTTTCAATGAGCTGTTTGAGTTCAAAGTTGAAATGTGTTACACAGAAACCCAAGTCAGTGTGCAGTGAGAGCTGTCCCCCAGGCACTCGGAAGGCTGTGCAGAGAGGAAGGCCTGTGTGCTGCTATGACTGTGTGCCCTGTGCTGAGGGAGAAATCAGTAATGCTACAGGTAATTACTCTCAATGCAGAAATTTTCAATGTTAAGGTTTTTCATCATGCTCCAAATTGTTCAGCATACAGTGGAATTAAAAGTATAGATTACATAAGTGAATACATCAAAGTAGTGTAAGAAACCATATTCTTATTATTTCAAATTTGCAAATTTCAGATTTCACAATTCGTATTTTTAAAAACTCACTGTTATTTCTATGACAATGATAGTTCAGATTTTGCATTGTATCACCAACTCTCAACAGTAAATGTGTTGCTCTTCTTGACTATAGAAAACTATAATTTCAACTGTTGTAATTTTTTAGTTATTTGCCAGCTCAGTGTAGTCTGAAGACTATAACTGCGTCCATTTACCCTATAGGTCAATCTCGGAACATCCGGGCTCATAGAATTATTTCAAATTTGAACAATGCCTAAACTCCAAAAGATATTTTCAGTTATCTTACTTTCAATATCAGAAGCAAACTCGCAGACTGAGTCATCTCAGAACTTTATTTGCCCCCTTCTTTACTTCCAATTGAAGCACTTATTACTAAAACCCCACAAGTCAAGTCAAGTCAAGTGTGACCTATGGGGTTTTAGTAATAGGTGCTACAATTTTTAGAATTGGTTAAAAATTCTGATCCTTATCCAAAATGTATTACAAGACATGGGGAACAAGAGGAAACAAATAAATGCATATTTTAAACAATCCTTCCATTTATTTAGCACGTTATCCTACACCATTGCATATGACCCACATGAGAAAGTGGTCCCCCCATGCTTAACAACTGGTTGTTTCACCTTTAGCAGCAACTACTGTAATCAAACATTTCCGATAAAACTGAAGATAGGTCTGTCACATCACTATGGAGGAATGTTCACCTCCTCTTTCCAAAATTGCATTAATTCAGCAAAATGGAAAAATTTTTCATGAATAAACTGCTCATTAAAACTCCTACAGAATTTCAATGGGATTGAAGTCAGGACATTGACTATACCAATGAAATCTGATTATTATTTTTTTTATTTTTTTCCTTCTGAGCCATTCAAACGTAGACTTGCTCTTGGCCTGTGGATCATTGTCTTGCTGCATAACCTACCTGAAGACTGCATTTTCTCAAGATTTTCAGTAATGAAGCAGAATTTATGTATACATCCACTATGTTATTTTTTTTTTAATCCCTGCATACTGTGCAGCTTGCTGAAGCCTAAAGCCAGCTTCACTTTGCTGCTGGAGAGGGTTTAAAGTGATGTTTAAATTCACCTGGGCTGCAGTAATCAAGACAGGTGTGTCTGATCCAATTTCCAATTTAACCACAATACCAGTAATTAAATTTGTTTAATAGGCTGATGAAGCAAAGGGGGGTTAGTTTTTACACACAGGTCAGGTCGGTGTTGGATAACTTTTTTCATCTTATAAATTAAATGATCATTTAAATCATTTTGCTATTTTGTTTTTATTTAGGATGCCTTTGTCTTTTATTACATTTTATTTTTGAATCTGAAATTATTTAGTTTGGCAAAAACATTTTCACAGCAGTTATACATGTAAGCCCTGAATATTAATCACCTTGAATTTTCTAACCCCTTTCATGAACTTCGGCCTAACAGTGGGCCGCAAGGCATAATTGCATTTTTTTGTAATGTCAAATATTGTGCCTCGTAGGAGAGCTATATAATGTTGAAAAGTGTGAAGACTCAGCATTCAAGCTCCAAAAACAATTTAAAGATGTACATATGCCAGCAAAAACTGTAAAATTGTCAAAACCCTCAGCCTGATTACTCAGTCCCATAGAATCAATTGTTTAACGTTGTTCAGAGATGTCAAAATATGTAGCAGTGTAGCAGTCCAGCAATAAAAATCTGTGATTGCGTTTAATCTACAAAACAAGCATGCTTTGACAAGCATCACTAAATTGACATTGACAAAGAGCTGCACATCTTTGTGAATTTAACAATAATTAGCCTTTTTTCCCCTCGTGATGCAGTGCTATTGATTGCACAGTAGCCCTTGAGGAACAATGTATACGCACCCACTGTTTGTGCGGATCTAACTGACCAGTGAGTATTTTTGCCCTCACTTCAAACTTATGTAATTGGAATGAAATACGACGGTTGCTCATTTATTTCTTCCGCCTGCATCATTGGGAAGAGAAACGATGGATACCGTGTTCCTATTATTACACCCTGCTGCTGCTTAAAATTTTGGGATTAACATGCATTGACAACAATGCAAGATATGTTACACATTTATTTTCAATATTTAACATGAACATGAACATACTATTCCACGTTGAAATTACTCTTTGGGTGAAGAAATATTTCCGAATATCAGTGCTAAATTTACCTTTGGTCAACTTCCATTTGTGACCTCGAGTTCTACTCACAACACTTGGTCGAAGGAATCCTACATAATTCACTTTGTTAATCCCTTTAACATATTTAAAGACCTCAATCAAATCACCCCTTAGTCTCCTTTTCCTAAGACTAAAGAGATTAAGGATCTTCAGCCTCTACTCATAGCTTTCATCTTTTATACCAGGAATAAGCTTAGTGGCTCTTCTCTGAACTTTCTCTAGAGCCTCTATGTCTTTCTTAAAGTATGGTCCCCAGAACTGTACACAATACTCCAGATGTGATCTGATGAATGTGTTGTGCAAAAGAAGCATCACCTCCTTAGATTTGTACTCAATACTTTTGGCAATGTATCCCAGCATCCGATTAGCTTTTTTAACTGCTACAGCACAATGGCTAGAGCCTATGAGGGTTTGGTCAACAATCACTCCCAGATCTCTCTTGTGTGGAGCACATTCCAGTTTTAAACCTCCCATGAAGTAATCCCGTCTAATGTTTTTATTACCTTCATGTAAAACTTTACATTTTGCTACATTGAATTTCATTTGCCACATTTCTGCCCAATTCTGGATTCCATCCAAATCATCCTGAATCACTTTAGTGGACCTTAAACTATTTGCCAAACCCCCCAATTTAGTATCATCTGCAAATTTAATCTGCTCTCTATATTCCTATCAAGGTCATTAATGTAGATGAGGAACAGCAGGGGTCCCAACATCGATCCCTGGGGGACGCCACTCCCCACCATACCTAGCTCAGATGAGATACCACTGACCACCACTCTTTGTGTTCTGTCCTGTAACCAGTTTTGAATCCACTTCAGAATACCTCCTGTAACTGCAATGGAGCTCATTGAAAAAATTAGTCTCTTATGCAGTACTGTATCGAATGCTTTCTGAAAATCCAAGTATATGATGTCATAAGCCCTGCTCTGGTCATAAGTCCTGGTGGCCTCTTCAAAAAATTCCAGAAGGTTTGTCAGGCATGACCTTCCCTTAGGAAAACCATTTTGGCTATCCCTCAAGATACTGTTCCTTTCAAGAAATAAGTCCAGCTCATCTTTTATGATAGATTCCAATATTTTGCACGCATTGCAAGTTAAACTGACTGGCCCGTAATTTCCTGGCTCGGTATGGTCCCCTTTCTTATATATTGGTATAAAAGTGCCCTGTTTCCAATCATTTGGTATTTCTCCAGTTTCTAAAGACCGCCTGAAGATGGTGGATAGTGGCTTAAAGATGATCTCACCAACTTCACTGAGCACTCTAGGATATAAGCCGTCAGGACCCGCCGTCTTATCTGCCATTAGTTTATGCAACTTGTCTAATACTGTGTTATCCCTAACCTCAATTTCTGCTAAATAATCTTGAGCATTTAACATGCCCTCTGGCCAAATAAAGACCCCCTCTGAGGTAAAATTCTCAACAAAGTAACTGTTTAAGGCATCCGCAACATCCTTGTTTTCAAATAGCAGCGATCCGTTTTTATTCTTTATGCACTTAACCTGCTCTTTAACTTTCCTTCTTCTGCTACAGTACTGAAAGAAGCGCTTAGGGTTAGTTTTTGCCCCCCTCTACAATTTGTCTTTCATTCAGTCTTCTAGCATCCCTCAGCTCTTTTTTGACCACAGCCCGCATTTTACAGTATTCAGCCTTAATATTCTTATTGTTATCCTTTATGTAAATCTTATAAAGATTCCACTTTTCACTCAAAATCTTACAAATACCTCTAGTCATCGACTGAGGATTCTGCTTTTTCAGCTTACTTGTGGACACCTTTGGAATGAATCTGCATTGTGATTCAAGTAAAACCCCCTTAAAAATTTCCCACATCTCATTTACGGACTCACATTCCAGGAGTGTCTCCCATTCTATTTCACTTAGATATGAGCGCATCCTGTCAAAGTTTGCTCGCCTAAAATTGAAAATTTTTGTTTTTAAATACACCTTTTTAACTTACCATGAAACATCAAAATTAACAGCAGAGTAATCACTTGTCCCAAGTGGCTCCAGCGCCTCAACATCGCTAATTCTATCTGGGTCATTACAGAGCACTAAGTCTATAATCGCCTTCTCTCTTGAAGGTTTATTAACTTACGGCACCAAGAAATTATCATTTATAACATCTAGAAATTCGTCCTCCCCCCTACCCTGTCCTTTCACCATTTCCCAATTGATACCAGGATAATTCAAGTCTCCCATAATAATAGTCCTTCCACCTCTACAAGCTTCGGTAATTCTCCTAAAAAGCATTTCATTGACTGTACTGTCCAAAGCTGGTGGTCGATAGAATACACCTGTGTTTAAATTTGTCTCGTGTTTGCCAATGAGCCTGACCCAGATATCTTCACAAGGCAAGGAAAGTTCAATTTCAGGAATTTCCTGTACATTTATGTTTTCTTTCACAGAGATTGCTACGCCCCCTCCACGCCTATTACATCTATCCTTCCTTAAGAGTTTATAACCTTCTATATTATTTTCATCTCCATCCTCTTCACTTAGCCATGTCTCCGTAATCCCAACTATGTCATAGCCCTCACTAATTATAACAGCCTCAAGCTCAGGAAATTTATTTTTTATGCTTCTTGCATTTAAGTTAAAACATTTCAGGTTATTACTTATGCTCTTCCCCCTTGATTTTTCCATGTCGCCGCTGCTTCAAGGCCCCCACTACACTTTGTTGCTTTAAAAGTATATTATCAGTAGTGCATGTAACGCCGTCAGCCTCAATCGGGGCAGTCTGCATTTCCCTATGTGTAACACTCACTAACCTCCCTGCCCTCCAAGTCCCTAGTTTAAATAATCCTGTGCTACCCTCAATATACGCTGACCCAGTGCAAAGGTACCCCTTCGGTTCAGGTGCAGCCCGTCAGGCTTGAACAGGTCACCCCTGTCCCAGAAAAAGTTCCAGTGCCCCATAAACCTATACCCCTCTTTCCTACACCAGGTTCCTAGCCACGTGTTAAACCTCCAGATAAAATTCTGCTTTCCTCTGCTTGCACGTGGTACCGGTAGAATCCTGGAGAACACTACCGTTGAGGATCTGCTCTTAAGCTTCTCAGCTAATTCCACAAATTTGCCTTGCAGAACCTCAAACCTGCCCTTGCCTATGTCATTTGTCCCAACATGGACCATGACAACTGGATCCCTCCCCGCTCTGGCCAGGGGCTTGTCCGCACGCACCAGGAGGCCTCCTACCTGGGCACCAGGCAGGCAACACACCATACGAGACCTTTTGTAGCGCAAACAGACTAAGCTATCTATTCCTCTAAGTATTGAGTCCCACACTATCACTTACTGTCTTTTCTGAGGGGTAGAGGCCAACAGGGTGCCCTGCTGCTCATCAGTCCCCTCACTCTCAGGGTCAGGGGCCAAGTCAAGTTCCTGCAAGGGCCGGAATTGGTTGGACACCTCAACCACTGGAGGAGCTGTCGCTGTACGGCGTGCACGCCCTTTCCTGCTCTGTCGACCTACAGCCAACAAACTTTCTCTCCCTGCCTGCTCTGGGATCCCAGAACCACCCTGCTTCGGCGTACACACCATTTCTCTAAACAACATACTACTTAGTTCCTCAAGGAACTCTACTGATTGCAAACTATGTTGTGCCGATTGCAAACTATGTTGTGCCGCCAACTGGCCCTGAAGATCAAGGATCTTGCTCTCCAGATGCTCAATTAGCTGGCACCGGGGGCAAACAAACCCACCCTGGAAATCTATTTCCAAAAGTGCGATCATCCTTCAACCATCACATAGTTTTGGCCACATTTTGAACCCCCCACCTAATGACCTCACTCACCCTAGATAAAAGAAAATTACTAATGCCAAGACAGAAGCTGAGGAACCACAATTTATTAATTTATTAACCTAAGAAGCCCTAAGCAGCAGTCACAATAGAAACTGTGGGGAAACTATGTAAATGGATTATAAGCCTCTTGTAACAGGGACTTAGTTTCAGTTAACAGAAATGAAGTACCAAATTGATCTTAACTCAGTAAGAGATCATAGCAATCAGGCTGTATTCCTTTCCCCTGCTAGAGACAATAAAACTCAAGAGACAATAATGGTATTAAGCCGCTTGCACATTGAAGTTTTCGCATGACAGATTACACATTCAAAGTAAATGCAAAAACTTGCATTGACTTTGAATGTATTCAGTCGCGCAAAAAATTTGTTTCGCATCCTGTGTGAAAGCAGCTGAAGGACACATACCCAAATAGCCTTCACACACACTCACGCGCCCACATGCACACATCTCTCCCTCTCTCTCTCTGGTCTGACATCAGGACAATTGATATCGATACTGCAATTTATGTGCTGATTCAGATAGTTACACTACATAGTGGTTTCTGTAATTATTTATTAGATTGAAATGTGCCTGACATTCTGGAAACCTGCCTGTGAGGTTTCAGTGATGTGTGCGCACTATGCGCTGGTCAGCCAAATTACCACTGCACAGAAAGTAAACCAGGTTGGAGCTGGCGAGCCCTCTGTGCACTTTCAGCCTTTATTCACAAAATTGTCAGTGCGTCGTGATGAATATGTGACACCTCCCCCTACTGCACCGCCACACCCATCTCGGCGCACATCCGTCTACCAAATTGCCAAAGTGGCTCTGCACGGTGTTGCTCCGCGTGAAATTACCATTGCGCGGGCTGCACCCAACGAAATTACCACTGCGCGGGCTTCACCCAACGAAATTACCACTGCGTGGGCTACGCCACGCTGTGCCACCCTGCGCTGTGCCAAGAAATTACAGCTCATTGACTCATGTGATGTGAAAGTCATTGCATTTTGATTTTATTCACAATTTACACTTTGTCCCAACTATTTCGGGATTGGGGTTGTACTATTAGGCAACAGAGGGTACCCATACCTGAAGAATCTGACCCAGACCACCACCCCCTTCACAGAGCCAGTCAAGGGGCAGCCTGAGACCCACATTAAGCAGCCAAATTACAAAGTTACATCCATAATCAGCTGAGCCTTTGGTCAAATGAAAATCACGTCAAGGAGCATGAACGTTTTCAGAAAAGGAGGCTGCAGCCTGTGCTGTCCTCCATAACCCATGCCTGGGTCCTGAAGGCAGAGAGCTCCTCAGGAGAAAAGACCCAAAACCCCATGGCCATCCTCATGCAGCAGACACCTGACACCAGGCAGAGAATGCCAGAGGTATCAGCCTTAAATACACTTCCTACAGACAGCAAGACCACTTATTATCAATGCAGCAT
Source organism: Gymnothorax reevesii (assembly GCA_029721435.1). NCBI lineage: Eukaryota > Metazoa > Chordata > Actinopteri > Anguilliformes > Muraenidae > Gymnothorax > Gymnothorax reevesii. The sequence goes on from CM056574.1 coordinate 140,651,000, forward strand.
ATTGAAAAGTCCTTTCCTGCCCATGTAAGATAATGCTGATTTTTTTTGCTTTCTTTATGAATATATTTCCATCCTTTGTTCATAATCGGTCCCTCATACTGGATATAAAATCAGCCATTCTCAATAAAAGATATCCCATCAAATAAATGAAAAAGCACTCAGGTGAAATCAAAGCTAAAGAGATAACGTCATACTTCACAAATTCAGAAAAATATGAAGGGTAAATAATTAGCTTAAGAACAGCAGTTTCTATTAAATGATGAGAAATAGCGAGTATACATTCAACAGACTAATACGTAACACCCAACTGTAAAATAACAAATACGTTTTCCTGAACCGATGACTGCCTTATGGTGTCTAGTTCTTTTTGTTTATAACAAAAAAGTAAGCCAGCTGCCTGTTAATCCTTAGTTAATTTCAGTTGATAAGTGGGGTAGAATAGCTAGCTACCTAGAACATTACAGCAGCACTGGGGATTCTAGCTTCCAGCATCATGAATGACTTGCTATAAATATTTCTCATACATCTCAGCGAGCAAGTCAAAATTGATAACTGTTTCCATTTTTTGCTCACCAGCTCGCAAAGTGACTGTCACCCATTACAAACAGCCTAGATAGCTAGCCCTATCTTCACCAGCTGACTAGCTGCCTCGTCACACAAAGTGTGAGCAATGGCTGTAAAACCACAAATTAGTGAATAAAAATGACTAACTACCCACATTTTGACTGCGATTATTAACTAAAATTTATTTTCAAACAGGTAAATAAATAAATAAATAAATGCTAGCAATGTGAATTACTTACATTCGTAGAAAGTTTAAGGTGAGGTGTCACTCTAACCCGGTGGCAGGCATTTATCGTCGGCCATTGAACGTCTGGCTCACTTTAAAACTTCTGTCTCCCAGAAGGAATGATGGGATTGTTTCCAGTCGATCTCTGCATCGATGCATGCTCCAAATTTAGCCCAGACAGAGTGCACATCTGGCTACTTTATCCAGCACTACCGCACTACGATTAGGACTCACACTCCAAGATGGATGTGCGCTCCCTTTGTGCACATGGAGCATGCAAGGGATGGTTTGAGACACAGCCCATAACTGCGCCTTGTGCAGATAAGCTTGAGCAAAAGTTTGAAAGACTGGATGTCAATGAGGCATAGTTTGAGGTTGTGAGGAACAACTGAATTCATCGCAGGGTGAATCTACATGTAATTGAATGGTAGGGAATCACGTATTTCTAATCTCTGATGACAATAATTGATAGTATAATCATATAGTAGTATCAATACCATGTAGAATTTTTTTGCTTCATTAAACTGATTTTTTTCCCCACTTCTCATTGCAATACCTTTGGCCAATTATTGCTGAACTGGTTGCAACAAAGGTTAACCATTTTTTCTGTCACAAGAGATCATTTTTATTAACTGCTGGATAGATACTATGGGGAAATATATCAGGCAGTTTGCACACCAGACTTGGCTGAGTATGTTGTAGTTTAATTCATATAATTCCTGGGAAACAGGGATGGGACTTCATTCGTCCATACTCTAAATCAGTAACAGGCTGGAATAGTGTTGTTATGGGCCTCTCAAAATCTTTCATTGCCACATTGAATCTTTCTCTGCCAGAGAAAAATTCACTTTTCTAGGGTTGTTACTCAATTTCGGTAATATTCCCAGTAACTATGGCTATTCGAGATCAATCCTCTGAGTGTCACATTTCAAAAGAGACCATGACTTTGCCTGTAGTTAAAGTGGTTCAAGAACACTTCAGTTTGGATGTAAATTCACTCAAAAAGTGCAGAACAATCAGGGGCTAAATATATTCTTCCTTTATGTCTTACAGACTCTGATGACTGCATTCAGTGCCTGGAAGAGTATTGGTCTAATGCAAGAAGAGATCAATGCATTTTGAAGGTTGTTGAGTTTTTGTCCTTTCAAGAAATCATGGGAATTGTGCTTGTTATTTTTGCAGTATTTGGAGCATGTGCAACTGCAGTTGTGGGTGTTCTGTTCTTTTTGAAGAAAGACACACCTATTGTGAAAGCCAACAACTCAGAGCTGAGCTTCCTGTTGCTAATTTCACTGAAACTGTGTTTCCTTTGCTCTCTTACCTTCATTGGGCGGCCGTCTGAGTGGTCCTGTATGCTGCGCCACACTGTGTTTGGGATCACCTTTGTCCTCTGCATTTCTTGTGTTCTAGGGAAAACAATAGTGGTGTTAATGGCGTTCAGGGCAACACTTCCAGGTAGTGATGTCATGAAGTGGTTTGGGCCTCTGCAGCAGAGACTGAGTGTTCTTGCTTTCACTCTCATACAGGTCCTCATTTGTGTGCTTTGGGTAACAATTGCCCCACCTTTACCCCACAAAAACATGAAGTATTACAAAGAAAAGATCATTCTAGAATGTGATGTTGGATCCATAGTAGGATTCTGGGCTGTGCTAGGTTATATCGGGCTCCTCTCTATATTTTGCTTCGTTTTAGCTTTTCTGGCTCGTAAGCTGCCTGATAACTTCAATGAAGCCAAATTCATCACATTCAGCATGCTGATATTCTGTGCAGTCTGGATTACCTTTATACCAGCCTATGTCAGCTCACCTGGAAAGTTTACTGTTGCTGTGGAGATCTTTGCAATTTTGGCGTCAAGCTTTGGTTTGCTGTTCAGTATATTTCTCCCAAAGTGTTACATTATGTTATTCAGACCTGAGCAAAATTCAAAAAAACATATCATGGGTAAAACTGATGTCAAGAGTCAGTGACTATCAGCTTCATTCGTAGTCAAAATTATTTTGGGGGGAGTTTTCCATTATGCAATCAAAATGTGATGTGATACCTTCATGCCCGCAAGTAAACAAATCTAAATAAATTATGTTCACCAAGTTGTGTTGACATGACTGATGCCCTTAACAGCATTCTGAGTAGGATATTCCATATAAACTATGTATTGACTCAAACAAAAATAATTCCTCTCAATCATCATTTGAATTGTGTGGTGGCATCTGTTTCAACAGAAACCTTGGTATTTGCCTGAAATTTCTTTTTTTTTTTGTATCGGACCTTCTAGGGCATCAGCTTTTGGTCAGTGGGTTTTTAGCCCCCAGTGAATAAAAGTATGCTCAGTGTGAAGGCAGGACACTGAACTGTCCTCCAGCATTGTGGTTTTGATGTTGCTTAACAAGGGAGAAGAGACCGACTTTGAATGTTATGTTTACAAACCACAACCAAAAAATCCTACTCAGAAGTAATCTGTGGCACACCTGCTTCATTTTAAGTACATCATTGGGTCACCTGTGGGCAAAAAAATAAATAAATAAATAAAATAATGGATTAATTCACTTCATAATTCTCAGTGTTATGAGACATTTGTTTTTGAAAATGTAAACAAATTATACCTCCTGATCTACTCAAATTAGCATTACTCAGGTTTCCCCAATTTCAAAAATTAAGCTTAAACAAATTAACAATTCCATAGCAGATGGACTGTTTGATTTCAATGGAACATTGGTTGTTTGGTCAGTTGTCTTGAAGATTTTATATTGATGATTTGCTGCTTTGAGTGTGTGATAAGGCTGGCTTTTTAGCGGTAAACTTTGCTGGAATATACAACAAATAATGTTTTAATTGGGGTCCTAGAATGAGGTGTAATGTAAACATGATAAAAAACATCCAATGCTAAACTGCAGCTAAAGTTTCAAACTGGTCTCCTCTGAGATCTTGAAATTCATAAGCATACGCTTTTAACTCACTGAATCATCTACTGCAAGTCTAAACTGATCAGTTTTGTCTTCCCATATTCATATAGTTTTAGAAACTATTGAAGGATAGATTCAATCATGTCCAGTCAAGGGCTAGCTTTATTTTTGCTGTGATTGTTCAGATCTGATTCCGGATCATGGTTTCTTTCACAGAGAAGGCCTTATTTTCACAGCGAAGTGACAATTCTCGTTGTAACTTAAACTCTGTGTAAATAGGTAAGATCCACCCCATTTTTCATTTTTGCGGCATTATGAATAAATTTCCTTTGGAAGTGAAAGATAGAGTTTCACGGACACAATCAAATCCATTCCCTTCATGAGCAGCACGTTTGCTACTGCGCCAACTGAAGAATGCTGTGAGATGAACCAGCAAGAGTGCCTCAAAGAACTGCAACTCATATTTAAAAGATTTATTGGTTTTAAATACGATAGTGATTTAATTTACTTACTATTTAATATATAGTTTTAATATACTTATAGACAAAGCCCAAATCGAATGAAGTTGGGACGTTGCGTAAAACGTGAATAAAAGCAGAATACAATGATGTGCAAATCTCATAAATACATATTTTGTCCATAATGGAACACAGACAACATATCAGATGTTAAAAGTGAGAAATTTTACCATTTCATGAAAAATATTTGCTCATTTTGAATTTGATGGCAGCAACACATCTCAAAAAAGTTGGGAGAGGGCTGTGTTTGCCATTGTGTAACATCCCCTCTTATTTTAACAACAGTCTGTAAACGTCCGGGGAATGAGTTGCTGGAGTTTTTTGAGAGGAATGTTGTCCCACTCGTCAGATGTAAGATTCTAGCTGCTCAATAGTCCTGGGTCGTCTTTGCAGGATTTTCTGTTTTATGATTCACCAAATGTTTGCTATTGGCGAAAAGTCTGGAGTGCAGGCAGGCCGAACTCTTCTGCTGTGAAGCCATGCTGCTGTGATCGATGCAGTATGTGGTCTAGCAATTCCTGAAATTTGCAAGACCTTCCCAAAAAGAGACATTGTCTGGATGGGACAATATGTTGTTGAAAAACCTATGCTATTCAGCATTGATAGTGCCTTTCCAGATCTGTAAGCTGCCCATGCCGTAGGCACTAATGGAACCCCAGACCAGCAGAGATGCAGGCTTTTAAACAGTGTGCTGATAAAGAGCTGGATGGTCCCTCTCCTCTTTAAACAGCACAACACAGTTTCTGTGGTTTCCAAAAAGAATTTCAAATTTTGATTCATCTGACCATTGAAGAGTTTCACATCCTGCCTCAGTTAATTTTCAATGAACATTCGCCCAGCGTTTCTGGATGGTGCTCACATATGGCTTCTTCTTTGCATGATTCTGCTTTAGGTTGCGTTTGTAGATTGCACGGCAAACTGTGTTCTCAGACTATGATTACTGAAAGTGTTCTTGAGCCCATGCGGTGTAGTCCAATGCAGAATCATGCCCATTTTTTAAGGCAGTGTCATCTAACGCGTAACTTATCATACGCGATATATCGTGAGAGAACATTTCCAAGGTGAAAATTTATCATCTCACGATAAGGGACGATAAACGCCAATTTACGCTAGATACAACATGCCCTCAAGCAAGTATTTCTCGAAGACAGCCCTCCCAGCGATGTATAAAACATGCTGTGAAAGGTTACAAACAACGCTGTCCAAAGTGGACTTTTATTCCTCGACTACAGACCTGTGGAGTAGCCGAGTGGCTGAGCCATACATTACCCTCACGGTTCATTTTATAACGAGAGATTGGAGTTTGAACAGTTGTTGCCTCCAGGCAAGTTTTTTCCCAGACGACCATAACGATGAGAACATTGCGAGTGGATTGAGACAATTCCTGCCAGAATGGGGCTTGAACGAGTGCAAACAGGTCCTTCACACCCTAAACAGATGGACAAGACTGTCGTGCTTTGAGCATGTTGGACGACTTGTTTGTTCCATTTCATTGTCCGAATCGGACGAGTTTTACCCTAACACGTCAAAATTGCATACCTGCCAACTCGTACGGTTTTCCTGCAATTATTACGGGTTTAAAAGCCTTATTACAACTTACAGCAGTACAGATAAAAATTCCGGATTTTGAAATTGTGTTCAAGATTATTTTTTGTGATGTATCATCTAAATTATATTTTCTCAATTTGTCATCGCTGGCTGTTAACCGGAGTTGGCTACGTTTCAGCACTTAAAACCGCGTAGTTTTGTTAAAAATCAGTGGGAGAGGGATATGGAGGTATCCATCTCAGAGGAGATTTGGGACAACATAATTAAAAGGATACACTCATCTTCAGTATGCATGAGACATTGTGTTATCCAATTTAAGGTGGTCCACCCGCCTCCACTACTCGAAAGAGAAACTGGCTAAAATCTACCCAAATCTAAATTCGACATGCGACAGGTGTAAACAAGACACTGCCGGCCTATACCATATGTTCTGGTCCTGTCCAGCACTGACCCAGTTCTGGCAATCAATTTTTGACGTTTTAGCGATTATCTTACACTACCCACTCGAACCTTCTTCTATGAGTGCCATCTTTGGGGTTGCTCCAGCTGGTGTACACTTAAATGCCAGTCAGGCCAATCTATTGGCCTACACTACTTTGATAGCCAGGAGGCTAATTCTGTCCAAGTGGAAGGAGGCCTCTCCTCCTACTTTTGCTCACTGGATAAGAGAGGTAATGCAGTCATTGAGACTGGAAAAAATTAGATACACCATGAGAGGAACAGTAGCTAAATTTTACTCAACATGGAAGCCGTTTTTGAACTATGAAGAGGAAATGGACCCTCAGTTGCTAGTTTGAATTGAGCAATTTACAACACAGATCTACATATATTTATCTTTATTCTTTACTCTCCCCCCTTCTTTTTTCTCCCCCCCCCCTTTTTTTTGTTTCTTTTCCCTTTATTTTTTTTTAATGTCCTCATCTAATAGAACATGCACTTCTTATAATATGCCAATAGGTGGGGAATGAAAGGGGACTTTGTAAGTGTTTGTGAGTAGGGAATGGGAGGGATGTTGAATGTTATTATTATTGTGTATAGGAATACTATTATAAGCCCATGACCTTCTGCATATATTGTATATATTGTATTGTGTTTGAAACGGGAAAAACTGAAAATAAACCTTGGTTAAAAAAAAAAACAACCGCGTAGTTCCAGAAGTTGGCAAATTACGTAGTTCATCTATTCATAGTCAGTGATTTCAGCTATGGAAGTTAACATTTGTGCTTTCACGAAATGCACCCTTGGATACTACAGGTGCAGCGATGATGTCTGCTCGCTACATGAACAACGGGCTGTCCAGTGCTTTTCTTGTGCCACCGTGCCTAGCTAGCTGGCGACTGTAGATGTCAAAGAAAGATATGTGCAAGTGACTTTATTGCAGTACCCTTCAACTGTGCCAGAAGCACAAAGCAAACATTGCTAGTGTAATTATCTGTGAAATCCAGTCTTCATAACCTGTGACTGAACAGCTAAAATTTTTTTTAATGTGCTTGCTAACTTTGTAATAAATTGATCACAACAACGTCAGTTACTTGCTTTTCACTGAAGTATTCGGCCTGTCAGAGCGTTTTGTTGCTTAAGCCAAGTGCATGCGTTGCAATTAGTTGTATAAAAGTGTGGCATCTAAGATCTCACAAATTTCAACTGGTGAGTTTGTCTCACTATAGTTTTATCTTTTTTTTAAAATTTGGCATCTGGAATGCCCAATTGGTGAACTATGTACGAGGCTTGCTCGTATGCGACCCCTTGCTGCCAACTCAGGAGAGTGAGGACAGTTCACGGCTTTCCTCCGAAGCACGAGCCTGTCAGCCACTGCTTCTCATACACACATTGGTTGAATCTTCGCAACTTCAGAACGAGGGCGGAGGATATCCGAACATGGACAGGCTTAGAATCTTCCTGACGAGCGCCCATCTGGCCAACACGAGGCGCTTGAGCAATGAACAAGGCAACTATTATTTTCCCTTCCCGACTGTCCCTTCCCAATTTGCAACACTGTAGCGCAATAGCTAATTGTGCGCTACTCTGAAAAAGCTGATGACCACTGCTGGCTGGTACGAAGCGGGAATTGCACCTGCGACGTGATAGTCACTTCTGCTTTGCAACGCGATGCTTTAACGAGCAATTTGTTTTTTTATGTGCTGCAACAAAGTACTCTGCACCACAAAGGCCTTTGCCATAGGGATTTCCTCACGCAGCCGTGCAGGTGGATGATTGTCGGGGGTGGCAGGTAGCCCTTCATCTCTGGGGTATTGACTTTCCAGGGTGTTGTGCTGGTTCACCATTTCACACATATTGTGAAGTACACAGCATGCCATAATCACTGTAGGGATGAAGCTATGATGGATGTCACTTCTTTTCACCAAGACTCTCCATCTTCCTTTCAGTTGGCCAAAGCTGTGCTCCACAGCAACATGAATTGCATTGAGGCATTTATTGAATGCTTCCTGTGCTGGTGTTAGGTGTGGGCCGGGGCAGGCTTTCATCAGCCAGGGAATGAGAGGGTATGCAGGGTTACCCACGATTATCAAGGTGATGTTAACACCGTGAATGTCTAAACTGGCCTAGGGATGCAGCCCTGGATTATTGTACGGGCTGGACTGTCTAAGTACAGCTGCATCATGAGTGCTCCCAGGGATCCCAACAAATACATTGCGAAACAATGCTTTATTGTCCTATCATCCACTACAGCTTGTAGAACTACAGATGCCCAGCGTTTTCTGTTTATATGGTCTGTGTATCCTTCCTGGGGTGGGGGAATTGGGATGTGTGACCCGTCAATTGCGCCATCGACCTACAGAGAAGATATATTAGCCAACTCTCCTAACTGGCCATCAGCAATAACTACTATATGTATTTCAATGAAATTAAATGGCTTTGATACACATTTTCAATGACAGACATTCATGTGGCTAAAGTAGTGCATCCCAAAATGTTCAATGTCACCATTCAATTCACATTCAGCATGGCAAGAGCTTTCTAAAAAGTTGATTTCGTTGAGAGGTGGGGGCGTGCACTATGATGCCTAATGTCATACCATAGGCTTGATGTCAGTCTGCTGTGAAGGCGTGGCAGGACTAGCCTTCATCATTGCTTGCCGGTTTATAAACCAGAGCAAGTGCTAAAGGAGTACTTTTCCCTGCATTGAGTTCCCCGATAGCCTACTCACCTGGGGGATGTGATGTTTCATCACCTTCTTGTAGGCGTTCTGCTGGGGCTCCTCAGCCAACGGCATGTTAACATATTGGCGGAGCAGACTGCAAAAGATGATACGGCACATAGAGTAAATACATCACTGGACGATAGTGGTGCTTACGCCGAAAATGCCAGCCACCACTCTGTATTCGCAACAGCTAGGTAACTTGTACGAAACGATGGCCACCCGCTTGCTGGTGGGTTAGAGCTGGCCTTTGGATTAGAGCGTCTGGCCGAAGATAAGGCTTCAAGACACTGCACAAATGCTCGAAAGTCTCCCGGGACATTCTAAAATAGGTCAGCCACTGACGTTTAGTAAAACATCTACTTCCCACCAGAAACATCTGTGGCGATGAGCGCTGAGGTAAGGCCAGGCAGGCTTGGTCCAGGCTCATCACGTCCACCCTTCTCGCCCTCATCCTTCGCCTCAAAATAACAACTGTGAACAACTGACACAATACAATTAATAGTTGTATGCTGGTCATTCGGGTTCTACATAATATAAATCAATTTTCATAGTCTTTAACATTTAAAAAGTAGTAACCAAAATATTTGCTTATCGATTAAGGTCTTTTTCTTTAATTGATCCGACTACTATATTTTAACACTTATTGCCTTTAATTACACGGTTCATACAGGTTTTCCCGGTCAATTTCATTTTTTTGTCATTCAAGTTCATATTCTGAGCATTCAATTTCGCGCATTTCACGCTCGCAGCACTGAATCAGCTTTCAAATTCCCAATCTGGTCATTCAAATTCACTATCCGAGCAATCAGTTGTCCATCAGCGTCATTCAAATTCAAAACAGGAGCATGCATTTCAGCAATGAGCATTCAAATTCATTTCAAACCGGCGGCGGAACCTCATTGGTCATTCATATTCGTGAAAAGGCAACCATTTTCCAAATAAGTGCATTCCATTTCAATGAATCATTGCATTTAGTGAGCTTGGGGTCTATTCCATTTAGTTTTGAATAAATTGGCTTCATCATCAATACAGCTGCTTTGGGTAGGGCCTACATCTGTTCCTTCTCAAGTGTAACCTCATTCGGGTACAATGGCAGCTCAACTCGTACGCTACAGGCGCATTACAAACGAGGATAGGAAAAGGTTGATCGACGCCTTCGAGAAAGAAAATCTTGACTATATTGCTTTGGCAGACACCCTTGGAATAAATCAAGTAACGGCCAGGTCAATAGTTTGTATCTTTGTTGGAAGGTCTCAAACTGGAGACGTTTTTGAACATGTTGAGCAGTGTATACTTGATGTTATATTTCTTGTTTTAGTTCAATATCTTAAAGAGTTATGCAATAAATGTTTTTGTTAAAAGTCATGACATGAACATTTGTTGTTGATTGCTCTCTTATTTACTTTCCACCAGTGAGATTGAGATATCATGTTGTTTATCAGTTGGTCTTCAGATTGACGCATTGTGTTGATGTTGTCTTTGTAATGTGTGGTATTATGAAGGAGTGCAAGTTAGAAAATGACTTTGTGTTGTTTGGATATACTGCTGACTTGGCCTTATCATTTAAAATTCTTGAAATGAAACAACGAGAATACATGAACATATACAAGGACATGATATCACTGTGATATCACGGATATACAATAAAAACACTATAGAACCTTAAAAAAAAAAATAAATAAATAAATATATATATATACAGTATATATATATGGAAATGGGGGGAAACTTAACTTTTTGCTTATGGAATGTGAATGGAATTAACGAGCTAATAAAAAGGGGAAAGGTCTTGTCTCATCTGAAAGAGTTCCAAGCGGATGTGATCTTCTTGCAGGAGACGCATCTTAAAAATGATGCTCATGGGAAAATTAGAGCCAAATGGATAAATCAAGTTTACCATTCCAAGTTTTCAGCAAAGGCAAGAGGAGTGGCTATAATATTTCACAAAAATGTTCCTTTTTTACACAAATCTACGATTACAGATAAAGAGGGGATATATATTTTGGTCACAGGTAAGATACAGTCCACGCCAATTACATTACTGAATATCTATGTACCAACCTGGGACGACTCTGAATTTTTTAGGAAGACCTTCAGCCTGATCCTGGATATTTCTACTACTGATCTGATTATTGGGGGGGATTTTAATATGGTCCTGGACACTTATTTAGACAGATCATCAACCCAGAGAATAACATCATCTAAGGCTTCTAACTTTTTCAATACATATCAACAATACTAACTTATTTTATGTGTGGAGGATGTTAAATGCGACAGACAGAGAGTATTCATTTTATTTTCGGGTTCATAATGTATATATGCAGCAGGCCGAAGGAGGGCCCGGGCAGGGACTTGAACCTCCAAACTCCCAGGTAAGAGTCATGCGCGCTGACCACATCGCCAAAGAGCCAGGCTCATTGGCAAGGTAGCCAGGGCGTGTACTTATTAGCAGACATTTCCAGTGACAGGACCCTTCAACTGTCACATACACTAGAATTGATCAATTCCTGTTGGATGGTAAACTTATGTCTCGACTTGATAACGTCAAGTATCACAACTCTGAGGTAGCGATCTGGAACCAGACGCGAGAACCAGGCAGTGCAGTAAAATTGGATTTTATTATGGAAGGGGGCGAACCCCCGCATAGCAGGAGGCAACGGTACTGAGTCCACAATCCAAAAATCAAAATCCAAAGGGCAAAATCCAAGTCGTAACCAGGGCAGTGAACACAATACTTTTGGTCGGGCAAAAAACGGTTTGGTACTCAGATGCAGACAGAAATCCAAAACAGAGCCAAAATCGTAAAACAGGGACGGTCCAGTCATAAGTGAATCACAAAGCATAAAAGGCAAAAACAAGCATAGCACAAGGGAAACGTTCTGTCAAGGAAGCTGGCTGTGAAAAGACTGCTTAAATAGACAAACGGGAAGTCACATGATACAAAGGGAAACAGGTGAACTGGAACAGACAAGTTACAAAGGAATGAACATGAGGAAGTTCCTACTTACAAGAAATTGGCAAAAGCCAAAACGCGTACAGGGATCACGAAGACTGCCTATTGACAAACATACGGCTCTGGTTAGGGAGTTCTACCGTGCACAGAGTGAGAGGCAGAACAGTGATTAACAAGGTGCAGAAAATCTGCTGAAGCACAGCAAAGTAAATTGAGTGAAGGCAAGGGGTGGAGACTAGAGCAGATCGAGTTCTGAGAGCTTGTTAAGTCAATTAGTAATGTGCAGTTATACAATCCCTAGTGCTTGTTAGTAAGTTAGTACTATAAACAATGTTATTCTTGGTAAGTAAGTTTAACTAAAACAACAAACTGTTAGTATTGTTAGTAATATACAAAAACAAGGTGAAGGAAGTAAACGAGATTGGAAGGAACGGTTGAAATCCCAGAAACCATGATATAAACCGAAAATGTGGCACACAATACTGGGGCAGTGAGAGATCTCATGACAAAAGACCAGACAGGGGGAGACAAAGTGCAATTCATGGTATGACGCAAAACATGGACCGGAATATAACTACAGGAGTGGAATATGGCAGAACATACAGAAACAAAACAAGGCATGGGATCCCAATCACAAATACAGTGCATTGTCAGACAAAGCAGAATTCATAATCAAACATGGCAGTCAGGCAAATCAGGATCATAACAACAACATTATCATCTTTGACCATTGTCCTGTTTCTGTTTTGCTGAGGCTGCTTGGGGTAATAGAAGCGTATAGATCCTGGAGGTTTGATCCCCAGTTGCTGAGAGGGAAACCTTTTTGTGAATATTTGGAGTCTCAAATAAAGTTGTTTTTTGAGACAAATGAGAAAGATGATGTATCGCCAATTCTATTGTTGGAGACTTTTAAAGCGTATTTGAGAGGATGTGTTATATCCTTTCAATCCTCAAAGAAGAACCGTAACGGCTTAAAACGGGCATAGTTAGAAGAACAAATACGAAAATTAGATACAGAAAATGCCTCTCGGCCGTCTATGGAGACACATAATAAAATTTCAGCCCCTTAAATATCAGCTCAATCAGATACTTTCTGAAAAAATTTTTAGCCTTTACATTCACCAAGCAGACCATTTTGAGTTTGCGGATAAGCCATATAAACTACTGGCAAGACAGCTGTGGAAAAGGGAAGGAGATAGGACAATTCACACAATAAAATCAGACTCAGGTGCTCCTCTTACTTCACATAAGGATATTAATAATACATTGTACGCCTCCCAAGCATGTGCGCCTGAGGCTATGAAACAGTTTTTAGATACATGTAATGTACCTGCGTTGTCAGAGAGGGATCAGAGTTCCTTAGAGATGAAAAAACTCCCATTATCCTCGATAAGTAGAGTAAATGCGATTAAGATGGTCTTTCTTCCTCAATTTCTATACCTCTTTCAAAATCTGCCTATATACCTTACTAAAACCTTTTTTAAAGATTAGACTCTATAATTCTGCCAGTGTCAGCAAATCTGTAATTTATCCCTTCAACTATGGATGGAGCCTTTGATCAATGGAACAAGTTTGGACTTTGTTGTGTTTGGGACTTTTCTATTCAGGGTATGTTTGCATCTTTCCAGCAGCTTCAGGAGAAATATGGATTGTCAAGGACAAATTTCTTTAGATACCTGCGATTCAGACATTTTGTGAGGTCCCATCTTGACAACTTTGAGATTGCAACACCAGATAAATTTGTGTTGCAGTTGATAAATCGGCTTCCGGGTTGAGTGGACGCAGGCGTGTCTTGCTGCCACTACTCATCGGTAAATTTTAAGTGTTTTTATGACTCTCCAGCAATAAACTGTTCGTACTACTCCTCTCTACTGGGACTCTTACCCTTTACTTTCGCCTAATGTTAAAATTTCTCTCAGAGTGTCTCTGAGAGATGGCTAACTTCAGCCTACCTGCTGAAGTCACTGCCCGGCTCCGCGTCTCTTCCTCTCCGCCACACTCCACAATGTGGGTCAGCGGGGTCTATGTGTCGTCTCTTCTGGTGTGGACAGACCTGTCGCTCCTCCATCTACCTGTGGAAGGATCTCCTCCAGTATTCGGCGGCAGAGCTTCTCCGGCTGCGCTCCCTGCAGTCTGGATCTCTACCGGCAGCAAGGCACCTCCTTCCGAACATCACCCTCCCGTTTCGTCAGAGGTACATCCACGGTGGGTCTTGGCGGGGTTTCCACTACAGCAGTTCCAAGGGGATCACCTCTTTTTGGTTCTTCACTTGCCGCCCACACAGAAACACCGGCCGCTTTGTGGACCATGATCTGTTAGCCGGCATGGCTAGGTCGGCTAATGCTCCCCTCAACAACAACACCAGCGTCAGCTTCGGTCTCCTGAACATCCGATCCCTCACCGGCAAAGAACACCTCCTCCAGGATGTCCTTAACGACCGTAAGCTTGATTTTCTTTGTTTAAATGAGACTTGTCAAGTTTCTGGTGATTTTTCCCAGCTGAATGACTCTACTCCTGCGGGGTTTGTTTATGCTTGCAAACCTCGTGGCTCGGGTCGCGGGGGAAGTCTCGCGATACTGTACCGCGAGAAGTGGAAGGTCCTTCCGGTTTCTGTGCCACCCCTCTCCTCAGTAGAATGCCTCGCTTGTCAAATCCCCGGACCCTCCCCCACAATCATTACCACAATTTACTGCCCCCTAAGCCTCACTGTGAATTTTTAAATGAATTTTCTGCCCTCCTTACACACCTCTCTACTCTGTCACCTAATGTTATTTTGCTGGGGCATTTCAATATCCACATGGACAATACTGCTCTTCCCCTCCCCATAGACTTCTCTTCATCCTTTGACAGTTTTGGCTTTCAACAATTTGCAGACTTCTCCACACACAAAAAAGGTCACGCACTTGATTTAATTTGCTGCTCCGGTCTCACCCCCTTCAACAGTACTGCTGATGAACTCCAAATTACGGACCACTTTCTCCCTACAGTTAATGTCTCCCTCTATCTCTCCATCTCCAAACCCCCCCCACCATGTTATTTCATACCGTAATATTAAGAACATTAATTTGGACTCTCTTTCCTCCTGCATCACCACCCTGACTCCGGTACCCTTTTCCATCCCCGATGATCTTGTCACCCAGTGCAATAATGGACTCTCCAACATTCTCAACACACTCGCTCCTGTCAAATCTTGCTCTGTCTTCTTCACTCGGTCTGCCCCGTGGTTCACCCCCCATCTCCGCTCCATGAAATCCAAAAATCGACAGCTTGAAAGACTTTACAGAAAAAAAGGCCTTACTATCCACAAAGACATCTACATAGCTCAGTTAACTTTATATGAGGACTCCATTTCTCACGCCAAATCATAATATTATTTTGGACTCATTTGCTTTTCTGCCAAAACTCCAAGACTCTCTTCTCCGTATACAACAGAATCATCCAACCCCCTGACTCCCTACTCCCCCATATGTACTCCTCGGACACCTGTAACTCCCTCTTCCGGTTTTTCAATGACAAGATCAATAAAATCCACTCGCACCTGGCCTCCTCTTCCTCGCCACTCCCCTCCTCTGAACTTCTCCCACTTAGTCAACCATTCTCCACCTTTGAACTCCCTCACCCCTCAGTAATCTCCAACCTCATCAGCAAGTCCAAGCCTTCTTCCTGCCAATTAGATCCCCTTCCCAGTCTCCTGGTCAAATCCTGCCTACCCTCTCTGCTCCTTTTCATTTCAGCTATTATCCACTCCTCACTGTCCACTGGAATTGTTCACACCCCTTTCAAAACTGCAGCCGTCAGTCTAATCCTGAAAAACCTGGTTTAGACTCCAACGATTTCAATAACCTCCGCCCCATTTCCTTCATCTCCAAAATCCTAGAAAAAACTGTTGACCCTCAACTCCATTCCCATCTCACTCATAACAGCTTTTACGAACAATTCCAGTCTGGTTTCCGTCCCCTCCATAGCACAGAAACAGTCCTCTTCAAGATCACCAACGACCTCCTCATGCCAGCTGATTCCGGTTTGATCGCCATACTCATCCTCCTCGATATGAGTGTGGCCTTTGACACTATCTCTCACCCCATCCTCCTCAATAGACTCTCCTCCATAGGCATTACTCACACCCCCCTTCACTGGTTTCGCTCTTACCTCACAGGTCGCACTCAGTTCATCCAACTCCAATCCTTCACTTCTCACCCCTCCCCCATCACTTCAGGTGTGCCCCAGGGCTCTGTCCTGGGGCCCCTCCTCTTCATTATCTATCTCCTTCCACTTGGCAATATATTCCGTAAATTTGGTATGCACTTTCACTGCTTCGCGGATGACACCCAGTGACATGACTTCCAGTAAACCCGGCACCTCCCTCCCACTCTCCTCCCTCACCCACTGCCTCTCAGAAATTAAATCCTGGTTCACCTCCAACTTCCTCAAACTCAACTCTGATAAAACTGAACTCCCCCTGGTCGGTACCAAATCCACTTTATCCAAATTGAACAGTTTCTCCCTCAGTATGGACAGCTCCATAGTGTCCCCCTCCTCTCAGGTCAAGAGTCTAGGTGTCATCCTCGACTGCTCACTGTCCTTCCACTCTCACATCAATAACATAACCCGGTCTGCTTATTTTCACCTATGTAACACTAATCGTCTCCGCCCCTCTCTCACACCACACAGTACTGCTATCCTGGTCCACAGCCTTGTCACCTCCCGTATTGATTATTGTAATTCACTCCTCTTCGGTGTCCCTCACAAATCCCTCCACCAGCTTCAACTGGTCCAAAACTCTGCAGCCCACATCATCTCCAGAACCTCCTCCTTTCACC
The DNA here is from genome assembly GCA_029721435.1 of Gymnothorax reevesii. Lineage (NCBI taxonomy): Eukaryota > Metazoa > Chordata > Actinopteri > Anguilliformes > Muraenidae > Gymnothorax > Gymnothorax reevesii. The sequence continues at coordinate 140,667,692 of CM056574.1, forward strand.
ACATTACCCCCATCCTACAGCAGCTTCTCTGGCTCCCAGTCAAATTCAGAATCCTCTTCAAAATCCTTCTGTATACTTTCAAGGCTATTAACAATCTCGCTGCCCCCCCCCCCCCCCCGGTCTTCTTAGCATTGCCACACCCTCTTGCTGTCTTAGGTCGTCCTCCTCCCTCCACCTCTCTGTGCCCTCCGCCCGGCTCAGCACCATGGGGTGCATGGCCCTCAGTCGCTCTGCTCCCACACTCTGGAACTCTCTCCCACCGGACCTCAGAAACATTCTCAAACCCATCTATTCCAAATTGCATGTACCCTTTTTTCCCCACATCCACTTTAACTTTGTTCACTCTTGTCTGTTCTTTTATTTATTTTAATTGTGACTTTAATTGTCTTTTAATTACTGTTTGATCCAGTTTAAAATTTTGCACAGGTTGCATTATTCAAAGGTGAGGTTACATAAAATTTTCCCAGATGTGACATTAATTTGTGAAAAATGTAACCAAGCGGAGGCAGACTTACTACATAGTTATACGCTATGGGCTCTAATTTCGTAGACCAGGCGTAGGCGCGGCGCAGGCGCGGCGCATGGGGGGTGCGCCGCGCCAACGGGGTGTGTCCAGGCGTATGTGGCAATTTCGTGCCCGGCGTAGCCTGGCGCAAGAACTCCTCTGTCCCGCCTCTGCCCCTCCTTCCAGCGCAAGTAGGCAAAGAAGGCGACACAGCCGAGTCAAATCTTGCTCACTGGTAAGAGAAACGATGGATAGCGTGTTCCCATGAATTACAAACTGTTGCTGCTTTAAATTTTGGGATTAACATGCATGGACAACAATGCAAGATACGTGACACATTTATTTTCAATATGCGATCTTAACTCAGCACGAGATCATAGCAATCAGGCTGTATTCCTTTTCCCCACTGAAGACGATAAAACTGTAGTGACAATAATAGTAGCCTTGTATTAAGCCGCTTGCACACTGGACGCGAAACGAATTTTTCGCTCGACAGATTTCGTCTTGTGCCCGAAAGTCTGACAGGGTTTTAATAAATCTCCTTGTCCGACAGTCTATTATTGTTTTTAATTTCTTCAAATCTGCTGACTCTTGTCGATATTACACGTGAATGTTTTGATAAGAGGGCTCAGTTCTTTAAGATGAGTACCGAGAATTTCAATCAATGTTTCTGTTTAAGCTCTGCTCAGTAAAGCGAGTCGACACTGGCATGGGACAATGTACAATGCCTCCGTGTCTGACAGCTAAAAAAAAAAAAAAGAGGACGATTAGAACAGATTGATACCGAAATAAAGAATAAAAAGAAACATTTTAACAACAGAACATCCAATGAACACTGGGATTTATTTTTTAGCGGGTCATCTTTGTTGGATATCCCGTTATAAATCTGTTCTCATTTCAATACTTTTACTTTTTGCTGGCTGGTGGACATGGAGTATTTTTGCATCTCGTGTCGGACAGTCTTAATCGTGCATGCGATAATTTCTTCACACTGTCAATGGTCATGGAATTGATTTGCTCACGCACTGTTTTATCTGAGCAGTGGAAATAAAGCGTGAATCTGTTAGGTCTATCTGACTAATTTTCAAAAGAAAGACCGAATAAAGACTGCTGGCTATCTTCAACGGAAGAAAACAGAAGAATAGGCTGAAAAGACCAAGAAAAGTCGATAGCTATCAATTTGCATTCTGTGAAGGTCGAACACAAAAATGGCCAAGTTTCCACGTCACGGAATACTCGGAAAAATTAGAACTTTTATGACTTTCGGACACGGAGCTATATTAAAACCCTGTCCAACTATCGCGTCTTTGCATTGACTTTGTCTGTAATCAATCGGGCGAAAAATTCGTTTCGCGTCCAGTGTGCAAGCGGCTTTAATGAGCATAGACCGCAAGCATTCGATATATATATATTATACAGTTTGTGGTTGACTGAGAAAGATGTGAAGTCGTTAGTTTGCATCACAGTTTCAGCTGCGTTGATTAAGCCCGGTCAAGTTTCCATTACGCGTGGCAACCGCCTTTAATCTGACATCAGGACAATCGATATAGATACTATAATTTATGTCCTTATTCAGATACTTACATTAAATCGTGCTTCCTGTAATTATTTCTTGCATTGAAATGTGCCTGACATTCTGTAAACCTGCCTGTGAGATTTCGGTGACGTGTGCGCTCTCTGCGCCGGTCAGCCAAATTACCACTGCACGGAAATTAAACCAGGTTGGAGTTGGCGAGTTTTCTGCGCAACTCCAGCGGAGACTTTTTCTACGAAATTGTCACTGCGTCTTGATGAATATGTGACACCTCCCCCCACTACGCCGCCACACCCATCTCGGCGCACCTTAGTCTACCGAAGGCTGCGCGCCTCACGAAATTACCACTACGCGGGCTGCGCCCTACGAAATTACCACTCCGCGGGCTGCGCTTCGCTACGCCACCTGCGCTGCGCCAGGAAATTAGAGCCCTATGCCCTAAGCTACAGGAATTCTGGGTTGCAATAATTTCCTTCTATTCACAGGTCTTTGAAGTTCAAATAAGACCAGATCCATTGTGGATTATACTGGGTACATCAGAACACTCTAAAAACCTGGGAAACAAACAGCTTCATCTACTGTCCTATGGCTTCCTTTGCACAAAGAAACTTATTCTTTTGCTCTGGAAGGGTAAAAAGGTACCGAATTTTAAAGTTTGGATTGCGACACTGACTGATACCCTACACCTGCAAAGGATTCATTATGTCCTTGATGATAAACTGGAAGAATTTGAAAAGTTGTGGAATCAGATAATTTCATTTATGGGAAAGATGAACGGTTAGGATTCACTATGTAAGGGGTAGTCTTTGGCACCTCTAAATAGTTCTGCGCAGGGTTGGGGTGGGTGGGCACTGTTAAGTTTATTTTATTTTTTTTTATTTATTTCTTTGATCATTGTCACTGTTTTCATCTGCCTTTTATGTTGTTGTTTATTTCTGTTTGTCAGTGGGTGTTATGTTTGTGAAGTTGGGCCTTTTACTGCTTTGTATTGTTTGTTTTTTGGTTTAATGATGAAAGAAGCAGGATATCCATTCCACAACATTTGTACTATTGCTGTTCTTGTGCTTCATAATAAAAATATTTGAAACATAAAGTTTAAAAAGTAGACTACAATAGAGAATCCAATGCTCCTTTCCTCCTCAGTCAGCTGGCAGCACGAGCCAGAAAAAATTCCTGCTACATGGACAGAGCTACATAAAGGCGGTTATAAGAAATATTTTGGGTATTTAACTTACAGTTCCTTTTATTCTATGTATATTGTCTCCTCAATTATACTGTTATTTGTTCTCTGTAAAGAACATTGAAATGTCTTGATGTAAGAAATGCAAATAAAACTGCTGTGCTTTTTATTCAACAGTTCTTTTTATATATTTTCTGCTCAGATAGACCTACATATTTGCCACGAAGCCTTGTCATTTTAATATAAGTAGTATTGACTGTTATTTTAGTCTTCTACTTGGCCTAGGCTTATCCTTTGATTGCAAGTTTTTTTTGTCGTCTGAGAGCCCCAGCAGAGCAATAAAAGATCCTGCAGCTGATGAGCCCCAGGTTCCCCACCTCTGCGCTACACTAACCTTCTCAGAAGGTTCTAATTCACTACACTGTTGAAGGAAAATCATCTAGTGGGTAAGAAAAATGTGCTTCGACTCAGGGCATTGTGACATCATTTTAATTCGCTAGAATCGTTCTGTTTATGTTTTGATCCTGCTATGTCTGATCATGTTCTACTCATGATTCTGCTTTGATTTCCCATGTTCTGATTATGATTCTGCTTTGTCTGACCATGCCTTGATTGTGATTCTAATTCCATGCCTTGTTTTGTTTTGCTTTGTCTGTATGTTTGCCATATTCCATTCCCACAGTAAGATCCTGGTTCTTGTTTTATTTCATGCCATGCATTGCACTTTGTCTCCCCCGTCTGGTCTCATATCATGTGATTGCTCACTGCTCCAGCATTACGTGCCACACTTTCAGGTGATTCCATGGTTTCTGGGATTTCAATCATTCCTTCTAATCTCGTTTGCTTCCTTCACCTTGCTCTTCTATAATTACAAACAGTACTAACAATTTGTTATTTTAGTTAAATATACTAACCCAAACTAACTTGTTTATAGTATTAACTTACTAAAAAGCACTAGGGATAATTGACTAACGAGCTCTCAGCATTCGCCCTATTCTAGCCTCCACCCCTTGTCTTTACTCAATCTACTTTGCTGCGTTTCAGTGGAACCTCCGAACTTGTTAAACTCTGTTTTCCCTCCTCATCTGAGCATGTTAGAACTCCCTAACCGGAGCCGTATGTTTTTCAACAGGCTGTCTTTGTGATCCCTGTCCGCGTTTTGGCTTTTGCCAATTTCATGTAGTCAGGAACATCCTCCTGTTCATTCCTTTGTAATTAGTCTGATACAGCTCACCTGTTTCTTATTGTAGCATGTGACTTCCCGCTTGTGTATTTAAGCACTCATTTCACTACCAGCTCTTTGTCAGAACATTTCCCTTGTGCTACGATCGTTTTTGCCTTGTACTCTTTGTGATTCTCTTCTGACTGGACCGTCCCTGATTTTGGCTTTTACTTGGATTTGGATTAATTTCACTTTTTCATCGATAAGCATTATTCATGCCACCTCCAGTTATAACAGTCTTTATTATAATGGATTTTTTTGATAAATAATAAATTCACTCTCACAAAAACACCTGATATGTCCATTGTTAAATGGAATAAATCAGAGATTAATAGCAAACATCCATTATAGGTTGTATATGTTAGCTATATTTTTTGGAATTGAGATAAAGACAATACATGTTAAGTATTTTTAACATTTTAAAACATTTTTATTTCTGCATTCCTTTAAAATCCTAAAAAAATGTCCCGGGTCGGATTGACCCGAACAGAACATGAGGTACGTAAAAGTGAACCTAACACAACGGTTTATGAAATCAGAGGTCAACTGATCAGATAGACAGCAGACATGAATGTTAAAGTCCCCATAAATCAACAGTTTGTCAAATGTAGGAATAAAATCAGATAGGAATTCAGAGAACTGTTGAATAAATTCCTTCTTATAATAAGGTGGGTGGTAAACAACAGCACATAACGCAGGATTATGCGGTAAACAACTGCACATAACGCAGGATGTGTAAGCTCAGTCACAAACAGCTGAGGTTCAAATGAGGAATAAGTGTAAGTGGGCAGGAGTCTGCATTTAAAGTTTTCTCTGAATACAGTGGTAATGCCGCCACCACTGCCAGTCAGCGGGGGGAGCTGAAGAAAGAACAGCCGGGGGGAGGAGGTCCGCGAAGGTGCTGTTGTCACCTGGTTTCGTCCAGGTTTCAGTCAACAAAAGAAAATCCAGGAAGTTGGAACAGTAATAGTCATTCAGGATAAAAGTCTTATTTATAAGTAATTTGGTGTTGATCAGAGCCAGGTGAATGGAACACTGGTTAGTCTGCTGGAAAACACAACCAACCAGGCAGAGGTTTTTCCTGTATGCAGCCCCATCTGCAGATCCTTATGTGCTAGCGGCGAGGGAGCGGGCAGCTGGCACCCAAGACAGCTGGCTGTAGCTACCGGTAGCAGTACTCTGTGGGATGACGCATCCCATAAAGCCTGTATTCTGAGGGGATCCTGAGAGGAGAGAGGCAGGGATCATAGGCGGAGGACGAATCTAGTTGAGCTAGCAGTCTGACAAGGAGTCCACCTCTCTTACCATGTCCTCTGCGGCGACTGTTGCTATCTGTCTCATATAGAATATAAATTCAATTAATTACCAGATGTCGGCTACGAAAACAAAAAAAGAATTTTCACTGCTTTGCCCACAGTCTATTTAGCCTTTTTCAAGGAAAATGTGAAGAAGTTCTGAAATTTGTCTCATATTTAAATGCAAGTAACCTTGATTTGAGATTCTCTCGAGTATGACTTGCAGCAGGTATCCTTCCTTGATTTGTGGATTGAGTTAAATAATGGGAGCCTAACTGACCTATGGCGAAGTCTCACCCCCTCCACTGACTCGGACAAACAATAGATATTTCTGAACAGGCGCTAATGGCAGGTATCACAGTCGGGTCACAGTCGGAGATATTTTTCAGGATGCTATCGATGATTTTTGGTGTCCGAGGGCTTAAATATCATCAAGAATTCAGCAAAAAGGATTACATTATGCATTGGAGGGATACATTAATGAATGAGTGGAGAAAGTCAACAAAAAGTTTAAATTAGAAGCTAAAATTTTCAGGACTCAGTGCAAACGCAATCAACCGCATCTTGTTTCTGTCACCCTCTCACACAAGATAGAGGATCAGCATTGTTCGTGCCTTGCAGGGTAAGAATTTAATTTACATATTATCATTGCAACCAAATTTAAGAAATCTAAGCTGACGTGACTTGTAAAATATAATGATGAAGGAAAAATCCAGAAATTACTTTTTTAACTCGAGCTCTTTGGACAAAAGCTAACGCTGGGTTACGATTACCAAAGTACAAAAACTAGACGAAAATACTGAACTCCTAAGTAAACAAAGTGACATGGTGAACAATGCCGCTAGGGACTAAGTTTTAGGCAACGTCCGTCAGCACTGAAGTTAGCCATAGAGTTTACTAATGTTATCTCACTTAGTGATGTAAAACATAACTTTACATTTATTTCCAGCGAAGTGACAAGATGTCGCCTTAAACACAATGCTGACTTTGCTACCTTGGAACAAATGTAGACATCCTTTTTGTTCAGTGTTACGTTAAGCTGATAGTGGGGTCCTCCACAAAGCTTTATCCAAAGGAGACAATTCTCTTGGTTATGATGTGGCTTTGGGAAGGGTACAAAATACACCCCATGGCCCAGCCTCTAGAGATAACTTGTATTGGAGTTACATTTACCCCAAGCACAGCGCTTGACCATTTTTTTTTACATGGAAACATTTTAAAACCACATAAAAGTGAATGATATGGAGTTTCTGTAATGCATTTCAATGGAAGTTCAGGCTCAGAATGTCCGAGTATATGGGGAGAGAATTCGCACTGTGATTGGCTAAACCCCGCCCTCAAATGCGATGAGCCATAGGTGAATTACCACACTATATCAGAAAAAAAAAAGATTGTTAAACAACAACCGAGAAACAGAGGAAACGCTACTATGAATCTGTTAAATCTGCATGAGGAAACACTGGAAGCAGGATTAAAAATAATAAAAACAAAAATAATAAAAACAAATAAATAATAACTAGCTGCCGGGTTAGCTCACTCGGTTCAGGTGCCGCATTTGCGAAGCAGTAGTCACTACCACAGCACGGATTCGTACCCCAGTCACGACAGTGGTCGGCAGCTTTTTCAGGGCAGTGCATGATTGGCTATAGTGCTGCGGGTATGCAACTTGGGAAGGGACAGCCAGGAAGGGATAATTTAAAAAATTTTGCCATGTTCGTTGCTCAAGCGCCTCCTGTTGGCCAGCCAGGTGCTCATCAGTGAGATTCTAAGCGTGCTTATGTTTGGGTATTCTGCACCCTCGTTCTGAACCTCGTTTTTTATTGAAAATTATGCAGTTTAATATCTCATTGTACTCTGGAATAAAGGCATAGACATGATAAAACAAATAAACAATTGAAGTTAAAAAAGAAAAGATGGATTCAATTTATAAACCAAAATTTATTCTAAACTTTGCAGCCACCTTTGGCAGATATAATAGCTGAACACATTTGTGGCAATCTTTCTACAATGGAAAGAGCTCTTCCCAAGTCTGTTACAGAGGTTCCCATAGATGTGCGGCACTCGTAGGTTGCTTTGCTTTCACTCTTATGTCCAGTTAATCCCAAACTATCTCAATGGGGTTTAAGTCTTGAGACTGTGTAGGCCACTCCATGTTTTCAAGCTGACCATCTTGTTCTTTTTTCTTACGGTAGTTCTGGCAGAGCTTGGACTTATGTTTTGGTTCATTGTCTTGCAGTAGGATGAACCTCTGACCAACGAGGTGCATGCCTTAAAGTACTGCGTGGCGCTGCAGAATGCTGTGGCAGCCGTTTTGGTTCAGGGTTCTGAACAAGTCACTGACACTGGATCTTGCAAAACAGCCCCAGACCATCATGCTTCCTCCTCCATGTCTTACAGTTGATGTCACACTCTGAGGAACCATCCTTTTACCTACTCGACCACGTACAAAAAACTTGGTTAACCTTACCTTTTTTAAAACCTCTTGCAGTTCACCACTTACTTTTGTACCATTTCAAGCTATTCATTGGACTGGAGCTGCAAAATTTTCAATAAAAAAGACTGGAAAAATTGGGAAGTTCTTAAACTTTTGACCCGTAGTGGACACTCAGCGCCATTAAAAATGCTTAGGTGACCCATTTTTTGCCCATGAACAAGAGTAGGAACTCTTCACTTCTGACTGTGGGAACCTTTTGGCATTTTATTTTTACCGACCACGGTAAGGGCAGCCATGCGTAAATGGGCAAAAACAGGGTTTTCTGTAGGGCCCTTGTGCATGCATGTGTTGCTTACATAGACGGCGTCAAATGGTACTTGTGCTGACCCTCAATCGTCTCGGACCCCTCATCTCGTGATCAGTTTTGGTTGCTGACCGTAATCTGTCACGTATAGGCTGTAACCAAATGTGGCGCTTTTGAGCTACCATCGTCACTCGTAGCAGCCCTCGTAAGCAGGGTCGGTCAGTGACAGTGCCTGTGTTCCATTCTCAGACAGACAGCCGACTGATTGTCGCACAGTGACAGTGCAAATGACGCACCACCTCTCAGCGGCTGAGATCTGCCCGTAACATGCCAAAGGCTCTTTTCCTCTCTCCTGTGTCACAAGCAGCTCCATTTTCTTGATGCAGTAGCATTTTTCTTTTTTTTTTTGTTGGCTTTATGTAGGCTATTGACCACACCAAAAAGAACAAGTCAAGTGTCTCTGTACAAATCACAAACAGCATAATGTTTGTTATTACTGAAGTGCTTGGCGCGTGCACGTGGTGCGTGTCAGGATTACGATACCACACGCTTTTCTTTATTTCCACTCGTGCCTCACTTGAAAAGCAATAAAAATCTATCAATTCTTCAATTTGCCACAAATACAAAACATACCTCACCGTTTCGTTTTTAATGGCGCAAAGTATACAAAGAGTAGGGTCCTTGGCGGGTTTGGGTGGTATGGATAAGAGAGCCAGGTTAATTTCTTTGAAAAATATTTGCCTTGAAGCAGGTCTCTGACCGAAAGCTTTCTCATGAAAGATTTTTGCACAGATCTGAGTGTGCGGATGCTTTTTTCTTTCTACTTTCCATTTGTGGCTCTGGCACCCAACTCAAGGCTGATATGAGCTGTGCAGTGTTTTTATTTTTTTTTAAATTTGTGTTACCATGCCATGCCACCAGTGCTTTTAATTTCTGTCAGCTTCTTTCTCTTTCTTTGTCACAATTTTGGTTGCCATGGCGACAGTGTTTGCCAAATAATTTGCAAATTAGTGGCAAACCAGAGATTTCCATACAGGCTGCAATTTTGGACTGATTGCTTTCATATTTAGCATGGACATGTTTGATACTTGACTCATGACACCCATCGATTTTTGTATTGGTACACCAATACTGTATTGGTGTACAGTATTGGCCGCATAATTGCAAATTAGTGGCAAAACAGATTTCCTTGTGGACATAGCACAGGCTACAATTTTTGACCGATTACTTTCATATTTGGTATGAAGATGTGATATACTTCTCTTATAACACTTATTGATTTCAAAATAATGCGTAAAAAAGGGGAGAAGTGGGCTTTTGGGGGCTACACCTATATGGTTGCTGCCGACCAGACTGTCTAGTTATGTTTTATAATCAAAAGATGAGTGAAACGAGGCTGTTTATCAGCCAAGCAAGTGAGCGAATGAGGTTACCGGTAGGACATTAGCATTAGCTGCCGAACCGAAAGAAATGAAGCAGAATATGAGCCAAGCAAGGAAAAACTCTGACATTCCCAACACAACGTAAGCATTACCTCACAAACCAAGAGAATTGAGGCTGTTAATTGGCCAAGCAAGTGAGCAAATTAACCTTACCAACAGGATTAACATTAGTTACTGATCTGAGAGAAACAAGGCTGTATATCACCCAAGCAAATGGGCAAACAAACATTTCACACTAGACATTGTTATTAGCTGCTAAATCGAGAGAAGTAAGGCTATATACTGTATCAGCAAAGCAAGTCAGCAAACTTATGTGACCAATGTAACGTTATTATTAGCGACCAAACCAGAAGAAGCAAGGCCAACATTATTTATCAGTCAAGCAAGTGAGTGAACTATCTTTGCCTACACAATGTTAGCATTAGCTACCGAATCAAGAGAATTCAGGCAGTAAATCAGCCAAGCAAGTTAGCAAACCATCTTACCCTACGATATTAGCATTTGCTACCAAACGGCGAAAAATGAGGCTGTATATCAGCCAATCAAAAGAGCAAACTAACATTACCTACACAACCTTAGCAGTAACTATTGATCTGAGAGAAATGAGGTTGTATATTAGCCAAGCAAGTGAGTGAACTAACATTATGTGCATTAAATTAGGATGTGCCACCAAACCGAGAGAAACAAGGCTATTATCAGCCAAGCAAGTGAGTGAACCAACATTATGTCCATGACGCTAGCATTAGCTACTGAACCAAGAAAAACAAAGATGTATGTCAGCTATGCAAGTGTGCGTTCTAACGTTACCTGCACAACACTAGCATTAGCTACTGAACTGAGAGAAATAGCCTAAATATTAGCCAAGCAAGCAAGCATGGTGCAAAATTAACTTCTTTGTCCATTGGCCAAATGGCCTGTGAATATTAAAATTTTACTAGCCACTTAATAGTAATTTCCATTATTTTTTGGCCGATATATTCATGCTTATATGTGTGGCCAATGATGAATTTTTTCCTTGGCCATGCTTCGGACTTATACGTGTGGCCCATGCTGAAATTTTCCCTTGTCCACAGCTTAAAAAAATACTTTTGGCCAAGAAAGAAATTTTGGCTTTGGACACACTTGAAAAAAGTGCGGGCAATGGAGCAATGTCCATCTTGGCCACTGTATAAGAGCTTCCAACGCAAATTTCGATCAATTTTTGTGCTTGGACGCACTTCACTTCATTATTTTTTTGGCTGGTGAGTGAAGCAAATCTACCCACCACCAGCACATTTTACCAGCATTTGGCTGGTGGCTGCTACTAAATTTGGTCCCTAAAGTTATTTACACGACAATAGCAATAGCTACCAAAGTTTAGCCTATGTTATTGATCAGCTAAGCAAGGGAACAAACTACTATTACCTACATGATGTTAAATTTAGCTACTGAACTGAGATAAACAGCTGCATATCAGCCTAGCAAGTGGGCAACTGAATGTTATCTACACATTGTTAGCATTAGCTACCAAACCTAGTAACTAACTGTACTTATTACAAAAGCTACCTAACAATGAAAAACATAAAAATTACTGTTATATTACAAACACCTTGGATATTGTGATAATAACATACACTCCAGATCAAACCACAAGACGAGGGAAATAGATAGACTAGCTACAAAATAAACAAGCTTGTTTGCATCCCTGTACACTTTATTAAAGTCCGGCTCTCAGCTCCTTGCTTGCTAGCTAGCGAACTTGCTATTGATCTGGCTTTATGCTGACAAGATGCTATATTGTCATCTTACGGGGCTAGGCTAAACCACACAACCACGCTATGCCAGACAATCAGACACATGTAGCTAGGCACTGGTTATTTGAGCTACAGTTTTCCAGCATTAAAGCCATGTTGTCAACTAGCGATGGCAATCTCGACACCTGAGTTTGATTCATTTCAAACACGTTTGACACGTCCGGTATTGGCACAGATTTACAAAGCTATTTTGAATCTTCATTCCAGTGACCAAGTAACATTCATCCCAGAGAAAAGTCCGTTCCCAACACGGGAAGGTTTAAATGCTTTGTTGAGTGTTCATAGCATTATTGCATAGTAGAAACAGCTTTTATTTGTGATTAAAGTTGAGAGACATATTGTTCATTTTCTTGGTTAAATATATATTTTGATTAAAATATACAGTTGGATATGGCGAGATAGATATATACACATAGCCTATATACACTGGGTCTGATAGCTTTCCTCTGGTTAATATGACATTTGAAAAATGAATGTCTTTTTGTGCTGGTTTCAGTATTATGAAAACAACTTACATTGTTACATGATTCATTTTGTAATTGAATTTTAAATCTTCTCCCTCCAAGCAAAGCAGCAGTTTTAAACAACTGATCTATCCTATGATTCTTCCAATACAATAATGGCAAAAGTAAATCATAACAATATGCGGGTTGTTCAATAAAAAAAAAAAAGAGTTTGGTTGCTGACCTGATGATCAAATGGTTTGAAACCAAAATAACCTACATTGTGCAGTTTTGCAAATGCTATTATAAATGTTGGTAAAAACCATTGGTAACAGCAATCTGTTGTTGAGGCTCATCTACAATTACCCATGCTTTTTTCGGTTCAAAACATTCATAACATGAGCATAAAAAGTTTCTGCCATTAGGTTGAGCACTACTGGTAGAAACGGTGTTTTGAAACATTTCAGAGCATTTTGAAACAGTATTTGTTTCATAGATTCTGAAATGGTTTCAAAGGTTTGAAATGACCGACTCTACTGTCAACTATTCTGTTATACACAGATTTTTTTGACATTATTACATCTAGAGCCCAGACACTGTAAATAAATATGCAGACCAGTTTTACAGTGCGAATGTAAAAGCATGCTAACAAGCTACTTACCAACATAATGTCAGCAGGTTTTCCAAGCACTCTATGTTTTCTAAGCCAAGAGGGGGCAGTGTTTTCTAAAAAAAAAAAGTATGGCGGCAGCAAGTGCAGGTGGCTCCGTGTGCCCCTGCACTGAATCTGAGATTTATATTACAACTGATGGCAGAACTATCATTGAAGATGACCTTCTGAACTTTATCACCATTAAAATGAGGACACTAACTCAGGATGAAGTGATTTGCTTGGTGACTAACAACTTTTCGTCCAACTGGATTGAAGAGTCCAAGCGGCTTCTGTTTGAAGTCTGCCCGAAAATTTTGCAACGTCTGGTCTCGCACAAAGGACCACAAAAGGACGTTAATAATGTAAAGGCATGTCTTAAGCTGCTAAACGAATGTGGGGAGAATGTTCCCAGATTTGTGTCACGCTATTTCGACCTGTTGCCTCCTGTGGGATTTGGGCATATGGACACGTCAGCACTGCTTGGCCGAATGGAGCAGCTCAGCCAAGAGGTACCTGGCCTGAGAAGAGCGCTGGAGACCCAGGCTACCATGAGCGAGGGCCTTGGGGCTGTCACTGTGGCCATGGACCGTCAGATCTCTGTCATGGAGAACCGCATCCCGAGCCTGAATGTGGCAACTAACGGCATACCTACGCCAACCCCGCGTGACATGACGGCCGAGACGGTTTCAACCCGCCCGCCTCACCAGGATGTGGGACTGCTGAGTGAAGTCCCATCATCGAGGAGCATCCTGCCATCGACCCAACTTCGGACCCCGCAGTGGAGCACCGTCGTGAGGAAAGGGCAGAAGTCGTCGACACCTTGGAATGTTGCACAGTCCAAACTCCGCTTCAAGCAAGCTCATCTAAAGAGTGATGAAGACCGGAATTACTGGCACCAGCAAGGAGAGCAAGATTCAAGTTGTTACAACAAAGCGGGTAAGTGTGTTTGCCACAAAATTTTTCCGATCTGGAGGCTGACACCCTACGCGACTACTTAGTTCAGAAATTCAATAATGACTCCGTGACATGTCGAAAGATTGACTCTGCACATAGCCGATTTGGATCGTTTCACGTCACCTCTCTATGTGCTAATATTGACGTAATGTACGACCCAGAACTCTGGCCGGCTGGGACCTACATACGGCGGTATTATGAGGCTCATGTCAAAAACACTGCTGGTAGCAGCGAAACATTTGCGCATGGTAATGCTGCTACAGCGGTCAAGCCCGGGAATGGGTCTCTGTAGCCTGTAGGCTATAAACTTTCATTGCTTTTATGACACTTTGTGTCGTATCATACAATGCACTCGGGCTACGTCTTGGACACAGCGCAGCAGACAGTTCACACCGTCTTGTTGCAGACAACCTACTCGAGAGCTGTGACATATTGTGCGTGCAAGAGACATTTCTTCCCAAACAAGACCTTGAGGGTCTCAACTCCATTCATAAAGACTTCCACGGGGCTGGGGAATCTACCACCGATCTCAGCACTAAAATTGCCCGTGAGAGGATTCCAGGTGGGGTTGCTACTTTTTGAAATTAAAAATATGACCATCTGATGAATGTCATACGCTTGGATGTAGATTGGGCAATTGGATTGGAGTTCAGCTGCAATGACAAGACGTTTGTGTTTTTAAATGTATATACACCTTTTGAGTGCTATCAGAATGAGGCTGAATATTTGAAGAGACTGGGATGTATAATGTCATTTATCCAGGATAATTCATCTACCTGGTGATATGAATGCTGATGTGTCTGATGTTAAATTGTTATTTGGTAACCACCGACAGCAGTTCTGTTCTGAAAGTGGACTGATATTGTCTAGCAAGGTCCTCATGCCAGAGAATAGTTTCACTTATATTAGTGAGGCTTGGCATTCTGCCTCCTGGTTAGACCATTGCTTATGTACAGTTGATGCTCATGATGCTATTGATTCTATAAACATTATGAAATGGCCACTACTGACCACATTCCTTTCTCTATAATGTTGAATATAGGCAGTTTACCTCTGCTAATGTCTCATGACAGTAGTATTGGGACAGGGAGGGTAGACTGGGCTAAGGTGTCTAAGGAGGATATGTACAAATATCTCCAGCATTCTGATGGCCTGCTAGGTAATATTGCACTTCAAAAAGATGCCATTTTATGTCGGGATGTGAATTGCAAGAATTTACAACATTCTAAAGCTTTGTGTTTACTGTACGACTGCATTGTGGAATCCATCACTGTCTCTAGTAAGCCTCCTATCAAGCAGAGGTCGAAAAGGGGTAATGTGAAGCCAGGCTGGAAGGACCATGTCGAAGCACTCCACTCAGAGGCTAGGGTAGCCTTCAAGCTATGGGTTGAGGCAGGTAAAAGTAGGCATGGCCCTCTTTTCGAACATAAGAAACGAACCAATCCCCGGTTTAAATTTGCTTTACGCTTCATAAAGAGAAATGAGAACACACTGAGGTCAGATTCACTGGCTAAGAAGCTGCAAAGCAATAATGTAAATGACTTTTGGAAGGAAATCAGTGTAATGAACAACTGTAAAACACCTTTTGTTAAGGGTACACGAGGGAAACACACTAGGGGAACTACAAAACTCGGAAACTCTCGGAAAACCTCGGAACGGGAAGGAGACAAAGGGGAGTGAGACGCCAGATGCGGGGATCAAAAATGATATTTATTAAAATAAATACAGAAACAAACCAGGGGGGAAAAAGGGGGACTCCGGCCAACAAAAACACTGTGCCTCGCACTGAAGAAAGGAGAACTAAGAAATCCAAAAACTCGGGAACGTACACCAGGGGGCAGACTCGGGAACGGACACCAGGGGCCAGACTCGGGAACGGACACCAGGGGCCAGACTCGGGAACAGACACACACCAGGGGCCAGACTCGGGAACAGACACACACCAGGGGCCAGACTCAGGAACAGGCACCAGGGGCCAGACTCGGGAACAGGCACCAGGGGCCAGACTCGGGAACGGACACCAGGGGCCAGACTCGGGAACGGACACCAGGGGGCAGACTCGGGAACAGACACCAGGGGGCAGACTCGGGAACAGACACCAGGGGGCAGACTCGGGAACAGACACTCGGGACGCTAGGAAATACTCACAAGACAAGACAGTTGGCACAGCTGGCAGATGGCTAACTCCGGTAGCACAGCTGGCCAGGAGAAGGTTCAGGGAGAACGTAAGGAGAGGGGCAGGCAGGGCGGCTGGTGCTCAGGGCAGGCAGGGCGGCTGGTGCTCAGGACAACTCGAGACGGTGGAGGCAGACTGGCACAAAGGGCACAGAAGACACTGGAGAAGACAGGGGGCACCAGGGACTTGAAGGCGGCAGGAAGGGCAGGCTGGTCAGGGAAGGAGGCTGAACTGAGAACACAGAGAAAAACTGAGGGGACCAGAGGGGAAGTGCACAGGGCAGGGAGAGTGAGAGTGGGAGTGGGAATGCGAAGTGAGATCTCCTCGCGTGCAGAAACTGCTCAGATATATAGGGCAGGGGCACACGCAGACACAGGTGTTGAAACTTAATCTAATTAACAAGGGGTGGAACATGAGGGAAACCAATTACATGAAAACAGATAAACATTAACACACAGACAAGGATCACAAGACAATCCCAAAGATGGGAAAAATAAACTGGATAAAAAGACTCCTAAGTGTACAGAAAAAGAGCCAGAACAGATTATAAGAATGCAGAGATTCTGCAGGAAACTTTAGCAAAGCCAGTGAACAGTAAAGCGAGGGGCGGAGACTAGAACAGAGCGACTGCTGAGAGATAATTAGTCAATTAGTAAGTGCAGCTATACAATCCCGGGTGCTCGTTAGTAGATTAGTATTATATACAAGGTTAGTTTGGTTAGTAATTTTAGAAAACAACAAACTGTTAGTAATGTTAGTATGTATAGAAAAGCAAGGGGAAACTAGCAAACGAGAACAGAAGGAAGGATGAAACCCAGAATCCATTAAATCACCCGAAATAGTGTCACAATCAATTAACACAGAAACTGCTACAAACAATGACGCGACCGGGGAGAAAGCAAAGACAGTACATGGGTAAAACGTGGACTGGACTACACGGGAGAGGAATGAAATGTGAACACTAAGACATGGACTAAAAAACTGACATACCAAAATGATAGAAACCTAAAATTGACTAACCAGACACTCAGACCACGGAACACAACACCTTTACCCTGTAACATAGATGGTGTAAGTGGTCCAGATGAAATATCTCTGTTATGGCAAAAGAAATATCAGGAGCTGTTTAACTGTGTTCAAAGTAATATTGTCGATATTGGAAATGCAGTCTATGATGGGGGAGTCATTATTACTCCTTCTGAAATTCACGATGCAATCATGAAGCTAAGTGACAACAAGGCGTGTGGGCTAGACAACATAACTGCAGAACACCTGAAACATGCAAGTCCCCTACTTAGTTTATGCTTTACTGGATGCCTTGTCCATGGCATATTACCTGATTCCATCCTTGCTGTTCTCCTTGTGCCAGTTATTAAGGACAAGACTGGAAAGCTTAACAGCTCTGAAAACTACAGACCAACAGCCTTAGCTAGCATACTGTCTGAGGTGTTATAGTTAACTCTGTTGAGTAGACTGGATGAATATATCCAGAGTTCTGACAACCAGTTTGGTTTTAAACACAAACATAGCACATTGGTTTTAAACACAAACAGTTACCATGTGACTTTCTTAGGCCCCGGCGGTGGTCCCAAGGTCCCCTAGGTGCGGAATGCCTCCTTGAACGTCTTGGTCAGGTGGGTCAGGAAGTCCGCACCCTCGTCTGGTTCCTGCTGCCAGGGGTGGATCTTGTCCATGTCCATGTGACATGGAAAACTGGTCTCTATTTTGGCTGTTATTTCTGTAATGACACCTCTGTAAGCAGCATTAGCCTCATTGCCCCAATGTAAGTGCATGACATCTAAGTGAGCCAGCAGTGCGCTGCAAGTGGTGAATTTACGACCGCAACGATATAATACAGGCTTGGGTGCTTCAGAGGCAGAGTAAGAATGAGAGACAAGCGATGTACCAGACAGTTCTGGTGACAGCCCTTGTTCCGGTGAGGGTGGTCGGGTGAGCGCTGGTGTTCGTTGGTCACGCCTGGGATCGACTGTCCGATCGGTTGAATCCGGTGACTGTTCTCTTCTGGCGGCAGGTGGTGGCTGTTGGTCCGGAGGTGGGACGTTGTTCACTGGCCGTTGAGGCGAGTTGGCGGGGCAGGAGTTGGTGTCTGGGTTCCACTTCAGGGCTGTCAGGACTGGATATAGTCTGCTACTCTGTGGTGGAGCAGACGAAGAAGAAACAGAAAAGACTGAGACAGGCACCGCCTTCGCATACGCAGGTGGCATTTCTGCTTTGTGTGTAATATTACCTAATGCATCAGTTTTTAGTAATGTTTTACTGGCTTGTTTTCTGCTATGTACATCAGCCTCTTTCTTCCACATAACCCTCTGTTCAATTTATTTCATCAAGAACTTTCACTTTAACTTTCTTTTTCTTTCTCAACTTGCACTCTTTGTCGGACAATTTACCTTCCAAATCCCTCAGCACCATTAGTCAAGTCAAGTATATTTATAGAGAACATTTAAAGCAATAAAAGTTGAATCAAAGTAGTGTACAATGATAATTGGCAATGGGAAACTAAAACATCTATGAAAATCAATAAATCTGTAAGACGAAATCAAGCAAAAGAGTCGATGAAATTAATTTAGATCCTTTCTTTACCAGCAGAATAAATCCCTAGTCAAGAACTTTGTCATGTGTATTTTGTCCCCTCGGTCTGAATGTGTTTTACAAAATCATGAATTTCATTGGAATTGTTTGGAATACACTTGCCTTGTCGATCACAGTGCGTGTGCCACCTTGATAAATTAATATTATTTAAAAATGTATAATTACTAAATTTGCTCATCCTTGCTACTGAGCTCCTGTCAATTTTTCATTAATATTTTTGGCAGTATATTCATGATTTTGTATTCCTCTGTATTCTGGGTCAAAAATGGGGCAGTAACAATAATATCTTTTTATATTGTTTTTTTCAATTAATTATGTTTGACCAATCCACCTTTTTCTAGGGTTCCGCTAAAAGCATGGAGGAGATGCATAGTCAGGGCATATAAGCACCAGCCATTGTGACAATTCTCTATGTCATCAGCAGAACCGGGTGGAGTTGCTTTAGACTGTGTTACAATATGCAATTTTTTTTATTATTCACAAAAAAATTTCATCTCTTATCCTCTGCAGTGAGTCCTCTGAGGAAAAGTTTCAAAAGAATGAGTTAGATGCAAACAACAATGAACAAAAAACTCAATCAACATAATTTTGTTGCTTTTCCTCTCGCTTGGGTCCTTTCCTGTAAAAGTTAAATAAACAGAGGAGGGTTATTAGCTACTCAGTTTCTTTGCCATGTAGACACTTGGTTCCTGTTCAAAATGGAGAAAAGATCTTTCATTAAACCTTCATTGCATTTCTTTGGTCAGGAAAGCTTTTAGTCACATTTGTTCACCTCATTGAGAATAAAACTTGGACTTCTTATTACTCTGCAGGGGAGAGCTTGCTAAATGTATGAAGAAAATTTCATGTGTAATCGCATTGCTTGGATATGAGAAGTGATCATTTTAACTGATACACATGTAGTATATTAAATCATTAATCTTGGCTGGTTTCAAAAAAGCTCAGCATCTCTGATCAAGCATAGCTCTTTTATAAAAAATAATATTCAGTACATTTGATATTGTCATAACTTGATGATAATCAAATTATTTTTTTTTAATGTGTAACCAACTGTTCTCAAGTATTGTTTCGTCATCTCCTAGCTTATACAGAACATGCCGTCTGTTGTGACTGACAGACGTATCAAATGAGTGACGTAACTTTTTACTCAGAGAAATACATGGGTTTTCACTTTGTTTTATACTCTTATAGAAGCTCAAGAACCGCAAATATAATTGAAAATCAATATTGCGCCCACCATACAAACATTTTAGGAAGATGCCGTGTGTATTGCTATGAAGTTTCCATAACCTTCTTACATATTTACGCCAAGGCACATGAAAACGATCAATATTTTTATCACTCAAGTTTCACAAAGGACAACCATAAAAACTGGTGTAAAATGAACAAGATAAATAATTCATAACATTGCTGCTACAGCCTCGAAATTTAGTTAAAACACAGTTAGTTCTATAATGGAGCTCATCAACCGCTTTTTAATAACAGGCTTTGTTGAATTATTTTGCAGAACAAAATGACCTAAATGCTGGATAGAATTTGCATGCTTGATCACCTCTCCATTCAAGCATAAAGTATATATCAGCACATCCCCTTCATGTGTTTGGAAATGCCATTAGATGACTAGTTACATTTAACACTGTATTCAAGACCAAATTCCTTGCAAATTCCCAGCAAGCATTTTGCGGCATTGTTTGAAGGCACACCAATCTCACAGTCTAATTATTTACAGAAAACTGCAAAGATTGTCCAGCTCTTTGGAGTTCTACAAATATTTGAGAAATTCAAATGAAGTAATTACTTAAAGCTCATAGAGGATATTAATGGTTGTTCTCTCTGCAGTGGGCTACTCCTCTCAAATATTAGGTAATTTAAATATTTGGCCTTGTCCTGCATCAAATGGTTCATTTTTGTTTTATTCCCAATCTTATATTTTGATCTCACTGATGTCCTTTCTATGTTATTTTGCATGTGAAGCTCTCATAACAAGTAATCACTTTATATTAAAGGACTAGGCAATGCATTTCTTTCTCTTACATTAATCATTTTCCATGATACTTACCGTTTACTCAAAGCAATGCAATTAGACACAATATCAGAAATACTTTTCCACTTTGGTGCAATTGCTGTTTACTTTTGCAACTTTGTCCTTCTCCAACTCCACAGCCATTAAAGTGGCTAAACTCCTGCTCTCTGTTTACCATCCAAATTAATTTCACTTACTTTAACCAACCACAGACATTAAAATGGCTAAACTGACATGCTTACCTATGGCCAAATCCACTCTGATGACAACAACCAGCTGATGTTCTTGCTAGCAAAATCATCATTCTTGCCTCTTTAAGAAACAATGTAAAACATTACAGCTTCAATCACCATATTCAATTCCCTCGTCGTCAAACTTCAGACACTTCAACAACTTGCCAGCTCTCTCTAGTCAGTTTCACTAGTTCTTCTCTCTCCCAAAGGAATGATCTGAACCTCTGCCAACAGATAGTGTTTAGCTACACACTCCTAAATTTGTATTTTCTCAGAAAATGTTGCCAGATGTTATGTTTATAACCGTCTAATGGTCTAATCAATGATATCTCTTGTTTAGTTCCATTTTCCTTTTTTTGTCTTTTTCAAACATAAGAAATGTTGCCTTTTTTTCAGAAGTTAGACTTAAATAGTTTTCCTGAAGTGGGTATTTTATTTTACCTGCTCGTTCTCTCTGAACCATGTTTCTCAATTATAATTTTGACAATAATACTGCTTGGCACCGTTTCACATATTGATTGACTTGTCCCCATTTTGAAACCCTGACTATAGCCCCTGACTAGACAGAACACGTTCTGTGTCAATGTAGACTTCTCTACAAAGGGATTTTTGTTTCTTTAGTACAAAATCCTTTGAAACTTTGACCTTATTGTTCCCGACAATACTCAGAATACAATGATCAATTTTATCCGTTACCTTGACAATACTTACAGACTGCCGAGGTCTGGCCTAATGCAATGACCAGTTGTAATTCTGTTTTCACATATAATGGCAAACTACATAAATCTAAATGACATGGTTCATTAACTTATAAATATATAGGTTTACAACTCACCACATATTAATGGACTGAATGCTAATTCCGAGTTCGTAGGATCTCAGCAATGGAGCTCACAGAAGCTGGTCCGAGGCGTCCTCACATCGCTTAAGAGGAAGCGGTATACTGAGACCGGGAAGCCGTTTTGTCCCGAAATGATCAGTCTCACCAGGTCTGGTCCGATCTCGTCCAGTTGTGAGATCCCACTTCTGACACCAGATTTGCAGAGGATTTTCTCAGTTTGAGTCCGAATAAGAGAGTCTTAGAGCAGGTTAAAAGAAACATGATCAACCGTTTATTGAAATATAATTCTGCAGAATGAGAGAACGGACAGGGACTCTGTGTCTACAGCAGTCAGAGGTTGGT
Source organism: Gymnothorax reevesii (assembly GCA_029721435.1). Classification (NCBI taxonomy): domain Eukaryota; kingdom Metazoa; phylum Chordata; class Actinopteri; order Anguilliformes; family Muraenidae; genus Gymnothorax; species Gymnothorax reevesii. The sequence continues at coordinate 140,689,675 of CM056574.1, forward strand.
CTTCGCTGAATAATTTTCACAAGCAATTCTTATACCCGTCTAGCCAGGCATCCAAGCAATCAATCACAAAATTACACAATTATTTTATTCTTTGAAGATTTCCGCTCTAGGTATGCGCTTAGAGGAGTCTCGCTTTGTGCTCAGGGCCCAATTTAAGCAATTGGGGCCGTATTACAGAAACTTCCAATCTTAAGTCCTAACCTAGGATAGGAAGAGTTTCAGGTAGGATTTTTCCTAGTTTGGTATTACAGAAACAAATCCTAACTAACTTTAGGAATCATCTTGTTTTACTTCATCCCATCTTATCTGAAGTTAGGGAATCCTAAATACTCAACCCAGCATCTATTATCAACTTTCATGTTTATAAACTAGCAATGAACGCTTCTTTACCGAGCTGAGCTTAACATTGTATTGGGAACTGTCAGCAGTTAATCGTGTTTTTTTCATTATTGAAAACATAATGGAAACAAATGGTGCAAAAACAACGGGCACTAAATTTTAAGACGGATGAGTTAGAGGTGTTGGTATCATCTGTCGAAAAATCCAAAGACGTGCTTTTTCGGAAGTTTTCCAACACACTGACAAAGGAAATAAAAGAGAGAGAGCGGAAGTAGGAAAAGATAACCGAGACCATCTCCGCCACATCCAACATCCAGTGGTGTGTTGACGCAATTAAAAAAAAGTTACAAACCTCACAAGCAATACAAAAAAGAAGGCAGCTCTTATTTCCATAGAGCAGAATAAACTGGCGGTGGCTCCTCCTGTGCCCCCTCACTTACCCCCAAGGAAGCCCGTATTGTACAAAACCCAAAACCAGTGAAGTTGGCACGTTATGTAAATTGTAGATAAAAACAGAATACAATGATTTGCAAATCCTTTTCAACATATATTCAATTGAATACACTTCAAAGACAAGATGTTTAATGTTCAAACTGAGAAACTTTATTTTTTTTGCAAATAATCATTAACTTAGAATTTAAAGGCAGCAACACATTGCAAAAAAGTTGGCACAGGGGCCTTTTTAACCGCTGTGTTACATCGCCTTTCCTTTTAACGACACTCAGTAAACTTTTGGGAACTGAGGAGACCAATTTTTGAAGCTTTTCAGGTGGAACTCTTTCCCATTCTTGCTTGATGTACAACAGTCCGGGGTCTCCGTTGTCGTATGTTACGCTTCATAATGCGCCACACATTTTCAATGGGAGACAGGTCTGGACTACAGGCAGGCCAGTCTAGTACCCGCACTCTTTTACTACGGAGCCATGCTGTTGTAACACGTGCAGAATGTGGCTTGGCATTGTCTTGCTGAAATAAGCAGGGGCGTCCATGAAAAAGACGTTGCTTGGATGGCAACATATGTTGCTCCAAAACCTGTATGTACCTTTCAGAATTAATGGTGCCTTCACATATGTGTAAGTTGCCCGTGCCATACCATCACAGATGCTGGCTTTTGAACTTTGCGCCTATAACAGTCCGGATGGTTCTTTTCCTCTTTGGTCCGGAGGACACGACGTCCAGAGTTTCCAAAAACAATTTGAAATGTGGACTCATCAGACCACAGAACACTTTTCCACTCTGCATCAGTCCATCTTAGATGAGCTTGGGCCCAGCGAAGCCGGCGGCGTTTCTGGGTGCTTTTGATAAATGGCTTTCACTTTGAATTGTAGTTTTAACTTGCACTTGCAGATGTAGTGACGAACTGTAGTTACTGACAGTGGTTTTCTGAAGTGTTCCTGAGCCCATGTGGTGATGTCGTTTACACACTGATGTCGGTTTTTGATGCAGTACCGCCTGAGGGATCGAAGGTCACGGGCATTCAATGTTGATTTTCGGCCTTGTCGCTTGCGTGCAGTGATTTCTCCAGATTCTCTGAACCTTTTGACGAAATTCCGGACCGTAGATGATGAAATCCCTAAATTTCTTGCAATAGCTCATTGAGGTGTTGTTTTTAAATTGTTCGACTATCAGCTCACGCATTTGTTCACTAAGTGGTGACCCTTGCCCCATCCTTGTTTGTGATTGACTGAGCATTTCAGGGAAGCTGCTTTTATACCCAATCATGGCACCCACCTGTTCCCAATTAGCCCGTTCACCCGTGGGATGTTCCAAATAAGTGTTTGATGAGCATTCCTCAACTCTCTCAGTCTTTATTGCCAATTTGCCACTTGTGCCAACTTTTTTGAAACATGTTGCAGGCATCAAATTCCAAATGAGCTAATATTTGCAAAAAATTACAAAGTTTACCTGTTCAAACATTAAGTAACTTGTCTTTGCAGTGTATTCAATTGAATATAGGTTGAAAAGGATTTGCAAATCATTATATTCTGTTTTTATTTAGGATTTACACAACGTGCCTACTTCACTGGTTTTGGGTTTTGTAGGTCTCCTCGGGTAAGTCAATTATGAAGTCAGGTTAATAACTGACGCCAGCGTTGTAATATTATAATTTTGCAATGTTACATAGTTGTTAGTTTTCTTGTCTTTCCCGATCTCCTATAATGCATTTGTATTTGCATTCTAAGCTAAACTACATATTAAGTTGCTTGACATTGCTGGCTGAGATACTTTTGCCAGATTAGCGACTTCACTCTGAAAAATCTCCCTTTGCAAAAAAAAACAAAAAACTGCAGGGCATTGGTATATTAAGATACAACCGGGAGTGCCCCGTGCCGCCTGGTCGGTCTCTCCAGTGGTGGCCACAGTTGTTAAGCAAGATGCAAAATCATAACCGGTACTGACTAATTAGCGCCTTGTCATCAAAGCTATGCACATCATTAGAGTTTGTCATTAGCCTCTCTGTGAATAAGTTTCATTTGTTGACACTTTGTTGGTTTTGCAAAATCAAGAAAAGACCCCAGCCATAGCCAATACTGAAAATTAGGATGGCTTATTGGTTATCCTACAGTTTGGAGAGTTCACTTACGATTTTTGGCAGTTAGGATGCCTCTGCAATACACTTTTCCTTTCGTAAGTTAGGATAGGAAATTTAACTTAGAAACCATTCTTCTGTAATGGCTTTTTTCCAAAAAACCCTAATAACCATGTTTACCAATGAGTTAAGATAGGATCCGCAAGTTAGGAAGCTTCTGTTATATGGCCCCTGGTACAGATAGAAACTACTCTGTTATTTTGCTAAGTTGGTGCATTTCCCAGACATGAGTTGATGACTCCTATCCAAGTGCATGTACCCCTCTTATCAGTACTTTCCCACAAACAGTTTCCTTGGAGCCTAACGCTGAGAACAAAATAAGCAGTTACATTTCTAACAAGTATATATATATATATATATTTATAATTTTTTTTTTAAGCAGTAAAACTAATGTGATAAAATCAAAGTGCACTAAACACTACAACAAGGAATTTTAAAACTATGACAGTAACAACAAAACTAAGGAGCTAATTGCCTCCTTTCCTTCATGAAATAATCAATTTGGACATTGCTTGTCATGGTTACCAGCCAAACGAATTCCAGTTCATGTTGCAGGGTTGCAGAGCTTTAGTTTCGCTATTCTGTACAATGTAAATTTTGCATTATTAGCATTATCTCCACAAATCACAAATGCTCCCTATCATAGGACACATATAGCAAAGCTAAAAAGCAAGGCAAAACGTTAGCCTTGCTAACTAGAAAGTTGGACTTCATATTAAATGAATTGGGATTTGACGAGCCAAAGTTGGAAACTGAGCTACAAGTTCAGGCTTCAGGGTTGGGCTAGCTGTGCCTTCTGATGTCAGGAGAGGAAGATGCTGAACCCAAAGCAGAGAAGGAAAAACGAGCTGCCAAAATGAGCCATTGGGCAAAACCAAGAGCATTTTCCCAGAAAATTTTTTCATAGTTCTCAAGGAAATGGCCGCAGCATATTATCAAGCTAGTTGACAAATATAACGAAGTGTGAAGTTACTCAGACAAAAAGAGGACTAAAATTACGATATAATGATTTTATTGTAGCCCCCAGACAAAGTCGGGCGGCTACTTTGGATTCACGTGTGTCATCTCCTCCACGTCCGTACACACTTTCTCCTGGATGCTCTAGAGGCTGTAATTTTTGACCGATTTCTCTCATATTAGGTAGGGACACGTGTGACACTTCACTTATGACACCTATTGTTTTTGGTTGCCATGGCAACAGTATTGGCCGAATAGTATGCAAATTAGTGGCAAATCATTGAGATTTCATTGTGGATGCAGTACCGGCTGCAATTTTTGACCGATTTCTTTCATATTTGGTTAGTACATGTGTTGTATTTCACTAATGACACCTGTCAATTCTGGCTGCTATGGCAACAGTACTGGCCAAGTAATATGCTCATTACTGGCAAGACATAGAGATTTCCTTGTGCAGGCAGTACAGGTTGCAATCTTTCACCGATTACTTTCATATTTGGTATGGACATGTGATATACTTCACTTATAACACCAATCAATTTTGGTTGCCTTGGCAACAGTATTGGCCGAATAATGTGCAAAAAAGGGGAGAAGCAGGCTTTTGGGGGCTACGCCCCTGCGGTCGCAGCCGACCGGACTGTCTAGTTTAAAGTAAGAGGTAGGCCGTATTCTCCTAAATTATGATTGGTTGGATTGTTTCTGCTGGAGATTGCATTTGTTAGTTTTCACCTCAGAAAGACCTACCTGCTGAACTCTGACTAACCAGAAAAGACCAAAAAAATTCTCACTAGTTAATTTACAGTCTGCAGTAAAATTCAGTATTCATATTTAGCATGCAAGTACTTTAAGCATATAAGACAAGAAATTACATTTTATCATGGAAATCATGGAACTGCATTTACAGATGCTTTAATGAGAGCTGAGCAGCTGCATTGTAATCATTTGTGAATTGTTTGATGACAAATCAAAAAATGTGGAATACACAGCAAAATCAAGAAAAAATGTCCTTATCCAAAGACTTTTTAAGCTTAACATACATGCAGGCTGCATAAATTATAAACTGAAAATAAATTAAATAAAAACTAATTCATGGTCAATGTTTCAGTGGATTTTTTTTGCTGGTATCCAATAATCACTGTGAAAATATCCATAATGGAGAGACCCATGACCTTCCCAGTGAATATTCAGTCTTTTTGTTACTTTTGGTAGAAGTCAATCCACCTTATCTTGCTCATCCTGAGACTTGTCATGTCCTCTGAAATCACTGATCTGTACATAATTTAAACTGCTGTATTTAAACCTGGTACCCTGCAGTGGAAGATCTGAGATGAGCAGTGGGATGGAACTACAGACCATTTTGCTGGCACAAACAGTCCTCTGGGCTGCAGCAGAGACCCCTCCATGCAGAATACTGGGGACAGCAGCCAAGCCCAGCTTCTATCAACATGGAGACGTCAACATTGGAGGAATCTTCTCCTTGCACAGCAATCCTACAGAAAAAACTGTTGAATTTTCTTCCACACCAGAGCCCTTAAAATGTGCAAGGTAAAGTGGCAATAATTTTTCAACAGTTGTGTGCAAGTGAAGTCAAGGACGAACACTGGCTTACTCGCTTAAAAAAACATATTCTGATCAGCAAGTAGTTGAATGCAAAGTATGCATGCATTGTATGTTGTACCATGCAAGGATGTTTCCGGAAGAGTATTATGGCTTAATATTTTTGCAATTAATAATCTAATTCACAATTCCTCATTTCTAGCATTAATTTCAGAGAATTCCGATTGGCTCAGACCATGATCTTTGCCATTGAAGAAATAAACAACAAATCTAACCTCCTCCCAGGTGTATCTCTTGGATATAAAATATATGACAGCTGTGCCTCTACGACATTTTCTGTACGATCAGCCATGGGTCTGATGAACGGTTATGAAGAAATGCTTTCCGATACATCATGTTCAACACCAGCAGCAGTGAAGGCCATTATTGGGGAATCTGGATCGACAAACACTATTGCAGTTGCAGCAGCTGTTGGTTTATTTCAAATTCCAGTGGTAAGAATTATTTTGGTTAAGAACCACTAAATGGCTTAAGGACAGCAGAAATGCAGGGGGTGGAAAAATATCAGGAGCACCTCTGAAAAAATGGTTTAAACTTTGAATCCGTAATCCACAATTACAAAAGTATTCCCATTCATTCAAAGAGTAATATGCAGCTTAAACCTGCCAAAGGATTGTTTACTTTGAAAACTCAAAGCTCTTTGACAGGTACAGACAAATACTTTGCAGGATAGTCATAAAATTCAATCCATATCTGAACCAGTTTCAACAAAACCAGTAGGTTGAGAGCTTTATAATTTATAAATGCATTGACTGTCCCCTGGTGATGATGATTTATTATTATTATTTATTATAAATATTATTATTATTATCATCATCATCAGATTTGTGTATTTCAGTCAGGCTGGGCCTATCTGTGTGGAGTTTGCCTGTTCAGCATGTGTTTCCTCTAGGTTTCCCTCAAATCCATTCAAAGACAGTCCAGATTATCCTAAGATTCCAACAGTTTAGGGCACCTCTGTTCTTGTCTGGGAATGACAATTTCCTAATGCTCAGAGCGAAGTACACATATGGTTTGTAGTGACCATGGCATGGGCCCACTATTGCTGTTCTTTGTTAAATGGATGCAAATATTGAGAAATTCTACTTAAGCATTTAACCCTCAATTTAAAAATGTTGCTTGTTCTTTCATTTTTTTCTTCTTTTGATTTGTTAGTTTTCTTTTAATTTTCTGTTGGAAAGTCCTGTTACGATGGCAATATTTTGACTTTGAATGATAAGTTTAGCAAACGTTTAGTTAAATTAACCGTTTTGAATTATTTGAAGGGATTGATCTCACAAAGCATTCGTTATCGGCCCTTGATACATTCCTGTAGTAATAACACTCAAATGACACTTGGCTTAAAAGGAATAGTTCACTTTTTTTAAGTGGGGATGTGTAAGCTACAAATTGCCACTACTTACATTAGATGCAGTAGAAAGCTCTCTGATCTCCTCCAAGTAGCCGCACCAGTGCATAGTGCAGGGAGGAAATTTAGGCGATACACTGTTGTGAATGGGAAAACAGCGTATTTTTGCGACCTAAAAGAGGTCCAACTTGAAAATAGAGAACCATTTCAGTTGTATGCCATATTAAGAAGAATTACAGAGCCCTACCTGCTCGGAAAAAAACACAGTTGCTCTTGAACTAAGCAACTGACATATTCCATCAGAGTAAACTGCGGACTGTAGCGATCAGCTGTTTGGGTCAGACTCTGAGCAGTTTGTGGCAGAGACAGCATTTCAGTGACATAGAATTACATCTCAAATAAAAAAAAAACCCTACAATAACCAGCACAGCAGATATACAGTATGTGGCTGCGTAGACCCTATGCGATATCAATTGGTGCGGCAATGTTACATTACACTTTTTCACAGGTGTTTCATTCTTTTACCTGATGCATTACTCTTCAGCGTGCACCGTTGACATTTCCCTGAATGTAGCGTCACAAAATCCTCTTTGGAAAAATGAAAACTGCAAAAACAGAGCTCTTTTAGGGATACGGATAGCATATCAATATCCGTGCAGAGCGCAGCTACCCACAGCAGCCGAAGTCCATCCCGCAGAGGAATGCGGTGGAAGCTGTAAGTGCACCAGGATACAGCTTTGCTTACACGTCCAGGAAAGCAGCACACACGGACCATTTTCAAAATATTTGTTTAAAGTTTAATGACCGTATGACCTCGTAAACACAGTTAAGCCGCTTGCACAATGGACGCGAAACAAATTTTTCGCAAGACAGATTACATTCAAAGTACATGCGAAGACTCGAATTCACACATTTTGCATGTATTCGCGTCTTCACATTGACTTTGAATGTTATCTGTCTTGCGAAAAATTTGTTTCGCGTCCAGTGCGCAAGCATCAGTTCAAGAGCAACTGTGTTTTTTCTGAACAGGTAAAGCTCAGTAATTCTTTTCAATATGGCATTCAACTGAAATGATGTATTAATTTCAAGTAGGACCTCTTTTAGGCCGCAAAAATACGCTGTTTCCCTGGTCCCGTTCACAACAGTGTATCGCCTGAATTTCCACCCAGCACTATGCGCTGGTGCGGCTACCTGAAGGAGATCAGAGAGCTTTCTACTGCATGTCATGTAAGTACTGGCAATATGTAGCTCATACAACACCACGTCAAAAAAAGTGAACTATCCCTGTAAATAAATTTGTTAGCTAGATGAGCACACGGCTTTGCTGGGTTCTGATTAACATCGTCTTACTGTCATTTCAGATCAGTCACTTTTCAACATGTGCATGTCTAAGCAACAGAAAACAGTTCCCCACATTCTTCAGAACCATTCCCAGTGACTATTACCAAAGCAGAGCACTTGCTCAGCTGGTGAAGCACTTTGGCTGGACTTGGATAGGAGCAGTTAGAAGTGACAGTGACTATGGTAACAACGGGATGGCAAAATTTATAAAAGCTGCTCAACAAGAAGGAATTTGCATTGAATATTCTGAGAAATTTCACAGGACAGAACCAGATAAAGTACTTAATGCCATTAACGTTATGAGAAGAGGCAAGGCAAAGGTAGTGGTAGCATTTCTTTCACAATTAGACATGAACAGCTTGTTGGAGCAGCTGAGTGCCTATAACATTACAGGACTCCAAATGGTTGGCAGCGAAGGCTGGATAACTGCAAGCAATCTAGTGACACATACAAGTTTCAGTATTCTGGGAGGGTCAATTGGTTTTGCAGTCAGCAAAGCCAAAATACTTGGCTTGAAGGATTTTGTCCTGAAACTTCACCCTTCACAAAACGTTGACAACAGTGATATTGCAGACTTTTGGGAAACTGCTTTTCAATGTTCTCTAAACAATGAGGTATCTCATATTACACCCTGCACTGGATCTGAGAGTCTGGATGAACTGGAAAACCAATACACAGATGTGTCGGCGCTCAGAATTTCCAACAATGTATACAAAGCAGTCTACGCTGTTGCTCATTCAGTAGATGACCTGCTACACTGTAAACCTCATCAAGGCTGTGTAACCAATATGAATATAGAGCCCTGGCAGGTAAACCAATACGCCTTTCTCACATACTTAATAGCATACTCAATATTAATTACTGAGCCACACTAACCTCAGCTGATGATTTTCTAATCATAGGTGCTTGAGGCCCTGAAAAAAGTGAATTTCACTTTGGGAGGTGGAGAGCATGTCTCCTTTGACAGTAATGGAGATCCAGTTGCTAGATATGAGGTGGTAAACTGGCAGCTTGGAACAGATGGCGCAGTAGAGTTCAAAGTGGTTGGTTACTATGATGCCTCTTTACCACCTGGTCAGAAGTTTGTGATGACTCCCATCAGCATGGTTTGGGCTGGTGGACAAAAAGAGGTAAGCATTCTTAAGCCTGATTCATGCTTCTTGCAGTTGGCGCGGTTCCAGCGGTGCGGACGGCGCGCACGGTCCCCGCGCACGTCGAGTCGTTTCATGCTTAATGCGGTCAAAGCGGCCAAGAACGGACATGCTCTACAGTTGCGCTACTGAATCTTATTTCTGTGATAAATACGTTCAAAATACGATAAATATGGGAAACCATGGGTTAAACAGAGCACCACATAGACATTTGATTTTGTCTCCCTAAGTTTCATTAACAGCATGAGCCAGGGCAATGATGTAAATATTCCCGATACACTGATTTCGCCAGCCTCTCCACTCCTCCCCTTCATTTTTTTTGTTTTACATTTTATCTTATTCACGTCTGATGAAAATTTCCGATGTCCTTCCATGTGTTGGAAGTCATACGTATTTTCAGCTGTTTGTATGTTCAGCTGGCCTTCCTTTAAAGCTTTAAATTTTTTATTTTAATCGGTACACGTACTTCGGAGTCCTGAAGCTAGCCAATCATTGCAACGGGGTCTGTGCGACACCTGCCGTGTTGTTACAAAATCCTCCAGGTGCGCGGCTTCGCGTTCAGAACCCCCACCACGCCCTGTTGCCCTGGCCGCAATTGCATCATTTCACCATGTGGGCTGTGCTGACTGCAAGAAGCATGAATCAGGCTTTATAATACTGTCAGCAACTCCCTTTTATAATATCTCCACTTAACATGTTAACCTGACCTCCACCTCAGTCACTGAAAGCAGGAGTCTCAAACTAAAACCCCAATTAAGAAATAGTTGGGACAAAGGGTAAAATGTCAATAAAATCAATATGCAATGACTTTCAAATCATACAAGCCAGTATTTTATTCACAATAGAACAGAGATAACATAGCAAATGTTGAAACTGAGAAATTTTACAATTTTATCCACAAAATGAGCTCATTTCAAATTTGATGGCTGCTACAGGTCTCAAAAAACTAGGGCCAGGGGCCTCTTTACCATGGTGTAGCATCCCCTCTTCTTTCTAACACTGAGTGGAGGCGTCTGGGCATTGAGGAGACAAGTTTCTTTAATTTAGCCATTGGAATTTGATACCACTCTTGTTTAATACAGGCTTCCAGCTGCTGGAGAGTTTTGGGTCTCCTTTGACGGACTTTTCGTTAAATTATGCATCAAATATTCTCAATCGGTGAAAGATCAGGACTGGAGGCAGGCCAGTTCAGCAAACAGACTCTTCTACTACGAAGACATGCTGTTGTAATAGCTACAGTATGAAGTTTTGCATTGTCCCGCTGAAATACACAAGGCCCTGGAATAGATGTTGTCTGAAGGGGAGCATTTATTGGTCTAAAACCTTTATATACCTTTCACCATTCATGGTGCTTTTTAAAACAAGTGTCCCACACTATATGCACTAATGCATCCTTATACCATCAGAGATGCTGGCTTTTGAACTGAACGCCGATAACAGGAGGGGTGGTCTTTCTCCTCGTTTGCCCAGAGGACACGATGCCCATGATTGCCAACAAGAATGTCAAATTTGAGCTCGTCTGACCACAGGACATTTTGCCAACTTGCTACAGTCCATTTTAAACATTGCAGCGCTTCTGGATCATGCTCAACAATAGCTTCATTTTTGCATGATAGAGTTTTAGGTGGCATCTGTGGACGGCACGGCGGACTGTGTTTACAGACGGTGGTTTCTTGAAGTATTCTTGGACCCATTTAGTAATGTCAATGACAGAATCATGCCTGTGAGTGATGCAGTGGCGTCTGAGGACCCGAAGATCACGGGCATCCAGTAAAGGACTTCGGCCTTGTCCCTTTACGCACAGAGATTTTTCCAGTTTCTCTAAATCTTTTGATGATGTTATGCACTGTTGATGATGAGACCTTCAAAGCCTTTGCAATTTCATGTCGAGGAACATTGTTTTTAAAGTATTCCACAATTTTTTTAAGCAAGACTTCACAGGTTAGAGAGCCTCTGGCCATCTTTACTTCTGAGGGACTCAGCCTCTCACAGACATCCCTTTTATAGCCAATCATGTTACACACCTGATGCCAGTTAACTAAATTACTTGCTAAATGTTATTTCAGCTGATTCTCTTATATACTGACCAAAACTTCCAATGCAACAGATACAATTTTGAAATATTTGGTGTACATAAAATGGGATATTGGTTTTGAGCCATGATACATCAACTACAACTTAAAAGCTCAGAAAATTGTTTTGATTTAGTCGTGTGGGCAGCTCGTTCCGCTTGATTGCACATTGTTTAGAATTTTGCCTATCCCGTCTGGTTGAGTAGAACTCATTGACCAGTCATTTGAGAATTTCGTCAATAAATAGCTGTAGCAATGGGCAACTTAAATATTCCTTTCCATTATCCTGGTTCAACGTGTGACCATGCCGCACCTAGGTCAAAATCAGCGAGAGCAAGCCATTGGTATGCTCACTGGTTGAAAGTCGCAAAGACGGGTTGCAAGGAACCTGGGCGTCCACATGTCGACCATATCACGTCTCTGGAGCCAGTATAATGAAACAGGAAGCACCGGTGATCGACCATGTGCCCCCAGACCCCATGTCACCACCCCTCAGCAGGATCGCCATATGTGCCTCCAGCACCTGCGCAATCGCTTCCTGCCAGCTACAGTCACTGCTGCTCAGACCAGAGGTCGCCACCAGAATGGATTAGCGACCAAACCGTACGCAACCGCCTGCATGAAGCCGACTTGCACAACCGACTTCCCCGCCGTGGTTTGGTGTTGACTCCTGCACGTCGCCGCGTCCGTCTGCGATGGTCAAGGGCACATTTGGGCTGGAATGCTCTCAGGTGGAACAGGATGCTCTTCTCCGATGAATCGAGGTTCAAGTTGAGTGTGTCTGACAGAAGACTGCGTGTATGGCGTAGGCGACGGTGACGTTATACTGACGCTACCATCTTGCAGCGTGACCGCTGGGGTGGACCCAGTGTGATGGTTTGGGCTGGAATAAGCAGTAGTCACAAGACAGACCTCATTTTCATCGATGGAAACCTCAGTGCGGCCCGTTACCGTGACGACATCCTTACCCGTGTCGCAGTTCCACTCGTCCATCGCTTTCACCTAACACTGCAACAGGATAACGCGAGACCACATGTCGCCAGAGTCTGTCAGGACTACCTGTGGCAGAATAATGTTCAGTGTCTTGATTGGCCTGCGTATTCCCCAGATTTAAACCCTATAGAACATCTATGGGATATTCTGGATCGCCGGGTGAGAAGGCGTGATCCAGAACCTGCCACAGTCCAACAGTTGCGTCAAGCACTCCAGGAGGAATGGGACCGCATCACACAGGCTGAAATTCGGTATTTGATTGACTCCATGCATCGCAGAATCCAGGCTGTGTGTGACGCCAGAGGAGGCCATACAAGATACTGACTTCAGTGATCCAGAATTGCGCCTTCAACTGATGCAATGAATTGGAAACCAGGAAAAATCTGTTCTTCATTCCTGACTCTAAAACTGTGTTTTTGATTTGAATCTTAATATTTGTTATGTATTGTTAAATTTATCGTAAGAAAATGTCATGTGTTGCAATAAACCCAAGTGTTGGGTTGGAAGTTTTGGTCAGTGTATAATTTTTACTTTTTCAGCCCTTTTTTGCCTGTGTCCCAAATTTTTGAGACCTGTTGCAGTCAGAAAATTTGAAATAAGCTTATTTTGTGGATAAAATGTAATATGTCTTAGTTTCAACATTTGAAATGATACCTATATTCTATTCTAAATAACATTGGCTCGTGATCTGATTTTATTCACAATTAACACTTTGTCCCAACTATTTCGGAATTGGGGTTGTAGTTCATCAAAGGGCTAAGGGGCTGCGCGTTTTCAGTTTAACCGTGCAGAAGCACATTTGAGCCCCCTGTCTGAAATTATTCTACAATCTGTTGAAAAAAAGTTTGCTAGAGTGCACGTGTTGATTTTGATATCCCATTTACAATGGGTTCTTTCAGTAAAATATGTTCCCCAGAAACCCAGGTCAGTGTGCAGTGAGAGCTGTCCTCCAGGCACTCGGAAGGCTGTGCAGATAGGAAGGCCTGCCTGCTGCTATGATTGTGTTGCCTGTGCTGCGGGTGAAATCAGCAATACAACAGGTATTACCAAGTCAACACAAACCATTCTACACAGAGCAGATCCGGCCCTACCCAATGTGCCGCCCTCCTCCATCGCCGATCTACTGTAGTTTTCAGCTCCATCCGTCGGGCTGTCTGTCCATCATGTTCCGTTTGTTGTGAAAGTGATATCTCAAGACCAGTTTGACCGAGTCCATTCAGCTTTGGTCTCAAGTTGTATTAGGGGCAGGGGACATAATATTCAGCTCCGTCCGTCCGTCATGTCCCGTTTGTTGTGAACGCGACATCTCAAGAAAGGTTTGATCGATTCCATTCATCTTTGGTGGCAAGGTGTATTAGGGGGGTGCTCACAGCCTACTCGATTTACGTGACCTTGGCATTATTCTCAAAGTCACTACAGCCATATTACCACTTACAAATACCTTGTCAACATGATATCTCAAGAATGGTTTGACCAATTCCATTCATCTTTGGTGTCAAGGTGTATTAGGGCAGGGGGACATAGTATTCAGCTCCATCAGTCCATTCGTCTGGCTGTCCGTCACGTCCAGTTTGTTGTGAACGTGAAATCTCAAGAATGCTTTGATCGATTTTATTTATTTTTGGCTTCAGTGTGTATTTGTGTGATACACCGACCCATATCGATTTCCGTCACCTTGCGGAGGACATGGCCACGTTTAGTTGCAACACTTGTTAATTAAGCTGTTAAAGCTTTCAACTACTAATGGCATTTCTTGCCTTGAACCCGGGAATTACCGCCTGCGGCTATATATATTTCTTTATTTCACCAAACAGGAAGTGAGCTAGGAGCCATTTCCTGCATTTTTCATCATTTTATGAACACTTTTTTGAGGACCTTACCCTGCTCAAAAACTGGCAAAACGTTGCTCACAAGTTAAAAGTATGATGCTCTTTGATATAATATCCCAATCTGGACTTGGTGTGACACACTAGTTCTGTTGCATCCCTAATGAACAACAGCATTTTTGAGTTTTTTTGGGGGTGCAGCATGCTCAAAAACTCATGAAACTTTGCACACAAGTTAAAGATGTGATGCTCTTTGATTTGTTATCCAAATTGGCCCTTGGCGTGAGACATTAGCTCAATTGCACTCCCTAAATGCATATTTGAGGGGCTCAGTATGTTCGAATACGCACAAAATTTTGGACATAATTAGCTGGTAAAAGGATGGTTGATTTTTTTTTTCGTTTTCTCCACGAAGGTAAGCTGAACTAAGTTAGCTGGTTCCGCTTAGCTTGGCATAGGCTATAGTATTGGCTATGAGAAGGCGTGGCACCTATTTATTGATTATCAGCTAATTTTTTAAGTCCAAAACTTGCATCAAAAATTTCTGATTGTTTTGATTTGATATTGCTGGCAAATGACTATGGTATAAGCGGGATAAACAACTCGTAGGTGTGCATGCGCAGAACGACAGGAATTAATTTTAAAAGGAATAAACCTTTACATGATCGAAGAATTAATTATTTGGATTTAAGATCCGAATAAACCAGCCACCTACTTCGGAATTAAGTTGAATTCTGAATAATATTTTTATTAGGAATTAGGTGTTTACATGCTCTTTTTAAAGCGATATTAATTTTTGTTGGGAATTAAATTACTTTGATTCGGAATTAAAGCTCTCGTGTAAACGTGGCCAATGAGAGCTCTTCTCAGGCCGTACTTCACTGAAAATGTTGAGGCAGCTGAGCCATGACTTTGTTTAGTCGAAAAGTCATTTTTACATTGGAGGATGAGTCAACATTGTGTGATCAGTATCAATATCCTTCTTTGTCATTTCATGAACTTCACTGTGTTTTGATTGATTTTCTTGGTTCATTATAATGAGGCATAATGTTCAGATCACTAATGTAGGCAATTTCAAGTGGACAACCTCACTT
The DNA here is from genome assembly GCA_029721435.1 of Gymnothorax reevesii. Lineage (NCBI taxonomy): Eukaryota > Metazoa > Chordata > Actinopteri > Anguilliformes > Muraenidae > Gymnothorax > Gymnothorax reevesii. Next base: position 140,705,003 of record CM056574.1, read on the forward strand.
ACGAGCAGGGGCGGTTCCGGGTGGTACAGGGGTGATTAATAATCAGTCTGGGGGGGGGTCATTTTCATCAGAATACATCATTGAAAATCTCTTCAGAAATACAAAAGTATAGGAAATGCATGATAGGATAGAACGCAATGAAATTATGCTAAATTAAACACATCATTTTCATTTTTAATTTTACTTTTTCTGTCGGCTAAGTGTGCCACTTGTTTCAAAACATTTCCAGTGCTTAACAAAACAAAACAATTCCAAGGTATCAGAATTTTGGAAATTTTATTACACTCAAATATCCATGGTGAATATTTTGAAACAAATTAAACAGGTGTATCTATAAATGCAGTCATGTCAATTTCCCAGTCCATTGTCGTCAGATTCCCAATGCCAGCCCAAGCAATTTGGAAGGGAAGGAAATAAATGTTTTTGTAACGTCATACACCGTACTACATCTTAAAATCTCAATGTCGTTCATCTTATCACTGCATTCTCAACATTCTCAGACTCCTAAAACTTCAGTTTATTCAACCACATTATCTTGGGAGAAATTGATTGTGATTTTAGTCTTTAATCAAAAATGAAAGAAAACATCAAGATTTTTTAAAAGTTTAACTTTAGGGAAGTCCGTAGACACCAAGGATGTAAATATGGGATTATGGCTTACTGGGAAAGTTTCTTTATATTGCCCAAAAGTTGCAGTCGCTTTTGGTGAAGTACTGTACTTGCAACAGCTGAGTTTACCGAAGTATAATAGCGACCAGCATTAATTTGCGACTAACTTTCGACTTTGAAGTGACACCTTTTCAGTATTTCAAAATATAGAACTGAGTTTATACATACCACCTTGAGACGCGGTGATTATGGACCCCTCTTAAATTCTATGCATACTCAGGATTCAAATGCCAAAAAGTAGAGTTTCTGTTGTGTCCCGCAGTGTAATGGGGATGTTAGATTGCCCACTGATCTTATTGTTCATCGTTTTCTAAAAGATTTTTTATTTAATATAAGACAAATGTAATTTCTGTAAACGCCCACTAAGTAATTCCCAATATATGCTACTACAGACCTAATGCCATCACTCTGCTAACTTGCACAGCTGTCAAGCCATTACTTTCACATTTGAACAAGCAATCGTATGTAGGCTATTGATCACTTCCACGTCATCATGGCGTGACCATGGCAGAAGTTCTAACATTAGAAGCTGGGGATTACATCAATAAGCACACATAATCACACTATATGACAGAGGCTAACGAGAAGCCATTCCAGCATGTCACAAGCTTCCTAGCTTGCCATGTGATTTTCACAAACTTCAGCTAGTTGAAATATTATCGAAAATTGGGGGAGGAGTCGGGGGACGATAACTCCTCTATCGCTTCTGACTCCCTTGCCTTTTCCTTTCTCCCAAAGAACCGACTGGGGATCAGGAGGTCCGGGGCTGTTGGTCAATCATTCAGGGCTTCACCCGGGGCTAAGGACGCCCCTGGTGAGGGGTAAAAACAGTGAATGTGAGGGTGAAGTTTGAATTATGGCCTAAAGGGCACCTCATTTGCTTCAGAGTGCTCCCAAACACAGGGTGTTGTTTGAGTAATGGTGTTTGCTCTCTGCTCAGGAAATAACCATTGACATAGTCAACCACTATCCAATGGTGGTGAATGCACACCTGCACCTGCCAGGATCTCGGCACCACCCCCAACTTGCACAAGGGTGCAAGGGCCCATTCAGTGCTGCTTGCAGCTTTAATTTGATGTTGTTACTTGATTCATGACTTTTCATTTTAATAAATTTCAAACTTACCCTATTTTACCCTAGTTTTGTTGGTGAGAGACAGGTGGAGCTTGAACATTCCTCCCTCTACAAAGTGAGGAATAACAGAAAAGGTTGGAGAACCACTGAGTTAACATGTCTTTAATCAACAAAAATGATTGAAAACAGATCAGAGCATATCATTGGTGAAAAACCATGATTTACACCCTCTCGGTTTTCTGTTCAGCAGTCACTAATGCATTTCAGCACATCTTTCGTCTACTGCACGAACAGGGCTCTCCACAAAAACAACTGGCTGCTTTGCAAGGCTATTCAGCTTGTTATCTTCCAGCTTTTGTTGATCAAGTGCTAGTACACTGGCAAGAGATTGGGGCACTATTCTGTGCAAATAGGAAGCAAATAATCTGGATTTCATGTCGCTCAAAGACGCAGCTTACAAATCTAAAGTAAAAAGGTGGTTGAAATCTGACTTACAAAGGCAGTAAAAACATTGTGGCTTAAACAAAACACGGATATTTAATGCTAAAGAGGTGCCTTGGTCTGCAAAAGTGCACATTTCTGCAGTATTCCAATGGAAATCTTTAGTGATGTCTCTTGAAAAACTATGTTTAATACCAGCCGGTGGTTTTCACTTGTGCTCTTAGTCTTATTTGCTCAACAGAATCTTAGTAGTATCTGTCAAATCCAAGCATGCGCAGTAATTGTGACACTGCTTATTTAATGTCAAAAATCAGAAAGAAATACTGGGAAACATTTTTTACTAATGCCATGCAGTTACAATCATTCATCTTCTATACCCGCTTATTCCTCACAAGGGTCACGGGGCAAGCTGGAGCCTATTCCAGCTGGCTACTGGCAAAGGCAGGAACCCACCCTGGACAGGTTGCCAATCCATTGCAGGGCGCACACACCATTCATTCACCTATGGCACCTATGGGCAATTTAGTATCTCCAATTAACTAATATGCATGTTTTTGGACTGTGGGAGTACATCGAAGAAAACCCACACGAACACGGGGAGAACATGCAAACTCCACACAGAAAGGCCCCAGGCCAAATTTGAACCCACGCCCTTCTTGCTCTGAGGGAGCAACGCTAACCACTGTGCCACTGTGCCTCCAATATTGGTTTCTATTAATTTGTCACCCTGTATACTAAAACTTCAATACACAGGATGAGAAAATTGTTAATTCGGCTTACAATTCTTTTACAATAGCATAATAAAAGTAAACAACACTTTTAGGACGGTCTTTCAGACATTTTGAGGCAGAATCATATTTAGGTTTGTTAGTCAATAAATCAAATTAAAGGGGGATTTACATTTGAACGTACGGGCGTCTACGTGCAACTTACGTGCGAAATTTGGGAAAAATGACTGCGTGCTCGACGTGGCGAGTTGGTGACGCGTGCGTGTTTTGCTGGCCGCAGGGCACGTAGAACCGCCCGTAGCAAAGAATTGGTCTGCAAATTAATTCCACGGTGCACGCAGCGATCAGTCGAAAATATTCCACGCCAAGTACATGGCAAGTACGTCACAAGTGCGTGTGCTGTAGATATATATAGGGTTTTATGGGGAAAATTCCATTGAAATTAATTCAAAATGAATCATATATCAAAAATTTTAAAATATTTTTAATATTGTAAGCATATGAATATACACCCACGCAAGTGCCACGCACGTGGTAAGCACTTCTGTCGTTAGGGTAGCGCAAAACTGACTTACTTTCCACGCACGACACTGGCGGAGCAAGCAGGTCAGACGTACGTGTCAAACTGCGCACGCACGTGGCAAGTACTTGCACTTGCGGGTTATTTAAACCCTTTCATTTGCCAGTTCTTGAACAGTTGTGAAAATGCCACCCAGGAGATCCAAGAAATCACCAGCTTCCAGTCAGCTTTCTGCTTCCACTGCCTCCACTTCCAAGGATACCAGCACGGATGAAGATGACAAATGTCTTGTTACATCAGCATTTTTAAATAGCACCCCAACCCGCACTGGCCACGTAGAACACGTACTGTACTCCACACTCACTTGCGCCTTGTCGTCGACGTGCATGCCACTCAAGTGGCAATCACGTTAAACGTGCGTGAACCCCTCCCGTACGTCGGCATTACTTGCCACTTGAATCACGCGTGCATGTTAAGTACTCTCCACTTGCGAGCATCACGTCCCACGTGCGTGTGAAAAGGTCCCTGATCGTCACGGATTTCGCAGATCACGCCAGCTTCATGTAAGTGGCACGTATTGAACAAGTACTTACCCTGTACGACCAGAAAAATTGGCTGCGTGCGCCACGATTGGTCTGCGGGTCAGTTTTGGCCGTAGAATTCGGGTCGCCCGTAGAACACGCAGTTCACGTAGACACGCACGATCAATTGTAAATTGTAAATTAGGAGCCTGTTTTTTTAACTGGAGGGTGAATTACAACCACTTGGAGAACCATCGGGAAAAGTATGAGGAGCCCGTTACTGATTTTGAACTAAAAAATACAGTAAATAGTTACAGTATATTTAGTGGATAGTATAAAATAATTCAGAGATTGAAATGACCCTAAGCTGGCAGGACAATTTCAGGGATCAGCAGCAATCAGCGACAGCCTCTACAAGTTACGTAAGGGATAATTAACAAGAAGGTGTGCATTCCACGGTTTTAATGCACGACGCGGAGGCGAATAACCACCCGACGTGAAGCGGAGGGTGGTTGCCTCCGCGAAGTGCCTTAAAACCGTGGAATGCTCACTTTCGAGTTGATCATCCCTCTTATAACACGGTCATTTGCCAGCAATATCAAATCACAGCATTCAGAAATTTTTGGTGAAAGTTTTGCACACAAAAAAAAAACGAGCTGGTAACCATTAAACAGGCGCCGCGCCTTCTCATACCCAATACTATAGGCCAAGCTAAATTGAACCAGCTATCTTAGTTCATCTTACATTTATGGATTTTTTGCATACGCTTACATCCATTTACCACTTGATGATTTGATAACGGATTCCAGCTGAAATGGAGATTATGCATAACGCAACATTATGTGCGATTATTGCAGACTGTAGCTAACTTGCTACTCACTATTACAATGAACTTATGACGGTTTCTGCAGTCAGCGAGCTGAAATCAGTCGGTTGGCATAGCACGTAGCTGGCGAACTGTCAGCAGTTGCTGATACATCAAGTAGACACGTTAGCTTCCTTTGTAACCGTACACAACTACAATCGTTTAATGAATAAAGCCTGATAACTTCGCTGCTATAATATTTCAGGTTGAGTACCTATAGTTAACGGCCCCGCAGAATGCAACTTATATGACGCCGCCACATTTACTGGAGATAAATGAGCAAGTAGGTTTCTGTTGTACCCAGCCGAATACCAGGTCTAACGTTGCAAGGGTTACAAGTTGGCTAGTCGATGAATTTCGAATGGCAAAACTACTGTAGCTGAACTACCTGTGCAGTTCCACGGTTTTAATGCATACCTGCCAGCCAATCAGAAAAAAGTATTCACCCAGACAATGATGAATACACAGCAGATCCATTTTGGAAATCTGTGTTCATACAGCTTATGGCAAAAAAAAAACACTAAGAGAATGATGCAATGGACCTTTCTTACTTTTAGTTTTATCATCATGGTTTTGTAGGACTGCCACTTTTCTAACAATGGTATTCATTTTTTCCTTACAGATTCCAATGACTGTATTCTCTGTCCAAGTGAATACTGGCCAAATACAAAAAGAGATCAATGTCTTTTAAAGATTGTTGAATTTCTTTCTTTTGAAGAAATTATGGGAGTAATACTTGCTATCTTTTCATTACTTGGAGCATGTGTGACAATACTTGTAGCTGTGCTGTTCTTTCTTAAGAAAGACACACCCATTGTGAAAGCCAACAACTCAGAGCTGAGTTTCCTGCTGCTCTTCTCATTGAAACTGTGTTTCCTTTGCTCTCTGACCTTCATTGGTCGACCCTCTGACTGGTCCTGTATGCTGCGCCACACTGCATTTGGGATCACCTTTGTCCTGTGCATCTCTTGTGTACTGGGGAAAACAATAGTGGTGTTAATGGCTTTCAGAGCAACACTTCCAGGCAACAATGTCATGAAATGGTTTGGGCCTCTGCAACAGAGGCTGAGTGTTCTTTCTTTCACTCTCGTACAGGTCCTTATTTGTGTGCTTTGGTTAACAATTTCCCCTCCGTTCCCATATAAGAACACAAAGCACTACAAAGAAAAAATCATTCTGGAATGTGATGTAGGATCTGCTGTGGGATTCTGGGCTGTACTGGGTTATATTGGACTTCTCTCTATATTGTGCTTTATTTTAGCTTTTCTGGCTCGCAAGCTGCCTGACAACTTCAATGAAGCTAAATTCATCACATTCAGCATGCTGATATTCTGTGCAGTGTGGATCACCTTTTTACCTGCTTATGTCAGCTCACCTGGAAAGTTCACTGTAGCTGTGGAAATATTTGCCATTTTAGCTTCCAGTTTTGGTTTGCTTTTCTGTATTTTTGCACCCAAGTGTTACATTATTCTGTTGAAACCTGAATTGAACTCAAGAAAACATGTGATGGGCAAGATGCCCACCAAATCTCTTTAATTATTTGAAATAAACTGTATCAAACTGGCCCACTTGACTTGCGTATTTCTTAAACTATATCTAGTGTTTTGGTATGATACGTTTTGGTTTGAAGTATGGATATGAAGTCTCATCATCATTGTTAAAAATAGCCTTTACCACTACTTCTCAGATAAGTCTATCACATCTATCAAGTCAGATCATATTTGTCTTAGCCTCCAGAATCACCAATCAGCTAACTTAAGAGCTAACAGTGGAACTCAAACATACCTTTTATCCCAAAACATAGACTTTTTCGCAGTCTGTCGTCTGGAATATTTTAAATCTTTTTTTGGCCTGATAAATTTATGTGCAAATTAGCCATAATACTACTAGACCATATCTCCTGCTGTTCTTTTTTCAGATTTTTGATTGAATCGTTTTTGTCTGTTTTATGGGAAATTTGAAAAATTCATATCTCAAAAACTGCGTGATCATTTTTTTTCCTTAAATCAGGCAATCAACTTACCTTGGTACTGTCAATGTGCAGCACGAGCACCATTTTGATTTTTGTGGGGGATTTGATGAATTGATGGATGTGGGTCTAGTGGAGGCGCTGTACTTCATGAATATGCAAGATGGCCAGTGGAGGCCAAATGGTTGCAGGTAGAGATTGAAGTTTGTATTATCGACAAATGGGAAGTAATATATGACCTATATTTTGGCTATGTAAAAGTTGACCTCCGATGACTTTGAAAGGTCAAACTTGAAGTCAAGGAAAATATTAAAGGAAACCTCCACTCTTAAAGTAAATATCGCTTAAAATGCTCTTCACACACTGAAAAGAAGATATTTTTTTCGGCACCCAAAAAAGGCCCTTGCGCTGGTTTGAACTTCCTGCGGGCTGCCATATTCATCGGCGCGCAAAGCTGTCTGGGGTTGTGACGTAACTTAGTTGCTCAGCTCTCCGGATATCAGCCATATCACAGCAAAATGCCTCACTGCGTTGCCTTCAAGTGCAATAACCAGGCCAAAAACAAACCAAACAAAGCCAAAATTTGCTCCCCGCTTGTTTTCCCAAGAGATGGAGAACTACGCCAGGCGTGGATTCATGCTATCGGGAGGACATCTCTACTGGTTGTTTCGCAGGATAAATATAGCATGATTCCTAATCGCAACATTGTCATGCGGCATATCCACTTTAGATGAAGAAACTCGGCTAAAAGCTCATGTTGACAATTTTACCTCAACCGAACACAATTCAAGCACCAAGCAAGTAAATAAACATGTAGCAAAACATAGCCTAAATTAATATCAGCACTGAGAATTTCTCCTGAATTTGTGCAATGCATACAAATGATACCTGAAATGAAAGAGGAATATCCACAGAATTCAACAATATATGCCCTGTAATTTTAAACGAGCACCACACTCAAAGAACAGCAGGCATACACTTTACAGTCTACGGAGATAAGCAAAAAAAATTCTTACCTTCGATATCTTGTAATAAAAAAACTGTTTGAGGGTAAATCTGCGCTTGCCATTCTTAGCTCAGTGTGTCCGTGTTATAACAAAACTAGATCTTCCAGTCTCCAAGCATGTTTTTTTCCCCACCACATTCAGCTTGCTTGTAATGTATTTTCCTCTCTGTGACTGGCTTGCGATGCTGTCAGTAAGACTTTGCGGGTGGCCATTTGATTCACTGGGCTCAGAGGTTTCCAAAGAGCCCTAAACCACTTTAATTTGAATGTATGTGAAATAATGCTAAAGAACGCATTTGTTTTGTTTGCCAAATAGGGGGCAAGTTAGCAGGCTAGCGAGCTAATCCAAGTTTGTGTGATTGCCGTTTCTTCCCCTCAATGGTCTGTCATCATTTAGTGACATGCTATTTTGAACCATTTGGCTATACACAGCGTATGGTCTGAACAGCTTTAATTATTTAATTTTTCCAGGGCTAACATTTGTTGTAACTGCGTTTTCTCTACCTCTCTGTATGTCTTTATGCTTGTGCAAATGCATCCCGCTAATCAAATGCAGCCTCTACTACTGACTCTGACTTGACTATCTACAGCAGCAACATAAACCTTATTTTGCATGAAAAACATTGATGTATTTTCAAGCTTTTGTTGCGATTGATATTTTTGTGAGGACAAGTCAAAGGCACAAAATGAACAATCAAATAATGCCTTGATTTAAGCTAACAGTTCTGTGACTGCATATAGCAATAAGGCTTATTTGAACACTGTAAAGCTAGTACACACAGTGCAGCTGAGTCTCAGAATAACGTCAGGTGTTCACATGTGCGATCACACTTTTCGTATTTCTCACCCAAATCTCTCAAGTTGATGTTTTTTTTAGTTACTCTTTAACTTTCCCAAAACATATAAACCGCTAAAAATTTACTGGAAGCCAAGGACATCTGCTTACTTGAATAAAATAAATTGGCTCAAAATGTTGCAAACAGACATAGAAATAATAATGCAAGTGAGAGAATAAATAAAAATACAATTGACCCATTAAAGGGCAATTTGTTAATAATGAAACCTTTTACTGTATAGTTTCAAAGCGCAACCTTTGTAGAAATAAGTCACACACAAACCATATGCCTTTTCCTTCAGCAGCTTGAGATATTTGTAAATGTATCACCCCCATGTCTTCGCTTTGCATTTGCTGTAATGACAACAACTACCATAATGCATTGCACTAACTCACCACTTCAGACACCATAAACCACTGGGCCCTTTAAACGAGAACGTTTGAGAAACTCTGCCCAAGAAGACTTACAGGGACTTGGGGTGACCAAGGCATAGCCTAGGCTAAGCGCAGGCAGAGGTATGTGGTCCAACAACAGAGCTTCTGCTGTTGCCGCGGGCTGTTGAGCCAGAGAATTGCTTGTCACCTTCTGCAGTAAGGACAGGACCTACATCTTTGCATGCTGTCTCTTGTAGACGTTCCGGATCCTCCTAAGCCTGAGCACTGCTCACTGCCTCCCAACCTTGCCACCATTCTGGATTATGTTAATCTTTATATCTGCTGTTCTAAGGATGTTGTTCACTTGATTTGGATGTAAACGGCCCCAAATTAATACTGAAACCCTGCACTTAGAGCTCATATTCATTATTTAATTTCATCTCCAACAAGATGTGGTAGACAGCTAAAATGACACATTTTGGCCGTGTCCAAATATTTATAGACATGACTGTACATATCCGGTGTCACGCACGCTCAGAACAGTAGTGCTTGACCAGAAACTGTTGGTAAGCCTATTTAGCATGGATCATTGGTGCTGGAGCTGAATAAATCAATTTCCTGTCAGGTACCCTTTAGAAAATGTGAAAAATTTCACTTCAAACAGTTTCAGTAATAAATCCATATAATCATGGTAAGACTTTAGGGTCACACTTTAGATGGTGCTGCTCATGTAGGCTTTATACAGCATGTATAATGCCTTCAAAAATGAGAAATAATGTCCTCATAAATCATACACAAGCAGATGTCATGCTTTGTAAAGCGTGAAATAACACGTCCTTATTCAGCATGTGATGCCAGATGTCATATAGTTGACAGTGTCACTTAGCTAGTGGCTAAATACTATAAAGGGTGACATTGTCAGCTAGGTGACATTGTCATTGTCACATCTGGCATCACATTCTGAATAAGGATGTCTTATTTCACCCTTTACAAAGAGCCTTTATGAGGAACACTTCATCTAAAGTGTGAGCAACTTTAGCACTAACTTGTACCAGCAATGACAATGTAATTTGTTCAGTCAGCTTCAACAGAAAATTACAGTTGCTAAAGCATAACAGGACAGAGACCAGTCCACAACCCATCAACTGAGATCTGGATCATTAGACAAGATATAAATTCAACAAAAACCAAAAACTGAGGGAAGCTATAAGGCCTCCTCGCAATAGTGCTGCCTCTGCCACCAGTGTATGTTGTTCCACCTTATTGTGCTCATTCTGGGAACCAGTCACGCCCCTGGGAATCACAGACCAATGGGGACTAAAAAATGCCGTATTTAAACCTGATACACTGCTGGCCTGGATCTGAAATGTGTGGTGGGATGGCACTGGAGACCATTCTTTTGGCAGGGACAGTCCTCTGGGCTGCAGCACAGACCCCATCATGCCGCATACTGGGGACAGCAGCGAAGCCTAGTTTTTATCTGCAGGGGGACATCAACATTGGTGGAGTCTTCTCTCTGCACAGTAATCCGACAGAAATGCATATCCAATTCACGACTACACCGGAGCCCCAAAAGTGTCCAAGGTAAAGTTACACCGCAATTAACTTTTAACACCTAAGTTTTGAGTTACGATTGTTGAAATGTTCTGCTGGCAAGTAAATATTTGTTTAGACTTTTCAGCATTGAGGTTTATTGTTTACATCATTGTAAGCATTGAATTAATCAGTTCAACAACCAGTGAACTGAAGGACAATAGTAAAGGCTTGCAACTTTTGGCAAGGATATTTGACAATTTATGCAAACATATATATATATATCTATATATACATAAATATAACTTTTTAATGTGAGTCCTTATTTATTTTTGGTAAATTCGTGATGAACAACTGGTGACGCTCTATCTCTAGAATTAATTTCAGAGAATTACGAGTGGCCCAGACTATGATCTTTGCCATTGAAGAAATAAACAACAGAAGTGACCTCCTCCCTGGTGTATCTCTTGGACATAAGATATATGACACATGTGCTTCAACAACATTTTCAATACGGTCAGCCATGGCTCTAATGAATGGTAATGAGAACACACTGACTGACACATCCTGCTCTGCACCAGAGGCAGTTACGGCCATCATTGGAGAATCACGGTCAACCAACTCGATTGCAATTGCTGCAGTCATTGGATTATTTAAAATACCACTGGTGAGAATAATTTTTATTAATAACAGCCAAAAAGGGTCATTTGAAAAATTCACTTTCATTAAGCATTATTTATTATTGCTGGAATGACATAAAGCAAAAATACATTTCATTAATAAAAAAGACAAAAACTGAAATTTGTTATATTTTCTAATTAGGTCTTGTTTTCAATAATCTAACATGAACTTTTCTAATTCCTTCAACTAGTAAAATGCTATGCATGCACAATAATTAGTCTTTAAAAGTAGTTTATCCCTAAGTTATTACACAAAGCAACAATCTTTTCTTGTTATTTCCGCATGTCACGTGTATCCCTCTGTTTTAGCTTTTATTTAGTAGTGCTTAGTGTTACAGCCCTGTCGGTCTGTTTGTTAGAGGTCAGATGGGTGCGCATGCAAAGACCTTGCTTTGGTGATTAGTATCCGTCTTTATCCAATTAACTCTCTCATTTTCAGGTGGATTTATGAAGAGACTATTGAAGCTCATTAGCCTCACCTGTTTAAAACATTACTTAATGAGCTGCTTTCACCCTATCAGGGAAGAGGAGTGGATTTATTTGTGACCGTGGCGCTGGTGGCGTGCTGCTTTTATGGGCTGCCGTCGGATAATTCAATGTGCTTAGCTAATAAATTACCTTTTTTACCTCTGCTTCCCTGTGTGATCTCCCTTCTTGTTATGGCCTTTGATTTGGGTCTTAACATTAGTTTCATACCTGTTTAGTGAAAGGAACCTTGGTTCCTGTTTCGTGTTTCTTTTTGCTTTGTTTTTAAACTTTCCTAATCCTCCCTTGCACTTCTGTTCCGTCCCTGATTGTCTGTTCTCTGTGCACCGGTACTGTGCAGGGGACAGATCCCTGACCGTATGAAACTATTTTATTCCCTGAAAATACAGTACTGCACATTTTATGAGTTCAAAATGTCAATGTCATTTTTATATTAATGTATGCTACTCTCCACAGATTTGAAGTTCATAAGCATTTTCCATTTTAATGTCTTCCTTTCAGATCAGTCACTTTTCAACATGTGCTTGCCTAAGCAACAGAAAAGAATTCCCCGCATTCTTCAGAACCATTCCAAGTGACCATTACCAGAGCACAGCACTGGCTCAGATGGTGAAGCACTTCGGTTGGACCTGGATAGGGGCTGTGAGGAGTGACAGTGACTATGGCAATAATGGGATGGCCACATTCATAAAAGTCGCTCAAAAAGAAGGGATCTGCATTGAGTATTCTGAGAAGTTTCAAAGAACTGAACCAGAGAAACTACTGAAGGTTGTAGATGTCATCAAAAGAGGAACAGCAAAAGTACTTGTTGCATTCCTTGATCAGCTTGATATGAATAGCTTATTAGAGCAACTAACTATTCAGAACATTACTGGTCTCCAAATGGTTGGTAGTGAGGGCTGGATAACAGCAAGCAATTTAGGTACACCAATGCATTTCCGAATTCTGGGAGGGTCTATTGGCTTTGCTATCAGCAAAGCTAAAATAAATGGATTTAAAAAGTTTCTCTTGAAGCTCCATCCATCCAATTTCCCAAATAATACTGTTGTTAAAGACTTTTGGGAAGCTGCTTTTCAGTGTTCTCTACATAACAGGGCAGAAATGCCTCACAGTAACCCTTGCACAGGATCTGAGAGTTTGGATGAACTAGAAAATCAGTACACTGATGTGTCAGAATTGAGATTCTCCAACAATGTTTACAAAGCAGTATATGCTATTGCTCATGGTCTACATGACTTTCTGGCATGCACATCCCATCAAAGCTGTACTAAAAATGTGAAAATAGAGCCCTGGCAGGTAACCCAATTCTCTTTTTACCAAATATAAATTTTACTTCAAGCCAGTAGAATTGCTTGTATTTTCAATAAATGTTCTCATTCAACAGATGCTCGAGGCTCTGCAAAATGTTAATTTCACTTTGGGAAACGGGGAGCAGGTGTTTTTTGACAGTACTGGAGACCCAATAGCAAAATATGAGGTGGTCAACTGGCAGCTTGATTCTTACGGTGCAGTGGAGTTCAAAGTGGTTGGCCACTACGATGCGTCTTCACCCGCAGGCCAACAATTTGTAATGAGTCCTGTTAGTATGGTTTGGGCAGGTGGGCAAAGAGAGGTAAGACTTCATGCAGCACACCGGAAGATAACCTGATAACAATACATCTTCAGCATGTGATTCTCTCTGACATCATCTTTTCATCATACAAGTGCTTTGCATTGAAATGTGTTGAACAGAAACCCAAGTCAGTGTGCAGTGCAAGCTGTATCCCCGGTACTCGGAAGGCTGTGCAGAGTGGAAGGCCTGTATGCTGCTATGACTGTGTGCCCTGCGCTGAAGGAGAATTCAGTAATGCTACAGGTGACCAAATATAAGACAAGCATCAGGAAAATCAACATTGATTGTACTCTTTATGGGATACTGCAATTAAGTTAATTGTACACTTCATATGGACAAATTTTTTGAAACCATAGCTACTTGTGTTTTCTCAATGTGATATTAACTTTTTTCCCCCAGATGCTAATGACTGTGTTCCATGTCCTTATGAATACTGGACTAATGCAAAGAGAGATCAGTGCGTCTTAAAGCCTGTTGAATTCCTGTCCTTCGAAGAAGTGATGGGAATTGTGCTTGTGTTTTTTACATTATTTGGAATATGTGTAACTACATTTGTGGCTGCACTGTTCTTCATTCAGAAGAATACACCCATTGTGAAAGCCAACAACTCAGAGCTAAGCTTCCTGTTGCTCTTTTCATTGAAACTGTGTTTCCTTTGCTCTCTCACCTTCATCGGACGGCCCTCTGAGTGGTCCTGTATGCTGCGCCACATTGCATTTGGGATCACCTTTGTCCTCTGCATCTCTTGTGTTCTGGGGAAAACAATAGTAGTGTTAATGGCCTTCAGGGCAACACTCCCAGGCAGTAATGTCATGAAGTGGTTTGGGCCTCCCCAACAGAGACTGAGTGTTCTTGCTTTCACTCTCATTCAGGTTCTTATATGTGTTCTTTGGTTAATAATTTCCCCTCCCTTTCCCCACAAGAACATTCAGCACTACAAGGAAAAGATTATCTTAGAATGTGATGTAGGATCAGCAGTGGCATTCTGGGCTGTACTGGGTTATATTGGAATTCTTTCTCTGTTGTGCTTTGTTTTAGCTTTTTTGGCTCGAAAGCTGCCTGACAATTTCAATGAAGCTAAATTCATCACATTCAGCATGTTGATATTCTGTGCAGTGTGGATCACCTTTTTACCTGCGTATGTCAGCTCACCTGGAAAATTCACTGTCGCTGTTGAGATCTTTGCAATTTTAGCTTCCAGTTTTGGCTTGCTTTTTTGTATTTTTGCACCCAAGTGCTACATCATTCTGTTAAAACCTGAACTGAACTCAAGAAAACATGTGATGGGCAAGGTTCCCACCAAATCTCTCTAAATAAATACATTTCATAAATAGATGTTTCATCCCCCACCAAAGAGTAAAAACTCACCTTGTCGTGAAATAGCTTATTTTCCAAAAAAAAAAAAGGAAAAAAACCCAATCTTTAATTAAAATCAATTTATTCTGAGAATTTTAAAAAATCATCAAGAAGTGATTGTGTATGACACATAATCCACAAGTATTGGCAACCATGCACCTTATATGTTTGTAGCAGTTCTAGTTGATTTGAACATGCTCATTTTTTGCCAAAATCGTAGTTAGGAGCATTTTCTGTATAGTAACATTTCCTTTATTTGTGTGTTCCTTTACCTTTCTCATGTTGATGTACAAATAAGGAAATTTCGCCTCTGCGTGACCACATATTTATACACCAGTGAAACAGGAAGTTATGGAATACTGCTCGAAAGTTCCTAAACACTCCAATTTTTCAACATAAAAAATTTAATTTTTAATGGAACAAATGGTTTAGTTACATTTTGTTCCTTGGGGTGCCAATAGTTATTGCACATGCAGTTTTGTTAATTTAAAAATAAGGAATATTTACTGAACTAAATCATAAAATGACCATGATATGCCATCAGAGATGTAGGAAACATACCAAGTTGCAATACTGGTTTCTCCCACAACAAAGCGACAGTTCTCCTTTTAAATGATCATTCCAGCCTGGAACATTGTTTATGATTTGCTCTGTTTAATCCTCCCCACTGCCCATTTTAACACCCCAGGTTGCCTGATATGACAGAGACCAACACAGTGTTCTAGAGTCACTGAATCAAGAAAGTGAACTAGATCAACAGAGTTAACATTAAATTCTGCCCAGCCTAGAATTCTGCCCAGCCTATATAAAATTGATGCATTGTTACTGTTATTATTATTATTATTATAATTATTATTATTATTATAGAAAGGCTCCGTATGCTTCTTATAGTCCAGTAGCCGAATAGAAAAGGTTTGACTGTGGGGAAGTAGTAGAACTGGAGCTCCTGAATAACGTCTGGTAGTTAGTACAGTCGAATTTTGCTTTTGGTTTCGAGATAAGGGTGTTTTTGTTCGAGCCAAAATTACATAAGGCACCCAATTAAAGTTTCTAGAAAATAATTTATAGTACTTTCTTTGTGTTTTTATTCTCTAATAATTATTTTTTCAGGACTGGAGGTTGTAGGTTATTATTGGTTATATTGATTTGGGTTTTGAGAACTGATTTTAGTTGAAAATACTGAAGATACTGGTCAGTCCCAATGCCATAGTGTGAATGACATTTTCAAATGAGATAAGCAAATCATTATGGAAGATGTGGTGTAGGTGTGTGATTCCTTTTTTTCCAGGTGAAGAAATCTAGGGGTGAATTTTTCTGTGTGAAGTTTGGGTTATTCCAAATAGGGGTGTATTTGCAGGTGTTATGATTCCGCCCTTTTGTGTTTTGTCCCGAGCTTATTTGTGCTTGAGCCTTACTTTCGTTATATTTTTCAGCTTTCACTTCGGCCGTCTGACAATCCACTCCCACTCTGCCTTCAGTGATGTGGTGTGACTGCCTTCAGCATGCCTGCATCTCGTTGTCCAATCGCGTTTCCTCTTTCGGTTTCGGCTCTGGTATTTCATTCATTGCTTCCACCTGTGTTTAATTCCGGGTCTCGTGAAACTCAGAATGAATGCATTCTCTGATAGAATATTACTAACCCATACTAACCAGCACTTATTTTAGGGTGATTGGAAACATTTTGTCACGTAGTATTAACCTTATTAACTCATCAGCGAGTGCTTGCGTTTCCTAGCCTTCGTGAATTCTACCTAAGCTGTCCCTGATTAATTACTTCATTTAAAACTATGCTTTCCTTTGCTTCTCTTGTGGTGCTTTGTCACGGTTAGATTACTTTAATCTAAACCGTCTAGCTTGATTGATGGTTTCAGCGTCTTGTCTTGAGTCATTATTGTTAACCCGGTTCTCATGTAATTGTTTATTAATCTCACGAGTGTCTGTTTCCTTCTGAGATTGCATTTCGAGTCCCCGCCTCCTCTCGTGACTATCTGTGGCAGAGCTGGGAGAGCGGATGTCAGACGGATCCTCCGTATTGTCTCTGTGCTACATGGTGAAGTCTCAGCTCCAAGTGCATTCCGAGTTTCTCCCATGTATGATACCCGAGTCTTTCTGTTTGCTGCGCCCTAGTCTTGTCTGCCCCGTGTTAAAGTCTCCCAGTGTTATTCGTCAGTTAGGTTGTTTTTGTTTCCTTAGTTTATCCACTCTTGGAGTGAGTATTTCTGTTTCCTCTTGCCTTTGGCAGTGTACCTCAGTTCTCCCATTTGTTAAGTGCTTGTGCACTGTGTTTTTTTTTTCTGGCGAGTCCGCCAACCTTTTCTCTGTGTTTTTTTTGTTTAATATACACTTCTGCATCCTGCATCTGGTGTTCCCCGGACCTCTCCTTACAGCAGGAGGTTAATGTGGATTTGAAAAGCTTGTTGATTTTCCACCAAGCTGTCAGAGTCGTCGAGGTTACTATATAGTTGAATGTGCTTATTAGTCTTGATCTGTTTTCAGTGAATTTTCCTGGTAAAAGACAATTTAACCCTCTCCTCTCAGGTGTAGCTAATTGTCTTTGTTAAGACGAGAAATCAAACGGATCAGTTGAATGCAAAAAAGAGCGCATTTCAATCTTTTTCAATTTAGCAATCATTATGCACAGGTTTGACGACTTGTTAAGGATGTGACAAAATTTAACACGGAAAATCCACAGTGGTTTTTTCGTGAAGAGCTGGCTATTTAGGCATGTGAATTAAACATTTTTATAGAACTTATTATTCACTCTCCTAAACATTTCACTATTAGGGAAACTAATATATTGACCAAGAACAACGATTGAAATCAGGTCTCTAATCTCATTCGTTTCAAGGGATGTTTTCCGCCCCCTCGGTTTTCCGTCCACCACTCACCACTGGTTTGTGGCATATGACCAATCGTCTACCGGCAGCAGAGCAGCATATTTTACAAGTGAAGAGCAAATGATCATATTACAAAAATATGAGGAATACAGGATCATACCAGAGATGCCAAGTCTGACGCATTCGGGTTGAGTCTCTCGCCTCTTAGTCGCATTCACGTTTCTGTGCCGTAGTCAGCAATTATTCAACCAATGCGAACTGACGAAATTCACTCGCGGAATTCAAGTCATTGCGCACTAAGTTAATCAGTTTCCTATGCATTACGGGGGATTTCCCCACAAGTGACACGGAAATTGATTATGATTCGGGAATTCCCACGCTTGTCTTTACTGAAGGATTGAAAGCAATGGAATTGCATAAAGACGTTTCAAATGGTCTTATTTCATTTAAACAATTTAAATGATCATGAAACACATGCATTGTTTCCAATCCCTGAGTAAAGAGAAGCATGAGAAGTCCGGAGTCATAATCGCTTTCCATCGTGAGGTCCACCTTCACGCAAGTGAAACTGAAACTTCAATGCAATGCACAAGGATTTTAATTCTGAGAATCTCAATCATAAGCAATCATTGAATAATAGTGAACTACAGTGAATAAGCCTAAAAAATGCGTAAAACCTACGCCAAATGCGTGAGACTTGGCATCTCTGTCAAACAGATCAAAGACAATGCTCGAGACAATATGACACCCACCACCAGTTGGACGGGAGTGTGAATTACATTCTGTCAAAATGACGGACGGCCTTCAAAATATTCAGTCATTAAAAAAAAAAATTATGTCAATGAAGGAAAATACTTGGTTAACGCGACCTCTGGTTGAGGAACATTGTTTTTCAAGTATTCCACAGTTTTTTTATGCAAGCCTTCACAGGTTGGAGAGCCTCTGGCCATCTTTACTTCTGAGAGACTCAGCCTCTCTTAGACATCCCTTTTATAGCCAATCATGTTACGCAACTGATGCCGGTTAACCCCTTTCTGCAGATGTAGATGCCCGCGTCTATAGACCTGCGAATTGGAAGTACGCTGTTACTGTACTCGATCACTAGATAGCACCCCCGGATCAGTTATTGAATATTCACAAGCAAGCAGACCTCGAACGCGGTTCTGAATACGGTGAAGTTCACTCCACTCCCTGTTTTTCGAGAGCTGCATGAATTAAACTCCTCAGCTAAGCCTGATGTGCAAACTGGTCAGTATCCTTGCCCATAGTGTCGATTCAGCAGTTTGAAAAAACGATATCTTGACACAGAAAAAATCGTTATCCTTTGTAGCAACCAGTTTAGCCACAGGGCGCTAACAGTATTCCGATTAGTAGTTCATAAAAATCAGTTTTCTGAGGCAAAAAAATCGACATGGTATTAATTCTCTCACATTCTATTGCCTATTACAGTTCTCCCATACAAAAAAAATTGTAGTTCCCTACCGTGGATTTACGCGTAGATTCCTTCATTGCCAAATCCAGCGCTTCCTTATATCCACCCGAGTACTGGCGTTGATAGCCAATCACTCAACCACACACTCAAGCTCTTCTGCGTAATTGTAGAGTAACACTTCATGGCCTCCTGAAGTTTCCCTGATAACAATGTATTGAATGGCTCGTTTCTTATCCAATTCCCGAGTGTTTAAACATTTTAGAGTAAGTGAAACACATTGATTGGACAAACACAGAGCATACAAACCAATGCGTATCAGCATGCGCTGTTGTATCCTGTCTACGTTATGCACATTACGCGGCTAAAATAGACGGGATTTATAGAAAGTCGGTTCGCAAAACTGGCCTTGAAGTGTTCAGTTACATTACAGGATTTAAATGAGAACGATATGCTCTATTGGAATTATTTCGAATGAAACAGGACCGGAGAGTTCTTGTTACTGGATACATCGCTCTCTATTTTATACAGTCAATGTCTCTGGAGGAGGGATTCACGAAAAAGGTCAGGCTGCTATTTTTGTTTGTTTTTTTTTCTGTTTCGGAATGTATATGTACTCAACTAAGTCGAATGTCGAGGTTTTTTTCCTGTTTAAAACGCGAACTGCCCGTGCATTTTGGTGTGGACACCCGGTACGTTCATTGCACGTTTCTTTTGAATCGGGAGACGCAATGGATTTGATATTCCCTGAAAGTGGAGTGTCTGTTCAGTTAAAATAAGGTATATTTCAGAATTCAGATATTACTGTGTTCGTGAGGTGTACTTGCTCCTTATAAGTGTTGAAATGGGTTCGTGAGCTTTGAAGAGGGGACTGGTAGCTTTCATTACAGGGTGAATGTTCTGACCGTTTAATTATCAGTTTATTTAATGCGTGTTTGTGCTGGCTTTGAAGAAAAATGGCCAAAACTCTAAACTTTATTATGGAGAAAAGGCACGTTCATATTTGGAGAGGTTACTGGTGACTATTGGTATTCAACTGCACTGATATTGATAAATTCATACTAAACTCAACCAGAAAATCATTCGTTCATATTAAATTTCATGCCTTAAAGCTTTAATTGTGTTAAATACATGATTTTTTTAATGATTTGACAGCAAATCATTTTGAGACTTTGGGGAGACACTTGGGTAGCTGTATAATTTGGCTAATAGCATGTAGGTAATCTAGAATGTAATTTTGAAGATGAATTCTACTTGTGCTCAAGGAGTTTATGATACCATAAATGTATAGTTTTAAGCCCCAGCAGTTTTTCAATCGTCAAAATTATTTTTTTTGCAATTTCAATGGTGAATTCTCATGAAGATTTTTTATGTTTGCTGCTCATTTTCTCTACCAAAATCATGAAAATAAACTGAAATACAATGTAATTCTAAATGCTGTAAGTGTCTTTCCTGAATTGAGCCACATTTTTCCTCTTTGTGAAGCTTAAATCTTGAATTATACAGCATTAAAGTGGGTAACCCATTAATAGCCAAATTTGGCTTCTGCACAAAGGGGTTAACTTAATTAATAGATAAATGTTCTTTCAGCTGATTCATATACACATTAATTGCTTTTTAGCCCTTTTTCGCCTGTGTCCCAACTTTTTTGACACCTGTCGCAGCCAGAAAATTCAAAATAAGCTCATTTTGTGGATAGAAATGTAAAATGTCTCAGTTTCAACATTTTAAATGTTGTGTTCTATTGTAAATTACATATTGGCTCGTGATCTGAAAGTCATTGCATTTTGATTTTATTCACAATTTAAATGTCGTCCCAACTATTTTGGAATGGTAGTTGTAGGGTAATTTTGGTAGTGGCTATTGTAACTGGACTGGTTACTATGCTGGTTGCTTTGGTTATCATGTTAGATGCTATGTTTCATTTTGGTTGCTAGGTTGTAACTGGAAGTGGTTGCTAGGCTGTTGCAAGGGTACTTGAGGTGGTTGCTAGGCTGTTGCTAGGTTAATCATGTTTGTTGGTTGCCTGGTTGCAACTTTGGAAGTGGTTGCTAGGTTGTTACCAGGGTACCTGAGGTTTTTGTGAGGCTCTTGCTAGGGTAGTTGTGGTGGTTGCTATGCTGGTTGCTTGGTTAATCATGTTTATTGCTATGTTGATTGCGAGGTTTCCAACTGTGGAAGTGGTTGCTAGGCTGTTGCTAGGGTACTTGAGGTGGTTGCTAGGTTGTTGCTAGGGTGTCCATAATGGCTACAATCACTAATAAAGCAGTTGCTATTGTGGTTGGTAGTATAATCATGTTGATCGAAATAAAAACTGACATAGATGCTTTATTTCAATGGTTGGTTGCTAGGTTAGTGATGGTTTATTTTCGTTGACTGGAGGCATAGTTAATGACAACTGACAGTTTAAATAGCTGAACGGTTAAATAGTTGAATATTTTAAATAGTTGAATTATTAAATAGTGAATTATTGTCGTGAGGTCTATTAATTTGAAACAGTTGTGGGCAGAGGAAACAAGTTGGAGCGAGTCATAGTTGGAACAGTTAAGTGTGTGAATTAGACTTGGGGTGAATTGAAACATGATAATGAGTACTAACTTTTGTCGAATACCCCACCTCTGTATGCACGCAGCATTTCAAAATGCATGGCTTTTTAGCCAAAGCTCCCAACAGGCTTACAATGGTAGTGAATTGAACATAGTGTTGCCATGCAAGGAAATCACAATTTTTTCATCATTTACAAGGCTCAAAGTAGCTCCACACTTCATTGGTTGAATTCTGAGGGCCCAACATTTAAAACAAGGCACTGAGAACATTGAAAATGCAGTGGTTGTGTACTTAAAAAAGACTGTTTATGCAAACAGTACCTTGAGGTAGTTTTCAGTCGCCTCCATCTTGAAAGTCATGATAAGTCAATTGACAGGCACAAACGAATAGGAAGGATAGGGGAACAGATTGCAATCTATTCGTTCGTGCTCGTGAATAAATTCTAGCCAGCAGGTCCAGAGCCATGCTATTTTGGGGAAACGAAACAAAGTTTGAGGTGGCAAACACCCACAGACACACCGACGTATCATGCTAGCTTGCTAACAAATGAATCTTAGCTCTGTGCCGCTAAAAGTTTAAGATTGATTGACGGGTGGATGTTGTGATGTTTTTGGTTGAAATTGGTTGGTACTAGCTTACATAAGCACAAGGCATATTTTTTTTACATGAAGAAAACATGATTGGATTTTGATATAAGAATACAAAGAAACTGATTTTTTTTTTTGTCATTCATGGTTAAATAAATACACAATATGACCACGGATGTGATCTAAAAGGGTTAAAAAGGCATTTTTCATTTCAGTTCGACCTTAAAGCCCAGTTCAGACCAAAGATTCGCAACGAGACAGGCTGAGACTTGCGACTACTTGCGACGCGCCAGTCGGTGACATTTTGAAACCTGCCAGTTCACACCAATGTGATGAGATGAGGCGGTGTATCGTTTCCACAGCAAGGACTCTCTGGGCTTCAGTTCTCACTACAGGCTTTTGAAGCCTTTTTTCCATTTTACACATTTTTTTCTGCGTTTGAAAATATGGATAATAGTAATGATGAGTTATTAGGCGCATCCAAATGAATGATTGTCGTTTTACCTGAATGAGGTGAATAACCAACACTTGATAGTGCAGATTGTTTTCAGATTGAAGGCATAGTTTATTTATGTGCTTAATGTTCTAAAACCAGCCTCCTGCGATTTGACGCCATCAGCCGGCTTACAACTAGCTGAGAGGGGACGGTTCACACTACTGCGACTCCTCCCTGCGACGTTCTAAAACGATCTTGTCGCGTCGTGAATCTTAGGTCAGATTGTAGTCTTTCAGCCTGAGAAACTGACAGTTGATGCAGGTGGCCAGGACACCTGGCACAAGATTCTAATTGCTAAATGGCCCCGCTGTGATGTCATCAGCCCAATTTTAGGTCTATGGGGAAAACATTTGATTAATTGTTTAAAAAGTATAAAAGTTACAAAGATGAAAATTACAAAGTACAGGTGTCCTAAGTAAGACCTACGCAACGCTGTTTAATGAAGTTTCTATGTTAAGTGGCTGAAGCTGCATTAAGTGTGTTAGAAGATAATAATAATAAGAAGACTTTGGTTTACAGTAGAGTGCCTTTTTATGCATTCTAATAATAAAAAGATTTCGGATGACAGTATTAATAATTTAGGGCTTTTGTAGTGTAGGCCTTAAGGCATCTGCTGCTGTGTATCTAGCTTGTCTTAGTCTGTTGGCCATTATGAATATGAAACAATCAAAAAGAAGTTAACTTTCATTGTGCTATTTAATTACAAAATAAAAGACAGATAGGTTTTACTCTGGGGTCCGGTTGGACCCCATTAACAAATTAATTATACCTTCACAATGCAAAAAGCTGATCTTCTGGTGCTATAGTGTTTTTATTAAGACATAAATTGTGACAAAGTCATAAAACGGTGAGGCAGTATGTCACATATTTTTAAATTGGCCAAGGAATATATAGGTGCGGGGTCCAGATGGACCCCACTTGGTAGGATGAAGGTTAAAATCTTTTTATGTCGTGTTCAATGTGTGGTTAATATGTTTACGATAATGTTTTCCCCCTTAAATACGTATATTTAATGCCATTCAAAAATATATGTATTATTGTATTGGAGTTTAGTTTTAGTCTTCTTTCATAATCCGATAAACAGCAGGTAAAAATGATACACGGAATTACCAAGAGAGTTGAGATTTTTACTCAATTAATTATTCATCTTAATTATTAAGATTTCCATCCTTGTAGTCTCGAAACAAAGTGTAAATGTAAATGAATTTTTTGTTGTCGCTATCTCCTCTTAATACAGACTACATTTAGCTTAGGCAAGGTCTTAATTGTTTGGTAAAAAAAAAAAAAAACTAAAATTGATTGATTGCCAATCAGACATAGTACATGGAAAAAGGCTGAAAATTCTAGCAATAAAATGGGGAAGTCCCTGCCTCCCCTGACTGCATGTCTCTGATTCGAACCCATTTCTATTCCATTTTTTGATGAGTGGAATGAATATAGTGAGATTTGTTTCTTTATGACATGAAAGAAAAGAAATGATCTGAGAGAGAAAAAAATGTTTGATAGAAAATCTTTTCACACTGATAGCAAAAAAGTACTTTGAGAGAAAAAATATATACAGTATATTTGAGAGAAAAAGTTTTCATACCGATAGCAAACAATTATATTTGAGACAAAAAATGTCATAGAACATAAAAGAAATAAATATTAAATTTTAAAAATAATTTTTGAGAAAAAATCTCTCAAATACCCTTTTTTTTACTCTGGAATATATATGTTTTTGCTGTCAGTGTGAAAACATTTTATTAAAAAAAACAAGTGTTTCGAAATATTTTTCGTGTTTGCTCTCGATGCAATTTATTTGCTCTCGTGTCAAGATTTTTCTCTCGCTGTGAAAGTAATGTCATAGGCAGGACCACATTCCTGGCCAGTCGGGAAAGAATCGTCTTGGGAGTCAAATTCAACTGAATCATTACACCATTGTTAATTCATCGGCATAGTTTGCGTACTGTCTTACTCGCTAGGGAGCTGATTGGCTATCTAGCTAACAAACTAAAGTGATGTTGAACTAAATAATGTTATAGCTAGCGTGCCAAAGTATTTGGTTGTTTGAATCAGGCAACAAGCCCAGTCGGTTACTTGCCTGCCTTGCAACTGGCAAAACTGAGCCCAATGTTCTGCGCCCTTGTCTTATCAATGAAAATGGCTCTAGGCATCTTACGACATAAATAAGGTAATGAGATTGTCCTATATGGACCTTTATAGCTCAGGGTGCACATCTTCAGCTGGGGCCAGGGCAAGATTTTTGGATAAAACTTGGCTTCCATCTCTATCGGATGAGCAAAAACAATTCTAATGCAAACAAGTTAGTAGAGATGAAGTCTCAGAGGTCATACATACTCTAAAGGTGGGCAAAGCCCCAGGGCCAGACGGTTTCAAAGCTTAGCGAGGTCCTGGTCGGTCCCCCTTTTCGGATTAATTTCGTAGTGGTTGTCTTCCTCCTTCTTCAAGCCTTGATAATATTTCAGTCTTCTTGAAAAGAGGCAAATCCCCAGAGGCGTGCAGTTCCTACAAACTTATCAGTTTGATTTCGGTTGACAGCAAGCTGCTCTCAAAGCTCCTCGCTAGACGGCTAGAGAATTGGCTGCAGATTCTTAAAATCAGACCAGACGGGTTTTGTTCATGGCCGTTGCTTGACCAGCAATGTGAGACGACTTCTGAATGTTACACAGTTCACTAGTCAGCATAAACAGAAGGCCTTGGCTGTATCACTTGACACCAAGAAAAGAAGGCCTTTGATTGAGTCGAATGGGACATCCTGTTTGATATTTTGCAAAGGTTTGGACTGGTGAGAGACTTCCTTGGATGGATCTGAATTATATACCACTCTATAATGGCTTCTGTTATTACTAATGGATGACGTTCTGAACACTTTTCTGAAGCAAGAGGTGTTCATCAGGGGTGCCCACTTAGCCCACTCTTCTTTGCCTTGGCCTTGGAGCCATTAGCTGAAATTAATCGACTGCATTCTGGCATCAAAGGCATAATGATACGGGAGGCAGAGCATAAAATTGCCCGATACGCCAATGACATTCTCTTGTTCTTATCATCCCCCAAGACATCAATTCCTGCTATTTCTACAATCTTCAGCGACTTTAGTGCCATTTCTGGCTACAAGATTAACTTTAGCAAATCTGACGCCATGGCATTGGGAATACTGACTTATACAGATGTTTCGGAGAATTTCCCTTCAAATGGTCAACCTCTGGATTTACATATCTGAGAATAGAAGCTCCACCCAATTTGAAGGATCTTTGGAAACTTAATTTTGCCCCAATCTGCACATCCGTGAAAAAAGACCGAGAACATTGACATAACCTACCACTGTCCTTATTTGGACGAGTTAGTCTTATTAAGATGAATGCCCTCCCTGACTTCTATATCCCTTGCAGATGCTACCAATGTATCTATCTTGGAAAATATAGATATGGGATATAGAGAGGGCTTTTTCTAAGTTTATTTGGCATGGCAAAAAACCTAGACAGAGACTCAAGGCACTACAGTTGCCCACAGCTATGGCCGATCTCTCTATGCCTAACTTGGTATTTTACAACTGGGCTTGTCATGCACGTCATCTTAGGTTATAGTTGCATTCCTATCTGAAAAGGGAACTTTGTATCGACCCCTGGGCTTGTGCCCCACATTCTTTAAGGAGTCTGGTTACTTGTGATGCAAAAAAGATAAACTCTGATATTAGGCATAATGTTGTTATATACACTCAACAAAAATATAAATGCAACACTTTTGTTTTTGCTCCCATTTGTCATGAGAGGGACTCAAAGATCTAAAATTCATTCCAGATACACAATATTACCATTTCTCTCAAACATTGTTCACAAATCTGTCTAAATGTGTGATAGTGAGCACTTTTGCTTTGCTGAGACAATCCATCCCATCTCACAGGTGTGCCACATCAAGATGCTCATCAGACACCATGATTAATGCATAGGTGTACCTTATACTGTCCACAATAAAAAATCCCTGCCTAAGAAATAATTATTATTCATAAAATCACCTGTTCCACAATTATTGGCACCCCTAACAATTCCTAGGAAATAAATGTAATTGAAGTATTTCTGTCATTTCTACAGTTGTTTACAAAGTTGATCAGAGTATCTAGGAACATTTAAATAGTAATTCATCACTTTCTGTTTCCCTGGGGTATAAATATAAGCCATTTCTCTTATCCACTCTTCATCATGGGAAAGACAAAGGAACACACCATTCAAGTAAGGCAGATGTGTGTCGACCACCATAAGTCAGGCAGTGGCTAAAAGAAAATAGCCACTCGCCTGCACCTGCCCATATCTATTGTCAGAGGAATCATTGAGAAATTTAAAACAACTGGAACAGTGGTAAACAAGCCTGGACGAGGACGCAAGGTTATTTTGCTATCACGCACAGTGAGGAGGATGGTAATAGAAATAAAAAGTTCTCCAAAGCTCAATGTTAAAAAATTGCAACAGATGGTAGCATCTTGGGGTCACAAAGTCTCCAAAACAACCATCAGGTGCTATCGGCTTGCCAAAAAGCTGTTTGGGAGACATGCACGGGAAAAAACTTTTTCTCATTCACAATCACAAACGCTAATGTCTGGAGTTCGCTAAGAGGTACTGGGACTTCAACTGGGACCATGTGCTTTGGTCAGATGAGACCAAGATAGAGCTTTTTGGCAACAAACACTCTAAGTGGGTCTTGCGGAACACAAAACATGAGTAGGCCGAAAAGCACCTCATGCCCACTGTGAGGTATGGGGAGGATCTGTGATGCTGTGGGCCTGTTTCTCTTCCAGAGACAATGGGAACCTTGTTAGGGTGCATGGCATCATGAATGCTTTGAAATACCAGGACATTTTAAATCAAAATCTGGTGGCCTCTGCCCGAAAGCTGAAGATGGGTCGTCACTGGGTCTTTCAGCAAGATAATGACCCTAAAAATGTGGCCAAATCTACACAGAAATGGTTCACCAGACACAGAATCACGCTCCTCTCAGTCCCCAGACCTCCACCCCATTGAAAACCTGTGGAGTGAGCTGAAGAGGAGAGTGCAGAGGAGAGGACCCAGGTTGCTGGATGATTTAGAGAGATTGTGCAACGAGGAATAGTTGAAGATCTCTTTCTGTATTCTCCCATCTTGTGAAACATTATAGGACAAGATTAGGCGCTGTTTAGTAGGCAAAAGGGGGTTGTACAAAGTATTAAGATCAGGGGTGCTAATAATTGTGGCACACATGATTTGATGTAAAAGAATTATTTCTTAATGTGGGATTTTTTTTCCCACTGAATAAATGCACTTGAATTAAAGGTTGGATTTTCCTCTTCTTTTCATTGTGGTCCTATATTATTTAAAGAAAAACTGAATTTATTAGAAGCTAAAGAACACATCTTAACCAGGGGTGCCAATAATTATGGAGGGCGCAGTACTTAATGACTTATTTAAAGACAATGTTCTACTACAGGGAATGATATTCCTAAACAACAGTTTTTTTGGATACCTGCAGATAAGACATTTTGTTGTTATTATTATTATTATTGTTGTTGTTGTTGTCTTCTCAGGTTACCCTTTATCCTGGTCCCCTCCCCTGTAGTGACATAGAGAGATTTTTTTGGAATGGCAAAATGAAAAACACTTCATATCACACTTCTCCTCGACTTTCAGCTTTGGTGATAGGTACGAGTTACCAAACATCTCTCGTAAATGGGAAAGGGACTTAAGTACAGATTATATTGAAGATGACTGGCAGATGGCTATAAACCTGATCAAAGTGACATTTACTTGTAACAGGCTAAGAGAAACTCAATACAAGATTCTTCATAGGCTGCTTATCACTCCTGTTATTTTGCATAAAATGAACCGTTCGCTGTCTCCTTTATGCATCAAATGTCATTCTGAGGGGGGGACATATTTTCATTGCTTCTGGGAGTGCAAACTAATCTCCAGATTCTGGTCATTCATTTCCCAAGTGATTAGTGGGATATTTAAAGGAAAAATTAAAAAGTGTGTTTTCCTCTTAGGCCTGCTTTCCAGGGAGTTTTATCTCCCCACATCACAGCACAAACTTCTTGAGAAGCTCCTTTTGATTGCCCATAAATGAATCCTGTACAAATGGATTAAGGGGTCAAGACTAGGTTCAGACTTGAAAAAAAAAAAGTTTTTCATTTTGTTAAAAATCTTTCAAAACATTAATAATAGGTGATTTTAAGACAAAAAAACTATCTTTTAAGTGGATTTTTATCATGTGAATGCCTCCAGTGCATTCGTTTCGCAATAAAAACGCAGTTTTCTCACATCGCAAAATTTCATAGTTTATCAGGCTTGTGGCGGGCATAAAATCCACATTTTTCAAGGTATTGCTCTGAAATTTTCACCATTGCATCAGTTTGTTATGTTCTATATAAAGACATAGCTATTTTTGGGTAGGTAGATACATGGAGTATTTATGATCCATCTGCCAGGCAGGTTCTGCCACTCATTTCTAAAATTCTATGACCAAATAATTTTTCAAAATATTTTTCCATGAAAATACCCAGAGTGAGTATGCCATTGTATAGCTGGTGATATTAGCTTCAAAACAAAAAAAAGAATCACTGGAAAATAAGATATAGCTTCTGAGATATTGTTGCCATAAGATTTCACATTTTTCACCAATAATGCACGGTTTTTACGGTTACAAACTTATCAAATTTGATTAAAATCAAATTCCATTCTGAACTTTTTTCAGTTGACACAATTTTTATGTGTTTTTAGTGTTTAGAAGTACTTAAATTGAGTGAACCCAGGCTTGACCCCTTAAATCTTCCCCACCGAGTGTTCCCCTGTGATACAAAGAGATCCTAACCACCTTCCCCAATGGAAGATTGCAGGCAGTTTTAAGGAAAGGTGAGCTGTTTATGAATGTATGGTCACCTTTCCTTGATTATTTACCAACAGACTTGAGAAATTTTATTTTAAAAGGAAGGCTCCTTTCTGAGTAGCAGACAACTCACATGACCCCAGCTGGGGGACTCCAGTGACATGGTTACTGATGACTGGTTGCTCCAAACTGTCATCAATAAAGTTTGTTTAGCTGCTATATTCATCTGATGTATGTTTTTCTGCTTGTTTGTTCTGGTTTTCTTTTTTTTGTTTTGTTTTCTTAGAGCATATGATGTATTAATATGTTCTATTGTTGTTATTTAATTTCACGCAATTAAGCCAATATTTGCTCTTATTATTGTTGAAGTCTTATTTTTTTATTTATGTCCTTAGTTAGTTATTCTCCTCATTTTCCTCTGCCATCAGGGTGAATGAGAGGCATAAATGTAAAGTGCTTTTGGGTCATGTCATGTGACTAGAAAGTGCTTTATAAATGTAGTCCATTTACCATTCTATTTGTTTGAAATCAATAAAAAAAAGTTTTTTTAAGAAAAAAAAACTGTGAGTTTACGAAGTTTTCTGTAGTTGTCGTAATTTTAAGGGGTCTTTAGAATTTTTTTTCGAAAAAATTTTATTTTTAGAAGAGTTGTTCCATTTAATGACTGAATCAATGAATATATTCAAATTTCACTAGCATTCAATTGTTAGGTAGACAGTTTAGTGAAACGAAGGTGTTAGATAACATTAGCCTTTGCTGGCTGAAAAACAATTTTTTTCTCTTTCAGCTAATATAACATTTTTTAAAGGGCAACTATCATCCTATACAATTTACTGCTTAAATCATTCCCAGGTAACAATACTTTCAACTTATATCCTTTTCCAGGTGATTCAACCCACGAAATTCAAATATCGATCAAAGGGTGTAAGCAAATAGGCTATTCTCCCATGAATGGGATGCGTCATTTTATTAGAGCAGTCTCTTTTTCATCCCTTAGCCATGACGTTATGCCAGCTACTCTGCATATACGCTACAAACAGCATGCACAGTACAATTGCCTTCATTCCATCACATTTTTTATGAAATGAGCAAGCTACCCAACTTGCACAGAGTACCTGTTATGTTTCTGCCTCATGTGTGTTGTTTTGTCCCTGTGTTTAATACTTTTATTATTGTTCTTGTGCCATTTTTTCTATGCCTTACTCTTTGGGTTTCTTTTTCAGCTTTCCTTCTGCAGTCTGAGGATAGATTTACTCTTCCCCCGACTCCCATGATGTCCTTTGACTGCCCTGAATGTGCCTGCATCTCATTGTCTAATCTTGCTTCCTCATTCAGAATTAGCTTGTGGTATTTCATTTGTTATTTTCACCTGTGCTTAATTCTGGATCCCACTAAACTCTGAGTGAATGTGTTCGTTACTAAACCATACTAACCAGCATTTATTGGGGAGTGATTGAATATGTTTATCATGTATTATAAACCCTGATTAACTCATTAGCGAGTGCAAGCGTTTGTAGCTTTTGTAATTTCTTCCTAAGCTTTCCCTGTTAACTGTGTTTACGCCATGCTTTTCTTTGCTTCGCCCGTGGTGTTTTTATACTTTTAATGTTTGGGTTTCCTACATCTTAAACATCTAGTTTTATTGATTGTCTCAGCATCTTGTCTCGAGCAATTATTGTTATCCCGGTTCTCGCGAATATGTCTATTCCCATGTTTTTCTTTTTACTTTTGAGATTGCCTTCTGAGGTCCCCGCCTCCTTCCATGTGTATGTCAGTGGACAAGAGTGGAGAGATCATCAGATGGAACCTTATTCGAATTCGCTACATTGTGAAATCTCTGCTCCGTAATCTTATTTTTTTCCTTTTGAGCCATTCCCGAGTCCTGTGTTTTTGCTGTGTCCACATCTTGTCTTCCCTTAGTCTAAAGCCCAGTTCAGACCAAAAATTTGCGATGCGACGAGACCTTTTTAGAATGTTGCAGGGAGGAGTCGCTGCTGTGTGAACTGGCCCGTCTCAGCTATTTGCGAGCCAGCTGATGGCGTCGCCAGCTATTCAGCTTTTCAAATCCCAGGAGGCTGGTTTTAGAACGGTAAGAATGTGACCCGTCTCAACAGCCAATCAGCTCGTTGCGAGTTGCAAACTATCAGCTGGTCGAAACTGCATTGAGAAAAATTACTAAAGAGGGCAGGTCTCCCGTTGCAAGCTCCCGCCGCAGATTGGCATAAGCCCCCTGGGTATTTCATTGAAACAGCCATGGACCAGTAGCGCAGCCAGAACTTAAAATTGCGCGGGCAATAAGCATCGCTTTAAAACTATTATTAGTTCTAATGTAGTTGCAATATTTTTTTTCCAATTAACTATGCCTTAATTCCGAAAACACTACACACTATCAGGTGTTGCTTCTTCACCTCATTCAGGCAAAATGACAATCATTCATATGGACGTGCAATTTTGTGCATTTCAAATCTCTGTCTTTGGATCAATTTGAATAAGGCAATCTATCATGAAGCGCAGGTTAGACCGCCTGATGAGCCAAAAAGGTAGCGCGGAAGTTCCAGAGCAGTTTAACTCTCAAAAAGTATTATTAAAAGTATTAAAGTACAACTTATGAGTAACTTATATTTCTGAACTGAATTATGCCTATTGATTTGTCGCCCTTAGTTTGCATGACGAAAGAAGCCGTGTCTTTAATTGCCTATTGATTATTCATATAAAATTTAAATTTGTTTTGACAAAGGAAAATGGCTGAGAACAAGTTAGGTATAATATTTGTAGTAAAGCGATGCTGTATGGCCGCTGAGTTTTCAGGTGTGGCTACGCCACTGATTTGAAATGCACAAAATTGCGCATCCAAATTAATGATTATCGTTTGCCTGAACAAGGTAAACAAGCAACCCCTGATTGCGCTGAGTGTTTTTGGATTGAATGTACAGCCTAGTTAATTCGAAAAAATGACTGCGATCGAGTCAGAATGAATGTTTTAAAGAGATGTTTAGTGCCCTCCCAATTTTAAGTTCTGGCTATGCCACTGCGATGGACGGCCCCAAATTCTTGCCCCTTTCTTTTTTGTGTGTCCTCGCTTTTTTTTAAAAGCAGAATTGCAACTGTTGGGCCTAAGAACTCATCACCACTTTTATCCATATTTCCAAACAAGGCAAAAAATGTATCAACTGGAAAAAAGTCCAGAAAAGCCGGCAGTTAGAACTGAAGCATGGAGAGTCATTGCTGTGGAAACAATACTCCATCTCAGCTTGTCACATCGGTGTGAACTGGCAGGTTTCAGAGCGTCGCAGACCGCTGCGTTGCAGGCAGTTGCAAGTCTCAGTCCGTCTTGTCGCAAATCTTTGGTTGGAATTGGGCTTAAGTCTCCCTGTGTTAAGTGTTCCTGTTCCGTCTTTTAGGTTAGTTAAATTTTTTGTTTTCTAGTTACATCCGCCAACAAAGTTGGGGCGGACGTCATGTTTTGTTTGTTTGTCTGTCTGGCTGTTTGTGAACAACATAACAGTAATGCATGGATTTGCCTAACATTTTGTGGGTGCTGCCATGGCAGCCATCTTGAAATCGTGGGACACGCAATCACTGAACTTTGCTCCCACTCATGACGATTTGGATTATGCTGCCTTGGCGGAGGTTTGCACTCTATGAGTGCCTCTAGTTTATTTTTATTTAGCCACCCTTTGAGTGTGTACCTCTGTTTCCCCCTGCCTTGGGCTTAGTTTCTTTAGTTACTTACTTTAGTTTCCCCCTGTTTGTTCAGTGCATTGGCACAGTGTTTTTTTTTTTCTGGCTTTCTTGCCTGCCTTTCTTCCTCAGTGTTTAGAGTTTTTACAATAAACTCGTGTTTTCCCTGCATCTGGTGTGTCCTCAACCACTTCTGGACAGTACCTTTCCATAACCATTATGTAACATTAGTTTGTTACCTAGCTGGCCTTTCAGTGTTGACTGTGAATTTAAAAACCATGGTAAGTTCAACCGTGAATGTCTGTGACTCATTACGGCTTATCAAAATGATGAAGCTCACTGCAAACATAATGCTCGCAACAAATGCAAAATTTACGCAACTTGTGTCAAAACTCTTATATGACACACTTACTCGTAAGATCCTCTTTAACTCGTATATCTTTGAGGTAGGTTACCATACTGCACAGTGAGTTTGTGTCATTTGTCATGTATGTTTGTATGTCAGTCATACCGAGGTCTAGCTGAAAGAAAACTACAATAACTTACCCGCTTTCTTTCAAGGCAGGTGATGCATTTTAATAGCTTGATATGACATTAAAGATGTTATGATTCTGCTGTTGCCTGACCATGTTTTTGTAATGTCCCTGATTCCAAGCCATGTTTTCTGTTTCAGTCCATGTTTTGTATTTTGCCTGTCTTTCTTTTTTATGTCCTAAAAAAAAATAGTGGAAAACTTTAAAAACAATGTTCCTCAATGTCAAATTGCAAAGGCTTTGAAGGTCTCATCATAGCCAGTGCATAACATCATCAAATGATTCAGAGAAACTGGGGGATAAGGCCGAAGATATTTACTGGATGCCCTTGATCTTCGGGCCCTCAGACGCCACAGCATCTCTCACCGGCTTGATTCTGTCATTGGCCCCGTTTACATGGGTCCAAAAATCCTATTTACAATCAGATTGAAAGGTCAATCAGATTCAAAATGTCTCATATAAACACCTTAGCCAATCTGATTCACCAAGATCCGATTGTATTTCGGATCGGATTGTAAGAGGTAGTCTATGCCGATTGAAAATCCGCTCCATGCTCCATGTAAACGACTGAGTGGAGCGGATTGTGTTGATAAAGAGGATTGTTTGGTCCGCGCATGCGCTCCTAGTACGTAAGAGGCTCGTAAGTGACGAACGCAGAGTGACGTAATGCGCAGGTAAAAAAACACAATACAATCGGATTCAGCTGGGGCCATGTCAACGCGGATTGAACGTGGATCTCTTTACTTAAACTTCATGTATACCGATCAAATCAGATTCACTTATTCCAATCGATTTCAATCAGATTGAGGAAAACTACCCATGTAAACGTGGCCATTGACAATACTAAATGGGCCCAGGAATACTTCAAGAAACCCCTGTGTGAAAACACAGTCCGCTGTGCCATCCACAGATGCCACCTAAAACTTTATCATGCAAAAAGCCATTGTTAAGCATGATCCAGAAGCGCCGCTATGTTCTGTGTGCCAAGGCTCATTTAAAATGGACTGTAGCAAAGTGTCCTGTCCAAATTTGACATTCTTGTTGGAAATCTTGGGCGTTGTGTCCTCTGGGCTGAAGAGGAGAAAGACCACCCCTTGTGTTATCAGCATTCAGTTCAAAAGCCATCTATGATAGTATGGGCAAGCATTAATGCATATAGTGTAGGACAGTTGCATGTTTTAAAAAGCACCATGAATGCTGAAAGGTAAATAAAGGTTTTAGAGCAACTTACTCCTCTCCAGACAACATCTATTCCAGGGAAGGCCTTTTGTATTTTAGCAGGACAATGCAAAACCACATACTGCAGCCATTACAACAGCATGGCTTCGTAGAGGAAGAGTACGGGAGCTGAACAGGCCTGCCCGCAGTCCCAGTCTTTTACCTATTGAGAACATCTGGTGCGTAATTAAACAAAAAGTCTGTCAAAGGAGACCCAAAACTCTCCAGCAGCTGGAAGCCTGTATTAAACAAGAGTGGGATCGAATTCAAATTGATTAACTCAAGAAACTAGTCTCCTCAATGCCCAGATGCCTCCACTCTGTGTTTAAAAGAAGGTGGGATGCTACACCATGGTGAACAGGCCCCTGTCCCAACTTTTTTGAGACGTGTAGCAGCCATCAAATTTGAAGTGAGCTCATTTTGTGGATAAAATTGTGAAGTTTCTCGGTTTCAACATTTGCTTTGTTATCTCTGTTCTATTGTGATTAAAATACTGGCTGGTGTGATTTGAAAGTTATTGAATTTAGGTTTTATTCACAATTTACACTTTGTCCCAACTATTTCAGAATAGGGGTTGTACGAGAAGTGTCATGGCACATTCTATAAACTTATCAAAAACATCTGAACAATTCGAAAGGATGACTCAACATGAAAAATTGCCGGCAGGATTGATTTTGTATATTTTTACAGCTAAAGAGCGTGACTTGCTGTACCATGATCATGTCTCCTTAATTTATCCGCCAGATACTGTAAGTTAGCGGATGGCTTATTTTTATTTGATGTATCTCACGCTGTGTTTTTCTTTGCTGAATAAGCTGTGTTTCAGTTTATCCAGTGACCATTTTAACTGGCGACTTTCACCTGAATGTTTATAGGAAAAGTTATGAGAGGTGTTGCCTATTGCTTTGACTAATTTAAGTGGGTTCATGGAAGTAATGACATAAATTAGCATACACTGATAAAATAAAAATTGATAAGGCCTTCTGGTGGCTACGCACATGAGCTTTGAGTCAGGGGAGAAGGGAGCCGGGCAAGACAGCTCTCTCCAATATTTTCAATTTGGAGTGCTGTACTCATTTTTAACACTTGCCATGAGTTGAAGCTAATTTAACAAAAGGTGAGACTGTTGTGACCCTTTAAACTCATCTTTACTGGGGGTACCAGTGGAGGGCTATATTCTAGAAAATACACAAAGAAGGCTCCAGACTGTGGATGTGAGGAAGGACCCCTCATATCCACAGTATAATGCAGTGGTGGACAAATGATATTTTGGGGATGTTTGGAATTCCAAAGACAGTGTCATGGTTTTTGGAGGCTGGCAAGCTTTCTTTCTTTCTCTCGTCCGGGACGATATCATTTTGCCCACTATCGAATTCTTTGGCCAGCTGGCATTAATAGTGGGCGGCGCCCAGACTCTATTTTAACCGAAGTTCCGCCTCGCCGCCTTTGCTAGAGTGTCACTGTTACTTTGCACTTTAGCCGGTAAGATCTCTAGCTAGAGAATTGTGTGAAGAATTAGTTGCAAAGAGGAAAGTGCTAGTTAGCAAGGGAATCTTTCTCTCGTTATTTCTCTCTTTCTATGCACCGTCTGGTGCCTTATCTTGTTATCTCGGTAGCCGAGATTTTCCCTTTATTTTGTTTCAGTCCTGCTCGCTTTGCTTCCTTTTGTACCCGGACTTAGATCTTTGTCCGTTGGAAGTGCGAGTCTCTCTCCTTTTTGTCGGTTTGTCTCTCTTATTTTGCCAGACTTCCTTTCGTTTCAGCCGCTGCTTTTGGCGTCTCGAAACACAGTACATCACAGTACACTCTAGCCAATATGGAGACATCAGTGGTGGCCGAGATTAAAAGGGCTGTTACCAGCCAGAAAGATATGCTGTCTGGTCTCGGCAAAGGGCTTTCCAGCCTGGGCAATCAACAGGCTGCTTTAGCTGTGAGAGTCCGCCTTCAGGAGAATTTGCTTCAGAAACAGGAGAGTGTTCTGTTAAGCTTGACTGAGAGTGTTAGATACCTGTCTTCACAAATTTCACAAAAAGTTGTATAAGCATCGCCCATAGACCTCCCCCAAGAACCGAAGTTGCCACCAAAATATAGCGGCGAGTACAGAAAATGCACGGATTTCTTTGCCCAATGTGAGATATTTTTTAAGGTTCAGCCATCACGATTTGTTAATGAGTTACGTTTACAGATGCAATTCTCAATTCGCACGGTAGTGCAAACCAAAGAATCTAAAGTCGAACAGGGCTCAAATGAGGGCTCAAAAATACCAAAAGTTCATATGACTTATAAAACCTCTCGAAACATAAAACAGTTATTGTGATGTCAGGTGGAGGTGCATTCAGATGCAGCGGAACCTGTCTGACAAAGTGACATGGGCTAAAAGATCTCAAAAAGCAACTCATCATGCCAAAATCTAACAGATGAGAAACAAGGTCATTGATATCTACCAGTCTGGAAAGTGTTACAAAGCCATTTGTAAGGCTTTGGGACTCCAGCAAACCATGTTGAGAGCCATTATCCACATATGGGGAAAACTTTCAACTGTGGTGAACCTTCCCAGGAGTAGCTGGCCTACCAAAATTACTCCAAGAGCGCATCAATGACTCATCCAGGAGGACAAAAAAGAACCCAGAACAACATCTAAGAACTGCTTGCCTCACTTGCCTTAGCTAAAGTCAGGGTTCATGATTCCACAATAAGAAAGAGACTCGGCAAAAATGGCCTCCATGGGAGAGTTCCAAGGCGGAAACCACTGCTAACCAAAAAGAATGCAAAAGCTCGTCTCACATTTGCCAAAAAAAAAAAATGTTGATGATCCTCAAGACTTTTGGGAAAATATTCTATGGGCTGACGAGACAAAAGATGAACTTTTTGGAGGGAGTGCATCTCGTTACATCTGGCATAAGACTAACACAGCATCTCATAAAAAGAACAACATTCCAACAATCAAACATGGAGGTTGCAGTCTGATGGTCTAGGGCTGCTTTGCTGCTTCAGGACCTGGACGACATGCTGTAATTGATGGAACCATAAATTCTGCTCTCTACCAGAAAATCCCAAAGGAGAATGTATGACCATCAGTTCGTGACCTCAAGCTCAAGCACACTTGAGGTCATTGTCTTGTTGTATAACCCAATGATCCAAAACACAACATAAACTCCACCTTGGAATGGCTTAAAAAACAAAACAAGGTTTTGGAGTGGCTAGTCAAAGTCTGGACTTTAATCCGATTGAGATGCTGTGCCATGACCTTAAACAAAACGTTAATGCTCAAAAATCTCCAAAGTGGCTGAATTATAACAATTCTGCAAAGGAGAGTGGGCCAAAATTCCTCCACAGCCATGTGAAAGACTCATTACCGGTTATTGCAAACGCTTGATTGCAGTTGTTGTTGCCCAGGAGGCACAACCGGTTATTGGGTTTAGGGGGCAATTACTTTTTCGCAAAGGGCCAGGTAGGTTTGGATAGCTTTTTCCCTAAATAAATGAAATTATCATTTAAAAACTACATTTTGTATTTACTCTGGTTATCCTTGGCTAATACAAAATGTTTTTTTGATGATCTGAAACATTTAAGGTGACAAATATGCAACAAAATAAGAAATCAGGAAGGGGGCCAATACTTTTTCACAGCATTGAAAATTGATTGCCTGATTTGGAAAAAATTATTGCGCAGTTTTTGAGAAATTTCTTTTTGAAATTTCTCAGTCCTATCTTTAACATTGGGGCCAAAATTTCAAGTGCCCACAAACCGGACAAAAATGATTCCGTCAAAAATCGGCAAAAAAGTCTGGAGATATGATCTAGTAATATCTTCTTGTAAATTTACACAAAAATTCATCAGGCCAAAAAAAGAGAAAAAATGGTCCGGATAACGGATGACTGATGACAAACGCCACACCACGACAATAGCTAATCGGCCCATGGGACTGGTAAGCTAAAAATCAAACAATATTGTACCCTAGATTGAACAGAATGGTGCAATGAACCTACCGGGGGTCAACCAAAATGCTTGAGCTGTTTGCACATTAAAAGACCCAAAACCTCAGTATTAAATTTAGTTCAACACGGTATAAATTTTAAAACAAAGAGCCACATTGAGCAAAATGCCAACACATGGAGTATTATTAGCAAAGACTCATGGTCACTCATACTAACCAATGTGGTACACAAGCTTTGTGATCATCATGGCTATGGTAAACCGAGAATAAAATAACAACCAGCCAGCTAGTCAGCTAGCCAAATATAAAAAATATCTACTAGCACTTTCTCATAAAATTAACAAAAACCTTTCTTCACTAAATCTCTCTGCCAGAGACATAGATCTACCTGGAAGAAGAAACCCTACAATCCTGTTTCATTCAGAATAATTCCCATTGACTAAGTCTGTATCTCATTTAAATCCTGTAAATGTAAGTGAGCAATTTAGGCCGGTT
This sequence comes from Gymnothorax reevesii, assembly GCA_029721435.1. Classification (NCBI taxonomy): domain Eukaryota; kingdom Metazoa; phylum Chordata; class Actinopteri; order Anguilliformes; family Muraenidae; genus Gymnothorax; species Gymnothorax reevesii. The sequence continues at coordinate 140,744,285 of CM056574.1, forward strand.
TTGGAAGTCTTTTTTTTTTCTGTGCAATCGCGTCATTTTCATTTACGCAATATTAAAAGAATACGACCTAACCGCCATTATGCAAAGGTTTAAATACTTCTTTTGTAGTCCAATCAATGTCTTTCAGTCTCCACGGTAGGGAATGACACGTTTTTAATTTGTAATGACAATAATTGATAGTAGAATGACATAGTATCAATTTATGCTTTAGAAAACTGATTTTTCTTCACTTCTAAGTGGGATACCGTTGACTCACTATAGCTGAAGGAGTTGCTACAAAGGACAACAATTTTTTTCTGTCTCAAGAGATCATTTTTGAAATGTTGGATAGATACTATAGGCAAGTATATTGAGCAGTTTGCACATCAGGCATAGCTGAGAAGTTTAATTCATGCAACTCCTGAAAAACAGGGATGGGACTGAACTCATTCATATTCTAAACTGTGTCCAGGCTTGGCTTGCTAGTGAATGTTCAATAATTGATATGGGTGGGCCATCTAGTGATAGAGTAGTGGAACTGTGGACATAAATAGAGCAGCACCACTGGCGTCGATATTTGCGCAGAAGGATTAAGGAATTACAGCTCTTTATATCAATATAGGCCACGCCTTTAAATTTAGTTGGCTTATTGTGGACACATTTCTTTAAATAGCAAAATTCTTTATGCTGGGATTTCAGATCTTGTTCTGAAGTTGTTCGTTCCGAAATGTAGTGAGAATTGCCTGCACTGTCTTGGAGGAAATAGAAATGAAAGATTTTATAAACAATTCAAAATGGTGGATAATTTTCATGTACAAAGATGGGTTTCACTTTGTGATCATTTAACATTGTGATCAAGGATAGTTGTCCTATCAATTTTTTCCTGAAGGAGTTTCAGCTAGTTGATGGTACTTGATAAAAATGGACATAAAGGATAAGAGATTACTTGGATGAAACTTTTTCAGGAAATTTTAACTGTCTACATTACCATTTACCAAATGGTACCAAATGGCACTATGGGCGTGGTCGGCAAATTTCAATGCCATGTATTTCAAAATCTATTGCACCGTTGGCGCTGAAATTTGGGCAACTCATTATTGGTCCTAAGACCTATTCTAAAAATAGGTTTTGTGGAAATTGGAGGGGATAAGGCCGGGAGCCCTGTTCAGTTTGGCAGGGAATGACTTGGATAGGAAATACAGATATGGAAAAAAATCATGGATATAATTTCAAAAATATTTATGGACCTGGCTGTATATATCTGGTGTTATTCTAATTATTGTGCTTGTCCAGAAACTTTCAGTCAGCCTGTTAAGCATGGCTCATTTACCTGCTAGAGCTGAATAAATTATTTGCCTGTCCTGGGTCTTTCAGAAATTTAGTATCATCACACTTCAACAGATTTAGCCATGGATCCATTTCAGCATGAAAAGACTAGAAGTTACACTGTAATTTGTTCAGTCCGCTTCTACCCAAAATTGCAGTTGCTTATCATAACAGAGCAAAACCCTTTTCACTATCCATCATTAGATAGAAGAAGATAAAAATGATGTAGGAGGTCTGGCCACTTCAAAACAGTGTTAAAATTCTGTTTCTGGGTACAGTGCATTTTGCTCTACCTGATAGTGCTTATTGAGGGACTCTGTCATGCCTGTGGGAATCACGGGCCATTGGAGACTGAAAAATGCTGTATTTAAACCTGATACACTGCAGGTCTGAATCTAAGATGTGTGGTGAGATGACACTGCAGACCATTCTTTTGGCAGGGACAGTCCTCTGGGCTGCAGCACAAACCCCACCATGCCGCATACTGGGGACAGCAGCAAAGCCCAGCTTTTCTCAACAAGGGGACATTGATATTGGTGGCGTCTTCTCTTTGCACAGCAACCCATCCAAAATGCATATTCAATTCACGACTACACCGGAGCCTTTAAAGTGTCCAAGGTAAAGTGAAATTACAATTAACCGAAAACCCCAAGGTGTTGCGTTGTGATTATTGAACTGTGCTAGTGACAAGGAGATATTTGGTTTACATCCGAGTTGGAGCACTGAGGTTAAGAGTGTTCATAACCATTGATGTTGAACGAATCAGTTTAACAATCAGTGATTTCAAAGGACAATAGTAAAACCTTGCAACCTTTGGCAAGAATATTTTGGCAGATTTTTGTTGTGAGTCCTCCTTTTTGATAAATGCATGAATACTGGTGTTCTATCTCTAGAATAAATTTCAGAGAATTGCGGTTGGCCCAGACTATGATCTTTGCCATTGAAGAAATAAACAACAGAAGTGACCTCCTCCCTAGCATATCTCTTGGCTATAAGATATATGACACATGTGCTTCAACAAAGTTCTCAATACAGTCAGCCATGGCTTTAATGAATGGTAATGAGAAAACACTGACTGACACATCCTGCTCTGCACCAGAGGCAGTGCCAGCCATCATTGGAGGATCACGGTCAACTAACTCTATTGCAATTGCCACTGTAATTGGATTATTTAATATACCACTGGTGAGAATTATTTTTTTCCTAAAAAATGACAGGGGTAATAACTTGTATTAAAGATAAGTATCATTGCGAGACTGATGTTAAGTAAAAATGCATTTCAATAATAAAAAAATGATGTACAGATGTACAGCGATTGCTTAAAACTGCAGTTTCATTCATATTTGCAAGAAAGGTCTTGTTTTTAATTATTTAATATTAATTTATCTAATTCCTTCGATGAGGAAAATTCTATTCATTTTCAATAAGTAATGTTAAACAGTGGTTCTTCGATGAAAAGTTATTATAAAAATTAGCAATCTATCCGAACAGATAGCTGTATTGAATGCATAAAATATTTGGTTGCTTAATTCTTAAAAAAATATCTATTCCCACACATTTCAAGAATCAAAAATGTCCATTTTAATTAATTAATTAATTAACTCTCCAGATTTGAAGCATTTTCCATTTTGATATCTAACTTTCAGATCAGTCACTTCTCAACATGTGCTTGCCTAAGCAACAGAAAAGAATTCCCCACATTCTTCAGAACCATTCCCAGTGACCATTACCAGAGCACAGCACTGGCTCAGATGGTGAAGCACTTTGGCTGGACCTGGATAGGCGCAGTGAGGAGTGACACTGACTATGGCAATAATGGGATGGCCACATTTATAAAAGCTGCTCAGCAAGAAGGGATCTGCTTTGACTATTCTGAGAAATTTCGAAGAACTGAACCAGAGAAACTACTGAAGGTTGTAGATGTTATCAAAAGAGGAACAGCAAAAGTACTTGTTGCATTCCTTGATCAGCTTGATATGAATAGCTTATTAGTGCAACTAACTATTCAGAACATAACTGGCCTCCAAATGGTGGGTAGTGAGGGCTGGATAACAGCAAGCAATTTAGGTACACCAATGCATTTCCGAATTCTGGGAGGGTCTATTGGCTTTGCTATCAACAAAGCAAAAATAAATGGATTTAAAAAGTTTCTATTGAAGCTTCACCCATCCAAATTCCCAAATAATACTGTTGTGAAAGACTTTTGGGAAGCTGCTTTTCAGTGTTCTCTACATAACAGGGCAGAAACGCCTCATAGTAACCCTTGCACAGGATCTGAGAGTTTGGATGAACTAGACAATCCGTACACTGATGTGTCAGAACTGCGGTTCTCCAACAATGTTTACAAAGCAGTATATGCTGTTGCTTATGGTCTTCATGACTTGCTGGCATGTACATCCCATCAAAGCTGTACAGAAAATGTGAAAACAAAGCCCTGGCAGGTAACTCAATTTTCTTTTCACCAAATGGAAATTTCACTGCAAGCCATTTGAATGGCTTGTAATTGTGATACTTTTTTTCCCTTTTTAAACAGATGCTCGAGGCTCTGAAAAATGTTGGTTTCACTTTGGAAACTGAGGAGCAGGTGTTCTTTGATAGAAATGGAGACCCAGTAGCCAGATATGAGGTGGTCAACTGGCAGCTTGATCCTGGCGGTGCAGTAGAGTTCAGAGTGGTTGGCCACTATGATGCATCTTCTCCAGCAGGGCAGCAGTTTGTGATGAGTCCTGTTAGTATGGCTTGGGCAGGGGGGCAAAAAGAGGTAAGATTTCATGCTATACACAGAAAATAACCTGATGACAGAAGTTATTCAATATGTAACTCTATGTGCCATCGTTGTGAAGAAGATAGGCATCATAATCCAAGTGCTTTGCATTGAAATGCTGAACAGAAACCCAGGTCAGTTTGCAGTGAGAGCTGTCCCTCAGGCACTCGGAAAGCTGTGCAGAGAGGAAGGCCTGTGTGCTGCTATGACTGTGTGCCCTGTGCTGAAGGAGAAATCAGCAATACTACAGGTGACAAAATATAATTCAAAAGACAAGCCTCAGGAAAACCAGTGTTAATTGAACTATTTAAACATATATGCAATTGCATAATATGAATCATTCAAATGCAAATACTTTTTTGTTTTACAAAACACAGGCACTGGTATTTTCTAATCATGATATAAACGGTTTTCTTTCAGATGCTAATGACTGTGTTCAATGTCCTTACGAATACTGGTCAAATGCAAGAAGAGATCAATGTGTTTTAAAACCTGTTGAATTCCTGTCCTTTGAAGAGGATATCGGAATTGTGCTTGTGTTTTTTACATTAATTGGAATATGTGTGACTGCATTTGTGGCTGCACTGTTCTTCATTCAGAAGAGCACACCCATTGTGAAAGCCAACAACTCAGAGCTGAGTTTCCTGCTGCTCTTCTCATTGAAACTGTGTTTCCTCTGCTCTCTTACCTTCATTGGCCGGCCCTCTGAGTGGTCCTGTATCCTGCGCCACATTGCATTTGGAATCACCTTTGTCCTCTGTATCTCTTGTCTTCTGGGGAAAACAATGGTGGTGTTAATGGCCTTTAAGGCAACACTCCCAGGCAGTAATGTCATGAAGTGGTTTGGGCCTCCCCAACAAAGACTAAGTGTTCTTGCTTTCACTCTCATTCAGGTTCTTATTTGTGTGCTTTGGTTAATAATATCCCCTCCTTTTCCCCACAAGAACATTAAGCACTACAAAGAAAAGATTATCTTAGAGTGTGATGTAGGATCAGCAGTAGCGTTCTGGGCTGTACTGGGCTATATTGGACTCCTCTCTATATTCTGTTTTGTTTTAGCTTTTTTGGCTCGTAAGCTGCCTGACAACTTCAACGAAGCCAAATTCATCACATTCAGCATGCTGATATTCTGTGCGGTCTGGATCTCCTTTATACCGACTTATGTCAGCACACCTGGCAAGTTTACTGTTGCTGTGGAGATCTTTGCTATTTTGGCTTCCAGTTTTGGCTTGCTTTTCTGTATTTTTGCGCCAAAGTGCTACATAATTCTGTTAAAACCTGAATTAAATTCAAGAAAATGTGTAATTGGCAAGATGCCCTCAAGCACTCACTAAATGAATTTGTTTTATAAATGATGTACCAATTCCTTCATAATTATTGGCACGTCTGGTAACACAAATTAGAAACAGCTAATAAAAAAACTCACCTTTTGCTGAATTAGCTTAATCGCACACACGCACACCACACCGCACACACACACACACACACACACACGCACACACACACGCATACACACACACACAAGCAGCAAGAGGCCCGTGAGGCCTGTATTGCTCATCTGGTTTGACATTGTAACAGTTATTTTCAGTTAAACAGAACTATAAAGAAAACATCAGTCTACTCAACAACATGCCAACATAGGGTATCCCCTACAGTAAGAAATGATGTGATATTTAACTGGAAAGAATCAGCTGTAGCAGTAAATGCACTCTTGACTTGGTGTGAAGTCACTCTAATGCGTTGTATAAGAAAATGTGGGTTAGCGAGCCAGTCTTGAGAATTCCTAAATGTGTTTTTAATCTATGCACTGAAAAAATAGCTTGTCAGCTTCTTCTGGACTAACATCCAAATCTACCCACTGTAACTTGAGAAGAAGTTGAAAATATGTGAGCTACTCAGAGGTAAGGATAGCCATATCAAATCTGCTATCGACCTGAAAATAACAAAACTTAGGGCTATGAAACAGACATTTGCTCCAAGTCAGATGAAACCCTAACCCTTAAAACAGTAGAAGAAGTTGGACGTGTCGCCCAACCATTATGGTGTGAATCAAGCAAAAAAAAAAAAAAAACAACAATACTTGGTCTGGGCCGTGCTAAAAACATTTGTAACCAACTTGAACCAAGTCTGCTTTGTAGACAATGAAGTTAAGAAGTCAAAATGGGTCAGCCAGATGTCCAGAGATTGGTGGACTAACCAATGTTCTTTTGATCTGCCCTTAGGTTCAAGACCTCTGGACATCAGTGCAGTAAAAAATTGAAATACTTACTAGTTACTTACTACTATGAATTCCCCTTCTGACCTTGATTATTCCTACTGTGAGATCCTTCAGTTTTAAAAAAGGTGATCGCTTCAACACAAACCGAATGGGTCCAAACAAGTACTATGTTCGCAGACAGTTGCTTGTCCTGCAGTGGAAATCAGCCCATATCCCATCACTGGAAGAATGGCATACCATTCTCATTAAAGGTTTTGCATACAAGGAAGTATCATTTTCAGTCATGAATATTTTTGACAAATACTTCCAGCAAAGGAAGAAATACTTGACCTACATTGGAGATCCAAAACCTCACAGAATCAGCACCTCTAAAATGGTTTTCAATTTATAGTCATACGACCCCGTAAGAACAGCAGGATGAAGCTTCGGCCTGCCCTTTCTCCTCCGGTTTTTTATCTTATTTTTTATTAACTTTTTTCTTTTTTCCCAGTTATTGATCTTGCTTCTTGTACTGCTCAGGTCTGATTATTTGTTTGCTTATGTGGGCCAGTTTTGTCAAGAAATAAAGGAAAAGTTTAGATAAATTGTTAATGAGAAAAATAAAAAAATGTGTTAACCGATCAGAGACCAGGCCAGCCTTAGTGCATTTCTGACTGAGCCAAAAAATAATAACACTTAGTCAAGTGCATGAAACAAATAAATACAACATGTCTGATGCAAATCTGGCCAGTCATACTGGAGCAAAAGTTGAAATTGTGTCAGCCAATCAGATTTCAGTGCAATCATGCTAGATTCCCAATCAAGGCAACAAATAATAACACTTGGTCTAGGCCATGAGGCAATTAAATACACTAAACCTGATCCAAATCTGACCACTGGAACCGGAGAATTCGTCGAAAATGTATTTACTCAGTCAGAGGCCAGGGCAGCCATTTCAGACCAATTCCAAAAATTTTGGTCCCTATTATCTATTTTGATGAGAAAGTAGGAACAATATTTAAAAATATCAGAACTGTCTTTTAACAACAAAAGTTAAACTTGTAATCAGACATAAAAGTTACTATGGCATGTTAACTCCATAAAGCCCTTTGTCCCCCCTGGCGATAATCCCGGTGTTGTGGCATTTTCAAATGAGACGCTGTGAGTTTCTGACTCTTAAACGTATAATTGCTTTCAAGCTGACCCAGATTATGATCACTTGAACGATAATCACACGATTTGTTTACTGAATAATCAAGGCCAATGTATAAGCCTGTGATCATTAAGAAAGTATTAAAAAATTGCATCACTAAAAGGTAACATCGACAACAGACTTAATAGTGCTATCGTATGGATGGAAATAATATAACAAATAAAAAAAATTTAACCCAGTGCTTTCCCTGAATTCCATCTCTCGTTTTCAGATTTTTTTAAACAGTGCAACCTAATTCATTTTAAGATTTAGCTTAGTCATAATGTTCTCAGCGATCAAAAGGATAGGTTGCATTTGAAGGGAAGCATGGTTGCCCACTGGTTGCCCCTCGAAGCTATAATTATTAGTCTATTAAATTTCCAATGCCTCTTACTTTGAAGAGGTAAGTGTAATGTACCGATCAGGAACCAGTCGCGAGAACCAGGAAATGCAGTAGAGCTTGTTTTATTGGCAAAGGGGGATAACCCCCGCAGGGCAGAAAGCAACAGTACAGAGTCCACAATCCAAAAGTCAAAATCCAGTTGTGCAAAAATAGTATCAAAAACCACGGCAGCAATCACAGTAATCGTAGTCGGACAGAAATGGGTCTGGTACACAGGAATAGTTCTATCAGAGAAGCAAGCCAGAATCCACAGGACGTAATCCGAATCGTTACCAGGGCAGCAAACAGATCTCGTAGTCGGGCAGAAAATGGTGGATGCAACAATAATCCAAAATCACGAAGGCAAAAATTGAAAGTCGGGCAATCTAGTCAGAAAGATAAACACTGAGAAATCAAGGCGAGAAACGTGGCACGAGAAAACTAGGGAGAACGATCTGACACTGGAAGTGCTTGAACAGACATCTTAAATACACATCCGGGGTGAACACATGACCAGGGAGAATCAGGTGAAATCAATGATACAATAACCAGGAGTGACACATGAGGAATAATCTAATTACATGAATTTGGCAAATGCCAAGACGCAGACAGGGATCACAAGACAATCCTATGAACAAACAACAGCTCCGATTAAGGAGTACTAAAGTGTATAGTCTAAAGAAAAGGAGAGCAAGAGATTTAAGTGGAAAACTGCTGCAGAAATAATTAGGGATAGGCAAGGAGGGCGGAGATTAGAATTGGGCGACTGCTGAGAGATCGTTAGTCAATTAGTATGTGCAGCTATACAATCCCGAGTGCATGTTAGTAAGTTAGTAAAAATATACAATAACAAAATAAACTGTTAGTACAGTTAGTAGATAGTAAAAGAGAGAGGAAGGAAGCACACGAGATAATGAAGGAAGTTTGAAAACCCAGAAACCAATAAATCACCCGAATGAGTGGCACGCAAGACTAGGGACTGTGGGCAAAGACCTACATAAGACAAGACAGGGTAGACGAAGTGCAATGCATGGAAATGAAAACATAGCATGATAACTTAATGATCTAAGACATGAAAAATAATAACACAATGAAATCCAAACTACCAAAACACAATACATAATCCTAAGAATGGTCAGACAGGCAGTGGTCACTTAAACACAAGAATCCTAAACATGGCTGAGCCAGACACAGAACTTAAACATAACAAGCAGAAATCACAGATCACAACAGTAAGTACAAAAGTAAATTGTACGTGAATTTGATATTTGTGCATCGTGAAAGTTTGGCGCATGGCATCATTTAGTATGCATGCCATGTGTCGAACTTTCAAGGTAGCAACGTCACTCTTTAAGTCTTTGCAGTTCGGATTCTGGAGAAGTTATAGGAAAGCTATGAGATTGTATGAATGGCAATTATCTAATTAAACAAAATCTAAACCTTATATTAATACCATCTTTATCTGCATTTACTACATAACACTCTACTTCAGAATTGAATTTTGAGAAATGTCACTTAATTACCATCCATGCAATATCATGTTGTAGTCTTGCTCGTTGAAACAAAGCTGTATGTCATAATCATTAATGGCAACGCAGCTTATTGGAGGCCCATTTGCTCAGTGAATTACTTCAGTTTATTATCCAATTCCTACTCAGAAATAGGTTGAGGGTTAACCTGCAATTTGGTAATGTCACTGGTGGGAGACTGAACTGCATTAGATAATTAGAAAATTGCTGTTTCAGCAGATAGACTGCAAAGACCTCATAAATGACTTTGCTACCTTGAAAGTTCTACCCATGGCATGCACATTAAATGATTTTTTTTTCACAATATGTTTTATTAGTTTTATCATTTTCTCCCAATACACAGTAGCCAACATACACCAAAATGATCAAATAAGATGAGTCAAGTAACATAAAGACAACAGGTTGACAAAACAAGACAACAACTAAAAGTCTTTAAATAAAATAAAAATAAAAAACAGCTATTCACAGCATATTCACTCTAACTGTGCATCTTCACTTTCAAGGAAGTTTAGTAGTGGTGTCCATATCCTCTCAAAAGCTTTTGCTCTTCCCCTGGATATATACGTGAGTTTCTCCAGTACTAAGTAAGATGCCATCTCCTCCACCCATACATGTAGAGAAGGTACATCCACCCTTTTCCAAAAGAGGGAAACCATTCTCCTAGCCTGAAGAAGTCCAAAGTCTATCAGCACAGTATACTCAGATGTATTGGTGAAATTTTTTGGTTAAAGATACACAGAGTTTAGCTTGAAAGGGTATCTCCTTTCCCACCATGCTGGATAGGTTCTGATTAATCTTCTTCCAAAAAGATTGCAATTTAGGACACTCCCAAACACAATGTAAAAGAGTTCCCCTCTCCTCCGAGCAATTAATACACACATCTGGAATATCAGGGGACCACCGGTTCAGCCTATCTCATCAGGCATTTATATTGTAGTAACCTCATTCTTGTATTGATTGATTGCTTCTGCGCTTTCAGGCATGCCATCCTCCACTCTGCCTCATCAATATCTCCCTGAATGTCCATTTTCCATTTTTCTTGTCTGTCAATGGATGATTCATTTTCATGAGATACTAGAGTTGCATAAAATAAAAATATTTGGCCCCTCCCATTTAGGTGTGACATTAGTAAAGATTCTAGACTCGACAGCGGTGGGACAGATAATAATTCCTTATGATGATATGAAGTGCCTTAATTGCAAGTACATTAAATGATTTTAAATGCATGCCATGCCACATTCAAGATGCATTGATGACCAATTTACAAAATTATAAATAAGTTGAATGTATTATTGATTAGCATAATTTTAAATTATATCGCTTGGCACGGCAACTAGTGTGCAACTATGCTACCCTGCAAATGCAACCTTCCTTTGGAATGCTAAAAACATTAGGATTAAGTGCAATCTTAAAATGAATTTTGTTGCACTGCTGAAAAAATCCTAGAATGGGAGATGGAATTCAGAGAAAGCACTGGGTTAATTGATTGTTATTAATTTTTTATTATTATTTGTTTTGTTTTTTCATCCATACAATATCACTATTAATAATAATAATAATAATAATAGATCAAATTTATATGATGCATTTCTAGGACTCAATGCACTGTACAGTGTTAATGAACACATCGAGTTTTCAACAAAAGTCCTTGTACTCCAATTTAAAAAGGAGCGTTTTGAAGGACGTGATAGAGTCTGCTCTCCTGACTGCTTCTGGAAGTTTACTCCTGTGCCACACAACTGAATGCCCGACCTCGCATCGTCACAAGTTTGTAACAGGGCTGCTGAAGGAGACAGTGATGAGATCTGACAGGTAGGAGGGACTGGTGGCATGGATGGCGTGATAAGTGAGCACCAGAACTCTGTTATTGATACGTTGACAGATAGGGAGCCAGTGAAGGTGGAATAGGACGGAGGTGATATAGTCTCGTGGTGAGGTGTGGGTGAGGACTCGGGCAGCACAGTTGTGGACATACTGTAGAAGCTTTATGATGGTATTAGTGGATCCCACCAGGAGGGCGTTACAGTAGTCCAGTCTGCTGGAAATGAGGGCGTGTATGATACGTTCAGCTGCTGGCTGGGAAAGGGCACAGTGGATCCGTGCAATATTTCTCAGATGAAAAAAATGAAACTTTGGTGATTTGTTTGATGCAGGCATTGAAGGACAGCTGGTTGTCTAGGATCACTCCCATGTTAGGAACTTGGTGTTAGGGGAGGACTGACTTCAGGAAGCTGGCTGAGCACGGTCTTTGTGCCAAACTGGATAAGTTCTGTCTTCCCAAGGTTGAGTTGGAGGAAGGTCTTCTGCATCTAGGTCTTGTGACGGCAATGTAGGAGCCGGGAAGTTGCTTCATTGATGGTCTACTGATAAGCGGAGATGTATATTTGTATGTTGTCTGCATAAAAATGGTAGTCAAGACCATGTTTCCTCACGATTTCACCAAGAGGCGGCAAATAAATACAGAAGAGCAATGGCCCAAGGACTGAACCCTATGGTACCCCATGGCAAAGCGCCATACTGTCAGATTTACAGGACCCGAGGGCAACATGATTAGAGTGATCTACTAGATAGCATTGGAACCATTCAAGTGCTGAACCCGAGAGACCAAGGTGGTTTTCCATTCTTTCTAAGAGGATGTTATGGTTGACAGCGTAAAACGTGGCACTGAGGTCTAAAAGGATGAGGATCCTGCAGGCTTTTGAGTCCAAAGATGAAAGGAGATCATTTGTGACCAGAGAAAGGGCAGTCTCAGTGCTGTGCTGTGCTCTAAAGCCAGATTGAAGGGGCTCCAGCAGGTCTTGGTTAGTTAGGTGTTGGAGTAGTTGGCTGGAGACTACAGCTGATGTGACCAAGCTGGTTAGGTAGTGACAGGTGTAAAGATAGAAAGGCCAGTAGCTGGGAGGACAGGGGATGGCAGCTCAGTAATAATGGGGGGCAGGTTTGGGATCCTATTGTAGATGGATTCAATTTTGTTGTGGAAGAAGTGAAGAAAGTTGTTACAAAGTTCAGTGGTAGGTGACGTGACAGCGTTAGCAGGTTGGAGGAGCCTGTTCACAGTAGAAAACAGAACTCGAGAGTTGCTGTTGTTATTTACGAGGTTTGAATAATAGTAGGCCCGGGCTGAGTTTAGGGCATCTTTGCATAACTTTTTGGTGCTGTTGGAACATTTCAATGTGGACAGTAAGCCCAGTTTACGTATACTGGCTTTCAAGCCAACGCCCCTTGGCTTTTAGTAAACAGAGATGTTCATGAAACCAGGGGTACGACTAAGGGAAGGAAACCACACGTTCTTTAACTGGGGCAACTTCATCTAGTACAGAGTCCAAGTTTGTGTTGAAGTTGGCAACACAGCTAGTGATGGGGAGATTATAAAAGGCATATGAGAGTAGAGCAGTGTTGATTGTTATAGTATTTCTGAAATTTCTGAAACAGACTTCAAGCTGCTGCAGAGTTTTGGGTCTCCTCAGACAGACTTTTTGTTTAATTGTGTGCCAAATGTTCTCAATCGGTGAAAGATCAGGACTACAGGCAGGCCAGTATTGTGCTATGCCAAAGACAAGCAGAGTTTTGTAAGAGAGCAGTGGCCAAATTTACATCACATACATTGGAGAGAACTGACAATGAGTTCAGATCTCAATAAATCTTGAAAATGTTTTCTTACTCAGTTGTCAGTGATGCCTCTGTAATTTGCTCCACCTCAACTTATCCCGGGAATCAGTCATGCTAATGATAATCACAGATCCATATGTAAATAAAACTGCTCTATTTAAACCTGATACACAGCAGGGCTGAATCTGAGATGAGCAGTGGGATGGCACTTCAGACCATTTTCCTGGCACAGACAGTCCTCTGGGTTGCAGCACAGACTCCACCATGCACAATACTGGGAAGAGCAGCCAAGCCCAACTTCTACCAGCATGGAGATATCTATATCGGAGGGGTCTTCGCCCTGCGCCAAATGCCTTTGGAAAGAAACATTAAATTTAACTTGAAACCTGATCCCCAGAAGTGTTCTCGGTGAGCTAATAATAGTCTGTAATTGAGTCACTAACAGTAAATTGTATTACTTTTTTCCTGGTTATTATTTGAAAGTAAAATCTTGCGGTGATTAAGTCCTAAATAATTGAAATATCGACAGTATTTAAAAAGCACAATGCTGAATGAGACTTGCAGGATACCATGCAGAAGTGTCCAAACATGTAAGTATTGGAAAAATAAATATCAGTGAAATTAAATAAAATAAATGATGTGTGAAATTTTTAGAGTAAATTTCAGAGAATTCCGGGTGGCTCAAACTATGATTTTCACCATTGAAGAAATAAACAACAGAACTGACCTCCTCCCTGGAGTAACTCTTGGATATAAGATATACGATTCTTGCATCTCTACAATATTCTCTCTAAGAGCGGCCATGGCTCTCATGAATGGTTATGAAGAAGTACTGACAGACAAATCATGCTCTACACCAGCAGCCGTGCAGGCCATAATTGGGGAGTCCGTTTCCACTAACTCCATGGCAATTGCAGCAACCGTTGGATTGTTTCACATTCCAGTGGTAAGAAATGTCCTTGAAATACGGAAATAGTTAAGTCAAGTGTGCTGGGGTCACCTAAGCATTGGTTTTCTCTCATAAAAATATAATTGAAAAGACCACCAATGATACAAATACTGTATAATTAAAAACTGTAAATTGCATTTGATTTAAAAGAATGGTAACTTCAATCTCACTTTTTTATTTATTTAAACTGATATATGTATATAGCACTTATAAAAATGAGATGTTAAGTCCCAAACTAAGTTGATGTAATAATGTTGCTTTCTTGAGTCAGGTTCTGGAAGTGAGTTCCATAATGTCAATTATACGATGTAGAATTGATATCCAAAGTTTTAACCAACTGGCCCTCAATCTGGTCTTCTAAAACTTCTATATCATTTAAACTTCAATTGATTTTAATCTTCCAAAATAAAAAAGTTTTACTATTTGCTATGCTTCACAGATCAGTCACTTCTCAACTTGTGCATGTCTGAGCAACAGAAAACGGTTCCCTACATTCTTCAGAACAATTCCTAGTGACTACTACCAGAGCAGAGCACTGGCACAGATGGTGAAACATTTTGGCTGGACCTGGGTAGGAGCAGTGAGAAGTGATAATGACTATGGTAACAATGGCATGGCCACATTCATTAAAGTTGCACAACGAGAGGGGATCTGCATTGAGTATTCAGAGAAATTTCACATAACAGAACCTGAGAAATTACTGGAAGTGGTAAATGTTATCAAAAGAGGTACTGCAAAGGTAATTGTTGCCTTTTTCTCTCAGGTTGAGATGAAGAGTTTGCTTGAGCAACTAACCCTGCATAATATTACTGGTTTACAAATGGTGGGTAGTGAGGCTTGGATAACAGCAAGCATCCCAATGAAACCAGCAAGTTATAGAATAATGACAGGGTCTATTGGTGTTGCTATCACCAAAGGCAAAATAAATGGCTTAAAAGAGTTTGTATTAAAACTACACCCTGAGCAAAAGCCAGGGAACCTTGCTGTTATCGAGTTTTGGGAAAATGCTTTTCAATGTTCTCTAATGAATGAAAGCAACCTTTCTCCTATTAATCCATGCACTGGCTCTGAGAGCTTGAGTGAACTGGAAAATGATTACACAGATGTGTCAGAGCTAAGAATCTCCAGCAATGTTTACAAGGCAGTGTATGCTATTGCCCATTCTCTACATGACCTGCTGGAATGTACACCCCTTCATGGCTGTACAAATACTACAAAAACAGAGCCCTGGCAGGTAACTCAAGATCCCCCTCCGTACATGGCTAGAAAGCAGTTAATTGGATTAGTCAACTATGATTTTAGTTTGCAGAGATTGATTTTATTTATGTTTCTCTTCAGGTACTTAGGGCACTGAAAAAAGTAAATTTCACTTTTGGCACTGGGGAAAAAGTATCTTTTGACAGTAATGGAGACCCAGTAGCCAGATATGAGGTGGTGAACTGGCAGCTTACTCCTGATGGTGCAATAGATTTCAAAGTAGTTGGCTACTATGACGCCTCCTTACCAGCTGGTCAGCAGTTTGTGATGAATCCAGCCAGCATAGTTTGGGCAGGTGGGCAAAATTTGGTAAGTATTTAGAGAGTAACTAAAATTGTGCTCAGATAAAAGGGTTAAAGTTGGGCAGACACATGAAAATACTACCCAAATTGAATTCAACAACATTCTGAACAATTTCCATTTTTGCAATGAGTGCCCCAATGTTGCTAATATTTCACTCAGAAACCCAGATCAGTATGCAGTGAGAGCTGTCCCCCAGGGACTCGAAAGGCTGCGCAGAGAGCAAGGCCTGTTTGCTGCTATGACTGTGTTCCCTGCGCTGAGGGAGAATTCAGCAACTCTACCGGTAATTCAGCATCAAATAGCCCACAGAAGATTTTTTTAAAATTGTTTCCCATACATAATGTCGCCGATTACCAGTCCTCTGTCAGAATCCTGAACATTACTGCATTTTGTGGCCAATCTGCTTAATCTGATTAAATTGTTCGCAGTTGAACATTCACATGTTGGTGTAGCAATCAGCATTGCTTATGGAGTCCAAATCTGACCTTTTCTTAAAATTTATAAACCATTTGATTGGAAAACTCCTGAAAGGCAGGGTGAAAAATTAGTACCTGGGAAAAGAGACATGACTCCGTCAAACTAGAGGGCTAATGCACAGAAGAGATTGGATTTGCCTCAAGAGATTTTATATTCAGAATGTAGCAAATATAGAATTAATGGCACAAGATAACTTAGATAGATAGGCATGCTATAAAATCTATCTATATCTATCTATCTATCTATGTCTGGTTGTGTCATTAAAAACTGAGTCAAATTAAGGAATAGAAATGACTGCTTTATAGTGTATGCCACTCTTAATCTCAAAACAATCCTATCTTAAAAATCTCAAGAGAGGAAAGGCTGAAATAATAATAAGTCTGCCTTTGTCATATAAAGGTAAGATTTAATTAGAATTTTTTTCCCCACTGATTTAATTTATTTCATACGGAAGCTTATGGCTGCCAACCGGGAAAAAAAAAAACTGGGAAACCCCCCCCTCGTTGACAGCAATAAGCTTTACTCTGAATAAAAATAAATAAATAAATAAATAAAAACCCTGCCTGAAAATTTTGGGCATGCAGTCACACTGAAAGGCGAGGTGAAAAATTGCTCATCTTGCCTTTCAGGGGTTCTGTATGTCTTGGGAGCCAGGGACTGTACATCATTCAGGAACACCAACTTGGAATTTTTAAAAATTTTAAAAAGAAAAAAACTTTCCAAAAATCTTAGTCCTCAAATGGCTAATTTAATGCGCTGAAGTGGTATTTTGTTCAACTTTTTAAACAATTTCTTTTTTCAAGCACAGAAAGAATGTTATGCTCACCATGAATCGGTAGCTGTGTGCTCCTTCATCTAGTCATAAAAATATAAAGATTTACAAGTCATGCCCTGTGTGCCAATGTTATATAACACTAACCCGTGTGCTGTGGGCCATTAATTCCACAAAATAAAAAACCCTGCATTTTCTCATCATTATATTCTTTGTTCTTTTGCAGATTCTAATAACTGCATTAAGTGCCAAGAAGAATACTGGCCTAATGATCGAAGAGATCTATGTGTTTTAAAAAATGTTGAATTTCTGTCATTTCAAGAAATTATGGGATTAGTGCTTGTTTTTTTTTCATTATTGGGAACATGTCTCACTGTACTTGTAGCAGTGCTGTTCTTCATACACAGACACACTCCCATTGTAAAAGCCAACAACTCAGAGCTGAGTTTCCTGCTGCTCTTCTCATTGAAACTGTGTTTCCTTTGCTCTCTGACCTTTATCGGCCGTCCCTCTAACTGGTCCTGTATGCTGCGCCACACTGTGTTTGGGATCACCTTTGTCCTCTGCATCTCTTGTGTTCTGGGGAAAACGATAGTGGTGCTAATGGCTTTTAGGGCTACACTTCCTGGCAGTAATGTCATGAAGTGGTTTGGTCCTCTGCAGCAGAGACTAAGTGTTCTTGCTTTCACGCTCATACAGGTCCTTATTTGTGTGCTTTGGTTAACAATATCCCCTCCTTTTCCCCTCAAGAACATGAAGCTGTACAAGGAGAAGATCATTCTCGAATGTGATGTAGGATCAGCTGTGGGGTTCTGGGCTGTACTGGGTTATATTGGACTCCTGTCTATATTGTGCTTTGTTTTAGCTTTTCTGGCTCGAAAGCTGCCTGACAACTTCAATGAAGCTAAATTCATAACATTCAGCATGCTGATATTCTGTGCAGTGTGGATCACCTTTATACCGGCTTATGTCAGCTCACCAGGAAAGTTCACTGTAGCTGTGGAAATATTTGCAATTTTGGCCTCCAGTTTTGGTTTGCTTATCTGTATTTTCATCCCCAAATGTTATATAATGTTACTAAAACCAGAAGAAAACACAAAGAAGCACATGATGGGGAAAACACATGCTAAATCTCAATGATTGGCTCTGTCAGCTTGTGATTACATGTTTAGGGTACCATAGTTATTGGTTGACATCAAACAGTTAATGAAGGACGCTGGTAATGATATTATTGGTTGTGGATACACTTGTCTTTTTAATGCAATTTTTTTCATCTTGTCATGCCAGGACACATTGACTGTCGAGTCTGTACGCTCTGAGATTGGATCTTGCTCACATTCAATATATTTACAGGCACAGTGAAGTTGAGCAAAGGCAATAGCTTGATTAGGCCATTAAATCAAACTACTGTCCTTGTCCCAGTACATACACAAGACGAAATTCGATTTATTGACCGAATCCTGTCCGTCTCTGCTCTGATAGGTTGCAATTTACCCCCTTTCTGCTTGTTCGTGTTGCACCTTTTTCTGGTTGACCTATTACATCACAGACCAAACAACTGACAAAAAAGTTAGCCAGTGGCAAACTTGGTAGCACGTTGAGTGGCAAGAACATGGACAACATTATAGCTCTGTATATTTCATACAGGCTGTACACTATGCTTTTCATACAACTGAGATGCACGCTCTGCCTGGTGGTTAAAAAGTTAGCTGAAGCTAGGCGGCAATGCCGCTATGCTCTACTTTGTGCCCACTCTACTACCCTGGAATGCGTTTCCCAGAAGCGTGGAAGTTAAATAAGCAACTAATACCGTTTGTTCATTCTCGGTCTGTGGTTCCAACCATGTATGTTAGCATCTGTGCTTTCGGGAAATGTTCCCCCTGGCTTTCCTTGCATGTTGCATGCATGTCAGGAGTAAAGACTAGTGGGAGAGGTTCATTTTTTTCCGATGGCCAGTGGCGGTCAAAGGGGGGTGAGAGCGGGGCACTGGCACCGGGCAGCACGTTACTGGTGGCGGCACTGCGAGGAGCGATGAGAAAAAAAAATGCAGGCGAGCCCAAAACACAAAAAAAAGAAGCGCCCCCTTGCCTGCAAATGGTGCAGCCGCAGCCGCTGCCGCCCCGAAAACATGAGATCAACCAGGCAGTCTCTCCACGTTACGTTCGCCATGCTCACCCCCACAGGAGCAGCAGGAGCAGCACACCAGTGTATCGCGTGTCACACGCGGTGCGTGTGTGTAATGGACAACCATTCAGCCTTTAGCCTGCCTGGCGGCGCCTGCGCTCGCATCATTAGCGCCGTAAAACAAACAAACAAGTAGTTGTGTTACTCAAGCAGCATCATGTCGAAAAGAAAAAGAATAAAGCTGTCGGGATTCCTGTACAGAAAAAAGAAGAGGAGGAAAAACCGGAAAAAGAAAGTTGACATTAGGTTTTTATAATACAATGTTATTAACTGAGACTAATGTTACCTGAGTTAACCCACTGCTAGCTGAGCAAACGTCAAAGTCTTGCTGTAGCCTGTGCTTGTTTGTTTGTTCTCAAGTCAAACCTTTAACTCCAGCGGCATCTGTGATTCTCAAACTCAAGCAGTGATTCTCAACCAACCAAAAGCAAGGACCCCCCCACCAGTTTGCTATGAATTGAGCTACTTAGGCTACCAACCCCATTTAATGGCATTTCTATCACCAATTTATAGAACCGTTTTTGTATAGGTTGGTTAATTTGAGTCCTATATATCCTAAATGCTTTTTGACTCTTACTATATTTCAATGCAAATTCAGGGGCAATTCTGAAATATTTGGGAGGACAGTCCAGTGGCCAGGGTGAAGGATCTGGATCATTGGTTTTGTTTGTTTGTTGTTGGGTTTTGTTAGATGCAGGAGCAGTCTAGCAACAGTGAGGCCAGGCCAACTGCTGCTGTTT
This sequence comes from Gymnothorax reevesii, assembly GCA_029721435.1. Classification (NCBI taxonomy): domain Eukaryota; kingdom Metazoa; phylum Chordata; class Actinopteri; order Anguilliformes; family Muraenidae; genus Gymnothorax; species Gymnothorax reevesii. The sequence continues at coordinate 140,763,945 of CM056574.1, forward strand.
GCTGAGCTGTTCATTTTATTTTAACATTTATTTATTTGGTATTTTATTTATTTGGAATAAATGCATTTTGTGATGCAAATCTCTCTGTGTTAAATTACATAAGTGTACTTTCTCTGAAAATATTTAGTGTTACGAAAAACACGGGTGGAACACACTGGGGGAACATGAACGTGGAAACGTGAGCGTGAACTTGGAAACATGAGCTAGAACGGCAGGGAGACACAAGAGGGGAGTGAGACGCCATTAGCGGGAATCCAAAATAAATTTTATTAACATAAACACAGAAATAAACCAGGTGTAAGAAGGGAGCCGGAAACACCAGGCGCAGGATGCAGAAGAATTTATTAAACACAAAAACACTAGGGGAAGAAAATGGCTGGCACACCAGAAATAAAACACTGTGCACATGCACTGAACAAAAGGGAGAACTGAAATACACTGCCAAAGGCAGGGGGAGAACTGAGGTACACACTCAATGGGTGGCTAAACTAAAAAACAAAAACTGAACCTAACTAACTGACGAACCACACTGGGAGACTGAACGAAAAGGAAGACAAGACAGGGGTGCAGCAAAAAGGCTAGACTCTGGACAGGCTCGGGGAAAAGCACAGGAATGCGGGAGCAGCGATATCACCATGTAGACAAAGTCAAAACAAGGATCCGTCTGATGAAACCTTCCAATACTGCCACATTTAAGGATCACGAGAGGAGGCGGGGACTCGAAATGCAATCACACTGAAACAGAAACACATGGGGATTAATAAACAATCACACGAGGACCGGGTATGCAATAATGACTCGAGACAAGACGCTGAGACGAGCAATCAAGCTAGACGGTTTAGATTAAGGCAATCTAAACGTGACAAGTAAAAAGCACCACAAGAAAAGCGAAAGGAAAAGCGCAGTTCTTTAAATGCAGTTACTCAGAAAGCTCAGATTGAAATCACGAAAGCCAGAAACACATACGTTCGCTAAATGAGTTAATCAAGGTTAATACTAAGTGACGAAGTATTTACAATCACCCTTAAATACGTGAAGATTAGTACGGTTAGTAATGCCCTATCAGAGAACGCATTCACTCAGTTTAGCGAGACCCGGAATCAAGCACAGCTAGAAGCAATGAATGAAATACCAAAGCCAAACCGAAAGTAGAAAGGTGATTGGACGACGAGACACAGGCATGCTGAAGGCAGTCACACGACACCAATGACGGCAGATTGGAAGCGGATCATCAGCCGGCTGGAAAATAAACGAGACGAAAGTAAATCACAAGCACAAAAAACGCACGGGACAACACACGAAAGGGCAGAATCATAACAGTACCCCCCCCCTAAGAAGCGCCACCTGGCGCTTAACAAAAACACAAAACACTAAAAACTAAATACCAAACCCCACAAGACTAAAACAAAACAGGGTACACCTAAAAATACTAACACAAAAACCCCTAAATACTAACAAGAAAAATCTAACTAAATAAAAGACAAACCCAAAAAAGACTAACACACGAAATATCTAACCACAAAATAAACACAAGCACAAGAAACACTAAACATACACAAGAATACTAATTCTCCAGCATAAGCTGGGGCTATGGCTTGGGGTTGGTCTTATGAAACTCGGAAATTAATTTTTTGTCCAGGATGAAACGTGCGGGTACCCAGGAGCGTTCCTCGGGACCGTACCCTTCCCAGTCAACAAGATACTGGAACCCCCTACCCCTCCGCCGACAGTTGAGCAGCTTCCTGACGGTGAAGGCTTCTCCACCGTCGATGATGCGTGGTGGAGGGGGGGGCTCGGGATCCGGGTGGAGGGGGTGGGTGACAGAGGGGCGGACTCGGGAGACGTGGAACACAGGGTGAATGCGGCGCATGGTGTGGGGGAGCTTCAGGCGGATGGCGGTGGGGCTGACAATCTTGTCCACTGGGAAGGGGCCGAGGAATCTTGGGGCGAGTTTGCGGGACTCAACACGGAGGGGAATGTCCTGGGCAGAGAGCCAGACCTTCTGGCCAACACGGTAGGTGGGGGCCGGCCTACGTCGCTTATCCGCCGCGTCCTTCATCTGTTCCCCAGCACGGACGAGGGCGCGGCGGGCGGTGCACCAGGTGTTACGGCACCGCTTCACGAAGGCTTCAGCGGATGGGACCCCCACCTCCGCCTCCTGAGAGGGGAACAAGGGAGGCTGGTACCCCAGACAGCACTCAAATGGGGTGAGACCAGAGGCTGCAGATGCGTGGGAATTGTGCGCGTATTCAACCCAAGGCAGATGGACCGACCATGAACCAGGGTTCCTACCGCACACGCATCGCAGCATGGTCTCCAGGGTCTGGTTGGCCCGCTCGGTCTGGCCGTTGGACTGTGGATGAAAACCGGAAGTGAGGGAACAGGAGGGGCCTAGGAGGGACAGGAAGGCTTTCCAAAAATGAGAGGTGAACTGGGGGCCACGGTCAGAAACAATATCGGTAGGGATGCCATGGGGACGGACAACGTGTTGTATCAGGAGGTTGGCTGTGGATTGGGCGGAGGGGAGCTTGGGGAGTGCAATGAAGTGGGCTGCTTTGGAGAAACGATCGACGATGGTGAGGATAGTGGTGTTACCTTGAAAGGGCGGAAGACCAGTGACAAAATCTAGGGCTATGTGGGACCAGGGGCGACTGGGGATAGGGAGTGGTTGGAGGAGGCCAGAAGGGGGTGTGTGAGGTGACTTAGCAGTAGCACAGACCGAGCAGGCACTTACAAAACCCCTGACGTCGTCCTGGAGGTCCGGCCACCAGAAGCGACGTCGGATGAAGGCTGTGGTCCACTTGACCCCTGGATGGCCTGAAAACTGGGATCCGTGTCCCCATTGCAGCACCTCAGACCGGAGGCCCTGGGGAACAAACAGACAGTTAGTGGGACAGGCACTGGGCGCGGCCTGCCCGCCCAGTGCTGCCCGAACCCTCTCCTCAATGGGGAGCTGGACGGCATTGAGGAAGCGGTTAGGGGAAAGAATGGTCTCGGGAGGGTCCTCCGGAGTGGCCCCCGTCTCGAACCGTCGAGAAAGGGCATCGGCTTTGGCATTACGGGACCCGGGCCTGTAAGCCAAGGCGAAATTAAATCTCTCGAAGAATAAGGCCCACCGGGCCTGGCGGGGGTTAAGCCTCTTGGCTGTCTTGAGGTATTCAAGATTTTTGTGGTCCGTCCACACCAGAAATGGCGTAGTGGCTCCCTCAAGCCAGTGACGCCACTCCTCCAGAGCCAACTTGACTGCTAATAACTCCCGGTTACCAACATCATAGTTGGCTTCCATAGGCGTGAGGCGATGCGAAAAGAAGGCACAGGGGTGTACCTTACCGTCCTTGGTGGACCTCTGGGACAGCACCGCTCCCACGCCCACGTTGGAGGCATCCACCTCCACGATGAACTGGGATGCCGGGTCCGGAGTCATCAGGATAGGTGCAGTCGTGAACCGCCGCTTCAGCTGCTGGAACGCCTGGTCAGCCTGAGGGTTCCAGCGGAATGGCTGCTTGGTGGAAGTCAGCGCGGTCAGGGGGGCTGCCACCGTGCTGTACCCTCGAATGAAGCGGCGGTAGAAGTTCGCGAAACCCAGGAAACTCTGGAGAGCCTTGCGGTCCTTGGGCTGGGGCCAATCCAGGACAGACTGCACCTTGGCGGGATCCATCTTCAGGGACCCGGGAGAGATGATGTAGCCCAGAAACGTTGTGGAGCAGGTGTGAAACTCGCACTTCTCGGCCTTCACGAAAAGGCGGTTCTCCAACAACCGTTTCAGGACTTGGCGCACATGCCGAATGTGCTCCTCCCGAGTACGTGAGAAAATGAGGATGTCATCTAGGTAGACATAAACGGACCGGCCGATCATGTCACCCAGGACATCGTTCACCAGACGCTGGAACACCGCGGGCGCGTTGGTAAGGCCAAAAGGAACCACCAGATATTCCCAGTGGCCGCTGGGGGTATTGAATGCGGTCTTCCACTCATCCCCCTCACGTATCCGCACCAGGTGGTAGGCGTTCCGCAAGTCCAGCTTGGTAAACACCTGGGCCCCCTGGATGATGTTAAAGGCGGAGGACATGAGGGGAAGGGGATAACGGTTCCGGACGGTTATCTTGTTCAACCCTCTATAGTCAATACAGGGCCGGAGCGAACCATCCTTCTTCGCCACGAAGAAGAACCCGGCTCCTGCTGGCGACGTGGAGGGCCGAATTATCCCAGCCGCGAGAGACTCCTGAAGGTACTTCTCCATGGCGACTATCTCAGGCCGGGACAGGGAAAAGACCCGCCCCCGTGGCGGAACTGCTCCTGGCAGGAGATTGATCTCGCAATCGTAGGGCCGGTGAGGAGGTAGGGACACCGCCCTGGACTTGCTGAATACCGCACCCAGATCATGGTATTCGGCAGGGACTCGGGAGAGATCAGGAGCAGACTCAGACGACACCTGTGACCCAGGCACAGATGAGGATGCATGGCGCAGGCAGCTGGCAGAACAGGAGGACTTCCACTCACGAACCTCGTGGGTGGACCAGTCCAAAACCGGGCCATGCTCGCGGAGCCAGGGGTGTCCCAAAACCACCGGGGATCTAGGACACCTGATGAGCAGAAAGGATATGGTCTCACGGTGGTTTCCTGAGACCAGGAGCTGGACTGGAGCAGTTTGATGTTGAATCTGAGCCAGTCTTTGGCCCCCGAGGCCAAAGACGCTCAGAGGCTGTGCCAGTGGAGAAAACGGGATACCCCAGGAGGCTGCGGCTTCAGCATCCAGAAAATTCCCCTCTGCTCCGGAATCCACCAAGGCTGTAGAGCGACGACTTTGATTGCCCCAGGAAAGGGTCACCGGGATGATGGTCCGGCTGTTGGAGGAGACTTCCGTACGGGAGGTACCCACTAGCGCTCCTCCAGTGACTAGTGGGCGTTGGCTTTTCCCGGACAGTTGGCAATGAAGTGCCCCTGCTGGCCGCAGTAGAGACAGGCCTTGGACTGCATACGGCGATCTCTCTCCTCCTTCGTCAGGCGACTTCGCCCTAACTGCATGGGCTCAGGCTGGTGGGCTCGGGAGGATGCTTGACCGGGAGGAGTAGCTGACGGGAACCAGATGACAGGAGTATTGGAGGGGTTGGAGGGACCGGGCCGACCTCGCCCCAAGCGAGTGGCGGCTTCCTCCTGGTGGTTGGTGGAGAGAGCTGGCCGACCTCGCACCAAGCGAGTGGTAGCTTCCTCCTGGTGGTTGGTGGAGAAAGCTAGCCGACTTCGCCCCAAGCGAGTGGCAGTCTCCTCCAGGCGGTTGTCAATCCGGATTGACAGATCCGCCACAGCCTCGGGAGTCTTGGGTAGCTCATGGAATAGTAGGTGATTCTTGATGTCATCTGCCAGACCTTCCACAAAAATGTCACGGAGTGCTTCAGAGTTCCACTTGGACCGGGCCGCTAGGGTCTGGAATTCAATGGCATATTCGGCCACCGAGCGGCTTCCCTGTCTGATCCGGGTCAGGTCCCTTCCTGCAGCAGCGCCGCACCTGGAGCGGTCGAATAATCTTTCCATCTCAGAAGCCAGGGCGGAGAAGGACGCTATACAGGGTAGGCGGCCCGACCAGGCAGCGGTTCCCCACTGGAGGGCAGGGCCAGTCAGGTGGGAGATTACAAAAGCCACCTTAGCGGGCTCCGTGGCGTAAGTGCTAGGTTGTAGCGCAAAGTGCATTTCGCACGTCGTCAGGAACGGTCTGCAGAAACCAGGTGTGCCGTTGTATCGCTCGGGTGGGGGTAGCCGAGGCTCAGGACCAGGAAGAGGTGCAGCAGCTCCAGCAGGAGGATGGGGTGGCACCGTGCTCCCAGGGACGGTGGCCTGCTGCGCCGCCAGAGCAGCAGTCAAGTGCTGGATCTGCTGCCTCTGTCGCTGGAGCTCTGCATCGCGGGGGTCCATCCTGCTGGTGTACGCAGAGACGGATCCTTCTGTAAGAAGGGAGCCGGAAACACCAGGCTCAGGATGCAGAGGAATTTATTAAACACAAAAACACTAGGGGAAGAAAATGGCTGGCACACCAGAAATAAAACACCGTGCACATGCACTGAACAAAAGGGAGAACTGAAATACACTGCCAAAGGCAGGGGGAGAACTGAGGTACACACTCAATGAGTGGCTAAAGTAAAAAACAAAAACTGAACCTAACTAACTGACGAACCACACTGGGAGACTGAACGAAAAGGAAGACAAGACAGGGGTGCAGCAAAAAGGCTAGACTCTGGACAGGCTCGGGGAAAAGCACAGGAATGCGGGAGCAGCGATATCACCATGTAGACAAAGTCAAAACAAGGATCCGTCTGATGAAACCTTCCAATACTGCCACATTTAAGGATCACGAGAGGAGGCGGGGACTCGAAATGCAATCACACTGAAACAGAAACACATGGGGATTAATAAACAATCACACGAGGACCGGGTATGCAATAATGACTCGAGACAAGACGCTGAGACGAGCAATCAAGCTAGACGGTTTAGATTAAGGCAATCTAAACGTGACAAGTAAAAAGCACCACAAGAAAAGCGAAAGGAAAAGCGCAGTTCTTTAAATGCAGTTACTCAGAAAGCTCAGATTGAAATCACGAAAGCCAGAAACACATACGTTCGCTAAATGAGTTAATCAAGGTTAATACTAAGTGACGAAGTATTTACAATCACCCTTAAATACGTGAAGATTAGTACGGTTAGTAATGCCCTATCAGAGAACGCATTCACTCAGTTTAGCGAGACCCGGAATCAAGCACAGCTAGAAGCAATGAATGAAATACCAAAGCCAAACCGAAAGTAGAAAGGTGATTGGACGACGAGACACAGGCATGCTGATGGCAGTCACACGACACCAATGACGGCAGATTGGAAGCGGATCATCAGCCGGCTGGAAAATAAACGAGACGAAAGTAAATCACAAGCACAAAAAACGCACGGGACAACACACGAAAGGGCAGAATCATAACACCAGGGGGAAAAAGGGGCACTCAGGCCAACAAAAACACCGTGCCTAGCACTGACGCAGGAGAACTCAAGAATCCAAAACACAACATACCAGGGGAACAGACTCCGAACAAGACATGGAACGAGACTTGACACATGGAACGAGACTAGAGACAAACAGAACTCTGGAAGCTAGACATACTCACAAGACAAGACAGTTGGCACAGCTGGCAGATGGATAACTCGGGTGGCACAGCTGGCCAGGAGAAGGGTAAGGGAGAACATCAGGAGGGGGACAGACAGGACACAGGGCTCAGGGCAGGCAGGAACGCTGGGGCTATGGCTTGGGCTATGACAATGGCTATGGCATGGCTTGGCTTGGGCTTGGGACTGTGGCTATGGCTTGGCTTGGGACTGGGACTGTGGCTATGGCTTGGGCTTGGCTGGTGCGCAGGACAGGCAGGGCTTGGCTGGTGCGCAGGACAGGCAGGGCTTGGCTGGTGCTCAGGACAGGCAGGGCTTGGCTGGTGCTCAGGACAACTCGAGACAGGAGGAAGACTGGCACAAGGACACAGAAGACGCTGGAGGAGACAGGGGGCACCAGGGGCTTGAATGCAGAAGGGCAGGCTGGACAGGGAAGGAGGCTGAACTTGAGACACAGAAAAACCTGAGGGGACCAGAGGAGAAGTGCACGAGGCAGAGGGAGGGGGAATGCGCGCGAGCGTGATGCGTGGGTGCGTGAGTGGGTGATGCGAAGTCAGATCTGCTGACGTGCAGAAGCTGCTCAAACATATAGGGCGGGGGCACACACAGACACAGGTGTTGAAACTTAATCCAATTAACAAGGGGTGGAACATGAGGGAAACCAATTACTTGAAAACATTAACATTAACACACAGACAAGGATCACAAGACAATCCCAAAGATGGGATAAATAAACTGGATAAAAGACTCCTAAGTGTACAGAAAAAGAGCCAGAACAGATTATAAGAATGCAGAGATCCTGCGGGAAAACTTTAGCAAAGCCAGTGAACAGTAAAGCGAGGGGCGGAGCTAGAACAGAGCGACTGCTGAGAGATAATTAGTCAATTAGGAAGTGCAGCTATACAATCCCGGGTGCTCGTTAGTAGATTAGTATTATATACAAGGTTAGTTTGGTTAGTAATTTTAGAAAACAACAAACTGTTAGTAATGTTAGTATGAATAGGAAAGCAAGGGGAAACTAGCAAACGAGAACAGAAGGAAGGATGAGACCCAGAATCCATTAAATCACCCGAAGTAGTGTCACAATCAATTACCACAGAAACTGATACAAACAATGACGCGACCGGGGAGAAAGCAAAGACAGTACATGGGTAAAACGTGGACTGGACTACACAGGAGAGGAATGAAATGTGAACACTAAGACATGGACTAAAAACTGACATACCAAAATGATAGAAACCTAAAATTGACTAACCAGACAGACACTCAGACCACGGAACACAACAATTTAGTTGGAAAAAAAACTATCAATTTCAAAGTAAAAACTGTTCACAATGCAAACATTAGGATAATAAATGCAATGTATTAGGCTACTTTTCAGGTGTAAGATAACCATAACATGACTTTAAAGGCCGTTGAAATCCGCATAACCCCCAAAATTTTGCCGGGGGGGGCACCCCATTGGTCTGCCCAGGGTGCCAAACTAGCAAGGATCGCCACTGTCGATGGCGAGTGGAAGGAAAATTATCAGATGACGCAAGTTGTTGCTAATCAGTTTCGTTAGTAAAGGCTTAAGTATCTCTGGTGTTTACAAGTCCACAAGACTTCCGGGTCAAAGGCCAGCACAAAGGACTGAGGAGCATGCGCAGAGCCCATAGTCCAGTTTGGCTCGATTCAAGCATATAGATGGAGAAATAATGCGACTACTAACCACAGTCACACTTTAGATGAAGTGTTGCTCATAAAGACTTTATACAGTATATACAATCCATTCATAAATGAGACAAAATGTCTTCATAAATCGTATATGAGCAAATGTCATGCTTTATAAAGGGTGAAATAACACATCCTGATTCGGCATGTGATGCTAGATGTGACGATGACAATGCCACTTAGCAGCCAATATCACCCTTTATAGCATTTAGCCACTGGCTATCTGACATTGTCGGTCGAAAAGTGCCATTTTCTCATGAAATGGCTCTTAAAATGATTTTTCTTCTTGTATATGTATATATAAAGAATGTATATTCTTTGAATATACGCCTCCAATTATAGATTTTTCATGTCCAATGGAATGACTGTGCACATTTGATCAGCAACAGGAGTTTTCCTGTGCACTGCTGTGGCTGATATCCGCGACCATACGTTTCGTGACCACAATGTTGCATGCAGCAACAACTTTGAAGTGAAAAGGGAATTATGAAAAACATCATCTAAATCCATCCTTACTCCTGATCATCGTTCAGCAATTGGCCATCCTCCTGCAAGGTAAGACATTGCTGACTGCTATTTTCATGAATTTTCCAAATAATTTGCATCATTAATAAAAAGTTTTAGGATTATAACACAATTTCTTATCATGCAGTGACAGATTCATTCATAACCATCTCTTGTCCACTGTAATCCACCATGAATATTTTGTTATGCTTCAGAATAACATTGTCCAATAAAATATTGCAAGAATTAATTGTACAGTTGACGTTACCAGAGATAAGCAGAGACAATGACTTTCAAAATTCAACATGAATTGGTACTTTTTAAATTTTCTTTTATAGTTTATTTCTACAGGGACAGCACACAATTAAAAGAAATTGCACCAGAGTTAACAAGCAGCTAATTTGCATCTTTCCGCCCTCGGCAGGAAGGTAAAAGGACAAATACAACAAATAACAAATATACTACATGAAACAACAGGTCCAGTACCACGTAATAAATAGAATCAATACAATTAGTACAATAAATTCAAGGCAATCATTAATGATGACACTTTTGGATTAATTTCAGCCAAAACTGATTTGATTGTTTTCGTAACTTCATGTCTGTGTGTGTAATTGGTCCCCGCCCCCCATCCCCAAGACACGCGCAGGAACATGCATCGGTTTCCAGCAGAGGAGAGTAGTGACTCAGTTACAATATGAGTACAATATTAACAGACACTCTCAGTGATTGTCGTGTGAAAGCCTCACTGAAAACATGGACCAACGACGCATTACATCCGTGCAGAAACTTCGGTATTGAATAACGTTTTGAAGGTATTAGCTAAAACTAGCAAGTGTCCTATAGCCACGCGTTCTATCGTTACACAGCTAAGCAAGCTGTAGTCGGCCACAAATGATGACGGTTCATTTATTAACTGACATTAGCAGGATTAAAAACCGCCAACAAGACTATTGAGACTGATAAAACTGCATAGCTACTACAGTAAAACATAGCTTACCTGTCCAACAGCAGCAAGGCTAGCTGTGTATTGCTTTATAAAACCTTTTATTCCTTCAGTTTTCCCCATTGAAACCGGCACCAATATAAATACAGCCCTTGGCCATCTCCCGTTTTTCCTCCTTAATGCTATTTGTTCCACTACCATTCTTTGGTGCTTTGGCTGTTTAATTGTGTGTGCCGTGTCCCGCTGGGATCGGAGGCTTCATCTGTTCTGCTATTTCCAATGATTTTTCCGGTAGATAGCACTAACGACGCAGATTCAGCTCTGCCTGTCTACAAGCAGAGAGAAACGCGTCTTTATGGCGTTCTCTCACCTGATTGGATAGAGGCAGTCAGCGACTCCAAAATTTTTTATGTTGTTTTATTGCAGAAGACAATGACTGGGAGACCTCTGTTATCGACCAGATACTCTAAATAAATGATCTCCAACGGAATGTGGAGCTATTTAACACTTTTTTAAAAATAAAAAAATCACTAACAGCAGCTTTAAGGTGGCTTTTAAAAACTGCAAAGCTTCCTGAGTCTCTAATATATTTTCTTGCTTATTTCATGGTAAGCTTTTGTTACCCAGTATCTTGAAAAGGCATATATGAAAATACAGTTGAGTTCCGATGTGGCGCATCTGATAACTGAAATCGCATTGAAAAGAGAAGTGTAAACATGGCTATTGAAGTGCCAAGTGTGAACACATATGGAAACACTGCTGAGTTCTGATGAAGGGCATCCAATCACAAAAGTCACATTGAAAAGAAAAGTGTGACTACGCACACTGTCAAGAGAGGTGCCAGAATCCGTGAAGGAAATGTAAGAACTGAATTAAAAAGAACGTTTATAATGCCATTTATTTTGTGTACTTTTTTATATTTTACACTTAACTAGTGGTAAAATGCATGTAATAATCTATTTTTTGTAAATTGTGCATGCAAAAGTAAACATCCATCAGTCTTATAACTGCAGTTTTCTAGTCATGCTCATGTGGAGGCTGGAAGCATGGCATTGGGCCGCATGTGGAGGAAATAAATCTTGAACAAACACCATGGAGGCTAATTTTTTGCCTTTATGAAATGCATGTGGTGATATTGTTCAGAATTTTATCCATTTTGTTAGTTTATCCATCCACTTTAACAGTTTTATACTCTGCAATAAAGGTGTTTGCATCACAGTTGGTGTCAATGAATATCATTCATATTTTATCCTTCTCTTTCCAACTTTCACTTTCATTAAGTACCCTATATAAATATAAAGTCACTATAAATGATGGTGGGATCTGATGAGAGGAGAGTGAAGGGGTATTTTTGCATGTGAGGGAAATACAAATAATTTGCCTCAGTTTTGCCCTTGTTTTGATATCTGTTTTTCATATGGTTTAAATGACCCACATCTTTTCATTCAGAATGCATCACTGATGAAAATCAATCGCTGACTCCCCAAACATCTCTGTTATAAGCATTGGGGGGTAGAGGGACCTTTGTCCTCTGATGACAGGGGGCATCCATCAGTGTGCACCCAATGCTGAGTGGATCTTGTCTTCCACCTGCTTGATACTGAATTTTGCTTTCCTCTTCGCCTCATGCCTTTGAACAACTTACTACATTGAAGCATAGTTCTCAGTGCACTAAAGGCAGTGGCAGTAATAAAAACTATGTCCTTATATCATATGTCAATTATTCTTTCTCATTAAAAAAAACTCAGTTCATTATGGTGTTAACAATTTGGCTTTAATGAGAATGATGGTCACCGATCTGAATGGCTTTAAAGGGGCATGTTGCCAATATCTTTTGCAGTGCATGAATTCAAAGTGTAGGCTCTGTATAAACATGCTGCAAAAAACCACAAAGTTTTTTTCCCACAGCAGCTTGAAATATTAAGAGCCATTCCGTGAGAAAATGGCACTTTTTGAAGAAGTTGAGGAGTTGACCCCCTGGAGTTGAATGAAACTTGGCACATACAGGTAGATAGATAGACAGGTAGATAGACACTGTGGTATGATTATCTAATAAGTCAAACTATTGAAAAAAAACATGATGGCTTGCAATTATTAACCTCTTTCTTAGGATTTTGCAATTCAAGATGAGTGCCACATAAAAAATGGATTTTCTCCAAAAATTCCCAACAGATTTTTTTTTTTATTTTTGCATATTCTTTATCTGCTCACTAAGACCTACAAACTGACACAGGTCTTGTTTCAGTATCTTTTTTCAGACTTCCAAGCACTTTAAACCCAGTGTGTGTTGGTCAGAAGCTTTCTTCTTTCTTATAAACTAATGCGGTATTTGAAAGCTTTGTTGTCTAGCTTTAGAAAGCATTGTTGTCATGGTTTGGTCCCGCCGGCAGAAGGCAATAAACCAGCGGGCACTGGGACCATGTACACAACACCAAGGAAAAGGACTCAAACACACAAGCTGAGTAAAACTATAAATAAATATTTAATTCAAAGAATAAAAATAGAGAGGAGAAGAGGTAACAAACAACAGGGCTCCATAACACACAGAATGCAGCTGCTCTGTCTGTTTGCCAGTGCCGCTCCTTTTTACTCTTCACAGCACCTCCACCTCAACGAGCAGCAGATGTGGTGGAGGTCAATACAGCAGGAGGGGGGAGGGCCTGCAGAGCAGGACCATCACCGGACCCTCCCCCCAAGTCACGGCTCCGGACCACACTGGGGCGCCCAACCTCCGGATCACACTGGGGCACCCAACCTCCGAACCACAAGGCCCCCTCCAGAACACACGCCCCCCCACGGAACACGCCCTCCTCCGGAATACACGCCCCCCTCCAGAACACGCCCTCCTCCGGAACACAAGCCCCCCTCCAGAACACACCTCCGGGCTATAGGGCATCCACCTCCTTGCTACAGGGCGTCCACCTCCGGGCTACAGGGCGTCCACCTCCGGGAACAACTGGTGCCACCTGGCACCCACCTCCAGGACACCTAGTGCCAACCCCGGAACTGCTCCTCCACACTGGGCCTGGACAATAAAAAAAAAACTGCTGCCGCTGCTTCCCTCACACAGCCTGGCTAGGTCCCACGGTGGCACTTGCATTCTGTCGTGGTTTGGTCCCGCCGGCAAAAGGCAATATGCCAGCGGGCACTGGGACCATGTACCCAACACCAAGAAAAGGGACCCAAACGCACAGGCTGAGTAAAAATATAAATTGATAGTTAGTTTAAAGAATAAAAACAGAGGAGCAGCAGTAACACTGTTCGCCCTGCCCCTCCAATAAATACTAGCACCTTTCGACTCAACAATAGTGATGGGATCGGCAGTTCTTTTGACAGGACTGAATCACTAAAATCCGTTCATAAAAAAAAATTTGTTCAAAAAATCTGTGTACAGGATCTTTCAGTGCTTAGCAGGAGTCCGAGAGTTGTGGCTGCTGTTCGAGACTGACTGGGCGAGTGTTACCTGCTGCAGGAGCCTCACTCATAATCAAGGCATTTTTCGAATTTCCAGCCGAGACGCACGCACTCTTTAATTTAATTTTTGTTGTTTTTTACAAACCTGAGTGCCACCCAAGATATATCCATAACACCTATGTTTTTAGTTGATGTAAAACTTTTCATAGGTATTTGATAACTGAGCTTCATTACTTCCTCCAATTCTTTGTTTTCAATCTACTTCACAACAATACGCAAATAAGCGTTGGATTTGAACTCTGTACAGAGAGCTTTGTTTCCGGAGCACAACTCAAATACCATTCAATATATCTTACTGAAACTTTGCATGTATATTACCCGCATACTGAAGTTGTGCCCTTTGATATTTTTAGATTTATGATAATCTTTTTTTCGGTTCCATGGAAACCAGTTGCATTTGGACTCTGTACAGATATAGGTTCATCTCCAGAGCACAACTCAAAAACCGTTCAATATATCTTTCTGAAATTTTGCATGTGTATTAGCCACATACTGAAGTGGTGCCTTTTGATATTTACAGATTTCTGAAAATGTTATTTTTTTTCTTTTCCATGGAAACCAGTTGCATTTGGACTTTGTACAGAGATAGGTTCGTCTCCGGAGCACAACTCAAAAAACGTTTATTATATCTTCCTGAAACAACTCATCCTATCTTTCTGAAACTTTGCATGTGAAGTGGTGCCTTCTTATATTTTCAGATTTCTGGTTTTTTTTTTCCCCATGGAAACAAGTTGGATTTGATCTCTGTACAGAGATAGGTTTGTCTCCGGAGAAAAACTCAAAAACCGTTCAATATATCTTTCTGAAATTTTGCATGCGTATTAGCCACATACTGAAGTGGTGCCTTTTGATATTTTCAGATTTCTGAAAATGTTGTTTTTTTCCTTTTCATAGAAACCAGTTGCATTTGGACTCTGTACAGAGATAGGTTTGTTTCTGGAGCACAACTCAAAAACCGTTCATCATATCTTTCTGAAATCTTGCATGTGTATTACCCACATACTGAAGTGGTGCTTTTTGATATTTTCAGATTTCTATTTTTTTTTTTTTTTCGTTTCACTGGAAGCAACATGGATTTGGACTCAGTCCCAGGGCTGGGTTTGTTTCCAGAGCAGAACGAAAACACTGTTCATGAATGACTCTTGTTTTTTTATTGCCTTTGCCAACGTGTTCTTCATAGTCTTTGCTAGATGTTGCCAGTACATACTTCCAGATCGTTCCAGAGGAAAATCACCTCAACATTCTTGTTTGAATTTCTTTGAAGGTGTAGGATTGACATGACTTTCGCCAATAATCAGGGGCCAGGGGGATATGTCATGTTCTGATGACTCTTGTTTTAAATTTCATAACATTGAACCAAATTCTGAGCTGTGTTTTTTGCTAGAGGTTGGTCCAACAGGTTGCTCTGACTATCAACAGATTTCACAATTTAATTTTTAATTAATATTTTTAATGTTAACGAATAAATTAAAGTGAAGAAAATCATTTTAAATTTTGGATAAGAGAGAGATTTTGACAGTTGAGGCACTTGTGTTTGGTTCAGAGTGCCTAATGATAAGCGAGGGCGTCTATCCATCAGAAGATCTGGATTCAGTAATTGCTCATAAGTCAATAAAAAATCACAGCCGACAAGGGGAAATGAAAGTGTTTAATGCCTCAATAAATAGAGAAACCCACATTATTCAAAATAATTCTAACAATATTAGTGGAAAATTTAGTCCCTAATCAGTGACCTATTTTCATCTGAGTAAAGTATGAGTCTTTATATCATCACTGTCACATCAGAAAGCCAGAGCAGAGAAGAGAATCGGCACTGCAGATCAGATATCCGTTGATACTGTTCTCATGGGATCAGTGTCGGCATTGGCATTAAGAAATGTGGACTGGAGCATCCCCAGTTAAATTGTGGTGAAGTTAAACACAAATGCATGAATACATGCAGCACTGTGCAAAAAAAAATAATAATAATTTTTTTTTTAAATTTGAAGTTGGGTGTTTGTTTTAGTTGTCCATATTTGTGGTGCTATAGATGAAAAGCACATTTGAACCATGAAATGTTAATTTAAAAATTCTTAGAAAGAGATGCTGAATTTCACTCAATACAGTTTATAAAAATAATATGCCCGGATGTCAACAACATTAAGAATGTCTGAAAATACCCGGGGAGACAGATGCAAGCGAGATTGTGAGCCTGTAGAGGACCTATGGCATATTCTCTAATATGCTCAGAGCAACCAAACAGCCAATAATATTATAAAACCACAAAATGCCTGTTAGTGTCCCAAATTTAATGCAAAGGGAAGTCACACCATATGTGGATTTATGCAAGTGTTTAACAGTTCACAGGGCTTTATAGTATGTTTTTCAATATTTAGAAACCTTTAATGATTCTTCAGAAGCTTCTGCCTCATGGAATTGTGTTAAATGTGCCTAAAACTTTAGCTCAGTACTGTATATCTCCACCATTTCTGCTGCGGTCACAGGGCAGTTCATTGTAAATGTTCACATCCCCATATGCCAGTAGTTCACTTGCAAATGCTGCATCTGAAGTACACTTCTCTGAAATATTAGCCTTAGGCTATAGCTTTGTATGCGAACTGGAAACAGTTTCGTATTCGTATTCATTGATTGATGGTGCTGTCATCATAATGCAGTTATGAAATATATAAGAAAAACAATTAAAAAAATAAATGTAAGTATTTTTCTAAATAACAAAGGATTTAAAATTCTTATTGGAAATATTTGCACAATTATTGTTTTATCTGCAGCCAGTTCACTTTGCTCCACCTTATCCTGCTCATCCTGGGATTAAGTCATGCTCTTGAGAATCAGAGATTGATGGAGATTTAAAACTGGTGTATTTAAACCTGACACACAGCAGTGCTTGTTCAAAGATGAGCAGTAGGATGGCGCTGCAAACCATTCTGCTGGCACAGACAGTCCTCTGGGCTGCAGCACAGACCCCACCGTGCAGAATACTGGGGAGGCCAGCCAAGCCCAGCTTCTATCAACATGGAGACGTCAACATCGGTGGAGTCTTTTCCTTGCACAGCCAACAGAAGGAAAAAACCGTGGAGTTCACAAGAACACCAGAGCTAGTGGATTGCATACGGTAGGGTACACAGAAGATCATTTCAAAAAGCAAGGGGTGCAGAGGGCAGGGAACTGTCTTCAAAACAAAAGATGACCAGAAATCATTCAAAATCCATTGATATCTAAAAATTATTCAGTTCTGGGTTATTGAATCTTGTGAATACAAAAAAATTACTTTTACTTACTTTTCATTTGAATATTGTTTTCCAAATGTTGAATTAAAGAAAGTGTAATGTGAGTACCTGTTTAACCTAAACAATAACCCTAAATTTCTAGAGTTAATTTCAGAGAATATCGACTGGCTCAGACTATGATCTTCACCATTGAGGAAATAAACAACAGAACTGACCTCCTCCCTGGAGTAACTCTTGGATATAAGATATATGACAGCTGTGCGTCCACCACATTCTCAATACGGGCAGCCATGGGTCTGATGAACGGTTATGAGGAAATACTGACCGAGACGTCTTGTGCCACACCAGCAGCAGTGCAAGCCATTATTGGGGAATCTGGATCTACAAACTCAATTGCAATAGCTGCAACTGTTGGATTACTTAAAATTCCACTGGTAAGTTATTCAGTTCAATTAATTGGCATTAAAAAAGTTATGACCCCGCCCCACCAGAAGGGTGAGGGAAAGGGGTATTGTTTTTGGTTCGGTTTGTTTCTGCGTTTCTTTGTGCGTTTGTCTCTGTGTTTGTTTGTTTGTTTGTTAACACTTCTATGTTTGGAAGATACCGTAATTGTGTTGAAATTAATGGGTCAAAAAAATACACCCCAATAAAAGCAGAAACTTTGCTCTCAATGCAAGCCCAATCAAAAATAAATAATCTTGGCCCTGAAACTTATGGAGCGGCTGAAAAATTATAGTACATGATAAATACTAAGGTAATTTTGAATATTATTAATAATTCTGCCAGAGTTTGACTATTTGGGTAAATCCGTTGTATTTGTCATGTAAAACTATATTTGAATGCATTATTTCCCCTTACCAAGGCTGTTTTAACTGTAGAAACTGTACACCAATCTCCATTTATTCTTTTCTAAACTCATTGCTGAAATTATGATGTTCATCACCACTTAAGGTCATTCTTCTCAATCAAAATTTTATTTTACTTGGAATAAACAACCAAGAATTCTGTTCCTCTGAAATATTTTTAACACGTTTACTTCCACCAGCTTGTCAGCTTGCATGGAAATATGCTATACTTGTTTTAAATCTTTATAGCCAGTTACAAACCCCAATTTGGGACGTTTTTGAAGTTGGGACATTTTGTAAAACGTAAATACAAACAGAATGCAATGATTTGCAAATCTCATAAACCCACATTTTATTCACGATAGAACATAAACATTCTATCAGCTGTTGAAAGTAAGACATTTTACTATTTCAAGAAACCAATTAGCTCATTTTGAATTTGATGGCAGCAACACATCTCGAAAAAGTTGGGACAGGACCATGTTTACCATTGTGTAACATCCTCTCTTTTAACAATAGTCTGTAAACGAAGTGAGGAGACCGATTGCCGGAGTTTTGGAAGAGGGATGTTGTCCCACTCTTGTCTGATGTAAGATTCCAGCTGCTCAACAGTCCTGGGTCTTCTAAGCCAGATTTTTTGTTTTATGATGCACCAAATATTTTCTATTTGTGTAAGGTCTGGACTGCAGGCAGATCATTTCAGCACCCGGACTCTTCTACAGCGAAGCCATGCTGTTGTGGTGGATGCAGTTTGTGGGATAGCATTGTCTTGCTGAAACATGCAAAGCCTTCCCTGAAAGAGACATTTATATACTTTTCAGCATTGATAATGCCTATCCAGACGTGTAAGCTGCCCATACCATAGGCACTAATGCAACCTCTTACCATCAGAGGTGCAAGCTTTTGAACTGAGAAAACGGCATCTGTGGTTTCCAAAAAGAATTCCAAATTTTGATTCAAAGTTTTCCATTTTGCTTCAGTCCATTTTAAATGAGCTTTGGCCCAGAGAAGACTGCGGCATTTCTGGAGCGTGTTCACATATGACTTCTTCTTTGCATGATACAGCTTTAACTTGCATTTGTGGATTGCATGGCAAACTGTGTTCACAGGCAATGATTTCTGGAAGCATTCCTGAGCCCTTGCTGTGAATTCCAGTGTAGAATTATGCCCGTTTTTAATGCAGTACTGCCTGGGGGCTGGAAGATCACAAGCATCCAATAGTGACATTCAACCTTTTCCCTTGCGCAGAGATTTCTCCAGATATTCTGAATCTTTTCATGATATCATGTTCTGTAGATAGTAGGATATTCAAAATCTTTGGAATTTTACATTGAAGAACATTTTTCTGAAATTGTTCCAAAATTTTTAGACTCAGTCTTTTGCAGATTGGTGAGCCTCTGCCCATCTCTACTTCTGAGAGACTTTGCCTCTCTAAAATGTTCTTTTCATACCCAGTCATGTTACTGACCTGTTGCCACTTAACCTCTTTAGCTGGAAAATACTCCTCCAGCTGTTTTCTATTAGTGCCTTTTACTTATTCAGCTTTTGGTTGCCCCATCCCAACTTTTTTGAGATGTGTTGCTACCATCAAATTCAAAATTAGCTAATATTTTTCATGAAATTGAAAAATTTCTCACTTTAAACATCAGATATGTTGTCTATGTTCTATTGTGAATAAAATGTGGGTTTATGAGATTTGCAAATCATTGCATTCTGTTTCCATTCACGTTTTACATAACGTCCCTACTTCATTGGAATTGGGGTTTGTTTTTTAAGTTTGTATTTTGGATAGCTGCTTTTTTATTTAAATTTTATTTTCGTTTTTTTTATACTGCATTCATTTCTTCCCAGATTAGCCATTTTTCAACATGTGCATGTCTGAGCAACAGAAAAGAATTCCCCACATTTTTCAGAACCATTCCCAGTGACTATTTCCAGAGTAGAGCCCTGGCTCAGCTGGTAAAGCACTTTGGCTGGACCTGGATTGGAGCAGTGAGAAGTGACAGTGACTATGGTAACAACGGAATGGCCACATTCTTAAAAGCTGCTCAACAAGAAGGGATCTGCATCGAGTATTCTGAAAAATTTCACAGAACAGAACCAGAGAAACTACTGAAGGTTGTTGATATTATCAAAAGAGGTACTGCAAAGGTAATAGTAGCATTTCTTGCTCATGGAGAGATGAATCATTTATTTGAGCAGCTGATCCTTCAGAATATTTCTGGTCTCCAATTAGTTGGTAGTGAGGCCTGGATAACTGCAAGCAATCTAGTCACGCCAACAAGTTTCTCAATACTGGGAGGATCTATTGGCTTTGCCGTCAAAAAAGCAAAAATCAGTGGCTTGAAAGAGTTTGTGCTGAAACTTCATCCTTCCCAAAATCCAAACAACAGTGACATTGTTGACTTTTGGGAAACTGCTTTTCAGTGTGCTCTGACTAATGGAGTAAATTTTCCTCATGATCCTCTCTGCACTGGATCTGAGAACTTAAGTGAGCTGGAAAACCAGTACACTGACGTATCAGAGCTGAGAATCTCAAACAATGTATACAAAGCAGTGTACGCGGTTGCTCATTCAGCACATGAACTACTGGAATGCAGACCCCATGAAGGATGTACAAGTAATGTGCAAACAGCTCCCTGGCAGGTAATTTAATTTAACTATTTCTTAGATATTTATCTTCTATATCTTTATACAGAAGATAAATATATATATATATATATATTTATATTTATATATCTTCATTTTTTTTAATGCAATCTTCATTTTGAAAGACACAAACTCCATTAAATCATGTTTAATTCCAAAACGATTTCTCATATAAGGTATTATCTCACTGGAATGCAACAGCTCACAACTAGTTGCAGACACAAAATTGCGAAAAAAAATATGTGAATTAGCGACTATTTTCACTTGGAGTCAGACTGAATTGGTACTTACGAGGCGTGCTGTCACCCATCTATATTTGCCAATCAGAAAGCTGTCTATTTTTTTTTTTTTTTACAGCAAGTTGCAGTGACCGTGCTGCAAAATTTGAGAAGAAGAACTGTAATTTGAGAAGAGTTCGAGACGGGTTTGAAATAGGTTCGAGACACCCGCGACCACTCAGTGACTATTTTTAGCGAAACTTTGTCATGCAAATTTTTTGAACAAGTTCAAAATTCCAGCGACACAAAAGTGAGGCCCTACGACTCATACAAGGAAATCGAGAACCCCCGTAAATGTTTCAAGACATTTTGGAAAATATCTCGGGAATGCCGTTCACAATTTGTGGCCAACAGTCGCAGTCCAGTGAGATACGGGCCAAAGTTAACAGAATCATTTGTCATGTCATGTCTGTAATTAAATGTTTCCAATTCAACAGCTACTTGAGGCACTGAAAAAAGTTAATTTTACTTTGGGCACTGGAGAAAATGTTATTTTTGACAATAATGGAGACCCAGTAGCCAAATATGAGGTGGTGAACTGGCAGCTTGATCCTGATGGTGTAGTAGAGTTCAAAGTCATTGGCAACTATGACGCTTCTTTACCAGCTGGTCAGCAATTTGTCATGCGGCCTGTTAAAATGATTTGGGCTGGTGGGCAAACACAGGTAAGTGTTCATGTAACATGGACAAATGGTGACATACCTGCTATCAAAATTAATAAATGGGGACAAAATAAATTTTGTAATCCAGCTTAGTCTTCTGCTATTTAGAATATTATTGTTTATTATATTACTGTCTTAGAATTTGTAGGGTTCATCAATATTTGCTCAATTAATGTATTAGATATATTTTATTGAATTATGTGCTGTACATCCAATTTCATGTCGCATTACTGAGGTACAGTTTCTGGTCATCGTTTTGCACAGTGCATATGGATATAACTAGGTGCAAAACAGAGGAGATCAGACAAAAATATTGGCCAGAAAACTTAGTATCTAGCAATCTCCAGGTCCTTAATACCTCCAATGTCCTTCAGACTTTTTTGAATGTATCTCCACATTAGTAATACAAACATACACAAATATGCCTAAATACAGTGCTGTGCAAAAGTCTAAGGCACCCAAGATTTTTATAAAATTTTAATTTCATGTTGGAAGTTTATTTTCATTAGTGATGCTGTTGATCAAAAAGCACATTTGAAGCATCAAATGTTAATTGAAAAAAGCAAAATAACTGATAACTGATGATACAGAGAATATGCCTTGAGAGAGCCCTCATCTCAACATAATCAGGGTTGAATGGGAGTACCTGGGGAGACTGACACAAGAGGCTGTAAACCTGCAGAGGACCCATGGCATTTTCTCCAATATGCTTAGAACAACCAGACAGCCTGAATTTCAGGCAAAGGGTAGTCACATTAAATGTTCATTTAAGTTATAGCCGGCTCCGGCCTGGAGGGGTATTGTCGTCACCTGCGTGTCTGTCGTCCGTCATCCGTCCATGATTTTGTCCGGGCCAGTACTCGGGAACTAATTATCGAAGCTTCACCAAATTTGGTAGGGTAACTCACTATGACCCATAGATGTGCAATGTTAGGTTTTTTGCTGGATTTCACCGTTGCCCTTAGCGCTATGACCTTGACCCTGAAAAACTTGTCCGGGTGACATTTTCCATGGCAGTACCCAGCAACTAATGATCGCAGCTTCACCAAATTTGGTATCGTAACTCAATATGACCCATAGATGTGCAACGTCACATTTTTTGCTAGATTTGACCTTTGACCTTAGCACAGTGACTTTGACCCTGGAAATATTTCCCGGGTCGGTACTCGGCAACTAATCATCACAGCTTCACCAAATTTGGCATGGTAACACAGTATGAACCAGTGATGTGTATTGTGAGTTTTTAGCTGGATTTGACCTTTAACCTAAGCTCTGTGACCTTGACCCTGGAAATCTTGTCCGGGTCAGTACTCAGCAATTCATTCTGGCAGCTTCACCAAATTTGGTATGTTTGCTCACTATGACTCATAGATGTGCAGTGTCAGGTTTTTGGCTGGATTTGACCTTTGACCTTAGCTCTGCGACCATGACCCTGGAAATTTTGTCCGGGTCAGTACTCGGCAACTAATTATCTCAGCTTAGTATGGTAACTCACTGTCACACACATATGTGCAACGTCATGTTTTTTGCTGGATTTCACCTTTGCGCTGTGACCTTAAGGCAGGAAATCTTATATGGGTCAGTACTCAGCAAGTACTGGTCGCAGCTTCACCAAATTTGGTATACTAACTCACAGTGACACATGTGCAATGTCGCCTTTTTTGCTGGATTTGACCTTTGATCTTAAAGCTGTGACATTGAGGCAGGAAATCATGTCCGGGCCGAGAGGTATTCAGCAATGTATTATGTTTGACATTTCACAGCACTTCATAGTTCGTATTTCAATATTTAGAAACCTTTAATGATTATTGGAAGCACCTTCGTCATACGAGATTTTGTTAAATGTGCCTTAAATATTTGCACTGCACTGTATATGATGAAAAATAAACTGTATGCCATGAAGTACCATAGCAGGTAAATGCTCTTTCAAGGGAAAGACAAATTTCGTACAAAACCAACATTAAATAAAACAAGGCAACATTGTCACCAATATCCCCTGCCACGGTAAGAATGGTCACGGGGGAAAGGGGAAAACTTGTCCCCATTAAACACCCATACACCAAGTTCAGAGTCAAGGGCCATAACTCCGTGAAACAAAAATTCTCGGAATCAGTTGTCGAACTCATGCAATAGGGTCATTAGTACTGGCCACACACAAAATTTCACCCATGAAGGTGCAATAGTTGCCAAGGAAACTTGTCCCCATTGCAAATCCCATACACTAAGTCGACAAACAGAATCAAGGACCATAACTCCGTAAAAATGCATTTCTCGGAATCAACTGTTGAACTTATTCAATAGGATCATTAGGACTGGTCACCCACAGAATTTCATCCATGCAGGTGCAATTGTTGCTGAGAGAATTTGTCCCCATTGCAATACCCATACACTTAAATCCACGAACAAAGTCAAGGGCCATAACTGTAAAAATGAATTTCTCGGAATCAATTGTTGAACTCATTTAGTAGGGTCATCAGTACTGGCCACATACAAAATTTCATTCACGTAGGTGCTATAGTTTGCGAGAAAACTTGTCCCCATTGAAAATCCCATACACCAAGTCGACGAACAGAAACAAGGACCATAGCTCCGTAAAAATAAATTTCTCGGAATCAACTGTCGAACTCATTCATTGGGATCATTAGTACTGGTCACCCACAGAATTTCATCCACATAGGTGCAATAGTTTCCGTGAAAACTTGTCCCCATTGAACCGGGACGGATGAGCGCCATTCCAATATCCCTCGATCTACTTTGTGGCAGGGGATAATAAAAATGATCCATATGGAGTCCAGATGTTTTGACTTGGATTTTCGTGTTTTTGTTTATTTTTTTTGGGGGGGGTTTGTAAATTTGGATAATGTTTCAAATAACAAGAATGTGACAGAAAAAAATAAAAGAAAAACGGACGGTTGCCATCTTTCCATCCCTCAAAAAGCTTTAGCCAATGAGAGGTCATAGAATGCTCTGACAGTCGCATAACAGTGCCGACAAATGATCATGACTTCATTCATTTCACTTTCAGCTGTTCATGTGCTAAGTGGACTAGTCCCACACTATATCAACAAAGAGTTGTCTTCATAATGTTTTAAAAACATTACAATCATGTTTGTTTGGTCATATAGTCGAGCATTTGTTGTATAGGTGGATTCCATTCTTCACGGATTATTAAAATACCACTCTGTTTGGCTGATGTTAGGAATCAATACATTTGAGGGAAAGTAGATACTTTTTTAATCTCCGGCTTTTGAAAGGCTATAGGGTGTGTGTTGTCAGTAAAACTCAAAGTTATAGGAAAATGGTGGATTTTGAGTGAGTTTCAATCTGTATATCAAAGTAATCATCATGCAGGGCAAGATTGTCTTAAAAATGTTTAAAAAAACGACAGTTCTTTCATATGCAGGTTCACTTTGAATGAAAGTTGATTTTTACTTTAGTAATACATATAGTTTGACCCATCACCATAATTATAATCATGATAATAGATATCTATCTCTAAATTTACAGCAATCAGTTTCCCTGTATATGTCGTATTATTTTGACATCATGATACTTTTTGAACAATATTATCCTACATGTTTAGCATTCACAGATTAAAGAGAATCTGCTTTCACTTAGAAACCCAGGTCAGTGTGCAGTGAGAGCTGTCCTCCAGGCACACGGAAGGCTGTGCAGAAAGGAAGGCCTGTCTGCTGCTATCTTTGTGTGCCCTGTGCTGAGGGAGAAATCAGCAAGTCAACAGGTAAATCGAAGTCAATACCAGATGTAAGCCAGTCATACACACAAAATCACAGAACTTTCAGCAAAAAAAAATAAATTAAAACGGCACTCAAGAAGAGAGCTGCAGTTACATCCTGTTCTTTCAGTACTGTTTGTGCACAACCCTATTGCCAAACTTTTAGTCCTGTGTCTTTACCACGTCTCATGCTTCCCTTCTCTGGTTCTGACATCACATGGCTCGTTACCTTATTGCTTAATAAACCTTACAAACTAATTTAGGCAAATCTTGACATTTGACGTCATAATTTACGTGCCAAAGAAAATGCCTCATAACATTGTGATGTAAAGCACAACAAACCAGTACTGTGTTTCCCATTTTGTAGTCCCCATGGGACTACAGTTAGCAGATTTTGCTAACTGTAATTAGCATCATTGTACTTATGAAGGCATATATGAACACAATTAAATACAGTACTAAAACATAACATGAATGGCGAGAACTGGCCATTCAGCCCAACTATGCTCGCCAGTTTCTTTATACTATTGTGAATATATCCCTTCAGATGCTCAATGACTCAATGGTATCTAGCTTTAAGTCAAGCCTGCTCTTGAAAACCCCCAAAGTGTCTGCCTCAACAATATGGTCAGGCAAAATACTCCACTTCGAATTTACTCTTTGGGTGAAGAAATATTTCCGAATATCAGTGCTAAATTTACCTTTGGTCAACTTCCATTTGTGACCCCGAGTTCTATTCACAACAATTGGTCGAATGAATCCTACATAATTCACTTTGTTAATCCCTTTAACATATTTAAAGACCTCAATCAAATCACCCCTTAGTCTCCTTCTCCTAAAACTAAAGAGATTAAGGATCTTTAGCCTCTTCTCCTAGCTTTCATCTTTTATACCTGGAATTAGCTTAGTGGCTCTTGTCTGAACTCTCTCTAGAGCCTCTATATCTTTCTTAAAGTATGGTCCCCAGAACTGTAAATAATACTCCAGATGTGGTCTGACGAATGTGTTGTACAAAAGAAGCATCACCTTCTTAGATTTGTACTCAATACTTTTGGCAATGTATCCCAGCATCCGATTGGCTTTTCAACTGCTACGGCACAATGGCTAGAGCCTGTGAAGGTTTGGTCAACAGTCACTCCCAGATCATTCTTGTGTGGAGCACATTCCAGTTTTAAACCTCCCATGAAGTAATCTTGTCTAATTTTTTAATTACCTACATGTACAAGTACACTTTAACATTTCACTACATTAAATTTCATTTATCATTTCTCCCCAATTCTTGATTCTATCCAAATCATCCTGAATCACTTAAGTGGACTCTAAACTATTTGCCAAACCCCCCAATTTAGTATCATCTGCAAATTTAACTAATTTGCTCTCAATATTCCTATCAAGGTCATTAATATAGATGAGGAACAGCAGGGGTCCCAACACCGATCCCTGGGGGACGCCACTACCCACCATACCTAGCTCAGATGAGATACCACTGACCACCACTCTTTGTGTTTTGTCCTGTAACCAGTTTTGAATCCACTCCAGAATACCTCCTGTAACTCCAATGGAGCTATTAACATACTGCACCAAAAAATTGTCATTTATAACATCTAGAAATAATTCCTCCCGCCTACACTGTCCTTTCACCATTTCCAAATCGATACCAGGATAATTTAAGTCTACCAAAATAATAGTCCCTCCACCTCTACAAGCTTGCGTAATCCTCTTAAAAAGCATTTCATTGACTGTACTGTCCAAAGCTGGTGGTCGATAGCATACTCCTATGTTTAAACCCGTCTCGTGTTTGCCAATGAGCCTGACCCAGATATCTTCACAGGGCAAGGAATGCTCAATTTCAATGCTCAATGAGGTTGACATCTCACATACACGCCCACACGCACACACGCACACACACACACACACACACACACACACAAACATAGCCTACTAGAGATCTAAGAGATTAAAGAGATATAATGTGTTAGAATACTTTGCTTTAAAAAAATGTCCAGTTGGTGTATTTTTCAAAACTTTCTTCAGCTTCAGGCTAATTCATAAACTTAAAGATAGTCCCACACAAAACTCATTCAATGTCTTTTCATATTTTCTCTTAAATGTGTTAATAGGCCTACCAAAAACATACATGATTTTCCCCCATTAGGCTTTGTTGTGAGCAGCAGTCCTACGTGCTGAAATTGAGCCGAATGTCTGCGTCTGTGACCTCACATGCATGCGCAAAGTGTCCCGGTTTTAGTTTCAGGAAATATGGTCACCCTAGTCTACGGTGACCTACAATTTTCATCAAGCCATTTGAGAGTTCTGAAACTATTCAAGTTATTAAAGCTACCAAATGTACTTGATGTTGAAGACTGCATCACTACTACTTTAAAATCTATTTCCATAGCTCTGAATCTTTACCACATAAATTACCATATCCTGGAATTGAAACTACAACCGTTTGTATAAGTAGCCCAACTCCTTAACCAAGAGAACTCTACTGTGCAATGGTGTCATAGCAATTGACATAAAATAAGAAATGAGTCAGTTTGCATTAATAAACAGGAATATCATTGATTCAAACTTTCACTGAGGTAGGTTTTTGTCCTAGGCAAATATAAAACTCTTTATTTTCATTCCAAAAAAGTAAATCAAAAACACGTGTACATAGCATTAGAGATATCATAATTTTAGTGGTCCCGCTCAATTTAAAAAATCTGTGACCATTAAGCTTTACACTGAAAGTATTTCAGTCTCCGTCTATCATTTTTAAAATGTCTTGAAATACATGTCCAAATGTTTGTTTCTGATTTAAGTTTTTGTTACTTTTCTACAGATTCTAATGACTGCACTCCCTGTCCAGAGGCATACTGGTCTAATTCCAAAAGAGATCAATGCATTTTAAAGGCAGTTGAATTTTTGTCCTATCATGAAATAATGGGAATCATTCTCGCCATTTTTGCCATATTTGGAGCATGTGTAACTGCATTTGTGGCTGTCCTGTTTTTTAAAAAGAAAGAGACCCCTCTAGTGAAAGCCAACAACTCAGAGCTGAGCTTCCTGCTGCTATTTTCATTGAAATTGTGCTTCCTTTGCTCCCTTACCTTCATTGGCAGGCCTTTTGATTGGTCCTGTATGCTGCGCCACACTGCATTCGGCATCACCTTTGTCCTCTGCATCTCTTGTGTTCTGGGGAAAACATTTGTGGTGTTAATGGCCTTCAGGGCTACACTCCCAGGCAGTAATGTCATGAAGTGGTTTGGGCCTTTGCAGCAGAGACTGAGCGTTCTCACTTTCACTCTCATACAGGTCCTTATTTGTGTTCTATGGTTGACAATATCCCCTCCGTTCCCCAACAAAAACATTAAGCATTACAAGGAAAAGATCATTCTAGAATGTGATGTAGGCTCAGCTGTGGGGTTCTGGGCTGTTTTAGGTTATATTGGACTCCTGTCTATATTGTGTTTTGTTTTAGCTTTTCTAGCTCGAAAGCTGCCTGACAACTTCAATGAAGCCAAATACATTACATTCAGCATGCTGATATTCTGTGCAGTCTGGATTACCTTCATACCAGCTTATGTCAGCTCACCAGGAAAGTTCACTGTAGCTGTGGAAATATTTGCCATTTTAGCTTCCAGTTTTGGCTTGCTCTTCTGTATCTTTGCGCCGAAGTGTTACATTATTCTGTTGAAACCTGAGTTAAACTCAAGGAAACATATGATGGGAAAAATGCCAGCAAAATCTATGTAGTATAATGTTTGGACATAATTACCTGGCCCCTCCCCTAGGGGGCCAGGTTAAGCAATGATCACGTCTGTGTGTGTGTCTGTCACTCTGTCTGTCAGCCCGTGGCTGGGGCCAGGTCTGCTATCTCTGATTGCCTTGTTATAATATGTAATAATAAAGCACATCACTAAGATATGGTCTACTTACATTTTGAGATACCAGGCAACATGAGAACAAATGTTAGAAAAATGTTAAGTAAGTAAATCAATAAATAAATAAATAAATAATCTAATAAAAGATTGTGATTCTTTCACAAAAATATGATATTAAAAGTATGATAAAGACTTCTGCAAGTCTCAAAGGGTCAGAAAGAGAATGAATTGTTTTAAATAATTCTGCTTCCATCTACTATTACCAGGTAATGACTTTGTTCAACAGATCTATGAACTCATTTAAAAACGTGGAAAAGACAACAAATGTTTGATTAATCTATCAAACTATTGTCCTACAAAAATGAATATTTGAACAGAAATTTTTTCTGTAACATGCTTCAGATGAAGAAAGAAAGAACAGTTGAGATTGAATCTCATGCTCACTTTGTAACATACATGTTTTGGTCATGAATGATTGGAGCTGTATTACAGCCATTTTTTACATGCAAGCAGAATATAATCATTCCACTGGGAGACAAAGACACTCCCCATGTCAGGCATCCATGGTAGCTTATGAGAATACTCCTGTATAAATGATTTGGACACTGCTGCGGCTATGGACACTGCCAGCTTAATTATCAGAGATGCTGTTACTCACAGACATCTTGTTACTTGTCCTGTTTGCTCGCCTTGGAAAACCTGTCTGCCGACCATATGGAGCTCAGGAATTCTCACAGTTTTCAAAAGAAGGCAACATCACAATAGGAGGAATTTTTTCATTTCATCAAATTCCTGCAAGTGTGGATCCAAAACTACAAGTGAACCCTGGGTCAATTCAATGTCAGGGGTAAGCCCGAATTAATATAATATCAATTATGACAGAACTGCAGAACAAATCTGTTTGATTTGATTAATTGGTTTTCTTATTGGATAGATTTAAGTTGGATGGAGGGTGATGAAGCCTTTCCTGGCATCTCATGTTGTGGAAAAATTGAACCGTACTGTGATTTTATACAAAAAAAAAAAAACTCTGCGAGTTATCACATGGCGAACATGATGCCTTTTTGGATTAAATGCAAATACTCCGCAAATTTCTTGTGTTTTCTGAAGTCAGAATATTAAACAATATTCTACATAGAACACTGAATAGAAAAAGAGTGTTTTTCTATGAATACTTTGGTTAATGCCTGATTTATATCATTTCCATTTAATTACCATACAGTTTTGCACGGTCTGTCTGTCTGTCTGTGTGTGTGTGTCTGTCCGTGCGACAGCTCGGCCACCACTGAAGCTAGGGTGACCAAACTTTGTGGGGTAGATGATCCTAGGGTACCCTGTCCAAATTTGCATTTTGAGGTCCAAAGGTCAAAGGTCAAGGTCAACAAGAGGCGTGGGTTAGCATCTCTATAGAGTGCGCATCATCTAGTTTGTGTTTTATGATTGCGGTTTTCCTTCAGGGCAAGAGAAAAGACCACAGTTCAAGTACATTAAAAAGCTTACAATGCCAATGAATTTCCCCTGGCAGGCTGGATCCAGGAGAACTGCAGTATGCTCAAACAATGATGTTTGCAGTTGAGGAGATAAACAACAGCTCTCAGATTCTCCCAGGCATTTCTTTGGGCTACAGAATATACGACTCCTGTCCAAGTGTCCCTCTTTCTGTTAGAGCATCCTTGGCTCTCATGAATGGGCATGAGGAAAACACGAAAACCTGCCCAAAACTCTCAACTATCCATGCAATAATCGGAGAGACAACCTCAACTTCAACCATTGGGATTGCAAGAACAGTGGGACCATTCCGCATACCTGTGGTAAGTAACCTTAAAGCAATTGTGAACATTGAAGGCTCATTCCTTCAGGCAAATATATTTTATGATGTCAAAAAGAATGTTTCTTTCTGTATCCGAACTTATGTTGCTGGCTCCAACCGCCCAGGGAAATCAACAGGTGTTGTCTGCTTAAGTATTTTGAATAGTGTAACATCAATTATAAATTAAGAACTAACAAAGCATTCATTTCTCTCCAAATGAAAACCAAAGTTCAATACACAGTAGTACATGGACATGTTCTGAATATTCCCATGTGCATATGTGCAGGGACAATCAATGAAAAGTCCAATTCATGTTGAAGTCTGAGAGCTTGTGACCATGTACTAGTGAGTTGGAGTGTCTGTGTATTGAGTATGTGAGAGCTGCTTCAACCAACTCTAATAGATATTTTAGAATTTAATTCACACTTTCAATTATATTTCTGAAAAACACTTTTTGCTTTCTTTTGTTGTTTGTTACAGCTCAGCCATTCTGCCACATGCGCATGCCTCAGTGACAGGCACGAGTACCCATCATTCTTCAGAACCATTCCTAGTGACTACTATCAAAGCAGAGCCTTGGCAAAGTTAGTAAAGCACTTTGGATGGACATGGGTTGGTGCCATCAGAACAAACAGTGACTATGGCAACAATGGAATGGCAACATTTTTGAAAGCAGCCAGAAATGAGGGCATCTGCATAGAGTACTCAATTCCGATCTACAGGACTGACTCTAGACAGAAATTTGTTGAGGTTGTGGAGATCATTAAAAAATCATCTTCTAAAGTGATTGTTGCTTTTGCCGATGGC
The DNA here is from genome assembly GCA_029721435.1 of Gymnothorax reevesii. Classification (NCBI taxonomy): domain Eukaryota; kingdom Metazoa; phylum Chordata; class Actinopteri; order Anguilliformes; family Muraenidae; genus Gymnothorax; species Gymnothorax reevesii. The sequence continues at coordinate 140,795,608 of CM056574.1, forward strand.
ACAGATTTAGACATACTCATCAAAGAAATGTTTGAGCAGAATGTGACAGGTTTTCAGTGGGTGGGCAGTGAAGGCTGGATCACATATCGGTACATTGCCACTCAGGTCAGCTATGCAGTAGTGGGAGGAGCAATTGGCTTTGCTGTCCCGAACATTCACATACCAGGACTGAAGGAGTTTATCATGAACACCCGGCCTTCGACTAGGCCTGGGAACATGGGCTTGGTTGAGCTTTGGGAGGGCATTTTCAATTGCATTCTCACACCTCGCCAGGAAGTCAAAATGAAGGCTTGCACAGGGTCAGAGTCTCTGCATGGCACACATACCCGCTACATAGACATATCAGATGCAAGCTTGCTGAACAATGTCTACAAGGCTGTGTACGCTGTGGCCCATTCACTGCACAGCCTCATCATGTGCAAAGATGGACATGGACCATTTGTGAACAAAACCTGTGCTGACAAAGGCCGGATAGAACCATGGCAGGTTGTACTGCAGTGAGGCAGTTGCTCATGTTTTTTGTTTATGCCCGAATACATAAGAATTTAAAATAAAATTGAATCTTAACTAATTTGTTATTTATTTTGTTCACTAGGTGCTTCATTATTTGACCCACGTAAACTTCACCTCTAAACATGGTGAGAGGATTAATTTTGATAAGCAGGGAGATCCTGCTGCTAGGTACTCTCTGGTAAATTGGCAACTGAATTCCAATGGTGCCGTTGTCTTTGAGAGCATAGGGACATATGATGCAGGTCTTCCAGAGGGGGAGCAGTTTGTGATGAAGGATGGTGTTCCAGCTGTTTGGGCAGGAAGTCACCAAGAGGTAAGCCAATGACAGTCTGGAACCAGGGAAAAAGCTAATATGTACTGCCTCTCGGATTATATGATTTTATGCTATTATCAGTCGGAGATAACTGGCAAAAAAAGCAACATAAATTCTTAAATACTACTTATGGGCAGCGGGGCTGCAGTGGTTTGCCCTGCAGCTAGAAAGTATGGGTTCAAATCCAGCCTGTGGCCGTTCTGTGTGGAGTCTTTCTGGTTTCTTTGGGTGCCTGGTTTCCTCCCATAGTCCAAAGACATGCATGCAAGGCTCATTGAAGACTGTAAATTTAGCAATAGATATGAGCATCTGAGTGCATTGTATGTGATTTGATTCAAACACGCCCTCCAGCATAGGACTTCAAGTTTCAAGTTTATTCACACATATCAGACAAGAAAGCACAGTTTTGGGGACTATATCAAGATAATGTGAAATGGGATCACCCCAGGAAACCTAAAAAAGCGCATAGGAGGGGGCCCAGTCCATACCATCAATACAACAACAGTCACATGACAACTAAAAACATAAATACCAGAAATAATCTTTGACAAGACAGAGAGTAGAGTTTCAAAAGTACGTTTTCTTTCACTCCTGTTTATCTCCATCATAGCTCAGTGGCAGGAATTGCACACAAACAAATATAGAACATGGGGATGAATGTGCTCCTCTCAGTGAAAACATGCCATTTTTCTACACTCTTGTCAATATGTAACAATAACTAACATCATCCAGCTTTGCAAAGGAACAATAAGACAAAGTCCTGGAAAACTTAGGCCATTCAAATGGTCTTATTTAAACGCACACCCACATTAAACTGGGTATCATCCAGGACAGTATTATTTTTAAAGCCCAATTAATGCAGTAATGCTAGCTAAACCAAGCAAAGATTGTTTGGCAAATATTGAATGACACAATTATAAAACCCCAAATCCAAAAAAGTTTGGATGCTGTCTAAATTGTCAATAAAATCAGAATGCCATGATTTGCAAATCTCATTAAACCCACATTTTATTCACAATAGAACATAGACAACATATTAGTTGGTGAAAGAGAGACATTTTACCATGTCACGAAAAATATTAGCTAATTTTGAATTTGATGGCAGCAACTCATCTCAAAAAAGTTTAAAGAGAGGCAACAAAAGGCTGGAAAAGTAAGTGGTACTAATAATTATCAGCTGGAGGAGCATTTTGCTACTAATCAGGTTCATTGGCAACAGGTCAGTAACATGACTGGGTACAGAAAGAGCAGTTTAAAGAGTCTCTCTGAAGAAAAGATGGACGGAGATTCACCACTCTGCATCTTGTGGAACAATTTCAGAAAAATGTTTCTCAATGAAAAATTTTGAAGACTTTGAATCTACAATACATAATATCATTAAAAGATTCAGAGAATCTGGAGAATTCTGTGTGCACAAGGGACAAGTCCGAAGGTCAAAATTGGATGCTTGTGTTCTTCAGGTCCTCAGGCTGCGCTATATTAAAAACAGGCACAATTCTGCACTGGAATACACTGTCATTGTCATTGCGCTTTTTACTTTTATATTTGTGCTTCTGCTTTTTCTCCCAAGCCTTACTCCTGCTTTATTTTTCAGCTTCATTTCTGCCGTCTGAGGATTCATTCACTCTTGCCCAAACTCCTGTGATGTCGTTTGACACCCTTCAGCATGCTTGCGTCTTGTTGTCCAATCACGTTCCCTCATTCGGAATCGGCTGCAGTATTTCATGAATTACTTCCACCTGTGCTCAATTCTGGGTCTCGCTAAATGCATCTCTGATAGGGTCATTACCAACCCGTTTTAACCAGCACTTATTTGAGGGTGATCGTGTACATTTTGTCCCATCATATTAACTCATTAGCATGTGTGAGCGTTTCTAGCTTTTGTAATTTCTTCCTAAGCTTTCCCTTATTTAACTTCATTTACGCAATGCTTTCCTTCGCTTCTCTTGTGGTGCTTTTATACTTGTCATGTTTAGATTAAAGTAATCTAAACCGCCTAGTTTGATTGTCTTAGCGTCTTGTCATTGTTGTTTACCCGGTTCTCGTAAATTTTATTTATTTTAATCCCATGTGTTTGTTTCCCTCTGAGATTGCCATCCGTGTCCCTGCCTCCTTCTGTGAGTATATCTGGGCAGGAGTGAGGTTATCTTAAGACAGAACTTTGTTGGCTTTGCGCTAGATTGTGAAATCTCAGCTCCTGTGCCTTCCCGAGTATTTCCTTTGTGTGATTCCCGAGCCTTGTGTATTTTGCTGCGTCCATGTCTTGTCTCCCAGAGTTTGTCTGTTAGTTGGGTTAAGTTTTTTTCTTCTAGTTTAGCCACTCTTGGAGTGTGTACTTTTGTTTCCCCCCCCTGCCTTAGGCGGAGTACCTTTTAGTTTTTCCCTTCTAGTTCAGTGCATTGGCATGGTGTTTTATTTCTGGCCTGTTTGCCTACCTTTCTCCTTTTTAGTGTGATGTGTTTTGCAATGAAACTTTTATTCCTGCATCTGGTGTTTTTTCCCCCCAACCTCTTCCTCACAGTTCAGATGAATCAAAATTTGAAATTCTTTTCGGAAACCCCGGACGCCATGTCGTGGGGTCTAAAGAGGAGAGGGACCATCCAGGTTGTTATCAGGGCACAGTTCAAAAGCCTACACTGATGGTATCGGGATACATTAGTGCCTATGGCATGGGCAGCTTACACATCTGGAAAGGCATTATCAGTGCTGAAAGGGGGGTGTGTGTGTGTGTGTGTGTGTGTGTGTGGAGGTTTTTACAACAACATATGCTCCCATTCAGGCAACGTCTCTTTCTGGGAAGGCCTTGCATATTTAAGCAAAACAATGCCAAACCACATACCGCATCCATCACAACAGCATGGCTTCGCAGTAGAAGAGTCTGAGTGCTGAGCTGGCATACCTGCAGTCCAGACTATTCACTAATTTAAAAAAAAAAAAAAAAACCCTTTGGCACATCTCAAAATGGAAAAATCTGGGAAAGACCCAGGACTGTTGAGCAGCTAGAATCCTACATCTGACAAGAGTGAGACAATATTCCTCTCAAAACTTCAATCGGTCTCATTACTTCCCAGACATTTACAGACTGTTTTTAGAAGAGAGGATACTAAACAATGGTAAACATGGCCATATCCCAACTTTTTACCTCCGCCAAACGAAGTTGGAAGGAGGTAATGTGATCGGTGCTGTTTGTTTGTGAACAAGATAACTCAACTCAAAAAGTGATGAATGGATATCTCTGAAATGTGGGTGGGTCTCCATTACATCAGGGATGGACCCTATTGATTTTGACCTCGATCAGTCAAATAATATGGCTGCCACGGCCGCCATCTTGAGATCGTATGACATGCGATAACAGAGCTTTGCTCCCAGCCTCTAAGATTTGGACTGTGCTGTTTTGGTGGAGGTTTGCGCTCTAGGAATGCCTTTAGTTTGAGATGTTGCTGCTGCCATCAAATTCAAAATGAGCCAATATTTTTCATGAAATGGTAAAATGTGGGTCTATGAGATTTGCAAATCATTGCATTCTGTTTTTATTTACATTTTCGCAGGATCCAAACTTTTTTGGAATGGGGGTTGTATTATCATTTTAAAATGGTCAGGTAATGAACAATACTTAAGATCAGCAGTGCACAAATGAAATTCAAAATGAAAGATCCTGAAATGAATGGTCATAGTTCTTTTGGATTAGAGATTATTCCTATTTTGATTGTACAAACTTACTATATTTTGTTGTGCATGTTTTTGGCTTAATCTTACTATTTAATAGGTACCCAAGTCAGTTTGCAGTGAGAGCTGCCTCCCTGGGACACACAAAGCTCTTGTGAAGGGGAAACCAATCTGCTGCTTTGTCTGTATACCATGTGCAGAGGGAGAATTCAGCAACACCACAATTAAGTGTTGGCACATATTTCATTATCTATTTATGCTCTATTTACATGCAAGAAGCAGTGATACATTTTGTTTAGCATACATTAGTCAAAAGATGCATATTACCTTTCATTGTGCATTGGCAAGTTTAAAAATCAACAAAATTTGCAAGACAAAATAATCAAATAAAAACTTTCCCTGTCTTTTACAGATGCTCTGACATGCGCTCCATGCCCTCCAGAGTACAAGACAAACGAAGAAAGAAATAACTGTGTCTTGAAAAGTATTGAATTCCTGACATTTGGAGAACTGATGGGGATACTGCTGGCGGCATTTTCTGTAATGGGAGGCTGCCTTACAATCAAAATAGCACTCATATTCTTTGTATATAAAGACTCTCCAATTGTGAAAGCCAACAACTCAGAGCTGAGCTTCCTGCTGCTGTTTTCATTGAAACTGTGTTTCCTTTGCTCTCTGACCTTCATCGGCCGACCCTCTGAGTGGTCCTGTATGCTGCGCCACACTACATTTGGGATCACCTTTGTCCTCTGCATCTCTTGTGTTCTAGGGAAAACAATAGTGGTGTTAATGGCCTTCAGGGCTACACTTCCAGGCAGTAATGTCATGAAATGGTTTGGGCCTCTGCAGCAGAGGCTGAGTGTTCTTGCTTTCACTCTCGTGCAGGTTCTTATTTGTGTGCTTTGGTTAACAATATCTCCTCCATTCCCCTATAAGAACATGAGGCACTACAACGAAAAGATTATTCTAGAATGTGATGTAGGATCAGCAGTGGGGTTCTGGGCTGTACTGGGTTATATTGGACTCCTCTCTATATTGTGCTTTGTTTTAGCTTTTCTGGCTCGTAAGCTGCCGGACAACTTCAATGAAGCCAAATACATTACATTCAGCATGCTGATATTCTGTGCAGTCTGGATTACCTTCATACCTGCTTATATTAGCTCACCGGGGAAATTCACTGTGGCAGTTGAAATATTCGCCATTTTAGCCTCCAGCTATGGCATGCTTTTCTGTATTTTTATTCCAAAATGTTATATAATTTTACTGAAACCTGAGAAAAACACGAAAAGATATATGATGGGTAGAACATGAAGGACAACACAAAAATATAAACATTTTTCGGAATATGATTTAACCTAGGAAAAGGTAGCCATTTGTTTTGCAATAATTTTCCCAATACTCAAAGAATTCTCCCTGTAAAATGCACAAAGTTAAAAAGATTTATATATAAGGGGTGGAACTGTTCACAAAATTCATGGTTCGGTTTGTATCACAGTTTTTGTGTCACGGTTTTCGGTTTGGTTTGGTATTTTATTGTATAGCAGTTCACAACAAACAAAACTCTGGCTAAGAACATAAGGAACATACACACTTGACAAGACACATTGAATTTCCAAATGTCATGCTTCCCTGGAATAATTTTCCACAGCCTCTGCGACACAAATACTGAGATATATAGCCTTAAATAGGCTCATGCATGACAGGAAAAATTTGTGTTATTTGTATTTTGTGCTAAGGGCTTAAATGTTAAGTTAACGTGTCTCTCTGCTTCCTAATTTTCCTCCTTTAGCATAGGGTATAGAATCCTTTTTGAAAAGAAAGGTAATAACGCTATTCCACAGTTCCGTGTGGCAGCAATATTTACTACTATTGCCATTACCATTCATCTGGCCAATCACGGAAACAAATGAGCATGACAGGCGAGAGATGCAAGGTCACCTTGCCTAGTCTTAGTGCATTCGGATTCTCTAATTAGCACGCTTGTCTTTATAAACTCTTATGAATTCCTCTTTACGGCCTTCCTTTACCTTATGAAGCTTTTTTCAAAGGTGAAAGAAAAGGGCTTATGAATTGGCAGATAGGATGTAATTTTTTACTTTTTGGATGCAGCCTGGGTTTTAAGTGCCACTTGAGTAAAAATACAGAGTTACTGCCACCTATTGGACATGTGGTGCATGTTCGGCACCAAAAAACTGAACTGAACTAGCGAATATTGCACTCCACACTGGACACTCATCCGCGCCAAATGAGGTTTCGGCTAAATTTCTGCGGATCCCTTGAACTGAACAATAAATACAGGCCCCAAATTGTGACTTGTGAAACAAACGGTTCTGATTTTTGACTTGAACTGTCCATCCCTAATAATCGTAAGCATTTTTGTGACAAAGTATTTGATGTACCTCTATCACACAGTCACTTGCGCAATAAACATTGATACTAAAGGCGATAAGAATTAAGCATTTCCTTCATTAGTAGTATCAGTGAGTATGTGTGCAGTATGTGCACAGCAAAGGAAAACTGATGCAGCAGCATGTAAAAATTCTCAGGAGATTTGCTGCAGCTGTTCTTGGACTCGGGAATAAGGCATGGGGGAAAAATTGCATGTGCGTGCGTGATAGTGTGTGTGCTTGTGTATTTGTATGTGCTTGGATTTTAGAATGGGATGTGAGAGAGGAGTTATGCCATTTTAAACCAAGGGACTTCCATATAATGCCCTTTTCATTATCCTTTAAAACACCATGTGTTTTGACATGCTGTAGCAAATCTGTTGTGTTGCTTTATTATCATCAGTTTCAGAAAAAATCAGATTTGCTGAGCTGGACATATTCTGTGAAACCAGAATTTGAGAATTTGTTTATTATAAATTTTTACTTCAGTGTTTTCAGATGCAAATTCCAATTGCAAAACAGAAACATTGAGAGGATGCACAAAACAAACTTAGTGTGTCCTAAAAGCAATATTTAAAAAAAATTAAATGACTTTACAGATTTTGAAGCTTTTGCATTTCCAGCCAGATTTTAATTTGCAGTCTCTTGGTTTCATTTTTCTCACCATTAAAGCAACTTTGAAGAATCAGGCACCTTGTTATACCACTAAGATACTACAATTCACCTCCCTAATAATTTCCAAGGATGTATGGTCAGATATACTAAGGAGCACAGAATAAGAATAAGCTTGGCAGTCTCCAGTTCTGAGTGCCAAAGGGGACTTGATATCTTAAGAGACATGCTGCACAGTATAAAGAGAGTTACTTCCCATCAGCTGCTCAATTCTGCTGGCCCTATTGTGTGACAGGATGACAAAGTGGACAGTGCTGCTATTGTTGATGAGCACCAGCTCGGTGATGTTAGGTCCAGCTTGTAGGCGGCACGGTGAGGCAGCTTTGCCACAGCTCTCTGCAGAAGGAGATGTCATCATTGGAGGTGTATTCTCAATCCACAGAAGTACCAGGGAGAAGCTACATTCATTCACCTCCAAGCCTCCCTCTCCACAATGCATCAGGTTTGTGCTGAAAGATAACAGCGGGGGCATTTAAAAGAAAAAGTTGCCAGACAAGTCCTTATTAAGGTTCATTAAGATCAAACATAAATGACGATATAAATATGTGTCTAACCTTTGCATGTTAAGTAACACATGTAATTCATATTTCAAGTTTTTACTGATTCTAAGGTAAAATTGTTTTATTTTGTGAGGCTTCCTATTTTAAAAGTGACCATCTGTGATTTGTGACATGGTGTGATTCCTAAGGTTAAACTACAGAGAATTCCAGTTTGCTCAGACCATGATCTTTGCCATTGAGGAAATAAACAGACAGACAGACCTGCTTCCTGGCATATCTCTGGGATACAAGATATACGATGCCTGTGGGTCTATACCTCTGGCTATTCGGTCAGCTATGGCTCTGATGAATGGCTACAAAGACATTTTGACGGGCACATCTTGCTCCACATCAGCAACAGTGCAGGCCATCATTGGCGAGTCTGGATCATCTCCCACTATTGCTCTATCATCTGTAGCTGGACTGTTTCATATTCCTTTGGTGAGATATAAAGTACATAATGGATATATAATAGTATGTGTTTTCTGTGAGCACCATAATTCATAATTAATTGTTGGCTGAGTCTATCAATGGATCTGAATCCAATTGAACCTGCATTTGTTGAAGAGGAGACTGATGGCTAAAATTCCCCAAAACAAGCAAAAACTGAGGATGGCTGCAGTATAGGCCAGGCAAAGCAACATCTGGAAAGATCTCCAATCTGTACAAGTATCTATACATAACAGATTTCCAGCAGTCATTCCAGGTAATCGACATGCAACAAAATGTAAAAAAACTATAACTTTATTCCATTGGTGGCTGAGTTTCAACTGAAACATATGGTGGCCGATAGGGGCAAACACGCTTCAATGGCCAAAAACATCTCAAATTGCAGAAACGCCTTGCAAAACAGAAAAGATGCAAACAGAAAAGATCAAAAACACTCAAACCAAAAAAGCAAATCCAAGATAAAAACGCTACATCTATACATCAACACAATGGAAGTGCTAACAGTGGCTATGGGGAGCACCAACAAAAATAGCTAGCTAGTCTCGCTCAAGTCAAAGCTAAGTCAGCAAAAAGGCTTACTGGCTAGCTAGCCGGCTACCAAACTAACGTTAGTTTGCTTGCTCACCAAGCAAATTTGCTTGCCTAGCTAGCCAGTGGTTTGGTGCTTGGAAGTCAATACAAAATAAATTAATAAAAAATGTCCATTACTATTGCGCTTAGCTAGAGTTGAACCGCAAGCATTTATGTAATACCGAATAGGCTATAACTGTCAGCTTGCTAGGGTAGCGAACTAGCTAGCTAAGCGAGCTAACTAACAAGCTGTTATTTCTGGTATAACATAAATGCTTGCGGTTCAACTTTAGTTAGATGAGATAAATTAATAAAAATTATCAATTTTTTTATTATTTTCTATCAATTCAGTGAGCCAAACTGTTGGCTAGCTAAGCTAGCAAATTTGGTCATTTAGGCCAGGTTCAAACTACAGGATTTTTTAAATCCTAAAGGATTTTGAAATCGTTACATGACACACATAAGGAGAATCTTCACAGAAAATCTGCTATCTAATCTTAAACATGTACACACTACAGGATTTGAAAATTATGGTGCATTTCACACTACAGGATATTATTAAGATTATTGTGCCGGAGGGAGCAGCGATCCACCTGACGTGATCTCATGCGGTCTCATGGGGAAGTATGCAGATTTAAAAATGGAGAGTAACATGAAGCACATACTTGTTATTAAAATCACTTGCAGTGAGAAGAAAAAAACAAAAAGTGAATCAGGTCTGGGTGAGAAATTGGTTGGGGAGATGTGGTCAGCACGGATTTTAATTTCTTCAGCAAGAACCGGAGGTGAGTTTTTTAACAATCAGTTTTATTTAAAAAACTATTTGTCAACAGTAGCACATTAGATTAGTCTCAATGGCTGACCCGGACCTAACGTTAGGTTGTAACGCTAATGTTTAGCTAGCTAGGTCAAAAGTGAGAAGGTCCACTTTTGAAATGTAGAATTGTGTTAGTGTAATGAAAATAAACCATTGGCGCTATTGTGACAAAAAATGGCAACATGTTCCAACGCTGAGGAAGGAAATGTAGTGACTGTAAGAAACAGCTGGTCACCGGGTTTATGCAGCTGAAACAGTGGCCACCAACGAGCAATATTGACAATTGTACACATTCACTGAAGTTGTTGCCTACTCATGCATGATAGAGATACGTATATAACGTCTCTCTCTCTCTCTCTCTCTCTCTCTCAGTTATGATATAAATCCTATCTTCCAACACAAGCATTTATGTTCCTGCCACATATCTACAAGCCTTTCCTCCATCTCTGCCGTCCAACGCACCGGTACAACAGGTTGCTGTTGCTGTCTGTTTGCCATCGCCATTTCACACTACCCTCATTCAGCTCCGTCAGCTTGAGTCTTGTCTCTCATTGGCTATTGTGGTTTCGTTTGGAAAGTAATGACATAATCATCCAGATTTTCAAGCCAAAATATCAAACATATTTGAAAATTATCGCTGTGGCCCCGATCAGTCTGCAGCAAATTGGGAGGGTTAGGATTGGATCGGAAAACCCCGTACATTACCAGATAATCTGGACTGATCATCGGAACTGACTGAGGTCCCAGACAAGATTTCTCTTCTGATTATGGGGAGGGGTGAATCGGGGATAAGTCTGCTTGAAAATCCTGTAGTCTGAACCCGGCCAAATCAAGTGAACTAACGTTAGCTACAAAGCTGGCTAGCTAGCCAGAAAGCCCTTTTGCTTACGTGATTTCCAAAAACAATTTGAAATGTGGACTCGCCAGACCACAGCACACTTTATCCGCTTTGTGTCGGTCCATCTCAAATGAGCTTGGATCCCGAGATCCAGCGACATTTCTGTGTGTTGTTGATATATGGCTTTCACTTTGCATGGTAGAGTTTTAACTTGCACTTGAAGATGTAGTGAAAAACCATGTTAACTGACAATGGTTTTCTGAAGTGTTCCTTAGCCCACATGGTTACATCCTTTACAGAATGATGTTGGTTTTTAATGCAGTGCCCCCTGAGGGACCGACAGTCACGGACATTCAATGTTGGCATTCAGCCTTGCTGCTTACATGTAGAGAATATCTTTGGGTTCCCTGAATCTTTGGATGATATTATGGACTGTAGATAATGAAATACCTAAATTCCTTGCAATTGCAGGTTGAGAAACATTGTTCTTAATCTGTTGGATTATTTGCTCATGCAGTTGTTCTTAAAGTAATGAACCTCACCCCATCCTTCCTTGTGAACGACTGAGCCTTTTGGGGATGTTCCTTTTGACCTATTCATGACACTCCCCTGTTACCAATTAACCTGTTCACCTGTTGAATATTCCGAACAGGTGTTTTTGATCATTCCTCAACTTTACCAGTCTTTTGTTGCCCCTGTCCCAGCTTTTTTGGAACATGTTGCAGGCATAAAATTCAAAATTAGTGAATATTTCCAAAAAAAAAGCAATATAGTTTATCATTTTCATCATTAAATATCTTGTCCTTGTAGTGTGCTCCATTGAATTTAGGTAAAAAAGGATTTGCAAATCACTGAATCATCTGTTTTTATTCACGTTTTACACAACGTCCCAACGTCAATGGAATTGGGGTTTGTAAGTTATTTAATCATGGATACTTGTTCAATTCAATTTATTTTGTGTAGCGCTTTTCACAGAGACTATCACAAAGACGCTTTACAGTAAGACTTTAAATGAATAAAAGGGCAGTGCCCAGCCTATTTCCAAGTCAAACTCCTATAAAATCAAATTCCAATTCAACAATCTCCGATTCTTGTTTTTCATCTTACTCAAAAACATTAACAGATTGCGGTCAGTGTACACAATCATTGGCTTTTGCCCTGTACAAACATGAACCTCAAAGTGTTGTAAAGATAGAACCAGAGCCAACAGCTCCTTCTCTATCGTGGAATAGTTCTTTTGGTGGCGAATGAACTTCCTGGAGTATGCCACAGGATGCTCAATGTCATCAGAGTCACTTCTCTGTAGGAGCACAGATCCACAAGCTTGGTCATTATCATCGACCGCAATGGAGAACGGTTTGTTGAAGGCAGGAGATTTGAGCACGGGGAAGTGACACAGCAGAGACATCAGGCTCTTTGGCATGCTTCATCCCAAGTGAACTTTACGCCTTTCTTCAGTTGGTTGTGAGACTGAGAGCAATCTCAGCAAAGTTCTTGCAGAACTTGCGGTAGTACTCGATCATTCCAAGGAAGCAGCACAAAGCTTTTTTGCTGTCAGGAACTGGAAAGTCCATGATGGCTTGGACTTTAGCATTTATGTGTGCCACCTTACCCTGGCCTATGACATTGCCAAGATACGTGACAGTAGCACAACCAAAGTCACTCTTGTTCAGGTTAACAGTCAGGTTAGCCTGGGTCAAGCACTGGAACAACGTCTCTACATCTTTCAGATGTTCTTCCCAGGAGTCACTCCGTGTGATCAGGTCGTCGATGTATGCACCCGTGTGTGGCAATCCGGTGATTGTTGACTGTATCATCCTTTGTAACATGGCTGGGGCAGTTTTCAGGCCAAAGGGTAGGACTTCATACTGGTATAACCCAGATGGTGTGGCAAAAGCAGAGATGCTTTTGGCCCTCTCAGTTAAAGGCACACACGAATAAGCCATCAATAAATCAATCTTGGTCAGAAACTTTGCTTGCCCTACTCTATCGATAAAATTATCAATCCTAGGTATTGGAAACACATCAGTTCTAGTTGCAGCATTGACTTTGCGATAATCTGTACAGAATCTAGTACTTCCATCAGGTTTTGGAACTAGCACACAGGGTGAACTCCAATCTGAGTTGGAGGGTCTGATAATATCATATTCTAACATGTACTCAACCTCTTTCTCAGCATTCTTTCTCTTTTCAGGATTCATCTGGTACAGATGCATGACAGGCTATAGAAACTCTCTTTGGAACATCAGGAAATAGATCTTTATATTTCTTGATCAACCTCTCAAACTGTTCTTTCTGTGAGGGTGCTGGAGTTTTACATAAAGATTTTGCAACACTTCAGAATTTGACAATTTACACGAAAGAACTTCAGCTTTAATTCTAGGTTGATCATCTTGAAACTCCCCCTCATCTTGACAAGTCCGGCCATAGGAGGATCTGAAGTGACAGCTGCAACCCTAGCATTTCTATCATGATAAGGCTTCAGCATGTTAATGTGACACAACAGTTTTGGCTTTCTCCTATCTGGAGTCTTCACAATATAATTGAGATCATTGAGTGTTGTCAGAATTTCATAAGGACCATGAAATCTAGCCAGCAATGGATTGGACTGCAAGGGAAACAACACAAGGACCTTGTTTCCTGGTTTAAACTCACGGCTTCTAGCCTTATGATCATACCAAGTTTTCATTTTTCCCTGACTTGATTTCAAGCTCTCTTTGGCTAGGTCACAAGCTGCACGCAATCTTTCTTTGAACTTGCTAACATAGTCTAACAGACTGATATGCCGCTCTTTCTCTCGCCATTGTTCACTCAACAATAGCAAAGGTCCTCTCACTTCATGGCCAAACACTAGCTCAAATGGACTGAATCCAGTAGACTCCTGCACTGCTTCTCTAGCTGCAAACAACAGCAAATGAACACCTTCATCCCAGTCTTTCTCATGGTCATAACAATAAGTCCTCATCATTGTCTTGAGAGTGGAATGAAACCGCTCTAAGGCACCCTGACTTTCTGGATGATACGCACTAGAAAGAATCTACTTCGCACCTAGTTCATACACAACCTGCTGAAACAATCCGGAAGTGAAATTGCTACCTTAGTCTGACTGAATTTCCTGGGAAGGCCAAGTCTCCAGACACATCAGAATCACCAGCCCCATCTGGCTGGCTAAACAAAGAACTGATAAACGTGTCTGATAAGTCCTCAAACGAAGAAACCATATTAGACTGAACAGAGTCATGAGGCGAACCAACTGAGTCATGACTATTCAATGTGCTGGACGGCACCACATCATTTTCTTCTTGAGCCTTCTTGGCCATAGCACGGGTCACTGCACAGGAAGGATACAGAGATGGGTTTTCATCACCATCTTCAGTGCTCGGCTGTGAAGTAAGATGAACAGGGGGAACTACATTGCCCCCAGCCAGGTCATCGCCTAGCAGCAGAGAAACACCCTTGATAGGTAGACTTGACATAAGTCCCACTTTTACCCGTCCTGTAACTAAATCTGACTTCAAGAATACAGAGCGCAGGGGTACAGATACAGTCCTCCCTTCAATACCTCGTACAAGTATGAAATCCACAGAAGCGGTCTCATCACGTAACTCCAAGGAGTCCATCAACAAAAGTGACTGAGAAGCTCCGGTATCCCTTAGGATATATATGGGTACAGGAGTGGAATGCTCATTCAGAGCCACAAATCCCTCTGACACAAATGGAAGAAATTCCTCCCCCACAAAGTCAGCAATATCAGGCTTCTTAGCCCCACAAGGAGCAGGCAATTTACCAGATTGGTAAATACAGGGGTTTCTAACCTTGTTTTCACAAAGGCATTTGGCTTGGTATCCTTTTCTTTTACTTTCTTAGCTTTAAGGAACCAACAGTTAGTTGTAACATGACCAGATTTCTTGCTCTGGAACTTTGACATTTAAAGTGAGCGGCAGTAAGAATCACTAGGCCTACATCAGCAGTACTCTGTTAACATTTTGTTTTTGTACGATAACATACCTTTGATCATAAATAAAAAAATTCAACAATATTTCTGTTAATTGCTCTTGGACGCCCCCTAGTGGTCGTGGCCCTAAGCAGTCGTTGAGTTGGCTTATGCCTCGGGCCAGCTCTGCATTCGCCCTTCCAGATTGCAAGAAGAGAGTTCAGATCTCCTCCTTGTAATTTTAATATTTAATTCGTTAAGCAAAGTTCTATGCTGGCATGTTTCAATGGAGCAATTTGATCAGTCAAGCAGGATACTTCTCAAGCCGGAGTAGAGTGCCTTTGACGGAAGCAGATTGTGCTGCACTGTAAGGGAAGCATGGACAGTGAGAGCCAAATGGGCAGCGTAAGTTTGTTTTGCTGCCCATGGTTACGAATCTAATACTATATGATTAAATCAAACTGGAATAATCTAAGTACCTGTGATTTTCATACCCTTAGGGGCACTTTTTTATATTATATTTTCATTAGGGCAGGAGCACAAAAGCCCGTGGTTGGTACGAACACTGACTGTCATGCATTTATTGTGGGTTATGATGCAAATTGCATGCTCTATTAACTTAAGAAAGTCCTCATTTTTCAGTGACAGTTACTTATGTGCAGATCCTGGAATAACAACTTCTCGTGAAAGTGTGTCAGGAATTGATTTCTTTGGGGTTAAAAACATGGCACCAGTGGGATTTAATCAATGCTGTGTCAAAAGTGCATCTCAAGCTGATGCGCATTAACTCCAGATCCAAGAAAGGTGAGGCTACCCCTCTTGCAAAAGCAAAAATGTAATTTTTTTCAGTTTTCAATTGAGGTAATTGATTGGAATATTTCTATGTTGAGCTGTCCATGATGTGAAAAGTGCAGATAATGCGTTGAAGTTGAAGTCCAAATATACTCCTTAAAAAAGTAGCGGATATCCAAATTGCAAGGTCAATAAGAAACTAATGTTTTGAAATAATTAGTCCCAAACTAATTTTATCTTTACAAAGGAGGAATAGAGTAAACAATTCACCCCAATGTTTAATTTCATAAACAATTTTCCATAAACAATTTCATATACAATTTTTCTCGCTGTCATAGTCCATGAATGAAGGAATGGGCAAGAAACGAAAATTGAAAGTTGACATTTTTGCATCAATGGTGCGTAATGCCTCTGTTATTGGCCAAACACAAGTTGATTTGTCGAGGCATCGTGTGTATGAGTCTACCAAAGGTGATCTGATGCAGTCTGTCCGATTCTTTCACCAACGCCTGGCCAAGTTCATATCGCGTGGCTGTGGCCTTTCTTGTTGACGCACACGTCGACCCAAGATGTCCAGACACTTTCAATGGGGAAAGGTCAGGGCTCATTGCTGGCAAGGGCATCCTGTGGATATTGCGGCGTTGAAGGTGGATATTGACTATTCTTGCACAGTGAGGTGAGCACAGGCATTGTCGTCCTGAGGGACAAAATGCAGCCCCTCATGTCGTGCAAACAGGACAACATAGGTTGTCAGTATGTTGTCCCAGTAGTACTGGCCAATGACTTTTCCTTGTGTTATGGCCCCAATTTGCTACGACATATACAAAACCCAAAACCAGTGAAGTTGGCACGTTATGTAAATCGTAGATAAAAACAGAATACAATGATTTGCAAATCCTTTTCAACATATATTCAATTGAATACACTGCAAAGACAAGATGTTTAATGTTCAAACTGAGAAACTTAATTTTTTTTTGCAAATAATCATTAACTTAGAATTTAAAGGCAGCAACACATTGCAAAAAAGTTGGCACACGGGCCTTTTTACTACTGTGTTCCATCGCCTTTCCTTTTAATGACACTCAGTGAACGTTTGGGAACTGAGGAGACCAATTTTTGAAGCTTTTCAGGTGGAACTCTTTCCCATTCTTGCTTGATGTACAGCTTAAGTTGTTCAACAGTCTGGGGTCTCCATTGTCGTATTTTACGCTTCATAATGCGCCACACATTTTCAATTGGAGACAGGTCTGGACTACAGGCAGACCAGTCTAGTACCCGCACTCTTTTACTACAAAGCCATGCTGTTGTAACATGTGCAGAATGTGGCTTGGCATTGTCTTGCCGAAATAAGCAGGGGCGTCCATGAAAAAGACGTTGCTTGGATGGCAACATATGTTGCTCCAAATCCTGTATGCACCTTTCAGCATTAATGGTGCCTTCACATATGTGTAAGTTGCCCATCCCTTGGGCACTAATACACCCCCATACCATCACAGATGCTGGCTTTTGAACTTTGCGCCTATAACAGTCCGGATGGTTCTTTTCCTCTTTGGTCCGGAGGACACGACGTCCACAGTTTCCAACAACAATTTGAAATGTGGACTTGTAAGACCACAGAACACTTTTCCACTTTGCATCAGTCCATCTTAGATGAGCTTGGGCCCAGCGAAGCCGGCGGCGTTTCTGGGTGCTGTTGATAAATGGCTTTCGCTTTGCATTGTAGAGTTTTAACTTGCACTTGCAGATGTCGCGACGAACTGTAGTTACTGACAGTGGTTTTCTGAAGTGTTCCTGAGCCCATGTTGTGATGTCCTTTACACACTAATGTCAGTTTTTGATGCAGTACTGCCTGAGGGATCGAAGGTCACGGGCATTCAATGTTGGTTTTCGGCCTTGTCGCTTACGTGCAGTGATTTCTCCAGATGCTCTGAACCTTTTGACGATATTACGGACAGTAAATGATGAAATCCCTACATTTCTTGCAATAGCTCATTGAGGAATGTTGTTTTTAAACTGTTCGACAATCAGCTCACGCATTTGTTCACTAAGTGGTGACCCTCGCCCCATCCTTGTTTTGTGAATGACTGAGCATTTCAAGGAAGATGCTTTTATACCCAGTCATGGCACCCACCTGTTCCCAATTAGCCCGTTCACCAGTGTTCCAAATGTTCACATGTTCCAAATAAGTGTTTGATGAGCATTCCTCAACTCTCTCAGTCTTTTTTGCCGCTTGTGCCAGCTTTTTTGAAACATGTTGCAGGCATCAAATTCCAAATGAGCTAATATTTGCTAAAAATTACAAAGTTTACCTGTACGAACATTAAGTAACTTGTCTTTGCAGTGTATTGAATTGAATATAGGTTGAAAAGGATTTTCAAATCATTGTATTGTTTTTATTAACGATTTACACAACGTGCCAACTTCACTGGTTTTGGGTTTTGTAAGACAGCAAGGGATGACAGACAAAATTTTAAAACTAAAACAGATTTAATTCAACAAAGACTAACACTAACCTACAACTTATCCGACTGACTAAGACTGATAATACACAAGAAAAAAAATATGTAAAGTCCCTTTGGTTGTGTTGCTTGGTGATGCTCCGGGTGAGGAAAATGCTCCAACACAGGCAAAAATCCACAAAAAGCTTCACAGGTCTTAAAAAGAGTGACAGGTCTGGTCAAATGTATCTTTCTCCTTGCAATTTCTCCTACTACTTTACTCTCTCAATTTTTCTCCTCATATACTCTTTTGCAGCCCCCTCCCACGTTTTAGACTTTTTTTTATTCTCTGGGACTTTCCATCTCAGACATGCCCAGGACATGCCCAAACCTAGCTCCAGTCTGGGCTTAACAAAAAAAAAGGTCAATACTGCCATCTAGTGGCATGTTTTCACATTACACTTGCATGATATGGAATGGGTATCAGTTAGTCATAGTGATCCCACCCCACAACATAACAGATTTGGTGGGGGGTCTGTTGGGCTGCCTCAGGTTAATATTGGCATGGCATTCGTAACGACGTTGCCAGATGCAACCATGCCTATTAAGGAAGTCTAAAGTGTACCAGGACTAATCTGAGAACGTTACTCATGAGCGATAACAATTTTCCCAGTTCCTGCATTGTGTACACCATTCAAGTCTATTGGCAATGCGGCAGATGGTCAATGGCGGCACTATACGAGATTGTCTAGCATGGAGATGGGCATCGTGTAGATGATTTCTACTCTTCCTTACTTGGACACCAGTAGCCTGGTTTAGGTTTGCAGCAATCTGATTTGCTGTTTGAGTGCGATTTCTCGGAGCCTGGGTACGAATCAACCTATCCTGGGCTGTTGTTGTTGACGATAGACACACTGAATAGCGTTGATCATCAACATTATGGGTTTGCTGATAGTTGCTCCATAATTTCTAATCACAGACTGGGAAACATCAAAGAAATTAGCCACCTCAGACTGACGGCTGCCAGCTTCAAGCATACCAATTGCTCTCAGACGTTCAGCGGGTTGGAGACGCCACATTGCGAAAAAACAATCAAAGGATGTAGCAGATAAACAAAATCAAAAAAGGATTACAGTCAGAAGCGATCAGAATGGAAGAAGTCTTGATCACAAGGGAGTACACGATCTTTCTCTAAAGTACAAAATTTGAATATGCCCCGCGGCCACATGTTTGGGATTTCCACATGCAGCACATGTGCACCATTGTTGGTGTTTTTGTGCTCTGTTTTAGAGCAGTTCATGTTATTCACGCTGTATGTGGTTGTCGCGTTTATTTATCTGTGTGTCTGTTTGCACTCTACGGGCCACAATTCTGAACGGATTGTCTTCAAATTTGGTAGGGACAATCCTTTGGCAGAAGGGAAGGAACGATTAGTTTTTGGTAGATCGGGCGGGGTGATGTGGCCTTCCAGACATGTCCTCTAGTTTTCATTGCAGTCAGTTATTGTATCCAAAACACAATAATTATTTTGTTACTGAGCTTGTAATTCAAATATCCCCTCCTTTTATTGGAGTGTAAATACCATTATAGAAACAAAACAACTAGAATCCCCACTTCTCTTCTTTTAAGTTTTTTGAGGGTCACACATTTGCTTTTAATATTGCATATTTTATTAATAATCTGATAAAAACTTCCTCAAATTAAACCTGACAGTCAGCACGTCAACTTTATTGTAACTGTATCCTTTCAAACTCAAAATATGAGGTACAGAACTAGAATTAAAAAAGAGTCACTGTCCAATGAATTATGATGCTCACTGTATCAATTTCAGACAGGATAATGAAAGCCATGATAATATGTCATAAACTTGAGAGGATCTATTGCACGCCACAAAGTTCACAACTAGATATAAACTCAAGATATAGGTAAATTTGATTGTGTCTTTTTTTCATACAATCTCTTTTATTCATTCAACACAGATCAGTCACTTTGCTACATGTGCATGCCTGAGTAACAGGAATAGATTCCCAACATTCTTCAGAACAATTCCAAGTGACTATTACCAAAGCAGAGCACTAGCTCAGCTGGTGAAGCATTTTGGTTGGACCTGGGTGGGAGCGGTGAGGAGTGACAGTGACTATGGCAACAATGGGATGGCCACATTTATCGAAGCTGCTCAGCAGGAAGGAATCTGTATTGAGTATTCTGAGGCTGTTTACAGAACAGACTCCAGAGAAAAAATCCTTCAGTCTGTGGAAATTATAAAGAAGGGCACTGCAAAGGTAATTGTAGCCTTTCTGGCTCTTGGTGACATCATTCCCCTGTTGGAAGAGTTGGCCCTACAGAATGTAACTGGGTTGCAGTGGGTGGGAAGTGAGTCATGGATCACTGCCAGCAGACTGGCAGACAACCAGAATTATGCATTTCTGGGTGGATCGATTGGATTTGCTATTGGTAAAGCAAAATTAGGGGGTCTGAAGGAATTCTTGATAAGTCTCCACCCATCTAAGGCTCCTGGGAATTCTCTACTAATAGAGTTCTGGGAAACAGTTTTTGAATGTTCATTTGAGAATAACAGTAATTCAGCAGGAAAACCCAAGTGTTCAGGCTCAGAGAGCTTACATGAAGTGAAAAATGAATATACTGATACAACAGAGCTAAGAATCTCGAACAAAGTACATGCAGCAGTTTATGCTGTTGCTAATTCTTTGCAAAACCTAATTATGGACCACCCAGACATGAATTCATCTTCCAACACCAGCTATGCTCCAAACCAGGTAAAGTCAAAGTCAATTTGACATTGCTTGATGCAAATAGTAAACAAAAATACATTACCTAATCGACAAAAATAATCCTCCTTTTATCATATTTTTCAACAGGTGCTGAAGTATTTGAGGAACATAAGCTTCAAATTAAAAACTGATGAGCAGGTCTCCTTTGATTCAAATGGAGACCCAATTGCAAGATATGAACTAGTGAACTGGCAGTTTGCTGAAAATGGGATTTTGCAGTTCAGGACTGTGGGGCTCTATGATGCTTCCTTTCCACCTGATAGGAGATTTATCATGAACCAGGGCAACATGGTTTGGGCTGAGGGACAACATCAGGTATATCATTAAAATTCCATTTCAAACTTTATGGAAGATAAAATCAGACAAGGGGCTCTAATTTCGAATGGCGAATGGAGGGTGCGCCGCGCCAATGGGGTGTGTCCAGGCGTATGTTGCAATTTCGTGCCCGGCGTAGCCTGGCGCAAGTACTCCTCTGTCCCGCCTCTGTCCCTCCTTCCAGCTCAAGTTGGTAAAGAAGGCGAGTTTGGGTATAACACAGCCGAGCCAAATCTTGCTCATTGGTAAGAGAAACGATGGATAGCGTGTTCCTATTATTACAGCCTGTTGCTACTTAAAATTTTGGGATTAACATCCATGGACAACAATGCAAGATACGTAACACTATTATTTTCAATATGTGATCTTAACTCAGTACAAGATCATAGCAATCAGGCTGTATTCCTTTACCCCACTAAAAATGATGGAACCTAAGTGACAATAATAGTAGCCTAGTATTAAGCCGCTTGCACACTGGACGCGAAACAAATTTTTTGCTCGACTGATTGCGTTGAAAGCAGTGTCTTGTGTCCAAAAGTCTGACAGGGTTTTAATATATCCCCTTGTCCGACAGTCTATTTTTGTTTTTAATTTCTTCGTGTCTGACAGCCAAAAAAAAAAA
Source organism: Gymnothorax reevesii (assembly GCA_029721435.1). NCBI lineage: Eukaryota > Metazoa > Chordata > Actinopteri > Anguilliformes > Muraenidae > Gymnothorax > Gymnothorax reevesii. Next base: position 140,817,266 of record CM056574.1, read on the forward strand.
AAAAGGAGGACGATTAGAACAGATTGATAACGAAATAAAGAATAAAAAGAAACATTTTAACAACAGAACATCCAATGAACACTGGGATTAATTTATTTGCAAGTCATCTTTTTTGGATGTTCTGTTGGTTGGTGATGTATATGTATTTATATTCTTTATTCTGTTATAAATCTGTTCTCATATCAATACTTTTATTTTTTGCTGAGTGCCGGACATGGAGTATTTTGCATTTCGCGTCGGGCAGTCTTGATCGTGCATGCGATAATTTATTCACACTGTCAATGGTCATGGAAATGATTTGCTCTCTCATTGCAAGCACTCTTTTATCTCTGCTGTGGAAATAAAGCGTGAATCTGTTCAATCCATCTGATTAATTTTCAAAAGAAAGACCGAATAAAGACTGTTGTCTATCTTCAAAGGAAGAAAACAGACGAATATAAAGACCAAGAAAAGTCGATAGCTCTTTGCATTGGCTTTGACTGTAATCAGTTGTGCGAAAAATTTGTTTCGCGTCCAGTGTGCAAGCGGCATTACCGAGCATAGAATGCAAGCATTATATACGCACTGCCTGATGCCGAGGCAGTTTGTGGTTGGCTGAGAAAGATGTGAAGTCATTAATTTGCATCTGTAAGTAGATGTCCGGGGAACACCAGATGCAGGAAGCAGAAGTGTTTATTAAACACAAAAAACACTAGGAGAAAGGGTCGGCAGACACGCCAGAAATAAAACACCGTGCTCAAGCACTGAACAATAGGGAGAACTAAGGTACACTGCCAAAGGCAGGGGAAACAGAAATACTCTCTCCAAGAGAGGATAAACTAAGAAATTAAAAACTGAACCTAACTAGGCTGACGGACACACTGGGAGACTTTAACACGGGGCAAACAAGACTAGAGCGCAGCAAACAGGAAGGCTCGGGAACCATACACCGGAGACACTCAGAATGCACGAGGAGCTGAGACTTCACCATGTAGAACAATACGAAGGATCCGTCTGACAATCGCGTGGAAAACTGGGACATTTATAATCACAAGAGGAGGCAGGGATTCAGAATGCAATCACGCTGAAACAGAAACACATGGGATTAATAAACAATCACATGAGTACCGGGTTAACAATAATGGCTCGAGTCAAGACGCTGAGACGAGCAATCAGGCTAGACGGTTTAGATGAAGGCAATCAAAACGTGACAAGTAAAAAGCACCCCAAGAAAAACGAAAGGAAAAGCAAAGTTTTAAATGTAGTTAAATAGGGAGCTCAGATTGAAATCACGAAAGCCAGAAACACATACGTTCGCTAAGTGAGTTAATCAATGTTAATTCTACTTGACAAATTATTTACAATCACCCTTGATTAAGTGCTGGGTAGTGCGTGTTAGTAATGTCCTATCAGTTTCACTCAGTTTCGCAAGACCCAGAATTAAACACAGCTGGAAGCAATGAATGAAATACCAAAGCCAAACCGAAAGTAGAAAGGTGATTGGACGACGAGACACAGGCATGCTGAAGGCAGTCACGCGACACCACTGGAAACAGATTGGGAGCGATTGCCAGACGGCTGAACTGAAGGCTGGAAAATAAGGAAAGTAAATCACAAGCACAAATACGCACGGGACAACACACAAAAGGGCAGAATCATAACAGCATCATTAATTCAGTTGCGTTGATTAAGTCTGGTCGAGTTTCCATCACGCGTGCCCACCGCCTTTGATCTGACATGAGGACAATCGATATAGATACTACAATTTATGTGCTGAATCAGATAGTTACATTAAACGGTGGTTGCTGTAATTATTTACTGTATTGAAATGTGCCTGTTATTCCGGTAACCTGCAAGTGAGGTTTCGGTAACGTGTGCGCACTGTGCCGGTCAGCCAAATTACCACTGCACAGAAAGTGAACCAGGTTGGAGCTGGCGAGCTTTCTGCGCAACTGCGGCGAAGAATTTTCTACGAAATTGTCACTGCGTCTTGATGAATAGATGACACCTCCCCCCACTACGTCACCACACCCATCTGGGCGCACGTTCGTCTGCGTACAGTGTTGCACCTCATGAAAATACCACTGCGTGGGCTGCGCCACGCTACGCCACCTGCGCTGCGCCAGGAAATTAGAGCCCCAGGTCTAAACATATAGAGATTGTGCACTGCATTGCTTTTCAATGGAAAAATTGGAAACGGTAAAGGTGGAACGTCAACATAAAATACGCTGTTGGCTAATCGCAAACTTCAGATTTTGCTTATCCGCACAACTTTGTACGAGTTAGGGAGCCCATTAATGCTGCATCATGTTTCCATGATTTGAGAATTTTAGCTTCATGACAAAGACAAAGGCGAAATATTCGCAACAAAATAAAACAGATTTTATTGTCAGAGTCAGGCGTAACACCAGTAATATTAATTGCTATTGTACAGCTGGGCATGAGCAAATTAGGAATGGATGTTCTAATTCAAAAGCTGCTTGCTTAAGTAGCCATACATAATCACCATTATCCTAATTATATTCATTTAGCCTACGCTCGGTGCTTCTGCCGAAACTTATTATGATGGCTAAAAACATTTTAAAGAACTATTGTTTTATATCAGAAATATTAGTCTCATGAAGACTGAGTAAGGTAAGAAGTGTTGTGTTTATTCATACTGAACAGACAATGGTATATTAACGGCTCCTCTGTCTGAAAAGACAATTTACGATCACAACAGCTACAAAAATGGTTATTCTTGCCTGAAAGCGAAATTTTGAGATCAAAGCTGTGGATAGAGCATGTGTACAAACTTCAGTGAGCGAAAAAATGTCCTTTTTCTCAGACATTAATGCCTTACAGAAAAAATTTCATGACTCAATGTTGTTAAAGCAATATTTTCAGAAGATTCAATATGTGGATTAATATGTACACTCAACAAAAATATAAATGCAACACTTTTGTTTTTGCTCCCATCTGTCATGAGATGGACTCAAAGATCTAAAATTCATTCCAGATACACAATATTACCATTTCTCTCAAACATTGTTCACAAATCTGTCTAAATGTGTGATAGTGAGCACTTTTGCTTTGCTGAGACAATCCATCCCACCTCACAGGTGTGCCACATCAAGATGCTTATCAGACACCATGATTAGTGCACAGGTGTACCTTAGACTGTCCACAATAAAAGGCCACCCTGAAATGTGCAGTTTTTGCTTTATTGGGGGTCTGGGGACTCAGAACCAGTCAGTATCTGGTGTGACCACCATTTGCCTCATGCAGTGCAACACATCTTCTTTGCATAGAGTTTATCAGATTGTCAATTGTGGCCTGTGGAATGTTGGTCCACTCCTCTTCAATGGCTGTGCGAAGTTGCTGGATATTAGTGGGAACTGGTACGCGCTGTCGTATACGCCGGTCAAGCACATCCCAAACAAGCTCAATGGGTGAAATGTCCGGTGAGCATGCTGGCCATGCAAGAACTGGGACATTTTCAGCTTCCAAGAATTGTGTACAGATCCATGCAACATGGGGCCGTGCATTATCTTGCTGAAACATGAGGTGATGTTCATGGATGTATGGCACAACAATGGGCCTCGGGATCTCATCACGGTATCTCTGTGCATTCAAAATGCCATCAATAAAATGCACCTGTGTTCTTCGTCCATAACAGATGCCTGCCCATACCTTAACCCCACCACCACCATGGGCCACTTGATCCACAACATTGACATCAGCAAAGCGCTCAACCCACACGACGCCACACACGCTGTCTGCCATCTGCCCTGAACAATGTAAACCGAGATTCATCCGTGAAGAGAACATCTCTCCAACGTGCCAGACGCCATTGAATGTGAGCATTTACCCACTCAAGTCTGTTACGGCGACGATCTGGAGTCAGGTTAAGACCCCGATGAGCACGACAGGCATGCAGTTGAGCTTCCCTGAGATGGTTTCTGACAGTTTGTGCAGAAATTCTTTCGTTATGCAAACCAATTGTTTCAGCAGCTGTCTGAGTAGCTGGTCTCAGACGATCTTGGAGGTGAACCTGCTGGATGTGGAGGTCCTGGGCTGGTGTGGTTACACGTGGTCTGCGGTTGTGAGGCCAGTTTGATGTACTGCCATGTTCTCTGAAACGCCTTTGGAGACGGCTTATGGTGGAGAAATGAACATTCAATGCCTGAGCAACAGATCTGGTTGACATTCCTGCTGTCAGCATGCTAATTGCACGCTCCCTCAATGGTTGCGCCATCTGTGGCATTTTGCTGTGAGACAAAACTGCACATTTCAGAGTGGCCTTTTATTGTGGGCAGTATAAGGTACACCTGTGCACTAATCATGGTGTCTGATGAGCATCTTGATGTGGCACACCTGTGAGGTGGGATGGATTGTCTCAGCAAAGCAAAAGTGCTCACTATCACACATTTAGACAGATTTGTGAACAATGTTTGAGAGAAATGGTAATATTGTGTATCTGGAATGAATTTTAGATCTTTGAGTCCATCTCATGACAAATGGGAGAAAAAACAAAAGTGTTGCATTTATATTTTTGTTGAGTGTAGTAATCAGTATGTCCAACAAATATTCCAATAGACTCAACAAGATTAATTTCCTCTGTGAGGAACTGCAGAGCTCCCAAATTTTCCTCATTCATTTGAATGGCGCATACAAATATAGTGAAATAAATGATTTATACAATGCCACAAACCTGTTCGATACCAGGTTTTTATTATGTATATTTTTTCCTTGGAGTGGTCTTTATTTTTAACAAGAAAAGTGTTCAAATTAGTTTTGTTCTATTTTCCTTTCGCGGAAGTGTCGCATGGCACAGAGCTTCCATACAGAAGTGCGTGCATCCCAGCAGCGAGCAATCAACTGTTCAGCCTTTAGAAATCTTACCCTTTACCGCCCGATGGCCCTCAAGTTGTTCACGTATAAGTTCACCTGATTAACAATCAAACTATTCATTTACTGAACAACCATGACCAATACATGACCTATAATGAATTAGACATTATCATTAAAAAGTGATTGCCTACTGACTACATTTGTTAAATTGATATGGCATTGTAAGGATGGGAATAAAATCCAAAAAAAAAAAATCCAAAACTGTCTTTGGTTCTACCAATTAGTCTGAGGAACTGTTGCTACTCAGGAAAAGTAAACTGCAAGAGCTTTAGGTTATTAAGCATTGAAAGGTGAGGTTTCCGAAGGCCTTTCTTACTGCCAACGGACTGCGACATGTGTATCCAAAGGCCCCTTCCGCTGCTAAGTGTAAACACTGAGGACAAGCAGCAAAATTCACCAAAACAGAAGAAGCAGCAGACAAGCAGGCTAACCATGGGTAAAATTGAGGCTTTTTAACTTCTTAGTAACATTAGTTGTCATCACTTATATTATGACTGCATGGTGCTGGGGTGTAAGAATTACTCCAGAAACATCACCGATGTAACTTTTCACTGATTGCTGGTGGGAGACCCGGAGTGCTGTAAGCAATGGTAGCTGGCAATAGGGCAAGTGGACTTCAAAAAATGAACCACAAGGTAAGAACAGCTACTGCATAACAATTTCAAAGAACTTCCTGTATGATAGCAAATTATGTAACTTGAGTTTATGAGTAGGCACTGTGTATATAAAACTTCTAGTTGCAGAACAAATAGGAGAATAATGGGCCTTTTTACCCCAAAACACCTATATTTGATTACATTATTAACTAGTGAAAAGGGATGAAAGAACAAGTTATAATTTTGAGCAAATAAAGCCAAGATATATGCATTTATGTAGAATCAAGTTTCATTGCCATGGGTAACAAACTACATCGTGAACTTGCAAATCCAAAATTGGCAACAAAAAAAAGGGACTTTTTCGGCTGGTACCCTTTTCAGGGTCTCTTAATTCCATTATTATGCCTTGGGTGCAGTTAATCTTGCTTCCACAGACAGACCTGTCCACAAGTAGAAGTAATCAGTACAATTTAGCTCCTGTTAGGGATCCTGGCCTCATAGGGCACCCTTGAAAACTGAAATTTTTATTTCCGCCCATAAAAAATTTCATATTTGAGAGGCGAATATCTCAATTATAAAAAGAGATAGATAAATTTTCTTCTTAAAGCCTGGATCCAAATTACCCTGGATAGCAATTTTCAGCCCATACCTATGATACGTTCCTAAGGTATTGGCCTCCAAAATCCCCCATAAATTAACGTTCGCGATTCACTTAGGGCGTTGCCCCTGATTTTTGGGGAGGGCCATATCTTGGAAACCCCTTGGAGTAGGACCCTAAAATCTTGTATGAATTCATCATGCATATAGAGGTACTCCCAAAATTAATTTGAGCCGAATCTGAGTCAGTGACCTTAGGTGGAAGATTCTCGTACTGTGGTTGAGTTCAAATGGAATGACCCGATAATATAATCAAGCCACAGTAGGGTTAACATATAATGACAGCGGAAATGAAATATAAAACTCACATGATTTTTACTTTAATCCTCGGATTACAAATGCGCAGCATTATGAACTAGAAAATGTAGTCAAAGAACTCCGTGTCGAAAACCAAAAATACCCAGGGACCCATCTCAGTTAATGTTCTAGGTTATTCTCGAGAATATTACATATTAGACAGTTCTAATACCAGCTGCTGTTCCCTTGTACTCAGAAACCCAGGTCAGTGTGCAGTGGGAGCTGTCCTCCAGGCACTCGGAAGGCTGTGCAGAGAGGAAGGCCTGTCTGCTGCTATGACTGTCTTCCCTGTGCTGAGGGAGAAATTAGCAATGTCACAGGTAACTATTTTGACACTGAGAATCATTTTATTTTTAAGCAATCATATGATTTCAATAACCCTGAGGATACACAAATGATTCACCATTAAACAGCTGAAAAAATGCCTAATGATATTCTAATTTTCTTTCAGATTCTAATGACTGCATTCCTTGTGATTTGGAATATTGGTCAAATGACAAAAGAGACAGGTGTATATTAAAAATAATTGAATTTCTCTCTTTTGAAGAAATAATGGGAACAGTGCTTGCAATTTTTTCATTATTTGGAATGTGTGTAACTGTGCTTGTGGCAGCATTGTTCTTCACACGCAGGGATACTCCAATTGTGAAAGCCAACAACTCAGAGCTGAGCTTCCTGCTGCTCTTTTCATTGAAACTGTGTTTCCTTTGCTCTTTGACCTTCATTGGCCGGCCCTCTGACTGGTCCTGTATGCTGCGCCACACTGCATTTGGGATCACCTTTGTCCTCTGCATCTCTTGTGTTCTGGGGAAAACAATAGTGGTGTTAATGGCCTTCAGGTCTACACTTCCAGGCAGTAATGTCATGAAGTGGTTTGGGCCTCTGCAGCAGAGACTGAGTGTTCTTGCTTTCACTCTCGTACAGGTCCTTATTTGTGTGCTTTGGTTAACAATATCCCCTCCTTCCCCAAACAAGAACATGATGCTGTACAAGGAAAAGATCATTCTTGAATGTGATGTAGGATCAGCTGTGGGGTTCTGGGCTGTACTGGGTTATATTGGGCTCCTCTCTATATTGTGTTTTATATTAGCTTTTCTGGCTCGTAAGCTGCCTGACAACTTCAATGAAGCCAAATTCATCACATTCAGCATGCTGATATTCTGTGCAGTCTGGATCACCTTTATACCTGCTTATGTCAGCTCACCTGGAAAGTTCACAGTTGCTGTAGAAATATTTGCTATTCTAGCTTCCAGTTCCGGACTACTATTTTGTATTTTTGCCCCAAAATGCTATATAATTCTTTTCAGACCACAGAAAAATACAAAGAAAAACATGATGGGAAAGCCACCCTCAAAGGCTCTCTGAACAATCTCTGCACCTCATATCTGAAGAGTTTGTTTCCAAAAGTGCCAAAATTACAAAAAAATTATGTAATACAATAAAGGGACAGCCCTGAGCTTCTTACACCAGGGATGCAAACAGAGGTATGGTCAAAAAGGAGTGAGATTATCAAAGCCCACGCCCCCGCAGCAAATATCATAATTACATTGCCACCAACCTCTGCCACCCAGGGCTCACCCTGTACACACACAAAGTTTTTTTATATGAAAATACACTTTCCCAGTTCCTTAGAAATTCTTAAAAGTAAAGAAAACCGAGACAACGCTGGAAAATTGAACGTAAATTTTATTCCAAATTAGAACTTAAGACTTTTGTGCCAGTCCCTTAAGTACAGTACACTTCTTCCAGCTCTCTACTGTTTCTTCTCCTTCCTTGCTATCTCCAATGTCTCCAGGGCCTTGCGTCTAGCTGCATTTTTCTGCTTTGCCACATGTCTCAGCCGTGCCTGCCTTTCTTCAGCTTGAGCAGTGGTCTTGGTTTGATACTCTCGTTTTCAAAGGTGCATGGTAACTTAAGTACATGTACTTCGTTACAGCACTTGTTTTTTTTTGTTTTTTTGAGGATTTGTGCATTACTGTGCATTCATTTTTTGAACAGGGGCTTTTACTTTTAACTCTACTTCATTTAAAAGATAAAAAGTATATTTTCACTTCGTTATTTTGATACTGGCAACTTAGTTACTCGTTTCAAATTAAAATATTAATTGAATTCATCATTTACGGATTATCCGGATTTTGCACGTTCGCGAGGAACAGGTGTGTCTTTGTACAGATGTGTCCGCCAGTGGACGTGGAGCTGCAAATTTATGCGCGCAGTTACAATATTCTATCACTAGATGGAACACCAGGATCGGTCGCGGAAGTTTTGTCGCGTTGTAGGCTATTTGCAGAATGACTGCTGACCGCGTTATCCGTCGCATCTCGTTGTCAGAAGTGGTAGCTCAAGTAGGCGAGCAATTAAACGTTGCAATGTACAACTATCTTGTATCTGCATGTTGCGTGTATATCTCCTTTTACTTTGCACCATCAAGCATACAACACCGTCACGAATATGAGTTAGTTGGACAGCTACGGCATTCTCGAACGCTATTTGACGAGCTTAAAAATTTTATTTCAACTTGCTAGCGTTTACCTTTGGAATAATTGTTAGATTTTGAACAAGATAATGTTTTAAAAACCTGCACTGTTTTATTTCAGTGGGACTCCCCAATATAATAAAGGCTAAATTAAATAATTCTTTTGTGTATTTGTATCGTTTTGTCTGTCACAAACAAGAGATGCTGCGATACCACCTCTGACACCGGATCGGAGCAGGGTTTGTTTCCTGCCAAAATACACTACATGGAGGGCAGAGCCCCCCCCCACTCTCACCAGAACAAGTTACAAGTCAATTCATCTAACTATAACCGTCCAAAGCTGTTAAATTGAGGCAAATAATGATCCATAAAGCAAATATCCTGCATAATTCCTCGACTTTAATAAGCAGCCATTGTAACAAAAATTTAAGTGAAGAGATTACCTGATTTTGGGCTTCCACTTCCAGCTCTTCTCTGTCGCGTGCACACAATAGCATTCGCGCGCGTGTGGAAGACGTGATTACTGCGCTGCTATTTCACCTAGCAACAAGAAATACTATTTTCTGATTGGCTGATAGGTTGCTGGTTCATGCAGAGCAGTCTGCCGTCGCCTCATCCATTCTAGACTACTAATCTCTTTTATATACAGTCTATGTTTCCAATGCGCGGCGATTTTATCACTTCTCAGCGTGAGAAATGTCATGTGTGGCGTGAGAGCGTGCGAACTTATTGAAATGTGTGAGACTTGAGAGCCCTGATAATTATAATCAGACACTCCAACGGACCCCCCCCCCCCAAAAAAAAACTCATCGGATCTGCACGATTCACACAAGTCCCCCAGACAGCCGTGAAAAAGGCGGCATCCGCCAAAAGGCGCGCCGTTTGCATCCCTGTTACACATGGTGCAAAAATACATTTTTAGAAATCCATACTATAAGGTGTAATTTTCACGGTCAAAGTGTTTTTCTATAAAATGCAATCGGCGCCAACCTAGAAAAAGCTGATTTACTTAAAATGAGAAAAAGGATATATTGCATTTTGGAAACAAACACGTTATTTCATGATTTCATTCTTCTAAAAGAAATGGAACCCATATATATACACACTACCGCTCAAAAGTTTGGGATCACTTGGAAATTTTCTTGTTTTCCATGGAATTAGTCTGAATTGGGAATATAGCAAATGAACAGAACATGCTGACATTGTTTGAGTTAGAAATAATGATTTTAATGGAAAATGATGAATATGTACTTAAAACTTTGCCTTCATCAAGAAAAAAAAAACACCTTCACTGTTGATACTGAAACTGGTGTTTGACGGGAACTATTTACCGCAGCTGCTAGTTGACAACCTGTGAGGTGTCTTTGTCTGAAACTACACACTCTCAGATATTTGTCATCTTGCACAGTTGTACATCGGGGCCTCCCACTACTTTTTTCTGTCCTTGTTAGTGCCAGTTTGTGCTGCTCTCTGAAGGGATTAGTTGACATCATGGTAAGAGATTTAAAATAAGTAAAATCTGTTGAAAAATCTAAAGCCCAGGATAAAGCGAAGCAAATTCGGCACAAGTGGTGAACTGATATGTTTCAACAAAGAGCTGAAAGTCAAAAGCTAGGCAAGGTACGGACATGAAGTTATATCCTCTAAGCACAATCTAATTAAGTCTGACCACACATCCACTAGGTCCCAAAGCCTGACCGCTGCCACCCACTGACAGGCTACGAAGCAGATAAAAACAAGAAAATGAAACGGCCAATTGTCCCGTGGGCTACATCAGAAAATATTGAAACTGAGAAATTTTACAATTTTATCCACAAAATTAGCTCGCACTCTTGTTTAACAGGTTTCCAGCTGCTGGAGAGCTTCGAGTCTCCTTTGACAGACCTTTTGTTTCATCATGCGCGAAAATGTTCTCAATCAGTGAAAGATCAGGACTGCAGGCAGGCCAGTTCAGCACATGGGATCCTTTTACTACGAAGCCACGCTGCTGTAATAGCTGCAGTGTGTGGTTTTACATTGTCCTGCTGAAATACACAAGGCATTCCTTGTGTATTGGAATAGATGTATTGGATCATCTGGAGGGGAGCATATCTTGCTCTAAAACCTTTATGTGCCTTTCAGCATTCATGGTGCTTTTTAAAACATGCAAGTGTAACACAACATGTGCACTAAGGCATCCCCATACCATCAGAGATGCTGGCTTTTGAACTGAACGCTGATAACAGGAGGGGTGGTCTATCTCCTCTTAAGCCTGGAGGACACGACGTCTATAATTTCCTAGAAGAATTTCAAATTTGATTGTAGATGGATGATTAAGTCTACGTTTGAATTGCTGAATATTTGAATGGTGACTCGGTCGGAGCTCTTCAAGACGTGATTACCTGAATTCAATACCAAATAATGTAAAAGCAATCCAGGTATTCAGTCGCTGGTTTGGACAGAACATAATCAGAAACAGTACCAACAATCCAGAACCATTGTTTCGCATCCCTGCTTTAAATTGTAAGAAAAAAGGGTAAATAAATCAATGATTCTTTGATGTTGTGACTTCTACAAAGCCCGAGATTTCATTTAACATTCATTTGAATTCACATTTATGTTTTCCAACATTAAAGCACAGCAACTCATTTACTGCTAATTTTCCCACAGGCCGTGTTGGGGGCTTCTACCTCTGCAAGCTTAGAACCACATATGCTTGCCTGCACCTGCCCATGGCCAGCATATTTTGGACGTATATTGTCTTCTGTCTTTTAAAGAACAACCGTGACCTTATATCTAACTAAAACGGAGGGAGTCTAAGTTCGTCTGCATCTGTCTATCTCAATGAGTGTATATAGAACTGGAGAGGCTGCCGCCGCTTTCTCCTACGAGTGTGGTTGAAGAAACCAATATGACGTCAAGTGCGCCGCACTTCTCAATTTCCCATGGACTTATAATGGAGAAATCCGAGCCATTTTCTTTAAAATTAAGGGGTCTAGTGCCATATTTTCAACACATAAATAACTTGAATGCATGTAAGATTAAGAATAAATAGGTTACTTTACATGACACAATTCGAGGATTAAGTTCTTGGGGGTTTTGTTTGACTCCTCGCACTGAACGTGTGAGTGGCCGGTTGGTTGTATTGAGTAATGACGACGAGTGGCTGACACTAATTCATGGATTTCATTTGCGACATCACGTTATGTGGATGGGCGAATTGTGAGAGCGTCTGTTCTCTTCTCAAGCTAGCTGGCATTGGTTTATGTGTTCTGTTGTGGGTATTGTGCTGATAAAAATCAATTCCATTATAGTTAATTTTTTGAAATACCACCTGGCATGCTAGTTATCATTGAACTTAGCTATGCTTGCCATCGCGTGCTGAACATGCCAGTAAACCTTTGAAACGGTTATATTATCAAAATTAAGTAAATCCACGCCTTCGTTGGTTAGCATGATTACAAACACTCCCACCAAATTAGCTTGTGACCTAGGACAGCTAAAACCCGTTTCTCCACTGCAATACCCGTTTCAGAATGAGTCCGATCTGCTGCCAACATTGCCTGCTACTTGCCATTGATCATTCGCAATGAAAATGCCAATGCATCACACTGCTCCCTCCAATAATGCTTGAAAGACACCACTTCGCCACTAGGCTAACCATGTCAGCAACCTACGTAGTTTTTACTTACAGAATGTAAATGGTTACAGCAATGCAAGGTTGCAATAGTTCACGCATTAATGTTAGCTGTGGAAAAAGCCCAGCTACCAAACGGAAAATACAAGGCAATGTTTGCATTGGCTGAACTCAAAGACTATAGTGCTGGTTGATAGCAATGCACCTCGTTGATATGAGAGAACGACACGTTATAACGTTACTTCAAACCAAAGGTCCAGAAAAAATGTAAACCCGACAGTGACAACATTCTGGGAATTAAATGAACCAAATGAGAAACTAGTGGGTTGGAATGCTAGCCAGCTTTTCGGCAGGGGTACGGGCATGCTCCGGAGAGCTAGACTGAAAGTAAGAATTCAGTTTGGTGCACTACATTACAAGGTAATAAATATCTCGCTAACGTTAAAGTTAAATTCACAACCAATTTGAAGTGTGACATGACCACACTAACGCGTTCGTCTCGTGATCCTCATTCCAACTGATTGGAAAAACGTACAGAGGCTTTCTCTGTTCGGTACCCATAAAGCTAGCTAGGACAGCGTAACCATCCTGAGATAGGATTAGTTCAAAACCGCTTTACGGCCATGTTCCCTGAAGGCTATTCACCAGTATCACGCATTTGACCATTCAGAGTCCGATGTGAGGCATATATTGACCAACCAGTCCCTTAATCGTTGATTAAAAACAATCCTTATAACTTCGTTCTTGAAAAGTGTCAACCAAAATTGCACCCGATTCATTTTTTTAACCCCTTTCTGCAGATGTAGATGCTCGCGCCTATAGTACTGCAAATTTAAGGACGTAGTTACAGTACTCGACCACGAGATGGCACCTCCGGATCAGTTATTGAATATTCACAAGCAGGCAAAGCTGCAACACGACTGAGAGTATGGAGAAGTTCCCTCCTATCCCTGTTTTTCAGGAGTTGCATGAATTAAACTCCTCAGCTAAGCCTGATGTGCAAATTGGTCAATTTCCTTGCTCATAGTATTGACCCAGCAGTCTAAAAAAATGATCTATTGCGACAGAAAAAAATCGTTGTCCTGTGTAGCAACCACTTTAACTACAGTGAGCCAACGGTATTTCAATTAATGGTTTAGAAAACTCAGTTTTCTGAAGCAAAAAATTCTACATAGTATTGATTCTCTCACATTCCACTGTCAATTACAGTCTTTTCTTTCAAAAAATGCGTAGTTCCCTACCGTGGATTCACGTGTTGATTCCTTCATCGACAAATTCAGCTCTTCCTTATATCCTCCCAAGTACTGGGCTGTGTCTCAAATCGCGCACTTCCAGTAGTACACTTTTATGGAGTGCACTGTGTACACTAGCAAAGTGCGCTTATTTCGACTGGGTAGTGCTGTTCCAAATCGAGCCCTGTCGCCGTGCACTGACCGAAAATGATGATCGCGGCCGCTTCTTCTTCTGTTTAATCGTTGATGCAACAAATCTGTGCCCAAAATATGTCGGCTTGGTTGCTCAGTTCAGTTCATCAAAACGTCAAAAGTGAAGTGCTTGAGAGTGCCCCGTTTCTGGCTTGGTTGAAATTATATCGCCATCATTCCTCCTCGTCCTACTGACTAAGAACGTATCTGTATCTTTATTTACATATCTTGTGATCGACTTGGTCCACGGACTGGACGGAGCTAACCGGCATTATCCATGCATCAAACTTGGGAAACCCATTGTAATCTGTACTCTCACTTGACAGATGTTTACTTGAAAGCACAGAACTCTGACGACTGCAATTAAGGGAGGCATAGAAAACAATCCCTTTTAACTTGTCTTTCGATCATTTGGCTTCATTAACTCGTAGTCCACCGAGATTTTTCATTTATACGATCAAGCACACAGTACCCACCGTGATGCAGTTTCGCCGCGATTACATAGTAAACTCAATTCAGAGATGTTTCGTTAATTTTCCTAATCAACGGAGACTATTCTGTTTACTTCCGCGTTTACTTAACATCCTGAAATGCAGGTTGCCTAACCTACGCTACACTGCAGCTAAATTTCGAGAAAGAAAACACAGATCGGCTGATCAAACGTGGATTCAAATGCAGTTTCTTGCCTTAACTACAACCCATCACAGCGGATAGTGTTGACGTTTTTCGGAGTTCACGTTATAATTTAAATTAATAGCTGAAAACCGATGAAGACCAAAAGGATGTCGTTCGTTCTACGTACACCTCACTAGCCACCAGTGACAACCCTGCAGCAGAGAATATATCCATTACGTTACTGATGGAATATGATAGTAACTTAAAAAAAAACGTTTATTAAAAAATTGCTACATTTAGCAGAATAACCCACACTGTACCAAAATTACCCTTCACACCAACACTTTTTGAATATAAAAGTCAAGGTACATCCAACAAAATCGTCATGAATAGTTTGTGACCTTTATTTATTCATGTCCAACTGTAGGTTACACAGAGCTTGCCACAGTCATGCAAAATCTCTAATGCAATGGAAGACACATACCAACATAAAAAAAGGTTCATTGCCATTTCATTTAAAAGACACACATATCATTGGTTTCTTTCCTCCAGCCTCCCAGACTGTACTGCCAGCTAAATGCCACTGTGCCAGTATGCACAGTGTACTTTGATGGTCAAAGTGACCAGAAGGGACCTCCGCCTCTCCAGGACATCCTTTAATGCTCTGATGACCATTCTGAGCAAAACATCTGGACATGGCTGAGGACCCATCATTGAGACCCCAGTCTTCCCATATTTTGGGTGGTCAGTGGTACCAGACATTGAGCTGTGACCAGACTTGCCACCCAATGAGTGCTGAAACTATTCAATTCAGTTTATGGCTGTCTGTGACCACATATCAGAGTGCAGTGATGTGTTCATCGGCATTTCCTGGGTCAGCACGTGATGCGAAGTTGTTGAAGGACACCACCATCCACTACATGCAGAAATACCCTCTGCTAGGCTTCTGCAGCTGTGGCCTCGCCCCCTCAGTGCTGACTCCAGTTCTGTGGCACTTAGGGTCTGGCACAGGATGGACAGCTAAGAAAAGGAAAAATATCCCATTTTCAGATGAAACATTTCAAATGTTTTTCCTTCCAAACTCATGCTTCTCCTTCAATGTCTTTAATCAGAAGAGCTTCCGTGCCAAACAGAAATGGTAAATTGGCCAAAATGTATGACAAAATTTTGAGCGATAGTCATCCTCAGTTAATCTGCCATGAGCACTTTAAACTGAGAGTGGACCAAACATTATGTATAATAAGTCATAAAGTAGCAGGACTAACTCAGTGCTGGCGACCTGCCTCTGCGGTAGAATCCACACGGGAAGCACTGGTAAAGTATTACATTATTTCATGGCTACCAACTTTTCACTGGCAAAAAAATGAGTAGCCAATTCATTTCAGTCAGTTTCATCATGATTGCACTCATACAGCAGGCTTGACATAAATACAGTATTACACCAAACATGGTAAAGTCACCTTATCAACTTGTACAAAAGGCTGGGATCACCCTCCACAGCAGGTCTGGAACAGCAATGTACATCCTAAATAAATAAAATTGTGTAACACTAATGTAGTGACACCCAATACACTAACATCAATGTCTAGATACAGTTATGTACTGATATAGGGAAGGCTTCATGACAGTACATAATGTTAGGATATTTTACAGATATGTATTCACTTACTAGTAGCCATTCACATCCCCTCCCTATGAACAGGATAGCGTTATCAGCGCCTCATGAAATGATAGACCTCGCATTGTCGTCCGTCCCCTAAAAATACCAAAGATACCAAAGATAACAATGTATTGATTGGATCGTTTCTTATCCAATTCCCGAGTATTTTAACGTTCTACAGCAAGCGAAACACATTGATTGGACAAACACACAGCATACAAGCCTATGCGTATCAGCAGGCTCAGTTGCATCCTGTCTACGTCGCGCGCATTACATGGCTGAATTAGACGCGATTTAGAGGGGGAAAAAAAGACTAGCAAAACTGGCCTTGAAGTGTTCAGTTACATTTCCAGGATTAAATGAGATAAAGACATGGTCAATGGGAAAAATTTTGAATGGAACAGGACTGGAGGGTTCCTTCTACTGGATACATCGGTCCCTGGAGGAGGGATTCATGAAAAAGATTAGGCTTCTTTTGCTTTTTACTTTTGCTTTTTCGTTTTCTACGAAGTCGAATGCCGAGGTTTTTTTCCTGTTTAAAACGTGAACTTCCCATGCATTTGGATGGACCCCCTGGTACGTTCATTGCACGGTTCTGTTGAATCCAGGGAGAAAATGTATAGTTTATCTTCCCAGAAAGTGGAATGTCTATTCTGTTAAAATAAGGTATATTTCGGAATTCAGATATCACTGAGTTAGTGAGTTGTACTTGTTCCTTATAAGTTTTGAAATGAGTTTGTGAGCTCGGACGTCAGAACTGCCGGTTTCCTGACCGTTTAATCAGCAGTTTATTTATTGATTGTGTGTGCTGGCTTGGGGGACTTAGAAGAAAAATGGACAAAACTTTTAACTTTATTATGGAGAATAGACATTTTTTGTGTTTGGCGAGGTTCTGCACAAAGGGGTTAATCAGCTGATCAAGGCACAGTAACCGGAGGACAATACAAAGATATGGTATTTACAATGTGTTTAATCAGAAGAGCCCTTTCGTGATAATAAAATGCGAGAAAGACAAAAACCCCGGTTCGCGTTAATATTCAGCTTGGCAATGCGTTTATGTGGCAATGCAGTCAGGATAGAGAACAAAGGGGACTAAAAAAAAAAAAACCCCGGTGTACGTCAGTATTTATTGGCTAGAAGACTGTATGAAAGGCAAGCAACCGAGTATGAACCAAGCCGGGCTATAGTTAGATATCGAGGTAATTCGATTATATTCTTGGCGTTGAGAGCTTGCAAGGGTTCGTTTGCTAAATCAGCTACAGAGAATAAAAAAAAAAAACAGGCGAGTACCACAGTCCCTGAAAACTGTTTTACTCTATATACCGCACAATTCACTTAGTTTGACAATTATTTCGCATTTAATTTACTCTCTAAATTTAGCGTTTAAATTTATTTTACTTTACCTTACTTTGCTTTGCTCCCAGGAGACTGAAACCCCCCAAAAAACCCCCGTCGCTTTTATTTGACCAGATTAGCGACTTAATTTGGCTGTTCACTCACCGAGTTGTTACAGGGGGAAAAAAAGGGGAAAGATACGGGGGGAAGATTCTCCCTGTCTCTACTGCGACAAAGGTTATACCTCGGGTGCAAATCGTCTAATCTCTATTACTGTTTGAGTCTTAACACACAAATTATTTTAAGAAAACCCCGTAAACACAAAGGTGAATTCTCAGCTTCAATCCCACACGACTTCCTCTCTTCCTCTCTCAACTCTGGCAGAGTGCTCACCAACAAACAGCGCTACAGCACAGCCAAGAGGTCTGCCAAGGAATCCTAGTAGTGGATGATTCCAATAATACGTATTCCAGTGCTACTTATGAAGGAAATTCGATTGTATGCTCTTTAGATAACAAAATAATGACAGGAGTTTTTCCATTATAGGCAATGAATAATTGAGAGGTGCGGTGCACTGGACGCCATATTGGTTTCTTCAATTTTTTGCTCTGACAGCCTCTCCAGTTCTATATACACTCATTGGACTATCTTTTGATAACTAGGACAACCGTTCCTCCAACTGATTTCACACTTGGTGGGTGTTGTAATGTGAAAAAAAGCCATTAGATGGCAGTATTGACATTTTTTTTGTTAAGCCCAGTCTGGAGCTCGGTTTTGGGCATGTCCTGGGCATGTCTCAGAGGGGAAAGTCCCAGAAAATTGAAAAAAAGTCTGGAAGGTGGGAGGGGGCCGGAAAAGAGTATATAAGGAGAAAAGGTGTGAGAGTTAAGTAGTAGGAGACATTGCTGGGAGAAATAGTGGAAGGATACATTTGACCAGACCTGTCACTTTTTTCAAGACCTGTGAAGTTTTTTTTGTGGGTTTTTGCCTGTGTTGGAGCATTTTCCTGTCCCAAGACATCGCAACAAAGCAACCCCATTTCAAGGGGCTGTAACTATCTCATTTTCTTTATTATTTCAATCTTGGTCAGGCTTTGTTTTATTAAATCTGTTCAAGTTTTACAATTTTGTCTGTCATCCCTTGCTGTCCGATATTTTATAACAAATTGGGGTCATAACAAATTGGGGCCAAAACAGTTTATTGCGGATGACGCAAGGAGTATCGAGTGTGGAGTTGTTTGCCTGAACAGTTATTGATATAGCAACAAGAAGCAATACCAGAACCCAATCAAAAGCTTTTCGCAGCTAACGTCACTACCAGCTGGTACTGTGATGTCCGCTTTCACATGCTGGTGAAATGTAGGATGAGCGCGCATGTGTGTGTGTGTAGCAGAGCCATATAGAGATATGTACGGCTCTATATGGCTCTGGTGTGTTCCACACAGTAAAGTTACTAGCTCTAGTCCGAGCTTGCAAAGACATCAAAATGCGGTATAGTTGTATCATTTTAGGATGTTCACACCGACCCAGTCTAGAGACAGACAAAATATTATTCTGTGTTCCTAGACAGGTTTTACATGAGGGATATGAGATTTGCAAAATATATTTAAATAAAAACCATTTGAAAGATGGCTGGGCAACTCATGCATCTCATGCAGCAGGGCAGAATCTGTAAATGCTCGCGTCTGCAATGAGCACTCTGTGAGAGGTTTGCGCAGTTTTTTAGGGTTACATTCCCTCCCTTCAGAAAAAAAGGCTGATTGGCATGAATGTCAAAACTAACCTTCCCAAAAATTGTGACTAATTTTCATTTGTTATTATTGGGGTTGGAGTTGAGGTAGCAACAAATCAGTCAAGCTGTAAACTGTTTAACCCTTAAGAAAACATCGGCCCGCAGATGGGCTGCTAGGCATAATTGAGTTTTTATACCATCAAATATTGTGCTTTGCTGTAGAACTATTTATCTTTCTAAAGTTTGAGGACTCAGAATTCTAACTGCTTAAGCAATTTCATGATGTAAATATCATGCAAAATGAATATTTAAAATAGTGTCATGACAACCCTGAGCCTGACTATGCAGTCTCATAGGTTCACTTGTGTCGCATTGTTCACATTTATCATAATATTTTGCAATTGATGTTCTTACTTTGGTAGCAGTCCAGAGATAAAAACCTGTTATAGCTTTTATTCCGCAAAACAAGCAAGCTCGGAGAAATGACACTCCAAGTTTGACAAACAGGTATTAGCTGCACGTCTTTGTGAATTTCCTTATAATTACCTTTTTTACTCAAGATGCTGTGTTGCATATCTTCTACTCTGGGCACGATCTTACTATCTTGAGAGAAATAATCCATCCATCCATCCATTTTCTGCCACTTATCCGGGGCAGTGTCGCAGGTGTAACATAGTAAGCAGAGAGGGTCAGGATCCCCCCCTCCCCAGCCTCAAACAGTACCTGGGGGACCCCAAGCTGTTCCCAGGCCAGCCGTGAGATATAATCCCTCCAGCGTGTCCTGGGGCCTCCTCCAAATAGAACATGCCTGGAAAACCTCTAAAGGGAGGCATCCAGAAGGCATCCGGTCTAGAAGCCCGAACCACCTCAACTGATTCCTCTCAACGCAGAGGAGCAGCGGTTCTCCTCTGAGCAGTTCCCGGATGTCCGAGCTTCTTACCCTATCCCTGAGGTCAGCCAAGCCACCATGGAGAGAAAGCTCATTTTGGCTGCTTGTATTTGGAATCTCATTCTTTCGGTCATTACCCAAAGCTTGTGATCATATGAGAGGGTTGGAACGTAGATCAACCAGAGAAATCACTAGGTTGTAAACCGTATGGGTCAAGTCCAGCACATTTTGCCATTTTTCGAAGGTAACGGGTTCCAACAACGTCTTTTCGGCTCTCAAAATAGACTGAATATGGCAAAACGCTGTGTTGTTGCATAGCAGCCCTGATTGTGTTTGACCAATCATATGAAACCCAGAAATGACAGTGTGCGCCAAAACAACACGTGAATGCAACCCAACTATCAGCCCATTCTGAACAAGCACATTTTGACTGGCACTGCACTAGTGCGCGTATCTACAGACGATAAATGTGCAAACTCATTTACTCATCTCTCGTCCTTAATTCAAATACAAAAATGTAAATGAAAACCGATTGCAATGAGTGTACACAGAGATGACTGAAAAAATTATGACTGCGGATAGTAAGGGGGAGATCATTTCACACTCTAGCATTTTTTGTTTTTCATTTGATGGGAAACTAAAATATGAACAACAGGGTTGCGCAGGGTTAAAGTTTATTGTTTAATGTTTTGTTTTAATATAGTCATCCACGTTTTACATCAAGCTGACAAAATGTTGTGACAGTTCTTTCTTGAAAAAGAGGCATAATCAGTTTGAATGCACGTGAACACAAAGGTACATGATCACAGAGTTCAACAGAGTAATAATTGTAATGATAAAAGGACTTTAGACACATTTTTCACTGTCCTTTCATTCATCTGTCTGACTTCTCATCCATAAAAAAAGGTAAAGTAACTATCACTCTTTCCAAACATTAATGCCAAAATTAATTCACTTATTTTCTGTAGGTAATTAACACATTCATAAAATTAAGATGAGCCTTTACAGTTTTAAAATTAGAAGTTTAAAAAGTTGAAACAAGTCATGAGACGTAACATATCCTTGCATTGTGAATAATAATTCCCCATTAAAATGATAATTCAATTCAGTGACATTTTTTAACATTTAATGGTCTCAGACTCTAAAACCTGCCACTTGTACAACCCCAATTCCGAAACAGTTGGGATAAAGTGTAAACTGTGAATAAAATCAAAATGCAATGACTTTCAGATCAAATGAGCCAATATGTTATTTACAGTAGAACATACAATATAGATAGAACATTTCAAATGTTGAAATTGAGACATTTTACATTTTTATCCACAAAATGAACTTACTTCAAATTTTCTGGCTGCAACAGGTTCCAAAAAAGTTGGGACACAGGCAAAAAAGGGCTGAAAAAGCTATTAATATATAAGAGAATCATCTGAAAGAATATTTAGCAAGTAATTAAGATAACTGTATGTAACCTGATTGGCAATAAAGGGGATGTCTTAGAGAGGCTGAGTCTCTCAGAAGTAAAGATGGACAGAGGCTCTCCAACCTGTATAGGCTTGCGTAAAAAAATTGTGGAATACTTTAAAAACAATGTCAAATTGCAAAGGCTTTAAAGGTCTTATCATCAACAGTGCATGACATCATCAAAGATTCAAAGAAATTGGAAAAATCTCTGTGCGTAAGGGACAAGACTGAAGACCTTTACTGGATGCCCATGATCTTCGGGCCCTCAGACGCCAGTGCATCACCCACCGGCAGGATTCTGTCATTCACATTAATAAATGGGCCCAGGAATACTTCAAAAAACCAATGTCTGTAAACACAGTCTGCCGTGCCATCCACAGATGCCACCTAAAACTCTATCATGCAAAAAGGAAGCCATTGCTGAACTTGATACAGAAGTGCCACCGTGTTCTGTGGGCCAAGGCTCATTTAAAATGGACTGTAGCAAAATGGCAAAGTGTCCCGTGGTCAGACAAGTCCGAATTTGACATTCTTGTTGGAAATCATGGGCATCATGTCCTCCGGGCTAAAGAGGAGAAAGACCACCCCTTCTGTTATCAGCGTTCAGTTCAAAAGCCAGTATCTCTGATGGTATGGGGATGCATTAGTGCATATGGTATGGGACACTTGCATGTTTTAAAAAAGCACCATGAATGATGTAAGGTATATAATCATTTTAGAGCAACATATGCCCCCCCTCCAGATGACATCTATTGTAGGGAAGGCCTTTTGTATTTCAGCAGGACAATGCAAAACCACATACTGCAGCTATTACAACGGCATGGCTTCGTAGTAGAAGAGTCCGTGTGCTGAACTGGTCTGATCTGAACTGATCTTTGACTGATTGTGAACATTTGGCGCATAATTATACAAAAAGTCTGTCCAAGGAGACCCAAAACTCTCCAGCAGCTGGAAGCCTGTTTTAAACAAGAGTGGGATCAAATTCCTATTGCTAAACTCAAGAAACTTGTCTCCTCATTGCCAAGATGCCTCCACTCTGTGTTAAAAAGAACAAGGGATGCTACACCATGGTAACCAGGCCCCTGTCCCAACTTTTTTGAGACCTGAAGCAGCCATCAAATTTGAAATGAGCAAATTTTTTGGATAAAATTGTAAAATTTCTCAGTTTCAACATTTGCTATGTAATCTCTGTTCTATTGTGAATAAAATACTGGCTTGCGTGATTCGAAAGTAATTGTGTTTTGATTTTATTCACAATGTACACTTTGTCCCAACTATTTCGGAATTGGGGAATAAGTACTTCTAGAACTTAGCACTGACTGCTGTGATAGTGGGAATTACAAAATTACTGATTATGGTATGGAAACTGGCTCTTGGGACATGGAATATTACCACACTGGCAGCAAAGGAGCCTTTGCTTATGCTGGAGATTGAGCGGTACCAGCTAGATAAATCACACTCACCACTACACACAGCTCTGGCTCTGGAACCAAGCTCCTTAATGGGAATTGAACTCTCTCCTTCTCTGGAGTTGCCCCAGGTGAGAGACGGCAGGCAGGCGTAGGGATACTAATGGGGATACAGGATGCACAGTAGTAAGCAGGCAGATGAGGCGTTTGTCCATCCATCTTATTGCAAGAACATTGCCATTAGTTTTATAAGCTGAAGACAAGTCCCCTGGTGAATGCTTTCGGGTTTTGTTGGTGAATTGTTTGAGAATACGGGGGTTTCCAGCTCTGTTGGCTCTTACCGTTCCACACGAACCTATATCTTGGTCTTTGAGATGTTCACGTAATCCCACATTAGTGTAAAAGTTGTCATTGAAAAGAACATAGCCACAAATGTGCTATGTCATCTGTTAGCCTCTCTGCCTCTGCCTCCTTCCCTGTGTATAAGGTCCAGTCATAGCAATTGCCTGTCTCAGACTCAGCAAGCACACATCCCTTCATACCCCACTTTTTGGATTTCTTTGGTAAGTACTGTAACATATGTATGTGGCCTTTGTAGGCCACCTTACATTCGTCAATGCTGATATTCTTTTTAAAAGAGTACACATTTTTCCAAGCAGCTGTAAGGCTCTCAATCAAGCTCCTGACCTTGAAGCACTTGTTGTGACCAGGCTGCCCCCTTGGAATTAAATCATCATAGTTAAGTGAGTAGAAACCACATGATAGCCTTGAAACGATTAACAGATCGGAACCCTGGCATCCCCATGAAGCATTTGATGTCCCACATCGAAGAAACTGGCCCGTTCCCAGTTGACCCGTAGAGAATGAGGACACCAAGAAACTGTAACATTTCACCTTAATCCACTGGATGCCACCTTTTTTTTACCACATTCAAATGAAACCAAACTGCAAAAAAGATATTTCAATTAAAAAGGAATTTTCACAGATTTTAATGATCAATCTAATCCCCAACCAAAATGCACCAGAGAGATACAAATAATGATTATCTTGTCATAATTCCAGCTTTCTTAATGCAGGCTAGAGGCTGCCATTATTGTGAAACTCCCCTGATTCGGTGATGTATTGTGTGTAGATGCGTTCTTCAACCCTGAATTTGTCAATGTTATTTCAGGACAATTTCTATGGTAACTAAAATTACTTTGATTCGCAATAATACAAGGTAATTGGGTCATCATAAAATATTAAGTTACCAAAGAAATATAAAAAAAGAAAAAAAAAATGCAACTTTTCATATCAAGCAATATTTATTTGGCTATTTCATCCATCTTTTGAGTAGCAATCGATTGATCACCAGCTCCTCGTAAATGCATCATACATACGCGCATGTAGTATATAGAAGATTTTAAGAAGAGTGAGTCTGAGATACAAAAAGTATGCAATGACAGCACTAATTCACATTTATTCTAAGTCTTTGCCGATAAATAAATAAAAATTACTATTCAAGTTTCATAAAGTTGCTGTCTCGGGCTCGGGCTGAATTTGAGATCCTATTTATCCTATAAATGTCAGCGTTGTTTTATTTGGAGAATGGAAAAATAGCAATGGCATACCAGAATAGCATAGTTCTGGTTTTTCTAGTTCTACTGCTTCTTCCTCACTGGGGTCACGGGGGAGTTGGAGCCCATACCAGCTGGCTCAGGGCTAAAACCTGGGACCTACGCTGGACAGCTTTCCAATCTAATCCGGGCGCACACATATTCCCTCTCACACTCATACCTATCAGCAATTCAGCATCTCCAAGTAACCGCTAATCATGAACAAAGTCCTTGGGCGCAAAGTAGTCACTGCACACAAGGCAGTGGTAGTACTTGGCATGCAATGTAAGTCTTTACATTGGATTTTTTGAGCTTTTGGGCAACAATGCATTCTGCACTTATTTTTAGCCTCTTTAAAGCGTACCCATAGAGGCCAGCAATGTAGCAAACTACAGCAAACTACATTTTTTTTGTACTACTTAATCACGGAGAGTTTCATCAAAGCCACGAAAGGATGGTAAACATAGCTTGTGTCAAATCGAAAATCTGCCATGACGGACCTGATCCGGGAACTACGTGACGTGAGCAAGTTGATTCCTGCCTGTAACCCTTCCTAGTACTCTTATCGGTCAGAATTCTATGCTGCACATTTATGTTTTGTCGACTGGTTACAAACTTAACTAACCCGTGCACATATAACTAAGGAACTAATGAGCACTTAGGATAATTTATAAATTGCACCACAAGTAATAATTGCTAATGTAATCTCAGCATAGGTTATCTATGTGTAGCCAGTCCTCATCTTGGCTTTTGCTAATCAAGGGCTCCTTCGTGTGCTCACCTTCATTGATCATTATCTGGTTACTCCCCTCATCTGTTCCTTGTAGCATGTGATTGCCCTTCAGTTTATACGCTTTTGTGCATTTTTCCAGGTGAATAATGCAGGGGAAGGACAGTTACCATTTTCATAGAATGACCCATTTAAGCCCAGCATTTCTGTTTCTACTCTGTCAGAACGTTGATCATTTCTTCTGTGCCAAGACACCTGTACTCAGTTGTCTTTCCCAAAAGTTTCTCAAGACTTTTGGGAAAATATTCTGTGGACTGACGAGACAAAAGCTGAATTTTTTGGAAGGTGTGCGTCCCTTTACATCTGGCATAAAACTTACACAGCTTTTCATAAAAATAACATCATACTAACGGTCAAACATGGTGTCGTTAGTGTGATGGTCTGGGGCTGCTTTGCTGCTTCAGGACCTGGATGACTCGCCATAATTGATGGAACCATGAATTCTGCTCCCTAAACAGAAATTCCTGAAGAAGAATGTCTGACCATCAGTTTGTGACCTCAAGCTCAAGCGCACTTGGGTCATGCAGCAGGACAATAATATATATATACAAAATACACTGGCAAGTCCACCTCTGAATGGCTTAAAGAAACAAAATGAAGGTTTTGGTGTGGTCTAGTCAAAGTCCTGACTTAAATCCAATTGAGATGCTGTGGCATGACTTAAAACGGGCCTTTCATGCTCAAAAAACTGTCCAATATGGCTGAATTTAAACAATTCTGCATAGAAGAGTGGGCCAAAATTCCTCCACAGCGATGTGAAAGACTCATTGCCAGTTATCGCAAATGCTTGATTGCAGTTATCGCACAACCAGTTAGGTTATTATAAGGGTAAGGGGGCAATTCCTTTTTCACATTGGGCCAGGTAGGTTTGGATTGCTTTTTCCCTCAATAAATTAAATCATCATCTAAAAACTGTATTTTGTTTTTACTCG
This sequence comes from Gymnothorax reevesii, assembly GCA_029721435.1. Taxonomy (NCBI): domain Eukaryota; kingdom Metazoa; phylum Chordata; class Actinopteri; order Anguilliformes; family Muraenidae; genus Gymnothorax; species Gymnothorax reevesii. The sequence goes on from CM056574.1 coordinate 140,843,621, forward strand.
TGGTATCTTTGTCTAATATTAAAATTAGGTTGATGATCTGAAACATTTAAGTGTGACAACATTGCAAAATATAAGAAATCAGGAAGGGGACAAATATTTTTTCACGGCACTGTACATGAAACAATCACCAAAATTAAAATGTTTTCTTTGCGATTTCAGGTATTTGGGAGAAATTTTTTTCAATAGATGAGCCTGATAAATGATCATCTGTTTATGTACTGATTGTTCATTTAAGACTGTACTGACTGATTTAATCACGACTTTGCTTATTGTAGGAATTCCAGATATTAAATCTGTTGAACTACCATTCAAAATGGATTTCCACATGGACTGCAGTATTTTCCAGGTGGACGCACATTGATCACACAACAGATCTATGAGGTTTAAATCAGGTGATTCAGCTTGCCACTCCATATTTTGTCATTTTTTGTTAAGGAAATCCTTGCAAAGTTCAGATTCATGTTTTCAGTCGTTGATGAGCTGCAACAGAAAATTTCATCAATTAAACATATGTGAAAATCACTCATTAGTAAATGCATGTCAAACTTTTCAGCTGTTGTAAATGTCAAGAGGTACATCCTTTTCACACAAGCACTTTATTGCACACATTCTAGGAATATACAATAGACCAGCACTTGTGGCTAGCAGTTTCTTTTACTTTATTTTATATGCTGCATTTTAATATTTATTTTACTCCAGGTGACATGTTATTGAATGTCAATTTGGTTCCTTTGGCAAGAACAGATATTGCTGTGATGATATACTCAGTAGCTCAGAACAGGGTTTGTTTAGGCACCTCCCTCATCTGATATCCAATCATATTGCAGGTTACCTTTGGGGAATGCCGTTTTAAAATTTAAAACATAAAAGAATCCAGAAGTTCAGATAGAGGGTGTGAGAACGTTTATTTACTCCTGTTGTTTCTGATTAGACATGCTGTTCATTAAAGAAACTCCAGAGAAGCAGTTGGCAGCCATGTTTATGCTGCTGTTGGCTACCTTTTCTGAGGCAGATGACCATCTATGTAAATTACTTGGGAGGCCTGAATACCCCCAGTTGTCAAAGGAAGGTGATATCATCATTGGAGGGATTTTACCCTTCCATAGCAGCTGGAAGGAGAGGGAGCTCTCCTACACACACACTCCTCAACCTCTCCAGTGCACAACGTAAGTTATCATTTAAGAAATATTGAATAGTAGTGGTGTGGAGTTTGAATAAATTCTGGATCATTTTAATATGTATGCATTAAAATATTTTTGGATACAATGACATGATATTGTCCACTATTTGTGTTTATCGTGTTTGATATAGATTGAATGTCAGAGCATTCCAATTCGCCCAGGCAATGATCTTTGCCATTGAGGAGATCAACAATAGTACAGATTTATTACCTGGCATATCTCTTGGCTATAAGATCTTTGACTCCTGTGGCTCCTCTGCAACTGCTGTGAGGGCAGGACTTGCACTGACTAATATGCACCAGGATTCAGCCTCAGCTGCTCCCTGCAACAAAACAGCAGCAGTTCAGGCAATAATTGGAGAGACTTCGTCATCTCCCACAGTTGCAATATCCACATCAATTGGACCATTTCACATTCCTCTGGTAAGCAAGTATAATACAGTAATTTACCAGGTTCGATAATGAAAAAGTAAGGAAAGACACTGCAGTAATCACCTCTATTTTCCATCATAACACTGATGAGTATAGCACTTTAGTTCAAGGATGAATTATTGTATTCCAACTGCTTTTCAGATCAGTCACTTTGCAACCTGTGCCTGTCTCAGTGACAAAACCAAACACCCCTCATTCTTCAGAACCATTCCCAGTGATTATTACCAAAGCAGAGCATTGGTTCAACTGGTGAAGTACTTTGGCTGGACCTGGGTTGGAACTGTTTACAGTGACAATGAATATGGACTCAATGGCATTGCTGCTTTTCTTAAAGCAGCCCAACAACAGGGGGTCTGTACTGAGTATTCAGAGCCCATTTTCAGAACCTATTCAAAAGAGAAATTTCTGAGCATTATAGAGATTATAAAGCAATCAACTTCTAAGGTGATTGTGGCATTCCTCTCTCACATGGACATGGATGTGCTGCTCCATCAACTGGCCCACCACAATGTATCAGGTTACCAGTGGATTGGCAGTGAATCCTGGATTTCTGACTCCTATATTGCCAAGGTGGATGGTCACCAAGTCCTCTTCGGAGCAATAGGATTTTCAATTCCAAAATCAAAGGTTGCAGGCTTGCAAGACTTCCTCTTGAATGTTCGACCGCTTAATTCATCTGGTAGTGCAATTTTTACAAAGTTTTGGGAAAACCTGTTTGGATGCAAATTTTCCAGAGGGAAAAATTTTGAAAATGCCAAAGTGTGCTCAGGGACAGAGGATTTGAGAGGAGTTGAAAATTCTTACACTGATTTATCACTAATGCAGATTTTTAATAATATCTATAAGGGAGTGTATGCGGTGGCACATTCATTCCAAGAGATTTTCACCTGCAACAATGAATTTCATCTGTTCAACAGACAGAAATGTTTTAAAAAAGAGCGACCAGAACCATTGAAGGTATTTTGCAGATATTCAAATATGTAAGTTCACCAGTGTATTGCCATGTTCACTGCCGCTGTTTATTTTATGTAACATGTTATTTGACATTTTAACTCAACCATTGTCTGGCTTTTCTATTAAGTTTGTTTTTTCTATATCATAATATTATGCATCTGGATTATTTCAGCTTCTGAAGTATTTGAAAAAGGTGCATTTCAAAACCAAGGAGGGTGAAGAGGTTTATTTTGATGAGAATGGAGATCCACCTGCAAAGTATGAGTTGGTTAACTGGCAGCAGAACAGCAATGGCCAAATTGAGTTTGCCACAGTTGGTCATTATGATGCATCCTTTCCGGTAGAAAAACGCTTAACACTGAGCAATATGTCAATTGTGTGGGCCCAAAATACTCAACAGGTGAGACTGAAACTGTCAACGATTGAGTATTGGGTATTGATGGCGGTTTAAAACCTAATATGTCAAATTATTATTAAATATGTAAATGCAAGTTTATGCTAAAATAAATGAAATAGCTTTTGATCTTACTGATTTAAATCTACCACATGAAGGTGCCTGCTTCAGTGTGCAGTAAGAGCTGTCCTGTAGGCACACGGAAGGCTGTGCAGAGAGGAAGGCCTGTCTGCTGTTATGACTGTGTGCCCTGTGCTGAAGGAGAAATCAGCAATACTACAGGTATTAATGTTATTCAGTGCACAGTGTCTTACAAAATACCCTCAACTTGCCATAAAGCATGAATAACAGTCAGTTGACATGGACACTTACTGCCTAACTTTAAAAGGGAATGTATTTGACTTAAATATTATAAAATGCAGTAATTCTGATATTTGTATTGGCATGTAGATTCTACCACTTGCATGCGATGTCCTCCTGATTACTGGTCAAATAAAAAGAGAGATGAATGCATCCTAAAGGAAACAGAATATTTATCATATCAGGAAATCATGGGAATACTGCTTGCAGCCATATCCTTACTTGGAGTATGCATAACCAGTACTGTGGTGATAATTTTCTTCAGATACAGAAACACCCCCATCGTCAAAGCCAACAACTCAGAGCTGAGTTTCCTGCTGCTCTTCTCACTGAAACTGTGTTTCCTTTGCTCTCTGACCTTTATCGGCCGGCCCTCTGACTGGTCCTGTATGCTGCGACACACAGCATTTGGAATCACCTTTGTCCTCTGCATCTCTTGTGTACTGGGGAAAACAATTGTGGTGTTAATGGCCTTCAGGGCTACACTTCCAGGCAGTAATGTCATGAAGTGTTTCGGACCTCTCCAGCAGAGACTAAGTGTTCTAGCTCTCACCCTCATACAGGTCTTTATTTGTGTTCTTTGGTTAACACTATCCCCCCCTTTACCCAAGAAGAACATGAAGCACCACAAGGAAAAGATCATTCTAGAATGTGATGTTGGATCAGCAGTAGGGTTCTGGGCTGTGCTGGGTTACATTGGACTTCTGTCAATCTTGTGCTTTGTTTTAGCTTTTCTGGCTCGTAAGCTGCCTGACAACTTTAATGAAGCTAAATTCATCACATTCAGCATGCTGATATTCTGTGCAGTGTGGATCACCTTTTTACCAGCATATGCAAGCTCACCTGGAAAGTTCACTGTAGCTGTGGAGATATTTGCCATTCTAGCCTCAAGTTTTGGATTGCTTTTTTGTATCTTTCTGCCAAAATGCTTCATTATTTTACTAAAACCACAAAAAAACACCAAAAAGAACTTGATTGGAAAAATGGCATCCAAATCTCTTTGAATAGATTAATACCTAGTAATCTACGGGTGTATGGCTGAGCTGCAATACTCAGTCTATTTGTGCAAGCAAACCTTGAGCTTGATGACAATCAAATATACTTTAGAAAGCCAAATACAGTTAAATCCTTAAATATTTGGACATTGACAACATTATTATTTTAGAAGTCAATCATAAAATATTTTAATTGAAATTAAATAATAAATATAAGTCCGAAATGATACTCAAGTCACGCAACACCCCTCCTGACTACTGTAATGGCAATATTCCAGTCTCTTCTCTAAATCACTCTTACAATCTCAGAATGGGAAAGTTTATAATACTTGCCTCCTGCAGACATACTGGGAGTTTTCAATGTAAACCCAAACAGCAAATCAACATTTACTGTAAAATTGTTAGCATCACTGCGGGCTACAGGGTAGAATGACACAATCTATTTGTTTCATGGTGTGTATGAAAGTAGTGTATATAAAATTCATCCTAGCTTGATCTACATAATAAAATCAAGACTTTACTTGCAAATGTACAACCCCAATTCAGAAAGAGTTGGGGCAAAGTGTAAATTGTGAACTAAATCAAAACGCAATGACTTTCAAATCACACCATCCAGTATTTTATTTACAATAGGACGGAGCTAACATAGCAAATGTTGAAACAGATATGTTACAATTTTATCTACAAAATGAGTTCATTTAAAATTTGATGGCTGCTTCAGGTCTCAAAAAAGTTGGGGCAGGGGCTGGTTTACCATGGTGTAGCAATCTTTCTAACACAGAGTGGAGGCGTCTGGGCATTGAGGAGACAAGTTTCTTTCATTGGAATTTGATCCCACTCTAGTTTAATACAGGTTTTCAGCTGCTGGAGAGTTTTGGGTCTCTGACGGATTTTTCATTTAATAATGCGCCGAATGTTCTCAATCGGTGAAAGATCAAGACTGCTGGCAGGCCAGTTCAGCATACGGGCTCATCTACTACAAAGCCATTCTGTTGTCATAGCTGCAGTATGTGGATTTGCACTGTCCTGCTGAAATACACAAGGCCTTCCCTGGAATAGATGTCGTCTGGAGGGGAGCATACATTTCTCTAAAACCTTTATATACCTTTCAGCATTCGTGGTGCTTTTTAAAACATGCAAGTGTCCCACGCCATATGCACTAATGCATCCCCATACAATCAGAGATACATGCTTTTGAACTGAACGCTGATAATAGGAGAGGTGATCTTTCTTCTCTATAGCCCGGAGGACACGATGCCCATGATTTACAAAAAGAATGTCAAATTTGGACTCGTCTGACCACAGGACACTTTGCCACTTTGCTACAGTCCATTTTAAATGAGCCTTGGCCCACAGAGTTTTAGGTGGCATCTGTGGATGGCATGGCGGACTCTCTTTACAGACAGTGGTTTCTTGAAGTATTCCTCGGCCCATTTAGTAATGTCTAGGGGTGTCTTCGACTCAGGATTTTCATTGGGCAAAATCTGATGCATCAGATTCGACTGATTTTGCCCATAGTCGACTGATCGTCAAATCATGTTTTTTTTTTTTTTAAATGAATGAATTCATATTTTGCATCACTGCACTAGACTCATCGTGCTTCTAAAATGGCAATTTTCTGAGTCAGTTTCCATTTCATCTCGATAAAAGCTTACCCTGATCTTTTTTTTTTAAATTTTATGTCGTCATACGTAACATGGTCCCGCTGCTCACTCGCCTTTCCTAACTATGAAATTTCTGTCAGAGTCTTATTGACGATATCAATGATTGGCATCGGGGTAGCAAAGCTTTAAAAAGTTAAAACTAATTGAAAACTATTTTCAGACCTCCTTGTTGCAGGAGAGACTATGCAGACTCGTCCTTCTGTCTATCGAAAAAGACATTGCATCCAGGCTGGATGATAAGGATTTAATTGCTGACTTTGCGGCCCGAAAGGCAAGGAAAGTGACCATCACCTAATCGATGAACGGTGAGTGGGAATCTGATGTTTTAAAATTAAACTGCAGCAGACCGTTTATGACTGACTATTATAAGAAAATATAGTGCATCGTAATCAAATGTTAAACTGTCGCAGGTGTCAGCTGATACTATGCCTTTGTTAACCTGAGATTTTTCCAGAAGTGAAGAAGAAGTGAGTCAAAATTAGTGATTGTCACCAGGGAGTGTGAGCTATTAGGTTTTAGTGTTTGTTGAATCGTAATTCGTGACACACCGTCATACTTCATCATGCCAATATAAAGTGACAGCTGAGCTGATTTGATGATAAAAGCCAATCGCTGTGCAGTTGGGTGCAGGCTTTCATACCAACCAGGCTGCTACACCCCTGATTCTACTAATCAAGGCCCTTCACAAACATTCCAGAGGTTGTTTAGTAGAATCAGGTGTGTAGCAGCTTCTTCTACAGCCTCTTTCTGGAGAAGGTTCCTTACCCCTGGTTTAGAACTTATGACCTAATATGCGTTACACATCTCTTTATCGCCACCATATGGCTAATTGGGGTTGTTTTCTTTTTATCTGAACAGTGGGTGACCATAAGAACCAATGTACCAAATATGGTTTGTCTATCACTGATAATTTTTGCTATGCAAAGAAAAAAGAACACTTAAAAAACACTAAAAACAATAATACTATTTGTAGCTGCAAGCAGCATTGAAGAGGCTCTCACACCTTTGAGCATGTTGGAGGTGGTGACGAGATCCTGACGGATGCAGGTGTGCATTCACAACCATTGGACAGTGCTAGACTGTGTAAATTGTTATTTCCTGAGTAAAGTGCAAAAACCTTTACTCAAACAAGACCATGTGCTTGGGGTGCTCTGAAGCACACTGTTCATGCGCAAGCTCAGACTGGCATGCTGACATCTTCCGAATGTGACTCTTATTAGGCATGTGATGTTTGGACCAGTCTTGACCATGTTTATTTCATTAAGGAAAACTTCAAGTTTCATGGTGGAACATGGATATTTGACATGCACCATGGACATGCCATTCAGCAAAAACCGGAAAAAGCTCTAAAATTTAACATTATCAGGGCCATAAGATGTCACAAAGAAAATGTGAAGCCAGTGTCACTGAATTTCCTGGAGAACGAACTACCATTAACGTTATTATCATAATTATAGTATTTCAGTGCCCGTTCTGTTAAAGTTAAAGCTTTTACAGAGAGGCACGCGACTTGCAAGCGGTGACAGCGGTAGGCAACTGGAAGGGACGTGGCGACGTGCCTCATCTTGTCCCAATTGCAGTACCAAATTGATTACACCTATAAGCATGGTGCAAAATTTGTTGAGTTATCGAGCATCCTAAGGCCATCAAATACCTGCACCTAAAATAAGGAAAAATGAAGGAAGTGGGTCATAGCTCACTTCCTGTTTGAGATTTTTAAAAAATTCTAACATTTAAAAATGCAGCATGAAAACAATGATCCCACAAAATTTCAAGAACATTTAAGCCGTTTTATCCCAACATGATCTCTGCAAGAGGGCGCCATGGAGCAACCCGGCCACACCCAAGCTCAGATCAGGGAGGAGATGTTTTCAGTACAAGACTGTTATCGGGTAAATTTCAGTCAGATTGAGTAATGTATGTATGAGTGATGCTCATGGCGTGACAAAATTTGCCACAACGTGATGCACTCTTCAATGAAATCTAAAAAGTTTTGCAAGTTAACATTGGCAAGGTCTTTAGATGTCCAAAATCAAATTTTAAGTTCCTCAAGGTAAGTCCATAGGAAGAGTGTGAAGCCTGCTCATAAAAAAAATTCTAAATTATCGACTCTCTAAGACAGCTATCCAGGTGGCTCTCCAACCTCTCAGAGCCCTCAAAATGGTACACTGTCAAATCACAAAGTAATCATACAGTTTAAATACAATATAGTAACTCACTCATACATTGAAGAAAAACCTGTCCTCATGGAATTCGTCCTCCAGAGACACAGATTAACCCACTAGAGGCAACCCTCCAGTCCGGTTTCATTTGGAATAATTCCCATTGACCAGGTCCGTAACTCATTTAAATCCTGTAAATGCAACTGAACACTTCAGGCTGGTTTTGGGAGTCTTTTTGTCTTTGAAAATGTGTCATTTTAATGTGTCTCATGTTAAGAGAATATAACCCAACTTGCTGTTATGCAAAGGTTTAAATACTTTTCTGATGGTCCAATTAATGTCTTTCAGTTACTGTGGAAAATTTATACTCTCAGAAATTGTATAAGGAACATGTCGATCAATTGATAATTACTGAAGAAGTTTCACGTGGGCGTGAACTAAAACTGTGCTTAATCCAGATGAGCCTGAGCAAACTAGAGTGAGTGGCCATTAATGAGAGTCCTGAGAAGGATATAAGTTAGCGCTGAATTTGTCGATGGAGGAATCTATGCTTAAATCCACATTACCCCTCTACTACATAACTTTTTAATTTTTGGGGAAAAAAATATTTCACCATATTTTGGAGGAACTTTGGGGTCCCTGATAATCCATCAATCATAAAATTTGACCCCCCCACCCCCCAAAACAGATATTGGTTTGTTGCTTCAAGGCAACACTGTGCAACAAAGGTAATAAATCACCAAGGTTTTCTATAATACGTTTTATTAGTGGATCAAGCATAAAAAATAAACAAACAACAAATAAACAATGTAAACATTTCATTGAAAGATAAAACAACAAAATACATCATTTTGATTTGCAAAAACACTGCAAGCATAAAAACTTGAATTGGCCAAGGATAAAAAACATCGTAATAAATCTAGTGCTTCTCTCTTCTCTGTTACTTCATCATCTTCACTCCAGTCTCAGTAGGTACTCTCCTGAACAGAAGAATCAGGAAGCACATTTTCTTTATCCACAGACATGGATGTAAACAATCATACTTGCATTTATATACATACGTGCAGGCACACACACACACACCCACAATGACTTCACTGATTGACCTGTAACTGACCCCTAAGGCCTCAAGTATCTCACACACCTGATTCAGGGATCCATCCTGTTTATTCAGTGTGGAACCTCAGGAAGCAGTTGCAGTCGGGGGTGAAGCAGAGGTGCACATTGCATTTGCGGCACATTGCTTTTGGTGTACCGTTGCACCCTGGCTCCCTGCATCGTCCCTTGTCCCCAGTCATAATGAGCCAGTGGGCTGTTTGATCCAGGCAGACATCTGGGACTGGAAAAGGAGCTGTGGGTCCTTTCCTCCTCTTCTCCTCGTACGCGCCAGCAATTGACAGACCTCTCTTCTTCTCCATGTTCTTCCCACACATGGATAGGCCCTCTGCAATGTATGATTTGAAGGTGTAGAGCTTCATTTGGTCTTTCTGCTCCATGCCAGTGCCTTCACATTCTCTTCGGTAGAGCAGCCAGGTGGTTACGATGATCATGTCCAGGAAGTGGAACACCAGCCGGTGGTACCATTTCTTTGATCTGACTTTGTTGCGGTAGAGTGCAATCAGTGAGTCGAGCAGGTCCACCCCACCCATGTTCTTGTTATATTCTTGCACCACAGCAGTGCAGGGGACAGTAATGTTTCTCTTCTGCTTGTGATCCCACCTGTAATGATAATGATATATTGTTTATTTACTTATTTATTTACAATTGAACACATATTAAAACCATAGTAACTGATCATCTATTTAGCAGAAAGAAGATGATATGATAAGATAATATAAAATTATATCACCTATCTACCTTGGTCACAGGGTTGGCACCTGTGTGGTCACTCAGAAGGGTCACAGAGCGGTTGTCGTACCACTTGACAACATTCAAGGTGGTTTCTCTCACCATGGCCATCTTCTCTTCGAATGCCCCATGTCCTTCTCTCTTCAGATCAGCGTCGCTCTTCAGTTTGACCCCAGGTAATCTGTTGCCACGAACAGTGCCAGTGCAGCGAATTCCCTGCTGAGCCAGTGTGACTACAAGAGGGACACTAGTGAACCAATTGTCAAAAAAGAGCTTGTAGTTCTGTTCCTTGGGGATTGGCTGGGCCAGGCGGAGAACGATGTTTCCACTAGCTCCAACGTCTGCCAGCTCAGGAGGTTGGTTGACTCTCACAGTGTAGATTTCAAGGTTGTGTGGAATACCATCAGATCCAGCCAAAATGAGAATTTTATAGCTCCACTTCTTTGGCTTTGATGGCAGGTACTGTTTCAATCTGTGTCTCCCCTTGAATGGCACAATCTGCTCATCCACAGCGAGCTTCTCACTCATTGGGATGGAGACCAATTTGGATGTTAGGTGAGTGACCAGAGGACGTATTTTGTAGAGGGGATCTACATTTTTGTTGATGTGGAGAGACTTCTTGATGGCTTCCCATCTGTTGAGGGTCATTGTGTCTGCGACTTGGGACACTTGGGTGGCTTTGTTCCAAAACATTTGAGCTGCTGGCAGGCCAAAAAGGGACATGTAGACCAGAGTGCCCAGGAACTGCTCTAATTCATTGGTGGTAAGGTTTAGGGGCTTGTTGGGGTCACACTGAATTGCTTACAAATTGGATTCCTCAACAATAAGTTCAAGAATATCCTCAGAGAAGAACTCTCTGAAGTATTGGAGGGGGGACATGATGTCATCAGCTGTTGGCAGTTGGCCCTGCCATTCTGGATTGGCATCTATGTTGGCATCATGGACTTTCCTCCATCTTGGGAGGTGAGACATTTCTCCCTCCTCTTAATCTTCATCTCCTTGCTCTTCCTCTGTCTCAGACTCGCTGTCTTGAGGCTGGTTTTCTCCTGAAAAGAAGAAAAAAGGAAGCACACATTAGAAAGAAAGAAATTCAACAGGAACACTTGCACCCACACACACACACAATTCCTTCACCAACTGACCCCTAACTGACCCCTGAACTCCTATGTGTCCCTCAAACCTGATGCAGGGATCCATTCCTCCTGATCCACTCCATCACTGTCACTGTCAGAAATTTCACAGTCCTCACTCTCTGAGGGAATGTCCCAAAGTGCAAATTCCTGCTGATTCCTTCCGTAAAATGTTCTTACGTCCATGTGCTGTATCAGTAGATTGTAAAGTAAAAGACATTGACTAAATGCATACAAACACATCTCTACACACACACATGCTAATGCATTATATTGCCTGAACAAAATTGGGCTAACTGCACAGTGTTGCCTTGAGGCAACGAACGAAAAGAAACACTGTATAACACTGTATATTTACCGTATAAGTAAAAACAAAATAAGTCAAACAATCAAATATACTTCTTGACATATTCATGCACATGCAAGTATTTTTTATATACAGTTATTTCAATGGAAACATGTTAAATAGTAATATTTGTCTTACCTAATAGTGGCGATCTGTCCTGTGTGGTGCTGCTTCCTGAAAAGGGGTTTCCCGCCCCCAAATGAATGTCACACCACCTTCAACTCATCATTTCATTGGACAGAGATTAGTCTGGTTGCATTATTTTTTAAAAAAAAATGTAGTTTTTTTTGAAGGGCCAATTTGAGGTCTGAAAATGTGGTTTGTTGCCTGAGGGCAACGCTATGCAGTAGAGGGTTAGGGAATTAGGTATTTTCAGTATGTAATGACTATAATTGACAGAAGAATTACTCGATATCAATACCAAGGCAAATTTCAGCTTCAGAAGACTGATTTTTTAACTATTGCCGATTCCATTGGCTCACTACATCTGAAGTGATTGCTGAAAAGGACAAAAATTTATTCTGTCACAGTTTTTTACACTGCTGCATAGATTCTATGGTGAAGTATATTGAGCAGTAAGCACATCAGGCTTACAGGTAGATGAGGAGTTTAATTCATGCAACTCCTAGAAAACAGGGATGGGACTTAACTCATCCATATTCTAAACTGTGTTCAACCTTGGCTTGCTAAAGAATATTCAATAACTGATCCGGGTGTAACATCTAGGTGACAGAATAGTGTAACTGCATGCATGAATAGAGCAGCTCCATGTCCGCTGACATCTACATCTGTGCAGAGGGGCTAGGCGCATCTCTCCTAATGGGGCCCTAGCCAGAGGGCGCCATGGAGCCATCTGGCCATGCCCGAACTCAGATCAGCTTATTATTGTCTTCAGGATGGGAATTGTAATGTTACATCCGAACAGTAGCGGCTCTAGACCCGGGAATGGCGGGGCGCAGACACGTCCCTTTATGACAATTAGTCCTGGGTAGTTCGCAATCATTTTCCTTCACTGACGCGTTTTCCAATTATCGTACTTGGCAACTTAAGACACGGTCTCTCCAAATGTGATCGAACAGCGATGAAATCATGGGCGAAATTCAGTACAGAAAAAAAATTTACTTATTAATAGGCCAGTGCTTCGCGTTGATTGATCAGGTCCGTGTTCCAGTTAAATATCGCCTTTCACTCTCGGTATTGTGTGGGTTGATAAAAAAGTGGCACTTGGCAGTTAAATAGGCAGCGTGCTGCTCAAGCTGTTAGCGTGAGAGGCGACAGGTCTGCAAGTTTGACTAACGTTGATTTAAATACAGCAAATAAGCGTCCAGATGAACGATTGTCTTCTTACGTAATCGGGGAGAACAAGCAGCAGCTGTTAACTGTGGAGTGCTCTCGGGGCGAACCTCCGGTTACTCATGAAAATGACTGAGAACAGGTTAGGACTAACGACTGTTTTAAACAGATGTTTTGTCACAATTCTCAGTTCAGGTTCCGCCACTGAGCTGAATTTCGCCCATGATTTCATCGCTGTTCGATCACATTTGGAGAGACCGTGTCTTAAGTTGCCAAGTACGATAATTGGAAAACGCGTCGGTAAATGATTGCGAACTACCCAGGACTAATTGTCATAAAGGGACGTGAGTGCGCCCCGCCATTCCCGGGTCTAGAGCCGCTACTGCATCCGAAGTGCAGTTGCATGAAGGATAGGAAGTGGAGGACTAAACTCAAATGCAGTGGTTGATTTGGTCAGTATATTGTGCCTAACTGTAATGCAGTGGGCATAGGCATTGTAGACAAAACAGAGTTTCTGAACAAGATGTTTACAATGGGTAAGATTAGACCTGGAAAGCACTGCAGTATTGTGTATTGCACAAAAAAGAAAACTGAAATGATGTTCCTCTAAAAAAAATAATAAAGCGCTGTGTATAATTATAACAGCACTTAGCTTAGAATTTAGAGTTTAGTACGGGACATATGGAGAACAAGCCTATACAGACTACTATGTCAAACAGGGATGAGATTAAACAGACTTCACAAAGAGGCTGAGATAAGCTCAGCCTTAAATATGCTCTGCTTCCACTTAGAGACAACAGAGAAGAGGCAGAAATGGTAATTGAATAATGACAGAAGTATGCTCCAGGATTTTGTCAACCGGTGAGCTGGACGCGTGGCCTTGCAGGAATGTCATCAAGCATGTAAAGTTCTGACAAGATCTTACCACATATGTGAGTAAAACCAACTTCCTGTTTCATGGCAGAACCTCGAAATTCTCCGCAATGCCATGGATGCATCTTTGGATGAATCCAGAAAAGTTTCACGGTTTAAGGTTTGCAAGGTCATTAGATGTCGCATGCCAAATTTTAAGTCAAAATTTAAAGAAATCTATAGGGAGGAGTATTTTGAAGTACGTCACTTGTAAATGGCAAAAAAATCTGAAAATTACAATTCAAAATGGTGGACATAATGTTGAATTTAGGTCATGGCACCAAGAGACTTTTTAAAAGTTTCGGCAAAGTCTCGGCATGCTCCACATGTCCACCAAATTTTGTACATATCGGTCAAATAGGCTGGGTGCGCTGCTTTGTTGAAATTTTCTTGAGGGGGCTATGAGGCCATTTTGCCACGCCAGTGTGCAAAGCCTGTGCATCAGTAAAATGTATGCCTTGCTTCATTGGTTTGCAAAATTTTGTGAATTTTCAAGCATGCTGAGACCTTAAAAAACGCAACTCTTGATTAGGGGCTGCTATGCAATCAGTGTGTCATGCCCAGGGCCAAATGAGATATCAAATCGAAGAGTATGTCCCTTTTAACCAGTCAACATGGTTTTGCAAGTTTTCAGTCATGTTAAGGCCGTCAGAAATGAGTTTGTAAAATTTGAGAAATGCAGCAAATGCCTCGTAGTTCACTTCCTGTTTGGTGAAAAAAATCTTTGTTGTAAAAATTGATAAAAAAAACTTCTTTATGAACCCTATGATCCCATGAAATATGTGAACATCCAAGCACCCTGATCCAAAAATGGCTGTGTTTGGTGCTGCTATAGAGCCACTGAGGCAAGTCCAAGCTCAATAAGTACAACAATTTGTTATTTCACACATGTTCGACGCGTTTGCAGATTTTTGTGAGTTGTCATGCATGGCAAGGCCCTCAAAAAATGTGTTCTAGCAGAATAATAATGCTTGCAAAAACAATAGATTTCTGGCACTAGTCGGTGCTCAGGTCCTAATAAAAATCAGAACAGGTACAGTACTCTGTGGTTGGACCCCTAAATCTTAAAAAAAAAAAATAATTGTGAGAAGATCATCAGTAAGTTGCCTTTGTCAAGTCAACTTCATATTGTTTGGATATGGCTAATTCAGCGCCACAGCATAGAGCTTTCACTACAAGATTTTCATAGAAATATATGTACGCAAATCGAAAGGTTTTGAAAGAGCAAGATACTCTGTCAAAAGTATGTGTCAGAATTCAAAGAACTGGAACAAGTTGGAATTAAATTGAAAGACAAAGAGCTTAAATGCAAAGTCCATTAACTGCTTTGCTCTTTAGATTATGTTGCTTGTCCCCTCTTAAGAAGTACTGTATATATTTCAATGGCAAATATGGATGTGACTTCCTTCTCCATCATGGTGTTGGCCTGAATGCTTGGAAAACACCAGAACCACTTTTATGTATAGAGCCAGATCATTTTCAACATACGATGTTAGCAATACCTGCTGACCCAGTTATGGGTGTGAAAGGCCCATCTCCTCTTATCAAACTTGAGAACTTGAACATGATCACCAAATTTGTTCATAAAAGTGTCTGCTGAGGGGAAAGAACAGAGCTTGCTTCGATCTTACTTGACAATAAGCAGCACAAAGAAGACTGGAACTCGGGAACGAAAACTAGAGTGATTGACATGAACTGCGTACCATTAACTCCACTATGGAAGCAATCCAAGCACCAAGATCGCAGTTAATACTTGCTCTTTTATGCATTGCCTGCTTTTTATGGCAGTTAAAAGACAGAGAACCAGAATGATTTTTTCTGATTAGTTTCTGCAATGCAGAATCTTTTTGAGGATGTCAAAGTTGGCCATGCGAATATAGTAGATCAAGCACATGGCAAGTTAAACGCTCAATATTTTGAAACTTCGCAGTGCTGCTCATATTTCTTTCGATCTGCATGTGTAGAGGCACTTGAACGTGTGCAGTTGGGCAATACTGAGGGAAAATATCCACATTTCCGAGATTCTGAGCCAAAACAATTTGTCACGTACAGGAGATTTTTCCTCACAAATTGTTAGCAGCTCCTCTCATGAGTGGGCTCTGCCGGCCACTTACAGCCAGATTAACACTGAGAAAGATTCACAAACTTGTGGGGACCTACCTGCTCACCCAAACGTCAACAAAAGTGTTGCAATGAATCGGAGGGCAGGGGTGGGTATGGAATTATTTTTTTAATTGATTCATTTAATTATTATTAATTGTTTATCCTTGCTTGCTCCTACTTTGCTTTAGTTTATAACTTCATAGGCCTAGTGTGTGTGTGTGTGTGCTTGCATATTTATGATTTTGCTGGGGCCTGCATAACTGTACTAGTGTGTCATGACAGATAGCCTATATAAAGTCATGAAGACCTGAATTCCTTTACCAAGGGCAAGATGCTTTTCTCTTTCTCTAAGTTTATGTGTTTATAGAAAGCTCCGGAATCCATGGCAAGATAAGCTGGAGCCAGGGCTGAGAGAGAAGGCAGGTGCTCTCCCCCCTAACGAGATGTATGTGTGCATCCCTAGACAGCCTGACGTGGGTTGCGTGCAACTGCAAGTCTTCCAGATTACTGCATGATGCGTAAATCAGCACGGGGGGGGGGGGAAGAGAACGTCATGGAGTACCCCTACAAAAACCAGAGAGAGACTAACTGTATCATCCTCCATTTTGACCTGAACTTCTGTATGTGGGGATCCTTTTTTCTGCAGAAAAGAGTAAACAATTTTGGCTTGGATATTAACTTCTCTGCCTCCTACTGATTTTTTTTTCCTGAGTCGCCTGAGTTTTCTCTTGTGAAGGTAATACTTGGAATATTAAAATCAAAATTCCTTTAACAGTGGGTCTTCTGCTCCAGTTCCTTGCTCATGCACGACAAATGGGCAGCAGTGTGAAGCAGGGAGGAAGCTAAACTGAAAAAGAGACGCTCGAACGAGTGCATGTTCAGGAAAAAGGAACGTAATCGCAGCTATGCGAAGTCCCGAATAAACATAGGGAAAGCATAGCAACATTGGAAATAATTCCGGGAGTTGAATGGTTTTAATTCTAATGCCCAGGGTGCCTTGTTTCTACTTGAGTTTGAGCTGGTGTAAACTCAGTTGGATGTGAATCGTGAATTGTCAGCCCATGCAAAATTGAGGGAAGCTCATTACACTGGGTTTAAAGTGCTTGAAAGTCTGAAAAAAACATACTGAAACAAGACCTGTATCATTTTGCAGGTCTTAGTGAGCAGAAAAAGAAAATCTAAAAATAAAACAAATCTGTTGGGAATTTTTGGAGAAAATCCACTTTTTCCATGGCATCTAACTTGAAATTTTCAAATTGATGTTAAAGGGTTAAAAAACTTCTGCGCTTTGGTGATTTATTTCTGAAAGTTTCCTCTGCAGGGTTGTGGATCAAAAGAATGTGAAAAATAGTAAAAGTAGTCCATCTCCTTTCTTTAGCCCTCACGTGGCAAAAATGTTTGATCTAGCTTAATGTAACGCTGAGACGTGCGCTTTTGTACTCTTTGGCGGCTTGCTTGAAGCGCAAACCAAATAATTTGTTGCTGCTATCCTTTATCTGATTCCTCTCCCAGAATGTTGAGAAGTCAGTGTGAACTGCCTGGAAAGCTTGCTTAGAATATCTAGCCAATCCACAACCATGGCACTTACTGCTCTTTTGAGTCTTTTGGACACCCTCTTTTGAGGCTGCCTTGTATCTGCTTGGCCTTGAATCCATTGGCTTTTGCCACTTGGCAAATCAAACAGTCACAAGACTGAACTCTGGGGCTGATCCAACGCTGGCCTTCAATTACCTTTTCCAGTTGGTGCAGACGGTTGAATTTTTGATGAAAATTACCTTTCCTCATCTTATAAGCCTTTGTTTTACAAGTATCACAAAGTGATGTTGGTAAACGGCAGTCATGTACATCATACTGAGCTGCCAATTGTTACTACCACACAAAAGGAGAGTTTTGGACTATTGGACTAAAGCTGACCAACATTTTGAGCAACATGATGAGTTATATTCAGGGATTTAATATTTTCATATTTTTGACAATAAATTCGGTTTCCATGGTAACCATTTTGTATTTTCACCAATCTGACCCTGTGGTATGATTATCTAATAAGTCAAACTATCGAAAAAAAACATGATGGCTAGCAATTATTAACCCCTTTCTTAGAATTTTGCAATTGAATATGACTGCCAAAAAAATAAAGGATTTTCTCCCCCAAGTACCAGCCGGGGGACAAAGTCTAGCTCTGAGCTGGGGCCCTGTGCCTCCGTCTGCCCTGCAAAAAATTGAGCCCGCAGTGAATGAGTCCGTCTACACCATACAATCTCCGTCTCACTACCAGAGTAAGAAAACCTTTCACACTATACTGCTCTGGCCATATTAAAAATAATAATAATAATAATAATAATAATACTCCCTCCCCCGAAGACTCACCCCCTGCTCTGATGGGAGACGGTGGCTCAGCCTACCAGGTATGCAGCCTGCTTCAATCAAGAAGGCGAACGGGTAAAATCCAATGCCTGGTAGACTGGGAATGCTATGGTCTCAAGGAGAGAAGCTGAGCAGATCACGATGACATCTTGGATCTACAGCTCCTGGCAAAGTGCCACCAAGCCCACCCCGACCAGCCTGCCCCACTCCCCAGAGGGCACCTTTCTGGCCGAAGATTAGAGCTGAACCAGGAGTTTGGCCTGTTGAAACAAAGATGCCTTGTTCTAGTACACTGATCATGAGCATCAGCATTGGTAAAGAACTAGAGCCCACTGTATTCCATGGATATACAGGTTTCTAGTGAAAATACATTAGCTGAATTCATGTTTATATCATTGGTTCCAGAATAATTCATACTACACATGTATTTTCAATTTACATCTAACATAACATAACATAACAACATGAATGGCAAGAACAGGCCGTTCAGCCCAACTACGCTCGCCAGTTTCTTTATACTATTGTGAATATATCCCTTCAGATACTCATGACTCAATGGTATCTAGCTTTAAGTCAAGCCTGCTCTTGAAAACCCCCAAGGTCTCTGCCTCAACAACATGGTCAGGCAAGCTATTCCACATTGAAATTACTCTTTGGGTGAAGAAATATTTCCGAATATCAGTGCTAAATTTTCCTTTGGTCAACTTCCATTTCTGACCCTGAATTCTACTCACAACACTACTCACTACTCCACTCACAAGTTATTACTTTCTAGATTGATTGAGCTGGGTTGGGCATGTTACATTTTCTTTTTTTTTTTCTTTTTTTTTCTCGCCATATTTTTGTGGGATTGAGGAGATCCACATTTTTGTCGCATGTCACATTTTCTAACTGGGTTGGGCGTGTCACATTTTTACCCCTCATTACTACACCCACCAGCTGGAGTCCGGCACAAGTCCAGATCCTTCTATTGAGGCTCATGCCCGACGTTGTAATTGGAATTAGAATAGGTAACCTTCCCAGCTAGGCTGACACCCCTGTGCTCCTGCTCTAATTGGCTACTACTTGCTGCCAGGGTCAGATTTACAGTCCTTACTCTCACTCTGTACAATCACACTCCATACAAACCTGCTTGGCCACTCTGCTTTGCTGTAATAGGATAACATTCTCCTGCCAACTGTTTGAATGGCAAATGCTCATCCAGTCCACAAAAGTTCTCTAGCCAAGCTCTCTTGTGCTTGAATAACCTGCCCCTAAAACCTGCTTTGTCTCTGCCGATCCTCCGTCCTTGTCAAAAAACTCACCTGCTCAGACAGTACCTGGCCTGACACCTCTGCACAAAAAAGTTGAAAGTCTATTCGTGTATTTGAGCATTACTTGCTTTGTAATGAGGAAACAGTTCCTAGGTGACGGGTCAGAGTAAGAGCGGTTCCAAAGCCCCTAATGGATATAAATACAGCAAAGACATTTATGTCGCCCAGATTGGTGTCACGGCACCCCACCCTGGAGCCAGGCCTGGGGTTGGGGCTGGCAGGTGAGCGCCTGGTGGTCGAGTCACCACCCACAGGACCCGGCCGGGCACAGCCCAAACGAGTGACGTGGGCCCGCCTTCACGCAAGCCCTTCACCCACGAGAGGGTTCAGAAGGGGCCGACACAATGCATTTTGGGGCCTCCGCCCACGACTGCCACCCAACGACCCAATTCCTGGACATGGAATCTGGTTATGGGGACATGGAATGTCACCTCGCTGGGGGCGAAGCAGACTGAGCGTTTGTGGGAGGTTGAGCGGTTTCGGCTAGAAAAAGTCTGGGCTCTGGAACCGAACTCCTCGAGAGAGGCTGGACTCTCTTCTATTCTGGAGTTGCCTGCGGTGACAGGCAGCGGGCTGGTGTGGGTTTGCTTATAGCCCCCCAGCTTAGCTGTCATGTCTTGGAGTTTTCGCCGGTGAACGAGAGGGTCGCTGCTCAGTGCCTTCGGGTCGGGGACAGGTGCCTCACCTTCGTCTCGGCTTATGGGGCGAATGGTAGTGCAGAGTACCCAACCTTCTTGGAGTCCGTAGGACGGGTACTGGAAAGTGCTCCGACTGGGGACTCCATCGTTATGCTGAGGGACTTCAACGCTCACGTGGGCAGTGACAGTGTTACTTGGAGGGGCGTGATTGGGAGGAATGGCCTCTCCGATCTGAACCCGAGTGGTCTTCTGTTATTGGACTTCTGTGCTGGTCACAGTTTGTCCATAACAAACATCATGTTCAAACATAAGGGCATCCATCAGTGCACGTGGCACGAGGACACCCGAGGTCAGAGGTCAATGATTAACTTTATGGTCATGTCATCTGACCTTTAGCTGTATGTCTTGGACCCTAGGGTAAAGAGAGGGGCTGAGCTGTCCACTGATCACCACCTGGTGGTGAGTTGGATCCGCTGGCAGAGGAGGAAGCTGGACAGACTTGGCAGGCCCAAACGTGTTGTGAGGGTTTGTTTGGAACGTCTGGCAGAACCCTCTGTCAGAGGGGTTTTCAACTCTTACCTCCAGGAGAGCTTTGATCAGATCCCAAGGGTGGCTGGAGAAATTGAGTCTGAATGGACCATGTTCTCCACCTCCATTGTTGACGCGGCTATTCGGAGCTGTGGCCGTAAGGCTTCCAGCGCCTGTCGTGGCAGTGGCGGAAGCAAAGACTTGGGTATGGGAAAAGCTTGGGGAGGCCATTGAGAAGGATTATCAGTCGGCCCGGAAGAGATTCTGGCAAACTGTCCAGTGCCTCAGGAGGGGAAGCAGTACCCTGCCAACACTGTTTACAGTGGAGGTGGGAGGCTGTTGACTTCGACTGGGGATACTGTCAGCCGGTCCTCGAATACTTCGAGGATCTCCTCAATCCCACTGACACGCCTTTCGTAGAGGAAGCAGAGGCTGGGGATTCAGAGGCTGATTCATTCATCACTCGGGCTGAAGTCACTAATGTTACGGAACCCCGGCTCGTTAGGGCGCGCAACAATAAGGGGAGACCACTCGTGGATGAAAAAGTTTTAAACAATAATAATAATTTATTAACATAAATTGGTGTGGTGCAAAAATATTAATAAGTATCAGTATAAATGTAAGAGCAAGGAAATAAAAATGTAGTGGGATCAGTCAAATGTAAAAAGACGCCTCAGGAGAAGGGGGAACCCCCTTGCCATCTTGTGAGCTGCTTATAAAGCCCCAGCCCAGCTCCTCAACGAGGCACACCTGCGCCACAGCCCCGCCCTCCTGGAATGACAGACAGGCAGACAGAAAGGCCGGCACAGGGGAAGACAAAAAGCTTGCCCATAACACCTCCCCCCTTAAAACAGAGGACCTCCGAAAGAGGTACTCTGTATCCCGATGCATCCATCAACAAAAAAAACAAACAAGTGACAAAGAACCCAAAACATCCTCATTTAAGCTATACCAACTTATTTAATACATTATAAAGATCAGTCACTGCCAATACTTATCTTATACCAGTGACCCAGAAAGGTCACCAGGGAAACATTTCCACGCCAAACTTCTCTCCAATCCCACTGAACCATCGACCAACCCCTGCCACTGGAAAAAATCATTGTAAAGTGGGAGAGAGAGTGTAAGCGACAAAACAAACAATTACAAATCACCCTGGATCACAAGGGGCACGAGACAACGCATCAGCGAACACATTGTCTACGCCCCGAATGTGCCTAATCTCCAAGTTGTACGGCTGAAGGAACAAGGCCCAGCGCATAAGGCGCTGGCTAGGACTCTGCAAAGAGTGCAGGAAGGTGAGGGGGTTATGGTCAGAATAGACCACAATCGGCACACCCCCACCCACATACACATCAAAAAACTGTAATGCCCAAATTAAAGCCAAAGCTTCCTTTTCTATAGTAGAATAGTTTAATTGATGTTTATTAAACTTTTTAGAAAAGAAAGACACTGGACGATCAACGCCCCCATCATCCGTTTGTAACAACACAGCCCCAGCACCCACCTGGCTGGCATCCACCTGGATCTGAAATGGTTGATCCAACCGTGGAGCAGCCAGAATGGGTGCCGTGCTCAACAACAATTTAACAGTCTCAAATGCCTTCTGACAGGCTAAAGACCAGTCAAACTTAGCTTTGGCTTTTAAAAGATCTGTTAGCGGAGCCACCACTGTTGAAAAATTAACACAGAAGTTCCTATAATACCCCACCATACCCAGGAATCTCATGAGCTCCCTCTTGGAAGTAGGCGGTGGAAAACAATCAATAGCTCGAACTTTAGCACGCACAGGCTGCACCTGGCCTTGCCCAACCAACTTGCGAAGATAAGTAACCGTGGCCTTCGCAAATTCGCACTTAGCTAGATTGACCGTCAAACGGGCCTCCAATAATCTCACAAACAGCGCACGGATGTGATCTACGTGTTTTTGCCAGGTATCGCTGTAAACAACCACATCATCAAGATATACAGCGCAACCTTCCAACCCTGATACCACACGATTCATCAGGCGCTGGAAGGTTGCGGCGCGTTCCGGAGACCAAAACTCATGACCTTATACGAATAAAATCCAGATGGAGTAACACAAGAGGCGATTTCCTGAGCACGGCAAGAAAGGGGGACCTGATAATAACCCTTCAAAAGATCAAACTTGCAGACATAACAAGCTGCTCCAACCCTGTCAACGCAATCTTCCAACCTGGGAAGAGGAAAAGAGTCAGGCTTAGTAATGCTGTTAAGTTTCCTGTAATCAGTACAAAAGCGGTAACTGCCATCTGGCTTACTGACCAATAGGCACGGAGAAGCCCAACATGAACTTGACGGCCTTGCCAACCCATGATCTAATAGGTACTTAACCTCTGACTCCAAGCACTTCCCCTTCTCAGGCGAGACACGGTAGAACCGTTGACGTATTGGTGCTGCATCTCCCACATCAATGTCGTGCTCTATCAAATGAGTGCGTGTAGGAGTGTCACTAAACAAAGCAGGAAAATCGATAATCAAACATTTGAACTGGTCACATTTATCGCTAGACAGATGAGACAACAGAGAGTACATATCTGCTAACATCTCAGAATTTTTCAGACGTGGCTGAAAAACCGAATCATCAGGAACACAGACATCTTCAGAACATGCTGCCACCAAGCTAGAAGAGACTAAACACACAGGCTCACTGAGCGACGACAGTCCTACCGGCCTCCCTCCAGAGTCTACTCCTCCCCCTGTCACCGAAGACCTAGAAAAATATGGCTTCAACAAGTTAATGTGACAGAGTTGAGTAGGCCGCTTGCGACCTGGGGTCGAGACCAAATAGTCCCGCTCTGTCACCTGCTTTACAATGGAATATGGACCAGAGAACTTAGCCATAAAAGGTGAACCTGGAATGGGCAACAAGGCAAGCACCTCATCCCAAGGATTGAAATCACGCTGCACAGCTTTTTGATCAAACCATTTCTTCATTTTCCTCTGTGCCTTAGTCAGGTTCTCTCTTGCCATTCTACCCGCCAAAAACAACTTACGGCGAAACCCGCTGATGTAGTCAATCAAATTGGCTGGTGGTTCAGTAACCTCCAACTCACCGTGCAACACTGCCAAGGGGCCGCGCACCTGATGACCAAAGACTAAGTCATTGGGGCTAAACCCGAGACTCTCCTGCGTGACCTCCCGAGCTGCTAGTAAGAGCCATGGAAGACCCTCCTCCCAGTCCCTCCCAAGTTCAGTGCAATAGGCACGCAACAGTGCTTTCAGGGTCTGATGCCAACGTTCCAAGGCCCCCTGACTTTGAGCATGGTAAGCACTGCTCTGCCGATGTACAACCCCCAACTGTTTAACCACCTCACTGAACATTTCTGAAGTAAAGTTAGACCCTCTATCAGTCTGAATGGTTTTTGGAATACCAAATATAGAGATAAATTGTGTCAAAACCTTAACTCCTGACTTAGTTTTTATAGTCCTAACTGGATACGCAGCTGGGTAACGTGTGGCTTGACACATCACAGTCACCAAATTGACTCAACCAGACCTGGAAGGAGACAGAGGACCCACACAATCTACAATTAAATGTTCAAAAGGCTTATCAACGGGAGGAATTGGATACAAGGGTACAGGTCTAATCACCTGATTTGGTCTTCCAGTTAATTGACATGTAGGGCAAGTCTTAATAAAAAGGGCAATACTCTTCCTCAACTGAGGCCAATAAAAATGACGCGAGACACGATCATATGTCTTCCGCATGCCTAAATGGCCGGACAATTCACCATGAGCAGTACTCAACACAAGATCTTTAAATTTAGATGGAACAACCACCTGGTACACAGAACTAGCGATTTCCTTATCACTAAAGGGTAACCACTTACGGACCAGCAGGTTGTCTCGCAGAAAGTATCCACCAGAGACCTGATCCTCCTGCTCTGTGGCTTTAACTGCTTTAAACAAGTCATTCAATTCTACATCATCTTGCTGCGCTGCAATGAACTCGCTGCGAGACAGAGGCACAGGTAAAGTAGGAAAACACTCACTTTTATCTGACCTACAGTCAGCAACAGCCACATCTTTGTTCGCCACCGTACGACTCATTGCACGTGTCACAGCACAAGCTGGAAAAGTGTCAGGAAAATCCAACGCACACACATCAGATCCAGACACTAACGGCACATCTCTTACAACAGGGGGCGATATTACATCGGGCCATACCCGTCCGCCTGCCAAATTATTGCCCAAGATGACATGAAATGCTTTAACTGGAAGCGATGGTCTCACAGCAATGACCACCTCACCCTGTACCAGCTCAGACTGCAAAACAATCTTGTGCAAGGGAGCAAAAAACGTTTCAAGGCCAATACCTTTTATCAAGACATTACAACCAATACTGGACCGTGAGGAAAAAGGCAAAACAGACTCCAAGATAAATGACTCCTATGCCCCTGTGTCACGAAGAATCTTAACAGCCACCTTATCTGACCCACCAACTAATGATACAGAACCATCGGCGATGAATGGAGCATAATCATGCTCTACATCCAACACCTCTCTCGCAAAACTCTTTTTAGGCAACACTCTTGCGTTAGACAACATAGACTTGCATATATAAGCCGCACAGCCAGTTGGCCTAGCCTCATCGACAGACTCCGACCGCACCAGTGAATCTGCCTGACCCCCCTGAGCCACACTAGCCACAAACACCGGCCTCCCAGACCCCTGTCTCTGATTCAATTTTTTAGCACGTAGCACTGGACATTCACTGCCCCTGTTCATGACAAAAATTACAAGCATTTAAACTACTTTTAGGCCTTGATTGAAAATCAGACCTGGACAAAGCAGAGGCAACTGCGACAACCGGTTCTCCTTGACGTCCCTCATATCGCACAAAATCACTACGATCCCTCGCAGGCCTGTGGATTAGAACAAATTCATCGGCTAAAACAGCGGCCTCTGCTGGAGTCTTTACTTTATGTTCATTGATATATGTTGCAATACTCTCCGGAACAATGTTTTTAAATTGCTCCAACACAATCAAATCACACAAAGCCTTAAACTCAATCACATTCTCCGCTGCTAGCCAACGCTGAAAATGGGTACTCAACTCTCTAGCAACCTCCACATATGCCTGTTTTTCAATTTTACGCCAAGTCCTAAATCGCTGCCTATATGCCTCTGCGACCAACTCATAGGCCTTCAAAACAGCGTCTTTAACAGACTGGTACTTTTTCCTTTCAAAACCTTGCAGAGAAATATAAGCCTCCTGGGCCTTACCAACTAAAATACTTTGCAAAAGCAAGGTTCTCTCCGAATCACCCCAGCCTCTATCCTCTGCAATGCTTTCAAACATAGAAAAAAAAATGTCTGGATCCTTCTCATTGAACTTGGGCAGCAGCTTCACCATTTGCGCAATATGAGCCCCGGTACGAACTTCACTATCGTGGAATGGCTCCCCATTCGGCCCTGTAGAACCTGAATATTTGATTTAGCTCAAAACATGGGTCAAAAATCCTAGTGTTGGAACACATGCTCATTACGCTGGTAAAATCTGAATGTTTGGGTGATCTGACACAATCCAGAGCGAGCAGTACACTTTTACAATCCTACAGCCTGCCGGTGAGAGTGGCATCCTTGTTCCCCACGGCGGGGGGTGGGAGCCATCAAGTCTAGCAGGCCCAGCATCTCTGGAACTCAAATGCACTGGTTTCATTGAAGTTAAAGCGCAGCTACTTCAATCGGCTTAAAACAACTTAAACCTCTATCAAATTCATATTTTGTTTATGTTCAATATCCTAAAAGGAACCTCTCATATTTATCACACTATTGGGCTATAATATTCCATTTTAAGGCTTTTCCATGACAACTGCATCATTTTAGCACACATTCCTATCATGTTTGGTCTCTTTATTCTCGGGGGAGTCCAAGGGGTTGAATGGAACATGTTTCATTTCCCTTGGAATTATGGTTCATCGTTTGTAAGATTCATTCAAGCAACTACCCTAGTCTCCCTGTGCAAATTTTCTTATCACCTAGGCCAGTAAAACTCTGATTCAGCCACCCCTTCCTCTACCTTGTTCGGAGGTGTGGTTTGGAGTCTTTAAAGGTACGAGATCCTAGGGGGGCGGGCCTCTCTGCACTTCTTTCTTTGCTCTTATTCTGTCCTGTCCTTCTCTGTCAACGTCTGAATCGTGTTGGTAAGTAGGGAGGGGTGACATGTTGCCTTGTTCCGGAGCGCGGGAACATGTGAGTTCTCCCCGACCACGTGGAGCGACTTTAGCTCTACGTGGTCATTCATCTTTTCCAGGTATGAAAATACTCTAAATCCTTCTAAAATATATGTAACGGTAATTGGCTTATCATTGATTTGTTTGATTGAAGTTGTGCCTACCTGGTGAATAAAATTATTGTTATTCCTTTTCTAGCTTGCGTGGTCTCATGTCTTTTAATCTTTTTATTCTTCTTAGCCCCGTCTCGGCGAATACCTAGGGGAATAGTTTAACCCCACTGAGGAACAACTGGCCAGCGGCCCGGTGTGG
Source organism: Gymnothorax reevesii (assembly GCA_029721435.1). Taxonomy (NCBI): domain Eukaryota; kingdom Metazoa; phylum Chordata; class Actinopteri; order Anguilliformes; family Muraenidae; genus Gymnothorax; species Gymnothorax reevesii. The sequence goes on from CM056574.1 coordinate 140,870,749, forward strand.
GAATCGGTTGGTTAAGTTGGTTTAGGCGACCATGAACTACCTATTGTAAAGATTTATATATGTTGGTTCTGAGTTTTAACCTATAGAACCCTTGGGCTAATATATAATCCTAGGTTCATTGCAATATAACAGCAGAGGCAATTGCAATGATGGTTGACTTCCAACCGCTAACTTAACCAACGAACCTAGGATTCGAACATGGTGTTAATGCCCAGGAACATTAATGTAGCGGCGGTGGTTGTCTGTTAGGAATTCAAGGTATAGTCACTTCATGTTTGTCCTTAGAATCTAAGTTACTGGTTATCACTGTTTCGAGATTCACGCAGGTGTTCCCTAAATTATCAATTCTAATTCTAATTTGGAGTCAGATTTTTAACGAGGATATAGCTAAATTGCGTATTCTACTTGTTCTATGGAGCCAGATAAATCGTAACCATTGCGCTTTCATGCCCCGTCCTCGGACGGTGAAAAATATCCATTATATTGTGATTCACACCAGCCAGAAGAATGCTCTAATTAAAGTTAGACTAGGAGAACACGTGAGGCCTTCAACCCGGGCAATATCCGCCATTTGGTTATTGCCTAGTTGGGGTTTTACAGCCCAAATCTGCCACTGGCCACTAAACGCAAACGTTCGGCTTCCTGCGCCAATTTCTGCTCTTCTAACTTATGTGCCAATCGTATTTTTTCTAATTCCAACTCACGTGATTGTTCCAATTCACAGTCTTTAGACTTAATTTGCTCCATTTGAAATTGTCTTTCTAATTCCTGATCTTTTGATTGCTGGTCTAGCTGCAAAAGCAATAACTGTTTCCGTTCTTCAAAAGTAAGACCAAAAGCAAGTGTGGATGGATTTAAAAAATAAGTTGAACCCCGCTTCAACTGCCCCTCATCATCCTCTTCCTCATTATCAGACAAGACCAAAACGAGTTTATCCACTAATTGTGTTCTTATAACACGACGCAATTTCGCTACTTTAGTATTGGATATGTTCGGAACTTTCAAACCAAAATGTTCAACCACTTTTTTCAACTGCTCTTTAGTTAAACACTCCAAACCCTCCTCACTAGGAGCGGCCACAAATGCGTCCCCAGGATCCATTACAAACGTGACTTAAAATTCCACACAATTAAAGCCAATTGGACAAATACAATCAAAAATGCAAAGTGTAGCACAAGCGCACAAGTTTCCTTCAACCAGGGGAAAAAAATAATATCAATCTACTTCAAGTGACTGATCAATTACAAATTGAACTACCAATTAGAACAACCTAAATGCACATGGCAGAGTTCGCCTAACAGAAAAAAAACCACCCACCCATGAGCTGCCCTGCATCTAAATAGACCCTTGTACGCTAACTAGAGCTATGCCTACGATCTTCTGCCAGCCCCAAGAATCGAGATTATCAATGTACGATACCGCCGGAGGCAGGTCAGACGAGCTTTTGGCCCCCCTAACATGGAACTCCGCAGCTGTACCCTCAATCCAGGGCGTGGCACGACAACATAAGAAAATCCCAAAAAACGCAAGGCGATCTATAACCTAACCGCAGGGGTTCACATCAACTCACAAAATCAAAACAGTTTGGCAAACAATGCCATGTACTCACCAAAATAGCGGCTGCTCTATAAACAGTCTGGCCTATGCCAGACTGGATTCCCCCTCTCCAGCGTCAAACAAAACCCAAAAAAAAAAAAAATTACCAAAACTCTTACCAACACAAACGCGAAAATCCACGAGTAGCTCCCCAATATTACACACGCTGTACTCCAACAAACAAAAGCGTGCGACCAATCGACTATGTAAATTAGCCATCTGCGTGACTACGCACAGCCCATTCACAAATTTCCTCTGTAGTAACAAACACAAATACCGACAGTCGGAACCAATAACCTACTAGAGAAAAAAAAACTATACCATCAAAAAAAACTCCCGGACGAGCCCCCATATGTTATGGAACCCCGGCTCGTTAGGGCACGCAACAATAAGGGGAGACCACTCGCGGATGAAAAAGTTTTAAACAATAATAATAATTTATTAACATAAATTGGTGTGGTGCAAAAATATTAATAAGTATCAGTATAAATGTAAGAGCAAGGAAATAAAAATGTAGTGGGATCAGTCAAATGTAAAAAGACGCCTCAGGAGAAGGGGGAACCCCCTTGCCATCTTGTGAGCTGCTTATAAAGCCCCAGCCCAGCTCCTCAATGAGGTACACCTGCGCCACAGCCCCGCCCTCCTGGAATGACAGACAGGCAGACAGAAAGGCCGGCACAGGGGAAGACAAAAAGCTTGCCCATAACACTAAGATAGTTCAGAAGTTCCTCGGTGGTAAGGCACTGGGGGTGGATGAGATCTGCCCTGAGTACCTCAAGTCCCTGGATGTTGTAGGGCTGTCTTGGGTGACACGCCTCTGCAGCATCGCATGGCATTTGGGGACAGAGCCTCTGGACTGGCAGACTGGGGTAGTGGTCCCTCTATTTAAGGGGGACCGGAGGGTGTGCTCCAACTATAAGGGCATCACACTCCTCAACCTCTCGGGTAAAGTCTATTCCAGGGTGCTGGAGAGCAGAATTCGGCCGATAATCGAACCTCGGATTCAGGAGGAACAATGCGGTTTTCGTCCTAGTCGTGGAACACTGGACCAGCTCTATACCCTCCGTAGGGTGCTTGAGGGTTCATGGGAGTTTGCCCAACCAGTTCACATGTATTTCGTGGACTTGAAAGGCATTCGACCGTGTGCCTTGTGGCATTCTGTGGGAGGTGCTTCGGGAGTATGGAGTCCGGGGCCCTCTGCTAAGTGTGTGCTCTTTGTATGACCGGAGCAGGAGCTTGGTTCGCATTGCCGGCAGGGAGTCAGACCTGTTCCCGGTGCATGTTGGACTCCGGCAGGGCTGCCCTTTGTCACCGGTTCTGTTCATTATTTTTATAGACAGAATTTGTAGGCGCAGCCAGGGGCCGGAGGAAGTCTGGTTTGGGGACCACAGGATCTCATCTCTGCTTTTTGCAGACGATGTTGTTCTGTTGGCTCCTTCGAACCAGGACCTTCAGCATGTACTGGGGCGGTTTGCAGCCAAGTGCGAAGCGGCTGGGATGAGAATCAGCACCTCCAAGTCCGAGGCCATGGTTCTCGACCGGAAAAAGGTGGCTAGCCCCCTCCGGCTTGGAGGAGAGCTTCTGTCTCAAGTGGAGGAGCTAAAGTAGCTGGGGGTCTTGTTCATGAGTGAGGGAAGGATGGCGCATGAGATTGACAGACGGATCGGTGCGGCGGCAGCAGTAATGTGGTCACTGTTCCGATCTGTTGTGGTGTAGAAGGAGCTGAGCCGAAAGGCAAAGCTGTCAATTTACCAGTCAATCTACGTTCCTACCCTCACCTATGGTCATGAACTTTGGGAGGAAGGGTCCAGGGAGAGGGAAGTCTAGGCATCCTTGCTTAGACTGCTGCCCCCGCGACCCAGCCCGGAATAGACGGAAGAAAATGGATGGATGGATTTAACCTATTTCTTGTCTGTCCTTTTCTAATGCTTGAAAATAGAATTGCTGGCCTTCCGTCCAGTCTGCAAGTTACTTTTTCAGATGCTCATCGGACCTTCACTAGCCTCACTCTTCAAACTACATAATTGCTCTAAAACTGTTCCCATTTCAGTTCACAAGATCAACAAAGAATCAATCAAATCATTTTTTGACTGACTAACCAAGAGCAATACATGCCCTGTAATGATTAAGAAATGATCATGACAAAGTGATTGTCTGTTGGCCACATTTATGTTATTGATGTGACATTGCATGCATGGCAATAATAAATGCAAAAAAACTAAGCTTTCGCTGACTTCTTTCTCTTGCATTTATTTGGATAATCGGTGTCCTTACATTGTCACTCCACTGCGCGTTGTGCCAGACAACATTCTTTAGCCGCGACTATACTCAGCTTAGAACTAATTCTCGCAACTTAATGCTTAATGAGCCTTGAAAACTTATTTACAGAAATCTGTGCCATTTCTTGACCTACATGAGTTCAAAATTTATAAAGATATATTGGCTTTTTACGTTGTCATTTGTGTGCAGAAGAAAACACCTCATAACTTTGTAATGCATTACACAACTATGCTATCGAAAATTTGAAAGTTATTCTACTCTTAAGTCTGAGCAATTATTCCTCATCAAGCAACGTAAACTGTGGGAGGATTAGGTAATTAAGAACTAATACATGGGGTGACCATAGGTCTTTGGTACCTCCAATCAACCCCTACTGCTCATTCTTGGCTAAGCTGATTGATGCTCACTACGAACTGTACCTTGTCTGATCTGTTATGTAGCTGTTCCAGTGACCTTATCTCATGCCCTACCTGAATGTAACATTGACAAAAATCATCTTCCAAATAAATTCAATATGTGACATTAATGATTTTAAACTCATTTTCCAGAAATATACAGGCATAAAAATTATTAATGTGAGTACTTTCAACGCAGACCTGACAGAGTTTTTCTGCAGAACATGCTTGGAAGTTTATTTCCACTTCAAAGTCCACACATTCCTACCGGCCGAATATCTCACCTAACCAAAATGCTCAGAACGGCTCATCCGCTTCTCTTCAGTGCTCCCCCTCTAATATCAAATCAGGAAGCCCAACTGGAACTTATCGTATTCTCCTTCACCTAAATTTTGCAAATGATTTTCAAAATAAAGGTTCACACATACTTCATGTGCTACACAGGGAATATACTGAGAAACAAGCAGCAAACAAGTGAATATTGAGCTATTACACGCACCAGCAGTATATTTTACTGTATATTTTTGTCGGGACAACTGTTAAATGTGCAATTTGGTGCATTTAATTCAGCGTTATTCAAAGTTACATAATGATGTTTCAAATGACCTTTTATTTCATTTTAACAATTTGAACAATAGTGAGGCGCAGCTTAGATCGCCTGATGAGCAGAAAAGGTAGCGTTGAAGTTCCAGTGCAGTTTGTCTTTTGTAAACCAAAGGCCTATTTATAAAATTATTTATAAATTATTTCTTTGCACTGAACTGAGCTCATTATTTTGTTGCTGTTAGATTGCATGGAGGAAGAAGCTCTGTCTTTAATTCCAATGGATTATTATCATAATTGAAAAATGAGTTAAGGAAAATGACTGCCAACAAGCCAGGACTAATATTCGACTTAAAAGGATGTTCTATGCACAGCCAATTTTCATTTCTGGCTTTGCCACACTGCACAAGAAACAAGTGTTCAGAGACGTTTGTGCTCCATGCACGGTTCATCACAGTACTTTCTGAAAGGCAAGGGTTTTCTGCCCTTCCAGGATAGTATGCAGAATAGAGACTATGTAAACCTAGTCTATGTGAACTTGTTTGTGAAAAAGAGTTGTTGTTTAAGAAATCAGCTGAAGTAGCATACTTGTTATGACCAGGGCCTGAAGTGAACTTTTTCAGCCACAAGCCACTGTGGCAGGTGGATTTTAAAATCCACTAGCCACACATGCTTTTCACCTGCCAATGTTTTCTTTTTTTAATAAAGAAAAGATCAAAGTGAAAGACACGGGAAATGCCTGAGCTTAGTTCTCGTTAAGAATACACGCTAAAGCGCTGTCAAGTTATAAACAAAATTGCTGCTGCCGGGTGGCTCACACGGTTAAGGCACTGCTCTGCAGTGCGGAGGTGATACCCTCGTCGCGAGTTCGAGCCCCGGCGTACCTACCGGCAGGGATCGGCAGCTTTTTCAGAGCAGCGCACAATTGGCTATCGCGCTAAAGGGTTACCAATTTGGAAGGGACTGCCGGATTTGGGTATTCAATATATCAGCTTTGTTCGTTGCTCCAGCGCCTCCTGTTGGCCAGACGGGCACTCGTCAGGAAGACTCCGGGTTGGTTCATGTCCGGGTATCCTCCGCCCTAGTTCTGAACTTGCGTAGATTCAACCAATGAGTGAGTTGGCAGCAAGGGGTCGCATACGAGCAAGCTTTGTAAATAGTTCCCCAATTGGGCATTCCAGATTTGGGTGGGATTGGAGATGGCAAATTTGTAAAAAAAAAAAAGAAAAAAATTTTTTATAAAGTTATAAACAAAATTAATCTCATTAACGACTATTTAAAAATTGTTTATCTGTTTATTTATTGATTTTCAAATGAATAATACAAAGGGACTGAATCACTGGATTGAAGAGTGATCAAGGTCCTTGGAGGGCCTCCAGTGAGGTCCTCAGCAAAATAAGGACTACATTAGAATTTCACTTTTAATTTAAATCAAAAGAAATTGTTATGGTACAAAAAATGTAGAGTGATTTATTTTAACATTACATCAGTGTTCAAATATATCGAACAATTGAAATTCTCTTCCTAATTCGTAAGTTACTTAATTTCATAATGGTATTGTCATGGTTTGTGAGGTGTGCATGTTGTTTGGACCTTTCTTTGTGGCTCTCATCCCGGGACAATATCGAACTCCTGGGCCATCAAATTCTTTACCCAGCTGCTTGATTGAGCTGAGGCGGTGCTTCCCCAGAATCTATAGAAGCCGAATGTCTGGCATGCCCCCTTCGCTTAGGGTGTCTGTGTTTAGCTACACACTATAGCCGAAGATATCTGAAGTCAGGTTTTGTATGACTTTCTATCTTTTTATTGTTGGACTTTCTTCTCCCTTTTTCTATCTTGCGTTGCTTCCATGGTTTGGACTATTATACGTCCTTTGGAAGCATGAGTACTTGCGTTAGGTCTATATTTTTCTCTGTGTTTGAAGTGTGTCCGTGCTCCTCTCTTTTTCTCTGTTGTTGCGGTTGGCCTCCGTATACTACCGGCCATTAAAGGTATGTTGTATTATTAGCAAACAATGCAATCATTAGTCTATTTGGTCATTTATTAGGTAGGTATAGGTTGCGAGCAAGCTGGTATCAGGCTAAACTGCATTATCCTGGTAGAATTATCTGACTTGAGGCCACAAGCCCCACATCAATTCCAGATATCTCAAAATGTAACATTAGACGAGGTGGTGGAAGAATTATTTCCCTCACTTGCTTCAACAAGCAGTTGTGGTCTCGGTACTTCCCCTGATTCCTCCCTTAGCCCACATTCATGTGCTATAAGACCAGGAAGTCGTAAGCACACACCGACAGACGGAGGAGTAGAAGCAGACAGAAGGAAGGGTGGGGTTACGCGCCTCTGGCTTTCATGTCAGCAGTTAGCTGATTATGCATATCACCAGATACCGTCACTCGTAAGAGTTCCATCCCCAAGTCAGGTGCGTTAGACGTTCCATACCCTGTTCCGAATGAAAGTACATGGCAAGAGTGTTATCGACCAGATGTATAAATGGGTTTCTCTGGGAGAAACAACAGTTAATTAAAGTACATTTAACAGGGCTCAATTCCAAATTCCAGTGCTCCCCCGCAGGATTTAATTACCTCAATTTCAAGCCACTCTCCATCCCATTTAGTCCCAGTTGATCAAAAGCTTAGAAAATATAGTACCAACTTTGAACAAAAACAAGATGAACGAATCCAAGGATGCCCTCCTATGCTGGTCAATTAAAATAACATAATGACCAGTCCAGGTGGGCTTAAGAAAATTCTATATTTAGAACTTAAAAAGATCATTAAAATCTTAAAGCAGGATATGCTTTTCCCTTGCAGTGGATCATACACCATGGCCACCCTCGGGTCCCAAAATTCATTAAATAGTGTCCACGGATAAGCCATGGTGTTATAGTTCTCTTCTCCTATTTTCAGGCTTCTGCTACCCCACGCTCATTCCTTGACCCTCAATACCTTCTTGATCAAACTTTGCCACCAATGAGGTCAGCTACTCCCGTACGCTCTACACCAGCTGTAGCACGGGTCACTTCTCCGAAGGCCGTGTGTTTTATAACGAGGACTCTGCCTACGGTGGACTCCGCCTCCGTAGAGGAAATAACACTTGGCACATGAGATTCTGTGCCAAATTAAAGGGTGTGTTCTCCTGCGGAGGTTGGGTAATCACCCATATGAAATAACTTATGTATATCCCAGTAAAAGGGATGATAACTTTCAAAGGGGATTGGACTTCAGAATGAAAGTCCGTAGAAATCTTTTTAAATGTACTGTCAAAAACAGAGCCACTGGAGTGGAAGAGGAGAAACTGCTCCTACAATGTCGGCACACAAATGCCTACTACTCTATCATGTAATCCTTTTTCTTGACTTTAGGAACTAAATTTGGTGCCATCCTTTGACCCAGCTGACCCCAGCGGCTCAGACTATTGGGTGGAGCTACAATTGTGTGGGCCAACTCCACACTGGGAACGGTCGAGCAAATGGAGAGAATGTTTTATTTGCTCTTTATTTCATTTTCAGCATGGCCTAGTCCATTGTAAATTAGGTTTTTTAATGTTGTATTCGCTGTCTTACATTTTATTCCCAGTGTCTCATTACTACGTATGGGCCTGGACTCCCTGCTGTTTCCTGCCCCTTAGGGCAATTTATTCATGATGTGATATTGCTTGGCTTCCCCCCAGGGGAAATTTTGCACATACATATATGCTTATTAGTTCTACATCCTGCGGGTGCCCCACCCTTGACTCTTTGGTTTTTTATGGATCTGCGCGGTGATTGTATCAGGCTCAATCTTTGCCTACGCTAGACTCTGTGATCCAACATTAATTGCGTTCTGGAACCTTGCGACAAAAAACGGCTGTACAAATCAGACTTGGAAATGCTTAGCACGGTTTCTGTGTAGCCCAACTTCACGCATCGCTGCACATAAGTTAGACTGCAGTTTAAAACTAACACTCTTTTTGAAGTACAATTTGGCATTCTCAGGCCATTCCAACTTAATTGCATAAAGCATAAAGGCAGTAAAAAAAAATCTTTATTCCATGCATCCTTGGAGATTAGTTCTTAAGTCTCCAATTCAGTGTCCATTTGAACTTCATAAGAATCTGAGTCTTTATGAGGTACTCACGTTCAGTTGCCGATGTTCTTTGCGTAGGCGATATGTTCACGCTGAAAACAATGCACCAGCTGCAGGAAAAATAATGTCTAACACGAAAGAACAGAAGTAGGTTGATGCACAATGACTTAAATTCCGTGAGTAAATTTCTTCAGTGCGCTTTGATTGAATAATTGCTGACTACGGCACAGAAACGTGAATGCTACTAAGAGGAGAAACTCACGCCTAAGATGTAATGGCATCTCTGCATACACGGCGGTTTTATGTCCTTGTGTTTGACTAGGACGGCCTTCTGATTTCGAGACACAAAACTCCAAGTCTGTCGTGGCATTTAACATGTCTGCAGATAACGCAGTCATAAGCATCCAGTGACTTGTATGCTCGTAGTTTCTCCCTAGTGTACACGGTAGGTTTCTCGATCAAATGGGTGTATATATCAGGCCATGGAATAGTGGGCCACTAACTAACGACATCTACCCACTCACTGATACCATACGGATCTGGAAATTGGTTGCCATTTGTCAAAGTTAATTTGTTAAGGTAGAATTCGCGATCTTTGATGGCTAATGCCCTCGAATAGCTTGAAAAGCTATTATGGTCCGCCCTATTTCCGTTGCCAAGATGCGCGCGCAGCCTGTTTAGTTTGCAAACTGTAAATAGGTCTATAGAAGCCTATGTGAAAATGACCCGACTTTGCCACTTGATTTATTATTTCAAAAATGATTTTCCACATTACTTAATGGTATCTATCAAAAGTTTCAAGTCTCCTTCGGCCTATAACATATTAATTTTTGTCAATTATGGTCCCAAACAGACTAGAAAAAAGGATAAAGCTTTAGGGGCGTGGCTATCCTCTGGTTCTCTTCTGATCTACGGTCAGATGCACCGTAGATCCACCCCTGGCTCCTCCCAAGATATTCAATTCACGCTCTCGTCCAATAGGAATCACATCCGGTTTCAAAATGACAAAATGGCTCTAACTGCCAAAATCGAGGCCTCCAAAATGGTATGCTGAATGTAAAACCAATGGGTGACGTCACAGTTGCTTCCACCATCTATTTATACAGTCTATGAGTTTAAATCGAGCCCCATCGCTTGTGGACTTGGGTGCATTGTACATTCCTTTATTTCCGCCCTTGATCGTCAATCAACTATTCTTGAAATTTCTTTCATTTGCCACAACCTTAATACAAACCATTTCAGCGCACTCACGAAATCCGCTCAGATCGAGTACGCTAGACATTGACACCAAAGTGAGAGGATATATAACTACGTTAGCAAGCCAGTTTGCAATCCTGTGCGTTAAGCATCTTGATGTGTGATAACGCAACACCTCAGAGTGGACCACTGACAATCTATGAAATGACCAAAGCCGCAAACGGATCGTGTTAGATTTAAGATTGGGCATTTCTTTCCTTTTCACCACTGAGCCAAAGTTGGGCGGGGCATTTTTGCTTTGTCTGAAAGTTGGTCGGAAGGGACCACAATTACTAATGAACTGCTGAATGCGCATTGGCTACCCGCCTACTTAGCCGGTAGAGTGTCAGTTTCACCCACCAATTTCAAAATTTACCTGCATTTGGCGTGTGGTCAGGTATTAATTTCAGGCCCTTGTTATGACTAAATATTTACTATAGCATACAATAATTTACAAGAGCAGACAGTTCTTCATCGTGTGCGCCAAATTCTACTTTACACCATATCAGCCAAGTTTGTCATTCAGATTTAGGCCAGACACTTATCTTTGATCTATGTCATTGCTTTAACATTCAAGTTAACAGATATAACTGTTAATTAAATTCTATTTATTATCACATTGTTGGCGCTGGCGTAGTATTTCCTGCCTGATAAAGAATACAATTCCTTCCCATTAAAAATATCCGTCCATCCGTTTTCTATACCGCTAATTCCTCACTAGGGTCGAGGAGGAGCTGGAGCCTGTCCCAGCTCACTATGGGCGAAAGGCAGGGACACAACCTGAACAGGTTGCCAATCGATTGCAGGGCCCCAATAAAAAATTAGGCCTGAAATTTAAATAATCATTATTACAATATCATTTGAGACCCTCTGTGCAGTGCTTGGCAGGTCAATTTTCCACAAAAAAATTTTTTTTTTTTAAATTGCATTTTTTGTTTGTCATATCAGTGTACACGGCCAGTCAAAAGTTTTTGCACACCCTGAGATCTTGTCAGTTCTTTATTTTATGAATGTTTAAAACAAAGAAATCACTGGAACCCAATATTTGTTTATTATAAATAATAAATTTCCAAGGAAATATCCACAAGGAATCCAGCACTGGTGATTGAAATTATCATCTCGCTATCAACCCCCTGAAGCTGCTTGATAAAGAGTAGATCATTTCAATCACCTGTGTAGGAGCAGGGAGAGATCCAAAACATGCAGGACACGTGGTACTCCAGGAGAGGTTTGAGAAGCATGGGTTAGACCATTGCTACTGATCTGCTTAAATACTGACAAAATGACTTATCCTGGTTGTTCTTAATTTGCTTTGTTATATACATGGTTTATAGCCTGGTAAAACCAGACTATGCTTCTTCGCGTTGCTTTGTACAAAGAGTCTGGGCAGTCATCATTGACAAGTGTTTACTTCCTGGTGGGTGGGCGCTTGTCTGAAGTTTAAAATAATTGGTGTACCCGTAAACTAACGTTTGGCGATGACTTATGTTATGCACCAGCTCGGCCGCCCAGTACTTCTGCTGTAAAGACTGTCCAGGAATGGAGTGAAAACAAACTGATCAGTACATTAAAGTTAATATTGTACTCATACATATGCCCATCTACCAAATTTTAGCCATCACTCATTCACTTAAAAGAACCAAAGGTGCTCTTTCTGTTCTTTCATGAAACAAACTGTTCAGCTATTGGTTTTCCTGCCGATACTGCTGCAGTATCAGTACAGCGAAGAGGTCTGACATGAACAAAAACATGGCTTTTAAAAAGTTTGCTGCTAATTTATTGTGAAATTCGCCAGCAATATAACACTAGATGCTTTAACCTAGCTGAGGTGGTTCAGCTCTCTCACAGAGATGAACAGGGTGCCTATTTCATATGTTTCAGGATGGATATAAAGTAGATATGACAACTTTTCTTGAAACCTGTAGGGCTACAACATCATTTCCATTCAAAAAACTAACCAAACATTCATCGTGATGTGGTCATAAGTCGCTGATACCAGGCATTTTCTCCACGACAGATTGAATGGCCTCCCGTGTATCTACATCCATGGCCATCGTTGATTTCAGAGACTACAATTACAAACTCGGCACAGCTGCTACATCATGGCTCTCGGCCATGCCTTCTGTTCATTGGTTGGTCGGGCGTGTTTTCTGCCATGGTAAATGAGGCAGAGCTCCGAGTGACAAGACTGAGTACTAAAGTGAAATGAAATTAAGCATTAAGAAAATTAAACATTGGGGGGTGCAATAACTTTTGACTGGTAGTGTATAATTATGATTTTGGATTAGTTTTTCTCATTTTCTATTTTTGGAATGTTGGGTTGAAAGAAAATTGAACAAGAGCGGTCAGAGACAGAAATATACGCCCGTCACGCAACAGTTTGATGGGAAGGTACATCTTCACTTTGTCTTATTAGTTTTTTTGCCTCAGCATGTTTACCTTTGTGTCCTTAGTTTGTTTGCCACAGCATGTTTTTTAGCTTCTCTCTTTCGAATTTCTTCATTCTGTCGCCTTACTTTGTGCACTTTCTCGTCGATTTCGGGGTAGAAAAGGTTTAATTTTGAGAAAAAGGGTGATCCAATCAGGCTGATTTCTGAACTCATCAAAGTTCCACCTGATGTGGTCATGCTGTGTGAATTGTATTGTGAACATAAGCAACGGACAGACTGTTTTTGTCGATGTCTGGGCATAAAAGGGTTAATTTTGAGAAGAAGGGTGATCCAATCAGGCTGATTTCCGAACTCATCAAATTTCCACCTGATATGATCATGCTGTGGGAATTTGGATGAAATCGATCGAGAATTGGCGGAGTTATTATGAACACAAGCAACAGACAGACAGACAGACATCATGGTTCCATAATACGTCCCGACTTATGACGGGCGTATAATAATAAAAATAGAAAATCAAAGAGGATTTTTTAATTTCTACATTGGTGCCTGGGGCTGCCCAAGAGGGCAGGGTCTAAGTACCCGACTCACCTTTCATCTGATTTGCTGGCCGACTCAACTCATCTTTCATCACACCGACATCCAAAGATTACATTAAATCATGGCCATGCACAGATTTTGCTATAGTGGCAGGTCTTGTTGGTTTTTTCTTCGAACTGCACATTTGGCACATTGAAACAGCAACTCCTGTTAATATTCAGCATATAGGTTGAGAAGCACATGTAGTGATTGTCCCGTATGGTTACATTTTTGGTTAAAATGGCAAAGAAAATTTTGTGAAAAAGTTCTTTGTTAAAATGACAATAATTGCAAAAATAGAAAAACGACTCAATAATCATACTTATACTTTAATTTGTTGAAACAAAAATACAGTTATTTTCTTAAGTTTTATCAGTGAGTACGTGTGCAGTGTTTAATGTGAATGGTGCTGCAAGTGTGTTTCTGTGTCTGCTTGATGCTTGCGTGCATGTGTGTAGCAGCAAATTGGGATGTGGGTTATTTTATTTTACGATATACGACTTCCATAAAATGTGCTTTTCATATCTTCGAACACCATTTTGTTTACTGGCATGCTACAGCACTAATCCTGTGTTGCATGATCATCATTTTCAAAGTTAAGAAATAACCTATGCTGTTTCTTCAAAATTTGAAGATCTCTATAAATCAAGTCAGATTATTCCTGCATGATTTGAATGCATGAGGAAATTCAATTCTTTTAATGTAGATAGATAAATTCAAACTGCAAAAAAGAAATATGAAGATGATATGCACAAAGTAAAGGCAATAGTTAGTGTTTCAAGTAAACAATATAAATATGTTCTTTCTGGACAATAACACTTTGTACAGTCCAGCACAATTCTTTGAAAATACAAAGAACATAACCTCTGATTCACTGGATTATTTTGTCAGTTTGAGCATTTTTTATTTTTTTAACAGGTCAATTTTACTATGCGGACACCCTGCTCTACAACTATGATTTACCCCTTTCCCTGGATGGATGTTCAGATTCTTAGAATTTTGAGATACTGGATTGACAGATTTCTTCGCCAATAGGGTTTGGTATCAAGAGACATCTGGACAGTATAAGGAGTCCCTCCCTGTCGCCTCCTCAGTTCTGGGATACCTCATGTGCATCAGGATGGGACAAGCAGCAACACTGCTGCTGTTGATGAGCGCCACAGCTGTGATGTTGGGGCCGACTTGCAAGCGACACGGTGAGGCAGCTCTACCACAGCTGTCTGCAGAGGGAGATGTCATCATTGGAGGTGTATTCTCAATCCACAGAAGCACTAAGGGGAGGCAACATTCATTCACCTCCAAGCCTCACTCTCAACAGTGTATCAGGTTTGTGCTCCAAGAAAAAAATATTTACCAAAAAAAAAAATTGCCAAATATATCAATGCTAGGAATCAAAAGCATGAACAGAAATTACATGCTATAGAATTAGTTTGGCCTCATTAAAGAAGGGTAAATTAGGTAAGTTGTAATTCAAATTTTAAGTCCTTCCAGATGTTGTAACATAATTGTTTCATTCTGCAAGTCTTTTTTAATTTTTAAGTGGATGAATTTTGATGTTTTTCATTGCATTATTCCTAAGATTGGACTTCAGAGAATTTCAGTCAGTTCAGACCATGATCTTTGCCATTGATGAAATAAACAATCGGACAGACCTGCTGCCTGGTATATCTCTGGGGTATAAGATATATGATGCCTGTGGTTCTATACCTTTGGCAATACAATCTGCCATGGCTTTGATGAATGGCTATGAAGAAATACTGACTGACACATCTTGCTCCACACCAGCAGCAGTGCCAGCCATTATTGGCGAAACTGGATCTTCTCGAACAACAGCTTTATCATCTGTAGCCGGACTTTTTCATATCCCTTTGGTGAGATATGGAATATTTCAGACTGGATAATAAAATATATGATCCAATATAAAGAAGTCGAAAAGCAATGTTTTTTTACCTAAGGTCATGAGTAAGCAAGATTTGTATTTTGTGGTAAAAATTTGCATATATTTCTTCTCCAAATCATACAACACAGATTAGTCACTTCGCTACATGTGCATGCCTGAGCAATAGGATTCGATTCCCCACATTCTTCAGAACCATTCCCAGTGACTATTACCAGAGCAGAGCGCTGGCTCAGCTGGTGAAGCACTTCAGGCTGGACCTGGGACCTGGGTTGGAGCAGTGAGAAGTGCCAGTGACTACGGAAACAATGGAATGGCCACATTTATAGAAGCTGCTCAACAGGAAGGGATCTGCATTGAGTATTCAGTGGCTATTTATAGAACAGACTCCAAAGAAAAAATCCTCCAGGCTGTGGAAATAATAAAGAAAGCCACTGCAAAGGTCATAATAGCCTTTCTGGCACTTGGTGACATCATTCCACTACTGCAGGAGATGGCACTGCAGAATGTAACTGAGCTCCAGTGGGTGGGAAGTGAGGCATGGATCACGGCCAGCAGACTGGTGGAAAACCGTAATTTTTGGTTTTTGAGAGGATCGATTGGGTTTGCTATTGGTAAAGCAAAACTTGATGGCCTAAAGAAGTTCTTGATAAGTGTTCATCCATTCAAGGCCCCTGGGAATTCTCTTCTGAAGGAGTTCTGGGAGACAGTTTTTGAGTGTTCATTTGAGGAAGGTGACAATTTATCAGGGAAAAATGCATGCACAGGGTCAGAGAGCTTAGATGAAGTGAAAAATGAATACACAGATATAACAGAGCTAAGAATCTCAAACAAAATATACACAGCAGTTTATGCTGTTGCCAATGCTTTGCAACCCCTTATGAAGGACCACTCAAGCACGGATTCACCTTTTAACAGCAGTTATGCATCAAAGCAGGTAAAGTAAGTGTCTATGAGACAATTTTAGTGACAAGCAATCAACACAAATTCACTACCTAACCCATATAAATTATCACACTTTTGTGTTCTTTTCAACAGGTGTTTAAATATCTGAAAAATGTATGCTTCACAGTAAAAACTGGTGAACAGGTCTCCTTTGATTCAAATGGAGACCCAGTGGCAAGATATGAGCTAGTGAACTGGCAGGTTTCCGACAATGGGATTTTGCAGTTTAAGACTGTGGGGCTCTATGATGCATCCTTTCCAACTGAAAGGAGATTTATCATGAACCAGGGCAACATGGTTTGGGCTATGGGACAACCCCAGGTAGGTTCATGATGACAAAAATGCACTGCAATCAAAACTTAGTTCAATAGAACTGAATCTAACCCCACAAATGTTCAGTATTTAGAACGTGCCAATATATGATACATAAATGATATTAAAAAATCTAATGATTGTTGCTATTTGAATGATAACACGATTAAACCTGATCTTGAAGTGTGCTGCATAAATTTTTACGAAAATAAATTAAATTAAATCTCTAACCCTGTTCTCCATTGAACCCCAAAGCTATGTCAGTGCTCTGGTTTATCATTCACAATTTCATATTTTACAGCTTTACTTGCAGCCACTGTTTTCTCTCTCAGAAACCCAGGTCACGATGCAGTGAGAGCTGTCCTCCGGGAACTCGAAAGGCTGTGCAGAGAGGAAGGCCTGTCTGCTGCTATGACTGTGTGCCCTGTGCTGAGGGAGAAATCAGTAATGCTACAGGTACTCAATCCTGATACTGAGAGGATATATTCTATTTTTCATGAACTAATCTCGTACGTGTGTAGACATGCTCCAACTAGTACCCCTGACCGAGGAACTGGCTTTAGAACTGGACTTGGTCCCCGGGCGCTGCTCTGTGGCTGTCCACTGCTCCTAACTATAGGATGGGTCAAATGCAGAGGACAAATTACCCCACGGGGTTCAATAAAGTATATCTATATCTATCTATATACCTCTGGAGATACACAGATTAATGACTTACGCTTACAGGACTTTTAGTCCCCAAATTTTTTGTCGATGGACTTTTCATCCCCGGACCTATCATCCCCAAGGACTTTTCGTACTTGAACTTTTTGTCCCCGGATTTTTAGTCCTTTGATGATAAAAACAATGTGGCACCATTGTTGACAGATAGATGGACGAATGGACGACAGACAGATCGCCATGATATAAGGGTTAGGGTTAACGATTAGGATAGTGTTATATTGCAGGAAGAGGGCAAAGCATTATTGAGAATGAACCATCCAGTAACGAAAAGTTCATGGGGACGAAAATTCCTAGGACACGAAAAGTCCGGGTATGAAGAGTCCAAGAGCCATGACTAACTGATGAAAAACAATGAACAACTCGAAAAAGATAAACTAATTATATTAATTTTCGTTTCAGATTCTAATGACTGCATTCCTTGTGATTCGGAGTATTGGTCGAATGAAAGAAGAGATAGATGTATATCAAAAATGATTGAATTCCTTTCTTTCGAAGAAATTATGGGAATAGTGCTTGTAATTTTTTCATTGTTTGGAACATGTTTAACTGTGCTTGTGGCTGCGCTGTTCTTTATGCACAGACACACTCCCATTGTAAAAGCCAACAACTCAGAGCTGAGCTTCCTGCTGCTCTTTTCATTGAAACTGTGTTTCCTTTGCTCTCTGACCTTTATTGGCCGGCCTTCTAAGTGGTCCTGTATGCTGCGCCACACAGCATTTGGGATCACCTTTGTCCTCTGCATCTCTTGTGTTCTGGGGAAAACAATAGTGGTGTTAATGGCCTTCAGGGCCACACTCCCAGGCAGTCATGTCATGAAGTGGTTTGGACCTCTGCAGCAGAGACTGAGTGTTCTCACCTGCACCCTCATACAAGTCCTCATTTGTGTTCTTTGGTTAACAATATCCCCTCCTTTCCCCTACAAGAATGTAAGGCACTCCAAGGAAAAGATCATTCTAGAATGTGACGTTGGATCAGCTGTGGGGTTTGGGCTGTGTTGGGTTATATTGGGCTCCTCTCAGTAATGTGCTTTGTTTTAGCTTTTCTGGCTCGTAAGCTGCCTGACAACTTCAATGAAGCCAAATTCATCACATTCAGCATGCTGATATTCTGTGCAGTGTGGATCACCTTTTTACCAGCTTATGTCAGCTCACCTGGAAAATTCACTGTTGCAGTAGAAATATTTGCTATTCTTGCCTCAAGTTTTGGATTGCTTTTCTGTATTTTTTTGCCAAAATGCTACATTGTTTTACTAAAACCCGAGAAAAATACCAAAAAGAACTTGATGGGGAAAATGGAATCCAAATTTCTCTGAATAGATAAACATGTATTACTGTACATGAGTGTATTGCTGGGGTTAAAATCTCAGTCTACTAATAGTTACAAGGTTGAGCTTGAAAATAGCCAATGAGGTCGTTGCAAGTTACGTAGGTGGTCATATGATCCCTGAAGCAAAATGTACACAAAGGTTGATCGCAGCATAGTGAAAATGGGGAAATCTTTGCTGCTGTTGCTTGCACCCATAATAATGCCATTCAGTCATCTGGAAAATATGGCAAAATAAGTTTCTATCGATTTCCACAAAATAATGAAGTCCTTTTGAAAGATTGGCTCATTAAATTAATAAGAATTGACCGTGGAAAGCCTTACACAACCAACAAAACATTCAGTTCTTTGCTGAGAGCACTTCGAGAAAAGCTGTTTCACGTACTTGAAGTTTACAAGTAAGTCAGCGGTTTTGTTGCAAAGAAAACTGGTTTTTAAGTGAAGATTTAAAGAAATTAGTGAAAAATAGATATTCAATGTGAATATTAATCTTAAGCCTGAACGTCCCCGTAACAGCGCCAATGAATTTGCAAGATAAATCGGCTACAGCATGTTTCCTAATAGCCACCTCGTCAAAGGGGGCAAAGTTCTGCCCACTCAAAGAAAACTCAAGATGAAAAACTGATTTACTACTATTTCACAGCAAACATGCAATATCCAACTGATTCACAGCCAGAGGTAGACTGCCATTTAACGTATGCTTCATTTATCTATCACTATGAGTGATTGGTGGATTTCTTTGCCAGTCTATTCTGCTATGAAACCAATGGGCACTCTCAAACTACTCGGGACCCTACCATTCTCTTGACTGCCGTCTTTACTCAGCCTGAGGTCTCGTCTATGGACCTGTGCTTCTCTCAGGGAATTAAAACTTCGCCCATATCTCTTTTGATGCTACTTCTGCCAACGCTTATTTTGTTGGTCATGTTGTTTGACATTGAGGTAATTTGTGTATTAGTTTGTCATCTGTGTTGACTCGTGTGGTTATAACCTGAGTTGGCTACCGAGTGAGCCCAGGCAGCTAGCCTGGAGTTGCTAGTCACTCACTGGGGTTGTTGCAACAATAATTCTGTATCATAAGCACTTCCAGAAAAAAACTTGACTGGCATAAGTATTTTTCGGCGACATGCTGCACAGAGCCAAGTAAAGGACTACAGAGGGCAACTCTAAGAAAAGTAAAAGTGTTCCCATTTACTTTGCTTGATTGGCAATCAATTTGGTGGATTTGTTTACTGTCTAAGTTTAATGAGTAGAGCTGTTTATTAAGAAAGCATGTTTGATTGATGCATTTTGAAATTTAAATGGCCATAGAACAGCAGACTTTCATGAACAAGATGTCATTGCCACGCCATTTCGTGCGACTGATAATTTATATCTCTCATTCATGTTTCATTCGCTATTCAGAATGTTTTCCACCTTGCATATTTTCTAGACGCTTGAAATCCAGGGCGGTCTTATAATTAATCTCTTTATTTTATCATTATAGATCTCCTAAAAATACAACGAGAGATGAAATGCTGATTTGTGAAATTGCCGGGATGTGACAATGTTGAAGGAGGATTTTTTTAAAGTGTGATGAGACAACTTGCCGTCATGGGGAGTGTAGGCAGTCATATGTAATTTCTTGAAACATAGCCTACACACCTGAAGCAGCATAAACAACTTATTATGCCGCCAGGAAGAAGCCTGAGTATAGATTTCGCTTATTGCTGGTGCTCCATCCTTCCCTAAATCTGCTCCCGTGTACTTAGTCTAAACTAGGCTTATGCCGTCGGAGGCGACAGCTGGAGGTATATCCCCGAACGCCCCCAATCCTCCAATACCCCAATCCTTGAATAGACCTTGAATAGACTTTCATTTGAACTTAATTTCAGGTCAATCGGTCAAATGGTTTGGAAGATATGGCCAAAATGGTAATTTTCCATCACAAAGCGCCACCTGGTGGCAAAATATTGAACCATACAGGTATGATGTCATCATGTGACACCTTGTGAGGTCATGACCTTGCAGTTGCACATGGTTTAATGTCAATTGGAGAAATAGTTCCAAAGATATAGCAAAAATGGTGAATTTTATGTGACAAAACTCGACCTTGTGTCAAAATCTTGAACCTAACAGGTATAATGTCATCAATCGACACATCCTCAGGTCATGATCTTTCATTTGCACTTGATTTGAGGTCAATCGGACAAATATTTCCAGAGATATGATAAAAACAGTGATTTTTTCCGTTTTTTGCCCCTGGTGGCCAATCTAGAAATTGTAAATTGTCCAAAATCGAATCAGTTTTTCCTCTTTATGATACTGACTTACATGCAAGACTTGGAATTTCTAATTGAAATATTACTGCAGTTATCGTGTTAACATGTAAATCAGTTTTTGGCCCTTGGTGGCCAATCTAGAGATCGTAAATTGTCCAAAATCAAATCAGTTATTCCTCTTTATGATACTTACTTATGTGCAAAACTTGACATTTGTAATTGAAATATTACTGAAGTTATCGTGGATCAGTGATTTTTTTCAGTTTTTGTCCCCTGGTGGCCAATCTAGAAATAGTAAATTGTCCAAAATTAAATCAGTTCTTCCTCTTTATGATACTTACTTATATGCAAAACTTGGAATTTCTAATTGAAATATTACTGCAGTTATTGCGTTAACAGTGAAGTCAGTTTTTGGCCCCTGGTGGCCAATCTAGAAATCGTAAATAGTACAAAATCAAATCAGTTCTTCCTCTTTATGATTTTTACTTTTGTGCAAAATTTGTAATTTGTAATTGAAATATTACTGAAGTTATCGCGTTAACACGTGCGGCGGCGGCGGTCAGGGATATAATAACAATCAAGCAATTTCAGTTGCCTATAATGATTAAGATGTGATGGTGAAAAGCAGACAAACCTAACTGGGCTACAGAGTTAGATTGAAAGAATGCCAGTTTGAATAATTAGAAAAAATCCTCCTCTTCCCCAAAAGCATGAAACGTGAATGTGAGATATCAATGATCAGTCGCACGAAATTGCATTGCAATGAAAATCGTGTTCATGCAAATCTGCTGTTCTACGGCCATTTAAATTTCGAAATGCATCAATCAGACATGATGTCTTAACAGCTCTACTCATTCAACTTAGAGAGTAAACTAATCCCCCATTTGATTGCCAATCAAGCAAAGTAAATGGGAACAGGTTTGCTTTTCTTTAAGTTGCCTAATTGGTTAATAGGAGGCGATTCTGTAGTCCTTTACTTGGCTCCGTGCAGCAAGTAGCCGAAAAATACTGACGTCAGTCAAGTTTTTTTTCCGGAAGCATTTCCCATGTCCTTTGATGTTTCGCACTCTTTTTCAACCGTTGTTGGGTTAAATGAAGGAAAAGGGAAAGCTCGGATGTTTGCCTCATGGCAGCAGAAGGTGGTACTACGCTTTAACAAATCGCGGTTCACGATCAGCACAACCCTATTGCACATGATTAATGAAAACTGACCACACCTGTCAATGTTGAGAGTCTTCTGAGCTTTTGTAATGGTAATTTGAATGAATGATTGAAAACAGGTCATGACTATTGCCAGTTCACCAGCCGCCACTGATATATATATTTTACGGCAATTTAGAGGTTCTTTTTTTCCACCCCAAAGAGGACAAATGCCCACCCAAGCTTGGCATCCTGGTAACGCCTCTGCACATCATGCGGCATATCCCCTTAAAGAGAAGAAACTCTGCGAAAATTCTGTAATGACTGTTTTTACCTAAACAGAACACAATTCAAGCACCAAGCAAGTAAATAAGCATCTAGCAAAAAATTAAATAAAACTAGCACTCTGTCCGTGGGGATCCACGGGTTCTATTTTTTGTAACTTCGTGCAGAATTATGATATCATCACATGCACCTCTATGATGTCATCACGTTGCTAGGGTGTTCCCATAAAACACCAAGGTGGCTGTCACGCGACCAATGTTTTTATTGTTAATTAAACTAAGTAACTCTCTAGGGGAATATGCTGCGCTGACATTCCACACACAGTGGAACAGGAAGTCGCCAGAATGACGAAGCATAAAAGCGTCACTCACATTATGCTGCAGGTTATGCGTTACTTTCTCTTGCGGCCTGGCATCTGTTTTTTGGGATTCAGGACTCCTGTGTATGAACTGGCTTGGATTCAAAAGGGGGAATCCCCAGGAGAGGGTGATACCAGAGGATTCCCCATGTATATATTATATATAGCGTCGCTCACGTTATGCTGTAGATACGCGCCCAGCAGAATCTAGCACTGATTGGCCATACACAGTCGCCTGCAAGATGGAGCCAAACAGCGTCAGACTTCTTACACATGGTGCAAAAAACAGTAATTAGAAATGCATGCTATATGGTATATTTTTTCATAGTCAAAGTTTGTGTTTTTCTATAAAATGCAATAGGCGCCAGCACAGAAAAAGCTGATTTACTCAAAATGACTAAAATGGATATATTGCATTTTGGAACCAAACTCTTCATATTCAACTGTTGTTTTTAAAGCTGGTTTATGACTGAGGATCCTTGCGTCAATATGCTCAAGTTTAAACACAGCACAGCTATACAAGTGCTAAATTGACCAGTGAATATATAGTCTGTTGAGGTAGTGTCGTGGATAAGGCTGAGCATTTGGACCTGAGGTTCAATAGCAAGGAAATTATTATATATTTTTTTGTTATAAATAATTATCGACGCATTCCTATCCCATCAAACCCATATTTCTGAGTTACTTCAGGGATCACATGACTTACACTACGGTTTTTGCATACAATGCAACGCCTCCATTGCGCACTTAGTCTCATCCAATATCTCATTGCTAACAGTAAGTGTTGATGACGTCTGGCTTAGCGGCTTATTTATCCTGGCGTAGAAAAATTACTTTCTTGTTAATCCCAATGTGCATTTCTTGGGGTTGTGATCTGGGCTCTCTGACTGTTTGAGTCAGAGGATTCTCTGGAATGTAATTGTTTGCCATGGCTTCACAATTCTCTTTCAGAGGAGTGAAGAGGCCAGCCACAAACCAATAAAAAACACCCAGAGTCAAGGAGTGTCTACAAACTTTTTTGTCATGCAATGCATCTTTAATGCAAGTGTGGTCATATAGAGGCCAAAGCAATGCCATTTCAAACAAACGTTAGCTTGCAAGCTAAAACCTTTAATACGCAATATTCACTGCTAGATAAATGTTGAATATGTTTTACACTTTACACGCATATTATTTACCACCTTTTTGAAAATCATGTGGAGTTTATTTCCAATTTTTTTTAAATTCAATGTACAAATGGCTACATCGAAACACAGAAGTTTGTGAAAAGATACTTTTTTTTTTCAAATTGAATTATTCAGATTACCATCCTTGCAATCTCGCATTTAAGTGTTACATTTGACCATAACCTTCGCATTTCATCATGATTCACATGAAATAAATCATTAACTGTTAGCTGCCTTTTTAGCAATATCTAGATACCATAGAAATGTGACCTCACACTTCGGTGCTCTATTTTAGCAGCACATTAGATTTGTGAAATGTTAAGTCATTAAACACAAACAATATAAACAAAGAGTGACAAAACTAAAAGGCACTCACAGCCGCTTGTCTGCCAGTACTCATTCAATAAATGGTGCCGCCAAATGAAACGACGTCAAATAGGGCTTACTTACTGCTATTTCTCAAGTAAGGATGTGGGGTCACACTTAAAATAAGGGTACTAATAATATACTTAAGTAATACTGAACTAATGCATGGCTTATGCATGAGTCAAGTCAGGACATACAGTCATGAGAAAAAGAAAATGCACCCTCTTTCAGTTGTATAGTTTTATGCATTAAAAAAAATCAGCTTGTCCTTGTCAGGTCATAAAAATAGGTAAATCGAACCTCAGGTATAAAACCACACAACCGATTCCAATATGCCATAATTTATTAAACCAAATTTCACCCAAAATACAGAGGTCATCTGTGGAAAACTAATTACACCGCATGATTCAAAAGCTTGTAGGAGCACCTTTAGCAGCAATAACTTGAGCTAATTGTTTTCTATATGATTTTAACAGTCTCTCACATCGTGATGGAGGAAATTTGGCCCATTTTCCTTAACAACATTGCCTCAGCTCATTGATGTTTTTGGGCATTTGTTTATGTGCAGCTCTCTTAAGGTCCTGCCACAGCATTTCATTCGGGTTAAAGCCTTGACTTTGACTTGACATTTCAACACTATTTCCTTTTCCAGCCATTTTGTCATAGACTTGCTGGTGTGCTTGGGATCACTGTCCTTTTGCATGACCCAATTGCTGCCAAGCTTTAGCTGTCATACAGATCGTCTCACATTTGACTCTAGAATACTTTTGTACAGAGAGGAGCTCATGGTCGACTCAGTAACTGCAAGGTGCCCAGGTTCTGTGGCTGCAAAACAAGCCTGAATCATCACCCCTCCACCACCATGCTTGTCAGTTGGTATAAGGTGTTTTTGTTGTTGTGTTTGGTTTGTCCTTAATAGGGCGCTGTGCATTATGGACAAAAAACTCCACATTGGTCTTGTCTGTCCAAAGGACATTGTTCCTGAAGGTTCTTGGTTTATTCAGATGCAACTCTTCAAACCTAAAGCCCAATGCCCACTGGAGGCGTGAGATGCGTGTAAAAAAATAGGTTACATTAGGTTCAATAAATCAACGCCCACTGGCAGTGTGTGATGCGCCTCAGATTTTTACTTTTCGCCACTGCTCAGTTTCTTAAGCATCAACACAATAAAAACGCATTTCTTTTTCAAGTTATTTAACTATTTCATCTTGTCATGGTTAGTGCCCCACATTTAGCAGCAACCTCACATGCAGTTATCAAGCAATCTACAGTGAGACAGCACCTAACTCAAGACACTCCGATAAGAACTTAACACTACTAAGTTAGCAAGCTAGCTAGTTCACTGCTGGTTGAAGTTAAGTTAATCATAATCTTAATTTACTAGACGGCTAAATTTTGGAGGAAAATTATGCCTGAAAATAAGGTTTAGTGTGACTTTGGTGTGAACTTGCTGGGACGTCAACTCCTGGGAAGATTGGCAACTGTCATGAATATTTTCCACTTGTGAATAATCTTCCTCACTGTAGAATGATGGACTTCAAATTGTTTCAAAATGGCTTTATAACCCTCCCCAGATTGATGGGCAGCACCAGTTGCTTCTCTAACATGATTTCTGAGGTCTTCCCTTATGAAAATGAACTTAACAGTAGTATTCTTTAATAATTGCACATTGTTCGGTAGTTTGGTTGCAGTGCTCTATCGTACATTTCCCCAGCTATGGTATTACCTCAGTTTTTTCTGTGGTGTAATTTCATTAGCAATGGTAGCCTTACAATATTTCAACAGTAATACTAAACTCTCTAAAGTGCATTCCAGAAAAAAAAAATCATACAATTATTACTATAAGAATACTGATTATTTTTGGTGGTAGTTTTTATGGTATTCTTATAGTGGTGTTTATTTGTAAGGATTTCCCTCTTAGTATTGTGTAACACACCTATATCCAGATGAGCAAAGTGCCAAAACCTCTGCTTTCTTAGAGGTGCTCATACTTGCTGATGATCAATTAATCAAGTGCATTTGATCAGCAACACCTGGATGGCAATTTCAGAGCCCTCCATAATTATTGGCACCCCTGGTTATTCTTTAGCTTCTAATAAATTCAGTTTTTTTCTAAATAATATAGGACCATAATGAAATCAATAGGAAAATCCAACCTTTAATTCAAGTGCATTTATTCAGTGGGAAAAAAATCCCACATTAAGAAATAATTCTTTTACATTAAATCATGTGTGCCACAATTATTACCACGACTGATGTTAACACTTTGTACAACACCCTTTTGCCAACAAAACAGCACCTAATGTTTTTCTATAATGTTTCACAAGATGGGAGAATACAGAAAGAGGGATCTTCGACCATTCCTCTTCGCACAATCTCTCTAAATCATCCAGCAACCTGGGTCCTCTCCTCTGCACTCTCCTCTTCAGCTCACTCCACAGGTTTTCAATGGGGTTGAGGTCTGGGGACTGAGATGGCCATGGGAGGAGCTTGATTCTGTGTCTGGTGAACCATTTCTGTGTAAATTTGGCCACATGTTTAGGGTCATTATCTTGCAGAAAGACCCAGTGTCGACCCATCCTCAGCTTTCGGGCAGAGGCCACCAGATTTTGATTTAAAATGTTTTGGTATTTCAAAGCGTTCATGATCCCATGCACCCTAACAAGATTCCCGGGGCCTCTGGAAGTGAAACAGGCTCACAACATCACTGATCCTCCCCCGTAGTTCACAGTGGGCATGAGGTGCTTCTCTACATACTCATCTTTTGTGTTCCGCCAGACCCACTTAGAGTGTTTGTTGCCAAAAAGCTCTATCTTGGTCTCATGTGACCAAAGCACACGGTCCCAGTGGAAGTCCCAGTACCGCTTAGCGAACTCCAGATGTTTGTGTTTATGATTATGAGTGAGAAAAGGCTTTTTCTGTGCATCCCTCCCAAACAGCTTGTTGGCATGTAGATAGCGCCTGATGGTTGTTTTGGAGACTTTGTGACCCCAGGTTGCTACCATTTGTTGCAATTCTTTAACAGTGAGCTTTGGAGAACTTTTTATTTCTCTTACCATCCTCCTCACTGTTTGTGGTGGCAAAATAACCTTGCGTCCTCGTCCAGGCTTGTTTACCACTGTTCCAGTTGTTTTAAACTTAATGATTCCTCAGACAGTAGATATGGGCAGGTGCAGGCGAGTGGCTATTTTCTTGTAGCCATTGCCTGACTTGTGAAGGTCGACACACATCTGGCTTACTTAAATGGTGTGTTCCTTTGTCTTTCCCATGTTGGAGAGTGGATAAAAGAAATGGCCTCTGTGTCACGTCATATTTATACCACAGGGAAACAGGACGTCATGAATTACTAATTAAATGTTCCTAGATACTCTGATCAACCTTGTAAACTACTGTAGAAATGACAGAAATACTTCAATTACATTTATTTCTTAGAAATTGTTAGGGGTGCCAATAATTGTGGAACAGGTGATTTTATGAAAAATAATTATTTCTTAGTCAGGGATTCTTTGTTTTCCCCTTATAATTCACTTGAGTTGAAGGCTACATTTTTCTACTATTTTCAGTGTGAGCTTATGCTTCTGCAATAAAAATTCAATTTATTTTAAGGCTTTTAACACATCTTACCCAAAGGTGCCAATAATTATGGAGGGTGCTGTACCTTCTTAATTCCTTTGGAAGCAGTAAGGATGAACTTAGTTTTTTACACATGGCTTTTGCATTTTGGCAGAATTTTTATGAAATAAATAATGGCACATTGGAATCTGTTGTGTGTTGTTTTACACCTGAGGTTAGATGTAAATCAGTTTCGGACCTGATTAGGACCAGCTGATTTTTTATTATGTCCTGATGCGTAAAACCATGGAATTGAAAGAGAGTGTATTTTCTTTTTCTCATGACTTTATCATAAAGTCCTGCTGCTCATCATTAGCAGTGATGAAGTCATTGTGGCTTTCTGTGACTATTTTGCACTAAATAATTTATCAGTTAAGAGGTGTTAATTCACAATTCATTCATTCATTCATTATTTTTACGACAAAAGTAGCTGGATTCCGGTTATACTCAGCAAAAAAGTTAAGGAACACTTCATTTTGACCCTTGTATGCAAAATGTAAAAATTTTACATAAATCCCAGATTTTGTTTCCATCATTGGTGGTTATACATGGACAGCCGAGATATGGACAGCCGAACAACTCCTAACAAGTGAGGCCAAAATTTCTCGATCGCCATCCAGTGGCTGGCTGCAGTACAATTTATAATCCCGCCCCCCTCCATGTAAATAGATGGGTCACAGGCTACACAAAAAAATATCCAAGTAGAAGTCAAATAATTTTTTTCTGAAAATGGTTTCGGCCTTTTTAAATGGTTCATACTGTGCTGATGTAAGTTCAAGTGTTCATTTTTTTTTTTTTGTTTTTTTTATAAATTTGGCATCTCCAATCCCACCCGAATTTGGAATGCCCAATTGGGGAACTATGTACAAAGCTTGCTCGTATGCGACCCCTTGCTGCCAACTCAGGATAGTGAAGACAGTTCACGGCTCTCCTCCGAAGCACGTGCCTGTCAGCCACTGATTCTTATACACTCGCTGGTTGAATCTTCGCAAGTTCAGAGCGAGGGCGGAGGATACCCGGACATGAACCAAGCCGGAGTCTTCCTGACAAGCGCCCGTCTGGCCAAAAGGAGGCGCTGGAGCAACGAACAAAGCTGCTATCGAATATCCAAATCCGGCAGTCCCTTCCCAATTTGTAACCCTGTAGCGCGATAGCCAATTGTGCGCTACTCTGAAAAAGCTGCCGACCCCTGCCGATGGGTACGCCGAGGCTCGAACCCGCGACGTGGTGATCACCTCTGCACTGCAGCGCAGTGCCTTAACCGTGTGAGCCACCCGGCAGCTCTTTTTTTTTAATAGGTTTGCAGTTATCTATTTATTTGATACTATGATGAAGGATACTATGATGATGCATGAAGGAGTTGCAATGGCCCCTGCCCCATGCGGTCTTTTTTTTTTTAGAATACCATCCTTACGTAACTAGAGTAGGATAGTAGACAGGAGATTTGCATTCACTGAAATTTTTCAGAGGGCTGGCTAACCACGATTGTGTGTTGTAAACCCTTCGGATTGATTTTTTTTAAAAAGACGAAACAAGTTGTTCTGAAGTGAACTGCACTTTTGCTAACGCTGAACGATCAGCCCAGTTAACTAAGTTATCATCTAGGTAGCTAGCTAACTTAGCTAACATTAAACAGCAAGCTGTGTAACATTAACGTGTATTGTGGTGGAAAATGGTGATAGGTAGCCAGTCATATCTAGTGGAATTATCTTCATTTCAATAATACCTATGAAGATAAGCATTTGAATGACGTTAACTGTACTCTGTCATAAGATCTCATTCCTCTGTACTTGAACTTGATTCAGTTATATAAATCTGGTGGCATAGTAGTCACTGCCTTGTTTAGCTTGCCATCTGATTCTGGACTCCTCACTCTTCTCATCCTTCTTGACCTGACTCCGGTCTTTGACACCATCTGTCACACCACCCTCCTCAATAGATTATCCTCCATCCACATCACTCACACTCCACTAGACTGTTTTAAATCCTATCTCTCAGGCCGCACTCAGTTCATTCAGCTAAAATCTTTCACATTCCAGCCTTCCACTGTCTTTTCAGGTGTGCCCCAGGGCTCTGTCCTGGAAGCCCTTCTTTTCCTCATTTATCTCCTTCCCTTGGCAATATCTTCCGCAAATATAATATCAACTTCCAATGTTACCAGTAAACCCATTACCAACCTCCCACACTCCTCCCTAACTGACTGCCTGGCAGAAATAAAATCCTGGTTTTCATCAAATTTACTCAAATTCAACAGTGATAAAACTGAAGTTCTCCTCATTGGTACAAAATCAACACAATCCAAAAACGGCAGTTTTTTTTTTTTTCCGAAAATTGCTCTGTTTCCCCCTTCCCACAGGTTGAGAGTCTGGGTGTTATACTCGACGGTACTTTATCTTTTCAATCACACATCAATAAAATGACCAGGTCTACATAATTCCACTTATGTTAACATTAACTGCCTCTGCCCCTCCCTTACCCCCCCATACCACTGCTATCCTTGTTCACAGCCTTGTCGCTTCTCGCCTGGATTACTGCAACTCCCTCCTCTTTGGTCTCACTCACAAATCCCTCCATAAGCTTCAACTGGTCCGGAATTTAGCTGCCCGCATCATCACCAGGACCCCCTCCACTCACCACATTACTCCCGGCCTGCAGCAGCTCCACTGGCTCCTGGTCAAATTCCGTATAGAGTTCAAAATCCTCCTGCTAGCATTTAAGACCATTACAATCTTGCCCCACCACATCTGTCTGATTTTCTCCATGCTGCCACTTCCTCTCGTTCCCTCAGATCCTCCTCTTCCATCCACCTGACTGTCCCCTCTGCTCGTCTCACCACCATGGGGAGAACAGCTTTGAGCCGCTCCCCGGCTCTGGAATTCACTACCACCTGAGCTCAGAAATACCACCTCGCTTCCACTCTTCAAATCAACACTCAAAACTATCTGTTTAAGATAGCTTTTTCTCTATGACTACAATTGCACTGTCCACTTTTAATCTGTTTTTATATCTTGTGTATTTTTCATGGTTTTCCTGTTTTGTTCTGTATAGTGTCCTTGAGTGCTTGAAAGGCGAGTTTAATTAAATTGTATTATTATGATAATTTTATTACTATTTAAATCTTATTTGTACCAGTCACAGTTGGGTCATTCCGTGTCAATTCACCAAATTTCAGTAAATCTTACTGCGTGACCAACTCCTGTTGGTCCTGTTCCTTTTGGGGGATTCACTTCTTCCCGCAATTGTAGTTCTCTACTGCCAATAGTTTGGCCACAAAAAATAATTATGGAAGGACGAAGATTTGGACAATTTTTAGACATTTTTTAGCATCACCTTCTGAAGTTCTAATTTTGAGCTGAAATACCTTAAAAAGTACTTGAGCTAGGGCCTCATAAGTTTGTATGTCAAATATCTGGTGCTACATCTGTACATAATGAAAATTTCAGCAGTTTGGCTCATGTGTAACATGCAGTAATAGGCCCCTACATTCTGTTGAAAATTCTATTTGCGAACTGTGGCAGCACTTTTAAGGGCCTATAAACTCATCAGTTTTTATGACAGGGGCTGATATTTTGAGGGGGGTGTCTTTTGGACTAGGTACATGGTTCTCTGAAAAATTACCAATGTGAAGTAAATAGCATCTGAGATGATCCATGAATGGACGAGGCGAAGGCAGACAGCTCTGCTTGAATCAGTAATGTACCAGCCAATCAGAAAATAGGATTTCTTGTTGCCAGGTGAAATAGCAGCGCCGTAATCATGTCTTCCAAACGCGCGCGAATGCTATTGTGCGCACGCGACAGAGAAGAGCTGGAAGTGGAAGCCCGAAATCACTTTTTTTTTTATTAAAGTCTTGGAACTATGTTGGATATATTTGCTTTACGGATCATATTTTACCTCAATTTAACAGCTTCGGGCGGTTATGGTAAGATGAATTGACTTCTAACTTGTTACGGGGAGAGTGGGGGCTCTCTGCCCTCCGTGTCTTTTGGCTGAAAACAAACCCTGCTCCGATCCGGTGTCAGAGGTGGTACCGCAATATTTCATTTGTGACTGACAAAACGATACAAAAATACGCAAAATAATTATTTAATTTAGCCTTTATTATACTGGGGAGTCCCAATGAAATTAAAAAAGCACAGATATTGGGGGGAATGAGAGTCACTTCTTATTTCAGTTTACTGGCAATGGTGATATTCAAAAACTGATCCTGGTGTGCCATCTAGTGATAGAATTTTATAACTGCGTGCAGAAATTTGCAGCTCCACGTCCACTGGCGGACACATCTGCACAAAGATACGGCGTTGTTCTTCTTGAACACGCCGAATCCAGATAATCCGTAAATGAATTAAATAGATATTTTAATTTGAAACGAGTAAGAAAGTTGCCAGTGTCAAAGTAACGAAGTTACTCAAGGCTGACGGGGTATTGCTATCCTTCGTGCGGTTGGGCGGGCGGGCGGCCGTCTCCAAAAACTTCGACATCGGGCTGAGGGGTATACCGTCCATTGCACGCCTATTTTTTTTTTATTGCAAACGCACTGACGGGAAAACGAAAATGTACAAATTATGTGACATCCCAGCGACGTCATCTCTTGGAAAGAAGAAGGACTTGTAGTGCCATGTAAGTGTTTTCTGGCAAAATAACAACTTTTTGGCCCAAATTCCAAATTTTAAGTGTCTGAAAGAAATGCTTCTAGTTTCTTTGAAGACAAAGATTTCCACAGGGTTTTTACTGTTTCATAAACGCATGTAACTAGAGTTATTTAACTACACATTAGATAAAGGCCTGCTACGATCATGAGATGAGATATGCGGCCTGATTTCCAAAATGGGAGCACGGGGCTACACTGGCTGAGCAACATGGGGTTAGTTTGTCAGGGTGCTGAGGTTCCACCACTTGTAGGTTCTGCGTTTGGCCTATATTAAAATATTCCAAAGTCAAATATAGGAGCTGATTTATTGTTTTTCAGACACCTAAAGTGTCTTAATTAAAATATTTGCATTTACTTTATGTTTATGATAGAGAACCTATTAGGGCCTTTGTTGGAGGACACAAGTATGGGTTTGTAAGGGTTTGGTCCTTCCAACCCCTCCCCTTTCTCACTCTTTCACCCCACCTGAATGGGCCACAGGTGGGGCTCATTAAAGTGGAGGTGTTGGCAGAGTATTTGGGGTTGGCAGGTGTCAGCCCTGGGACCTCTGCGTTTCATTCCATTCCTTTTTCAGTGGGAATGTTTGCTGCTCCTCTTTGGTGCCGTGGTCCTTACTGATCATCTGGGAGTGTTTGCTGCTCCTCTTTGGTGCCATAGTCCTTACTGATCATCCAAAGGTAGAGAGGAGTGGGTCCACTGCTTCTCATGCAAAGGGTGGGCACATGAGGACTGTGCAAATGTCAGTGTGCTCGCCTACAAATGTCATAACTGCTACTCTGATGGTGATTATGCATAAATCATAGCTTGTTTTGGTTTGTTGTAAAAATAAAACAGATCTCACCATTTCTGTTATGAGAATATTGGACTGCCAACTATGACAATTTTTCCCCACCCATCTGACAAAGTAACCGTGTGATATATCGAAAATTGAATGCTGTGACAACAATATATGTTATATTGAGATTGTATCAATACAACTTTTGTAGGCGACATTCTGCCATTCTGCACTACACATTAACCATAATGGTATTTCTCTAAGTTTTAGCAACTAGGAGTTATGAAGCCAAATACAAAATCATGACGAGGTAACCCCTGTCTCCCCAATACTACTTAAATACTGTAAAAAAGTACATGTACATCTATACTATGCACCTTTGAAAATGGGAGTATCATGCACTGCACACCTACACCCCCCCCCCCCCCCCCCCGGAAGAAAATCTCACTCCAGCCTGCATTCTAAACTTGAGAGGCCTGGCTATAAGAGGCACTGTACAAAATTTGAAATCTCTGACGAATTACAGAGCTGTTCACAAGACCATGAAGCTATAATCGAGAATTAGCATTCCAACATAAAACATAATTTTAAAAATTCATAAATTAATTCAAGTTGTAATTTGCTTTTACTGCATAAGCCAACCTGACATGATAGCCAGTTGACTGTGGCTGTAGCACAGCGTAGCAAAGTTACTCTTGCTAATGTTTGTGTCCTAAATATGCTCGAGTAATATCAGGGGAAATTCTACAGAAGGTGTGTGAACATAAACCTCATTTGAAGCTAACTTATTTTTTTAATACTCGTTTGTAATTTGGATGCTTGGTACAACTGTTCACAGTAACAGCACTTGCTGTCTGTAAAACCTGTATTCCAAGGGTTTGTCTCTGTGGTTATATCCGCCCGGTTACCAGCTACTGCATATTAGTTTATGAGTTGTGCTAATTAAAAATGCTCCTGCTGGTGCGTCCCGGTGGCTCATCGGTCTGAGCGCGCGCACCACAAAGGCCGTGTCCTCCTCGCAGCAACCTGGGTTCAATTCCAGCTCGGGTTTGTTGCATGTCTTCCCCCAAACCTTCCTATCTCTCTACACAGTATAGCTAAAGGTATAAAAAAAGGAAAAATTCCCCCAAAAAAAATCTACAAAAAAAAATGCTCCTGGTAAACTTATATACAGTAATTCGGAATGCTTGTGTTACTTCGGTAAGCATTAATGTGGCAGTTTCATCATAACGTTGCCCGATTGTAGCCACAAAAGTTAGTGATCACTTCACTTATCCATGACCGGGATCGGCCGAATACTTCGCAAATGTCTGAGCAAGCTCTCTGATGCTACCATGAAAGCAATGTGAAAGGCAGAAGCTCTACCGGTTTACAAATAATTTGTCTGCTCTACCTTGACATAATTTCATCCTCCTTTTAAAATTGTTATGGCTAATAAAAAGCCGAAAAAGGCGGCGATTAAAAGAAATTCTTTCCTGCAGAAGTGATCCATTCACTAGCTACACATAAGCAACTTGTCCGCGCTAACGGAACTTACGGTCTGCAAAACCTGTATTATGTTCATAACACAAACAAGCTCTCTCTAGCTGTTGTGTACTATCCATAAAGCTGCTTTCACATCAGACGCGAAACTAATTTTTCGCAGGACAGATTAGCCTACATTCAAAGTCAATGCAAAGAGGCGAATACACGTCAAGCCGCTTTCACACCAGATGCGAAGCAAATTTTTCGCGTGACAGATTAGCTATGTAGTGAATGCAGTTTACAGGCCACGTAGACAGCTATGCCCCACTTACTGACTTGATTGTAGCAGGCTGCAGGTGCAGCCTGTTGGTAGTGAGTGATTATTCTGGAGAGAAGGGGATAAGGACACTCAGAATTTGGCCACGGGAGAGACTCCAGGGGCGATTGATTTGTGCAGCCAGACGGAGCACTCGGCAGGACTGCGGACAATACGGATTACCTGTGGACATTTGGTCAGTTTTATAATGCTCCATGTCGGGACCAGGCTATGGACTAACCCAGTACCCTTTCAAGGCCGGTTATAGGACTCTGTTTTATCAATTTGCTTAGCCTAACGTTAACCCTAATTTTTCCGCTATTTATTGCTATTTTTGCCTACTGTTTGTATGTGCGTGTGAGTGCGGGTATATGAATTAGCTCCTGGCCGGGGTTAATGGCTAGTCCCTTCCCCTATGTAGGTGCAGCAGCTTAAAAAGGCATTTAAATGGCTATCACATGTAATCAATTACTAAGAAAATTAGTTAATAATTATTCATTAAAACTTTAATAAAAATATTAAAAGTTCCTCCCATGAGGCACCAAAATGCGTCGGGGAATCTGCCTTTACAATACGAAAAATAGCAATGATGGACTATTCAGACGTCCTAATAATCCTTCCCGCAAGATAACCACTCGATTCAGCAGGAATCCTGCAAATTTAGTAACTAGTCTCATAAAATTACTAAAATAACCAAAAATTCTTCTAGAGTTCTACATAGGCTATTTTGACTCAGACTCCCGCATGTTACAGCACCAAACAGATGCCAGGTTTAATAAATGAATACAGAATATACAGATGCTGGTCAACGAATTAGAATAATTTGAAATAGTGCAATCGTTAAATTTTTTTATGCATTTTTTGTGCAGAAAGCAAATCAGGTGTTCACCACGCCTGTCCTACTTGTTAGAGTATTCACAGAACTCGCTACCTGTAAAAAATTTGCTCAGCTGAGCTTTCCAAAAGGCCCATTTAGGCCATTTAACTGTGACACTGTTGTTTTATTGAATTAAAATAATTGCCGGATAGCTCACTCGGTTAAGGCACTGTGCTGCAGTGCAGAGGTGACTATCACGTCGCGGGTTCGAGCCCCGGCCTACCCACCGGCAGGGGTCGGCAGCTTTTTCAGAGTAGCGCACAATTGGCCATCGCGCTACAGGGTTCCAAATTGGGAAGGGACTGCTGGATTTGGCGACACAATAATAGCTTTGTTTGTTGCTCCAGCGCCTCCTGTTGGCCAGTCGGGCGCTCGTCAGGAAGACTCTGGGTTTGTTCATGTCCGGGTATCCTCCGCCCTCGTTCTGAACTTACGAGGATTCAACAAATGAGTGTATAAGAATCAGTGGCTGACAGGCACGTGCTTCCGAGGAGAGCCGTGAACTGTCCTCACTATCCTGAGTTGGCAGCAAGGGGTCGCATACGAGCAAGCTTTGTACATAGTTCACCAATTGGGCATTCCAGCTTCGGGTGGGATTGGAGATGCCAAATTTTAAAAAAATAAATAAATAAAATAAAAGAAAGTTAGCCAGGAAAAAGATTGTGCATGTAAAGACAAAGAATCAATGGCTATTTAACTTCATGAAATATAAAGACTGACACAATATGATTATATAATTACATCAGTAATAGACAACTTAAATGCGGTACAGTTTAAGTTGAAATCCGCTAAACTGCATTACTGTCTGGAATGTTCAGTCAGTCTTACTGAAGTTCCTAGCTGGGGATTCCTCTCTAGGTCCGCTGAACATCCTAGTTCGGGCGAAGATGTCTTGCTGGGTGCGCAGATCCGAAGCCCTGTGTCCAGTTGAAGAATGTCCTTGCTGGTTCAGAAAAGTTCTTTTTCGGAGTTGTTCCGTGTTCAACTAGCAGTAGCACCGGGCATAAGCTAGTTTAATGATATTTGTAGTCCTGAACTTAAATGGAGATTCACAGAGATGTGAGCACTCTGCAGATTGGCCAAATGAAATTGCGTAGGATGCATGAATTCCAATGCAAGTGCCGTCTTTTCGCTTGAAAAGAGTCTGGCCTTCCCCGGGGGGGGAAGAGTAGCTTCCCTTGGGAGAAGATGCGCCAAGAGAGAACATGACCTCCTCCATTGGAAGTGTGCCAAGAAGAGAGAGTGAACAGGGTGCGGTCCCTAGTTCTAAAAGTTCTGTTGGCCGTTTTATTAACCTCCGCTGAGGAGGTAAATGTTTTCGGTGCCGTTTGTTTGTTGGTTTGTTTGTGTACAACATAACTCAAAAACCTATGGCCGGATTTTGACGAAATTTTCAGGATAGGTGGGTATTAACTCAAGGAAGAGGTATTTACATTTTGGCATATCTAGGCCAAAATACTGCTCAGATATATGCCAGAGTTCAAGATTTCAAGTCTTTCCAATGGGCCGGAGTTCCAATCGCCGTGCTTTTGGCTTTGCTGCCCCCTGGCGGAGGTTCTGCGCTCTCTGAGAGCTTTTCTAGCTGCTTTTGGGCTCATTCTATTGGGAAACGTAAAGGAAGCGGGTGTTGTTGTATAGGATGTTTCTGTTTCCTGTTGACTGCATGGGAAATGTAGTTCTGAGGTCCCTTACACCTAGCTTAAATCGGCCATAAAGAGGGCTTGACTTGAGATTGTATGAATGCAGGGTAGTTGTGAGTGGGAGGTTTGGTTGTATTATTTTGTGAATAAATCGTGGAACATGCTATTTGTGGTGTGTGAGTAACTCCTCCACCAACAACAAAACAAAGAGTTACAGCTACAGTACAGTCGCCGTTAACACCAAAGAAACGGCATTAGTTCACGCCCAGTTATCGCAAACATTTCGCCCTTCTTACCCATTTCTAACCACGATCTAACCAATGAGCCGTATCACAGCACAATTTACTGTCAGGAATAACCACATGTGCCTCCGCTGAACTGAATGTAGTACCGCGTGTAAGTTATAGCATAGAGAGCATTTTGACTGTTAGAATTATGTTTGTGTTTGCCTTTATGTATATTAACATCTTTTTATTTTCTCGTGCTGTGACAGTGGAAGTGAGAGCTTATGCGATCTCTGGAAAGTGCGTGGCTGATCCTCTGTTTAAAAAGCCTAGCATGAACAAGAAAAAAATTGCCTATTATGACAAATTCGACAGTGAAATGTAAGAAATTGTGTTCTTGAAAGAAATTTTTTTTGGTATTTTAAATATGTCTTTTTATTGCAGAAACTGTGATTCTGAGAGTTTGTGGGTAGACCTTCAGCGAAGTGTGCCACAATTGATTTATTGGTTTTGAAAAGCCAGCCGCAATATAAATAAACAAATTGGCTATATGCAACTTAATAGCCTGTTATCTTATGCTCACGTTATTCTCCGAAATTTTCAGACCTGCAGAGGTGTGAGGTTGTCTCTCGCCAAGGAGTCAATCTTCAACCTAAACTCTGGGGAAATGCGTTGTATCTTGACAGGTTCCATAATTGTGAATGTGATGTCAGTTTATGGTTGGGCATTTTATAGAAAATTTCTGCCATGCGCTGACCAGGTCATTAATTGTTTAATAGGCTACAATGAGCTTAAAAGGGAATATTAGGGTGACAATGAGTGTAAAATAGAGATGACACAAACTGAGCTGTATTGAATCAGTGCCAGGTGTATCCACGTTTTATTCCGTGAATTCAGTTCATGAAAGAGCCATTCAGTTTTAAGCGACAATGTCCTTTAGAGATAAGATATTGAGCAGATCTTTTTAAAAAGATTGCGTTTCCTTATTGATAGATATAGAATAAGCTTACTAAAACATCCTGCGTAAGGTTCCGCAAATAGTTTATTTTGCTTGTTTTTTATTGCATTCAAGAGTCGTTATGGTCGAACTAAATTGATATTGTACACAATTATTTTCTAGTTGCAAGCTTTGCGAACATTGTTTGAATATCTGAAAGGTTATCTGAATGGTTATGAGAAGTCCTTAAAACAAATACAGATGTGACAGAGTGGTAAGGTAGAAGGCCAGACAAGAGATCACCACCCTGGGGTAACTCACCCCAGGGAAATTGAAACCCAAAATTCTTAGTCTCAAACTTGATTGCACAAGTCTATATACATGTGGCACAAGACGCGATTCCCATTCAATAAAACTTTATTACAGAGGCCCAAATGTAGCAAGAAAATAAATTTATTGCAGGCACCACACTGGCACAGGGGACTGAAATACACTCAAGTCGTCACCCTGATCACAGCAATAGATAAAATGATTCATTTTTCAAAGTCAGCACAAATTTAAAAACACTACAACCTACCCTAGTCTTACACAGGGACTCAACCAAACTCACAAATTCTTGCAGTTATGGACTTGCCTCAGGGGAAACAGACTAACAAAGACACGTGTTCCGAGGCCCACACACCTACCTTACGTGCACACACAGAGGGAAAGGTTACAGTGAACAAGCCACAACCACCAAGCAGCATCAAAGCACACAGGAAGGAAGTCTACCCGTGGTGACTAGCTCCACCCCAACGCAGTCCACTAGCTACAAATTCTTCACCTTCAGATCTACAAAAGTAACATGCAACACAATACCACCCACCATTGAAAAGAAGGCTACCCTTCTCACGGGCACACCCTCTGTAGGCAGAGTGCACGTGAAGTACCCCAAACTTTCTTAAAATTTAAGCAAGGGAAAACATTTGCAGTATTGTACTTGTACCGGCAACACAAGCATAATTGCAAAACTCAGACACATAAACAGAACAAATGAAAACTTACAACTCAACATGCCAAAGTAAAAATAAAAAAAACCAAACGTTGCATAAACATATATCATGAGTTGGCCCAATCGCTACAAAAGGCTTCACAAACGAGAAGACCCGTACGAGGCCAACTATGCAATTCAAACAAGATATGCAATAAAAAACGCGCACACACAAGCACACACACACACAAGACAAAACAGCAGCCCCGAATACGTCCAATTAGAGAGTCTGGTCACCTCTGTAACACAAAACAAATAAT
Source organism: Gymnothorax reevesii (assembly GCA_029721435.1). Classification (NCBI taxonomy): domain Eukaryota; kingdom Metazoa; phylum Chordata; class Actinopteri; order Anguilliformes; family Muraenidae; genus Gymnothorax; species Gymnothorax reevesii. Next base: position 140,910,397 of record CM056574.1, read on the forward strand.
TAAATCTGCATCAAGGGAGAAAGATGCAAAAATGAATTTAACTGCATACCAATTTTTCACAGCAGGAATGCAGACTCGCGCGTCTCGCAAATCGCGAACCCGAAAAGCTACAAAATGCCGAAGAAAAGCTGCCTTAGCATCAATAAATGACAATAAATGACAAAGCTAAAAGTATCCCAACCTCAAACATACCTGCGCTGGGCAATCAATCCTGAATGCAGACCATAAACAGGCGACAAACACGAGGGACTAAAAAACAGATTATACTAATCACTCTCACGTATTACCAACACGCTCCACAATTACATGCCAACTCACCGGAGAATCAGAATTCGAAAACACAGAGTCAAGAGCGACCAAAAAATGATCCTTCTGCGAAAAACAGGGAAGGGAACAAAAGCACGACTATGCCAGATCAGTCCTTTCTCTCAGAAATAAGGACGGATCTTTTTTTATGCCTGCACTCAGCCACTGCCATTAATTAGAAGTTAATCGAAAAACATTCAAGTTCTTTCCCAAAATGAATTTTACTGACACGGGGTGCAAGTAATCTTTGATATACAGTGGGTTGACTGGTTCCGCAATTTGACCGATTCCGCAATTTGCAGAAATCACACTTTTTTTGCGGGAAAACAACTTTGCTGTCAGCCTTGAGTTTGACACCGGTGGAATGGTAAATGATTGTGGATTTAACTCCTATCATTTAACAATCATTTCGAGATATTCGGCTTCATAGAGAAATAAGGCCCATAACTGTTTCTTCCCGTTGCAGCAGTAGGCTCCAAATCAACGCTTGTGATAAGGCACACTGTGAAGTGTGTGGCCGTTAAACACGTGTATTCCTGGGATTCATCACGTTATTAGTGTCATTATGATTGGAAATTATCGTATATTTGACCATATAAATCCCAACTTCGTACTCTTGATACTTTTTCATCAACACCCATTAGAGTGACTGCTTGTCATTTGACTAGCTCCACAAACGCCATTTTGTAGGTGTTCAAACTTGTAATTTATGAGACATGTTTATTCTTGTTTATTTTTTCTGAAATTATTTTATGAAAGTTTATTGTAGTCAGTGTAATTTAAAAAATAGTTTCCCCCCGCCATAACTGTTTTTCTCTGGCTCAACGGGCTGATCATGACTCATGTCCTGTGTTAATCTGAACTTGATGTCTCATCCTGATAATTTTAATTTATATTTGGCATTTACTAGGCCTACTTGAATTGGAAAGAGTAGAAAGTATCATCCGTAGTCGCTGATAACAGTTGAATATCGATGGATGTACAAATTATCATGAACTGAGGCCAGTGCATGTGGATTCCAGCTGACACAATGTCGACACATGGAACAGTAAGCCATAAATTTGACCAATTATTGTGATATCCCTTATAGAGTTATGCAGGCAAAAATGGGTGGAAAATACATGTGCCTGTTTCGTTGTGGGCAGGGGCACGTAATAATGCCAATAAACAAAGAATACCATAAGTTTGGCCTGACAAAGGGCACTGTTTGCGAACCTGGAAATAATTTGCGGAACCAGTCAAAGGACGTGCCACTGAAAAATGACTGTGCAGGGCTTTATTCCTAATGACTGAAGAAAACTAACTGATCCACAAAACACGTGAGTAATTTCCGCAAATTCGTGAACAGATAACTCCCCGCCAGCGAATTCTATATCGATACCAGGCGCTTCAAACAAATTCCGTTTGCGGAACCGGTCAACGTAGCCTACTGTAGGAATCTGTTGGCTATACTAAATTACATGTTTGCAACAGGAAAAATAATATATTTTGGCACTTGAGTGTAAAATAGACCTAATAGTATAAAAGCATGCATTACCTCCGAACATAAAATATTGCAGAGATGATACTTGATAAACAAAATCCTCACCAAAAATAGCATGATATGTAATAATCCAATTGCCTTTTATACTGCACTAAAGTTTTAAATAGTAGCACAGGTTGAGCAAACAATATTGTCAAATATAAAAAGGTTTGCAGAAATGATTACCGGCAACATCACCCCCGCCAAAACAAATCAATATCTTATGTAGGCTAACGTTACTCTTGCATTCATATACGGAAATAAATCGCCAACAAGCTGCGCCAACATGTACGGACTACTGTCAAAACGACTGCCCTAACCGCCCTCGTGGCTCAGTTTTGATAAAACAAACACCCAGCTAACGGGCTATCGCCCAGCTACCCCGTGCGCGGTAGGCAGGGGCGGTCTTCTTTTATCTATATGCACGTCAATACTCCGGTCCAGGTACTGCACAGCTCACAACGAGATTTCCCGGTCCTACTGAGAGTTTAACGCCTCCGTACTGGCAGATTAACAACTTTTTCTCTGGTTTTCACGGCGACTGTACTGTACTTTCAAAGTCAATGCAAAGACGCGAAAACAGGCGTCATGTACGGATTAAGCAGCTTTCACACCAGACACGAAACAAATTTTTCGCGTGACAGATTACATTCTCATTCAAGTCATGACCAATTATCAGCTGCTGCATGCTAGTTTGCATGCTCTGCCAATTAAAAATGCTCCTGGTTAACTTATATGCAATTCTGATCGATATGCTTGTGTTACTTCGGTAAGCATCAGTGTGACAGTTCCATCATATTGTTGCCTGATTGTAGCCACTACAGTTGAAGCTAACCGGAGAGGTGCAGTTAGACCAGCCGAAGATTTTTCAAAGCTTGGGTGCGTTTTTGGGTGCTTGGGAAACAATCGCTTTACTTATCCATGATCTGGGTAAGCTTGATACATCTCCAATGTCTGGGCAAGCTCTCTGATGCTAGCGATGGCTATAATGTATATAACAAACGATTTATTGCCATCGATGAAATATTACATTCTTTCCTGTAGAGGTGATAGATTCGCTAGCTCCATATAAGCAACGGTTCACACAGACAGAACTTATGGTCTGTAAAACCTGTATTATGTTCATGACATAACCGAAGCTCTATCTAGTTCTTGCGCACTCTCCATAACTTGCCCATTCTCCGCTAGGAAAAGCTGATCATTGCGAAGCAATAGGTAAATCATTACCATGGGCAATTTCCAAATAGGACATTCAGATTGGAGCTTTTGCCCCTCTGTCATATATCAGCATGGAAGCTGTTCTTTTCTTTGCGCTAACAACACACCATAGTTATGCACGAGAACCAACAGGTCCTAATACACACCGAAGCAGTCTATAAGCTGTTGGTCCACTTTAAGCTGCTCCTCGCTGTCCATGTTTCCCTGTCAACTCAGACCCACCAGATTTCTACGGTCTTCGGTCTACACTTGTGTATGTCGACCCATTCTACAAATGTGTCTTTATGTTGTGGATTCTAGCTTTCCTTGCATCCTAGCTAGTAGAAGAACCGCTGTACTCACCGGTAGCAAACTGTAGCCAATAGCAAAGTTGAGCATGTACTGCCAGATTTTCGCACTGCTTGCTCCACTTTGGCCGCTGCGTTTATTAGAGCAAGTTCATTTCATTAGATCTATATTCAAGTATAACGTTAGATTGCGGAATTTGCCCGCTGCTCCGTTATCAGATGGCAGTCGTGTCTCTCGTTTCATTCTGGGGAAGCACCCCAATGAGGCGTTTCAGGCAGAGACGACAATAAACTACAAATGGGGTTTTTTGAAGATGGCGGTATGGACGAAATAAGTATCTTTTTTTTTACTTTGTGCGATCAGGAGTACTCTAGGGGAGTCAAAGACCAAAATATACACTTGGAAAAATTGCAAATTAGGTCCCCTTTAAGAATGCTATGACATATTAGTTATCTGGGGTTTTCATAACTTATAAATCCTTCCTAAACCTGAGCTAAAACTGAAAGTTTAGATATTGGCCAGTATTTGTTAGGGTTAGATGGATCACCATGCTTCAGTAATAGAGTAACAGGTGCTGCCCTCCAAACTTCTGATATTCTGCCACTGTCGATAGACAATTAAAAAAAATGTGAGTTCAAGGTTCAGCTATATTCTAAGAAGCAATCTGTAAAAGAAAAGGATCAAAACCACCAGGTTCATTTTGAGGGCTGAATGCAAAAAATAGTTATTTCCAATATACAACATCTTGACATACTGTTTATTGCAGTCAGCCCTCAATTTGATTTCTAAATATTTAACTTTTTAAAGCATCATGTCCTTCATTAATTGTAACTGGAGTGAAGATAAAATCAAAAGGAAACTTTTGTTTGGAGTCAGAAGTATTTAAGCTATTTCTAGTCGTGTTTCCCAGTCAAACAGCAGACTGGAAAATTGTGCAATTGTTTTATCTGTTATGATTTCATTATTTAGCTTTTATGACTGTTAGCAAATTGTCAGTCCTGCTCAATGACATTGTCCCTGCTGCCCCTTAATTCATTGAATATGGCTTGTGCGACAAACTGTGTGTGTGTGCGTGCATTGGATTGTGGCAGATGATAGGTGGTATTTTACCACATTAGACTTCCATAATGTTTCCTTCTTACATCTCTTGAAACCTCATTTTCGATGACATTTTGTGACACTAACACTTGTGCTGCTTTGTCAATTTTTTTAAAGTAAACAAATATTGCAGATCGGTGCTTTCCTGTAAGAACTGCTGATGTTGATGATTTTCTCATATCTTTAGAATATACTTGGATCTTATTCAGGGAGAAATTCTACCTGTAGAAAATGTGCACAGACACAAATTCCAATTCTAAAAATGATACATTAAGAGGATGAGGACAGAAAAATATTATTAAACTGTCCCTGAATGGCAGTATGAGTATTCATATTCATATGAATATATTTTAGCAATCTTCTTTGGATTTGGAATTGTGAAGAACTAAATTTACTCAGGTTTTATTCTCCCAGTTTGAGCAGGTAGGGCATTCATCTAGCTCACACTATGCCATACAATGATATTGTAATCTATGATCCCTCCCACCCACACACACAAAAACACACACGCACACAAACACAAACACACGCACATTAATAAATACACACCTAATTTCCCTGGATGCATAATCAATTCTACTAAGAAATATTGAGGTACTTGGATGACTTATTTTGAGCACCACAGAAGATTCATACCTAGAGAAACATCCTGCACACTATAAAGAGAGTTCCTTTCCCAGCTCAGTTCTGTTGGCCCTTATGTGTGACAGGATGGCACAGTGGACAACACTACTATTGTTAATGAGTGCCACTCCGGTGACGCTAGGTCCTACGTGCTGGCGGCATGGCGAGGCAGCTCCACCACAGCTTTCTGCAGAGGGAGATGTCATCATTGGAGGGCTATTCTCAATCCACAGAGGCACTACGGAGGATCTACATACATTTATCTCCAAGCCTTACTCTCCACAGTGCATCAGGTGTGTGCAGGGAAATAAATTACTGAAATGAAATGAAATGAAAATTTTGCCAAAGATATATTTCTGAAAATCAAAAGCCTTTACTGAATTTACATGATACAAAATTCTCTGTTTGATTGCAATACATTAATAGGTAAGAGGTCGTTCATATTCTAAAACCAAACTAATGTGAAAGCAGAACTGTTTCATTTTTCATGGCTTTTTTCTTTTTTCTTCAAAATTTTGACATTTGCCATCATGTCATTCCTAAGACTGAACCCCAGACAATTTCAGTTTGCTCAGACCATGATCTTTGCCATTGAGGAAATAAACAACCGGACAGACTTGCTTCCTGGCATATCTCTGGGATATAAGATATATGATTCCTGTAGTTCAATACCTGTAACTATACAGTCAGCCATGGCATTGATGAATGGCTATGAAGAAATACTGACTGACACATCTTGCTCCACACCAGCAGCAGTGCCGGCCATTATTGGCGAGTCTGGATCGTCTCGCTCTATTGCTCTATCGTCTGTCGTTGGACTTTTTCAAATTCCTTTGGTGAGACACACAATATCTCATCATTTTTTCAGATTTGCTGATGAAAACCTTGATATGATATAAAAAGTTGAAAAGCTATATTCTCACTGCACTAGGTTTATAAGTATTTATAGTTTATGTGTTGTGGTAAATGTTTTTGCATATATATCTCTCCAAATCTTACAACACAGATCAGTCATTTTGCTACATGTGCATGCCTGAGCAATAAGATTAGATTCCCCACATTCTTCAGAACCATTCCCAGTGACTATTATCAAAGCACAGCACTTGCTCAGTTAGTGAAGCACTTTGGCTGGACCTGGGTCGGAGCAGTGAGAAGTAATGATGACTATGGCAACAATGGAATGGCCACATTTATACAAGCTGCTCAGGAGGAAGGGATCTGCATTGAATATTCTGAGGCTGTTCACAAAACAGACCCCAGAGAGAAAATCCTCCAGTCTGTGGAAGTCATCAAAAAGGGTACTGCAAAGGTCATTGTAGCTTTCCTGGATCTTAGTGATATGATTCCTTTGCTGCAAGAGATGGCCCTGCAAAATGTAACTGGGCTCCAGTGGGTGGGAAGTGAGGCATGGATCACAGCCAACAGACTGGCTGGCAGTCAAAATTATTGGTTTCTGAGAGGATCGATTGGGTTTGCTATTCGTAAAGCACAACTAGGAGGCCTGAAGGAGTTCTTGATAAGTCTGCATCCATCCAAGGCTCCAGGGAATTCTCTTCTAAATGAATTTTGGGAAACTACTTTTGAGTGTAAATTTGAGAAAAACAATAAATTATCCAGGGAAAACATGTGTACAGGGTCAGAGAACTTGAAGGATGTGAAAAATGAATATACTGACACATCAGAGCTAAGGATCTCAAACAAAGTATATACAGCAGTATATGCTGTTGCCAATTCTTTGCAACTCTTTCTGAGGGACCACTCAAGCATGAATTCCTCTTCTATCAGCAGCTATCCACCAAAGCAGGTAAAGTAAATGCCAATAGCAACAAACGGTGTACAGAATAATCTCCTAACAAACACATTATCTTACTTTTATCATATTATATTCAGCTCCTGCTTAATTATCTGAGGAACATAAACTTCACTGTAAAACCGGGTGAGCACGTATTCTTCGATTCCAATGGAGACCCTGTTGCAAGATACGAGCTTGTGAACTGGCAGGATGCTAAAAATGGGATTTTGCAGTTCAAGGCTGTGGGGCTCTATGATGCTTCCATGCCACCTGATCGGCGATTTATCATGAACCATGACAACATTTTTTGGGCTCATGGACAACATAAGGTATGTTGATGTCAACAAAGACTTTTTCAAAAAAAAAAAAAAATATATATATATACATATATATACCTATATTTATATATATCCAGTTTATGAATACAAATCCCAATTCCCATGAAGTTGGGGCGTTGTGTAAAAACGTGAACAAAAATAGAATACAATGATTTGCAAATCCTTTTCGACCTATATTCAGTTGAGTACATGACACAGACAAGATTTATTATTTAATGTTCAAACTGAGAAACTTTATCGTTTTTGGAAATATTCCCTCATTTTGAATTTGATGACTGCAACACGTTCAAAAAAAGCTGGGATAGGGGCATGTTTACTTCTGTGTTACATCACCTTTGATTTTAACAACACTCAATAAAAATTTGGGAACGGAGGACATTAATTGTAAAAGCTTTGTAGGTGGAATTCTTTCCCATTCTTGCTTGATGTATGACCTCAGTTGCTCAACAGTCCAGGATCTCCACTTTTTTATTTTGCGCTTCATAATTTGCCCCACATTTTCAATGGGAGACAGGTCTGACCTGCAGGGAGGCGATTCTATTGCCTGCATTCTCCTGCTACGTAGCTATGCTGGTGTAACATTTAGAATGTGGCTTGGCATTGTCTTGCTGAAATAAGCAGGGACATCCCTGAAAATGATGTTGCGTTGATGGCAGCATATGTTGAAATATGACTCTCGCTTTGCATTCTAGAGTTCTTACTTGCAATTGATGATGTAGCAACAAACTGTGTTAACTGACAATTGTTTTCTGATGTGTTCCTGAGCCCACTGGGTGATATCCTTAACAGAATGATGTCGGTTTTTAATGCAGTGCTGCCTGAAGGACCGACAGTCACGGGCATTCAATGTTGGTTTTCGAACTTGCCGCTTGTGTGTTGAGATTTCTTTGAATCTTTTGATGTTATTATGGACTGTAGATGATGAAATCCCTAAATTCCTTGCAATTGCACATTGAGAAACTTAGACTGTTGGACTATTTGCACAATCTGTTGTTCAAAAAGTGGCGAACCTCGCTCCATCTTTGCTTGTGAACGACTGAGCCTTTTGGGGATGCTCCTTTTATACCAATAACACTTTCCAATTAACCTGTCCACCTGTAGAGTGTTACAAACAGGTGTTTTTTGAGCATTCCTCAACTTCCCAAATCTTGGGTTGCCCCTATCCCAGCTTTTTTGGAAGGTGTTGCAGGCGTCAAATTAAAATTGAGTGAATTTTCCCAAAAACAATGAAGTCTATCAGTTTGAACATGAAATATCTTGTCATAAATATCATGTCCTTGTTGTGTACTCAATTGAATATAGGTTAAAAGGATTTGAAAATCATTGTATTCTGTTTTTATTCATGTTTTACACAACATCCCAACTTTATTGGATTTGGGGTTTGTTTATATACAACCCCAATTCCAAAAAAGCTGGGATTCTGTGTCAAATGTAAATGAAAACACAAAGCAATAATTTGCAAATCTCATAAATTAGCATTTTATTCACAATAGAACTTAAAGAACATATCAGATGTTGAAAGTGAGACATGTTACCATTTCATTAATTATATGGCAGCAAAAAAAGTTGGAATAGGGCCATGTTTACCATTGTTTAGTTTTGAATCCACTCCAGAATACCCCCTGTTACTCCAATGGAGCACATTTTAAGAATTAGTCTCTTATGTCGTGCTGTTTCAAATTCTTTTTGAAAATCCAAGTACTTTTGTATATGATGATGTAAGCCCTGCTCTGATCATAAGTGTTAGTGGCCTGTTCAAAGAATTCCAGGAGGTTTGTCAGGCATGACTTTCCCTTATGGAAACCATGTTGGTTATCCCTCAAGATATATCTCATCTTTTATGAGAAGGATTCTTGCTGCTCAGGAGTCCTGAGTCTGCTTTGCCGGGTTTTTGTTCCCCGCCGCCACAGTAGCGAGCGAAGTGGGGGACATAGTATTCAGCTCCGTCCTTCTGTCACGTCCCTTTTGTTGTGAACGCGATATTTCAAGAACGGTTTGACCGATTTCATTCATCTTTGGCTTCAATGTGCATTAGTGTGATACGCTGACCCCAGTCGATTTCCGTGACCTGGCAGGGGACATTGCCACTAAACTTAGCCACGCTTGTTCCTTTTATGATGCGCCCAACATTTTCTATTAATAATATCTTTATTTGCATAAATGGGACATATACTTAAAGAAGTAAGAAAATGAAATTTTAAAAAGTATATGTATATAAGTAGAGGCACTGATTTTCGATATACCATCAATTAACAATAATTTCATTTATTTGTATAATATCCATTACAGCTTCCACATTTAGGGGACTACATGTTTTAAGACCATCTCAAATCTCAATCATTTCAAATACAACAGATCGTAGATGCATTAACTTTGCAATATTACCGTGAGACCTAAGAGATATTTTCCAAACTACTCCCAGAGCCTTCCGCCAAGCAATACATATGTCATTCACACTCTTACTGCTTAACAGCCATAACAAGGCACCATAAAAAGAGCAACAATACTGTTTAAAAAGCTTACATTTAACAGTAGAATAGACATTACTGAAATCAGCCATTAATAAGTTAAAACAACATCAAAACTTGGCAATGGCATCAGACACCATGCTGTGTCTGTCTTCACTTGAAATATGATGGCCCAAATGGACTGCAGACATAACTTCATGTTGTGCAGTAGCATTTACAGTCATTTGTTAAGACCCTTGTCCTTTAAATATTAAAAACGGGCATTTTGCTGCATTAAACTGAACATCATATTCTCTGGCATAATCATTACCAGTTCTTACATGCTTCATCAAACCACTAAGTGTAGGTGTTTGAAGTGTCAATTATTCAGCTTATCCAACTCCATCTGCATAATGGTTATCCATGTAACAGCCTACACCAGTCTCAGACAACCTTTTAAACAAATCATCCATATAAACAGAGAGGTAGTCACCCCCCCCCACCCGCCTTGCTTAACACCATTCTTTACATTAAACTGTGATGATTTGGAATTAGCCCATTTACCTAGCATTCTCTGCTCAATGTAGGTATACAACAACAATCTTTAAACTATGACTCTGTTGAATGCCTTATAGGCGTCCAAGAGCAATACATACACATTACTGCCATTAGTATTGTAATGTCTAATAGTTTCAAATGAACTGTGTCGTACTAGTATCTGGTTTCAGCCCTAATTGCAAATGAGATGTATTAAAAGAATCTTGCTCTTTGATCAAAATAATCCAATCAAAAAGTTTACTCACAATACTGCACAGTGCTATTGCTAGGAAGTTATTTCAATCACATACAAATTGCTTCATAGTCTTAAGTATTGGAATCATTGTCCCAACAAGCATTGAAACTGGACGCAGTCCATAAGTCAACATGCTGTTAAAAAAAAAAGTTAAAAATACAAATAGTTTATCATTACCATTTATCAAGTGATCTGAATTGAGACCTTCCTCACTATCAGATTTACCAGTTTTCAGTGGACTGATACCTCTTCAAATATTAGTGAATGGTCTGGACTGCAGGTAGGCCAGTTCAGCACTAAGACTCTTCTACTCTGCCCTGCTAACCCAGACCACAGTAACTATGTGAAAATTCCAATTTGGGTGAAAAGTGAAATTCAAATTGTCCATAAATGTTTTATCTTGTGTAAAAGTTTCAAAGGTCAATGTTGCACCATTTTAGAGATATGAGGTTTGAAAAATTGCATTAACTACTGTAATGGGGAAAAAAAAACTCTGTTCGGCTTACTATGGTTTCTCCATTTGAGGACTTATCAGACAAGTTTATCAGTTCTTTGTTCAGCCAGCCAGACAGATCTGGTGATTCTGATGTGTCTGGAGACTTGTCTCTGCCCAGAGAGCGGTTGATTCAGGAGCAAACTAATGATCTTGAAATTTGTGTACTAAAGAGGAGAGCCCTTCCTGATTAAGAAATAGATGCAGTTCCAGTTGGGTATTATCTCAAGGATGGTGTGTTCATGCGGAAGTGGCGCCCTTCTGATATCCCTGCCACTGTAGATTGGGCTGTTGTTCTGAAGGTCTACAGGAAGGAGATCTTAACAATGGCTCATAGTTTACCTTTAGGAGGTCATCTTGGTGTTAACAAGACTGTTGATAAGATCATCATCAAAAATTCTGGCCTGGGCTTCGGAAAGATGTTTCCAACTTTTGCTAAACCTGTCACACTTATCAGGTAATTGGAAAACACCAGTTAGACCCACCTGTAGCTCCATTGCAGCTTATCCCAGAATTTGGGGAGCCCTTCTCCAAGGTCATCATTGATTGTGTTAGTCCATTACCCAAGACTGGATCTAGAAATCAGTATTTGTTGACAATCATGTGTGCATCTACGAGATTCCCTGAAGCCATACCTCTACGCAACATCAAGGTAACTGCAATCTCGAAGGCTTTGATAAAGTTCTTCTCATTGTTGGGCCTTCCCAGGGAAATTCAGTCAGATCAAGGTAGCAATTTCACTTCCGGATTGTTTCAGCAGGTTGTGTATGAACTAGGTGTGAAGCAGATTCTTTCTTGTGCCTATCATCCAGAGAGTCAGGGTGCCTTAGAGCGGTTTCATTCCACTCTGAAGACCATGATGAGAACTTATTGCTATGACCATGAGAAAGACTGGGATGAAGGTGTTGTTTGCTACTGTTTGCAGCTAGAGAAGCAGTGCAGGAATCGACTGGATTCACTCCGTTTGAGCTAGTGTTTGGCCATGAAGTGAGAGGACCTTTCCTATTGTTGAGTGAACAATGGAAAGAGAAAGAGCCGCATATCAGTCTGTTAGACTATGTTAGCAAGTTCAAGGAAAGACTACGTGCAGCTTGTGACCTAGCCAAAGAGAACTTGAAATCAAGTCAGGGGAAAATGAAAACTTGGTAGGATCATAAGGCTAGAAGCCGTGAGTTTAAACCAGGAGACGAGGTCCTTGTGTTGTTTCCCTTGCAGTCCAATCCATTGCAGGCTAGATTTCATGGTCCTTATGAAATTCTGACAAAACTCAATGATCTCAAGTGCATTGTGAAGAGTCCAGATAGGAGAAAGCCAAAACAGTTGTGTCACATTAACATGCTGAAGACTTATCATGATAGGAATGCTAGGGTTGCAGCTGTCACTTCATATCCTGCAATGACTGGGACTTTTGAAGATGAGGGGGAGTTTCAAGATGATGAACCTAGAATTAAAGCTGAAGTTCTTTCATCTAAATTGTCAAATTCTGAAGTGTTGCAAAATCTTGATGTAAAACTCCAGCACTTAGAACCCTCACAGAAAGAACAGTTTGAGAGGTTGATCAAGAAATATGAAGTTCTATCTCCTGATGTTCCAAAGAGAGTTTCTATAGCCTCTCATGATGTAGATGTTTGTGATGCCAAACCAATAAAACAGCATCCGTACCGGATGAATCCTGAAAAGAGAAAGATTGCTGAGAAAGAGGTTGAGTTCATGTTAGAACATGATATTATCAGACCCTCTAAGTCAGACTGGAGTTCACCCTGTGTGCTAGTTCCAAAACCTGATGGACATACTAGATTCTGTACAGATTATCGCAAAGTCAATGCTGTAACTAGAACTGATGTGTTTCCAATACCTAGGATTGATGATTGTATCGATAGAGTAGGGCAAGCAAAGTTTCTGACCAAGATTGATTTGTTGAAGGGTTATTGGTGTGTGCCTTTAACTGAGAGGACCAAGAGCATCTCCGCTTTTGCCACACCATCTGGGTTATGCCAGCTTGAAATCCTACTCTTTGGCATGAAAAATGCCCCAGCCACGTTCCAAAGGATGATACAGTCTACAATCGCCAGATTTCCACACACGGGTGCGTACATCGATGACCTGGTCACATGGAGTGACGCCTGAGAAGAACATCTGAAAGATGTAGAGATGTTGTTCCAGCGCTTGACCCAGGCCAACCTGACTGTTAACCTGAACAAGAGTGACTTTGGTTGTGCTACTGTCACGTATCTTGGCTACGTCATAGGCTATGGTAAGGTGGCACCCATAAATGCTAAATTCCAAGCCATCATGGAATTTCCAGTTCCTGACAACAAAAAAGCTTTGTGCAGCTTCCTTGGAATGATCAGGTACTACCGCCAGTTCTGCAAGAACTTTGCTGAGATTGCTCTAAGTCTCACAACCAACTGAAGAAAGGTGTAAAGTTCACTTGGGATGAAGCATGCCAAAGAGCCTTTGATTGTCTGAAGTTTCTGCTGTGTCACTTCCCCGTGCTCAAATCTCCTGACTTCAACAAACCGTTCTCCATCGCGGTCGATGCTAGCGACCAAGCTTGTGGATCTGTGCTCCTACAGAGAAGTGACTCTGATGACATTGAGCATCCCGTGGTATACTTCTCCAGGAAGTTCAATCGCCACCAAAAGAACTATTCCACAATTGAGCAGGAGCTATTGGCTCTGGGTCTATCCTTACAACACTTTGAGGTTTATGTTTGTACAGGGCAAAAGCCAATGACTGTACATACTGACCACAATCCGTTAATGTTTCTGAGTAAGATTAAAAACAAGAATCGGAGATTGTTGAATTGGAGTTTGATTTTACAGGAGTTTGACTTGGAAATTAAGCATGTAAAGGGTACTGACAATGCAATTGCTGATTGCTTATCCTATGTTTGAGTATGTATATATACATCGTGTTTATTAGCATATTGTATTGTATGTATATAAATACAAGTGTCTACCTAACCATTTTTGTATTGAAAAGAAAAATTTTGCATTTATGAGTCAAAATTTTTCCCTTTTGGAATGGGGGTGTAATGGGGATACAAACCACTAGATGGAGGTATTGACATTTTTTTTGTTAAGTCCAGTCCGGAGCTAGGTTTTAGGCATGTCTTGGGCATGTCTGAGAGGGGAAGTCCCAGAGAATTGAAATAAGTCTGGAAGGTGGGAGGGGGCTGCAAAAGAGTATATAAGGAGAGAAATTGAGAGAGTAAAGTAATAGGAGAAATTGCAAGGAGAAGGATACATTTGACCAGACTTGTCACTCTTTTCAAGACCTGTGATGCTTTTTGTGTATCTTTGCCTGTGTTGGAGCATCTTTCTGTCCCAGAACATTGCACAAAGCAACCCCATCTCAAAGGGACTGTAAATATCTTTTTTTATGTCAATCTTGGTCAGTGGAATAGATTGTAAATTAGTTCAGTGTTTTGGTTTTATTAAATCTGTTAAAGTTTGCTTTACTTTGCAATAATCTGTACAGAATCTAGTACTTCCATCAGGTTTTGGAACTAGCACACAGGGTGAACTCCAATCTGAGTTAGAGGGTCTGATAATATCATGTTCTAACATTTACTCAACCTCTTTCTCAGCAATCTTTCTCTTTTCAGGATTCATCCGGTACGGATGCTGTTTAATGGGGTTGGCATCACCAACATCTCCATCATGAGAGGCTATAGAAACTCTCTTTTATAACATCAGGAAATGGATCTTTATATTTCTTGATCAACCTGTCAAACTGATCTTTCTGTGAGGGTTCTAAGTGTTGGAGTTTTATTTCAAGATTCTGCAACACTTCAGAATTTGACTATTTACATGAAAGAACTTCATGTAATTCCAGGTTCATCTTAAAACTCCCCCTCATCTTCACAAGTCTCGGCCATAGGAGGATCTGAAATGACAGCTGCAACCCTAGCATTCCTATCATGATAAGGCTTCAGCATGTTAATGTGACACAACTGTTTTGGCTTTCTTCTATCTCCACAATATAATTGAGATCATCGAGTTTTGTTAGAATTTCATGAGGACCATGAAATCTAGCCTGCAATGGATTGGACTGCAAGGGAAATAACACCTTGCAGCAGGACCTTGTCTTTTGGTTTAAACTCACGGCTTCTAGCCTTATGATCATACCAAGTTTTCATTTTTCCCTGACTTGATTTCAAGTTCTCTTTGGCTAGGTCGCAAGCTGCATGCAGTGTTTCCTTGAACTTACTAACATAATCTAACAGACTGATATGCGGCTCTTTATCTTGCCAGTGTTCACTCAACAATAGCAAAGGTCCTCGCACCTCATGGCCAAACACTAGCTCAAACGGAGTGAATCCAGTAGACTCCTGTACTGCTTCTCTAGCTGCAAACAACAGCAAATGAACACCTTCATCCCAGTCTTTCTCATAGTCATAACAATACATCCTCATCATTGTCTTGAGAGTGGAATGAAACCGCTCTAAGGCACCCTGACTCTCTGGATGATAGGCACTGGAAAGAATCTGCTTCGCACCTAGTTCATACACAACCTGCTGAAACAATCCGGAAGTGAAATTGCTACCTTAGTCTGACAGAATTTCCCTGGGAAAGCCAAACAACGTGAAGAACTTTATCAAAGCCTTCAAGATTGCAGTTGCCTTGATGTTGAGTAGAGGTATGGCTTTAGGGAATCTGGTAGATGCACACATGATTGTCAACAAGTACTGATTTCCAGATCTAGTCTTGGGTAATGGACCAACACAATCAACGATGACCTTGGAGAAGGGCTCCCCAAATGCTGGGATAGGCTGCAATGGAGCTACAGGTGGATCTAACTGGTGTTTTCCAATTAGCCTGAAAGTGTGACAGGTTTTGCAAAAGTTGGAAGCTTCTTTCTGAAGTCCAGGCCAAAAGAAGTGTTTCATGATCTTGTCAACAGTCTTGTTAACACCAAGATGGCCTCCTAAAGGTAAACTATGAGCCATTGTTAAGATCTCAGTCCGGTAGACCTTCGGAACAACAATTTGCCTGACCACTGCCCAATCTGCATTGGCAGGGATATCAGGAGGGCACTACTTCCGCATCTACAAACCATCCTTGAGATAATACCCAACTGGAATTGCGTCTATTTCTTCATCAACAAGGGCTCTCTTCCTTAGTACACAAATTTCAGGATCATTAGTTTGCTCCTGAATCAACCGCTTTTTGGACAGAGACAAGTCTCGATCCAAAAAGGTTCATACTGTTTGTAGTAACTAATTTACGTTGACGTTCTTATTTTTCAAACAGAAAAGGTTTTATCCTACCTTGTCATGTATCGACGGGGTACTCCCGTCTTCTTCAGAAGAGTCACCGATGTTACGAGTGACGCGTCTTATCTGCTGATGTTAGCGAGGCATGGCCGCCCTGTCAGATTTGACAGGGCGGCCACGCCTCGTGCTGTCCGGCCGCTCCTCCAAGATGGTACTCCAGGTGTGGGAAAGCGTGTATGCCCCCTCGTCCCGGTTCATGGTCCTGTGGGCCCGCTTCCTGATTTCAATTGCCTCCATGATCCAGCGTTCATGTCGATTGTTCTGAGTGCGGATGACTTTGGCCTTGTCCCAGTCCATAATATGATTTTTCCCTCTTGCAATGGTCTGTGTAATGTGAATATAGGCCACTAGATGGCAGTATTTACCTTTTTTTTGTTAAGCTCAGACTGGAGTCATGTTTAGACATGTCCTGGACATGTCTGGGGCAAGTCTCAGAAAATTATAAAAAAGAGGTCTAAATGTGGGTGGGGTCTGCAAAAGAGTATATAAGGAAAAGAATTGAGACAGTGAAGTAGTAGGAGAAATTGCAAGAAGGGGGATGCGTGTGGCCAGACCTGTCATTTCTGTTCAAGACCTGTTGAGTTTCTTTTGTGGATTTTTCTCACCCAGCACATCACCAGAAAACCCAAAGGGACTGTAAATATTTCTGTTTTTTTTTATTCAATCTTGGTCAATAGATTAGTTTGTTAGTTAGTGGTTATTGTCTTTGTCTGTTAATTAAATGTGTTGAGGTTTTTAAAACTGTGTCTGTCAACCCTTGCTGTTGCTGTTGCTGTTGTGTTGTAGATTGTAATAAGAAATTGGGGCCATAACAAATTGGGGGCTCGTCCGGGATAGACCATTTTGTGAGTCATTTATTAAAAATCTAACATTTCAAATTGTAAAATTGATTTTTTTTTAATTGAATACATATATATTGACAACAGCAATGGATGATTTCTTGGCATCACCAACCGTAGGGGTTTTGAAGTCTTTTAAAAAGACAGAACTGCTAGAAATTTGCAGACATTTAGAGCTGACAGAGGTGAAACCAGCCATGCGAAAAGCAAGACTGGCTAGAGAGATAGTTGAATATTACATTGATGAAAATGTGTTTGCACCAGGAGATCTGGAACAGTTTCCAGTGGAAAATCCAAATATAGAAATGGAACTTAAATTAAAACTGCTAGAGATTGAAAGGGAGGAAAGAGAAAAACAAAGAGAATTTGAGAGGGAGGAAAAAGAGAAAGAAAGAGAGGAAAGAGAAAAAGAAAGGGAGGAAAAAGAGAAAGACAGAGAATTTGAGAGAGAGAAAGAGGAAAGAGCAGAAAGAGAGAGACAGAGACAGAGAGATTTTGAATTAGAGAAATTCGATAGAGAAGAAAGACTCCAAATGGAGCAACTAAAAATAAAAATTCAAACTGAAAATAAATTTTGGGCTAGCCAGGAGGTAAAACTGGTGCCTCCATTTTCGGAAAAGGATGTTGACAACTATTTCCAGTGTTTTGAAAAGGTAGCAAAGAGTTGCCAGTGGCCAAAGGAACACTGGCCTCTGATGTTGCAAACTGTCCTCAAGGGTAAAGCTCAACAAGCCTATTCGGCTTTGTCTGCAGATGATTCCTCTGATTATGAGGTTGTCAAAAAGGTTATTTTGAGAGCTTATGAGTTGGTTCCAGAGGCTTACCGACAGAAATTCAGAGGTCTGAAGAAATCTGAAAATCAGACTTATGTGGAATTTGCTAATGGGAAGAAGGTTTGCTTTGAGCGCTGGTGTACTTCTATGGAGGTCAAGGATGATTTCAACTCACTAAAAGAGATGGTGTTAGTTGAAGAATTCAAGAACTGTGTTAAGGATGATGTTAAGACCTACCTTAATGAGAAGCAAGCACTGAATTTGCAATCAGCTGCCAAATTTGCAGATGAATATGTTCTCACACATAAGTCCAAATTTCAGTCTAGCAGTAACAATAGATGGTCCCAATTTCAGAAAAAGGGTTACGGTGATACCCAAGATTCTTCACCCAAAGACAAAGACAAATCTGGTGATGGTGCTCAGAAATCCAGTAACAGGTCTGATCAAAGTGTGAAAGCTGACAGTAACAAAAGTGGTCTAGTTTGCAGTTATTGCAAGAAATCTGGTCATGTTACAACTAACTGTTGGTTCCTTAAAGCTAAGAAAGAAAAAGAAAAGGTTACCAAACCAAATGCCTTTGTGAAAACAAGGTTAGAAACCCCTGTAGTAGATGACCAATCTGCTAAATTGCCTGCTTCTTGTGGGGCTAAACAGCCTGATACAGCTGACTTCGTGAGGGAGGAATTTCTTCCATTTGTGTCAGAGGGATTTGTGGCTCTGAATGAGCATACTACTCCTGTCCCCATATATATCCTAAGGGATACCGGAGCTTCTCAGTCACTTTTGTTGATGGACTCCTTGGAGTTACGTGATGAGACTGCTTCAGGGGATTTCATACTTGTACAAGGTATTGAAGGGAGGACTGTATCTGTACCCCTGCGCTCTATATTCTTGAAGTCAGATTTAGTTACAGGACAGGTAAAGGTGGGACTTATGTCAAGTCTACCTATAAAGGGTGTTTCTCTGTTGCTAGGCAATGACCTGGCTGGGGGCAAAGTAGTTCCCCCTGTACATCTTACTTCACAGCCTAGCACTGAAGATGGGGATGAGGACCCATCTCTGTATCCTTCTTGCGCAGTGACTCGTGCTATGCCCAAGAAGGCTAAAGAAGATGATGTTGTGGTGCCGTCCAGTACATTGAATAGTCAGGACTCAGGTGGTTCGCCTCATGACTCTGATTGGCCTACTATGGTTTCTCCGTTTGAGGACTTATCAGATACTTTTATCAGTTCTCTATTCAGCCAGCCGGATGGGTCTGGTGATTCTGATGTGTCTGGAGACTTGTCTCTGTCCAGAAAGCGGTTGATTGAGGAGCAAACTAATGACCCTGAAATTGGTGTACGAAAGAGGAGAGCCCTTCCTGAAAAAGAAATAGACGCAGTTCCAGTTGGGTATTATCTCAAGGATGGTGTGTTGATGCGGAAGTGGCGCCCTCCTGATATCCCTGCCAATGCAGATTGGGCAGTGGTCAGGCAAATTGTTGTTCCGAAGGTCTACAGGAATGAGATCTTAACAATGGCTCATAGTTTACCTTTAGGAGGTCATCTTGGTGTTAACAAGACTGTTGATAAGATCATGAAACACTTCTTTTGGCCTGGGCTTCGGAAAGACGTTTCAAACTTTTGCAAAACCTGTCACACTTGTCAGGTAGTTGGAAAACACCAGTTAGACCCACCTGTAGCTCCATTGCAGCCTATCCCAGCATTTGGGGAGCCATTCTCTAGGGTCTTTGTTGATTGCGTTGGTCCATTACCCAAGACTAGATCTGGAAATCAGTACTTGTTGACAATCATGTGTGCATCTACCAGATTCCCCGAAGCCATACCTCTACGTAACATCAAGGCAACTGCAATCTCGAAGGCTTTGATAAAGTTCTTCACGTTGTTTGGCCTTCCCAGGGAAATTCAGTCAGACCAGGGTAGCAATTTCACTTCAGGATTGTTTCAGCAGGTTGTGTATGAACTAGGTGCAAAGCAGATTCTTTCTAGTGCCTATCATCCAGAAAGTCAGGGTGCCTTAGAGCGGTTTCATTCCACTCTCAAGACAATGATGAGGACTTATTGTTATGACCATGAGAAAGACTGGGATGAAGGGGTTCATTTGCTGTTGTTTGCAGCTCGAGAAGCAGTGCAGGAGTCTACTGGATTCAGTCCATTTGAGCTAGTGTTTGGTCATGAAGTGAGAGGACCTTTGCTATTATTGAGTGAACAATGGCCAGAGAAAGAGCCGCATATCAGTCTGTTAGACTATGTTAGCAAGTTCAAGGAAAGATTGCGTGCAGCTTGTGACCTTGCCAAAGAGAACTTGAAATCAAGTCAGGGAAAAATGAAAACTTGGTATGATCATAAGGCTAGAAGCCGTGAGTTTAAACCAGGAGAAAAGGTCCTTGTGTTGTTTCCCTTGCAGTCCAATCCATTGCAGGCTAGATTTCATGGTCCTTATGAAATTCTGATAAAACTCAATGATCTCAATTACATTGTGAAGACTCCAGATAGGAGAAAACCAAAACAATTGTGTCATATTAACATGCTAAAGCCTTATCATGACAGAAATGCTAGGGTTGCAGCTGTCACTTCAGATTCTCCAATGGTCGAAACGTGTGAAGATGAGGGGGAGTTTCAAGATGATGAACCAAGAATTAAAGCTGAAGTTCTTTCATGTAAATTGTCAAACACTGAAGTGTTGCAAAATCTTGATGTAAAACTCCAGCACTTAGAACCCTCACAGAGAGATCAGTTTGAAAGGTTGATCAAGAAATATGAGGATTTGTTTCCTGATGTTCCAAAGAGAGTTACTATAGCCTCTCATGATGTAGATGTTGGTGATGCCAAACCAATAAAACAGCATCCATACCGGATGAATCCTGAAAAGAGAAAGATTGCTGAGAAAGAGGTTGAGTACATGTTAAAACATGATATTATCAGACCCTCCAACTCCGATTGGAGTTCACCCTGTGTGCTAGTTCCAAAACCTGATGGAAGTACTAGATTCTGTACAGATTATCGCAAAGTCAATGCTGTTACAAGAACTGATGTGTTTCCAATACCTAGGATTGATGATTGTATTGATAGAGTAGGGCAAGCAAAGTTTCTGACCAAGATTGATTTATTGAAGGGTTATTGGTGTGTGCCTTTAACTGAGAGGGCCAAGAGCATCTCTGCTTTTGCCACACCATCTGGATTGTACCAGTATGAAGTCCTACCCTTTGGCATGAAAAATGCCCCAGCCACGTTCCAAAGGATGATACAGTCTACAATCGCCGGATTGCCACACACGGGTGCGTACATCGATGACCTGATCACACGGAGTGACTCCTGGGAAGAACATCTAAAAGATGTAGAGACGTTGTTCCAGCGCCTGACCCAGGCTAACCTGACTGTTAACCTGAGCAAGAGTGACTTTGGTTGTGCTACTGTCACCTATCTTGGCTACGTCATAGGCCAGGGTAAGGTGGAACCCATAAATGCTAAAGTCCAAGCCATCATGGACTTTCCAGTTCCTGACAACAAAAAAGCTTTGTGCCGCTTCCTTGGAATGATCGGGTACTACCGCAAGTTCTGCAAGAACTTTGCTGAGATTGCTCTCAGTCTAACTAACCAACTGAAGAAAGGCGTAAAGTTCACCTGGGATGATGCATGCCAGAGAGCCTTTGATCACCTGAAGTCTCTGCTGTGTCACTTCCCCGTGCTCAAATCTGCTGACTTCAACAAACCGTTCTCCATCGCGGTCGATGCTAGCGACCAAGCTTGTGGATTTGTGCTCCTACAGAGAAGTGACTCTGATGACATTGAGCATCCCGTGGCATACTTCTCCAGGAAGTTCAATCGCCACCAAAGGAACTATTCCACAATAGAGAAGGAACTGTTGGCTCTGGTCCTTTCTTTACAACACTTTGAGGTTTATGTTTGTACAGGACCAAAGCCAATGATTGTGTACACTGACCACAATCCGTTAATGTTTTTGAGTAAGATGAAAAACAAGAATCGGAGATTGTTGAATTGGAGTTTGATTTTGCAGGAGTTTGACTTGGAAATTAAGCATGTGAAGGGTACAGACAATGTAATTGCTGATTGCTTATCCCGTGTTTGAATGCGTATATATATATCATGTGTTTGAATATTGTATGATATGTATATATAGACAAGTGTTCACTTAACCATTTTGTATTGAAAAGAAAAATTTTGCCTTTATGAGTCAAAATTTTTCCCTTTTGGAATGGAGGTGTAATGTGAATATAGGCCACTAGATGGCAGTATTTACCTTTTTTTTGTTAAGCTCAGACTGGAGTCATGTTTAGACATGTCCTGGACATGTCTGGGGCAAGTCTCAGAAAATTATAAAAAAGAGATCTAAATGTGGGTGGGGTCTGCAAAAGAGTATATAAGGAAAAGAATTGAGACAGTGAAGTAGTAGGAGAAATTGCAAGAAGGGGGATGCGTGTGGCCAGACCTGTCATTTCTGTTCAAGACCTGTTGAGTTTCTTTTGTGGATTTTTCTCACCCAGCACATCACCAGAAAACCCAAAGGGACTGTAAATATTTCTGTTTTTTTTTATTCAATCATGGTCAATAGATTAGTTTGTTAGTTAGTGGTTATTGTCTTTGTCTGTTAATTAAATGTGTTGAGGTTTTTAAAACTGTGTCTGTCAACCCTTGCTGTTGCTGTTGCTGTTGTGTTGTAGATTGTAATAAGAAATTGGGGCCATAACATCTGTGATTGCTGATTTAAGGTTTGCCTGTAGTGCTTGTTCCTTAACTGAGCGTGTCTGTCTTACTGTTGACTTCTGCGCAAGAATCTCTTACATATGAGTTGATAGAATAATTGCTGACTACAGCAATTGAATATAAATATGTCAAATGCGTGAGAGTTGACAGGTTTGTGTTATTAATGAAAACTGACCACACCTGATTACGTTGAGAGTTTTCAGAGTTTTTGTTATAGTGATTTAAATTAATGATTTAAAACGGGTAACAACCAATCATTATTTTTAAGGCCTGGGTTTGAGCCTCCCCTATTGCCAGTTCACCAGCTGCCACAGATATATACTTAACTCCAAAACAAATGCAAGGGTGAGGTATGTACTGAATTTGCGGCAAATTGAAGAATCGATTGATTTTTTTATTGCTTTTCCAGTGAGGCACGAGTGCAAATAAAGAAAAGCGGGCGGTATTGCAATCCTGACGCGCGCCATGTGAACGCGCCAGGAACTTCAGTAATATCAAACATTGAGCTGTTTGTGATGTGTACAGTGACACTTGACTTGTTCTTTTGGGTGTGGTCAATAGCCTACATAAAACTAACAAAAAAACGAAAAATGCTACTGCATCAAGAAAATGGAACAGCTTATGGCACAGGAGCGAGAAAAAGAGCCATTAGCATGTTACGGGCAGGTCTCACGTGGTGCGTCATTTGCTCTGTCACCGTTCAACAATCAATTCGCTGTCTATCCAAGAATGAAACGCAGGCAGTGTCACTGACTGACCCCGCTTAGGGCAGCCATGAGTGACTGTGGTGGCTCAAGAGCGTCACATCTGGTTACAGCCAGTACGTGACAGATTCCAGACAGCAACCCAAACTGATCATGAGACGAGGGGTCCGAGATGATTCAGGGTGAGCGCAAGAACTGTTTCACACCGTCTACGTGAGCAAAACATGCGTGCGCATGGCCTTTACAGAAAACTAATTTTTTGCCTTTTCAAGCGTTCACCTGGCGCGCGTCAGGATTACAATACCGCAGGCTTTTCTTTATGCCCACCCCTGCCTCACTGGAAAAGCAATAAAAATCAATGGATTCTTCAATTTGCCGTAAATACACTACATACCTCACCCTTGCATTTCTTTTGAAGTTAAGTATACATATCTATATTATATAAATATCTATTGTATACTAAAGTAACCTTAATTTGTCCAAATGAATGTATAGTATTAAAACCTATCAAAAGGAGTGATGGCTAAATAAACTGCATTTAAAACTCATAAAATTGTTTTAATTCTAGGATACTAATGAAAACAGGCCTTGGAAGTGTACTCCAAAATGAATTTGTGCTCCATAATTTTTAGTTAAAAAAATCAATTAACAGTGCCACCCAAATTTTCCAATGAACCACAAATTTAGGACAATACTATGGTTTGGATTTGGCATCATTCTCTTTTTTTACCTTCCTTTCTCAGAAACCCAGGTCAGTGTGCAGTGAGAGCTGTCCCCCAGGCACTCGGAAGGCTGTGCAGAGAGGAAGGCCTGTCTGCTGCTATGACTGTGTGCCCTGTGCAGAGGGAGAAATCAGTAATGCCACAGGTAGTAAATGTTTGTTGGAAAGATTTAATTTTCTACTGCAATCATTTTATTCATGGATATACATTGGGGATACTCACAAATAAATGTCCAGTTGGGGAACAGCTGAAACAGGCCTATCTAATGATATTCTAATTTTGTTTCAGATTCTAATGACTGCATTCCTTGTGATTTGGAATATTGGTCAAATGAAAAAAGAGACAGATGTATATCAAAAATGATTGAATTCCTTTCCTTTGAAGATATTATGGGAACAATGTTTGTAATTCTTTCATTACTTGGAACATGTGTAACGATACTTGTAGCTGTCCTTTTCTACATACACAGACACACTCCCATTGTGAAAGCCAACAATTCAGAGCTGAGTTTCCTGCTGCTCTTCTCATTAAAACTGTGCTTCCTTTGCTCTCTTACCTTTATCGGCCGACCCTCTGAGTGGTCCTGTATGCTGCGTCACACTGCGTTTGGCATCACCTTTGTCCTCTGCATCTCTTGTGTTCTGGGAAAAACAATAGTGGTGTTAATGGCTTTCAGAGCAACACTCCCAGGCAGTAATGTCATGAAGTGGTTTGGGCCTCTGCAGCAGAGACTGAGTGTTCTTGCTTTCACCCTCATCCAGGTCCTTATATGTGTGCTTTGGTTGGCAATATCTCCTCCTTTTCCCAACAAGAACATGAAGCACTACAAAGAAAAGATCATTCTAGAATGTGATGTTGGATCAGCAGTGGGATTCTGGGCTGTTCTAGGTTATATTGGGCTCCTCTCAATAATTTGTTTTGTTTTAGCATTTCTGGCTCGTAAGCTGCCTGACAGCTTCAATGAGGCCAAATTCATCACATTCAGCATGCTGATATTCTGTGCAGTCTGGATCACCTTTTTACCAGCCTATGTCAGCTCACCTGGAAAATTCACTGTTGCAGTACAAATATTTGCAATTCTAGCTTCAAGTTTTGGATTGCTGTTCTGTATGTTTTTTCCAAAATGCTACATTATACTTCTAAAATCTGAGAAAAATACTAAAACAAACTTGATGGGAAAAAAGGGACCAAAATCTCACTGAGTGGATAAACATGTATTACTGTACATGTGTGTAAGACTGGGCTTTAAATTTCCATCTTTTCATAGTAACGAAGTTGATCTTGACAACGACCAATTGTGCATTTTGTCACCAAGAGTATGTATCTCATCCAATATCTCATTCCTGACAAAGAGGTGTTGGTGAAGCCAGGCAGTGATGTTGGCCTATTTATCCTGGCATTGAAAACAAGAGCAATCCGAGATTTCTGACCTCCGCCAAGGGATGACATTGCGTCAAAAGTTGATGATGGACTGAGAATTATCACTGCTGAAATTTTTATGAAGATCTGTCCTGTAGTTTCTGCAGAATGATGTCCATACATAGACATCACAAACACTATCTGCGTCTCTGAAGTTTTGAAGATGGAACATCCAGAAGATTGGATGGGCATTTGTGAAAATACATTATTCATCCTAACGTGTCCCAGTGGAGTCCTAAGATCACAATTTTTGTCAGATCTCGTAATGACTGGCTTTCACATGCTGTATTACTCGATAATATAATTAAAGTTTCCGCAACTTCAAAATTTTACCTCAGAGTCCAATTTGTTGATCTGGATCTGGATCGGGACCGATGAGAATGGAAGTCATTACTGATCTTTTAAGAATCTTTCATTACCATGTCAATATTTCTGGTCAATATTAGGTAGAAATGCTGCAGTTGTTATGGAGAATTGCCTAATTGAAAATCATAAAATAATGATCCGGATCTGGATCCAGATTCAAAATCTTGAGCCACATGATCTTCACACTTATATAAGCAATCCCCCAAGATCTACATTCAGAGTAAATTTCATCAAAATCCATTCATTAGGTTTGGAGAAAAGTCACTTAGTTTGTTAAAAAATGATCCGGATCCAAAATCCGAATCCAGATCCGGATCATCATAAATATTTAATGGAGTCGTCCATTGACCAAGGTCTACCTCTGGTGTAAATTTCATGAAGATCCGTCCAGTAGTTTCCTGTCCACAGACAAACAAACAAACAAACAGACGGACAAATAAAAAATAGGCGTGCAATGCACGGAATACCCCTCAGCCCGATGTTTTTGGAGACGAAGGATAGCAATACCCCGTCAGCCTTGAGGGCTAAGGGGTAATAAACCGACTCGATTGCATAACCTCCTTGGCGGAGGTAATTACTTTGTATTTCTTGAGGCTGTGCTCAGGGCTCTTTAACTCAGATTCAGAGAACTATCTTGAATGTCATTGTTTTCCATGGCTTTACAGTTTTCTTTCAGAAGAAAAGAGACGCCAACAACAAACAATTACAAAAAAATGCTCAGAACCTAGTAGTGTCCCCAAACTTTTTTGTCGTGCAACATATCAGCAATTCAAAATTAGCCATGTTTAGGATAGATATTTAACTTCTGTAGAAAAGTTCCTGCATTTTCTTTAATCGATAGATGAACATGTTATCAATCAATAATAATTGATTATTTATGAATAATTAATGAGATAGAAAATACTTGTCTTTTTCCGTTTAAGTTGTATTTAGCCGAATAATAAAGTATGAAAGTGATGACATCACCTTTCCATAGTAGCTTTTTTCCTAAATCTAAACAACTATCATTTCAGCGATTGACTTACAGGAGGCCACTGTATGCCATTTCAAACATGTCAGCTTGGAAGCTAAAACTTTATATATGCCATGTTCAATGCTTGATCAGTGTTTAATATGTTTTCTACTTTGAACATATACTACTTTCTGCTATTTTGAAAATTATGGAGTTTATTTCCATTCTTCTTTCATAGTCTGATGAACAAAGAGCTACAACAAAACATTGAATTATGGAAAAAGATAAATTTTTCAAAAATTAATCATTCAGGTTTTCATCCTTGAAATCTGGCGTTGAAGTGTACTGTTTGACCATAATCAGCAAGTCTTGTCAAATTTCATATGAAATAACTCGTTAACTGATAGCTATCTCGTCAGGGATGTCCGGGTGCCATGAAAACATGACGTCGCACTTCGGTACTCCATCTCTGCTGCACATTAGTTTTTGCTTCATGAATTAACATTTCACTAGGCACAAACAGTTTAAACAGAGTGGTAAAACAATAAGGTACTCATGGACGCTCTTGTTTGCCTGTTTTCATTCAAAAAATGTTGCCACTAGTAAAATGACATCAATTGGGGTGTTTAGGAATTTGGTCCTTTGTGAAGTAAACCGGCTGTCCCAAATTTCAGGTCAGAAGTAAAGCTGTAGTTATTTGCATTAATGCAGTATGTGTTTTTTCCCTTGAGTCTGATGTCTGTATAATCTGGTCTTACAAGTCTTGTTGAAATAAAACAGTCTGAATCACTGGAATTCACCCAGCCACATCCTAAATTTGTTTCAAGCCTATCACCTGGACACGTGATTACACCTGTCCAAACATCACAGCCTTCTAAGCATTCAACTGCCATCATCTTTGTACCATTGTGAACAGCTAGTCTGTATAAACAGATATTTCCATAACACATGAAGAAAACTTCCTAATTTTGTTTTTATATCACTGCTATATTGTTTGAGTAACCCCAGCTGATGTCCAATATAGAAAAAGTTTCCTGTCCCAAATATACCTCTCAGATCCCCAAATACACTTTGCTGCTTTCAGTTCTTGGCTGCCCCCCCCCCACCGGGTCCCACCTCATCCCATTCCCTTTGTCTCAAGTCATCAAAAGGCCTAGCCACAGAGTAGTCATCTTTACAAAAATTTATATGAGTTATATGAGTGTATTAAAGTCTCCCAGGTTCATAACAATTGTTAAAAATTCCATTGTACATTATTCACATATGTGTGTGGGTTTGGAACAGTGATGATCCCGTTAGCTGGCGGAGGCCACATCCTAGGGCATTCTGTCTCACATACTTGACCACTGTTCATCGTCAATCCAGTAATGCAGTCGCACCTGTAACTTCCCAGTATATTGATGCAAACTTGCTTAAAGCCACATGGTTGTCCTTCTCTGCATTCATTGTTGTCCACACAAGAAGAAAGTCCATCACCTGTGAATCCTTTTTGACATTTACATTCCTCTGCATTCCCGTCAGTCCATTTTTGACATGTGGCTGAGGCATAGCAGTTTGCATTGTAAGTTTTGTTGTGACTGAGTTTTGAGGTCCCATCGCTGTACATCATGCATGCCTGGTTGTGGTTTGGCAGGCTAAATTTAGGAGTATTGGAACAATAAATTTTGCAATAAAAACTAAAATAATAAAATGTGCAATAAGAAGTAAAAATAAAAACTAAATATCCTTCAGTCCCCCCTTGATGCTTTTAAGTCCACGTCCTGTCTTAGTACCTGAAAAACATCAAGTGCAGTTTTTATTCTTATGGCAGTTTAACATTTGGACCCAATTCAGACTGGTTTGCATGATACCATTCATATCCCGCTCCTCTCCTCCCCTCCATTGCAGCTGAAACCTTCTTTTAATTAATGGCCACGCTGTGTGTAATATCATACCAGCTAGATAGTAGACTACAGACTTCTCAATAGGTCAAATCGTTTGCTTTCTGTTTTTGATTCAATGCAAGCTTTGTTGCGTCATTTATAATGTCATCATATTGTTGTATGATTAATGCAAGGAATACCGGGTCATTCCTGCCTGGATTTGGCATGCCAGAATTCCTGGTGTAGCTAGTAAACAAGCGATTAATGAAAGCGATTGGATTCACCTCTATCAGATGTGGTGTTCTGTATTTGTTTCCATTTGGGCTGTGGATTGCCAATCATATTCATTAAAGCAGACTCCCTTTACTGAGCATTTGCCCAAACACCATCTACAGGACCTTTAATATGATCTGGTAGTGACTGAACCAGATCAGCTGGAATAGTTAACTACATGATCTGGCAACATTCCTGGTCATTTAAGGTATGTGCTGTAGCCTGGCATTGCAATTCTGCCAAATAGTTTTGAGGATCAAAGAAACCATCCCAATGTTTTTACACAAATTACTCAGCTCCAAGGTGGACAAGGGAATACGTTCCCGGACTGACTAAATTGTAGCAGCACTGCCCTCAGTTGCTAGTGCTGCTCTCTTTCGGGTTTTGCGCTCTTATGCGGAAGGGAGCTGCTTTTACTGGACCTGGAGCTCTTTGACATTCAGGTGGGTCTGAATTGGCTTTCTCTGAAGGATTGCAACTGCTCTCTGAGTCAGAGTATTCTGGCAAGTTAATACCCAAAGCAGCAACATGGCCCTGAATTTGCTCAAGATTATCAGCACTATTGCCCTTAACTCCTGATCTATGTGCAACC
Organism: Gymnothorax reevesii; assembly: GCA_029721435.1. Classification (NCBI taxonomy): domain Eukaryota; kingdom Metazoa; phylum Chordata; class Actinopteri; order Anguilliformes; family Muraenidae; genus Gymnothorax; species Gymnothorax reevesii. The sequence continues at coordinate 140,939,823 of CM056574.1, forward strand.
TCTTGATTTTTCACACTTCTAGCCCATAGCATCTCGTAAGCATTCTTGCATTTTTCTAACTGCTTGTTCAACATGGCATTAACATTTTATGAATCCACCAACTTTGCTCTCACTGATGCTAACTGTTTCCGCAGTTCTATACTGTAATATGCAACTAAACAGCGCTCTGCCTGTCCTGCAGCAGGCTCACTTTTAAGGGCCTCTACAGTCTCCCTCAGTGATTCTATTGTTTGCTGTTGTTCAGAACACTGTTTCTCTGCCACTAACAACCGACTTTTCATTTCCGTTTGTCCTTGTAACAAAGCGGCTAGTACATTTGCATGTTTACTCTTTTTATTCTTACAGTTACGATTGCGCTCTGCACACGCTTCCTCAAGCCAAGCGAGGGAAGCTGATTTATCTAACAGAGATCCATAGGATCTTTCTTTGCTATGTTTTGCAACATAGTGAATGGCCCACTCCATCATTGTAGGTTCTGAGTACTTTTTGCACAATCTACCTACAGTGGCAGTTTACCTCAAGGACACAAGATAAATGTGGGATATCCTGCTGGTACTTTCACTAAAAAGCCCAGTTCCTCTACAAACACGCCTCCCGCTTAACCCTGTTAACCTAACTTAACTGATAAACGGGTGTAATTTCATTCATGAAAACAACAGGAGAATTCTAATGCCTAAGTCTTGAATTTGCTCCTGCTCCGGTGCTATTTTGCCGTCTTTCGCCACAGGTAGCAAATCCCAACCATAAACTCAAATTATTTTCCACAGCAGGATAATGCAGAAAACCTTTTATACTCACAAAGTCCCTTTGGTTCGTCGAAAGGAGGTTTGGAATGGAGGGCCAGTCTGTCCTTCTTTGCAGCAGTAAGTTTGTCTCCTTTCTGTCTGACTTTTGAAACAAAGTCCATACTGTTACCATGGAAACAAGAACAAGTGCCATCTGGCAATGGCATAGCCCCCTGACCCCCCAAGGCAAATCTAGACATCATGCTCAACATGTCTGTGATGTTTTGTGAAGATCGGAGGTACAGTTTCCAAGATATGGGCCAGACAAGGTATGTGTCATGGTTTTGGAGCTTTGTTAGCTCCTTTTGTTACTCACGTCCGGGACGATATCGTTTTGCTCACCATCGGATTCCTGGGCCAGCTGGCATTAATTGGGGGCGTTACCTGGACTCTATTGAAGCTCTTGTTCTACCGAGTGTCATTTTCCCCTTGGCGCTTTAGCCAGTAAGGTCTTTTGAGAAGAGAGAGTATTGTCAGGATCTTAGCTGCATAACAGGAAAAGTGTTAGTGAGTAAGGGATTCATTTGGTTTATTTCCCTTTTCTTTTGTCTTTAGTCGAGTTCACCTGTTTGCTACCACGGACGGCATCAGGTCCATTGATAGCGCAAGTCTCATGATTTCTATTTGTTTTCGTCTCTCAGCATGCTGCTGATTTTGTCCTTTTTATTTCTGGCCACTGCTCTTGGCGTCTTGGCACCAACGCTATCACAGTACACTCTAGCCACAATGGAGACGTCAGCGGTGGCCGAAATTAAGAGGGCTGTTGCCAGCTAACAAGAGATGTTGGCTGGGTTCGCAAAATCACTTTCAGCTATTTGTAATCAGCATTCTGAACTCGCTGAGAGGTTACACCTGCAGGAGACTGCTCTCCAGAACCAGCAGAGCGTTAGATTTGTCTGAGAGTATTAAATCTCTAACGTTACAAACTCCACAAAGAGTTGCAGAAGTACCATCCATACATTCTCCCCGAGAACCTAAGTTACAACTGCCCCAAAGATACAGTGGCGAGGCCAGAAAGTGTAAAGATTTTATTGCCCAGTGTGAAATTTTTTTTAAGGCTCAGCTGTCACGCTTTGTTAATGAGGATTCTTGGGTTGCGTTTACATTATCCCTGTTGGCTGGCACAGCGCTCAAATGGGTCGGTCCACTAATTAGATCTAACTCACCGATTGTAAATTCGGTAGATGTCCTTGTTAGGGAGATGGTTTCTGTTTTCGATCAGGACATTTGTGGACAAGACGCAGCTACGCGTCTAATGTACTTAAGACAGGGCAAAGAAAGCGCAGCTGAGTTTTCGATTGCTTTTTGTTCTCTGGTCACAGAGACAGGCTGGCCGGAAGACACTCTGATGACAGTATTTAGCCATGCCCTTACGTGCTGGCTACGTTAGAACCCTGCTCGACTTTACACTCCTTAGTTCATACTGCTGTGCGAAATGACAATCTCATACGCGAACGCAGCCGGTAGAGACTAAATAAATCTCCGCTAGCTGACAATGGGGCTAAAATTGCGAGTGGCGAATGTGCATCTCCTATTCCACCCATAAGAGATTCTACTCTGGTGGAGCTCATGGAAGTGGATGGTCCGTTTGACCGTCAGCCTAAGAGACCCATTAGCAGAAGAATAATCTGCTTTAATTGTAATAAGCCGGGTCATATCCGTCCACATTGTCCTAAGCTTCGGGGAAACAGAAAGACCCCTCTAGGTATTCAGGGGGTGCTAGAAGGGCAGACCCAGTTTCCCTTCCGAACACTAATCCCTGTAGAACTTACTGCTGGGAGTAAAAGATTTACTATTGAAGCATTCGTGGACTCGGGCGTTGTTGATTGTTTCATGGATTTTAAGTGGGCTAGGAGGCACTCCGTTCCTACTGTTGCGCATTCGCAATCACGTAAGCATCGTCCCTTAGCATTCGCTGCTCAGTGACATACCAGCTTTAGAAGACCATAGATAACAATGCCTCAACAGAGAAAAGCGCCCACAAAGTTCTATTCTTTTCAAGAAATGAGGAAACTTATTGAGAGGCATCACAAAATTGATTTTCCTGTAGAAGTTACTGCAAAGGGAGGAACTGTCAGGCACCCAGAAGTCATCAAGCAAGGCATCTCTGCAGCAGCGACCCCATTCGCAGGACCCGCTGCTGAGGTAGGTCCATCTTCTCCATCCTCCAGTTTTGATGCCTCACAATCTTCCGATTCCGAGAGCGCAAAACCTTCGCCATTGTCACCGCCTGTTCACGCCGCTGTGGGTTTAAAGCGTAAAAGGAAACCTCAAGAAGATAACCCATAACTTGAGTTTTTTCTCAGAGAGTGTGAGGAAGCATCTCGGTGGAGGCATAATGATATTATTGTAATGAGCAGTGATAGGACACCAGGTGCCGTGACCACCGTGACCAGTGAGAGAAAGAACTGAGAGCAGCCATATAAGAAACAAACACTAAACAGATACACAGTTCTAGGAAAAGCTTGCGCTTCCAAGGAAGAATAAAAGTCCACAACACGGCGGCAGTGCGAGAGAGAATAAACAACAAGAGAGAAGAGAGAAAATATCTAAGAGAGCAATTCCTAACAATAAATGGAAAATAACATATCACTAGGAAATCTGACTGGAGATTCTGGCGATAGGCGTGGCGAACCTCCAGCCATATATATATAGACCGGAAAACTCCACCCCAGCTCAATCAGCCAGCTGTGCCAGGAATTTGATGGAAAAGAAATCTGATATCGTCCCGGACGATAGAACAAAGAAAGGTTCAACAAACAAACACACGCCTAAACCATGACAATTATGGGGCAAATTAAAGCAAGAAAATGCTCTATTTGAAAAACTACAGCGGTCACGCCAGCAAGAGTGATTTTTTTTTTTGTGGCAAAGGTGGTAGAAAATGGTGAGGTATTTCTCTGCATGTTGTAAACGTAGCCTATGCCTCAGGGAATATTTTATGTTATTTCAAAAGTGTAAAAGAATATATTTTTGATGAAGAGTTTATGTTTACAGAACTTAAGAGAAACTTTGGTTTACAAAAGAGATTTATTACAGAATCTTTGCCTTTTTGCACATATTTCTTATCACAAAGATGTTTTTGCTTTTACAAAACTGAAGAGATGCTTGTTGAAATAATACTGTGTAAAAGTTTTTACAATGATCTCTGTTTTCAAGATGATTCTGTTTGGACGTATTATTAGTCCCACCAGGAATCCGTGATTCCGCGATCGCGGAATTTACCGCAGATTTCAAAGCCCTCCACGGAAATCAAAGCAGTCCGCGGAATAGGTGCAGAATTTTATATTTTACATGTATTTTTCATCCCAGCCGCTAGATTTTGCGGTCAGATAAACGGGATCTAAGACTCACAGCTGGTGCTGCCGGTTACGGAAACTGATTTTTTTCTGCTGTATGCAGCATAAACTATATAAAAAGATGGACGCAGCACCCCGATTTGAAAAGAAGCCCATGTGGAAGTACCGTAGAATGGCATTCTATTTAATGGCCAGCAGATGGCGACGTCAGTGGTTGCAGAAAGAAGTTCAATGCAATAGAAGTCTATGAGAAAATGATCCTACTTTCCGACCTGATTTTTAATTTAAATAATGATTTTTCACATCATTTTATGTTAGCTATAGCAAGTTTCAGGTCTCCTTCGATATATAATGACATTCATTTTCGTGAATTATGGTCCCATATAAACTAGAATAAAGTATAAAGCCAGAATATGCTTCTCGGGCGTCGCTATCCTCTGGTCCTCGTCCGATACGGTCAGATCCAGAGCCACGTTCCTCCCCGGATCTTCGATTCACTTCTTCATCTTCGAACCAGTGGGTGACAACAGGGTAGCTTCATCCATCTTTTTATACAGTCTATGGTATGCAGTAACGTTTACAATATCCTGAGGATACAGTGAATAGTGTACACTTTGTTTAAATCTTTACTTTGATCTTTGGCACTTGTTCAGTTACTAAGCCTCGTTCACCCATAGTTTGGTGAAATGTTTTGCACTTTATAAGTTATGCAAATAAATCTGCTCAAGAGGGACAAAAAGAATATTGATGCTGCTTATTTTATAACCACAATGTTTCGCAGTGTTTTGGTATCAACACCCCGCTCACTTATCACAGGCGTCCCCCAAGGCTCAGTTCTTGGTCCACTCCTCTTTTCTCTTTATCTCCAGTCTCTCGGTCCTGTCATTTCTGCTCATAGTTTATCATATCACTTTTATGCTGATGACACTCAACTTTTTCTCTCTTTTCCCCCTGATGCCCAGGTCTCCGCCCGCATCGCTGCCTGCCTACAAGACATCCGGAGCTGGATGGACAACCATCACCTGAAGCTCAACCCAACGAAAACGGAGATGATCCACATCCCTGCTCCATCCTCCCCTCTCCTGGATCTGACCATCACCCTGGGGGATACCACCATCTCCCCCTCGCGGAGTGTGAAGAACCTTGAGGTCCTGTTTGATGACAGGCTCTCCTCTGCTGTGAACATCGCTGCAGTGACCCGGACCTGCAGGTTCTTCCTCTTCAACATCCGTAGAATACGGCCCTTCCTCACCAGCTACTCAACGCAGCTCCTAGTCCAAGCGCCGATCCTCTCCCACCTGGACTACTGCAACGCCCTCCTCGCCGGCCTCCCAGCATCTGCCATCAGACCCCTGCAGCTCATCCAGAACGCTGCAGCTCGTCTCGTCCACAACCTCCCAAGACACTCCCACGTCACCCCCCTGCTCACAAAGCTCCACTGGCTCCCAGTTGCTGCTCGCATCAAATTCAAGACTTTGGTGCTAGCCTATCAGGGAGTCAACAAGACTGCTCCAGCCTACATCCAGAGACTGTTCAGACCCTACACCCCTGCCAGAGCACTCCGCTCTGCTACTTCTGGTCGCCTAGCTCCTCCCCCTCTCCGCTCCTCCCCTTCCCGCTCAAGGCTGCTGTCTGTCCTGGCACCTCGTTGGTGGAACGATCTACCTATCGAGGTCAGAACGGCAGAATCCTTGAGCATCTTCAAGCACCGCCTGAAAACCCACCTCTTCAGGCTCTACCTCTCCCCTACTCCACTGCCTTGATTCCTGTCCCTACATCCTTTTGATTTGTTGCACTTTATTCTGTTTACCTTACTTCCTGACTGTATCACTTGATTTGGTTTCCCTTCATTTTGTTGCACTCTATTGTCAGTTTACTTGATTTTCCTGCCCCTTTTGCTGCACTTTCCTGCACTTTTGTACTGTTCTTATGCACTTTTGCACGTCGCTCTGGATAAGAGCGTCTGCTAAGTACCTGCAATGTAATGTAATGTAATGTATTGCAAATAATTTCATAAGAGAATTTTTGCTTCATTATTACATAAATTTGCTTTATAACTGGTCATTTTAAGTTTTTTTTTTTATGCCCGCGGAAAATCAACTTTCAAGCCGTGGAATCAAGAATTGCGCTCCATAGAATCAGGAATGTTCTCCGCGGAATCAACACTTTTTCTCCGCAGATTCCTAGGGGGACAAGTATTATTGTCGGACTTGTGGAAGTCCAGGAAGTCTTTTTTAGTCATAAAATTTGCATTAGAAGAAACCACACAAAATTCTGACGTTAACTTTCTCTTTGCTACAATCTTTATATTTTCAGCTCATTAATCACTGGTTTCTGCACACTTTAAGCATTGCTGTAGCTTTCTCTCATGGCTGTGTAAGTGACAAAGGACAAAATATTAATATACAAAGCAAAAAATCACAGAGCAAACAAGAAAAATTAAATAACGAGAATGCCACAGGCCCTGAAGTTACAGCAGTTACAGCCCCAACAGGAGAAAAGGAACTAGCCTCAGTCCTCGAATTCTAGCCAACACGAATTCTTGCAAAAGCAACACACTGTCTACACCAGGGGTGTCAAACTGACCCGTTAACGGGCCAAGAGGCTGCAGGTTTTCACTCCAACAATGCAGAAGCGCACCTGATACAACTAATCAGTTGTGCAGGCCTAGATCAGTTGATTAAATCAGTGCTTTCAGGTGAGCTTCTGCTTGGTAGGATTGAAGACCTGTAGCCTCTTGGCCCGTTTACGGGTCAGTTTGACACCCCTGGTCTACACGATACTGGCATTAAAAAGCTCCAGCTTGGAAAACCACGAAAAAATTAAACCTGTTTAATTTTTTCACAAAGTTTGGCAGTGATGGTGAAGGGTCCCATACCACTGTGAATCAATTCACGGTTCTTAGAATCAATTCCTCTCTGTGAAAGAAGAGAACTGTTTCATCCGCACACTTCCTCAGGCCTACGCAGCTCAGTGGTCTCCGCGCACCCCTGCTTTGGCATACACACTATTTCTCTAAACAACATTCTAAGTTGTTCCTCTAGGATTGTGAATCATGTTTTGCAGGCAATTGGCCCTGAAGAACAATGATCTTTATCTCCAAATGCTCAATTAGCTGGCACTGGTGACAGACAAACCCACCCTGGAAATCTCTTTCCAAAAGTGTGATCATTCTGCAATCATCACATAGTTTTGGCCACATTTTGAGCCCCCTGCCTAATGACCTCCCTCACCCTAGATAACAAGGAAGAAAAGAAAGAAGCTGAGGAACCACAGTTTATTGATCTGAGAAGCCCTGAGCAGCAGTCACGATAGAAACCACGGGGAAACTATGTAGATGGATAAGCCTGTTTTAGCAGTGGTTTAGTTTCAGTTCACAAAAATGAAGAAACAAATTAAATTATAGAATAAGCACTCAGATGACTAACTTGATTTTATATAATTCCAATACTATGAGTATACTAGTCTAAAAATATCACAGGGCTTTGCTCAGAATCCAGATAATCACAGACTGGCTTTTCCAGATACTGTTCTCAGATGAGAGCCTCCAATACCCAAGTGATGAACAGAAAATGCCAATAACCAATAAACAATATCAGCCCTAGCTTATTAACTCGTGTTGGCCAGCTACAATGCGCAGTAGAAACTGGAGCAGGGATGCGGCGAAGCACTCCGGTAAACCTTACCGTTTAAAATTCCAACCGAACCAAATGGACGACTCAAGTTACTGTTGCCCAACTAACTAAACACTAAAATCTCATAACTCAAGTCAAAAATTCAAATAGTATCTATCTAGCTAGCTAGCCACAAATACAACCAAAGGTAACCAAAAAAAAGTAAGGCCCCAGTACCCTTTAATTCAAATGGATCAAATAAACAAGTCTTTTACGATGTGAGCTAACTGAACACGCTATCTCCCCCAACAAGCTGTCACTAAGCACTCAAACAAGCAGCTAAACTTGAACCAGCTAGTCAAGGCACCGCGTTAGCGTTAATATTTAATCGAGCTTGGCAATGTGTTTATACAGTAAAAGAAAGACTGAAGATGACTAAATACCCCAGTGAACATCAATATTTATTGGCTGGAAGACTGTATGAAAGGCAAGCAACCAAGTATGAAACTAACGCAGTATAGAGGTATCTAGATATCCAGGTAATTCCATAATATTCTTAGCGTTGAGAAGCTTGCTGAAATTTTTTAGCTAAATCAGCTACAGAAAAACCAGAGGAGAGTAGCGCGATCCTTGAAAACAACTCCGATTTACTTTGTGTATGCTACAGTTTTACTTAGCTAATTATTTAGTGCTAAAGTTTATTTTATTTTGCTCCCAGGAGAACTCCAATAACCCCCCCCCCCCCCCCCCCCCAAAAAAAAAAGCCCTGTCGCTTTTGTTTGACCAGATTAGCAACTTATTTTGACTATTTGCTAACTGAGTTGTTACAAGGGGGAAAAAGGGGGAAAATAAGGGAAGTGATACCTCAGAAGCGAATTTCTTACCTCTCTTAATGTTTCAACTTTTACACATAAATTATTTTCAGGAAACCCGTTAAAACAAGAGTAAACCTTCTGCTACAATCCCTGCGCCCCTCTCTCCGTTGCAACCCAAACAGAATGATCACCAACAAACAGTGCGACAGCACAGCCAAGAGGACAGCAACAGTGACAGGTTGCCCGACATCTGCTTCTTGCAATTATAGATCAACAAACTTCACTCTGTCACAAAATGGAATGAACATAACTCGTTGTCCACTCTATGCAGTTATCTCTTCAATGATTTCAATTCTACAACAAAACTGTTTTGTGAACTGATGTATATCATTATATAAATAAAAACACTAAAGACAAATCAAAATCCTGATCAAAAGCTCTGAATATAGGGCATAAACAAAGGTGAACACCAAGTTTTTTTATATTACATTTCAACACAGAGTTCACAGAACACAGAGTTCTCCTTGTTTTGTCATTTGTGAACACAGCATCTTCATACTATTCAGTGTCACAGATGACTATACAGCACACATGCAGAAAGTTTTTTTTCCAACTTAAACCACATAACTTCTGCTTATTTGCATGTAATGGTGCTCATTACAAAATATAATGTACATTACTCAGTGTCCACTTTGTATCACTTTCAATATTAATATTTAGAATATAAACAGCAAAGATTATGTAGATGCAACAAAACTTACAAAAAATGTTTGATTGCCAATCGCAAATGCTCACACTGTGATGTGTACATTACCATTCTCAATCACCCTAATTTTCTTTCCAAATCTAGAACTTGTCTTTGACAGAGACGGTGTAATAGCTAAAGTATAATGTACTCTGATTTTGCATCTTTAATCTTTCATCAGATGAAACTCAGTATGTTTTTTCATGAAGTAAATAAAGAAAATAAAATGAATTCTCCTTATTCACATTTTCCTTTGTGCCTTTCAGATCTAACCCTTCTGCTTGGTGAATGGTATCCATCTTACACACCCAAGCTTGAATTTTTTTGTGACGGTGCATTCAGGAAACACACGCGAGAGAGATAATTCCAAAAAACGTATGCCTTTAATGAGTTCCGGGTCAGTACCAAAAGACACAAGAATTGTGAAGCCACAAAACGAAATCCAAAAACAAAGTCAACTAGACAGGTCGGGTCAGAACCAGTAAAACAAAGGAGCAACGGTACATTGACAGCAGGCAAAAAGTCGTAGACGATATCCAAAGCAGAGGGTCATACACAGGGCATCCAAACACAGAAATTGTGGTCGTACAAAAATGGGTCGAAATCCAGAAAGACAAAATCAATACAAAAAGGGCAATGGCAAGAATCTTGGTCGGACGAAACAGTCGAAGAAAAACAATAATCAATGGCATACAAGAAGCTCTGCAAAATGAAATATTGATCAACATTCTGACAAAGTCAGAACAGCTGTGAGGACTCTAAATAGACAGAAGGGAAGTCACATGCTATACAGAGAACAGGTGAATAGGATGAAAACTAATTAGAATGGGAGGAACACATGAGGGAAATCCTAACCACGAAAATTGGCAAAAGCCAAGACACGGACGGGAATCACTCACACAGCCAATGACATAAAAACAGCTACGGTCAGGGATTTCTAAGTGCACAGACAATGAGTGCAGGAAAGCAATTAAGCACGTGCGAGAGATCTCACAGAAACGCAGAGAGATAGGTAAAGCTAAGCAAGAGGCAGAGACTATAATAGGGCAATTGCTGAGAGTGCTCTTTTACATACATAACTTTACATATTTAACTAGAGTGCTCGTTGGTGAGTTAGTAATATATACATGGATTAGTTGGGTTAGTAGACTATGATACAAAATACAAAAGTTAGTCATGTTAGTAATTGAGAACAGCAAGGCGAAGGAAGTAAACAAGATTCGAAGGAATAATATGAAACACCAGAAACCATTAAAATCACCCGAAGCAGGTGACCACACAACCGGGGAGATGGCCTGTACCAACTAGATCACAAGACGGGAGACAAGTGCAATGAAACTGAAAACGGCATGAACAGAAAACCTGAAGATACAATCACCAAAAATAAATAAAAGACAAAATCATGAACATAAAACCAGAACCATGACAGTTTTATGCACCTTTAATGTTCTTGATCACCCTTTTCAGAATGCTTGCTAGTTGATAACATAACTGGATTGGAATCAATGATATTGGAAGTTACCGTCTTGTGTGCCACAATCAAGAATTGTTGCGAGTTTACTATCTGCTGTTTTCATGCTGATTTGAAAGTTCATAACTCTGGACACTGAGCACATGCTGCTGTGGACACGTGTTGGACAAATCGATCGTTTCCCTGTTATGTACGACGTATTATGTAAACAAACGCGCCACAATTAATTTTGTGTGAAATATCAAGTGCATATCATAAAAATAAAATCTGGGCAAGAACGATGAATACTTCTTCCACTTCGAACCTTTTCTCATCGAATCGTATACGCACATAAGTTGGTGTATAAAGTACTGGAAAAAAATTAAGTAATGGTACTTGCCATTAGAAAGATAGAAAGTTTAAGGTACTTCTGTAATGGCCTCACTTCAGACTAGGGAGCTGCGTCTGTCTTTTTATACAGTCTGTGCTTGGGCCATTGTGATTTTTGGGCCTTTTGGCAAGGCTCTTGCATAGTGCCAGGTGGAGCCTCATACCACAGCTACAGTTATAAACCACAGACATACGTATTTTTTCTGCATGACCAAAATTTGCATCTACTGATGATTTTAGCTATCAGTAAAAAACAAACAAAAGGAGATGGGCAATGTAATATAGCCTTATAAGGAAAAATATAGCTGTGCTCCATTGTACAACTGTCTATGAAAGACAAATCAATATTCTTGCATACTGCAGTGATATGAGAAAACCTGAATCAGAGATTTGTAATGCAGGGTGGTACACTGAATCGATCATTTTCAAGTATGAATTGGCTTGCATACATAAAAATCAGTCATCAAGCATTTAAACACCCCCCCCACCCACACACACACACGCGCACACTTCGTCACATTTCAGCCTAAATTGTAAATATAACGTGGAATTGAAAAAGAACCCTGTATGGACCCCTGCAAAACACCATTTTACATATTCAAAAAGTAGGAAAGTCTGAGGGTGCGTTCTGGAACCACACGCGAGTACCAGGAAGTTCAGCAAAATTGGTTTTATTGAAGGCAACAGTACAAAGTCCAGAATCCAAAAGCACAATCCAGATGGCCAGAAACGGTTCATTACCAGGGCAGCAATCACAAATCTTGAAGTCAGGCAAAGCAGGTTCAGTGCACAGGTTAGGAACTTCCTCTTGTTCATTCCTTGTTAATTACACTGATCCAGCTCACCTGTTCCCTATTATAGCATGTGACTTCCCGTATGTGTATTAAAGCAGTCATTTCACCATCAGCTCTTATCAGAACGTTTTCCTTGTGCTGTGATCATTTATGCCTTGGACTCTTCGTGTTACACTTCGAACTGGAACGTTCCGGATTTTGATTTTGGCTTTGATATGCCTGTGCCCGTGTAACGGACCTGCTTTGCCCGACCCTGAGTTATATGTTTGCTGCCCTGGTAACGAACCGTTTCTGTCTCCGGATTGTGATTTTGGATTCTGGACTTTGTACTGCAATTCCTTGCCACATGAAATTGGCGAAAGCCAAAACGCAGACAGGGATTACAAAGACAGCCTATGACAAACCAACGGCTTCGGTTAGGGAGTTCTAAAGTGCACAGAGTGAGAGGAAGTATACTGATTAACAAGGTGCGGAGAATCCGCTGAAGCACAGCAAAGTAAATTGAGTGAAGGCAAGGGGCGGAGACTAGAGCAGAGCGAGTGCTGAGAGCTCATTAGTCAATTAGTAATGTGCAGCTATACAATCCCTAGTGCTTGTTAGTAAGTTATGACTATAAACAATGTTAGTTAGTGTTAGAAATTTATCTAAAATAATAAAATGTTAGTATTTGTTAGTAAAGGTAGAACAGCAAGGCGAAGGAAGCAAACGAGACTGGAAGGAATAATTGAAAACCCAGAAACCATGAAATCACCTGAAACCGTGGCACCCAATACTGGGGAACAAAACTGTCACATCACATATGACCAGACAGGGGAAACAATGTGCAATGCATGGCAATGGCAAGAACATGAACCGGAATAATAATATAAACAGACTAAGAAATATGGCAAGGAATGCAGGACAAAGCAAGACAGGCAAAATACAAAACATGGCATGGATTAAATAAAAAAACATGGTTTGGAAAAAGCAGAGTCAAAACGACAACATGGCCTGGCAACAGATTCATAACAGAAAGAAACCATTAACTTGTTCTACCACTCAAGTAGATTTCAAACCACGGGGATTTCATACTTGTACAAGGTATTGAAGGGAGGACTGTATCTGTACCCCTGCGCTCTATATTCTTGAAGTCAGATTTAGTTACAGGACAGGTAAAGGTGGGACTTATGTCAAGTCTACCTATAAAGGGTGTTTCTCTGTTGCTAGGCAATGACCTGGCTGGGGGAAAAGTAATTCCCTCTGTACATCTTACTTCACAGCCGAGCACTGAAAATGGGGATGAGGACCCATCTCTGTATCCTTCTTGCGCAGTGACTCGTGCTATGGCCAAGAAGGCTAAAGAAGGTGATGTTGTGGTGCCGTCCAGTACATTGAATAGTCAGGACTCAGGTGGTTCGCCTCATGACTCTGATTGGCCTACTATGGTTTCTCCGTTTGAGGAATTATCAGATACTTTTATCAGTTCTCTATTCAGCCAGCCGGATGGGTCTGGTGATTCTGATGTGTCTGGAGACTTGTCTCTGTCCAGAAAGCGGTTGATTGAGGAGCAAACTAATGATCCTGAAATTGGTGTACTAAAGAGGAGAGCCCTTCCTGAAAAAGAAATAGATGCAGTTCCAGTTGGGTATTATCTCAAGGATGGTGTGTTGATGCGGAAGTGGCGCCCTCCTGATATCCCTGCCAATGCAGATTGGGCAGTGGTCAGGCAAATTGTTGTTCCGAAGGTCTATAGGAATGAGATCTTAACAATGGCTCATAGTTTACCTTTAGGAGGTCATCTTAGTGTTAACAAGACTGTTGATAAGATCATGAAACACTTCTTTTGGCCTGGGCTTCGGAAAGACGTTTCCAACTTTTGCAAAACCTGTCACACTTGTCAGGTAGTTGGAAAACACCAGTTAGACCCACCTGTAGCTCCATTGCAGCCTATCCCAGCATTTGGGGAGCCATTCTCTAGGGTCATTGTTGATTGCGTTGGTCCATTACCCAAGACTAGATCTGGAAATCAGTACTTGTTGACAATCATGTGTGCATCTACCAGATTCCCCGAAGCCATACCTCTACGTAACATCAAGGCAACTGCAATCTCGAAGGCTTTGATAAAGTTCTTCACGTTGTTTGGCCTTCCCAGGGAAATTCAGTCAGACCAGGGTAGCAATTTCACTTCAGGATTGTTTCAGCAGGTTGTGTATGAACTAGGTGCAAAGCAGATTCTTTCTAGTGCCTATCATCCAGAAAGTCAGGGTGCCTGAGAGCGGTTTCATTCCACTCTCAAGACAATGATGAGGACTTATTGTTATGACCATGAGAAAGACTGGGATGAAGGGGTTCATTTGCTGTTGTTTGCAGCTAGAGAAGCAGTGCAGGAGTCTACTGGATTCAGTCCATTTGAGCTAGTGTTTGGTCATGAAGTGAGAGGACCTTTGCTATTATTGAGTGAACAATGGCAAGAGAAAGAGCCGCATATCAGTCTGTTAGACTATGTTGGCAAGTTCAAGGAAAGATTGCATGCAGCTTGTGACCTTGCCAAAGAGAACTTGAAATCAAGTCAGGGAAAAATGAAAACTTGGTATGATCATAAGGCTAGAAGCCGTGAGTTTAAACCAGGAGACAAGGTCCTTGTGTTGTTTCCCTTGCAGTCCAATCCATTGCAGGCTAGATTTCATGGTCCTTATGAAATTCTGACAAAACTCAATGATCTCAATTACATTGTGAAGACTCCAGATAGGAGAAAACCAAAACAATTGTGTCATATTAACATGCTGAGGCCTTATCATGACAGAAATGCTAGGGTTGCATCTGTCACTTCAGATTCTCCTATGGTCAAAACGTGTGAAGATGAGGGGGAGTTTCAAGATGATGAACCAAGAATTAAAGCTGAAGTTCTTTCATGTAAATTGTCAAACACTGAAGTGTTGCAAAATCTTGATGTAAAACTCCAGCACTTAGAACCCTCACAGAGAGATCAGTTTGAAAGGTTGATCAAGAAATATGAGGATTTGTTTCCTGATGTTCCAAAGAGAGTTACTATAGCCTCTCATGATGTAGATGTTGGTGATGCCAAACCAATAAAACAGCATCCATACCGGATGAATCCTGAAAAGAGAAAGATTGCTGAGAAAGAGGTTGAGTACATGTTAAAACATGATATTATCAGACCCTCCAACTTCGATTGGAGTTCACCCTGTGTGCTAGTTCCAAAACCTGATGGAAGTACTTGATTCTGTACAGATTATCGCAAAGTCAATGCTGTAACTAGAACTGATGTGTTTCCAATACCTAGGATTGATGATTGTATTGATAGTGTAGGGCAAGCAAAGTTTCTGACCAAGATTGATTTATTGAAGGGTTATTGGTGTGTGCCTTTAACTGAGAGGGCCAAGAGCATCTCTGCTTTTGCCACACCATCTGGATTGTACCAGTATGAAGTCCTACCCTTTGGCATGAAAAATGCCCCAGCCACGTTCCAAAGGATGATACAGTCTACAATCGCCGGATTGCCACACACGGGTGCGTACATCGATGACCTGATCACATGGAGTGACTCCTGGGAAGAACATCTAAAAGATGTAGAGACGTTGTTCCAGCGCCTGACCCAGGCTAACCTGACTGTTAACCTGAGCAAGAGTGACTTTGGTTGTGCTACTGTCACCTATCTTGGCTACGTCATAGGCCAGGGTAAGGTGGCACCCATAAATGCTAAAGTCCAAGCCATCATGGACTTTCCAGTTCCTGACAACAAAAAAGCTTTGCGCCGCTTCCTTGGAATGATCGGGTACTACCGCAAGTTCTGCAAGAACTTTGCTGAGATTGCTCTCAGTCTAACTAACCAACTGAAGAAAGGCGTAAAGTTCACCTGGGATGATGCATGCCAGAGAGCCTTCGATCGCCTGAAGTCTCTGCTGTGTCACTTCCCCGTGCTCAAATCTCCTGACTTCAACAAACCGTTCTCCATCGCGGTCGATGCTAGCGACCAAGCTTGTGGATCTGTGCTCCTACAGAGAAGTGACTCTGATGACATTGTGCATCCCGTGGCATACCTCTCCAGGAAGTTCAATCGCCACCAAAGGAACTATTCCACAATAGAGAAGGAGCTGTTGGCTCTGGTCCTTTCTTTACAACACTTTGATGTTTATGTTTGTACAGGGCAAAAGCCAATGATTGTGTACACTGACCACAATCCGTTAATTTTTTTGAGTAAGATGAAAAACAAGAATCGGAGATTGTTGAATTGGAGTTTGATTTTACAGGAGTTTGACTTGGAAATTAAGCATGTGAAGGGTACAGACAATGTAATTGCTGATTGCTTATCCCGTGTTTGAATGTGTATATATATATCATGTGTTTGAATATTGTATGATATGTATATATAGACAAGTGTTCACTTAACCATTTTGTATTGAAAAGAAAAATTTTGCCTTTATGAGTCAAAATTTTTCCCTTTTGGAATGGAGGTGTAATGTGAATATAGGCCACTGGATGGCAGTATTTACCTTTTTTTTTCAGCTCAGACTGGAGCTATGTTTAGACATGTCCTGGACATGTCAGGGGCAAGTCCCCGAAAAGTAAAAAAAAGAGGTCTAAATGTGGGTGGGGTCTGCAAAAGAGTATATAAGGAGAAGAATTGAGACAGTAGTAGTAGGAGAAATAGCAAGAAGATGACCAGACCTGCCATTCTGTTCAAGACCTGTGACGTTTCTTTTGTGGATTTCTTTGCCTGTGTTTGAGCATTTTCATCATCCAGGACATCACCAAGCCACCCCCACGAAAAGGGATTGTAAATATTTATGTTTTGTACATAATTCAATCTTGGTCTTTAGTTTAGTTATTGTCTTTGTTAGAAATTAAATGTGTTTTAGTTGTTAAAATTGTGTCTGTCATCCCTTGCTGTTGCTGTTGCTGTTGTGTTATAAATGTAATAACAAATTGGGGCCATAACAGGAAGAAAATTCATGATAGTTACATCATCATAATCCTCTATGTAATCATGTTTGGTATGCATCTCTTCAGCTAAATTCAAGGAGTTGAATGAGTTGTATTTCATATCCGCCATATTTCAAGAAAACATAGTTTCTGTTCCCCAGCAATGATTTGTCCTTTACCAGAGTTATCTCTTGAGGTATTGACACTCATCTCTCCCCCTTTACAGAAGGGCCTTGTGACCCCTCCCTGAGGTCTGTCTAAGGGTCCTTGCGCAGATCTAAGAACTTTTATTGTCTCCTTTGAGATAGTAAATGTTTCCTTATTTCCTCCGGAGGGGGGAGTCTAAATTCCGATTTGGGCCATCTGTGCGGCCTGATCAAAGGCGCCACCAACCTTAAATCTGAGAGTGACGACCAAGTCTGGGAAGTTCGCATTCGACTTCCCACACTTCCGTCCGTGCGTATCTTTAGCTTCGTGAAGTTTTGGCAATTCGGACTTTGCACGACGGCCTAGTGTGTAGCCTTTTCGCCAGGTATGACCTTTCGCTCATTCTCTATGTGTGTACTTTATAATTGATTTGACATTAATCTGTTTGACTTAAGCTTTTGCCTACCTGGTGAATAAATTATTGTTATTCCTTTTCCAGCTTGCGTGTTCTCATTGTATATTCTTTCTGGCCTTGTTGCGATTGGGACTTAAGGGGAGACTCCTACCAAGACATGTGTAGGTAGCGATACTTCTAAGTTAGATTGAGATTGGGTTCTACCTATTAAGGGGTTATGAAATTATCGGCTCTTAAGATTTAGCTATTGGTTAATCTTTCTAAGGGGCCCTTTGATATACATAAACCTAGGTTCGTGGTACGTTCATACTCAGAGCCATTTGCCTGATGTTGCTACCGTGACAGTCTCCTCTATCCAATGGAAGTGTTGTCGAATTAGACCAGGCAATGACACCTATTTTAACCCTAGGGGGTGTTTTTGCTTCGTGACAATGGTTTTCGCAGACAGAGTTCGGGTGCGTAACTGCCCTGAGATTCACGCATGCTGTTTCAAAACTATCCATTCTAATTCTAATTTAGGGTTAGCCACTTAGCGAGGATATAACCAAACTTTGTATTCTAAATTTATTATGGAGTCAGATTTGAAGCGAGAGTAAAATTGTAATCGTTATGCTTAGTTTGCTTAAATCACTGATAAGTCTGACGTTTTCAGTTGCTGCGTGTGTCCCAATGTGCACCTGGGATTATTCGCAGCACGACATTAAGTTAGATGATTCCGTGATTTCGGCATAGCCCCGTTTTCGAACGGAGAACTATTGAGAACATCTCAGGTAAGTCTCAAACTGGGTCCAAGGCGGGACACCGGCATAAAAGATTTAATTGACACGTTCCATTGCCTCATAACAGCTGGATTCCACACGCATAAACCTTCGCCCCTGGCTCCTCCGTCGTTGGTCGAGCTGTGTGGGGTTTTACAAAGGTTCAGCAATATTCTATGTAGCAATCTGTATTTTTTTTTTAAAAATGTGTGTGTATATATATATATATATATATATATACTCACATACACACGGATCTAAACCAACTGATCCAGTTGATTGCCTAGTTTTTAACTTTTTCAAGCATCATGTACTTATTAATTATAAGACGAGTCAAGTTCAAATCAAAAGGCAACTTCTGGCCATGAGTCCCATTCAAACAGCAGGCTAGAAAATTGCGGCATTGATTTATCCATCATGATTTAATTATCTAGCTTTAATGACCATATAAGCACATTGTCACTTGTGCTCAGATATATTACTACTGCTGACAAACTACGTGTGAATGCTATGACTTGATAAAAGCTCCTTTAACAGATAACTCATAAATCCTTCCTAAACCTCATCTAAAACTGAATGTTTAGATATAGGCCTGTATTTATGAGGGTAAGATGGATCGCCATGCCTCAGTAATGGAGTGACTGTTGCTGCCTTCCAAACATCTGGTATTTGACCACTGTCTACAGTCAGGTTTAAAATTTGAGTTAAAGGTTCAGCAATATTCTATGTAGCAAGCTGTAAAAATAAATAAATAAATGTATATACACGGATCTAAACCATCTGGTCCAGTTGATTCCCTAGTATTTAACTTTTTCAAGCATCATGTACTTCATTAATTATAAGACCAGTCAAGTTCAAATCAAAAGGCAACATTTGTTCAGAAGAGTTTTGAGCCACTTCTGGCCCTGAGTCCCATTCAAACAGCAGGCTGGAAAATTGCGGCATTGATTTATCCATCATGATTTAATTATCTAGCTTTAATGACCATATAAGCACATTGTCACTTGTGCTCAGATATATTACCACTGCTGACAAACTACGTGTGTGTGAGAGTGCGTGTGTTTGTGCGGACGCATTAGATTGTAAGAGATGATTGGTCATATTTTACCTCATAAGACTTCAATAAAGTTCTGCTGGCATATCTTGTGAAACCTCAATTTTTGATGACATGTAGTGATGTTTAGACTTGCATTTCTTTGTCAATATTAAAGTTAAACATAGTTAAACACTGTTGATCAGTGCTGTCCTGTAAAACCTGCTGATGTTTTGATATTTTCTCATACACATCATCAAAATATACTGTGAAATTCCACCTTTTTCCAATGTGCACAGATGCAAATTCCAATTCTAAAACAAATACATTAAGAAGATGCAGACAGAAAATGGTACCGTTTTAAAACTGTCCCTGAAAAACAATACGAATTGGTACATTTTGTGGAAGGATATATTATAGTAATCCTGCATACTTTCGAAAATGTAAAGATATAAATGGAAAGAACTAAAATTACTTGGCTTTTATTCCACCAGTTTGAGCAGTTAGGGTATTCGTCTTGCTGACACTATGGTATACCATGATATTGTAACCTATGACCACTCCCCCCCCAAACACACACACGCACACACACAAATAAAAACAAACCTAATTTCCCTGGATTCATGGTCAGTTATACGAGGAAATATTGAGGTACTTGGATGACTTATTATGAGCACCACAGGGGACTCATACCTAGAGAGACATCCTGCACACTATAAAGAGAGTTCCTTCCGCAGCTCAGTTCTGGTGGCTCTTATGTGTGACAGGATGACACAGTGGACAACACTGCTGTTGTTGATGAGTGCCACTCCGGTGATGTTTGGTCCTGCATGCAGGCGACACGGTGAGGCAGCTCTACCACAGCTGTCAGCAGATGGAGATGTCATCATTGGAGGGCTATTCTCAATCCACAGAAGCACTATGGAGAAGCTACATTCATTCACCTCCAAGCCTCAATCTCCACAGTGCATCAGGTTTGCGCAGAGGAAAAAAAAGCTGAAATATTTCTCAAAGAAATGACATGATACAGAATTGTGTTTGATTGAAATGTGTTAGTAGGTTGGAAGTCATTTATATTTCAAATCCTAACTAATGCATATGTATAACTGATATAACTTTTTTTTTTTTAAATAAAATTTTGATATTTTCCATCACTTCATTCCTTAGATTGAACTACAGACAATTTCAGTTTGCTCAGACCATGATCTTTGCCATTGAAGAAATAAACAACCGGACAGACCTGCTTCCTGGCATATCTCTGGGATATAAGATTTACGATGCCTGTAGTTCAATACCTGTGACTATACGGTCAGCTATGGCTCTGATGAACGGTTATGAGGAAATACTGACTGACACATCTTGCTCCACACCAGCAGCAGTGCCGGCCATCATTGGCGAGTCTGGATCATCTCGCACTATTGCGCTATCATCTGTTGTTGGACTTTTTGAAATTCCTTTGGTGAGTCACAACAATATCTCTTCATTTTTTTCAGATTGGATCATGAAAACCATGATAAGGCATAGAACTTGAAAAGTTGTATTTTCGCCGCACATGATTTACAACTAGTTATGGTTTCCGTTAAATCTTATTGCATATTTGTATCTGCAAATCCTACAATGCAGATCAGTCATTTTGCTACATGTGCATGCCTGAGCAATAGGATCAGATTCCCCACATTCTTCAGAACTATTCCCAGTGACTATTACCAGAGCAGAGCACTAGCTCAGTTAGTGAAGCACTTTGGCTGGACCTGGGTTGGAGCAGTGAGAAGTAATGATGATTATGGCAACAATGGAATGGCCACATTTATAGAAGCTGCCCAGCAGGAAGGGATCTGCATTGAATATTCTGAGGCCGTTTACAGAACTGACCCTAGAGAGAAAATCCTCCAGTCGGTTGAAATCATAAAGAAGGGCACTGCAAAGGTCATTGTTGCTTTCCTGGCTCTAAGTGATATGATTCCTTTGCTGCAAGAGATGGCCCTGCAGGATGTAACTGGACTCCAGTGGGTGGGAAGTGAGGCATGGATCACAGCCAGCAGACTAGCTGATAGCCAAAGGTATTGGTTTCTGAGAGGATCGATTGGGTTTGCTATTGGTAAAGCAAAACTAGAGGGCTTGAAGGAGTTCTTGATAAGTGTCCAACCATCTGAGACTCCTGGAAATTCTCTACTGAAGGAATTCTGGGAAACTACTTTTGCGTGTTCATTTGAGAAAAGCACTAATTCAACAAGAAAAAACATGTGTACAGGGTCAGAGAGCTTGAAGGAAGTGAAAAATGAATATACTGACACATCAGAGCTAAGGATCTCAAACAAAGTGTATACAGCAGTTTACGCTGTTGCCAATTCTTTGCAACTCCTGAAGGACCACTCAAGGATGAATTCCTCTTCGAACAGCAGTTATCCACCAAAGCAGGTAAAGTAAGTCCCAATTAGACTGTGCAAGAACCAGTGGAAAGATTCATTTCCTAACACATATTATCTTACTTTCATCATATATTTCAGCGCCTACTTAACCATCTGAGGAACATAAACTTCACTGTAAAACCGGGTGAGCATGTCTTCTTTGATTCAAATGGAGACCCTGTTGCAAGATATGAGCTTGTGAACTGGCAGGATGCTCGAAAAGGGCTTTTGCAGTTCAAGGCTGTGGGGCTCTATGATGCTTCCATGCCACCTGATCAGCGATTTATCATGAACCATGACAACATTATTTGGGCGAAGGGACAACGTAAGGTATGTTGATTTTGACAAAATCCTTTTTCCCAGAAAAGAAAAAAAATCTATATGTGTGTATATATAAGTGGCGGCTCGTGAACTGGCAACAGGGGAGGCTCAAATAATCCCTTAAAATGAATGATTGCTCATGACCTGTTATCAATCATTAATTTCAATTACCATTACAGAAACTCTGAAAACGTTCAGCATTATCTGATGTGGCCAGTTTTCATTACATCTAAAGCCAGATGTGAATTTTTAAAGTGTAGGAGGCCTAAAACCTTGAAACAGTACATAAACTCATGGAATTATGGAAGTGTTTTAATTAAAAACAAAAACAGACCTTGGAAATGTGCTACAAAATGAATGTTCTGCAGTTGAAGAAATCAATTAATAATGCTAACAAAATTTTCTGCTTCGATTAAGCCACAAATTTACGTACGTCAATACTTTGATTTTTGCTTGACATGGTTCTGATTTTTCACCGTCCTTCCTCAGAAACCCAGGTCAGTGTGCAGTGAGATTTGTCCTCCAGGCACTCGGAAGGCTGTGCAGAGAGGAAGGCCTGTCTGCTGCTATGACTGTGTGCCCTGTGCTGAGGGAGAAATCAGCAATACTACTGGTAGTGAATTATGATTGGAAATATTTTCCTTTTTAATGCAACTATTTTACTTATGTAATACTATGGATGAGCACTATGTACTACTATGGATTGATTATCTAATGAGATTACAATTTTGTTTCAGATTCTAATGACTGCGTTCCCTGTGATTTGGAGTACTGGTCAAATGAAAAGAGAGACAGATGTATATCAAAAACGATTGAATTCCTTTCATTTGAAGATATTATGGGAACAATGTTTGTAATTTTCTCATTACTTGGAACATGTGTCACAGTGCTTGTGGCTGTGCTGTTCTACATACACAGACACACTCCCATTGTGAAAGCCAACAACTCAGAACTGAGTTTCCTGCTGCTCTTCTCATTGAAACTGTGTTTCCTTTGCTCTCTGACCTTCATTGGCCGACCCTCTGACTGGTCCTGTATGCTGCGCCACACTGCATTTGGGATCACCTTTGTCCTCTGCATCTCTTGCATTCTGGGGAAAACAATAGTGGTGTTAATGGCCTTCAGGGCTACACTTCCAGGCAGTAATGTCATGAAGTGGTTTGGGCCTCTGCAGCAGAGACTGAGTGTTCTGGCTTTCACTCTCATACAGGTCCTGATTTGTGTGCTTTGGTTAACAATATCCCCTCCTTTTCCCTACAAGAACATGAAGCACTACAAAGAAAAGATCATTCTTGAATGTGATGTTGGATCAGCAGTGGGGTTCTGGGCCGTTCTGGGTTACATAGGATTTCTCTCTATAATTTGCTTTGTTTTAGCATTCCTGGCTCGAAAGCTGCCAGACAACTTCAATGAAGCTAAATTCATCACATTCAGCATGCTGATATTCTGTGCAGTCTGGATCGCCTTTTTACCAGCCTATGTCAGCTCACCTGGAAAATTCACTGTTGCAGTGCAAATATTTGCAATTCTAGCTTCAAGTTTTGGATTGCTGTTCTGTATGTTTTCGCAAAAATGCTACATTATATTACTAAAACCAGAGAAAAATACCAAATCAAACCTGATCGGAAAAATGGCATCAAAATTTCTCTGAATAGACAAATATGTATTGCTGTACATGACTGCATTGCTGGCCTTAAATACTCACTTTATTAAAATTTACAAAAGCTTGACAACAACCAATTGTGCACTTCGTAATCAAAATTATGAAGTGTTGGTGAAGTCAAGCATTGATATTGGCCTGTTTATCCTAGCTTTGAAAAATTACCTTCCTGTTGATTCCAATGGCATTTCTTGGGGTTGTGCTCTCTGACTATTAAACTCAGAAAACTATCTGGAATGTCTTTGTTTGCCACGTCGTCACAGTTCTGTCTCTTTCCTTGGGGGGCTGTGTCTCAAAAAACAGTAATCCTGTTGCTCCTGCCAGGATTCCGAAAACCCCATGCCCCATGTCCCTTTTGTCCACAATTGGCGCAATCATCAGGGCTCACCATGGAGTGTGGTCTCTGTCTGGGCACTGAGATGTCTTCCTCTGCCGTGACCCCTCTGCTGCTGTAGCTGTTCTTAGGGTGGCAAGGCAGTACATGTTGTGCAGTTAGCCGTTGTTGGGGGAGACCTTCTCCATTGTCTTAGAGAACCTGAGCTCACTTAAACCACTGAATTGTTAAGTCTCATCCTGATCTTCTACAACCGTATTCTTATTTTCAACATGATTTTAATTAAAAGTCACTTTTTTTAGAGGGGCTAAATTTTTTTTCCCAAGTAATACACTGGTGCATGGCTTCTGGCCCATATTTTCATGCATTATTTTTCATCTGAGTCCTGCCCCTTCAAAATTTTAGAAACCCTGGTCACACATTGATCCTTCCACCAGTCTATGTATTATTATTGTAATTATTATATCTTTCCAGTAATCTTTAAAACAATAATTATTCAGAATTTTTTGTGCACAAATCAATCCAAATCAAGTTATGTTCCCTCTCTATCTGCTGAAATTAGTAAATAGCCAAATTAGTATTACTGTAATAGTATTGATCTAAACCATTGTACTCTCATTGAAATGATCATTTAACATTTATCCCTCCGAATCATACTTCTTATAACTCTTTACCTCTTTTATTCTGGCAGGTCAGAGTTCTACCCTCTGGGGTCTCTGACCCCTCGATTTCCTGAGTGGAGGGGCTTTACTGAGCCCTCTAACCCCTCTACTTTTCATCTGCATGGAGTAACTATTACCTTGAGTGGGATTATTACACGTTATTTGTTATATACTCATTATCCAATTCCTCATTATCTGCCTCAAAGCTGATGCCAAGTGTTTTTATCTTAGGCACAAGATGCATGTCCCAGATGTTTACTTTCCCTCTGTAAAAAAGAACCACATACACACGCGCACATACCGTCATTGTGACGCTTGATCTCTATCTCTTAGTATCTTCCTCTGATAAGAAGACACTGCACGGCTGTAGTACTTCGTGGTGCAGAAGAAAAGGTTTCATCAGGAATGTCACTTGCAGCCTTTTGTTATTCGTGGGACGTTCTGTCCCCTCAAACAGAATACATTGTCTCAAGCAGAATACAAAACAACCCACTGTGATCCTGAATAGTTCACACGGAAAACAAAGGAGCAGTAATCATTTTCCACCACAATTTGCTTGCAATGCTTTTTGATAGTTGGTAACCTACAAATACATTTGTGTAAATAAAACGTATTTAATTACATAATGAGTCGATTCCCTAATTTGAATTTTAAAATGTTAATGTCCTCTCTCGCTCTGTAACAATTTCATGCTGGCTAGATGAGTTCATGGTTAGTACACCGCAGATTTCTAGTTAACTGTCATGGCTTTTAAATAGACCTTACCATATTGGCAATGTCACCGCTAACAGAACTTAACAGCGGCGGTACACTCGTGATAAAAAAAGAAAATACGCTGCCAGATTTCCACCCTTCAGAATGCTCTTACACTTTCTAATAGAGAACCTGAATAACACCGATAGTCCACAGATATTCATGATCATGAATACTTCCTTTCTTGTTTCAGTACCCCTTTAAATTCACTTTTTGGAATGTATTGCCATGTTTAATTTGATTTTTTAAAAAAAGAAGATCAGAAACAAAGCTAAATGAAATATTTTTTTGGGCTATATTGCCATATTTTTCTGACGTCATAAAATGTGTTTGTGCTCTTCAAACAATCATAGTTGAGAAAAATCTTGCAGTTTCTTGAGAATGTTATATATGGAATTGCTTTCCTCTCTGAAAATAACAACTGATTTACCTGTATCAAGAGAAATAGACCATGGGCCTAGAGTCATAATTCTTCAATTCCGTGACCCACATCGAGTAACTACAAAACCCAAAACCAGTGAAGTTGGCACGTTGTGTAAATCGTAAATAAAAACAGAATACAATGATTTGCAAATCCTTTTCAACCTATATTCAATTGAATACACTGCAAAGACAAGTTACTTAATGTTCGAACAGGTAAACTTTGTAATTTTTTGCAAATATCAGCTTATTTGGAATTTGATGCCAGCAACATGTTTCAAAAAAGCTGACACAAGTGGCAAAAAAGACGGAGAGAGTTGAGGAATGCTCATCAAACACTTATTTGGAACATCCCACAGGTGAAATAGCTAATTGGGAACAGGTGGGTGCCATGATTGGGTATAAAAGCAGCTTCCCTGAAATGCTCAGACATTCACAAACAAGGATGGGGCGAGGGTCACCACTTAAAGAACAAATGCGTGAGCTGATTGTCGAACAGTTTAAAAACAACATTCCTCAACGAGCTATTGCAAGAAATGTAGGGATTTCATCATCTACGGTCCGTAATATCGTCAAAAGGTTCAGAGAATCTGGAGAAATCACTGCACGTAAATGACAAGGCCGAAAACCAACATTGAATGCCTGTGACCTTAGATCCCTCAGGTGGTACTGCATCAAAAACCGACATCAGTGTGTAAAGGACATCACCACATGGGCTCAGGAACACTTCAGGAAACCACTGTCAGTAACTACAGTTCGTCGCTACATCTGCAAGTGCAAGTTAAAACTCTACAATGCAAAGCGAAAGCCATTTATCAACAGCACCCAGAATCGCCCCCGGCTTCGCTGGGCCCAAGCTCATCTAAGATGGACTGATGCAAAGTGGAAAAGTGTTCTCTGGTCTGACGAGTCCACAATTCAAATTGTTTTTGGAAACTGTGGACGTCATGTCCTCCGGACCAAAGAGGAAAAGAACCATCCGGACTGTTATAGGCGCAAAGTTCAAAAGCCAGCATCTGTGATGGTATGGGGGTGTATTAGTGCCCAAGGCATGGGCAACTTACACATATGTGAAGGCACCATTAATGCTGAAAGGTACATACAGGATTTGGAGCAACATATGTTGCCATCCAAGCAACGTCTTTTTCACGAACGCCCCCTTATTTCAGCAAGACAATGCCAAGCCACATTCTGCACATGTTACAACAGCATGGCTCCGTAGTAAAAGAGTGCGGGCACTAGACTGGCCTGCCTGTAGTCCAGACCTGTCTCCCATTGAAAATGTGTGGCGCATTATGAAGCGTAAAATACGACAACGGAGACCCCGGACTGTTGAACAACTTAAGCTGTACATCAAACAAGAATGGGACAGAGTTCCACCTGAAAAGCTTCAAAAATTGGTCTCCTCAGTTCCCAAACATTTACTGAGCGTTGTAAAAAGGAAAGGCGATGTAACACAGTGGTAAAAAGACCCCTGTGCCAACTTTTTTGCAATGTGTTGCTGCCTTTAAATTCAAAGTTAATGATTATTTGCAAAAAAAACTTAAAGTTTCTCAGTTTGAACATTAAACATCTTGTTTTTGCAGTGTATTCAATTGAATATAAGGGGGGGGGGGGAATCCTCGTAGACTGGATATCGCAACACTGTATGGAAGAGTAGGCGATAGTGCCAGTGCGCCACTGTCATGTTAATTTTGTTCCAATAAAACGGCCTGTTTGCAATATTTTGCCAGATTTGTTTGGTTGCAAAGATCAGAAATCACGGTAAGGTTCAATTAATAGACAGCGCCCAAACTTTGGATCAAGAATTCCAGCCAAAAGCCAAGTGTATGTAGTGCTGCACTCAAATCCATAGCGTAACAGAGGAATCGTTGTTTTTTTCATTGCAAATCATGTCACACAGACCCACTGAATTCTTTTTCTCTTGCCTCCTTTTTGTGTCGGGTCGGATTGGGTTCGGGTCGAAAATCAGTGCGAGTTTTAGTGGGGCGGGTTAGCTGTCACGTTAGCTGTCACATCGGGTCAGGTTGGTGCGGGTGATAAAAAACCTTGACCCGCGCATCACTAGGGACCACCGTGAGCCCTCACATAAGCCTACGATACCATTATCTTACATTAGCTCCTGGGTCTTTCTTGGGTCTAACTTACCTTCAACCATTGTGTTATGTCACATCGTGCTAGCATTGTTGGAGTACTGAGGTGACCTGTCGACCTGTTTAGCTTACTGGCCCTATGGGGCGAAATGCTATTGTTGTGGTGTGGTGTCCGTCATCTGTCGTCCGGCGTCCATTGTCTGTTGTCCGGACAGGGGAGGATCTACAGGGGGGCAGAGGGAGGCAACTGCCCCGTCACTGTAGAGCCTTGCCCCCCTAACTGCCCTCCTAACTTAAATGTTTTTAAAACTATACTTGTAAAACAAATCACCACTATGTCTAAAAACCCCTCAAAGCATCGAAATAAAAGATGAATTCACCAAAAAAATTTAATTTAATTGAATATTCTGCTCCTAAAATAGCTGCGGTCCTGCAGGGTCTGCATGACGAGCCTCCTGCTCCATGCTGGCGTGTGTCAGTTGTCATGGACACATGTTGGAGTCTGCGTGCAGCGCAGCAGAGTGGAGCCACTTAGCCCCCCGACTTTCTCCAGGTAAATTCAGTTTCCCCCGGTGACGTTTTAACACACAAAGTTAAAGTTAAGTTAAATTTGCAAAAGATGGAATGTATGCTAAAGGCGATGGTTCAATGCACTCATTAATTGCTGGTCAAAATTTACTCACTCCTGTGTGATTTGTTGGAGCATTTTTCCCTAGTTAGTTTTGATTATAGTAAAAACGAGGACAGTTTATGAAGCATTTAGCTAGATATCAAAAACAGGCGTGTTGAATCCAGAGGGTCGCTGTTAAGTTTCAGTGTTATGTGAACAATATCACAGCAATGAGGCTGCATAATAAAACCAGGTCTTTACTGTCAGGGCAGTGGCTACGGGCACAGACCCATATTTTTAGCCTCTCGTCTCATTCCATCACAGGTAAAGGTACGGGCGGGTCTGTACCGCCTACCGTTAGCCCTTGTTGTAAACATATGGATAGTATGTCCTAATGAATTTGGCATGTGTCAGCCGAACCAGGCAAAATTTCTTACATTCCATTGAAACTTTTACCGTTTGTATGGATCTGGAAATTCCGTTCTTGACGTAGCTCATAAGTACTCGCGGCAGGAGCAATATCCAACTTGGCGGAAATTCCACCATAGAACTACAGGTCTATGTAGCCTGACAATCATCAGGTGATCATCTTGGAAATCTAGCTGTTCTCAGTATTGAAACAGCATGCAAAAGAGCTATATTTGGATATGTTTGTGAGACGCTTTGCTGCACAGCACAACAATCGTCGTCTGAAGCTCTCTTAAAAGAGATGGCTAATATCAGTCCTGAATGGCAACTTAAGTACTTTTGCTGTATTCATTTTGAGGTACTTTTATTTTATTAGGCCTAAATATTCACTCTGCTACATCTTGGAAGGCATAATAATACAGTGCGTCCAGAAATAAGGGAAACTGGAATGAAATGAGAAGTATTCTGTTGAAACTTAGCAGCTATAAAACTAATTAGGACTATTAATTACACAACTGTGTACTTTTTCACATCGTACAAAGAAAAAAAAATTAGTCAGGCATCGTTGTCATAACTCATTGTTCTGTTGTCAGCTGCATGATTTGAGCACATCTGTCTTGCAGCTATTAGGGTTTACATTTAAAGCAGTACACGTTACACAACCTAAAGCACTAATGGCCCCGACAATCAAAAGTTGACTTGAAACTGATCATCCCGGTTCATCTGTGTTTAGGCCTGTGATCATTTTCTGTTATCTGGTGCAAAGTGGTTACTCCAAAAGTGTCATTGTTGTTCAGTTGAGTGCGGCACAAGCTCCACTTACTTGATGTCATTAGACAGAAGGCATAGTTATGTAACACCAAATGCCATTTTTAATCAAAGAATGTTTAGTAATTGTGATAGAATTAACCATTTATTCTTGGTTTCCTTTTTTTTTGGTCCACACAATACAATAAATACGTTGAATATTTTTCTGAAATTGTTCCCCAATTTTTAGATGCAGTTTTTTTTTTTTGGCTAATTGGTGAACCTCTGCCTATCTTTACTTACTTCATCTGATATGTTGTCTATGCTCTATTGTGAATGAAATGTGGGTTTTTGAGATTTGCAAATCATTGTATTCTGTTTTTATGCTCGTTTTACACAATGTCCCAACTTCATTGGAATTGGGGATTTCCTAATACCACACTGAGGATGTCCCATGCCAGCCCTCCCAGACCTCTTGCCACCCCATGTAAAATTTTCTAGATTCGCCACTGTGTCCGGAACATTTTTTTTTTTTGGCTGATGAATTTTCGTGTAAATTTGCAGCAACATACTACGAGACCATATCTCCAGACATTTTGCTCGGATTTTTCATTGGATCATTTTTGTCCGTTTTATGGGCCTTTTAAATTTTGGCTCCAATGTTAATGATAGGACTGAGAAATTTTAAAAAAATTATTTCTCAAAAACTGCATAATAATTTTTTTTCTAAATCAGGCAATTTACTTACCTTGGTACCATCAATGTACAGTGTGAGCGCCGTTTTGATTGAATCGACGGAAGTGGGTCTATTCGGGGCACTGTACTTTATAAATATGCAAGATGGCCTGTGGAGGCCAAATGGTTGCAGATAGAGATTAAGTTTGTATTATCAACATAGAGGAAGTCATATATGAACTATACTCTGGCTATGTTAAAGTTGACCTAAAATGACTTTGAAAGGTCAAACTTGAGGTCAGGGAATATGTTAACAATGGTAAAAGATATGTCTTCAAATTTCAAAAAATTATTTCTCAAAAACTGTCTGATGACTTTTTTCTAAATATGACAATCAACTCACCTTGATACACTTTATGTACAGTGCGAGTGCCATTTTGATTGAATTGACGGAAGTGGGTCTAGTGGGAGCGCTGTACTTTAAAGGAGAATTCCGGTGTGAAATTGACTTGGGGTGTATTTAAACATGATAACGAGTACTAACTTTTGTCGAATACCCCACCTCCGTACACACGCAACATGTCAAAATACATGCTTTTTAGCCGAAGCTCCCAACCAGGGACGGATTACGGACCGGGCCAGCGCCCAGGGGCCCTGGGGGGCCCGTAGCCCAAAACAGCGATGCCTATCAACAATACATTTTTATTTCAGAGGGCCTCCATTCTCTAGGATCCTCTGACTACCAGCGCCCCTGGCCCTGTTACAGGGCCTCTGATGAAAATAATAATAATAATAATAATAATAATAATGCATCAATTTTATATAGCGCTTTTCTGGACACACAATGGAGGCATTATTCATTCACATTCATGCTCTGATGGTGGTAAACTCCATTTTTGTAGCCACAGCTGCCCTGGGGCAGACTGACGGAAGCGTGGCTGCCAGTATGCGCCTACAGCCCCTCCGACCACCACCAAACACACACAGCCATACAGGAGGGAGGGAGAAAGGGATGGGTTCCTATATTGCATGTCGCGAACACGGGGAGAACATGCAAACGCCACACAGAAAGGCCCCAGGCCGGATTCGGACCCGACCCACAACCTTCTTGCGTGAGGCGGTAGTGAAGGTTGTGGGACCAATATGCCACCATGCCGCCCAAAATGGATTAGGGATGGCGTTCTTCTGAGTTCTGACTACCAGGGGTCCTCGGGAGGAGGGAGGCGTACTTTTAGAGGGCCCTCTGATTATGAGGGCCCTTACCAGGGGCCTCTGACTTACCAAGGCCCCTGGGTGAGGGTGCTTTCAGCAGGCCCTCTGACTACCAGTGCCCCCATCCTTGCTGTAGGTCCCCTTATGAAAATGGATGAGGGGTGGCTTTCAGCAGGCCTCTGACTTCTGACTACCAGGGTCAGAAGTCATCTTTTGAATCTTTTACATAGATCTGTACTGTTATTTTTTTACAGTGGAGGTTTTGGTGATATCTGTAGGTGAAACACATTTTGTGAAACAATTTTTGTGCATGTGCTCTCACTCACTCCCGACTGTGCAGCTGTGTTTTTTTTTTTGCCACGCCCCCAGATGAATCTTCATCTCACTCTGATTAGTCAATTTCCGTCAGACCACTGATATGGACATGAATGAGCCAATCAGGTGTTGCAAGAACTTTTGAAAATCCAAGTGAAAATCCAATATACAGCGCCCTCCATACTTTTTGGCACCCCTGGTGAAGATGTGTTAAAAGCCTAAAAATAAATTCAGTTTTTCTTGCAGAAGCATACTCTCACACTGAAAACTGTTGAAAAATGTAACCTTCAACTCTTTAAGGTGAAAAAAAAAATCCCTGACTAAGAAATTATTATTTTTCATAAAATCATCAGTTCCACAATTCTTGGCACCACTAACGATTCCTTGGAAATAAATGTAATTGAAGTATTTCTGTCATTTCTACAGTAGTTTACAAAGTTGATCAGAGTATCTAGGAACATTTAATTAGTAATTCATCACTTCCTGTTTCCCTGGGGTATAAATATGATGTGACACATAGGCCATGTCTCTTATCCACTCTTCAACATAGGAAAGACAAAGGAACACACCATTCAAGTAAGGCAGCTGTGTGTCGACCATCACAAGTCAGGCAATGACAACAAGAAAATAGCCACTCGCCTGCACCTGCCCATATCTACTGTCAGAGGAGTCATTAAGAAGTTTAAAACAACTGAAACAGTGGGAAACAAGCCTGGACGAGGACGCAAGGTTATTTGACGCAAGGTTAGAGAAATAAAAAGTTCTCCAAAGCTCACTGTTAAAGAATTACAACAAATGGTAGCGTCTTGGGGTCACAAAGTCTCCAAAACAGCCATCAGGCGCTATCTACATGCCAACAAGTTGTTTGGGAGGCATGCATGGAAAAAACCTTTTCTCTCAGTCACACACGCAAACATCTGGAGTTTGCTAAGCGGTACTGGGACTTCAACTGGGGCCATGTGCTTTGGTCAGATGAGCCCAAGATAAAGCCTTTTGGCAACAAACACTCTCAGCGGGTCTGGCAGAACACGAAAGATGAGTATGCAGAAAAGCACCTCATGTCCACTGTGAAGTACAGGGGAGGATCGGTGTTGCTGTGGGCCAGTTTCTCTTCCAGAGGTCCTTGGAACCTTGTTAGGGTGCATGGCATCATGAACGCTTTGAAATACCAGGACATTTTAAATCAAAATCTGGTGGCCTCTGCTTGAAAGCTGAAGATGGGTCGTCACTGGGTCATTCATTAAGATAATGACCCTAATCATGTGGCCAAATACACAGGAATGGTGCACCAAACACAGAATCAAGCTCCGTCCATGGCCATCTCAGTCCCCAGACCTCAACTTCATTGAAAACCTGTGGAGTGAGCTGAAGAGGAGAGTGCAAAGGGGAGGACCCAGGTCGCTGGATGATTTAGAGAGATTGTGCAAAGAGGAATGGTCGAAGATCCCTCCTTCTGTATTCTCCCATCTTATGAAACATTATAGGAGAAGATTAGGTACTGTTTTTTGGCAAAAGGGGGTGGTACAAAGTATTAACATCAGGGGTGCTAATAATTGTGGCACAGATGATTTAATGTAAAACAATTTTTTCTTTATGTGGGATTTGTTTCCCACTGAATAAATGCACTTGAATTAGAAGTTGGATTTTCCTCTTTTTTTCATTGTGGTCCTATATTATTTAGAAAAAAACTGAATTAACCAGGGATGCCAATAATAATGGAGGGCGCTGTAGATATAAAACCCCCTGCCAGTATCAGAACTCCTCACATTCAGACAGTTCAGCTTGAGAACTTGCTCTGTACTTCATACAGCCTTTTGGAGATTTCGTTAGGACAAGATCAACAACCAACAGCCTTAATGGCACACTTCTGGTGCACGATACTACAGAGGTTCCAAGCCACAAGCGTGCAGTTGCAGAGGCATGATATTGACATGTGTACAGCTACACAACTTCTCTTGTCTGTACGAGACTTTGTGGCAGCACAGAGAGATCACTTTGAGGTCTTTGAAGGTGCAGCTTTAAATGTCGCCACTACTGTCTCTCAAGAGTACAGGCATGACCTCCAGCGCACGAAGAAGCGCAAAAGAAAGCCTGATGAAAGTGCAGAGCCAGGTGTAGCGTTTGATGGACAAGTTTCGGATCGAAAATTGTTTATGTTGTCATTGACAAACTTGTGTCCTGTCTTGACCACAGTTTGAATGCATACACACTTTGCACCAAGCTATTTAATGTTCTTTTCATGCCCAACAATATGTCCAAGAGTGAACTCACTTTAAAGGCTAACTCACTTGCTGCAGCATATCCTTCAGATTTGAACATGAACCTGGCAGATGAACTGATACAATTCAAATCATTCATATCAGAAAAAGAAAAATGCCCAAGTAAAATGCCCAAAACCATGTTAGATTTGGGTTTACAATCAACCTTTCCAAATGTCTTCATTGCACTTACACTTTTTTTGATAGTGACTATTACAAATTGTGAAGGGGAGCGTTCATTCTCCAAACTGACACGTATTAAAAATGAACTCAGGATCAGGATGTGGCAAAACTGCCAGCACTCACTGTCACTTTTGGCCACTCAATCAGAGTTGGTCAGACAGCTTAATTTTGATGAATTAGTGGATGACTTTGCAAGAAGGAAGAGTAGAAGGAAACATATATAGATTATTGACAGATTCTTGGGTTAGGGTTAGTTATTGACACTAGGTTGTTTTTCATTTTCCCTTTCAAACTTATAAAATATCTGTAATTCGACCTGCATTTACATTTATGCCTAAATGTTGTACATATTATACACAATCACGAATTAACTTGGGAATGGAAACCGTAAAACTAAATTGTATTTCTCCCTCTAGCTTAAACGGAGCTCTTATTCCAGTTTTACCGCTGGTTCACACATGTATCAAAATCTCCCCCCTCCTTTAGAACGTAACACATGCAGGCTGCTAGTGTGAAAGTGCAACGTGGTGTTCGTTTTTTGTTTTAATCTCTGTTAGAGTATCCTTTCTTCTTCCCTTGCTAAACCTAGATGGCAGAAAATAATGGAACGAAAGTAATGAATGTACTATTACAATCGCAGATTTAAAAAAAGTAAGACTTTCATAGTATACGCGGCAAGAAGACAAATGGATACAGCTAATAGCAAGATTTACTGTAGCCAAAAAGATTTAAGGTAAGACAATAGGGTTTCCTTTATCATATGCCCGCCGTGGCACTACTTACCAAGAAAGAAATATTATTTGGACTTTTTATTTCACATAGGGTGTATGTGTTGTATCTTATTCTACGGTAAGATTCATAGCATGACAGACTGTCTAGCTAACGAACTGCCACCTCTCAACTACATGAGTACACGGTGCACTTCTGACAGACAACCCACGTGTTGTGGTTTAGCCAGTAGTTTTGAATATGGCAGGATGTTGGTAGTCTTTGTGATTGTGCTTACTTTACAATTTAATTCTGTATGCGTCTTTGCATTAACCTCGTTGTTGGCCATGTGCATATAGCTACCCTTTTAACAGTCTTTCTGCTGGTTTGCATTTAACTCTGGTTACACACAGAACCCTGGCTGTTCAGACGTTAGTAGTTTAATGTGCCAGGCTGTAGTGTCTTCTTTGGGAAAGACGTAAAGCAGCATACCGACGCTTCAATTTCTTCATGTTTGAACTAGCACACTAGGTTGTGCAATGTTGCCAATCGGATGGATTTAGCACTGCTACAATAGTGTTCTTGGCATTTTTGATAATTTAACTTTTTACTTTCTTTTTTGAGGGGGGGAAGCCCTCCGCGAACTCTTTGCCCAGCGGCCCAGGCGACCCATAATCTGTCTCTGCTCCCAACAGGCTTACAATGGTAGTGACTTGGGCATACTATGGTATTGATGTGCTCGAATTGACGAGCATGAACGAATAGGAAGGACAGGGGAACAGATTGCAATCTATTCCTTCGTGCTCGTCAATCGACTTATCGTGACTTTCAAGATGGAGGTGACTGGAAACTACCTCAAGGTACTGTTTGCATAAACAGTCTTTTTTTAAAACTTGTAAGGACTCCATTATAGCTTGCTAGTTGACATGATCTGGAATGATCCAGAATGAAATCATACCATTTTTGAAGCCATAATACCATTCTTTTTTTGTTATTTCTTATGATTTTGAGTACATATCAAATATTTTGGGTAATGGTTGATAATCTTATCCTATTTAAAACAAACTGTTCATTCTTACAAATGAGAGTTCCTTTGATATATTGATCTCTGGATCAATGTTACCGGTCTTGAAAGTTCAAAAAAAATTTACAGGATTCATACAACTGTATAGCGCAACTTTCTACAAAAAATTTTAGGTGGGCAAGAATGGGAACCTACTGAAATAAGCAAAAGAAAAATAAGATTTCTATTAAATTTTGTGATGAAATTGACAAATTCTTGAGTAAATCATCTATAACTTTTTTGCTGTGGGGTTTCTGGGTTTGCATTTGGTATCAACATATGTAGAAGGTCTTGCTGAAGCTAATAAACTAATAATTGAACATATTTGGACATGGTAACATGCTCAAAAATGAACTTTTCTGAGCATTGTCTCATAAAAATAGAGCATGTACTAAGTGGGGCATAGTTCACTTCCTGTATGTAAATCAGGCATATAAAACTTGTTTTCCGTGGAGTTACCAGATGTGTTTCATAATATCAAAAGCTTGTTCTGATCGGGCAGTGGGCATTTTTCCCTATACCATGAAAGACCTTTCAATGACTTCTTTCGCCTAAACTATTACAGATGGAGCTTAGGTTTGTATCGAAGGCATATAGGAAGTCATGGATGAAGTTTCAGTTGGTGACCTTGAACTTGACCTTCAGTGACTTTGAATGGCCAAACTACACAGTAAAATACAATAGCTTATATCAGCGAAATCGTTATAGATTGAGTGTAGGTTTGTATAGGAGAAGTATAGGAAGTCATGTATCATATTATAATTTGAGGAACGTTTGTCTGTCTGTCTGTTTGTCTGTTTGTTCCCCTACTCCTCCGAGGTCCTCTGACGGATCTTCACCAAACTTGGTGGGTCTATGTAGGTTGTCCCTGGAATTGTCCTTGAGGGGTTAGTGTTTTGAAAGGTCAAGGTCACTGGGGTCAAAGGTCAATTTTTTGCATCTCCCATCTCCCTGGACAGATTTTCATGAAAGTTGGTACGTGGACGTAGGTCGTCACAAGAAATGACCGCGAGAGGTCCGTTCTGTCAAAGGTCAAGGTCACAAGGGTCAAAGGTCACCGTATTCATGAAAGTTGGTATGTGCACGTAGGTCGTCACAAGAAATGATTCTCGCCACGGGTAATTCACTAGTGAACTTTGATTTGGTGACCTTCATTCTGACCTTCAAAGGTCTAACTTGACCTAGAGAAAATTAAATGATTTCTATCACTGAAAAGGTCAGAGATGGAGCCTAGGTTTGTGTTTCTGACATAGGAAGTTACATATGCACTTTAATTTGGTGACATGAAGCTTGACTGTTGATGACATTTGAACGTCAAACTTGACATAATACAATGACTTGTCTTGCCAAAACGGTCACAGATGGAGTCTAGGTTTGTATTAGAGACATATAGGAAGTCATATATGAACTTTCATTTGGTGACCTTCGTATTGACCTTCAAAGGTCAAATGTGACCTAGTGAAAATTCAATGATATGTTGAATATGTTAAAAAGGTTTTTCATTTGACCTTATTATTAAAAGGTCAAAAGTCATAAAATGTGCCGCTTTCGTTTCAGCGCCATAGCACCCTTAGTTCTCAACGGATCCTTTTCCTATTTTATTTGCAAGTATATGGGCCCAAGATCTAGAATTAGTTTTACTAGTGAATTACCCGTGGCGAGAATAATTTCGACTGTGCGAGCATCGAGATGGAAATACAGCAGTTACATTTGTAAAGGGCTATGCCACACCCTTATCCCCAAGAGGAAGGGGAGTTTTGTCTGGCATGGGGGTGGTGGAGTGTCCAAAGTAGAAATTGACCTTTGACCCCAGTGACCTTGACCTTTCAAAAAACTAACCCCTCAAGGACAATTCCAGGGACAACCTACATAGACCCACCAAGTTTGGTGAAGATCCGTCAGAGGACCTCGGAGGAGTAGGGGAACAAACAGACAGACAGACAGACGTTCCTCAAATTATAGTATGATTTTGGTCTTGCTGCAATTCTTGGTTTAGCCACCAGATGGTTTTTTCAGCAAAATTTCGAACAGCTTGAAAAATAAGGGAGCTAGAGCTAAGATGCTCAGATTTTTTCTGTAGGTTTTTCTGCCAAGGGTTCATCATATATACAGTGGCGCTTGAAAGTTTGTGAACCCTTTAGGACTTATCTGAAAATCTGATGATGTTTTTGGTTCATATTTATGCAGAAATGTAGAAAATTTTAAAAATAGATAAAGAAAACCCAGAATACAAATGTAATATTGGATTATTTTCCTCAATAAATAAATGACCAAGTATAATATTTTTGTCTCATTTGTTGAACTGGGTTCTCTTTATCTTCAAACCCAAAACCAGTGAAGTTGGCACGTTATGTAAATCGTAGATAAAAACTGAATACAATGTTTTGCAAATCAATTTCAACTTATATTCAATTGAATGCACTGCAAAGACAAGATCTTTAACGTTCAAACTGAGACATTTTTTTTTTTTTGCAAATAATCATTAACTTAGAATTTAAAGGCAACAACACATTGCAAAAAAGTTGGCACAGGGGCCTTTTTACCACTGTGTTGCATCGCCTTTCCTTTTAACGACACTCAGTAAACGTTTGGGAACTGAGGAGACCAATTTTTGAGGCTTTTCAGGTGGAACTCTTTCCCATTCTTGCTTGATGTACAGCTTAAGTTGTTCAACAGTCCGGGGTCTCCGTTGTCGTATTTTACGCTTCATTATGCGCCACACGTTTTCAATGGGAGACAGGTCTGGACTACAGGCAGGCCAGTCTAGTGTCCGCACTCTTTTACTACGGAGCCATGCTGTTGTAACACGTGCAGAATGTGGCTTGGCATTGTCTTGCTGAAATAAGCAGGGGCGTCCATGAAAAAGACGTTCCTTGGATGGCAACATATAATGCTCCAAAACCTGTATGTACCTTTCAGCATTAATGGTGCCTTCACATGTGTGTAAGTTGCCCATGCCTTGGGCACTAATACACCCCCATACCATCACAGATGCTGGCTTTTGAACGTTGCGCCTATTACAGTCCGGATGGTTCTTTTCCTCTTTGGTCCGGATGACACAACGTCCACAGTTTCCAAAAACAATTTGAAATGTGGACTCGTCAGACCACAGAACACTTTTCTACTTTGCATCAGTCCATCTTAGATGAGCTTGGGCCCAGCGAGGCTGGCGGCGTTTTTGGGTGCTGTCGATAAATGGCTTTCGCTTTGCATTGTAGAGTTTTAACTTGCACTTGCAGATGTAGCGACGAACTGTAGTTACTAACAGTGGTTTTCTGGAGTGTTCCTGAGTTCATTTGGTGATGTCCTTTACAAACTGATGTCAGTTTTTGAGGGATCGAAGGTCACGGGCATTCAATGTTGGTTTTCGGCCTTGTCGCTTACATGCAGTGATTTCTCCAGATTCTCTGACCTTTTGACGATATTACAGACCGTAGATGATGAAATCCCTAAATTTCTTGCAATTGCTCGTTGAGGAATGTTGTTTTTGAAACTGTTCAACAATCAGCTCACGCATTTGTTCACTAAGTGGTGACGCTCTCCCCATCCTTGTTTGTGAATGACTGAGCATTTCAGGGAAGCTGCTTTTATACCCAATCATGGCACCCACCTGTTCCCAATTAGCCCGTTCACCTGTGGGATGTTCCAAATAAGTATTTGATGAGCATATCTCATCTCTCTCAGTCTTTTTTTACCACCTGTGCCAGCTTTTTTGAAACATGTTGCAGGCATCAAATTCCAAATGAGCTAATATTTGCAAAAAATTACAAAGTTTACCTGTTCGAACATTAAGTAACTTGTCTTTGCAATGTATTCAATTGAATATAGGTTGAAAAGGATTTGCAAATCATTGTAATCTGTTTTTATTTCCGATTTAAACAACGTGCCAACTTCACTGGTTTTGGGTTTTGTACTTTTAGGACTTGTGTGAAAATCTGATGATGTTTTAGGTCATATTTATGCAGAAATCTAGAAAATTATAAAGGGTTCACTAACTTTCAAGCGCCACTGTATATGAAAGGTTTGTGATCTGACCTAATTTTAAAGACTATATCTTTCAAAGGTCATAAAATGTGCCCGTTTCCATTCGGTGCCATCGTGCCCTCAGTTCTTGGCGGAGTTCCATTTTTGGCATGCTGCTGTTCTCTCTTTAGCCATCAGGGGGCTTTTTCTGCAAAACTTCAAACAGCTCTAGCTCCCTTATTCTACAAGCTAAGATAGTCAAATTTATACAGTAGGTTTTGCTGCCAAGCGTTCATCATATATGTCATAGGTTTTTGATTTGACCTAAATTGTGTTGTGTAGGTCAAAGGTTATAAAATGCACAGATTTGCTTTCGGTGCAATAGTGCCTTCAGTTTTCAATGGATCCTTTTCATATTCTATATGCATGCATATGGGCTCAAGATCTAGCCCGAGTTCCATTTTTGGCCTGCTGCTATTCTCACTTTGGCCACCAGGGGGCCTTTTCTGTAAAACTTCAAACACCTCTAGCTAAGATGCTCCAATTTTTTGCTCGCTTGGCCAAAAGGCCCAATGGGCTTATGCTATGCTCGGGGTCTTTAGTGGCGGTATGTCCTGCATCCGTGCATGCGTGCATGAACTTTTGGCTTGTCTGCGCTATAGCGTCTTCAGTTTTTCACTGATTCTTATCATATTTCATATGTATATATGGCGTCTTAAGGTCCAAACCCAGTTTGATTTTCAGTTTGATACTATGGCCAATAGGGGGCGTTCCATTTTATAGCCGGCCACTATTTTTTATTTCATTGGCATATTTAATTATTTTAATTAATTAATTAAATAATTAATTAATTAATTAATTAATTAATATTGACCCAAACGACTTTGCAAAAACTGTTTATTTTCGGTCATTTTTAAACTAGTATGAAACCTTTTACATGATGGGGCATTTTATACTGTTTCACTGAAAATATTTTTTTCAGCATCAGCTGTACTAAATAGGAGATTATTTCTAAAAAAACAGCTGGAGGAGCATTGTGCAACTACTTAGGTTAATTCTTAGATTAATTGGCAGCAGGTCAGTAACATGACCGGGTATAATATGATCATTTTAGAGAGACAGAGTGTCTCAGAAGTAAAGATGGGCAGAGGTTCACCAATCTGCGAAAAATTGCCTCTAAAAATTGTGGAATAATTTCAGAAAACTGTTTCTCAATGAAAAATTGCAAATATCCCACCATCTGCAGTACATAATATCGTCAAAAGATTCAGAGACTCTGGAGAAATCCCTGTGCTCAAGAGACAAGGCCGAAGGTCAATATTGGATGTTTGTGATCTTCGGGCCCTCAGGGGGCACTGCATTAAAAACAGGCATGACTCTGCCCTGGAATTCATTGCATGGCCTCAGGACCACTTCCAGAAATCATTTCCTGTGAACACAGTTCACCTTGCAATCCACAAATGCAAGTTTAAGCTGTATCATGCAAAGAAGAAGCCACATGCGAACATGATCCAGAAACGCAGCTGTCTTTTCTGGGCCAAAGC
The DNA here is from genome assembly GCA_029721435.1 of Gymnothorax reevesii. Classification (NCBI taxonomy): domain Eukaryota; kingdom Metazoa; phylum Chordata; class Actinopteri; order Anguilliformes; family Muraenidae; genus Gymnothorax; species Gymnothorax reevesii. The sequence goes on from CM056574.1 coordinate 140,981,328, forward strand.
TCATTTAAAATGGACTGAGGCAAAACGGGAAATAAACATCAAAATTTTAAATTCTTTTTGGGAACCAGGAGGCCGTGTTGTGCGGACTAAAGAGGAGAGGGACCACCCAGCTTGTTATTAGCACACAGTTCAAAAGCCTGCATCTCTAATGATATGGGGTACCATCTGTGCCTATGGCATGGCCATCTTCCACATCTGGAAAGGCACAATCAATGCTGAAAAGTAAAAGGAGGTTTTACAACATATCTTCCTATCCAGATAAGGTCTCTTTGGGGAAGGCCACACATATTTCAGCAAGACAATGCTAAAACACATAATGTATCCATCTCAACAGCATTGCTTTGCAGTAGAAGTTTTGTTGATGAAGTGGCCTGGCTGCAGTCCAGACCTTTCACCAACAGAAAGCATTTGGCACATCATAAAATGAAAAATCCAGCAATAAAGACCCAGGACCAGAGGTCACGTTAACCGAATATTTTCCATCATTGACAGATTTTTTTTTTTGCAGTGATGCAATATTTTGAAGGCCGTCCGTCATTTTGACAGAATGTAATTCACACCCCCGTCCAATTGATGGCGGGTGTCATATTGTCTCGAGTATTGTCTTTAATCTGTATGACAGAGATGCCAAGTCTCACACATTCAGCGTAGGTCTCACGCATTTTTTAGGCTTATTCATCATAGTCCGCAATTATTCAATTGAATGCTTATTAATGAGATTCTCACGTGGAATTAAAATCCTTGTGCATTTAAGTTTCAGTTTCACTTGCGTGAAGGTGGACCTCATTGTAGAAAGCGATTATGACTCCAGACTTCTCATGCTTCTCTTTACTCAGGGATTGGAAACAATCCATATGTTTCACGATCATTTAAATGCTTTCAATTCTTCAGTAAAGACAAGCGTGAGAATTCCCGAGTCATAATCAATTTCCGTGTCACTAGTGGGGGAATCCACCGTAATGCATGAGAAACTGAAAAACTCAATGTGCAATGACATGAATTCCATGAGTGAATTTCTTCAGTTTGAGTTGATTGAATAATTGCTGACTACGGCACAAGAACGTGAATGCCACTAAGAGGCGAGAGACCCAAGCCGAATACGTCAGACTTGGCATCTCTGGGATGATCCTGTGGGCTATTCCTTATATTTTTGTAATATGATCATTTACTCTTCATTTGTAAAATATGCCACTCTGCTACCGGTAGACAATTGGTTGTATGCTACAAACGGCATCTCTGTTATGTGAACACACAGATATCTAGGTGGGGAAAGCGCTGGTTGACATAACGAGTTGATAAGCAGCTCCGTTGGACCGCTTATCGAGACTGCGGTTGTTCGGCTTAGTGAAGCCTAACAATAACTGAAAGCATTGTTCATTTAGGCACTGTTACTGTTGTAATATGGAGAAAAAAAAGCCACTAGATGGCAGTATTGACATGTTTTTGGTTAAGCCTGGGGAAGTCCCAGGGAATTGAAAAAAAGTCTACAAGGTGGGAGGGGGCTGGAAAAGAATATATACTCAGCAACAAAAGTTTCTGTGACACCATTTATGTGTATGTTATAAATGACACGCAAAGATCTCAATGCAATCAATATGTTTATTTAACAGGAGAAACACTGACTTTTCAGTGCCAACGTCACTCAAAACGAAAAATGTCATTTTCATGCGTCATGAAGCACTTGTCTGACGTCTAACCAATTGTGACCTTCACACTTCAATACCGGGTGTGACTTCCTCGTGCCATGATGCAAGCAACGCATCTCCGGCGCATGGACCGAATCAGATGTGCCAGAAATTGCTGTGGGATGTCATTCCAAATCTGACGTAGACGTTGTCGCAATTCCTGGAGTGTAGCTGGCGGGTTATCCAACCGCCGCAAACGTCGATCCATCTCGTCCCAAAGATGCTCGATTGGGGACATGTCTGGGGATCTGGCTGGCCATGGCAGGACATTGACATGTTGTTGCATCAGATACTGCTGTACAATCCTGCAACGTGTGGTCTGGCGTTATCATGTTGCAGCGTTATTCCGGGACCATGTTGCATCAAAAACGGTACCACCAATGGCCGTAGCACTTCATCGCGATATCTTTGACCTGTCAGATTTCCATCAATAACAAGCAAATGTGTTCTGTTTCTAGCCGTGATCCCTCCCCAAATCATGACACTACCACCTCCAAAACGATCAAATTCCTGAACACAGTTGTTGGCATAACGTTCTCCACGTCGACGGTATACACGTAAACGACCATCACATCGGTTAAGCATGAATCTTGATTCATCAGTGAAGAGTACAAGATCCCACTGACGTTGGATCCACCGTCGATGTTGTTGTGCCCACTGTAGACGCAGTCGTCGGTGTTGTACTGTGAGTATTGGACGTCTTGCTGGCCGACGTGGGACAATGCCAAAATGACGGAGACGGCGACGGATTGTCTGTGCAGACAGTCGCCTCAAACCAGGTATCATTCTTGCAGTTATGGTTGCAGGTTGGAATCGATTTCGGAGATGGGTTGTTCGAATCCAGTTGTCCTGTCTGGGAGTGGTTACTCGTGGACGGCCGCTGCGAGGACGGTCTCTGACATGTCTTGTCTGCTGATGACGCTGCCATAAGTTCCAAATGGTGTTTCGGTGGACACTCAGGCGATGAGCAACTTCCCTCTGCGAGGTTCCGGATTCAATCATCCCAATGGCCCTCCACCGATCATTTTCAGACAGTCTTGGCATTTAGAGGGTAGAGTTCCTGATCCGAAATGGCTATGTTTTCGATAAGTGATGCTTCCGTCGTTCATCAGGCACAATGTGAACATTCCAAAAATTCTCCTCTTTTATTGCCATCCACAAGCATGATTTACGCACATTTTCACGTGCAAAGTCATTTTCTCGCATTTTCATGATTTCCATTTCAATGTTGTGTTTACGTGTACTGTTTCAGTCTGATATCACCATGTATGACAATTTCATAATTGCTTTATGAAAAATAATTAACAATATTGGTGTCACAGAAACTTTTGTTGCTGAGTATATAAGGAGAAAAATTGAGAGAGTAAAGTTGTAGGAGAAATTGCAAGGAGAAATAGTGGAAGGATGCATTTTACCAGACCTGTCACTCTTTTCAAGACCTGTGAAGCTTTTTGTCGATTTTTGCCTGTGTTGGAGCATTTTCCTGACCCAGAACATCGCAAAGCAACCCCACCAAAGGAACTTTAAATATATCTTTTTATATATATGTCAATCTTGGTCAGTGCTTTTGTTTATTAAATCTGTTTAAGTTCTAAAATTTTGTCTATCATCCCTTGCTGTCCGATAGGTCATAACAAGTTGGGGCCATAACAAATTGGGGGCTCATCCGGGATAGACTATTGTGTGAGTCATTTTTTGAAAATCTAACATTTCAAATTGTGTAATTGTTTTTTTTATTTTCCTAGATATATATTGACAGATCAACAGCAATGGATGATTTCTTGGCATCACCAACCGTAGAGGTTTTGAAATCTTAAAAAGACAGAACTGCTCGAAATATGTAGACAGTTAGAGCTGACAGGGGTAAAACCAGCCATGTGAAAAGCAAGACTGGCTAGAGAGATTGTTGAATATTACATTGATGAAAATATGTTCCAGGAGATCTGGAACAGTTTCCAGTGGAAAATCCAAATGTAGAAATGGAACTTAAATTAAAAATGCTTGAGATTGAAAGAGACCATTGAAAGAGCATTCGAGAGAGCAGAAAGAGAGAAAGAAAGAGAATTTGAGAGAGAGAAAGAGGAAAGAGCAGAAAGACAGACACAGAGAGATTTCGAGTTACAGAACTTAGATAGAGAAGTAAGGCTCCAAATGGAGCAACTAAAAATCAAAATGGAAGCTGAGAACAAATTTCATGCAAGCCAGGTGGTAAAGCTGGTGACTCCATTCTTGGAGAAGAAGGTTGATAAGCAGTTCCAGTACTTCGAGAAGGTAGCGAAGAGTTGTTTGTGGCTAAAGGAACACTGGCCTATGATGTTGTAAACTGTCCTCAAGGGTAAAGCTCAACAAGCCTATTTGGCTTTGTCTGCAGATAATTCCTCTGATTATGAGGTTGTCAAAAAGGTCATTTTGAGAGCTTATGACTTGGTTCCAGAGGCTTATCAGCAGAAATTCTGAGTTTTGAAGAAATCTGACAATCAGACATATGTGGAATTTGCTAACGAGAAGAGGGTTTGCTTTGAGCACTGGTGTACTTCTATGGAGGTCAAGGATGGTGTTAGTTGAAGAATGCAAGAACTGTGTCAAGGATGATATTAAGACCTACCTTAATGAGAAGCAAGCACTGAATTTGCAATCAGCTGCCAAATTTGCAGACAAATATGTTCTCACACATGAGTCCAAATTTCAGTCTAGCAGTTACAATAGATGGTTCCAATTTCAGAAGAAAGGTAACGGTGATACCCAAGATTCCTCACCCAAAAACAAAGACAAATCTGGTGATGGTGCTCAGAAATCCAGTCACAGGTCTGATCAGAGTGTGAAAGCTGACAGTGACAAAAGTGGTCTCGTTAGCAATTATTGCAAGAAATCTGGTCATGTTACAACTTTAAAGCTAAGAAAGAAAAAGAAAAGGATACCAAACCCAATGCCTTTGTGAAAACAAGATTAGAAACCCCTGTAGTCGATGACCAATCTGCTAAATTGCCTGCTCCTTGTGGGGCTAAGAAGCCTGATACTGCTGTGTTTGTGAGGGAGGAATTTCTTTCATTTGTGTCAGAGGGATCTGTGGCTCTGAATGAGAATTCTCCTGTCCCCATATACATCCTAAGGGATACTGGAGCTTCTCAGTCACTTTTGTTGATGGACTCCTTGGAGTTACGTGATGAGACCGATTCTGGGGATTTCATACTTGTACAAGGTATCGAAGGGAGGATTGTATCTGTACCCCTGCACTCTGTATTCTTGAAGTCAGATTTAGTTACAGGACAGGTAAAGGTGGGACTTATGTCAAGTCTACCTATAAAGGGTGTTTCTCTGTTGCTAGGCAATGACCTCGCTGGGGGCAATGTAGTTCCCCCAGTTCATCTGACTTCACAGCCGAGCACTGAAGATGGCGATGAAGACCCATCCCTGTATCCTTCCTGTGCAGTGACCCGTGCTATGGCCAAGAAGGCTCAAGAAGAAGATGATGTGGTGCCGTCCAGCACATTGAATAGTCATGACTCAGGTGGTTCGCCTCATGACTCTATTCAGCCTACTATGGTTTCTCCATTTGAGGACTTATCAGACTCTTTTATCAGTTCTCTGTTCAGCCAGCCAGATGGATCTGGTGATTCTGATGTGTCTAGGGACTTGTCTCTGTCCAAAAAGCGGTTGAATCAGGAACAAACCAATGATCCTGAAATTTGTGTACTAAAGAAGAGAGCACTTCCTGATGAAGAAATAGACGCAGTTCCAGTTGGGTATTATATCAAGGATGCAATGTTGATGCGGAAGTGGCGCCCTCCTGATATCCTTGCCAATGCAGATTTAGCAGTGGTCAAGCAAATTGTTGTTCCGAAGGTCTACAGGAATGACATCTTAACAATGGCTCATAGTTTGCATTTAGGAGGTCATCTTGGTGTTAACAAGACTGTTGACAAGATTATGAAATACTTCTTCTGGCTTGGACTTCGGAAAGACGTTTCTAGCTTTTGCAAAACCTGTCACACTTGTCTGGTAGTTAGAAAACACCAGTTAGACCCACCTGTAGCACCATTGCTGCCTATCCCAGCATTTGGGAAGCCCTTCTCCAAGGTTATCGTTGATTGTGTTGGTCCATTACCCAAGACTAGATCTGGAAATCAATACTTGTTGACAATCATGTGTGCATCTGCCAGATTCCCTGAAGCCATACCTCTATGCAACTTCAAGGTAACTGCAATCTCAAAGGCTTTGATAAAGTCCTTCACGTTGTTTGGTCTTCCCAGGGAAATTCAGCGAGATCAAGGTAGCAATTTCACTTCCGGAATGTTTCAGCAGGTTGTGTATGAACTAGGAGCGAAGCAGATTCTTTCTAGCGCCTATCATCCAGAGAGTCAGGGTGCCTTAGAGCGGTTTCATTCCACTCTCAAGACAATGATGAGGACGTATTGTTATGACTATGAGAAAGACTGGGATGAAGGTGTTCATTTGCTGTTGTTTGCATCTAGGGAAGCAGTGCAGGAGTCTACTGGATTCAGTCCGTTTGAGCTAGTGCTTGGCCATGAAGTGAGAGGACTTTTGCTATTGTTGAGTGAACAATGGCAAGAGAAAGAGCCGCATATATCAGTTTGTTACACTATGTTAGCAAGTTCAAGGAAAGACTGTATGCAGCTTGTGACCTAGCCAAAGAGAACGTGAAATCAAGTCAGGGAAAAATGAGAACTTGGTATAAGGCTAGAAGCAGTGAGTTTAAAGCAGGAGACAAGGTCCTTGTGTTGTTTCCCTTCTCTGGACAACAAAAAAGCCTTGCCTCGCTTCCTCGGAATGGTCGGGTACTACCGCAAGTTCTGCAAGAACTTTGCTGAGATTGCTGTCAGTCTCACCAACCAACTGAAGAAAGGCGTAAAGTTCACTTTGGATGATGCATGCCAAAGAGCCTTCGATCGCCTGAGGTCTCTGCTGTGTCACTTCCCCGTGCTCAAATCTCCTGACCTCAACAAACCGTTCTCCATCGCAGTCAATGCTCGCGATCAAGCTTGTGGATCTGTGCTCCTACAGAGAAGTAACTCTGATGACATTGAGCATCCCGTGGCATACTTCTCCAGGAAGTTCAATTACCACCAAAAGAACTATTCCACAATTGAGGAGGAGCTGTTGGCTCTGGTTCTATCCTTACAACACTTTGAGGTTTATGTTTGTACAGGGCAAAAACAATGATTGTATATACTGACCACAATCCGGTAATGTTTTTGAGTAAGATGAAAAGCAAGAATCGGAGAATGTTGAATTGGAGTTTGATTTTACAGGAGTTTGCCTTGAAAATTAAGCATGTAAAGGGTACTGACAATGTAATTGCTGATTGCTTATCCCGTGTTTGAGTATGTGTATACATCATGTGTTTATTTGCATATTGTATTATATGTATATATATACACAAGTGTCTACTTAACCATTTTTCTATTGAAAAGAAAAATTTTGCATTTATGAGTCAAAATTTTTCCCTTTTGGAATAATAAATAATAATAATAAATTTCATTTATATAGTACGGAAGCCCTGAACCGCACTGTGAAAAAAAAAATTTTTGTGGTGAAGTAAAAGTGTAATTTTTTTCCTTTTGTTATTTTGCGATATTATCTCGTTATTTCGAGATAATATCTCGTTATTACGAGATATTATCTCGTTATTTCGAGATTAGATCTCGTTATTTCGAGATAAGATCTCGTTATTACGAGATATTATCTCGTTATTTCGAGATATTATCTCGTTATTTCGAGATAATATCTCGTTATTTCGAGATATTATCTCGTTATTTCGAGATAATATCTCGTTATTACGAGATATTATCTCGTTATTTCGAGATAACATTACGCCCTGTCTGGGCTTGAATCAATATAATCGCCCATTTTTCCGAGGATGCATCGGCTGGTAACTTGTGTGAACATGACAGCAGGCATATAACAGAATTCCTTTCGGCATCTAAGCGGGAGCGGGACGCTCCTGAGAGAGAAGGGCAGGGTTACGTTTCCCAAAAGCATAGATGCCAACTAAACAAGTTACACTAACATGGCAATATTCCCCGCCGCCTCAATGTTTTGTGTCCGTAGGGACGGACGGACGGAGCTCAATGCTATATCCCCCGCTTCGCGCTAATCGGGGGATACTTAGCAATGTACATCGTTCGTCCATTCACAGTCAGTGACTGCGTTTACGCACCATGTTCCTGTATCTGATTGCGTACCTGTCATGTAAACGAGTTCAATAACCCGATTAAGGTCATTTTCCGATTCGAAATATTCCGAATAAGACCCCTGGCATATGCCTGTTTTAATCGGAATATTGGCTCATGTATACACCTTAATCAGAATATGCCCTCGAACTGAATATTCAACCACGTCTGCGCCTGTTCACTTCGCAAGGAATTCGCATTTTTGGAGCAAAGTGGAGACGACTGTATGCATAATGAAAGACATGAATATATTGTAATATATCGATGGGCGAAAGCACCGTAACAACGATATAATTATGGTGGGCGAAAAGTGGAGAGAGACTGGTTTTGTGTTGACTGACTAGCGCCAACCCGATTCAGCATCGCTGGAAAACTCTGAAGGCAGCATATTCCAAAGCGAAAAAATAAAGGCAATGACTTTTTTTTACGCCAGTCGTAATCTTGCTCCAATTACCCATTCTTAAGATCTTCCGTATGTTCATGCACAATGTAGGAAATCCGGACTTGGATCCATAGACTGATTTATACAGTCTGCTTATACAACGGCATTAAGGATAACGCACAATTAATGCATCTTGTATGTTACCATGTATCTTAAAAGAATGAAACAACACCAGCATTACGTTTTAACAAGTTTAATAAAACATGTATGAATATTTAGGTAATAGAATTATGTATAATTAACATGAATTAAGCTGCTTTCACACCGGACGCGAAACGAATTTTTCGCAAGACAGGTTACATTCAAATTCAATGCAAAGACGCAAATACGCGTGGATTCGCGTCTTTGCATTGACTTTTGAAAGTGATCTGTCGTACGAAAAATTCATTCGAGTCCAGTGTGAAAGTGGCTTTATTGTAAACATTCACAACGATATTTTTGAGTAAAGAAATACAGATTCAGACCGACAAAAACAATTAAAAACATCTATTTTGATTAATGCACATTCGGATTCAACATTTATAGCCTAACAACATAACCATATGGAATATCTTATTTATTATGAAATAATTAATCGGAACAATGACACGGATTAGAAAACAATAGGAAGGTGCTGAACTTTTTTTTCTGATTACCTTTTTATTTACGCAATGTCCATGTGTCGGACAGGGTTTTAATATAACTCCGTGTCCGACAGTCGATTATTGATTTTAATCTCTTAAAATCTGCTGAATCTTTTAGATATTAAACGTGAATGTTTTGATCAGAGGGCTCATTTCTTCAAGATGAGTACCGAGAATTTCAATCAATGTGTCTGTTTAAGCTCTGCTAAATAAAGTGGGTCGACATTGGCGCGGGACTTAGTGCATTTATGACGAATTTAGCGTCTGACGGACAGAGATCCTAAAATACTCCGTGTCCGAAAGTTATAAGAGTTTTAATTTTGCGAGTATTCCAGCAATCATTGGACATAGAAACTTGGCCATGTTTGTGTTCGACCTTCACAAAATGCAAATTGATATCTATCCACTTTTCTTGATCTTTTTATTCGTCTGTTTTCTTTCGTTGAAGATAGACAACAGTTTTTATTCGGTCTCTCTTTTGAAAATTAGTCAGATCGATCAAACAGATTCACACTTCATTTCCACACCAGAGATAAAATAGTACTTGTAGTCATTGAGCAAATCAATTCCATGACCATTGACAGTGTGAATTAAATATTGCATGCTGGATCAAGACTGTCGGACGCGAAATGCAAAATACTCCATGTCTGGTAGACAACAGAAAGTAAAAGTATTGATATGAGAGCAGATTTATAACGAAATAAAGAATAAAAATATATCACCAACAAACAGAACATCCAAACAAGATGGCCCGCAAATAAATAAATTGCAGTGTTCATTGGTTGTTCTGTTTGTTGTAAAAATGTTTTTTATTCTTTATTTCGTTATCAATCTGTTCTAATCGTCCTCTTTTTTTAGGCTGTCGGACACGGAGTATTTTGCATTTAGGCCTAATATCCGACAGGCATTGTACGGAATTGTATTTATAAAAATTGCCCAAATAAATTGATTGCAGAGCACATTGGATGTTCTCATTGTTTTTGATTGAAATTTTCGGTACACATCTTGAAGAAATGAGCCCTCTGATCAAAAAATTCACGTTTAATATCTAAAAGATTCAGCAGATTTTAAGAGATTAAAAACAATAATCGACTGTCGGACACGGAGTTATATTGAAACTATCCGACTGTCGGACACGGAGTTATATTAAAACCCTGTCCGACACATGGACATTGCGTAAATAAAAAGGTAATCAGAAAAAAAAGTTCAGCACCTTCCTATTGTTATCTAATCCGTGTCATTGTTCCGATTAATTATTTCATAATAAATAAGATATTCCATATGGTTATGTTGTTAGGCTATAAATGTTGAATCCGAATGTGCATTAATCAAAATAGATGTTTTTAATTGTTTTTGTCGGTCTGAATCTGTATTTCTTTACTCAAAAATATCGTTGTGAATGTTTACAATAAAGCCACTTTCACACTGGACTCGAATGAATTTTTCGTACGACAGATCACTTTCAAAAGTCAATGCAAAGACGCGAATCCACGCGTATTTGCGTCTTTGCATTGAATTTGAATGTAGCCTGTCTTGCGAAAAATTCGTTTCGCGTCCGGTGTGAAAGCAGCTTAATTCATGTTAATTATACATAATTCTATTACCTAAATATTCATACATGTATTATTAAACTTGTTAAAACGTAATGCTGGTGTTGTTTCATTCTTTTAAGATACATGGTAACATACAAGATGCATTAATTGTGCGTTATCCTTAATGCCGTTGTATAAGCAGACTGTATAAATCAGTCTATGGCTCCAAGTCCGGATTTCCTACATTGTGCATGAACATACGGAAGATCTTAAGAATGGGTAATTGGAGCAAGATTACGACTGGCGTAAAAAAAAGTCATTGCCTTTATTTTTTCGCTTTGGAATATGCTGCCTTCAGAGTTTTCCAGCGATGCTGAATCGGGTTGGCGCTAGTCAGTCAACACAAAACCAGTCTCTCTCCACTTTTCGCCCACCATAATTATATCGTTGTTACGGTGCTTTCGCCCATCGATATATTACAATATATTCATGTCTTTCATTATGCATACAGTCGTCTCCTCTTTGCTCCAAAAATGCGAATTCCTTGCGAAGTGAACAGGCGCAGACGTGGTTGAATATTCAGTTCGAGGGCATATTCTGATTAAGGTGTATACATGAGCCAATATTCCGATTAAAACAGGCATATGCCAGGGGTCTTATTCGGAATATTTCGAATCGGAAAATGACCTTAATCGGGTTATTGAACTCGTTTACATGACAGGTACGCAATCAGATACAGGAACATGGTGCGTAAACGCAGTCACTGACTGTGAATGGACGAACGATGTACATTGCTAAGTATCCCCCGATTAGCGCGAAGCGGGGGATATAGCACTGAGCTCCGTCCGTCCGTCCCTACGGACACAAAACATTGAGGCGGCGGGGAATATTGCCATGTTAGTGTAACTTGTTTAGTTGGCATCTATGCTTTTGGGAAACGTAACCCTGCCCTTCTCTCTCAGGAGCGTCCCGCTCCCGCTTAGATGCCGAAAGGAATTCTGTTATATGCCTGCTGTCATGTTCACACAAGTTACCAGCCGATGCATCCTCGGAAAAATGGGCGATTATATTGATTCAAGCCCAGACAGGGCGTAATGTTATCTCGAAATAACGAGATAATATCTCGTAATAACGAGATATTATCTCGAAATAACGAGATAATATCTCGAAATAACGAGATCTTATCTCGAAATAACGAGATAATATCTCGTAATAACGAGATATTATCTCGAAATAACGAGATAATATCGCAAAATAACAAAAGGAAAAAAATTACACTTTTACTTCACCACAAAAATTTTTTTTTTCACAGTGCGGTTCAGGGCTTCCGTAATATAGCACATTTCAACCAATAAAGTACAAAGTGCTTCTCAAGCAGGTCAAAAACATGTACATAAAAGCAATAAAACAAAATGGGGACACAGGGAATTAAACATCAAAATAGGAAAAATCAAGATAATAAAAAAGAGACATACATGAAAAACACCCATAAAAAGAATTTAAACCGTAAAATCAGCAAAATCAAGCCTAAAAAAATGAGTCTTTAAAAGAGATTTGAAAGACAATAGAAATTCAGCATTTCTTAGGTTGTTTGGGAGGCTGTTCCAGAGCCTTGGAGCCTTAACCTAAAAGGCTCGATCACCCTTTGTTCTTAACTTGGACTCTGGAACAGCCAGTAATGCTTGCTTGGAGTATCTTAGCAATCTTTTAGGTCTGTAAGGATTTAAAAGCTCACTTATATACTCTGGTGCCATGCCATGGAGTGCTTTGAAGGTAATCAACAGAACTTTAAAATCAATTCGGAATTGGACAGACAGCCAATGCAAAGCTGCCAAAATTGGAGTAATGTGGGATCTTCTATTTGTTCTAGTGAGCAATCTTGCAGCGGAATTTTGAAACACTTGTAGTTTGTTCTTTCTTATTCATATATTTCTTATTCAGACAAGTAAATCATGAGTTGCAATAGTTTAATCTTGAGGAGATAAAAGCGTGAATAATTTTTTCCGTATCCTCAAATGACAGAACAGACCTAATTTTAGCTATGTTACGGAGTTGCAAATAGCATGACTGTACAAGCTTCTTTAAGTGGAGCTCAAATTTGAGTTCAGTATCAAATATCACACCGAGATTTCAGGAAGAGGGCCTAATGTTAGAAGCAAGAGGTCCAAGTGATGATTGGATTTTATCCGACACCAACTTTGGACTAAGTTTAATGACTTCGGTTTTATTAGAGTTTAACTGCTAAAAATTATTAGACAACCGAATGGAGTGGAGGTGGAATGGAGGTGTAAGGTGAAAAAAGAGCCACCAGATGGCAGTATTGACTTTTTTTTTGGTTAAGCCCGGTCTGGAGCTAGGTTTTTGGGCATGTCCTGGGCATGCCTCAGAGGGGAAGTCCCAGAGAATTGAAAAAAGTCTAAAAGGTGGAAGGGGGCTGGAAAAGAGTATGTAAGGAGAACAATTGAGAGAGTAAAGTAGTGGGAGAAATTGCAAGGAGAAATAGTGGAAGGATGCATTTGACTAGACCTGTCACTCTTTTCAAGACTTGTGAAACTTTTGTGAATTTTTGCCTGTGTTGGAGCATTTTACTGACCCAGAACATTGCAAAGCAACCCCACGAAAGGAACTGTAAATATATCTTTTTTTATTTTTGTCAATCTTGGTCAGTGCTTCTGTTTATTAAATCTGGGGTTTATTAAAGTTCTAAAATTTTGTCTATCATCCCTTGCTGTCCGATAGGTCATAACAAATTGGGGCCATAACAGTTTGTTGGGGGAGAAATTATTTGTGATGTTTTATAAAGTTCATTTAGCAGTAAGTTTGAAAATCCACGCAGTGCTGTATTTACCACAGTGCGCACTGTGTGTCTACATGAATCAGCTAATGTGTAATCTATAAATTATTCAGTTTATTTAATTTAAAAAATAAAAGATTTTCATTTAAAAAAATATAAGTCTTTGCCACTAACATGGCAATATCCCCCTCCGCCTGAATTTTATGTGTTCGTACGGACGGACGGAGCCCAATGCTATATACCTCGCTTCGTGGTAATCACCCGGCGGAGGATAAAAATCACAATGACGGATAATAATTGATTATGACGGAATTTTTATGTCCCTGTTCATCACAATGACAGACAATCAGAAAGTGTAACACAACCTCTGCCCAGGACTGTTGTGCAGCTAGAATCCTACATCAGACAAGAGTGGGATAACATCCTTCCTCCTAAACTCCGGCAATTGGTTTCCTCACTTCTATGACATTAACAGACTGTTGTTCAAAGAAGAGGGGATGTTACACAATGGTAAACATGGCCCTGCCCCAACTTTTTGATATGTGTCGCTGCCATAAAATTCAAAATGAGCTAGTATTTTCATGAAATGTTAATGTCTCACTTTCAATATCTGATATGTTGTCTATATTCTATTGCGAATAAAATGTGGGTTGTTGAGAATTGCAAATAATTGTATAGTTTTTATCAACATTTTACACAGCATCCCCACTTTTTTGGACTTGGGGTTGTACACTTCTGCATCTAGGGGTGAATTATTTGCTATGCAGAAATATCGCATCTATGAATAACAGTGGGTAATCAGGTTATTGATGTTGTATTGGATAATTGAGGTTATGGCTTACAAGTCATTATTGCGGAAAAATTTTGCTATTTTCTCCTAAACCTTTTACGTCAGAAAAAAGTAAACTCGAGTGAGGATTGAATTCATGACTTGGGAGATACCGTCATAACATTTTAACCAGGATACCCAGTCTAACTAAGAACAACTCACTTATTAGATCACTATTGAGAAAGTCAAGCCTGAGAACAATAGATTCATAATTCATTATTCATTTTATTGTGTGAGTAAAAATGTACAGTTGCACAATAAAACACACATCAAGAGTTAGAACCATCTAAAAATTCCACACTTCAATATTGATGATACAAATACAATAATGACACATTGAGTGACTAAGTATTCGCACCATAGTAATAATTGTCATAGTTGACTTCTAACTCTGTTTGAAGAAAATATTACCTAAGATCATACCTGCATCTATGGACTTCAAGCATTTTAGAATGACCTCTAAGACCCAAATAACGTATAATCTGGAAAAACTGGTTACAATTGACATTTTCAAAACCATTAATAATCTTATACACTTCGATCAAATCACCACAAACTCTCCTGTTTTCCAGGGATGTCAAATTGAGTTCCTTTAACCGTTCTTCATAAGGTAAATTGGCCAGTTCTGGTACCAGCTTGGTGGCCCTTCTCTGTGCCTTTTCAAGTGCATTTTTGTCCCTATGGAAGTAGGGAGACCATGCCAGAACACAATTTTCTAAATGTGGTCTAACATATATCCTATACAATACTAAAAAAGATTCTTTTGTAATACATGAAAAAGTTTTCTTAATCAAACTTTTGACTCTATTAGCTTTGGCAGCAGCTTTACAGATATGTTGAGAGAAAGACAATTCCCTGTTTACAGTAACACCCAAATCCGTCTCCTCGTCAGCTGAATCAAGTACATTGCCACTCATTTCATAGTTATAACATGGATTTTTTTTTACCAACATGCATTACTTTACATTTCTGACTATTAAAGCCTAGCAACCATTCTTTGGACCATTCAGTTAACAGCAGTCTAAATCCTGCTGTACACAGCTGTAATCAACTAGAGGCAATATTAGGTGAAAGATCTTTGTGTTGTCAGCAATAATTTTACATTTTGTAGTAATGGTCACTGGTAAATCATTTATAAAAATCAAGAACAGCACTGGGGCCTAGTACCAACCCTTGTGGGACTCCACTGGTTACCTTTAAGGATGTCGACCTGGTACCATTAATAGAAACAGATTGTTTTCTACCTCTTAAAAAATCTCAATCCAAACATTCAATTTACCTACAATACCATATCTACACAATTTGTACACTAATTTGGCATGGGGAACAGAATCAAAAGCCTTGAGAAATTCTAAG
Organism: Gymnothorax reevesii; assembly: GCA_029721435.1. Taxonomy (NCBI): domain Eukaryota; kingdom Metazoa; phylum Chordata; class Actinopteri; order Anguilliformes; family Muraenidae; genus Gymnothorax; species Gymnothorax reevesii. The sequence continues at coordinate 140,996,780 of CM056574.1, forward strand.
TACAAGACATCAAAGGGTATCCCATCATCATACAATCTTTTCCATTCATCTAGGATAGATAACAGATTCGTTAGGGTTGACCTTGCTTTCCTAAATCCACGTTGTTCATCACAAAAGATGTTACTTCCCTCTAGAAAATCAACTATTCTTTGCCGTACAAAGTAAAATTTTCTCACATAACTTACATACGTGAGAGGTAAGACTTACGGGTCTGTAATTCTCCGTTGAAATTCGATCACCTTTTTTTAAATATTGGTGTGACATAAGCTGATTTCCAAACATCTGGTAACAAACCTTAATCTATAGATTGTCTAATTATACAGTACAATGGAAAATATGCATAATCAGCTGTTTCTTTAAGAACCCTTGGATGAATGTCATCTGGTCCCATAGCCTTATTAGCATTAATGCTCTCAAGTAATTTCTTTATATCTTCAAGAGTAAAAAATACATCTTCAATAATATTTGGACTTGGTATTCCAAGAGAATTAAATGGGTCTGGTGCATGTCTTTCAAATATACAATGTACAAAATCATTGAAATATATCAGATCCTTATCATCTTCATTTACATACACTGACTGAAAAAACTTGTTTAGTTCCTCAGCTGTCTCAAGATAATTTCTCGTTAGATCATTTCTCAGCACCCTTTTCTCTAGATACAGCAGATTTGCTCTTGGTTTTGCTGTTAACATACACATAAAATGCTTTAGAATTCTTTTTAATCTTTTTACACAGGTTTCTTTCATACTCTCAATTTTTCGAAGCTTCCTTGTTTCTGAATTTCACATACCTCATGTATCCAACATAAGATCTAGTTTCTTTTTTCCTTTGCCATGCAAAGTACCTCATCTTGGCAGCAGCCTTCTCAGCTTGTCATAGTCTGCTCTATGATAGTCATACCTGAACATGTCACGATCATACCTTCTCTCCATGCTCATTTGAAATTCCCAAGTAATAACACAATGATCCGCCTTACCAAGTGGACGTTGTATATTAAAATTTGAAACATCATGCTCAATTGTTGATATGATTAAATCTAGACAGTTTGGTATGTCATTACCCCTCTTTTGAGTTGGTTCCATTACATGCTAGTATAGATATAGATCATTTAGCTTATCAAGGAATGCCTGAGAGAAAGAAGTGTCAGAATCATTCACATAATTATTTTTCCAATCGTTATTCAGCAAATTAAAATCTCCACATAGAAGCACTTTACCCTTACATCATCTAGTTTCTAACTCAAGCTGGTTTAATAGCCTTTCATTATAGTTGGAGGATTGTGGAATCATTTTTATTATTTTATTCATTTGCTTTATTATTAATTGTTTATCCTTGCTGTGGCTTAATTTTTATTAGGCTTCAGTGTGTACTCTCGCATGTTTCTGATTAGCCTAGGCCTTCATAACAATGCGTGATTGCTTATAGTTTATCAGGAGCTAAGCGGTCCTGACAGGGCCAAGAAGTTCTCTTTCTCTCCCAAGTTTATGTGTTCTCAGGAATGTTGGGGTCACACAGAGGAAAGCCTTTCATATTTGAGGAGACAAAATGGAGCCCAGGACTTCCCATGACCACTTGCTGCCTGCAAGCCTCTCCCGCCAGCAGGCCAGGCACATAAAAGCAGTGGTCAACCATTTTATCTTCTCTTCTCTTGGATCCTCTCTTGGAGCTCTCGACTCTCTCTCACTCCCTTGGAGAGGCTCCTGGACCCCTGTGGACTGCTCAGGCTGGGGAACCCCTCCCCCACCTCTTAGGCCCAGCATAGACTGGCCATGCTGAAGAATCTGCCAGGCTACCAGGAGTACAGCAAGAGTTGAAGAAACAGCTTGCTTTTGAGGAGCAGCCAGCTTCCCTCCTCTCCCCACACCAAAGACACAGACAGCACCAGAACCGCTCTACCAGCCGGATCAACATCACCCGTGATTGGATCCTCCAGCAACCTCCAAACCTCTTTCCCCAACTAAGGACTGGTAACAACTGGGCACAAATCTTCCTTTAAGACTAAAAGTGACTGTTTGTATTTGTTAAATGATAGTTGTTGTGATTGTTTTTAGGATTGTGTTCTAGTTGGACAGGGTGGTATTAATGTATAGCAGACAAGCTCTTGCATGCAAATAACCTACTGTCGACTAACACGGCGCCTTTCCTGTGCAAAACACACACATTAACGTAATACACACAAACACAAACAACATTGAGCATTTTAAGTCATTTGACTGACTTTAAAACTCTAAACTTTCCATTGCTTCAAAGATTTGGTCTTTGTTACAGTAGGGTTGCCTTCCCCCACTCCACATGGTCAGCAAGGCCCCCCCCCACTCGCACCTCAGATCATCCCTTTTGTTCTCTCTCACCCACACCCGCACGCACGCGCGCACACACACACACACACACACCTCCTTCATTGTGTATATAGTGTTTAGTGTAGTTTAGATTGTGTGTTTTATTTGTTTCATTTAAATAAATATTCCTTTGAGACTTATGCTGTGGTTATTAATGTTGTGCAAGAGTGAATGAAACTGCCAACCTCTACTATTCAGAACTATGAATCCTTCAATCTAACTATTGATTGGGTAAGTTGATTACAATTATTAATTTAATTATTAATCAATTTCCAAATTAATAGGTTAGTGGATATTGAGACTGAGGTTTTATTAATTGGCTATCGTTTTCCCTTCAATGAGGAAGGGTGGTGCCCTGAGGTATTTATATTAATATTACAATATCATATTCTTTTTTGGATAGTCAAATTAATAATATTGATATCATTAGACAAATTGCATTTTTCCCAACATTGGTGTTCTGTGCGAGGCCATTATCCCAACAGGAATAAGAGAACAAGAAGAGCCGAACAATAAGAAGTATGCATACTTCGGCCCGGCTTTACGTGGGCTGTGTGTGTCCGCAACATTTCTGTTGATACCATGATGCCTAAATCAGCACGGGGGGAGGAGAACGTCATGGAGTGCCCCTACAAAAACCAGTGTACTGCCCTTGCAGTGCGTTCCCTTTGCAGAGCTAGACAGTCAGTCAACAGTATGATCTCCAATAAACACAAGGTGTGAATTTTCTTGTGTTTTAATGAGTTCAATTTTCTTGTAAAACTAGAAAAAATACAATAATGAGAATGTATACATTAGTACACAAACACATGACAGAATGTAATTCGGTTAATTAGATAATACATATAAGCTAAGGTTACACATGTGCCATGAACTAACTTTACACTGAAGAGGCTAGCTAGCAAGCTAGAACAGTTACTCATAGCAAGATCACACGCCTAATCACTCAGAAGATAAACTTTAAACTGAAGAGGCTAGCTAGCAAGCTAGAACAGTTACCCATAACAAGATCACAAGCCTAATAACTCAGAAGATAATGCTTACACACATATTTTTTTTCTAACAGAATATGCATATTAAACATATTATCTGTAACATGGATGTACTCACAGACAAATAGTCTCCAAGACGCAAACATGATAACTGATAAGACGTATACCGGAGCACACGAATTCACTTGTGGGCATGCCGTCTACTACAACGTGAATGACGTTATCGCTGCGCCTGCTCTAGATACTAAAATTAACCACTAGGCGGCAGCATACTCAACAGAACAAAAAACATCCCAAGCTAGTAATATACTGCCTGAAAGGCAGCACACTCCCCGCTTGGTATAATACTGTTATACCACTAAATGAACTGAAGGAATGTTCTCCCGCACTAAACATGATCAATTCCTTCTGGGGTCTCTCCCAAAAGAAGGACTACAATCTCTGAGACAGGTCTCAGAAACACCTTGGAAATCCCGCTTGTGACAATCTTCACTTCCACTTTTCTTACTTTCCTGTCACTGCTGGGAAAGGTTTTCATGATCAGTCCCACTGGCCATTCATTCCTATGCACTTGGCTGTCTTTCAGTAAGACTACGTCTCCTGCTTTCACGTTTGGTTTTGTTTCTGTCCATTTTCTGCGGCTCTGTAGTGTGGACAGATACTCCCCTCGCCATCTTTTCCAAAATGTATCTGCAAGACACTGCACTTGCTTCCATTGCTTCCCATGTAACACAGCCATGTCGAAGTTTCCAGCAGGAGCTGAGACAGAGTTTGTCTTTTGGGTAAGAAGCATTGCCGGGGAGAGAACAGCTGGCATGTCTGGGTCAGTTGACACAGCCACCAGAGGTCTTGCGTTCATGATGGCCATGACCTCTGCCATCAGAGTACTCAGGATCTCGTGTGTAAGGCGAGTAGGTCTCGTCTGGAGCAGCAGAGCATCAAGAATACGCCTGGCCACCCCGATGAGCCTTTCCCATGCTCCGCCCATGTGCGATGAGTGCGGCGGATTAAAGACCCAGCTGCACTCTTTCTCTTGCAGGTAAGTTGTGATTGCTGCATTGTTCTCATTGATTCCCAACTCCCTACATGCTCCCACGAAGTTGGTCCCTCTGTCGGAGCGTAGCAGTTTTGCTGGACCACGGATGGAGAAGAACCTCCTCAGAGCATTGATAAAGCTGGATGTTGTCATGGACTCCATCAGCTCGAATTGCACAGCTCTGGTAGCCATGCATGTGAAAATCACAGCCCAGCGTTTGTCATCCACACTACCTCCCCTTGTCCGACGCACCATAACCGGCCAAGGGCCAAAGACATCAAGGCCCACGCTGGTGAAGGGTGGTTCTGGAGTGAGTCTGTCGGCTGGCAGGTCTGCCATCTTCTGGCCTTCCATCCTCCCGCGTAGCTTGCGACATATCACACACTTATATATCACAGAGGAAACCAGATGCTTGCTGGCGATTACCCAGTATCCTGCAGCTCTAATAGCTCCCTCCGTAATATGTCTCCCTTGGTGTGCTACTTGCTCATGATAATGTCTCACAAGCAGTATGGCGATGTGGTGGGTTCGTGGGAGAATCAGAGGGTGTTTCTCTTGTTGCGACAAGTTTGCAGCTCCAAGGCGACCTCCAACTCGAAGTAGTCCATCCTCATCTTGAAGAGGGTTGAGCTTCCTGAGTAGGCTTTGCTTGGAGAATGTCTTGTTCTCTGCAAGACATTTGAGCTCCTCTTTAAAGACGTCATTTTGGACAGAGCGGATGATCACAGTTTTGGCTTGTGAGAGCTCATCTGTACTGACTCTTTCTTGAAAGCATTTCCAGCCTTTGTGTTCCGCATTCTCTGCACTTTGGTGGAAAGATGTGGCAACATGGATAAGTCGAGCTATGGCTCGGCATAGAGTTCTCCAGGATGAGAATCTCTCAAACCGTTGCGAGCATAACTGGGACTTGGAGGCTTTAGTGATCAGCGTCATAACCTCAGGCCTTATCTCTGCATCAACTTCAGGATCCACGAGGTTGAAAAGACTTGACTCAGATGCCTCCTCTGTATGTGCATGAGACAGGAAGGCGGGGCCTGAAAACCAAATGCTGTGTTGCAAGTCAGCTGCTGGTATGGGCCTGGCAGCCAGGTCTGCTGGGTTCAGCTCTGTAGACACGTAGCACCACTGGTCAGGGTGTGTAGACTGTCTGATGCGAGTCACACGATTGGCCACATACACGTAGAACCTTCTTGTGGAGTTGTGGATATAGCCAAGCACAATTTTGCTGTCCGTGAACAACCTGACTGCATCCATGTTCATGTCAATTTCATCTCTGATTAGCTCATACAGTTCCACAGCTAATACTGCAGCACACAGTTCAAGACGTGGAATAGTGTGAGCAGGGCGAGGAGCCAGTTTGGATTTCCCCATTATGAAACCCACATGGTACTGACCTTCCTCATCGGTGGCTCTCAAATAAGCAACAGCGCCAATAGCTATTGTGGATGCATCTGAGAAGATACACAGCTCTCTTCTCTGTGCAGTGGATGGAGAGATCGGAAGGTAACATCTCTTTATGCGCAGGTCTTCGAGGGCCTTCAAGGACTCCTTCCACACATTCCATTCGGCTTCTTTCTCTGGGAGAAGTGGAGCATCCCATTCATTTTGTTCGGATGACAGTTCCCTGAATAATGCCTTCCCCTGCATTGTTATGGGAGCTACGAATCCAAGAGGGTCATATAAGCTGTTGACAGTTGATAAGACACCTCGTCGTGTGAAGGGCTTCTCCTCATGGGCGGCCAGGAATGTAAAGCCGTCAGCTTCCATATCCCAGCAGAGCCCGAGACTGCGTTGGACAGGGAGAGGATCCACTCGCAGGTCCAGATCCTTAAGATCTTTAGCACGATCTTCAACGGGAAAAGCTTCTGTCACCTGTCCACTGTTGGAGGCTACCTTGTGTAGCCTCAAGTTGGACGCTGCCAACATCTGTTGTGTTCTTATCAAGATGTCTATGGCCTCCTCAGGTGTAGCGAATGAGCCAAGGCCATCGTCGACATAGAACTGCCTCTCCACAAACTGCTGTGCATCTGATCCATGCTCTTCTTTGCTTTCTCGAGCAGCTCGCCGCATGCAGTAGATGGCTACAGCAGGAGAAGGGCTGTTCCCGAAGACGTGAACCTTCATTCTGAATTCCACCACCCTCTGGCTGATGTCATTGTCCTCAAACCAGAGATACCGCAGATAGTCTCTGTGGTCTTCCTGTACAACAAAGCAATAAAACATCTGCTGCACATCTGTAGTCACGGCTATGGGCTCTTTCCGGAACCGCAGAAGAACGCCCAGCAGGGTGTTATTCAAGTCTGGGCCGCTAAGGAGAACACTGTTCAAAGACACTCCTTCACACTCAGCACTTGAATCAAATACCACTCTTATCTGGTCTGGTTTTTGGGGATGATAGACACCAAATGAAGGAAGGTACCAGTGTTCTTTACCTTCCTCGGGAGGTGGGGCAGGCTCAGCTTGGTCATTCTCTATCATCTTCTGCATGAACTCAATGTAATGGCTCTGCATTTTGGGCTTTTTCTGCAGAGTTTTTTGAAGAGAGCGGAGGGGCTTCATAGCTTGCTCTTTGTTACTTAGCAGGCGACGTCTGGGGGACCGGAATGGCAGAGGCGCCACCCAGGTGTTTGCATCATTTTTGTAAACCTGCTCATTCATGACACTCAGGAAAGCCTTGTCCTCCATGGATAGCGCTGGCTTGTCATCATCCTTAGATCTCTCGAACACAGAAGACCCCAGGCTGTCTGTGCTCATAGTGGAGTCAGCATCATCCCCACAGGCAGAGGTAATGGATTTCTGTCTTTGCGTCGTGCTGCTATAATCTTCTCTCACCAGAATGCTGTTGGGACATGGCTCAAAGAAGGAGGTGCGACCGTTGTGCAGTACGTTTGCCTTGTACACATTAACGACTGATGGTTTATGAACTGCACCAAGGCAGGCTTCCCCAACAATGACCCACCCTAGGTCTAGCCGCTGCGCATATGGAGCATCATGGGGCCCGTTTATTTGCTCCCTCACCTTGTGCACCCTTAAGATGTCTCTTCTGAAGAGCAGGAGGATTGGAGCATCTGGATCCACGGCTGCAATCATGTTTGCGATTGGCTGTAGATGTCGGTGATGGTGTGCCACCTCTGGGGAAGGAATTTCCGTCCTATCATCCGGCATCATCTCACATTCTATCAAGGTGGGCAGAGGAAGCTGCAGTTTCCCATCCATAGACTCTATCATGAAATTGCCAGCTCTCCGCCCTGTGGTCTCCGTGGTTCCCGAGCATGTTTTCAGGGTGTATGGTGCCGAGCCGGCCTGGACAGCAAAAAGATCGAAGAACTCTGTCTTCGCTAGAGACTTATTACTTTGCTCGTCGAGCACTGCATACATCTTGGTTGCCTTTTCCTTTCTCCCAATAGGATAGGCCTTTACTAGGCAGATTTTAGCACATGACCGCGGTGCATCTGCATTTCCACAGACCTCCGTGCACTTGGAGGTAACTGAAGACGCACCCTTCTTATCCTCCTTCTCATGGTCTTGTTCTTTCTCTACATCGACACTCTCGGTAGTCCAAGGAGGGGGACCTGGATGCAGGGCCGCAACGTGTTTTTCACTGTTGCACTCAAGGCACTTAACTGGCGCTTTGCAGTTCTTCGCTACGTGCTGAGTTGATCCGCAACATCTGTAGCATATGCGATTTTCCTTCAGGTATGCTTTTCGGTCCTCCAGCGACTTGCTTCAGAAGCCACGGCACTTTTTAAGTGGATGGGGCTTGTTGTGTATCGTACACTGGCGACTCGGATCATCCCCTTTCTTCTCTGCAGGGGCTGTTTGGTTATCTGAGGATTCTGATAGGACATCGGTCTTGTGAACATTCGCTGTGGCCCTCTTGTTATACTTTTCAGGTTTATCCATTTTGGAAAAGCTGTAACTGCAGGAGCTTGTGAGGGTGAAACTTGGATCGTTTCTGATTTTTGCTTGACGGCACACAAATGTGGTGAAGGCAGAGAATGGGGGGAATGTCACTTGATGGTCCTCCTTGTACTGGTATCCATAAGCAACCCATCTCTCCTGCAGGTTATGAGGGAGCTTCTCTACTATAGGGTTCACTCCCCGGGATGTATCCAGAAATGAGAGGCCCCTCAGATATCCTTCTTCCTTGGCACTCTGCAGCTCGAGGAGAATGTCACCCAGTTCCCGAAGCTTAGCGTTGTCTTTGGCCGTTAACTTAGGAAAGTCCTCAAGCTTCCTTAGAAGAGCGTGCTCAATAACTTCTGGGGCTCCGTAGCACTCCTCCAGACGTTGCCAAACCATATGGAGGCCTGCTCTGGGGTTGAGGACATGGACTGCACGAATTCTCTTTGCCTGCTCTGCTGATTCAGTGCCAAGCCATTTTGTCAACAAATCCAGCTCTTCTCTATCTGACAAGTTCAAGTCCTTGGTGGCACTCACGAACGATGTTTTCCACGACCAATAATTTTCAGGTCGGTCATCGAATTGCAGAAGGCCTGAGCTCACCATCTCCCGTCGAATGAGATACTTCGCGAGGTCTGGTGCATTTTGTTTGTCAGGTGAGTACTCATTTTTGACTGGTCTTAAAGGCTCAGTGTCTCTGATAGCAGGCTGCATATTTACTGTTTGGTGATGATTTGGATTCATTTTGAGCAAACCCGGTGTCGCAGATTCTCTTCTTGGTGTAGTTTTTATGTCATTTGACAGAGATTTCTGTATGAACAGAGGTGAGTGTTTACTGACGTACTCACTAATATGCTGATCTTTGCGTTGTGGCTGTTCTGGAAGTAATAAATGAAGAGACTCCCCGCTGTCAGTTTCCTCAGCGTCATCATATGCAGCAGCTTCAGCTGAAGCGGCTGCGGCATCTTTCTGGCTTTTCAGGATGTGTAAACTGGCGATCAGTGCAGCTTCCTTTTCTGCGTATGCCAATTTAGCATGAGCAGCCTTTGCTTTAGCGTGCGCTTTGGCAGCTGAGTGTGATGAACACCTGCTGGAGATGTGAGATGCTCTACTAGAGCGATGAGATGATCGAGACTGTGAGTCATTATCTTTTCCCTTAGAAGCCTCATATTTTCCTGTTGGCTGCTCCATTTCTTCCAACTCCTCCTCTGCTGATTGTTGTTGAGTTACTTGCTGTTCTGCAGTAGTGTGACTGTCCTCTTTAGGATATTTTTTACCCGACCGTAGACTCATGGCTGTTGAGTGTTGTCTTCCAGTGTTTGTGCCCGCTGTGCTCTTGTCTTTTTACTGTATTGCCCTTGCAGTGCGTTCCCTTTGCAGAGCTAGACAGTCAGTCAACAGTATGATCTCCAATAAACACAAGGTGTGAATTTTCTTGTGTTTTAATGAGTTCAATTTTCTTGTAAAACTAGAAAGCAATACAATAATGAGAATGTATACATTAGTACACAAACACATGACAGAATGTAATTCGGTTAATTAGATAATACATATAAGCTAAGGTTACACATGTGCCATGAACTAACTTTAAACTGAAGAGGCTAGCTAGCAAGCTAGAACAGTTACTCATAGCAAGATCACACGCCTAATCACTCAGAAGATAAACTTTAAACTGAAGAGGCTAGCTAGCAAGCTAGAACAGTTACCCATAACAAGATCACAAGCCTAATAACTCAGAAGATAATGCTTACACACATATTTTTTTTCTAACAGAATATGCATATTAAACATATTATCTGTAACATGGATGTACTCACAGACAAATAGTCTCCAAGACGCAAACATGATAACTGATAAGACGTATACCGGAGCACACGAATTCACTTGTGGGCATGCCGTCTACTACAACGTGAATGACGTTATCGCTGCGCCTGCTCTAGATACTAAAATTAACCACTAGGCGGCAGCATACTCAACAGAACAAAAAACATCCCAAGCTAGTAATATACTGCCTGAAAGGCAGCACAACCAGAGAGAGACTAACTGTATTATCCTTGTATGACGGGACTTGTTATGTGCAAGGATCCTTCTCTGCAGATGAAGTAAACTGACTTTGGCTTGGATATTAACTCCTTTGTCTCTGTCTGAGTTCTTTTTGAAGGTAACACCAGGAATATAAAATCAAATTTCCTACAAAAAGATGCATCACCTTTTCAATAAACAACACCAAATAAGTTGTCTGATGCATGATCATTCTTAAACCATAACCACAAGGTGTCCTATACATTCATACTGTTTACCTCAGTGCAAAGTTCCACGGTGAGATTTTCGTTTACATAGATGATTACACCTCCTCTAACCTCTGTGGTATCATTTCTATACAAATTAAAACCTGGAATAGATATTAAAACACCATCCATTTCCATTTTTAACCATGTCTCTGAACCAAATATTATATCTGGTTTACAGTCATGTACTTTTTGCCAAAATTACTCAATTTTGTTACAAATGCTTTAGTTGACATACACCTTACATTTTACACATGAAGAATGCCAGAGTCAATATTATCATAACAACTATCAGTGTCTGTGTTTTCAAGACACACAAGTCTATAAGGAGTCATAGACCCCTCACAGATTGTCTTGTGATGTGTGCCTTGCTCCTACCTATCCCTTTGTGCCCGAACTAAACTTAGTCAGTTGAAGCCATGCTGTGAATCGTTCAGATTTCTCTTAACAACCTTAAAGTCCTTTATCATCAAGTCTTTCTCGCCATTTTCCTTCCTGCGGGCCAGTTAATTTTTGACAGCCTGGTTTCGCTCCCTCTGGTGATTTGTCAAGTCTGGATTTATAAAGATTCTCCTTTGCCAAGGAGTTGACAAACCTCTTAGGCTTTTCGCATTTGTTGAGAGTCTTTTCTTGCCTTTGACACATAAGTTTGACACATACCATTCTGGGTTCATCATCCTCTCTTCTACCAATACAAAAAACACTGTCGACATCTTCGACATATAGACTTAGCTTATTGTCTGTTTCCCTGAGTGCTGACAGCTTCTCCAGATCAAGCTGTCTCGTTTGTCAGGAGTTGTAGCCCTCGTTTCACCTCCCTCATCCTGGACCTCCTGCGGTGATTCCAGAAGGTCATGGATTATGACAATGAGTTTACGTTTGTCAATCTCTGACTTTTCTTCTAGGTACTGCTGAACTTTGGTCTCAACCATATTCTCCAAGTCTGTATAGTCCTCGAGCGCAGCCACACGAGCTTTCAATACAGTCAGGTCACTTACAGTTTGCATTATGGCAGAAATCGCAGTTTTATCACAGTCCTTACCGAACCGTGTTGCAACATCACTTGATACTTTGATTCATTCATGTTACAGCAAGGTGACAGGTGGAACCATTTGTGGCATGCTTCACACTGCATGCTGTGTGAGTTGTTCAATACTGGTCGCTGGCACTCACCACAAGTCACGTCGCCATTTGAATCAATGTCATCAATTGTACCCATTGTCGGCTTTTTTTTTAACCTTTCCTCCCCTTCCTTTGAGAAGGGGAAAACATTTGGGTGAGGAGGTTCGTATCCTTCAACATGATTTGAAGCAATTTTTTTGTAAGAGTCTCTTGGTAGTCTGCTGAAAAACATAGTGCTGTGGTATTGAATTAAAAATAGACTTTATCGTGCAGTCGGTGAAAAACAGCTACCTGAAATGACTGAGTTTACAGATACAGGAATTTTATTGTTTTCTATTGTTATTCTTATGGGAGCTATCCCTCAGTGTGCAGCTGGAAAAGTCTTGGAACAGCCACTTGTGACATGGTTTTGACTCCGAGAATCACATACCACATGGCCTATCGCAACGATGAACAAGTTGGAAGAGTGACAAGTGCACTTGTCAACAGGAAGGTATGGCTAAATAGCGTTAACACAATAAAACTGATCGGGCAGGTAAATATCCACTGCTTAAATAAAAAGAAAGTTCCCTAAAATTAAGTTTTTACTTGCCTTTATTACATTACTGTCTCAGGTTGAATTGTTACCTTTAGTCCTTACATAAAAATATCTGACAATGTCTGGTTTAAGCGTACATCGGATTTCATATATAAAGGACAAAAAATGCTGGTCCATTCATGTCTGATATACGAGAGTTCTACTGTATTTCATTAATGCCTCAGTCAATACAGGTTCGCTATCAGCCTGGCGAGGACCAGTTCTGTTGGCAAAGCAAACACAAAATTGCGAAGAAGCACAACCCAGCTTGGTTAGCAAAGGGCTTCCGTAGGTCATGTTAACTGATATTATTTGGATGCTAATTTTGGCAAACAGCAAAGATGCTTTAAACACAATATAGAAAAAAGATGCTTTAGACAAAATTTTGCTACTAACTGGAAATACTGAACCGCCGAATCCGCCTGATACAGCCAAGGGCAGAATAGGACATTTTTAAGCAAGCAAAATACTATGTTAACTTTCATGAAATTGAGCTGTCAAATGGTCGAATTTCAAAGGAAAAACAAAGCAAGACAACAGGCAACATCCAAAACAAGTTCACAACTTTTATATCTGTGCAGTGCCATAGATACTCTATCCCATGCTGCTTCCTGACCGACCATAGCATTTATATGTTTCAGACAGGTTCTGACGCTATGGCTTTAGAACTGCTGGATAGATACTATGGGCAAGTATATTGAGCAGTTTGCACATCAGGCTTAGCTGAGGAGTTTATTTCATGCAACCCCAGTATTACAGGGATGGCAGTGAACTCGTCCATATTCTGAACCGAGTTCTAATCCACCTGGTCACGATGATTTATTTGTATTTAACTTCACATAGCATCATGTACTTCATTAATTGTAATACGATTAAAGTTCAAAATCAAAAGGCAACTTTTGTTCAGAGTCAGAAGAGTTTTGTGCCATTTCAAGTCGCTTTTTTCAATACAAGCACCAGATCAGAAAATTGCGGCATTGTTTAATCTGTAATGTTTTCATTATCGAGCTATAATTACTGTGTTACCACACTGTCACTGCTGCTCAAAGTCATCGCCACTGCTGCTCCTCAACTTAGTGAATATGGCTTGTGAGACAAATTGTATGTGTGTGTGTGTCTGTGTGTGTGCTCGCACGTGCATGCACGTGTATGTGTCTCTGTCTGTCTGTAATTGGAAGCATGCATTTGTTTGTGGGAGAAGATAGGAAGTATTTTATCACATAAGACTTCCATAGAGTTCACTTTGCATGTCTTTTGATCAATTTTTGATAACATGTTGTAACATTAACAATTGTGTTGCTTTGTCAATATTTTTTAAAGTTAACAAATAATGCGGACTGGTGCTTCCCTGTAAACACTGCTGATGTTGATGATTTTCTCATATCATGAAAATATACTGGTATTTAATTCAGGGAGAAATTCGACCTTGACACAATATTTACAGTCACTATTCTAAAACAAATACATTAAGAGGATGCAGAATTTTAAAAACTTGACCCAGAAAATCAATATGAAAAGGTACTCCTTGTAGAAAAATATATTTCAGCAATCCTGTGAACTTTGAAAACGCAAAGAACTAAATTTACTCAGGTTTCATCCTCCCAGTTTGAGCAGTATGGGCATTCATCCTGCAGACACTATGCTTACTGGGTTTAAAGTGCTTGAAAGTCTGTAAAAAAGATACTGAAATAAAACCTGTGTCATTTTTGTGTCGCCTGCGAAGCATAGCGGCACATAGGGATCGCTTTGTCCGGCGTCTGTCTGTCCGCCCGACTGTCTGTCTGTCCGGTAGTCACACTTTCAGTTGGTAGTCACGCTTTCACATAAGCTTCACAGGCGACACATGAGTTCACCTGAACACTCTAGTGTAGTTCTTAGTGAGCAAATGCAAAAATAAAAAAAATCTGTTGTGAATTTTTGGAGAAAATCTATTTTTTATGTGGCAGTCATCTTGAATTCTTGAATCCTAAGAAAGGGGTTAATAATTGCCAATTCAATAGTTTGAGTTATTATATAATCATACCACAGGTTCAGATTGGTGAAAATACAAAATGGTTACCAAAAAAATATCAAAAATGTCAAAAATATGAAAATATTAAATCCCTGTATATAGCCCACCATGTTGCTCAAAATGTTGGTCAGCTTTAGTCCAATAGTCCAAAACTCTCCTTTTGTGTGGTGGGAACAATTGGCAGCTGATTACATCATGTACAATAGGCCTTTTCATTCATTACCTCAGCTGGAGTGGAAGTAGAAACAAGACAACCAGAAGCAATCCAGTGGACAAGGAAGCTACATCTGGTGAAGCAAGAACACCAAAACAGTTTGAGGGAAACGAATGCTTCACCTTACTATGTAGAACTGATGTCTTAGTCCAGCTCATAAATTCAATGACGAAAACTCCAGCAAGCCATCCAGCCACACCCTTCGCAAATGCATTTGCAGCAATGGGAAAGATGGTCACTTACTGCTTCGGACAAAGCCTAAACAGTGGATGGGAAGACCATCTTGCCGACTTCTGCGAGGCCTACGTGAAACTTGGCATCTCGATCACACCCAAAATTCCACATCATCAGAGAACATTTGCGTGAGTTCTGTAAGTGCCATGGTTGTGGATGGGCTAGATATTCTAAGCAAGCTTTCGAAGCAGTTCACGCTGACTTCTCAACATTCTGGGAGAGGCATAAGATAAAGGATAGTAGCAACTAACTACTTGCTTTGCGCTTAAGGCAAGCCGTCAAAGAGTACAATAGCGCACATGTCTAAGCATTACATTTAGCTAGATAGAACATTTTTGCCACGTGAGGGTTAAAGAAAGGAGATGGACTATTATTACTATTTTTCACATTCTTTTGACCGACAACCCTGCAGAGGAGACTTTCAGAAATAAATCACCAAAGCGTGGAAGTTTTTTTTAACCCTTTAATGTCAATTTGAAAATTTCAAGTTGGGAGCCGATGAAAAAGTGGATTTTTCTCCAAAAATTCCCAACAGATTTTTTTTTATTTTTGCATTCTCTTTATGAGCTCACTAAGACCTACAAAATGACATAGGTCTTGTTCCAGTATCTTTTTTTCAGACTTTCATGCACTTTAAACCCAGTGTGTATGCTATGCAGTGATATTGTAATCTATGATCCCCTCCACCCACACACACACACACACACTCACACTCACGCACACACATATATACACTGACCAAAACTTCCAACGCAACACTCGGGTTTATTGCAACACATGTCATTTTCTTAAGATTACCAA
The DNA here is from genome assembly GCA_029721435.1 of Gymnothorax reevesii. Lineage (NCBI taxonomy): Eukaryota > Metazoa > Chordata > Actinopteri > Anguilliformes > Muraenidae > Gymnothorax > Gymnothorax reevesii. The sequence goes on from CM056574.1 coordinate 141,012,299, forward strand.
TACATAACAAATATTAAGATTCAAATCAAAAACACAATTTTAGAGTCAGGAATGAAGAACAGATTTTTCCTGGTTTCCAATTCATTGCATCAGTCGAAGGCGCAATTCTGGATCACCAAAGTCAGTATCTTGTATGGCCTCCTCTGGCGTCACACACAGTCTGCATTCTGCGATGCATGGATTCAATCAATTGTCGAATTTCAGCCTCTGTGATGCGGTCTCATTCCTCCTGGAGTGCTTGATGCAACTGTTGGACTGTGGCTGGTTCTGGATCCCGCCTTCTCACCCGGCAATCCAGAATATCCCATAGATGTTCTATTGGGTTTAAATTTGGGGAATACACAGGCCAATCAAGACAATGAACATTATTCTGCCTCAGGTAGTCCTGATAGACTCTGGCAACATGTGGTCTTGCGTTATCCTGTTGCAGCGTTAGGCGATAGCGATGGACGAGTGGAACTGCAACAGGGGTAAGGATGTCGTCACGGTAACGGGCCGGTTTCCATCGATGAAAATGAGGTCTGTCTTGTGTCTACTGCTTATTCCAGCCCAAACCATTGCACTGGGTCCACCCCAGCGGTCATGCTGCAGGATGGTAGCGTCAGGATAACGTTCCCGTTGCCTACGCCATACACGCAGTCTTCCATCAGACACACTCAACTTGAACCTTGATTCATTGGAGAAGAGCACCTTGTTCCACCTGAGAGCATTCCAGCCCAAATGCGCCCTTGACCATCGCAGACGGACGCGATGATGTGCAAGAGTCAACACCAAGCCACGGCGGGGACGTTGGTTGTGCAAGTCGGCTTCACGTAGGCGGTTGCGTACGGTTTGGTCGCTAATCCTGTTCTGGTGACAACCTCTGGTCTGGAAGCGAGGCGAATATGGCAATCCTGCTGAGGGGTGGTGACACGTGGTCTGGGGGCTCATGGGCGATCACCGGTGCTTCCTGTTTCATTACACTGGCTCCAGAGACGTGATTTGGTCGACACGTGGACGCCCAGGTTTCTTGCAACCCGTCTTTGCAACATTCCACCAGTAACCATACCAATGGCTCGCTCTTGCTGATTTTGACCTAGGCGTGGTATGGTCACACGTCAACCCAGGATAATGCAAAGGAATATTTAAGTTGCCCATTGCTACGGCTATTTATTGACCAAATTCTCGAAATATTGGTCAATGAGTTCTACTCAGCCTGAAGGGATAGGCAAAATTCTAAACAATGTGCAATCAAGCGGAATGAGCTGCCCACACAACAAAATCAAAACAATACTCTGAGCTTTTAAGTTGTAGTTGATGAATCATGGCTCAAAACCAATATCCCATTTTATGTACACCAAATATTTCAAAATTGTATGTGTTGCGTTGGAAGTTTTGGTCAGTATAAATAAATACACACCTAATTTCCCTGGATTCATAGTCAGTTATACTAAGAAATATTGAGGTACTTGGATGACTTATTTTGAGCCCCAAAGGTGACTCACACCTTGAGAGACATCCTGCACACTATAAAGAGAGTTCCTTTCCCAGCTCAGTCCTTGTGGCCCTCGTGTGACAGGATGGCACAGTGGACAACACTGCTGTTGTTGATGAGTGGCACTCCAGTGATGTTAGGTCTTACTTGTAGGCGGCACGGTGAGGCAGCTTTACCACAGCTGTCTGCAGAGGGGGATGTCATCATTGGAGGGGTATTCTCAATCCACAGAAGCACTACGGAGAAGCTTCATTCATTCACCTCCAAGCCTCAATCTCCACAGTGTATCAGGTTTGTATGAGAAAAGAAAATTGCTGAATAGAAAAGAAAATGTTGCCAAAGATGTAAATTTTAAAAATCAAAAGTCCTTACACCAATGACTTGAGACAAAATTGTGTGTTTGATTACAACATATTTTAAGGTAAGATTTCATTCATATTTCAAGTCCCTACTGATGTGAAAGTATAACAGTAATTTTGCTTGGCATTATTCTTTTAAAATATTTATACAACTTGTTTGCCACTATGTCATTTCTAAGATGGGACGACAGATCATTTCAGTTTGCTCAGACCGTGATCTTTGCCATTGAGGAAATAAACAACCGGACAGACCTGCTTCCTGGCATATCTCTGGGATATAAGATTTATGATGCCTGTGGTTCAATACCTGTAACTATTCAGTCAGCCATGGCTTTGATGAATGGCTATGAAGAAATACTGACTGATACATCTTGCTCCAAACCAGCATCAGTGCAGGCTATCATTGGCGAGTCTGGTTCCTCTCGCACAATTGCTCTCTCATCTGCAGTTGGACCTTTTAAAATACCTTTGGTAAGACACACAATATCTCTTCATTTCTTTATTATAAAAACCATGATAAGATATGAAAAGCTGTATTTTTACCGCACCAGTTTGTTTGTTGTGGTAAATCTCATTGTATATTTGTATCTTCAAATCTTGCTACACAGATTAGTCATTTTGCTACATGTGCATGCCTGAGCAATCGGATCAGATTCCCCACATTCTTCAGAACTATTCCCAGTGACTATTACCAGAGCAGAGCACTAGCTCAGTTAGTGAAACACTTTGGCTGGACCTGGGTTGGAGCAGTGAGAAGTAATGATGACTATGGCAACAATGGAATGGCCACATTTATAGAAGCTGCTCAGCAGGAAGGGATCTGCATTGAATATTCTGAGGCTGTTTACAGAACTGACCCTAGAGAGAAAATCCACCAGTTGGTTGAAATCATAAAGAAGGGCACTGCAAAGGTCATTGTAGCTTTCCTGGCTCTAAGTGATATGATTCCTTTGCTCCAAGAGATGGCCCTGCAGGATGTAACTGGACTCCAGTGGGTGGGAAGTGAGGCATGGATCACAGCCAACAAACTGGCTGATAGTCACAGTTATTGGTTTCTGAGAGGATCAATAGGGTTTGCTATTGGTAAAGCAAAACTAGAGGGTTTGAAGGAGTACTTGATTAGTGTCCACCCATTTGAGGCTCCTGGGAATTCTCTACTAAAGGAATTCTGGGAAACATTTTTTGAGTGTTCATTTGAGAAAAGCAATAATTCAACAAGAAAAAATATGTGCACAGGGTCAGAGAGCTTGAAGGAAGTGAAAAATGAATATACTGACACCTCAGAGCTAAGGATCTCAAACAAAGTATATACAGCAGTTTATGCTGTTGCCAATTCTTTGCAACTCCTTCTGAAGTACCACTCAAGCACAAATTCCTCTTCGAACAGCAGCTATCCACCAACGCAGGTAAAGAAAATTCCAATTAGACTGTGCGATAAAAACAGTGTATGGAATAGTGTATATTCCTTACAAAATTAAATTACCTTACTCTTGTATTTTTCAGTATCTGCTTAATTATCTGAGGAACATTAACTTCACTGTAAAAACTGGTGAGCAGGTCTCATTTGATTCAAATGGAGACCCAGTTGCAAGATATGAGCTTGTGAACTGGCAGGATGGTCAAAAAGGGCTTTTGCAGTTCAAGACTGTGGGACTCTATGATGCTTCCATGCCACCTGATCGGAGATTTATCATGAACAATGACAACATTATTTGGGTGAGGGGACAACGAAAGGTATGTTGATGTTGACAAAAAACATTTCCAACAGAAATTTATGAAAGTAAGTGTAATCTGTCCAAATTAATGTTTATAATTTAAAGCATATCAAAAATAGAATGGATGCCTCAGTTGAATTGATGGTAAATAAAGTTAATAGAATACAATAAAAAAATAAGAATTGTTTTCATTTAATGCACACTACCAGAAAGAGATCATGGGAATATGCCACAAAATAAATGTGTTTTAAAAGGTCTGGTTCAAGAAATACATTTATATTACCAACCAAATATTCCATTGAGTCACAAATTTAGGGTCAGACATGGTTCTAATTTTTCACCATCCTTTCTCAGAAACCCAGGTCAGTGTGCAGTGAGAATTGTCCTCCAGGCACTCGGAAGGCAGTGCAGAGAGGAAGGCCTGTCTGCTGCTATGACTGTGTGCCCTGCGCTGAAGGAGAAATCAGTAATGTCACAGGTTGTGAATCATGATTGAATATATTTTATTTTTCATTCAGTTATTTTATTTATGTAATACTGGAGATTAACACAAAAATGTTTGGTTGTGGAACAAGTTAAACTGATGATATTCTAATTTTGTTTCAGATTCTAATGACTGCATTCCTTGTGATTTGGAATATTGGTCAAATGAAAAGAGAGACAGATGTATATCAAAAATGATTGAATTCCTTTCCTTTGAAGATAAAATGGGAACAATGTTTGTCATTTTTTCATTACTTGGAACATTTATTACAAAACTCGTTGCTGTGCTGTTCTACATACACAGACACACTCCCATTGTAAAAGCCAACAACTCAGAGCTGAGCTTCCTGCTGCTCTTTTCATTGAAACTGTGTTTCCTTTGCTCTCTGACCTTCATCGGACGGCCCTCTAACTGGTCCTGTATGCTGCGCCACACTGCATTTGGGATCACCTTTGTCCTCTGCATCTCTTGTGTTCTGGGGAAAACAATAGTGGTGTTAATGGCCTTCAGGGCTACACTTCCAGGCAGTAATGTCATGAAGTGGTTTGGGCCTCTGCAGCAGAGACTGAGTGTTCTTGCTTTCACTCTCATACAGGTCCTTATATGTGTTCTTTGGTTAACAATATCCCCTCCTTTTCCCTACAAGAACATGACGCACTACAAAGAAAAGATCATTCTTGAATGTGATGTTGGATCAGCAGTGGGGTTCTGGGCCATTCTGGGTTACATAGGATTTCTCTCTATAATTTGCTTTGTTTTAGCATTTCTGGCTCGAAAGCTGCCTGACAACTTCAATGAAGCCAAATACATCACATTCAGCATGCTGATATTCTGTGCAGTGTGGATCACCTTTTTACCAGCTTATGTCAGCTCACCAGGAAAATTCACCGTCGCAGTGGAAATATTTGCGATTCTAGCCTCAAGTTTTGGATTGCTTTTCTGTATGTTTTTGCCAAAATGCTACATTATATTACTAAAACCAGAGAAAAATACTAAAACAAACATGATGGGGAAAATGGCATCAAAATCTCTGAATTGATATGTTTTACTGTACGTATGTAAAGCTGGGCTTAAATACTCAGTCTCTCAATATTTACAACGTTGAGCTTGACAACAACCAATCATGCACTCTGAGCTGAAATTATATGTCCAATCCAATATCCCATTCCTGCCACTGAAGTATTAGTGAAGTTAAGCGGTGATGTTGTACTATTAATCCTTGCTTGGAAAAATTGCAATCAAGTTGATTCCAATGTCATTTCTTGGGGTTGCGCTCCAGGCTCTGTGCAGGCTTGTGTAGTTCTTCTTCCAAAATCTTGACTAACCCTCCATGAACCTTGCGCTGTATATGAGACATTTCTCATACAGCCTCGAAAGGGTCTTCCACAAACTATTACAACCCCAGTTCTGAAATAGTTGGGATGAAGTGTAAATTGTGAATAAAATCAAAATGCAATGACGTTCAGATCACATGAGCCAATAATTTGTTAACAATATAACATGGATAACATTTCAAATATTGAAACTGAGACGTTTTACAATTTTATCCACAAAATTAGCTTATTTCAAATTTTCTGGCTGCAACAGGCCTCAGAAAAGTTGGGACACAAGCAAAGAAGGACTGAAAAAGTGATTTGTACATAAAAGAGTCAACTGAAAGAACATTGAGCAAGTAATAACGTTAACTGGAATCAGAGGTGTAACATGATTGGCTTTAAAAGGGATGTTTTTGAGAGGCTGAGTCTCTCAGACGTAAAGATGGCCAGAAGCTCTCCAACCTGTGAAGGCATTAAAAAAATAGTGGAATACTTTAAAAACAATGTTTCTCAACATCAAATAGCAAAGGCTTTGAAAATCTCATCATCGAGAGTGCATAAAATCATCAAAAGATTCAGAGAAATTGGAAAAATCTCTGTGCTTATGTGATGGTTGGCTTTTTCAGGACGTCAAATGCTGTGGCTGGAACGAAAGGAAGTATAGCAAAATAAGACACAAATACAGACGAAATAAGACAGGAGACTCGCGCTTCCGAAGGACCTAGATCCAGACCGGGTAACAATAAGGAAGCAAACGCCAGCTCGACTGAACAAATTAAAAGGGAAAAATCTCGGGAACTGAGATAAAAAGATTTCGCACCCGATGGTGCCCAGAAAGAGGGAGAAAAGAGAGAAAGATTCCCTTGCTAACAAGCACTTTCCTCTTTGCAGCTAATTCCTCAACAACTCTCTAACTAGAGACAGACTGGATATAGTGCAAACGTAACACTGACATTCATGGGCGTTGTGTCCTCCTTGCTAAAGAGGAGAAAGACCACCCCTCCTGTTATTCGCATTCAGTTCAAAAGTCAGCATCTCAGATGGTATTGGAATGCATTCGTGCATATGGTGTGGGACACTTGCATGTTTTAAAAAGCACCACAAATGCTGGTTTTCGAGCAACATATGCTCCCCTCCAGACAACATCTATTCCAGAGAAGGCCTTGTGTATTTCAGCAGATCAATGCAAAACATTACATTACAGGTTCTTGGCAGACGCTCTTATCTAGAGTGACAAACAAAAGTGCGAAAGATCAGTGCAAAAGTGCAGAGCTCCTCGGATACAAGTACAAGTGCTAACAGCGGAAGTAACAGAACACATATGGTTGTTACAGGTGCAAGCCACTGGATAAACACTAAATATACTGATATTATATACTAAAATATACTAATATATTAAGGGCAACAAAATCAAGAGCAACAAAATCAAAGGGTGACAAAATTAAGGGCAACAAAATCAAAATCAATAAAATCAGAAAAAGGGCAACGAAATCAAGAGCAACAAAAATTAAAAGGGCACTAATTCAAGAGCAATAAAATCAATTTATAAGACAATAAAATCAAGTGCAGCAAAACAGGTAAAAGGGAAACAAAATATTGTGGGATGTAATGTCAGTGGATTCAGGGTAGTGGAGTAGGGGAAAGGTGGAGCCTGAAGAGGTGGGTTTTCAGGCTGTGCTTGAAGGTGCTCAAGGATTCTATTGGCTTCATAATAGAAGAGTCCGTGTACTGAACTGGCCTGCCTGCACTCCTGATCTTTCACCAATTGAGAATATTTGCTGCATAATTAAACTAAAAGTCAATCAAAGGAGATCCAAAACTCTCCAGCAGCAGGAAGCCTGTACTAAACAAGAGTGGGATCAAATTCCAATGGCTTTACTCAAGAAACTTGTCTCCTCAATGCCCAGACTCTGTGTTAAAAAGAAGAGGAGATGCTACACCATTGTAAACAGGCCCCTGTCCCAACTTTTTTGAGACCTGTAGTAGCCATCAAATTTGAAATGAGCTCATTTTGTGGATAAAATTGTAAAATTTCTTAGTTTTAACATTTGCTATGCTATCTCTGTTCTATTGTGAATAAATTACTGGCTGGTTTGTTTTGAAAGTCATTGCGTTTTTATTTTATTCACAATTTACACTTTGTCCCAACCATTTCAGAATTGGAGTGGTAGATTTATTAGATTCAGAGAATCATCTGGAATGTCATTGTTTGCCAAGTCATCACAACTTTCTTTCCCAGTAACCAAGACACCAAGCACAAACCATTAAAATAAGATTCCTGGGCCAAGTATTGTGAAAAAACATTTGTCATGCACTATACAAAATCTTAAGTTCAAAATATACTGCTCACCAAAAGTAGGGGATATTCAAATTTGATTAAGTGTGGAAAGCACCTGAATTTAGAAGTTAGGAGTATATTTGTGGTTAGCTATTGGCACATTTCAATACATACCCCATAAACCGCAGGGTTTCAAAATTTGCCAAAACAAGGTGCCAAAACGCACCTGGGGGGTGCATGAGAAAAGTAACATCATGCCTTTAGCATGATGGGGTGTGAACAAAAGCACCTCCTCTTATACCTTGGTTCATTGACCACTAATGGAGAATTATTTGCCAAAAACCTAGGTGTTACTTTTGATTATGGGCAACAATTTGATAAATATGGACAAGACAGTTATTCAGTCCTGCCATTTGCATTTGAGGAATATTGCTAAAATTTGCCCAGTTAGGTTTTCAGCAATTGGAGGTGGTTATCCATGCATTTGTGTCATCCCGCTTGGACTAATGTAAGGCCCTGTTAGGAAGAGGTCAGGGATACACCAGATGCAGGATCCAAAGTGTTTATTTAAACACAAAACACAAGGAGAAAAATAGGCACACAAACCAGAAATAAAACACCGTGCACATACACTGAACAAATGGGAAAACTAAGGTACACTGCCCAGGGCATGGGGAAACAAATACTCACTCCAAGAGTGTCTAAACTAGAAAAACTAAACTGGACCTAACTAGACTGACGGACACACTGGGAGAGTTAAACAAGGGGCAGACAAGGCGTGAGCGCAGCAAAATACAAGACTCGGGAATCATACAAAGGAAATACTTGGGAGCTATACGATTTCACCTGTTATGGCCCCAATTTGTTATAACATATATGACAGCAAGGGATGACTGACAAAATTTTAAAACTTAAACAGATTTAATTACAAAACCGAAAACCAGTGAAGTTGGCACGTTATGTAAATCCTAGATAAAAACAGAATACAATGATTTGCAAATCCTTTTCAACTTATATTGAATTGAATACACTGCAAAGACAGGATGTTTAATGTTCAAACTGAGAAACTTCATTTTACTTTGCAAATAATCATTAACTTAGAGTTTAAAGGCAGCAACACGTTGCAAAAAAGTTGGCACAGGGGCCTTTTTACCACTGTGTTACATCGCCTTTCCTTTTAACGACACTCAGTAAACGTTCGGGAACTGAGGAGACCAATTTTTGAGGCTTTTCAGGTGGAACTCTGTCCCATTCTTGCTTGATGTACAGCGTAAGTTGTTCAACAGTCCGGGGTCTCCGTTGTTGAATTTTACGCTTCATAATGCGCCACACATTTTCAATGGGAGACAGGTCTGGACTACAGGCAGGCCAGTCTAGTACCCGCACTCTTTTACTACGGAGCCATGCTGTTGTAACACGTGCAGAATATGGCTTGGCATTGTCTTGCTGAAATAAGCAGGGGTGTCCATGAAAAATACGCTGCTTGGATGGCAACATATGTTGCTCCAAAACCTATATGTACCTTTCAGCATTAATGGTGCCTTCACACATGTAAGTTGCCCATGCCTTGGGCACTAATACACCCCCATACCATCACAGATGCTGGCTTTTGAACTTTGCGCCTATAACAGTCCGGATGGTTCTTTTCCTCTTTGGTCCGGAGGACACGACGTCCACAGTTTCCAAAAACAATTTGAAATGTGGACTTGTCAAACCACAGAACAGTTTTCCACTTTGCATCAGTCCATCTTAGATGAGCTTGGGCCCAGGGAAGCCGGTGGCGTTTCTGGGTGCTGTTGATAAATGGCTTTCGCTTTGCATTGTAGTTACTGACAGTGGTTTTCTGAAGTGTTCCTGAGCCCATGTCGTGATGTCCTTTACACACTGATGTCGATTTTTGATGCAGTACCGCCAGAGGGATCGAAGGTCACGGGCATTCAATGTTGGTTTTCGGCCTTGCCGCTTACGTGCAGTGATTTCTCCAGATTCTCTGAACCTTTTGACGATATTATGGACCGTAGATGATGAAATCCCTAAATTTCTTGCAATAGCTCGTTGAGGAATGTTGTTTTTAAACTGTTCGACAATCAGCTCACGCATTTGTTCACTAAGTGGTGACCCTCGTCCCATTCTTGTTTGTGAATGACTGAGCATTTCAGGGAAGCTGCTTTTATACCCAATCATGGCACCCACCTGTTCCCAATTAGCCCGTTCACCTGTGTGATGTTCCAAATAAGTGTTTGATGAGCATTCCTCAACTCTCTCAGTCTTTTTTGCCACTTGTGCCAGCTTTTTTGAAACATGTTGCAGGCATCAAATTCCAAATGAGCTAAAATTTGCAAAAAATTACAAAGTTTACCTGTTTGAATATTAAGTAACTTGTCTTGGCAGTGTATTCAATTGAATATAGGATGAAAAGGATTTGCAAATCATTGTATCCTGTTTTTATTTACGATTTACACAACGTGCCAACTTGTGTACTGGTTTTGGGTTTTGTAAACAAACACCATTAACTATCTAACCATCTACTCTACTGACCAAGATTGATATGTACAACAAAAAAAAAATATTTACAGTCCCTTTGGTTGGTATGCTTGGTGATGTTCCCGTTGAAGAAAATGCTCCAACACAGGCAAAATCCACAAAAAGCTACACAGGTCTTGAAAGGAGTTACAGGTCTGGTCAAATGTATCCTTCTCCTTGCAATTTCTCCTACCACTCCACTCCTCTTTTTTTTTTTTTGTTAATGGCGGATAGCACTTTGTCTTTAGTGCATGCCGCCACCTACTGTACTGAATTTCGTGCTGACTTTGACTGGGTACTTTACTTTGGTAATATAATAATAAAAAATAAAAAAAAACTCCTCTCATGTATCCTTCTCTGCTTCAATTATTTCCCAGGCTTTCTGTCTCTCCTTACTTTTCTACAGTCTGACTGCTTCCGAACCCTCTTTCCAAAATCCTCTGAATATCTTCCCTCTTTATATCAACTACACCCAAAATCTCTCTTGCCGCATCTACCACCATCTTAATTCTCTCCGTTTTGCTTTCTATCTCACAGGCACAATTTAGAACCATTGAAATGAACGCTAAAAAGCTTCTTTTATTCATCCTAATTTCATCCTCCTCAAACTCATATTGCCTCTTTTCCACTGGCTGTTCTCTGGCCTGCTCTTTCCCCACCATTTCTTTTTTACTCACAACCCTTTTTGTTGCTTCTGCATACGATATTTTCCCATGCACTCTTGTCCTTTCCACCTCTCTTTCCATTTTCCTTCTTTCACACTGCACTGACCCCATCTCATGACTTCCCCCACAGTGAAAACATGCTTTTGCCCTTATACAATCATCTTTAATGCATCCCTCCTGTCCACACCTTCTACACCTGTGCATTTCTTTTTTACATACAACCGCCACATGCCCATATTCCTGACATCGGTAACAGCGCAGTGGAGCCCTTTCGTACATTCTCACCCTATAACTTACATAGTCGACAAATATTCTCTCCGGTATCTCACTGTTGAACTCTAAAAGCACAGACAGGCTTTCCTGTACCTTTCCCTCCCGGTAGCTTCTCATCCGCTTTGCTCCACACAGCCCCTCTACCTTCAAAAAATCATTTAAGTCCATGTCCAATGGAACACCGCTGATCACTCCTTTAACACACGATTTTTCCTGTAAAGGAAAGCTAGTTACCTTTACGAGATCGTACTGTTAATTTTTTAATGCTTTGTTTTGTTGTTTAACATTGCGACACTCCACAATCACTAACCCTGCCCGTGTTATCCTAACTGCTCTTACATCTCCAATTTCCCCATTCACAAATTTCCCAATTTCATGAGCATTACTAAATAAACAGTTTGCTTCATCACCCTTTATATTTGCTTTTATGCCTACAACAAATGTTTCATCCTCATTTTCGTTATCACTTCCTTTTTTCCTTTTCTTTTTTAATCCCACCGCCGACTCACAATCCATTTTCCAAAACCATTCATCCGCAATCCGAATCTAAACCGAGAAACCGTGCAAAATCTTCAAAAGCCAATTAATCCACAAATCTATTTTAAATCTCGCGCCAAAAACTCGTCCTTCCTACTCCTCCAACCCTCCTCTCCACATTAGATCTACCACTCCACTCCCTCAATTTTCCTCTTTATATACTCTTTTGCAGACCCCTCCCACATTAAGACCTCTTTTTTTTTTTTTTCATTCTCTGGGACTTGTCCCAGGCATGCCCAAGACATGCCCAAACCTAGCTCCAGTCTGGGCTTAACATAAGAAAGGTCTAGTGGCTTCTATTTGCATAACACACCATACTGAGCAGAGTCTAGCAAAGTTCCGTCTGATGGCCCCTCCCATCTCTGCCACATAAATCATCACGAGAGGAGGCGGGGACTCGAAAAGCAATCTCGAATGGAACAGAAACACATGGGATTAATAAACAAATTAACAAGGACTGGGTAAACCATAATGATTCGAGACAAAATGCTGAGACCATCAATCAAACTAGACAGTTTAGATTAAGGTAATGTAAACGTGAAGAGTAAAACCACAAGCACCACAAGAGAAGTGAAGGGAAGAACAGCTTTATAAGCAGTTAATCAGGGAAAGCTTAGGCAGAAATTACTAAAGCTAGTAACACACGCACTCGCTAATGACTTCATTAAGGTTAATACTACGTGATTAAATATTTACAATCATCGTCAAATAAGTGCTGGTTAGTATGGTAATTATCCTATCAGAGAAGCATTCACTCAGAGTTTTGCGAAACCCAGAATTAAGCATAGGTGGAAGCAATGAATGAAATACCAGAGCCGAAACCGAAAGAGGAAACGTGATTGGACAATGAGATGCAGGCATGCTGAAGGCTTGTCACGTGAAATCACTGGAGTTTCATCAGACAGCAGAAATGAAGGCTGAAAAATAAAACGAAAGTAAGGCACAAGCACAAATAAGCACAAGACAACACACATGAGGCAGAACATAACAAGCCCTTTATCCCTGCCTCAGCCAAGGCGCTATTGCTCGCATACAGTTTGTCCAAAACTCTGCAGCAAGATCACTCACGAAGACTTTTTTTCACTCTCACATCACTCCAGTCCTGATGTCACTGCATTGGCTATTAATTGAATTTAGGATTCAATTCAAGATCTTCCTCATAACCTTCATGGCCTTGAATGGCCTTGCTCCAGAATATATTAGCGAACTGCTGAAGCCCTACACCCCGCAAGGCCCCTCAGGTCCACTGAGCAAGGCCTATTAGTTGTGCCTCGTTCGAAGCTTTAAACAAGGGGGGACTGTGCATTTGCTGTCTTTGGTCCCAGGCGATGAAACAGTCTTCCCCTGGAGGTCAAGTCAGCAAACACTCTTGGGCGTTTTAAGTCAACGCTGAGGACCCATCTTTTTTCTACATGCTTAAATTGTTCCTGAGGTATGCACTTGATTCTGTTGTGAAAATTGCAATTTCTTGGTTTGTGCTGTTGTGCTTTATATTTATTTATTTATTTATTGCATATTTGTGTTGGATTTTTTCTTGCACTTTTAAACTTTTATCTAAGTGTAAAGAACTTTGTAACCTCGGTTTTGAAAGCTGCTGATTAAAAACTTTACTTACTGACATATTTACTAACTTACTTACTTCACATGACAGCATTTGGCATTTGACCACTTTTGACAATAAGAAGACCCTGGCACGAAGAATCATTGCGGGCCGTTGGAAATACTCCAGGCTGAGGAACCCAGGTTTACATGCCCAGACAACTGCATGTCTCGCAGTCCGCCGTGGGCTGATTGTCAGTACGCCGTGTTGCCACTGGTAGCGTGCGGGACAAACCTTGAAGAGGGTGTCCAAGATTCACAACCGGGTGAGATGACTATCAGATCGACGATAGAACCCTGTGTGATGGGCGACTGAATGCGAATCAGCTCCAACAAGGGCATCTACAGTCTAAATGAAACCTCATCTGTATGCAGACCATACGAAACCGTCTGCACGCTGCCAACCTGCGAGCCAGGCAGCCATACATCACATTACCCCTCTCAGATTGTCATTGGCAGACTAGGAGACAGTGGTGTCAGCAGCATTGACGATGGAGTAATGCCCAATGGTCACGGATGATGTTCAGAAATGAGTCACACTTCATGATGGTCTTAATAGTGTTTGGCGTCACCCAGGTGAATGTCATCAGCAAACCGCAATGATTCCACATGATCGGTATGGGAGAGGGTCTGTAATGGTATGGGGTGGAGTCACTACGACAGATAGGACTGACCTCCACATCTGTCATGGTAGAGTCACAGGGGTGTGCTACCGTTATAAAGTCATCACTCCGCATGCGCTTCTGTTTGCACACCTTCATGGAGCTGGATTCATCATCCAAGATGTTAATGCCAGAGCTCCTCGTGCTTGTGTCGTTCTAGACTATCTCCAAAGGCACTAAATCCAAACCCTGCCTTGGCCTGCAATATCCCCCAAGCTCTCCCCCATATCTGCATATGTGATATGCTGGGAAAACGTGTACACCGATGGCACCCTCCCTGTCAGGACTTAGCAGAGCTGGGTGCAGCACTCCGGGAGGAGTGGCAGAGAATTCCTCAAGCTGACATTGGTCTTCTAATTAAGAGCATGCGGTGTCGGTGTGATGCTTGTTTGGATGCTAATGGCGGAACAATTTATAACTGATTACCATGTAACTTTTGGGGTCCCCCCCATGTGATATTTTCTTCCTCCAGAAAAATTTCTCAATAACGTAAAGGTACACTAGGCTTCCGCAGATTTGTTACAATTTTTAAAGATTCTTATTCTACCTCTACAGTGATCGAGAGAGCTATAAAACACAAAATGCTTGACACTGGAATGAAACAATATGTCTATCCTGTAAGGGGCAAGAGCTAAAAAACAGTAGCCAATCAAATGTACGACCAATTTAAATGATTGGAATGATACAGCTGTCAATCAAACCCCCCCCCATTAGATGCCCACGCCTCTATCTACATACACAAAGGTGCACAGGTTTTCAGGTGTGCCTTTGGAAGCATCTTGGTGTGCTGTGATTGGTGGTGGGCGTAGTCGCATTGAACTGCAGGATTTGAAAGTTTTGCCTTCAAACCCACGGGCGCCGAGTGTTACTTTTATTGATGAGAAAGTGACATGAACTTCATCTTGAATTGCTTGCCAATTAAATAACATAGTATCAAAATTCAAAATAAATATATTTTCAGAGTTATTTGTTATTTCTTTTTCATTATTAAGCAGTTCAGCATAAAGCTGCATCATGCAATGCAGAAGCCATCTGTGAACACAATCCAGAAATGCCGCCATCTTCTCTGGGCCTGAGTTAATTTCAAATGGACTGAGGCATTATCAATGCTTAAAAGTACATAGAGGTTTTACTACAACATATGCTCCCATCCAGACAACGTCTCTTTCAGGGCAGGCCTAGCATATTTCAGCAAAACAAAGCCAAACCCCACACTGCATCCATCATAACAGCATGGCTTCGCAGTAGAGTCTGAGTGCTGAACTGGCCAACCTGCAGTCCAGACCATACACTACATTATAAAATGAAAAATCAGGCAAAGAAGACTCAGGACTGTTGAGCAGCTAAAGTCCTACATCTGACATTAATGGGACAACATTACTCTTCCAAAACTTTAGCAATTGGTCTCCTCAATTTCCAGAGGTTTACAGACTGTTGTTAAAGGAAGAGGGTATACTTAAAAATGATAAAAATGACCCTCTCTACTTCTTTGAGATGTGCTGCTGCCATTGAATTCAAGGTGAGCTAATATTTTGAATGAAACAGTAAATGTCTCACTTTCAACATCTGACATGTTATTTTTGTTCTATTATGAATAAAATGTCAGTTTATGAGATTTTCAAATCATTCTGTTTTTATTTACATTTTACAAAGCATCACAAATTTTTTGGAATAGACTGTGAATTTGTGGGGGGTTACCAAATGACATCGCGCTGTTGCCGTAGAGTCACGGTGAAGTATCAGTTAATTGCCGGAGGGTTACTGAAAATACACAAAATGCAAGGAGATAACGTCTTCCCGCAATTCCATGGGGCACCCTGCTGGAAAGACCAGCATGGGACAGCATGGAAATCATACTGGTCAAGGCTGGCCCATGCCAGTTTGGTACTGGTCCCAGCGGGTCTATGCTGGTCTGCCAGCATGGAATAGCATAGCATTATCTGCATATTGGTCCATGCTGGTCTATACTGGTCTGTTGCTGGTCCAATCTGGTCTCTGCTGGTCCACCAGCATGGACCAGGATGACCAGCATATTTTGTGTTATGACCAGCAACAAAACACAACATTCTGGTCTTGCTGGTCCATGCTGGTCTTGCTGGTGACCAGCAGTAAAACAACATATGCTGGTATGATTGTCATGCTGTATACACTGCATTCTGACTTTTTTCACCACTGGATACTGGACATCGGGCCACTCAGCCCCAAACCTAACCAGCCCATCTGGAATTGTCCAGATCCTCCCGATTAGCCACTCCGGGCCTGCATGAGGATATCCAAAAACAACCTTACTCCCACTTGTGATATATTGCTTAATTCGTCTGCTACAAGGAGTGACTTAAAATGTTTAGCCTATCTAATGTAATACAAAACATCGTTTATCTAAAAAAAGTTTTACTCATTTTAAATTAAAAATAACAAACATTTGTTTAGAGAAAGGGGGAGGATCTTCAAAGGGGGAGAAGGAGAGGATCTTCAAATGTCCTCCGGGTCCTGCGGAGCCTCCAGGATCTCTTGAGGTGCCTAAAACCACAATTAAAAATGTATTAGGGTAGTTGAGATTAAATCAGAAAAGCACCGATGGCTTTAGCATATGATTAGGCTATGATATGCGTTGGCCTATAGACTATATGTGTTTTGAGAGCATAACATCTTTAGGAGCCCCGACGGTTCAGGCATTCGGGCATATCCCTCTTGGAGATAATGGGTAGAACAGCAGTGTGATTGTTGTATTTAGTTTTATCTGTATCTCTCCAATATCCATTGTCATTCTGAGACAGAGCACAAGATGACAAGTCAATCAAACATAGTGTTTAGAATTCAAGGATTTGAACCAGTTCACGAAACAAAAACCAAATCAGTAATTTTGCTCGGAATTTTTTATAAATGTAGGCTACCTGAAACATAGGCCTACTAAAAGGCAGGGTATCCAAACTGTTACATATGAGAGAAGCACATTGGCTATAACAAAAATCCATATGAACAAACCCGAACTGAGTTCGCATCCCGTCATGCAAGTCAGTCTGTAGCGTGCATTTTCATGTTTGAAATTTAGAATGATTAACTTGGAATGATGGAATGATTTTTTAAAATTATTTTTTTTTTAAATGACATCAGCATGTCCTAAAGTGCTGCTTTGCATAGCCTGAATGGATTCAACATTGGCTATTTTCATGTTGTGAATGTGGTGCCACAATTATGTGTTGTTAAAAATAAGTGAACTGTTGATTATGGCACGCAAATGATTAAAACCATTTCTTATTGGCACTACATGCCAAAAAGGTTGCCGACCCTTTGTAAGCAGTAGTCATCAGATTTACAGGAATTAAAAGAGCAGTTTGCGAATTGAATCCCAACGAAAATGAAATCCTCCAGAAAGCAATAAGCTTCTGAAAGCTTGGCCTAAAATCAGTGGTTCTCAAGTTCGGTCCCGTCACCCCCCTGTGTATGCTGGTTTTTGTTCCAACTACAATTGCAATCTTTAGATTTTAACAAGCTGATGATTTGTTTTAATTACGTGCATTTATGCAAATATCCACATTGAGATATATTGTAAATATTGGCAGAAGGAAACAATTTAACCAACCATTTAATCAACATAAATAATCAAAAGGTTCCTCATTGGTGAAACTCTTGACACATGGTGGCAAAGCCCGAGAATTTACTTGGCAAAAAATGGAGTCACACCTGTTGTGTTTCCTGTTGATTTTATATTGGTTCAGGCAGGTTATTTGGGAAAAACTCAAAACACCTGTAGTCAGAAACCTAATTTGGAGCTTATTGATTTTCTCAGAGTCTAATTTGATCTGTGCACAAATGTTTTCACCTGAAAATCCTAGCAATATTGAGAATTAAGCACAATATGTTCAAGGGATTTTATTTTTCATAGCAGAATGGATATGTCCATCCAAATGTGACTGAAAAACATGATATGCTGCTAATTTAGACAAAGTAACAGCTTTTTATAATCCTAGAATTGCAATTGTAGTTGGAACAAAAACCAGCATAGACAGGGGGGCGCCAGGACCGAACTTAAGAACCACTGGCCTAAATCAATAATAATAAATAGGCCTACTATTGAATTTGACAATTAATAATAAAAAAAACCGAAGCCGGTTCTACTCGTCAGGATGTTGCCAGGCGATGGAACTACACATGCACCGGTGCAACGCCTGCACCACCAGGAAAGGGCTGACCCGGCGGTCTCATGCCCCCTTGCAGCAGTACCAGGTGGGGGCCCCGATGGAGCGGGTGGTGGTGGACATTCTGGGCCCTTTCCAGATGACGGACTAAGGCAACCGCTATGTCCTCGTGGCCATGGACTATTTCACAAAGTGCTCAGAGGCCCTGACCAGATGGCTGCCTTCTCCTGAACCGGAACTGGAAGGCGAGGCTGGCCTGGAGTACCTCTACAATCTACAGGAGCGGCTCCAGTAGGTGCACAAGGTGACCAGGCAGGCCCTCATGGACGCAGGGGTGCACCAGAAGAGGGCCTACGACTCCCGCTGCCAGGGAGGGGACATTGACCCGGGTGCCTCCATATGGGTCTACTGCCCTGAGTGGAAGAAGGGCGTCTCCCCCAAGCTGACGAGCCAGTGGGTTGAACCGGGCACGGTGCTCCAGAAGCTGTCCGATGTTGTGTACTGGGTCCAGTTGGTCAAGCGGGGCCGAGTGGTGGCGCGTCACCATGACCGGTTAGCACCTAATTGGCCACTGGACACGGCTAGTGGGAAGCCTGGTCCCGAGGGCCCACCTGGAACACCCTCCTCAACTCCAGGGACTGTCGAACGACCGCATCGGCAATGACGCCCCCCAAGCACTTATGAGACGACATACTGAGTGCCTGGGGTGCTGAGGACAGCTAACTGGCCAGAGGTGGGCTGTGTAGCGTGCTTGGCTAAGCGCAAGCAAGGATACCCAGCATGCACCACTGTAAATAGTTGCCATAAATTTTGTGTTCATAGCCTCATTTAAATGCTGTAAATAATTGTTGTGATTATTTCGTTTGCAAACACCATTAGTGTTGCTGGTTTCTTAAGCAAACTAGCCATTGTTCAGCGTTAGGCAACCTGTCCGAAACATAGTAGCCGAAGAGGGCGGCCGGTCGCCTGTACATTGTGTAATAGAAGTGATGTGGTGGCTGTGCTTGTTATCATTATCAATAAAGAGAACTCTCCTATGCTTGTGCAGTATATGGGACACAGTAGCAGTCTTTATAAGGACTATTTGGCTTTGTGTGGTCCTTAAATCTCCCCTCAAACTCCATCTTGTTACAATACATTAAAAGATACTTTACCAACTCAAATGCTTTTTAATGTCATTTTGTGTAATATTTGCAAATAAAGTGACATTCTATTGATAACTAATCAATCAAATGAGATACGAATATTACCATACCAAAGATCATTGAATACTGTCCAGTTTTATCCTCTCTGACGATACTTTGTAGTTGCCATAGATGTGCTGATGGACTGTACCTGATGTTGGAAAAAAAATCATTGCTAGCCCAACTGAACGTTAATGTTAGCAAAGTGAAATAATCTACATATTCATCCACCAAACATTTACATTTGCCTACTTTACATTGATATCTTAACATGGTTATTAGCTTATAAAATTACTCACCTTGGAAGGGGAAGGGAGAAATAGTGAACTAGCTATAGTTTGTATCAAATAAAGAACGAACCAAAAGAAATGTTAAAGTAAGAAAACTACCAATGATATATCTATATAACTATTTAAATGAATGCAATATATTAAATATGTTACTAAAGGAGCTATTCAAATCAGTCTTGTCACCTTACTTCGTTCAAACCCACATAAGGTGCCACGGTCAAAAAAGGCTATTTGGACGCGTGATAGTGCACGAGATGGCCTCTCTACTATGATTCACGCGCAGAAACTAATCTGTATCAGGTAAAAACAATGGAGAATGGTTTTAATGGTCAAGAGCTGGGGTTTCCAACTCTTAGAGTAGCTCAAACGGTCAAAGGAAATGTAAATAAATCTCATAACATTTCAGCGTCCTAAATGTGTAAGATGGTAAAGGATGCATTTATCTCCACGTCCACCAGTAATGCTGACATAAAACAGTAGAGGTTAAAATCATAATGTTACCACATAATTTACTTTCAGAAGCATGGCTATCAAACTAATGCCATTTTAATGTTGAGATTGTATGCGATCATGATACGCGCATATTAAGCATCTGTAACAAATTCCCTGGCTCGGCCCATGACGCCTATGTACTGCGCAACTGCTTGAAATGCCAAAAAATAGAAAAAATACTTGAAACCATATTAAGCTTGTCTCCAGTATCTATCACAGTGATACTTTGAGTATAGGCAAATAAAAATGACCATTTTACCTATCCCTCCTTCATCCGTATACATGCCAGGTTCTTCTCCACGCACTTCCACTGCAGAAAGAGTGGATGCCACCTCCTTCTCTAGTGCAGTGAAATGCACCGGGGATGATGGTTGCCCACCACCTGTAGCAAAAATCTGCATGGTGCTGTAAAAGCCAGGCTCTCTGCACACTTCTCCGGTGTGCAGAGAGCCTGGCTTTTACAGCGCCCCGCAGATTTTTCCGCATGCGGGGTAAGAATCCTTTTCTTGTTAAAGCATTGCCTTGTCATTTAGTTGCAAACCTGACATCGGAGTAGTTTGAAACTTCAAGTGAGCAATTTCTAAAAAAAGATCATATAAACTGTCATTAATTGTTATTTTTGTGTGACTAGAATGTTCTCTTTAATTATCTTCTTCCCTGTCTTCCACAGAACAAACACGCTGGTGTAGGAGAGGCACATTTTCAATGCTCTGATTACACTGTTTGAGAAGAGCTAAATTCTTAATTTACTATTTCATTATGGCGGAAATTTGTTTGTTTGCATAGCTTTAATGCCATAGTGGTAGAATAAGATGTCTGCATTACTTCCTGTAATTGGCACAGACATACATAGGCCTACCATTACAGCAGCATATCATTGGCCTGCTGATAAAACCTTGTATCTTCAAAATGATAAACTTCACAGGGAAATAAAAAATAAATTTATTATAAAATAAAATATATACATTAATTGATAAATATAATTTAAAATATGTTTAATTTTGCATGTAAGAATAGTGAACATGCAAGTTTTTGTTTCTTATCAATTTAGAGATACAAGGTTTTAGTCTGCTTTGCGTTTTTCCATGGACTAAACTGCATTTTTATGATTAATCAGAAAATCCTTGTTCCATGTTTTCCTGATAGCCATAATCAACAGGCTTGGTACAGAGTCCGCCTCTCTTTTGCATTAGTCACACCTCTGTCATAAGGCTGCCTACATTCTGAAGTTAAGCGCTGTGGGCGTGATCAAAGCGCGCAGGGGAGAATACGCGTATCTCAAAAGCACTTGACTCAAATTGCATAAAAAAGGACTTACGCGCAAATGGGAGAATAGACACCAATGTGAATTTGCTTTTTTCCAATTTAATTCTTCAGTAATTTCTTAGATTAGTTGTTTAGTTATTAATAATACATACTTACAACTTCGACACATAGTGAACTTTCACTGATTAATTAGGGCCCGAGCACGACTGCAAGTCGTCCGCGGAGGACCCTATTGAAATCATGCTGTTTATTATTATTATTATTATTATTATTCCTCCGACATTTCATGGGCCAATTTCGCCCCTTTCCCAATGGTGAAAACGCGTATAACTTTCCACATACGTCCGCCCGCATCCGAAATTTGATATTTTTGTGCGATCGCACAGGTTTGACCCGAAATGCCGAAATAGCGCCCCCTAAACACGTTTCAAAATTCCCATAGGGAAATTCGGTTACTTTGTCGTATGTAAACGAAATTAGGTAATTATATGCTTTGTATCAAGTCATACAAAAAACTTCATTGGAGCTACGTCCTAAACCCAACAGGAAGTCGGCCATTTTGATTTGAATTTTTGAATTTTAAAACGAACTCCTCCTATTTCGCCAGATTGACTTCAAATTTGGTGCACATCATTGTGAGACCAAGCTGATTAAAAGTTGTGCTCTGCATATCTGTAGGTCAAAGGGCATGGCTGCTAGGGCGTGACAAAATTTAGTGACGAGAGGAAAAAATTTCACAATGCTCTCACACCCAAATACTTGATTTTAGAAGCTTCAAACTTGCTGAAAAAGATGAGGGCGCCGCCCTGAACATCCTGATATATTAACTTCCCACTTTGCTAATGGCGCCCCCCTGTGGTAACAGGAAGTGACCACTCGTTACTTCCACTTGTACTGATGACACATTATTGAACCCATCAACTTCATTCTACTTCTAAAACATGCAGAACAAGTTGATGAAGCTACATTATGAACGCTGTATAGCTACGCCCCCTTGAAATTTTCAAAAACCCCTCCTCATAGGGGTTTTTTTGGAGTAGGAAGATGAAAATTGGAACACGTGTAATTGGCCAAGACGTACAAAAAAGTCTCTGGCATCATTTGTCTACTCCAAACAGGAAGTCAGCCATTTTGATTTTAACGTGTCATTTATGCCTGATTTCCACACATTGTATTTTAACGCACTCCTCCTAGAGATTTTATCCAATTAAAACCACATTTATAAGTGAACATCACCATGTTGATCAAAAGTTGTGCTCTGCAGGTCTGTAGGTTAGTGGGCGTGGCCGCTAACAGGAAGTGACCAGTTTTTACTTTCACTTGTACTGATGACACATAGTTGAACCCATCAACTTTACTCCACCTGTACAACATGTAGAAAAGTTCCTTAAGATACCTTACGAATGCTGTGATGCTTTGAGTAATGGCGTCCGTGTGGCGATGAGGTGACAATGGATCCCTTGCTATGAAAATACGTTTGGGTTTTAGATGTTCTTTATGAATTTGTATCATCATGGAAATTGATATGCTGGTCAAAGGAGGTGAGCTCTCCAGTCTGATTGGGACGTTGCCCATGAGGGCAGCAACATGCCTCGATAGCGCCCCCTTGAAATTTTCAAAAACCCCTCCCCATAGGGGTTTTTTTGGAGAAGAAAGATGAAAATTGGTACACATGTGTATTTGGCCAAGACGCACAAAAAAGTCACTGACATCATTTGTCTACTCCAAACAGGAAGTCGGGCATTTTGATTTTAACGTGCCATTTTTGCCTGATTTCCACATATTGTATTTTAACACACTCCTCCTAGAGATTTAATCCATTCAAAACCAGATTTTTTAAAAAACATTGAAAGACCATGCTGACCAAAAGTTTTGCTCTGCAGGTCTGTAGGTCAGTGGGCGTGGCCACTAACAGGAAGTGACCAGTTTTTACTTCCACTTGTACTGATGACACATAGTTGAACCATCAACTTTATTCCCCCTGTACAACATGTAGAAGAACTTGCTTAAACTACCTTACGAATGCTGTGATGCTTCGAGAAATAGCGTCCGTGTGGCGATGCGGTGACAATGGATCCCTCGCCATGAAAATACGTTTGGGTTTTTGATGTCCTTAATGAATTCGTATCATCATGGAAATTGATATGCCGGTCAAGGGTGGTGAGCTCTAACATCTGATTGGGGCGGTGCCCATGAGGGCAGCAAAATGCCTTGATAGCGCCCCCTTGAAATTTTGAAAAACCCCTCCCCGTATGGGTTTTTTTGGAATAGAAAAACGAAATTTGGCACACGTGTATGTTGCCAATTCGAACAAAAAAGTCTCTTGCACCATTGGTCAATTCCAAACAGGAAGTCAGCCATTTTGATTTTAATGTGTCATTTTGGCCCGATTTCCACATATTGCATTTTAACTAACTACTCCTAGCGATTCCGTCCAATCAACCTAATATTTATTTCAGATAATCAAGAGACCATGCTGATCAAAAGTAGTGCTCTGCATTTCTGTCGCTAAATGAGCCTGGCCGCCATGGTGTCCCCATTTCAGATACCTCGCCAAACACATTCGAGCTGCTCCCTCTCCCTCATACTTCATCCAAATGGATTCAAAATTCCTGAACACGGTAAAAGCCCCACCCTGAATGCCTTGATGTGCTGCTAAACAATCTAGTTCATCGCGCCCCCTTATGGAAACAGAAAATGCCACATTTTACATTGAAATTGGCAGATTTGCTCAAAACTTCACATTTGTGCTTAGGGTCTGCCCCTGAATATACCTGCCCAAATTTGGTTACACTCTGAGCGCCTTCATCCTGGTGGATGAAGTATCGACTTATCATAACTCCTTCAGCTTTGTCCGATTCGCTCGACACTTTCTCTCAGGTTGGGGCCGGCACTTGACCTGTCCCGTGGTCGTGAGTGCACAGCTGCACCCATCAGGATCTCACCACAACCCCAATGTGCACATGGGGGCGAGGGCCCATTCAACGCTGCTAGCAGCTTTAATTTACTGTTGTGGTTTCAATGAATGAGGAAAAACAAGGTATCCCTTGCGGTAGTACATGATAACTAGTACTAACTTTTGTCGAATACCTCACCTCCGTACGCACGCAACATTTCGACATAAATGGCTTTTTATACCCCCGCTACGACATAGTAGCGCTCTGCGCGTCCGGCCGTCTGTCCGTGTGTCTGTGCGTCCGGATTCGTTCAAACATAAAGCGGGGGTATGTGAGCTCTGCTCGCTTCTACACTTGTTAGCCGAAGCTCCCAACAGGCTTACAATAGTAATGAATCGGGCATAGCATTGCCATGCAAAGAAATTGCTATTTTTTTCATCATTAACATTAAATGTTGCTCGTTGAGGTGGAGCTGCTGTTAAGAGTGTATAAGGGCTGCTGCATTCTGTGGTTTTACCCTTTGTGTTTAATGGAGCCCTGTTTGTAGCCACTGCTCTCCTCTCTGTTTTTGTTATAAATTAAATGTTTATTTATATTTTTACTCAACTTGTGTATTTGGGTCCCTTTGGTTTGGGTACATGGTCCCAGCGTCCGCCGGCTTATTGCCTTCTGCCGGTGGGACCAAACTATGACACACACATAACATGGGAGTAATGGTGGGAGAGATCACATTTCAGTTTTGTAGTATTAACACTGTTTGGTAAGCGCAGGTCTCCTCTTGGGGACCCCTGATAACGTGGGCACAGATCATTAATTGAGATGGCCTTTGTCATGCCATTTTTTTGGGAGTGTTTGTGGTAGTGAAAATTATACCCTGCAAGTCGCCTTTTGCTACAGCCATAGTTACCTGAACTTTATCTCTCCCCATTCAAAGCAAGTAGTCAATATTGAGGTTCCTGTGCAGTGGGACTTTCTGGTAGCACCACTCGTTATCTACCTGATTCGCTGCCCTTGAGGCCAGGCATATGTGGGCAAAATGATGTGAGCGCTGCAAACTAGAATGAGTGAGCATAGGAGGACTATTAGACCAGGCGATGTCCACGTGCCACGTGCAATATGTCACCATCCCGTTTTAAAGGAGAATTCCGGTGTGAAATTGACTTGGAGTGTGTTGAAACATGATAACGAGTACGAACCTTTGTCGAATACCCCACCTCCATACACACACAACATTTCGAAATATATGGCCTTTTAGCCAAAGCTCCCAACAGGCTTACAATGGTAGTGAATCGGGCATAACGTTGCCATGCAAATAAATTGCTATTTTTTTCATCATTAACAAGGCTCGAAGTAGCTCCACACTTGATCGCTAGAATTCCGAGGGCCCTGACATTTAAAACGAGGCACTGAGAACTTTGAAAATGCACAGGTAGTTTATTAAAAAAGACGGTTTATGCAAACCTAACCTTGAGGTAGTTTCCAGTCGCCCCCATCTTGAAAGTCATGATAAGGTGATTGACGAGCGCAAACGAATAGGAAGGATAGGGAAACAGATTGCAATCTAGTCGTTCGTGCTCGTCAATTGACTTATTGTGAGTTATACCCGTTATGCCCGAACAAAGAACCAAATGTAAACGTTGTCAGTACGTTCCAAATGTTGTCTGTATAACGTTACAGTGTCACCAAAAGATAACCAAAACAGAATGTTCCCCTTAAGTCCTCAAGAGAACATTATCATATCACCAAACGGGAACTAAATGGGAATGTTCTGATAATGTCCCAAATGTTTTTCTTTCTGACGTTACAGTGTCAACACAAAATAACCAAAATGGGACGTTCCGTTAAAGTCAGTTTGGTTCCTTTGAGCTGTTGCACTTTCATAACCGAAAGAGGATGTTTTAGGAATATTCCCAGTGTTCTCTAAAGGTTCGGGACGTTCGTTATCTCCAGAGAACTTTTAGGGAACGTTAGGTAAAGTTCTCAAAACATTCCCCTCTAGCTGGGACCACAGAGTAAAGCACAGCTTACCTCTTCAGTAGCCCAAACTGACAGGAAAATAGTTTGGGACTCATAGAAAAATCCACAAGCTCCTTCAAGAGAAATACAAGATGCTCTGGAAAAAGTGGCGTGTTCGTTTCAAGGAGCACAATTAGGAGGTGCTTAATAAGCCCCAGCCTCTTTTTTAGGTTTCTGTTTGAAAATGACATACCCAAAATGAATAGAGTATATGTCTGTTTGTGTAGCATGAAGTATCAGAGAGGGAGACAAGGAAATGTGGAGAGAGGGTTGATTTTCTGACGCTACTCGGATTTTGATATTTGAACATTAATATGCTTGGCGTTTGGGTTGTGCTTGGTGTATGTAAAAATGATTTATATGTGCTTGTAGCAGAGGCTCTCCTGTTTCATTTGATGTGTAATATGACTATACTGCTACTTAATTAGTGCGGCGTTGTAGGTATTTTGCTGCGGTGAGTCTCAGGGTCCCCCAATTGGGGGACCCTGGAGTTTAAGAGGTTAACCTTGATGTGCAGATGGAGATGCCTGTGGACATGGAGCTGCTTTAACTAAGCACGCAGTTACACTATTCTAGCACTAAATAGTACATCCAGATCAGTTATTCAATTAATTATTAGTTCTTCATGAGCAAGTCGGGCTCGAACCCGGTGAAGAATATGGACGAGGTATGTTCCTTCCCTGTTTCCCAGGAGTTGAGTGAATTAAACTTCTCAGCTAAGCCTGAGGTGCAAACCGCTCAATATACTTGCCAGTAGTATCTTTGCAGTTGAAAAAAATTCTCTCTTGCGACAGAAAAAATCGTTGTCCTTCGTGACAACAACTTCAGCTATAGTGAGCTAATAGTATCCCAATTAAGTAGTTAAAAAAATCAGTTTTCTGAAGCTAAAATTCCCCACGGCATTGATACAATGTCATTCTACTGTCAATTACAATCATCAAATATTAAAAATGTATAATTTCAAACCATGGATTTATGCGTAGATTAGTCTGTGAAATAATTCAGCTGTCTTTTGGAACCTCATTCAAACCTGCGCAGGAATACAAGCACTTCAATGGTATCTGTGTAACAGCACAGCTATAGTTCAGGCCCTTATGAAAGTCTCCCCGTAGTAACCTATTGATTGGCACAATATTGATCCAATTTCAAGCAGTATAAGCTCTCCTTGGTAATTTAAAGACAATGATTGGACTCTCAGGGCCATATTCAAAGGTGACCTATTATGCTATTTTTCCAAGTTTAAATTTTGGTCTTTGACTCCCCTAGAGTACTCCTGATTGCACAAAGTAAAAAACGGGTACTTATTTTGCTCATACTGTGGTGTATGTGTCAGGGAGGTGTTCTCTCACCCAGCAGGCATTGGGGTTTTGGGGGGTGTGTTTTTCCCCAATATACTTGGGCATTATTCTTTTCCTGTTTATTCTGTTTTTGGCGCTGAAGGAGTAAAGACTGGCTAACCTGCAACTTCGTTGTCTCCTTTATTCATCGCCACATTGGTGACCCCGTTGAACATGTCTGTGGAGCGTGTTTCTTCGTCGACATCGGACGCGGACTCGGCCCCAACTTCGCCGTCTCCAGGCTCGTCCTCGCAGCCAGTCGTGTTAACCGCTGCCGCGACGATGAAACTCCCAGAGTTCTGGCAGAGCGACCCGGCCTCATGGTTCCAGCACATCGAGGCGCTTTTCCAACTACGGGGCGTGGAAGTGGACGACTCCAAGTATTACTTGGTTGTGGCCGCCCTGGACCAGCAGTCAACCCGCAGAGCCATGCCGTTACTGCGTAGCCCCCCTCTTCGCGGGAAGTACGACGCCCTCAAGCAGCTTCTTCTGCGGAGGTACAGCCTGTCTTCGGCAGAGAGGGCGGAAAAGATCCTCTCCCTGTCCGGCTTGGGCGACAGCACGGCCGTGGACCTGATGGACAATATGTGGTCCTTGCTTGGTTCGGATGAGGCTGGTTTCTTGTTCCCACATATTTTTCTGCGGCAGCTCCCGCCGCAGGTCCGCGCCGCTCTAGCAAACTCTCCCCGTTTGACCGCTGGCGATTACCGTGGTTTGGCAGAGGAGGCAGACCGCGTGCTGCTGGCTACCAGACGCTTCACCGTGCAGAGCGCGACGGCAGGACCCCAGCAGATTCCGGCGGAGGATCCTGCGACGGTTTCTGCAGTCACCGCGAGGACGCGCCGCGGGAGTTCCCTCTGTTTCTACCACCGGAGATTTGGAAGCAGGGCGAAGCGCTGTATCCCGCCGTGCACGTTTGAGGCGTCGGGAAACGCGGAGGCCAGCACTCAGTAGCAGCTGTGGGTGCTGGCGAGCGAGGTGAGCTGCTCTACATGAAAGACTCTCTGTCAGGATGCAAGTTTCTGGTTGACTCTGGCTCCCAGAAGAGCTTAATCCACCCTGTCGGCCCAGAGTTGTCGGACCGAAGGGGTGGCCCACCGCTGACCGCGGCTAACGGTTCTCCTATTGGGACTTTTGGCACTAAACAATTAACTGTTTGTTTTCATGGACGTGAGTTTGAGTGGGACTTTGTGGCTGCTGCTGTAACTGTTCCCATCATCGGTGCAGACTTTTTGTGTGCTCACGGACTGTTAGTTGATGTTGCTAACCGCAGGCTAATTGATGCAGTCACTTTTGCTACTTTTCCTTGTGAGTCTGGGGGAGCTGGGCCGCTAACACACTTGAATTTTTCTGCGTCCGGTAATGTTTTTCAGCGTTTGTTGTCCGAGTTTCCATCACTCACTACGCCCGCCTTTTCCTCTGCCATAGCTAAACACGGGGTTGAACATTTCATTCCCACTTTTGCGCCACCGGTTTACGCGCGCGAGTGGTGTTTGGACGCTGTTAAGCTAGCTACGGCTAAGGAGGAGTTTGCTACCATGGAGAGGTTGGGGATAGTGCGACGCTCTAACAGCCCCTGGGCCTCGCCCCTCCACATGGTACCCAAGGCGGACGGTTCGTGGCGCCCATGCGGTGATTTTCGGCGGTTGAACGACGTGACTACTCCCGATCGTTACCCGATCGCACATATTCAGGATTTTTCGGTTCGGTTGTCGGGTGCTTCCATTTTTTCAAAGGTAGACCTGGTACGCGGGTATCACCAGGTTCCAGTGCGGCCAGACGACGTGCCTAAGACGGCGGTAGTCACTCCGTTTGGGTTGTTTGAGTTCCTTCGCATGCCGTTTGGCCTTAAAGGGGCAGCGCAAACTTTTCAGAGGTTGATGGACTCCGTGTTGCGCGGCCTCGAGTTTGTGTTCGTTTACCTCGACGACATTCTGGTGGCTAGCTCTACTACTGAAGAGCACCTGTCGCACCTCAGGACGGTTTTCCAGCGTCTGGACGCCCACGGCTTAATTGTCAACCCAGCGAAATGCCAGTTCGGGTTGCCGGTGATCGACTTTCTGGGTCATCGCATTTCGGCGCGAGGTGCGGTTCCTTTGCCTACTAAGGTGCAAGCAGTGGCAGAATTTCCTCGTCCTGTGGTGGTTAAGGCATTGCAGGAGTTCTTGGGCATGGTGAACTTCTATAATAGGTTCATTCCTCGTGCTGCCGACCTCCTGCGGCCGCTGTATGACGCCCTACGTTCGAGGAAGGCCACTGATGCAGTTGTCTGGACGGAGGAAGGGCTGGTTGCTTTTGAGGGGGCTAAGTCCGCGTTAGCTAATGCGGCTCTCCTGGCTCATCCGGACCCAGATGCCCCAATCGCCTTGACAACTGATGCTTCGGATTTGGCTGTCGGGGCTGTTGTGGAGCAGCGGGTGGGAGACGCGTGGCAACCACTTGCATTTTTCAGTCGCAAGTTGCGGGATTGTGAGCGCAAGTACAGCGTTTTTGACCGCGAGTTACTGGCGTTGTTTTTGGCTACTCGACATTTCCGTTTTTTGCTGGAGGGTCGTTCTTTTACGGCTTATGTGGACCATAAACCATTGATATTCGCCATGTCCAAGGTTGCGGAACCCTGGTCAGCCCGGCAGCAGCGTCACCTAGCGGCCATTTCAGAGTTTACCACTGACATCCGTCATGTCGCGGGTAAATCTAACTCCGTCGCGGATTGTCTGTCTCGCGTGGTCTTTTGCCCTGTACTTCTGGGGACTGATTTTTCTGCCACGGCTGCTGATCAACCAGGTGATGCAGATATCCTTGCCCTCCGTTCTGTTGGATCAGGCCTCAAACTCGAGGAGATCGTGATGCATGAGAGAGGTCCTGCCCTCCTGTGCGATGTTTCTACCGGTCGACCCCGCCCCGTTGTTCCGGCAAATTGGCGTCGTCGCGTTTTTGACTCCATTCATTCACTCTCGCATCCGGGGGTGCGCGCGTCGGTGAAGCTGGTCAGCGCCCGTTTTGTTTGGCCCGGGTTGCGCAAAGACGTCAGGGGATGGGCGGCTGCTTGTTTAGCATGTCAACGTGCTAAGGTGCATCGGCACACAAGAGCCCCCCTTGAATCGTTTCCCATTCCAGCCAGGCGTTTTGATCATGTACACGTTGACCTCGTTGGTCCCCTGCCGCAGTCGAGGGGTTTCACTCATCTGCTTACAGTGGTGGATCGTACTACTAGGTGGCCGGAGGTGGTCCCTCTGTCCTCCACGGCGTCTGCGGATGTGGCTGGCGCGTTTCTCTCGGCTTGGGTTGCCCGTTTCGGAGTACCATCTGACATTACTTCGGACAGGGGCCCTCAGTTTGTTTCGGAGCTTTGGTCGGGGATGGCGCGTTCCTTGGGGGTGCAGGTGCATCGCACTACAGCATATCACCCCCAAGCTAATGGGTTGTGTGAGCGCTTCCATCGGTCGCTCAAGGCGGCTTTGCGTGCAGCGCTAACGGGCGACGGGTGGATAGACTATTGGCCATGGGTCCTGCTTGGATTGCGCTCGGCTCCTAAGGAGGACCTAGCTGCTTCCTCCGCCGAGTTGGTTTTTGGTCAGCCGCTCCGCGTTCCAGGGGAGTTTTTGCTGGAGGCTGCCGCTCCGAGTCTCCGGCCTGCGTTTGACCCCTTTTCACCCGGGGGAGCGTTGGCTCCGGGTCCCATGCACCACTGTTTCCCACGGTCATTCGTGCCCACTGCGCTGCGGTCTGCCCGTTTTGTCTTTCTGCGTCGCGATGCCCACCGCTCGCCCCTCCAACCTCCGTACGACGGTCCTTTTCGGGTGCTCGAAAGGGGGAGCAAGGGTTTTGTTTTGGATATGGGTGGGCGTAGGGAGCTGGTAACCATTGATCGCCTTAAGCCGGCGTACGTGTTGGCTGATGAGGTTATCTTACCGGCCCAGGTTCCTCGTCGCGGTCGTCCTCCTACCAGACCCACAGTTCTGCCTCCTCACACTGACTCTGCTCCTCAAACTGTTTTGGACATTGTTGATCCTACCTGCTGCTCA
This sequence comes from Gymnothorax reevesii, assembly GCA_029721435.1. Lineage (NCBI taxonomy): Eukaryota > Metazoa > Chordata > Actinopteri > Anguilliformes > Muraenidae > Gymnothorax > Gymnothorax reevesii. Next base: position 141,043,830 of record CM056574.1, read on the forward strand.
CCTGATCGCCTTCGTCCACAGGTGCCGCCTGCTGCCCCGACGGTCAGCCGACGCAGCCGTTATGGCAGGTTGATTAGGCCCTCGCTGAGGGACTAATTGTTGTGATGTTCCCTTCTGGGTGTTCGGGGGGGGGCTGTGTGGTGTATGTGTCAGGGAGGTGTTCTCTCACCCAGCAGGCATTGGGGTTTTGGGGGGTGTGTTTTTCCCCAATATATTTGGGCATTATTCTTTTCCTGTTTATTCTGTTTTTGGCGCTGAAGGAGTAAAGACTGGCTAACCTGCAACTTCGTTGTCTCCTTTATTCATCGCCACAATACTGCCATCCTCAAAAAACCCCATTTGGAGTCCATAGTAGTCTGTGCCTGAAACGCCTCATTGGGATGGCTCTTCCGTTATGGCCCCCATTCTTCATGTGCCCACTTTCTTCTGACTGGCCAGCTCTGTGGAGGGCGGATCTAGGCGGGACAAGTAAGCAGAACACAGTTTTCCTGGTCCGGCTTCTGAGTGAAACTGACGGGTCTCCCGAAGGAATCAACTGGCATATTCTGCAATCTAACGCAGTACATGTGTATAGATCTAATGAAATTAACTTGTTCTAATAAACGCAACGGCGAAAGTGGAGGACGCAGTGAGAAAGTCTGGCAGTTCAAGTATGAATTTGCTATTGGCAACAGTGGTGAGTGCACCGGTTTTTCTACTCTGTAGCCAGGATGCAGGGAAAGTTAGAATCCACCCCATATAGACACATTTGTAGAATGGGTCAACATGCCTAAGTGTAGACCGGAGACCGTAGAAATCCGGTAGGTCTGAGTTTAGAGGGAAACAGTGAAGTGTACCAACAGCTTATGGACTGCTTTGGTGTGTATTAGGACCTGCTGATTCGTGTGCATAGCTGCGGTGTCTTGTTAGCGTGGAGAAACGAACAGCTTCCACGCTGGTATATGACGGAGGGGCGAAAGCTCCAGGCTAATCGGCCTTTTCGGAAATTGTCCGTGGCAATGGTTTACTTATTGCTTTGGAATGACCAGCTTTTCTTCACAGAAAATGGGCGCATATTGGCTAGCGTGCAAGAGCTAGATAGAGCTCCGGTTATGTCATGAACATAATACAGGTTTGACAGACCGTAAGTTCCGTGTGCGTGAACCGTTGTTTATGTGGAGCTAGCGAATCGATCACTTTCACAGGAAAGAAATTAATATTCAATCAATGGCAATGCAGAGAAATTGTTATTTATACAGGACACATTATAGCCTGTGCACTTCCCTATTGCTTTCACCGGTAGCATCAGAGAGCTTGCCCAGACATTGGAGATGTATCAGGCTGACCTCAGTCATAGATAAGTAAAGCAATAGTTTCAGAAGCACACAAAAATGCACTCCAAGCTCTGCAAAACCTACATCTGGTCTAACTGCAGCCCAACTCAGCAGACACGTACAGCACTTCTCCGGTTTGCTTCAACTGTAGTGGCTACAATTAAGCAACGCTATGATAAAACTTTCACATTGATGCTTACCAAAGTAACACAAGCATACCGATCATAATTGCTGTATTTAAGTTAACCTGAACCATTTTTAATTAGCAGAGCGGGCGAACTAACATGCAGCAGCTTATGAGCGATCATGACTTTGAATGTAATCTATCCGGCGAAAAATTCGTTTCACGTCCGGTGTGAAAGCTGCTTAACGCGGCCATAACGCCTGTATTCGCGTCTTTGCATTGACTTTGAATGCAGCTAATCTGTCCTGCGAAAAATTTGTTTCGTGTCCGATGTGAAAGCGGCTTTATGGATAGAAAGTGACAGCGAGAGAGCTTGGTTATGTTATGTACATAATACAGGTTTCGTAAGTTCCCTTAGAATGGACAAGTTGCTTATGTGGAGCTAGCGAATCGATCACTTCTACAGGAAAGAATTACCTTCTTTTTTTTTTTTTAAATTTGGCATCTCCGATCCCACCAGAATCTGGAATGCCCAATTGGTGAACTATGTACAAAGCTTGCTCGTATGCGACCCCTTGCTGCCAACTCAGGATAGTGAAGACAGTTCACGGCTCTCCTCCGAAGCATGTGCCTGTCAGCCACTGCTTCTTATACACTCATTGGTTGAATCTTGGCAAGTTCAGAACGAGGGCGGAGGATACCCGGACATGAACAGACTTAGAATCTTCCTGACGAGCGCCCGTCTGGCCAACAGGAGGCACTTGAGCAACGAACAAAGCTGTTTATATCCCTTACCCGGCAGTCCATTCCCAATTTGAAACCCTGTAGCGCAATGGCCAATTGTGCGCTACTCTGAAAAAGCTGCCGACCACTGCCGGTTGGTACGACTGGGGCTCGAACCCGCGATGTGATAGTCACTTCTGCACTGTAGCGCAGTGCCTTAACTGAGTGAGCTATCCGGCAGCTAGAATTACCTATTTAATCTCCGCCTTTTTCAGCTTTTTATTAGCCACAACTATTTCTAAAGGGGGATGAAATTATGTCTAGATAGTGCAGAGAAATAATTTGTAAACTGGAAGAGCTTCTGCATTTCGCATTGGTTTCACGGTACCACCAGAGAGCTTTCTCAAACATTTGTGAAGTATCTGCCTGATCCCGGTCATGGATAAGTGAAGCGATCACTAACTGTAGTGGCTACAATCGGGCAACATTATGATAAAACTGCCACATTGATGCTTACTGAAGTAACACAAGCATACTGATCAGAATTACTGCTTTTTTTTAATAGCCCGCCACCACCCCCCTCTTTGGAGGACAACTTTGTTTTTATTTTCAGATGAGAAAATGCAAATTAAACAGCAGAATGAGAATTGCAATGAAAAAGGACAAAATATATAGATATATAGTACATTAAGGAGAAAAAAAGGGAAATAAAAGAAAGAAAAAAGAAAAAAATTACAACAGAAGAGATAACTCAACTTCAGTGCCAGTAAATAAGTGCATGTAGATTAAACATTGGTGAATGAAGTATGCAACAGATTGGAAACATGGGGGGTAAAGGCGTGTATCAATGGCAGATGTGTAAATATTTATTGTGTGAGGCGCGGGCTAAACACATACATAAAAGGACACATAAACAGACAGACATACAGATAAAATGACAGACAAAAGTTGATAACTAAGTGTAAATGTGTGCGTGTGTGGGTGTGTGTGTGTGTGCGTGTGAGTGTATGTGTACATGTACACAGGTGTATCTTTGTAATAGTCGTAATATATTTATTTATATTATAGATGATAGTTATAATATTTATAATCAAAAATAGTTATTGTGGTAGGAATTGTTAAGGTAGCAACACTTCTTTTTTTTTTTGTTAACGTAAATTACTGCATTTAAGTTAACCAGGAGCATTTTTAATTAGCACGGCACGCAAACTAACATGCAGTAGCTGGTAACCGAGCGGTCATAACCACAGAGACAAACCCTTGCAATACAGGTTTTACAGACAGCAGTTTCTGTTACTGTGAAAAGTTGTACCAAGCATCAAAATTACAAACAAGTATTAAAAGTTGGCTTCAAATGAGGTTTATGTTCACACACCTTCTGTAGAATTTCCTCTGATATCACTCTTGCATATTTAGGTCTCAAACATTAGCAACAGTAACTTGGCTACCTTTGCTGCTGTGCTACAGCCACAATCAACTGGCTATCATGTCAGGTTGGTGTATGCAGTAAAAGCAACTTACAGCTTCTGTGTCTGTGAGTAACAGACAGTCGCGACCGATTCAGGCTTTATCTACAGATATTTTAAAAAGCCTGCGTTTGAGGCCAGTTGTTAGTGCTAACTATCACTAGCAGTCCTGCTAGCCACCCGTAACACGTTAGAGGAAATCTCACTCACAAAATCACATTCTTGGATTACGGCAAAACCCCTGTATCTTACGTGTAGAAACTTTTCAGAGGTTGAGCATGGACAACCAACATTATAACATTACTAATATGTATGATAGCTGGATCAGCATAATAGGTCCCCGTTAATGATCTGAGCGCGTAGTCTGAAGCGTGTAACGCAAGTGCATTTAGGGCATGTCCATATTCATTTTTGCTAGTTTAGCGGCGAGTTATCAGGGTGCAATGCAAGGTGCAAGGTTCAAAGGAGTCGTACTCTGTCTCTTAATCATTGGTGTGTTTTCAGCGTAACACAAAATAAGCCAATTAGAGTGTCATTTCTTTTGTCCTTTAAAAGCCAGATGCACCAGCACCTTGGCGATCTGCTATTATAAGGGCGCACTTGCCTGGTAGCAGGGGGAAAAAAAAAACAAAGTGTAAGCAGTAGATGAAAGGGTCTGCAAAACGTGCAAGATTAGAAAACGATCACTTAAAGTATGGAAACCGGAACAGGGTAATCTTCAAAAAAAAAAACAGTTTTTGAATGTTGTTCAAAATTATTTCACTAATACCTTGATGTTAAAATCATCTTAATGAATGTCCAGGGCTGCATTTCAACTTTAGATTACATTACATTACAACTTGTGGGTAAAACAAGCAAACGAAAAAAGACCATTTTAATTTAGGGTCGTGGGTAAAGCAATAATTATGCGCTTGTGGGGAACAACCAATATTAAATAAAACCAGTAAGAAAAACAGCACGCGAGAAAGAAACATAATGTTATTTTGATTCCTCTGCCGTTACCCCTTGAATAATATCTAACAGGAGCAAAGAAAACTTGCATCTGATTAGCTGACGATTGAAGATCAAATCAGATACATGGAAGAAAATCTGACTAATTATAGACGGTAAGTCTCCGTTACTTTTGATGCTTCTAAAAGGGTGTTTTTTTTTGTGGCCACTTCGTTTTACAGCCAAACTGTAAATAATGATGATGATATTTCAAATGCAGGGATTTGGGGGCACCGTTGAGCAGTGACGTGTGAGGACATAACTTTGTGAGCTCCGCTTGGAAAGGACATTTACAAAATGCAGTGCTGTGAAAAAGTATTAGCCTTCTTTTTTTTGCATATCTTGTCACATTTAAAGGTGTAAGATCATCAAATAAATTTTAAAGCAGTACTTAAGAATTTTCAGTTTTGGTTGATTTTGGCGGCGCCAGTGGACCAAAGCGGTAGTGTATTTCCAGAAGGAGGACCACATTTCCCATGAAGACAACCTGCACTCAGCGCAAGGTGCTATTGATCAGCAGGACGATGAAAAGTCATAACTCAATGCACATTGCACATGGGTTTTGTTTTACTGATTATTTAGAGCAAGCAACGTGGTTTGACTTCTTTTGCAATCACTGTAGTCAACTCAACAAAAACACAACAAGAATCCCATTTTTCTCTGAAACTATTACATAACAATCATCAGAAACTATGGTCCGTACATACAAACTGACACGATAATACCATAATGATTTAGTATGACTGATCTTTCCACAGTAGGAACCTACATATTTTATTCAAACTTTACATTTGCGGTTTTCGGTCATCGCATTGGTTTTTCTATACAGTACTTTTGAGTTTGTTGCGTGGCTGGTCGTGTCAGTGTGGAACTGCAAACTATCAAGCTGGTGGCTATTTATTGCTACCACGCAAATTTCCAATAGCTAATATTAGCATTATAATTTTGATTTGAGCATCGAAAGCTACTTACTAGTCCAGCAGGAACAGAGCCAAGGCAGCATCGGTTGGAAATCCCTCCTTGTCTTTGAGCTCACCCCAGCGAGTTAAAGCCGGGGCAATGTTAATCCTTGACAGTCCTTTTATCCGGGTAGCCTCCCTTTTTCTTTTTTCTTTTTTTTGTCTCCTCAAACAAAACTTTCCGCTTCTTTGGTTGTTTTGCAGCTACTGCCATGATAGCAGTAATTGTGCGTAGGCGTTAGTATCGACTTCCGTCTTTGTAACGAAAGGGGAAAGTGACGTATGCCTTAAAGCAGTCAGCACATTTGTAGTTTTTTTGTGTGGCAGGGTTCCTGCCACCCTCCTCAAAGTTGCTTAGTGCCAGTGAAAGCGATACAGACCCCCTCAGGCCATGACAAAGGTGTCATTCAACTAGTTGTAAGTCGATGTATCATTACAAAAGTTATGAAAATATTTTATGAAGGTTGAAAAGTTACTTATTGTTGCTTTAATAGGAGAGAAAGACAACCTGAGTACATACAAAATGCATTTTTTAAATGACGATTTCATTTATTAAGGGAAAAAGCTATCCAAACCTGTCTGGCCCTTGCCTGCCTTTTGAGGAATCTCGAGCGTTGGTACTGTGAGTAACGTAATCTTAGCACATGGTGGTCTTGAGTCTCCTTCAGTTTGAAGGTCCAAGAATAGGCAATAATTTTAAGCAAAAACATCATAAGGGTCATTGTTAGTAACTATGAACTAGACTTAGTTAATAACTAATTATGATAATAATGCATCAGTTTTATATTGCGCTTTTCTTGGCACTCAGAGACGCTTCACAATGGATATATTATTCATTCACTCACACATTCACGCTCTGATGGTGGTAAACTACGTTTTTGTAGCCACAGCTGCCCTGGGGCAGGCTGACGGAAGCATGGCTGCCAGTGTCCGCGTACGGCCCCTCCGACCACCACCAAACATTCGCACAGAGCCATACAGGAGTGTTCCTATATTGCATGTTTTGTGGGTGGGGGAAACCGGTGTACCCGGAGGAAACCCACGCAAACATGGGGAGAACATGCAAACTCCACACAGAACGTCCCCAGGTCGTATTCAAACTAGTACTAACCACTTTGCCACCTTGCCGCCCAACTAGAAGAATAAAGTGAGAGCCATACTCAAACAATCCAGTTTGTATCAACACACTCCATTTTAGGGTCTACTGCGGTCAGTTGAGGCAAGTGTTCGGATGAAGATGTTACCGGTGTTTACACATCCTGGTTTTTTTCATGGAATGTTGGCCATACACTAGGGCAAATTTCAGCAAATTCCCTAAGTGTGTCATGGCGGGGAACTTTATCAAATGTACCGTCGTTTACATTTTTTTTTTTACCAATATCTACCAATTCCGGCAGTATGACATCAATTTCAACAAATAATTTTTTGATTAATTTGGAAAATATAGCTACAATCTGCATTGATAAGCACATGATTATAATCATTGGTGACACTTTGTAGGGCCCCAGAATGGGTGGCCCCTCCCAAAACTGAAAAATGTTTAAAAAAATATTATTTTTTGTCATAAAGAAAATTGATATCGCAGGTTTCTCTGGTGGATTCATGAACCGCATGGGGTGGTTTATCAATGATGAAAATGATTTTGAATTTGGTGTTTTGGGCCAGAAACACCCGAAATGGGACTCCACCTTTTCACTGCTTTACATCTTTGTGGTTTTTGGAATGTTTTCTAAAGATTCTCAGTCAATTTTTTAATGCGGTTGCATTAAAATTTTCGATTTATAAAATTCAAAATAAAAAAGTTAATGATGTCTTTGAATGTATGAATGTGCAACATATACTTGTAATTGTAATGTTTTTAGTTGTGTCATGGAGTATACATACAGTCTACTCCATGATAAAGACTAAATGATTCAGCTGCATGTATCTATTCTCAATGCTGACCAGCTGTGAAAACAGAAACAAACTGCTTGTGTGTGTGTCTGTGTGTGCATGCTTGAGGGAGCAAGATTGGATGTGAGAGTGCACTGATACTATTTCACGACATCAGACTTTGAAAAAATAGTCTTTTCCTTTGCTTTGAAACTACAGTGCTTCATGGAAAACTGCAGTACTTGGGATGTTATGTTCTCATAATTTTCAAAGAAAACAAATAATGCTGACCTCTTCTGTTCTCAGAAAACTGCTTCTAGAGATTTGTTCATTGGCCTAATGAGAATATACAGCAGTCAAATGCAAAGAGAAATTCTATTTTTTTAAAGTGCTCCAATGAAAATTTCAATTCTGAAGCAGAAATATAAAAGTGATGCAACCAAAACATGTTAATCCACTAGTATTTCATCATAGCAACATACATATTTTCTTTCTGGAGAAGATACTATTTTTTAACAGTCTTGTGCACTTTGAAAATGTAAAGAACCTCACTTCCACTGTGTGACTTTCATTTTGCCAGTGAGAGCAATTTAAAAAAAACGGGCACATTTACATTCAGACACTCTGCTATTCAAAAATGATGCTGTCATTCACTCCCTTATAATAGCCCTGGTTGCATGTTTGGATATTCCAGAAAACTCAAGATATGTTGATACTTCGTTTAATTGTTTTTAGGACCACAGGAGACCCATATCTAGAGAGACGTCCTGCACAGTATAAAGCAAGTTCCTTCTAGTCATTTTCTCATTTCTGGGGGCCCTGATGTGAGACGGAATGGCACAGTGGGCAACACTGCTGTTGGTGATAAGCTCCACTGCAGCAATGGCAGGTCCTACTTGCAGGCGGCACGGTGAGGCAGCTCTACCACAGCTGTCTGCAGATGGAGATGTCATCATTGGAGGTGTATTCTCAATCCATAGAAGCACTACGGAGAAGCTACATTCATTCACCTCCAAGCCTTACCCTCCACAGTGCATCAGGTTTGTGCTCCAAAAATATTCTAAATGAAAAACATGAACCCCAATAGAAATTACGTGGTACAGAATTTTGGCTTTGCTCTATATTACATTTTGTTTTTCGAATGCTGACTGAAGTGATTGTATAATTGATTTTGACTTTTTTATTTTAAGATATACCATCTTTAATAATAACCATCATTTCTTTCCGAAGTTTGAACTACAGGCAGTTCCAGTTTGCTCAGACCATGATCTTTACCATCAATGAAATAAATAAACGGACAGACCTGCTGCCTGGTATATCTCTGGGCTACAAGATATATGATGCCTGTGGTTCTATACCTTTGGCGATACGATCGGCTATGGCTCTGATGAACGGTTATGAGGAAATACTGACCGACGCATCTTGCTCCACACCAGCAGCAGTGCCGGCCATCATTGGCGCGTCTGGATCATCTCGCACTATCGCTCTCTCATCTGTCGCTGGACTTTTTCATATTCCTTTGGTGAGCTGCTGTATATTTCTTTGTGTTTATATTTCTAGTTCAAACCAGATAGTAAAACCAAATATAAATCAAAGAAAGGAAAAACTGTTATGATATAATGATCAAGAAGTTGATAAGCTTGGTTTTTCCCACAAAAGATAAAAGTACATATGATTTGCACATTGCCATTAATGTTTCTACACGTTTATATCTCCATATCTTGCAACACAGATTAGTCACTTTGCTACGTGTGCATGCCTGAGCAATAGGATTCAATTCCCCACATTCTTCAGAACTATTTCCAGTGACTATTACCAAAGCACAGCACTTGCTCAACTAGTGAAGCACTTTGGTTGGACTTGGGTCGGAGCAGTGAGAAGTAATGATGACTATGGTAACAATGGAATGGCCACATTTATAGAAGCTGCTCAGCAGGAAGGGATCTGCATTGAATATTCCGAGGCTGTTTATAGAACAGACCCCAGAGAGAAAATTCTCCAGACTGTGGACATCATAAAGAAGGGCACTGCAAAGGTCATTTTAGCTTTCCTGGCTCTAAGTGACCTGATTCCTCTGTTGCAAGAGATGGCCCTGCAGAATGTGACTGGGCTCCAGTGGGTGGGAAGTGAGTCATGGATCACAGCCAGCAGGCTGGCAGACAACCAGAATTATTGGTTTCTGAGAGGATCAATTGGGTTTGCTATTGGTAAAGCAAAACTAGATGGCCTGAACGAGTTCTTGATAAGTGTCCACCCATCCAAGGCTCCTGCGAATTTTCTACTGAGGGAATTCTGGGAAACAGTTTTTGAGTGTTCATTTGAGAAAAGCAATAATTCATCAAGAAAAAATATGTGCACAGGGTCAGAGAGCTTAAAGGAAGTGAAAAATGAATATACTGATACAACAGAATTAAGAATCTCAAACAAAGTATATACAGCAGTTTATGCTGTGGCCAATTCTTTGCAACTTCTCCTGAAGGACCACTCAAGCATGACTTCCTCTTCCAACAGCAGCTATACACCGAAGCAGGTGAAGTAAAAGCCTGTTAAACAATGTGTGTGAGAATCAGTGAGCACAGATTAATCATGAAACATGCGTAAATGTCCCTAATTTTATCATATTTTTTGCAGCTGCTTAAGTATGTGAGGAATATTAACTTCACAGTAAAAACTGGTGAGCAGGTCTCATTTGATTCGAACGGAGACCCAGTGGCAAGATATGAGCTGGTGAACTGGCAGGTTGCTGAAAATGGGATTTTTCAGTTTAAGACTGTGGGGCTCTATGATGCTTCTTTACCACCTGATAGGAGATTTGTCATGAACCAAGGGAACCTAGTTTGGGCTATGGGAAAACCCCAGGTAGGTTAACTTAAAGAAACCGAAAAAGCAAACATGTTATGAACTCAAAAATGTTCAGTATCTAAAACATGTCAATGATGGCTTTTCTTGTAAATAAATAGTATTTAAAAGTGGCAAGACTGTTTCTGTTGTCAATACACAAATAAAAAAGGAGTGGAGTAATGCATTTCAGCATTAAGTAGATTCTTTACTAAAAGAAATCAATTACATCACCAGCCTAATATTCCAAGGAACCACATTTCTAGGTCAAGGGTAGGGTTTTCACTGGTGTCTGTTTTGGGCTTACGATTAATTTCACTAAGTCATTTGCATTCATTGCTCTCTGTCTCAGAGACCTATGTCAGTGTGCAGTGAGAGCTGTCCCCCAGGCACTCGGAAGGCTGTACAGAGAGGAAGGCCTGTGTGCTGCTATGACTGTGTGCCCTGTGCAGAGGGAGAAATCAGTAATGCTACAGGTAGTATATCTTGATACTGAAACAATATATTTTATATTTTATGCATCAATCTTATTTATATACATTGCTGAGGACATAAAGGAAATTACTGTTGACAAACTTAAAAAAAAGATAATCTAATGATATTTTAATTTTGTTTCAGATTCTTATGACTGCATTGCTTGTGATTTGGAATATTGGTCAAATGAAAAAAGAGACAGATGTATAACAAAAATTATTGAATTCCTGTCCTTTGAAGAAATTATGGGAACAGTGCTTGTAATTTTTTCACTAATTGGAACATGTTTAACTATTCTTGTGGCTGCCCTGTTCTATGTACACAGAAACACTCCGATTGTCAAAGCCAACAACTCAGAGCTGAGTTTCCTGCTGCTCTTCTCATTGAAACTGTGTTTCCTTTGCTCTCTGACCTTTATTGGTCAGCCCTCTAACTGGTCCTGTATGCTGCGCCACACTGCGTTTGGGATCACCTTTGTCCTCTGCATCTCTTGTGTTCTGGGGAAAACAATAGTGGTGTTAATGGCCTTCAGGGCTACACTCCCAGGCAGTAATGTCATGAAGTGGTTTGGGCCTCTGCAGCAGAGACTGAGTGTTCTTGCTTTCACTCTCATTCAGGTTCTTATTTGTGTGCTTTGGTTAACAATATCGCCTCCTTTCTCCTACAAGAATGTACGGCACTACAAAGAAAAGATCATCCTAGAATGTGATGTAGGATCAGCAGTGGGGTTCTGGGCTGTTCTAGGTTATATTGGGCTCCTTTCTATAATGTGCTTTGTTTTAGCTTTTCTGGCTCGTAAGCTGCCTGACAACTTCAATGAAGCCAAATACATCACATTCAGTATGCTGATATTCTGTGCCGTCTGGATCACCTTTTTACCAGCTTACGTCAGCTCACCAGGAAAATTCACTGTAGCAGTGGAAATATTTGCTATTCTTGCGTCAAGTTTTGGGTTACTTACCTGTATCTTTATGCCGAAATGCTACATTATTTTACTAAAGCCAGAGAAAAACACAAAAAAAAACTTGATGGGGAAAATGCCATCCAAGTCTCTCTGAATGAAGTAAAATGCAATACTCATATACTGTTTTGATATGTGCAACAATGTGCTTAGACACATGGTATAGCCAAAAGTGTGGACATGAGTTGATAAAATGTCTCCAAAAATTGACCCCCCTACTGCAATTAATGAATGCCTTATTAACATTGGTCAAGTCATGCTGGCTTTAAGTTCTTTCCCATTGATACTAATGGAGTTCAGCTCAAAAAAAAGTTGCGCACTCAAATATTAAGTTGGAGCTCCTGTAGCTTTGATGACAGTGCATATTTGTCTTGTCATTGTTTTGACAACTATTTGTAGTGCCAGAACATTTACTTTCGATCAGACATGCCGTAATTTTTGGCCGAGATCTTTTCTTCTCGACATAATGGTTGAACCACTCGGTGGTCTTTCTTGAGCACATCCCAATAACTTTTAATGTATGTAAGTCAGGACTTAGTGGTGGCAAATTTGTTTTTTGAAAATGATTCCTCATACTTGTTTTTGTCATTCATGGTTTTCTTTGCTAAATACTGGCTAGTAAATTCCCCGTTCTGAAATACTGTAACATCTTTTCCACCATCAAGGGATGTATCTTCTGACATGATTTTTTAAGAAATGAGTAGCAACGCGCTTCATCAGTCAGGGTTAAAATGATTATTGAAACATATTAATAACTGCAATAATGATCCAATTATAGAATTTGTTCATTAATTTCCAAACAGTTATTTTTTTTGGCCGGGCAGTGTATAAAGGAGAAAAATTCAAGTGCAAGCTACATTTCAGGAATGGCAGAGTCACGATGAAAATCACAATAATAAAAGTCATGCAGGAAGCCTTGAGCATCTTTTTTTTATAATTCCTCTGTTCAACTATATGAGGCTTGAATCTTTAGAGTTTTGTTTTTCTTACGCTTGCAATGGGACAATGATCATTAAGATCACATGCAAAAACTGGTAAGTACTTGGAGGGTTATATGTAATAAAAACATCAATTAGAGTATATTTACCTGGATCTTATAAGTTTGGGTGTATGGGGTCTTAAATGAGCTGGAACAGATTGAAATGAATACATTACTCTTTAAATCATCAGATACAGAGGTGAGCCAGTCAAGTTTAAATCCCCAAGAATAACGAATTCAGAATTCAAGTAAGGGGCAAGTAAGTTAAATAAGGCACTCACTCAATCTTGGAGGCCGGTAGAACCCCAAGATATAAAAATGTAAATTAGCATTCAATATCAATTTAATGACTTAATGATTGAGATGGACTGACACAAAGTGGAAGAGTGTGCTGTGTTCTGACAAGTCCACATTTCAAGTTGCTTTTAGAAATCGTGGACGTAGTGTGGCTAAAGTGGAAAAGATCGATCCGAATCGTTATCAGTGCATAGTTCAGAGGACAGCATCTGTGATGGGGATGTGTTAGTGCCCATGGCATGGGTAACTTGCACATCTGTGAAGGCACCATTAATGCTGAAAGGTACATACAGGTTTTGGAGCAACATATGCCGCCATCCCAGCATATGTCTTTTTCCGGAACGTCCCTGCTTATTTCAGCGAGACAATGCCAAGCCACTTTCTGCATGTGTTACAACAGCGTGGCTTCGTAGTACAAGAGTGTGGGTAATAGACTGGCCTGCCTCCAGTCCAGAAATGTCTCCCATGGAAAATATGTGGCACATTATGAAGCACAAAATACAACAATGGAGAACCCGGACTTCTGAGCAACTGAAGTCGTACATCAAGCAAAAATGGGAAAGAATTTCACCCACAAAGCTTCTACAATTAGTTTCCTCAGTACCCAACGGTTATTGAGTGTTGTTAAAAGGAAAGGTGCTGTAACACAGTGTTAAACATGCCCCTGTCCCAGCTTTTTTGGAACATGTAGCAGGCATCACATTCAAAATGAGTGAATATTTCCAAAAAAACAAGAAATTTTATCAGTTTGAACACTGAATTACATTACATGTACGTAGCTGATGCTCTTCTACAGAGTGACATACAAAGCGCAAAGTTTGGTGCAAAAGTATTGAGCTCCAAGGAGACAAGTTAAAGCTAATAGATCAAGCAACAAATGAAACACAAAGTCAAAGTTGTAGAATTAGAACAAACCATAGCCAACCGAAAGAAACCAGCAAATTAAACAAAAACCAACAGCACTGTTAACAAAGATAAGCAGCATAGTGAACAAAACGAGACTCCAGCATCGTGGCACGTGACATAAGTTACACCGAGAGCAGACAAGTATTGGAAAGGTGGAGCCTGAAGTGGTGAGTTTTCAGGCTGCGCTTGAAGATGCTCAGTGACTCAGTTGTCCTGACCTCAATAGGTAATTCATTCCACCAATAGGGAGCCAGGACAGACAGCAGACTTGAGCGGGATGAGCAGGAGCAGAGGGGAAAAGGAGCCAAAGGACCTAAAGTGGCAGAGCGAAGTGGTGTAGCAGGTGTGTATGGTCGAAACAGCTTCTGGGTGTATGCTGGAGCTGTTTCTTTGACTGCCTGATAGTCTCGCATCAATGTCTTAAACTTCAGCAGGGTGGGTGACATCGGAGTGACAAGGGAGGTTGTGCATAGGGCGAGCTGCAGCGTTCTGGATGAGCTGCAGGGGTCTGATGGTAGAAGCTGGGAGGCCTGCGAGGAGGGAGTTGCAGTAGTGGAGGCGAGAGAGGATCAGCGCTTGGACCAGGAGCTGGGTCGAGTAGGTGGTGGGGAAGGATCCAATTTTCTGTATGTTGTAGAGGAAGAACCTGAAAGCCCGGGTCACCGCTGCATTCACAGTAGAGGAGAGCCGGTCGTGAAACAGGACCCCAAGGTTATAGGAGATATCCAAAGAGGAGAGGGGGGGAAAAGTAGAGAGGTGGAGGGAAGAGACAGAGGTAGAGGGGTGGTGGGGAGTGAGGGATGTGAAAGAGTTGCAGATGGTTGCAATCTTTTCCTTGAAGAAGACTGCAAAGTCCTTTGCCGAGATGGAGGTCGAAGCTGCAACAGGTAGAGAGCTGAGGAGAGAGGAAAAAACAAAAAAACAACTGACAAGGGTTAGACAGGGAGTTGTGGATTTTAGAGTGGTAAAATTTAGTTTTAGCGAAAGTGATAGAAGATGTGAACTCAGATAGGAGGGACTTGTAAAAGGACAGGTCAGCTAGAGCCCTTGTTTTTCTCTTCTTCCTCTCTGCTGCTAGTAGCCTTTTTCTGTTGGAGCGGAGAGTTTCTGACAATCAGGGGGTGGGTGGGGATGATCTAGCTGGCCTGGAAACAAGAGGAGAGAGGGTGGTAAGTGAGGATGTGAGGGAGGAGAGGAGAGCACATGCAGCAGATTCAGTGGGCAGATCAGAGAAGGATTCAAGGGAAGGGACAGAAGCAGCAACATGAGAAGCAAGAGAGGAGGGAGAGAGAGAGAGTGGAAGTCACGGCGAACCCTACTTGTGGAGGCTGGAGAAGGAGGGGGGGAGAATGAAACAAAGTAGTGGTCAGACAGGTGAAGAGGGGTCACAGTGGGATCTGAGGAGGAGCAGTTCTGAAGGAGGACCAAACTGAGGAGGTTGCCGGCTTTGTGGGTTGGCCGTGAGGGCAGGAGGGAAGAATCAGAAGAAAGGCAGCAGACTGGGAGGCCTGTAAGTGGAGGTTCAAGTCACCCAGGAGGATCAGCGGGGTGCCGTCATCAGGTGAGGTGCTGAGTCGGACGTCCAGCTCATCGAAGAAACATCCTACAGGGCCTGGAGAATGATAAACAACAATGATAAACAGGCTAACAGGAAAGGATATAGAGACAGAATGAAATTGAAAGGAAGAGATAGAGAGGTGAGGAAGTGGAAGAGGTGAAAATTTCCGGGAGAGGGAGATCAACAAACTGGTCCCACCACCTCGCCCGGATGGCTTGGGGCTGAGGGAGAAGGAGAAGGAGGTGGAGAGAGCCTATGGTGTTGGTGAGATTCTTGTCTCTGTCAGTGCAAGGAAAGTGGAAGGATTGGATTTGTTTTAAACTTATGATTATTTTATGATTCGACAGAGCATAATTTTGAAAGCTCTGACAGTTTGGAGAGCCACCTGGAGAGCTATCTTATTTAGCTTGTAAATGGTAGATAATTAATGATTTCCAGAAATGTAATGTTTTAACTTCCAGCCACTTTTCAATTCTCAGTATTAATTTTTAATAATCTCTTCACTGAATTTTGATGAACATTTTTTTTGTGTCTGTGGCCCTTAGTCTGAACTTAAATTATGAAAAGAAACAGAAATACAACGGAGTTCTAAGTGCTGCAAGCGTCCTGTATCATTTAAGCCATTTGCCAGTTCTCGGAGAAGCTCAGATCTTGAATTATAAAGCCGAAAATCAGGTAACTCATAAATAGCCATATTTGACTTGTGCACAAAGGGGTTAAGGTCATTCCCAATTGACTTATTAAATGATTAATCGATGATGTCACTTCCTCTTCAATACTTTCTCCTGATTACTTCCACTACTTCCACAATACCTCCACCACCTCAAATTACTTACTAGCAGGTTTTTCCCCTGGTGGCCAGAGATCTGATCTCAATGAAGATTATGAGGATGCAAAAAAAGAAAAAAACTGGAGCAAATTAAAAGATTATATTGTTTATTATCTGGATCACATGTCCAGATACCATTTTAATATCTTGTGTAAATGGAATGCAAGTCAGTGTTCCAGACCTGAACTACAATGAGTTAGCAGTAGTAATTGTTACATCAGCATTTTAATGCTCTGACTAGAAAATTTTATTCACATATTTCTGACAATTTCTGGCAATTAAGTATTAACAATGTGATTGATTGATTGATTGGAATAAATCAAACAGATTTAACAGCAATGTGAGACAAACCTTTTCCTTCATTGCTTAAAGGTTGATTATGGAAAATGCGTAATTAAAGCTATATTTTTTCAAAAATAACACTTCCACGGTGTGTTTAGAAGGGTGCAGAATAAAAGTATTTCTTTTACTTAAAAAAATATGGGGGCTCATTGGGTTAATGCGCGCACGAGGCCGAGTCCCTCTCGCAGAGACCGGGGTTCGATTCCCGGCCTGGGCCATGTCTGCATGACATCCCCTCTCTTCTCCCCAATCTTCCTAACCATCTCTACTGTACTATCACCATGAAGGAGAAAAACTCTCAAAATATATATATATATATATATATATATATATATATATATATATATATATATTTATGTGTGTAGTCTGAATTAAATATTTTAAAATTTTTGACAGGTTCGACAATGACTTCCTGTTTACATTGTACAAGCCAATAGCGGCCGGGGCATTGCGGGTTACCAAATACGGTCTCTGTGCTTGGCACAACTAGGCTGGCACTGGGTAAAATGGCGGAGTCTGCAAGCCCTACTGCAGCTGCTTGAGAGACCCGGCGAACGGTGCATTATCCGTCCCAGTTGAAGAGTGACAGGAGAAGGGCTATGTCAAGAGTCAATATCGGCAAAGCATACGCTTGTGCCGGCTGATCGCTTGACGCACTCAGCAACGAACCTGGCAACCCTACTCCTGGAATTATTTCCTGGTGTTGCAACTACAATCGAGACGCTAGATGTCGGTATTCTGCTCATATTCCATAATCAACCTTTAAATGAGTATTGCTTGCATTTTGCACAGAGACAGCATTATGGAACTGCATGGACAGTGCTGTGAAAAAGTATTTTCCCCCTTCCTGATTTCTAATTTTTTGCATATTTGTCACACTTAAGTGGCATTGCAAATTGGCAAAGTTTGTCCATTTCAACAAAATTGAATGGGAAATGCATTGGAAGGGTTAAATGCCCCTTACTCCTGAACAGAGTGATTATTCATCAAACGGTTTTACCTACCTTCATTCCAGCCCAGGACCAGTCTATGGTAAGAATCACTTTTTGGAAATTTTGCATGGTCTATCCATGCAATGAGACTTAAATTTTTAGATCATCAAACAAATTTTAATATAAACAAAGATAACCCAAGTAAATACAAATTCACTTTTTAAATAATGATTTCATTTACTAAGGGGAAAAAACTATCCAAACCTACCTGGCCTTATGTGAAAACATAAATGCCCCCCCTTGTTAAATAATTCATTTTCATTAACCACATTTTTGAGTTCAATTTCACGAGCCACACCCAAACCTGATTATTGCCAGATCTGTTGAATCAAGGAATCATTTAAAGAAAACCTTTCTGACAAAGTGAAGTAGGTTAAAAGATCTCAAAAAGTAACACATCATGCCGCAATATGAAGAAATTCAAGAACAGATGAGACACAAAGTCATTGACATGCATCAGTCTGGAAAGGGTTACACAGCCATTTCTAAGGCTTTCGGACTCCAACGAACTACGGTGAGAGCCATCATCCATAAATGGAGAATTTTGGGATGTGCTGAACCTTCCAAGGAGTGGCCGGCCTACCAAAATTACTGCAAGAGTGCATTGACAACACATCCAGGAAGTCACAAAAGAAGATAGAACAGCATCTAATAGAGGTCTTCGGAAAAAACCGACAACCCGAAAACCCGAGGTTCCGACCCGGCCCGGCTCGGGTTTCAGGTCCACTCACAAGAAGTGACTCCGGGTCCAGGTCGGAACCGGTGGAGTTTGTCTCAGGTCTCGGGGCTCTTATTGTGAAAGGCCGGGTCCTACAGTACCCGAGAAGACCCGGCGATTGGCGGTCACAGCTGTCAATAACCGCCACCCTCCCCTTTCCCCCCTTCCAGACTCCAATGCGAGGCTACGACTGGCTACGACCAGCCCGCGTGACTTACGTCAAAGGTGAAGGTTCAAGCTAAAGTAGACAGGTCAGGATTCGGGGCAGTTTAAAAAGTTTGTTTATTAACGTAACGATATGGTTAATGGTTCAAAATGGTTAAACAACCGAGTTGCCGTAGCGCGTAGTTACCGAGGTAACGTTACGCTCTGCACAGCACAATGGAAACTTGAAAATTATAATGTTAAATTAAACAAGAGGAAATATGTTCTACTGGATTAGCGTTAGCAATGGCTAAGAAGAAGGATTACAGTACAGGACCATCTAAACAACAAAATGACGACGCAGATTTATTTCTGTTTACATCACGTTATGGCCGGAGGGGCTGGCAGGGGCCGCAGCCGGGGAGCCAGTTATAAGACTACGTTTAGGTAAGAAACAGAAAGTAGTAACTTTAGCTAATAAAAACAAGGCTTATTTAACGCTAGACAACTTGTATTAAATCAGAAAGCAACTCGGGCATTTCGGGTCCACGGGTTTTTAAGGGTTCGGAACTCATATTTACGATAATAGCTCGGGGCCAGTCGGATCCGGGTCCAATTTCCCGGGTCCATTTTGGCTCGGAACTCATATTTACAATAATAGCTCGGGGCCAGTCGACTCCGGGTCCAATTTTCACGGGTCCATTTGGGTTCGGGTCCATCAAATTGGACCCGTGAAGACCTCTGGCATCTAAAGAATTGCTGGCCTCATAGTTTATGTCAGTTTTCTTGATTCAACAATAAGAAAGAGACTGGGCAAAAATGCCATCCATGGGAAAGTTCCAAAGCGAAAACCATTGCTGACCAAAAAGAACATAAAGGCTCATCTCACATTTGCCAAAAACATCTTGATGATCCTCAAGAATTTTGGGAAAATATTCTGTGGACTGATGAGACAAAAGTCTAACTTTTTAGAAGATGCACCTCCCATTACATCTGGCATAAAACTAACACAGCATTTCCTAAAAAGAACATCATACCAACAGCCAAACGTGGTGGTAGTGTGATGTCTGAAGCTGCTTTGCAACATGAATTCTGCTCTCTACAAAGAAATTCCTGAAGGAGAATGTCCGACCATCAGTTTGTCACCTCAAGCTCAAACGTACTTCGGTTTTGCAGCAGGACGATGATCTGAAACACACCATCAAGTCCACCTCTGAATGGCAAAAAAAAAAAAAACCAAAATGATGGTTTTGGAGTGGCTTAGTCAAAGTCCGGACTTAAATCTGATTTAGATGCTGTGGCATGACCTCTAACAGGCCATTCATGCTGCTTAAAAAACACTCCAATGTGGCTGAATTAAAACAATTCTGATCGGACACTTTGTCAAAGAGAATATGTATTAAAACATACAAGCATACATTGAGTTTGGTGGTATGACTCTGTTCGAGAGATCCCTGCCCGTCCAGCGTGGAACCAAAGGCAGGGAGCAGCTATCAAACCCCCTTCCATAGCACACAGCCAACAGCAACAATGACCTCAAACAGAAGAGACATTGTTATTGAACGACAGTTTAGACATGAAAGAACAGGATGACAGAATGCTTAAAATGACGGGAGGAGCTGGCGAGGAGGAGGGATGTTAAGCGTACATGCTGCAGAGCCTCTGCTCAGAATGTGAGCTTAAGTAAACTAGCATATCAATCTAGCAATCATGTGACGGCAAATCAGATGACATCCAAGAGCACTCAGGTGATTCAAGCTCGAGAAGCGGCTCCTATAGTTAGCAACCTTGACTCCGTGCCTGTCAGAATTTATGACAAGCTCCATTTCTGTAAAGAAGAGTGGGCCAAAATTCCTCCGCAGCAATGTGAAAGACTCGTTGCCAGTTATCGCATACACTTGATTGCAGTTGTTGACGCCCAGGGTGGCACAACCAGTTATTAGGTTTAGGAGGCAATTACTTTATCACATAGGGCCATGTAGGTCTGTATAGCTTTCTCCTTCAATAAATGAAATCATCATTTAAAAAGGGCACTTTGTATTTACTCAGGTTATCTGAAAGCAGACCTGCTGCCACTGCATGTTGACTCATTGGGCTCTAATTTCGTAGACCAGGCGCAGGCGCGGCGCATGGGGTGTGCGCCGCGCCAACGGGGTGTGTCCAGGTGTATGTGGCAATTTCGTGCCCGGCGTAGCCTGGCGCAAGTACTCCTCTGTCCCGCCTCTGCCCCTCCTTCCAGCGCAAGTTGGCGAAGAAGGCGTGTTTGGGTATAACACAGCCGAGTCAAATCTTCACCAGTCAAATGAGCTCCTCACCTCACCTTTAATGTGTTAGAATATAGAAGGCGACCCAGCCGAGTCAAATATTGCTCACTGGCAAGAGAAACGATGGATAGCGTGTTCCTATTATTACAAACTGTAGCTGCTGAAAATTTTGGGATTAACATGCATATACAACAAAGCAAGATACGTTACACATTTATTTCCAATATGTGATCTTAACTCAGTACGAGATCATAGCAATCAGGCTGCATCCCTTTCCCCCACTAAAGACGATAAAGCATAAGTGACAATAACAGTAGCCTAGTATTAAGCCGCTTGCACACTGGACGCGAAACGAATTTTTCGCTCGACAGATTGCGTCTTGTGTCCAAAGGTCTGACAGGGTTTTAATAAATTGTCTTGTCCGACAGTCTATTATTGTTTTTAATTTCTTCAAATCTACTGACTCTTTCAGACATTAAACGTGAATGTTTGATAAGAGGGTTCAGTTCTTCAAGATGAGTACCGACAATTTCAATCAATGTTTCTGTTTAAGCTGCTCAATAAAGTGAGTCGACACTGGCGCGAGACAATGTACAATGCCTCCGTGTCTGACAGCCAAAAAAAGAGGACGATTAGAACAGATTGATAATGAAATAAAGAATAAAAAGAAACATTTTAACAACAAAGCATCCAATGAACACTGCGATTTATTTATTGGCGGGTCATCTTTGTTTGATATCACGTTTGTTGCTGATATATTTTTATTCTTTATTTCGTTATAAATCTGTTCTCATATCAATACTTTTACTTTTTGCTGGCTGCTGGACATGGAGTAATTTGCATTTCGTGTCGGACAGTCTTGATCGTGCATGCGATGATTTCTTCACTCTGTCAGTGGACATGGAATTGATTTGCTCACGCACTATATTATCTCTGCTGTGGAAATAAAGCGTGAATCTGTTCGATCCATCTGACTAATTTTCAAAAGAAAGGCCGAATAAATACTGACGTCTATCTTCAACGGAAGAAAATAGATGAATAGGCTAAAAAGACCAAGAAAAGTCGATAGCTATCAATTTGCATTTTGTGAAGGCCGAACACAAACATAGCCAAGTTTGCACGTCTAATAATTCCTGGAATACTCGGAAAAACTAGAACTTTTATGATTCTCGGACACGGAGCTATATTAAAACCCTGTCCGACTATCGCGTCTTTGCATTGACTTTGTCTGTAATCAGTCGTGCGAAAAATTTGTTTTGCGTCCAGTGTGCAAGCGGCTTTAATGAGCATAGAACGCAAGCATTCGATATATATATATATATATATATATTATACAGTTTGTGGTTGGATGAGAAAGATGTGAAGTCGTTAGTTTGCATCACAGATTCAGTTGCATTGATTAAGCCAGGTCAAGTTTCCATTAAGCGTGGCAACCGCCTAACATCAGGACAATCGATATAGATACTATAATTTATGTCCTTATTCAGATAGTTACATTAAATAGTGCTTCCTGTAATTTTTTCTTGCATTGAAATGTGCCTGACATTCTGTAAACCTGCCTGTGAGATTTCGGTGACGTGTGCGCACTCTGCGCCGGTCAGCCAAATTACCACAGCACGGAAATTAAACCAGGTTGGAGCTGGCGAGTTTTCTGCACAACTCCAGCAGAGACTTTTTCTACGAAATTGTCACTGCGTCTTGATGAATATGTGACACCTCCCCCCACTACGCCGCCACACCCATCTCGGCGCACCTTCGTCTACCGAAGGCTGCGCACCTCACGAAATTACCACTACGCGGGCTGCGCCGTATGAAATTACCACTGCGCGGGCTGCGCCTCGCTACGCCAGCTGCGCTGCGCCAGGAAATTACAGCCCATTGAATACAATTTGTTAGGCAATCTGTACGTTTGTGTGCATTTCTGTGAGCATTCATGCTCGTGTGCATGCATTTGGCACTGGATGGCATGTGACTGTGGACAAGCAGCATTTTACAATTGAGGGTTTCCATAGAATGCCTTTTTCATGTTCTTTCAAAGTGTAATGTATAATGACATATTACAGCACTTGGGGTGTTTTGTGTTCTTATAATTTTCAAAGATAACAGATAATGCTGGTATGCTATTCCAAGAAAAGATCTGAATGCGATTTTTTTAAAATCTCAGCAGCATGCACAGCAATCAATAGCACGGAGTAAATTTACTTCCTTATTGTTCACAGTTGCAAGTTCCTGGTCCAAAACAGAAACATGAGATTCATGCGGTTATAATTCAAAGTTACACAAATGTTTCAGAAAATTGTTTTCTGCAGCCCCGCCCATTACTTTGAAAATAGAGAGAGCTTGCATTACTTGGGTTTCAATTAGCCAGTTAGAGCAGTTTTGAAAAACCATGACCATGGTAAGATGATAGTCATTTGCCCCCTTCCCTCAAAAATGACGTGCTGTCAGAGGTAACTTAGGTGAGGCAGAATCCTCACTGGTAAACAAGCGATAACTAATTTAACTAATTTACTGGTAGTTTATTTATTTCGATTTTGTGACTAACTGAAGGCCACTGTCCTCCGCTGCAACATCGACTATGCCAACTGGGAGACCCTCGCCGAGGACCGCTCTGAGTGGAGGCGCACCATCATTCAGGGAACTGACTACATGGAAAATGAATGATGTCGCGAGGTAGAGGCCAAGAGATAACAACGCAAAGAACAGCTTCTCCTTCCCTGCTGAAAACCCACCTCCCCTGTCATATGTGTTCCCATCTCTTCCGCTCTGCCCTGGGCTTGAACAGCCACATCAGACATCGTCACCCTCCGAACAGCAACAATTGAAGCTCAAAGAATCTATTATATCACGTCCGAGCTGTGATTCTATAATAATAATAATAATAATAATAGCTGAGTACTTATTCAGTGAACAACAAGTTTTTGCAATATCTAAGCAGTTTCTTCATCTCAAATCTGAATATGCCATCGGATTGCTTATATATAGGAAAACTTACAAAAGCACATTTAATTCATGTTTGTACCTTGTTTGGTCGAAAATTCTAAAATCCATAAATCAATCTCTAACCCTCGCCAAATGTTTTCTGTTTTCTCCTCTCTCCTCAGCTCTCCACCCGTCACACCTGCGACCTCGATCACAGCAGAGGACTTCACAGCTTTCTTTGAGAATAAGATTGTGTTCATCCGCAACTCATTCTCCTCCCTCGCTCCCCTCTCCTCCTCCTCCACTGTCCCCTCCCATCTCCTCTCTGCTTTCTCCCCCCTCTCCTCTTCTGACGTCTCCCAGCTGCTCCTCTCTCACCGTCCTACCGCATGTGCCCTCGTCCCTATCCCCTCGCCCCTCCTCCAATCTATCACACCCAACATCCTCCCTTTTGTCACCTCCCATGGCAACTCTTCTTTGTCCTCTGAATGCTTTCCTCTTCTCCGCTCAAACAGGCCATCATCACCCCTCTCCTGAAAAAACCCTCCCTTGACACCTCAGCTTTCAGAACTTCCGCCCTGTCTCCCTCCTCCTCTTCCTATCAAAAACCCTTGAATGTGCTGTTGCTAACCATTCTCCTCTTTTCTTTCAGATAACAACCTTTTGGACCCTCACCAGTCCGGCCTCAGAGCTGCCCACTCCACGGAGACCACGCTCCTCTCCGTCAGAAAGGCGCTTCACACTGCACGTGCTGGCCCCTCTCATCCATCCTGATCCTCCTTGACCTCTCTGCCGCATTCGACACTACATCCTCCTGTCTTCCCTGTCTGCACTGGGGATCTGTGGTTCAGCCCTCAGCTGGCTGAAGTTGTACCTCTCCGGTCACTCCTACCAGGTTGCCTAGGCTGGTGTAGTATCAACACTGCACCCCCTCACCACAGGCATCCTCCAAGGCTCAGTTCTTTATCCACTTCTCTTCACTCTTTATATCCAGTCTCTCCGTCCTGTCATTTCTGCACATGGTTTTTCGTATCATTTTTTTTTGTTGATGACACTCAACTTTTTCTCTCTTTTCCCCCCACTGATGTACAGGTCTCCACCCACATCTCCGCCTGCCTGCGAGACATCAAGAGCCGAATGGACAACCATCACCTGAAGCTCAATCCAAGCAAGACGGAGATGATCTACATCCCTGCTCCATCCTCCCCCCTTCTAGACCTGACCATCACCCTGGGGGGAACCATCTCCTTCTCGCTGACTGTGAAGAACCTTGGGGTCCTGTTTGATGACAGGCTGTCCTCTGCGGCGAACATCGCAGCAGTGACTTGGACTTGACGGTTCTTCCTCTTCAACATCCGTAGAATCCGGCCCTTCTGCACCAGCTACTCAACGCATCTCTTAGCAGTCTGGAACGTATGGAACAGTATTGCCGAAGAAATAACGTTCTGATTCATGGAGTGAGTGAGAGGCCTGACAAAGTTAATTCCAACTGCAGTAACATGGTATGTGACATTTTAAATGAGCACAGCTCTGATAAACAATTCCATGCAGACAATATTGTCGATACACACAGAATAGGCAATAAACAGAGTTGTCAATAAACTCTAAACGACCCAGACCTATCATCGTTAAATTCAGGATTATAAACGATAAGATATTTGCTCTTAAGTGTCGGGATTGGATGAAAGTGAACAGTCATGCAATATCCTGTGACCTAACAAATGTCCAGAGAAGAACTATTGCCAATTTGAAACAACAAAACAAACACGGGTACTACAAGAAGGGTAAGCTCGTTGTAGTGGATCGTTCGCCTCACACTAAATATGCCTCCTCAAGCAGCCAGTCTAGAGGAGAAGAGGATAACAGCGCCGGTGAGCTCCCATACAACCACAACATTACCAACAACGATGTCAACAACACCACATAGGGGTGTGGCCGACCCACATCACACTGCCATGATGTAAACAGTGTACTGAATTGTCTCTTCTGGAGCATTGCTGGTTTCTGTAGCAAATGATCATGACTTCATATCATTTATAAATAACTATGATTTTGTCGGCTTGTCTGAAACATGCACTATAGGTTTTGATTATTTATCAGTTTTTCATGACTATAAAATCTATTGTGTGGATGCCATGAAAACTTCCAATGCAAGAAGACCATCTGGTGGTGTTGTTTTGTTAATAAAAAGTGTTTATCTGAATATGTGAAATCCTCAAAAATAGTTGACAAGGGTATATTTATTTTATTAGATAAATCTGTATTTCAGGTTGATAGGGATGTGCTTCTGTCTGTTGCGTATGTCAACCCAGCTGGCTCCTCATGGTACAATTGTAAATTACTCTCATGTGGACTAACATTTTTCTTCGAGTCATTGCTGTCGATACTTGGTGAGCTTCATAATCCGTATATTGTCATCAGTGGTGACTTTAATGCTAGAACTGGTGAAGCTCCCGACGGTGTTGATGACAGTATATCCAACGAAATCGGGGCGAGGACATCAGCATTTTATTCGACACTGTAACCACAAAGCGTCCCTCCTGTGATAAAGTTGTTAATCAGTATGGTAAAAAACTGCTAGAATGGTGTGCTATTTTGAATTTATTTATAATGAACAGTCGATGTGGCTGTGACTCGGATATTGGTGATTTTATATTCCTTAGCCACTTAGGAAAAGTGTAGTCGACTATATCATCACTTCTTCATCTCTATTTCATCTTTGTAAACTATTCGACATCCTGACATCCTGATCAGACTGTGATCATTTACCGTTGTCATTTAACTTGTCAATTTCAGTCACGTGACCATAAGCCACCAAGTGTTTAAGATGACGATGCGCATGCCAGGCAGGACAGTTACCGCTATGTGTGGGACGACCGTAAAGCTGAACTGTTTAGAGAAAATTTGTTGTCAGGTAAAATTATTTCAATGTTAGATAAATGTTTAGACGTAATATTTGAAAATATTCTATTATGTTCTATTTGATAAAGGTATATTCCCAGCTCAGTGGTCTGTAGGTGTAATAGTTCCTATCCATATGTATAGGGATGTACAAATGAGGTTTCTAATTACAGAGGCATTAAGGTTCCTAACGTTTTCAGTAATATATATATTTTTGTCATAAAAAACAGGCTACAGTTTTGGTCAGATGCATTTGAAAATATCTCGGAGTCGCAGTCTGGATTTAGAGTTGGCTACTCCACCATTGACAATATTTCTGTACTGTACACTATTGCACCAAGGATTTTATCCAAAAATGGGAATGTGTTTGCCTTTTTTGCCGACTTTTCAAAAGCCCTCGACTTGGTTAATAGATCTAAATTGTGGTTGGTGTTGATTAGGAGGGGCGTGTCTCCTAAGATGTTAAAAAGCATACGGTCTAATTTGAGTGTGTCAAGTCTTGTGTTAAATCAAATAATTCATTTTCCAAGATGTTTCAGTGTAACATCGAAGTACGTCAAGGATGTGTCCTTAGTCTCTTTCTATTTTCCATATTCATTAATGAGCTGGTAAATAATATTGAAGCTGTCTGCTACCCGGGTATTCCACTTCATCCGGAGCTAACACAGTTGTTCCTGTGGCTGTTTGCCGACAATGTTATTCTTCTCTCTGATACTATATATGGCTTACAAAAGCGTATTAATGTGTTGGAACAGCATTGCATTGATGATAATCTTACATTTAATTTAGATAAGTCCCAAATTGTAGTTTTTAGAAGTGGTGGAAAACTTAGTAGGGGAAAAAACTGGTTTCTTGTAGGTAATCTAATTAAATGTGTGGCATCTTAAAAGTACTTGGGTTCTGTTCTCACAGTCCCTATCATGGCATAAACACTGAGACAGTTCTGTCCTCCAGTCGAAAAAAGTCCTGTTTAGTGTTATTAGATCTCGACGCTACAACCTTTGCGTTGCCATATATTTTTCAGAATATTTGACTCGAAAGTTATGCCTATTTTACTATATGGTTCTGAAGTTTGGGGTCTAGACTGTAATGTTGGGTCAAATGTGGAGAAGGTCCACACTTTTATACACACATGCTTTTTGTTTGGAGTTATATTTAAATTGTTTAAATGTTAATAAATTTCTTAATGCTCTTGCTCAGTTTCGTTGCAGCTCTCACCAATTGAATATTGAAACTGGTAGATATATGAATACACCAAGAAATAATAGACTATGCGATATGTGTGCAGATGCCCTTTTCGAAAATTATTACCATTTTCTTTTGATATGTTCTGCTTATGACCATTTTACGATTGTTGTATCTCCCTGTGAAGTATTATACATAGCCTAGTCTGCATAAATTTAATGTTTAGATGTCTACTGACAACACTAATGTATTACGCAATCATGCAATGTATGTTTTTTATGCCAATAAGCTGCGTACTAGCCGTCTGATGGCTGTGTAAAACTTTTGTATTATGGGCCGATGGCCTA
This sequence comes from Gymnothorax reevesii, assembly GCA_029721435.1. Lineage (NCBI taxonomy): Eukaryota > Metazoa > Chordata > Actinopteri > Anguilliformes > Muraenidae > Gymnothorax > Gymnothorax reevesii. Next base: position 141,071,934 of record CM056574.1, read on the forward strand.
CATACTCTATCCTGAATAAAGAATTAAAGCATCTCCTTGTCCAAGCGCTGATCCTCTCCCGACTGGACTACTGCAACTCCCTCCTCACCGGCATCCCAGCATCGGCCATCAGACCCTTGCAGCTCATCCAGAACGCTGTAGCTCGCCTGGTTCACAAGCTCCCACGTCACCCCCCTGCTCAAAAGGCTCCACTGGCTGCCTGTCGCTGCTCGCATCAAATTTAAGACATTGGTGCTAGCTTACCAGGGAGTTTCCCCTACTCCACTGGCCTGAATCCTCTGTCATTACATCCCACACTACTTATACCTGTCCTTATACCTGTTTTGTTACACTTTCATTTTGCTGTCATGGTAATTGATTTTATTGCTCTTGATTTCATTTTCGCCGCTCTTGATTATGTTGCCCATTTATTGATTATTTTGATTTTTGATCTTGTTGCCCTTTTAATTGATTTTGTTTCTCTTGATTCTGTTGCCCTTAATTTCGTTGCACATGATTTTGTCGCCCTTTGATTTTGTTGCCCATAGTATAATAGTATATTTTAATATATCAGTATATTTGGTGTTTACCCAGTGAAGTAACTTTTTGTCCTACATTGTACTGTGGTGTAGCAGATCGATGACGGTTGGCCTGGCGAGTCATCTCATCTCCAGTCTTTAGGAGAGCAGAGCGGGTCTCCTTCCACGTCCTTCGGCACCTCCGAGGAAATTCCTGAATGTTGGGAACATTGAACTCGACCTCCTTTGAGGGGAACAGAGGTGAGGCAGCCGTGGGAAGGGTGTTTATGGAGTACTCGACCCAGGGCAGTTGTTCACTCCAGTCCCCCTGGTCTCAGGTAGTGAGGCACCGAAGGACGCTCTCCATCTGTTGATTGACCCTTTCAGTCAGTCCATTATTCTGGGGATAAAATCCGGAGGTTAAGCTGACTTTTATGCCCAGGGCCTGAAAAAAGCTTTCCAGACTTGAGAAATGAATTGGGGACCACGGTCAGAAACGATGTCAGATGGGATGCCATGTATTCTGATTACGTGTTGGGTCAGCAGGTCTGCAGTTTCTCTGGCAGAGGGCAGCTTGGGCAGTGGAACGGGATGTACAGCTTTAGAGAAGCGGTCAACAATGGTTAGGATGACTCTGTTACCTCTGGATGGCTGAAAGCCCGTCACAAAATCCACCGCGATGTTGGCCCATGGTCTGGAAGGTACCGGGAGTGGCTGCAGGAGACCAGCTGGTGCCGTGTGGGTGGCCTTGTTCTGGGCGCAGACCGGACAAGCAGTCATCAGATCCTTTACATCTCTTGGGACCGTTGGCCACCAAAACCTGCGAGTCAGCATAGCCAAGGTCCGGTTGGCACCAGGGTGGCAGGCGAGATGGGAAGAATGGGCCCACTGGAGGACTTCGGCCTGGAGACCCTCTGGAACAAATAAACAGTTCTCGGGACAGTTAGTAGGTGGCCCCCCAGAAGGTTGTGACCTTCTAACCTGGTTCTCCAGTTCCCATTCTAATGAACCCACCACAACTCGACCAGGCAGGATGGTCTGTGGCTCCTTGGGACGAGCGTCTGGTGAGAACTTGCGTGAGAGAGCATCAGGTTTCTTGTTCTGGGAGCCTGGGCGATAAGCTAAAGTAAAGTTAAATCTGTCGAAGAACAGAGACCAACGAGACTGGCGAGAATTTAACATTTTAGCTGTGCGGAGATATTCAAGGTTTTTGTGGTCGGTCCAGACTTGAAATGGAACCTTAGCCCCTTCTAACCAATGACGCCACTCCTCTAATGCCAATTTCACCGCCAGTAACTCCCAATTTCCGATGTCATAATTACACTCGGCTGGGCTAAGTCTGTGGGAGAAGAAGGCACAGGGGTGTACCTTGTTATCTTTATCATTGCGCTGCGACAGGACTGCGCCCACGCCGGTGTTAGAGGCGTCTAACTCGACGAGGAACTGCTTTTCAGGATCTGGCTATTGGAGAACAGGAGCAGATGTGAATCTTTGCTTTAGTTCCTGAAAGGCCTTCTCCGCCGATGGGGTCCACACAAAAGGAACTTTGGGGGAAGTCAGAGCAGTTAGTGGGGCAGCAACGGTACTATAATTACGAATAAACAGGCGGTAAAAATTGGCAAACGCTAAGAAACACTGCAATTCCTTGCCTGACGTGGGGGTAGCCCAATCACTGACCGCCTTCACCTTTTCTTGATCCATTAAATGCCTCCTGGAGTGACCACAAATCCGAGGAATGGGACTGTGTCCAAGTGGAACTCACACCTCAGCCTTGGCGTAGAGTTGGTTCTCCAGGAGGCGCTGCATAACTGCACGAACATGGCAAAGGTGTTCTTCCTTGGAACGAGAGAATATTAGAATATCGTCCAAGTACACAAACACAAACTGATTAATCATGTTATGCAAAATGTCATTAACAAGGTTTTGGAAGACAGCGGGAGCGTTAGCCAGGCCAAAAGGCATAACTAGGTACTCGTTGTGCCCCCTAGTGGTGTTGAAAGCTGACTTCCATTCAACCCCTTCCTTAATCCTAACAAGGTGGTAGGCGTTGGGTAAGTCGAGTTTAGTGAAAATGGTAGCTCCCTGCAATAACTGAAAGGCCGAGTTCATTAATGGAAGGGGGTATCGGTTCTTTATAGTGATGTTATTTAGACCTCTGTAGTCGATGCATGGCCTGAGGGATGTTGTTTAGACCTCTGTAGTTGATGCATGGCCTGAGGGATCCGTCCTTTTTGCCGACGAAGAAGAAGCCGGCACCAGCGGGAGAGGAAGAGGGACGGATGATTCCAGCAGCCAGGGACTCCTCCACGCACTTCTCCATAGCCTCCTGTTCAGGGCGAGACAGGGAATAGAGACCCTCCTTAGGGGGCACTGTGCCAGGTTGAAGGTCGATGGCGCAGTCATACGGTCTGTGAAGAGGCAGAGACAAGGCACGTGACTTCGGCCAGGTCGTGGTACTCACTGGGAACCCTTTTCAGATCTGGGGTGTATGGAGGCTCACTGGATTCTCCCTCAATCTGCTTAACCGGCGCCTTGCGGAGGCAAGAAAGCAGGCAGTGGGTACTCCACTCAGCCACCTGCCCAGTCCTCCAGTTGATGGTAGGGTTGTGTTGTTGCAACCAAGGAAGGCCCAGGACGATGGGAGCAGAGGAGGCGGTGATGACGAGGAGCCGAATCTGTTCTTGATGGTTGCCAGAGACAATGAGTGTGAGTGGGGGTGTAATCTGGGTTACCTGACTCAGCGGCTGCCCACAAAGGCCCAATGCTTGGAATGGCGTGGGTAGACTCTGGGGCTGGAGGTGGTCGCACAAGCTGGCGTTGATCAGGTTGATGTCAGAACCTGAATCAAACAACACATCAGTAGTGACTGAACGTTTGCTGACCATCAGCGTAACAGGAACCAGCTTACGTGGATTGTTGTTATCCTGGGTCAGCTTTCCGACTCTCCTACTCACTCCTTCCTTCTTCAGTAGGGGGCAGCACCGGATACGATGGCCCTTCTGATCACAGTACAGATATGCCCCCGTGCGCAGTCTCCTAGCCCGCTCTCGTGGCGATAACCGGCAACGGTCAACCTGCATGGGTTCTCCCGACTCCCGGGGCTCGCCGGTCTCCTGGAAAGGAGAGTCGCCCCGAGGAGATCGAAAGTTACCACGCTGGTTTGACCGTTGGGGCTCTGAATGGCTCCGATGCTCCCGCTTACGTTGTTGGATCTGGAATCAATCTGGATGGCCACTCTTATGAGTGTTCTCTGCCAATCCTCCATAGAACACATCAAACTGGGCGTCCTCGCTCCAGTGAGTAGAGGTGGCCAAGGAACGGAATTGGATGGCGTAATCTGAGACACTGCAGCCTGCTTGCCGTAAGCTCAAAAGTGCACCTCCTGCCTCTCGCCCCTGGTAGGACCGGTCAAACACCTCCCTCATCTCCGCCATGAATTCTTCAACGGTGCGGGTGCAGGGGTGGCCAGCGTCCCACATAGAGGTTCCCCAATCCCTTGCTCTACCGGTCAGGAGAGTGATGATGTAGGCCACTCTAGAAAGCGAGGAAGGGAAGGTTAGGGGCTGTAGCTCAAATATGATGGAACACTGCCTTGCAGGTGGTAGGTTCTCCGTCATACTCCCGCGGGGGAGTAAGACGTGGCTCCCGAATGGGAGCTGCCTCTGCCGGCGCAACTGCAGGACTGGGAAAGGTGGGACCCAGAGTGAGACGCTGTATAGCGGCTCTCATCTCCTGCAGATCGCGATGCTGTTGCTGAATGACGACCTCTTGTTGTTGAGCGAGGCGTTGCAGTTCAGTAGTAACCGCTGGAGTCTGTACTGGTGGACTCGTACTGAAAGGAACGGGCTTTGACTCCAAATGCAGTTCAGCATCGGCAGGGCGTTTATTAGGGTTAACACAGCTCATGGTCAAAACAGAAACAGATCGATAGCCAAGCAAACAGGGTAATGCAAAATAGTCAGAATCAAGGTCAGGGGACAAGCAAGTAGTTCAGTAACCAGAGAATCAATCCGCACAAAGACGGTAACAAAGGGGGCTGAGCTAAGGGAATGGAAGGGGAAGGAAAAAGGGAGTTGGATGGGATAAGGGAGAACAAAGGAGAAACTAAACAGTTGAGTACAAAATGGGAATAAGGGAGAACAGAGTACAAAACAATCAGCCAGCAATCAAACAACGTAATACAAACAATCAGTAACGAGACTTACGGGAGAAGTAACAAGAAACGAGCAAACAACAGTCGAAACCAAGAAAGCGCAGAAACGAGCTATGGGAAGAAACGAGTCAACAGGGAGCTGCGGCAAAAATGCGTCTTTTAAACACAAACTAATCAGTGTAATCCCAGCTAGAATGCAGGACAGCTGTAGAGGGAGGCGGAACTAGAAAAGCAAGGACGGTGATAGGAAAGCGAGGGGAAACAGGTGGAGTTCTAACTCTGATCTTACTAATCACCCGTGCCTCGCTAACTATTCTTTGGTGCGGATAGCCAATGAGAACAGCCAGAGAGAAGGAAGTGGAATTACCTCACCGAAGTATAGGAAAGAGAGTGTGAAGACTGACAAGACACCACAAGACGGAAACGAAAGGAAAACGTTCAAGACTAAAGACAGCGCAATCGTAACAGAACCATACATACTCTAAACGAATAAATATGATAAATTAATAAATAGCAATAAAAACTACTAAAACATACTAAAAACAAACATACAAATCAGCAATTCTTAACAGTATATTTTTATACATAACCAGTTTTGAAGAGTGGCAGCCAAAAAAAAAAACTAAAAACACCAATACAAACGCATGCTTTTTATTTGAAATATTTGTTTGGCACAGTGGCACAGTGGTTAGCATTGCTGCCTCACAGCAAGAAGGTCGTGGGTTCGAATCCGGCCTGGGGCCTTTCTGTGTTGAGTTTGCATGTTCTCCCCGTGTTGCGTGGGTTTTCGCCGGGTACTCCGGTTTCCTCCCGCAGTCCAAAGACATGCATATCAGGCTAATTGAAGACATCAAATTGCCCGTAGGTATGAGTGTGAGAGTGAATGGTGTGTGCGCCCTGTGATGGATTGGCAAGCTGTTCAGGGTGGGTCCCTGCCTTTGCCCGTAGTCAGCTGGGCAGAGTGTGACCCTAGTGAGGAATAAGCAGGTGTAGAAAATGGATGTATATAGTTTGAATTTATGTCAATTTTATCTTTTATTTGTTACACTGGCACTGTTCGGAAGTCTGGGAATTCAAGGCAATGCAAAACTTTGTATATATTTGTCCATAACCTGTCTTGAAGAGTGGCAGCCAAAAAAAAAAACTAAAAACACCAATACAAACGCATGCTTTTTATTTGAAATATTTGTTTGGCACAGTGGCACAGTGGTTAGCATTGCTGCCTCACAGCAAGAAGATCGTGGGTTCGAATCCGGCCTGGGGCCTTTCTGTGTTGAGTTTGCATGTTCTCCCCGTGTTGCGTGGGTTTTCGCCGGGTACTCCGGTTTCCTCCCGCAGTCCAAAGACATGCATATCAGGCTAATTGAAGACATCAAATTGCCCGTAGGTATGAGTGTGAGAGTGAATGGTGTGTGCGCCCTGTGATGGATTGGCAAGCTGTTCAGGGTGGGTCCCTGCCTTTGCCCGTAGTCAGCTGGGCAGAGTGTGACCCTAGTGAGGAATAAGCAGGTGTAGAAAATGGATGGATGGATGTATATAGTTTGAATTTATGTCAATTTTATCTTTTATTTGTTACATTGGCACTGTTTGGAAGTCTGGGAATTCAAGGCAATGCAAAACTTTGTATATATTTGTCCATTACCTGTCTTGAAGAGTGGCAGCCAAAAAGAGGGGGGGAAATGCCCATATAAAGGCATGCTTTTATGAGAAATACTTGCACATAGATTGAATTTAGAAGAAGTTTAACTTAATGCAGATAATATCTGGAACCTATGTTCACTTTTTTAAACTTTGAAAAGATTCAGTAAGCATTTGGGTTATTTGTGCAATAAATAATATAATTTTTCAAATCGGATTTTATATTTTTTTGTGTGTTTTTTGGCCCAGTATGTTAATATAGTTGGTCAAAGTGAGAATATAATGAGCAGATCATAAAGATGAAGTTGTGCTTAAAAAAATGATACCAAACATTGTCATGTTAAACATATTTTATGTGGTATATGTTGGCATAATGAAAAATATTCAAAATTGGCCAAAATAGGCCTAGGGTTAATGATAGACGTGTTTTGAAATGATAAATTTTGGGGGGAATTCTCTTGGAAGATTCTTTCAAGATATTTTATCACTTCAAAATGCAATTAAAATATGAGAAATTCAGAACATTCCATTTTTGGAAAAACTGTGTTGAAATGCAGACTATTCTTACTTTTTGTTCTCTACCCAATTTTAAAAAGCTTCTGGGGGAAAATCATAGGTTATATGCAAAGAATTTTTGAAATCAGTCAGGTGATAGAGCCAGAGTGTATTATCCTTGGCAATACACCACCAGAAATTAAAATAGACACTGATAAGCATTTGTTCAGAATCTGAAGGGATGTGGCCATGAAGCAGATAACCTGTAATTGGTTGAAACCAGATGTACCTTCAATAAAAAAATGGAGGGAGACAAAAGATGAAATTTCTGACATTTTGTATAAGAAATCAAGAACCAGAATTTTAAAAAATATGTTAAAATGGTCAAGGGATTATTAATTTTTTTTTTGAATCAGGTCATGTTGGAAGAAAAGTGGGTATTAACATAAACGTGAAGTAGATGGAGGTGCACGTATAGGCATCAGCTTTAAAAGGTGTAAAGTGATTAATGGAACGTTATTGTATTTTTTTCCATCTTATTTCTTTAATTTTTAATTTCTTTTTTTTCCTTCTCACTTGTTTTTTTCACATCTTTCAAAAGATGGGAAAAAGATATTCCAAAAAAAAATTAAAGCTGCTAGCAGCTGTGATCGGGCCCTCAGTCGCGTGCAACCGCGGGGAGCCGGCGGCAGGCAAGTGCCATGGTGTGATGTGAGAAGAGAGAAAAAACGGAAGGAGCAAAGAGTCCCAATGTGTCATTCATGCTCTAGGTGGCGATACGAGCGTAACCAAATGTTGGCAGGTGCGCTCAGGGACGGACCCTCATCACACGTGTGAAGTTTCCAGCAAATCGGACAAAGCATGAAGGAATTATGACAAGTTGATCCACCAGGGGGCACTTAGAGCATAATCAAAAGTGAGTACGTACATTCAGGGGCAGACCCTCAGGAAAAATGTGAAGTTTCGAGCAAATCGGCCAAAGTAAATGTAAAATATAGCATTTCCTGTTTCCACAAGGGGTGCCAGGAGCAAGATTGCTTACGAGCATATGGAGGCGTTCAGGGCGGGACTCTTATCATGAAGAGGAATTTTGAAGCCATTTGTAAGTAAGTAAGAAGTAAAGTAAGAAGGAGAGAGAGCTACTTGAATATGCATGGCGAGGTATCAGATATGGGGACGCCATAGCGGTCGCACACATTGACCTACAGACATGCAGAGCAAAACTTTTCATCAGCTTGGTCTCTTGATGATCTGTAATAAATCTGAGGTTGATTGGACGAAATTTCTAGGGGAAGTTTGTTAAAATACAACAGGTGGAAATCAGGCCAAAATGACACGTTAAAATCAAAATAGCCGACTTCCTGTTTGGAGTAGACCATTGGTGCCAGAGACTTATATGTGCGTATTGTCAACATACACGTGTACTCATTTTCCTATTCCAAAAAAACCACTAAGGGGAGGGGGTTTTTCAAAATTTCATGGGGGCGCTATAGAGGCATTTTGCTCCTCTCATAGGCGACGCCCCTATCAGATGTAAGAGCTCACCACCCTTGACCTGTGTATTAATTCTCATGATGATACGAGTTCATTAAAGACATCAAAAACCCAAACATATTTTCATGGCGAGGTATCCATAGTCCCCGCATCGCCACATGCACATCATTACTTGTTGCTTCTCAGCATTCTTAATGTAGCTTCACCAACTAGTTCTGCATGTTTTAGAAGTGGAATGAAGTTGATGGGCTCAACAATGTGTCATCAGTACATGTTAAAGTAAAACCTGGTCACTTCCTGTTACCACCGGGGGGGCCCTATTAGTAAAGTGGGGAGTTATTATATTGGAACTTTCAGGGGGGAGCCAGTTTCATCTCCAGCTAGTTTGAAGCTGCTGCGATCAAGTAAGTGGGCGTGAGAGTATTTTTTAATTTTTTTGCGAGTTGTCAAACTTTGTCACGCCTTAGCAGCCACATCCTTTGACCTACAGACATGCAGAGCATAATTTTTGATCACCTTGGTCTTTCGATGTACCAAATTTGTAGTCGATCGGGCAAAATCCCTAGGAGGAGTTTGTTTTAAAATTCAAAAATTCAAATCAAAACGGCCAACTTCCTGTTGGGTTTAGGGTGTGGCTCCTATGAACTTTTTTGAATGTCTGGGTATGTTATATATGTATACCAAATTTCGTCTGCCCACGACAAAGTAACCAAATTTCCTTATGGAAATTTTGAAAAGTGTTTAGGGGGCGCTATTTTGGCATTTCGCGTCGACCATGTGCAAGCGCACAAAAATATCAAATTTCAGATGTGGCTAGCATCTGGAAAGTTAGACACGATTTTACCATTAGGAAAGGGGTAAAATTGGGGCATGTAAAGTCAGAGGAATAATAGTAATAATAATAATAATAATAATAATAAATAGCGCAATTTCAATAGGGTCCTCCGCGGACGACTTGCAGTCCTCGCTCGGGCCCTAATAATGATAAACAGCACGATTTCAATAGGGTCCTCCGCTGACGACTTGCAGTCGGCTCGGGCCCTAATAATAAAAAACAGCGCAATTTCAATAGGGTCCTCCGCGGACAACTTGCAGTCGGCTTGAGCCCTAAAAAGCATCATCATTTGAAAGTAAGTGTAAATTTCAAGGATTGCAATAAAAAGTAAGAAAAAAAAAAGCAGAATCAGGGAAAGGGACATGAACTGAAAATACAGGGAATTTTAACCAATGATTTAAATGAAATTGCCTTTAGATTTTATGCTTATTCAGTACAGAATCTGTCTCACATCTTTGGTGCAAGAATTTAAGAAATATCAGCACCAAATTCCACCAAAATGGTTTTTAAGATAACTGAAGTTTTGCAAACAAAAATCAGCAAAATCCTTGGCACTATAAAGTCCTCGAAGGCAAAAGATGTGCTTGAGTGAAATTCAATATTTTTAGAAGACAAAATTCACTTCCTCAGTACCCATTTTACACACCTGGTAAATCTGTCAAGAATATAGTCAATTTTTCCAAACGCATAGAAAGCTGCAGTAGTGTTTCCCATTTTTAAGACAGGTTAACTAACTGATGTAGTCAGTTATAGACCCATTAGTATCTTGCCTGTTGAATCAAAGATTGTGAAAAAGGCTTTTGATACAGTAAATCATAATGTTCATCTCTCAAAGTTGTCCAACGTTACTTTTTCTTTTGTTGCAATCAAATGGATGGAGTCCTACCTCACAATGAGACGCCAATGCAACAGAGTTGGGAATAGGACTCCATTGTTCATTAACTGCTTAGTTGGTGTCCCGCAAAGTTCAAATTTAGGCGCTCAATTATTTACTTTGTATGTCAGTGATCAACCACTTGTATGTCCTGAAGTTGAAACTCAAATGTACGCAGAAGACATGATCATCCTTGCTTATGGAAGAGATGGGAAGTGGCAGCCAAATTAACAATGGCGATTGCTAAAATTTCCACTTGGCTTCAGAGAATTGCCTGACACTCAACGTCAGTAAAACTGCATGCTTGTGTTTCTGCATAAGGAAAAATGGAAATCAGCCAGATATCATTGCAAAGGGGGAGAAGATCCAGGTGGTGTCACATTTTAAATATCTGAGAATTATTGTCAACTCACAGTTGTCCTTTAAGAAGCATACAAGCAGGTGTGTAAAAATGTAAAATTAAATTTAAGGCACTTTAATCATATCCGAAATCAGCTATCCTTAGACGCAGCTAAACTATATATACATTCAATGATTTTCTTCACATATTTTAGACTGCATCACAAGCTGGTCCCAAGCTCGGAAAATAACACTCCACTATGAACGCTTTACAAACAAACTCTCAAGGCACAAGACAAAAAGCCATCAAGTAATCACCACTGTCACGCGATTCAAAGGCATGAACTCCTGGTTTTTGACTGCTTTGTGTGCCTTGCTGATGTTAGTCTAGTGTACAGAGTAATCAATGACTTGGCTGCTCCTCCACTAAAAGAGTTCATATTATTGCGCTTTGACAACAGGAGTACAACTAGGACAACCAGCAGAAGTGACTGTGTCGGACAGCACAGATCTACTGAGTTTGGCAGATCAGTCTTCAGTCTGTTAGAACTATAAATTACTGGAACTCAGTCCCGAGCGAGATATGAGAGAGTAACAGCTTTACTGGTTTAAAATCTAGAATGAAATTATGGCTAAAATCAATCCTATCAAAAACTCAAATACTGGATCGAAATGAATGTGTAATGCTGTCATTGTGATGTCTTAACATTGTGATTTTATTGTCGGTGTCAATACTGTGAAACCGTATTGTTGTTGCTGCAATGCTTTTAATGTTGTGAAATCTTGTATTGTTGCTGATGTAGATATGTTGCAATTATGTTCTATTTTATAACTGTTTATTGTGTGCTAATTTGTCTGTTGAATAATATTGTGAGCTTCCTTTTTCCAGCAGGGATGTTCTCTGTTTCCTGCTCAGGGACTACAGACGAAAACCTGGCTTGTACATAGCACTGGCGCTGTCCCTGTCAAATAAACAAACAAACAAATTAATTAATTAACAAGGTTAAAACAATGCACAGAATTACTGGGAGAGATGAGATTTTTTTCTAATTAATTCAGATTATCATACCTGCAGTCTTAAATCAAAGCGTATGCATAAAGGAAATGAATCTTTTTGTCATTATCACCTCTTATAGGCTAGGTCTTAATTGCTCAGTAAAGGAAAGGTGAAAATTAATTGATTGTCAGCTAGGAACAGTGCATGAAAACAGTTTGACAAATCCAGTGAAAACAGTTCTCTGCCCCCTCCCCCTCATAATTTCCCAGGATACCTGATCAGAATTTGTAAACATAGAATGATGAGAAAATGGGTTGACTTGTCTTGATCACCAAAGGACACCCATTCCTGGAGAGACATCCTTTCAGATTATAAAGCATTTTGTGCCTTCACCTGCTCAGTTCTGGGAGCTCTGATGTGCAACAGGATGACACAGTGGACAGCATTGTTGTTACTGATGAGAATTACTGGTGTGATGATGGGGCCAACTTGCAGGCGGCACGGTGAGGCAGCTCTACCACAGCTGTCTTCAAATGGAGATGTCATCATTGGAGGTGTATTCTCAATCCACAGAAGCACTACGGAGAAGCTACATTCATTCACCTCCAAGCCTCACTCTCCAGAGTGCATCAGGTTTGCTCCAAAAAAAATCTAAATTAAAAACATGAAATCAAATAGAAATTACATAGTGCAGGATTGTGGGTTTGCTCTGTATTACAATATGTATTTTTTTTATCCCAACTGAAGTGATTGTATAATTTTTTGTTTGTCTATAAAAAAAAAATAGACCATCCTTGATAGTAAGTGCCATTTGTTTTCCAAAGCTTGAACTATAGGCAGGTCCAGTTTGCTCAGACCATGATCTTTACCATCAATGAAATAAATAAACGGACAGACCTGCTGCCTGGTATATCTCTGGGCTATAAGATATATGATGCCTGTGGTTCTATACCTTTGGCGATCCGATCCGCTATGGCTCTGATGAACGGTTATGAGGAAATACTGAAAGACGCATCTTGCTCCACACCAGCAGCAGTGCCGGCCATCATTGGCGAGTCTGGATCATCTCGCACTGTTGCTCTCTCATCTGTAGTTGGACTTTTTCATATTCCTTTGGTGAGCTTCTGTATATTTCTTTATGTGTTTATTTCTTAGTTCAAACTGGATATTAGAACCTTAATATTAACAGATTAAAGGAAATAATGTTGTAATGAACAGTTAGGAAGGAAGTTAAAAGCTGTATTTATTACTGGACAAAGGATAAATGTTGGAATGATTTGTATATATGAGTAAATCGTTCTACTCATGTATATATCTCCATATCTTGCAACCCAGATTAGTTACTTTGCTACATGTGCATGCCTGAGCGATAGGATTCAGTTTCCCACATTCTTCAGAACCATTCCCAGTGACTATTACCAAAGCAGAGCACTAGCTCAGTTGGTGAAGCACTTTGGTTGGACCTGGGTAGGAGCAGTGAGAAGCAATTATGACTATGGTAACAATGGAATGGCCACATTTCTGGAGGCTGCTCAGCAGGAGGGGATCTGCATTGAATATTCTGAGGCTGTTTATAGAACGGACCCAAGAGAAAAAATTCTCCAGACTGTGGACATCATAAAGAAGGGCACTGCAAAGGTTATTGTAGCTTTCCTGGCTCTAAGTGACCTGATTCCCCTGTTGCAAGAGATGGCCCTGCAGAATGTGACTGGGCTCCAGTGGGTGGGAAGTGAGTCATGGATCACAGCCAGCAGGCTGGCGGACAACCAGAATTATTGGTTTTTGAGAGGATCAGTTGGCTTCGCTATTGGTAAAGCAAAACTAGACGGCCTGAAGGAGTTCTTGATAAGCCTTCACCCATCCAAGGCTCCTGGGAATTTGTTACTGAGGGAATTCTGGGAAACAGTTTTTGAGTGTTCATTTGAAAAAAGCAATAATTCATCAAGAAAAAATATGTGCACAGGGTCAGAGAGCTTAACGGAAGTGAAAAATGAATATACTGATACAACAGAATTAAGAATCTCAAACAAAGTATATACAGCAGTTTATGCTGTGGCCAATTCTTTGCAACTTCTCCTGAAAGACCACGCAAGCATGACTTCCTCTTCCAACAGCAGCTATACACCAAAGCAGGTGAAGTAGATGCCTGTTAAACAATGTTTGTGAGAAACAGTGAGCATAGATTAATCATCTAACATCCAAAAATGTACCTACTTTTATCATATATTTTTTTTCGCAGCTGCTTAAGTATGTGAGGAATATTAACTTCACAGTAAAAACTGGTGAACAGGTCTCATTTGATTCAAATGGAGACCCAGTGGCAAGATATGAGCTGGTGAACTGGCAGGTTGCTGAAAATGGGATTTTTCAGTTTAAGACTGTGGGGCTCTATGATGCTTCTTTACCACCTGATAGGAGATTTGTCATGAACCAAGGGAACCTAGTTTGGGCTATGGGAAAACCCCAGGTAGGTTAACTTAAAGAAACCGAAATTCGACCTGAAAAGTATTGAAAACATGTCAATCTTAGCTTGACTCGTAAATACATAACATTGAAAAGTCATGAGACTGTTTCTATTTGAAATACACAAATAAAAAAAGAGCATTGTAGTGCACTTAAAAATACATTGTGTTCTTTACTAAGAGAAATCAATTACATCACCAGTCTGACATTTCAAGGAGCCACAATATTGGGTTTAAGGATAGGGCTTTCAATGGTCTCTGGTTTGGAGTGAGAATTATTTTGACTTCGTAACTTGTATCCACTGCTCTCTGTCTCAGAAACCCATCTCGGTGTGTAGTGAGAGTTGTCCCCCAGGCACTCGAAAGGCTGTGCAGAGAGGAAGGCCTGTCTGCTGCTATGACTGTGTGCCCTGTGCTGATGGAGAAATCAGCAATACTTCAGGTAGTAAATCTTTATACTGAAACAAAATATGTTATATTTTCTGCATTAATCGTATTTTTATATCACTGGGGATATGGGGTAGGCTTAAATAAGCTTTGACGTCTGCCTACACCCTTTCGGTGAGCCTGAAATCATTGAATCTTTACTTTGATCTACTAAGTTGTTTTGTTGCAAGTGAACCGAAAAAAATTTCTTTCATTCATTCATATAAAGAAAATGACTGTTGACAAACTGAAAGAAAGATAATCTAATGATATTTTAATTTTGTTTCAGATTCTTATGACTGCATTGCTTGTGATTTGGAATATTGGTCTAATGAAAAAAGAGACCGATGTATATCAAAAATAATTGAATTCCTGTCCTTTGAAGAAATTATGGGAACAGTACTCGTAATTTTTTCACTAAGTGGAACATGTATAACTTTTCTTGTGGCTGCCCTGTTCTATGTACACAGAAAAACTCCAATTGTCAAAGCTAACAACTCAGAGCTGAGTTTCCTGCTGCTCTTCTCATTGAAACTGTGTTTCCTTTGCTCTCTGACCTTTATTGGTCAGCCCTCTAACTGGTCCTGTATGCTGCGCCACACTGCGTTTGGGATCACCTTTGTCCTCTGCATCTCCTGTGTTCTGGGGAAAACATTTGTGGTCTTAATGGCCTTCAGGGCTACACTTCCAGGCAGTAATGTCATGAAATGGTTCGGGCCTCTACAGCAGAGACTGAGTGTTTTTGCTTTCACTCTCATTCAGGTCCTTATTTGTGCACTTTGGTTAACAATATCGCCTCCTTTCCCCAACAAGAATGTATGGCACTACAAAGAAAAGATTATTCTAGAATGTGATGTAGGATCAGCAGTGGGGTTCTGGGCTGTACTGGGTTATATTGGGCTCCTTTCTATAATGTGCTTTATTTTAGCTTTTCTGGCTCGTAGGCTGCCCAACAACTTCAATGAAGCCAAATACATCACATTCAGTATGCTGATATTCTGTGCTGTCTGGATCACCTTTTTACCAGCTTACGTCAGCTCACCAGGAAAATTCACCGTGGCAGTGGAAATATTTGCAATTCTTGCTTCAAGTTTCGGATTACTTTTCTGTATCTTTTTGCCAAAATGCTACATTATTTTACTAAAACCAGAGAGAAACACAAAAAAAAACTTGATGGGAAAAATGCCTCTCGGAACAAACTAATGTGCAATACTGTGTGTGTGTACTGTATTGATATTTGCAACGCAGCGCTTATGAACAACCTTAGAGACACAGCACAGCCGAAAGTGTACACATGGGTTGATAAAATATCCCAAAACTTCACCCTGTGAAAGTAAACTGTGTTGGTGATAACCAAAATAATTTTAATGTTTCTGTAATGGTTAATCCACCAGTATGCGCAAGCTCTTTAACTGAAATGATATCTTTAACACGTTGACTGCTGACTACAAAATAACTCGTAATGGCAGGTCAGGGCCGGCGCTAGATCTGAAAATTCAGGGCAAATATCCAGCCCTTTATTGACAACAATTAGTCCTGCCTAATTCTAGATGGTTTTCCTTTATTCACACGTTTTCCAATTCAAGAATAATCAAGTGCCAGTTGAAGACACGGCTTCTCTCCCCTGTGCGATCTAACCGCGACAAAATAATGGGCTACATTCAGTATAAAAAATAATTTAATTATGAATAGGTCTATACAGTGGCACTCAGCAACGGTATTTTTTTTCCAGCAAGAGTGGGATTTCACAAGTACGTACACCTGTTTTTGCAGCACAGTCACACAACTTGCTGTAAAAAATAGACAGCTGTCCGATTGGAAAATGTAAATGGAAGAAACCACGTACTAGTCACCAAAATTATCTTCATTCACTGAAGAGTTCTGAAATGCTGTCGCTGAGTGCCAGTGCATAGACCTAATTATAATTAAATTTATTTTTCTGTACTGTACTGTTCTGCACATTATTTTGTTGCTGTTAGATCGCATGGGGAGAGAAGCCTTTATCATCACGCAATCATGAGATTCTTGTTTGTCTGTTCATTGATTGAAATGTATCGCAATATTGTCAGAAATACAGTTTGTGCAAAAGTCTCAGGCACTCTGCTCTTCTTAAAATTTTAATCTACTTTAGATGTTTAGTCTTTATTTTCCACATCAAATTTTTTTAAGATAAAAAGTTAAATTGAAAATCCTAAATTTAAGTTAAAGAACAGTTTAATTAGCCCTCTGTTAACCAGTGTAGCATATCTGATTCATGAAGTAAAAGGGTAAACAGCCTGGACGCCCTGTTGGTTTTGTTTCTTATTGCCAAATAAACATTTGGGAATAACTTGAATGGAATGTCACTTTAATTTTTTCATTAGCATTATTACCCAATGCTACAATTTGGAAAGGTGGGCCAAATGTGTCAAATTTTTTTTGTCTACTGTTTTTCAAATAATGGCCCAAAATAAACATTTTTGCATAGGGAAATAATTTTAACACAATTGGAAATGGGTTTGGTTAATAGAGGGTTAATACATGTTTGTATTTCATTGAAAAACAGTTGATACAGATAATACTGTCTTGACAGAACCCTGATGTAAACATCATCATTGCTGTCTGCAGTTACTAGGGGGGACAGATCTAAGTGAGACAACCTGTCAACAGAAGAGCAGTAGCAAGTTTTCCACTCTGCAAGGAGGAAGCCAAAAGCCAATCATCGTATAAAACTGAAGCACAACAGGACAGTGCCCCAAATCTTTTGCCAAAGGGTAGTCACACCAAATATTGATTTGATTTTGTTTGAAACAGTTCACAGTTCTGTATGAATCATTTCTCAATTACTATAAACTGTTAACTTAATCATTTTTGCAAGCATATTTGCCCTTCAAAATTGGTTTAAAAGTGCCTAAGGCCTGGGACACACTGGAAGCGTGTGCTGTGCGTGGTGGCTGAATTCTGAGCTGCTGCTGCTGCTGACCTGGGTATGTCTGTTCACACATGCTGCTGCAGGCTCCTCCTGCCAGCCCGATCTGTCAACACGACTTTCCCCTTTAAAACCAACAAAATCATATATTATATTTCATTTCATTTCGTTCCATAGTTTAGCAGTCACGGGGATGTCTTTTCAGAGACACTTACAGAGAGGGAAAGGTGGAAAAGTTCTGCCCTGATACTCTTTCACTTATGAACAAAATAGCCTTGGCTCCGTAATTAATAGCCTATTTCCACTAAATAAATAGAATTATATTTCGTACATCTATAAACAAATAAACACAAGCAGTAGAGCGGTAAAGCTTTTAGAAAATAAGCATAACAAATTTTGTATATATTCTTTAAATGATGGTACTTCAACAATGTTTGACACATTAAAAGTTGAGAATTTCCCACTTCGTGTTCCAGGAATTATTTCACAAAGTATTGTTTCATTGAACTGAAGGGATTCTTTCAATATACAATGGCTTTTAACATGATAAACATACTAAAAGTGCTGGGTTATTCAGCTATTTATTTAGTTTCATGCTTGTAACAGACCCACACCCTTGGCAATGTGGTGAAATGCAGGTATTTAGGGGAAAGGGAATAAATATGGGGAATTTGGCCACCCCTCTTAACCCTTACTGTTTTGGTCAAATTTGACCCGTTTTGACATTGACAGCAGTAAACATACCCTAAATGTCATTCTTATAGCCAGAAATTTGATTACATTTCCTTATGGGACCCAGTATACAAAAAAGGAAAGCATTTTAAAATGTTTTATTTTTGTGCAGGTGCTACAAATTTTTGTCCACTGAGGCTGTGCCTATTATTTAATTTAGATGGATTTTAAATCCACTAGTGTGCGTCAAATCAAGGACAATGGTGGTCTTAGGGAATTTTGAAACTGTCGAACTGTTCTTTCGATGTTGGTGTATATTTTTTATGGGACAATGGTGACCCAGTTCAGGGGGACCTTGACACTGTCACGAGAACTCAGAGCCATATTTCGCAGTAGCTCTCAACTCCAGTCCTGGGGACCCACAGCACTATAAATTTGTGTTCCATTTCAGCAGTGGGATGATTTACTTAATCAGCTAATACTAATTGTCAATCTCTTAGTTCATTGAATCAGGTGTCCCCAATAAAGAAACACTACCTTCAGACATTAAATGTTCTGATGAAGAACAGCATTTTACAATGACCTTACCTTAAGCACACTAAGTCGAACAAGTTGCAATAAAAGTAAACAGAAAACTAACTTCACCATGTGGGTCATTTTTATTGCATGAAGTACCCTAATGCATTAAATCTGGAGGCCAGAATTAAAAATAAGAATAAAATATTTCATATTTGGTCCCCAAAGCTTGAGATAATCATGAAAATCAATTTTTCAATAAAGAATTGTCACTGTGACATCAAATTTCAATTTTATCAACCTGAAAATCCAGGTAGCACACCTATTTCAACTTAGCAAGAGACGGATGATTAGGATTTGATTGACTGAATCATGCCGTTGCTGAGCTGACTGAAATTTGCGTAGGGCAGTGGGTCCCCAGGACTGGAGTTGAGAAAGACTGGTATAGAGAGAGAGTCTGGCCAACTCAAATCATGGCCGCCATGTTTGCTACCAACGGCAGATGATTCCACGGCTTAACCCTATGGGCCGGATACTATGGTCGCATCAAAATCACTTGTTTTGAAATACTAAGAACACTTGACATAACATGGCACTTTGCATGTGGAATTATCAGGGTCCCTACACAAGAACTCGAAAATTGAGAACATTGTTCACATACAAAGGGTTTGCTTAAAAGACGTTTTTGTTAGCACGGGACCTACCTCGTGTTCCCTTCCGGGTGGTTGCCTTAGGTGACTCCTGCGTTTAAAGCGGTATTTAAGTAAACTCCTTGTACAAAAACAAATTACACAATGCTCGAGTTCATGTGTAGAGAGCCTGCTGATACTAGGAGCAAGGTTTCATGTTGTGTCGAGTCTTGGTGATTTAAAAATAGTGATTTTGATGTGATCGTAGCAGTGCCTGAGCGCTCCTATCCGAAAGCCAATAGACAAAGGTTGCATCTATTCCCGTCTTTGCATTGGCTTTGAATGTAATCTGTCATGCGAAAAATTCGTTTTGCGTCCAGTGTGCAAGCAGCTTCAGTCACATAGCTCTAGTACTTGATTAAAAAAACGCTCTGCGTTTACTCATGCTGTTATCATGTAGCCTAACCGAATACGAAGTGTAATGGAGTTAGCGCAATGCTACAATGCCTGCGAATTAACTAACGTTTCCATAAAGGCACTAACGGAAATTACATTTGTCTTCTATTAAATTATGCTTCTCTGTTATGTGATAAACAGAACCTTAAACTCTTGGTGTACAAGAAATTACAAGAAATTTATGAAACGAGTTGAGTAAATTTTACGTCTGTTGCGAGCTTTAACTTTAATATGACACGTCCACTCTAAGAAGATCTCAATGTTGCTGGCGCTACAGTAAATGAGCATTTGCAATGTATTCTCTATTGGGTGCGTTTAGTTACAAGGACTTCCCCAGATAGCAAAAAGTGATTGAATCAACATTGTGGTATTGTCATGCTGAAGATTGCATTCAACAATCTTATATAACCTTTATTTTACCAGATAGTACCATTGAGATCATAGATCTCTTTTTCAAGGTAGACCTGGCCAATAATGGCAGCAAAAGAGTTGCAGACATGACATATAACTAAAAAGATAAAAATTAAAAATAAATAAATAAAATAAGGCATTTCAAGTCAAGGCATCATAACACTTACAGACAATGACAAGTACCAATAGAATCATTCATTATAGCAAATATGTGAACTTTAAAAGTAGACAGTCGGACCAGTTTGCTTAGTTTTAAGTCATTTTGCAGACTGTTCCACATAGAGGGAGCAACACACATGAAGGCTTTCTTACCAAGGTCAGTCCTTGCCCTTGGTACCTCTAACAGAACCACATCCTGGGACCTCAAACTATAGCTGCCTATAGCTTTCTGTACGATCAGAGAGCAGCTGTAAGGTGGGAGTTTGCCTAATATGGCTTTATAAATAAAAATGTACCAATGGCCAAGTCTCCTTAAGGTCAGTGAAGGCCAACCTACTCTTGTGTACAGGATACAGTGATGGGTTAGTGCTTTGCAATTTGGAATAAATCTTAATGCACTGTGATAGGCGGCATCAAGCTTCTGTAGATAATGACCAGGTGCATTTCGATACAGAAGGTCACCATAGTCCAGCACGGGCAAAAAAGTTGCAGAGACTAGTCTTTTTTTGGCCTCAATAGAGAAGCAGGACTTGTTCCGAAAGAAGAACCCTAACTTCAATCTCAGCTTTTTAAGAAGATTATCTACTTGAGGTTTAAACGAGAGGCTATCATCAAGCTAGATACCAAGGTATTTATAACTGGAGACCACTTCTAAAGTCTCTCCCTGTGCAGTGACAATATTCATGGTGGTTTCTGGTCTCTTTTTGGCATTTGAAAATAGCATCACTTTGGTTTTGCCAGCATTTAGAAGAAGCTTTAGGTCTGAGAGCTGGTTCTGAATAATATCAAAGACAGTCTGTAGCTGATCTACAGCTTCCTTAATGTAGGGACCTGCACAATACATCACAGAATCATCCGCATAAAAATGAAAATTAGCTCCACTTACATGATGTCCAATGCTATTAATGTAGATGGAAAATAATAGCGGGCCTAAGACGGAACCCTGAGGAATACCATTTGTGACATTTAAACACTCAGAGGTAATTCCATTTAATTGCACACATTGAGACCTTTCTGAAAGATAATTCTCAAACCACCCTACCGCCTCATCAGATATTCCAATACTAGTCAGTCTACGCTTCAGAATGTGATGGTCTACAGTATCAAAGGCCTTGGATAAATCGATGAACAGCGCTGCACAACTCAGCTTTTTGTCTAGGAACCCCATAATGTTATTCACCACTTTCATTGTCGCAGAAATGGTGCCATGTTTTTTCCTGAAGCCAGACTGAAACTTTGATAGGATGTCATATTCATCCAGAAACTCCCGTATCTGTTCACTCACTAGGCCCTCAAGAATCTTAGCTAAGACTGATAGTTTAGAGATGGGCCTATAATTGTTTAATAAAGTGGGCTCACCTCCTTTTAACAGGGGCAGAACAAGTGCGCTGACTTCCAAACCTTAGGAATGGTGTTTGTGCTGAGGGTAAGTGAGGTAAGGGGAGCCGCAATAAAATCAGCTGCCAATTTTAAGAAGAAAGGCTCCAAATTGTCCGAACCAGCTGATTTCTTAGGGTCTAACTTATATAAAGCATCATGAACAGCATGCACAGTGAATGGAGAAAAAGTAAAAAGATTTTCTACAGGGCAATCATAATGTACAGAGTCACAAGCTACAGTGTTAACACAAGTAGGGTTATGAACAGAATCAAACAATATGCCACAGGATACAAAGTGCTCGTTAAAACAATTTAAAATTGTAGCCTTGTCGGATATAGTAGTGCCAGAAGTTGTAGTGAGGCAAGGGGGCAACTCATTCGAGATTTCACTGGCAGATCGCGATTTAATGGCTTTCCAAAATTTTCTCGGATTACTCAAGTTTTCAGTGGTAATTGACAGATAATACTTAGACTTGGCACTTTTGACTTGAGATACAAATTTATTTCTTAACTGCCTAAAGCGAAGCCAGTCAACCTCTGAGCCAGATGCCCTAGCCTTAGCCCAGGCCTTGTTTCTTTTATGTAGGAAACCAGATAATTCAGCTGAGAACCAAAGATTCTTGTCAGATATTGAAAAAAAACATTGAAAGTACTCGCTATGATCATCGATTCTGACAATGAATCAACCTTGATTCAACTATGATATGATCAACATTGAAAGAATGTTATTATTAAAGGGCCATTTCAACACTTTTCAACCCTCCTCTGTATGTTTTTAATATGCCTCATTAAAAAATAATCACTTCAATACTCTATTTATGGTATAGTTCAACAGGGAGCATGCCAAAGTATACTACTAGTCAGTGATATCACTGCCCTATGGCTGAATGGCAGTGATGTCACTAATAGACAAGTTTGGAGCGACCCCCGCAGAACATTAAAACACCAAATAGAGTAGAATGATTATTTTTTAAATGAGGCATATTAAAAACTTACAGATGAATGTTAAAATGCTGAAATGGTCCACTAAGTATGCTATACTGCAGTGGTTCTCAATCTTTTTCTACAATCAGCACCATTGAAACAATGTCAATTCATTGAAGGGCATTTCAACATTGAAAAATCATCATCTATACTACATTGATTCAACAACAGTTTTTCAAACATTGAAATGGTAAATGTAATTATACATCGCGTAAACATAGATTTCTCAACCTCAACCAAAAATAACCAATCAGACCAAAATCCAATATTGAATTCATGTCTTTTGCTATCTGGGTCAGTATCCCAGGTATGATCGGGTTTTTGGAAGATCCCAATTTTGCATTTGTGCATGTAAACACCATGGGCTCTAATGGTGCAGCGCAGGTGGCGAAGCGTGGCACAGCCCACGCAGTGGTAATTTCGTCCGGCGCAGCCTGCGCAGTGGTAATTTCGTGAGGTGCAACACCCTGCGCAGACGAACGTGCGCCGAGATGGATGTGGCGGTGTAGTTGGAGGAGGCGTCACTTATTCATCAAGACGCAGTGACAATTTCGCAGAAAAATCTTCGCTGCAGTTGCGCAGAAAGCTCGCCAGCTCCAACTTGGTTCACTTTCTGTGCGGTGGTAACTTGGCTGACCGGCGCGCAGTGCGCACACGTCACTGAAACCTTACAGGCAGGTTTCCAGAATGTAAGGCACATTTCAATACAGTAAATAATTACAGCAACCACTGTTTAATGTAACTATCTGAATCAGCTCATTAATTATAGTATCTATATCGATTGTCCTGATGTCAGATCAAAGGCGGTTGTCACGTGTGATGATAACTCGACCTGACTTAATCAACGCAACTGAATCAATGATGCAAATGAACGACTTCACATCTTTCTCAGCCAACCACAAACTGCCTCGGCATCAGGCAGTGCGTATACAATGCTTGCGTTCTCTGCTCGGTAAAGCCGCTTGCACACTGGATGCGAAACAAATTTTTCGCGCGACTGATTACAGTCAAAGTCAATGCAAAGAGCTATCGACTTTTCTTGGTCTTTTTATTCGTCTGTTTTCTTCCATTGAAGATAGACAACAGTCTTTATTCGGTCTTTCTTTTGAAAATAAGTCAGATGGATTGAACAGATTCACGCTTTATTTCCACAGCAGAGATAAAATAGTGCTTGCAATCAGAAAGCAAATCAATTCCATGACCATTGACAGTGTGAATAAATTATCGCATGCACAATCAAGACTGTCCGACGAAATGCAAAATACTCCATGTCCGGCACCCAGCAAAAAATAAAAGTATTGATATGAGAACAGATTTATAACGGAACAAAGAATAAAAATAAATATACATCACCAACCAACAGAACATCCGAAAAAGATGACCCGCAAATAAATTAATCGCAGTGTTGGATGTTCTGTTGTTAAAATGTTTCTTTTTATTCTTTATTTTGTTATCAATCTGTTCTAATCGTCATCTTTTTTTTTTTTGGCTGTCAGACATGGAGGCATTGTACATTGTCTCGCGCCAATGTCGACTCACTTTATTGAGCAGAGCTTAAACAGGAACATTGATTGAAATTCTCGGGACTCATCTTGAAGAACTGAACACCCCCCATTCGCCGCGCCTGCGCCTGGTCTACGAAATTAGAGCCCCATATACTAATTTTCGAAACCAGGATGAATGAATAATTAAATATATGTACAAATAATTCTATAATTGAATGACTTGTTGAATTTAATTACCTCATGTACGACACTTTGCTATGGGGATCGCTGGATGAATATTGATTAATGGTACCATACATGGCGTCCATTAAACACGTGACCAGCTCAGAACCAATCAGCATAGCGGGATAGGTCAGACGTTCGAACCCTGAGTTGGCCAGACTCTCTCTATATATGGCTTTGCGAGAAATTTTTGTGATCCCACCAAATTTGCCCAGGTTTACGCAGAGACGGGCACCTGCAGGCCTTTGAAGTGTTGTGGTGGATTCTCGAAACAGTGAATTAGTGAAATACTGTGGAAGTGATCATATATGTTTCATAGAAGGAACAGAAATCATACAGAGGTCAGAGGGTGCCTTGACACAGACACAAGAACTGCACCTGTTAGCCCTTGCAATGTAACAAAATAATCTAAAAATAAACAAATTTGTATCAATTTGGGATGGCAGGGTGGGGGTGACTGAATTTGGGATGGGAGGATGACTGATCAACAACTCAGACTATAAGCTAATATAAGGGAACAGAGGAGAATAAGATTCAATATCTGCTCTGTAAAAAAAGGACCACAGTACAGGGGCAGTCAATATTGAATCAATATTGATAATTGTGATTCTTTCATTCTTAAAATTGTGAATTGTATGACAGAGTACATCGTTTCATGTCATCTACCCCTTAGAAGTGACGGGTGAGGCACGTGAAACGGAATTGTCCTCATGACTTTTTCAAACATCCATACTCTGTATCCACCCCTGTTTTGTTTCCATTTGTATTAGCTAAAAGCCAGCTTTTACAGATATGCAACTGTAAACAAAAATATCAATCAGAAGAGAGGAACCGGGAGCCGCTATAATTTATGGGTAACGTCACAAATTCATGAAAAAGATGAATAAATCCAAAAAGTTTCAGAATGTTCCTGCCATTTTCACTTTTAAAAAAATCTGTTTCAGAGATTATGGCCGTTATCTTTTCTTGTTTTCGGTGAAACAGGATATGATATTGTGTGATATTAGATGTTTTTCTCCAGAAACCTAAAAAACCTAAAAAAAGGACTCTCCTTGCACTCTGAGAAATCAATTCAGGATTAATCATTCATTTACTGTTTTTACATTCAAAATAGAGCTGCGGTTCAAAATGTAATACAGACACTTGTTATAAGGTAATTCTTGGACCACCATACTGTGAGGGCATCAAGTATGAACAGTATGAAAGGGTTAAATTTGTTGCCATGAAGAGTTGTGTTGCCATCTATTGGCTGGATGTCTAACTACGGCCTACTATCCTAACAACTTGCAGGGGGGATCGGGTCTCCCAATTATAACTGTGAAAACTCATTAAAAGTGTTTTCTCTGGATTTCTTTTAGTGTTGGCTATTTTTATCTTATCATCTGGACTAGCCTGAGATACAGTAGCAAATATTTTAATATGACTGTCTCCTGGTAGTCGTTGTCAGGTCTGTTTTGCTGAGGACCGCGTGCGTGTCGCGGTAAAAACGGGAGACTCCGGACCTCTAGAAGACGCGATGCAGCAACCATCGCAAAATCCCTATCCCAATTATAATGGTAAAAACTCCATAAAATACAAAAAAGTGTTTTCTCTGGATTTTTTTCAAGGCATGGAGGCATAGAGTGAACTAAAATGAAATTTGTTTCAATGGTATTTAGAGATCCTTCACAGAAACTAAGGGCCAATCTCAGACTATACTGAGCAACTTGAAAAACGCATATTTATTTGTAACAACTGGTTTTTAATTGACGAGTGTATAATGAGCGCATTTGTAGCTAGAAATAATAACACAGTGCGTCTTCAACACAGAATTAGCGCTATCAATCATTTTGGTCGATATGTTATTCAAAAGCAGGATAGTCTGTCCGCTTGCTAGCTCCACAACCCAAAGCTGCTTGCCTGTCACTTACAGCATTGTAATGCGGGACTGCCGGTTAGATCCCTTTAAGTTGGAGGCACCGACAGTTTCATTGCCATAAATATTTGCCTTTGAGACATAACCTAGGCATTTTGAACAAGTTACGGGATTTTACAGGTTATCCACTTTGTTTTTCCATTGTTTTGAAAAATGCTCTGACCATTGTGGAAATTGTAATAACTCGAAAAATGCAACATAGATTTTTCAACCTCAACCAAAAATAACCAATCTGACCAAAATCCAACATTGAATTAATGTCTTTTGCTATCTGGGTCAGTATCCCAGGTATGATTGGGTTTTTGGAGAATCCCGTTTTTGCATTTGTGCATGTAAACATCATATCCTAATTTTAGAAACCAGGATGAATAAATAAATAAATTTATGTACAAATAATTGTATAATTGAATAACTTGTTGAATTTAATTACCTCATATGGGGATGCTATGGGGATAGCTGGATGAATATTGATTAATGGTAGCAAACATGGCGTCCATAAAACACGTGACCAGCTCAGAACCCATCAGCATAGTGGGATAGCTTCATTCAGTATAAGCCACTTGGCCCAAAATACACATGCATGAAAGTGTTGCATGAGCTTAATTATATATATATATATATATATATATATATATATAGGCCAAGTGGCTTATACCGAGTTATACTTATACTAGGGGCTGGAAAGCCCTGCCTTTTTTTTTTGCATGACGATAGCCAGCAATGGCTAGGGGTGCAGAGCCCGGCATGCGATTAGCGAATGACCGCAGGAATACAGATAAAACAACCACCAATCACCAGTCATTTACAAGTTTACCATGGACTGAAAAGGCTTCAGGGATCTTTAGGCTTTGATGACTGTGGATGCTTTGGGGCGCATGAAGAATGCGTTTGCTGAGGATGAGGAGTGGCTTCGTTGATAGAGAGAGCGTAGATATACCTAGCACAGCTGCTGGAGAGCGGCACTTATTCTGAACAAATGATCCAGGTATTGCTTAGGCTATTAGAAATAGGCTCGGAAAAGATGGGTCAGAACATCTAGCTCCAAACTGGACCCCAGCGATAGACCTCATATGGTGGAGTTTGAATTAACGAACAACAACTAATGACAACGAGAAAATGAAAGATTGCAGACCCTCGCCCCTTAAAGCACTAGCAGTAGTGGCAATGAGTAAAAATTTCATATGGAGAAAATCCAGAGAACTGATCCAGATCATTGCAGAGGAGGACCGAGAAATGGTAGACAATCATCTGAAAAAGAAAATCAAGTAAATCTGATCAACGGTTGAGGAGTTACATGAGCGTACAGATAGACGAACAGAATATATATATATACATATATATATATATATATATATATATACATACACACACATACATACGGACTGCCGATTGCAGTACCCTCGCCGATTGCAGCTTCCTCCTCCGCCAGCGGATCCAACTCACCACCAGGTGGTGATCAGAGGACAGCTCAGCCCCTCTCTTCACCCGAGTGTCCATGACATATGGCCGAAGGTCAGATGACACGACCACAAAGTTGATCATTGACCTCTGACCTCGGGTGTCCTCATGCCACGTGCACTGATGGACGCTTTTATGCTTGAACATGGTGTTCGTTATGGACAAATTGTGACTAGCACAGAAGTCCAGTAACAGAGCACCGCTCAGGTTCAGATCGGGGAGGCCGTTCCTTCCAATCACACCCCTCCAGTTAACACTATCGCTACCCACCTGAGCGTTGAAGTCCCCAAGCAGAACGATGGAGTCCCCAGTCGGAGCACTTTCCAGTACCCTTCCTACGGACTCCAAGAAGGTCGGGTACTCAGCACTGACATTCGGCCCATAAGCCAAGATGTCAGTGAGGCACCTGTCCCCGACCCGAAGGCGCAGGGCAGCGACCTTCTCGTTCACCGGGCAGAACTCCAACACCTGACGACTAAGCCGGGGGGCTATAAGCAAACCCACACCAGCTCGCCGCCTCTCTCAAGGAGTTGGGTTCCAGAGCCCAGACTGTGTGTGGAGGTGAGCCCGACTATCTCTAGCCGGTACCGCTCGACCTCCTGCACAAGCTCTGGCTCCTTCCCCCCCCAACGAGGTGACATTCCATGTCCCGAGAACCAGATTCCATGTCCAGGGATTGGGTCGTTGGGGCCCCCGCCCACGACCGCCACCCAGAAGCGCAATGCATCGACCCCTTCTGAACCCTCCCGCGGGGGATGGGCCTACGGGAAAGCGGGTCTACGTCGCTCGTTCGGGCTATGCCCGGCCGGGTCCCGTGAGTGGAGACCCGACCACCAGGCGCTCGCCTACCAACCCCAACCCCAGGCCTGGCTCCAGGGTGGAGTCCCGGTGACGCCAATCCGGGCGACGTAAACATCCTCGTTGTATTTACATTCATCTGGGGTTTTGAACCGCTCTTAGTCTGACCTGTCACTAAGGACCTGTTTGCCCTGGGAGACCCTACCAGGGGCACATAAGCCCCTGACAACATAGCTCCAAGGATCATCCAGGTACTCAAACCCCTCCACCACGATAAGGTGGCGATTCAAGGAGGGGCTATAGCTTGGGGGCTATAAGAAATAGGCTTGGAAAAGATGAGTCGAAAAATCTTGCACCAAACCGAACCCCGAGACCTTTTCAATTCCTCCTTGTCACCTTATCCAAAGGTGGTATAACGTGCTATGAGAGCAGCTTGCTCATTATTGTTGATCTATAGTCTCTCATTTGGATATACACGGATCATCTTTGAAGGGACCACATCTCCAGTGCACTTCCATATGAATCTTGTGACTTTTCAATGTTGTGATCAGATGCAGCACGGAACATGCCCCAGTCAACGTGATAAAAACAGTCCTGAAGCATCGACTCTGATTAGTCCATCCAGCAGTAAACAGTCCTTACAGAAGGCAGTGCTTGTTTCAGATTCTGCCTATAAGTGAGCAGGAGTAGGATGGAGTAATAATTTGCTGAATGGTAGGCAGAGGAGGGCTTTGAAGGCATCCTGGAAGGGGGTGTGTATGTAAGAGATTCTCGCGCAGAATTGAAGTCCTGATGCATGGAGGTTTATCAGTTTCACGTCCGTTTCAGTGGATTTCAACACTAGTAGGCTAATATGGAAACTGATTATAACTCCTGACTTCTTGTGCTTTTCTTTACTCAGGGGTTGGAAGCAGTGGAATTTCATAAAGATGTTTCAAATGATCTTATTTCATTTAAACAATTTAAACGATTGTGAAACACGTGCTTTGCTTCCAACGCAGGTGAAACTGATAAACCTCCATGTACCTACAATGACTTCAGTTCCACATGAGAATCTCTTCCATATGCGTTGATTGAATGATTGCTGACTACAGCAGGGGAACGTAAATATGCCGTTTTAAACTCACGCTGAATGCATGAGAGTTGACAGCTGTGCATTATTAATGAAAACTGGCCACACCTGATAATGATGAGAGTTTTCGGAGTTTCTGTAATGGTAATTTAAATGAATGATTGAAAACAGGTCATGACTAATCATTATTTTTTAAGGATGGTTGAACCTTCCCCCATCTTCAGTTTCCCGGGTGTAAGTCAGTTTTCTAGACCTCTACTGCCTCAAGTTAGTAGTAGTAACTGTTATATCAGCATTTGAATGCTCTGGCAATAAAATTTTATTCACATATTTGTGATTTGACAATTATGTTTATAAAGGTGAATGATTGATGCAATAAATCTAAAAGATTTGATAGCAGTGTGAAGCAAACCTTTTCCTTAACTGTGTAAGTGAGTATGCATGTAATTTGCGCACAGACAAAATTATGGAGCTGCATATAGCTAATCTGAAAACAGAACTGCTTCCACTGCATGTTAACTCAGTGAATATCATTTATGATTTCTGTTTTTCTGTTCGCGTTTGTGCTTGTGTGAATGCATTTAGTACCGGATGGCATATGAGTGTGGACTGATACCACTCTACATTTGAGAATTTCAATGCCTTTTCATGCCCTTTCAAACTGTAATCTTTAATGAGATGCTACAGCACTTGGGGTGTTCTGCATTTTAATAATTTCCAAAGGTAACAGAAGATGCTGACATGCTATTCCAAGAAAATGCTGAATTTGAATCAATCATTTTTAAAAATTTTATCTCAAGGGCACACGCAGCAATCTATTGCAAGGGAAATGCTTGAGTTGAACATTAGGGGCGTTGAAGTGCCCCTAATATTATAGTTTTAAATTGGAGCAGGGCGTTGTCGTGGCTGGTCTGACTTATTGGGAGGTTACAACCCCCCATAAATTACGCCTATGATCTATTGCATGGAGAAAATTTACTTCTTTATCATGTATAGATGGAAGTTCCAGGTCCAAGACAGAAACATCAGGTTGATGTGGTCATAAAACACAGTTAAACAAGTGTTTCATAAAAGCAGTAAGAATACATTTTCAAGTCCTGCACACTTCTTTGAAAATAGTCAGAACATTGGGTTCCATTTAGCCAGTTGGAGCAGTCGAGAAAAACAGGTTTACTTTATTTTGCATACATCCTGCTATAGTACGATGATATAGTTATTTGGTAATTGCCACCGCCCCCCCTTATAGTTTCCCATTATACATGAACAGAGGTACTTGTAAACATAGAATCGTGAGAAACTGGGTTGACTCATTGTGAACACCAAAGGACACTCATCACTGGAGAGACATCCTTGCAGAATATAAAGACAGTTTCCTCCCTTCTCCTGCTCAGTTCTGGGAGCTCTGATGTACAACAGGATGTCACGGTGGACAGCATTGCTGTTACTGATGAGAATTTCTGCTGTGATGATGGGGCCGACTTGCAGGCGGCACGGTGAGGCAGCTCTACCACAGCTGTCTGCAGAGGGAGATGTCATCATTGGAGGTGTATTCTCAATCCACAGAAGTACTACGGAGAAGCTACATACATTCACCTCCAAGCCTCAATCACCGCCATGCATCAGGTTTGGGCTCTTAGAGAGAAGTATGAATATTTTGCAAGCAAGAAATGTTGGCAAAGATGAAAATGTTAAAATCAGCATAGAATTGTGTATTATACCTCAGTTTATTAGGTTAGTGGTACCGCATATTTCAAGTCATTTTTAAGTCAGTGCATACTTGAATTTATTTCACATGGATTTTCTTTTTTAATTTTAAAAAGGATAAATGTTGATGTTTATAATTGTGTCAAGATTAAACTACAGAGAATTCCAGTCTGCTCAGACCATGATCTTTGCCATTGACGAAATAAACAAACGGACAGACCTGCTTCCTGGCATATCTCTGGGCTATAAGATATAT
This sequence comes from Gymnothorax reevesii, assembly GCA_029721435.1. Lineage (NCBI taxonomy): Eukaryota > Metazoa > Chordata > Actinopteri > Anguilliformes > Muraenidae > Gymnothorax > Gymnothorax reevesii. Next base: position 141,103,188 of record CM056574.1, read on the forward strand.
GATGCCTGTGGCTCTGTGCTTTTGGCCATTCAATCATCCATGGCTTTGATGAATGGTTATGAGGAAATACTGACTGACACATCTTGTGTCAGACCAGCAGCAGTTCAGGCCATCATTGGCGAGACTGGGTCCTCTCGAACTATAGCTCTATCATCGGCACTTGGACTTTTTCATATTCCTTTGGTGAGATACAAATTTTATTTATTTTTTTGCTCGTCATGATAAGATAGACGTTGAAGAGCAAATCTTTTTCACCAGACATATTTTACAGGTTGGTGAGGTTTGCACACTGATGTGAATATCTGTCTTTATTGTTTCCAACTTCTGACAAACAGATTAGTCACTTTGCTACATGTGCATGCCTGAGCAATAGAATTAGATTCCCTACGTTCTTCAGAACCATTCCCAGTGACTATTATCAGAGCAGAGCACTGGCTCAGCTGGTGAAGCACTTTGGCTGGACCTGGGTTGGAGCAGTGAGAAGTGATAGTGACTATGGAAACAATGGAATGGCCACATTTATAGAAGCCGCTCAGCAGGAAGATATCTGCATTGAATACTCTGAAGCTGTTTATAGAACAGACCCCAGAGAGAAAATCCTCCAGACTGTGGAAATCATAAAGAAGGGCACTGCGAAGGTTATTGTAGCTTTCCTGGCACTAAGTGACATCATTCCTCTGCTGCAAGAGATGGCCCTGCAGAATTTAACTGGGCTCCAGTGGGTGGGAAGTGAGTCATGGATCACAGCCAGCAGACTGGCTGATAGCCACAGTTATGGGTTTCTGAGAGGATCGATTGGGTTTGCTATTGGTAAAGCAAATTTAGTTGGCCTGAAGGAGTTCTTGATAAGTGTTGACCCAAACAAGGCTCCAGAGAATTCACTGCTAAGGAAGTTCTGGGAAACAATTTTTGAATGTTCATTCACGAAAAGCAATAATTCTTCAAGAATAAACATGTGTACAGGGTCAGAGAGTTTAAGGGAAGTGAAAAATGCATATACTGATACGACCGAGCTAAGGATCTCAAACAAAGTATATACTGCAGTTTACGCTGTTGCTAAATCTTTGGAACTCCTCATGAACAACTACTCAAACACAAACTCCTCTTCTAAAACCAGCTATGCACCAAAACAGGTAACGTTATTGCCAAGTAGATAATGTTTGTGACAAATTCATCGGCCAACCTGCATTTATGATCAAACTTCTTCAACAGGTGCTTAAGTATCTGAGGAACATAAACATTTCAGTAAAAACTGATGAGCAGGTCTCCTTTGATTTAAATGGAGACCCAGTGGCAAGATATGAGCTAGTGAACTGGCAGGATGCTGAAAATGGGATCTTGCAGTTTAAGACAGTTGGGCTCTATGATGCTTCTTTATCACCTGATCGGCGATTTGTTGTGAACCAGAGCAACCTTGTTTGGGCTAGAGGACAACCCCAGGTAGGCTGATGAAGACAAAACCTTTTCCAACCAAAATGTAAAAAAAAAAAAATAAGTAAAAAATTAATAATAAGCTTAAAATAATAAACACAATCTGACCACATCCTTGTTCATTATTTAGAATACATCAAATTTAGAATGAACTCTCAATAAACGATCTTGGATACTGATGTGATTGCCCCTGTTTGAGAGATACAATTAATAAAGGCCTAGGATCATAGTAGGAGGTTAAAAGGAATGACTAAATAAAATCATTTATACCACTAATCAAATTTTCTGCAGAAGCACTCATTTGGGTCAATGCTGGTTTAAGCTTGACATTAATTTGCACCACTTTTCTTGCAACTGCTGTTCTCTTTCTCAGAAACCCCAGTCTTTGTGCAGTGAGAGCTGTCCCCCGGGCACTCGGAAGGCTGTGCAGAGAGGAAGGCCTGTGTGCTGCTTTGACTGTGTGCCCTGTGCTGATGGAGAAGTCAGCAATGCTTCAGGTAGTAAAGCTTGATTGGATATACACTGCCCGGCCAAAAAAAAGTCAATATTTGGAAATGAATGAATAAATTGTATAATTGGATCATTATTGCGGTTATTAACATGTTTCAGCTGGCAAAAATCATTTTCACCCTGACTTGATGAAGCGCATCACTACTCATTTCTGAAAAAAACATGTCGGAAGACACATCCTTTGATGGTGGAAAAGGTGTTACAATATTTCAAAATGGGAAAGTTATTGGCTTGCATTTAACAAAGAAAACCACAAATGACAAAAACAAGTATGATGAATCATTTTCACAAACGTTTGCCACCACAAAGTCCTGACTGAAATACTTTAAAAGTTATTGGGATGTGCTCAAGAAAGACCACCGAGTAGTTCAACCATTATGTCGAGAAGACAAGCTCTCGGTCAGAAATTATGGCATTTCTGATTGAAAATAAATGTTATGGCATTGCATATATTTGGCATTCTGGCATTGCATGAGACGAATATGCACTGTAATCAAAGGTACAGGGGTTCCAACTGAGTATTTGAGTGTGCAACTTTTTTTTTGGCCAGGCAGTGTATTTTCACTTTCTTGCATTAATCTCGATAATTTATTATTAGGGATACACAATAAATGACTGACTGTGAAACAACCAGAAAAAAGATAATCTAATTGTATTCTGATTTTGTTTCAGATTCTAATGACTGCATTCCTTGCGATTTGGAATATTGGTCAAATGCAAAAAGAGACCGATGCATATCAAAAATAATTGAATTCCTTTCTTTTGAAGAAATTATGGGAATAATTCTGGTAATTTTTTCGTTATTTGGAACATGCATGACCATACTTGTGGCGGCGCTGTTCTTCATACACAGGCATACTCCTATCGTGAAAGCCAACAACTCAGAGCTGAGTTTCCTGCTGCTCTTCTCATTGAAACTGTGTTTCCTTTGCTCTCTGACCTTCATTGGCCGGCCCTCTAACTGGTCCTGTATGCTGCGCCACACAGCGTTTGGGATCACCTTTGTCCTCTGCATCTCTTGTGTTCTGGGGAAAACAATAGTGGTGTTAATGGCCTTCAGAGCTACACTTCCAGGCAGTAATGTCATGAAGTGGTTTGGGCCTCTGCAGCAGAGACTAAGTGTTCTTGCTTTCACTCTCATACAGGTCCTTATTTGTGTTCTATGGTTGACAATATCCCCTCCTTTCCCCAACAAGAACATTAAGCATTACAAGGAAAAGATCATTCTGGAATGTGATGTAGGATCAGCCGTGGGGTTCTGGGCTGTACTGGGTTATATCGGACTTCTCTCTATATTATGCTTTCTCTTAGCTTTTCTGGCCCGCAAACTGCCTGATAATTTTAATGAAGCCAAATTCATCACGTTCAGCATGCTGATATTCTGTGCCGTCTGGATCACCTTTTTACCAGCTTACGTCAGCTCACCTGGAAAATTCACAGTAGCAGTTGAAATATTTGCCATACTAGCCTCAAGTTTTGGTTTGCTATTCTGTATCTTTTTGCCAAAATGCTATATAATTTTACTAAAACCAGAGAAAAACACCAGAAAGAACATGATGGGAAAAATGGAATCTAAATCTCTCTAAAGGGATTAATATGTGTAACTCCACATGTCTGGATGGCTGGACTCAAAATTTGTCACTGTATTGGTTTCTCTAAAGGTGAGATAGGCATAAACTAATGTACACTTTATCCCCTAAATTATGTGGATACTGGTTCATGCAATATTTTCTCCCAAAAGAAACAACACATAATTCACAGTATATATACCCAGATAGCAAACAGTCATTCAATCCATGATGAATTTCTGTTAAAACACCAATGTTCACTTCACTGATTCAGACAATAACGTTGATTCATCAATAGTTTTACTTCCAGATTTAATGCTGAAAAACATTGAAATTAGGACCAAAATACAACATAATTTAAATGGTCATTCAACCAGTTTTCATACTTTTAAAATTTGAACTACAACAAGGTAAAATACTGAAGAACTTCTCTACAGCCAGGCTTCTTACCATATCAATTTATTCTTACTTTACATTATTGTTATGCCACTCATTATTATTATTCTTAATTATTTTCAACTTATCTTAGAAACTGAATTTTATCTTTGATTTTATGTAATTCATTGCATTTTATGTTAAGTCACATTAAATTTATCTACAGTATCTGGTCTAACTAAAGAAATAGATTTCCCTTACCTTTTCCTTACTGTTAAGAAAATTAAACAATGCTTTAGAATCAGCCCATTGATTGATTCAGTTTGTAATAATTTTAGCTATCTTCCTTTTTCTTGCATTGGCATATCATAATTAATGACAATAATGTATGCTAATTTTATTAGTGGTGAGGGCAGTGCAAAGGATGAAAGACTGTCAGACAGAGTGGGACAAATACAGTGCTGTGAAAAAGTATTTGCCCCTTCCTGATTTCTTATTTTGTTGCATATTTTTCACGCTTTATGTTTTAAATCATCAAATAAATTTTAATACTAGACAAAGTTAACCCAAGTACATACAAAATGCAGTTTTAAATGATGATTTCATTTATTAAGGGAAAAAAGCAATCAAAACCTACCTGAGGCATTTCTCTTTGTATGCATCTCTGTTTCGACGCCAAAGATGCGGATACTATATTTCACCAAAATGTGCAATTTTGGTCTCATTTGACCAAAGGACCTTTTTCCACTCATAATTAACATGACGTTTGACAAACCCCAAGCGCTTGATTCTGTGTCTTCTTGTCATACAATTTCTGGCAACCTTTCCAAAGAGCCTGCGGTTGCAGAGGCGGTGCATGATGAAGTTTATTGGGACCTAGTGACCCCAAGATGCTACCAAGGTCTTTAATTCCTTCACAGTGATATTTGGGGATTTGTTGCTTTTCTCACCATCCTCATCTGTATCCTGGAGGGCAAAGTGCAGTTGCATCCTCTACCCTTGAGGATTTCAACAGCTCCATATCTTTGGAATTTTTTAATAATTGTCCTGACAGTGCTCAGTGGCATATTTGCTTGTGAATCATCATGTAGCCATTACTATATTTTTGAGGTTTGTGACCATCTGTCTCGTATGAATTGACAGTTGATTTGTTTTCATGGTGCTGCATGACAAAGGGACATTGCATGTGTGTTACCTCATTTTGTTACCCTAATTAAACAGGCAGTTATACAATGGCTTAAATAAGTGGAATTTAATGCATGGTTTAATTATGCTAGATGTTATATAAAATTGAAGGGTGCCATTATTGTGAAACCTTGATTTGGAGAAAAATGATTTTTTAATTACTTTTGTAAATCAGTCAATGAATTTGGTTAGTTCCATTGGAACAATAATATACAGGATTTTTCCATGTTGGTTTATGGAGAATCTCTTTATATATATATTTATATATAATTTTTTTTTTTTTACATTTTTTAAAGTATTGTTTGGTCATTGATAGGCAGGAGTGCTAATAATTTTGAAGTCCACTGTATATCTGGCATCAATTAAGAGAAACTGACTGAAAGGCAACATGAAATAATTCCTTGCAGATTTGGCATATGCCATGAAGGGTGCTGGACAAATTTGTTTAAATCCTGGCCACAGTTTTAATGCAGTTGCAGGGCCATGCATTTGGCTTTCTTCGAATGCAGTCCCTGTTTGTCTCAAAAACTTCTGCCTTGGTTTTATCTTACTGAGACCAAAACTTTTAAGTCAGCCTCATAAGCAGCATTAACTTTAACTAACAGAAAAATAATCAGTCTTAAAATTGAAAAAACATGTTGTCGGGCTGTTTTGGCATAGTTTGAGGACAAGTTCTAACTGTGCCATCAACAAACTCAAAACCACTGGCCTAATATTGTTTAGATCCCCCTCATACTGCCAAAACAGCACTGTCAAAATCTCCTTGAATTCCTAGACCCAGAGTTTCCCAGCAGAAAATTTCCCAGAACATCGTACTCCCTGTTCCCTCCACCATCTTGTCTTCTTCCCATAGTGGATCTTGGTGCAATGTCTCATGCAGGCAACTGATGCACACGTGCCCAGTTGATGTACGGTATATAAATGACAACAGGACTCACTAGACCAGGTGACCTTCTTTAGTTGGTCCATGGTCCAGTTCTGACACCCACATGCCTGTTATTAATGCTCTTCACAGTGGCTCGGGGTAAGAATGGGCACAAATGGTACTAATTTCAAGTATCGCTTCATCACTGTGGCCAAATTGACCAACAACCATCATTAACTTTGTCAATCCTTTTCAAAATCAAAGTGACACAATCATTAATTCCTGGATAAGCTGTTTGCGAATTAGGGATCAGTCTTCCGTGCTAAGATCATCTTTATCTTACTGGCCATGGTGGTGCGTTCGGCAAATTGATTGATTGATTGATTGATCGATCGACTGATTAGTGAGTGACGCTCGAGACTCATCACAAAACTCCTTCTAAAGATAGCTTACCCAGGAGTAAAAAGAGCATGTAAGGTCTGTTTGTTAAAATAGATAGCAATGAAAACTTGCTTTCTTGCATCTTCTACTTCTCATTCTGTCCATCTTCCCAGGAAATTACGCACCTATTTGGATAACACCATCAGTTTCTTGATAATCTCATCCTGGAATACCTTTCACCAGTCAAATCAACAATTGGCTGTGATTTTTCGAGAGACAGGCTCTGCCATTTAAAAAAAAAGTAGCTTATTCCATGCCAGTTCACTAGATATTTAAGTGAAGTAAATGTATTTTTCAGCTTCTGGTCTTCGGATTGGAAGTGGTATCTCCCATAGGAAATTGGTGATATTTCCTGTTTTCAATAGCATCTCAGCGAAGAAAAGGACAAATTACTTTAAAAACATAATTGGCGTTCTTGGTTATTCCAAACTTTAGAACAGTCAAGGTGGGCATTGTCAGACTAATAAATTAGAGAATTAATCAGGCTGTCTACAAGACCTAAGCTTTACTCTTTTGAAGATGGGTGAAGCTAAAATGAGCACAATAAACTTCAAGGAGCTTTGCAGTTGAGGAAGATATCACCAGCTGACAACCAAAGTATGTTCAACTCAAAGAAGAGCCCTTAACACTGATCTGAGGATTTCTTCCTGAGGCAGACAAAAATAAATGGGCATAGATACAGGGGCTAAAATGAGCAAGGAAGTCCACTTATTAGCTGCAACAACTGGATAGCAAGGTTGAAGCTTGTTAAGAAGAATGTAATTTGACTGAAAGATCTTGAGAACAAATATGAAAACCTGTTCCTAGAACACAGAATACCTTTTAAAGCTAGAGTATGCAATCCTGGAACAGCAAGCAAGATTTGAATGTAGCCTCACCTCTAAACCCACCCCCTCCCCTCAAGTCTCTGACTAAAGCCACGCCCCCTGATTCACATGCATGAGCGCGAGTCTCGCATCCCGTTACCTGGGTGCAGTGTCCTATGCCTGAATCGTCAGCGGAGCTGTGTGAACGCTAGGTGCAAACACAGTGAATTATCAACATTTCTCCATCAACAAGCATCCTATGAATGTGGCCTCAGGTCAAAGACCAAACCAATATGACTACCTTGGCATATATGAAATTGAGTTAGAACATATTACGTATAAAACACAGCTAGCCACTGTGCTAGTCTTAGCACTGGAAACAAGCTAACATCAGCTACAAGTGCAAAGTTTGTAACAGGAGATATTCTCAACGGAGTGTTACTGTAACCATTGATGTCGTTCATATGAAGTTATACGGCATTTCAGAATACTTGTTAACAATATGCACCAAGATACTTCCAGGTGGCGAGCGTGAGCAGCTTCCCACTGACCTGAAAAGCTCCAGCCGGGAAAATCTGTCTTAAATTAATAAGTTTGGGGTTTGTGACTTTATATTTTGTAAAACAAGACAAGGAATATTGACTTTTAAATATGAAAACATATATTTTGTAACCAGAAAATACATCTGTGGTGATGTACGACCAGCCACCCACATTCGTTAGCAACCAACTACCGACAAAGTTATTGTTTTGAGCCAAGCTCGCAATGCCTATTGGCGGCAAGTGTAGCCTGCTTTTCCCCTATGGCTTTTGCAGCTGATGTGAAAGCAGAGACCCCAGTGACAGCATTCTCTGGTGACAGTCAGTGACAGCTGAGAAAAAAGCACATAACTGTTTATTTTTAACAAAATTATAATGGTGAGAAAGGCGAACAAATAAATTCTTGCACTGAAATGTTAAGTAGACAAGAACGCAACTGTCTCAAACTGTAGATTCGGCTTAACATGTCCTCACATTCTTGGAAGTTTGTACTCTCATTTTCAACTTGTCAAGTTTGAATTCACAAATGTGGGAGTCCATGAGAAATGGCAGTGCTTATGCTAGCTAGCGTTTGTCCAGCTGTAAAGAAACAGTCACAACTAGGCTACACAGCTGATTGAATTGTGTGTGCACGAGAGATGATTGTCATCGTCAGTCACTCCTCTTGGCTTTGATTGGTTGTTTTGTCCCGGTGAAATCTTGTAGAAGGAATTAGAAGCACTAGATAGAGCCAGATGACTCTGATTTTCTCAAAGATCATCTGACTCACGTCCCACTGTCAGGTCATAGTAACAGTTTGAACAATTATGACAAAAAGTGATTTTTTGAAAAATTGCTAACTCCAGCTTTAATTACTTCATTTATTATAATATTTTCAAGTTTCACATTATCAACAATATTTTCATTGTTATTTTATTAATAATATTATTATTATTATTATTATTACCCCTCAGCCCTCAAGGCTGACAGGGTATTGCTATCCTTTGTGCGGTTGGGCGGGCGGGCTGGCGGCGGGCGGGCGGGTGTCTCCAAAAACATCGGGCTGAGGGGTATTCCGTGCATTGCAGGCCTATTTTTATTATTATTTTGAAGTTTTTGTGAATTCCAAATATGACACCTGAAACTGTTCCCAAACAAGTGGGACAGGGTGTGAGGTATCGTTCTGGAACCAAATGTGAGACCAGAGAGTTTCAGCAAAAATTAGTTTTATTGAAGCTGGGGGTGAACCCCCACAAGGCAGAAGGCAATGGTACAGAGTCCACAATCCAAAATCAGAATCCCAGGGACGTAATCCAAACTGTACACAGGGCAGCAAACTCAAGAGTCGGGCACAGGCACAGGAATGTCAGAGAATCCAAAGCCAAAGTCCAGTAGACGTAATCCAATTCATTATTAGGGCAACAAAGACAAAAGTCAGGGTCAGGCAAAACAGGTACGGTACACGGGCACAGAGGTATCAAAGAAGAAGCCAAAATCAGAATCGGGGACATTCCAGTCAGAAGTATAACACTATGAATACAAGGCATCAACAATCGCAGCACAGGAAAACGTTCTGACTAGTGAAATGACTGCTTAAATACACAAACGGGAAGTCACATGCTACAAAGGGAAAGAGGTGAGCTGGATCAGACTAATTACAAAGGAAAGAACACATGGAAGTTCCTGATTACATGAAATTGGCAAAAGCCAAAACGCGGACAGGGATGACAGAGACAACCTATAGACAAACATACGGCTCCGGTTCAAACGTGCACAGATAAGGAGCGAGAACAGAGTTTAACAGGTGCGGAGGATCCACTGAAATGCAGCAAAGTAGATTGAGTAAAGACAAGGGATGGAGACGATAGTAGGGCGAATGCTGAGAGATTGTTAGTCAATTAGTAAAGTGCAGCTATATGATCCCTAGTGCTCGTTATGAAGTTAGTACTATAAACAATGTTCGTCTTGGTTTGTAACTTCAACTAAAATAACAAACTGTTAGTACTTGTTAGTAAATATAGAAGAGCAAGGTGAAGGAAGCAAATGAGATTAGAAGGAATGATTCAAATCCCAGAAATCATGAAATCACCCAAAAGTGTGGCACGCAATACTGGGGCTGTGAGCAATCACAAGACATGAGACCAGACAGAGGGGGGCAAAGTGCAATGCATGGTGAGAAACAAAACAAGAAACGGAATCTAACTGCAAAGGTGGAATATGGCAAACACACACAGACAAAGCAAAAACAAAAACATGGCATGGAATCCCAAAACACAATACAAATCATGGTCAGACATAGCAGAGTCATAATAAACATGGAAAACAAGGCAGAATCATAACACAGGGAGGTGGAAAGAGTGGAAAAGTTGTAGAATCTTCAGAAAAATATCCCTAAAGAATATTTTACAGGTAATCAGGTGCTAGTATTATAATTCATTTAAGATTAGAAGTCACAATAGGCACAGTCATTTTAACATAACATAACCTAATATGAGTGATGAGAACAGACCATTCAGCCCAACTTGGCTCGCCATTTCCCTATTACTAAAGTGAACCTAATTCCTCAGATACCAGATGACTACATGGTATCTAGTACTAAATTAAGCCCGGTCTTGAAAGCTTGCAAAGTTCCTGCCTCTAGAGTATGGCCAGGCAAGCTATTCCACATAGAGATTATTCTCTGTGAGAAAAAATATTTCCTAATATCAGTGCTAAATTTCCCCTTGGGAAATGAGAATAAATAATAATTCAACTCTAATGCATAAAATGCATAATACTCTAATACATAAAAAATGTGCCAGACCCACACCGAATGCATGAGACTTGACACCTCTCTGCATAATTTTTTGGAGTCAACGCACCAGGCGAAACATCTTCACAAACTAAAGGCGCAAATGCGGACTTCCCATCGTCTCAATGTGAACATGGCAGGATCATTGGCAACAACTGATCCAGCTAAAGCAGTGGTTCTTAACATCCTGATTATGCAGGTTATTGTTCCAACCATAATTGTGATCACAGGATTTAAACAAGCTGTTAATGTTTAATTCGGTGTTTTTTTATGTTCAGAGTTGTAAATTACTCTCTTTAGCTTAATGAAACACAGAAATGTCCGTACATGCTATGAACACCAAATTATCCATGAAGATAGTGTGTTTATTTCTACACTGAAAGTAATTTTAAGTTATATAACATTTCAAGTAGATCTGAGGATATTAGTAAGCCCCAAATTAGGCTGCTGGAGGCAACTATTGGAAGTTCTTTCAAAACTTCAGGTGAACTTAATTCAATCAGGAAAGACTAGGAAACAATGAGATATGAAACTCAAAGTATTTATTTATGTACATGAACTTTGGCGGTTAGACCCCGGCATTGAACAAATAAAGCATGTGTAGAATCTGAGGATTAGATGCTTCGTAGAGATTAATTTCCCCCCAAAAAAGAAGAATTACCATACCTTAATGGACAGCTGCACCTATCCAAGAAACAAAATAGCAAATTTAGCTAAATACATGAGCAGAAAGATGTGACATACACTGGGGGAATTAGCCCATGGAGTAAGTCCTAAAGAGCCCAAAGTGAATGAGAAAGAAAAGTGGTGTGAAAGAGGAAACTGACTGAAAAAGCAATATACAAATAAAGGTAAAATTCGATTCAGAGTTGGGCGATGACTAATGAATGAACAGTTACAATGTGGGAAACTGCGGAGCAAAGGGGGGCTAACAATACGGGATGATGCTGAGCAATGAGTTGCTTGCAATGCGGGGATTCTGGGCAATGAGTTGCTTGTGATGCAGGGATGCTGGGCAATGAGTTGCTTGCGATGCAGGGATGCTGGGCAATGAGTTGCTTGCATTGCGGGGATGCTAGGCAATGAGTTGCTTGCGTTGCGGGGATGCTGGGCAATGAGTTGCTTGTGATGCGGGGATGCAGGGCAATGAACGGCTTGCAATGCGGATTGATGAACAGCAGTATGAAAATGCGATGCAGTCAAAATGGATTAATACATAAAAATGGTGAGTAGCATCATGAAGCATGGAGAAGAGCAGGAAAGTGCAGATAAACCACCACCAGTTATATGCATGACTCATCCGGAATCAAGGCTTTAGAGACCTTTGAGCATCAAGGATAGAGGCAGCATCCGTATGTATGTATGTATTACGTATGTAGAATAGGCAGATGTTGACCAGCGTCCCAGTTGCTGAAGGGAAGCTGTAGCAATCCCTTGGGATGCAGCTGTAGGTGCAGCACCTGTTCTAAATGAATGCCCTGTTTTGTACTGAGGGGAGATATTGCATTTCCTGAGAATTTTATTTAAGTGATAATTGAACCAGAATTTTGACATAGAATGACCATCAGGGGTCAAGAAGAGAGGAGACATGGAGTCTGGATTGGTACTCCTGCAAAGGTATTTTAGCATAGCCTTGTAAGGACAAAAGGGGGAACTAATATGAGCAATAATTATGGAGCAAGCACCCCTCACCTTACAATGTTTAAGGTATAAATGAAAATAATTTGGATGAAACGATAAGTCTGAGAATGTTACGTCTCTACCCAGATTAAATTCATTTGAAATGGTAGTAAATTTGCCGATTCTTAAAAAAACCATAGAAAGCCAAAAGAAATACACTTTCAAGAAGATTATCGACACTGAGAAATAAAACCATTCATTAAAGCCGATATAATTTAGTGCAAAATAGCGAGAGTTATGGGACGTCTGTGATCGGAAAAAGCCGGTGAACACTTAAAAATTCCTTTAAACAACAATTTTATTGTGTGGTTACTAAAAAGACTTGGAAAGGAGGGGTCACAGCATCTAGCATGAAACTGAATCCCTGCAATCAAGCTGCGAATGTATGGAGGCTTGAAATGTCATACGCCTGCAAAAACAGATAAAGGCTTAAAAAAAAGTATTAATCAGAGTAAAGTAAAAGTAAAAAGTATTGTAAAGTAAAAATATTAATCAGAACAGGTTTTAAAGGAATGCTAACGGACATACAAAATAAAGCCAAAGAAGACCAAGTAAAATCATAAGATTTAAGGGTGGAAGTAGCTAAACCTTTCCTTATGTAATACCCGCCTGAGACTAAGTATTTCTGAATGGGTTCCTCGTTTAGTACAGAGCAAATTTGTTGAGAGGAGGAACCAGTGTGGGAAACTGGCTGGCACCCGGACACAGACTCTGGAGGGTCTGGAAATTGAAACAAGACAGAGAATCAGCTATTAAATTACACCGACCGGGCACGTGACGAGCAGTAATTATGAAATTGTACTTGACGGATAACCGGGTAATGCATCTCATGAATGGCATGATATCATTTGCTGAAGAGCGGCCATTATTGATTATGCCTACTACCGCCTCATTATCACATAGAACCGCTATGTGTTTGCAAATCCATAAATGTTCCCAAACATGACAAGCAACAGTGATGGGATAAATCTCGTAGAGAGCAGAGGAAGAATTGCAATCTGATAACTGGCTTTGCCAAACACTGGCGAACCACCGGCCTTCGTAGAACCCCCCCAAAACCTACAGAGGGGGCAGCATCCGTAAAAAAAAATTCATCAAGTCAGAGGACTGCACGATGTCCTCATAAAAAAAAGAGATTCCATCGCACTCGATAAGTAATCGTGACCAAAATTTCAAATAGGAAACGCAGCCTTCGTCCCATACAATGAGGTCTTGCAAATTTGGAACCGAAGAAGCCAAATCGAGCAGCCTGGAAATGAAAGAACGGCCTTGGGGAATGACGTGCATAGCAAAATTCAGGTGCCCCAAAAGAGAGAGAACAACCTGATTGCTGATAACAGGAGGTGGTCTTTCTCCTCTTTCGCCTGGAGGACACGACGCCCATGATTTCCGACAAGAATGTCAAATTTGGACTTGTCAGACCACAGGGCACTTTGCCACTTTGCTCCATTTTAAATGAGCCATGGCCCACAGAACACAGTGGAGCTTCTGGATCATGCTCAACAATGGCTTCCTTTTTGTATGATAGAGTTTTAGGTGCCGTCTGTGGATGGCAGGGCACACTGTGTTTACAGACAGTGGTTTCTTGAAGTATTCCTGGGCCCATTTAGCAATGTCAATGACAGAATCATGCCAGCGAGTGATGGAGTGGCGTCTGAGGGCCCGAGGATCACGGGCATCCAGTAAAGGTCTTTGGCCTTGTACCTTACGCACAGAGGTTTTTGATATTTTCTGAATCTTTTGATGATGCTATGCTAGGTTGGCAAGCCTCTGGCCATCTTTACTTCTGAGAGATTCAGCCCCTCTCAGACATCCCTTGTATAGCCAATGATGTTACACACCTGATATGCCAGTTAACTTAATTACTTGCTAAATGTTCTTTCAGCAGATTCTCTTATATATTAATTGCTTTATCAGCCCTGTTTTTTGTTTTTTTTTTGTCTGTGTCCCAACTTTTTAGAGACCTGTTGCAGCCAGAAAATTTGAAATAAGCTCTTTTGTGGATAAAAATATAAAATGTCTCAGTTTCAGCATTTGAAATGTAAATAACATATTGGGTCATATGATCTGAAATTCATTGCATTTTGATATTATTCAAAATTTACACTTCGTCCCAACTATTTTGGAATTGGGGTTGTAGACAATATAAGTATTTAATTCATAAAATGTCTTCTTAAAGAAGGAAATCATTTGATTTTAAGCAATGGCACTCGTCAAAGCATATGTTGGCATACAGTTGCAAAAATGTTTGGAGGAGGAAGCCTCTGCTCTTTTGGTATTGAGATGCAATAATTTCCCCTCTTAAACCTAGCACTGATCCAATAGTTCCAGCAGTGCTGTGGGTTATCCTGGTAGGTTTTGGAAAACTTGAGATGCTTCCTCCGTGGTAATTTATTATTTCTGCAGATAAAGTGGAAGGGTTCATACACTTTTTCTTGAAACAGTAAATGAAATGTCTTCAAACTTATTGTACATCCTCTAATCTCCCTAGCCCTTGTAAATCATAAGGAATAATAATTATAATGGAAATCACAAATCCATTCATAAAATAATATATGATAATATAATTATCACATTTCCACTTCTACATACCCTGCCATACTTTATGTCCCCAGTTCCATTTTTGACAAACTTCCTGACAAAATGATTATCGCTGAATACGCTATTGTTTTCCCATCTATTTCCTACCGCCTTCATCCCTACAACAAACGGCCCTTCATCAGTGTAATTGCCACTTATTATTTCTTTTCTTTTTACCCCCTTCCACCTCATCATACACCACTTGTTCGAAATTCAAAATTTCAAGCAAAAGACAACTATCTAATAATCAAACAAAATGCTATACTTTTGAAATTCGCGTCTTTCACTCTACCAGAGCACCCAGTCTCTGTGCTCTCCTCAGTGGAGCAAACCCTGTTTATGGGGGTTTATGAGGATTATTGTGAAATTATCACAAGGAAAGGGAACACTGCTGCCATCAACAGGGCGAGGGAGGTGGCCTGGCAGAATATCCTCGACTGGCTAAATGTATAAGTGACACAGAGATCATTCAATAGGTTGTATTCTGTATAGTACAAAATATCCCGCATGACAGGGACAAAATGAATGTAGATAGGCTGATTGATATTCACAAAATGTATTAATTTATTTTCGAAAGTGATGCCACATTTATCAACTGATTGCTGCAAAAACTTTAAGATGATTTGCTAGTCAATTGGAATTTTATACATTTTTAAAAAGTTTTATTTTGCCTTTTTTGGAATGATCTTATTTAGTTTTGAAAAGTTAACGTTTCTTAATGACTTATATTTATGTTTCACATATTATTATCATTACATGACAGTTGTGAGTGTGTAAATGCACTGGCAGAACTGTCTTTTGGGTGTCTGTTCCAGTCTATTGGACATTCTTTGAACATGGATGAAGCTAATCCTCACTTTAAACCCGCTACAGAGCAGGATTGCCCTGCAGCTTATATCACCATGGTTACCAGGCTGGGATTCACATTAACCACCTTGGTGGAACGGAGCTGTGGCTCAAGTTGATGGAACAGAAATCTGAGGTTAGCTGGATGTATCAGACTTAGCCAGAACCATAGTTTCCATAATTACCGATGAGGGGCTAATCTCAGCCACTTTCATGGAACTGAACTCTCACTATCATAAGCCAGTCTGGATTTTCCTTTAGCCAGCTTGAAGGAATAACCCTCAGCTAAAGTTCAAAATAAACAATGAGAATCAAAAAAGGTAAATAATCTCCATTTCGGCAGAAACTCTTTTAAAACCAGTCACAAAATGAATGGGTTTCGGATTAGATGCTTAAAACGGGTAAAAACGGACATAAAACAGACAAAAACAAGTGAGTAGCAGAGCAACAAACACCAGCTGCATGTCGCCACAAGAACAGCACCACCCATATTTGCTTGGCCATTCATGTTTTCTTTCAAAAATGTTACCTATTTTACAAATTCAGCCAGGGCCTGCAAACTTTTGAGTGCAACTGGACCATGCTTTTTTGAAAAGTATTTGATTTACTCTTAAAGGGTCCTTTGTACCATTTAGCTCTCTCTGCCATTTTTATCAATCTAAAGGTGGGTTACAAGCTTGAGTGGGCAATTGCGCTGCATTGCCTTGTACGTGTGTGTGTCTCTGAAACAACAGCCCTGCCCCCCTGTCCCCCGCTCATACAAACAACAGGCAGCCAGAGTGAGCTAGACTGATCTCTCCTCTTTAGTGAGAATAGCAAAAGTGATCATACATTGACAGACAATTGACGGAGTTGCTGACATAAATGTGCAAGATCAGGTTTATATTGTGGAAAAAAACACAACTGCTCCAGAACCAATCCCAATCACAGAGATGTTCAGAACAGATCTTATCGATACTGCGGTCTTGAAGAATATAGCCCTGGGGTTCGTTCAATTCCGAGCCTCGGTACCCATCCCTACATGGGACTGTGCCACTGAGCGAATGTCTGGTGCTTTGCCTCCCCAGAGCTGTGTGTATCCCCTCTCCATGGTAGAATTCACAACCTTGGGATAATACATCCAAGAGGCACTCCATCTAAGTCTCTAGCCTCAGGTTTTTTTTTGTGGTGGAGAAGGATGGAGGTCTCTGCCCCTGCATTGATCACAGGTGACTGAATGAATTAACGGTGAGGTACTAATACCCCTTCCCTCTGGTTCCCAGCACTGTAGAGCAGCTCAGAGGAGCTAAAATTTTACCAAGCTTGACCTGCACAGTGAGTGCAACCTAGTCCGGAAGGGTGATGAGTAGGACACCGCCTTCAACACCACCTCTGGTCAGCCAATACAAGTATATGGGGTGGTAAATGCCCCCTCTGTATTCCAGCCCTTCATCAACTACGTGCCATGGGACATGCTTGAAAGATATGTCATCACCAACATCGACGAAATCCTAGTCTCCATCCTCCATCCTACTTCCTAGTTCTGGGGGCAGCTCAGTAATCATGGTAGTAGTTAACAGATTCTCAAAGTTTTATAAATTCATACCATTTTCCAGTCCAAGTGGCTGAGACCCTCTTTGCAGAAGTTTTTAGAAACTTAAGCTAAAACATCCTGTCGGATCATGAGTTTCACATCCTGGGTGTGGTGCGCATTGTCAAGATGGACTCTTACTTAAACCACAGAGAAAGAATCTGTTTTCATCCTTGTAAAGACTGACAAGACCTGTTGTGTGCAGGGATCCTTTTTCTGCAGAAAAAGTAAACTGACTTTCGCTTGGATATTAACTCCTTTGTCTCTGTCTTAGTTCTTTCTGAAGGTAACACCAGGAATATAAAATCAAAATTCCTACAACATTGGGGGCTCGCCCGGAATTCCAATATCTCACCTGCCCTCCCTGAAGAATCAGCACCGACTAAAAACCGTGCGCACGGTCGTCCAGGGGACTTTGTGGAAAGACCTCAGCCCAGGCCGGTTGAGAAGGCCCTTTTGGGGTGTGTAGGAGGTCAGAAACGGGAGGTTCTCCAAAGTTTGTGGTGGAGGTACGGGTGAGTGATGGAATTCTGGCTGAATTCGGCTTAGTTGCTGTGTGAGACAGAGGAATTACTATTGCCAATTATGGGACAGACAAACAGTAAGGGGGTTGTTGTTGTTGTTCCTCTTGTAAGGACTGTTCTGGGACAAATGATGACGTGACTTTGACTGAGACTGGGCAATTTGTTTAAAGTTGACATAATGGTTCAAGGAATCATTGTGGGTCTGAGACTGAGGAGTATGTAGAACACTGACATAATGGTTCAGGGTAGTCATTGTGGGTCTGTGACTGGGGAGTGTGTAGAACACTGACATAATGGTTCTGGGAATCACTGTGGGTATAGGAATTTGGGTTTAGTTGAAATACAGCATTGTTTGTGTTTGTTATCGAAGCAACAATGGTGTCAGATCATAAGAAAATTAGAGCATTGGATCTTTTCCAATGGGAATGAATGTGAGAGAGGAAAGTGCACTGAGGTGTGTGTGTGTGTGTGTGTGTGTGTGCTCTGAGCTCAGATTGCGTGTGTGAAATCAATGCAAATCAATGGAAATCAATGTGAATGAACCTAACTCTGTGAGTGTCTGTAAACAACTGCATTGCTGGCATGTTTGTTAGTTCTCTCTTTGTTAGATTGAATACTATTTTGTGATAAAATAAATGCTAATCCCTCTTAAACGATCGGTAACTATAAACAGAGGGAAGTTTAGATGAAGTAACAATTGAATGTAAATTATACAAACATGGACAAGTGTTTCTCATGTTGTAGCTAACTGAATTTCTTTAAGATGCAGGACAAAGTGAATATTTAAATGCTCTAATATTTGGCGGTAGTAATACATTGCAGAGAAAACTACCAATCTTCTATGAGCATGAAGTAATTACACTATTTGAATTTGTTAAATATTTTAAAGAGCTAGAAAATCTAAGCAGTTTTCTGTAAATAATTAGACTGTGTGAGATTGGTGTGGTTGAAGCATAATCTCTGTAAAGAAAATGAAGGAAAAGTAGAGACAAGAATAACAGTGTGTTCAAAATTTGCCAAAGTACTGTTTAACACTGTATACAATAAGAGACTGTGTGCCAAATTCAATTTATGCGGAGGTTTCTCTGTCAAGCATTGAAAAATTTCAATTGCTATCTGAAGGTAAAACATTATGTTAAAATGATCAGACAAGTGCCAGTAAATATAAAATGTGGTATGAAATTTAATGAGACATATTAAATTAATATAAAAATATTTTTATTAATATGTAGTCGTTTTATCCAGTGCCTCGCCCCCATTTTTTTCTGTGTTTTGTTTTTTTCTGGTGATCTTTTCCCTTGGTCCATCACCAAGAGCAATGGCTCTGGCTGTCCTGCTGTCCTGATTTGATCCTGATCCAGTTCAGTCCATCCTTGACATCCCACTCAATGGAGCTGCAGATGCCACTGTGCAGATGTTTTAATGGACTTTAATTGAACTCTATTACTGTTTTATTTTATTATTATTTAGCTAGCCTGTGGAGGATGGGCTTCCCCACTATAACCTGGTCTCTCCTGAGATTTCTACCCTCTGGGGAGTTCTTTCTCACCACTTTTTGAGGATTTTTCTCCCTCCTGGGAGATTTTGTCTCGTTTGCTTTAGTGGGGATTAGGCAGGGCACTGCCCCTTTTATTTATCAAATCTCTCACTGTAAAGCATCTTTGTGACAGTCTATCTATGAAAAGCGCTATGCAAATAAAATTGAATTGAATTGAAAGTTTGGTGATGACAATACAATCATCTTGCCTGAAAATTGATATCCTGTTATGTGATCCTGAAAATATTTTTGAGAGTTGAATTGACAAAAAAAGAAAGCTAGCGAGCTTGTTGGGTTGGATATGTATTTACCTGCTTGAGTCACATCTTAATTATTGAACTTCAGATTGCTTTGTTGTGAAAACAATCCAATTCCATCATAATGTTGATTATATTATGCATTGTATCTGCTTGTCCTGTCTTAGATGAATTACGATTCCCTCTGACCAATCGGTGGCCAGCTGCACGTTTTAGTGTGAGGATGCCTCCCTTTGAACCCTGGCGTGGAGGTACTAAAGAAAGTACATGATGCCAAGTTCGATCCACAGTGGAAAAGCTAAAAAATTGCCACGGGACCTCAGGAGACTTTGCCGCTTTGCTACAGTCGATTTTAAATGAGCCTTGGCCCACAGAACAAGGCGGCGCTTCTGGATCATGCTCAAAAATGGCTTCCTTTTTGCATGGAGTTTTAGGTGGCATCATGCCAGTGAGTGATGCAGTGGCGTCTGAGGGCCCGAAGATCACGGGCATCCAGTAAAGGTCTTCGGCCTTGTCACAGAGATTTTTCAAGTTTCTCTGAATCTTTTGATGACGTTATGCACTGTCGATGATGAGACTTTCAAAGCCTCTGCAATTTGACTTTGAGGAACATTATTGTTAAAGTATTCACAATTTTTTTTACGAAAACCTTCACAGGTTGGAGAGCCTCTGGTCATCTTTACTTCTGAGGGCCTCTCTAAGACATAAGTTTTATAGCCAATCATGTTACATACCTGATGCCAGTTAACTTAATTACCTGCTAAATGTTATTTCAGCTGGTTCTCTTATATATTAATTGATTTCTCAGCCTATGTCCCAACTTTTTTGAGACCTGGTGCAGCCAGAAAATTTGAAATAAGTTCATTTTGTGGATAAAAATGTAATATGTCTCAGTTTCAACAAAAATTTCTGCTGTGCACTATGAATTATGAAAATACTGCACTCTGATGTGGAGGTATTTGAAACTTGTTTAAAAACAAAAAAATCACTTACAGCAGCTTTAATGTACATTACATTGAAACATTTAGGCTATTTTATAAATGACATCTAAACACAGAGCCTTATTCAGGATTAAGTAACATTTAAAAAAATAAATAAATTTGGCATCGCCAATCCCACCCAAATTTTGAATGCCCAATCCGAGAATTATGTGCAAGACTTGCTCATATACAATCCCCTAATGCCAGCTCAGGAGAGAGAGACAACCCGTGGCCCTCCTCCGTAGCACGCGCCTGTCAGCCCCTGCATCTTTACACTCATTGGTCGAAACTATTGCAAGTTCAGAACGAGGGTGGAGGATACCCGAACACGAGCAAGCTCAGAATCTCACTGACGAGCATTTCAGCAATGAGAGAGGCAGTTATTTTTAATTTCCCTTCTCAGCAGTCCCTTCCCAATTTGCATTCCCACAGCGTTTTAGCAAATCATGCGCTGTTCTGAAAAAACTGCCAACCACTGCTGGTTGGTATGACCGGGGATCGAATCTGCACCGCAGTAGTCACTACTGCATTGCAATTGCGGCACTTAAACTGAGTGAGCCAACCCGGCAGCTAGGATTAAGTAACATTTTACAATAAGATGATGCAGACCGATATCCACCATTGTTGCAGTCAACAAGAGTAAATAATTTCAAAATAATGTAGACACATAATAATAAAAATAACTGATCAAAAATGACTAAAATTTGTCCACTAATAATAATTGCATTTATCAGTATAAAAAGTATAAGATAAACACAGTTAATACTTTTGTTGCAGTCAACAAGAGTTAATAATTAAAAAATTATGGAGACATATCATAATTAAAATAACTGATCAAAAATGACTAAAATTTGTCCACTAATAATTAGTGCATTTATCAGTATAAGAAGTATAAGATAAACACAGTTAATAATCCATTTACCAATACAACAGCCATTTTTCTACATCCCTTTATTAATTAACATTAATGTAGTTGTTAACATTTAAGGCCAACTTTTATCAGAGCAAGTTCTGAACGACAGCATTATTACTGCATATTAATTTTTGTAAAATGTGCCCAGTGAGGTGTTGTTAAAATGAGGGACACCTCTTAAAGAAGCAGAAATAATACTCTTATCAAATGGTTATGTTAATTGTGGATTTACTGGCAAATGCCCTGCACCAGGAAGCAAAAAACATGTGAATTATACTGCGGGAGAATTACACTCCCCTACCTGAAATACTCTTTTTGGAATTGTTTCATTTTTCAGAACATGACAGGTATGGGAAAGGGATCAGAATAAGGAAGTTTGTTTTCATTCTACTTGGTTTATTCGTGCTGTTCAATGAAAAACTCATTGAAAAAAAATCAATAAAAAGTGATATTGCTGCATTGAAAAACTCAATGGCTCAGAAAATGGTCCATTTTGGCACCTCCTTCATGCATTGCCAAATTGTACAGCAGTTTACATTTGGGAAATGCTGCTTTTAAAAGGACTCTATAAATGCAGGCCAATAAAGAAAATAGCATGTTTAAGCAGTCAGTAGTTTACTCCTGCTGTGCCTGGTTAGACATGCTGAACATAAAGTTGATGGCAATGATGTTTGTGCTGCTGTTTGCTTCATTTACAAGTGCAAATGACCATGAGTGTAAACTACTTGGGAAGCCTGAATACCCCCAGTTGTCAAAGGAAGGTGATATCATCATTGGCGGTATTTTACCCTTCCATAGCAGTTGGAAGGACAGGATGCTCTCCTACATGCATACTCCTCAACCTCTCCGATGCACCAAGTAAGTTATCAATAATGATATAATGAATATTAGTTGAGTAGAGTTTGAGTAACTACAGGATATTAGATTTATGCATTACAAAGGTTTGCTGATGATGAAATGAAACTAAATAATCCACAATATCTGTTTATTACATTTGACCCAGTCTAAATCTGAGAGCATTCCAATTTGCCCAGGCAATGATCTTTGCCATTGAGGAGATCAACAATAGTACAGATTTATTACCTGGAATATCTCTTGGCTATAAGATCTTTGACTCCTGTGGCTCCTCTGCAACTGCTGTGAGGGCAGGACTTGCACTGACTAACATGCACCAGGATTCAGCCTCAGCTGCTCCCTGCAACAAAACAGCAGCAGTTCAGGCAATAATCGGAGAGACCTCTTCATCTTCCTCCATTGCTGTATCAACATCAATTGGACCATTTCATATTCCATTGGTAAGCAAATGCAATTCAGTTTTTCAAAAGATTCAATAAAAAGTATGCAACAACTAGAAGATTACTTGTCAGATCCTTTTCAGAATGATAGAGGTCAAGCTTTTTAATTCAAGTACTGATTACTGTGTACCGATTGCTCAACAGATCAGTCACTTTGCAACCTGTGCATGTCTCAGTGACAGAATGAAACATCCATCATTCTTCAGAACCATTCCCAGTGATTATCACCAGAGCAGAGCACTGGCTCGACTGGTAAAGCATTTTGGCTGGACCTGGGTTGGAGCAGTCTACAGTGACAATGACTATGGTATCAATGGTATAGCTGGTTTTCTTAAAGCAGCACAACAACAGGGGGTCTGTATTGAGTACTCAGAGCCAATTTTCAGAACCTTTCCAAATGAGAGATTTCTAACCGTTATAAATATTATAAAGAAATCCAGCTCTAAGGTGATTGTGGCATTCCTCTATCACTTGGAAATGGATGTGTTGCTCCAGCAACTAGCCCTCTACAATGTTACAGGCTACCAGTGGATCGGCAGTGAATCCTGGATTTCTGACTCTTATATTGCCAAAATGGATGGTCACCATATTCTTGTTGGAGCAATTGGCGTCTCAATTCCAAAAGCAAAGGTTACAGGCTTGCAGGAATTCCTCCTGAATGTTCGACCACTTAATTCATCTGGCAGTGCAATTTTCTTAAAGTTCTGGGAAACACTGTTTGGGTGCAAATTCCCCAGCCAGAACCCTTCAAAAAATGTCAAAAACTGCACGGGCACTGAGGATTTGAGTGGGGTTGAAAATACCTATACTGATTTATCTCTGATGCCAATTTTTAATAATGTATACAAAGGAGTCTATGCAGTGGCCCATTCATTTCAAAAGATTTTCGCCTGCAAAAATGAAGCTCTTTTACCCAAAACACAGATGTGTTTCAAAAAAGTTCTTCCTGAGCCGTGGAAGGTATTTTTCAGATATTCAAATATTAATTTTTAACAAAGTATTGTTTGTTTACTTACAACGTTTATTTAACGAGCAATGTCATTTATTTAAGCTCATAAATGAATTCTTTATTTTTGCTCCGTCATAACATAATGCATGTGCTCTGTGTACAGCTTCTGGTGCAGTTAAAAAAAGTGCAATTCAAAACCAAGGAGGGTGAAGAGGTTTATTTTGATGAGAATGGAGATCCACCCGCAAAGTATGAGTTGGTTAACTGGCAGCAGAACAGCAATGGCCAAATTCAGTTTGCCACAGTTGGTCATTATGATGCATCCTTTCCGGTGGAAAAACGTTTAACACTGAGCAATATGACAATTGTATGGGCACGAAATACACTTCAGGTGAGACTTCAATTTTTGAAGCACAATGCACTACTGATAGTGGTTTTTGTAACTCTACATCAAATCATTATCAAATCTGAAAATCAAAGTTTATGCCAATGTGAATTAATTTACTTTAGATGACAATTTACTCTAAATTACCCAATGTGAAGGTGCCTGCTTCAGTGTGCAGTGAGAGCTGTCCCCCAGGCACTCGAAAGGCTGTGCAGAAAGGAAAGCCTGTCTGCTGTTATGACTGTGTGACCTGTGCTGAAGGAGAAATCAGCAATTCTACAGGTATCAAAGCACTTCAGTAAACACTGTTCTATTAAACGCCATAATAATCCTTTGAGACGCACGCAACAATCGGGTAGCACAGATAATTGATGGCAAAATTAAATTAGAGTATTCTTATTTTCTTGTAGATTCTACTACATGCACACCGTGCCATCCTGAATACTGGTCAAATAGTAAGAGAGATGAATGCATCCTGAAAGAAACAGAATATTTATCATATCATGAGATGATGGGAATACTGCTTGCTGCCATCTCCTTACTTGGAACATGCACTACCAGTACTGTGGTGATAATTTTCTTCAGATATAGAAACACCCCCATTGTTAAAGCCAACAACTCAGAGCTGAGCTTCCTCCTGCTCTTCTCATTGAAACTGTGTTTCCTTTGCTCTCTGACCTTCATCGGCCGACCCTCTAACTGGTCCTGTATGCTGCGCCACACAGCATTTGGAATCACCTTTGTCCTCTGCATCTCTTGTGTTCTGGGGAAAACAATAGTGGTGTTAATGGCCTTCAGGGCTACACTTCCAGGCAGTAATGTCATGAAGTGGTTTGGGCCTCTGCAGCAGAGACTGAGTGTTCTGGCTTTCACTCTCATACAGGTCCTGATTTGTGTGCTTTGGTTAACAATATCCCCTCCTTTTCCCTACAAGAACATGAAGCCCTACAAAGAAAAGATCATTCTAGAGTGTGATGTAGGATCAGCAGTGGGGTTCTGGGCTGTACTGGGTTATATCGGAGTTCTGTCTATATTGTGCTTTATTTTAGCTTTTCTTGCTCGAAAGCTGCCTGACAACTTCAATGAAGCCAAATTCATCACATTCAGCATGCTGATATTCTGTGCAGTCTGGATCACCTTTTTACCAGCATATGTCAGCTCACCCGGAAAGTTCACTGTAGCTGTAGAAATATTTGCAATTCTTGCCTCAAGTTTTGGATTACTCCTCTGTATCTTTTTGCCAAAATGCTACATTATCTTACTTAAACCAGATAAAAATACCAAAAAGAACATGATGGGGAAAATGGCATCAAAATCTCTGTGAACAGAGTGATACATAATACGTTTGCACAGCTGGGCTGAAATACCCTCTGTATTAATGCATGTGAAGCCTAGCCTAAAAATAACCAAATCTGCACAGAAAAGATAATGTGGACACCAGCTTATCCAACTTCTCCTACCAAAAAAAAAAAAATACATTAATCTGGAGTTGGTCCCCCATTGCAGCTACTACAGTCTCCATACCACTGGAAAGGCTTCCCATAAATGTTACGATATTGCCTGAGTCTTTGCTTCAATTCCAGCCAGCTAAGTGTTATCGACATTAGGCAGTGATGTCCAGCAGTTTGTCTTGGCCAAAGGTTTGGTTTCCTGTTAATTACAATGGCAGATGGAGTACGGCTCAGGGATCTGTGCAGGTTGTATTTGAAGAGTTCACTTGCAAAACCCTCTAATTCAAGTTGGTCCATTTTTAATAAAAAGATTTTTTGGTAGGCATAGAAATGATCTTTCATAGATTCCAATTTTCACTATACTGAAACAATTAGCCTTGCAGACATAATCACAAAAAGATAATTCATTTTTTTTTTTTTTTTGATTTTACAACACAAGTTAACACAAGCTAAGTTTTGCCTTAGCAGGTTTTGAAAGTGGAGAGGAAATTTAGCAGGTTTTGACAGTGTTTAATCCAGCCCCAGTGCTAATTAGGTGAAGGTATTTGACTCAGGACCCAGTCTACATGTAACTCAATGTTACAGACAGCACAGTGGTTGAATAGCTGCTATGAAAATTACAACATAAACATGAGTCAATGGGTTCAAATACCCCCTTTATGGTATCACTATCATCACACTTTTCTGAACTGCCCAACAAACTAGAACTAGTTTGAGAAAGCAAAAGCTAAACAGGCTATAAAAGCTCGACTGTGATTGGTTCCGTCTAGCGAACGAAAACAGAATCACATTTCCACATTAGCTGATGACTTAGCAGAATTTGACAGAGTTTTCGTCCTTGACTTGGCGGATTTATCCGTTACAATTTATAACATGATTTAGTAGGTTTTGAAAAGTGGAGCTATTAGCGGAACGTGCACAGGTGCCTAGGAGAGAGGTTAAGGGAGATAACTCATTTATTTTCAAAACCAGACTTGGCAGGTTTTGCAAGTCGACTCCTCAAATAAACCCTTCGACACCCAACTTGAAAAACCACGTATGGATCTCACTCAGTGCATGGGGGAATTCACATACTTACTGACAGGCTTTCCAAAATTATTGGAAATGCACAAACGTGTTAAATTCCAGGTTAGCTGTGGCAACGGGATTATAAGAGGCCAATCTGAAATGATGAGAAATAAACCCTGACTAAAAGTGTGTTCACATACTTTTGGCCATGTTGAATATTAAATTAAATAGTATATTCAATTAAAAGCATGTGAATCTCAATGATGGGTTAATTAAATCAACCAAATAAATCAATCAATAAATGAAAACATTTTGGGGAAAAAAAGTTTCACCATTACCTTTTTTAACCATGTCGCACTACAATTAGGAGAAACTGTCTAAAGCACAAAACTTGAAAAATCCGGGCAAATTTGCTACATCATTATTTTAAAGAAGAATTGTCTGAATCCTGGTCACTGGTTCATAGTAAGCACAGCCGTAACGCTAAGGAGAAAATTTCCTTTTTTTTTTTTTAACTGTACCTTACAGGCAACTGACGTGTCCCTTAGCCAATCACAGCAGTCATGACATCACAATATAACCAAAGTGGCTGAATAAATATTTATTAGATTAGGCTAGATGATATACCGTTTTGATTTGGTCTGCAAGGAAGTTTGTAAAGAAGTCAGCTGATTTGGTGACTAATTCAGTGCTAGAATCAGCTTTGGCCACTTTTGGAAGATGGTTGTCACAAGGTGCAAAGATTGGGGTTCAGCCTTCTGCTATGGCTAGGTGGCTAGGTATGGCGTAAGACAGCTGTCATAAAGATGTGTGCATAATTTTAACGTACATGTTCGTAATGTTAAACCCCTGTCTGTCAATAGAAATGTTGTACACGAAATTCTACTGTCATGTACGTGAGTCTGTGAAAATGAAATTGTTTTTATGTGAGTATGAATCTAAAAGCTGAGAATGCAAAGTCTTATGAATACATCTCTAATTTCTACGACTACGAAGTCCTCACTGTGAACACAAATTCAAGTTTGTGGGTACGAGTAGAAAAGTATTCAAATGACATCACTGACGTCACATGCTGTTCACAGGGGAAAGTATTTTAACCATGATTGTAAGAAGAGGTCATGAGAACACCAGATGCAGGATCCAGAAGTGTTTATTAAACACAAAACACTAGGAGAAAATTGGCAGACACGCCAGAAATAAAACACCGTGCAAATGCACTGAACAAATTGGAAAACTAAGGTACACTGCCAAAGGCAGGGGGAAACAGAAATACTCACTCCAAGAGTAGATAAACTAGAAAAACAAAAACTGAACCTAACTAGACTGACAGAGACACTGGGAGACTTTAACAAGGGGCAGAAAAGACGTGGGCGCAGCAAAATATAAGACTCAGGAATCATACAAAGGGAATACTCGGAAGGCACAAGGAGCTGAGATATCACCATGCAGATCCGAGTCATACACAAGTTTCCGTCTGACGGCTTCTCCCCTCTCTGCCACACATATACACGAGAGGAGGCGGGGACTCAGAATACAATTTCGACTGGAAATAGAAGCACATGGGATTAATAACCAATTGCATGAGAACCGGGTTAACAATAATGACTCGAGACAAGACGCTGAGACCATCAATCAAGCAGACAGTTTTGATAAAGAAATCTAAACTTGACGAGCAAAAAGCACTACTAGAGAAGTGAAGGAAAGCACAGCTTTTAAAAGCAAATCAGGGACAGCTTAGGCAGAACTTAATAAAGGTAGGAACACACGCACTTGCAAATGAGTTAATTAAGGTTAATACTACGTGACAAAATATTTACAATCACCGTCAAATAAGTGCTGGTACGGGTAAGTAATTATCCTATCAGAGGTCACATACACTCAGAGTTTCGCGAGACCCAGAATTAAACACAGGTGGAAGCAATGAATGAAATACCAGAGCTGAAACTGAAAAAGAAAACGTGATTGGACAACAAGACGCAGGCATGCTGAAGGCTGTCACGCGACATCACTGGAGTAGGCAGAGAGGGAGTGGATTGTCAGACGGCAGAAATGAAAGCTGGAATATAAATCCAAAGTAAAGCACAAGCACAAATAAACACAAAGACAGCACACAAAAGGCAGAATCATAACAGTGACTCCTCCGAACATGCATGCCCTGAAGACAAAGATGGCTGACACTGGCGGACCGGGCGGAGCTGCCGGCTCAGTTGAAGCATCACTGGTAAAGTCAATAACGTGTATTATTTTTTATGATGTGTATATTTTTGTAGTCTTATCTGTCATAAACAAGAGATTACGGGTTACGGGGTGCGTTTGTGTTGCGGTGCCGCAGAGATGAGTGCGAGGACACTGGGTTGGAGGCTGTGATCTTGCAAAGTTGGTTTTCTGCCAAGAGAGGCTATGCGGAAAGCTGAGAGCCTCTATTCCCCCAGTAATAAGTTATAACTCATTTATTTTACCATCACAAATATGCCAAAACTGTTTAATTAAGGTAAAAATGAACCATAAGGCAAATATCCTTCATAGTTCCTCTTTAACCTCTTACCCTCTGTGCTTCTCTGATCAGCCCGGCATCCCTAGCATTGCTGTGAATAATTAATAACGGTCTGTGATATAGAAATAACAGATCGTAGAATGCAGCGATTGACAGCATTCAATAGAGCCGTGTAAACATTGTTATTGATTTAACTTGCAAGCAATTGCTTGGCATATTCACTTGCTAAAAATACTTGTTTAGCAAATAAGTATTTTGAATGTCTGTCCAGCCTAACGTTAATTTATGTTGTTAAACAGCTAAGATAACAGTGGCATTTAATGCATCAAACTTGTATTTTGTTGTGAACAGGGACCAGTGGCTACTCAATTATTTGAACGTCTAAAATTAAGGATTACCGGTGTGTTGAGTCAACCGCACTTGAATTTGGACTATTTCCAGTATGTTGTAAATCAAGAAGCATTTATTCTGATGGCTGCCTCCACTATTTTAAACATCTCAGGTGAAATTGTGGAGTATCTTTTATCCCTGCAAAGTAAGATCCACAGAGCTGTTTCCTAAAAGAGTCCATGTGCTTTTATTAGAGCTGGTGGACGAGGTTGACCAAAGTTCATTTTTTCTGAGGAGCTTCTGTCCCGGCTCATCGACGTACCTATGTCTTGCATCACAAATCTGTTGGGTGTTAGCCAAGCACAATCTTCCAATGTATGCATGAACTTGGTTGGTCACAAGATCTACATACAGCAGCTTATCTGACAATGAATTGGATGATGCTGAGCAGTCCGTAAAAAGCAGGATTCTAAATGCAAGATACAGAATGGTTAAAGGCTGTCTGCAAGCAGACAGGCATAGGGTTCAATGGGATCGTGTCAAGGAGTCCATGCACAGAGTCGATGCTCCAGGAATTTTGGAAAGGATGACACAGCTGGGATGCATCGTAAGGAGGACATTCTTTGTGCAGGGGCCTTTGTCATTAGTCCATGTGGACAAAAGCCATAAGCTTATACGGTAAGGCATTTATTTACATATTTATTTATGGGGGGAGTTGACTGCTCATTGTTATTTCATCTTTTGTTTTGAAAGTACAACATCGTCATGGAGCAAAAGATGGGTACTTGTCACCTTTTATCACAGTGCTTTTTTATCTCTGTATGTTTGTGTTTATGTATTCACTGTTGATAAACTGCATATGTGTTAGCCTCATAATTTTTATCACATTTTACTCCATCACTTTAAGTAGATAGGCCCAGATGGCAACCATAGGGAGTAATACTGATTCACTTCACACAGTCACTGGACTACTGGAGCGGTTTCCTGAGTATACACCTAAAGATCACTAAAAAGGAAAAAGGGTCACACTCAGAAAGACTTCAATACTACTGCCAGTTTTGGTCAATCATATGGAGAAAATATAAGTGGGCAAGAGGGAGGGGGGAGGAGAAGATAATGAGAAGAAAGGGAGGAGTGTAAAGAGAGGTCAAGAGTAGCAGGAGAATGAGGAAGGCAGGTGGGAGGATGCAAAGAAGGAGGTTCAGGAGGAGAGGAGCAGGGGATAAACATTTTAAAACATTGTATACTCAGAACTTTATAAAACATTTTATTAATTCTAATCCATTTCCATGCCTGTCATGAAGGTGGACTGAAGGTGGACTCTCCCCGAACCAGCTCTGGGTTTTGGGTGACATAAGGAACCCTTGTGACCCAAACGAAAACTTGCAGGTGTATTGAAGCTCAAAATTGAAGCACTGTGAAGAAAGGCAAAGCGCAGTTGACAAATTTTGAACCTGAATATATGGAGGCTAAGGTTAATCAAAAAACAATGATTTTTTTTTATTTTCATTTGTATGGTGTCATTATCTTCAACATTGTGAAAGGAGTAGGAGGCTAAAATTCAAGTTGTGGAACAAGTTGTTGAATGATGATATAAGTATGTGTGGGTGATACTTTATTGAATTTATCCAATAGAGCAAGTCAACAAAGCAAAATTTATTAAATGGATGGAACACGGATTCCATGTTCTGATTGCTCAAACATTATACACATTTGATTCTCTGGTTAAATGTTTTCTGTGGTCACTGTATTATGCCTGTGTAGTTCAGTGTGTGCTCCAGTATGTTTTTTGAAATATTTCTAAATCATTAGCCTCATACCTTAATTGCCTTAGTCATATTTTGGCTATATTGTGATATCTACCTAGTTCTAGTGACCTAACACTGCTGATTAACCATGCATTATTGTGCTAAAAACCCAAAAATACGACTTATGGCCGGTACACACTGTACGATTTTAGCAATTTAATAAGACCATTGAATGACACATTATGCGACTTGGATGTAATAAACTTTGGTACGACATCAAGTTTGATGTGTGTAGACTGTACGATGGCCGTTTACTGAATCGCAGGTTACGTCAATATAAAACATCATTAGCGTACAACATCCATCTGCACTTCCATATTCATTGAATTCAGTAATTTTAGCTCTAAGCTAGCTTAATGGTAATTTAAGACGCGGATAACATGCAGCTAATATGGTTCTACAATCAACGGTCCTTGCGATAATGACACGATGAACCATCTACGCCGCAGTGAACATTTAAATGCTTTTTGAAGAATAATTGTTCTGTTAGGTGAATGGTTCATTGCCTTCAAAAGCCGATGGGTTGGCAAGTTGCATTTGTGAAATATTTTAATGCTCGTTCTTGTCGAGAATGCTTTGTATTGAACTGATTTTTATTCAATTCGCACGGCATGGCAAACGTGAAGGACTGTATGCAATTAAATGCCCGTTAAACTCGAACGCCGTGTAACCGTGATTTAACTCCAATGTGTGTGTACATGAATCACTGTTGGCATCAGCTAATGAGTAATCTATAAATTATTCAGTTTATTTTAAAAAATAAACAAATGTCATTTTATTTCCTGCTGCATTTGGCTGCCGGGTGGCTCACACGGTTAAGCACTGCTCTGCAGTGCAGAGGTGATCACCACGTCGCTAGTTTGAGGCCCGGCGTACCCACCGGCAGGGGTCGGCAGCTTTTTCAGAGTAGGGCACAATTGGCTATCGCGCTACAGGGTTTCAAATTGGGAAGGGACAGCCGGATTTGGGTATATAATAATAGCTTTGTTCGTTGCTCCAGCGCCTCCTGTTGGCCAGATGGGCGCTCGTCAGGAAGACTTCGGGTTGGTTCATGTCCGGGTATCCTCCGCCCTAGTTCTGAACTTGCGAAGATTCAACCAACGAGTGTATAACAATCAGTGGCAGACAGGCACATGCTTCGGAGGAGAGCCGTGAACTGTCTCACTATCCTGAGTTGGCAGCAAGGGGTCGCATACTAGCAAGCTTTGTACATAGTTCCCCAATTGGGTATTACAGATTCGGGTGGGATTGGAGATGCCAAATTTACTTTAAAAATTTTTTAAAAATTTCCTGCTGCATTTATATTGGCTGATTAGTAGACATTGGCCGTAGCAGCTGTCACACTATCAGATAGTCATCCTAAATTCCTGACACCGTCAGAATTTAATCTCTGGTTATTTTTGGTCGCAAGATGCTGACAACAGCCGTCCTTGAACCTGTCTCACAGTACGACGTAAGTCCACCGTTTCAGAGCCGCTACCAAAGATTTCTCCACGTTTCTCCTACAATGGTCATCTTCCATCTGGGATGGCCCAAAATCATACAGTGTGTACCGGCCATTAGGCAATCAGTCTATGAGGCTAACAAAAAGCTCATACAAAACAAGTGCACCGCCTATCGGCGAATGTCGTATTACTGCGCAATACAAGTCCCCTACCGGTGTATGCATATTATATTTCCTAAAAAGTAGGTCAAAGTGATCTGAATAGGGTACATGACACACCCTCTCCCCAAGATGCATCCACACACCAACTTTGATGTTCCTAGGTCATACGGTATTGAAGTTATGGAGCGGACACGAATGCGGGCGGACGGACGGACGGACGGACGGACAGACGGAGTGCAATCCTATAGTCCCCTTCATTTCCGGTAGGGGACTAATAATACATTTTTTTCCCCCCAGAACATGGAGCTATTTGGAACTGACTGGGAAATGGTTGATGGATGAGGAACCATATGGAGTTCAAGTCCGGGAAATTGAATACCCTCTGACTCTGACTGTATATTATGGAAACTGTACAGTCCGTGATGAATCCCTTGGCATCATCGTAATCATCTGGCAGAGACTGTCTACAAAAAAATGGTTCAGTGTACTATAAGTCTAAGGGCAACACAAGAAATACCTGACATGTTACAAGACTTTGCAAAAGATTTAATGGTATGAAGGTAAACATTTGCTGACAGTCTATTTGTTTGGAAAAAAAAGCTTGGTCTGGCATCCATTAGACAGAAGTCAAAAACATTGTTATTGAAAAACATTGAAAACATTTATACTTTCCCAATAAATTTTCATTACTGTCCTCAGAATGAAATTTGTTACTTTTCCAAAACAAAAAAATGAGGGTATCCCGAAGAGTAACATGGAAGTAACAAGAGCCATCTGGCAATGGCGGATCCCCCCGGCTGTAGGTTGTGTAACAACCTTTAAAAGGCACATCTACACATCATGATTGACACGTGTGTCAAGTTTGGTGAAGGTAGCACATATAGTTTCCGACATATGGCCCGGAAAAAAGTCATGTTTACAGATGGCCAGATAGAAGGACAGACAGAGCGATAGCAAAAGGCACATCTACACATCATGATTGACATGTGTGTCAAGTTTGGTGAAGCAAGCACGTATAGTTTCCGAGATATGGCCCGGACAAAGTCATGTTTATAGACGGGAGAGACAGACGGACTGACAGAGCGATAGCAAAAGGCACATCTTCACATCGTGATTGAATTGTCTGTGAAGTTTGGTGAAGCTAGCACATATAGTCTTCGAGATATGGGCCAGACAAACTCATTTTTACAGACGGACAGACAGACAGACGGACAAAGCGACAGCAAAATGCACATCTACATATCATGATTGACATGTGTGTCAAGTTTGATGAAGCTAGCACATATAGTTTACGAGATATGGCCTGGACAAACTCATGTTTACAGACAGACGGACAGAGCGATAGCTATATCCCCCCGCATTATATGCCGGGGGGATAAAAAGGTGCATGGCAAGAGAACTTCCTGACTGTACATGCATCAAAGATTCATAACACCCTCAGTAAACAAGCAGAAGTTTCAATTTCACACACCAGTGTGATGGGACTTGTTGCCATGGAAACATAAGAAATAAAAATTTCAGAAATTCCTAAATACAAAAACAAAAAAGCTATGGTTTTGTAACAGTTAAAACCAAAAACTTGACTGAAACAGGAAGTTCTCACATAAAAATGACAAAAGAATAAAACATATGATTTTACATGTCAAATAGCAGTTTCTTGGTTGATTTCCTTAAGACTGAGTGGATTACACTCTATCAAAAGTTTGGCCGTGGCATATGGCTAGTGTTAAAATGTTTTTGAATTCACTGAATGTTTTCAGGTGGGGAATGTGACTGTACGACTACAGGCGCTTACTGTTGGAAAGCAGTGTGCTGTGTGTCACAGTCATGGTGGAATTTCATATTTATGGCAAAGTCTTTCGAAACTGAACACCTTGCAGAACAGGCTTTTGTCTTTGTCCAGTCATCCATTGCATGATGCGTCTGACAGTCAAGCTTTCTGGAGTGATGCTGTTGTTGCTGGGGCCCTCTTGTTCTTAATGAAGAGATAAACACAATGTTATTCAGACTTGAAAATACATTTTAGTTTTCAAGTTGATAAAATCCCTTACATGAACAATACACACAAATCATATTGACCTTTTGAGTATAAGAATATTTGACAAATCAAAGCAGAAACTACATGGAGATTTTAACAAAAGCTCCATTTGTTGTGACTGGATGACAGACATTCTGTTGTGGCAATTGTTCAGACACCTCCAGTTACTGTCAAGATAACCATGCAAGTCATCCATCTCTAAGCCGTTCATGTCTAGTTTTATGAAATTGTTATCCTAGAGATAAAATTATTACATTTCATCAATTACATTCATTTTAAACAGTTGCATCAAGTTTCCAAAAACTTTTAGTTGTATAGTTTGAATCAATTAACCATTTGCACTGCACTCTAAAATGTACTGCTGGATAGGAGAAAAACTTAACCCTCTCCCGCCCAATTTATTATTTTGAGATATGAAAAATCTTTCATTCATGGAGAAAAGTTTTTTACACTAGTGGCTGCAGGGGGAACTAACGTTGTATTTTTGCAATACTGAGCTGGAAGGGTAACTTTATCAAACCATTTCCCATGTGGTCTTTTTATTTTATAGTCAGTCATCAATTGATTTATTGTTGCAAATTTGCAACATGAGCCTGGAGAGGGTTAAATGAAGCTTAGCAAAAGTTCAGTCAGGAAAATTCCGTCTCTCTCGCACGGTTATTTTCTTTTCATTCACTCGCATACTCGCCCATACACCTTTGCAGTCAATGTCTAGGACTGTCAATTGACCAGTTAGCTGGCGTAACTGCTGATCTCTTACATTCAACCGTGGCACACCTCAGTCGCATTGCTAGCCAATCATTATGTTGCTGTCTTTTTAAAATATGTGATTTCTCTCTGCTCTACTTCGTTCATGCTGCCGTTCGCTGAGATTAGCTCCGCTCTTGCAATCTACGCTCGCCTCCATTTCTCGCATGTGCACTGGCTGCATCTTCAAGACTTCGCTTCGGCCACCCCACGCGCGTTACCTCCTATGCCAGTTTTCCAGCCATCTACTTCTGTAATAAATCAACGGGGTGTCCAGACACAGCTTTAGTGATCAACTTGTCTTTACTTTCAGCTCAAGGATCATGCCGCAACAACATACCTCGATAACTGACGTAAAACACCTCCTCCCCCTGTCGCAACACCCCCAACGAGCAACAGCTGTGCTACGACAGCCTCAAAGCACGGTGTCGCCAAACTCTCATACTATGACATCCCCCCCCCTTTTTTTTTAGCTCTTTCCTTAATAAACAGGTAAACATTCTACGGAGAACAGTGCTATTCTCTAGCAATATCTCTTTAAATCAACATTTAGATTATCAAATAACTTTTCAACATAAGATTACAGTTTGTACTAGAACTCTTTTTATATCAAACACATCAGTTAACAACATAGTGTGGAACAGTCTCTTTTGTGGTTTTACCACCTGGAACTCTTTTCTTCTCTTGTGTGCTTTTACCACCTGGAACTCTTTTCCCCATTTCCCCCTCCAAAGGCCATGGATGTGAGGTCATGTTAGCTCAGAAGTCCAGTCTGATGACTGGCTTCGAAATCCGTCCAGACCTGGTCTGTAACAGATTTTCAGTACCAGCATACACGCTGACACTGGAGTCACTCTGCTCTTTATTTATGTCCATGTGAACAGGCGCGTCTCCCCCAACAGCTCGTGGAGCAGGTGTCTCCTGGAGGTGGCGCCGGTTGTGCTTCAGTGTTGCTTCCTGCTGCGTCTGTATGATGTAGGAGCGTGGCGTGACACTCGGAGTGGTCACCACAGCAGGAGACGTCCATGATTTCTGGTGGTCTAGTTTGGTGAGGAGGCTGCCACCAGGCTGAAGTGGGGGTTGTGGTCTTGCCCCGTGGCGCCGGTTGTAGTAGAAGGCTTGCTTCTTCTTCTCTGCCTCGTCTTTCTGCCTGATGCGCTGCTTGTCAGGCCATGAGGGTTGCAGATTTTCCTCGAGAGTAGGAAGTGTCGTCCGAATCTTACGGCCCATTAGGAGCTCAGCTGGGCTGGCTCCGGTTGTGCTGCACGGTGTTGACCTATAGCACATGAGCGCAACGAGAGGATCCTTCTGCTTCAGTATTTGCTTTGCGGTCTGCACAGCCCTTTCCGCATGACCATTGCCTTGAGCATTGAGGGGGCTCGAGGTGACATGTTTGAAATCGAGCGCGCGGGCAAGAGCTTGAAACTCGGCACTCGTGAACTGTGGCCCGTTGTCACTGACGACCACGTCTGGGATGCCATATCGGGCGCATGTAGCTTTCAGTTTCAGGGAGACATGAGCGCTGGTTGTAGTTTTCATGAGTAGTATCTCGATATATCTTGAGTAGTAGTCTGAGATGATTAGATAGTTCTGTTTATTATGCTCACATAGGTCCACAGCTATACGCTGCCATAGTCTGTCGGGGAGCGGGGTAGAGATCAATGGTTCCCTCTGCTGCGCCCTTCTCTACTTGCAGCAAGACTGACATAACGAGACCTTGTGTTTGAGCTGTGAGTAAATGCCGGGCCACCAGACGGCAGCATTTGCCCAGTCCCGACACTTTGAGAGTCCTTGATGTCCGTCGTGGATTCGGTCTAGAATGTCTGCTCTCAACTTTTCTGGTATCACGATGCGGCTTCCCCTGGTAATCATCCCATCATACTCTGAAAGTTCATCTCTTGTCGAGAAGTACTCACATATGTTACTTGGTACTTGGTGTGCATGATCTGGCCATCCTGACCTGATGTAC
Organism: Gymnothorax reevesii; assembly: GCA_029721435.1. Lineage (NCBI taxonomy): Eukaryota > Metazoa > Chordata > Actinopteri > Anguilliformes > Muraenidae > Gymnothorax > Gymnothorax reevesii. The sequence continues at coordinate 141,140,645 of CM056574.1, forward strand.
TTAGTCACTGCCTGCAGTTTTTCATCAGCTGCTGTAGCTGCTGGGATATTGTCCATCTTATTTGTTGTAGCTGGCACACTGTCCATTACAGTTGCAATGTAGCACTCAACCTCAGAGTGTGTGTCTCTTCCATCATCTGCGTGACTCAAAGGACTCCGTGACAGTGTGTCTGCCATGACGAGGGTCTTCCCCGGTACGTACGTAGCCACCAGCTTAAAGCGCACAAGCCGCATGAGAAGTCTCTGGCACCTTAGTGGGACATTGTCTAAGTCTTTACTGTGCATTAGTGGAACTAGGGGTTTGTGGTCAGTCACAAGCTCAAAAATCTTAAGGCCGTAGAGGTATTTTTCAAACCGCTCACAGGCCCAGACACTGGCCAGTTATTCTTCTCAATCTGCGCGTATCTGGTCTCTGTGTCGGTCAGCCTCCTTGAGCCGTATGCCACTGGCTTCCAGTCTTGTCCCTGAAGCTGCAGGAGCACGCCTCCAAGCCCGTAGCTGCTTGCATCAGCAGAGACAGCAGTGGGTCAGTTCACGTCGTAAAACGCCAACACAGGTGACGTCATCAGAAGTTCTTTCAGCTTCTCGAAAGCTGTGTGTTGTGCAGGTCCCCAGATCCATGCTGTCTTGGACCGGAGCTACTCATACAGCGGCTGGCCCACTGTGGACAGGTTAGGTACATATTTACCAAGATACCTTTCCTTGGCATGGTGAACTTTGAGCTCATGAACATTCTCTGGTGCAGCAAGCTCCCTGATTGCTTGCACTTTAGCTGGATCGGCCGCACACCTGCAGCGTCGACCACCTGGCCCAGGAAGTTGAGCTTCTCCTGTCTGAGCTTGCACTTGTCTTTGTTGAGCTTGAGTCCAGCGGATTCAACTCGCTCCAGAACCTTCTGGAGGTGGAGGTCATGTTCTTCCATATCCCAGCCATGCACCACTTTATCATCCATGTAAACTGAAATACGACGCAGGCCTTGAAATGTCTCAGACATTTTCCTTTGGAAAATTTCCGGGGCGCTCGTTATCCCGAATGGTAAGTGTTGGAAACAGAACCTGCCAAAAGGCGTGATGAATGTGGTGAGTAGGCTACTCTCACTGTGCAGGGGTATCTGGAAGAATCCCGAGGCTGCATCCAGGCTAGAGAACACTGTTGCTCCACTCAACTCAGCTGTAATCTCTTCTGGTGTGGGCAAGATAAATCTCTTTCTCCTAACCTGTTCGTTTAGTTTCTTTAAGTCCACACATATACGCACCTTACCATCGTTTCTGAGTACCGGCACTATGGGGGCGCACTAGTCGATTGGCTGGGTTACCTCCTCTATGATGACGTTCCACTCCATGCGGCACAGCTCCTCTCGGACCTTGGACATCAGTGGTATTGGGACCCTGCGTGCAGTCTGCACTGCGTACGAGGTGGCGTGGTCCTTGAGCTGTACCCTCACAGGCTCTGTCTTGAGCGTGCCATGCTCTCCGAAGGCATTATGGACTTCCTCGATCCGTTTCACGAGGCTAATCTCAGCTGCAGTGGATCTACTGAACAAGTCGTTGACAGTTTTTCCTCTGATCACGTACACAGGAAATGAGTATGAGTGGCTCTTGTATGTGGTGTTAACTTGAAATTGTCCTCTGCTGTCTAATTGACCCCCTGGGCTGGTCAAAGATACACTAGTCTGCTTCAGTTATCTCTCAGGAATGAGCATGTTAAAAGTCTCTTCACACATTACACTAGCATCAGCCCCAGTATCAATCTTAAATTTCACAGGTGTTGCACCCACAGTAAGTTGCACTGTCCACTCATCACTCATGTTTACATCCACTGATCCCAGAAAGTATTCACTCTTATCATCTGTTTCTGTTACTTCACTCACCGCTTTGGTTTTGCACTGTCTCTGCCAATGTCCGTTCCTGCCCCATTTGTTGCAAGCTGAATTGCGAGCAGGACATCTCTCTGGATCCTTGTGCTCCGTTTTCCCACACCGGGAGCACTTCCGTCCATTTTCCGGCTTTGCCCCTCTCTTGGCTTTGCGCTGCCATGTTGTATTTTTCCGCGCGCCCTGCACTTCTTGTACTGCTGCGGTGGCTAAGGTGGCATCTGCTACCTGTGCGCTGACCTGCATGTTCACTGTCTCTGACTGGCGGACAGATTGTATAGTCTGTGCCAGCGTAAGATCTGACATGAGCTGCAGCTTACGAGACTGCTCTTTATCTCGGATCCCCACTAAGATTCGGTCTCGGATATTCTCGTCTCTGGCCGCCCCGAACTCGCAATGTTCAGATAAATCATAAAGAGCCATAAAGTCTCTGCCTGCTCACCTGGTTGCTGCACGCGCTGGTGGAAAACCCGCTCATGGATGATGTTCCTATGCGGAAAAAAGTACTCGTCGTATTTCTCCATCACCATTTCGTAGTTGTTCTGGTGTCCCGGTTCGGCAAATGTAAACGACTTGAAGATATTTTCCGCTGCGCTGCCCATAGCGTACACTAAGGAACACACCTGTACATCACCCGGCTTCTTGTTGAGCTCTGTGGCGAAACGATATCTCTCGAATCTTCTTTTTCAGTCCGGCCACTCCGTCGGTTTATCAAAGCTGAAACTCTCCGGTGGGTTGAACTTCGCCATAGTTTTACACTCTTTGCAAAACACGGGCCACTTCTGACACCATGTAATATATCAACGGGGTGTCCAGACACAGCTTTAGTGATCAACTTGTCTTTACTTTCAGCTCAAGGATCATGCCGAAACAACATACCTCGATAACTAACGTAAAACGCCCCCTCCCCCAGTCGCAACACCCCCAACGAGCAACAGCTGCGCTACGACAGCCTCAAAGCATGGTGTCGCCCAACTCTCATACTATGACAACTTCAGCGCAAAACCCCTTTTTTCCACAGGCTGACCGCCCCCATGCCTCGCTGCATTGCTGCAGTAATTCATGCAGATGGAGCCCGTCCATGTATTGAATGTTGTACATGTTCATACTTTTAGTAATCCATTATTCCAGTTAAAAATCCTTTTCTCTTTTTTTTGGTCTTAATAATGTTAGGCTTTCTGAGCTGCTGAATTTTGGGTTTTCATTGGCTTTTGGTTACGATCATCGGAACTGGAAGAGGTGGACACTTCGAAATGGTTGGTCTGCGCGTTGTGAATCAGTTTTGGTTTTGAGTCGTTACTAGGTTTAATTGTCCTTCTTTTTGAAGATGTTCTGGTTTGCTGAGAGGCTCCAGTACAGTATCGGAAAATAACATGTTCGGAGGCTGTCGGGTAAAGTAAAAAAAAAAATTTTTTTTAAATAAATAAATAACATGAACGCATTCGGCAACAAATAGCCTGCACAGATTTACCCACGATCAGTTTAATTACAATATGGGCCAATAAAGGTGGAAAAAAAATGCTCATCGTTGTAGCATGTAAATTGCAGGCCTGGTGTTCCGGCGTAGTCGGTTTAAAATGTCAAGGCTTATATCGTCGGACTCCGTGGATTTCCTTTTTTGGACGTATCGTTGGTATACATGGCACAGTTCCAGTGGAAATGCTAGCGATAGAGCTCTAATATTATGTTATCCTATGTTTTGCTAGATGCTTATGCACTTGATTGGTGCTTGAGTTGTGTTCAGTTTAGGAAACTGTCATAATGAGTTTTATCAGAATTCATCCCTTGAGCATATGCCGAACGAAGATGTTAGGAAACGTGCTGCATTTATAATGCATATTAATTGCCCTTGGTCTGGGGGTGCATGGTCATAAGAGGTTGCTATTGTTCTGAATGAATCAACTGATTCATGTATTTCCCCAAAGTCAGGCGCCCAATTCCTATCTACTGCGTTCCGCCTCCTCTGTGCCAAAACTGCTTGACGTCATATCTCTGGATGAGGGCCGCCGCCCCATTTCAAATTCTGGTCAAGACTATCTACTCATTGGATTGGCACGACGTTTTCTATAATGTGGTTTGTTCCTCCAATTCTCTTCAGTTTTTGCCTCTGCTGCCCTTCCGTCGGGTTCGGTGGTTATTTTCAAAGTCAGTGGTTCCCATTAAAATGGCCTCTGTCTGCCCAAGCTCTATTCCTCAGCACTGTATGAAATTTAACCATTGCCGTAGCCGTTGCATTTGGAGCATGTTCTGGCATCGCAAACGTATTGCAGTTCTGTGCGTCAATGAAGCTGTAGTTGGCATCACTGTCAAAAATTAGGGCGGCACAGTGGTTAGCACGGCTGCCTCCCAGCAAGAAGTTGGTGGGTTTGAAACCAGCCTGGGGCCTTTCCATGTGGAGTTTGCTTCTCCCCGTGTTTGCACGGGTTTCCTCTCGGTCCTACAGTCCCCTCTTTAGATTCAGCTTCCATTTGCGCCTTATTTAGATTTCACTGGTCTACATGAGAAAGGGTCTCTCGCTTATTGCTCTAAAACTGCATGATTTCGCTGGAGGAAGTTTTGCGTTTCTCTGCTTATGCCACTTAAACCTGTTTCAGTCAGTGTCGTTGGCGCATCTATTGCAATTACTTGTATATTTGTAATTGTAATATATCTGTCTGCTCGCATAACTCAACAACTGCTGATCAGATCATCTTGGAGTTTTTCAGAACAATTTTCTGAATTTTTGCCATATGACTGTTTGTCAGCCCGTCTTACTCAAAAAAAAAAAAAAACATCTCGGTTTAATTTGATGTTTGCTCATTGTCACCTCTGTTAATTCCTTAAGAGGAGGGGAGTCTGCAATCTTTGATTGTCTTGTTCGTCAATGGTTATGTTCGTCACTTTAAACTCCACTATATGAGGTCTAATAGCAGGGGTTCAGTTTGGTGCAAGATGTTCTGACCCATCTTCTCCAAGCCTATTTCTAATTGCCCCCAAGCAACACCTAGATCGATTGTTCAGAATAAGTGCCGCTCTTCAGCGGCTTTGTAAGGTATATGTACGGCCTCTACTAGGCCGCTTGTTAGACTCAGCACACGCACCCTACGTTCCCATGGAAGCATCTGCAATCATCAAAGCCCAAAGATCTCTGAAGCCTTTTCAGTCCAGGGTAAGCTTGAAAATAACTGGCGGTGGGTGGTTGGCTCTTATCTGTATTTCCGCTGTCACTTGGTAATTGCATGCAGGGTTATGCAGCCCCTAGCCACTGCTGGCTATCATCACGCCTAATTTAATGAATAAACTTCCTTTGCCATGTCATGCAAATTCTTTGTCACACTTTAATTTCCAGGTTTTCAGGAGTGTCGGCCTAAAAGCAGCTCATCTTCGGTTGCAGTCCCTCTTTAGGTTCAGCCTCCCATGCAGCCCTATTTGAATTCCGTTCTGTATGAAGAGTTTCGCTCTCTGCTCTAAAACCGCATGATTTTGCAGACACATATACATACGGACTGCCGACTGCAATACCCTCGCTCCCCTTCGGGACCAAAGTAATAAATGTGCAGACAGCACTGACTGAAACAGGATTTAGGCAAAACAGAAAAACACAAATGAACATCCTCTGGCAAAATCATGCAGTTTTAGAGCAGAAAGTGAAATTCTTCATATAGAGCAAAGTCCCGGGAGTTGCTATCCCTGTATTGCAATCGGCAGTCCGTATGTATGTGTATATATGTATGCATTTCTGTCCGTCTATCTGTCCGCTCGCGTAACTCCTCATCCATTGATCGGATTAACTTGATTATTTTTTTACAGATGAGTGTCTACCATTTCACGGTCCTCCTCTGCGATGATCTGGATCAGGATCCAAATTTGGTTTTGGGAACAGTTTTCTGTATTTTTTCCATATGCCTGTTTGTCAGCTCGTATTATTTAAATAAAAAAATAATAATAATAACTTGAAATTTTTACTCATTGCCACTACTGCTAATGCTTGAAGAAGCAAGGGTCTGCAATCTTTCATTTTCTCGTTGTCATTGGTTGTTGTTTGTCACTTCAAACTCTACATATGAGGTCTATTGCTGGGGTTCAGTTTGGAGCTAGATGTTCTGACCCATCTTTACCAAGCCTATTTCTAATATACCAAGCAATATCCCGATCATTTGTTCAAAATAAGTGCCGCTCTTCAGCAGATATGCAAGGTATATCTACACTCTCTCAATCAACTATATATACCCACCATATATTATGTACTGTAATTATATTCACATTCAACCCATCTAATGAAAGAAGAGAGTCTCTACTTTCTAGCAAAAACTGTGTGTTTCTAACTTGTTCCAGTCTTGAGTAATTGCCTGTAGTATATAGGTTAGGTAAGCCCAAACAGCCGTTTTGGCACCAAAATCCTGAGAAAAAGAGGTTTTTGTGCTGGCCGTCATTTTCAGGTGCACCAGTACAATTGGCTGCATTTTTTTTTTTTTTTAATTTTGCTTTAGTGACACCTCAACATCTGTACAGTTGTTCTCTTGTAAACAACAACGAAGTCAACACTGACAAAAGATGACAAAACATTTATTGACTGACACACACGACTCCAGCCTTTTTTTTAATGATAGAGTTACCACTTATTTTTTTTTACTGTGTGTGTTTCTCCGTGCCCCTTAATCTTTCGTGTTGTATTTTTTTGTGTGAAAGAGGAGGAAGCGTTTCCCATGATGCAGGGGGATTTGGCATGCAGGCAGGCATGTCCCTCACTCCGTACTGTAGCAAATTCAAATATTGTGCACGACCTGTGCACGTCGGAGTTGATGTGTGTCATGATGTCTTTGACAACGCATTTACCCCTAGTGATAATAAAAACTCTTAAAGTTGCAAGAAAATATTTACAAATTTATGAGTATGAAGTTTATTTTATGACTCAGTATAATTACTGTACAGACTCGACTTTTAGTTCTTTTCACAACGCACTAGCCGAATTAATGAATTAATCCATTTCACAACATACCATACTCAATTAATTCCATATAATGTAACGTTAGGCTGGACAAACATTCAAAATACATCGCAAAATTTAAGTATTTTTAGCAAATGAATATGCCAAGCATTTGCTTGCAAGTTAAAACAATAACTTCTAATTTTTACACGGCTCTATTGAATGCTGTCAATCACTGCATTCTACGATATGTCATTTCTATATAACAGACCATTGTAAATTATTTACACCGTTGCTAGGGACGCCGCTCTGATCAGAGGAGCACAGAAGAAAAGAGGTTAAAACGGAACTGTGAAAGATATTTGCCTTATGTTTCATTTTTACCTTAAACAGTTTTGGTGTATCTGTGATGGTAAAATAAATGAGTTATAACTTGGTACAGAGAGAATGGATGCTCTCTGCCTACCACATAATGTCTCTTGGCGGAAAACCAACTTTGCAAGATCCCAGCCTCTGACCCGGTGTCCTAGCACTTGTCTCTGCGGCACCGCGACACAAACGTGCCCCGTAACCCGTAATCTCTTGTTTATGACAGATAAGACTACACAAATATACACATGATAAAAATACTGGATATACACGGACTTTACCTGTGATGCTTCACCTGAGCTGGCAGCTCTGCCCAGTACGCTGTTGTCAGCCATCTTCGCCTTCAAGGCATGTGCGTTCGGAGGAATCACGGTTCAACTACTTTACCCTGTGACCTCAGTGACGTCATTTCAACACTTTTCTACTTGAACCCACAAACTTGAATTTGTGTTCACAGTGAGGACTTCGTAGTTGTAGAAATTAGAGTTGTATTCACAAGACTTATTCACTCTCAGCATTTAGATTCATGCTCATATAAAAACAATTTCATTTTCACAGACTCACATATATGACAGTAGAATTTCATGTACAACAATTCTATTGACAGACAAGGGTTTAACATTACGAACATGAATGGTAAAAATTATGCACACATCTTTTTGACAGCTGTCTTACACCATCGCTAGGAGCAAACAACATTGGGGGTTGTCAGTTATGACAAAAAAAGGAGAAAATCCCCCAAAAAAATCTAAAAAAAATTTTTTTTTGAAATTTTGTTTTTGCCTACAATGTTCCTGTGGCCCCTGCCTCAAACCTATTTGCATGTGCTCAGTATTTCACGTCGGACTGTTTCTCAAATTTAAGCCAGTACAATGTTGGCTTAGTTAAAAACCTGCTCCAATAGAAAAGTATTGCTCCAACACTACAGAATCCAACAGTTTGCGATGAATATGGTGACTTAGCCACTTTTTTATATTGTCTGTAAATGCCAACTTTGGCATTAGGTGACAACTTTGTTCCCCCTAATTCAATGTCATCATTATATTACCGTAAGCTGTTGCATGGAGTGTGGTGTACTTCAAAAGAAACTTGGTAATATACCTAATATGTAAACATTACCCTCACAGCCCGAAGGTTCGCCTGACATGCCTTACTTCTGAGGCTGTAGTTGGCTCAATTTCAGCTAATGGGAAGATACATATCTTCCTATGAAACTAGATGACCTAAGTAATCTATAGTTGCCAAAAATGCTATGCTTTGATGTTAGTAAGCAGGCAAAGTAATGCTCCAAACGTATGCTGAATTCCGCTAGCAAAATGCAAACATAAGCTTGCTAAGTAAATTTAGTAAATTGTGTTAATTTGTTGATGGATTGATGTATATTGTTGCCTTTTCATACTGTCAAAATGCAGTTTGTCACTCTTGATTATATGACCATGGAATTTAGATATACTAATGTCACTTTGCATGTGACATACATATTCCCCCTGTTTTCAGGCTCATACATCTCGCAACCCGGTCACTAGATTCAGCCAAGGTGTGGTCACGCACTGTGTTCCTATGCACACGTTACTATGACCGTGTTTTCAAGCCACTCCTCCCTCTTCCCACCATTTTCCCTCGCGCCACCCCCTCTGCCCAGCCATGCCTCTGTCTTCTGGCCGAGTCAAAATATCAAAATTTTCTGGCGAGAGCAAGATGGGCTTGATAAAAATTGCGAATTAAATATGAATGTTGCGTAATTTTTGCAAATTACCACAAAACATTATGTTCTTGACCCAAATCACAAATTTTTCACAGTTGTAAATACCACGTTATCAGCCTTTAGCATCTGCAAACTGCCTGCCCACACTTATTTTTCTGAGATTTGGCTATAAAGTTACCCATCCTGTAGCTAATGTAACGTCATTCATCCCCAAACACCTGAGATAGCCTGAAGGCTGTCAAGAGTAGGCTCCAGGTCCCATATCAATACGCTGTTGCAGGATTCTTGAACAACAGTAAAATGGCATCTGGGGACATAAAATATCTACATCATCAAAAGACATGTAAGTAATTAAATATTCAATTAAAATTATCAACCATGTAATCTTGGTGGTGGTTAAGTCTAGAGTGCTATTGTTAGCTTTTTTGTTTTGAAGTACATCTGCAACTTGTCATGCAGAGTACAGCTAATGGTCATATACCATTTATAATTGTCAAAACAATGAACTACCTCCCGGTATGATATCAGCATATCATGTTGACAATTTGAACAATTTCAGTGGATGGCCCAAGCTAATTCACTGCTATTTATTCAATTTTGAAAATTGTTTTCAGTGTCATACAGTTAAATATGGGAAATGTTAGCTTGAATTCTAATGCTAAAAGTAGAAACAGAGTTAATGCAACATACCTCTGCTTGCAATCTACCTTAAATTAACATACTGTTCCACCAACCTAAATTAGTGTTTGTCAACATTTATTAGCTGACTTTTAACTTAACTAAATACAATACAGGCCAGCTAAGTTCACAGCAACTGTTTGCCAATGTTACCATCAAAATAAGCTCCCCCTTTAGGGCAATCATGGGACAAATGGATAAGATTATTTATATATATATATATATATATATTATACACATCTTTAGTAAGGGGAAAAACCCAATGTTCAATCATTAATTCAACTTTTATTTTAGCTTGGAAGTACATTTGGGTAGATCCACACTTAAGGTATAGCTGAGTTAAGGATGAACAAGAGTCTGGTACTGACTGGTAAAGACAACTGACAACAAGCATTCACTCATTTCCCACAAAATCCCACTTGTTTATTCTTTGAAAGTCAAAATAGTGTGTTGCCCTTGCATGTACACATCAATAGACGATACAAACAAAATTCTGTAGATGCATACTCAGAATACAAAGTAAATAGCAAAGACAATGACTCATATGTGCCGATGGGTTTAGAGGAGGGTTCGGAAGAAGAAAATATGACGTAGTACTGTGGTTTGTTGTGGTCCTTACCTTCCAATTTATCTTCATCCTTCATATGGGCTTTTTTTTTTTTTTTGAACTCTTCCTTAAAACACTTGGCTCATACAAAACCTTTGTATGTACACCCTCTTAGTAGGGAAGGTATTTAATCATATGTATAAATGGGATTAAATAAGAAATAATTATTTAGCACTGATGACAAATGGGACTTTACAATTATATGTAAAATATTGTGTGAAAAACCGAGGTAACGATTATTTCAGAGAGTAATCAAAATCTGTCCCATAATCAATGTCTTGGCTTTATTAACTGATTTTTTAATGCTACCTTTGAAAGCAAATCTATCAATCTTTACTGCCATTCCAAATATCTGAAAGCTTCCGTTGTACCTTTCTTCAAACACACTGATTTCATCAGGTTGATGCAAACAAGTTGCTTCAACAATCTCTGCACCAGAAATTCAATAGAAAATGCTTGCAAGAGTAAAGAACAGAATACTTTTTTTGCAATATAAATTTTTAGGAGGGATTTTTATTTTTTCCTTTTCTGTATGTTTGTTAATGGTGTGAGAGTAATGCAAAAACGTCTGAAACAGATTTTAGTAGTATGTTCATGCCCTCAATGGGGAAATTGGCTCCACCTTCATCTGGAATCTGATTGTGATCCAAGTTTACCAATGAGAATTGTTGCTTAGTTTTCACATTCTGTATAAATATAAGAAACAAATTCAGAACACTGTTGATTGATCACATGAAATTCAGTTCAACTGCGGGACATCTGAAATGCTATATACAACAGTGCAGCAAGGGAAATGGTTGGGAACCATGTTTGTACTTCTGGTGACAGCTTTCACTGGTGCAGAAGAGCCCCTGTGTTCTGTACTTGGGAAGCCGGAATATCCCCAACTTTCAAAAGAAGGGGATATCATCATTGGAGGGATTTTCTCTTTTCATAGCAGCTGGAAGGACAGAGAGCTCTCCTACACACATGCTCCTCAACCTCCTCCTTGCAGGAAGTAAGAAAGAATTTGTGAAGTAATGAACAGTACTTGAAATAATTTTTTTTTTAATGAGCTGAATGTTTCCTTTGATAACTCAGTTTTTTCCATGAAAGAAAACAGCCTAATGTATAAGTTTATTACGTTTACTGTAGAATAAATCTGAGAGCATTCCAGTTTGCTCAGACGATGATCTTTGCAATTGAGGAGATCAACAATAGTACAGATCTACTACCTGGCATATCTCTTGGCTACAAGATGTATGACTCCTGTGGCTCGTCTGCAACTGCTGGAAAGGCAGGACTGGCACTGACAAGTGGGTATGAGGATTCAGCCACCGCTGCTGCCTGTTCCAAAAAAGCTGCTGTTCAGGCAATCCTTGGAGAGACCTCCTCTTCTTCCTCCATTGCCATATCTACGTCCATTGGACCATTTCACATTCCTCTGGTAGGCATATCTATTATTTTAACAAGAAAAATAATTAAATAAACGGAGAAATATCAAGCTATCAGAAGTACAATTTCAATCGGCAATGATATTTCCTATATAATGGGATGGTTTTCATACAAAATAATTGGATGTTTTTTATGCAGCAGATTAAAAGTCTAATAATCTCATTGCAGATCAGTCACTTTGCAACCTGCGCATGTCTCAGTGACAAAACCAAATACCCATCATTTCTCAGGACCATTCCCAGTGATTATTACCAGAGCAGAGCACTGGCACGGCTGGTGAAACACTTTGGCTGGACATGGGTTGGAGCAATCAGATCAGATGATGACTATGGATACAACGGCATGGCAGCATTTATTAAAGCTGCCCAAAAACAGGGGGTCTGTATTGAGTATTCTGAGGCTATTTTCAGAACCTATTCAGATGACAAATTTTCAAGACTTATGCAGATTATAAAGCAGTCCAGTTCAAGGGTAATTTTGGCATTTGTTTCTCACCTGGACATGGATGTTTTGCTCCATCAACTTGCCCACCACAATGTTACAGGCTACCAGTGGATTGGCAGCGAAGGGTGGATCTCTGACTCCTATATTGCCAAAGTGGAGGGTCATCAGATCCTCAATGGAGCAATAGGCTTCTCAATTCCAAAAGCGAAGATAACAGGTTTGAAGGATGTCCTGTTGAATGTTCGATCATTAAATTCATCCGGAAATGCTATTTTCACCAAGTTCTGGGAAACTCTGTTTGAGTGCCAATTTCCCAATGGTCGTACTTCAAAAAATGACAGAGAGTGCACCGGCACAGAGGACTTGAGTGGAGTTAAAAATACATACACTGATTTATCCTTGATGCAGATTTTTAATAATGTCTATAAAGGAGTGTATGCGGTGGCCCACACACTCCAACAGATTTTAATTCACAGCAATGATACTCACTTACATCACAGAAAGTATTTTAACAATGAACTTCTGACACCAGTGAAGGTCTGTACTGTTGAGAATACTGCACTGATTAGCCACAACATTAAAACCACCTGCCTAATATTTTTTCGATCCTCTTTGGGCTGCTAAAAAAGCTCCATCAGCTAAATTGCACGACGCATAGCAGGATCCAATGCGCTGTGTACAGTGACCCATTCCTCACAAAAACATTGTTGATTTTCTCTGTGACTTGTTATACAGTCTTCTTTGTGTCGGTTTGGACCATACAAGATAGAGTTTTCTGCTTTTGTGCATCAAAGGCCCTTGCGGGCCAAACAACCTGTCACTGGTTTGTGGACAGTCCCCCCTTGAACCATTTGTTAACGTAGCTTAGGTGTCTTTTCTCCCACATTCATCACATTGTCTATGTGAACCAATTGCTCGCGTAGTTCGCAGATCTTGACATCCACTTTAGTCGTGAGCAAATCAATGTTATTCGCTTCACATATGAAGGGTTATAATGTTTTGGCTCATCAGTGTATATAATAATATACTTTTAATTGCATTCCTTATTACTATGCGAAGAGCATTTAACTCTGTCAGTATAAACGGTGTAGAATAAAATTGTAATCAGCATACTGTTGATTTTACCTCCAATTTGGACTGTATTTTTAAGTATAACTGTCATTCACTATTATTTATGTTCTTTGTATGTGGATGGTTTATTTGCAGTTCCTACAGCACTTGAAAAAAGTGCATTTCAATACAAAGGAGGGTGAAGAAGTTTATTTTGATGAGAATGGAGATCCTCCTCCAAGGTATGAGTTGGTAAATTGGCAGGAGAGCAGAAAAGGCGATATTGAAATTGTGACTGTTGGACTTTATGATGAATCCTTGCCCATGGAAGAACACTTAATTCTGAGCACTGTACCAATTCTTTGGGCACAAAATGCAAAACAGGTGTGTCCCAGAATGAAAAAGAATGTTGGTTTTTACGGGTGTAATTGATCACGATAATTGAGGTTAGTCATTGCCAATAATATCTGTGGGGACATCAGCACGAATTTCCATCCCAAATCATCACAAGCAAAAGATACAGGTTTGCAATGCTCAAATGAATAGATTTAATGATACATTTAACTTTGAACATGTGCGTGAAATATGAGCTTCTCTTCATTTTTAAATCATTAAAAGACCACATGAAGGTAAAAATTAAAGTTAATGAATCACTTCAGCATGACCAAATTTATTCACTATTCCATTTTTTGTTTTTTTTTTTGTTTTGCAGGTGCCAGAGTCAGCATGCAGTGAGAATTGTCCTCCAGGCACTCGGAAGGCTGTGCAGAGAGGAAGGCCTGTTTGCTGCTATGACTGTGTGCCCTGTGCAGAGGGAGAATTCAGCAATACTACAAGTAATAGCTTATTACCCAGCTGTAGACGAAATGAAATTGACAAGATTTTCGACTATGCGTTGAGTTTAATCGACATTGTCAGAAACTGACTAATTACATATGACCGCGCCTTTCCCCGAAATATCCTGAAAAGTGTAAAGATCTATGTAATTATGAAATACTAAACAGCATCAGTGGCATAATGTTGTTCAACCATAATGCTAATGGTATTTGTTTTCTTTTTAGATTCTATCTCGTGTACTCAGTGTCTTTCCCACTATTGGCCAAGCAAGAAGAAAGATGAATGCATCTTGAAGGAAACAGAATATTTATCATATCATGAAATCATGGGAATTTTGCTTGCATCAATCTCTTTACTCGGGACATGCACTACCAGTATTGTGTTGACCATTTTCTTTAGATACAGACACACCCCAATTGTGAAAGCCAACAACTCAGAGCTCAGTTTCCTGCTACTCTTGTCATTGAAACTATGTTTCCTTTGCTCGCTTACTTTCATTGGTCGCCCCTCTGAGTGGTCCTGTATGCTGCGCCACACTGCATTTGGGATCACCTTTGTCCTCTGCATCTCTTGTATTCTGGGTAAAACAATAGTGGTGTTAATGGCGTTCAGGGCTACACTCCCAGGCAGTAATGTCATGAAGTGGTTTGGGCCTCTGCAGCAGAGACTGAGTGTTCTTGCTTTCACTCTCATACAGGTCCTTATCTGTGTGCTTTGGTTAACAATATCACCTCCTTTCCCCAACAGAAATACGAAGTACTACAATGAAAAGATTATCCTGGAATGTGATGTAGGATCATCAGTTGGGTTCTGGGCTGTACTGGGTTATATTGGGCTCCTCTCTATATTGTGCTTTATTTTAGCTTTTCTGGCTCGTAAGCTGCCTGACAACTTCAATGAAGCCAAATACATTACATTCAGCATGCTGATATTCTGTGCTGTCTGGCTTACCTTCATACCAGCCTATGTCAGCTCACCTGGAAAGTTCACAGTAGCTGTGGAAATATTTGCTATTCTAGCTTCCAGTTTTGGGGTGCTGTTCTGTATCTTCTTTCCAAAATGTTACATTATTTTATTAAAACCAGAGAAAAACAACAAGAAGAACTTAATGGCTAAAATGGCATCAAAATCTCAGTGAAATATCACAAATACACTTAGCTATCTCACATAGGCCAGGGGTCTGTCAGCTGCAGCTTTCACAGGTTTAGCAAAATTAATGTTTCATCAAAGCTGATTTTCTGTCCTAATTGAATTAGTTTAATTTTATCTGTAAGCATAGTTTTGGTCATTGTCAGGCATTCATTTCTCACCATTGAATGTGATGCATTTTTTGGATTTCACTGATTTATATGGCTTTACATGAGAAAATAAAATGCCCCTTGCCTTATTTGACAGCTGCAAGATGGTATTCTCAGAGCTGCAAAATGACTACCCGACTCACTGAAAGGTGATTGAATGATGTTTTCTTGGTAGCAAAAGTTTGAAATTATTTCAGTTAAGAAAGAAATCATGTTGGAAGCAGATATCCACTTTGAACCCAAACAATACTTTCTCAATTAAGTTTGAAAGTGAGAAAAGAGACTGTCCTTGTGTGGTAAGACAACCTCACACAAAAAGCCATAAAAAGCTCATGAATGAGTGACACACCCGTAATTCACAGTAAAAGTCAACACAAGTAACCTTCAATCTCTCTAAATTGTACCGGACAAGGGGCTTAAACTGGTTGGCGTGGAATGGGGAATACATCTTTGGGGGAGGCCTGTACAAACCCCCTGCCGACACTTTTGAAGGAAATAAAATCCTAAAATAAAGAAATTTATTGCAAATTTCATCAAAATGAATAAACCTGACTCTTATTCTGCATGAAAATGAAAATTTGTCTTTAAAAGTGCTATTATAATGGTTTAGAATGCCCTAAAACGCATCTCGAGAGGGCTAGTTTTTCAAAATTTTGCAACCATCTCCATTCTAACTGCGTTAACACACGAATGCATGTCATTGCCAGAGGAAACATGGAAAATTGACACATTTTCTTTTTATCCTGGAAATAAAGATAGCTGCACTCAGAGTCATGTACTGCAATGTATTCGTTATTGCTCTTTACCCGCGCTTGTTTCTCTTTTAAAAATAAATTTTATCAGACGAAGTTGCTAAGCCAGATAGCAAGTATATGTTGGGCCAACATTGATTTTTTTCATCACCAGTTGTCGTCACTTCCATCATGCCAAGACGGAATGTCTATTGGGCCAACGTCGGTCAACCGTCGAAAAACCATCAGAGGGTGTAAAGGTTTCTTAATCCTTTCCAAATTCATTTGTTGGTTAATACCCAATAACAATGATTTCAACTTAGATTTAGCAAAGGAAAAAAATGTTGTTCCCATGCAAAACCTGCACAGGAGTCTCTCGGGGATTATGTAAATGTGAGAATTGGTCGGGACATGTATATGAGATGCGAGTGCGTATAGCATGCGAGCTGGAACATTTTTGTAAATCTGAGTGCAGATACTGCCTTTACTGTATACAGAGACTATCCAAAATGAGTGTTTCTCCATTTTTTAAAATTATGCTACCCAAGGTGTCTCCAAAATTTTCATACAATGATGCCACATACATAAACTTGCCACAATCTTAACAGACAGCTGCAAATCATCTCAGAGCACTCATAAAACCTGCTCAGATTCTGAACCTGGACATTGATAACAGGGTCAATGACAAATAAGTCTAAAATTTTTTTTTTTAAATAAATCTTTAAAAATGTACATAATCCATTTATTTGAAGTTGGAAGAGTGTGTTTAATGAAGTCTTAATGGTTGGTCAACATTTACAGGGTTTTAGTACAGTTTTAAACTGTACTAAATTTTACCTACCTAAATTTTAATAGTCAGGTGGCACAACCAAAAGTTTCTTGGAAAAAAAAAAACACTTCTTTTTTTCTAAGTGATTTTTTAGTAGGTATACCTTAGAGTGCTTACTCTGCCTAAAACATTACTATTTTGTAATTGAGCTGGGATTCTTTATTGGAGGGGCGGGTATTTTAGTTTTCCAAACAATTTAAGAACAATTAAACTATTAAACTTTGTTTATTTGAAAAGTTTTCAATATAAAATTATGCCCCCGTATTAGTATTATTTTAATTCATATTTTAATTACATATTTAATACATTTCACATAGTGTTAACTTGCTCAGACGGTTGCGCCACCTTACATTTTGAGGGTTTGAGATGGCATAACATAAAATATATATCATTTTTATGATAAACTGGAAATATGATCAAATTAAACAGGTTTTATAGAATAAAATGATACTTATTATGTATATAATTATTTTAAACCAAAGTAGTGCACTCGGACCATGACACGTCATTGTCCCAACTACGTCAGCAAGCCAGCTCACAATCCTCTCTATTAAGCTTCTTAATATGCAGAAAACCAGTTGCAGCCATCATAAAAGCCTCAAAATGAACCACCGACTATGAATTGGACAAGCCGCAAACTGAGCCTTGATCGAACTGGATCATGTTAGATTTATGATTATGTGTTTCTTTCATTTCCCTTACTGAGCCAAAGTTGGCTGGGACATTTTGACTTTCAAAGGTTATATTTGCTGTTTTCACTTCACTTTCTGTTTCTGACTAGTTAGATCACTTATTCAACCAACATTACACTTGACATTCAGTTTGAAGAAATATTAGCCGTATGACTTAACATGTAGCAACTTTTTTTCCCCTCACGCTCTCAGACAAGGAAATTTCCACAAAAGTGATACGTACCTAAGGTAATATCAATGTTATGTCATGAGTTGGGCCATGGGAAAAGTGATATTGTTTCGCGATGAAGAAAAATCTGGAACAAATGCCAAATTATGGTTCTCCTCGGGTAAGCCATTGCAAACACATGTAATCAAAGCTGGCGATCCAGTAGCAAGCTTCAAGCGCCCCTTTGGACAAAAATGAATATTAATGACCTGAATAGCATAGGCAGTTTACTCCTGACTTTTAGCCTTCAGATAGCCCCGCCCTTTCAACCAATGAAAGGCAAGAATGCATAAATAGGTTGGCTTGGAGACATAGCTTCCGAGATTGGGCTTGTCTGGAAAGATGATAAGAACGAGTTTGCTGAAATATTGGCAGGGACAATCTGGCTTCCCAAAATATTGGTAGGGACATGTTCTGACCATCCAAGTACGAACCTACTCCCTTCAGGCACAGAATTGCTGCTTTGGGTTTTCTTGAGGCTCATGAAAACTCAGAATTTGCATTTCACTGGAACAAGTAGTTACGCTTCTTCTCAGACAGCAAGTAGCAAGATGAGCCAAAAAAAGAACAATCGCTTACATTTCAACAAATAAGGAGAGTATTAGTGGATGATATATTATTGAAAATGAACATTACTTACATTCATCATGTATTGTTTGCGATAACTAAATTGTATTGCTCCCATAGGTTGTAAATTGTATTGCTCCTGTGGAAAGTTAACTTGAGCCTTATATACGGCCGTTATGTTACTGTGCCCTATTCATATTGGTTAAAACCAGGACAAACAAATCCATTCCAAATAAAAGTTTCTTAACAAAGCAACGAGACGCCATACGAGGCTGAAGTTGGTTTCCTATTTACAGTGTCTTACTCAGTATTACCGGTCCACCTTTTATATTTCAGTGCTTTCCTTGTAAATTCAGAAATATTTGGAATGACTTATTTCGTCATGGACAACAAGTAACATACAGGGCTCATACGTTGTCAAAAAGTTGGCACACTCTCTGCAAACAGTGCCGTCTTAAAGCAGAGGCTTACTGGGGCTCATGGATCGGGGCCCAACCAAGTGAAAGGGCCCACAGCGAAGCATGAGATCAAAACAGT
Source organism: Gymnothorax reevesii (assembly GCA_029721435.1). Classification (NCBI taxonomy): domain Eukaryota; kingdom Metazoa; phylum Chordata; class Actinopteri; order Anguilliformes; family Muraenidae; genus Gymnothorax; species Gymnothorax reevesii. Next base: position 141,159,409 of record CM056574.1, read on the forward strand.
CACCATGTATTACCAAATACTTGGCCAAAGACAATAATGTATCGCAAGTCAGACAAAAACTAATAATGCTCAAATGAAATTAGCATGCTTTCTACAAAAGATTACCATCACACAAACTTCACAAATTTGCTTTGAAATTAAATTTAATCTAAAGGAATTCATGAATTTGGCGAGATGCAGTAACTTTCAAACATGACTATCTTTCTGCACTTTTAACAATGTTACACAACTTTCCTCTTCATGGAAAATTAACCTGTTCATTATTGAAATACAACCACCCTCCTGAAAGTTTTCACTCCTTCTCAGAATTGCTGAACCAAAGTTTACATGGGGGAATTCCTGAATTAAATGGAACCAGGCTGAGTATCATTGTAGCGCAGGTGTCAAAGACAGGAATCTAATGGAAGGGGTTTTAATCAACATCATTCTAATGCTCTTAATGCTGACACAAGCAGTATTGTCAGCTGTCAGGGACAGCAGGAGAGAAAGATTGACGACTGTGCTCAATATATCATTTTCGGCTTATCACTGAGATTTTATGCAATTTTAGTAGTCTCAGGTAGTCCTGCTGGTGGTTTTTAATCCTGCTAATGTTAGTTCATAAATGTACGGCCGTCGTTTGTGGCCAACTACAGCTTGATTAGCTGTGTAGCAGCAAAACTTGGTAGGTATCAGTATTTGTTCTGACAAAGGGAAGCTTTTGAATAACTGGGCAAAAGCATTTATTAATATGAGGAAAGAAATAAAGCATGCTGTAAAACTGCTACCAGAAAAGTGTTTTTGTATCGATGATTGTGATTTTTTTTCTGAAACAATGATATTCTCACCATATTCATACCAAAGTTTCTGCATGGATATAATCTGTCATTAGTCCATGTTTTCAGTGTGGCTTTCACATGACAATCACTGAGAGTGTTTGTTTATATTGTACTTGTATTGTAACAGGGTTGCTGCTGTCAATCTCTGACTCTATTGGAAACCGATGCGCGTTCATGTGTGACTTGGGGATGGGGCGGGGACTGCTGACTTAGGTGAAAGGCAGGAAACCAGCTAAAACAACCAAATCAGTTACAGCAGCTTGAACTAGACACTCCGAGAGTGTAAACCTCCGCAAAGGCAGCACAGTCAAAATCTTGCTGAGTGAACATGGCTCACAAGAAATTTAAGGTTTATCACATAACTGCAGTACTTTTCCCATAGACCAGTTCAACACATATTTTTGACATTACCCTAGGATAATATCACTTTTGTGAAAATCTCACTGGCTGAGAGCGTGGGGGAAAAACTTGCTTTCCATTACATCTTCCTGTTTATACTTAGCCAAACTGAATGTCGAGAGTAAAGTTGGTTAAATCGGTATGGCTCAGCGCTGGAATAGGCTAGCTAAACACAACTCACATAACTAAGTTCACCTTACTTAGCTAGGTAGTGTGCATGCAATACTTTTTCAAAACCAGTATGTAACATTAGTTTGTTAGCTATTGTGCTAACGTTGGCTAGCTAATCAGTTGACTGAATTTACAAATGGTGCTTGTTCAGCCACAAATGTCTGTGGCTCAGAGACGGACTAAGCAATGTAGTAAGCACAGTGCTAATATACAATGGGCGCTAACAGAAATTACATTTGCTTTCCATGAAATTACGCAATGAAGTTCTGTGATAAATAGAATCTTATTCTCTTGGTTGTGTCCTCTGAAAGTTATGAAACTAGTTGAGCCACTTTTGCATTTGTCACTCACTAAAGCTGGCAACAAACTCACAATTTACTTCACTTGTTTCATAGATTTCATATGACAAGACCACTCCAGTAAGATTGTCCATATCCGCAACATGGGATCTTGAAATGGTTGCTGTGGTAGCCATATTATTTGGCTAATCACGGTCAAAATCAATAGGGTCCATCCCTGATGTTAACAGCAACCCAACCACAAATTTTCAGAGATGACCATTCATTACTTTATAAGTTATCTTGCACACAAACAGACAGACAGACAGACAACTCCCGCCTACCGGGACCGTTGTCAAAATCGTCTAGTGTCTGACTTGACTTAGGCCTATATCTCAGCTGTACCTTGGCCTCGATATACCTATATTTAATCACTTGTTCCTCTTGTGCTACTATAACATCCTGCAAAGTTTGGTTGAAATCTATGTAGTCGTTTTTGAGATATCCTTTTTTTTTGTTGAGATATTTGATACTGTAGACCACCATATTCTTCTTCGTTGGTTGGAAAATTTGTTGGTATTTCTGGACTTGCCCTTTCATGGTTTAAGTCTTATCTGTCTGATAGATCTCAGTTTGTCCAAGTAAATAACAAGATTAACTTTGGAATACCTCAAGGATCTGTTCTGGGCCCTTTGCTTTTTTCTCTATACATGCTTCCCCTTGGAAATATCATAAGTAGACTTGATGTTAAATACCATTGCTATGCAGACGACACACAGCTCTATATATCCTTTAAACCGGGTGAAAATGATCCAGTTACTAGATTAGAGATGCGTCTTAAAGCGGTTAAAGCTTGGATGACGCAAAATTTTCTTTCACTAAACCCAGATAAAACTGAAATATTGGTACTGGGTTCCAAATCTCATAGAGACTCATTCATTAAGTTTTCTCTCAACTAAGATGGTCTCTCTGTTTCTGCCAGAGCAGTCGTTAAAAACCTTGGGGTGACTCTTGATTCAGAACTCTCTTTCCAGACTCACATCAACAATATCATTCACGTGGCATTTTTCCATCTTCGAAACATATCTAAACTTAGAAAAATGTTGTCCCTTCAAAATGCAGAATAATTGGTTCACGTATTTGTGTCCTCTCGGCTGGACTATTGTAATGTTTTACTGACTAGTTGCACTAGCTCGGCCCTGAACCGTCTTCAATTAGTGCAGAATGCTGCTGCTAGGGTTCTGACTAGGACTAAGAAATATGATCACATTAGCCCGGTGCTCAAAAATCTTCATTGATTGCCTGTAAAATTCAGAATTGAGAACAAAATACTATTACTAACTTACAAAGCTTTAAATGACTTGGCCCCGGAATATCTTTACAGTCTTCGCATTCCTTACTCCCCACCAAGATTACTTCAATCACAAGGTGCTGACTACTTGAAAATTCCAAATATATCTAGAATTACAATTGGAGGCTGAGCATTCTGTTATAAAGCACCAATTTTATGGAACAATCTCCCAAGACAAATTCGGGCTTCAGACACACTGTCTATCTTCAAGAGTAGGCTGAAAACTTATCTTTTTAGTCAAGCCTATGATTAGTTCATGATTAGTTATGTGTTGGCTCTGGTGGGACTGACTAAAACCTTGTTTTATGATATGTTCACAAGATAGTGGAAGCCAGTGTTATGTAAATCCATGTGGAACTGGTGGTACTGAGCATGCATTTACGGTGCCAATAAGGCTTGGCACAGCCTTAGTCACTGGGGAGGTCCAAATGGTACTGGTGTAGTGTTCAGCAAATCCATGTGGAACCGGTGGCACTGAGCATGCATTAATGGTGCCGGTGGGGCTTGCTATAGCCTTACTCACCGGGGAGGTCCATATGGTACTAGTGTTTAGAAAATCTAAAGTGATCTTCCACCCTGGAGTAAGTGTAGGAACTCTGTGCTGCAGGAAGTGGATGGAGGGGTGTTGACTGTTTCCTGACCAGTCAGCTCCTAAATTCTCACTTGGCACATGACACAGGACTGTTTTTTTTTATTAATACGCAGTAGTTTTATCCAGTGCCTCACCCCACTTTTTTCTGTCTCTTTCCAAGGATCTTTCCCTCCGCAACCCTAAGTCCTGGATCATCTGAGCCCTGTCCCTCACCATGAGCGCTGGCTGCTGCTGTCCTGCTGCAGTCCTGATCCAGTTCTGCACCATCCTCGGCATGCCACTTCCTCGAGCAACTGATGCCACTGTTTAGATGGACTTTAATGGAACTGTATTGTCATTATCCTATTTTGCTTTATCTTGTAATTAACTAGCTAGCCCGCGGATGGGCTTCCCCACTATAGCCAGGTTCCTCCTGAGATTTTTTCCCACTGGGGAGTTTTTTCTCACCACTGTTTGTGGATTTTTCTCCCTACTGGTTGGGAGGTTTTTACCTCATTTGCTATAGTGGGGAATAGGCTGGGCACTGCCCTTTCAGTAACTCATCTCTGACTGTAAAGCATCTTTGTGACAGTTTATCTGTGAAAAGCGCTATACAAATAAATTGAAATTGAAAAACATTGAAAGTGAAAATATCCTGTTAACAAACAGACAGGCAGATGACTAATGGAACAAAGTGACATGGTTGTGGATTTCGACAACATACAAACCAACTCTAGCAAAAAACTCAACCCCTTAGCAGAGGTAATAAGAGTGCTATTGATAGATGGCAGCATGCCAGCCTCAGTTTGCAAAAAAAGTTGGCTCCCGTACGCCTCAAAACAGGGTCATGTTTGAATAAAGGTGTTTGCACTCCACTCGGGAAATAACATTTTACACAGTCTAGCACTGTCCAGTAGTTGCAAATGCACACTTGCACCCACTGGGATCTCGCCACTACCCCCATTGTGCACAAGGGTTTGAGGGGCCATTCAACATTGCTTGCAGCTTTAATGATAAGAGTTTTTAAGAGAAGGAATTTCGGGAAAGAATTACACATCCGACCTCCACTTTTTCAGTTTTTATTTGCCAGAGCAATTTCAAAAGGGCGTGGCAATATATTTTGGGGGATTTTATTAGTGAGAAGTGGGTTTAGAATTTAACATTTATATTTGATATCATGAATGCAAATGCTGCGCATGTCCTTGGAACCCAAATGTCATCAGTTACATTACCACGTGTAGCAGTACTAGAAATTAAACTCAAAATGTTCTTGACTGGATGCATGCTTGACGTTTTTAGGCACCCAAAGGTTTCTCAGGGTACCCAAACATCAAGGTAAACTTAAAATTAAAGGTCATTCATAGAATGAAGACTTGTTGAAATCGTGCACAGATGTCTGAAACAGAAAGAACAGAAGGAGTTGGTTTCAAGTCCATAGCTGTAAGAGTAGCAAAGTTATGTCCCAAAATGTGTTTTTAACATTTTTGGAGAGCCTCACTTTGACCTTGACCTTTGACCAATGGCCTAAAAAAAAATAGGTTTCTGGTGACGAATCCCTTCTATGATATTGTGAAGTTTCATGAGCATAAATGACATGGAAAGGGTAAAAAAAAGTGTGACTAATGGTCACTTTGCAGCAACTTAAAAATTAGTTAATAATTACATATTTAAACTTTAATTAAAAAAATATTAAAGTTCCTCCCACGAGGCACCAAAATGCTTCAGGGAATCTGCCTTGTACGAAACGAAAAATAGCGAGGATGGATTATTCAGACGTTTCGTCCTAATAATCCTTCCCGCAAGATTACCATTTAATTCCGCAGGAAACCTGCAAAATTAGCAACCAGTCTCATAAAATTACTAAAATAACCAAAAATATGGAATTTTTATTAATAATTTTAATAACCAATATTAATGATTGAAAAAAAACAATAATTAAATCAAAGATTTAAGTCATAATCTGAAGGAATTTTGGAGTTCTACATAGGCTATTTTGACTCAGACTCCCACGAATTTCAGCAACAAAACACAGGACTCTCAAGTTTTGAATGCCGGCTCGCGTGAGATTTTCTCTGGGGGGGGTGCATGATACTCCCGTTTTCAAAGGTGCATAGTAACCTAAGTACTTGTACTACATTACAGCACTTAAGTTGTGTGTTTTTTTTTTTTTTGAGGATTTGCACATTACTTATGATTTTTTTTTAACAAGGTTTTTTACTCTACTACATTTATGAGACAAAAAGTATACTTTCACTTTGACACTGGCAAATTAGTTACTCATTTCAAATTAAAATATTAATTGAATTCATCATTTATGGATTATCCGGATTTGGCGCATTCGCGAAGAACAAAGGTGTATCTTTGTGCAGATGTGTCCGCCAGTGGACGTGGAGCTGCAAATTTATTACAAGCAGTTACAATATTCTATCACTAGATAGCACACCACGATCGGTCGTGGAAGTTTTGTGCGTGTTGTAGGCTATTTGCAGAATGAATACTGACCGCGATATCCGTCGCATCTTGTTGTCAGAAGTGGTAAGTAGGCGAGCAATTAAACGTTGCTATTTACAAGTAGCTATCTTATATCTGCATGTTGCTTGTATATTTCCTTTTACTTTGCAACATCAAGCATTTTTCAATGCAGCTAACAGCTGTGCTTAGCATCACGAATATGAGTTAGCTGACCAGCATTCGCGAATGCTATTTGACATGAGCTTAAAATTTTGATTTCAATTTGCTAGCGTTCACCCTTGGAGTAGTTGTTAGATTTTGAACCAGATAATGTTTAGCTATACCAGTAGGGTGAGTTCAGCTAAAACAGACCACTTTTTGGTAAATGACTAATTTTACCATCAAAAAACCTATGCATGACATTTAATAATGATTTTCTAAATTGGCATATGTCTCTTGAATATTTATTTATATATATATATTTAACTATATATATATATATATATATATATATATATATATATATATAGTTTTGAAATGTTGAGAGTTGGAGTATTAGTAGGTCCTTTCTTCAGCAACAACACCCTGTTCAGGTAAAATGGACCAGTTGTTCAGTTAAAATGGACCAGCAGTCAGTTAAACTGGACTGTCGATACATTGGCGATAGGTACGTGATACGTAGGCTAATTAAGCAAAAAGATTATCACAAGTTTGCATGGATATAATGGTGGTGCGGAATTACTGAGAAATCAAAATGGAAAACGAGCAACAACACAGAGGGAACACTATTGCTTGCAGGCTTAGCATAAAGAGTTTATTGGTAGTTCGGTCTTACAACTAGACAGTTGATATTTGGACAAAAAACAAGCATTTGTGGCTACTTGCTAACCGTCAAGGCTCTTGTTGCCATTTTCTGAGATGGATCACTTCTCAGATGGAGCAGAACGGTTCTAAAATATGCTTACCGCTCAAAGTGAGCATGTTAATGGAGAGTGCTTTGTTACTTAACCATTTACTCCCTGATACCGCCTACAGTCGTGATAATTTAGGTCGCTGTGCAGGTGAGTCCCGAATACAGGCATGATAAACACATCGCTTCTGCTGGCAAATCCCGACTACAGACGTGGTATTTACCTGTTGTGAAACGATGTATGATTAACCGAGATGTGACATTCCAGAGGAAAACCTCGAATACCAGCCAATCAGAAAGGGTCAAATAAAGCTTCATACAACTTTGGAAAATGATATGCTGTTCTTTCATTGGTCATTTTACAATATAAGGGTCGAAGTCTCATGCAATTTATGAATCAGATTTTCTACAAATAAACATGGATTCTAGTGATGGTAGTGGGTCAGAATTTTATGGTTTTACTGCATTCGATTTAGAGTTAGCTCAGGATAGACTAGATGGGTTATTAGAGGAAGATTCAGACATCGATCTGAGTGATTTCGAAGACGATCTAGACGACAGTGACGATGATGTACCCCGAGCAAGACTGTTCAGAGTTCGACAAAACAATGCCGATAAAGGCGGCGTTGATGAAGCTCAGGAACCAGACGCAGATATGTGGACACAACAGCTAACTGTAAAGATATAAAGAAACTAATATGGAAATGGACTTTCTCTATTTGATCATTGACGATTCATTACACCAAACATTTGCCGATGAAACGAACAGATAGCACAAGGTTATGTAAAACATTGAATAGAAAAAGCTTGAAAATAGTTTATGTGATGAACTGGACAAAAGACAATTTCATTTCATTTCATTTGAAATAATTTTGGTGTGAATAAGGATGAAACTATTTGGAATAAGATCTGAAAATTTGGAAAGTAAATATTTAGTTTTTTCAGAAAGCTACACCAGCCATATTGTCTTAGGGCACCAGGGGTCAGTGGATAGCTACTAGGGAGTAAATAATTAATGCAGCCTAATGTGTGTCTATGCAGTCCATTTTAGCTGAAAAGAGCAGTCCATTTTAGCTGAGGTGGTTCAGCTAAAATGGACCAGTGACTAAAATGATGTTTTATAAAAATCAGAGGTTCTTTACAATCAAAAAAAATTTTTCTTTTTTATTAGAAAGAGCCTAACAAAACATTGTTCATATACACTTTTCTGTTGGTAAGGGTACTTATAATTCCTTTTTCACCTTTATTAGTAATGAGTGAAATCTGATATGCCATACTCACTTACTGCCCAGTTTCTCTGACATCCTGCACATAATACTGTGTCCCACCCACTTAAGCAACCTCAAGCCAATCTAAACTATTCTTACATGTCAACTAGAATTATAGCAACACTGCAAAGTCAGCTATTTTGATCTGCTGTGAAAATTTAAAGTGCTATGACGCTCTAACCTTATCTGGTCCATTTTACCTGATGGTCCATTTTAGCTGAATTCACCCTCCTTTTTTATTATTTCAGTGGGACTCCCCAGTATACAAAACCCAAAACCAGTGAAGTTGGCACGTTATGTAAATCGTAGATAAAAACAGAATACAAATCCTTTTCAACTTATATTCAATTGACACTGCAAAGACAAGATGTGTAATGTTCAAACTGAGAAACTTTTTTTTTTTGCAAATAATCATTAACTTTAAAGGCAGCAACACATTGCAAAAAAGTTGGCACAGGGGCCTTTTTACCACTGTGTTACATCGCCTTTCCTTTTAACGACACTCAGTAAACGTTTGGGAACTGAGGAGACCAATTTTTGAAGCTTTTCAGGTGGAACTCTTTCCCATTCCTGCTTGATGTACAGCTTAAGTGGTTCAACAGTCCGGGGTCTCCATTGTCGTATTTTACGCTTCATAATGCGCCACACATTTTCAATGGGAGACAGGTCTGGACTACACGCAGGTCAGTCTAGTACCCGCACTCTTTTACTACGGAGCCATGCTGTTGTAACACATGCAGAATGTGGGTTGGCATTGTCTTGCTGAAATAAGCAGGGGCGTCCATGAAAAAGACGTTGCTTGGATGGCAACATATGTTGCTCCAAAACCTGTATATACCATTCCTCAACTCTCTCAGTCTTTTTTGCCACTTGTGCCAGCTTTTTTGAAACATGTTGCAGGCATCAAATTCCAAATGAGCTAATATTTGCAAAAAATTACAAGGTTTACCTGTTTGAACATTAAGTAACTTGTCTTTGCAGTGCGTTCAATTGAATATGGGTTGAAAAGGATTTGGAAATTATTGTATTCTGTTTTTATTTACGATTTACAGAACGTGCCAACTTCATTGGTTTTGGGTTTGTACATACAGTATGAAACTATTGTGTATAAGCACTTGTGGTGTCAGCCATAACGTGAACATGTGTGGAAAACATGACATAATGATCAATGGAAATAAATATTGATTCAGTATTTCACAACTCTACTCAATGTAACTGCTTGTGTGTTTTTTTTTAATTTTTTTTTGCTTGTCTATGCAGTGTCCTATTCTCATGCCAGGCAAACAAAAAGAGACAGAGAGAGAGAGAGAGAGATGAAGAAACACATACACCTGTTGAGTGAGTTGCGTATTTCTCTCTGGTACACAGATGCTTGCCAAAACAACATCTTAGATATAATTTAAACCATTGAGCTTATAGTTCTTCCTGTGTGGCTTGCTGTTGTTTGGTTCTCTCCTTCTTCGCTTTGGAGCTGTCACTCCTGGCAGCCACACCCCCTGCCTGTGCCCCATGGAGAATGACAGAGGGGACTTACAATGTAGTGTTGCATGACGCATATAAAAGAAGCTAGAGGGCTGCAAGTCAGAAATGCTCATGAAGGAGGTTTACAATGCTACTCCTTTTTCTACTAGAGCTGGTTCTGAACATGCAGTGGATGCAGACAGAGGAACCTGTGTGCAAACTGCTAGGAAGAGCAGAGAAGCCTGAGTTAACCAAAGATGGAGACCTCATCATTGGGGGGATATTTTCCTTTCAGACTGGGCAAGATGGTACCCGAGAAACCTTTCAAACTGAGCCAATACCTCGGCCATGCAAACAGTATGTAGAGTACAATCTACTTATCTATTAATATTAAATGTTCAGTGAAGTTCCATTGAATATATTTGCTATTTTATGAATTACATGTGTTTGAACTAATACGATATTATAATGCAATATTTCCAGTTTAAATTTCAGAGAATTCAAATTTGCTCATACAATGATCTTTGCAATAGAGGAAATAAACCAAAACACTGAAATCCTCCCAAACATTGCACTTGGATACAAGATCTACAATGACTGTGGTAGCATGGACATATTGAGAGCAGCAATGGCTTTGGCAAATGGGCAAGAAGAATTGATGTCTCCAAACAGCTGCTCCAAGCCGAACTCAGTCCATGCTATCCTTGGGCACTCTGGATCAACACCAACAATGGGATTTGCAAGGATTATTGGACGGTTTCACATACCAGTGGTAAGATGCACTGTTTTATGAGTTATTCACAGACCACATATATGGAAATGTAGTAATAAGTAATTGAAGAAATAGCTTAGTAAATACATTAAAAAATCATGTGAAAGTCACAAATGGATCTGTTTTAATAGCTTTATTTTATTTTCTATGTAATGCAATGGGTCAACATCAGATCAGCCACTTTGCTACATGTGCATGTCTCAGCAACAGAAAAGAGTTTCCCTCATTCTTCAGAACAATTCCCAGTGACTATTATCAGAGCAGAGCTCTAGCACAGCTGGTGAAGCACTTTGGCTGGACCTGGGTAGGAGCCGTAAACAGTGACAATGACTATGGTAACAACGGGATGGCTACATTTGTGCAGGCAGCCCAGGAGGAGGGTGTGTGCATCGAGTACTCAGTGGCCTTTCTGCAATCAGGGCCTCGCCAGGCTCTGCTCAGAGTTGTCAGTGTAATAAAACATTCCACTTCTAAGGTAATCATGGCCTTCATGACTCACAGAGAGGTCAAAGCACTGGTGGAAGAGCTACAGAGACAGAATATTACAGGCCTGCAGTGGATTGGCAGTGATGCCTGGATCACTGATGACTCACTCACTGACGGTGAAGGCCACACTGCCCTCATCGGAGCATTGGGCTTTGTGGTCAGCAGGGCAAAAATCCCTGGGTTGGGGAAATTTCTACAGCAACTTCATCCTTCTCAATTTCCTCACAGTACATTTCTCAAGGAATTCTGGGAAAATCTGTTCAACTGCACTTTGAATACACCTAGTTTGACTGATAGTAGGAGACTATGCAGTGGCTATGAGAACTTGAGTCATGTGGAGACCCAGTTTACTGATGTGTCAGAAGTGAGGTTCACAAACAATGTGTACAAGGCTGTATATGCAGTGGCCCATGCACTACACAACCTGCTCACATGTGAAGAGGGCCAAGGCCCCCTCCCTAATAACAGCTGTGCAATAGGCATCAAAATCGAGCCATGGCAGGTGAGGAAGGCATATTAACCATCCATTCAGAGCACAGTATAACGTGAAAAATGTTAAATGTTGAAATTATGGGTAAATACTGAAAACAGACTAAAGTTGAATTTTATGTGTTCTTGTCTTGCATTTTTTTTTACATTGATTTAAAAAATTTTATACTTTTATTTATGAGCATACATTTGACTTTTACAGATTTAAAAAGTTACGTATGTCACACTGACAGGTTTTGCATCACCTGCACATAGTGAATTTCTCCACTAATGCAGGCGAGACAGTGTATTTTGACAGCAATGGAGATTCGCCAGCCAGATATGAGCTCATAAATTTACAACATGCCAAAGAAAAGACCATGGAGGTTGCCACAGTGGGTTACTATGATGCTTCTTTGCCGAAAGGGCACCAGTTCACAATGAACAATGTCAGCATTGTTTGGGGAGGAGGCAGCAATATGGTAAAACATGTTTGATATGTTATTTTTATGTACATTTGATATGTTATTTCTGGTACATAACGTGTATATGCATTTTTCCTTCTATCAACACAACATCTGCATTAGCTAATGATATTACTTTGCCAAAAGTTGTGTCTTGTAACTGAAATATTAAATAAGTTGTGTGCTGACTTTGATTTGTGCTTTTTTTCAGGTGCCTCGGTCCGTGTGCAGTGAGAGCTGTCCCCCAGGCACTCGGAAGGCTGCGCAGAGGGGAAGGCCTGTCTGCTGCTATGACTGTGTGGCCTGTGCTGATGGAGAAATCAGCAACTTTACAGGTAATTCAACACAGATTTAATCAAAAGGCATAATGATATGCCCAAGAAATAAATTCACCATAGTTGTGCTGTTAATTTTGCATATGTACAGGTTTTAACATTTCTTTTAAGACAGAGAAGTCAAAAGGGTTTGTTGATTCCCTATGATCATGGCAGTCAGAATTTAATAAAATAATGAAATTGGATCAAATATACAATACCACCATTCAATGCAAAATTGCTAAATTATTTTTCTCGATACTTGCAACAGCTATGGTTTTACCGAACAAAAATGAAATACAATGTTTTCTTTTTTCATCCCAAAACTTACAGTAGACACTAAAAATGTTTTGGAATTTCTCTTTACATTACATGTTACTAAAATATTGTTTTTTTTTATAATGTCACAAGGCATCACAGTCTCAGGACTGTTTCCCAGCAATGACGAATTGTCTAAATTTGGTACGCATGACTGTATGTACACTGTAAAAATACGGAGGGGTACCCTCAGGCATATTTTCAAATGGGTTGTTATTTATATATTGATTGATTATTTTCGCAGATTCCATTGATTGTGTCAAGTGTCCAGTTGAATACTGGTCAAATAAAAGAGGAGATTCCTGTGTTTTGAAAGAAATTGAATTTTTATCTTTTGGAGAAATGATGGGAATACTGTTTGTTTTCATTTCTTTGACTGGAGTCCTTTTCACTGCAATGACTGCACTGATATTCTACAGCAACAGAAAAACTCCAATTGTGAAAGCTAACAACTCAGAGCTGAGCTTCTTGTTGCTCTTTTCATTGAAACTGTGTTTCCTTTGCTCTCTTACCTTCATCGGCCGGCCCTCTGACTGGTCCTGCATGCTGCGCCACACTGTGTTTGGGATCACCTTTGTCCTCTGCATCTCTTGTGTTCTGGGGAAAACAATAGTGGTGTTAATGGCCTTCAGGGCAACACTCCCAGGCAGTAATGTCATGAAGTGGTTTGGGCCTCTGCAGCAGAGAGCAAGTGTTTTTGCTTTCACGCTTATGCAGGTCCTGATCTGTGTGCTTTGGGTAACAATTTCCCCTCCTTTTCCAAAAAAGAACATGAAGTACTACAAGGAAAAGATCATTCTAGAATGTGACGTAGGATCAGCTGTGGGGTTCTGGGCTGTACTGGGTTACATAGGCCTTCTCTCTATTTTGTGCTTTGTTTTGGCTTTTCTGGCTCGTAAGCTGCCAGACAACTTCAATGAAGCTAAATTCATTACATTCAGCATGCTGATATTCTGTGCAGTCTGGATCACCTTTATACCAGCGTATGTTAGCTCACCTGGAAAGTTCATTGTAGCTGTAGAAATATTTGCAATTTTAGCATCTAGTTTTGGTCTGCTTTTCTGTATCTTCATACCAAAATGCTACCTCATACTATTTAAACCAGAAAAGAATACAAAAAAAAATGTAATGGGAAAAAACATGTAAATAAATCAGTCAGAATGGGGTTTCTTAAAGAGATATGGTACCATGTGAAAAAGAATGTTCAAATCTGGACAATTAGTAGATGGGTCTTTCCATTTCAGATGTCCGAATTTCAGAGACACTTCCTACTTGACCATCTCAGATTTGGCTGAAAAAAAAATCCAGCAGGTGCATACACCTCCTCATAGGATAATTGGATAAATCCAGAATTTTAGCTCTCAACTCCTAATAGTTTTGTCTCAAAAAAATAGTTTTGCAACTAAGTTCCGGCCCTTTTTGAACAGCGATTTCTGAGGAGCCACTTTCACATGGCTATATCTAGAGATGCATTTCAGCAAGGTCCTTCAAATTTTCAGGGGTGAAAATCTGCTACTCTAACTTGAGGAATATGGACTTATGAATGTGTCCTTTTAGTTCATAATATATTTCTGGTTGCTTAAATTTACTTGAAGATTTTACTGTGCACTCTGTGATAGCATATTTGAAGGACTGCAAAAAGCCTAATGTCAAAGCCAGGGAATTGGTATTGCATATACAGCTTCCCATGTTGAGCATTTTGTATTCTAAGTCTGGCCCTCTCTTACGAATAGTCTAGAAAAAATTAAAGCTTGAAAATGAAAAAAATAAAATTTGTGCGATTTTTAACACATTGGACACCATCCATTAACATCAAATTGACTGCTTTGGAAAGATTAGTTGCCTGTTATTAACATATCCAAAATGGGTGATGGGGTTCTGATTTATTTTCTCAAAAGAAATTTTGAAAATTAGGTATGTTTGTGGACAAACAGCAATTAATGGCATCAAAGGCATATTCAAACTTTTTTTATAAAATGCACATAATTAATGATAGAAAGCATTAACTGAGCAAAGTGCCTTATATCATAAATGTTAACTTACACTTGAAGAATAACCCTTATGTAGTGTTTAGATATTGAAATGTTGCAACCTTACGGGGCCAAAAATTCAAGTTTGTTATGAATTCAGAAAGGTTACAATAAATAATTATTTATATCCCCGAACGCCGAATGGTGTTCCGGGGATATTATGTTTTTGGTCCGACCGCCGGGTGTTAACGCGATAACTTCAGTAATATTTCAATTCGAAATTTCAAGTTTTGCATTCAAGTAAGTATCATGAAGAGGAAAAAATGATTAAATTTTGGACAATTTACAATTTCTAGACTGGCCACCAGGGGCCAAGAACTGATTTACGTGTTAACGCGATAACTTCAGTAATATTTTAATTAGAAATTCCAAGTTTTGCATATAAGTAAGTATCATAAAGAGGAAGAACTGATTCGATTTTGGACAATTTACAATTTCTAGGAACCAAAAACTGAAAAAATCACTGTTTTTATCATATCTCTGGAAATATTTGTCCGATTCACCTCAAATCAAGTGCAAATGAAAGGTTGTGACCTGAGGATGTGTACCAAGATGACATTATACCTGTTTGGTTCAAAATTTTGACACAAGGTGCAGCTCTGTCACATAAAATTCATATTTTTGGAACTATTTGTCCAATTGACATGAAACTATGCAACTGCAAGGTCATGACCTCACAACGTGTCACATGATGACATCATACCTGTATGGTTCAATATTTCCCACCAGGTGGCGCTTTGTGATGGAAAAATTTCCATTTTGGCCATATCTTCAGAACCATTTGTCCAATTGACCTGAAATTAAGTTCAAATGAAAGTCTATTCAAGGTCTATTCAAGGATTGGGGAATTGGAGGATTGGGGGCGTTCAGGGATATACCCTCAGCCATTGCCTCCGATGGCATAAGCCTAGTTATCAAATACAATATAGCTATCTTACTGAGGATGTGTGAAGAATGCACTTTATTTGATCAGAGATTAATTGATTCATCATATATATACACTTTGCATTGATTTATTTATTGGTAAATCAACCTAAAAAAATAAAATAAAAAGTAAGTGTAAAATTTTTTAAGCAGCAAGTTTAGAAACATGCTTAGTCATGCAGAAGCTATAACATGTCTGAACAGTTCATGCATCCGCACGACGCAGGTTTTTTTCTGACCCAGGAGGGAAGACCTATGGTGGGTACCTGTGCAACACATCATTGCCAAGATTGAAGTCCCAAGGACAACAACTGGATGTCGATATGCACCCAAGGAGCAGGACATGAAAGTAGCTGAAAACTTCATGAAAGAGTTCAAATCATTTGTGTAATGTCTGTGCTAACTGCAATTAACAGGTCATTTAATTATTTCCATTATTTGCAATTTAACAGGATTGTCAAAAACTCTTTTTAACACTAGTTATTACTAATTGAAGTCTACAGGTTAAGTATTAAATGTGAAAAATAGCACAATTTTTTTTTCATTTTCAAGCCTTAACATTTTCTAGATTATACATTAGAGAGGGCCATAATTAGAATACAAAAGACACATCATATATGGGAAGCTGTATGCGCAAGACCAAATCCCTGTCTTTGAAATTAGGCTTTTTACAGTCCTTCAAATATGCTACCGCAGAGTGCACAGTAAAATTTTCGAGCAAATTTAAGCACCCAGAAATATATGATAAATTAAAGGGACCCCTTTATAAGTCCATATTCCTCAAGTTATAGTAACATATCTTCATCCCTGTAAATTTGAAGGACTTACCTGAAATACTTCTCTAGATATAGCCATGTGAAAGTGGCTCCTCAGAAATAGCTGTTGGAAAAGGGCCAGAACTTAGTTGCAAAAATATTTTTTATGATGTAAGTATGAGGAGTTGAGAGCTAAAATTTTGGATTCTTCCTATAAGGAGGTGAATGCACCCACTGGAATTTTTTTTCAGCCATTCAGACATTTGACATGGAATGATCCAGATAGTTATCAAATTGTCTTCCCAAAGAAAGTTCTCCTTTTGAATTGGAGTGAGGAGAAACCATTTGTTTCTGACATCATGGGTAGCTTAGGGTCCTCTCTATTCTTTCCTCTTTATAATGATGAAAGGAATGTGATTAAATTAGGGTATCATCAAGAAGGTTAGTGTTTTTTAAGTGACAGGTCAGTAATTCAGGGACGACTGACCTCCATGTGTACATCCAACTGGATTTCTGCACGTGTTTATTTAATAAACCTAAACTTTGCAAAATGTTGAATGCTGGATGTGTATTGAATGTCCAAAAAAGCTTTATATAAAAGCTTTCTTCAATAAACAAAACATTTTTTTGCGCGACTTGTTTACCCTATTCATTCATTTCTTCTATTTTCTTTCCAGTACATGGATTGTAAAGACAGTTGCAGTGACAGTGTTATTTTCAAAACAAATTTTGGTGCTGGAGTCTAATTAGTAATTTGGTCACATTCGAAATGCTGAAGTGGGACATGAGGTGCTGTTGAAGGAGTGTCAGTGAAGCCAAATGCTGTGATTTTAGTGCCAGTATTGCTGGAAAGTCTTTTCCGTGCAGCCTGCCTGATCAGACCAATCCTGTGGCCCAAGCTCTATTTCTGGAAATGCAGTTACAGCACATGTGGTTACGGATAATGATATGGTACAGAAGCAAATTCAGTTGTTCAATATACTCTCTTAAGGAAGTACAGGGGGAAGATGAGCACCTCCAGGGGGAAATAAGCCATGAGGGACCATCTGCGCCCAATGTTTATCAAAAATGAGGTGTACATTGAACATAAAAAATGATCAAATCAACTGTTCATCTTAACCACAATAAGCTATGAAGACATACAAAATTATTGGACTGAGCATACAGACTGCAGAGTGACTTTATTTAAATTTTCTTAAATGTGTCTGTCCCACTAGTCGCCAATATACAGAAGACCCGCACTCATTTTCCTGTGTGCCGGTTGTTGATATATTGTTCCCTGGTAGCAATTTCCTTTTGTGCCAGTCCTCGATATATTGTATCATAGGGGTGCTGTGACAAACCAGCAGAGAGGCTGGGGCTGTCATCCTGCAGGCATGAGAAGAAGGGAAGAAGCATTTGCCCAGAGGCAAGAAAGGGTTAAGGAAGATGATGGTTGTAATAATCACAACAACAATAAAAACAAAGCCCAAATGAAATTTGATTTAATAGTTCAATGGGTTTATAATAAATTGTGGACAATTCTGGATGTGTTCTGCACCTCCTCCATGTCCGCCATTATCTGCCTCTCTGCCTGCCTCCACCTTATGGTTCTGTCACCCTCTTCACTCAGCCCCCTAGCATCCTTATTGCAACCTCCTACCTCCCAACTCAATCTGCCTCCCCCCATCACCCTTCCAGTGCATGGTAGACAGCACTAATGTCCCATATCTTGATACTTGAGCAGCTCTGACAGTTGAGAACCCTGATATTAGAGACAGCACCATTAATTTAAGTCTAATAGTTTCTGTCACCAAGATACAACCCCAGGCAAAAAACATCCAATCACCACACTTAGAGGAACAAATCAAGATTTGACAAGGGAAATTTTGTTTATTAGCTTAACATTCACGCTTCATAAAACACCTCTAACAAATTAGAGTGAATTACTTAGGCATATTTTTTCATGATCAAGTACAAGATAAAATTAAAAGATTACTCAATGTTGAGGAAATCATTTACTTCACTGATGAAAAAAAATTATTCCCCATCAAGATGGTTCCAACTTTCTCGAATAATGGTTGACGGGATGGGGCTTTGTCATGACAATAAAAAATATAAATTCCAACTTAAGTTTTCAATTGAATGGCTTGCTGGCCATGTCATTGATTTGATATGCCTTTCCTGTGGAAAACCTTGCACATGGTTTCTCTGTGACAAGATGCATTTAAATCCTAAAAAAATGGCTTTATTATCACCAAACCTATTTTCCATGTATGCAATCAGAAAGTGGTCCTCAATTCCGATGCTCGTTGATTATTGGGGTAATCACTGCTATCTCCCATGGTCCTTTACCTAACATGCAACGCCATATCATAAATGAAAAGGGAAATGTGCTTGTTTTCTTCCAGCAGTCACTGAAAAAAATTGAAAAGCCTACCTTCCCAAGCACATTAATCTTGTATTAAGACTTTCAATACTGATTTCTATTACCTTTTTTATCAATATGACAAACATTTTCCAGTGAGATGATATAGATAATTTTGACTTATTTATCGATTTGCCAATGGGATAAGAAAATTTCACTTGCTAAGCACATGGTAACTTAAAATAAGCTAATATTTTCTACTTAAGAGAAAAAAAAACGAGAGAGTTATGTCTTATATTAAGATGAAATGACTTTTCAAGACAGACACTTTTTGCAGTGTTTCATTGTAGCAGCATAAAACAAAACTTCCAGCAAGATCGCTATGGCCCATGCAGATTCGTGATTCATCACTGAATATCATTTTCATCCAATCATCCACACTCCACAACTGCTTCTCTGTAGCCCACTTCTACCTTGCTTTCATCTGTTCACATGTTCATGCTTATTTTTGTCTGGCTTTTCTGTATGTTAATATTATTTCAGTCAATCAATTTGTTATGGCCCCAATTTGTTATTACATTTATGACAGCAAAGGATGACAGACACAATTTTAAAACTTAAACAAATTTAATCAAACAGAGACTTTTAACTAATCTACTATCTACTCTACTCACCAAGATTGATCTATACAACAAAAATAAATTTACAGTCCCTTTTGTTGGGTTGCTTGGTGATGTTCCCGGTGAGGAAAATGCTTCAACACAGGCAAAAATCCACAAAAAGCTTCACAGGCCTTGAAAAGAGTGACAGGGCTAGTCAAATGTATCCTTTTGCTTGAAATTTCTCCTACTACTCCACTCCCTCAATTTTCCTCCTTATATACTCTTTTGCAGACCCCTCCCACATTTAGACCTCTCTTTTTTTTATTCTCTGGGACTTGCACCAGACATGCCCAAGACATGTCCAAACCTAGCTCCAGTCTGGGCTTAACATAAGAAAGGTCAATACTGTCATCTAGTGGCTTCTATTCGCATTACAGATTTCTTTTCTTGACTCCAGTATCTGCCCATTTGTGTTTCATTTGTTTTGTTGGGCATTTTCTGTTCTCAAAACATTTTTTAGTGGTTGAGCACCAGTGTATTGCATGGAAAACATGAAGATGACGACTGGACTCAGGTGTGAAGATGCACCTGGTTGTATTTAGTAGGCCTTTGGCAACGCAAGAAGGCATATTCGATGCTATTCAAAATAAAAATCAAGGTTCCTAAATAACACGATTAGTAAGACTGGCTTTGGCTACAGTAACAATGTATTACCAAAATAGAAAAAACAAAAAAGGAAGTAAGGTTCCTGATCATGAAGTTGTAGAGCTGACATTAAAATTAAACAATACTATGTTTAAGAGTTAGATTATATACAGTACATGCGAAAACGCAGAAGTCTATACAAGCCTAGAGGTTAAACACAGGCATGTGGCTTACGAGACTTCACAAAAACTAAGTGCGAGGCTTGGCCTTAAGTAGCAAAACACTAGCACACAGTAGAAATTTACAAAAGCTGCATGCTATGATTGCGGGGCTGAAAATGTGGTCCAGGTCTTAAGAGACCTGTGAGTTAAAAGGCTGGAGGTGTGGCCTTACCCTACATGCCGGATCTTCGGCCAGGTGGGTGCTTTCTGGGGCACGGAGCGGGCTGGTCCGGATGGGCCAGGTAGAACTCAGCCAGGAGCTGTGGATCCACAATTTTGTCACAACCTACCCAGCTCCTCTGGTCTGGACTGTAGCCCTCCCAGTTCACCAGGTATTGCAACCTGCCTCCATGATGTCTGGAACTGAGCAGGCTGCATACTGGGTAGGCGGGATCTCCATCAACCTCCAGGACAGGGGGACAATCTTTGGGGGTGTAGCCTCTGCCAGGGGTCTGGCTGTTGATTGATTGATTGATAAACTTCATTCCAGACTAAAATAGGCCCATAGAAGAGACATACAAACAAACAACAATACAGAGATAGCCTAGGTATCCAGACTAAGCAAATCACAAGGCACAAATCAATTAAAAACATATCGACATTGCCTCCAGTGTGTCCAGAAGCAGGAGATATAGCGCGTGCTAATGTTGAATATTCAAATAATGTTGAATAGCCCTGGCGTACCGCATATTTATAACGTAAATTGGCAACCTTTTTATTATTACATTCAGGGCCATTACTAGGTTTTCCTGCTCAAACCCACAATTTAAAGGCCTCTTTAGCCTCTGCATGTAGTTCAAGAGCATCAGTATTCCATCCAGGTCTCAGATTTTGATATCTACTTCTATTTCTTAAAAGAGGTCTGCTTGCATTGATTAGACAGGTTACTATGTTGTCATAAATTTTGCACATTTTACTAAAATGGCCATCATCATTACAGTTAATGTTTCCACACGCTAAAGCATCAACAGGTAGCAAAATGTTACCTAAGTATATATCAGTAAGTGCCTTGTAGTGCTGTTTCTCCTCAGCCGTGAGCTTTGCCCAGTCCACCTTGTCAGATTGAATCTGGCTACTACAGCTGGACAATTTGGGTCGGCCCTCAACATTTACAGTCCGAGAGACAGGAATGTGATCAGCTGTGGCCAGATCGTACAGAATCTCAACCTTCTCTATACTGTCATGAGCATCGGCTGTAGAGATACAGTGATCCAGCCAGGATGTTAAATGCCAGGCCTCACTAATGTAAGTATAGCTGTCTACTGGTAGCAGCACCTTACTGGACAAAATAAGTTTGTTCTCTGAACAGAATTGAAAAAGATGTTGACCAAATATAGAGTTGTTGTCTGATATGTCAGCATTTAGATCCCCAATAACAAATAAACTTGAGTAGGCATTTTCTTTAATATAAGAGCTGATGAAGGCAAGCCTGTTACGGTATTCATCCTCATTATTGCGACATTCAAAAGGAGTGCAAACATTTAAAACAATAAAAACATGATTATCATGTACAACTTTAATGCCTTTAATGCATCTGTCCACATTAAGCCTAATAACACTGACAAGTGGGTCTAGGCCTGTACCATAGAATGGCCAACCCCCCCCCGGAATTCTGCCACGCAATATTCTAGTGCTTAAGTCTGTCGTAGATTCCCCTGCACCATGGAAATCAGTGTGGACAGCGTTATGCCTGTCAAGATCCTGTATTGCTTAAAAAGTCTCCTGTAAACATAAAATATCCGCACTCTCTAGGAGCAGATCAATAACAACATGATGCGCTCTTTCCCCTGTGCCTTGTCCAAGGCGCAGTCCACGCGAGTTATATGACACAACTATTATGGTTCATAAACAAGTCTATCATGAAGCAAAAGCCCCAGCCTCAGACTCACGTATCCCCGAAACAGGCGGCAGCTTAACACCTGCCCCAGCAGCAGCTGGGCTCGTACATCTCTGACACCTCTTTGCACTCGGCTGTTACTTTAAAAGAGCTATACCGAGTTTGGTCTGTGTCTATCCTTAGACAGGTTACGTCTCTAGCCAGTTTGTGTTTCAGGTAAGCAGTCAGAGTCTCTGCGACTACGTCAGGTGAAAACTTTGTGGCGAACACACCACATCTTTTCTCTGGGTGCAGACAGACGAGGCTTGGCCTGTGGAGAAGATTTTCCCGTGACTTGTTGTTTGCGGAGTCCGTTCTTAACAACGCAGGTCCATGCGGGCAAATTAGCCTCAGCTCTCCCCGTGTTCAAGGCTCTCTCCCCCTCGGCTCTCCCCGCGATGTTCTGTCCTCGGCTCTCCCAGTGGTGTTCGAGACTCTCCCCCCCTCGGCTCTCCCCACGATATTTGAGGCACTCTCCTCCTCGGTTCTCCCAGCGGTGTTCGAGGCTCTCTCCTCCTCCGCTCCTGTGTTTTCCACTCATCGATGCAGGTCCTTGCCGGCCTTGGTAGCAGCAGGTGCCCGTGGTCGCTCCACTACATGCAGGTGTTGATTTATGTCCGCAGTGATCCCACGTAGATCATCGCAGATGTTAGACTGCAGACACATAGCCTGCTTCAGAGTGGCTATATTCGCATTTAAGCGCTCAATTTTACTGACCAGGCAGGAAACATTGAGGCTGTTGAACGACATTGGTGGTAGCTCATCTAAATGATGAGACACAAAGCGAGTAATGTTTTCTCCGACCTCGTTCAGCAGCTTAAAACAGCTGTTGACGTTGTTTGCATCTTTCTGGGCTCCTTTATGAGCCTCACACCGCTGTGTCCCTAGGCAGAGATCAAACAAAACTTTCTTCGAGCCCTCAATCCAGTCGGACCCAAAGTGATTCACAGCTATGAGCACAATGTCGTCCTGGTTCACAGTTTTTATTTTGACAGCACGGAAGTTTAGAAATTCGTCTTCCACGATATTTTTGCCGTCCACTGTTGTGTATATTTCAGGTTTTATTCAAGGTTTGCTCTGAGCACCTCGCGCAGCACCAGCTGTGGTCACCATCTTAACAAAATCATTAGCCAAAGTAAAAACATATGCAGAGTATTGTTAATGCAATAATGTGACGGCAACTGTATTGAGTAGGCAGACTCATTGACCTTCCGGAAGACACAGAATAGACCAAAGAACCATGGGCTGAGTTTCCTGCAGGGCAGTTGGAGGCGCAGGCTCCTCGTGAAGACTGAGACTCGGTTTCCTGACTGGTAATTGGGGTCGTCCCAACATGTCAGGTCTGCTTGGATCTTCTGGTGGCAGAGCGCCCTTGGGATCTGGACCCTGGTGTTTTCCCAGACCTTCTCCACCTCATTAAACCAAGCATCCACCGCCGGTACTTATGTCTGGCTCTGGTCCCACGGGCACAGGGGAGGTTGCCATCCAAGCACACACTGGAATGGAGTTAGTCCAGTGGACACGCTCTTAAGGGAATTCTGGGCATACTACGTCCAGGGCAGGTACTGGGACCAGTCCCGTTGGCGATGGTGGCAGTAGGATCGGATGAACCTCCTCAAATCCTGGATGGCTCGCTCAGCCTGCCCATTTGTCTTTGGGTGGTATCCCGAGTTAAGGCTTGCTGAGGCTCCCAGCTTCCTGAAGAAAGCTATCCACACTCAGGAGGTGAAATGCAGGCCACGGTCCTAGGGAATGTCCTCCGGAAGGCCGAAGTTTCTGACTACCTGCGTGAATAGCACCTCAGCTACTTAGAGGGCAGAGGGTAACGTGGTGAAAGGTACAAATTTGCAGAATTTAAAGAATCTGTCAACAATTACCAGGATACATGTGTTACCTTCTATTGAAGCGAGGTCAGTTACAAAATCCACAGTCATGTGCGACTCTGGATGATGAGGGACTGGTAATGGGTTGAGTTTGCTGGCTGGCAGCTGTCACAGTGTTTTGGTGATTGTGCAAGTTATGCACGACTGGACGGCTGCTTCCACATCAGAGGCCAGGTGTGGCCACCAGTATTTTCGCCTGATCTGCATCGTTCTATTGGCTCCGGCGTGCCCTGCAGATAGGGAAATATGTGCCCACAGAATCACTCGCTCTTGAAGAGCAGTGGGAGTGAACGTTTTACCCGCTGGCATCGAGGTGGTAGGAGGATTCCTCCTGGTCTCCTTCACTATTTCCTGGTCCAACTGCCACTTGATGAGATCGAGAATGCAGGAGGAGGGCAGGATCGCCCTCTGGGTCTTTCTTCACCTCGTATCTTCGGAATAGTGCATCTGCTTTGATGTTCTTGGAGCCTGGGAGATTGGTCATTGAAAAATTGAAACGAGTAAAGAAAAGCACCTACCTGGCCTGACTGGATTCTGCTGTTATGCCTTTCACAGATATTCCAGGTTTCTGTGGTCAGTCAGCACGAAGAATGGATGACAGGCCCCCTCCAAATAATGCCTCCATTGTTCAAGCCGACTTCATTGCCATTAGCTTCCAGTTGCACACACCGTAGTTAGCCTCTATGGGTGTTAGTTTGTGGGAGAAATAGGTACAGAGGTATAGGTTCTTACTCCAGCATTGGAGGCGTCGACTTCCACTACAAAGGGCTTTTCAAAGGGTCAGGTAACTTGAGTAGAGGAGCAGGGATGAACAGACTTGAGTGTATGGAAAGCACACTGGATGGCTTTGAGGCAGGCAATGACAAATCTTCCCAATATCTCTCGCAGCACATCATTGATGAAGAGTTGAAACACAGAGGGGGCATTAACAAGTCCATGCAGCATTAGGCAGTACTCGTGGTATCCAGAGGTGATGGCCGCTGGCCATCTTCCACTTGTCTCATTCCCTGATGTGGATGAGATTGTATGCACTGAGGAATTCAAGTTTGTAAAAATCTTTGCACCTCGAAGTTGCTCTACTGCGCTGGGGACCAGGGGGAGTGGATATTGTTACTTCACCATGAGATCAAGTCCTCTGTAGTCTATACAGGGGCATAGAGCTCCATCTTTCTTCTCGACAAAAAAGAAACGTGAGGATGCAGGTGAAGTGGAAGAACAAATGATGCCCTGATGCAGAGCTTCTTGCACATCGCTTGAGTTTCAGCCACCGATAAGGGGTATATGTCACATTATGGCTTGGACTTTTTGTTTTGCAAATGTACATTCACTGGTTGGAGTGGATTGTGGGGCTGGAACTGTTGAAACGGGTGGAATTGATTGACTGAATACAGGACTCCTAATTGAATGATTGAGAGACTCGCGGGAAGGGAATGTTTTTATACAGGTGTCACGGTGGGGGAAAAAGAGAGACTCGGCTTCCCAGCTGTCCCAGGGAGGATGAGATCATCACGCTGCGTCCCAGGGTGGAGGAGCCCAGTCGGCGTTTGGAGATTGAGATATGCATGCGTACATGCCGCCTAAAGGAAAGTGCCTTTGCCTACTTTACGATACGGTGTGGATGGGCCAGCGTTGAGTGTGCTTGGGACAGATTGCTGTTATTGTTTTCCGGAGGTCGGTTGCGTCGGGAACGGGAGCGGAGGACCACTTCTTCCAGCGAGAATGAGAAGGGCGTCAATCTTCAGCAGCTGAAGGAAAGTGACTCTCTCAAAACTTACCTGGTGTGTGTGGGCTAGCTGTGCCCAATCTTGGCAGTGCCGTGGCGGCTATCGTGGGAGCTGAGCCAAGATACACGCTGGCGGGACTGGAGCAACGCTGTGTCCGTGCTACCGCGAGCGCATCGCCTGGAGCTACAAGGGGGACTGGTGGCTTGTTCGTTTGTTTTGGTCGGCGAGGGGGAGCCGCTGACCAAAAGTGGATTTAAACCTTCACCGCGGGTTGGCAGGGCACCCGCGTCGTTTACCGAGTTGGATCCAGTGAGCCCTCTCGTACGGGTGACTGCACGACCATAGCGTAACTGGACCCAGGGTATGTGGACTGGGGATGCGTCAGTGGTGAGCTAACTTGCATGAACTTGACTGGTGTACTGCATTGTATCCTGTGATCAATGGTGTGCCGTGTACTACTTATTCTAACCCTGTGTAGTGTATTGGAAATTATTGCAGTGATGTGTGTGCAACCTTACTCTCTAGGAGTGCAGTGTATTTGTTTTGATTTGTAGTGTATTACCAAGTAACCATCCTGATCACAGTGTAACGTGCCAGACAGCTCAATGGCACAATCCCATGGATAATGAGGAGGTAACTGGGTCAGTTTGGTCTTGCTGAATGCCATCTGCAGGTTCCAGTACTCATCAGGAATATCTGGCTGCTCCCCTTAGTCAGGGCTCTCGCCAACAGGTCAGTGACCGAAAGTGGAGATGTCTGGGTTTGTGGGATTGTGCTGTAATAGCCATGGAAGGTCGAGGATGAGTGAGTGGCTGGAGTTGTTGAGGAGTAGCAGTGGTTTTTCCTCCAGATGGGGCTCTGGGACTGTGAAAGAAATCAGGGCCATCTGGTGGGTTATGTTACCACTGCCCAGAGGTTTCCCGTCAACTCCTGCAATGGCAACAGGAATGTAGAGCCAGTACACTGGGGCCCGCAGCAGTCGCACCAACTGGGTGGAGACAAAGTTTCCCGCTGCGTCAAAGTCAATGAGGGCCTCACTGCAAAGGGTTGCATTGTTTAAAGCCACAAAATTTTGCAGGATGACAGGTGGTAGTCCAAGGAATAGTTCAGTTAATTTTGGAAGTTATCCTGACCATAATCTGTAACCAAAAGGACATATATACAGTCTTGTGCAAATTAATTGGATAAAGCAGGCTGGAGTGGGAAAAACCAAAAAAAACTAAGGTTTTAAGGCTTTTTATTACTTTAATAGCATATACATTCAGCTCTAAGTACGAGATGTGTCCTCCATGGGTCTTGCTAAACTGTTCCGCCCGTTTTGGCATGGAGCTGACCAGGTTTTTGCAGGCTGCCTTGATTTCTTTGTCATGATGCCACACCTGGACAAATGCATAGATGACTTTTGGTTTCATGGTGCTGTCCTTTTGCTGTACACTTGACTTGATAATGAACCAGAGATTCTCGATGGGTTTGAGTTCAGGTGAATTGCCAGGCCAGTACAACACAGTTACAGTACTTCATGATGCAATCACATTAGTTTCATCATGCAAGTCAAGGAAATTAATGAAACGTGGCTAAGGTACTATGCAGTGATTTTTGAGGTGGATATGTAAAACGTCCATCATTTGGTGTGGCTATTTGCACTCCATTCAGATCATTCAATTGACAAGCACCTTTATCCAATTAATTCGAGCAAGACTGTATGGTGTGGTGGAGATTTGCGCACTGCTGAGTGCCCTCTAGTTGTTTGCTTGCTCATTTGTTCGTCAATGAACGGAGTATCCAAAAAAGTAACAGATGGATGTTAGTGATATTTTGTGTGGATAGATACCGTGCTAAAAAAAAAAGTGATTAAATCTTAGTGAAGATCAGACTCATATTCTTGATCCACGAGCTTGAGGAATTTCTGTGTAATAAGATAGCTTTGTCGAGACTCCTCTAACACTCGCGTTCGATGTCAACAAAATGCAGCACAGACAAGCCACAAGAATTTCTTTGCGTGTTACGACGGCTCCGTTCGAACTCGATAAAAACTCAAGGTCAGTGATAATTCCTCTGTCAAAGAACTGCAACATGGCAAAGATAATGCTCTCTCCAATGCAGAAAATAGTGATTCAACATCTCTACACCTGGATGCAACGCTGAAACCTAAACCAGCGACCACACTGGTTGTTTCAGGGAGGAATGCGCACTGATACTGTGATGTTGTCCTGTCACTCTTGCAATGCTGACTCCGGGCTGTAAAGGAGACTGTTGTGCTGTGAGGAGACAAACAGGCACAGAGCAAATAACAACAATTTTTACATTTATGCCAGTAACTTCCCTTTCTTTAATTTTTTAGATAAAATATTTTGAGTAATTTGATATTATGAACAGCGAAATCAGTACTGTTAGAAATTCCACAAGAATCAAGTGCCAATTTAAGGGATGTATTTCACTGGAAAAGTATAATTACTTACCGAGGGAAAAAAATACAAGAGTCATCAGAAGGTGACATTTCCCTCCTCCCCCTGATTATTTGCGAAAGTCATGTCAATCGTACACCTTCCTAGGTAAGCAAACAAGAATGTTGAGGTGATTTTCCTCTGGAATTATCTGGAAGTATGTACTGGCAACATTTACTAAACTATAAACCACTTGTTGACAAAAGCAATAATAAAACAAGGGTCATTAATGAACAGTGTTTTAGTTCTGCTCCGGAAACAAACCCATCCCTGCGACTGAGTCCAAATCCATCTCGCTTCCATGGAAAGGAAAAAAATAATTATTTCAGAAATGTGAAAATATGAAAAGGCACCACTTCAGTACTTTGGTAATGCACATACAAAGTTTCAGGAAGATATAATGATTGGTTTATGAGTTCCGCTCCGGAAACAAACCTATCTCTGTACAGAGTCCAAATCCAACTCGTTTCCATGCGAATGAAAAAAAAAATTTCTAATTTTTCTGCCGAGAAGTTAATAGTTTGAGTTTTTTTGCATGTATATCTCACTTACCAGATGTCTCTGTCTCACGAACGACGATAGAAAAGCTGATGAAAGCTAACAACAAAATTTCACGCTGTGATATGTAATGGCTGTTCATACAAGCAGGACGGCCGACCGCCCTGGATATCGTGAAGGAAGGTGTGGACACCTGGCAGCAGAAAGCTGAACCCCGCCTCTGGCAAGGCAGTCATTCCGAAATAGTTGGGACAAGGTGTAAATTGTGAATAAAATCAAAGCGCAATAACTTTCAAATCACACCAGCCAGTATTTTATTCACAATAAAGGAGAGATAACAATGGTGAGACTGAGAAATTTTAAAATTTTATCCACTAAATGAACTCAATTCAAATTTGATGGCTGCTATAGGTCTCAATAAAGTTGGGACAGAGGACTGTTTACCATAGTGTGGCATCCTCTCTTCTTTTTAACACAATGTGGAGGCGTCTGGGCATTGGGGAGACAAGTTTCTTGAGTTTAGCCATTGGAATTTAATCCCACTCTTGTTTGATACAGGCTTCCAGCTGCTGGAGAGTTTTGGATCTCCTTTGATGGACTTTTCATTTAATTATGCGCCAAATGTTCTCAATCGCTGAAAGGTCAGGACGGCAGGCAGGCCAGTTCTGCACACGGACTCTTCTACCACGAAGGCATGCTACTTTAATAGCTGCAGTATGTGGCTTTGCATTGTCCTGCTGAAATACACAAGGCCTTCCGTGGAATAGACGTCATCTGGAGGGGAACATATGTTGCTCTAAAACCTTTATATACAGCGCCCTTCCTAATTATTATAAACCCCTGGTGAAGATGTGTTCTTTAGCTTCTAATAAATTCAGTTTTTTTCTAAATAATATCGGACCACAAGGAAAAAAAGAGGAAAATCGAACCTTTAATTCAAGTGCATTTATTCAATTGGAAAAAATCCCACAATAAGAAATAATTCTTTTACATCAAATCATGTGTGCCACAATTATTAGCACCCCTGATGTTAATACTTTGTAAAACCCCCTTTTGCCAACAAAATAGCACCTAATCTTCTCCTATAATGTTTCACAAGATGGGAGAATACAGAAAGAGGGATCTTCGGCCATTCCTCTTTGCACAATCTCTCTAAATCATCCAGCGACCTGGGTCCTCTCCTCTGCACTCTCCTCTTCAGCTCACTCCGCAGGTTTTCAATGGGGTTGAGGTCTGGGGGCTGAGATGGCCATGGGAGGAGCTTGATGCTGTATCTGGTGAACCATTTCTGTGTAGATTTGGCCACATGTTTAGGGTCATT
This sequence comes from Gymnothorax reevesii, assembly GCA_029721435.1. Taxonomy (NCBI): domain Eukaryota; kingdom Metazoa; phylum Chordata; class Actinopteri; order Anguilliformes; family Muraenidae; genus Gymnothorax; species Gymnothorax reevesii. The sequence continues at coordinate 141,189,179 of CM056574.1, forward strand.
ATCTTGCTGAAAGACCCAGTGACTAATCATCTTCAGCTTTCAGGCAGAGGCCACCAGATTTTGATTTAACCCTCTCCAGGCTCTTGTTGCAAATTTGCAACTATAAACCAGTTGATGACTGATTATAAAATATGAAGACCACATGGGAAATGGTTTGATAAAGTTAGCCTTCCAGCTCAGTATTGCAAAAATACAATGTTAGTTCTACCAGCAGCCACTAGCGTATGAGAACTATTCTCCATGAATGAAAGATTTTTCAAATCTCAAAATAATAAATTGGGCTGGAGAGGGTTAAAATGTCCTGGTATTTCAAAGCGCTCATGATGCCCTAACAAGTTTCCCAGGGCCTCTGGAAGAGAAACAGGCCCACAGCATCACCAATCCTCCCACATACTTCACAGTGAGCATGAGGTGCTTTTCTGTATACTTATCTTTTGTGTTCCGCTAGACCCACTTAGAGTGTTTGCTGCCAGAAAGCTCTATCTTGATCTCATCTAACCAAAGCACACAATCTTAGTTGAAGTCCCAGTACCGCTTAGCGAACTCCAGATGTTTGCGTTTATGATCGTGAGTGAGAAAAGGTTTTTTCCTTGCATGCCTCTCAAACAGCTTGTTGGCATGTAGATAGCGCCTGGTGGTTGTTTTAGAGACTTTGTGACCCCAAGATGCAACCATTTGTTGCAATTCTTTTACAGTGAGCTTTGGAGAACTTTTTATTTCTCTTACCATCCTCTGCACTGTGCGTGGTAGCAAAATAACCTCGTGTCCTTGTCCAGGCTTGTTTACCACTCTTCCAGTTGTTTTAAATTTCTTAATGATTCCTTTGACAGTACATATGGGCAGGTGCAGGCGAGTGGCTATTTTCTTGTAGCCATTGCCTGACTTGTGAAGGTCGACACACATCTGCCTTATTTGAATGGTGTGTTCCTTTGTCTTTCCCATGTCGAAGAGTGGATATGAGAAATGGCCTCTGTGTCAAGTCATATTTATACCTCAGGGAAAAAGGAAGTAATGATTTACTAATGAACTGATCCTGGATACTCTGATCAACTTTGTAAACTACTGCAGAAATGAAAGAAATACTTCAATTACATTTAATTCCTTGGAATTGTTATGGGTGCCAATAATTGTGGAGCAGGTGATTTTATGAAAAATGATTATTTCTATGTCAGGGATTCGGTTTTTTCCCATAAAATTCTCTTGAGTTGAAAGTTACATTTTTCTACAATTTTCAGTTCCAATAATTATGGAAGGCGCTGTACCTTTCAGCATTCATTGTGCTTTTTAAAACATGCAAATTTCCCACACCATATGCACTAACGCATCCTCATACCATCAGAGATGCTGGCATTTGAACTGAACGCTGGTAACAGGAAGGGTGGTCTTTCTCCTCTTTAGCCCGGAGGACACGACGCCCATGATTTCCAACAAGAATGTCAAATTTGGACTCATCTGACCACAGGACACTTTGGTACTCTGCTACACTCCATTTTAAATGAGCCTTGGCCCACAGAACACGGCAACGCTTCTGGATCATGCTCAACAATAGCTTCCTTTTTGCATGATAGAGTTTTAGGTGGCATATGTGGATGGCCCGGTGGAATGCATTTACAGACAGTGGTTCCCTGAAGTATTCCAGGGCCCAGTTAGTAATGTCAATGACAGAATCATGCTGGTGAGTGATTCTGTGGTGTCTGAGGGCCCGAAGATCACAAGCTTCCAGTAAAGGTCTTCGGCCTTGTCCCGTACGCACAGATTTTTCCAGTTTCTCCGAATCTTTTGATGATGTTATGCTCTGTCGATGATGAGGCCTTCAAAGCCTTTGCGATTTGACGTTGAGGGAAATTGTTTTTAAAGTATTCCACCATTTTTTTAAGCAAGCCGTCACAGGTTGGACAGTCTCTGGCCATCTTTACTTCTGAAAGACTCAGCCTCTCGAAGACATCCCTTTTATAGCCAATCATGTTACACACCTGATGCCAGTTAACTTAATTACCTGATAAATATTCTTTAAGCTGATTGTCTTTTATATTAATTGCTTTTTCAGCCCTTTTTTGCCTGCGTGTTGAGACCTGTTGCAGCCAGAAAATGTCTCAGTTAATATTTGAAATGTTGTTAAGAACATATTGGCTCAAGTAATCTGAAAGTCATTGCATTTGGATTTTATTCACAATTTACACTTTGTCTGAATTTTTTCAGAATTGGGGTTGTTGACAGAAAAGAAGATTAACTATATTTACTAGAGTGAGCAAAGTTGAATGGATTTAAATCATACCATACCAGAAGAAGTTTATTCAGTGCAAAAAAGGCCACAGTCCCATAGTACACAATACATGTAAGTAACAACAATGCGTAAAATTACATGATAGGTAAAATACTTACAAATTGATATTAGAGGTTGATGTGAATTCAGGAGATGGAACAAACAAAACAAAATATACAAACGATTTTAAAGACTGAGACACTCATTCCTTAGTTTAAAGAGAAATATAGATATTTTTCTAGTGTAATACTGGGTCCGTTTTACTTCGATTTATTCACTTATTACTCACTTGCATAACTTTCGGGGCTGTAGAGAAAAGGAACGCACGGGAACACATGGTCTGGGTAACTTTCTTGTTTTTAATTCATTTTCCATTCTCTTCTCTCCCCCACACACCACTCCAGATACATACATATCCTTACATCATATCACTCCGCCGATCTTGACCAACATTAACAACCTTACAGGAAAGGAGTTCCATATCATGTAGTTCCCGATTTAAATTAAAGAATAGAATACTCTTTTCACTTATATGTATTACTCATTACCCAGACTGTAAATTATCACCAATATGAGAAACCAAACATGTGTGACAACTTTTCCAAAAATAAATCTCATCTTACACTAACTTTTCTATATCAGCTATATTTCTACTTGACATAATTTCAGAAACTTGTTGTTATCTGGTTTTAATCTGTAATATGCAGATATTTATTTATTTCTTAAATCAGTATATTTTGAGCACTCCAGTACAAAATGAAATTCATTTTCCACAACATGGATATTTACTTGTTCACAAAACATGCACAATCTATTCTCCTTTTTCAACATTAAATTATGAACCGAACATCTGAACCGTCATAAAGCAATGCGAAATGCACTTGATAATGATGAAAAAGATTGCAATAAGGTTGCAATAATGACTTAAATTGGCTGTAAGTATGTAGCTTAGAAGTGCGAGTAACGTCTGAGTGCCATTCTTGATGCCAACAGTCCTTTAGCCGCTGGGAAAATTGTAATATAAACATATCTGTATCACCAACATCTTGTACAATCCAACAATATCCAAATCCATAACGGAATAGAAGAGACTTTACTTCAGTTACCCAAGAAGTTCTACCAACATTATCAAGCTTAAGTAGCATAAGATATGAGTGTTTTGTCAATCTGTCGTTATGCATACGTAAAATCACCCAGTACTTTACACAACGCTTCATATAATGTATGCACAATGGTAGACGACCACATTCACCCAATACAGCAACATTTGGCAAACTTTTAGGCGAGGAAAGATAACTTTTCGCAAAACGAATATGTACATTCTCAATTGAATGTGAATATGATGTACCCCATATTTCACTACCATACAACAAAACAGGAAGGACCATTTTATCAAAAATATGAAAAACAACACTTGGTTTCAGAAAAAAATATTTTTTAAGAAAACAGTGAAGTAAAAATAGTGCTTTTTCTGACTGGGATGCCAAAGTTTTCGTAGCCATTGTCCATTGTAAGTATATTCCTTATAATTCCTCATTACAAATGCATCCCTGTAGCAGCATTTTTTAAATGATTTATTTATTAATAGTTTTTTATACATTTTTTTAGCTAATTTTGTTTTTTTTTTCTTTAAAAATTAATAAAAAAATTACAGGAATGGGTTACAGACTTACTTTATTTCCCTGACACGTTCAGGAAATTATGCTGAACACCTCATTAGTGTTCATTTTGCTGATACAAAAAGTTGAAAAATCACTATTTCTGAGCATCAAAAAAAAAAGTAAGCCTGTAACCTATTCCCGTGGTTTTTAAAGGTACATTGTGAAGGAATTTCTACCATCAAGCGGTGAAATTGTATTTTGCATTCAAACGCATAGTGCTCTCTAGCGCCTCGCTTTTTCAAAGGCGTGTTGCAACTACGGTAGCCTTTATGTACCATGAAGCTGTGACATCATGTCATCCAATACCACTTCACAATACCACGCTGAACTGCAGTCTACGGTGGAGTGTTTGCTTTAAATACAAACTTTCAGACCACTTTCGCACAAGGTTGATTGTTCGGTACCGTGCCTTTGTGCAATTGTCTCCTCTCCCTGCTGGTCACAAGTAATATCGTACCATACCTGAGTATGCCAAAATTTCAATACAGCACGTTGCAGTATCCATCTTGGTAGTTTTAAAATGGGTAGATATACAGAAAGTAGGAGTAGTTAACTCTTGCGTAGAAAGAATTCCGTATCTAATCTCTGCATTTTTCTGGCTTTTTTTTATCCACTGCGATTTTAAAAGAGGCGCCAATATGTTTTGGGGGATTTTATGATTGAGAGAGGGCTTTAGAATATTGATATTGCGAATGCGTGCTGTGCGTGCCCTAGCAACCCGGTGTGTCATCACATATGGCAGCACAAGAAATTAAACTCTAAATTCCTTTGACTGAATTTCAGTGGCTAAATCATCAAAATTGCTAAAATTGCACCCAACAACTGTCAAGCGCGAGTCTGTCATCTTGGATTTGCCTGGAGACACCTGCCAAACCATAATATTACAACTTAATGGCATGCGTGAGACCACCGTTGTCTATCTTCTCAAGAAACGTACTGATGGAGTTAATGGGCATGATGAAATGCAACCCTTATTCCATCAAACACAGCCTTTTCTGCTAATCAGCAACGACGCTGTTTGCCTTCACATGCCCTACTGTTATGCTGCCTATTTAACGAATTATACAATTAAACCTTCTGTTATTCTATTATGAATTGCTCTTGATTCATTATTTTTTCATTAAGTCAAGATTTATTTGTCATTACCCAAGACAATCTAATCATTCAGTAATTTTTATGTAGCCTTACATGATAAAGTGAAAAAGATGGGACCATATAGCCTAATTTGTGAATACTGAAAACATGGCTTCTATGATGCATGAATAGCATGTGAGGTCTTTACCGTTACAAAGCTTTTTATTACCATACCCCTTGCTGTATAAGTAAATATTTGGATGGGAGTGAGTGATAACTTCAAATTTTCTTTTTGCACAGGAACTATTTGTCAAGTCTTTTCAGATTAATGAATTGACATTTTTTATTTATTTGTAAAATTTACTCTAAAGGAAAAATTTAGCATAAAACATGTAATTTTGTTATGATAATGAACATAATAACTGAATTTGTTAAGTCAATAAACATTTTTCTGAATGTTTACACTATGTGGCTATTCTGAACTATTAGTAGAACATACATGAAATAAATAAAAGGTCAAGCTTTCATACATATTCAGTTATCATCAATTGAAAATGTGTAATGGTAATGAACTTATTTGGTCAATGACTCAGTAAATCATTCTGAAAATGTATTAAAAAACATATATTGATCTATCATTTTAATTGAGACACCGTTTGCTACTAATGAGAGAAAAAACTAGCAAAATTGACCTAAAATTGTTTTTTGAAAAGTCAGGACAGTTTCGTGAGAATCATCCATATACTAGATGTACTGTTTACCCGGTAAGTGTCAAAAGCATCATTACTTCATGTTTATTCCCTTGAGCAAGGCAACTTTCACATTTTATCTTTAAAATGTCTTGAAAAGAAAATGCCATTTTTTGCTGCTATGAATTATGACAACTCCTTCCCTTTGACTGATCATTTAATATTTTTTTACTATCAATGCAAAATGCCTCAAATAATTTGCAATTAAAATTCACTAACAGCATCATACCAATGAATTGAACGGCGTAAATACTTCTGGAATGTACTACTGAATGAACAGTTTCTCAGTCAAATGACATTGAACTGCTGAGAGTTATTATGACGAAAAAAAGCAAGCGCAGTAAATGTCTACCCCCACTTGCATGTTTACTTGCATCTCTGTGCTTGTGATAAACAGAGAAATATTTGCATAAATTCCAAAAGATTTTCAGAATAACTGTTTAGGTCCTTCAGAGAAAGAAAGAGGGGATTCTGAATTCAACATTCAGCTGGGTTGCACCACGAGTGGGGCTGTTTGCCCCGATAGTTCAATGAGCATGTAAAATTATAACAAGTATCTCCCTGCTGGGAGACTCGAACACTCCCAATTTCAGACCTCTCTGGTAGGTTATCAGCATTGCCCTATAAAAGTGACTTGGACAATGATGCATCAATGGACGCCGCCAGGTGAACACATACACATTATCAGAAATGCTGCTGTTTACAGATATCTTGTTACTCATCCTGTTTGCTGGCCATGGAAATTCTGTCTGTCGACCAAATGGAGCACAGGTATTTTCACAATTTTCGAAAGAAGGCAACGTCACAATTGGAGGCATTTTTTCTTTTCATCGATATCCAGTCAGCGTTAAGCCAACTTTTCAAGTCGATCCTGGCATTTTTCATTGTGAGGGGTAAGATAAACGCAAAATTATTAATTTATTGCACTGATTAGCTTCCATGTTATTAGATTCTTGTGTAAAGAAAACTATGAAGAACATAGTGACTTTATGTGGAATTAAACAAAGAAAATAATTTAGGTTCCATTGAATAATGGACAAGATGTTTTTTCTAGCAACCAAACTGAGTGCAAGCAACATAGTCTGTGCTGCTTTTGATGTATTAATAGATCAAACATGAAAAACGTATGATTTTGAGTGAAGTTATTAAGCACCCCTTCCAGTGTTCATCTGCAATGTGCCTAAAACACTGTTAGGCCCATATTCAGAAATGACACTCACACTCACCCTCTACTCACCATATAGTGAGTACGATTGAAATGTAACTGGAGTGTGAGAAAGAGATCGACCTACCACTAACTGAGAGACGTGTCCTACTCCTCGCCAATTGCTATTCACAAACGCCACTCGAGAATAACTGACAGTTGTGGGCACTGGGTACCACAGATAGTGTGTTGGCTGCTGCAAAGGCACGTTCAATCCTCACCCTTCAGTGCTGAATGACCTAAACCTGGGACAGTTTACTTTTCTTGAGCAGAAAGTTTCTCAGACTAATTGGTAAAAAGACAATCAAATAACTTTTTATAGCGTTGTTATACATTGTTTCACAAAATTGAGGCATTTCTTTCACACATGTATGACAACGTAAAATATCTGCATGTCTTCATTAATTCTGTGGTCGAGTGGCTCCTGAAATGTGCAGGACAGACAGCGAGGCTCACTAAGTAACAAGCTGTGAAACGTGCCGGACATTTCCGTCTACATTCAACGATTAAGAATGGATTCTCTTGACTTACAGCTACATGAGCCTTGCAGAACAATCCACACGCGCCCCACGAGCCAGCTGAGCGCTGAATTTTCCAACCCATCAGTAAAGAAAAGCGCGAGAAATCCGAATGCGTGAGAGTTGACAGATATGCGTCATTAATGGAAACACCTGATAAAAGTTGAGAGTTTTCAGAGTTTCTGCAATGGTAATTTAAATTAATTGAAAACAGGGCAATAATTATCAGTGCTCAATCTATCTTAACAAGTAGAACTGGTGACACATGATAATCCTTAGGATTTTTGAAGTTCATGTCTATAAAACTGTATTAAATTCTTGAAAACAGGTCATGCCCAGTCATTATTTTTAAGGGATGGTTTTGAGCTTCCCCTATTGCCAGTTCACCAGTAGCCACTGGTGGGTACACAAATGCTAACCTCGAGTTCACCACAGTGCTGTTTGTAAACACTGAAACCACTGAAAATTTATTGGTCTTCACCTAGCCTATGGCTATTGTTCAATGGTTTAGTATGGTTATACCAGCTTGCAGAGGGCAGAGTCTGAATCGTAATTATGATTTCAGTCGTGGGTAAACAACACTGGTGCTATGTTTCAACTCTTAGATTGCCGCCACCGAACTACAAGTCTTATTGCAGGGACCCCAGCCACAGAGTATACTTGGGAATAAAGATCCATGCTATCTATAGAGCTAGTAAACAGAGTACATTTTTACTTGATTTTGAAACTTCACGGTTGTTAAATTTTTTTTGCAAAAAATAAACTGGCCACAGAGAAGGAATTGTTCTAAAAACCAGGCGCTTTAAGGAATTATTCTATTTTATTGAGAGCAATGATTATTCTTTCATATACAAACACTTCTAAAAAGCTGCTGATTATTAAATATTGTGGTTATTCCTAATTGAAAGACCATTCGCAATAATTCCAATGTGATTTTAGACTTGTACACTCCATGTTAATTAGGTGTAATATTGGGTGTTTTGAGACCTTTCCACCAGAATTTCTATTCTTATGTTGATGATTCTGAATCAGGACACCATTTGCAACAATATCCATGTTGTTTTAAACATGTACCTTCCATGTTAATTAAAATGTTTATTAGGGGTCATTGGGCGTGGTATGACCTTTGACCTATTCCTAAGTGACGTTCCAACTTCAATTTCCGTTCTTATGTTGGTGATTTATATTCAAATGAACACCATCTATAAATCCCCATTAGTTTCGTACTTGTACCTTTCATGTTAATTAAAATGGTAATTAGCCTGGGGGGCAAGTTGGTAGATTTTTTGGTTTTTTCCCCCCCCAAATATGACCCAGTTGGAAGTAATATTCTTGAAAGTTTTCACGTCCCAGTGGTGCTTCTTTACTCCCTCTTCATTTAGAGACCAATTTCAGCTTGGTGCATACTGTAGTTCAAGAAATATGGTAATTTAATTAGTCCCTGGCTTAATTAGTGACCTTTGACCTGTTCTTACGTGACCTTTCCACCACAATTGTCATTCTTACTTTTGTGATTCTCAACCAGGCAACCACCCTCTACATTCCTGATTTGGTTCCATACTTGAACCTTTCATGTTAATTAAAACCTTATTTAGTGCTAATTAGCGTTGTTCTTAAGTGATCTTTCCACCGGAAATTCCATTCTTACCTTGCAGATGCGGATTAAGTGTGGTGCCCATAATCCTTTGGCATAGAAATGAAACTTGAATTAATTCATGTTAATTAAATCCAATTTCGGGGGGTTTTCGGGTGGCGCCCCCCTGTCACACCCACCACCTCCGGCACGTAAGAATGGCTGTTCTGTGTATAGGCTGGGTAGTACTACACCCCCTTCACCTCAAATCTTTTGTACCTTCCATGTTGATTAAACTTTGCCCAGCTCCCAGACTATGTGCAATAGCTTCTATCCCAAATAGAAGATAGAAGAAGAATGATAGACCTTTTTTTTATATTTTAAAAAGGCATAGGACGATCTTAATCGTTGCCATGAGTGAAAGCCATTAATAGCGAGAGAGTATTCTACAACAGCAGCAAAAATTTTTTTGTCCAACAAATAGTAAAACTAAGAAGTGGTATCTATGTCAAAAATAAGCCAGATCATTGTTGTCTATTCCTATAACAAAATTTGGAAAAGCTTGACCATGTCATCATTGGTTTTACATACAGCCTCTTCCTTGTCAAGAATCAGTAGTGAACAATCAATCTTGAATATTGATCGCACAGAGATTCAAGTAAACATGCAAGTGGGGGTAGGCATTTACTCCACTTGCTTTTTTTTCTGATAGTAACTCCTTGGATTTCAATGTGATTTGACTGAGAAATCTTTTATCCAGTGGTGGACATCATATCACAAAGGCGTTTGGTGTGCACAGTTGTAAACTGAAAATATTTGAGAGCCACCAAAGGACAAAGATCACATCACAATCAGATGTCAATACAATTGTACAATTGTTAAAATTAAACGATGTTTAACCACTATAACTTTGCTTTGGAATGTGATGCTTTTCAAGTGGTGCATGTAATAAATTTTTCTGACTTGAGTGTATAAAGCACATCTGGCTGCTAAGCTGATTGGTGACATTGCATAAATAAGTAGTACTGTAATAGCACAGAAAATGGACTTAGGTTCGGAAGTATTTTTACAGAGACACAACTTTCATTATTTTGGCTTTGAATGGCACCTATAAGTGAAACAAACTAATCAAGATGTGCAGCATTAATTTAAAGGGCTTTGCCAAGATACTTTATGAACCACAATGAAATTACAAACATAGTCTCCAACTATGGGACGTCAGAAGTAATTTGTCAGACTAACAGAAATGAATGAAACTTTTTTTTTTCATTTTGAGAACTTAACCTTTTACACCCAAGACTTGCCGCTGGAGGGGTGGCGCCTCAGGATCGTTGTCACCTCCCCTTAAAGTGTATTACTTTTCCAAACCTGTTCACATTTAGGTGTTGATTCATTCAGTTGCGAGGATCATTCAGGAGAATTAATGTCCATTTCCCCTTAGGTTGCATTATTGTTCATTTTGTTGTTGCGAAGTTAGTTCATGGTTATGAAGCATTTTCCTATCCACAATGGTGACCGAGTCTTTCACAAAATTTCTGCGTCAGTGTCCGAGCCGCTCGACACACCTAAGCAAAAGTTTTTAAGAATACAGTTTTGCCGACTTTCAGTACTATGCAGTGATGATAACACCACCACTTATGTCTAAAAGGGGTTCTTATATATTACTTCTGTCTAAATTTAAAAAAATACTATTGTAGATAAATGAGAACAAAAAATAATTCCCACAAGAATATAAAAGTAAAAATATGAGTAATAAACAAAAAAACTGAAAAGCGTAATTTTTTTTTTTTTTTAATAAACTAATATTTAGTTTAAGTTTGCCTCAAACCAGTTTATTCAGCAAAATTACCTCTGTTGTTCAGTAAAGACGATGACATGAACTTTGAGCAGTGTCACAGTGTTAAACAGGATGGCGCGGCTGCATTACGGCCTGATGCTGAAGATGTTAAATACTGCCATGGCACTCTAAGAAACAACATCAATCATTTCAAAGAGACCAGTTCACTGAAAATTAGTGACAATAGAGGTGCAAAATGGAAGTGCTTCTAAGTGCTTCTGATGTTTATTATTTGTGTACTGTATGACAAGTAAAATGAATCATCAGAAAGCCCAGTGATTAGCCTGTCAAATCAGGTAGTCAAAATACATAAACTTTCTGCTTCATCTAAAGGATTGGGTTTCCTCCCGACACGTACTGTTGACTCTTTTGAAATTAAAACTCACTCATTTTGTTTTTTTAGAAAGATTAAATTGAAGTTTTTATTACGTGATTCTGAAATGCAGGTGTCAAACAAATCTGTTTTCAAAAAAGAAGTAAATTTAGTGACTTAAGTTCAAATCCCCCCCCCTCAGACCTTTTGTTGAGTGGTTGAGACTGAATTATTGGATAAACACACAATGTGTTAATTTTATTCGAATATGAGCTATCATGAAAAACTGTCAATTTAAGAGCTCTCTTCCAGCTGAAAGTTCCAGCTGTCCTGTTCCACACTTTCCATATAACCTGCCAGGTCCTTGGACAATTACCTCTGTCTTCCTTTTCACCCTTGAAACTTCTCTAAAGCCCGAAAATATTAGACACATTGTGTTACATAGGCACACATAAAAAAAACCCTTCATATGTTGCCATTCCTTGTCTCCCTACCCCCAGATTAGGTCTTCTGTTCACAATTGCCACTTTTAAGTCGCGTTCAAAGGCCCATTTTTATGCTTTAGCATTTCAAGCTGTTAGAATGCTTGTTTTCTGTGGTATGTTTGTGAGTCACTTTTGTTTACAGTGCTGTGAAAAAGTATTTTCCCCCTTCCTGATTTCTGTTTTTTTTTTGCATATTTGTCAGACTGAAATGTTTCAGATGATCAAACAAATTTTAATATTAGACAAAGATAAACTGAGTAAATACAAAATGCAGTTTTTAAATGATGATTTAATTTATTAAGGGAAAAAAGCTATCCACACCAACCTGGCTTATAACTTTTGTGTACTGTCCTTCTATGATATTGTACAGCACTTTGGTTCAACTTTTTTTCTTTTTTTCCAAGTTTGCTGTGCAAGTAATGATGGCTTTACTAGACACAGTTGGCAAAGAAATATCGCTGCTGTACCAATTAAAAAAAAAAAATAGAAAACTACAAACTCTTGCATATGCTTGACTGTTCATGACAAACATAAGTGAGCGGGCTGTGTTGTCATGTTCAGAAAAAAAAATAAATTAATAAAGTCAAAATGTAAAGGAATTCCACTGCACGGATGCCATGATGCCATGAACAGGGCAGGAAGATATATGAATGTGGCTCAAAATGGAATTGAACCAATTAGATACTTTGTCATTTTTGGTGATTGCGGATTTGTTATTCAAAATAAAAACTGGGGGCCACTTTTTCATTTCCTTTTTCATCACACAGTACTGGGCCAAGTTCTGAAAAAGCTATGTTGGTCCATTTATTTCTAACAGACTGGATGAGGAAGAGCTGCAGTTTGCTCAAACTATGATCTTTGCCATTGAAGAGATAAACAACAGCTCTGATATTCTCCCTGGAATATCTTTGGGCTACAGGGTTTACGACTCATGTCCGAGTACTTCACTTGCAGTCAGGGCATCTCTAGCTCTAATGAATGAGCATGAGAAAAGCACAAAGACCTGTTTCAAACCATCGATGGTGCATTCAATAATCGGAGAGACATTCTCATCTTCAACCATTGGGATCGCAAGAACAGTAGGACCATTCAGGATACCCGTGGTAAGTGACTATGTTATGTTTAGCCTAAATGGCAAATGAGGTTTAAAGTGAAGCAAATTAAGTTTCTTGTTCCAAGTTGTAGTGGAGTTTATGCTGTATATGTGTATAGTGCAGCAAAAAAAAGTACGGTCCCCCTTCCTGATTTAGATTATTTTGAATATTTGTTGCACTTACATGATTCAGATAATCAGACCACTATTAATATTAGGCAGAGATAACCAGAGCAAACATAAAATGCAGTTTTTTTTTTTTTTTTTAAATTTGGCATCTCCAATCCCGCCCAAATCTGGAACTCCCAATTTGAGAACTATGTACAAAGCTTGCTCGTATGCGACCCCTTGCTGCCAACTCAGGATAGTGAGGACAGTTCACGGCTCTCCTCCGAAGCGCGTGCCTGTCAGCCACTGCTTCTTATACACTCATTGGTTGAATCTTCGCAAGTTCAGAACGAGGGCGGAGGATCCCTGGACATGAACAGACTTAGAATCTTCCTGACAAGCGCCCGTCTGGCCAACAGGTGCTTGAGCAACGAACAAAGCTGTTTTTATTCATTTCCCTTACCCGGCAGTCCCTTCCCAATTTGAAACCCTGAAGCGCAATGGCCAATTGTGCGCTACACTGAAAAAGCTGCCGACCACTACCGGTTTGACCCGCGACGTGATAGTCACTTCTGCACTGTAACGCAGAGCCTTAACTGAGTGAGCTATTCGGCAGCTCATAAATTGCAGTTTTTAAATGATTATCCGTTTATGGAAGAAAAAAGCTACAACCCTACCTGGCCCTATCTGAAAAAAGTAATTGCCCCCTTTGATACTAAATCAGCAAATTAAGCAAATGTAATTGTTAATCGGGTTCAATTTCCCTAGACACAGCTTGGCATGATTACTGCCAGCCCTTTTGAATCTAAACATCACTTAAATACAACTTTTATAACAATGTGAAGTGGGCAAAAAGCAGCACATGTTGCTGCAATCTAAATAAATTCAAGAATAAATGAGTAATGAAGTGGTTGACATCTATCAGTCTGGAAAGGGTATCAAAGCAATTTCTAAGGCTCAGGAACCCCAGTGCACCATAGTGAGAACCATTATCCAGAACCGGAGAAAACACAGAGCTATGGTGAACCTTCCCAGGAGTGGCCCACCTACCAAATTCCTCAAAAGCACATTGATAACTCATCCAGGAGGGCATAAATGAACTTAGACTAACATCTAAAGAACTGCAGGCCTCACCTGCCTCAGGTCAGTATGAATCCACAACAAGACACTGGCCAAAAATAGCATCAATGGAAACAATAGCCTGCGTTGCCGGCGGTCACCGGCTGGCGGGAGAAAGGAGAGGAAAGACCGCCTGCACGATAGCGTAGGGATTTTTGAGTAGCCGCCCACTTCCATGCGCAACAAGCCGCGACGGACCACCCCTTTTTTAAACCAGTGAAACTCGAGTGTAATTTGAGAGCACAAGTGATGCATGGAGATCAAATCATCTAGTAAATGATTGATCGCCTTTAGTTGTTCGTTCTTTAGAGTAATCTTTCGGTCGTGAATTTCAAGATATTCAAGCGATTTCTTTATCAAAGCGTCGTTCTCTACATTCACCATCTTTGTTCTGGCAGTTTACGGCGTAACCATGCATTGCGTTACATTCGATGACAGTTAAATTTTGATTTACACCTCTTAAGCCAATCAGTAATTCCTGTTCACTGGTGAACGGACAACTCAAAATCCCTACGTTATCGTGCAGGCGGTCTTTCCTCTCCTTTCTCCCGCCAGCCGCTGACTGCCGGCAACGCAGGCTATGGAAATAATTGGAAGGAGAAAACTGTAGCTGACCAAAAAGAGCACAAAGCCTCATCTTACATTTACCAAAAACACAGCAGTCATTCGACTACTTGATCTGCTGCTGCCATGTGGTTGAAGCTAAGCAGGCGTGGGCTTGGTTAGTAATTGGATGGGAAACCACCTGGGGAAATGAGTTGCAGCTGGAAGAGGTGTTGGTTGGTGAATAGGTTTTGATCTTCCCTCTGGTGCAATAATCCCCAATGCTCCAGTGCAGTGATGGGGATGCTGTCTTTCCGACAAGACGTTAAACTGAAGTCCTGACTCATTAAAGCTCCCATGACACTCTTTGACAAGAGTAGGGGGTTCCTTGGTGCTCTGTCTGAATTCCCAATCTGGCTATTTCAACCTGCCACCTAATCACCCCCTGATCTAATTGGCTATGCAATCTGTCCTCTCTCTCCACCTCAACCCCCAGGGCTCCCTCGAAAAACAGATTTCAATCTCAATGGGACTAAGGATAAATAAAAATAAACAGTCAGACAAGGTGTTGTAGGTTGATGGCCTGGATCTGCTTTGCTGCTTAAGAACCTAAGTAACTTGCAATAATTGATGGAACATGAATTCTACTCTGTACCAAAAAAAAATCTTGTGGGAGAATTTCTGGCCATCAGTTTTTGATCTAATGCTCTAGCGCAATTAGGTTATGCAGGGGGCTTATGAAGCACACACACAACTTCACTTCAAAATAGCTCAAAGAAACAAAATGAAGGTTTTGGAGTAGTCTAATCAAAGTCCAGACTTGAATCCTATTGAGAGGCAGTGGTGTGAACTTAAATTAGCAGTTCATTCTCAAAAACCCTCCAATGTGGCTCAATTAAAATAATTCTGCAAAGAGTGGGCCAAAATTCCTCCACATTCATGTAAAAGACTCATTAAGTTATTGCTAACATTTGATCACAGTCATTGTTGCCAAGTCTGGCAAAACAAACAATTAGGTTCGGTGGGCAATTATTATTTTACATCGGCGCTAGAGGACTTTACTAATTTTTTACCTTCAATAAATTAAATGATCATTTAAAAGCTGCATTTTTGTGTTTACTCATATTGTCTTTGTCTTATACTAAAATTAGCTGGATGATCTGAAACATTTAAATCTGACAGCTAAGAAAAACTATAAGAGAATAGGCAGAGTGCTTATACTTTTTGACTGCACTGTAAATACAATCGTTGCTGTAGACTACATCTGTGAGTTAATTGAAGGCCAGTTTCACTCAGACCTTTGGTAAGCAAAATCTTTTTGCCCTTTCAAAAACCCAAAAACATGGCCAGTGACTGGCTAGGGTATTTGTTTTGCACCAGTCACTGGCAATATTTCTGGTTTTGGAAGTGCAAATAAGTTTTGAACTTACAAATGGTCTTTGTGGATGTGGCCCTGAATGTGATCACCTCCAAAGGATGTCCTAAGTTTCCCTTAGTACAGGCATGCTCTCCATAAAACATGCAAATAAAGTACATACTTGCTTGTCTTTTTTGTTACAGCTCAGTCATTCAGCCACATGTGCATGTCTCAGTAAAAGACAGGAGTTCCCATCTTTCTTCAGAACCATTCCCAGTGACTACCATCAGAGCAGTGCCTTAGCAAAATTGGTCAAGCACTTTGGGTGGTACTGGGTTGGTGCAATCCGAACAGATGATGAATATGGCAACAATGGAATGGCTACTTTTTTAAAAGCAGCCAAGAATGAGGGCATATGTATTGAGTACTCAGTGCCCATCCATGAGACTTTCCCCAGGCAGAAATTTATTGAGGTTGCCAATATCATTAAAAATTCATCCTCTAAAGTGATTGTTGCTTTTGCAACAGGCCACGATTTGGACATGCTCATCAAAGAACTGTTCCTGCAGAATGTGACTGGTTTTCAGTGGGTGGGCAGCGAAGGTTGGATAACCTCTTGGTACATTGCCTCCAAAGTTAGTTTTGCAGTAATGGGAGGGGCCATTGGCTTTGCTCCCCCCAATATTCCCATCGCAGGACTGAAGGAGTTTATCATGAACAATCGTCCATCAACCAGGCCTGGGAATACGGGCCTGGTAGAGCTCTGGGAGAATATTTTCAATTGCATTCTCACACCTCACAAGGATTCTGAGATGAAAGCTTGCTCGGGATCAGAATCTCTGCATGGAATACATGCCCGCTACATAGATGTATCGGACTCCAGCTTGCTGATCAATGTGTACAAGGCTGTGTATGCTGTGGCCCATTCACTACACAATCTCATCATGTGCAAAGACGGACAAGGACCATTTGTGAACAAAACCTGCGCCGACAAAGACAGAATAGAGCCCTGGCAGGTTGTACGACAGAGTAGCTGCTGTTTCTATGAGGGGTGTCAACATCTACATGTGTAAACGGTTACACGGATAACAAATCATAACCGTTTAGAAAAATCAATAACCGTGTACACGTCATTTTTTCCTCCTCTACCTCCTCGTTCATTTCTCACCAATACATATAGTCTCCTATTTTTAGGGGTGATGATGTTGCCTGAAAGCTTCAGATAATAACATTAACTAACTTTACACTTAAATGTTCCCACTAGTGCAATTATCCGCCAATAGATGCAGGGGGCGCAACGTTGCCTAGATATATATTTTTTTAAAAACCAAGCTGCCACAGCCAGTGTCGCGTCACTTCAATAGGCTGCAGAGGACTTGAGAAGAGCGCGGCGCCCATAATCTTCTCCATGCGCAAGCGTTGTGCAGCTGAAAACAAAAACTGTTAATGGCATGTTATTTTAGCCTATATTGTTGCGTGTCGTTGTACATTATATTTTTGGTTGGTGTTCTGTCGGCTTTTCACGACCTGATCACACATCCTCGCGTCTAAAGAGGAGGAAGAAAACATCATTTTTTTTTGCCAATTTTAGTGAATAATTGTGAGTCCACCTCTACTTTTTTAACTTTGTGGATATAAAGGTGAAGTTTTTTCCTCTCACTTCAGCTCACTTTGGCTTCTTTTTTTAAGTTGCTTTCTCTCGCCAATTCCAGATTACTTTTTCTATGAGACGCATATGAAAATTCAGATGCAGCTCCCGTTGCGAGAGAGGGATGCAGTTTGCACTTTAAGTTTAAAAAAAATATTGTACAAAAGTGAGCAATAGTTAAAACGATGATTAATAAAGAAGGTTAAACCTTTTACAGCTTTCACTTGTACGTTTTCTTATCTGTCAAAATGACAGATGATTTTCAACTTTCCATGGTTATATAGCGCAACTGCGATAGAAAAAGATCATAAATCTCCGACATGTAACCGAGTACACGTCGCTAAGAAGTCTTGTTTACACATGTAGAAAAAATTGTAAACGTTGACACCCCTAGTTTCTATGCATCTGTCTCTTTACACCCCTGTCCATAATTTAAGAGTGACTTTTTTTTGGCTGTGCACTCTGGCATAATAAATTGAGAATGCTAGTGCTAAAAGGGGGTCAAGTGCCATCAGTGACATTTTGAGAAAATGAGCAAAAACATTTTTTTTCCACCTGTGTGGGGAAACTGCTCAATGCATGGTCATTTTCATGGTCATGCTGTCAGCTCAATGAGACTTAAAGGGAAGATGCAGAGAGACATCTAGGGCTCTAATTTCTTGGCGCAGTGCAGGGTGGTGCAGCGTGGCGGAGCTTGACACAGCCCACGCATGGTAATTTCATCCAGCGCAGCCTGCGAAGTGGTAATTTTGTGAGGTGCAACACCATGCGCATACTTTGGTAGACGAACGTACACCGAGATGGGTGTGGCGGCGTAATAGGGGGAGGTGTCAGATATTCATCCATACGCAGTGACAATTTCGTAGAAAAAGTCTTCGCTGCAGTCCTGCAAAGAAAGCTCGCCAGCTCAAACCTGGTTTACTTTCTGCACAGTGGTAATTTGTCTGCCTGGCACACAGTGCGCACACGTCACCGGCATCTCAGAGGCAAGTTTCCAGAATGTCAGGCACATTTCAATGCAATAAATAATTACAGCAACCACTGTTTAATGTAACTATCTGAATCAGCACATAAATTACAGTATCAATATCGACTTTCCTGATGTCAGATCAAAGGCGCTTGGCACTCTGAATGGAAACTCGACCTGACTTTATTAATGCAGCTGAATCTGTGATGCAAATTAACAACTTCACATCTTTCTCAGCCAACCACAAACTGCCTCGAAATCAGGCAGTGCATAAATATAATGCTTGAGGTCTATGCTCAGTAAAGCCACTTGCACACTGGACGCGAAACAAATTTTTTGCATGGCTGATTACAAATTCAAGGCAAAAATGTGATAGTCGGACTGGGTTTTAATATATCTCCGTGTTCGAAAGTCATAAAAGGTCTAATTTTTCGAATATTCCAGGAATTATTAGATGTGCAAACTTGGCCTTGTTTGTCTTCGACCTTCACAAAATGCAAATTGATAGCTATCGACTTTTTATTTGTCTGTTTTCTTCCGGTGAAGATAGACAACAGTCTTTATTCGGTCTCTCTTTTTAAAATTAGACGGATGGATCGAACAGATTCACGCTTTATTTCCACATCAGAGATAAAATACTGCTTGTAGTCAGTGAGCAAATCAATTCTGAGACCATTGAAAGTCAATAAATGATCTGGCTGACGCGAAATGCAAAATATTCCATGTCCGGCAGCTGGCAAAAAGTAAAAGTATTGATATGAGAACAGATTTATAATGAAGAAAAGAATAAAAATATATCATCAACAAACAGAACGTGCAGAGAAGATCGCCCACAAATAAATAAATCGCAGTGTTCATTGGATGTTCTGTTTGTCGTTAAAGTGCTTCTTTTGATCCTTTATTTTGTTATCAATCTTTTCTAATCAACCCTTTTTTTTGGCTGTCAGACTCGGAGTATTTTGCATTTAATGTCCGACAGGCATTGTACATTTGTACACTTACATTGAACACTTTTCAGCAGAGCTTAAACTGAAACATTGATTGTACTCATCTTGAAGAACTGAGCCCTCTTATCAAAACATTCACATTCGATATCTAAAAGAGTCAGTAGATTTGAAGAAATTGAAAACAAAAATTGTCTGTCTGACACGGAGTTATATTGAAACCATCCGACTGTTGTTGGACCCTGTCCAACTTTCGGAGACACGTAGACACATGCGTTCAACGCAATCTGTCGTGCAAAAAATTTGTTTCGCGTCCAGTGAGCAAGTGGCTTAAAACTAGGCTGCCATTATTGTCACTTAGGTTTTATCATTTTTAGTGGGGGAAAGGAATACAGCCTGATTGCTATGATCTCATATGGAGTTAAGATCAGATTGTGAGCATAAATGTGTAACGTATCTTGCATTGTTGTCAATGCATGTTAATCCCAAAATTTTAAGCAGCAACAGGGTGTAATAATAGGAACAGGCTTTCCATCGTTTCTCTTCCCAATGATGCAGGCAGAAGAAATAAATGAGCGACCGTCGTATTTCATTCCAACTTCATAAGTTTGAATGATGTGGCGTAGTTTTATTTTGAAATTCCACTCAAGTTCGCAAATGGTAATAATTCGCGAATGCCCTCACTAGCCAGCTAACTCATATTCGTAATGCTTAATATACTCGTAAGCAGTGCACAAAACATGCCTGAAGCAGCAAAGTAAAATGCGACATTAACGCATCATACAGATATAGGACAGACGCTTCTATATTCCAACACATTAAAGGTGAGGAGAGGAGCTCATTTGATTGGTGAAGATTTGACTCGGCAGTGTTATACCCAAACACGCCTTCTTTGCTACTTGCGCCGAGAGGAAGGATGAAGGCGGGACAGAGGAGTACCTGGGCCAGGCTGCACCGGGCACGAAATTGCAACATACGCCTGGACACACCGCTCCTGCGCCTGGTCTACGAATTTAGAGCCCCAAGTGTTAAATGGCACTAACTGAAATTTCATCAAAATGGCACTTGACAACCTTTTAGTACTAGCATCCTCATTATTATTATTATCATTATTATTATTATTAAATTCAATGCAAAACTTTTAATTTGCTTGTATTAATATCTATATTGAATGAAATACATTTTTGAAAACAAGAAAAAAAAAACTTTTTTCCTGATTTAGTGTACTTGCATCATTAGTTAATGTGATAGAAGGATTCAAAGAAAGTTATACAGGGGTGAAATTTAGAGTCTTTCAACGTGAGAACCAAAGACTTGTCAGGAAAACAGGCTTTAAAGGGATGGAAAAGTTAAAATAAAACAAGAATCGCGACCAAAACATTGAATCCATCAAAATAAACTTTCCAACCCAGTAAGATGCAAGAATATCGCTCGTGTCAAAGTCACACATAGAGAGATCACCGCACCAAACCCAAGTTGCGTAAAAATGGCAAAACTACATCAACCACAGTTTGCTATAAGGGACATTGAATACTGTTGAGCACCGTAATAACTGTTTCTAACAGTGGCGGGCGGTGGACAGAAAACTTGGGGGACGGAAAACATCCCTTGAAACGGATGAATTTATTGACCCGATTTCAATCATTGTTAGATTCCCTTATTATGAAATGTTTAGGCAAGTGAATAATAAATTCTATAAAATGTTTCATTCACATGCCTTAATAGGCAACTGGAAAAAACCACCATGGATTTTCAGCATTAAATTTTGTCACGTCCTAAGCAAGTCATCAAACCTGTGCGTAGTGATTGTTTAATTGAAAAAGTTTAATTAAAGTTTAATTGAAATGCGCTTTTTTTTGCGTTTATCTGGTGCGTTTGATTTCTCGTGTAAACAAAGACAATTAGCTACACCTGAGAGGGGAGAGTTCAAGTGTCTTTTACTAGGGAAACTGACTAAAAACAGATCAAACTAATAACCATTTCAAAGTCATGTTTATTGCCCTCCTTGTTCTCTGTCCACCGCCCGCCACTGGTTTCTTATCATGTTGGAAGACAACAGCTACAAGATTCAAATACAAATGGCACACCAAATACACTCATGAAATTTTATCAGCTTATTCTTCCATGAAAGAATGGGTTGAAAACATACAGCTTGCCATGATAAGAGTGAGATATTCATATTATATTTGGTGCCTTAAATTTCAGAGACTCTAAAAGAAAAAGCCCTGTAACTCCAACTCTATGCAGCTGTTCAAACAAATAAGGCTGCAAATAATGAATCATCATTTTAATTCTGTTTGCTGAAGTACGAACCAAAAGAACAAACACTGCATGACTTTGAATATTATTCTGCTTCCCACTGGACAAATGCATGTCACCCAACCATTCAAGGGTTTTCAATCGATGAAAAATGTGTATTCATCAATGTTGCATTACACCGAGAAAAATACATTAATGAAGTTACATGAAATAACTAGAAAAGCACTCAGAGAGCGCAGACCTCCGCCAGGGGGCAGCAATACCCAAAAGCACTGCAATTGGAACTTCGGCCCATTGAAAAGACTTGAAATCTTGAACTTTGGCGTATATCTCAGCTGTACTTTGTACTATGCCGAAATTTAATCACCTGTTCCTTGACTTATTACCCACCTTCTCTGAAAATGTCATCAAAATCGGTGCATTACTTTTTGAGTTATCTTGCTAACGAACAAACAAACAAAAACTGCCTAAAACATAACCTCCTTGGCAGAGGTAATAATTTTTCCTGTGCAGCTTGGGTGGAGACAGCGATGTTGAGGGTTTGCCAGGGAGATCCTTGCCTGACACTGCCAGCGTATGTACTTCCACTCAATATAATTTCACGTCAACACTCCGTCTGATCACTCAGAGCTCTGCCTCGTTTACCTAGGCAGAAAAGACCATGGACCAACCATCAAACAGAAGGCGTGGCCGAGAGCCATGATGTAGCCTCTGAGCTAACTTTGAAATTGTAGTCTCAGACATCAACAATGGCCACGGACATAGACACATGGGAGGCCATTCGCTCCATCTTGGAGAAAATCCCTGATATCAGCGACGTATAGCCACAACAAGATGAATGTTTGGTTGGTTTTTTGAATGGAAAAGATGTTGTAGCACTACTCCCTACATGTTTTGAGTAAAGTTGTCACATTTACTTAATATCCATCATGAAACATATGAAATAGGCACCCTGTTTATCTCTGTGAGAGACAGCTGAACCACCTCAGCTAGGTTGTAGCTTATTGTGTTACATTGCCTGTGAATTTCACACTATTTATGTCCGCAGTGAATTTTTTAAAAGCCGTGTTTTTGTTCACGTCACAAGACCTATTCGCTGCCTAAGTGTTTCGTTGTCTTTATCCATGAATGAAATGGCTGTCTGTGACAGCCAAACCCTTAGAGCCAAACTATGTTACTATGAAGTTAGATAGCGAGCTCAGTATCATGTCAGCGCAAGTATATGGTTAACGGTTCAGTTTTCGGGCTATAATTTCTTGGCGCAGCGCAGGGTGGCGCAGCCCACGCAGTGGTAATTGTCCCGCGCCAATTTCAACTCACTTTATTGAGCAGAGCTTAAACAGAAACATTGATTGACATTCTCAGTACTCATCTTGAAGAACTGAGCCCTCTCATCAAAACTTTCATGCTTAATATCTAAAAGATTTAGTAGATTTGAAGAAATGAAAACAATAATCGACTGTCGGACACGAAGTTATATTGAAACCGTCTGACTGTTGGACGCGGAAATATTTTAAAACCCTGTCTGACTTTTGGACACGTAGACACTGCTTTCAACGCAGCAACGCAATCTGTCGAGTGAAAAATTAGTTTCGCGTCCAGTATGCAAGCGGCTTAACACTACTTTATTGTCACTTAGGTTTTATCGTTTTTAGTGGGGGAAAGAAATACAGCCTGATTGCTATGATCTCGTACTGAGTTAAGATCACATATTGAAAATAAATCTGTAATGTATCTTGCATTGTTGTCCATGCATGTCATTGACAAAATTTTAAGCAGCAACAGGGTGTAATAATAGGAACACACTATTCATCATTTCCCTTCCCAATGATGCAAGCAGAAGAAATAAATGAACAACCATCGTATTTCATTCCAACTTCATAAGTTTGAATGTTCTGACGTAGTTTTCGTTTTGAAATTCCATTCAAGTTCGCTAATGGTAATAATTCGAGAATGCCTCATATTCGTGATGCTTAATATAGACGTAAGCAGTGCAGGAAACAAGCCTGAAGCAGCAAAGTAATAAGCAACATTAACGCATCATGCAGATATAGGACTAAGGCTTCTTTATTTTAACTCTTTAAAGGTGAGGAGAGGAGCTCATATTATTGGTGAAGAGTTGACTCGGCTGTGTTAAATCCACTCAAGCCTTTTCTCCTCCCTCTTTGTTACTTGCGCCGGAAGGAGGGACAGGCGCGGGACAGAGGAGTACTTGCGCCAGGCTACGCCGGGCACGAAATTGCAACATACGCCTGGACACACCCCATTGGCCGCGACTGGTCTACGAATTTAGAGCCCTTCGTGTCAACGCTGATTTCGTCCTAATGTAAATCATGTGTTATTCTCGCCGATTCTGCCATTGGTTTCAGGTCTCTTACATTTTTTTAAATAGCACCAGTATCGGCGGGAAAAACCATAGCCCAAAAGTTTGTTTCTTGTGAGGAAAACAGAAAGTGCACCTCTGGTTCTTTTAAGGGAATGAGTGAAGGCTGACATAAGATAGATGGGTATATGTGTGAGTACAGTATTAACTTAAATTTACTGATGAGTTTGTTTTTGCTGCATTCCTCGCATGAAGGACTGTGTTTACAGCGGAAGTACTAGGCGGCTGAGCAGGCGCATAACATACGTCATTGCCGAAGGTTAGTGATTAGGTTACGGGTACACCAATGATTTTAAACTTCAGACAAGCGCCCAACCATCAGGAAGTAAACACTAGTCAATTACGACTGTCCAGACTCTGTGGACGTAGCAAAGCGAAGTAGCAGAATCTGGTATTGCCTGGTTGGGGACATCCTAGGTGGAGTGGGTTATCCCCATATTTCCATCAGTTTCCTCCCATGTTTGAAAGTCATGCATATAAGGTTAAATTGCATGCATTGTAAGCGTGTCCATGGTGTTTTATCCTTGTAATGTATTGCCAATTTTTAGGATGTGTTCGTCTCTACTCATTGTTTGCTGATTCCCGCTACTCATGAACCTAAACAGGAATAAGCAGAATCAGTAATGGATGGTTGGATAATTGTTTCTAATTCAATCTTTATGTTTGATTGCAAAGCAGTCCTTAATCCACTGTAAAAACATACAGTGTCAGTTCATTAATAATGTATCGGCTAAAATGAAGGCAGTGGCTACTCTTACGGCAGCCGTAAGGACACTCCGGTAGGCTATTCTTACGTCATTCCATTTGCACATGCGCAGAGCACCGAATTCTGTACTTAGATTTTGATCAAGCCGCCTGCAAATTTTTTCCTTCTACCCGTTATATCCATTAGGCTCAATTTGGCGACTCTGATTAGTTGCTTGCTAGGCTTTCTGGCTAGCTAGCCAGCTACCAAGTGAATGTTAGTTTACTTGCTTAGCTACCAAGTTCTCTAGCCTAGCTAGCCAACAGTTTGGTGCATGGATGTCAATAGAAAATACATTTTAAAAAATTATCCATTATTTTGGTGCTCTGCGCATGTGCAAATGGAAGGACGTAAGAATAGCCTACCGGAGTGTCCTTACGGCTGCCGTAAGAGTAGCCACTGCCTAAAATGAAATACTGTACTTTTAGCTTGAGCATTATAGAGCATAGCGCACACATATTGCACATATGCAAGTCACTCATTAAATCACTGCTACATTGTGATTCATTTCTCCCCTCTAGGTGCTTCATTATTTGACAGAGGTAAACTTCACCACTAAAAACGGTGAATTGATTTACTTTGATGAACAAGGAGACCCTGCTGCAAGCTATTCTTTGGTAAATTGGCAGCAGGATTCCAGTGGTGCCATTGTTGTTGAGAGCATTGGGCGATATGAAGCATCTCAGCCGGATGGGCAGCAATTTGTGATGAAAGATGATGTTCAAGCTGTCTGGGCAGGCGGTCGCCGAGAGGTAAGCTCATGATCTTTAGTATTCAGATGAAACAGACTGGTAAAATCAGATCATATGCACTGCCCTCCATAAAACATGATTTTATCTTTTTTTAAAAAATCTTTTTATCTTTCATCTTTTTGTTTGCATGTTTTGCACTTCAGGGTCACCGTACTAATCTCTTCATTCAATAATGCTGAATTAACAGTGTTAAGAATAACTTAAATAAATAAATAAATGAATAATCAATGCTACATTATAAAATCCAAGCTTCAACTTCAAATTGATGCTTTGTGATCGGTATCGGCAATTAGTGATCGGCCCCAAAAACCCTGATCGGAGCACCCAAATCAATAAGTAAGAATTCTTTCTTTGATAGGTTTGAATTTTGATGGACCCAATATTGTCTGAAGCACAGTGGACATATAAAGCATTGGCAGTGGAGAAAGATCTGCAACAATTACTTTTACATTCACATTAACTGTTTAGATGTGCTGTATGTGTCGGAGTATGATGTGACCCATGTCTTATTATGACTGTTTTGTAGGTACCAATATCAGTCTGCAGTGAGAGCTGCCTTCCTGGGACACACAAGGCTTTTGTGAAGGGCAAACCAATCTGCTGCTTTGTCTGTATTCCATGTGCAGATGGAGAATTCAGCAACACCACAATTAAGTTTTTGCACATCTGACTTTTACTGTGTAGTAACATTGACATTGTTTCAAAAAAGTAATTCTACCACTCATTTGAGACTAAAATGAAATTTAATAACAATCAAATAAAAACATCATTCTCTTTTACAGATGCTCTCACCTGTATCTCATGCCCTTTGGAGTACAAGTCAAATGAAGAAAGAAATAACTGTGATTTGAAAAGCATAGAATTCCTGTCCTTTGATGAACTGATGGGGATACTGTTGGTGACATTTTCTATATTTGGAGGATGTCTAACGATTACAGTTGCACTAGTATTCTTCATGCATAAAGACACACCCATTGTAAAAGCCAACAACTCAGAGCTGAGCTTCCTGCTGCTCTTTTCATTGAAACTGTGCTTCCTTTGCTCTCTTACCTTCATCGGCCGACCGTCTGAGTGGTCCTGTGTGCTGCGCCACACTGCATTTGGAATCACCTTTGTCCTTTGCATCTCTTGTGTACTGGGGAAAACAATGGTGGTGTTAATGGCCTTCAGAGCTACACTCCCAGGCAGTAATGTCATGAAGTGGTTTGGGCCTCTGCAGCAGAGACTGAGTGTTCTTGCTTTCACTCTCGTACAGGTCCTTATCTGTGTGCTTTGGTTAACAATATCTCCTCCTTTCCCCAAGAAGAACATGACGCATTACAAAGAAAAGATCATTCTAGAATGTGATGTAGGATCAGTGGTGGGGTTCTGGGCTGTACTGGGTTATATTGGGCTCCTCTCTATATTGTGCTTCATATTAGCTTTTCTGGCTCGTAAGCTGCCTGACAGCTTCAATGAAGCCAAATTCATCACATTCAGCATGTTAATATTCTGTGCAGTCTGGATCACCTTTATCCCAGCTTATGTGAGTTCACCTGGAAAGTTCACTGTCGCTGTGGAAATATTTGCAATTTTAGCTTCGAGCTATGGAATGCTTTTTTGTATTTTTGTTCCTAAATGTTACATAATTTTACTGAAGCCAGAAGAAAACACCAAACGAAATATGATGAGTAAAACTTTATGAAAAAACTTTAGGAACATAACAATTTTTCATTTTTTAGACCAGATTTCCATCATCCTTGCCTGGAAGGGACAGCAACAATAAAATAGCTGTCTTTCTGGCAACAAAAATCTCTTTTCCAAAAGGAAATAAACAGAGGCAAAGTTATTTGTAAGTTGGCAATACTGTGACAACGTCAATCAATACATTAACTCTTAGTATGTTGGAAAATAAAACATGAATATGAAACCTCATTTACAATTTGAGACAAAATAGAACAAGCAATAATAAAAGGAACAAAGTGAGTTGTGAAACATTCTTGATCTGTATTAAATTGAACAGTTCTTGTTCAATTAACATTTTCCCCACACCTTCATAGAGTGATTGCTGACCACTACACAAGCACCCATTCCATTTGTAAATCAGAGGCACTGCCAGAGTGCAAACCTCTGCCAAGGCAGCACAGTTGAAATCTGAGTGGGAGCAAAATTCAGTCATGGCGTGCCATAGGATTTCAAGCTGGCTACTGTAATTAGCGATATTTAGCTGAGTTACTCTTCAAGCCAATGGTAATCATCTTCTTCTGTTAGCTACAGTGCTAAACAAATTTCTGAGACCACCTGACATTAAATAAAACGAGAAATCACAAATATTTAAGAAATTTGTCAAAAACTTGTTTAAACTAAAAATGATTTTCTTTCTTTGGCAAATAACGCACTCAAACCACTAAATAGTACTTTTTCTGGCATAAAAAACTACTTTGTATGCCTCCTTTGGCCTTGTTAACAGCTTGCATTCATGCAGTCAACCAATAAAATGAATTTTAATGTTGATGCAATGAAATGTTATTTGGCATCTTAATTAAATAAAAATTTCTGCTTCATTATTTTTTCTGCTTTGTTGTAAAACAGTAAATTTGAAAAATCATAGTTAAAGAGCTTGTGCATACTGGTGGATTAACCATTACAGAAACATAAAAAATATTTTGGTAATTACCAACACTGTTAATTTAGGGTTGCTGTGGCATAAACCTTTCTTAAGGTGGTGGTCTAATAAATTTGTTATGCACTGTAGGTTTCCTTGCATGCCCATCCATGAAACTGGGTAATCAGTGGATAGTTTCACTCAATTATATGCTAACCAGGAAATGCTTCAAGACATTGAATTCGTTGCTGTTGCTAACCTCTTGGCTGTGCTGTAGCATATGTGTGCGTTCGAGCTCGTCTGCAAGTAAGCCGGCTGCGCGAGATACCCAAAAAATTGCGCGAGAATCTGGCCGAAGTTGCATGGTAAGCCCTCCAAACTCCGCGATGGCTGCACCTATCATGGAGATTGGAGGGCTAATCGCGCAACTTCTCGCGTAATTTTTCGGGAATCTTGCGCAGCCGGCTTACTTGCAAATGTGCTCGAACACATCCTATTTGTTAGTGATCATTCTGCTTGAGTTGAGATGAAGAAAGGTGTGCAGGGATTGTAGCAGAAGATTTACTCTTGTTTATTCGGGTTTTACTGAAAATAATTTGTGTGTAAAAGCTTAGACATTAAAAGAGGTAAGACGATTTACTCCCGAGGTATAACCTTTGTCGCATTACGGGCTGGGAGAAACTTCTCATTTGTCCCCATTGTAACAACTCGGTCAGCAAATAGCCAAATTAAGTCGCTTATCTGGTTTCGGTCTCCTGGGAGCAAGGTAAAGTAAACTTTAATGCTAAATAATTACCTAACTAAGTAAATTGTATGATATACAGAGTAAAACTGAGTTGTTTCATAAGACTGGCCTACGCTCGCCTGGGTTTTCTGTTGCTGATTTAGCTAACAGACTTCAACAAGCTTCTCAGCGCCAAGAATATAATGGAATTTCTTGGATTGGTTTCTCACTTGGTTGCCTGTCTTCAGTACAGTCCTCTAGCCAATAAATATTGACGTTCACCGGGGTTTTTAGTCATCTTCCGTCTTTCTTTTACCGCATAAACATATTGCCAAGCTTGAATTAAATATTAACGCTAACCGGGCTTAGTGTTTTCCGCATCTCATTTTCACCGACGGGCTCCTCTGATTTAACACGCTGCAAATTATGTTATCTTTGTATTTTCCGCCAGTTGCGGTGCCTTGATCAGCTGCTTTAAGTTTAGTTGCTTGTTTGAGTGCTTAGCGACAGCTTGTTGGGGGAGATGCCGTGTTTAGTTAGCTCACATAGTAAACAACTTGTTTATTCGGTCCGTTTGAATTAAAGGGTACTGGAGCTTTACTGTTTTCCTTTGGTTGTATTTGTGGCTAGCTAGCGAGATAGTGACTGTTTGCTTTTTTGACTTGAGATCTGAGATTTAGTATTGAGTTAGTCGGGCAACAGTTACTTGAGTTTTCCATTCGGTTAGGTTGGAATTTTAAACGGTAAGGTTTATCGGAGCGCTCCGCCCCCCAGTTTCTCCTGGGTGTTGTAGCTGCCTGAGACTAGCTAGTAAGCTGCTGCTGATAAGTTATTGTATTGTTATTGGCATTTTCTGTTCATCACTTGGCTGGGTATTGGAGGCTCTCATCTGGGAACAGAATCTGGAGAAGCCAGCCTGTTATTATCTGGATTCTGAGCTAAACCCTGTGATTTTTTTTAGACTAGTATATTAATGATACTGGGACTATATAAAATCAAGTCAGCCATCTGAGTGCTAATTACATACCGAGCTTATCTCAAAATGGTATTTCATTTTGTTAACTGAAACTAAGCCCCAGCTAAAAGAGGCTTATTTTCCATTTACATAGTTTCCACACAGTTTCTATCATGACTGCTGCTTAGGGCTTCTCAGGTTAATACATTGTGGTTCCTGAGCTTCTGTCTTGGCAATAATAATTTTCTTTGTAACCTAGGGTGAGCGAGTTCATAAGGTTGGGGGTTCAAATTATGGCCCAAACTATGTTATGGTTGTAGAATGATCGCACTTCTGCAAGAGATTTCCAGGGTGGGTTTGTCTGCCACCAGTGCCAGCTAATTGAGCATCCGGAGAGCGAGATCCTTGATCTTTAGGGCCAGTTGGTGGCACAACATGGTTCACAATCAGTAGAGTTCCTAGAGGAACTGAGTAGTATGTCGTTTAATGAGTTGGTGTGTACGCCAAAGCAGGGTTGTGCGGAGACCCCAGAGCAGGCAGGGAGAGAAAGTTGGGTGACTGTAGGACGTTAGTGCAGTAAAGGGTGTGAATGCCATACAGTGACAGCTCCTCCAGTGGTTGAGGTGTATATCCGATTTCCACCCTCGCATGAACTCGACTCGGCCCCTGACCCTGAGAGTGGGGGGATTCAATGAACATCAGGGCACCCTGTTGGCTTCTTCCCCTCAGAAAAGAGAGTTAGTGATAGTGGGGGACTCATTAGAGGAATTAGTCTGCTTTTAACTTGTCAGTTTAGTCTGTTCACACAACAAGGAGTCTCGTACGGTATGTTGCCTTCCTGGTGCCCAGGTAGGACGCCTCCTAGAGCATGTGGACAAGCTCCTGACCAGAGCGGGCAGGGATCCAGTGGTCATAGTCTATGTTGAGACAAATGGCATAGGTCATGATAGGTTTGAGGATCTGCGAGACACATTTGTGGAATTAGCTGAAATGCCTAGGAGCAGATCCTCAACAGTAGTTTTCTCTGAGATTCTACTGGTACCACGTGCAAGCAGAGGGAAGCAGAATTTTATTTGGAGGTTTAACACGTGGCTACGAATCTGGTATAAGAAAGAGGAGTACAGGTTGATGGGGCACTGGAACAACTTCTGGGACAGGGGTGACCTGTTCAAGCCGGACTGGCTACACCTGAACCAGAGGGGTAGCTTTGCACTGGGTCTTTGTATGTTGAGGGTAGCACAGTGTTATTTAAACTAGGGACCTGGGGGGTTGGGAGGTTAGAGATTGTTATACATAGGGAAATGCAGACTGTCCTGATGGAAGCCGTCAGCGCTACATTCACGATTGATGGTATATTTTTAAAGCAACAAAGCGTTGTGGGGGGCTTGGAGCAGCAGGAACATGGGAAATTGAAGGGGAAGAGCATTTGTATTCATCTGAAATGTTTTTATTTACACATGCAAGAAGCGTAAAAAAATAATTTCCAGAACTTGAGGCCGTTATAATTACTGAGGGCTATGACATAGGTGAGATTACAGAGACATGAGTTAGTGAAGAGGATGGAGATGAATATAATATAGGTTATAAGCTCTTTAGAAAGTGTAGATGTTATAGGCGAGGAGGGGGGTGTAGCACTCCATGTGAACAAAAACATGGATGTGCAGGAAATTCTCGAAATCGAACATTGCTTGTGAGACAGGTTTAAACACAGGAGTTTGCTGTCGACCACCAGCTTTGGACAGTATTGTCAATGACGCTCTACAGCTTGTAGAGGAGGAGAAAACATTTGTGATGGGAGGGGAGGGGCCACTGGGGCCATGGAATCTGATTGGCCTCCTCTCGGCCCTTTCAGAGAAATAATATCTTGTCATTGGGTAATTTGTTTTCCCTCAGAGGAGCATTAGGTGCTTGTTACAGATCAGCTTTATGAGGGCGGGGTGAGGGGGAAGCAGTATTGCGGTCAGTGTTGCCAGATTGGGCTGGGCTTGTTTCGGTTGAATTGTGCGGGCAAAAATTCCCTTGGGAGGGTGGACACATTTTGGGCTGGTTTGGGATGAACTCGGCGGTTTTATTTAATATACATTATTTGCATTTTGTAAGTGCGCACGTAAAACATTTATTGGCTTTTACAACATCGATTGACATACAATTTGGCCACTCTCATCGAGAGGAGGTAGCCAAGGCCATGGTTATGGTGAGCTACGGCCCCTCCCTCACCTCGGGACCCCATATAACATTAATGCAGAATGTTAACCCAGAAGGCAAGCGCACCAGAGCCATCGCAGGCCCCAGTCTTCAGCCAGCTAACCCTCCTACCCTGCCCAGATACCGGCCATTAACGTATTATTGTAATCATACAAGTGTGGGGAAAGCCTCGTTACATATGTTGCATTTCTTGAGTTAATAAATGCAGTAATTATGTATTGGTCATGTCTGGCTATGAAACAGCAGCGTTAAGATACAGGCTACAGTCCCAAGTGAAGGATATTAAAAAAAAATCTGCTTTTCAGGAGAGATCACAAAGAGGATATTGGTGTCCCCATATTTCTACATCACACATTCCCTTAAGCATAATTGGTTAACATGTCTATAACTTTGTGGTTATGTAGCTACGCTACTCATTTCACGCAGGAGAGTGGCTTCGCTGCGCAGACAGCCCACAAGCTAGAGGACTTCTTGCTTTCAGATACTTTTGTTAGTGCCAAATGCGGCAACATTTGAGATAAAATTCAAACGGCACAAGAGCACTTCTTCGATTTATGCCAAGTATGTATGTACAGAAAAAAGTTATCCGTAGCCTATAGGTCGGAGATGACCTGACAGGAGACTCCGTTTTCCCTCTCGAAAATGTCAACATTTTCTTGAAACGGCTGCTGGAATTATAACAAGCTTGCTCCTCCATCCGGCCATTGAACATTAATACCAGCAGAAAGACCAGAATGTGCCGATTATCATGACGTATACTCATCAGTATTAGTTCATTCAAACCACGGAAAAAAGGATTGAAGGGAGGAAATATGCTCAAGAGCGATTCGCCTTATGGAGGACATTAGTTTCACTAACATTAAAATTGCATCCTCTAACGATCAATATGTTGACAAAGAAGTGGACTAGGTTGTGGGTCTTATCGTGGGATGATTAACATTTTAACCCAATAGGTGTTGTATCTTCCCAACCAGATGTTTGCATATTTTTGAGGTCCTCTTGTTCGTGAAGAATTGGGAGACAGAGACAAAATCTTCAGAAGCCATCTTTATTCCACCATTGAATCAAGCAATAATCCAAACCCAGAGAGCAGTCCCTGGCCAATAAGTGCTCACTCGCCATTCAGAGCAATATTTATATTAGAAATATTTTTTAATCTCAACCAACTTTGCTCCAGACTTCAGTCAAAATACATGGGTTGTAACCATCTTATCTCTCATGTTTTTTTTACCAACTTTGCTCCAATCACAATTTTTGGGTTATCTCTCAAGTATTTTTCTTTCCCTTGGATTCTATGAGAAATATTGGTGGTGCACAGAAACATTAAGTTCATATCAAAAAGAATATACACTTTAAAGGTGTGGAAAATTACATTTTAAAGGTTGAAAAACCACAGTCAGATTGATACGATACAAGTAGATGCATAAATGATTCAATTGATTATGTTTTCAGTAACAACTTAAGATTTTACCGAACAAATATTGATTAAAGCTACAGAAATCAAATGTATCATCATATGTTTCAAATCAAATAAACAGGAGGCTGCTTACTAATCAAAGCTACAGAAGCCCGCTGCTTATGTGTGAATTTAATTGCTTGCATGTGTGTGTAACTGTGTGTGAACTGCTTGTATGTGTGTCTGTGCGTGTGTGTGCATATGCACGTGTTCCGCATGTTTGTGTGTGTGTGTGTGTGTGTGTCTGTGTGTGTATGTGTGTGTGTTTTGTTATGGCCCCAATTTGTTATTACATTTATAACACAACAGCAACAGCAAGGGATGACAGACACAGTTTTAAAAACTTAAACACATTTAATTAAACACAACAACTAACTAAACTGACCAAGATTGATTATAACAAAAACAAAAAGAAATATTTACAGTCCCTTTTTGTGGGGCGGCTTGGTGATGTCCTGGGTGAGAAAATGCTCAAACACAGGCAAAGAAATCCACAAAAGAAACGTCACAGGTCTTGAACAGAATGGCAGGTCTGGTCATCTTCTTGCAATTTCTCCTACTACTTTACTGTCTCAATTCTTTTCCTTATATACTCCTTTGCAGACCCCACCCACATTTAGACCTCTTTTTTTTTATTTTCTGAGACTTGCCCCAGACATGTCCAGGACATGTCTAAACATGACTCCAGTATGCTTAACAAAAAAAGGTAAATACTGCCATCTAGTGGCCTATATTCACATTACACCTCCATTCCAAAAGGGAAAAATTTTGACTCATAAAGGCAAAATTTTTCTTTTCAATACATAATGGTTAAGTGAATACTTGTCTATATATACATATCATACAATATTCAAACACATGATATATATATACACATTCAAACACGGGATAAGCAATCAGCAATTACATTGTCTGTACCCTTCACATGCTTAATTTCCAAGTCAAACTCCTGTAAAATCAAACTCCAATTCAACAATCTCCGATTTTTGTTTTTCATCTTACTAAAAAACATTAACGGATTGTGGTCAGTGTACACAATCATTGGCTTTTGTCCTGTACAAACATAAACCTCAAAGTGTTGTAAAGAAAGGACCAGAGCCAACAGTTCCTTCTCTATTGTGGAATAGTTCCTTTGGTGGCGATTGAACTTCCTGGAGAAGTATGCCACGGGATGTTCAATGTCAT
Source organism: Gymnothorax reevesii (assembly GCA_029721435.1). Taxonomy (NCBI): domain Eukaryota; kingdom Metazoa; phylum Chordata; class Actinopteri; order Anguilliformes; family Muraenidae; genus Gymnothorax; species Gymnothorax reevesii. The sequence continues at coordinate 141,223,883 of CM056574.1, forward strand.
CAGAGTCACTTCTCTGTAGGAGCACAGATCCACAAGCTTGGTCGCTAGCATCGACCGCGATGGAGAACGGTTTGTTGAAGTCAGGAGATTTGAGCACGGGGAAGTGACACAGCAGAGACTTCAGGTGATCGAAGGCTCTCTGGCATGCATCATCCCAGGTGAACTTTACGCCTTTCTTCAGTTGGTTAGTTAGACTGAGAGCAATCTCAGCAAAGTTCTTGCAGAACTTGCGGTAGTACCCGATCATTCCAAGGAAGCGGCGCAAAGCTTTTTTGTTGTCAGGAACTGGAAAGTCCATGATGGCTTGGACTTTAGCATTTATGGGTGCCACCTTACCCTGGCCTATGACGTAGCCAAGATAGGTGACAGTAGCACAACCAAAGTCACTCTTGCTCAGGTTAACAGTCAGGTTAGCCTGGGTCAGGCGCTGGAACAACGTCTCTACATCTTTTAGATGTTCTTCCCAGGAGTCACTCCATGTGATCAGGTCATCGATGTACGCACCCGTGTGTGGCAATCCGGCGATTGTAGACTGTATCATCCTTTGGAACGTGACTGGGGCATTTTTCATGCCAAAGGGTAGGACTTCATACTGGTACAATCCAGATGGTGTGGCAAAAGCAGAGATGCTCTTGGCCCTCTCAGTTAAAGGCACACACCAATAACCCTTCAATAAATCAATCTTGGTCAGAAACTTTGCTTGCCCTACACTATCAATACAATCATCAATCCTAGGTATTGGAAACACATCAGTTCTAGTTACAGCATTGACTTTGCGATAATCTGTACAGAATCTAGTACTTCCATCAGGTTTTGGAACTAGCACACAGGGTGAACTCCAATCGGAGTTGGAGGGTCTGATAATATCATGTTTTAACATGTACTCAACCTCTTTCTCAGCAATCTTTCTCTTTTCAGGATTCATCCGGTATGGATGCTGTTTTATTGGTTTGGCATCACCAACATCTACATCATGAGAGGCTATAGTAACTCTCTTTGGAACATCAGGAAACAAATCCTCATATTTCTTGATCAACCTTTCAAACTGATCTCTCTGTGAGGGTTCTAAGTGCTGGAGTTTTACATCAAGATTTTGCAACACTTCAGTGTTTGACAATTTACATGAAAGAACTTCAGCTTTAATTCTTGGTTCATCATCTTGAAACTCCCCCTCATCTTCACACGTTTCGACCATTGGAGAATCTGAAGTGACAGCTGCAACCCTAGCATTTCTGTCATGATAAGGCTTTAGCATGTTAATATGACACAATTGTTTTGGTTTTCTCCTATCTGGAGTCTTCACAATGTAATTGAGATCATTGAGTTTTGTCAGAATTTCATAAGGACCATTAAATCTCGCCTGCAATGGATTGGACTGCAAGGGAAACAACACAAGGACCTTTTCTCCTGGTTTAAACTCACGGCTTCTAGCCTTATGATCATACCAAGTTTTCATTTTTCCCTGACTTGATTTCAAGTTCTCTTTGGCTAGGTCACAAGCTGCACGCAATCTTTCCTTGAACTTGCTAACATAGTCTAACAGACTGATATGCGGCTCTTTCTCTTGCCATTGTTCACTCAATAATAGCAAAGGTCCTCTCACTTCATGATCAAACACTAGCTCAAATGGACTGAATCCAGTAGACTCCTGCGCTGCTTCTCTAGCTGCAAACAACAGCAAATGAACCCCTTCATCCCAGTCTTTCTCATGGTCATAACAATAAGTCCTCATCATTGTCTTGAGAGTGGAATGAAACCGCTCTAAGGCACCCTGACTTTCTGGATGATAGGCACTAGAAAGAATCTGCTTTGCACCTAGTTCATACACAACCTGCTGAAACAATCCTGAAGTGAAATTGCTACCCTGGTCTGACTGAATTTCCCTGGGAAGGCCAAACAACGTGAAGAACTTTATCAAAGCCTTCGAGATTGCAGTTGCCTTGATGTTACGTAGAGGTATGGCTTCGGGGAATCTGGTAGATGCACACATGATTGTCAACAAGTACTGATTTCCAGATCTAGTCTTGGGTAATGGACCAACGCAATCAACAATGACCCTAGAGAATGGCTCCCCAAATGCTGGGATAGGCTGCAATGGAGCTACAGGTGGGTCTAACTGGTGTTTTCCAACTACCTGACAAGTGTGACAGGTTTTGCAAAAGTTGGAAACGTCTTTCCGAAGCCCAGGCCAAAAGAAGTGTTTCATGATCTTATCAACAGTCTTGTAAACACTAAGATGACCTCCTAAAGGTAAACTATGAGCCATAGTTAAGATCTCATTCCTGTAGACTTTCGGAACAACAATTTGCCTGACCACTGCCCAATCTGCATTGGCAGGGATATCAGGAGGGCGCCACTTCCGCATCAACACACCATCCTTGAGATAATACCCAACTGGAACTGCGTCTATTTCTTTATCAGGAAGGGCTCTCCTCTTTAGTACACAAATTTCAGGATCATTAGTTTGCTCCTCAATCAACCGCTTTCTGGACAGAGACAAGTCTCCAGACACATCAGAATCACCAGACCCATCCGGCTGGCTGAATGGAGAACTGATAAAAGTATCTGATAAGTCCTCAAACGGAGAAACCATAGTAGGCCAATCAGAGTCATGAGGCAAACCACCTGAGTCCTGACTATTCAATGTACTGGACGGCACCACATCATCTTCTTCTTTAGCCTTCTTAGCCATAGCACGAGTCACTGCGCAAGAAGGATACAGAGATGGGTCCTCATCCCCATCTTCAGTGCTCGGCTGTGAAGTAAGATGTACAGGGGGAACTACTTTGCCCCCAGCCAGGTCATTGCCTAGCAACAGAGAAACACCCTTTATAGGTAGACTTGACATAAGTCCCACCTTTACCTGTCCTGTAACTAAATCTGACTTCAAGAATATAGAGCGCAGGGGTACAGATACAGTCCTCCCTTCAATACCTTGTACAAGTATGAAATCCCCTGAAGCGGTCTCATCACGTAACTCCAAGGAGTCCATCAACAAAAGTGACTGAGAAGCTCCGGTATCCCTTAGGATATATATGGGGACAGGAGTAGTATGCTCATTCAGAGCCACAAATCCCTCTGACACAAATGGAAGAAATTCCTCCCTCACAAAGTCAGCTGTATTAGGCTTTTTAGCCCCACAAGAAGCAGGCAATTTAGCAGATTGGTTATCTACTACAGGGGTTTCTAACCTTGTTTTCACAAAGGCATTTGGTTTGGTATCCTTCTCTTTTTCTTTCTTAGCTTTAAGGAACCAACAGTTAGTTGTAACATGACCAGATTTCTTGCAATAACTGCAAACTAGACCACTTTTGTCACTGTCAGCTTTCACACTTTGATCAGACCTGTTACTGGATTTCTGAGCACCATCACCAGATTTGTCTTTGTCTTTGGGTGAGGAATCTTGGGTATCACCGTAACCCTTTTTCTGAAATTGGGACCATCTATTGTTACTGCTTGACTGAAATTTGGACTTATGTGTGAGAACATATTCATCTGCAAATTTGGCAGCTGATTGCAAATTCAGTGCTTGCTTCTCATTAAGGTAGGTCTTAACATCATCCTTAACACAGTTTTTGAATTCTTCAACTAACACCATCTCTTTTAGTGAGTTGAAATCATCCTTGACCTCCATAGAAGTACACCAGCGCTCAAAGCAAACCTTCTTCTCATTAGCAAATTCCACATAAGTCTGATTTTCAGATTTCTTCAAACCTCTGAATTTCTGTCGGTAAGCCTCTGGAACCAACTCATAAGCTCTCAAAATAACCTTTTTGACAACCTCATAATCAGAGGAATCATCTGCAGACAAAGCCGAATAGGCTTGTTGAGCTTTACCCTTGAGGACAGTTTGCAACATCAGAGGCCAGTGTTCCTTTGGCCACTGGCAACTCTTTGCTACCTTTTCAAAACACTGGAAATAGTTGTCAACATCCTTTTCCGAAAATGGAGGCACCAGTTTTACCTCCTGACTGGCACAAAATTTATTTTTAGTTTCAATTTTAATTTTTAGTTGCTCCATTTGGAGTCTTTCTTCTCTATCGAATTTCTCTAATTCAAAATCTCTCTGTCTTGCAAATTTTTCTAACTCAAATTCTCTTTGTTTTTCTTTTTCTTCCCTTTCAAATTCTCTTTGCTTTTCTTTTTCCTCCCTTTCAATCTCTAGCATTTTTAATTTAAGTTCCATTTCTATATTCAGATTTTCCACTGGAAACTGTTCCAGATCTCCGGGTGCAAACACATTTTCATCAATGTAATATTCAACTATCTCTCGAGCCAGTCTTGCTTTTCGCATGGCTGGTTTCACCTCTGTCAGCTCTAAATGTCTGCAAATTTCTCGCAGTTCTGTCTTTTTAAAAGACTTCAAAACCCCTACGGTTGGTGATGCCAAGAAATCATCCATTGCTGTTGTCAATATATATGTATTCAATTAAAAAAAATCAATTTTACAATTTGAAATGTTAGATTTTCAATAAATTACTCACAAAATGGTCTATGCCGGACTTGAGCCCCCAATTTTTTATGGCCCCAATTTGTTATTACATTTATAACACAACAGCAACAGCAAGGGATGACAGACACAGTTTTAAAAACTTAAACACATTTAATTAAACACAACAACTAACTAAACTGACCAAGATTGATTATAACAAAAACAAAAAGAAATATTTACAGTCCCTTTTTGTGGGGCGGCTTGGTGATGTCCTGGGTGAGAAAATGCTCAAACACAGGCAAAGAAATCCACAAAAGAAACGTCACAGGTCTTGAACAGAATGGCAGGTCTGGTCATCTTCTTGCAATTTCTCCTACTACTTTACTGTCTCACTTCTTTTCCTTATATACTCCTTTGCAGACCCCACCCACATTTAGACCTCTTTTTTTTATTTTCTGAGACTTGCCCCAGACATGTCCAGGACATGTCTAAACATGACTCCAGTCTGCTTAACAAGAAAAGGTAAATACTGCCATCTAGTGGCCTATATTCACATTACAGTTTGCACTGCTCATCCCCTCCCTACGCGTTTGTGAACTACTTGTATGTGTGTGTGTGTCTGTGTGTGTTATGCCTATGTGTGTGTGTGTGTGTTACTGCTGCTTGCATAATATGGTTATTGATTATGATTACTAATCTACTGATGACAGACGGATAGGTGCAGCGGCAGCAGTAATGCGGTCTTTGTATCGATCTGTTGTGGTGAAGAAGGAGCTGAGCTGAAAGGCAAAGCTCTCAATTTACCAGTCAATCTACGTTCCTACCCTCACCTTTGGTAATGAACTTTGGGTCATGACCGAAAGAACAAGATCTCGGGTACAAGCGGCTGAAATGGGTTTCCTCCGCAGGGTAGCGGGCCGCTCCCTTAGAGATAGAGTGAGGAGCTCTGTCAACGGGAGGAGCTCAGAGTAGAGCCGCTGCTACTCCACATCCAGAGGAGCCAGCTGGGGTGGCTCGGGCATCTCTATCGGATGCCCCCTGGACGCCTTCCTAGGAGGGTGTTCGGGGCATGCCCCACCGGGAGGAGGCCCCAGGGAAGACCCAGGACACGCTGGAGGGACTATGTCACTCGGCTGGTCTGGGAACGCCTCGGGATACCCCCAGAAGAACTGGAGGAAGTGTCCGGGGAGAGGGAAGTCTAGGCATCCCTGCTTAGACTGCTGCCCCCGCGACTCGGCCCTGGATAAGCGGATGAAAATGGATGGACGGATCTACTGATGATTATGATGAGAAATATTGAAATATAATCTTCATCATTAGATGTGCAGCTACTGTATTCGGACCCGTGGAACTTCAGGGCAATTTTCATATTTTAACTGTTTGAGATCCCAAGGTTTCCAATGATTCCAATTTTTTTGTGGACTTACAGGGTAATGTGAATAAAATGATATGCTAGATATTCCATTTGATGTAATGCCGTAGCCGTAAAATCATGGCATCCTGGATATGAATATTTCCCTCAATCTACAAATAACGCAGTAATTGGGTGCCCCCTAAATATAGCGTTGGCCCCTTATTGGCCCCCCTTAAAAATAAATCCTAGAATTGCCATTCGGAGAGCCTATTTTGATGGGAAACTTCAATTATCCTGGTGTTGATTGGGAAATGGTGAAAAGACAGGGTAGGATGAATTTCTAGATGTTATGAATGACAGTGTTTTGGTGCAGTATGTTAATAAACTTACAAGAGAGAAGGCTATTTTAGATTTAATGCTCTGTAATGACCCAGATAGAATTAGCAATGTTGAGGTACTGGAACCACTTGGGACTTGTGATCACTCTACTGTTCATTTTGATTTTTCATGGGATGTTTAAAAGGTGTATTTGAAAACCAAAATTGTCCATTTTAGGTGAGCAAATTTTGACAGGATGAGCTAATATCTATGCGAAATGAAATGGAAGACACTCCTGGACTGTAAGTTCGTAAATGAGATGTAGGAAAGATTTAAGGGGTTTTACTACACAATGAAAATTCATTCCAAAGTGTCCAAAAGTATGTTAAAAAAATGACCACAGCTTTTCATAGGAGTTTGAGGGAAAAGAGTAATCTTTATAAGATGTACATACAGGACAACAATGAGAATACTAAGGCTGAATACTTTAAAATGTGGGCTGTGGTCAAAAAAGAGCTGAAGAATGCTAGAAGACTGAAAGGCAAATTGCAGAAGGGGCAAAAACTAATCCTGAGCGTTTCTTTAAGTACTGTTGTAAAAAAAGGGAAGTCAAAGAGGAGGTTAAGTGCATAAAGAATAAAGTGCATAACGAATGAAGATGGATGATAAGGATATTGCTGATACCTTAAATAGTAACTTTGTAGAGAATTTTACCTCTGAGCAGGTTTTTATTTGGCCAGAGGGCATGTCCAATGCTCAAGATTATTTAGCGGAAATTAAGGTTAGGGATAATGAATTATTAGACAAGTTGCATAAACTAAAGGCAGATAAGGTGGCGGGTTCAGATGGCCTATATCCTAGAGTGCTCATGGAAGTTAGCGAGATCATCTTGAAACTGCTCTCTGCTATCTTCAGTCGGTCTTTGTGGGGTGGCATGGCTCAGGAGGCAGAGTGCCCGGGCTAGGAATCAGAAGGCTCCTGATTTGCAGGGTGGCGCCTTGCATGGCAACCTCTGCCATCAGGATGAATGGGAGGCATAAACGTAAAGCGCTTTTGGGTCATGTGACTAGAAAGTGCTATATAAATGCAGTTACCAGTTAACATCTTTGGAAACTGGAGAAATACCAAATGATTGGAAACAGGGCAATATAATACCAATATATGAGAAACGGGACCGTACAGAGCCAGGAAATTACAGGCCAGTCAGTTTAACTGCCTGGGATCGGTGTTGGGACCCCTGCTGTTCCTCATCTACATTCCTTGATAGCAATGTTGAAAGCAAATTAGTTGCAGTTGTGGATGGTACTAAACTGGGCTTGGCAAATAGTTTTGCATTCAGGATGATTTGGATAGAATCCAGAATTGGGCAGAAATGTAGCAAATGAAATTTAATGTTGAAAAATGTGAAGTTCTACATGTAGGTAATAAAAACATCACACAGGATTACTTCATGGGAGGTTTAAAACTGGAATGCGCTCCACATGAAAAAGGTCTGGGAGTGATTGTTGACTACACCCTCTCAGGTTGTATCCATTGCGCCGTACCAGTAAAAAAGGCCAATAGGATGCTGGGATATATAGCCAAAAGTATTGAGTAGAAATCCAAAGAGGTCATACTTCTTTTGTAGAACACATTCGTCAGACCACAATTGGAGTATTGTGTACAGTTCTGGGGACCATACTTTCAGAAAGACATAGAGGCACTGGAGAAAGTTCAGAGAAGAACCACTAAGCTAATTTCAGGTATAAAAGATGAAAACTATGAGAAGAGGGGGAAGATCCTTCATCTCTTTAGTCTTAGGAAAAGGAGACCAGGGGTGATCTGATTGAGGTCTTTAAACATGTTGAAGGGATTAACAAAGTGAATAATGTGGAATTCCTTCGGTCAAGTTTTGTTAGTAGAGCTTGGGGTCACAAATGGAAGTTTACCAAGGGTAAGCTTAGCACTGAAAACATTTTTTCACCCAGAGAGTAATTTCAATGTGGAATGGCTTGCCTTACCATATTGTTGAGGCAGAGACCCTGGGAATTTTCAAATGTAGGCTTGACTTAAAGCTAGATGACATTGAGTGATTGAGTATCTGAAGTAATATATTCGTGATAGTAAAAAGAAACTGGCGAGCCAAGTTGGGCTGAACGCCCTGTTCTCGCCACTCGTTATGTTGGTTATGTTCTATAATTCATTTAAAGATAGGATAAATGGGGTGCAAAAAAGCAAATGTTTCAAGCTCATGTCGAATATCGAAATAAGATCACAGGACTTTGCATTTTAAGCCTATAGGTGCAAAGTTACAAATTTGCGTGCATTCTAAGGGGCTCAAAAATGTTTTTTTACACTTTTTTAAAAAAAATGCGAGACTTCCAGTTTGGCAAAAAAATGTTAAGAAAATATATTAAATCCAGTATGATGAAACAAATGATCTCACCAAATTTTCAATTTCAGGTGAGCAAACTTTGACATGATGTACACATATCTACGCAAAATACAATGGGAGACACTCCTGGACTGAAAGGGCCCTATCTTATGTCAGAGGACCTAAACCTCTTATTTGGGGATTTAGCATTGCATAAGAGGCGTTCCTTGCGTTGCCTTGTCCTTTAGTCGCAAACCAGACATCAGAGTTCTTTGAAATTTCAAGCGCGCAATTTCTAAATGAGATCACATAAACGGTCATTGATTGTTATTTTTGTGCGACTAGAATGTTCTCTTTGTCTTCTGCCCTGTCTTCCACGGAACAAACAGGCTAGTGTAGGAGGGGCACATTTTCAATGCTCTGATTACGCTGGGTGAGAAGCGCTAAATTCTGTATTATTTCATTATCGTGGCAATTAGTTTGTTTGCACAGCTTTAATGCCATGGTGGCTAGAGTAAGAAATATAAAAGAGACGAGTTTTTGTTTCTTATCAGTTTGGATATACGAGGTTTTATCAGCAGGCCCACGAAATTCAAATTTAAAGTCCGGTTTGCGTTTTACATGGACCACAACGGCATTTTCATGGTTAATCAGAAAATCCTTGTTCCATGTTTTCCTGATAGCCATAATCAGTCAGAACTCTTTCATAAGGCTGCCTAGATTCTGAAGTTAAGCGCTGTGGGCGTGATCGAAGCAAGTTGGGGAGAATATGCGTAACTCAAAAGCGCTTAACTCAAATCGCGTAAAAAAGGACTTGCGCGCTAATGGGAGAATAGACCCTTATATGAATGACGTGTATTATATTATTAGAAGTGTACTGATTGCACAAATTACTTACCAGGCAGGTGTTAGAAATCGCTGATTTGTATGTTTGTTTTTAGTATGTTTTAGTAGTTTTTATTGCTATTTATTTATTGATCATATTTCTTCATTTGGAGTATGTATGTTTCTGTGACGATTGCGCTGTCTTTAATCTTGAACGTTTTCTTCTCATTTCCGTCTTGTGGCGTCTTGTCAGTCTTCACACTCTCTTCCCTATACTTCGGTGAGGTAATTCCAATTCCTTCTCCCTGGCTGTTCTCATTGGCTATCCGCACCGAAGAATAGTTAGCGAGGCACGGGTGATTAGTTAGATCAGAGTTAGGATTTCACCTACTTCCTTCTCGCTTTCCCATCACCGTCCTTGCTTTTCTAGTTCTGCCTTCCTCTAACAGCTGTTCTGAATTCTAGCTGGGATTACACTGATAGGTTCGTGTTTAAAAGGCGCATTTTTATGGCAGCTTCTTGTCGACTTTTTTCTTCCCATAGCTCGCTTTGGTTAAGTCTCGTTTCTGCGCTTTCTTGGTTTCGATTGTTGATTGCTCGTTTTCTGTGAATTCTCCCGTAAGTCTCGTTATTGATTGTTTGTATTACGTGGTTTGATTGCTGGTTGATTGCTTAGTACTTCGTTCTCCCTAATTCCCATTTTGTACCCATCGGTTTAGATTCTCCTGTGTTTATCCCTTATCCCATCCAACTCCCTTTTTCCTTCCCCTTCGATTCCCTTAGCTCAGCCCCTTTGTTACTGTCTTTGTGCGGATTGATTCTCTGGTAACTGAACTACTTGCTTGTCCCCTGACTCTGATTCTGACTATTCTGCATTACCCTGTTTGCCTGGCTATCGATCTGTTTCTGTTTTTGACCATGAGCTGTATTAATTCTAATAAACGCCCTGCCGATGCTGAACTGCATTTGGAGTCTAAGCCTGTTCCTTTCAGCAGGCTGCAGTTGACATGACTAGCGGTGTCGCAGCTCCACTGCCAGCTGGTCCCTCATTGCCCCTGCTACTGCTGGCTCTATATCAGCATCTGGAGTCGGCACCTGCACTTCAGCTTGCCGCCTTCTATAGTCCGGTAATAATCTATCCTCAAACTCCAGCATCATTCCATGGCGTAGGGCAATGTTGTGCAGCACACAAAATGCCACAAAGAAAGATGCTACTTTCTGAGGACTGAACTGTAAGACCTCACCTGACCTGTCCAAGCAGCGGAACTGCATTTTGAGCATGCCAAATGTTCGCTCAATGACAACTCGTGCGCGTGAGTGTTTTCTATTGAAAGTTCTATTGAACTCACACAGACTTGTTGGCATAATGTATGGCACCACGCAACAACTCTTTAATGGATAGCCATTGTCACCCAACACCCACCCATCCAAGGGGGGTTCCCTCTGGAAGACTGCAGGAATGACCGACAGTTCCATTATAAAAGCGTCCTGGCTACCTTCAGGATGATTTACGTATGCATTCAAGATGTAACCCCATGCATCGGAAATCACCTGGACGTTGATGGACTGGGTTCCCTTATGATTCATATAGGCGCCACTGTTCAGAGGCGGAGCCCGAATCAGAGCGTGTGTGCAGTCGAAGGCACCCAGAGCCCTAGGGAACCCATATCTTGCCAAAAAATCCTGCTTTACCCTGTGTTCTCTCTCAGATGTCACAGGGATGCCAGTGATGTACCTACTGGCATGTCGGAGTATGCTGGCAGTGACTGCAGTTATAGCCGAGCTAACAGCAGATTGGGTCATGCCTCCATTTGAGCTGAATGGTTGTTGGAATGACCCACTAGCATAGAAAAATAGTGCCACGGTAACCCAAACAGCAATGGGCAAGGCATATGGACAGCTAGCAGCTGTGTCTACATCATCTGCAACCAGGTGACATAATTTCGTTACTGCCTGACAGAAGCGGGACAGTTTTGTCATGCATTCTCATTCTGTGGTGAAAGGAACGGGCTTAGAGTCCTTAGATTTGCGGGAATTTATCCTCTTAGCTGTGCGGAGGTACTCCAGATTCTTTTGGTTGGTCCAGACCTGGAATGGAACCTTAGCCCCCTCTAACCAATGACGCCACTCTTCTAATGCCATCTTCACCGCCAGTAACTCCCGATTTCCGATGTCGTAGTTGCGCTTGGCTGGGCTAAGTCTGCAGGAGAAGAAGGCACAAGGGTGTACCTTGTTATCTTAGCCATTGCGCTGCGGCAGAACTGCCCCCACGCCGGTGTTTGAGGCGTCTACCTCGTCGAGGAACTGCTTCTCGGGATCTGGCTGTTGGAGAACAGGAGCAGTGCTTTAGTGCCAGAAAAGCCTTCTCCGCCGAAGGGGTCCACACAAAAAGAATAGGAACTTTGGGGTAAGTCAGAGAGGTCAGTGGAGCTGCAACGGTACTGTAATTTTGAATGAATCGACGGTAAAAGTTAGCAAACCCTAGGAAGCACTGTAGTTCCTTGCCTGTAGTAGGGGTAGCCCGATCCTTTACTGCCTTCACCTTCACCTGGTCCATTATGATGCCTCCTGGAGTGACCACAAATCCGAGGAAAGGGACTGTGTCCAAGTGGAATTCACACTTCTCTGCCTTGGCGTAGAGTTGATTCTCCAGGAGGCGCTGTAGTACTGCACGAACATGATGTAGGTGTTCTTCCTTGGAGCAAGAGAATATTAATATGTCGTCAAGGTACACTAAGACAAATTGATTAATCATGGTCATGCAGGATGTCGTTAACGAGGTTCTGGAAGACAGCGGGGGCGTTATCTAGACCAAACGGCATCACCAGGTACTTGTAGTACCCCCGAGAGGTGTTGAAAGCTGTCTTCCATTCATCCCCTTCCTTATTCCTGACGAGGTGGTAAGCTTTGTGTAGGTCAAGTTTAGTGAAGATAGTGGCCCCCTGCAACAGCTCAAAAGCAGAATTCATTAGAGGAAGGGGATATCGATTCTTAATAGTAATGTTATTTAGTCCCCTCTATTTGATACATGGCCTGAGAGATCCGTCTTTCTTGCTAATGAAGAAGCCAGCACCAGCAGGAGAGGAAGAGGGACGGATGATGCCAGCAGCCAGTGACTCCTCCACATAATCCTACATGGCCTCCTGCTCTGGACGAGACAGAGAATAAAGACCCCCCTTAGGGGCGCTGTGCCAGGTTGGAGATCGATAGAGCAGTTGTGGGGTCTGTGAGGGGGCAGAGACAAGGTACGAGACTTTGAGAAGACCTCGGCTAGTTCATGGTGCTCACTGGGGACCTTGGAAAAATCCGGAGCGAATGGAGGCTCACTGGATCCTCCCTTTGCCTGATTGGCGGGAGCCTTGCGGAGGCAGGAACGCAAGCAATGAGTACTCCACTCGGCCACCTGCCTAGTCCTCCAGTTGATGGTGGGGTTGTGTTGTTTCAACCAAAGGAGGCCCAGGACGATGGGAGCAGAGGAGGAGGTGATGACATGGAGCCGGATCTGCTCCTAATGGTTGCCGGAGATAATGAGTGTGAGTGGGGGCGTAACCTCATTCACCTGACCTAGCAGTTGCCCATGAAGGTCAAGTGCTTGGAATGGCGTAGGTAGCTTCTCGGGCTGGAGCTGGTTGCACAGGTTGGCGTCGATCAGTTTGAGGTATGACCCTGAATCAAACAAAACATCAGTAATCAATGTATGCTTGCCAACAAGTAGAGTAACAAGAACCAGCTAACGTGGATCATTGTTATCTTGAGCCAGCTGTCCGATCCTCCCACTCACCCCTTCCTTTTTGAGTGGGGGAAAACACTGGATACGATGACCCGCCTGTCCACAGTACACTGTACACAAGGTACACCGGCGTACCCTGCCGGTGGGTACGCCGAGGCTCGAACCCGCGACGTGGTGATCACCTCTGCACTGCAGCGCAGTGCCTTTACCGTGCCACTGTACTGAATTTAGCCCATGATTTCATTGTTGTTAGATCGCATATGGAGAGAAACTGTCTTCAGATGCCAGTTACGACAATTGAAAAACGCGTCAAAAAAGGAAAATGATTGAGAACTAGCCAGGACTAATCTGTGCCCCTCCAATTCCCTGTTCTAGCGCCGGACCTGGATCCAAAAGTAATTGCATTTTGATTTTATTCATAATTTACACTTTGTCCCAACCATTTCAGAATTGGGGTTGAATACGATGAGTGAAGAAGTGGTGGCAGAGTTGTGACTCCCTTGAAGACAAGCCCCATGCAGGTCACCCCTCGGTCCTGAGTTCCAGGGCCAAGGACCTCATCCAAAATCTTAGGGAAGGAGTCTCTAAGAGTACCATCCATCATTTTCTGACTGAGTAACTGGGTCTGAGAACATACAGAAGACTGTGGATTCCTCGCCTTACCAAACTGCAAAAGGAGAAGTGACTGGCTTTTACAAAGTATGCCACTCTGACCCCAAGACACTGGGAAAACTGGATTTTCTCTGATGAGTGGCCAGTTTACTTATTTCCAATTTCCAACAGCCAAAACGACCGCATCTACACCGACGATTGAAAGAAAGTGCCACCTTCTGAACAAGTCAAGTTCAGCACGGTCTGGTCTGGTGGCATAGTCTGGGGGGCGATGTCATCTTCAGGGCTGTTGAAGTTGCATGTTGTACCCCAGGGCACCACCATCAGCTGAGTATTACGTCAAGAACATTCTCCAGCCAGTGCTACTTCCCATACTGACCAGAAAAAAGAAATTGGGCCCCGTCACTGCTTGGAAGATGTTCAACAGAAACAAAATGGGAAATGGTCTTCGTGCAAGATGGTGCCCCTTTCTGCGCAAAGAGGAATGGCCACCCAACTCCCTGGACCTCAACTCGATTGAAAACTCCTGAGGTATCCAGAACAGTCGGGTCTTCCACAGCCCACCCCCGACCACCATGAAGCAGTTCAGTGCGAGGGCTGTGCGGGAGTGGGGCAACTTTGAGCCTTCCGTTTGAAACAACTTAGTGCATTCTATGCTCCACAGGCTGAAGGGAGTAAGTAAGTTGTGGGGAGATACACTGGCTTTTGAATAAATGCATTCTGTTGAATATTCACAATCTGAGTTGACTTTTCCTGTGGTGCATAAACTTTTGGGACACAGTGTAATAAAAAAACAGCTGGAGAAGCATTTTACAATGAATTAGGTTAATTGGCAACAGGTCAGAAACATGACTGGGCATAAAAAGACCATTTTAGAGATGCAGAGTCTCTCAGAAGTACAGATGGGCTGAGGCTCACCAGTCTGCAAAAAACTTGTGGAAAAATTTCAGAAAAATGTTCCTCAATGCAAAATTGCAAAGATTTTGAATATCCCACCATCTACAATACATAATATCATCTTCAGGCCCTCAGATGGCACTACATAAAAAACAGGAATAATTCTGCACTGGAATTTACGGCAAGGGCTCAGGAACACTTCCAGAAATCATTGTTTGTGAACAGTTTGCCGTGAAATCCACAAATGCAAGTTAAAGCTGTATCATGCAAAGACACCATATGTGAACACGATCCAGAAATGCTGCCGTCTTCTCTGGGCCAAAGCTCATTTGAAATGGACTGAGGCAAAATGGAAAACTTCTGTGGTCATATGAATCAAAATTTGAAAGTCCTTTTTGGAAACCACAGACACTGTCTCGTGCGGACTGAAGAGAAGAGGGACCATTCAGCTTGTTATCAGCGCTCTGTTCAAAAGCTTGCGCCTCTGATGGTATGGGGTTGCATTAGTGCCTAAGGCATGGGCAGCTTACACATCTAGATAGGCATTATTATTGCTCAAAAATATATGGAGGCTTTACAACAACATCTATTTCAGGAAAGGCCTTGCATATTTCAGCAAGACAATGCTAACCCACATACTGCATCCATCACAACAGCATGGCTTTGCTGAGGAAGAGTCTGGGTGCTGAAATGGTCTGCCTGCAGTCGAGATCTTTCACCAATAGAAAACATTTGGCCCATCATAAACTCATAATATGGAAAATCATAAAATGGAAAATCAGGCTTAGAAAACCCAGGACTGTTTAGCTGCTAGAATCAGACAAGAGTGGGACAACATCCCTCTTCCAAAACTCCTGCAATTGGTCTCTTCACTTTCCAGACGTTTAAAGACTGTTGTTAAAAGAAGAGGGGATGCTAAACAATGGTAAACATAACCCTGTCCCAACGTTTTAGAGATGTGTTGCAGCCATCAAATTCAAACTGAGCTAATGAGCTGGTTTCATAAAAAGGTAAAATATCTCACTTCAACATCTGATATATTGCCTATATTCTATTGTTGATAAAATGTGGGCTCACGAGAATAGCAATTCATTGCATTCTGTTTTATGCACATTTTACACAATATTCCAACTTCATTAGAATTGGGGTTTGTACATAATATTATAAAAAGATTCAGAGCATCCAGAGAAATCTCTGTGCACAAGCGACAAGACTGAAAACCCATATTGAATGGCCATGATCGGCAGGAATAGCAAGAATAGTAAAACACTTCGCTTCCAAGACTATAGCAGTTGGTCACATCTGTTCCCAAATGCTTTCTTTGGGAAATTGGCTCCTCCTCCATCTGAAGTGATCTCAGTTTACCTGTATAAGTAATTATGTATAAATAATTAAGAGTAGAGCAAGTTGAGCTCATGAAAAACTAATTCTACTGCAGGACATCTGACATGTCATTAACAACCGAGCAGCGAACACACTGGTTGGCAACCATGTCTGTACTTCTGGTGGCTGCTTCAACTGGCACAGAAGACTCCTTGTGTTCTTTACTCGGAGAGCCTGAATATCCTCAACTGTCAAAAGAAGGGGATATCATCATTGGAGGGATTTTCCCATTTCATAGCAGCACAGAAGACAGGGAGCTTGCCTACACGCACACACCTCAACCTCCCCAGTGTATCAAGTAAGTTTGAGTTCATGAAGAAATTAACAGTATATGCAAAGTTGAAAAAAGATGTAGTATTTTAGCTGAATGGTACCTCAAATATGTAATAGTTTTTTCAACATCAAAGAAAATGGCCTAATCTACAAGTTGTGATGTTTATCAAATTTAATGTAGTTTAAATCTGAGAGCATTCCAGTTTGCTCAGACGATGATCTTTGCCATTGAGGAGATCAACAATAGAACAGATCTGCTGCCTGGCATATCTCTTGGCTACAAGATGTATGACTCCTGTGGCTCGTCTGCAACTGCTGGAAAGGGAGGACTGGCACTGACAAGTGGGTATGAGGATTCAGCCACCGCTGCTGCCTGTTCCAAAAAAGCTGCAGTTCAGGCAATCATTGGAGAGACCTCTTCTTCTTCCTCTATTGCCATATCTACATTCATTGGACCTTTTCACATTCCTCTGGTAGGCAAGTTTACAACTTCAACATGAAAAATTCTAAAATAAGTGAAGAGCCAAAAAATCAAAAGTACAATCTTGCCAGCAATGATATTTCCTTTATAAACGGAAGCATTTCATTCATAATAATAGGACTCTTTTCTTGTTTTTTATAAAAGATGTAACAATCTCTTCGCAGATCAGTCACTTTGCAACGTGTGCATGTCTCAGTGATAAAACCAAATATCCATCATTCCTCAGAACCATTCCCAGTGATTATTACCAGAGCAGAGCACTGGCTCAAGTCGTGAAACACTTTGGCTGGACGTGGGTTGGGGCAATCAGATCAGATGATGATTATGGAAACAATGGCATGTCAGCCTTCATTAAAGTTGCCCAAAAACTTGGTGTCTGTATTGAGTATTCTGAGGCTATTTTCAGAACCTATTCTGATGAAAAAATTTCAAGAGTTATGCAGATTATAAAGCAGTCCAGTTCAAGGGTGATTATGGCATTTGTTTCTCACCTGGACATGGACATTTTGCTTCATCAACTCGCCCACCACAATGTTACAGGATATCAGTGGATTGGAAGTGAGGGCTGGATTTCAGACTCCTATATTGCCAAAATGGAAGGACATCATATTTTCAGTGGAGCAATAGGACTCGCAATTCCAAAAGCAAAGGTTACTGGCTTGGAGGAATTCCTCTTGAATGTTCGACCACTAAATTCATCTGGAAAAGCTATTTTCACAGAGTTCTGGGAAACCCTGTTTGGTTGCCAATTTCCCAATGGTGGTACGTCAAGAAATGACAAAGAGTGCACTGGTACTGAGGATTTGAGTGGAGCTGAAAATACATACACTGAATTATCCTTGATGCAAATTTTTAATAATGTTTATAAAGGGGTGTATGCAGTGGCCCACACGCTCCAAGAGATTTTTATTTGCAGCAATGATACTCAATTTCCTGACAGAAAGTGTTTCAACAATGAACTGCTGACACCAGTGAAGGTCGGTACTGTTGAGAATATTACACTGATCAGCCATAACATAAAAACCACCTGCCTAATATAGTGTTGGTCCCCCTTGTGCCACAAAGACAGCTCAGTCAGCTACAAAGCGCTGTACGCAGCTGGGTGTAATACTCTTTGTGTTGTGACACACTATTTACAGTTCTCATGAAAAATCTCTGTGACTTGTGACAGTGACCCCTCTGCCAGTTTTGATCAGACAGGAAAGTCTTTATTACCCTTGTGTCTTTATGAGCCTTTGGCCCCAGCACCCTGTTACTCGTTCATAAAACCTCCCCCCTCCGTCAAAGTAGCTCAGGTCCCATGTCTCTCACATCCAGAACTTTGATTACGAGATCCGACTATGTGCGCCCCATCGAAGGTCTGTCTGCAGATATGTGCCGTTGTCGCGAGATAGATTTAGAAAATGATATTGACTAAGTGTGGTTTTAATGTTTTGGCTCATCATTGTATAAAAATAGAACATATACCTTTCAGTGATTATCCCAACCTGGTCCCAGGGCAACCCTGAGTATGCTGGTATTTGTTCTAACCACTATTGCAATCTTTGGAGTTGAACAGGCTGTTAATTTGTCTTAATTTGCCTCATCATGTTTTCAGTAGTTATTTACCCCCTGACGCCATATTTTTCCAGACCACATATAAATGCCTTGAAGAATGAATTGTACATAAACACACTGTGCTAGTAATAACTGCATAAAAAGAGGAAAATTAACTTATCAAAGTAAACAATCTGTGGGCTCCTAACTGGTGAAACTGTAAATGTATTGTCTCAAAAACAAACAAATTATTAGGCAAGTAAATTACAAAATCATAACTGTTTAAGAACTCTAAACAGTTGTATTTAGCACCCTAATTTGAGCTTACTAATTTTCTCTGATTATAAAGTTACTGAAATAGTTGGCTCTTATAAAAATGGACACAATTAGTTAATGGGCTGTAAATATTTTTGTCAAAATGTGTTTCAAGATGGTAAATAACTGCTTTAAACAAGAAGGACCCTATTTTAACGATCTAAGCACTCAGTCTGAAACGTGGTGCAAGTGCATTTAGGTCGTGTTGAAATTTATTTCTGCCACTTAAACGGCGGAACGTCAGGCGCATAGTAAGGCGCTCGGTAAAAAGGGGTTGGATTTAGTCTCTTAATTAATCATAGGGGTGTTTTGGGTGAAACATGGAATAAACCAATCAGAGTGTCATCTCGTATTGCCTTTAAAAGCCTGGGGAACTTGTGCTGTGGCAGATAGCTACAATAAGGACGGACTTTACTGCCCTCATAATAATAATCATAACTCTTAACTGCAGCGGAGTGAGGGTTGCTCCTGCCCAAAGTGAAAGCACGCGAGCCAACCATTGTTTAAAGTAGCTTAAGGAAACCTGATCTCTGCAATCTTCAAAAATGTAATATAGATATTTTTAAAATATAGCTCAATATTATTTTAATCATATTCAGGTGTTCAAATTATCAGTGAATCCCCAGGGGATAAGTGAATGCACACATTGGGATAGAAACAATTGCATAAAAAGAGGATACATTTTACTTATCAAAGTAGACAATCTGTGCGTTCCTAATTGGTGAAACTGTAAATGTATAGTTTCAAAAACAAACAATTTATTGGGAAAATAAATCACAAACCACAGTTGTTTTCAGCACCCTAATTTGAGTTTACTAATTTTCTCTGATTATAAATTGACTGAAATAATTTGCCCATAGAAAAATGAACACAATTAGTTAAGGGGTCAACCCAGGGTTTACTCAATTTAAGTACTTCTTAACACTGAAAACACATAAAAATGGTGTCAACGGAAAAAAGCTCTGAACGGAATTAGATTTTAATCAAATTTAATAAGTTTGTTACTATGAAAACCAAACATTATTGGAGAAAAATGTGAAATAGTGTGGCAACAATATCTAAGAAACTATGCCATATTTTCCTGTAATTTTTTTTTTTTTTGAAGCCAATAACACCAGCTATACTCATTCTTGGTATTTTCATGGGAAAATATTTTGATAAATGATTTGGTCATAGAATTTTAGAAATGAGTGGCAGAACCTGCCTGGCAGATGGATAATAAATACACCATGTATCTACCTACCCAAAAATGGTTTTGCCATTGTATAGAACATAACAAACTGATGCTATGGTGTTATGATTCTGCCTCGTGTGCTTGTTTGCATGTGCGTTTTTTCCCCCGTGTCTCTCTTGATTTGCTTTCCAACTCCATTCCCACAGTCTGACCGTTGATTCCCTCTTGCCCTGACTCCTGTGATGTTGTGTGACAGCCTGCAGTATGCCTGAGTCTCGTTGTCCAATCACATTTCTTCTTTTGGTTTCGACTTTGGTATTTCATTCATTGCTTCCACCTGTGCTGAATTCTGGGTCTTGCAAAACTCTAAATGCATTCTCTGATAGGGCCATTACTAACCAGCACTTATTTAAGGGTGTGTATTTAATTCGTCACATATTATTAACCTAATTTACTCATTAGCAAGTTCAAGGGTTTCTAGCTTTTGTAAATTCCTTCCTCAGCTTTCCCTGATTAACTGCGTTTAAAGCTATGCTTCCCTTTCCTGTTCTCGTGGAACTTTTTACTCGTCACGCTTAGATTACCTCAATCTAAACTGTCTAGTTTGATTGATCGTCTTAGCGTCTTGTCTCGAGTCATTTATTGTTTACCCGGTCCTTGTGACTTTGTTAATTAATCCCATGTGTTTCTGTTTCCCCTTGAGATTGCCTTCCATATTCCCCGCCTCCTTACATGTGTATTTAAGCAGGAATGATTGAAGAGACCTTCAGACGGGACTTTGTTGTGTTTCCTGAGTTTTCCCCCTAGCCTTGTGTGTTGCTGCGCCCGCGTCTTGTCTTTCTCTTGTCTAAGTCTCCCAGTGCTCCCGTTAGTTTATTTAGTTCCAGTTTTTGTTTCCTTAGTCTAGCCACGCGAGGATGGTGTACTTCTGTTTTCCCCCTGCCTCGGGCAGTGTACCTTAGTTCTCGCAGCTGTTCAGTGCATGTGCACGGTGTTTTGTTTCTGGCCTGTCTGCCATCTTTTCCCTCGTGTTGTGTTCAATAAACAATTCTGGATCCTGCATCTGGTGTCCCCCTGACTACTTCTTGAACACTACGGTGAAAATTTCAGAGCAATACCTTTAAAAATGTGGATTTTATGCCTGCCACAAGCCTGATAAACTATGAAATTTTGCGATGCGAAAAAATCGTGTTTTTGTCGCGAAACAAATGCACTGGAGGCGTTCACGTGATAAAAATCCACTTAAAAGATAGTGTTTTTTTTTGGTCTTAAATTTACCTTTTATGAATGCTTTGAAAGATTTTTTACAAAATGAAAAAAAATTTTTTTTTTCCCCAAGTCTGAACCTAGTCTCGACTCCTTAACGGGCCTTTTATCTTCATGTCACGCATAAATATTTCTGTCAAAATGTGGTTCAAGATGGTAAATAACTGCTTTGAACATTAACTGTACCAATTTAGGGTGAAATAAATGCTTATTAAAATCCTATGATTGCCATTGGGGTTTGGAAAAAACCAGAATACATTGGGGTGTCCAAGGACCATGTTGGGAAATGAATGTGTTTAATTATATGACTTTTTACAATTCTAAGACCATTTAATTCTGCAAATGTAAAATAGTATCCTTGGAATTATTTGGATCTATCAGCATTCTGAGTGGTTTTGAGATATTGAGCGTCAAAGTTTTTCAGTTTCTAAAAGCAAAACAATGTAGAACAAGTTTCTTTCTCACATGAAAATGACTAAAATCCGAAATTTACTCTAAATGCACAATAATTTGTAAAGGGATTGTTAGCTCACTGGCCAAGAGGCTGGCTGAGCTACTCAGATCCGACCTGGCATTATGGTTGTCTTCCCTTTTAAAAGTCTTTGACAGTCCTCTCCTCTGAAACTGCTGCCTGAATTCAATTCATATTAGGAATTGACTTGCCTTGGGACCATGTGTCTACAGTTTGCAGTTTTTAGAAATCACATTCATTTAAATTAAAAAAAAAAAATTCAAATGAAAATTTCTCCATTTACTAAACATGTCTCCTCAAATTATGGCAAAAATTGATACAACTGTACCTTGTAGTGGCCAGTGCTCGGTACACAGTGACATATGGGTTGCCCAGACTGATTTTTAATGTTATTGTGTATCTCACACTCACAAATGAATGAGATTAGTGATCATAAGTAGGACCACATCAGTTAAAATGCTGATTATTGAATAACCTTGAAAAGCAGAGTATTTATAAATTTCACTGTATTCAGACTTTTAAAGAACCTCATCAAGACAGGGCTCTAGCAACATGTTGTCAAGTTTCACAAAGTTTGATAAACTAGTACATACAAGCATACAAACTTCAAAACAGTCAGAAGTCATTTCAGTTTTTCTCTGACTCAGAGAACAGTTTCTTTCCCACTCTTTGTTAATCCTTTCTCTCCTTGTGCAGGCTTTTGTCATATTTGTTGCTGTTGCTGCTTTTTCGTCAGTTGCTCTCTTTCCTCCTGTTGCTCCTGTAATGTGGAAAGATGCCACTAGGTGGCAGTATTGACTTTTTTTTTTTGTTAAGCCCTGTCTGGAGCTTGGTTTGGGCATGTCCTGGGCATGTCTGAGACAGAAGGTCCCAGAGAATTTTTTTAAAAGTCTAATAGGTGGGAGGGGGCTGTAAAAGAGTATATAAGGAGAGACACAGAGAGTAAAGGAGAAATTGCAAGGGGAAGGATACATTTGACCAGACCTGTCACTCTTTTCAAGACCTGTGAAGCTTTCTGTGAATTTTTGCCTGTGTTGGAGCATTTTCCTTACACGGAACATCACCAAGCAACCCCATCTCAAGGGACTGTAATTTTTTTTTCTTGTATATTATCAGTCTTGGTCAGTAGTACAAATTGTAGGTTAGTGTTGGTCTTTGTTAAATCAAATCTGTTTGAGTTTTAAAATTTTGTCTGTCATCCCCTGCTGTTGTTAATGTCATAACAAATTGGGGCCATAACACTTCTCTGGTGTTTTCTTTCCTGGCATTACTTTACTGCCTAGAAGTGCTGGGGTTAACACAAAAAAAGAAAAAAATGTCAGTGGCATGGTACCATTGACAAACTACAGGCCAGTGGTGGCTGTTTAGCTGGAAATAGATTAGGCACAGGACACCCTTTTGAGCAAATGATTGGTGTTGTTCTAAATCATTTTTTTAAATCAACATAACGTAAACTCAGAAAATGCTCAGCATTATCATGTGTGGCCAGTTCTCCTCTCTGAGGTGGGATGACAACTAAAATGTGTTGTTTTGATGGGAACGTTGCATTTTATTCAATGTTATTCAATCCTGGATAAATGCTGCTGATCTTTGATTTCTTAATTGCAATAACACAGGTAAAAAAACTGGTATTGGCAGATGTACTTGTTCAAAGCAAACGCTAGATTAGAGCTGTGTATCATTCAGCATGTAGCCTGCTGCTCGTCTCGTAGGCTGTTTTGAATGCAGCCCTTGTGTCACATGATATTTTTTGACAGATGTTTTGGTGTATATGCCCCTTTACCATCTTTGAGCAGTGCAGTCGGGATGAAGCACCAAAACCTGATTAACACCTTGCATTAATTCAATCAATTGTCACAGAATGAAAATATGTGAATAACTCAAAAACATGTCAAAGAAAATATATGGAACTCAAAAATATGTGAAGAACCTTGTAATTCCAAGGAGATTAAATGTATTCAAAATCATCACAGTAACCAAAGACTGAGTATACGTTTGATTTTACCCCTCCTTTGGGACTGCATTTATCAAGAATAAATGTCATTGACGGTGATAAGGTTGTTTTTTTTTAATATGGGTGGTTTATTCACAGTTCCTGCAGCATTTGAAAAAAGTGCATTTCATAACCAAGGAGGGAGAAGAAGTTTATTTTGATGAAAATGGAGATCCTCCTGCAAAGTATGAGTTGGTTAACTGGCAGGTGGACAGAAAAGGCCAAATAGAGATTGTGACTGTTGGGCTTTATGATGAATCCTTACCCATGGAGGAACACTTAACACTGAGCAATGTCCCAATTCTCTGGGCACAAAATGCAAAACAGGTATGTCCTCAGATAAAAGAATAAAAAATGTGGGTTTTTGTAAGCGCAGTAGATCACAGTAATTGGGGCCAAATCTAATAGTGAAAAAAATGTGCTAACCTCATAAAATTTTTAAATTTTGTTGTTAATTTTCAATAATGTCTGTGGGGACTTTCATTCCTAATTTCCTCTCAACCACTCACATGCTAAAGACAAAGGTGTCCTACTCATTTATTCATAATTCCTGTATAATTTTATTTTCAAGATAACTTCAAGTTTGAGCTCAGGATATAAGCTTCTGTGTTCGTGCATGACAAAGACATAAAGTAAATGTTTCACTATAAGGAAGAAATATCAAAATGAAAGTTAATTAATGACTTCTTTCTTATCAAATTGATTGTTTTGTATATGTTTATGCAGGTGCCAGAGTCAGTGTGCAGTGAGAATTGTCCTCCAGGCACTCGAAAGGCTGTGCAGAAAGGAAGGCCGGTCTGCTGCTATGACTGTGTGCCCTGTGCTGAAGGAGAATTCAGCAATACTACAGGTAATGAATTACTTATTACACAGCTGCGTGCACAGTAAAACTGACAGAATTCTTGATTATAGCTTGAATTTAAATCAACATTTTCAGAGATTGCATAATGACAGATGATAAGTCTTTTCCCATAAATATCCTGAAAAGTGTAAACATTTACGACATAACAAAATACTTGACAGTATCAGAAGCATATTGTTTAACCCTAATGCTTATGGTATTTTCGTTTTAGATTCTCTCTCTTGTATACAGTGTCATTTCGACTTTTGGTCAAGCAAGAAGAAAGATGAATGCATCTTGAAGGAAATAGAATATTTATCATACCATGAAATTATGGGAATGCTACTTGCATCGATCTCTTTACTCGGGACATGCGCAACCTGTATTGTGTTGACCATTTTCTTTAGATACAGGCACACTCCAATTGTGAAAGCCAACAACTCAGAGCTCAGTTTCCTGCTACTCTTGTCGTTGAAACTATGTTTCCTTTGCTCGCTTACTTTCATTGGTCAACCCTCTGACTGGTCCTGTATGCTGCGCCACACTGCGTTTGGGATCACCTTTGTCCTCTGCATCTCTTGTGTTCTGGGTAAAACAATAGTTGTTTTAATGGCCTTCAGGGCAACACTCCCAGGCAGTAATGTCATGAAGTGGTTTGGGCCTCTACAGCAGAGACTGAGCGTCCTTGTTTTCACTCTCATTCAGGTCCTTATTTGTTTGCTTTGGTTAACAATTTCCCCTCCTTTCCCCAACAAAAATATGAGACACTATAAGGATAAGATTATCCTTGAATGTGATGTAGGATCAGCAGTGGGGTTCTGGGCTGTATTGGGTTATGTTGGGCTCCTCTCTTTATTGTGCTTTATATTAGCTTTTCTGGCTCGTAAGCTGCCTGACAACTTCAATGAAGCTAAATTGATCACATTCAGCATGCTGATATTCTGTGCAGTCTGGCTTACTTTTATACCAGCTTATGTCAGCTCACCCGGAAAGTTCACTGTGGCAGTAGAAATATTTGCTATTTTAGCCTCCAGTTTTGGGGTCCTGTTCTGTATCTTCATACCAAAATGTTACATTATTTTACTAAAACCAGAAAAAAACAACAAGAAGAACTTAATGGCAAAAATGCCCTCAAAATCATAATGAAATATTAAAAATATGCTTAACTCTTTCACATTGACCATGGGTATGTCAGCTACAGGTTTCATGGGTTTTGCCGAATTAATTTTATTTCACCGAAGCTGATTTTCTATCTTGATTGACAGAGTATAATTTAACTAATGCACATATTTGTTCACTGTCAGGCATTCATCTCTTGCCATTCATTAAAATGGATTTTTGTTTTCACTGATTTATATGGTCCTAAAGTGAAAATAAAATGTCTTGCATTATTTGACTGCTCACAACCTAAGAATTACAGGGTTCTAACTGACGTTTTGGTCACAATTAAGTTAACTACTGCACATAATTGGTAATAAATGGTTCTCTTTAATGAGTAAGTATGGGTATTCAACAGGCTTGTGCAAAATTCCGAATTTGGAATTTCAATTCAATTCATTTGAAGAACCGAAATTTGAAATGAATTGGCTCCACCCTACAGGACGTTGAATTGGAATTTGAATTGGAATTACAGGAAGTGAAATTAAATTCATTGAAATTCAGAGAAATTCCTTATAGTCAAGTAACAGGAAGAATTTGTCACGTTTAACAAAGGTTTTGGCTTAAATACTTAAAATACTTTACAAACACTAAAATTAAACACATATTCTCTCCATTTTGTATAATTTGTAAGATTCTTTTTACAAAAGTATTTGAAAATGACCAAATGACACAAAATTGTGGTAAATGCAATTATCATGTATTACAGTTCTTAATTTTTAGGGTAACATTGTTGCATATAATTTTCATAAGTTCCTCAAAGGTTTTATCATGGAGATGACATCTCTTTGGTCAGATTATCTTTCCTGCAGCACTAAACAGTAGCAGAGGATGCAGTAGGCCAGATATTTGCAAGCAAGTACAGCTAGGTTTGGAAAACTGCTCTGGTTTTCTTTCGAAAACACCAAAACATCAGCATCCTGTGTCAGGCATGGTTTACTCAGGTAGGCAGGGAGTTGATGCAAGGCTGTGTCAACTGACACAGTAGCTGATTAGCTTTCCATGTAGGTTTAAGAGTCTGGGGCGTTTCCTTGTCTGGGTGCTGATGTCAGAGGTGGCACTGACTTTTGGGGAGGTGGATTTGATTTTTGCGGAGAGGAGATTTTAAATTAGGATGTGCTCTTCACTAATACACTAGTCCAGTTTGTCTCTGGGATCAAGCGCAGCAGCCAACTGCAAGCACTCCATGTCCTCAAATTTTTGAAGACATTTATCAATTGAACTTTGTAAAATGGACACCAACTTTTTGTTCCCAGCCATCTTCACATCTTTAATTGTATGTCGTAAGCCTCTGATACAGGGGATCACAAAGCTTGATGTCATGGATTTCTCTTCTTGATAGCGGTCTGTAGCTTCCTCAAAAGGTTGTAACACCTTATAAAGCTCCTGGATGATTTTGAATTCATATGCGGACAGCAGGATAGGGCAGTTGAGCTCAGCGAGGTCATCACTTGGTACTGAAAAGACTGACCTCAACTCCTTAAAGGACTGACCTCAACTTCTTTAGCTGGCTATTCCAGCAAGTGACATAAGCAGGCTGAAGTTTATGCATTCCCTCCATGACATCAGTAGCATGCGTGGATTTATGGCAAAAAGATAAAAAAATTTTCTGAACTTTAGCTAGGAGGGTTTTTATCGAGCTGGAATCCTCCACAGCATTACGGACGACTAGTTGTAAACTATGGGCAAAGCAGGATGCTCTTTATGGAGGAAAGTATGCAATTTCCTCCTCTACATTGACCACATCTAGATAAGAGGAGTCATCCTCCTCCTCCTCTTCACTCTCAACATGACTTGTTGGAATACAACAGTGTGAATGCTTTAATCATATTTGAAGCATTGTCAGTCACGATGAAAGAGACCTTGTTCTGAATATTGAAATTCTCAAGAACATCCTTATAAACTTGGCAAATATTCTCAGCTGTGTGCCTGCCTTTTAAACGCTTTAACAGCTCAGTACAATGCTCTGCAAATCGAAATCAACAATATAAAGGCCTGTCATCCCATAGAATGACTGCATTGATCTATTTGACCATAGGTCTATTGTCAGGCAAATGCGGTGAGCTTTTCCCATCAGACTTGCCAGATGTGCTTTTGCACAATCTGAGCATTTTGGGATAGGGTTCTGGCTGAGTGCTCTTCGAGATGGCATTGTGAAGGGTGGTGGGGCCAATTGAAAGATATTCATAAAATCCTTATTTTCAACAGTAGAGAGGGGGAGCAGGCCATTTGCAATGTATGTCACAATGCTATTGGGGAGAGCAAATGGATGTGTATTGGCTGTCGACCACTTAGAGCTTGAAGTTGTTGCTGGAGGATGACCATCATCTGCATCTTGGTTTGGTTGGGATGTGTGACTGCTGGTTGCAGACTCATTCAAGATTTCAGGATGTTTGCGCTATAAGCAAAAAAGGCATATTATTTATCTCAACCCAAAATGTTCTCAAGAGAGTATTGTGTAATGCATTCAACAAATGATTTGGTTTCTTGATAAATATGGCCTACAGCACTTCAGTCATAATAAAAAGTCATTTACAAGTACATACCTACAGTGTTCATTTATTATTTATGGTAGGATGCAATGCTTCACTTTAGAATGACTTTAATTACATTTTGCTGTAACACAATTCAGTAACAACTTACTGTTCTAAATTCATTAATTACATTACACTCCCTAGCACTGTATGTGTAGACTATTGGATTCTCTGCCTTAGTCTTCCCAATTGCTTAATTATACCTAATGTCACCTGATTTGAATGCAAGAGGCTTTTGAGTAATAAACATAATAAATTAATTTAAATTTCATGTATGTAGCGCTTTTAACAGAGACTGTCACAAAGAAGCCTTACAGAATCAATAAAAGGTCGCATTCAGACACAATGCTATCCTCAGACTCCGGTCTACAAGAGTGCTTTGCATTCAAGAGATGTTAAAAGATTGAGTAAAAAGGTTTGGATTAAGGAAAGTGAGAAGCTCATGTGGGCTTAAGTAGTGTGGCATTATCTAGGGAGAGAGAAGGTCCTAATGCATAAGGAAATAAGTTATAGTACGTTTCAAGAAGTGAGAAAATTTTAATACATTAGTTTTTGCACAAACGAGGGGATACTTCGCACATCTATTTCTAATGACAGGTGCGTCGGACTAGGATGAACAGTTCAAAGGAAACAAAGGAGTCCCGAACACTGTCTAACTTGCAAAAAGCAAAATCTTTATGCGAAAACTGTGTGTGGGACTCCTTTGAATACATTTGAATTTTGAATTATGATCCCAACACTGATACCATTGACAATGCCATGGCCATGGCTATCAAAACAAAAGTCAAATAACAAATCTCTTGACTTACCTGTAAGTGCCGTTTTATTTGAAGTTGCCTCGATGGAGCCACAAATTGGAGTATTGCAATACTTGCAGATGGCTTTGTGTTTTCCTGGTGTCCTTGTGGGAATTAGCTCACCAAAATGATCTAGTACAAGTGGCCTTTTTGGTCTTTTATCCTTTTCCGTGTTGCCGTTATCACAAACTTTGGAACTTTTTCCCTGGAAACTAGCTCGGACTATCAAATTTGTCAACAGAGAGCCTTTCTAACAAATGTCCTGAAACGGCTTAGCAACCATTTCGAATACTTGGATAAAGTAAAGCTTTCTGGGAAATAAGTTATTTTTTCCACCACTCTCCATAATTTGAAAGTTATAATACATTAAATTTAATTATCTGTTTTATAAATGATGCTTTTATTCTTAATAGGCCTATTTCACATTTCCGGGTATACAAACCGGATTGCAGATAAACTGACTTCTGCCAAGTTATGCTCACTTGATGCTACGTGAATCAACAATGTCAGAGTGTTACTAGTCGGGTGTTCCTGGTCCTGACTTTTCAAACTGTAACTCGAAGAAGCAATCCGACCTCTCTTTTCTCGGTTTGCCCACCAAAGACGACGTGAAGAGATAGATTTTGTCCATAAGAAGAGATGACGGAGGAAGAAATACGATTATGAGATGAAACTAGCTACCGGAGTGTGCTATGCTCACTGAGTTGTTCCATTCAGATCAGTGGCGGCTTGTGACTAAAATTACCGAGGAAGCCAGAATGAACAACGAATTTAATTCAGTGTGCACGTGTTATTTTCCAGCAAACAAATTAGCCTACTGTTACAGTACCTTTATTCTACCGACTTCTCATTCATTTTAGTGAAAAAAAGAGGTTTAAAAAAAGAGGACAGCGTGCATGAGAGACAGTGACAGTGTGAGGGAGAGCTGTGGATGCGTGCTTCGGGCTGTGCACGTGCTTATGGCTCTGGCACACAGTAGTATGTGATAAGTTAGAGGAAGCCCATGCAAAGCTGGTAAACGTCTTGTAACTTTATTACAGCAGAAAGCTAAACACATAGCGATCAGACGGCAAATACGACAAGATCTAGATATAACAAAAGCATTTTGCCATTGCTTTCACAGACAGTATTAATGAAGTTCCGTTTTGTGGACAATGCTTCTCTCTGACCCATATTTAATTAATTGGCAACAAAAGCATCTGCTAGATAGCCGTGGACTATTGTACAGAAACACAGGCAAACCCCTTCCACCAACATTAGAAGTAACAATGTCAAATGTGGCAGCCTCGCAACTGAAATTAATAAATCACCAGGATGCCCAATATTCATACATCCAAAAAGACACTCCACATGGATGCACAACCCGTGCGCACAACGTCTGAATTACATGAACTAAATATAAAACACATAGTTACATAGTTAGAGTTATTGGCCAATAGACCCAATATTATGGCATCAACAATTAACTTAATGAAACATAAAAATACTAGCATTAGCTTGCTACTTATCATTCATTCTGTAATCCGTGGCTAGTTTGCTAGTCTTCTGTGTTCGCTCAAACTACGTTAGTACGTTAGTATCAAAGATAGCTAGCATCATTTAGCTGGCGAGCATATGTCTATGAATTTGTTTTCTAGATATCACGTCCCCGAAGTTGCTTATAACCGGTTTTGTGAACGTTAGGAAGCTGTGGTCGAGAATGGCTTGCGTGGGTAACGCATTTGTACCAACCAGTGTTAGATAATTATGCTTACAAAAGTTTTCCAAAGATTAGAATAATCTTTTGGCAGTTTAACACTCGTCGTTCTTATTTCTGCAATGCTGCAATGAGGTAAATTCAATTAAGAACATTGTTTTAATTATGTAGCCAAAATAAACAAGAGCACCAGGAGCTGGTATTATACACCGCCGCCAAAATATCTTGAAGTCGTCCAATGTATCTGTCGGGTTTGTTGACCGAGCTTGGAGAAGCAATAGAGGACAGAAGGACTGGGAGATGGATATGAGATGTCACAAAACAGCATAAATAAAGATTCCCGGTATTGTATGTGAGAAAGGGTACAGGTACACGAGTTGTACAGACCATAAAATTCTGTTCCATTCCTGTTGTTTTTCTGCATATATGTGTAATGTGAATATAGGCCACTAGATGGCAGTATTTACCTTTTTTTTGTTAAGCTCAGACTGGAGTCATGTTTAGACATGTCCTGGACATGTCTGGGGCAAGTCTCAGAAAATTAAAAAAAAGAGGTCTAAATGTGGGTGGGGTCTGCAAAAGAGTATAAAAGGAAAAGAATTGAGACAGTAAAGTAGAAGGAGAAATTGCAAGAAGAAGGATACACGTGACCAGACCTGTCATTTCTGTTCAAGACCTGCGAAGTTTCTTTTGTGGATTTGTGCTTGTATTTGAGCAGTTTTCATCATCCAGGACATCACCAAGCCACCCCCATGAAAAGGGATTGTAAATATTTATGTTTTGTACATAATTCAATCTTGGTCTTAGTTGTTAGTAGCTTAGTCGTTATTGTCTTTGTTTTAAAAATTAAATGTGTTTTAGTTGTTAAAACTGTGTCTGTCTCCCTTGCTGTTGCTGTTGCGTTGTAAATCTAATTACAAATTGGGGCCATAACAAATTGGGGGCTCAAGGTCCGGGATAGACCATTTTGTGAGTAATTTATTGAAAATCTAACATTTCAAATTGTAAAATTGATTTTTTTTTAAATTGAATACATATATATTGACAACAGCAATGGATGATTTCTTGGCATCACCAACCGTAGGGGTTTTGAAGTCTTTTAAAAAGACAGAACTGCTAGAAATTTGCAGACAGTTAGAGCTGACAGAGGTGAAACCAGCCATGCGAAAAGCAAGACTGGCTAGAGAGATAGTTGAATATTACATTGATGAAAATGTGTTTGCACCAGGAGATCTGGAACAGTTTCCAGTGGAAAATCCAAATATAGAAATGGAACTTAAATTAAAAATGCTAGAGATTGAAAGGGAGGAAAGAGAAAAAGAAAGGGAGGAAAAAGTAAAGCAAAGAGAATTTGAGAGGGAAGAAAAAGAAAAACAAAGGCAGTATGAGTTTGAAAAATGAGAAAGAGAAGAGAAAATAGAAAGGGAGGAAAAAGAAAAACAAAGAGAATTTGAGTTAGAAAAATTTGCAAGACAGAGAGATTTTGAATTAGAGAAATTCGATAGAGAAGAAAGACTCCAAATGGAGCAACTAAAAATTAAAATTGAAACTAAAAATAAATTTTGTGCCAGTCAGGAGGTAAAACTGGTGCCTCCATTTTCGGAAAAGGATGTTGACAACTATTTCCAGTGTTTTGAAAAGGTAGCAAAGAGTTTCCAGTGGCCAAAGGAACACTGGCCTCTGATGTTGCAAACTGTCCTCAAGGGTAAAGCTCAACAAGCCTATTCGGCTTTGTCTGCAGATGATATCTCTGATTATGAGGTAGTCAAAAAGGTTATTTCGAGAGCTTATGAGTTGGTTCCAGAGGCTTACCGACAGAAATTCAGAGGTTTGAAGAAATCTGAAAATCAGACTTATGTGGAATTTGCTAATGAGAAGAAGGTTTGCTTTGAGCGCTGGTGTACTTCTATGGAGGTCAAGGATGATTTCAACTCACTAAAAGAGATGGTGTTAGTTGAAGAATTCAAAAACTGTGTTAAGGATGATGTTAAGACCTACCTTAATGAGAAGCAAGCACTGAATTTGCAATCAGCTGCCAAATTTGCAGATGAATATGTTCTCACACATAAGTCCAAATTTCAGTCAAGCAGTAACAATAGATGGTCCCAATTTCAGAAAAAGGGTTACGGTGATACCCAAGATTCCTCACCCAAAGACAAAGACAAATCTGGTGATGGTGCTCAGAAATCCAGTAACAGGTCTGATCAAAGTGTGAAAGCTGACAGTGACAAAAGTGGTCTAGTTTGCAGTTATTGCAAGAAATCTGGTCATGTTAAAACTAACTGTTGGTTCCTTAAAGCTAAGAAAGAAAAAGAAAAGGATACCAAACCAAATGCCTTTGTGAAAACAAGGTTAGAAACCCCTGTAGTAGATAACGGATCTGCTAAATTGCCTGCTTCTTGTGGGGCTAAAAAGCCTGATACAGCTGACTTTGTGAGGGAGGAATTTCTTCCATTTGTGTCAGAGGGATTTGTGGCTCTGAATGAGCATACTACTCCTGTCCCCATATATATCCTAAGGGATACCGGAGCTTCTCAGTCACTTTTGTTGATGGACTCCTTGGAGTTATGTGATGAGACCGCTTCAGGGGATTTCATACTTGTACAAGGTATTGAAGGGAGGACTGTATCTGTACCCCTGCGCTCTATATTCTTGAAGTCAAATTTAGTTACAGGACAGGTAAAGAAGGGACTTATGTCAAGTCTACCTATAAAGGGTGTTTCTCTGTTGCAAGGCAATGACCTGGCTGGGGGCAAAGTAGTTCCCCCTGTACATCTTACTTCACAGCCGAGCACTGAAGATGGGGATGAGGACCCATCTCTGTATCCTTCTTGCGCAGTGACTCGTGCTATGGCCAAGAAGGCTAAAGAAGAAGATGATGTGGTGCCGTCCAGTACATTGAATAGTCAGGACTCAGGTGGTTCGCCTCATGACTCTGATTGGCCTACTATGGTTTCTCCGTTTGAGGACTTATCAGATACTTTTATCAGTTCTCTATTCAGCCAGCCGGATGGGTCTGGTGATTCTGATGCGTCTGGAGACTTGTCTCTGTCCAGAAAGCGGTTGATTGAGGAGCAAACTAATGATCCTGAAATTTGTGTACTAAAGAGGAGAGCCCTTCCTGATAAAGAAATAGACGCAGTTCCAGTTGGGTATTATCTCAAGGATGGTGTGTTGATGCGGAAGTGGCGCCCTCCTGATATCCCTGCCAATGCAGATTGGGCAGTGGTCAGGCAAATTGTTGTTCCGAAGGTCTACAGGAATGAGATCTTAACAATGGCTCATAGTTTACCTTTAGGAGGTCATCTTGGTGTGAACAAGACTGTTGATAAGATCATGAAACACTTCTTTTGGCTTCGGAAAGACGTTTCCAACTTTTGCAAAACCTGTCGCACTTGTCAGATAGTTGGAAAACACCAGTTAGACCCACCTGTAGCTCCATTGCAGCCTATCCCAGCATTTGGGGAGCCATTCTCTAGGGTCATTGTTGATTGCGTTGGTCCATTACCCAAGACTAGATCTGGAAATCAGTACTTGTTGACAATCATGTGTGCATCTACCAGATTCCCCGAAGCCATACCTCTACGTAACATCAAGGCAACTGCAATCTCGAAGGCTTTGATAAAGTTCTTCACGTTGTTTGGCCTTCCCAGGGAAATTCAGTCAGACCAGGGTAGCAATTTCACTTCAGGATTGTTTCAGCAGGTTGTGTATGAACTAGGTGCAGAGCAGATTCTTTCTAGTGCCTATCATCCAGAAAGTCAGGGTGCCTTAGAGCGGTTTCATTCCACTCTCAAGACAATGATGAGGACTTATTGTTATGACCATGAGAAAGACTGGGATGAAGGGGTTCATTTGCTGTTGTTTGCAGCTAGAGAAGCAGTGCAGGAGTCTACTGGATTCAGTCCATTTGAGCTAGTGTTTGGTCATGAAGTGAGAGGACCTTTGCTATTATTGAGTGAACAATGGCAAGAGAAAGAGCCGCATATCAGTCTGTTAGACTATGTTAGCAAGTTCAAGGAAAGATTGCGTGCAGCTTGTGACCTTGCCAAAGAGAACTTGAAATCAAGTCAGGGAAAAATGAAAACTTGGTATGATCATAAGGCTAGAAGCCGTGAGTTTAAACCAGGAGAAAAGGTCCTTGTGTTGTTTCCCTTGCAGTCCAATCCATTGCAGGCTAGATTTCATGGTCCTTATGAAATTCTGACAAAACTCAATGATCTCAATTACATTGTGAAGACTCCAGATAGGAGAAAACCAAAACAATTGTGTCATATTAACATGCTAAAGCCTTATCATGACAGAGATGCTTGGGTTGCAGCTGTCACTTCAGATTCTCCAATGGTCAAAACGTGTGAAGATGAGGGAGAGTTTCAAGATGATGAACCAAGAATTAAAGCTGAAGTTCTTTCATGTAAATTGTCAAACACTGAAGTGTTGCAAAATCTTGATGTAAAACTCCAGCACTTAGAACCCTCACAGAGAGATCAGTTTGAAAGGTTGATCAAGAAATATGAGGATTTGTTTCCTGATGTTCCAAAGAGAGTTACTATAGCCTCTCATGATGTAGATGTTGGTGATGCCAAACCAATAAAACAGCATCCATACCGGATGAATCCTGAAAAGAGAAAGATTGCTGAGAAAGAGGTTGAGTACATGTTAAAACATGATATTATCAGACCCTCCAACTCCGATTGGAGTTCACCCTGTGTGCTAGTTCCAAAACCTGATGGAAGTACTAGATTCTGTACAGATTATCGCAAAGTCAATGCTGTAACTAGAACTGATGTGTTTCCAATACCTAGGATTGATGATTGTATTAATAGTGTAGGGCAAGCAAAGTTTCTGACCAAGATTGATTTATTGAAGGGTTATTGGTGTGTGCCTTTAACTGAGAGGGCCAAGAGCATCTCTGCTTTTGCCACACCATCTGGATTGTACCAGTATGAAGTCCTACCCTTTGGCATGAAAAACGCCCCAGCCACGTTCCAAAGGATGATACAGTCTACAATCGCCGGATTGCCACGCACGGGTGCGTACATCGATGACCTGATCACATGGAGTGACTCCTGGGAAGAACATCTAAAAGATGTAGAGACGTTGTTCCAGCGCCTGACCCAGGCTAACCTGACTGTTAACCTGAGCAAGAGTGACTTTGGTTCTGCTACTGTCACCTATCTTGGCTACGTCATAGGCCAGGGTAAGGTGGCACCCATAAATGCTAAAGTCCAAGCCATCATGGACTTTCCAGTTCCTGACAACAAAAAAGCTTTGCGCCGCTTCCTTGGAATGATCGGGTACTACCGCAAGTTCTGCAAGAACTTTGCTGAGATTGCTCTCAGTCTAACTAACCAACTGAAGAAAGACGTAAAGTTCACCTGGGATGATGCATGCCAGAGAGCCTTCGATCACCTGAAGTCTCTGCTGTGTCACTTCCCCGTGCTCAAATCTCCTGACTTCAACAAACCGTTCTCCATCGCGGTCGATGCTAGCGACCAAGCTTGTGGATCTGTGCTCCTACAGAGAAGTGACTCTGATGACATTGAGCATCCCATGGCATACTTCTCCAGGAAGTTCAATCGCCACCAAAGGAACTATTCCACAATAGAGAAGGAACTGTTGGCTCTGGTCCTTTCTTTACAACACTTTGAGGTTTATGTTTGTACAGGACAAAAGCCAATGATTGTGTACACTGACCACAATCCGTTAATGTTTTTGAGTAAGATGAAAAACAAGAATCGGAGATTGTTGAATTGGAGTTTGATTTTACAGGAGTTTGACTTGGAAATTAAGCATGTGAAGGGTACAGACAATGTAATTGCTGATTGCTTATCCCGTGTTTGAACGTGTATATACATATCATGTGTTTGAATATTGTATGATATGTATATATAGACAAGTGTTCACTTAACCATTTTGTATTGAAAAGAAAAATTTTGCCTTTATGAGTCAAAATTTTTCCCTTTTGGAATGGAGGTGTAATGCGAATATAGGCCACTAGATGGCAGTATTTACCTTTTTTTTGTTAAGCTCAGACTGGAGTCATGTTTAGACATGTCCTGGACATGTCTGGGGCAAGTCTCAGAAAATTAAAAAAAGAGGTCTAAATGTGGGTGGGGTCTGCAAAAGAGTATAAAAGGAAAAGAATTGAGACAGTAAAGTAGAAGGAGAAATTGCAAGAAGAAGGATACATGTGACCAGACCTGTCATTTCTGTTCAAGACCTGCGAAGTTTCTTTTGTGGATTTTTGCTTGTATTTGAGCATTTTTCATCATCCAGGACATCACCAAGCCACCCCCACGAAAAGGGATTGTAAATATTTATGTTTTGTACATAATTCAATCTTGGTCTTAGTTGTTAGTAGCTTAGTCGTTATTGTCTTTGTTTTAAAAATTAAATGTGTTTTAGTTGTTAAAACTGTGTCTGTCATCCCTTGCTGTTGCTGTTGCGTTGTAAATCTAATTACAAATTGGGGCCATAACATATGACAATACAAGAAATTTGAAATTCTGCTGGGCACCATGCATACTTACAACATAGAATTTTCCTTACCAGTTTCTTTCAAATGATTTCTCTAATAATCTTACCTCATGTACTTGTCAGAGGCATCATCAAATTTCTGCAGGAATCAAGTTTTAGAACAGGCGCGACAGTCAAAGAGGAAAAATATTAGCTAAGACGAAGCCGACAGTCGTCTGGAGTCTATACACTGACCCAGGTAATGTACCTGTGAAGTTTCCTCCCAATTGGCCAGAAGGCTTGGACACAAATTGGTGGACAAAGGTAATTTTGGTATAAATTTGACCTTTGACCTCGATGTGTGACCTTGACCTTGGACTGACCGAGTCGAAAGTCGTCAAGTGTCTTGACCCTGACCCAGGTAATGTACCTGTGGAGTTTTGACCCTATCGAACAGACAACTTAGATACAAATTCGCAGACAAAGGAAATTTTGGTAGAAATTTGACCTTTAACCTTGGAGTGACTGAGCCAACAGTTGTCTGTTGTCTAGACCTTGACCCAGGTAATGTATCTGTGGAGTTTCGTCCCAATGGGTCGGAAGGCTCGGACACAAATGAACGGACAAAGGTAATTTTGGTATAAAATTTTACCTTTGACCTCCATGTGTGACCTTGACCTTAGAGTGACAGAGTCGACAGTCATCCGGTGTCTAGACCCTCACCCAGGTAATGTACCTGTTGGGTTTCGTTCCAATCGGTCTGAGGGCACGAACACAAATTCGCGGACAAAGGTCATTTTGGTTTAAATTTGACCTTTGACCTCGATGTGTGACCTTGACCTTGGAGCAACGGAGCCGACAGTCATTCGGTGTCTAGACCCTGACCCAGGTAATGTTCCTGTGGAGTTTTGTCCTGATCGGCCTGAAGCTTTGCACACAAATTTGCGGACGAGGCAAATGTTAACAGACGAACGGACGGACGGACGGAGCGGATGATGCCAATATACGACCGCCTCTGGCGGCGTATAAAAAATTTTTTTTACTCAACTCTGAACTTCTGCGCTCGCTTTTGGCACATCCTGCAATGCAGGCTATCTAACTGGCGCTTAACATTTTTAGTCCATTAGCCAACACTTATGTAGATTTAGGGGATCAATTTGTTCACCTTCTTTTGTGATTTCATGAAGACACAGTGACAACCTTTCGCTGCTTAATTATCACTTATTGGTACTCCTTGCTTCAATCTTCGCAAATTTACCAAGGTGTTTTCTTAGTGTTTCGTGGTCTTTTGCAATATTACCTTGTAATATACAGTCCTTTGGATAGTACTCCAACTACTCATTTACTATTGCTCTTTTATCATCTAATCTCCTTGGGTTTTTAACGCTGTCTTTGTGCCATATTTCTTATTAATTTAAGAAGTTATATTTTTATTGTATGACATTCTATACATAAATTGCTTTGCCTTTTTTGTTTTTATTTCATCAGGTGCATTTGCTCACCTTTGGAAAGGATCTGAACTGAAGGACGTGGGGTACATTTTAAATCTCTTATTTGATACTTCCTTGCTCCTCACTTGAACCAGAAGTTGTCATGTATCAGCCATCTTGAAGGTCATATCAAAGCTCTCATTTCTGTGAGGAGAGAGCTCTGAGCAGCCATGAGCAAGTATTCACAAGGGCAGCCTTCCTGGAATACTTCAGCTGAAAATCATGCGGTCAGTCCATAATGACAGACACTGGCAGCAGATCCAGCTGTGTGCCATCATCAGAAATGGATGTGGATTCAAGTGATTCTTCAGAGTAAATGATTCCTTGTGTCTCCCCTCCTCTCATAGTATCCTTGCATCTCCCCATGGTGGGAAGAACATGGTTGCTATTTAAGAGAATTGAGATGGACCCATGATGTTGCAGCTTATCCACTCAGGACCCCTTTTGGAAAGTCAGTTCAGTGCAGACAAGCCATCACTAATCTTTGCTGTAAGCAGCTGTGGTCGAAGGCCAATTATTGATGCTGTTGCAGTCAAGTTGTCCTTGTTAGGCCCGGGCCACACTGCCTGCTGCTGCGTTGCGTCTTCCGCTGGTCGCATGCGTCTTTTCGTTCCTGTTCCCATGTTATTCAATGAGAGCGGCCACAATGCATGCCGAAGCTGCGCGTCTCACGCATGCAGAAGACGTACTGCTCACTTGCGGAAAATAGAGATTCGAACTCTTGCCGAAATTTTCCGCAAGACGCATGCGGAAAAGGCAAACCAGAGCTGAAAACGACTGTCAGAAACAGTCATGTCGCCATAAATACATAAATTTTGATTAACTGCCGAGGATGCGTGTGGGTCGCAAGCATGAAGCAGACAACCAAAAGATGTAACAACACTTCCGGCATGTTTATCATATTAAAAGCCCGTTTATCTGGACATAATCCCTTCCGCTCGAATTCAGCAATGCTTCGTGAATTATTGTAGTGGGACATGTAGTGGGAAATTCGCGACTTTCATCGTAGGCTGCTGTCATTAAAGGGGATATAGCCTATGGAAAATTATTTCGTCATTCTAAACTTATTTTTAAAAACTTTAATTGACGTTGCTCGTTTTATTTTGGATTTAGATGTCTTGACTTTGAGGGCATATGCCATTGATTGCGGTGCCAAGCCAATGAACATAGCATATTATGTTGATGCTTAAAGAGTATCTGAGCACTACATTTCCGTATCTCTCACTCTGGCCATGACATTCACGCAATTGCGGAACCAACATACGACTCCCCACTTGCATCAGCAAGTTCAGGTGATTGTTTCCACTTGTAAAGAGAGAGAAAAAAACTAAGCTGGATACAGCATGGAGCTATCAAACATTCTTTAGATATAATGGGCAGACAAATGTACAGCCCATCAGCCAGTTTCTGAATTGTCTGAACTGTTCCTTTCACGGTCGTTCGGCGCCTAGCCTATACAAATGGTTTCAGCCTCGAGTAATGTAAATTAGATCGCTTTTGAAAGCACATTCCACATCCCGACACCCTCCCACTTCCCCGAAATAACCTTCGGAGAGAGCAAGACCAATTCAGAAGGGTTTGCTGTGAATTGTTATATGATCGTGTAATTAGATTGTATGTTACTCTCAAGCATGCTTCCCCTACGGTCAATACAAAATATAAATCACGTGTAGTGGGCTATAACGACGCGAG
The DNA here is from genome assembly GCA_029721435.1 of Gymnothorax reevesii. Classification (NCBI taxonomy): domain Eukaryota; kingdom Metazoa; phylum Chordata; class Actinopteri; order Anguilliformes; family Muraenidae; genus Gymnothorax; species Gymnothorax reevesii. The sequence continues at coordinate 141,263,964 of CM056574.1, forward strand.
ACGAAATAATGTATTATTTTATTGTGATTTCTTGGGCAAAATCGTGCAGAGCCAGAGTTGGAAGGAGGAGCCCGCGGCTGACCAGACGCAGCAGACACGCAGGCAGTGTGACCGAGATGCATGCGACCAGCGGTTGCAGTGCTGCGCTTGCGGAAGACGCAACGCAGCAGCAGGCAGTGTGGCCTGGGCCTTAGGCAGTGTTCCAGAAACATTTGTGTTTGAAGTTTATTGTTTTGCAAATATGCAGATTTGGGATAGTTACTTCTGTATGTATGGTAGTGTTGACAGCACAGAATTTGTACCTGAGGCTTTAGAATTGAGCGCAACAAGTGCATCAGCTGGCTCTGAAGCAGTGCCCTGTGATGGCGTTGGTGGTAGGACGCCAAGAGCAGTGGCCAGAAATAAAAGTAAAAACCAGCAGCGTGCTGAGAGATTAAAACAGATAGAAATCGAGACTCGCGCTACCAATGGACCTGACGTCATCCGTGGTAGCAAACAGGCGAGCTCAACTAAAAACAAAAGAAAAAGGAAAAAAACCAAATTAATCCCTTACTCACAAACTCTTTTCCTGTTATGCAGCTAAGATCCTGCCAATATTCTCTCTTCTCTAAAGCTCACTCTAGCAACATGAACAAGGAAGAACAGGAGCTTAAATAGAGTCCGGGCAACGCCCCCAATTAACGCCAGCTGGCCCAGGAATCCGACGGCAAGCACAACGATATCGTCCTGGACGAGGGTAACAAAAGGAGCTAACAGAGCTCCAAAACCATGACATTGCCCGAACAAAGTACATTTTTTCAAATAAAATTAGTTTTTCATTTTCATTCGTTTTTATCCAGTAATTACTTGAGTTACGAGTTACTCCCTTTTTACATGGCATGGGGCCTGTGCCAAATTTGTTGTACGCTCATGTAAGCAGCAGCAGGGACATATTTGGAACCAAGGGTGCTGTAATGGGCTATGATGTAAACTTTGTTTGACATCTTAATTTCACAAGTCCTGTAGATTCATTGAGTACACCCGGGGTAAATTTAATAAATAAGACGGCCAGACTTCTTAAGTCTCAGACTGTGACACCTGGCTGTTTATGTGTGCCACCCATTTGGGCTTGCTTAGCTTACTCATGGAATTTACCAACAATGATATTATAGTAATGATTTCATTCATTCTCTGATGTTAGATGTCTGGATGGGAAAAACCCATGGGTGTTCAAATTCCTTGATGGGGCATTTATTTCAGTATGTCCCACATATGATAGCCTACCTGACTATAAAAAAAACACATCTCATGAGCAAAATAAGATTTACTCTGATTGACATTTCTAATACATAAAGGGTAGTAAAACGTAATTTTGCTATTCATTTTTGCAGTATCTAGTCTATATTACAAAGTACATCAATTGCACATTTACTAAGGATGCAATAAAAATCATTATCAGCGTGTTGTTCCGAATATAAGGATTTTGGATGTAAGGCAAGACAAGACAAATTTTTGGGGGAAAAGGGGGTTTTCATGACATCTTGTCTTAATCACGAGTATATATTTTTTTTGAAAATGCGGATAAAACTTTGAGAAAAACCAATATAAAACAAGGCAAACTGAAGTTTGCCATCTATTGTTGTCAATGTATATTGACTATGGACTAATACGCAGAATCACTAATTTTGACTAAAAAGTCTAGTCCCCGAAAATACGACAAACCCACTTTTTCAAAGGGGATTTCTCGGGCAGAAACATTGTTTTGTATTCAGAACAATTCAGGTAAAATTATTTATTTATTTATTTTGGTTCAAGGCTACACCTTGGCCAACTCTGCACACGTATGGTATTAATTCTGTTGATAAGCGGTGCCTTGACGGAAAACTGCATTTTCTCCTTTTTGGGAACACTGCTTCTGGAGAAGAATGCGCTGAGTTAGCGAAGGTCACTGGGCTTTCACTGGCTACCCCAGATGGAATGCCACGGTGTCTGTTGAAAACGCAAGTCGCAGCAGCTGCAGTAATCAAATAGAAACGCCAGGTAATGGTGGTCATTAACCAGCATGCATTTGCAATATCTTAATTTACTAGCTAGCTAGATAGCCATCTACTGCAAAGCAAGTTACACTTAGCCAGACTTTCTTTGCGTATGCTGACGGGACAAACCTCAAGCTCCCTATCATATAACATTGCTAAGCGTTCTAGCCTGGATAAAACTGAGCTATGTTCGTGACAGAAAAATGAAATATGGCTTCAGGCCAAACACAACTCACCTAGCTAGCGAACCCCCAATCTCGCCTCATTGGAGCTACAACCTTGGTACAATTAGCTAGCTTCAAGCTTCCTCAGTGACTGGACGATATAATATCCAACCCTGTGACCACTATGCAAAGTCTGAGAGTAGACATAGCTAGCTAAAGTGAAAAACAAACACACAAAAAGCGAGTTTTACGAATACATGCATTTTTTAAGTCATTGAGTCGTATACTAGCTGAAATTTTCACAGGCAAGCTAGACAAATTATCTGAAATTCCAGCTATCATAAGCTATACCTATACAACCAAAAAATGAATTAAAAGAAAAGGCTAACCAAATAACCTTAAACAAATTTATGCCTCCTCACGCTACCCAGTAATTCCAAAATATGGACCACAACTGTAATCATCTCTTGAAATACAAAAAGAGGAGTTTGCGAGAAAACAAATTAACAGTATATGCCTCTAAGCTTCTGCCGTATTAGCCACAGGAAGTGTTTTTACATGCTTTCCGGTAGGCGTGGCCATCTTGTGAAATAGGCTAATTGTCAATGAAAAAAAATTGCTGTAATTAAAATGTGTACATGAAATTCATAGCAATAATATTTGTATGAAATATGTAAAGCAGTCATGTATGGAATATACTGTGAAGCATAATTCTGGAATACACCAAAATTATAAATTGGTATATCATGGAATTTCAGTTCTACTTCCTTCAATTCGAATTTGAATTGCAATTCTACTTCCTGGTTGCAGCCTCAATTCAAATTTAATTAAAATTCATGGAATTCAATTGGAATTTGGGAGACATTCTGGAATAATTTGGAATTTTGCTCAACCCTGGTATTCAATTCCTCTGTTAAATCGTTCCAATTCCCAAAGTAGCCAACCTTTGCAAGCAAATTCCTCAAAACCGCATCCATAAGTGCAGTGGGGCCAGGCCATAATATTCTGATGAAAACGGTGTTGAAAGGCAGTAACTACTCTAAATCCCCAGAGCAAACAACTGATATCATGACGTTTTATCAAGACCTACTGTATGTCCTGTGAAAAATCTGGAATAGGGAAATATCCTGTCCTTTTTTTTTTTGCTACCACACAAAAAAGCTGTAAGTAGCTATTGATTGAGGGACGCCCCCTCTAACTGTGAACTCCAAAGAAATTTTAAAATAATAATCGGGTATGTTAGGCTGTAGTATACAGTAGATATATCAGATATTTTTTGAAGAGTTGGCCGGGAAAATATATGTCATGTTTTAAACAAACTTACTCTTTGATTTTCCTATCAAATATGTGTTATACAAAAATAACTAGCCAAGTAGGTTTTGGTAGGCTATCACACTTTCATTGTTATTTGTATGACTTTGTGAGTCCTGTTCCTGAAGGGCAAGAAAAAGGTAATCAGCTGGAACTCTGTATTAACGTCACAGGTGAAGTCAAAGGGATTGTGCAGTCTCATAAGATCGTAAGCACCAGATATTTTTGAAAAATCATTTACACCACCCAATTGCTGACCATGTGTCAATGAACAAAGTCTCATGTTCCCTGATTAAATAAATGTAACTTTTTTAGGCCTTCACCAACCTAATGCAAACATGAGGTGCCAACAGACTTTACCCCACTTTCATTTGTAATCCCACTAACGGTAATTTTTCTATTGACAAAAAATGTTAGATAAAGAAAAAAACATTTTTGTACCAAACTGTTCATGCTGAAACAACTGACTGGACAGACAAATAGTTTTACAATTGGCTACCTGTATGCAGCCACCTGTCCAACAGAGTCAGTGTGCAACTGAAAATCAGCTGCTGCAGAGGCACCTATCTCCCATTATTCACACCTTTGTGACTTTTAAACATCTCTCACTTCTAATGTTCCCTATTACAAATGGAAATAGCTAGATTTTCATGCATTATATTTATTTGTTTATTTATTAATTAATTATTTCTTAAAAGTAGAATAAACAGAGCTGCTAATTACGTCAAATTTATTTTGAAAATATTGGTCTTGGCCTCCAGTAACTCATAAAAATAAGAAGGTCCATTTTAGATACGCCTAAAGTCTATGTATTCATAAATGAAGAAAACTGCTGGTCTAGTGAGTCTTTTACATTGTGTGCATTGGCAGGGTATGTGTTTACCACAATTTACCTTAGGTAGAGATGGTACTAGGATAGACTGTTTGAGGAAGACAAGGTAATGGAGGGAGTGTAATGCTCTGGGAAATGTTCTGCTGAGAAACCATGGGTCTACGAATTAAAGGGGACCTAACATGCTGATCTTTCTTTAAATCCATATTAGTAATGTTATGATATTGCTTGTCCATGCTCAACCTCTGAAAAGTTTCTAAACGTAAGATACAGGGATTTTGCTGTAGTCCAAGAACGTGATTTCGTGAGCATGATTTCCTCAATGAACAGCTCCTCCTGAGATCTTCACGAGATCTGAGCAAAACCTGACGTCAGGTTGTGCCGCCCGATTAGTACAGACATAGCCAGAGCCAACCACTGCGCTGGACCTGCCCACACTGGAAACTATTCTAGCAGGCACTAACAACAGCAGATCATACTATGCCTTAGTAGCATCTTCACTTTTGGAAATACAAAAGAAGAACCGCAGATCATTTGAGGTGCAAATTTGTCAGTATCTCTCCCAAAGCTACTTGTCTGTTTACTTTTGGACGCGAAGAAAAACAAATATTTCTCTTCCAAAAGACGATGCCTCCAGAAATCAGTGGGTAGCTTTTTTTGTTCGCTGGCAGCAAACAGCCACGGCCAAAGGGAATTTTAGCTGTTTGTGCTGTAATGTGAATATAGGCCACTAGATGGCAGTATTTACCTTTTTTTGTTAAGCTCAGACTGGAGTCATGTTTAGACATGTCCTGGACATGTCTGGGGCAAGTCTCAGAAAGTTAAAAAAAAGAGGTCTAAATGTGGGTGGGGTCTGCAAAAGAGTATATAAGGAAAAGAACTGAGACAGTAAAGTAGCAGGAGAAATTGCAAGAAGAAGGATACACGTGACCAGACCTGTCATTTCTGTTCAGAACCTGAGAAGTTTCTTTTGAGGATTTCTGTCTGTGTTAGAGCATTATTTTTCCTTATCCAGGACATCACCAAGCCACCTACAAAAGGGACTGTAAATATTTCTGGGTTTTTTTTTTTGTCTTGTTTATTCAATCTTGGTCTTAGTTGTTAGTTAGTTGTTATTGTCTTTGTTTGTTAATTAAATGTGTTTCAGTTGTTAAAACTGTGTCTGTCATCCCTTGCTGTTGCTGTTGCTGTTGTGTAAATGTAATAACAAATTGGGGCCATAACAAATTGGGGGCTCAAGGTCCGGGATAGACCATTTTGTGAGTCATTTATTAAAAATCTAACATTTCAAATTGTGAAATTGTTTTTGTGAATTTTCCTAGATATATATTGACAACAGCAATGGATGATTTCTTGGCATCACTAACCGTAGGGGTTTTGAAGTCTTTTAAAAAGACGGAACTGCTAGAAATTTGCAGACAGTTAGAGCTGACAGAGGTAAAACCAGCCATGCGAAAAGCAAGACTGGCTAGGGAGATAGTTGAATATTACATTGATGAAAATGTGTTTGCACCAGGAGATCTGGAACAGTTTCCAGTGGAAAATCCAAATATAGAAATGGAACTTAAATAAAAAATGCTAGAGATTGAAAGGGAGGAAAAAGAAAAACAAAGGCAGGTTGAGTTGGAAAAATTAGCTAGAGAAGAGAGAAAGAAAGGGAGGAAAGAGAGAAAGAAAGGGAAGAAAGAGAGAAAGAAAGAGAATTTGAGTTAGAAAAATTTGCAAGACAGAGAGATTTTGAATTAGAGAAATTCGATAGAGAAGAAAGACTCCAAATGGAGCAACTAAAAATAAAAATTGCAACTGAAAATAAATTTCGGGCTAGCCAGGAGGTAAAACTGGTGCCTCCATTTTCGGAAAAGGATGTTGACAACTATTTCCAGTGTTTTGAAAAGGTAGCAAAGAGTTGCCAGTGGCCAAAGGAACACTGGCCTCTGATGTTGCAAACTGTCCTATTCGGCTTTGTCTGCAGATGATTCCTCTGATTATGAGGTTGTCAAAAAGGTTATTTTGAGAGCTTATGAGTTGGTTCCAGAGGCTTACCGACAGAAATTCAGAGGTCTGAAGAAATCTGAAAATCAGACTTATGTGGAATTTGCTAATGAGAAGAAGGTTTGCTTTGAACGCTGGTGTACTTCTATGGAGGTCAAAGATGATTTCAACTCACTGAAAGAGATGGTGTTGGTTGAAGAATTCAAGAACTGTGTTAAGGATGATGTTAAGACCTACCTTAATGAGAAGCAAGCACTGAATTTGCAATCAGCTGCAAAATTTGCAGATGAATATGTTCTCACACATAAGTCCAAATTTCAGTCTAGCAGTAACAATAGATGGTCCCAATTTCAGAAAAAGGGTTACGGTGATACCCAAGATTCCTCACCCAAAGACAAAGACAAATCTGGTGATGGTGCTCAGAAATCCAGTAACAGGTCTGATCAAAGTGTGAAAGCTGACAGTGACAAAAGTGGTCTAGTTTGCAGTTATTGCAAGAAATCTGGTCATGTTACAACTAACTGTTGGTTCCTTAAAGCTAAGAAAGAAAAAGAAAAGGATACCAAACCAAATGCCTTTGTGAAAACAAGGTTAGAAACCCCTGTAGTAGATAACCGATCTGCTAAATTGCCTGCTTCTTGTGGGGCTAAAAAGCCTGATACAGCTGACTTCGTGAGGGAGGAATTTCTTCCATTTGTGTCAGAGGGATTTGTGGCTCTGAATGAGCATACTACTCCTGTCCCCATATATATCCTAAAGGATACCGGAGCTTCTCAGTCACTTTTGTTGATGGACTCTTTGGAGTTACGTGATGAGACCACTTCAGGGGATTTCATACTTGTACAAGGTATTGAAGGGAGGACTGTATCTGTACCCCTGCGCTCTATATTCTTGAAGTCAGATTTAGTTACAGGACAGGTAAAGGTGGGACTTATGTCAAGTCTACCTTTCAAGGGTGTTTCTCTGTTGCTAGGCAATGACCTGGCTGGGGGCAAAGTAGTTCCCCCTGTACATCTTACTTCACAGCCGAGCACTGAAGATGGGGATGAGGACCCATCTCTGTATCCTTCTTGCGCAGTGACTCGTGCTATGGCCAAGAAGGCTAAAGAAGATGATGTTGTCGTGCCGTCCAGTACATTGAATAGTCAGGACTCAGGTGGTTCGCCTCATGACTCTGATTGGCCTACTATGGTTTCTCCGTTTGAGGACTTATCAGATACTTTTATCAGTTCTCTATTCAGCCAGCCGGATGGGTCTGGTGATTCTGATGTGTCTGGAGACTTGTCTCTGTCCAGAAAGCGGTTGATTGAGGAGCAAACTAATGATCCTGAAATTGGTGTACTAAAGAGGAGAGCCCTTCCTGAAAAAGAAATAGATGCAGTTCCAGTTGGGTATTATCTCAAGGATGGTGTGTTGATGCGGAAGTGGCGCCCTCCTGATATCCCTGCCAATGCAGATTGGGCAGTGGTCAGGCAAATTGTTGTTCCGAAGGTCTACAGGAATGAGATCTTAACAATGGCTCATAGTTTACCTTTAGGAGGTCATCTTGGTGTTAACAAGACTGTTGATAAGATCATGAAACACTTCTTTTGGCCTGGGCTTCGGAAAGACGTTTCCAACTTTTGCAAAACCTGTCACACTTGTCAGGTAGTTGGAAAACACCAGTTAGACCCACCTGTAGCTCCATTGCAGCCTATCCCAGCATTTGGGGAGCCATTCTCTAGGGTCATTGTTGATTGCGTTGGTCCATTACCCAAGACTAGATCTGGAAATCAGTACTTGTTGACAATCATGTGTGCATCTACCAGATTCCCTGAAGCCATACCTCTACGTAACATCAAGGCAGCTGCAATCTCGAAGGCTTTGATAAAGTTCTTCACGTTGTTTGGCCTTCCCAGGGAAATTCAGTCAGACCAGGGTAGCAATTTCACTTCAGGATTGTTTCAGCAGGTTGTGTATGAACTAGGTGCAAAGCAGATTCTTTCTAGTGCCTATCATCCAGAAAGTCAGGGTGCCTTAGAGCGGTTTCATTCCACTCTCAAGACAATGATGAGGACTTATTGTTATGACCATGAGAAAGACTGGGATGAAGGGGTTCATTTGCTGTTGTTTGCAGCTAGAGAAGCAGTGCAGGAGTCTACTGGATTCAGTCCATTTGAGCTAGTGTTTGGTCATGAAGTGAGAGGACCTTTGCTATTATTGAGTGAACAATGGCAAGAGAAAGAGCCGCATATCAGTCTGTTAGACTATGTTGGCAAGTTCAAGGAAAGATTGCGTGCAGCTTGTGACCTTGCCAAAGAGAACTTGAAATCAAGTCAGGGAAAAATGAAAACTTGGTATGATCATAAGGCTAGAAGCCGTGAGTTTAAACCAGGAGAAAAGGTCCTTGTGTTGTTTCCCTTGCAGTCCAATCCATTGCAGGCTAGATTTCATGGTCCTTATGAAATTCTGACAAAACTCAATGATCTCAATTACATTGTGAAGACTCCAGATAGGAGAAAACCAAAACAATTGTGTCATATTAACATGCTAAAGCCTTATCATGACAGAAATGCTAGGGTTGCAGCTGTCACTTCAGATTCTCCAATGGTCGAAACGTGTGAAGATGAGGGGGAGTTTCAAGATGATGAACCAAGAATTAAAGCTGAAGTTCTTTCATGTAAATTGTCAAACACTGAAGTGTTGCAAAATCTTGATGTAAAACTCCAGCACTTAGAACCCTCACAGAGAGATCAGTTTGAAAGGTTGATCAAGAAATATGAGGATTTGTTTCCTGATGTTCCAAAGAGAGTTACTATAGCCTCTCATGATGTAGATGTTGGTGATGCCAAACCAATAAAACAGCATCCATACCGGATGAATCCTGAAAAGAGAAAGATTGCTGAGAAAGAGGTTGAGTACATGTTAAAACATGATATTATCAGACCCTCCAACTCCGATTGGAGTTCACCCTGTGTGCTAGTTCCAAAACCTGATGGAAGTACTAGATTCTGTACAGATTATCGCAAAGTCAATGCTGTAACTAGAACTGATGTGTTTCCAATACCTAGGATTGATGATTGTATTGATAGTGTAGGGCAAGCAAAGTTTCTGACCAAGATTGATTTATTGAAGGGTTATTGGTGTGTGCCTTTAACTGAGAGGGCCAAGAGCATCTCTGCTTTTGCCACACCATCTGGATTGTACCAGTATGAAGTCCTACCCTTTGGCATGAAAAATGCCCCAGCCACGTTCCAAAGGATGATACAGTCTACAATCGCCGGATTGCCACACACGGGTGCGTACATCGATGACCTGATCACATGGAGTGACTCCTGGGAAGAACATCTAAAAGATGTAGAGACGTTGTTCCAGCGCCTGACCCAGGCTAACCTGACTGTTAACCTGAGCAAGAGTGACTTTGGTTGTGCTACTGTCACCTATCTTGGCTACGTCATAGGCCAGGGTAAGGTGGCACCCATAAATGCTAAAGTCCAAGCCATCATGGACTTTCCAGTTCCTGACAACAAAAAAGCTTTGCGCCGCTTCCTTGGAATGATCGGGTACTACCGCAAGTTCTGCAAGAACTTTGCTGAGATTGCTCTCAGTCTAACTAACCAACTGAAGAAAGGCGTAAAGTTCACCTGGGATGATGCATGCCAGAGAGCCTTCGATCACCTGAAGTCTCTGCTGTGTCACTTCCCCGTGCTCAAATCTCCTCACTTCAACAAACTGTTCTCCATCGCGGTCGATGCTAGCGACCAAGCTTGTGGATCTGTGCTCCTACAGAGAAGTGACTCTGATGATATTGAGCATCCCGTGGCATACTTCTCCAGGAAGTTCAATCGCCACCAAAGGAACTATTCCACAATAGAGAAGGAACTGTTGGCTCTGGTCCTTTCTTTACAACACTTTGAGGTTTATGTTTGTACAGGACAAAAGCCAATGATTGTGTACACTGACCACAATCCGTTAATGTTTTTGAGTAAGATGAAAAACAAGAATCGGAGATTGTTGAATTGGAGTTTGATTTTACAGGAGTTTGACTTGGAAATTAAGCATGTGAAGGGTACAGACAATGTAATTGCTGATTGCTTATCCCCTGTTTGAATGTGTATATATATATCATGTGTTTGAATATTGTATGATATGTATATATAGACAAGTGTTCACTAAACCATTTTGTATTGAAAAGAAAAATTTTGCCTTTATGAGTCAAAATTTTTCCCTTTTGGAATGGAGGTGTAATGTGAATATAGGCCACTAGATGGCAGTATTTACCTTTTTTTGTTAAGCTCAGACTGGAGTCATGTTTAGACATGTCCTGGACATGTCTGGGGCAAGTCTCAGAAAGTTAAAAAAAAGAGGTCTAAATGTGGGTGGGGTCTGCAAAAGAGTATATAAGGAAAAGAACTGAGACAGTAAAGTAGCAGGAGAAATTGCAAGAAGAAGGATACACGTGACCAGACCTGTCATTTCTGTTCAGAACCTGAGAAGTTTCTTTTGAGGATTTCTGTCTGTGTTAGAGCATTATTTTTCCTTATCCAGGACATCACCAAGCCACCTACAAAAGGGACTGTAAATATTTCTGGGTTTTTTTTTTTGTCTTGTTTATTCAATCTTGGTCTTAGTTGTTAGTTAGTTGTTATTGTCTTTGTTTGTTAATTAAATGTGTTTCAGTTGTTAAAACTGTGTCTGTCATCCCTTGCTGTTGCTGTTGCTGTTGTGTAAATGTAATAACAAATTGGGGCCATAACAGTGCTCAGCATTTCACCAAAGACAGCTTTGTCAATAAAGGATAATTCGACACAGGATAAGCGTTTCAGCTGCTTCTCAAACCTGTAGCAGTTGCATTGATCGAGCGCTCAGAGCCACAAGCTGTAAGTAACCATATAACAGCAAATAATGTAAGTGAAGCTAACGTGTTACGGGTGGCTAGCAGGACCGCTAGCGATAGTTAGTGCTAACAAATGGCCTCAAACGCAGGCTTTGTGAAATATCCGAAGATAAAGCCTGTACCAGTTGCAACTGTCCGTAACCAACAGACACAGAAGCTGTAAGTTGCTTTTACTGCATCAGCCTACCTGACGTGATAGCCAGTTGATTGTGGCTGTAGCACTGTGGCTAACGTAGCTAAGTTACTGTTGCTAATGTTTGTGTCCTAAATATGCAAGAGTGATATAAGGGGAAATTCTACAGGAGTTGTGTGAACATAAACTTCATTTGAAGTTAACTTGTAATACTTGTTTGCACAACCCCAATTCCGAAATTGTTGGGACGAAGTGTAAATTGTGAAAAAAATCAAATTGCAATGACTTTCAGATCCCGAGCCAGTATGTTATTTACAATAGAACACAGATAACATTTCAAATGTTAAAAATTGAGACACTTTACATTTTTATTCCACAAAGTTAGCTTATTTCAAATTTTCTGGCTGCAACAGGTCTCAAAAAAGTTGGGACACAGGCAAAAAAGGGCTGTAAAAGCAATTAATATATTGGAGAATCAGCTGAAAGAAAATTTATCAAGTAAGTAAGTTAACTGGCATCAGGTATGTAACATGATTGGCTATATTAGGGATGTCTTAGAGAGGTTGAGTCTCTCAGAAGTAAAGATGGCCAGATGCTCTCCAACCTGCGAAGGCTTTCATAACAAAATTGTGGAATACTTTAAAAACAATGTTCCTCAACGTAAAATTGCAAAGGCTTTGAGGATCTCATCATCGACAGACCATAACATCATTAAAAGATTCAGAGAAACTGGAAAAATCTCTGTGCGTAAGGGACAAGGCCGAAGACCTTTACAGGATGCCTGGGATCTTTGGGCCCTCAGATGCCACTGCATCACTCACTGGCATGATTCTGTCATTGACATTACTAAATGGGCCTAGGAATAATTCAAGAAACCACGGTGTGTAAACACAGTCCGCTGTGCCATCCATAGATGCCACCTTTCTAACTCTATCATGAAAAAAAGCCATTGTTGAGCATGATCCAGAAGCGCCACCGTGTTCTGTGGGCCAAGCCTCATTTAAAATGGACTGTAGCAAAGTGGCAAAGTGTTCTGTGGTCAGACAAGTCCAAATTTTACATTCTTCTGGAAATCATAGGAATCATGACCTTCGGGCTTAAGAGGAGAAAGGCCACCCCTCCTGTGACCAGCGTTCAGTTCAAAAGCCAGCATCTCTAATAGTATGGGGATGCATTAGTGGATATGGTGTAGAAACATCTGCATATTTTAAAAAGCACCATGAATGCTGAAAGGTATATAAAGTTTTTAGAGCAACACATGCTTCCCTCCAGATGACATCTGTTCCAAGGAAGGCCTTGTGTATTTCAGCAGAACAATCTAAATCACATACTGCAGCTATTACAACAGCATGGCTTTGTAGTAGAAGAGTCTGTGTGCTGAATTGGCCTGCATGCAGTCCTGATCTCACCGATTGAGAACATTTGGCTCATAATTAAATGAAAAGTCCATCACAGGAGACCCAAAACTCTCCAGCAGCTGGAAGCCTGTATTAAACAAGATTGGGATCAAATTCCAATGGCTTAACTCAAGAAACTTGTCTCCTCAATGCCCAGACGCCTCCACTCTGTGTTAAAAAGAAGGGGGGGTGCTATACCATGGTAAACAGGCCCCTGTCCCAACTTTTTTGAGACCTGTAGCAGCCATCAAACTTGAAATGAGTTCATTTTGTGGATAAAATAGTAAAAAAATTGCACTGGCTGGTGTGATTTGAAAGTCACTGCGTTTTGATATTATTCACAATTTACACTTTGTTCCAACTATTTCAGAATTGGGATTGTAACTTAATAAAGAGTATCTGAAGTGATTTACTCGCAATAGTAAAAAGAAACTGGTGAGCCTTGTTGGGCTGAACAGCTTGTTCTCGCCACTCGTTATGTTATTATACGTTTTGTATAATTCATTTGAAGAAAGGATAAGGTGGTGCAAAAGAGCAAATGTTTCACGCTCGTGCCAAATATCAAGATAAGATCAAAGTACTTTGCACTTTAAGCCTGGGTGCAAAGTTTCACAAATTTGCGTGCATCCTAAAGGGCTCAAAAATGTGTTTGTATATTTTAAAAAATGCAAAACTTCCAGTTTGGCAAAACATCCAGAATGATGCAACCAATGATCCCACCAAATTTCATGAACATCCAAGCATTTTCATACCAATATGACCGTGTATGTTTGAGTTACAACAACTTCCTTTTTCATGCCGAAACATAGAAATTCGCTGCAAACCCATGGCCACACTGTGTTACAAAAAGTCAAGCTTTAAACCCCTTTGCACAGAAGCCATATATGGCAGTTAATGCATGTCCCAATTTAAGGCTATATAATTCAAGATCTGAGCCTCACGGAGAGCAGGGAAATGATTGAAACGATTCAAGATGCTTGTATCATTTTAATATTCCATCATATTTAACTTTATTTTCATAAGTTTAGTTTGGAGTGTGGGGCATAAACAGAAAAAATCTTCATGAAAATTCAGCAATGAAATTATAAGAAAATAATACGAGATTGAAAAGTGGCCAGGAGAAAAAACAATACATTTCTGGGATCAAAAACTTCGGGACCACAAGTCTCCTTCAGGTGACAGTGCTTTCAAAGTTATCTGCTCTCTGTGAGCCAAATGCTATCCAACTGCTATCCAACTGGCTGTCCATGCTGTTGAAGCCCTCAAAACAGCACACTGACAAATCCTAAAATAATCATATGTTCAACATAAATCAGCTTTCTACTCATGAAGTTCAATATGAATCACTGATTTTCTGGTGGATTTTTAGCATGAATTATTAATACAGGCCTGGATGGAAATCAATAGTCACCAGTAACCTCCAAAAACCAAAACATGCCTTTTCTCCATGACGAAGTTGAGTTTTGTCCATTTTTCCACAAAGCTGCATCAGCAATCACACATACTCAAGAAAGGAACTACTTATTTTACTGTCATTCTGAGACGGAAAGCTTGCAGTTTACTATTCCAATCATCCCAGTGAAATGAAAGCTTGTATGAACGCTTTTCACAACCTATTAAGCACGTATAATTCATTAACACAATAATATCTGAAACATACCTTATTTTAACAAAACACACATCCAACCATCAGAAAAAACCAGGCAATATGCTACCCTAGAGTGAACAGGGTCATCGGTGTAACAAACAAAACGGAGGATTTACCAAAGTTTTTGAGCTGTTCCCATTTTAAACGACCGAAAATCCAAAGTATTCTATTTTTTTCAATGCTGTATAAATTCTAAAAGATCGCTGCATTAAGGAAAATGCAAGCACGTGCAGTATTATTAGCAAAGGCTATCGGCTACTCTTGTAAACGAATATGGCAAACTAGCTGTGATCATGATAGTATACTGAAAATAAGATATAACTGGCTAGTTAGCTAATGGGCTAGAAGTAAGATAGAGCTGCTCCATACAAAGACAGTTCAACTCATATTGCAAGCGGAAAAACTCTCAATCATTTAATTTTTCCTGCAAAGAATGAATGCTATCAGTCCTCCAGTTTGTTCCATTCAGAATACTTGCCATTTTTCATCCTCAAATCACATTTCCATCCTGCGAATATAAGCTCAGCACTCCAGGGTTGGTTCCGGAAGTCTTTATTTTCATGCACGTAAATCATTTTCAGCTGCGCCAAGTTGAGAGAATACAGCCTAACTGCTGTTACCCAAGTGTTTAAATACTTTCCTGAGGGTCCAATCAGTGTCAATCAATTACTGAGGAAAGCTTATACTATCTGAAATTGGATTAAAATAGTGTCAATCAATAGGCAATTACCATGAGAGTTTCACATGGGCATGAGCTACACCTGTGGTTTATGCAGATCAGCCTGAGTAACCATTGAAGTAACAGTATTTCCATGAGGAATTGTATGACACTCTGAAAAACAGCTGAATTTTTCTTGAGAGGGATCTACACGTAAGTCCACAGGAGGGGATTATGCAATTTTTTAAATGTGATAACTACAATTGATTGTAGATGACACAATATCAATACCATGGAAAATTTTTGCTTCAGAAAACTGATTTTTTTAAATTAGGTAATTGAGATCCCATTGGCTCAGTATACCTGATGTGGTTTGTACAAAGAGCAATGATTTTTTTTCTGTCAAAAAATATCATTTTATTTCACTGCTGGATAGATACAGGCAAGCAGATTGAGCAGTTTGCACATCAGGCTTAGCTGAGGAGTTTAATTCATGTAACTCCTGGAACACTAGGATGGAACTTCACTCATCCATACTGTATTCTAAACCATGTTTGAGCTTGGCTTGCTAGTGAATATTCAAAAACTGATTCGTCTTGAGATAGAATAGTGTAATCGTGTGCTTAAATAGAGCAGCTCCAGGTCCTCTGGTATCTACATCTGCGCAGAAGGGTAAATAACTTTTCATTCGCGGGTCTGAATGAATGAATCAGGTGCAAGTGCGCTGCTCGGCTGCGAACCACATCCTGGGCTGCTTTGTTTGAGTTTTAATTTGTCTCGTTTGAAGTGGATTTCTTGTCGCCACTTGTCTAAGATGACTTTGTGTACTGTGTACGATGAATTATCCTTGTATTGAACTAATATTGGTGGGAATCGTGGCCTTTTTGAGGCTTTAGGCTCCAGTTTATTCAACAACACACCTAAGTGCCATTATGGACAGGTGTAGCCAGGAGTCCCGGCCCAGTCTCTGCTACAGCTGGGAGACCTTGCTAGAGTCAAGTTTTTTGCTGACTGCGGTGTACGGAAAGCGCAGACCCGATGCTTTTGGAGGACATTCCCTTTGAGCTGAGAAAGCTCGTCCACCGAAGAAGACGGGGAAGGAAAGGTGGGATCCGCAATCGCCTGCGATGGAGGTACACCAGACCGCCACTCTCAAATATCATTCTCAGCAATCTACGCTCGCTGAACAACAAGGTGGAAGAGATCCGTGCCTATATGAGGTATTGTGCTGAATTCCGTGAAGCATCTTTACTCGCTTCACTGAAAGCTGGCTTCAACCAGACATGCCCGACTCCCTCTTTGATATAAGTGGCTTTGCTTTGGTACGCGCTAACAGAGACGCCAACTCGGGAAAATGCAACGGTGATGGGGTTTGCATATGTATGAACAATCTTTCGTGCCGTCAGCTTACTGTCAGAGAAACTATCTGGGATCCCAATGTTGAGATGCTTTATCTGACTTTAAGACCGTTTTATTTACCACCGGAATTTAGAAGTGTGCTGCTGTGTTGTTTATGTGCCGCCCAGCGGCAAAGCTGCGCCAGCAGCCGTCACCATTGCAGAATGTGTTCATAAATTGCAGCAGGAAAATCCTGACACACCAGCTATAGTTCTGGGGGACTTAAATCATTGTTATCTGGCTGGAACATTACCTGGCTTTGGTCAGTATGTCAAAAATCAGACAAGGAAAGATAAGATTTTAGAAAAATATGTTAAACCAGCTTATGAATCAAGAATTAGTCCTCCTGTTGCAAACTGATCAGAACATAATGTTTTTAATTCCAACTTATAAAACAAAGCTAAAGAGCAGTAAGCCTGTGGAATAAGAAATCAGGTTATGGACTCCTGAGAGTAAGGAAGATCTTAAAGGATGCTTTGATTTGACTGATTGGAAATCGTTTCACTGTAATTCTCTAGATAAAAACCACTGCTGTAACTACTGACTACATTAATTTTTGTGTTCAGCTGGTTATTCCCGCTAAAAAGATAAGGATCTACCCAAATAATAAATTATATGTGACCAAACATTAACTGCAGGAGGGCAGTTTAAGAATAAAGACCTTTTTAAACTGAAACAGGAGGAAAGGGGAATGAAAAAGAAACTTAGGGAGGCCAACCATAGACAGCACCTGGAGGAGATATTCAAAGAACAAACCCCTAAAAGACTCTGGGCTATCATGATGAGGACGGCAGGAATGTGAACTTCATACAAACATATTGTGACAGATAATGAATTTTTGTTGGCAATCGATTCAAAAAACGTTTTTCTCGTTTTGACTCTGTCAATTACTTTGAGAAATGCGCAGATCCACTTAAGACTCTCACACTCACTCATGCTGACAAGATTATCATTACTGAGGAGGAAGTCGGGTGCATTTTCCAGTGTATCAATTGAAGCACTGATTACTAAAACCCCACAAGTCAAGTCAAGTCAAGTGTGACTTATGGGTTTTTAGTAATAGGTGCTTCAATTCTACAAAAGCCTTAGGCCCTGACGCTGGTAGTGCTGTGGCTTTAAAATTTTTTCCCATAGAACTGGCTCATGTTTGGCACCTATCTTTCAACTATCTGTAGATACACCATTCCACTAGCCTGCAAAACATCCCATATCAAGCCTCTTCCTAAAAAAAAAATGTCCAAAAGAGTTCAAAGATTTTTGACCAATAGCCCTTAGATCTGTTATTATGAAGTCAAAGGAAAAGATTATGATTCAATATCTCAACAAAGCAATAGGTAAAACACCATGGGCCTGATTTACTAAGACCTTTAGCACATGCAAAATCTTTTCGCCCATGCAAAAATAATTACATTGGCTAAAATTGGCCAGGGTACTTGCCTTGCACCAATCAGTGGCAAGGTTTCTAGTTTTGCACGGGCAAAAAGATTTTGCATGTGCTAAAGGTCTTAGTACATCTGTCCCAAGATCTCTTTCAATTTGCATACAAACCTGGCCGCAGAACAAAAGATGCTGTCGTTACACATGTACATCTCACTTCCCAACATCTTGATAAACCAAAAACTTTTCATCTGGATTCAGTACAATTTAGCCTGATTTACTTTTGTCTAAGATGATATAATTTCAGCTAAATCCATATCTCATTTATTGGTACAATTATTTTCTTACAAACAGAATACAGCTTGTAAAGGTAAATGATGCACTCTCTTCTCCAATCAGAACTAATGTCGGAGCACCGCAGAGCTGTATAAACTCACCTCTGTTGTTTACATTGTACACCGCAGATTGTACCACCTGTGTGCCCAACCAGTTTCTTTTAAAATACTCTGAGGATTCTATCTTTCTGTCTCTGCTGATTGACAGCGACAATTTCAGATGGTACCAGGGTGATGTTGACTGGCTTGTTGAATGGTGCGATGAAAATACTCTCATCATCAAAACTAAAAAGACAGAAGAAATTATTTTTGGCCTTTCTCCTGATCGACAGCTGCCTCCAGTGAAAATGCCTTACATTATCCACAAATGGAGAAAACTTGGAACAGTGGTGAACCTTCCCAGGAGTGGCCGAGCGACCAAAATTACTCCAAGAGCACATCAATGACTTATCCAGATGGTCGCAAAAGAACCCAGTACAACATCTAAAATACAGCAGGCCTCACTTCCCTCACTTAAAGTCAGTGTTCATGATTCAAAAATCAGAAGTGATTTATTAGAAAGATTATTTTTCATATGAAAATCATGTTTATTCACAGAAACTTACCATTTTGCTGTGACAGAGGGGAATTATCTCAGGTGTGTGCAAGCAAAATAGCAACAGTGCAGTCTGCAATCAACAGGTCTCAGGACAGAGCTGCAGTAACAGAATGTTTGCTTGTTAAATTCCATATGCTGTTGCATTAACGAGTGCTTATGTATGCATAACAACCATGAACACCTCAAACAAATATAGTATGATCTGTTAAGTTATACTCAGTGTAAGTAAAACGCGAAAGATAGAGCAGCCAGTATTCTTCCAGCGATGGACAACCACAGGCACACGCGCCCCAACAATTCAAATAGCTGGCATTGTGCTGCGAGGAGGAAGCTACGTATGTTAAAACCACCCCTAAGTGGGCGTGTGCACAAGCACTGCGACCCAGCCCTGCCATGTGGGTTTATCTGTCAAGATGTGGCTTCAGACAGTAAATAACTGCTTTAAACATGCACTGCATCTAATGACAACAAATTAACAGCTCATTATAATTCTGCAATGCAATCGTGGTTGGAATGAAAACCAGCATACACAGGAGTGCCCCAGGACTGAGATTGTGAACCATTGCTATAGCCCACACTAAACTAAACCAGCAAACTTTATTTACCGAACCTTCATTGAGAAGAAATGTTTGCTAGTGACCAGCTTACAATTTGGCAACGGACCTCAGCTAAATCAGAGATTAATTCCATTACACAACATTATCCATAATTATGCATGTCATACCAAACTTGCTACCTGTAATTCCAATGAACCAATGGTGCTTTCAGTAGAGCCAGCCAGCTGAAATAAATCTGATGTCATAACTTGAAGCTAGCGAGCTACACAGCAGTTTCTGACTCAAGGACTGGACACACTGCCTTCATCTGTTTGGTTCTGCTCTGACTGACAATCAGGATATTTATAAGTTCTGCTCCCTACCTTACTTTGTTGTTGCTTAGTGTGTTCTTGGCTATGCCGTGGAAGGGAGCACCTCCAGAGCAGAAACGTCTGCCAAACTAAAATATCATTACATGTTATTAAGTTTGTTCAATCTAAATCGGTGGTTCTCAAGTTCGGTCCTGGCGCCCCCCTGTGTATGCTGGTTTTTGTTCCAACTACAATTCCAATCTTTAGATTTTAACAAGCTGATGATTTGTTTTAAATAGGTGCATTTATGCAAATAGCCACATTGAGATATGTTGTAAATATTGGCAGAGGGAAACAATTTAACCAAACATTTAATCAACATAAATAATCAAAAGGTTCCTCATTGGTGAAACTCTTGACACATGGTGGCAAAACCCGACAATTTACTTGGCAAACAATGGAGTCACACCTGTTGTGTTTCCTGTTGATTTTATTTGGTTCAGGCAGGTTATTTGGGAAAAACTCAAAACACCTGTAGTCAGAAACCTAATTTGGAGCTTATTGATTTTCTCAGAGTCTAATTTGATCTGTGTAAAAATGTTTTCACCTGAAAACATAATAGCATAATATGTTCAAGGGTTTTTATTTTTCATAGCAGAATGGATAGGTCCATCCAAATGTGACTTAAGATGGTAGATAACTGCTCAAAACATGGAATGCTGCTAATTTAGACAAAGTAACTGCTTTTTCAATTCCTAGAATTGCAATTGTAGTTGGAACAAAAACCAGCATACACAGGGGGGCGCCAGGACCGAACTTGAGAACCACTGATCTAAATACTTGGGTTTACCTGACAGAAATGGGTCAAAAATACGACCCGATTTCCAGAAAAGTAGGAAGGGGGAGTGTGAAGTGTAAATTAAAACAATGCAATTATTTGCGAATCGCTTACATCTTATAAGGTTGTAATGATTAGCAAATCGTCTTCTGGAAATGGTGCAAGACAAAATTTCAAATGTTGAAACTGAGAAATTTTGTTTTTTGAAAAATTCTGCTCATTTTGAATTTGATGCCTGCAATACATTTCAGAAAAATTTGGAACAGGGACTACAAAGACTGGAAAAGTTGAATCATCCCAAAAAAAAATACACCTGATGGAACATCCCACTGCACGTAAGGTTACATGCCAGTAATATGATTGGCTACATGCCAGTAATATGATTGGGCATAAAAAGTCTATCAGACATAAAAATGGCAATGGCTTCACCACTCAGGGAGAGACAAAATGGGCAAATAGTTCAACAATTTTTATTTGTTTATAAATCAAAATTTGCAAAGAATTTGGCGATTTCATCCTCAACAGTACACACCCCAATACCAAAGAAGTTGGGACGTTGTGCAAAACGTGAAAAAAAACAGAATGTCATGGTTTGTGAGTTGAGTGTGTTGTTTGGACTTTTCTTTGCAGCTCTCATCCTGGGACGATGTCACATTCCTTGGCTATCAGATTCTTTACCCAGCTGGCTGATTTATCTGGGGCAACACCAACCCAGACTCTATATAAGCAGTAGGTCCGACACGCCTCCCTCACGGGAGTGTCTTTTTTTAGCTTCGCACTATAGCCGAAGATATCTGTAGTCAGGTTTTGTATGACTTTCTATCTTCTGATTTTTGGAGTTTATTCTCCCTTTTTTCTATCTCACTTTGCTTCCCTGTTTCAGACTATTATACGTCCTTTGGAGGTGCGAGTACTTTGGTTTGATCTGTATTATTATTTGTGTTTGTACTGCATCCGTGCTGCTCACTTTCTCTCTGGTCATTGCGCTTGGCCTCCTAATTCTACCGGCCATTACAGAACACTCATACGAGCCCACATGGAGTTGTTAGCAACAGCTGCGTTAGAGAAAAGTTGTTGCTAATTAACAAGCTGTCCTCCCAGGATATGGCAATGGTCTTGCTAGCCGGAACAATCAGCAGGCAGAGTTGGCAGAGAGAGTCAGCCTTCAGGTGAATGCCACGGAGAGACAGGAAAATGTTCTGTTAACTGGAACTGTGAGTATTAGAGCCTTGTCCACTCAGATCACACAAAATGTTGCTCAAACACAATCCGTACACCTTCCCTGAGATCGAAAACTTCACTTAATCCCAAGATATGGAGGCGATCCAGGAAGATGTAAAGATTTCATTGCCGAATACGAAATATTTTTCAAAGCGCTGCCTTCATGGTTCATGAATGAAGAGTGATAAAGTGAAAATGCGCGCACTCTATGAAAAAGTAACAATCTCTCTTACCGGGTGCACGGTCAGGGCAGAGGTTTCGCAAAAAAAATTAATCCAGCACTCACGGATCAAAGTAAATAAATTTTATTTTGGCACGGGCAGCAATACACGAACGTTGAAGAAAGCCAGTAGGCTGAAACGTTTGTGTATTGCTGCCCGTGCCGAAATAAAATTTATTTACTTTGATCCTTGAGTGCTGGATTAATTTTTTTTGCTATTGTGAATGAAGAGTCTCAGGTTTCATTTATTTTATCCCTGTTGACCGACACAGCACTCACTTCGGTTGGCCCACTTATTCGATCTAATTCACCGCTCGTGAATACTGTGGAGACTCTCGTTAGAGAAACAGTATCGGTGTTTGATCAGGATGTTTGTGGTCAAGACGCGGCTACGCGTTTAATGCATCTGAGGCAGGGTTCTGAGAGTGTCGCTGAGTTTTCAATCTCATTTCGCTCCTTGGCGACAGAGACAGGCTGGCCAGAAGCGCCTCTTATGACAGTTTTTGTTCATGCTTTGGCAAAGGAGGTGAAGGACGCTCTGGCTACATTGGAGCCTTGTGTTTCCCTGGATTCATTAGTTCGCACTGCGGTGCAAACTGATAATCGCATCTACGAATGTAACAGGGAGAAACATACTGCATTGACTCTTGCAGGCAATGGGGTTAATGCTCCTCGCAGCGTGCATTCAGCTCCCATTCCGCCCACTGGATTTCCACTCCTGGCGAGCCTATGCAGGTTGATGGCTCATATGAGTGTGAAGGTCCTGCCCTGCAGTCCCTCCCCCCTCCTGCTGTCTGCACCTCCACTTCAACCGGCCACGCTTGTTGCTCATTGAGGTGGAGGTGCAGTGTTGAGTGCATTCTGTGTCCTGAGCCCTGTAGATATTTTTGCCACTGCTCCACTTCTGTCTGCTTTTTTAAGCATAAAAATTAAAGATTTTTATATTTTTACTCAGCCTGTGCATGTGGGTCCCCTCACCTGGTTTTGGTGCATGGTCCCTGCCCGCCAGCTTCATGTCTTCAGCCGGCGGGACCGAACCATGACAACGAGAGCCGAGCTCATAAGCCTGTTCGCAGACATATAATCTGCTATAATTGTAACAAACCAGGACACATCTGTCTACGCTGCCCTGAGCTTCAGGGAAACAGGAAGTCCCTCTCGCGGTATGGGGGTTGCTAGAGGGACAGACCCAATTTCCCTTCCGAACTTTGATTCTTGTAGAATTGACTGTGGGAAGAGAGAGAATATTTATCAACTTTTTTGTGGACTCTGGTGCTGTGGACTTTTTTATGGATGCGGAGTGGGCTAGGAGACAGTCCATTCCCATCTGTCATCTTTTACATTCACGCACTGTAAGATCTTTGGACGGTCGCCTGCTGGGAACTGGATTTATAACCAAAGTCTCTGAATCATTGACGATGTTCATTTCTTTTTATTCTGAGGAGGTCCAGTTTTTATTATCAGTTCTCCTGTTTTCCCTGTTGTTTTAGGACACTCTTGGCTACGGTAACATAGACCTCACATCATTACGGGGAGTCAGAATAACCCGATCGTCCAGTGGGGCACTGATTGTAGGTCCCACTGTAGGGAGAGTTTGGCGTGTCATCCAGGGCATCAACCTATGGGGGAGGCTGATGCCTGGAGTGATTCTGAGGAGTTTGTCTCACACAACCCTCCTAATCTAGAGAAAGGGTCAGAGGAGGGATTGGAGTGGGATCCTTAATTTGACTGGCAGCAGCCAGAGGAGGATTGGTATTCGGAGGATCTCTCTGACTCGGAATCAGAAATAGAGATGGCAGGTTCCAAACAGGGTGAGAATTTGGGGGCTGCTCTGTACTTTTGTCTGCCTCCTAATGCTCCTAATGATTATGCTGATCTCGCGGCGGTTTTTAGCAAGCAACGGGCTTTGACTTTACCTCCTCATCACGCGTACGATTGCAAGATCAATCTCTACCCGGGCACCACCCCCCCCAGGGTTTCATTATATTCACTGTCAGGGCCTGAATGAGGGGAAAATACTGTGTATTCAGGACGCTCTGGCTAATGGATTTATTCGGCTCTCCATGTCTCCTGCCGGAGCGGGGTTCTTTTTTGTGGGCAAAAAAATGGCAGCCTGAGACCCTGTATTGATTACAGGGGCTTGAATAATATCACCATTAAAAACTGATACCCCCTTCCGTTGATGAAATCTGTGTTTGAATGTCTTTAGGAGGCGTTTTTTATTAAGCTAGACCTCTGGAAAGCTTATAACTTGGTTCAGATCCAGTAGGGGGATGAGGGGAAGACTGCATTTAATATGCATGTCGAGTACTACGAATATTTAGTTATACCGTTTGGATTGGTTAACACCCCTTCCGTGTTCCAGGCACACGTCAGTGGCATCCTTAGAGAGATGTTGGAGAGATTCGTCTTTGTCTACCTTGACGATATTCTGATTTTTTCTTCAACTCTCTCGGAGCATAAACAACACTTCAGACAAGTGCTTGAGGCCCTCCTCAAAGCCAACCTTTTTGTCAAGGCTGAAAAATGCATTTTTCATGCAGAGAGTTTTGTGTCTTGGCTTCTTTGTTTCGGAAGGGTCGGTCTGCATGCATCCTGACAAGGTGGCAGCGGTCGGGGATTGGCCTGCCCCTCAAAACGTCAAGGGGGTGCAATGGTTTTAGGGGTGTGCTAATTTTTAGGGGAGGTTTATCCATAATGTTTGTGCAGTAGCTGCCCCCATTATGGCGCACACTATGAAGAATACCTCCTCGTCGTTTGCTTGGTCTCCAGCAGCTGAGGCTGCTTTACAGGAGTTGAAGAAACGCTTTAGCTTGGAGCCCATTCTCATTTTGCCCGACCCCTCCCTCCCATTTGTTGTGGAGGTGGATGCGTCGGAAGTCGGGGTGGGTGTCAATTTTGTCCCAGCGCCCACTTCGGGTGGTCATTGTTTTTCAACCGCTTTTACTTTACGTTAACATATCGCCCAGGTTCTAAAAACATCAAGCCCGACGCTTGGTTGCAGATTCACGACCGCTCTGGTCGCAACCCCATTCCTGAGCTGGATATCCCGGCTGCTCAGATTGTGGCTCCTATTCAGTGGGACGTTGAGTCTATTGTGCGGGAGGCGTTGAGAACTGATCCCGGTCCTGGTGGGGAGCCGCCTGGCTGTTTTTTGTTCCGTTGGTTGTACAGTCCCAAGTTCTCCAGTGGGGGCACTCTTCTAATCTGGCGGGTCAGCCGGGGGTTCATCAGACCAAGCAGTTCTTGACATTTTTGGTTCCCACCATGATTCAGGACATCCAGGGAGTTTGTAGCGGCGTGCTGTATCCGTGCTTTGAACAAGACTTCCTATCTCCCCCCCTCTGGTCTGCTGCGGCCAATGCCCATCCCTAAGCACCCGTGGAGCCATATCGCTCTTGATTTTGAGTCCACCAGGCTGGCGTGC
Source organism: Gymnothorax reevesii (assembly GCA_029721435.1). Lineage (NCBI taxonomy): Eukaryota > Metazoa > Chordata > Actinopteri > Anguilliformes > Muraenidae > Gymnothorax > Gymnothorax reevesii. Next base: position 141,289,251 of record CM056574.1, read on the forward strand.
TACATGCCATCTCTCCGATTTTGACCTGATTTTGACCTGATCAAAGGGCAAAAGTAAGAAGCCTTCCTGCTCATAGAATTCAACAGATGAAATTACAGGTGAAAATTTGAGGATTTGCCTCAAAAGCCAGGAGGGTGGTTTTGTCCCCCCCAGATCAACCAAATCTGAAACCCCACAGGCTAACTAAGTTATTGGATGTATCCTTCTACCATACCAAGTTTCATCAAAATAAGAGAGATGGCATGTAGCACACCTGCCTGGTGGACTCAAAAACACAGTCTTAGAACAACATCTCTATCAGGAAAGGCCTTGCATATTTCAGCAAGACAATTCTAACCCACATAGTGCATCCATCGCAACAGCATGGCTTTGCTGTAGAAGAGTCTGGGTGCTGAAATGGTCTGCCTGCAGTCAAGACCTTTCACCAGTAGAAAACATTTGGCACAGCATAAAACAGAAAATCTGGCTGAGAAAACCCAGGACTGTTGAACCACTAGAATCCTACATCAGACAAGTGTGGGATAAAATCCCTCTTCCAAAACTCCAGCAATTGGTCTCCTCACTTTCCAGACGTTAACAGACTGTTGTTAAAAGAAGAGGGGATGCTAAACAATGGTAAACATAACCCTGTCCCAACTTTTTGGAGATTTTGTTGCTGCCATCAAATTAAAATGAGCTCATAGTCTCATGAAATAGTAATATATCTCACTTTCAACATCTATTATTTTATCTTTGTTCTATTGTGAATAAAATGTGAGTTTATGAGAATTGCAAATCGTTGCATTCTGTTTTCACAACATCCGAACTTCATTGGAATAGGGGTTTGTTCATAATATTATCAAAAGATTCAGAGCATCCAAAGAAATCACTGTGCACTAGGGACAAGACTGAAAACCAATATTGAATGGCCATGATTGGCAGGAATAGCAAGAAAAGGAAAACATTTTTCTTCCAAGACATCAGTTCCCAAAAGCTTTCAGAGAATTGGGAAATTGGCTCCTCCTCCATCTGAAGTGATCCCAGTTCACCATTGTGTATTGTTGTGAAGCTTATCCATTCAGTATAAATAATTAAGAGTAGAGCAAGTTGGGCACATGAAAATTGAATTCTACCGTAGGACATCTGACATGTCATTTACAACTGAGCAGCGAGTACACTGGTTGGCAACCATGTCTGTACTTCTGGTGGCTGCTTTAACTGGCTCAGAAGACCCCTTGTGTTCTCTACTTGGAGAGCCTGAATATCCCCGACTGTCAAAAGAAGGGGATATCATCATTGGAGGGATTTTCCCATTTCATAGCAGCACAGAAGACAGGGAGCTTGCCTACACGCACACACCTCAACCTCCCCAGTGTATCAAGTAAGTTTGAGTTCATGAAGTAATTAACAGTAGACGCATAGTTGAAAAAAGATGAAGTATTTTAGCAGAGTGGTACCTCACATATGTAATAGTTTTTTTCTAAATCAAAGAAAATGGCTTAATCTGCAACTAGAGATGTTTATCACATTTAATGCAGTATAAATCTGAGGGCATTCCAGTTTGCTCAGACCATGATCTTTACCATTGAGGAGATCAACAATAGAACAGATCTGCTACCTGGCATATCTCTTGGCTACAAGATGTATGACTCCTGTGGCTCATCTGCAACTGCTGGAAAGGCAGGACTGGCACTGACAAGTGGGTATGAGGATTCAGCCACCGCTGCTCCCTGTTCCAAAAAAGCTGCAGTTCAGGCAATCATTGGAGAGACCTTCTCTTCTTCCTCCATTGCCATATCTACATTCATTGGACCTTTTCACATTCCTCTGGTAGGCAAGTTTACAACTTCAACATGAAAAATTCTAAAATAAGTGAAGAAGAGCCAAACAATCAAAAGCACAATCTTGCCAGCAATGACATTTCTGATATAAACGGAAGCATTTCATTCATAATAATTATGAATTGTATCAAATATTATATAATTATGAATTATATAAAAGATGTAACAATCTCTTTGCAGATCAGTCACTTTGCAACATGTGCATGTCTCAGTGACAAAACCAAATATCCATCATTCCTCAGAACCATTCCCAGTGATTATTACCAGAGCAGAGCACTGGCTCAAGTCGTGAAACACTTTGGCTGGACATGGGTTGGAGCAATCAGATCAGACGATGATTATGGAAACAATGGCATGTCAGCCTTCATTAAAACTGCCCAAAAACTTGGTGTCTGTATTGAGTATTCTGAGGCTATTTTCAGAACCTATTCTGATGAAAAATTTTCAAGAGTTATGCAGATTATAAAGCAGTCCAGTTCAAGGGTCATTTTGGCATTTCTTACTCACGTGGACATGGATAGTTTGCTTCATCAACTCGCCTACCACAATGTTACGGGGTATCAGTGGATTGGCAGTGAAGCCTGGATTACAGACTCCTATATTGCAAAAAAGGAAGGACATCATATTTTCAGTGGAGCAATAGGACTCGCAATTCCAAAAGCAAAGGTTACAGGCTTGGAGGAATTCCTCTTCAATGTTCGACCACTAAATTCATCTGGAAAAGCTATTTTCGCAGAGTTCTGGGAAACTCTGTTTGGTTGCCAATTTCCCAATGGTGATACATTAAGAAATGACAAAGAGTGCACTGGTAATGAGGATTTGAGTGGAGCTGAAAATACATACACTGAATTATCCTTGATGCAAATTTTTAATAATATTTATAAAGGTGTGTATGCAGTGGCCCACACGCTCCAAGAGATTTTTATTTGCAGCAATGATACTCAATTTCCTGGCAGAAAGTGTTTCAACAATGAACTGCTGACACCAGTGAAGGTCGGTACTGTTGAGAAAATTACACTGATCAGCCATTACATAAAAACCACCTGCCTATTATAGTGTTGGTCCCCCTTGTGCCACAAAGACAGCTCAGTCAGCTACAAAGCGCTGTACGCAGCTGGGTGTAATACACTTTGTGTTATGACACATTTACATTTCTCATGAAAAATCTCTGTGACTTGTGCCACAGTGACACCTCTGTCAGTTTTGATCAGATGGGAACGTCTTTATTGCCCTTGTGCATTGATGAGCCTTGTGCATTGATGTCCCAAGTTTCTCACAACCAGAACCTTGATCACCGCATCCGACTATGTGCGCCCCATCGATGGTCTGTCTGCAGATATGTGCCGTTGTCGCGAGATAGATAAAGAAAATTATATTGACTAAGTGTGGTTTTAATGTTTTGGCTCATCATTGTATAAAATTAGAACATATACCTTTCAGTGATTCCCAACCTTGAGTATGCTGGTATTTGTTCTAACCACTATTGCAATCTTTGGATTTGAACAGGCTGTTAATTTGCCTCATCATGTTTTGAGCAGTTATTTACCCCCTTAAGCCACATTTTGACTGACTATGTATACATGCCTTGAAGAATGAATTGAACATAAACACATTGTGCTTGTAACAACTGCATAAAAAGCGGAAAAATTAACTTATCAAAGTAAACAATCCGTGGGCTCCTAATTGGTGAAACTGTCAATGTATTGTCTCAAAAACAAACAAATTATTAGGCAGGTAAATTCCAAAATCATAAATGTTTAAGAACTCTAAACAGTTGTATTCAGCACCCTAATTTGAGCTTACTCATTTTCTCTTATTCTAAATTGACTCAAGTAGTTTGCTGATATAAAAATGGACATAATTAGGTAATGCAACAAGCAAAGGGCATGTGCGGTATGCAATCAAAATACTTGTGATAATGCGCCCCTAAAATAGCAGTTAAAAACTGATAGTAGCTCGCCAGCAGATCTCCTGACCACACCTCATTTTTAGACGAACACACCCATGGCCACTCAGTGTGGCGCAAATGCATTCTCTATTTATGTAGCTTAGCCGCTAGATGGAAAAATGGTATCTGCGTCGGTCTTTAAGTAGCAATAACATCTGAGCTACGCTTTGCGCTGAGTGTAAATTTACCAATTTAGGATAGATTAAATACTTATTAAAACCATTTGATTGCAACTGGGATTTGGAAAAAGCCAGAATATGTATTGGTGTCCAAGAACCATGTTGGGAAATGAATGCCTTTAATTACAATACTTTTTACAAAGCTAAGAGCATTTAATTCTGCAAATTTAAAATAATCCCCTTGGAATTATATGGAACTACCTGCATTCTGAGTGGTTTTGCAATATTGAGCATCAAAGTTCTTTGATTTCAAATAGAAAAAATTACCTGATGAACTAAATATTAGAAATGGTTCTTGGGACCATGTGTCTACAGTTTGTCTGCAGTTTTCTTCTATTTTAATTTTTGAATTTTTTTTCCCCACATGAAAATTTCTCTATTTACAAAACACGTCTTGGCAAATTATGGCAAAAATGGACACACCGTGACATACAGGTCGCCCAGACTGATTCTCAATGTTATTGTGTATCTCACACTCACAAATGAATGAGATTAGTGATCATCAGTAGGACCTCATCAGTTAATGGAGACTGCTGAATCAACTTTAAGGCAGAGTATTTATAAAATTCAGTGAATTCATACTTTTAATGAACCTCGACAATACAGCTAGCAACATGTTGTCATGTTCCACAGTTTGATAAACTAGTACATACAAGCATACAAGCTTAACAATAGTCAGAAGTCATTTCAACATTTTTCTCTGAGTCAGAGATCAGTTTCTTTCCCACTCTTTGTTAATGGTTCCTCTCCTTGTGCTGCCTTTTGTCGTATTTGTTGCTGTTTTTTCGTCAGTCGCTCTCTTTCCTCTTGTTGCTCTCCTGGCGTTTTCTTTTCTGGCATTACTTTACTGCCGGAAAGTGTTAGGGTTAACACAAAAACAGAAAAAAAATGTTAGTGGCATGGTACCATTGACAGTTCAGTGGTGGCTGTTTAGCTGGAAATAGATTAGGCACAGGACACCCTTTTGAGCAAATGATTGGTGTTGTTCAAAATCATTTATTTAAATCAACATAACGTAAACTCAGAAAATGCTCAGCATTATCATGTGTGGCCAGTTCTCCTCTCTGAGGCGGGGTGACAACTAAAATGCGTCATTTTGATGGGAAAATTGCATTTGATTCAATGTTATTCAATCCTGGATAAATGCTGCTGATCTTTGATTTCTCAATTGCCATAACACAGGTTAAAAAACTGGTAATGGCAGATGTACTAGTTCAAAGCAAACGCTAGATTAGAGCTGTGTATCATTCAGCATGTAGCCTGCTGCTCGTCTCGTAGGCAGTTTTGAATGCAGCCCTTGTGTCACATGATGTTTTTTGACAGATTTTTTGGTTTATATGCCCCTTTACCATCTTTGAGCAGTGCAGTCGTGATGAAGCACCAAAACCTGATTAACACCTTGCATTAATTCAATCAATTGTCACAGAATAAAAATATGTGAATAACTCAAAAACATGTCAAAGAAAATATATGTAACTCAAAAACATGTGAAGAACCTTGCAATTCCAAGGAGATTAAATGTACTCAAAATTTTTACATTAACCGAAGACTGAGTATACGTTTGACTTTACCCCCCTTTAGGGCTGCATTTTTAAGAATAAATGTCATTAACAGTGATAAGGTTTTTTTTTTTTTTTTTTTTTAAATATGGGGTTATTTTTTTTTTTACAGTTCCTGCAGCATTTGAAAAAAGTGCATTTCAAAACCAAGGAGGGAGAAGAAGTTTATTTTGATGAAAATGGAGATCCTCCTGCAAAGTATGAGTTGGTTAACTGGCAATTGGACAGAAAAGGCCAAATAGAGATTGTGACTGTTGGGCTTTATGATGAATCCTTACCCATGGAGGAACACTTAACACTGAGCAATGTCCCAATTCTCTGGGCACAAAATGCAAAACAGGTATGTCCTCAGATAAAAGAATAAAAAATTTTGGTTTTTGTAGGTGCAGTAGATCACCATAATTGGGGCCAAATCTAATAGTAAAAAATGTACTATTGCTAACCTCATTTTTTAATGTTGTTGTTAATTTTCAATAATGTTTGCGGGGACTTTCATTCCTAATTTCCTCTCAACTACTCACACGCTAAAGACAGAGGTCTCCTATTCCTGAATTCATAATTCCTGAATAATGTTAAGATAACGTCAAGTTTGAGCTCAGGAGCTCAGAAGCTCAGGCATCTGTGTTCGTGAATGATTCTGATAGAAAGTGAATGTTTAACTATAAGTGATAAAATGTCAAAATGAAAGTTAATTAATTACCTTGTTCTCTTTATTATCAAATTGAGTGTTATGTATATTTTCATGCAGGTGCCGGAGTCAGTGTGCAGTGAGAATTGTCCTCCAGGCACTCGAAAGGCTGTGCAGAAAGGAAGGCCGGTCTGCTGCTATGACTGTGTGCCCTGTGCTGAAGGAGAATTCAGCAATACTACAGGTAATTAATTACTTATTGCATAGCTGTGAGCACAGTGAAACTGACCGAATTTTTGATTATAGCTTGAATTTAAATCAACATTTTCAGAGATTGCATAATGACAGATGATAAATCTTTTCCCATAAATATCCTGAAAAGTGTAAACATTCATGTCATTACCAAATACTTGACAGTATCGGAAGCATATTGTTTAACCCTAATGCTTATGGTATTTTCTTTTTAGATTCTCTCTCTTGTATACAGTGTCATTTCGACTTTTGGTCAAGCAAGAAGAAAGATGAATGCATCTTGAAGGAAATAGAATATTTATCATATCATGAAATTATGGGAATGCTACTTGCATCGATCTCTTTACTCGGGACATGCGCAACCTGTATTGTGTTGACCATTTTCTTTAGATACAGGCACACTCCAATTGTGAAAGCCAACAACTCAGAGCTCAGTTTCCTGCTACTCTTGTCGTTGAAACTATGTTTCATTTGCTCGCTTACTTTCATTGGTCAACCCTCTGACTGGTCCTGTATGCTGCGCCACACTGCGTTTGGGATCACCTTTGTCCTCTGCATCTCTTGTGTTCTGGGTAAAACAATAATTGTTTTAATGGCCTTCAGGGCAACACTCCCAGGCAGTAATGTCATGAAGTGGTTTGGGCCTCTACAGCAGAGACTGAGCGTCCTTGTTTTCACTCTCATTCAGGTCCTTATTTGTTTGCTTTGGTTAACAATTTCCCCTCCTTTCCCCAACAAAAATATGAGACACTATAAGGATAAGATTATCCTTGAATGTGATGTAGGATCAGCAGTGGGGTTCTGGGCTGTATTGGGTTATGTTGGGCTCCTCTCTTTATTGTGCTTTATATTAGCTTTTCTGGCTCGTAAGCTGCCTGACAACTTCAATGAAGCTAAATTGATCACATTCAGCATGCTGATATTCTGTGCAGTCTGGCTTACTTTTATACCAGCTTATGTCAGCTCACCCGGAAAGTTCACTGTGGCAGTAGAAATATTTGCTATTTTAGCCTCCAGTTTTGGGGTCCTGTTCTGTATCTTCATACCAAAATGTTACATTATTTTACTAAAACCAGAAAAAAACAACAAGAAGAACTTAATGGCAAAAATGCCATCAAAATCATAATGAAATATTAAAAATATGCTTAACTCTTTCACATTGACCATGGGTATGTCAGCTACAGGTTTCATGGGTTTTGCCGAATTAATTTTATTTCACCGAAGCTGATTTTCTATCTTGATTGACAGAGTATAATTTAACTAATGCACATATTTGTTCACTGTCAGGCATTCATCTCTTGCCATTCATTAAAATGGATTTTTGTTTTCACTGATTTATATGGTCCTAAAGTGAAAATAAAATGTCTTGCATTATTTGACTGCTCACAACCTAAGAATTACAGGGTTCTAACTGACGTTTTGGTCACAATTAAGTTAACTACTGCACATAATTGGTAATAAATGGTTCTCTTTAATGAGTAAGTATGGGTATTCAACAGGCTTGTGCAAAATTCCGAATTTGGAATTTCAATTCAATTCATTTGAAGAACCGAAATTTGAAATGAATTGGCTCCACCCTACAGGACGTTGAATTGGAATTTGAATTGGAATTACAGGAAGTGAAATTAAATTCATTGAAATTCAGAGAAATTCCTTATAGTCAAGTAACAGGAAGAATTTGTCACGTTTAACAAAGGTTTTGGCTTAAATACTTAAAATACTTTACAAACACTAAAATTAAACACATATTCTCTCCATTTTGTATAATTTGTAAGATTCTTTTTACAAAAGTATTTGAAAATGACCAAATGACACAAAATTGTGGTAAATGCAATTATCATGTATTACAGTTCTTAATTTTTAGGGTAACATTGTTGCATATAATTTTCATAAGTTCCTCAAAGGTTTTATCATGGAGATGACATCTCTTTGGTCAGAATATCTTTCCTGCAGCACTAAACAGTAGCAGAGGATGCAGTAGGCCAGATATTTGCAAGCAAGTACAGCTAGGTTTGGAAAACTGCTCTGGTTTTCTTTCGAAAACACCAAAACATCAGCATCCTGTGTCAGGCATGGTTTACTCAGGTAGGCAGGGAGTTGATGCAAGGCTGTGTCAACTGACACAGTAGCTGATTAGCTTTCCATGTAGGTTTAAGAGTCTGGGGCGTTTCCTTGTCTGGGTGCTGATGTCAGAGGTGGCACTGACTTTTGGGGAGGTGGATTTGATTTTTGCGGAGAGGAGATTTTAAATTAGGATGTGCTCTTCACTAATACACTAGTCCAGTTTGTCTCTGGGATCAAGCGCAGCAGCCAACTGCAAGCACTCCATGTCCTCAAATTTTTGAAGACATTTATCAATTGAACTTTGTAAAATGGACACAAACTTTTTGTTCCCAGCCATCTTCACATCTTTAATTGTATGTCGTAAGCCTCTGATACAGGGGATCACAAAGCTTGATGTCATGGATTTCTCTTCTTGACAGCGGTCTGTAGCTTCCTCAAAAGGTTGTAACACCTTATAAAGCTCCTGGATGATTTTGAATTCATATGCGGACAGCAGGATAGGGCAGTTGAGCTCAGCGAGGTCAATACTTGGTACTGAAAAGACTGACCTCAACTCCTTAAAGGACTGACCTCAACTTCTTTAGCTGGCTATTCCAGCAAGTGACATAAGCAGGCTGAAGTTTATGCATTCCCTCCATGACATCAGTAGCATGCGTGGATTTATGGCAAAAAGATAAAAAATTTTCTGAACTTTAGCTAGGAGGGTTTTTATCGAGCTGGAATCCTCCACAGCATTACGGACGACTAGTTGTAAACTGTGGGCAAAGCAGGATGCTCTTTATGGAGGAAAGTATGCAATTTCCTCCTCTACATTGACCACATCTAGATAAGAGGAGTCATCCTCCTCCTCCTCTTCACTCTCAACATGACTTGTTGGAATACAACAGTGTGAATGCTTTAATCATATTTGAAGCATTGTCAGTCACGATGAAAGAGACCTTGTTCTGAATATTGAAATTCTCAAGAACATCCTTATAAACTTGGCAAATATTCTCAGCTGTGTGCCTGCCTTTTAAACGCTTTAACAGCTCAGTACAATGCTCTGCAAATCGAAATCAACAATATAAAGGCCCGTCATCCCATAGAATGACTGCATTGATCTATTTGACCATAGGTCTATTGTCAGGCAAATGCGGTGAGCTTTTCCCATCAGACTTGCCAGATGTGCTTTTGCACAATCTGAGCATTTTGGGATAGGGTTCTGGCTGAGTGCTCTTCGAGATGGCATTGTGAAGGGTGGTGGGGCCAATTGAAAGATATTCATAAAATCCTTATTTTCAACAGTAGAGAGGGGGAGCAGGCCATTTGCAATGTATGTCACAATGCTATTGGTGAGAGCAACTTGATGTGTATTGGCTGTTGACCACTTAGAGCTTGAAGTTGTTGCTGGAGGATGACCATCATCTGCATCTTGGTTTGGTTGGGATGTGTGACTGCTGGTTGCAGACTCATTCAAGATTTCAGGATGTTTGCGCTATAAGCAAAAAAGGCATATTATTTATCTCAACCCAAAATGTTCTCAAGAGAGTATTGTGTAATGCATTCAACAAATGATTTGGTTTCTTGATAAATATGGCCTACAGCACTTCAGTCATAATAAAAAGTCATTTACAAGTACATACCTACAGTGTTCATTTATTATTTATGGTAGGATGCAATGCTTCACTTTAGAATGACTTTAATTACATTTTGCTGTAACACAATTCAGTAACAACTTACTGTTCTAAATTAATTAATTACATTACACTCCCTAGCACTGTATGTGTAGACTATTGGATTCTCTGCCTTAGTCTTCCCAGTTGCTTAATTATACCTAATGTCACCTGATTTGAATGCAAGAGGCTTTTGAGTAATAAACATAATAAATTAACTTAAATTTCATGTATGTAGCGCTTTTAACAGAGACTGTCACAAAGAAGCCTGACAGAATCAATAAAAGGTCGCATTCAGACACAATGCTATCCTCAGACTCCTGTCTACAAGAGTGCTTTGCTTTCAAGAGATGTTAAAAGATTGAGTAAAAAGGTTTGGATTAAGGAAAGTGAGAAGCTCATGTGGGCTTAAGTAGTGTGGCATTATCTAGGGAGAGAGAAGGTCCTAATGCATAAGGAAATAAGTTATAGTACGTTTCAAGAAGTGAGAAAATTTTAATACATTAGTTTTTGCACAAACGAGGGGATACTTCGCACATCTATTTCTAATGACAGGTGCGTCGGACTAGGATGAACAGTTCAAAGGAAACAAAGGAGTCCCGAACACTGTCTAACTTGCAAAAAGCAAAATCTTTATGCGAAAACTGTGTGTGGGACTCCTTTGAATACATTTGAATTTTGAATTATGATCCCAACACTGATACCATTGACAATGCCATGGCCATGGCTATCAAAACAAAAGTCAAATAACAAATCTCTTGACTTACCTGTAAGTGCCGTTTTATTTGAAGTTGCCTTGATGGAGCCACAAATTGGAGTATTGCAATACTTGCAGATGGCTTTGTGTTTTCCTGGTGTCCTTGTGGGAATTAGCTCACCAAAATGATCTAGTACAAGTGGCCTTTTTGGTCTTTTATCCTTTTCCGTGTTGCCGTTATCACAAACTTTGGAACTTTTTCCCTGGAAACTAGCTCGGACTATCAAATTTGTCAACAGAGAGCCTTTCTAACAAATGTCCTGAAACGGCTTACCAACCATTTCGAATACTTGGATAAAGTAAAGCTTTCTGGGAAATAAGTTATTTTTTCCACCACTCTCCATAATTTGAAAGTTATAATACATTAAATTTAATTATCTGTTTTATAAATGATACTTTTATTCTTAATAGGCCTATTTCACATTTCCGGGTATACAAACCGGATTGCAGATAAACTGACTTCTGCCAAGTTATGCTCACTTGATGCTACGTGAATCAACAATATCAGAGTGTTACTAGTCGGGTGTTCCTGGTCCTGACTGTTCAAACTGTAACTCAAAGAAGCAAGCCGACCTCTCTTTTCTCGGTTTGCCCACCGAAGACGACGTGAAGAGATAGATTTTGTCCATAAGAAGAGATGACGGAGGAAGAAATACGATTATGAGATGAAACTAGCTACCGGAGTGTGCTATGCTCACTGAGTTGTTCCATTCAGATCAGTGGCGGCTTGTGACTAAAATTACCAAGGAAGCCAGAATGAACAACGAATTTAATTCAGTGTGCACGTGTTATTTTCCAGCAAACAAATTAGCCTACTGTTACAGTACCTTTATTCTACCGACTTCTCATTCATTTTAGTGAAAAAAAGAGGTTTAAAAAAAGAGGACAGCGTGCATGAGAGACAGTGACAGTGCGAGGGAGAGCTGTGGATGCGTGCTTCGGGCTGTGCACGTGCTTATGGCTCTGGCACACAGTAGTATGTGATAAGTTAGAGGAAGCCCATGCAAAGCTGGTAAACGTCTTGTAACTTTATTACAGCAGAAAGCTAAACACATAGCGATCAGACGGCAAATACGACAAGATCTAGATATAACAAAAGCATTTTGCCATTGCTTTCACAGACAGTATTAATGAAGTTCCGTTTTGTGGACAATGCTTCTCTCTGACCCATATTTAATTAATTGGCAACAAAAGCATCTGCTAGATAGCCGTGGACTATTGTACAGAAACACAGGCAAACCCCTTCCACCAACATTAGAAGTAACAATGTCATATGTGGCAGCCTCGCAACTGAAATTAATAAATCACCAGGATGCCCAATATTCATACATCCAAAAAGACACTCCACATGGATGCACAACCCGTGCGCACAACGTCTGAATTACATGAACTAAATATAAAACACATAGTTACATAGTTAGAGTTATTGGCCAATAGACCCAATATTATGGCATCAACAATTAACTTAATGAAACATAAAAATACTAGCATTAGCTTGCTACTTATCATTCATTCTGTAATCCGTGGCTAGTTTGCTAGTCTTCTGTGTTCGCTCAAACTACGTTAGTACGTTAGTATCAAAGATAGCTAGCACCATTTAGCTGGCGAGCATATGTCTATGAATTTGTTTTCTAGATATCACGTGCCCGAAGTTGCTTATAACCGGTTTAGTGAACGTTAGGAAGCTGTGGTCGAGAATGGCTTGTGTGGGTAACGCATTTGTACCAACCAGTGTTAGATAATTATGCTAACAAAAGTTTTCCAAAGATTAGAATAATCTTTTGGCAGTTTAACACTCGTCGTTCTTATTTCTGCAATGCTGCAATGAGGTAAATTCAATTAAGAACATTGTTTTAATTATGTAGCCTAAATAAACAAGAGCACCAGGAGCTGGTATTATACACCGCCGCCAAAATATCTTGAAGTCGTCCAATGTATCTGTCGGGTTTGTTGACCGAGCTTGGAGAAGCAATAGAGGACAGAAGGACTGGGAGATGGATATGAGATATCACAAAAACAGCATAAATAAAGATTCCCGGTATTGTATGTGAGAAAGGGTACAGGTACACGAGTTGTACAGACCATAAAATTCTGTTCCATTCCTGTTGTTTTTCTGCATATGTGTGTAATGTGAATATAGGCCACTAGATAGCAGTATTTACCTTTTTTTTGTGAAGCTCAGACTTGAGTCATGTTTAGACATGTCCTGGACATGTCTGGGGCAAGTCTCAGAAAATTAAAAAAAAGAGGTCTAAATGTGGGTGGGGTCTGCAAAAGAGTATAAAAGGAAAAGAATTGAGACAGTAAAGTAGAAGGAGAAATTGCAAGAAGAAGGATACACGTGACCAGACCTGTCATTTCTGTTCAAGACCTGCGAAGCTTCTTTTGTGGATTTTTGCTTGTATTTGAGCATTTTTCATCATCCAGGACATCACCAAGCCACCCCCACGAAAAGGGATTGTAAATATTTATGTTTTGTGCATAATTCAATCTTGGTCTTAGTTGTTAGTAGCTTAGTCGTTATTGTCTTTGTTTTAAAAATTAAATGTGTTTTAGTTGTTAAAACTGTGTCTGTCATCCCTTGCTGTTGCTGTTGCGTTGTAAATCTAATTACAAATTGGGGCCATAACAAATTGGGGGCTCAAGGTCCGGGATAGACCATTTTGTGAGTAATTTATTGAAAATCTAACATTTCAAATTGTAAAATTGATTTTTTTTTTAATTGAATACATATATATTGACAACAGCAATGGATGATTTCTTGGCATCACCAACCGTAGGGGTTTTGAAGTCTTTTAAAAAGACAGAACTGCTAGAAATTTGCAGACAGTTAGAGCTGACAGAGGTGAAACCAGCCATGCGAAAAGCAAGACTGGCTAGAGAGATAGTTGAATATTACATTGATGAAAATGTGTTTGCACCAGGAGATCTGGAACAGTTTCCAGTGGAAAATCCAAATATAGAAATGGAACTTAAATTAAAAATGCTAGAGATTGAAAGGGAGGAAAGAGAAAAAGAAAGGGAGGAAAAAGTAAAGCAAAGAGAATTTGAGAGGGAAGAAAAAGAAAAACAAAGGCAGTTTGAGTTAGAAAAATTAGCAAGAGAAGAGAAAATAGAAAGGGAGGAAAAAGAAAAACAAAGAGAATTTGAGTTAGAAAAATTTGCAAGACAGAGAGATTTTGAATTAGAGAAATTCGATAGAGAAGAAAGACTCCAAATGGAGCAACTAAAAATTAAAATTGAAACAAAATAAATTTTGTGCCAGTCAGGAGGTAAAACTGGTGCCTCCATTTTCGGAAAAGGATGTTGACAACTATTTCCAGTGTTTTGAAAAGGTAGCAAAGAGTTGCCAGTGGCCAAAGGAACACTGGCCTCTGATGTTGCAAACTGTCCTCAAGGGTAAAGCTCAACAAGTCTATTCGGCTTTGTCTGCAGATGATTCCTCTGATTATGAGGTTGTCAAAAAGGTTATTTTGAGAGCTTATGAGTTGGTTCCAGAGGCTTACCGACAGAAATTCAGAGGTCTGAAGAAATCTGAAAATCAGACTTATGTGGAATTTGCTAATGATAAGAAGGTTTGCTTTGAGCGCTGGTGTACTTCTATGGAGGTCAAGGATGATTTCAACTCACTAAAAGAGATGGTGTTAGTTGAAGAATTCAAAAACTGTGTTAAGGATGATGTTAAGACCTACCTTAATGAGAAGCAAGCACTGAATTTGCAATCAGCTGCCAAATTTGCAGATGAATATGTTCTCACACATGTCCAAATTTCAGTCAAGCAGTAACAATAGATGGTCCCAATTTCAGAAAAAGGGTTACGGTGATACCCAAGATTCCTCACCCAAAGACAAAGACAAATCTGGTGATGGTGCTCAGAAATCCAGTAACAGGTCTGATCAAAGTGTGAAAGCTGACAGTGACAAAAGTGGTCTAGTTTGCAGTTATTGCAAGAAATCTGGTCATGTTAAAACTAACCGTTGGTTCCTTAAAGCTAAGAAAGAAAAAGAAAAGGATACCAAACCAAATGCCTTTGTGAAAACAAGGTTAGAAACCCCTGTAGTAGATAACGGATCTGCTAAATTGCCTGCTTCTTGTGGGGCTAAAAAGCCTGATACAGCTGACTTTGTGAGGGAGGAATTTCTTCCATTTGTGTCAGAGGGATTTGTGGCTCTGAATGAGCATACTACTCCTGTCCCCATATATATCCTAAGGGATACCGGAGCTTCTCAGTCACTTTTGTTGATGGACTCCTTGGAGTTATGTGATGAGACCGCTTCAGGGGATTTCATACTTGTACAAGGTATTGAAGGGAGGACTGTATCTGTACCCCTGCGCTCTATATTCTTGAAGTCAAATTTAGTTACAGGACAGGTAAAGGTGGGACTTATGTCAAGTCTACCTATAAAGGGTGTTTCTCTGTTGATAGGCAATGACCTGGCTGGGGGCAAAGTAGTTCCCCCTGTACATCTTACTTCACAGCCGAGCACTGAAGATGGGGATGAGGACCCATCTCTGTATCCCTCTTGCGCAGTGACTCGTGCTGTGGCCAAGAAGGCTAAAGAAGAAGATGATGTGGTGCCGTCCAGTACATTGAATAGTCAGGACTCAGGTGGTTCGCCTCATGACTCTGATTGGCCTACTATGGTTTCTCCGTTTGAGGACTTATCAGATACTTTTATCAGTTCTCTATTCAGCCAGCCGGATGGGTCTGGTGATTCTGATGTGTCTGGAGACTTGTCTCTGTCCAGAAAGCGGTTGATTGAGGAGCAAACTAATGATCCTGAAATTTGTGTACTAAAGAGGAGAGCCCTTCCTGATAAAGAAATAGACGCAGTTCCAGTTGGGTATTATCTCAAGGATGGTGTGTTGATGCGGAAGTGGCGCCCTCCTGATATCCCTGCCAATGCAGATTGGGCAGTGGTCAGGCAAATTGTTGTTCCGAAGGTCTACAGGAATGAGATCTTAACAATGGCTCATAGTTTACCTTTAGGAGGTCATCTTGGTGTTAACAAGACTGTTGATAAGATCATGAAACACTTCTTTTGGCTTCGGAAAGACGTTTCCAACTTTTGCAAAACCTGTCACACTTGTCAGGTAGTTGGAAAACACCAGTTAGACCCACCTGTAGCTCCATTGCAGCCTATCCCAGCATTTGGGGAGCCATTCCCTAGGGTTATTGTTGATTGCGTTGGTCCATTACCCAAGACTAGATCTGGAAATCAGTACTTGTTGACAATCATGTGTGCATCTACCAGATTCCCCGAAGCCATACCTCTACGTAACATCAAGGCAACTGCAATCTCGAAGGCTTTGATAAAGTTCTTCACGTTGTTTGGCCTTCCCAGGGAAATTCAGTCAGACCAGGGTAGCAATTTCACTTCAGGATTGTTTCAGCAGGTTGTGTATGAACTAGTTGCAGAGCAGATTCTTTCTAGTGCCTATCATCCAGAAAGTCAGGGTGCCTTAGAGCGGTTTCATTCCACTCTCAAGACAATGATGAGGACTTATTGTTATGACCATGAGAAAGACTGGGATGAAGGGGTTCATTTGCTGTTGTTTGCAGCTAGAGAAGCAGTGCAGGAGTCTACTGGATTCAGTCCATTTGAGCTAGTGTTTGGTCATGAAGTGAGAGGACCTTTGCTATTATTGAGTGAACAATGGCAAGAGAAAGAGCCGCATATCAGTCTGTTAGACTATGTTAGCAAGTTCAAGGAAAGATTGCGTGCAGCTTGTGACCTTGCCAAAGAGAACTTGAAATCAAGTCAGGGAAAAATGAAAACTTGGTATGATCATAAGGCTAGAAGCCGTGAGTTTAAACCAGGAGAAAAGGTCCTTGTGTTGTTTCCCTTGCAGTCCAATCCATTGCAGGCTAGATTTCATGGCCCTTATGAAATTCTGACAAAACTCAATGATCTCAATTACATTGTGAAGACTCCAGATAGGAGAAAACCAAAACAATTGTGTCATATTAACATGCTAAAGCCTTATCATGACAGAAATGCTTGAGTTGCAGCTGTCACTTCAGATTCTCCAATGGTCGAAACGTGTGAAGATGAGGGAGAGTTTCAAGATGATGAACCAAGAATTAAAGCTGAAGTTCTTTCATGTAAATTGTCAAACACTGAAGTGTTGCAAAATCTTGATGTAAAACTCCAGCACTTAGAACCCTCACAGAGAGATCAGTTTGAAAGGTTGATCAAGAAATATGAGGATTTGTTTCCTGATGTTCCAAAGAGAGTTACTATAGCCTCTCATGATGTAGATGTTGGTGATGCCAAACCAATAAAACAGCATCCATACCGGATGAATCCTGAAAAGAGAAAGATTGCTGAGAAAGAGGTTGAGTACATGTTAAAACATGATATTATCAGACCCTCCAACTCCGATTGGAGTTCACCCTGTGTGCTAGTTCCAAAACCTGATGGAAGTACTAGATTCTGTACAGATTATCGCAAAGTCAATGCTGTAACTAGAACTGATGTGTTTCCAATACCTAGGATTGATGATTGTATTAATAGTGTAGGGCAAGCAAAGTTTCTGACCAAGATTGATTTATTGAAGGGTTATTGGTGTGTGCCTTTAACTGAGAGGGCCAAGAGCATCTCTGCTTTTGCCACACCATCTGGATTGTACCAGTATGAAGTCCTACCCTTTGGCATGAAAAACGCCCCAGCCACGTTCCAAAGGATGATACAGTCTACAATCGCCGGATTGCCACACACGGGTGCGTACATCGATGACCTGATCACATGGAGTGACTCCTGGGAAGAACATCTAAAAGATGTAGAGACGTTGTTCCAGCGCCTGACCCAGGCTAACCTGACTGTTAACCTGAGCAAGAGTGACTTTGGTTATGCTACTGTCACCTATCTTGGCTACGTCATAGGCCAGGGTAAGGTGGCACCCATAAATGCTAAAGTCCAAGCCATCATGGACTTTCCAGTTCCTGACAACAAAAAAGCTTTGCGCCGCTTCCTTGGAATGATCGGGTACTACCGCAAGTTCTGCAAGAACTTTGCTGAGATTGCTCTCAGTCTAACTAACCAACTGAAGAAAGGCGTAAAGTTCACCTGGGATGATGCATGCCAGAGAGCCTTCGATCACCTGAAGTCTCTGCTGTGTCACTTCCCCGTGCTCAAATCTCCTGACTTCAACAAACCGTTCTCCATCGCGGTCGATGCTAGCGACCAAGCTTGTGGATCTGTGCTCCTACAGAGAAGTGACTCTGATGACATTGAGCATCCCATGGCATACTTCTCCAGGAAGTTCAATCGCCACCAAAGGAACTATTCCACAATAGAGAAGGAACTGTTGGCTCTAGTCCTTTCTTTACAACACTTTGAGGTTTATGTTTGTACAGGACAAAAGCCAATGATTGTGTACACTGACCAAAATCCGTTAATGTTTTTGAGTAAGATGAAAAACAAGAATCGGAGATTGTTGAATTGGAGTTTGATTTTACAGGAGTTTGACTTGGAAATTCAGCATGTGAAGGGTACAGACAATGTAATTGCTGATTGCTTATCCCGTGTTTGAATGTGTATATACATATCATGTGTTTGAATATTGTATGATATGTATATATAGACAAGTGTTCACTTAACCATTTTGTATTGAAAAGAAAAATTTTGCCTTTATGAGTCAAAATTTTTCCCTTTTGGAATGGAGGTGTAATGCGAATATAGGCCACTAGATGGCAGTATTTACCTTTTTTTTGTTAAGCTCAGACTGGAGTCATGTTTAGACATGTCCTGGACATGTCTGGGGCAAGTCTCAGAAAATTTTAAAAAAGAGGTCTAAATGTGGGTGGGGTCTGCAAAAGAGTATAAAAGGAAAAGAATTGAGACAGTAAAGTAGAAGGAGAAATTGCAAGAAGAAGGATACACGTGACCAGACCTGTCATTTCTGTTCAAGACCTGCGAAGTTTCTTTTGTGGATTTTTGCTTGTATTTGAGCATTTTTCATCATACAGGACATCACCAAGCCACCCCCACGAAAAGGGATTGTAAATATTTATGTTTTGTACATAATTCAATCTTGGTCTTAGTTGTTAGTAGCTTAGTCGTTATTGTCTTTGTTTTAAAAATTAAATGTGTTTTAGTTGTTAAAACTGTGTCTGTCATCCCTTGCTGTTGCTGTTGCGTTGTAAATCTAATTACAAATTGGGGCCATAACATATGACAATACAAGAAATTTGAAATTCTGCTGGGCACCATGCATACTAACAACATAGAGAAATCATTTGAAAGAAACTGGTAAGGAAAATTCTAATAATCTTACCTCAAGTACTTGTCAGAGGCATCATCAAATTTCTGCAGACATCAAGTTTTAGAACAGGCGCGACAGTCAAAGAGGAAAAATATTCGCTAAGACGAAGCCGACAGTCGTCCGGAGTATATACACTGACCCAGGTAATGTACCTGTGAAGTTTCCTCCCAATTGGCCAGAAGGCTTGGACACAAATTGGTGGACAAAGGTAATTTTGGCATAAATTTGACCTTTGACCTCGATGTGTGACCTTGACCTTGGACTGACCGAGTCGAAAGTCGTCAAGTGTCTTGACCCTGACCCAGGTAATGTACCTGTGGAGTTTTGACCCTATCGAACAGACAACTTAGATACAAATTCGCAGACAAAGGAAATTTTGGTAGAAATTTGACCTTTAACCTTGGAGTGACTGAGCCAACAGTTGTCTGTTGTCTAGACCTTGACCCAGGTAATGTATCTGTGGAGTTTCGTCCCAATGGGTCGGAAGGCTCGGACACAAATGAACGGACAAAGGTAATTTTGGTATAAAATTTTACCTTTGACCTCCATGTGTGACCTTGACCTTAGAGTGACAGAGTCGACAGTCATCCGGTGTCTAGACCCTCACCCAGGTAATGTACCTGTTGAGTTTCGTTCCAATCGGTCTGAGGGCACGAACACAAATTCGCGGACAAAGGTCATTTTGGTTTAAATTTGACCTTTGACCTCGATGTGTGACCTTGACCTTGGAGCAACGGAGCCGACAGTCATTCGGTGTCTAGACCCTGACCCAGGTAATGTTCCTGTGGAGTTTTGTCCTGATCGGCCTGAAGCTTTGCACACAAATTTGCGGACGAGGCAAATGTTAACAGACGAACGGACGGACGGACGGAGCGGATGATGCCAATATACGACCGCCTCTGGCGGCGTATAAAAAATTTTTTTTACTCAACTCTGAACTTCTGCGCTCGCTTTTGGCACATCCTGCAATGCAGGCTATCTAACTGGCGCTTAACATTTTTAGTCCATTAGCCAACACTTGTGTAGATTTAGGGGATCAATTTGTTCACCTTCTTTTGTGATTTCATGAAGACACAGTGACAACCTTTCGCTGCTTAATTATCACTTATTGGTACTCCTTGCTTCAATCTTCGCAAATTTACCAAGGTGTTTTCTTAGTGTTTCGTGGTCCTTTGCAATATTACCTTGTAATATACAGTCCTTTGGATAGGACTCCAACTACTCATTTACTATTGCTCTTTTATCATCTAATCTCCTTGGGTTTTTAACGCTGTCTTTGTGCCATATTTCTTATTAATTTAAGAAGTTATATTTTTATTGTATGACATTCTATACATAAATTGCTTTGCCTTTTTTGTTTTTATTTCATCAGGTGCATTTGCTCACCTTTGGAAAGGATCTGAACTGGAGGACGTGGGGTACATTTTAAATCTCTTATTTGATACTTCCTTGCTCCTCACTTGAACCAGAAGTTGTCATGTATCAGCCATCTTGAAGGTCATATCAAAGCTCTCATTTCTGTGAGGAGAGAGCTCTGAGCAGCCATGAGCAAGTATTCACAAGGGCAGCCTTCCTGGAATACTTCAGCTGAAAATCATGCGGTCAGTCCATAATGACAGACACTGGCAGCAGATCCAGCTGTGTGCCATCATCAGAAATGGATGTGGATTCAAGTGATTCTTCAGAGTAAATGATTCCTTGTGTCTTCCCTCCTCACATAGTATCCTTGCATCTCCCCATGGTGGGAAGGACTGAGACACTAGGAAAAGACTAGTGAGGGAAACATGGTTGCTATTTAAGAGAAGTGAGATGTACCCATGATGTTGCAGCTTATCCACTCAGGACCCCTTTTGGAAAGTCAGTTCAGTGCAGACAAGCCATCACTAATCTTTGCTGTAAGCAGCTGTGGTCGAAGGCCAATTATTGATGCTGTTGCAGTCAAGTTGTCCTTGTTAGGCCCGGGCCACACTGCCTGCTGCTGCGTTGCGTCTTCCGCTGGTCGCATGCGTCTTTTCGTTCCTGTTCCCATGTTATTCAATGAGAGCGGCCACAATGCATGCCGAAGCTGCGCGTCTCACGCATGCAGAAGACGTACTGCTCGCTTGCGGAAAATAGAGATTCGAACTCTTGCCGAAATTTTCCGCAAGACGCATGCGGAAAAAGGCAAACCAGAGCTGAAAACGACTGTCAGAAACAGTCATGTCCCCATAAATACATAAATTTTGATTAACTGCCGAGGATGCGTGTGGGTTGCAAGCATGAAGCAGACAACCAAAAGATGTAACAACACTTCCGGCATGTTTATCATATTAAAAGCCCGTTTATCTGGACATAATCCCTTCCGCTCGAATTCAGCAATGCTTCGTGAATTATTGTAGTGGGACATGTAGTGGGAAATTCGCAACTTTCATCGTAGGCTGCTGTCATTAAAGGGGATATAGCCTATGGAAAATTATTTCGTCATTCTAAACTTATTTTTAAAAACTTTAATTGACGTTGCTCGTTTTATTTTGGATTTAGATGTCTAGACTTTGCGGGCATATGCCATTGATTGCGGTGCCAAGCCAATGAACATAGCATATTATGTTGATGCTTAAAGAGTATCTGAGCACTACATTTCCGTATCTCTCACTCTGGCCATGACATTCACGCAATTGCGGAACCTACATACGACTCCCCACTTGCATCAGCAAGTTCAGGTGATTGTTTCCACTTGTAAAGAGAGAGAAAAAAACTAAGCTGGATACAGCATGGAGCTATCAAACATTCTTTAGATATAATGGGCAGACGAATGTACAGCCCATCAGCCAGTTTCTGAATTGTCTGAACTGTTCCTTTCACGGTCGTTCGGCGCCTAGCCTATACAAATGGTTTCAGCCTCGAGTAATGTAAATTAGATCGCTTTTGAAAGCACATTCCACATCCCGACACCCTCCCCCTTCCCCGAAATAACCTTCGGAGAGAGCAAGACCAATTCAGAAGGGTTTGCTGTGAATTGTTATATGATCGTGTAATTAGATTGTATGTTACTCTCAAGCATGCTTCCCCTACGGTCAATACAAAATATAAATCACGTGTAGTGGGCTATAACGACGCGAGACGAAATAATGTATTATTTTATTGTGATTTCTTGGGCAAAATCGTGCAGAGCCAGAGTTGGAAGGAGGAGCCCGCGGCTGACCAGACGCAGCAGACACGCAGGCAGTGTGACCGAGATGCATGCGACCAGCGGTTGCAGTGCTGCGCTTGCGGAAGACGCAACGCAGCAGCAGGCAGTGTGGCCTGGGCCTTAGGCAGTGTTCCAGAAACATTTGTGTTTGAAGTTTATTGTTTTGCAAATATGCAGATTTGGGATAGTTACTTCTGTATGTATGGTAGTGTTGACAGCACAGAATTTGTACCTGAGGCTTTAGAATTGAGCGCAACAAGTGCATCAGCTGGCTCTGAAGCAGTGCCCTGTGATGGCGTTGGTGGTAGGACGCCAAGAGCAGTGGCCAGAAATAAAAGTAAAAACCAGCAGCGTGCTGAGAGATTAAAACAGATAGAAATCGAGACTCGCGCTACCAATGGACCTGACGTCATCCGTGGTAGCAAACAGGCGAGCTCAACTAAAAACAAAAGAAAAAGGAAAAAAACCAAAATAATCCCTTACTCACAAACTCTTTTCCTGTTATGCAGCTAAGATCCTGCCAATATTCTCTCTTCTCTAAAGCTCACTCTAGCAACATGAACAAGGAAGAACAGGAGCTTAAATAGAGTCCGGGCAACGCCCCCAATTAACGCCAGCTGGCCCAGGAATCCGACGGCAAGCACAACGATATCGTCCTGGACAAGGGTAACAAAAGGAGCTAACAGAGCTCCAAAACCATGACATTGCCCGAACAAAGTACATTTTTTCTAATAAAATTAGTTTTTCATTTTCATTCGTTTTTATCCAGTAATTACTTGAGTTACGAGTTACTCCCTTTTTACATGGCATGGGGCCTGTGCCAAATTTGTTGTACGCTCATGTAAGCAGCAGCAGGGACATATTTGGAACCAAGGGTGCTGTAATGGGCTATGATGTAAACTTTGTTTGACATCTTAATTTCACAAGTCCTGTAGATTCATTGAGTACACCCGGGGTAAATTTAATAAATAAGACGGCCAGACTTCTTAAGTCTCAGACTGTGACACCTGGCTGTTTATGTGTGCCACCCATTTGGGCTTGCTTAGCTTACTCATGGAATTTACCAACAATGATATTATAGTAATGATTTCATTCATTCTCTGATGTTAGATGTCTGGATGGGAAAAACCCATGGGTGTTCAAATTCCTTGATGGGGCATTTATTTCAGTATGTCCCACATATGATAGCCTACCTGACTATAAAAAAAACACATCTCATGAGCAAAATAAGATTTACTCTGATTGACATTTCTAATACATAAAGGGTAGTAAAACGTAATTTTGCTATTCATTTTTGCAGTATCTAGTCTATATTACAAAGTACATCAATTGCACATTTACTAAGGATGCAATAAAAATCATTATCAGCGTGTTGTTCCGAATATAAGAATTTTGGATGTAAGGCAAGACAAGACAAATTTTTGGGGGAAAAGGGGGTTTTCATGACATCTTGTCTTAATCACGAGTATATATTTTTTTTGAAAATGCGGATAAAACTTTGAGAAAAACCAATATAAAACAAGGCAAACTGAAGTTTGCCATCTATTGTTGTCAACGTATATTGACTATGGACTAATACGCAGAATCACTAATTTTGACTAAAAAGTCTAGTCCCCGAAAATACGACAAACCCACTTTTTCAAAGGGGATTTCTCGGGCAGAAACATTGTTTTGTATTCAGAACAATTCAGGTAAAATTATTTATTTATTTATTTTGGTTCAAGGCTACACCTTAGCCAACTCTGCACACGTATGGTATTAATTCTGTTGATAATCGGTGCCTTGACGGAAAACTGCATTTTCTCCTTTTTGGGAACACTGCTTCTGGAGAAGAATGCGCTGAGTTAGCGAAGGTCACTGGGCTTTCACTGGCTACCCCAGATGGAATGCCACGGTGTCTGTTGAAAACGCAAGTCGCAGCAGCTGCAGTAATCAAATAGAAACGCCAGGTTATGGTGGTCATTAACCAGCATGCATTTGCAATATCTTAATTTACTAGCTAGCTAGATAGCCATCTACTGCAAAGCAAGTTACACTTAGCCAGACTTTCTTTGCGTTTGCTGACGGGACAAACCTCAAGCTCCCTATCATATAACATTGCTAAGCGTTCTAGCCTGGATAAAACTGAGCTATGTTCGTGACAGAAAAATGAAATATGGCTTCAGGCCAAACACAACTCACCTAGCTAGCGAACCCCCAATCTCGCCTCATTGGAGCTACAACCTTGGTACAATTAGCTAGCTTCAAGCTTCCTCAGTGACTGGACGATATAATATCCAACCCTGTGACCACTATGCAAAGTCTGAGAGTAGACATAGCTAGCTAAAGTGAAAAACAAACACACAAACAGCGAGTTTTACGAATACATGCATTTTTTAAGTCATTGAGTCGTATACTAGCTGAAATTTTCACAGGCAAGCTAGACAAATTATCTGAAATGCCAGCTATCATAAGCTATACCTATACAACCAAAAAATGAATTAAAAGAAAAGGCTAACCAAATAACCTTAAACAAATTTATGCCTCCTCACGCTACCCAGTAATTCCAAAATATGGACCACAACTGTAATCATCTCTTGAAATACAAAAAGAGGAGTTTGCGAGAAAACAAATTAACAGTATATGCCTCTAAGCTTCTGCCGTATTAGCCACAGGAAGTGTTTTTACATGCTTTCCGGTAGGCGTGGCCATCTTGTGAAATAGGCTAATTGTCAATGAAAAAAAATTGCTGTAATTAAAATGTGTACATGAAATTCATAGCAATAATATTTGTATGAAATATGTAAAGCAGTCATGTATGGAATATACTGTGAAGCATAATTCTGGAATACACCAAAATTATAAATTGGTATATCATGGAATTTCAGTTCTACTTCCTGCAATTCGAATTTGAATTGCAATTCTACTTCCTGGTTGCAGCCTCAATTCAAATTTAATTAAAATTCATGGAATTCAATTGGAATTTGGGAGACATTCTGGAATAATTTGGAATTTTGCTCAACCCTGGTATTCAATTCCTCTGTTAAATCGTTCCAATTCCCAAAGTAGCCAACCTTTGCAAGCAAATTCCTCAAAACCGCATCCGTAAGTGCAGTGGGGCCAGGCCATAATATTCTGATGAAAACGGTGTTGAAAGGCAGTAACTACTCTAAATCCCCAGAGCAAACAACTGATATCATGACGTTTTATCAAGACCTACTGTATGTCCTGTGAAAAATCTGGAATAGGGAAATATCCAGTCCTTTTTTTTTTTGCTACCACACAAAAAAGCTGTAAGTAGCTATTGATTGAGGGACGCCCCCTCTAACTGTGAACTCCAAAGAAATTTTAAAATAATAATCGGGTATGTTAGGCTGTAGTATACAGTAGATATATCAGATATTTTTTGAAGAGTTGGCCGGGAAAATATATGTCATGTTTTAAACAAACTTACTCTTTGATTTTCCTATCAAATATGTGTTATACAAAAATAACTAGCCAAGTAGGTTTTGGTAGGCTATCACACTTTCATTGTTATTTGTATGACTTTGTGAGTCCTGTTCCTGAAGGGCAAGAAAAAGGTAATCAGCTGGAACTCTGTATTAACGTCACAGGTGAAGTCAAAGGGATTGTGCAGTCTCATAAGATCGTAAGCACCAGATATTTTTGAAAAATCATTTACACCACCCAATTGCTGACCATGTGTCAATGAACAAAGTCTCATGTTCCCTGATTAAATAAATGTAACTTTTTTAGGCCTTCACCAACCTAATGCAAACATGAGGTGCCAACAGACTTTACCCCACTTTCATTTGTAATCCCACTAACGGTAATTTTTCTATTGACAAAAAATGTTAGATAAAGAAAAAAACATTTTTGTACCAAACTGTTCATGCTGAAACAACTGACTGGACAGACAAATAGTTTTACAATTGGCTACCTGTATGCAGCCACCTGTCCAACAGAGTCAGTGTGCAACTGAAAATCAGCTGCTGCAGAGGCACCTATCTCCCATTATTCACACCTTTGTGACTTTTAAACATCTCTCACTTCTAATGTTCCCTATTACAAATGGAAATAGCTAGATTTTCATGCATTATATTTATTTGTTTATTTATTAATTAATTATTTCTTAAAAGTAGAATAAACAGAGCTGCTAATTACGTCAAATTTATTTTGAAAATATTGGTCTTGGCCTCCAGTAACTCATAAAAATAAGAAGGTCCATTTTAGATACGCCTAAAGTCTATGTATTCATAAATGAAGAAAACTGCTGGTCTAGTGAGTCTTTTACATTGTGTGCATTGGCAGGGTATGTGTTTACCACAATTTACCTTAGGTAGAGATGGTACTAGGATAGACTGTTTGAGGAAGACAAGGTAATGGAGGGAGTGTAATGCTCTGGGAAATGTTCTGCTGAGAAACCATGGGTCTACGAATTAAAGGGGACCTAACATGCTGATCTTTCTTTAAATCCATATTAGTAATGTTATGATATTGCTTGTCCATGCTCAACCTCTGAAAAGTTTCTAAACGTAAGATACAGGGATTTTGCTGTAGTCCAAGAACGTGATTTCGTGAGCATGATTTCCTCAATGAACAGCTCCTCCTGAGATCTTCACGAGATCTGAGCAAAACCTGACGTCAGGTTGTGCCGCCCGATTAGTACAGACATAGCCAGAGCCAACCACTGCGCTGGACCTGCCCACACTGGAAACTATTCTAGCAGGCACTAACAACAGCAGATCATACTATGCCTTAGTAGCATCTTCACATTTGGAAATACAAAAGAAGAACCGCAGATCATTTGAGGTGCAAATTTGTCAGTATCTCTCCCAAAGCTACTTGTCTGTTTACTTTTGGACGCGAAGAAAAACAAATATTTCTCTTCCAAAAGACGATGCCTCCAGAAATCAGTGGGTAGCTTTTTTTGTTCGCTGGCAGCAAACAGCCACGGCCAAAGGGAATTTTAGCTGTTTGTGCTCAGCATTTCACCAAAGACAGCTTTGTCAATAAAGGATAATTCGACACAGGATAAGCGTTTCAGCTGCTTCTCAAACCTGTAGCAGTTGCATTGATCGAGCGCTCAGAGCCACAAGCTGTAAGTAACCATATAACAGCAAATAATGTAAGTGAAGCTAACGTGTTACGGGTGGCTAGCAGGACCGCTAGCGATAGTTAGTGCTAACAAATGGCCTCAAACGCAGGCTTTGTGAAATATCCGAAGATAAAGCCTGTACCAGTTGCAACTGTCCGTAACCCACAGACACAGAAGCTGTAAGTTGCTTTTACTGCATCAGCCTACCTGACGTGATAGCCAGTTGATTGTGGCTGTAGCACTGTGGCTAACGTAGCTAAGTTACTGTTGCTAATGTTTGTGTCCTAAATATGCAAGAGTGATATAAGGGGAAATTCTACAGGAGTTGTGTGAACATAAACTTCATTTGAAGTTAACTTGTAATACTTGTTTGCACAACCCCAATTCCGAAATTGTTGGGACGAAGTGTAAATTGTGAAAAAAATCAAATTGCAATGACTTTCAGATCCCGAGCCAGTATGTTATTTACAATAGAACACAGATAACATTTCAAATGTTAAAAATTGAGACACTTTACATTTTTATTCCACAAAGTTAGCTTATTTCAAATTTTCTGGCTGCAACAGGTCTCAAAAAAGTTGGGACACAGGCAAAAAAGGGCTGTAAAAGCAATTAATATATTGGAGAATCAGCTGAAAGAAAATTTATCAAGTAAGTAAGTTAACTGGCATCAGGTATGTAACATGATTGGCTATATTAGGGATGTCTTAGAGAGGTTGAGTCTCTCAGAAGTAAAGATGGCCAGATGCTCTCCAACCTGCGAAGGCTTTCATAACAAAATTGTGGAATACTTTAAAAACAATGTTCCTCAACGTAAAATTGCAAAGGCTTTGAGGATCTCATCATCGACAGACCATAACATCATTAAAAGATTCAGAGAAACTGGAAAAATCTCTGTGCGTAAGGGACAAGGCCGAAGACCTTTACAGGATGCCTGGGATCTTTGGGCCCTCAGATGCCACTGCATCACTCACTGGCATGATTCTGTCATTGACATTACTAAATGGGCCTAGGAATAATTCAAGAAACCACGGTGTGTAAACACAGATGCCACCTTTCTAACTCTACAATGAAAAAAAGCCATTGTTGAGCATGATCCAGAAGCGCCACCGTGTTCTGTGGGCCAAGCCTCATTTAAAATGGACTGTAGCAAAGTGGCAAAGTGTTCTGTGGTCAGACAAGTCCAAATTTTACATTCTTCTGGAAATCATAGGAATCATGACCTCCGGGCTTAAGAGGAGAAAGGCCACCCCTCCTGTGACCAGCGTTCAGTTCAAAAGCCAGCATCTCTAATAGTATGGGGATGCATTAGTGGATATGGTGTAGAAACATCTGCATATTTTAAAAAGCACCATGAATGCTGAAAGGTATATAAAGTTTTTAGAGCAACACATGCTTCCCTCCAGATGACATCTGTTCCAAGGAAGGCCTTGTGTATTTCAGCAGAACAATCTAAATCACATACTGCAGCTATTACAACAGCATGGCTTTGTAGTAGAAGAGTCTGTGTGCTGAATTGGCCTGCATGCAGTCCTGATCTCACCGATTGAGAACATTTGGCTCATAATTAAATGAAAAGTCCATCACAGGAGACCCAAAACTCTCCAGCAGCTGGAAGCCTGTATTAAACAAGATTGGGATCAAATTCCAATGGCTTAACTCAAGAAACTTGTCTCCTCAATGCCCAGACGCCTCCACTCTGTGTTAAAAAGAAGGGGGGGTGCTATACCATGGTAAACAGGCCCCTGTCCCAACTTTTTTGAGACCTGTAGCAGCCATCAAACTTGAAATGAGTTCATTTTGTGGATAAAATAGTAAAAAAATTGCACTGGCTGGTGTGATTTGAAAGTCACTGCGTTTTGATATTATTCACAATTTACACTTTGTTCCAACTATTTCAGAATTGGGATTGTAACTTAATAAAGAGTATCTGAAGTGATATACTCGCAATAGTAAAAAGAAACTGGTGAGCCTTGTTGGGCTGAACAGCTTGTTCTCGCCACTCGTTATGTTATTATACGTTTTGTATAATTCATTTGAAGAAAGGATAAGGTGGTGCAAAAGAGCAAATGTTCCACGCTCGTGCCAAATATCAAGATAAGATCAAAGTACTTTGCACTTTAAGCCTGGGTGCAAAGTTTCACAAATTTGCGTGCATCCTAAAGGGCTCAAAAATGTGTTTGTATATTTTAAAAAATGCAAAACTTCCAGTTTGGCAAAACATCCAGAATGATGCAACCAATGATCCCACCAAATTTCATGAACATCCAAGCATTTTCATACCAATATGACCGTGTATGTTTGAGTTACAACAACTTCCTTTTTCATGCCGAAACATAGAAATTCGCTGCAAACCCATGGCCACACTGTGTTACAAAAAATCAAGCTTTAAACCCCTTTGCACAGAAGCCATATATGGCAGTTAATGCATGTCCCAATTTAAGGCTATATAATTCAAGATCTGAGCCTCACGGAGAGCAGGGAAATGATTGAAACGATTCAAGATGCTTGTATCATTTTAATATTCCATCATATTTAACTTTATTTTCATAAGTTTAGTTTGGAGTGTGGGGCATAAACAGAAAAAATCTTCATGAAAATTCAGCAATGAAATTATAAGAAAATAATACGAGATTGAAAAGTGGCCAGGAGAAAAAACAATACATTTCTGGGATCAAAAACTTCGGGACCACAAGTCTCCTTCAGGTGACAGTGCTTTCAAAGTTATCTGCTCTCCGTGAGCCAAATGCTATCCAACTGCTATCCAACTGGCTGTCAATGCTATTGAAGCCCTCAAAACAGCACACTGACAAATCCTAAAATAATCATATGTTCAACATAAATCAGCTTTCTACTCATGAAGTTCAATATGAATCACTGATTTTCTGGTGGATTTTTAGCATGAATTATTAATACAGGCCTGGATGGAAATCAATAGTCACCAGTAACCTCCAAAAACCAAAACATGCCTTTTCTCCATGACGAAGTTGAGTTTTGTCCATTTTTCCACAAAGCTGCATCAGCAATCACACATACTCAAGAAAGGAACTACTTATTTTACTGTCATTCTGAGACGGAAAGCTTGCAGTTTACTATTCCAATCATCCCAGTGAAATGAAAGCTTGTATGAACGCTTTTCACAACCTATTAAGCACGTATAATTCATTAACACAATAATATCTGAAACATACCTTATTTTAACAAAACACACATCCAACCATCAGAAAAAACCAGGCAATATGCTACCCTAGAGTGAACAGGGTCATCGGTGTAACAAACAAAGCGGAGGATTTACCAAAGTTTTTGAGCTGTTCCCATTTTAAACGACCGAAAATCCAAAGTATTCTATTTTTTTCAATGCTGTATAAATTCTAAAAGATCGCTGCATTAAGGAAAATGCAAGCACGTGCAGTATTATTAGCAAAGGCTATCGGCTACTCTTGTAAACGAATATGGCAAACTAGCTGTGATCATGATGGTATACTGAAAATAAGAAATAACTGGCTAGTTAGCTAATGGGCTAGAATTAAGATAGAGCTGCTCCATACAAAGACAGTTCAACTCATATTGCAAGCCGAAAAACTCTCAATCATTTAATTTTTCCTGCAAAGAATGAATGCTATCAGTCCTCCAGTTTGTTCCATTCAGAATACTTGCCATTTTTCATCCTCAAATCGCATTTCCATCCTGCGAATATAAGCTCAGCACTCCAGGGTTGGTTCCGGAAGTCTTTATTTTCATGCACGTAAATCATTTTCAGCTGCGCCAAGTTGAGAGAATACAGCCTAACTGCTGTTACCCAAGTGTTTAAATACTTTCCTGAGGGTCCAATCAGTGTCAATCAATTACTGAGGAAAGCTTATACTATCTGAAATTGGATTAAAAATAGTGTCAATCAATAGGCAATTACCATGAGAGTTTCACGTGGGCATGAGCTACACCTGTGGTTTATGCAGATCAGCCTGAGTAACCATTGAAGTAACAGTATTTCCATGAGGAATTGTATGACACTCTGAAAAACAGCTGAATTTTTCCTGAGAGGGATCTACACGTAAGTCCACAGGAGGGGATTATGCAATTTTTTAAATGTGATAACCACAATTGATTGTAGATGACACAATATCAATACCATGGAAAATTTTTGCTTCAGAAAACTGATTTTTTTAAATTAGGTAATTGAGATCCCATTGGCTCAGTATACCTGATGTGGTTTGTACAAAGAGCAATGATTTTTTTTTGTCAAAAAATATCATTTTATTTCACTGCTGGATAGATACAGGCAAGCAGATTGAGCAGTTTGCACATCAGGCTTAGCTGAGGAGTTTAATTCATGTAACTCCTGGAACACTAGGATGGAACTTCACTCATCCATACTGTATTCTAAACCATGTTTGAGCTTGGCTTGCTAGTGAATATTCAAAAACTGATTCGTCTTGAGATAGAATAGTGTAATCGTGTGCTTAAATAGAGAAGCTCCAGGTCCTCTGGTATCTACATCTGCCCAGAAGGGTAAATAACTTTTCATTCGCGGGTCTGAATGAATGAATCAGGTGCAAGTGCGCTGCTCGGCTGCGAACCACATCCTGGGCTGCTTTGTTTGAGTTTTAATTTATCTCGTTTGAAGTGAATTTCTTGTCGCCACTTGTCTAAGATGACTTTGTGTACTGTGTACGATGAATTATCCTCGTATTGAACTAATATTGGTGGGAATCGTGGCCTTTTTGAGGCTTTAGGCTCCAGTTTATTCAACAACACACCTAAGTGCCATTATGGACAGGTGTAGCCAGGAGTCCCGGCCCAGTCTCTGCTACAGCTGGGAGACCTTGCTAGAGTCAAGTTTTTTGCTGACTGCGGTGTACGGAAAGCACAGACCCGATGCTTTTGGAGGACATTCCCTTTGAGCTGAGAAAGCTCGTCCACCGAAGAACACGAGGAAGGAAAGGTGGGATCCGCAATCGCCTGCGATGGAGGTACACCAGACCGCCACTCTCAAATATCATTCTCAGCAATCTACGCTCGCTGAACAACAAGGTGGATGAGATCCGTGCCTATATGAGGTATTGTGCTGAATTCCGTGAAGCATCTTTACTCGCTTCACTGAAAGCTGGCTTCAACCAGACATGCCCGACTCACTCTTTGATATAAGTGGCTTTGCTTTGGTACGCGCTAACAGAGACGCAAACTCGGGAAAATGCAACGGTGATGGGGTTTGCATATGTATGAACAATCTTTCGTGCTGTCAGCTTACTGTCAGAGAAACTATCTGGGATCCCAATGTTGAGATGCTTTATCTGACTTTAAGACCGTTTTATTTACCACCGGAATTTAGAAGTGTGCTGCTGTGTTGTTTATGTGCCGCCCAGCGGCAAAGCTGTGCCAGCAGCCGTCACCATTGCAGAATGTGTTCATAAATTGCAGCAGAAAAATCCTGACACACCAGCTATAGTTCTGGGGGACTTAAATCATTGTTATCTGGCTGGAACATTAACTGGCTTTGGTCAGTATGTCAAAAATCAGACAAGGAAAGATAAGATTTTAGAAAAATATGTTAAACCAGCTTATGAATCAAGAATTAGTCCTCCTGTTGCAAACTGATCAGAACATAATGTTTTTAATTCCAACTTATAAAACAAAGCTAAAGAGCAGTAAGCCTGAGGAATAAGAAATCAGGTTATGGACTCCTGAGAGTAAGGAAGATCTTAAAGCATGCTTTGATTTGACTGATTGGAAATCGTTTCACTGTAATTCTCTAGATAAAAACCACTGCTGTAACTACTGACTACATTAATTTTTGTGTTCAGCTGGTTATTCCCGCTAAAAAGATAAGGATCTACCCAAATAATAAATTATATGTGACCAAACATTAACTGCAGGAGGGCAGTTTAAGAATAAAGACCTTTTTAAACTGAAACAGGAGGAAAGGGGAATGAAAAAGAAACTTAGGGAGGCCAACCATAGACAGCACCTGCAGGAGATATTCAAAGCACAAACCCCTAAAAGACTCTGGGCTATCATGATGAGGATGGAAGGAATGTGAACTTCATACAAACATATTGTGACAGATAATGAATTTTTGTTGGCAATCGATTCAAAAAACGTTTTTCTTGTTTTGACTCTGTCAATTACTTTGAGAAATGCGCAGATCCACTTAAGACTCTCACACTCACTCATGCTGATAGGATTATCATTACTGAGGAGGAAGTCGGGTGCATTTTCCAGTGTATCAATTGAAGCACTGATTACTAAAACCCCACAAGTCAAGTCAAGTCAAGTGTGACTTATGGGTTTTTAGTAATAGGTGCTTCAATTCTACAAAAGCCTTAGGCCCTGACGCTGGTAGTGCTGTGGCTTTAAAATTTTTTGCCATAGAACTGGCTCATGTTTGGCACCTATCTTTCAACTATCTGTAGATACACCATTCCACTAGCCTGCAAGACATCCCATATCAAGCCTCTTCCTAAAAAAAAAATGTCCAAAAGAGTTCAAAGATTTTTGACCAATAGCCCTTAGATCTGTTATTATGAAGTCAAAGGAAAAGATTATGATTCAATATCTCAACAAAGCAATAGGTAAAACACCATGGGCCTGATTTACTAAGACCTTTAGCACATGCAAAATCTTTTCGCCCATGCAAAAATAATTACATTGGCTAAAATTGGCCAGGGTACTTGCCTTGCACCAGTCAGTGGCAAGGTTTCTAGTTTTGCACGGGCAAAAAGATTTTGCATGTGCTAAAGGTCTTAGTAAATCTGTCCCAAGATCTCTTTCAATTTGCACACAAACCTGGCCGCAGAACAAAAGATGCTGTTGTTACACATGTACATCTCACTTCCCAACATCTTGATAAACCAGAAACTTACGCTAGAGCTCTTTTCCTGGATTTTTCATCTGGATTCAGTACAATTTAGCCTGATTTACTTTTGTCTAAGATGATTTAATTTCAGCTAAATCCATATCTCATTTATTAGTACAATTATTTTCTTACAAACAGAATACAGCTTGTAAAGGTAAATGATGCACTCTCTTCTCCAATCAGAACTAATGTCGGAGCACCGCAGAGCTGTATAAACTCACCTCTGTTGTTTACATTGTACACCGCAGATTGTACCACCTGTGTGCCCAACCAGTTTCTTGATAACACTTTACAATAAGGGTACAACAATTAACATTAGTTAATGCTGTAATAAGCATCTACTGACAGGGAATTTACATTTAACTAATGCACTTGGAAATCATTTACAAATGATTTTCACATCAGCTAAGGCATTAATTTATACATCATGGTTCAATAGTTTGTAGTGCTTCATAGGAGATACTTCAGGGATTTTCAACTTCACAAGAAGGGAAACATGGATAATTAATAAATGTTGAATTATGGTTGCATAATGCTTATTCGCCTATCTAACGCATTAGTTACCCGTTAATTAACTGATAGTTAATGAATGAATGTCAATTAATGTTAATTGTTGTCCTCTTATTGTAAAGTGTTACCAATTAGATAATCAAATTAAAATCTGTGCGAAGATTATTGGCCACCCCGTGGCGCACTCCTTCCAAGTTGCTCACAGTAAGAGCATTCTTAGACTTGCCAACAATATCTCTTCGCATGCGTTACATGCAGAAAACCAACTTCTGCCCACACATAGGCAACTTAAAGTCCCTTATTTTAGACATAACAGGTTGAAGAACTCTTCCATACACCAGTCCATCTTGTGGAGTGTGTGTTGTTGTTGACTATTTGTGTTTTGAGTAGGTAGTGGAGGTGTTGTGTGTTATTTGTATGTTTCATTTGTAATTGTTTCATTTCCATGTGTTATATTTTGTGTAATTAATTTTATTTGTGTGTGTAATTTATGTTTTTAACTTAGGTGTTGTGAAAGTTTTCTTGAATGGAGCTGCCTGGAGATGCAAGACAAATTTCTGTTTTCAACTGACAAAATCAAGTAATCTATCTATCTATCTATCTTTCTATCAATTGTTGTCTTTAGATTGCACTAAACAAGCTTGAGATCAATCAGACTTCTTTTTTTAGAGTAGTTATTAAAGTATGACATCAGTAATTGGCAAAATTTGGGCAAAAATGGTACATTAAACTTAAAATGGCTGACTTTCTATAGGGTTTAGGCCATGGGTCCAAGAGCCTTTTTGTGTGTCCTAGAATGTTAAGTATGTTGGCTGAATTTCATCCATGCAGATGAAACCTGTGCTAAGGGGTGCTTCGTTCAGATATTGTAGGGAGTGCTAGTGAGCCATTTTGCCCCCCCCCCCCGGGGGGGCCCCCATTTGAAACAACTATAAAATATGTAATACTTCCCCAAACCTCATACAATTGTGTTCAAAAGAATAGCAGTACAACATCAAAAACCTGATGAATCACAGTTATTGGAGGTAGTGATATTACTGCATGACAAATAATTTACTTGTAGATTGTAGTATTAAAGAAAAACCGACCCAACTGAAATGACATGCATGTTGCTTGTTCTGAGAAATTTACTTATTCATTGAAAGGGGTGCATTCAAATTAATAGTAGTGTGGAGTTTAATTCCAGAGTTCAATAACTCTGTGAAGAAACAGGTGTCATTAATTGTCCTAAATTAAAGAGAAAGAGAAGCAAATGTTTCACACATTGTTATAAAATATATTTTCCTCCTTAACTGCAAGGTAAAATAGGCCGTTCCAAAAATTGTTTGGAGGAACAATTTTATTTGATTAAAAAGTTGGAGACACCAAGGTAGAGAAAACATTGCATAACACTACATTTTTATATTCATTGGCTCACTTGTGTGATCTTAATTGTTTTTTGGAGCTTGCAAATACTTTTATGTTACGTATGCCACTTGGAAGACAATCCCATGCCCTAATAGCTCTGTATAAAACAGTTCATTGCATACTATTAGATTTTGCACGTGGTAGACTAATCAGCCCACTATTTGCCCCTCTGGTGAAACACATATGCACATTTGAGCTGTAAATTATTTTATCGGAGATAAATTTGGGAATGTTCCGTTGATGTGTTCCGACCATGATAATGATAAATCAAGCCAGAGGCCTAGAACCTTAACTTTTTCAACTTGCTGTATAGGTTGACTTGCAATGTAAAACCAAAGTAGGATCAAGTGCAATTCTTTGATAGGAACCAAATACCATACAGACAGTTTTGGAAATATTAAGCACCAACTTATTTGTTTTTATCCAGTCATATAAAATGTTTAGATCACTGGATAAAACCTGATTAATAATACATTTCTGAGTGTGCAAATAAATCGAAGTATATACAGTGCTGTATATATTATCCATCCATTTTCTATACCCGCTTATTCCCCTCACTAGGGTCACGGGGCAAGCTGGAGCCTATCCCAGCTGGCTACGGGCAAAGGCAGGGACCCACCCTGAACAGCTTGCCAATCCATCGCAGGGCGCACACACCATTCACTCTCACACCTATGGGCAATTTGGTGTCTCCAATTTGCCTGATATGCATGTCTTTGGACCATGGGATGAAACCGGAGTACCCGGCGAAAACCCACACAACACGTGGAGAACATGGAAACTCCACACAGAAAGGCCCCTGGCCGAATTCGAACCCACAACCTTCTTGCTGTGAGGCAGCAATGCTAACCACTGTGCCACCCATGTATATTTCTTATTATTATTATTATTATTAGCCTCCCTCCTGATTTCTTTTTTTTTTTGCATATTTCTCACACTTAAATTTTACTGATCAAATTGTAATATTAGACAAAGATAACCTGAGTAAATACAAAATGCAGTTTTTAAATGGTGATTTCATTTATTAAGGGATAAAGCTATCCAAACCTACCTGGCCTTATGAAAAATTAATTGCCCCTCCTTGTTTAATCATGAATAAACTGTGATTAACCAAATTTTTTAGTTCAATTTCACTAGCCATGCCCAGGCCTGATTACTGTCAGACCTGTTGACAGTAATTAAACCCTTAAATAGAACCTGTCTGACAAAGTGAAGTTAAAAGATCTCAAAAAGCAACACATCATGCTGCAATCTAAAGAAATTCAAGAACGGATGAGAAACAAAGTCATTGACATCTATCAGTCTGTAAAAGGTTACAAGGGCATTTCTGAGGCTTTGGGACTCCAGCAAGCCACAATGAGATTATTATTGTCGGAATTATTGTCATTATTGTAGGAATTCGGTCCTTTATGAAGTAAACTGGTAGTCCCACAGTTCAGGTCAACAACAATTTATTTACAGAACAAAATGGTCTTCTTTACAGTATGTAACTGTGAGGTTTTTCGAAATGAACCGAGAGCAAACACCAGTAAAATTCAAAAAGTAGGCTTTATTTCTGAAGGGGGAAACCCCCCAACAGAGCTGGCAACAGTACAATGTCCGCAATCCAAAATCAGAATTCAAAGGGCGAAATCCAGAGTCAAACACAGGGCTCCAATCACAAAAATCGTAGTCAGAAAAAAAGAGGTCAAAAAACAAGAATGCGGCAAAAGTACAGGGAGTAGCCAAAGCTCGATATCAAGGACGGTCCAGTCAGAACGATCTGACAAGAAAGTGAACCAAACAGACATCTTATATACACATCCGGGGTAAACACATGACCAGGGAGAACAGGTGCAATCAATGGTAACAATGATCAGGGAGAGACACATGAGGAATAAACTAATTACATGAATTTGGCTGTAGCCAAAACGCAGACAGGGATCACAAGACAAACCTAAGTACAAAACAGCTCTGGTTAAGGAGTACTAAAGTGCCAAGATAAAAGAAAAGCACAAAGTATAAGTGGAAATCCACAGAAACTTGCAGCAGAGATAATTAGGGATAGGCAAGGAGGCGGAGATTAGAATTGAGCGACTGCTGAGAGATTGTTAGTCAATTAGTATGTGCAGCTATACAATCCCGAGTGCATGTTAGAAAGTTAGTAAAAATATACAAGATTAGTGTGGTTAGTAATTAGCAAAAACAATACACTGTTAGTATGTGTAAGTAAGACAGTAAAAGAGAGAGGAAGGAAGAACACGAGATAATGAAAGAAGATTGAAACCCAGAAACCAATAAATCACCCGATGAGTGGCACGCAAGACAAGGGACCGTGAGCAAAGATACACACATGGCAAGACAGGGGAGACAGTGCAAAGTGCAAAGCATGGAAATGAAAGCATGGCATGAAAACTGAGGCATGAAAAAATAATAAAACATGAAATCTAAATTACCAAAAACACAATACATGATCCTAAGAAAGGTCAGACAGGCAATGGTCACTAAACATGGCTGAGCCAGGCACAGAACTTAAACATGACCAGCAGAATGCAAAATCACAACAGTAACATACCGGATAAAAGAAGGCAAGGCAATTACAAGTATTTGTCAGTCAGGAAGCAGCTTTGTACCTTTTGAAGCCAGGGCACCAGTAGGTGGCAGGTCACCAAATGGTCATTGTTACCTCAGCATGCAGGTCTGCGAACCCTTCCTAATGAACCGTCAGACCCCCCCTTGTGTGCTTCCTTGTTTCCCGTGCGATTAAAGACATCAACAGTCATGCATACTGAGGCCCATTGCTCTCACCTGTTGGTTATTGTAACCTCTACGTGTGTTTGTCTGCATCCCATTTGGTGACAGTGAGACGTTAATCACCACCCCCCTTGATAAGTTCCCATCTGCAGGAAGCCAATCCCGGTTCAAGTCAACACCATGGCACATTGGGGAAGCTTTAATCTACCAAAATGCCTTACATTATCCACAAATGGAGAAAACTTGGAACAGTGGTGAACCTTCCCAGGAGTGGCCGAGCGACCAAAATTACTCCAAGAGCACATCAATGACTTATTCAGATGGTCGCAAAAGAACCCAGTACAACATCTAAAATACAGCAGGCCTCACTTCCCTCACTTAAAGTCAGTGTTCATGATTCAAAAATCAGAAGTGATTTATTAGAAAGATTATTTTTCATATGAAAATCATGTTTATTCACAGAAACTTACCATTTTGCTGTGACAGAGGAAAATTACCTCAGGTGTGTGCAAGCAAAATAGCAACAGTGCAGTCTGCAATCAACAGGTCTCAGGACAGAGCTGCAGTAACAGAATGTTTGCTTGTTAAATGCCATATGCTGTTGCATTAACGAGTGCTTATGTATGCATAACAACCATGAACACCTCAAACAAATATAGTATGATCTGTTAAGTTATACTCTGTGTAAGTAAAACGCTAAAGATAGAGCTACCTGTATTCTTCCAGCGATGGACAACCACAGGCACACGCGGCCCAACAATTCAAATAGCTGGCATTGTGCTGCGAGGAGGAAGCTACGTATGTTAAAACCACCCCTAAGTGGGCGTGTGCACAAGCACTGCGACCCAG
This sequence comes from Gymnothorax reevesii, assembly GCA_029721435.1. Classification (NCBI taxonomy): domain Eukaryota; kingdom Metazoa; phylum Chordata; class Actinopteri; order Anguilliformes; family Muraenidae; genus Gymnothorax; species Gymnothorax reevesii. Next base: position 141,328,976 of record CM056574.1, read on the forward strand.
CCCTGCCATGTGGGTTTTTCCTGTCAAGATGTGGCTTCAGACAGTAAATAACTGCTTTAAACATGCACTGCATCTAATGTCAACAAATTAACAGCTCATTATAATTCTGCAATGCAATCGTGGTTGGAATGAAAACCAGCATACACAGGAGTGCCCCAGGACTGAGATTGTGAACCATTGCTATAGCCCACACTAAACTAAACCAGCAAACTTTATTTACCGAACCTTCATTGAGAAGAAATGTTTGCTAGTGACCAGCTTACAATTTGGCAACGGACCTCAGCTAAATCAGAGATTGATTCCATTACACAACATTATCCATAATTATGCATGTCATACCAAACTTGCTACCTGTAATTCCAATGAACCAATGGTGCTTTCAGTAGAGCCAGCCAGCTGAAATCAATCTGATGTCATAACTTGAAGCTAGCAAGCTACACAGCAGTTTCTGACTCAAGGACTGGACACACTGCCTTCATCTGTTTGGTTCTGCTCTGACTGACAATCAGGATATTTATAAGTTCTGCTCCCTACCTTACTTTGTTGTTGTTTAGTGTGTTCTTGGCTATGCCGTGGAAGGGAGCACCTTCAGAGCAGAAACGTCTGCCAAACTAAAATATCATTACATCTACATGTTATTAAGTTTGTTCAATCTAAATCGGTGGTTCTCAAGTTCGGTCCTGGCGCCCCCCTGTGTATGCTGGTTTTTGTTCCAACTACAATTGCAATCTTTAAATTTTAACAAGCTGATGATTTGTTTTAAATAGGTGCATTTATGCAAATATCCACATTGAGATATATTGTAAATATTGGCAGAGGGAAACAATTTAACCAAACATTTAATCAACATAAATAATCAAAAGGTTCCTCATTGGTGAAACTCTTGACACATGGTGGCAAAACCCGACAATTTACTTGGCAAACAATGGAGTCACACCTGTTGTGTTTCCTGTTGATTTTATTTGGTTCAGGCAGGTTATTTGGGAAAAACTCAAAACACCTGTAGTCAGAAACCTAATTTGGAGCTTATTGATTTTCTCAGAGTCTAATTTGATCTGTGTAAAAATGTTTTCACCTGAAAACATAATAGTATAATATGTTCAAGGGTTTTTATTTTTCATAGCAGAATGGATAGGTCCATCCAAATGTGACTTAAGATGGTAGATAACTGCTCAAAACATGGAATGCTGCTAATTTAGACAAAGTAACTGCTTTTTCAATTCCTAGAATTGCAATTGTAGTTGGAACAAAAACCAGCATACACAGGGGGGCGCCAGGACCGAACTTGAGAACCACTGATCTAAATACAGTGGTTGACAGAAATGGGTCAAAAATACGACCCGATTTCCAGAAAAGTAGGAAGGGGGAGTGTGAAGTGTAAATTGAAACAATGCAATTATTTGCGAATCGCTTACATCTTATAAGGTTGAAATGATTAGCAAATCGTCTTCTGGAAATGGTGCAAGACAAAATTTCAAATGTTGAAACTGAGAAATTTTGTTTTTTGAAAAGAATCTGCTCATTTTGAATTTGATGCCTGCAATACATTTCAGAAAATTTGGGACAGGGACTACAAAGACTGGAAAAGTTGAATCATCCCAAAAAAAAAAAATACACCTGATGGAACATCTCACTGCACGTAAGGTTACATGCCAGTAATATGATTGGCTACATGCCAGTAATATGATTGGGCATAAAAAGTCTATCAGACATAAAAATGGCAATGGCTTCACCACTCAGGGAAAGACAAAATGGGCAAATAGTTCAACAATTTTTATTTGTTTATAAATCAAAATTTGCAAAGAATTTGGCGATTTCATCCTCAACGGTACACACCCCAATACCAAAGAAGTTGGGACGTTGTGCAAAACGTGAAAAAAAACAGAATGTCATGGTTTGTGAGTTGAGTGTGTTGTTTGGACTTTTCTTTGCAGCTCTCATCCTGGGACGATGTCACATTCCTTGGCTATCAGATTCTTTACCCAGCTGGCTGATTTATCTGGGGCAACAAAGACCCAGACTCTATAGAAGCAGTAGGTCCGACACGCCTCCCTCACGGGAGTGTCTTTTTTTAGCTTCGCACTATAGCCGAAGATATCTGTAGTCAGGTTTTGTATGACTTTCTATCTTCTGGTTTTTGTAGTTTAGTCTCCCTTTTTTCTATCTCACTTTGCTTCCCTGTTTCGGACTATTATACGTCCTTTGGAGGTGCGAGTACTTTGGTTTGGTCTGTATTATTATCTGTGTTTGTACTGCATCCGTGCTGCTCACTTTCTCTCTGGTCATTGCGCTTGGCCTCCTAATTCTACCGGCCATTACAGAACACTCACACGAGCCCACATGGAGTTGTTAGCAACAGCTGCGTTAGAGAAAAGTTGTTGCTAATTAACAAGCTGTCCTCCCAGGATATGGCAATGGTCTTGCTAGCCGGAACAATCAGCAGGCAGAGTTGGCAGAGAGAGTCAGCCATCAGGTGAATGCCACAGAGAGACAGGAAAATGTTCTGTTAACTCGAACTGTGAGTATTAGAGCCTTGTCCACTCAGATCACACAAAATGTTGCTCAAACACAATCCGTACACCTTCCCTGAGATCGAAAACTTCACTTAATCCCAAGATATGGAGGCGATCCAGGAAGATGTAAAGATTTCATTGCCGAATACGAAATATTTAAAAAGCGCTGCCTTCATGGTTCGTGAATGAAGAGTGATAAAGTGAAAATGCGCGCACTCAATGAAAAAGTAACAATCTCTCTTACCGGGTGCACGGTCAGGGCAGAGGTTTCGCAAAAAAAATTAATCCAGCACTCACGGATCAAAGTAAATAAATTTTATTTCGGCACGGGCAGCAATACACGAACGTTGAAGAAAGCCAGTAGGCTGAAACGTTTGTGTATTGCTGCCCGTGCCAAAATAAAATTTATTTACTTTGATCCTTGAGTGCTGGATTAATTTTTTTTGCTATTGTGAATGAAGAGTCTCAGGTTTCATTTATTTTATCCCTGTTGACCGACACAGCACTCACTTCGGTTGGCCCACTTATTCGATCTAATTCACCGCTCGTGAATACTGTGGAGACTCTCGTTAGAGAAACAGTATCGGTGTTTGATCAGGATGTTTGTGGTCAAGATGCGGCTACGCGTTTAATGCATCTGAGGCAGGGTTCTGAGAGTGTCGCTGAGTTTTCAATCTCATTTCGCTCCTTGGCGACAGAGACAGGCTGGCCAGAAGCGCCTCTTATGACAGTTTTTGTTCATGCTTTGGCAACGGAGGTGAAGGACGCTCTGGCTACATTGGAGCCTTGTGTTTCCCTGGATTCATTAGTTCGCACTGCGGTGCAAACTGATAATCGCATCTACGAATGTAACAGGGAGAAACATACTGCATTGACTCTTGCAGGCAATGGGGTTAATGCTCCTCGCAGCGTGCATTCAGCTCCCATTCTGCCCACTGGATTTCCACTCCTGGCGAGCCTATGCAGGTTGATGGCTCATATGGGTGTGAAGGTCCTGCCCTGCACTCCCTCCCCCCTCCTGCTGTCTGCACCTCCACTTCAACCGGCCACGCTTGTTGCTCATTGAGGTGGAGGTGCAGTGTTGAGTGCATTCTGTGTCCTGAGCCCTGTAGATATTTTTGCCACTGCTCCAATTCTGTCTGCTTTTTTCTTTAAATTAAAGATTTTTATATTTTTACTCAGCCTGTGCATGTGGGTCCCCTCACCTGGTTTTGGGTGCATGGTCCCTGCCCGCCAGCTTCATGTCTTCAGCCGGCGGGACCGAACCGTGACAACGAGAGCCGGGCTCATAAGCCTGTTCGCAGACATATAATCTGCTATAATTGTAACAAACCAGGACACATCTGTCTACGCTGCCCTGAGCTTCAGGGAAACAGGAAGTCCATCTCGCGGTATGGGGGGGCGCTATAGGGACAGACCCAATTTCCCTTCCGAACTTTGATTCTTGTAGAATTGACTGTGGGAAGAGAGAGAATATTTATCAATTTTTTTGTGGACTCTGGTGCTGTGGACTTTTTTATGGATGCGGAGTGGGCTAGGAGACAGTCCATTCCCATCTGTCCTCTTTTACATTCACGCACTGTAAGATCTTTGGACGGTCGCCTGCTGGGAACTGGATTTATAACCAAAGTCTCTGAATCATTGACGATGTTCATTTCTTTTCATTCTGAGGAGGTCCAGTTTTTATTATCAGTTCTCCTGTTTTCCCTGTTGTTTTAGGACACTCTTGGCTACGGTAACATAGACCTCACATCATTACGGGGAGTCAGAATAACCCGATCATCCAGTGGGGCACTGATTGTAGGTCCCACTGTAGGGAGAGTTTGGCGTGTCATCCAGGGCATCAACCTATGGGGGAGGCTGATGCCTGGAGTGATTCTGAGGAGTTTGTCTCACACAACCCTCCTAATCTAGAGAAAGGGTCAGAGGAGGGATTGGAGTGGGATCCTTAATTTGACTGGCAGCAGCCAGAGGAGGATTGGTATTCGGAGGATCTCTCTGACTCGGAATCAGAAATAGAGATGGCAGGTTCCAAACAGGGTGAGAATTTGGGGGCTGCTCTGTACTTTTGTCTGCCTCCTAATGTTCCTAATGATTATGCTGATCTCATGGCGGTTTTTAGCAAGCAACGGGCTTTGACTTTACCTCCTCATCACGCATACGATTGCGAGATCAATCTCTACCCGGGCACCCCCCCCCCCAGGGTTTCATTATATTCACTGTCAGGGCCTGAGTGAGGGGAAAATACTGTATATTCAGGACGCTCTGGCTAATGGATTTATTCGGCTCTCCATGTCTCCTGCCGGAGCGGGGTTCTTTTATGTGGGCGAAAAAAATGGCAGCCTGAGACCCTGTATTGATTACAGGGGCTTGAATAATATCACCATTAAAAACTGATACCCCCTTCCGTTGATGAAATCTGTGTTTGAATGTCTTTAGGAGGCGTTTTTTATTAAGCTAGACCTCTGGAAAGCTTATAACTTGGTTCAGATCCAGTAGGGGAATGAGTGGAAGACTGCATTTAATATGCATGTCGAGTACTACGAATATTTAGTCATACCGTTTAGATTGGTTAACACCCCTTCCGTGTTCCAGGCACACGTCAGTGGCATCCTCCAAGAGATGTTGGAGAGATTCGTCTTTGTCTACCCTGACGATATTCTGATTTTTTCTTCAACTCTCTCGGAGCATAAACAACACTTCAGACAAGTGCTTGAGGCCCTCCTCAAAGCCAACTTTTTTGTCAAGGCTGAAAAATGCATTTTTCATGCAGAGAGTTTTGTGTCTTGGCTTCTTTGTTTCGGAAGGGTCGGTCTGCATGCATCCTGACAAGGTGGCAGCGGTCAGGGATTGGCCTGCCCCTCAAAACGTCAAGGGGTTGCAATGGTTTTAGGGGTGTGCTAATTTTTAGGGGAGGTTTATCCATAATGTTTGTGCGGTAGCTGCCCCCATTATCGTGCACACTATGAAGAATACCTCCTCGTCGTTTGCTTGGACTCCAGCAGCTGAGCCTGCTTTACAGGAGTTGAAGAAACGATTTAGCTTGGAGCCCATTCTCATTTTGCCCGACCCCTCCCTCCCATTTGTTGTGGAGGTGGATGTGTCAGAAGTCAGGGTGGGTGCCAATTTTGTCCCAGCGCCCACTTCGGCTGGTCATTGTTTTTCAACCGATTTTACTTTACGTTAACATATCGCCCGGGTTCCAAAAACATCAAGCCCGCCGCTTTGTTGCGGATTCACGACCGCTCTGGTCGCGACCCCATTCCTGAGCTGGATATCCTGGCTGCTCAGATTGTGGCTCCTATTCAGTGGGATGTTGAGTCTATTGTGCGGGAGGCGTTGAGAACTGATCCCGGTCCTGGTGAGAAGCCGCCCGGCTGTTTTTTGTTCCGTTAGTTGTATAGTCCCAAGTTCTCCAGTGGGGGCACTCTTTCAATCTGGCGGGTCAGCCGGGGGTTCATCAGACCAAGCAGTTCTTGACATTTTTGGTTCCCAGCATGATTCAGGACATCCAGGGAGTTTGTAGTGGCGTGCTGTATCCGTGCTTTGAACAAGACTTCCTATCTCCCCCCCTCTGGTCTGCTGCGGCCAATGCCCATCCCTAAGCACCCGTGGAGCCATATCGCTCTTGATTTTGAGTCCACCAGGCTGGCGTGCTACATGCCATCTCTCCGATTTTGACCTGATTTTCACCTGATCAAAGAGCAAAAGTAAGAAGCCTTCCTGCTCATAGAATTCAACAGATGAAATTACAGGTGAAAATTTGAGGATTTGCCTCAAAAGCCAGGAGGGTGGTCTTGTCCCCCCCAGATCAACCAAATCTGAAACCCCACAGGCTAACTAAGTTATTGGATGTACCCTTCTACCATACCAAGTTTCATCAAAATAAGAGAGATGGCATGTAGCACACCTGCCTGGTGGACTCAAAAACACAGTCTTAGAACAACACTTCTATCAGGAAAGGCCTTGCATATTTCAGCAAGACAATGCAAACCCACATAGTGCATCCATCACAACAGCATGGCTTTGCTGTAGAAGAGTCTCGGTGACCTTTCACCAGTAGAGAACATTTGGCACAGCATAAAACAGAAAATCTGGCTGAGAAAACCCAGGACTGTTGAACCACTAAAATCCTACATCAGACAAGTGTGGGATAAAATCCCTCTTCCAAAACTCCAGCAATTGGTCTCCTCACTTTCCAGACGTTAAGAGACTGTTGTTAAAAGAAGAGGGGATGCTAAACAATGGTAAACATAACCCTGTCCCAACTTTTTGGAGATGTTGTTGCTGCCATCAAATTAAAATGAGCTCATAGTCTCATGAAATAGTAATATATCTCACTTTCAACATCTGTTATTTTATCTTTGTTCTATTGTGAATAAAATGTGAGTTTATGAGAATTGCAAATCGTTGCATTCTGTTTTCACAACATCCAAACTTCATTGGAATAGGGGTTTGTACATAATATTATCAAAAGATTCAGAGCATCCAGAGAAATCACTGTGCACTAGGGACAAGACTGAAAACCAATATTGAATGGCCATGATTGGCAGGAATAGCAAGAAAAGGAAAACATTTTGCTTCCAAGACATCAGTTCCCAAAAGCTTTCAGAGAATTGGGAAATTGGCTCCTCCTCCATCTGAAGTGATCCCAGTTCACCATTGTGTATTGTTGTGAAGCTTATCCATTCTGTATAAATAATTAAGAGTAGAGCAAGTTGGGCACATGAAAATTGAATTCTACCGTAGGACATCTGACATGTCATTTACAACTGAGCAGCGAGTACACTGGTTGGCAACCATGTCTGTACTTCTGGTGGCTGCTTTAACTGGCTCAGAAGACCCCTTGTGTTCTCTACTTGGAGAGCCTGAATATCCCCGACTGTCAAAAGAAGGGGATATCATCATTGGAGGGATTTTCCCATTTCATAGCAGCACAGAAGACAGGGAGCTTGCCTACACGCACACACCTCAACCTCCCCAGTGTATCAAGTAAGTTTGAGTTCATGAAGTAATTAACAGTAGACGCATAGTTGAAAAAAGATGAAGTACTTTAGCAGAGTGGTACCTCACATATGTAATAGTTTTTTTCTAAATCAAAGAAAATGGCCTAATCTACAACTAGAGATGTTTATCACATTTAATGCAGTATAAATCTGAGAGCATTCCAGTTTGCTCAGACCATGATCTTTACCATTGAGGAGATCAACAATAGAACAGATCTGCTGCCTGGCATATCTCTTGGCTACAAGATGTATGACTCCTGTGGCTCATCTGCAACTGCTGGAAAGGCAGGACTGGCACTGACAAGTGGGTATGAGGATTCAGCCACCGCTGCTGCCTGTTCCAAAAAAGCTGCAGTTCAGGCAATCATTGGAGAGACCTTCTCTTCTTCCTCCATTGCCATATCTACATTCACTGGACCTTTTCACATTCCTCTGGTAGGCAAGTTTACAACTACAACATGAAAAATTCTAAAATAAGTGAAGAAGAGCCAAACAATCGAAAGCACAATCTTGCCAGCAATGACATTTCCGATATAAACGGAAGCATTTCATTCATAATAATTATGAATTGTATAAAATATTATATAATTATGAATTATATAATTCATGTTTTATATAAAAGATGTAACAATCTCTTCGCAGATCAGTCACTTTGCAACGTGTGCATGTCTCAGTGATAAAACCAAATATCCATCATTCCTCAGAACCATTCCCAGTGATTATTACCAGAGCAGAGCACTGGCTCAAGTCGTGAAACACTTTGGCTGGACATGGGTTGGGGCAATCAGATCAGATGATGATTATGGAAACAATGGCATGTCAGCCTTCATTAAAACTGCCCAAAAACTTGGTGTCTGTATTGAGTATTCTGAGGCTATTTTCAGAACCTATTCTGATGAAAAATTTTCAAGAGTTATGCAGATTATAAAGCAGTCCAGTTCAAGGGTCATTTTGGCATTTCTTACTCACGTGGACATGGATAGTTTGCTTCATCAACTCGCCTACCACAATGTTACGGGGTATCAGTGGATTGGCAGTGAAGGCTGGATTACAGACTCCTATATTGCAAAAAAGGAAGGACATCATATTTTCAGTGGAGCAATAGGACTCACAATTCCAAAAGCAAACGTTACAGGCTTGGAGGAATTCCTCTTCAATGTTCGACCACTAAATTCATCTGGAAAAGCTATTTTCGCAGAGTTCTGGGAAACTCTGTTTGGTTGCCAATTTCCCAGTGGTGGTACGTCAAGAAATGACAAAGAGTGCACTGGTACTGAGGATTTGAGTGGAGCTGAAAATACATACACTGAATTATCCTTGATGCAAATTTTTAATAATATTTATAAAGGTGTGTATGCAGTGGCCCACACGCTCCAAGAGATTTTTATTTGCAGCAATGATACTCAATTTCCTGGCAGAAAGTGTTTCAACAATGAACTGCTGACACCAGTGAAGGTCGGTACTGTTGAGAAATTACACTGATCAGCCATTACATAAAAACCACCTGTCTAATATAGTGTTGGTCCCCCTTGTGCCACAAAGACAGCTCAGTCAGCTACAAAGCGCTGTACGCAGCTGGGTGTAATACACTTTGTGTAATGACACATTTACATTTCTCATGAAAAATCTCTGTGACTTGTGCCACAGTGACACCTCTGTCAGTTTTGATCAGATGGGAAAGTCTTTATTGCCCTTGTGCATTGATGAGCCTTGTGCATTGATGTCCCAAGTTTCTCACATCCAGAACCTTGATCACCGCATCCGACTATGTGCGCCCCATCGATGGTCTGTCTGCAGATATGTGCCGTTGTCGCGAGATAGTCAATATAATTTTCTTTATCTAAGTGTGGTTTTAATGTTTTGGCTCATCATTGTATAAAATTAGAACATATACCTTTCAGTGATTCCCAACCTTGAGTATGCTGGTATTTGTTCTAACCACTATTGCAATCTTTGGATTTGAACAGGCTGTTAATTTGCCTCATCATGTTTTGAGCAGTTATTTACCCCCTTTAGCCACATTTTGACTGACTATGTGTACATGCCTTGAAGAATGAATTGTACATAAACACATTGTGCTTGTAACAACTGCATAAAAAGAGGAAAAATTAACTTATCAAAGTAAACAATCTGTGGGCTCCTAATTGGTGAAACTGTAAATGTATTGTCTCAAAAACAAACAAATTATTAGGCAGGTAAATTCCAAAATCATAACTGTTTAAGAACTCTAAACAGTTGTATTCAGCACCCTAATTTGAGCTTACTCATTTTCTCTTCTTCTAAATTGACTCAAGTAGTTTGCTGATATAAAAATGGACATAATTAGTTAATGGGCCATAAATATTTCTGTCAAAATGTGGTTCAAGATGGTAAATAACTGCATTAAACAAGAAGGACCCTATTTTATAAATCTAAGCACTCGGTCTGATACCTGTGGCGCAAGTGCATTTAGGGCGTGTTCAAATTCATTTCTGCTAGTTAAACGGCCGAACTTCCAGGCACATAGTAAGGCGCTCGGTAAAGAGGGGTAGGATTTAATCTCTTAATTAATCATAGGCGTGTTTTAGGCGAAACTTGGAATAAACTAATCAGAGTGTCATCTCGCGTTCGCTTTAAAAGCCTGGGGAACTTGTACCATGGTGGATAACTATTAAAAGGGCGGACTTTACTGCCCACATAATAATAATAGGCAGGTTGCTCCTGCCCGAGGTGAAAGCACGCAAGCAAACCATTGCTTAAAGTAGCCTATGGAAACCTGATCTCAGCAATCTTCAAAAATGCAATAAAAATATTTTTAAAATATTGCTCAAAATTATTTTGATCATATTGAGATTAAATCAGATTGAATCCCCAGGGCCACAGCTGAACTTTATACTGCATTACAACTTATGCATGAAACAAGCAAACGAAACAAAAAAGGTTTAACTTCAGGGTCACGGTAAAAATAAATAAATAAATATGCGCTGGCGGGGAACAACTAAGAGAAATTTAAATGAGAAAAATAGTGAAAAAGAAACAAATCTAGGTTTTTCCTTCATCACGCACTGTAACTCCTTGAATAATATCCAACAGCAGTCACAAGAACTTGTTTCCGCTTAAATAATAAATCAATTTCCAAATAAAATGAGGGATTTGATGATGGAAATGAGACCACAAGTACCGTATTAATGGATCAGGCTGGATTTAATTTTTTTTTTCCAGGTAATTGCAGCAAAAGGGTCTAACCATGCAGGACTAATCTAAACTTTGGATTCGCATTTTCAGTACTTCAAACATTCTTTCAGTTACAGTTAGCATTTTGTGTGACAGACCAAAAATCCGTGCAATATTCAGTTATGTGTTCAGTTATGGCATGTGTTTGATTTTTTTTTTTCTTTTTTAAATTTGGCATCTCCAATCCCCCCCGAATTTGGAATGCCCAATTGATGAACTATGTACAAGTCTTGCTCGTTTGCGACCCCTTGTGGCAATTCAAGGGAGTGAAGACAGTTCAGGGCTCTCCTCCGAAGCATGTGCCTGTCAGCCACTCCTTCTTGTGCACTCACTGGTTGAATCTTCCCAAGTTCAGAACGAGGAGGATACCCGGACATGAACAGGCTTAGAATCTTCCTTATGAACGCCCATCTGGCCAACAGGAGGCGCTTGAGCAACAAACAAAGCTATTTATTTTATTTCCCTTTCCTGGCAGTCCCTTCCAAGTTTGAAACCCTGTAGCGCAATTGCCAATTGTGTAGTACTCTGAAAAGGCTGCTGACCACTGCCGGTTGGCACGACCGGAGCTCAAACTTAGTCACTTCTGCACTCCAACGCAGTGCCTAAACCGAGTGAGCAATCTGGCAGCTCATGTGTTTGCTATTTTGACCAATCATTGACCAAACAGCCAGCCTTCCAGGGCGGATCTTTTGGAAGACCGCTTAAATTATAGAGTTCACCAGTATGAAAGAGTTGTGGCTTTATCCAGTATAATCTGCGCTTACCTATGTGCATATCTTCACGGATTAAATCGCAAATCATCCGATGGAATAGGTTCCCTTAGGATTGAACTAGCTAGGATCACAGCATGCTCTGATGTGGGTCTGTTGAGCGAACGCAATCACCATTCTGACGTGTGTTTTTAAACATCTTGAAAATAATCTTTCACATCAGCATTTTTTATTTTTATTTGTTTGCTTGTGCGGGCGCTGCAGTTCGTCCTTTAGTTACATGCAACAAGCAAAGGGCATGCAATCAAAATACTTGTGATAATGCGCCCCTAAAATAGCAGTTAAAAACTGATAGTAGCTCGCCAGCAGATCTCCTGACCACACCTCATTTTTAGACGAACACGCCCATGGCCACTCAGTGTGGCGCAAATGCATTCTCTATTTATGTAGCTTAGCCGCTAGATGGAAAAATGGTATCTGCGTCGGTCTTTGAGTAGCAATAACATCTGAGCTACGCTTTGCGCTGAGTGTAAATTTACCAATTTAGGATAGATTAAATACTTATTAAAACCATTTGATTGCAACTGGGATTTGGAAAAAGCCAGAATACGTATTGGTGTCCAAGAACCATGTTGGGAAATGAATTCCTTTAATTACAATACTTTTTACAAAGCTAAGAGCATTTAATTCTGCAAATTTAAAATAATCCCCTTGGAATTATATGGAACTACCTGCATTCTGAGTGGTTTTGCAATATTGAGCATCAAAGTTCTTTGATTTCAAATAGAAAAAATTGCCTGATGAACTAAATATTAGAAATGGTTCTTGGGACCATGTGTCTACAGTTTGTCTGCAGTTTTCTTCAATTTTAATTTTTGAATTTTTTTTTTCCCACATGAAAATTTCTCTATTTACAAAACATGTCTCGGCAAATTATGGCAAAAATTGACACACCGTGACATACAGGTCGCCCAGACTGATTCTCAATGTTATTGTGTATCTCACACTCACAAATGAATGAGATTAGTGATCATCAGTAGGACCTCATCAGTTAATGGAGACTGCTGAATCACCTTTAATGCAGAGTATTTATAAAATTCGGTGAATTCATACTTTTAATGAACCTCGACAATACAGCTAGCAACATGTTGTCATGTTTCACTGTTTGATAAACTAGTACATACAAGCATACAAGCTTAACAATAGTCAGAAGTCATTTCAACGTTTTTCTCTGAGTCAGAGATCAGTATCTTTCCCACTCTTTGTTAATGGTTCCTCTCCTTGTGCTGCCTTTTGTAGTATTTGTTGCTGTTTTTTCGTCAGTCGCTCTCTTTCCTCTTGTTGCTCTCCTGGCGTTTTCTTTTCTGGCATTACTTTACTGCCGGAAAGTGTTAGGGTTAACACAAAAACAGAAAAAAAATGTTAGTGGCATGGTACCATTGACAGTCCAGTGGTGGCTGTTTAGCTGGAAATATATTAGGCACAGGACACCCTTTTGAGCAAATGATTGGTGTTGTTCAAAATCATTTATTTAAATCAACATAACGTAAACTCAGAAAATGCTCAGCATTATCATTTGCGGCCAGTTCTCCTCTCTGAGGTGGGATGACAACTAAAATGCGTCATTTTGATGGGAAAATTGCATTCGATTCAATGTTATTCAATCCTGGATAAATGCTGCTGATCTTTGATTTCTCAATTGCCTTAACACAGGTTAAAGAACTGGTAATGGCAGATGTACTTGTTCAAAGCAAACGATAGATTAGAGCTGTGTATCATTCAGCATGTAGCCTGCTGCTCGTCTCGTAGGCAGTTTTGAATGCAGCCCTTGTGTCACATGATGTTTTTTGACAGATGTTTTGGTGTATATGCCCCTTCACCATCTTTGAGCAGTGCAGTCGTGATGAAGAACCAAAACCTGATTAACACCTTGCATTAATTCAATCAATTGTCACAGAATAAAAATATGTGAATAACTCAAAAACATGTCAAAGAAAATATATGTAACTCAAAAACATGTGAAGAACCTTGCAATTCCAAGGAGATTAAATGTACTCAAAATTTTTACATTAACCGAAGACTGAGTATACGTTTGACTTTACCCCCCTTTAGGGCTGCATTTTTAAGAATAAATGTCATTAACAGTGATAAGGTTTTTTTTTTGTTTTTTTTTTTTTTTTAAATATGGGCGTTATTTTTTTTTTACAGTTCCTGCAGCATTTGAAAAAAGTGCATTTCAAAACCAAGGAGGGAGAAGAAGTTTATTTTGATGAAAATGGAGATCCTCCTGCAAAGTATGAGTTGGTTAACTGGCAGGTGGACAGAAAAGGCCAAATAGAGATTGTGACTGTTGGGCTTTATGATGAATCCTTACCCATGGAGGAACACTTAACACTGAGCAATGTGCCAATTCTGTGGGCACAAAATGCAAAACAGGTATGTCCTCAGATAAAAGAATAAAAAATGTTGGTTTTTGTAAGTGCAGTAGATCACAATAATTGGGGCCAAATCTAATAATAAAAAATGCACTATTGCTAACCTCATTTTTGAATGTTGTTGTTAATTTTCAATAATGTTTGTGGGGACTTTCATTCCTAATTTCCTCTCAACCACTCACACGCTAAAGACAGAGGTCTCCTATTCCTGAATTCATAATTCCTGAATAATGTTACGATAACTTCAAGTTTGAGCTCAGGAGCTCAGAAGCTCAGGCATCTGTGTTCGTGAATGTTTCTGATATAAAGTCAATGTTTCACTATAAGTGAAGAAATGTCAAAATGAAAGTTAATTAATTACCTTGTTCTCTTTATTATCAAATTGAGTGTTATGTATATTTTTATGCAGGTGCCAGAGTCAGTGTGCAGTGAGAGTTGTCCTCCAGGCACTCGAAAGGCTGTGCAGAAAGGAAGGCCAGTTTGCTGCTATGACTGTGTGCCCTGTGCTGAAGGAGAATTCAGCAATACTACAGGTAATTAATTACTTATTACATAACTGTGAGCACAGTGACACTGACCGAATTCTTGATTATAGCTTGAATTTAAATTAACATTTTCAGAGATTGCATAATGACAGATGATAATTTTTTTCCCATAAATATCCTAAAAAGTGTTAACATTTACGACATAACAAAATACAGAAGCATATTGTTTAACCCTAATGCTTATGGTATTTTCTTTTTAGATTCTCTCTCTTGTATACAGTGTCATTTCGACTTTTGGTCAAGCAAGAAGAAAGATGAATGCATCTTGAAGGAAATAGAATATTTATCATATCATGAAATTATGGGAATGCTACTTGCATCGATCTCTTTACTCGGGACATGCGCAACCTGTATTGTGTTGACCATTTTCTTTAGATACAGGCACACTCCAATTGTGAAAGCCAACAACTCAGAGCTCAGTTTCCTGCTACTCTTGTCGTTGAAACTATGTTTCCTTTGCTCGCTTACTTTCATTGGTCAACCCTCTGACTGGTCCTGTATGCTGCGCCACACAGCATTTGGGATCACCTTTGTCCTCTGCATCTCTTGTGTTCTGGGTAAAACAATAGTGGTGTTAATGGCCTTCAGGGCTACACTCCCAGGCAGTAATGTCATGAAGTGGTTTGGGCCTCTACAGCAGAGACTGAGCGTCCTTGTTTTCACTCTCATTCAGGTCCTTATTTGTTTGTTTTGGTTAACAATTTCCCCTCCTTTCCCCAACAAAAATATGAAGCATTATAAGGATAAGATTATTCTTGAATGTGATGTAGGATCAGCGGTGGGGTTCTGGGCTGTACTGGGTTATGTTGGGCTCCTCTCTATATTGTGCTTTATTTTAGCTTTTCTGGCTCGTAAACTGCCTGACAACTTCAATGAAGCTAAATTGATCACATTCAGCATGCTGATATTCTGTGCAGTCTGGCTTACTTTTATACCAGCTTATGTCAGCTCACCCGGAAAGTTCACTGTGGCAGTAGAAATATTTGCTATTTTAGCCTCCAGTTTTGGGGTCCTGTTTTGTATCTTCATACCAAAATGTTACATTATTTTACTAAATCCAGAAAAAAACAACAAGAAGAACTTAATGGCAAGAATGCCATCAAAATCATAGTGAAATATTGAAAATATTCTTAACTTTCTCACATTGACCATGGGTATGTCAGCTACAGTTTTCATGGGTTTTGCCAAATTAATGTAGCTTCACCGAAGCTGATTTTCTATCTTGATTGACACAGTATAATTTAATTTATGCACATTTTTGTTCACTTTCAGGCATTCATCTCTTGCCATTTATTAATTAAAATGGATTTTTGGATTCACTTATTCATATGGTCCAAAAGTGAAAATAAAATGTCTTGCATTATTTGACTGCTCACAACCTTAGAATTACAGGGTTCTAACTGACGTTTCGGTCAAAATTAAATTTACTACTTCACATAATTGGTAATAAATGGTTGTCTCTAATGGGTAAGATTGGGTATTCAATTCCTATGTTAAATCGTTCCAGTTCCCAAAGTAGCTAAACTTTGCAAGCAAATTCCTCAAAACTGTAAATGTTAGTTAGAACCCCATAGATCTCAGGTCTCGAGCTGCAGAATCAGAGTTGCGAAAACACTACCCCACTCACTTAAAGTTGATGAAATGATGTTCTTGGAAACACAAGACTGAAAGAAATAAAATTCTTTTGAAATCGGTGTCGGAAGGCAGTAACTACTCTAAATCCCAAACAACTGATATGATGACGTTTTATCAAGACCTACTGTATGTCCAGAGAAAAATCTGGAATAGGGAATGATCCAGTCCTTTTTTTTTTTGCTGCTTCACAAAAAAGCTGGAAGTAGCCATTGATTAAGGGACACCCTTAAATAGTAAGTAAAGAATGATCTACTTTTTAGCTTTCAAAAACTTTGCTGCCTTATATGTAAGTTTGGGATAATTTTCCCATTGTTGGATGAGGTATCCAAAAGTAAGTTTGGAAGCTTTTGTTTGAATTGGAAAACGTAAGATGGTTTTGAACTCAAGCGATTACATCATTCATGAAGGAAGTTAGCCAGTACCTGTGGCAGCCATTCATTCCCATACTACAACACCACCTAAACCAAATTACCTAGGAAACTTTATCATCAGTACATTGAGCTTCAATAAGAATGATTATTCAGTGAATTTTGTCCACAATTTTTTCCAGGGCCTCTTTCTCATACTTAGCAAACTGTAACCCAGCCAGCCTCATGTTGTTCCGAACAGTTGGTTTGCATTTTGCTGCTTGGCCTCTTAAGTCACAAACACATTCACATCTGCCACTTGAAGAGTTTTTTGATCGGTTGTACTGGTATGGAAGATTTTCTTCATTATGGTGAGAATTCTGTTGAGATGGTGAAATGGACACCATAACACCAGGGTCTCTTTCTTCCCAGTGATATTACAAACAGTTGATTTTCCAGGGTTTAGCCAAGGTCTCCAGGCCTAATTTTTTTTATCCCCCGCTGCGCGTTTAGCGCGAAGCGGTGGATATAGTATTCAGCTCCGTCCGTGGTACTCACAATTGAGTGGATTGTTCAATGACTGGCTGTTTGAGGTCCCTAAGGCCCAGACCTCAGTAACATTAATATATGTTATATATAAGATTTCTACAGCTGCTGTATCAGAGGCAAAAGAGGTCCTGTAGCCTACTCCTGTATCTTTAACTATTAACCATTTGAAATGTGTCTGAAGCTTGCTCTCAGCAGGTTTCGCTCCTTTATATTAATTGTTTTTTTTTTTTTTTTTTACATTTGACTGATTTTTCCCATTACTACTCTACTCTTCATTAAACTGCAGAGGCCAACAAATGGCCAGCATGACCTCATGGCCAGTCACTGAGGAAATGTCTGTTGTACTCCATTATTTCTACAATGAAGCTTTATGAGAAGTAATACATTATTTAACGTTATTTCGTTATGAGCTTCCCCAGTCTAGGTTGTGTTCACACACTGCACCTCTTGAGAGGAAGAAAAGCTGGCAAAAAGCTTGTGCTTGTAACATTAATTACGTAGTGTTACATTATCAAATTTCAATATCAGTCTTGACTATGTCCTTTCAGTTCACATTACTGGGTGGTTTGTGAGCAACTCCGAACAGCTTATTTAGCTTAATAGTTTATAGGGAATAAATAACTTCCCACACACTGTGGTATTTCAGGTGAGATGATCAGGAGTCAGACCAATTGAACGCTGTGTATTGAAACTTTTTTTTATTGTTTAAAATTTTACTCTCATAGTATAACTCTTACATTTTTGAATTTCTGAATCAATGAATGGCTATGGATACACCGTTTATCCTATTATGCTATACATGCAAATATTTAAAGTAAGACAACTTTCGTCTGGAGTGAACTGCAAATGAAAGCACCCCTTAGGTGTAACATTTTTTTTTTGCAATTTGCTGACATATCTGAATTGAATGAAAACACTCAAATAACCATATCGAAAGACTCAAGAAATTCATAACCCCCCCCCCCCCCCCCCCCCCCCAAGGACAGCAGAACCCATCTTTGCCCAGAAACTGAAGATTTCATACAATGTCACGCATAGAATCACCAATGGTGGGCAAAATTCCGCTAATCCACAAACCACTAATTCGAGAAGTTAACTTGTTTATTTGCGAATTTGCCTTTCTGCAACATTTTAATACCATTTGTGGACCAATGTGCTTCTGCTTAACTTAGCTCCACTAACTTTAAGTCCACAAACTTTTTATTTTTGCCAGTAAAGTCAATTATGTAAAAAAATGAAAGTATTAAGTATATTAAAATAAAATAAATAAAAGTATTAAATAATTTGACGATTTTCAACCTGATCTCCTACTTGCTACCTGAGTCAGCGATGTAGTGTAAAAAATGCTTATGGTTTTTGCCCATTTCTGATAGAACCACTTTGTCAAAAAATAAAAGATTTATTGAAGGCATACAGCCATACATACATACATTGGGTCTGGCGAAAGGTTCTGTTCTGAGAGATCCCTGCCCCTCCAGTCAGCAATGCTAGCCCACTAGGCAATGTGCTTCCACGCCATTGCTTTACTGAGATTAGCCATGGCTTGAAGAAGAAAGCTCAATGTCGACAAGCACCCCGTTGCTCATGTAACCCCCCCTTCCACTCGTCTGCGTTGTGCGTTTCCCTCAATGAATGGCAGGAGACTTGGGACCAGTTTCTCACTTTATTAGCCAGGCATGAATGACAATATGACGGGATTTCCGTACCAAGGTGGCATGGATCACAACACGGTATGTGTGGCTCTTATAAAAATGTCACAGTTCAGAGTATGAGTTCAATAAAAGTAATATACAATTGTTCAAAGATAATGCATAACATGTACCTGGCATAAATGACAATACGGTGGGATTTCCTGAGCAAAGTGGCATGGATTACGACACGGTAGTATGCTAATTTGAGAAGGAGATTAAGTATTAACAATTCACATATGCTATTCTAAACTTCAATGAAACATAGCTTTCAATGTGCAAAAATATTAACAGTTAACACAAGGGAAGCATGTGGAACGCTTCTGGGTAATTAGTGAACATTCAGTACTGAAACTCTAAAATAAGTCTGCAGGAGCAGTTTTTGAACGCGACTTACCATGGCTCTTATCCTCTGAACTGTGAGGAGAGCCACGCAGTTCTACCCGTATATCCCCTAGGGGTCAGCACCCTCCCAACAGCACGGCACTTCAGGATAAAAAATAATACAGAAAGGGTCCAAGTGGAAGAAACCAAATCTTCAGTTACACTTACTTGGCAGGAAAAGCACTCAGCAATCATAATGCTACCCAAGCTAAGGTGGCAGTGCACAAAGAACCATAAAAAAACAAGTGGTTCCAGGCACAACATGTGGTAGTAGGCATGTTAGGGGTTAAACCTGAGATAATCAAATTTGACCTGGGGCAGCTTCTACTTCTGGAGGAGTTTTACATGCTGGATAAGAGAGGTAGCTCAACCATATAGCCGGTGTTATCTTTGGCATCCTGACTGTGACGTTGTCCTTAATAAACATTCAGTCAACATCATGTCGTGGTAAAGACCATGATTGTAGCAGTAATCTGACATGGTGTCAGAAGTGGGCGACTGGTAGACGGAGTTAAAAGACCAACCACATGGGGGAAAAAAAACGGGAGCATCACCGCAGAAGCATGGAAGAAGGACAGATGGCAGCACCATAAGTTACGCCGACTGCTACGTTCACTATTCAGCCTCCAGAGTCATTCGACTTCGCTAAACCACAAGAATGGGAGCGGTGGATACGGCGATTTGAGCGATTTCGGCTCGCCAGCAACTTAAAGGCAACGTCGGACGAAAACCAGGTAAACGCGTCAGTGTAATGCATGGGCGATGAGGCGGAAGATGTGCTAAGAGGGCTTACGTTAGCGGCAGATGAAAAGAAGTAATACGCTTCTGCCCTTCTCTCTAAAGACACCACGCCGGGTCCTTCTCCCACTCATGGGCAAAGTAAAGGAGGAGATAACCCCCATCTTTTCCATGCGGTCTATCAGCAAAATCGAAGACCCCACCGATTGGTGTGCCGGGATGGTGGTGGTCCCAAAGAAATCTGGTGCTGTCCGCATTTGTGTGGACTTCACAAAGATGAATGATGCTGTATGCAGAGAAAAATATATCCTGCCTTCTCCACACTCTGGGCATGCTAGCTGGTGCAACAGTTTTCAGCAAACTAGATGCCAACATGGGCTTTTAGCAGATACCGTTAACAAGGGAGTTTGCTATGTATACCACGTTCGTTACGCCTTTTGGGCGCTACTATTTTAATCATTTACCCTTTGGCATAGCATCAGCCCCGGAACATTTTCAGAAGATGATGATGACCGAGGTGACCAGTGGCTTGGCAGGGGTGCTGTGTCACATTTGACATGACATTCTGGTCTGGGGCGAGACACAGGAGGAGCATGATGTGCGGCTGCATGCGTTGCTGGGGAAAGCACAGGAGGTCGGCATCACACTGAGCATGGATAAATGTGAGCTCGTACGCCATGCAGTCAGATTCCTAGGCCATGTGATTTCTGCAGATGGAGTAAAGCCAGACCCAGAGAAGACAAGTGCAGTCCAGGAGATGGACGCACCCAGTAATGTCAGTGAATTAAGACGTTTTCTTGGCATGGTGAACCAGTTGGGGTGCTTCATCCCAAATCTGGCAGAGAAAGACTAAGTGCTGCGCAACCTGCTGTCCAAGAAGAACCACTGCTACTGGTGGCCAGAGCAGCAGGCCGCCTTTGATCGATTAAAAAAAGGATTGTCATCCACACCGGTGCTCACTTTGTACAACCCAAACAGTGAACTGAAAATCTCCGCTGATGCCTCTTCTTTTGGGCTGGAAGCAGTCCTGCTGCAGAAGAGTGGTACTGGCATATGCATCCAGGTCGATGACGCCGACAGAGCAGCCATATGCCCAGGTGGAGATGGAGGCACTGGCCGTGACATGGGCCTGTGAAAGGTTCAGCTGCTTTGTTCTTAGCAGATCATATGAGCTGGAAACCGACTATAAGCCTCTGGTGAGTCTGCTCGGAGGGAAAGTTTTAGATGACCTTCCACCTCGGATCCAAAGATTTAGAATGAGGCTCATGAGATATAATTACACAGTCGCACATGTCCCTGGCAAAAACTTATGGACAGCAGACACCCTGTCACGCGCTCCTCTGAAAGCTACACAAGCACATACAGGTGCAAGCCTGTTAGAGGACACCAATATTTATGTAGACTCTGACATCAGCAACCTACCTATCAGCGGAGACTATCTGAGCAACCTTCGCAAGCACCTGAAAGCAGACAGTACATGCTCCGCACTGATGGGGTACTGCAAAGAAGGCTGGCCAGATAAAAAAAGACTGCAGGGGGTGTTGAAACACTACTGGACTGAGAGCGCAGTGCTAACAGTACACGACGGACTGCTGCTGCGGGGCGCGAGGCTTGTGATCCCATCAGCCTTAAGAAATGATGTGTTGGAGAGACTGCAAGAGGGACACATGGGAGTGACAAAGTGCAGGGAAAGGGCCAAGCAGACAGTGTTGTGGCCTGGCCTCAGTAACCAGCTGAATGACATGGTGCTAAAATGCAGAGCCTGCATCCAAGGACCATGTCAAAGAGCCACTGATGCCAGCTCAGATGCCAGACAGGCCTTGACAAAGTCTAGGAGCCCACCTGTTCACACTGGAAGGCAAAGATTATTTACTCATAGTAGATTATTTTTCACATTTCATAGAAATCACACAGCTCTCACCCACAAGGTCCACAGATGTAGTGATGCACCTGAAGTCGACTTTTGCCCGTCATGGCATCCAACAAGTCTTGGTGACAGATAATGGGCCACAGTTCTCAATTGCTACTTCCAGACCTTAGCAGCAGATTATGGCTTTGAGCATGTCACCAGCAGCCCCAGGTTTCCTCAGAGCGATGGGGAAGCCAAACATGCTGTACAAGCTGTGAAGAGACTGCTGAAAAAGTCATCTGACCCATATCGTGCGTTGTTAGCGTACAGAGCAACCCCGCTACAGAATGGCTACCGTCCAGCTGAGCTGTTAATGGTGCGCCGACTTCGCACTACAGTTCCTGCCCTTCCGACCCTGTTGGATCCAGCTCTGCCCAACTACAATATGTTGGCAGCCAAAGAAAGGGAGAAGAGGTGGAATGACGCAAGACCCTTTGTCAAGAGACACAGAGTGAGAGACCTAGAGCCACTTGTTTCTGTGGGAGATGTGTGGATCACTGACGCAAAGCTCCAGGGTACAGTGATATCTACACACAAAGTTCCTCGCTCTTATCTCATCTAAGTGCCTCAGGGCACACTGAGAAGAAACCGACACCACCTGGTGTCACTGCGAACCAACAATGAGGGAGTCGTTGATGAGCCTGTGGGATAAGATTCCAGATAGAAAACCAGATAGACTTGATCTCTGAACTGAGGTAATATTGTTTTTGTTATACTTCAGAGACTGAAAATACTACAGACAGTAACATAAAGAGAAAGAAACAATGTGTGGAAAACAATAACAGAGAAATGTGATGTGGATTGTGAAAACAAATTGTTTGTTACAAGTAGTTTATCACTAGAAAGCTTGAGGTTACAACCGGCTAAAGTAATGGTTAATGTAGGCAAAAGTGTTGTTCCAGTATGATTATTTGAAGTTTGTGTTCCGCTAGAACAGGGACAGAACAGGGACAGGTCTTTCGGCAAAAAGGGCAGAATAAACCCTTAAGACCTGCAGAGACAAAGGCAGTCTACCCTTTGCTCTCAAAGAAAGGGAGATGTGGTAGTAGGCATGTTAGAGGTTAAACCTGAGATAACCGAATACGAGGCAGCTTCCACTTCCGGAGGGGTTTTACATGCTGGATAAGAGAGGTAGCTCAACAATATAGTTGGTGTTATCTTTTGCATCCTGACTGTGTCGTTGTCTTTTATAAACATTCAGTCTACATCACGTCGTGGTAAAGACCCTGATTGTAGCAGTAATCTGACACAACAAACCCCGCCCCTCGCACATACTTTGATCTACTTTTCCAAAATTCAATAGGCATCTATTCTGGGTCAATGGCAATCTCTAAACCGAATTTGGGGTGAAGCTGGCCATTAATTTTGCTGCTAAAGTGTTAAACAAACAAACACAGAAACAAACGCAAACACAGAAACAAACCAAACTAAAAAACAATACCGCCTGCCCTCACCCTTTGGTGGGGCGAAGTAATAAAAAAATACATTATTGGCCAAGGAATACATGCTGATTTGGAATGGTAATCCAGATTTTTAGTTAATTTAATAGGGAATAATTGCCACGTGATGCGGATGGCGGGCAAGCGTCAGGCATCTGCCATAGAGAATCATTGAAAATGAGACGTGCTAAGCTGCTTGTTCTTTGTTTTTTCTCCATGGAATGCAGCGGAAATGTGTGCTCAAATCTAGTTTAAAAATAGAATTACTCCTCCCAATGGGAAAAATGACGAGCAGTAAATTTAGTCACACGATTCCCTTCCTCCCCCGTCCCGGCTGCGACTTCCGCCCAGGTAACCTGGTGAACCTGCTGCCTTCTGATACTGATGTAGACCCACCAGCAGCGATAGGTGTACAAAACTCCTTTAGTAGTCTTCACAAGCTTTGTTCCCTTACCTAACATTATTCTTGAACATCAACATATTTTACATACACTGCGAGGTTTTAAATAAGCGTGCCTACTTTCGAACTAAAATAAACAATACCAGACAAATGAATCGCAGCCGCTTCGAAAGACAATCATGACAACATAGGTGGAATAACTTCAAATTCTATCATAGAATCATACAACCAGTGTATCATCAAGTAGGTTAACAAATTTTTACCAAGCTAACTTGCCGTTGGAAACTTGTCACATGTTTAATTAAAACCAATCAAATTAAAGTATGAATACGAAGTCTCCCCCCTTATCCTGCTGTGATTCCAGCATTGAACACATCACTTTTGCATTTCAGTAGCTGGCAAATGGCAGACAAAAAAAATGGTTGTTATTGTCGCAGTTTGTATTATCTGGACTGCCCCTTATTCTGTGTTTCCCCAGTTGTCAATGGTGAAGTGAATTTTTTCAGAGCCATTGTTGCTATTGCTCGGTCTGCTCTGCTGAGCCAGGAATGCATTTCTCAAAAGAACGGGTGCAAACTTACATAGATGGAGCCATTGACAGTGAATGCACAAACAACGGACAAACCTACTTTTTCTAACTCAGCTCATTGCCTCCTGTTAGTGCTCTGCCACTCACACCCCCACTGTGCTTCTTCTGACGCCATGCGCATCCCTGAAAGCACCATCTCATCCCCTCGGAAACTGACACGCCGCCTCCTGCTGAGAAGAGAGCAGGTTCACCACACACGGAGTGCCATTCCCCCATCGAGATTTGTTTCCTGTTCTCTCAACCAATGCTCGCAACACACTGATATTCAGAGGCTAACACTAACAAAATTTCAATAGAAAGTAGGCTGACAGAAATAACGTTACTAAGGTTAGTTTTCACTGCAGTTAGCCAGCACTGATCTTATACTTATCTTTGGCGTTTTTTGGCGCTTGGCAACCCTGACGTCTCAGCAGGGTAGCTTTGGGGCACAGCGGAGGAGGTAGGGTAGGAGAACTGAAGTGCCAAATTTGAACAAGGGAGGGAGGTATCCGGCAGCAGAAAAGGAGTTCCGGAACTGAGCCAGAGAAACGCCTATTCGACCCAAACAATTCCAATTGGTTCATTTATTTGCATGCCTGCAGCCTCCAGAAAGAGAGGTTTATTTTTGGCTCCTTTTGCAATGAGTAGTTTGTAGGAGATACTTTAGAGCCATAATCATGATCAAACTGAAGATAATGATTTTATCCTAGGGAAAAATCTTATAGCTTATAGCTTTAAGAGCTAGAAGCTGGGTAGCCCACTGCAACATAGGGAAAACTTCTAAAAAAGCGATTCAGCTGCACAGAAACTTCTTGTCGTGGACTGTGCTGAACAAGATGGACATCGCAATTTTGTTGGAACAATTTGGTTACACATTTTTTTAAATGAATAGCTACAATAACACAGTATCTGATGAAACTATTTATACCGACAGGACACAAATCTACTGCATCTTACGTACCAATGTAACTTATCTCGTGAGTGCTACTATAGCTGTCTCCGCCCGTGGAGTTGTATGTGGACTGGAGGTGCAATATCATTTACACCTGTGTTCAAAGTGGCCAGAATCCATCCCTGACCACCTTTAGAAGCATCTTGAGTGTAATTACACTTGTACTTTCATGTGGTCAGGCGCTATCTGATTGCAATCCGATCACAAAAAAACACATTTTAATACCAGGGGCTCTAATTTGTTAGCGCAGTGCAGGGTGGCGCAGTGTGGCGTAGCCCACGCAGTGGTAATTATATCTGGTGCAGCCTGCACAGTGGTAATTTTGTGCAGTGCAACACTGTGTGTTGTCACTTTTGCAATTTGGTAGACAGACGTGCGCCGAGATGGGTGTGGCGGCGTAGTAGGGGGAGGTGTCACATATTCATCATGACACAGTGACAATTTCGTAGATAAAGCCTCCGCCGCAAGTGCGCAGAGAGCTCGCCAGCTCCAACCTAGTTTACTCTCTATGTAGTGGTAACTTGGCTGACCAGCACACACACGTCACCGAAACCTCACAGGCAGGTTTCCAGAATGTCAGGCACATTTTAATGCAATAAATAACTAGGCTTATGCCGTCGGAGGCGACGGCTTAGGGTATATCTCCAAATGCCCCCAATCCTCCAATTCCCAAATCCTTGAATAGACTTTCATTATATCCCTGACAGGCGTTTCAGGGATATTATGCTTTTGGTCTGACCGCCGCCGCTGCTGCCGCACCTCCCAACGTGTTAATGCGATAACTTCAGTAATATTTCATTTAGAAATTTCATGTTTTGCATATAAGGAAGTATCATAAAGAGGAAGAACTGATTCGATTTTGGACAATTTACAATTTCTAGCTTGGCCACCAGGGGCCAAAAATGGAAAAATCGGATTGACCTCAAATCATGTGCAAATGAAAGGTCATGACCTGATGATGTGTCTCACGATGACATTATACCTGTTTTGTTCAAAATTTTGACCAAAGGTGGAGCTTTGTCACATAATATTCACCATTTTTGCCATATCTTTGGAACCATTTGTCCAATTGACTTGAAACTGTTTGCAACTGCAAGGTCATGACCTCACCACATGTCAAGTGATGACATCATACCTGTATGGTTTAATATTTTGCCACCAGGTGGAGCTTTGTGATGGAAAATTACCATTTTGGCCATATCTTCAGAACCATTTGTCCGATTGACTTGAAATTAAGTTCAAATGAAAGTCTATTCAAGGATTGGGGAATTGGAGGATTGGGGGGTTCAGGGATACACCCCAAGCCATCGCCTCCGACGGCATAAGCCTAGTTTGAACTTAAAAGTTTGCAGAATAATAAAAAATATTCAGAATTTTAAACCGTTTTAAATAACAACCACAAGGCACTGGCGTAGCGGCTGTTTCTTCCCTTTACATTTTCTATCTCCTTGGGTTTCCGTCAATGGGAGCAGGGGGCAGACGGCGAGGGCCCATCCGTTCCATATTGCTACGCGCCCATAGACTGTATATAAAAGATAAATTATATATTATTTTTAGAAAACAGGTGCTTCCCATCCTTAAATGTGATTGGCTGAGTCGCATTCCATGCCGGTATAAAATTACTGTAACTCACTGTGGCAAGCCGCAGCACTAAATATCCCTGCGCGCAATGAACTTCTCTGCACTCAACTGACTCGTTAGATTATGTTTGTTTCAAGACTTTTAGCTCGCTATTTCGGTGTCAGCGATGTTTAGCCTTTTAACCCGATAACTAGTTGGCTATCTACCTAGCTAGCTATTGCATTACAGAGTTCAACATCATTTTTGCGTTGCAAGCTTTGTTGCTAACTTGCTCGCTTTTTCAGTAGCCTATTAGCGATAAATTGTTGACTTTTTCTTGTGTGTTTATTTTATGTGCTATGTGTAGGGTAACCACATCCATTGTAGTGAACACTAGCTAGTTGACAAGCTGACTAGCAAACTAATGCACAATTGAACATATTTTCCTGGACACCAGCAAGTGTGGAGAACAAAAGTCAATCTGTCCCTACTCTCGCTGCTGGTTGTAATGCTTTGGCCGATCGGCGCGAGTTGAGAACAAGAAAACTAGAAAACCAGTATGGGGTCTTCGGGAGAACGAAGGAGACATTCGAAACAGCCTGCTTTCATAGTATATCTACACATTAGCAAGCCCAAATAGCCTGATTTGACATGACAATGGCGCTAGATGAAAAAGCAATCTTAGCGTCTGTGTTGCTGGCCAACCATTCTGTCCAAGCTATCTTGCTTGGTGGAAGAAGTTCTCAATTTAATTGTTGCATTATTCAAAAAAATTTTAGATTTTTTTCTTTTGTGTCTATTTAATGGGCTAGTTATATGTAGAGTAACCATTTTATAAAAGCTATAAGCCCCTTGAAGCAGTGGGTTACAGTGATTTTATAACAGTGGAGGGGCACTTCGCAGTTAGAAAGTCCCTGTAACCCACTGCTTCTCAGGACTTATTCCTTTAGTGTTCAAACTACATTCAAGCTGCATTCCAGAGCTAATACGGCCAGAATGTGCAAGAATCATTTGAGGCGGGTTTGAAGTGCATTCTAAGTATTCAAACGGAATTCTTTCAATGCTGTAAGAATTTTGGTCAATTTGAAATTCCTGCATCTTCGGAAAGATGTTCCCAACTTTTGCAAGACCTGTCACACTTGTCAGGTTTTTGGAGAACACCAGTTAGACCCGCCTGTAGCTCCATTGCAGCCTATCCCAGCATTTGGGGAGCCCTTCTCCAAGGTCATCATTGATTGTGTTGGTCCATTACCCAAGACTAGATCTGGAAATCAGTACTTGTTGACAATCATGTGTGCATCTACTAGATTCCCTGAAGCTATACCCCGACGCAACATCAAGGCAACTGCAATCTTGAAGACTTTGATAAAGTTCTTCACGTTGTTTGGCCTTCCCAGAGAAATTCATCAGACTAAGGTAGCAATTTCACTTCCGGATTGTTTCAGCAGGTTGTGTATGAACTAGCTGCTAAGCCGATTTTTTCTAGTGCCTATTATCCAGAGGGTCAAGGTGCCTAAGAGCGGTTTCATTCCACTCTCAAGACAATGATGACGACTTATTGTTATGACCATGAGAAAGACTGGGATGAAGGTGTTCATTTGCTGTTGTTTGCTGCCAGAGAAGGGGTGCAGGAGTCTACTGGATTCAGTTTGTTTGAGTTAGTGTTTGACAATGAAGTGAGAGGACCTTTGCTATTGTTGAGTGAGCAATGGCAAGAGAAAGAGCCGCAAATCAGTCTGTTAGACGATGTTAGCAAGTACAAGGAAAGGCTGCGTGCAGCTTGTGACCTAGCCAAAGAGAACTTGAAATCAAGTTGGGGAAAAATGAAAACTTGGTATGCTCATAAGGCTAGAAGCCGTGAGTTTAAACCAGGAGATAAGGTCCTCGTGTTGTGTCCTTTGCAGTCCAATCCATTGCAGGTTAGATTTCATGGTGGAAATTCTAACAAAACTCAATGATCTCAATTACATTGTGAAAACTCCAGATAGGAGAAAGCCAAAACTGTTGTGTCACAATAACATGCTGAAGCCTTATCATGATAGGAATGCTAGGGTTGCAGCTGTCACTTCAGATCCTTTTATGGCTAAGACTTGTGAAGATGAGGGGAAGTTTCAAGATGATGAACCTAGAATTAAAGCTGAAGTTCCTTCATGTAAATTGTCCAACTGTAAAAATGTAAAACTCCAGCACGTAGAATCCTCACAGAAAGATCAGTTTTAGAGGTTGATCAAGAAATATAAAGATCTATTTTCTGATGTCCCAAAGAGAGTTTCTGTAGCCTCTCATGATGTAGATGTTGTCAAACCAATAAAACAGCATCCATACCGGATGAATCCTGAAAAGAGATTGAACGCTGAGAAAGAGGTTGAGTACATGTTAGAACATGATATTATCAGACCCTCTCACTCAGATTGGAGTTCACCCTGTGTGCTAGTTCCAAAACCTGATGGAAGTACTAGATTCTGTACAGATTATTGCAAAGTCAGTGCTGTAACTAGAACTGATGTGTTTCCAATATCTAGGATTGATGATTGTATCGATAGAGTAGGGCAAGCAAAGTTTCTGACCAAGATTGATTTATTGAAGGGTTGTTGGTGCGTGCCTTCAACTGAGAGGGCCAAGAGCATCTCTGCTTTTACCATACCATCTGGGTTATACCAGTATGAAGTCCTATCCTTTGGCAAGAAAAATGCCCCAGCCACGTTCTAAATGATGATACAGTCTACAGTCGCCGGATTGCCACACACGGGTGCGTACATTGACGACCTGATCACATGGAGAAACTCCTGGGAAGAGCATCTGAAAGATGTAGAGAGGTTGTTCCAGCGCTTGACCCAGGCTAACCTGACTGTTAACCTGAACAAGAGTGACTTTGGTTGTGCTACTGTCACGTGTCTTGGCTACGTCATAGGCCAGGGTAAGGTGGCACCCATAAATGCTAAAGTCCAAGCCATCATGGACTTTCCAGTTCTTGACAACAAAAATGCTTTGCGCCGCTTCTTTGGAGTGATTGTGTACTACCGCAAGTTCTGCAAGAACTTTGCTGAGATTGTTCTCAGTCTCACTAAACAACTGAAGAAAGGCGTAAAGTTCACTTGGGATGAAGCATGCCAAAGAGCCTTCGATTGCCTGAAGTCTCAGCTGTGTCATTTCCCCGTTCCCCGTGCTTCCCCAGTCACTGCTAGCGACTAAGCTGGTGGATCTGTGCTCCTACAGAGAAGTGACTCTGATGACATTGAGCATCCCGTGGCATACTTCTCCAGGAAGTTCAATCGCCACCAAAAGAACTATTCCACGATGGAGAAGGAGCTGTTGGCTCTGGTTCTATCCTTACAACACTTTGAGGTTTATGTTTGTACAGGGCAAAAGCCAATGATTGTATATTCTGGCCACAATCTGTTTATGTTTTTGATTAAGATGAAAAACAAGAATCGGAGTTCGTTGAATTGGAGTTTGATTTTACAGGAGTTTGACTTGGAAATTAAGCATGCAAAGAGTACTGACAATGTAATTGTTGTTTGCTTATCCCGCGTTTGAGTATGTGTATATATATCACGTGTTTATTAGCAGATTTTATAATATTTATGTATGTATGGCAAGAATCGTAGTTAGACAAAACGGTAGAAGAAAAACAAAACTCAATGGCATACACGGCGCTCTGCACAAAGAAATATTTATTAACGTTCTGACAGTCAGCACTGCAGTGAGGACTCTTAAATAGACGGGAGGGAAGTCACATGCTACACAGGGAACAGGTGAGCCGGATCAGACTAATTACAACGGGAGAATCACATGAGGGAAACCCTAACCACGAAAATTGGCTAAATCCAAGACACGGACGGGAATTACACATACAGCCTATGACATTTAAACAGCTCCGGTCAGGAGTTCTAAGTGCACAGATAACGAGTGCAGGAAAGTAATTAAACATGTGCGAGAGATCTCGCAGAAACGCTGGGGGAGACAGGTAAAGCTGAGCAAGAAGCGGAGACTAGAACAGGGCGATTGCTGAGAGGGAATTAGTATTAATTAGTAGCGGTGCAACTTTACAGATTAAACTAGAGTGCTTGTTAGTAAGTTAGTAATCTATGTACATGGATTAGTTGTGTTAGTAGACTATGATACAAAATACAAATGTTAGTTTTGTTAGTAATCAGAACAGTAAGACGAAGGAAGTAAACAAGAATCGGAGGAATGTATTAAACACCAGAATTCATTTAAATCACCCGAAGTAAGTGCGTGCACAAGCCAGGAAGACGGACTGAACCAACTAGATCACAAGACAGGGGAGACAAGTGCAATGGAACTGAGAAATGGAATGAACTAAAACCTGAGAATTACAATAACCAAAAAGAATAAATAAAAGACAAAATCATGAACACAGATCCTGAACATAAACATGACAAAAAACCATAACCATGACAGCATTATCTTGATTTTTCCTATTTTGATGTTTAATTCCCTGTTTCCCCCATTTTGTTTGATTGCTTTTATGTACATTTATTTTACATGTTTGTGTAGCACTTTGTGCTGTATTGCTTGAAAGGTGCTGTATAAATAAAATTTATTTTATTATTATTATTATTATTATTATTATTATTATTGTAGAAGAGGCTGAAGATCCTTTATCTCTTTAGTCTTAGGAAAAGGAGACTTAGGGGTGATCTGATTGAGTTCTTTTTTTCAATTCTTTCTTTCGGCCAAGTTTTGTTAGCAGAACTCTTGGTCACAAATGGAAGTTGACCAAGGGTAAATTTAGTACTGATATTCAGAAAAATACTTTCACCTGGAGAGTAATTTCAATGTGCAAGAGCTTGGCTGACTATATTGGTTGAGGCAGAAACCTTGGGAATTTTCAAGAGCAGCGTTGACTTAAAGCTAATTACCATTGAGTCATCGAGTATCTGAAGTGGGCTGCTTGGTTAGCTCATCCGGTTGAGGCGCCACATTTGCGGAGCAGTCATGACCACGGACCGCCACAATTTTTTACGGAGTGGCATATGTTTCTGGTTTTCTCTGTCAAAGATAATAGTTGCATGAAGACTGACCTGGCTAAGAAGTGTAGTAGTTATTCATTGTCTACAAATGATGGTTGCTAAAGAGCAAAGGTAGCTGATACTGTGGGAATTTCGGAAATACAGTTGTCACCTTAGCTAATGTTGCTAGCGTCTCAGTCTCAGTGGATATGTGAACAGCAAAGCAAAAATTTGCTTTTGGCATTCCAGAGGTTTTTAATATTTAATATAACAGTGAGCTCTGATGTATACATTTGAAAGCATTATCTAGCAATTTTATGTGTTTTTTATGCATTAAATTATCCATGAACATAACAGAGATTTCTGGATTCGGGCTGGGTCACGGTCTGGTAGCCACCAGAAATCGGCCCAGTCAAATTAGTCTCTGATCGATAAAATGTGATGATAATTCTCAAAATTTAAGTTTAAATATTACATAACTTGACTACTTAATTTTTATTGATATCTGATCAGTATTTGATGGAAATCAGGCATCTTGAAAGTGAACATATGTTTCCAACCTATCATCAAAAGGGATAATAAGGTTTCTAAAATGAGAGGTTATATAAGGTATTGATGGTTTTGTAGAGCTACATCAACTTATTCATGGCTATGGCAAAGGCAGCCTCATTCTCTTACAAAGCAGAGGGAAATTATGTCATGTAGTCTGGTAATATGAGTCATTTAGTGCTTCTAAACAGTCCACTCAAGCGACATTAAATTATATTGGTGGGATATCAAAATTTGAACTACATCCAAAATTTACTGTATCATTTTCCCAGTGATTATGTTTTAGAGTAGGATTTCTAAACGGGGTCGGGACCGCTCCCTGGGGGGCATTCAGACAACTTTGGGGGCGCTGGGAACGTGATGGCTGAAAGGGGTGCGTCAACAATCACCACAACTTAGCTTGTGCACTGTTCATTATTTGAATTTATACCATCGTCTGGGTGAATACTTTTTTCTGATTGGCTGGCAGGTATGCATTAAAACCGTGGAACCGCACAGGTAGATCGGCTACGGTCGTTTCACCATTCGAAATTCATCCACTAGCCAACTTGTAACCCTAGCAAGGTTAAACGTGGTATTCGGCTGGGTACAACGGAAACCTAGCTGCTCATTTATCTCCAGTAAATTTAGCGGCGTCATACAAGTTGCGTCCAGCGGGGCGGTTAACTATAGGTACTTGAGCGATAATGACCGGAAATATTATAGCAGCAAAGTAATCAGGCTTTATTCATTAAACGATTGTAATTGTGTACGGGTACAAATGAAGCAAACGTGTCCACTTCATGTATCAGCAACTGCTGACAGTTTGCTTGCTACGTGCTATGCCAGCAGACTGATTTCAGCTCGCTGACTGCGGAAACCGTCATAAGTTCATTGTAATTGTGGGTAGCAAGTTAG
This sequence comes from Gymnothorax reevesii, assembly GCA_029721435.1. Taxonomy (NCBI): domain Eukaryota; kingdom Metazoa; phylum Chordata; class Actinopteri; order Anguilliformes; family Muraenidae; genus Gymnothorax; species Gymnothorax reevesii. The sequence goes on from CM056574.1 coordinate 141,361,989, forward strand.
CTACAGCCTGCATAATGTTGCGTTATGCATAATCTCCATTTCAGCTGGAATCCGTTATCAAATCAGCTGGTAAACGGATGTGAGCGTGTGCAAAAAAAACTTTCTCCATGAATGTAAGATGAACTAAGATAGCTGGTTCAATTTAACTTGGCCTATAGTAGGCTATTGGGTATGAGAAGGCGCGGCGCCTCTTTAATGATTACCAGCAGTTTTTTTTTTAGTGCTTTTCTAACTTTCCCCAAAATTTCTGAATGCTGCGATCTGATATTGCTGGCAAATGACCATGGTATAAGACGGGATAATCAACTCGAAGGTGAGCATTCCACGGTTTTAATGCACTTCGCGGAGGCAACCATTTGCCTCCGCGTCGTGCATTGACCGTGGAATGCACACCTTCTCGTTAATTATCCCTTACGTAACTTTTTTAAAAATCATGTTTTCAAATGTTTCAAGTGCAAATAACTTAAGAGCTTATCTACATGGTTTCCCAACTTCTCGATTGAGCCACTGTCATGATCTCCATAGTAACGCCAATAAACAAATCCACCTTAGCACTGCACCCTTTCCGAAACTACTTCCTCCTCCCAGTACAACCTTTTACTGTTTTGCGGGTCTGTAAGCAAAGCAAAGGGAGGTTAGTAGGGATAGCGTGAAGTAACTAGAGCAGGGAAGCCCCTGAGCAGCTTTTTGACGGCTCTCATCTCGAACCAGCATACCGCAGATTCAGTAATCTCATTGGCATTTTAATCATTCATTTTGGGACATTCTTTAGCGTCATTTGGCCCCCAATAGAGAAAAAATACTTCCATTTGCGTTAATATGAAAGGCATTAACACCATCTTTAAAGTCATTTGCGACAATCAACGAAAATTAAACTGCATTTAACATACTTATCACATCGTTTGAATTTCAAAAGCATTTCTGGACCGAATGAGTGCAGATAATACAAATATTCACGCGATTGTACATTTTGCTCATTATTGCATTGTCAGTGTGTTGTTAGATAAAGTATACCCTCTCAATTTAATAATTACTGTGTAACAGGGCTGTGCAAAATTCAGAATTTCAGAATTCAATTCAATTCAATGGATGAATTTGAATTGACTCCACCCACAGGATGTTGAATTGAATTACAGGATGTAAAATTGAAATTCAGTGCAATTCAGAGAAATTAATTCTCATCACATATCAGTGAGAATGTGACTTTTAACATACATTTTTCTTCCAAATGGAAGTACAGACACTAAAAGTGAGCATACATTTTCTCAACCCTAGAACACTATCGCCGGGTGATTTTCACCCGAGCAAACGTGTTTACGTGATTTTCATTATGTTGCCTTTGTCTGAGTGTTATGGGTCCCTGGGTAGCTTCAGCATTGTCTTTGACATCTTTGAAGGCATGGGTGTTTCGTTTACCTCAGGGTACTTTTTTTCATTTTGTTAGACATGGCACAGCTGAAAATAAAAGAACACTACTCTAATTTGTCATGTATTGTCATATTTTGATGACAAGTACTTTTTATTGGGTATTTTACGATATCGGGAAAAATCACCCCGCGTTAGTGATGGTGTTACTAATTTTAGCAATAGTGTTCTACGGCTAATGTTGGAAAGCTTAGCAATATATCTTCATTTTAAAGTAATAAAATGAAACAATGTGTTTGTAAATGCAGTAATCAGTACTTTACAGGGTAAAGTTGTTGCATCTACTGGTCAACAGTTCCTCAAACGTTTTGTCATTGAGGCAGCATCGTTCTGGTCTGAATATCTTGCCTACAACACTAGATATCCTCTCAACAGGTAAGGAGGAAGCAGGTATGGGCAGATAATTACATGCAAGTACAGCTAGGTCTGGGAAACTGCTTTGATTTTCTTTCCGGAACAACAAAGGATTGGCATCCTCAGGCAAACATGGTGTGCTCAAGTATACCGGGAACTCATGTAAGGCTGTGTCAATTGGGAGAGCAGCTGTTTGAGACTCCCTGTAGGAAAAGAGTCTGGGCTGTTTCCTTGGTTGAGTACTAATGTCAGAGGTGGCACTGACTTTTGGACAGTTAGGCTCAACTTTTGCAGCAAGATTTTTGATTTTTTTTGTCTCCGAGGGTGGCACAACCAGTGATTCGGTTGAGTGGGCAATGACTTTTTCACATTGGGCCAGGTAGGTTTGAAAAGCTTTCTCCCTCAATAAATGAAATCATCATTTGAAAACTAGATTTTGTATTTAGTGTGGTTATCTTTGCCTAATATTAAAATTTGTTTGATGATCTGAAACATTTAAGTGTGACAAATATGCAAAAAAATAATAAATCAAAAAGGGGGCACATACTTTTTCACAGCAGTGTACCTAGAAGAGAGTCTGGCTACTCATGACCAAGCCCCAAAATGGGAAAAGAGAGAGAAACCTAAGGGGCGACAGCAAAGCACCTTCTACCCTAAATGAGGATAAACAACCTTTGCTCTTAGCCATGCCTTATGCCTCACAGGGACACACAATAAAATCAAGCTTGTATAGTTCAAACTGGAACATGCTTACGCATTATACCACCAACGGGCAATTCTGGGGTTTTGTCAACCAAGATACTAAATTTTGAAAATTGTGGCAGGGTTGAAATTTGTACACCTAACATGAGTGAAAATGTATATTTTGAGGATCAGAAGTGATTTATTGGAAAGATTATTTTTTCAAACGAAAAATCATGTTTATTCACTGAAACTTACCGTTTTGCTGACACAGAGGGGAGATATCTTCGGGCATGCCCACTGCCAACAATGAAAACACTATAATTTTAAGGGAATGCTTGTTGAGGAGCAAAGGGGATGTGGAATAATTTAGCAATTGATGGTGCCAAATTCCCATGTTTGTGATAGTTTGATATACATTGATGTTGTATGCGAGATGGAAAAATGACCATTATTGATGAATTTTCATGATGCATTTTTAAAATAATGAACAGATCTGGAAGTGCTTTTTGTATTTTATCATAGGTCATCAGTGGTATGATGAAGTTGCCACAACATTCTGAAAAAAAGGCGTCATTGCTTTCTAAATATGGGTCAACTTATTGTCCCCACAGTGGGGACAACCACACTTCTTAATTCCAAAAGAAATCGCCTCATATAAACGTATTGATGATGAAATTGACAGATCTGGGTAAATTAACACGTTTTTAATTTTCTATTTACTAGAGTATTGTCAGTCTTGCACATTCTTATATCACTTAGACTAAGACTTATGACCAGAGTAGGGCTTATGACATCATATATTTGGATTTTCACAAAGCATTTGACACAGTACTGCATAACAGACTAATTTTTAAAATAAGCTTCATTGGAGTTACAGGAGGTATTCTGAAGTGGACTCAAAACTGGTTGCAGGAAAGAACACAAAGAGTGGTGGTCAGTGGTATCTCATCTGAGCTAGGTATGGTGGGGAGTGGCGTCCCCCAGGGATTGGTGTTGAGACCCCTGCTGTTCCTCAACTACATTAATGACCTTAATAGGAATATTGAGAGCAGATTAGTTAAATTTGCAAATGATACTAAATTGGGAGGTTTGGCAAATAGTTTAGAGTCCACTAAAGTGATTCAGGATGATTTGGATAGAATCCAGAATTGGGCAGAAATGTGACAAATGAAATTCAATGTAGCGAAATGTAAAGTTGTACATGCAGGTAATCAGTAACGAACCGTGAGGTTTGGGTCGAGGTAGGCAGTGGCAGACCGAAACGTAAAAACTAATTAATATTTTATGTATAAAGTCAGCGGTAAAAACACCGGCAAAATCAAACATAATTACTCCAAAAACTGTTGAATGCTGTAAATAGTAACACTGCGAATCTGGATGAATGACATCATGCATTAGCGAGGGTTAACGAATTTATTGTGACTTAAAAGACACTTGAAAGACACCGGACACGGACAAAGTTGCGTTTTTCGTTAGATTTTGACTTTTAGTTTATTTTGAAACTGTTAAGAGTGAAATCAAATCCGTGTTTGAGTTATCAATGTATTATTTAACTTGTCGCGCTATGTGCGCATAGGAGGGAGGTTTAAAACCAATTTAATGTGAAATGTTTGAAGTTTATGACGTTTTCTAGCGAATTTGATTTATTGTATGCATTCAGAATTAATGTGTACTTTGTTTTCAAATAATCTCAAAGCTTCAATTTTTTTTAAATTTCGCTTTTATGTCTGAATAAAAGTTGAAGGTTCTAGCGAGAGAAAGTTGGTGAAAGCGCGCAAAACAACATAACGGCTTGCCTGCACTGATGCATGCTTAAGTGGATCTCTTCCCTATACTTAATGCAATTAATTTTCCTATTGCTAAACCATATTAACCAGACAAGCGAAGTGCACCAAACACATTCCATCTTTGACCACATCTCTCTTCACAGCATCATAATGTCAACACACACAAACTACAAAACACTAAAAACCCACAGAATTCTATCAAACAAACACCAATTTAAAAAAACTTTTGCCACAAGGTTGTTATTAGATGCATAACGACAGACATGACAGTCCGGAAAGTTCTTGTGTGCGTAAAAGAGAGCGGAGGGGGAGAGAAGTGGTTAAAGCGCACTTACCTAAGGCTATTTGAATATGAAGTCCATGCGTCTGTCCTTTTTGACAAAGACATTGATGACAGCGTTGTAAAACTCTTCTGTTTTGGCCTTCAGCTTAACAAGTCCCTCTTTCTCAATTGACATGATAGCCAAACATGCAAGTCTCCCCTGCTCCGTTCTGTAGCGGTTGCAGGTCTTGAGGCGTTTTAAGGCAGAAAAAGACCGCTCCACTGACTCTGTGGTAGCTGGAATTGTCGGCACCAATTTCGGCTGTTTTGTGGCCTCGATCAGTTTGTTCAAGGTCATTCTCCACCAATAAAGCCAGCAGTTGAAGCTAGGGAGATTTTTCCTTGACCATAGCAGGGCTGAATAAGTCGATGAAGTCGGCCTTTAGCCTGACAAAATCAAAATATTTGCTGCGTTAGCGATGTCATTCTGTTTGTTTTGCCAAAACAAACAAGATGACATAACACTATCTAGGTGGTTTAATCAAATTTAAGCCTTAAATTTGATTGACGTAGGTGTGAATCAATGAGTGTATATAGCCCCAGCTAGGATTGCGTTATCGTAATTAAAATAAATAAATACAAAAAATCAAAGCTTGCTCACTAAATAGTACCGAGATAGGCAGATGCCTGATAAGGATGCGTTTATTTGTACAATTCATCCGGAATGAACACCACTAATATTACACGAACGTTTGCGAGGTCATTCGCTATGGCTAATGCTATATGTAGATATGCAACTTGGCTAACATTACATGGGCATAGGAGCTAAGTGACCATCGCCATTTGTAAGCAACATGATTTTATTGTGCCGACTAAGTTTATCTAGCTAGCTAAATTACAGATAAAGTTTGCCATCACAGCCGTTGACAGCGGCTCGATTACCTAACACGCCAGCTACACAAGTGGCTAGTTAATGCTGTGCTTCCCATTCTGACATGTTTTGATATTTTCGACGTCTCGAACAGTGTCATGTAGAACTGCGCATTAATGTTTATTTTTGTTTTTCGATCACAAATATGTTGAAATCTTTTCGGAAGACCCTTTAGTTCGGCGGAAAATAGCTGGAATTTCTACATTTCAGTCAATGGGAAATTGAGAAGTGCAGTGCACTTGACGCCATATTGGTTTCTTCAACTGCGCTCGTAGAAGGAAGCGGCGGCTTCTCCAGTTTACTCATTGGTGCGAATTCACAAAGACACCGAACGTCCAGATTGAATGACTAGCCTGTGACACTTACGCATAAAGGCAGCGTAGCGTCCTGCCTTTTTGCGTACATAATAAAGCATATGAAAAAACACTGCGCATGTGCGAACACTACGTCTCTGATAACATGTCATTCAAAGGCATGTCAGAGCTGTGCCTACCCTGCAAAGATAAGACTTATTTGAAGGCCCCTGCCTGGCCAGAGGCAGGCGCTGTTGTGTCATTATAACTCAATGACTTAAAGCAACAGCATAAAGACAAACTAAATATCAAATGGCTTCAAAATTAGATTATATATTAAAATGATCAATAATTGTTAACAACTTTATTTTTGATGATAGCCTAGGGTAGGCAGTGCCTACCCTGCCTACCCTGACGGCTCATCCCTGCAGGTAATAAAAACATTAGATGGGAATACTTCATGGGAGATTTTAAACTGGAATGTGTTTCACACAAAAAGGATCTGGGAGTGATTATTGATCAAACCCTCACGGTCTCTAGCCATTGTGCTGTAGCAGTTAAAAAAGCTAATCAGTTGCTGGGAAGCATTGGCAAAAGTATTGAGTTCAAATCCAAGGAGGAGATGCTTCTTCTGTACAACACATTCGTCAGACCACATCTGGAGTATTGCGTACAGTTCGAGGGACCATACTTTAAGAAAGACATAGAGGCTCGAAAGAAAGTTCAGAGAAGAGCCACTAAGCTAATTTCAGGTATAAAAGATGAAAGCTTTGAGAAAAGGCTGAAGATCCTACATCTCTTTAGTCTTAGGAAAAGGAGACTAAGGGGTGATCTGATTGAGGTCTTTAAATATGTTAAAGGGATTAACAAAGTGAATTATTTAGGATTCCTTCGACTTAGTGTTGTTAGTTGAACTCGTGGAAGCTGACCAAAGGTAAATTTAGCACTGATATTTGGAATTATTTCTTCACCCAAAGAGTAATTTCGAGGTGGCATAGCTTGCCTGACCATATTGTTGAGGCAAAGACCTTGGGAGTTTTCAAGAGCAGGCTTGACTTAAAGCTAGATACTATTGAGTCATTGAGTATCTGAAGTGATATATTCACAACTGGCGAGCCTAGTTGGGCTGAACGGCCTGTTCTTGCCATGCATGTTATGTTATGTTATGTTATTCTGAACCATGGAATTATACCCATATCCACCAATTTGGAACATGTCTAATGGGTATGCTTCTTCAAAATGAGCTCATAGTTTCATGAAATAGTAAAATGTCTCATTTTCTACATCTGATATATTGCCTATGTTCTATTGTGAATAAAATGTGGGTTTTGGGGAATTGCAAATTATTGCATTTTGTTTTTATTCACATTTTGCACAACATCCCAACTTCCTTGGAATTGGGGTTTGTACATAATATTATCAAAAGATTCAGAGCATCCAGAGAAATCACTGTGCACAAGGGACAAGACTGAAAACTTATATTGAATGGCCATGATCGGCAGGAATAGCAAGAATAGTAAAACACTTCGCTTTCAAGACTATAGCAGTTGGTCACATCTGTTCCCAAATGCTTTCAGAGAATTGGGAAATTGGCTCCTCCTCCATCTGAAGTGATTCAAGTTAACCACTGAGAATTCTTCTTTAGCTCATCCATTCTGTATAAATAATTAAGAGTAAAGCAAGTTGGGCACATGAAAATCTAATTCTACCACAGGACATGTCATTTACAACCGCGCAGCGAGTACACTGGTTGGCAACCATGTCTGTACTTCTGGTGGCTGCTTTAACAGGAACAGAAGACCCCTTGTGTTCTCTACTCGGAGAGCCTGAATATCCCCAACTGTCAGAAGAAGGGGATATCATCATTGGAGGGATTTTTCCATTTCATAGCAGCACAAAGGACAGGGAGCTTGCCTACATACACACACCTCAACCACCCCAGTGTATCAAGTAAGTTTTGAGTTCATGAAGTAATGAACAGTATATGCATAGTTGAAAAAGATGTAGTATTTTAGCAGAGCGGTACCTCAGGTATGTTATAGTTTTTTTTCTAAATCAAAGAAAATGGCCTAATCTACAAGTGTTTATCACATTTAATGCAGTTTAAATCTGAGGGCATTCCAGTTTGCTCAGACGATGATCTTTACCATTGAGGAGATCAACAATAGAACAGATCTGCTGCCTGGCATATCTCTTGGCTACAAGATGTATGACTCCTGTGGCTCATCTGCAACTGCTGGAAAGGGAGGACTGGCACTGACAAGTGGGTATGAGGATTCAGCCACCGCTGCTGCCTGTTCCAAAAAAGCTGCAGTTCAGGCAATCTTTGGAGAGACCTCTTCTTCCTCTATTGCCATATCTACATTCATTGGACCTTTTCACATTCCTCTGGTAGGCAAGTTTACAACTTCAACATGAAATATTCTAAAATAAGTGAAGAAGAGCCAAACAATCAAAAGTACAATTTTGCCAGCAATGATATTTCCTTTATAAACGGAAGCATTTCATTCATAATAATAGGACTTTTTTAATGTTTTATATAAAACATGCAACAATCTCTTCGCAGATCAGTCACTTTGCAACGTGTGCATGTCTCAGTGACAAAACCAAATATCCATCATTCCTCAGAACCATTCCCAGTGATTATTACCAGAGCAGAGCACTGGCTCAAGTCGTGAAACACTTTGGCTGGACGTGGGTTGGGGCAATCAGATCAGATGATGATTATGGAAACAATGGCATGTCAGCCTTCATTAAAGCTGCCCAAAAACTTGGTGTCTGTATTGAGTATTCTGAGGCTATTTTCAGAACCTATTCTGATGAAAAATTTTCAAGAGTTATGCAGATTATAAAGCAGTCCAGTTCAAGGGTCATTTTGGCATTTGTTTCTCACCTGGACATGGACATTTTGCTTCATCAACTCGCCTACCACAATGTTACAGGATATCAGTGGATTGGCAGTGAGGGCTGGATTTCAGACTCCTATATTGCCAAAATGGAAGGACATCATATTTTCAGTGGAGCAATAGGACTCGCAATTCCAAAAGCAAAGGTTACTGGCTTGGAGGAATTCCTCTTGAATGTTCGACCATTAAATTCATCTGGAAAAGCTATTTTCACAGAGTTCTGGGAAACCCTGTTTGGTTGCCAATTTCCCAATGGTGGTACGTCAAGAAATGACAATGAATGCACTGGTACTGAGGATTTGAGTGGAGCTGAAAATACATACACTGAATTATCCTTGATGCAAATTTTTAATAATCTTTATAAAGGTGTGTATGCAGTGGCCCACACGCTCCAAGAGATTTTTATTTGCAGCAATGATACTCAATTTCCTGACAGAAAGTGTTTCAACAATGAACTGCTGACACCAGTGAAGGTCTGTACTGTTCAGAATATTGCACTGATCAGCCATAACATAAAAACCACCTGCCTAATATAGTGTTGGTCCCCCTTGTGCCACAAAGACAGCTCAGTCAGCTACTAAGCGCTGTAAGCAGCAGGGTGTAATACACTTTGTGTTATGACGCTCTATTGACATTTCTCATGAAATATCTCTGTGTCTTGTGCCACAGTGGCCCCTCTGTCAGTTTTGATCAGATGGGAATGTCTTTTTTGCCTTTGTGCATTGATGAGCCTTTGGCCCCAACACCCTGTTACTCGTTCATGAATTCTCCCCCCTCCGTCAACAGCTCAGGTCCCATGTCTCTCACATCCAGAACTTTGATTACGAGATCCTACTATGCGCTCCCCATCTAAAGTCTGTCTGCAGATATACGCTGTTGTCGCAAGATAATCAATATTTTTTTCTAAACCTATGCATGGTTTTAATGTTTTGGCTCATCATGGTATAAAATTAGAACAAATACCTTTCAGTGATTCCCCCAACTTGGTCTCAGGGCAACCCTGAGTATGCTGGTATTTGTTCTAACCACTATTGCAATCATTGGATTTGAACAGGCTGTTAATATGTCTTAATTTGCCTCATCATGTTTTGAACAGTTATTTACCCCCTTCAGCCACATTTTGACAGACTATGTACAGGTATAAATGCATTGAAGGATAAATTGTACATACACACAATGGGATTGTAACAACTGCATAAAAAGAGGATAAATTAACTTTTCAAAGTAAACAATCTGTGGGCTCCTAATTGGTGAAACTTTAAACATATTGTCTCAAACAAATTATTAGGCAAGTAAATGACAAAATCACAACTGTTAAGAATTCAAAACAGTTGTATTCAGCGCCCTAATTTGAGCTTACTAATTTCCTTTGATTACAAATTGACTGAAATATTTTGCTAATAGAAAAATTGACACAATTAGTTAATGGGCCTTTTATCTTCATCGCGCTCATATTTTTCTCAAAATGTGGTTCAAGATGGTAAATAACTTCTTTAAACATGACATGTACCAATTTAGGATAAATTAAATGCTTATTAAAATCCTATGATTGCAATTGGGGTTTGGAAAAAACCAGAATCCATATGGGTGTTGGGAAATGAATGTCTTTATTTACATGACTTTTTACCATTCTAAGAGGATTTCATTCTGCAAATGTAAAATAGTCCCCTTGGAATTATTTGGATCTATCTGCATTCTGAGTGGTTTTGAGATATTGAGCTTCAAAGTTTTTCCATTTCAAATAGGGAAAATGACCTGATGAACAAATTTCTTTCATACATGAAAATGACTGACATCCTGAATGTGCTCTAAATGCACAATTTTGAAATCATGTCAAATTTGTAAAGGGATTGTTAGCTCACCAGCCAACAGGCTGGCTGAGCTACTGGGATCAGACCTGGCATTATGGTTGTGCTCCCTTGGCAAAGTCTTTGACAATCTTCTCCTCTGAAACTTCTGCCTGGATTCACTTCATATTGGGAACGGACTTTCCTTGGAACCACAAGTCTACAGTTTGTCTACAGTTTTTAAAAATGTTCATTTTTGGGGACTACTGAATAACCTCTAAGGCAGAGTATTTATAAAATTCAGTGTATTCAGACTTTTAATGAACCTCAACAAGAAAGAGCTCTAGCAATATGTAGTCATGTCTCACAAAGTTTGATAAACTAGCACATACAAGCATACAAACTTAAAAATAGTCAGAAGTCGTTGCAGTTTTTCTCTGACTCAGAGAACAGTTTCTTTCCCACTCTTTGTTGATGCATCCTCTCCTTGTGCTGGCTTTTGTCGTATTTGTTTTTTCGTCAGTTGCTCTCTTTCCTCTAGTTGCTCTCCTGGTGTTTTCTTTTCTGCCATTACTTTACAGCCTGTAAGTGTTGGGGTCAACGTAAATACAGAGAAAAAATGTTAGTGGCATGGTACCATTAACAAACTCCTGGCTGTTTAGCTGGAATTAGATAAGGCACAGGACACCCTTTTGAGATAATGATTGGCGTTGTTCTAAATAAATTATTTTAATTGACATAACATGAATTCAGATAATGCTCAGCATTATCATGTGTGGCCAGTTCTCGCCTCTGAGGTTAGATTACAACTAAAATGTGTCATTTCAATGCAGAAATTGGATTGGACAGTACCATTGGAACTGTACTTTTGGTACCAAACCCCTAGATCTGGTTTGCATTTCTGCTGCAGACAGTACCCTGAAATGTTGGCAGAGTTTTTTTACCATATGGTAATATGCGATGCAAACACGCAAATACACGCAATAGGCATTGACTTTGACTTTTATCTGTTGTGCGAAAAATTTGTTTGAAAAAAATTTGAAAAATGGAGAAAGGAATGACCTGTCTGAACCATATTTGAAACATCTCAAAGAACAATCCAAATGAGTAACAGTATGAGTAATGAGACTAAGAAGATATGATATATGTTCTCGCCGGCCATTTTGACTGAAGGTCACATTACCCTGGTAAGGGTCCTGATTGGTTCCTTAGACATAGAACCTTCTGATGTGAAACCAAGGCCTCTTCAAATTATTGAACTTTATGTTTCTGCGTGTAAATTTATGCAGATATTTACCTGGGAGTTAAGCTATTTGTGACATAGAACTAAATGATTTTAGAATGCACTGGTAGGGTAAACTCTATTTTTGGAAAAAGTGGACATAGAACCAGTTTATTCTCACTGAACGTTATGCCAAAGAAAATAAATGTAACTCAAAAATATGTGAAGAATTAATGTAATTCATTCCAAGGAGTATGTAATTATGTATATGTAATTCCAAGGAGATTAAATGTATTCACAATTTTCACAATTACCATAGGCTGAGTATACATTTGATTTTACCCCCCCTTTGGGACTGCATTTTTAAGAATAAATGTCATTGATAATAATAAAGGTTTTTTAAATTTTTCTTAAATATGGGTGTTTTTTTAACAGTTCCTGCAGCATTTGAAAAATGTGCATTTCAAAACCAAGGAGGGAGAAGAGGTTTATTTTGATGAAAATGGAGATCCTCCTGCAAAGTATGAGTTGGTTAACTGGCAGGAGGACAGAAAAGGCCAAATAGTGTTTGTGACTGTTGGGCTTTATGATGAATCCTTACCCATGGAGGAACAGTTAACCCTGAGCAATGTCCCAATTCTGTGGGCACAAAATGCAAAACGGGTATGTCCTCGGATTAAATAATAAAAATGTTGGTTTCTATTTGTGCAATATATCACGATAATTGGGCCAAATCAAAAAGTAAATAAACTTCCTTACCTTATAAAATTTTTGAATGTTGTAGTTCATTTTCAAAAATGTGGGGACTTTGATTCCTAATTTCCTCTCTAGCTCTCACGAGCAAAAGACAGAGGTCTCCAATACCTTCTTGGAGCTTCTGCGTTTGTAAATGACACAGACCTATAGTGAATGTTTCACTATATGTAAAGAAATGTTAAAATGATAGTTAATTAATTACTTCTTTATTATCAAATTGAGTGTTATGTATATTTTCATGCAGGTGCCGGAGTCAGTGTGCAGTGAGAATTGTCCTCCGGGCACTCGGAAGGCTGTGCAGAAAGGAAGGCCGGTCTGCTGCTATGACTGTGTGCCCTGTGCTGAAGGAGAATTCAGCAATATGACAGGTAATTACTTAGTTATAACATACACTACCGCTCAAAAGTTTGGGATCACTTGCAAATTTCTTTGTTTTCCAAAGAAAAATACATTTTCATGCATTTCACAAACTTTTTTTTCCATTTCACAAACATTTTTATCCATTTCACAAACGATTGAAATTAATCAGATGACTTTCAAAGAATGATCTACATTTTTGTATAGAGGCCTATTATCAGCAACTGTCAGTCCTCTGCATCAATCTCCTGATATGGCTGCTAATCCAAGTTAAGCATTTTACAAGGCTAATTGATTATTAGAAAACCCTTCTGCAAATGTGTTGCACAGCTGAAAACCGTAAACCGTAACAAATAAGGGAGCGCAAAAGGGAGCATGGCATTCTTGAGGTTGGCTTAGTACCTGAAGCATCAGCAGTTGTTTGTTTGTTTACAGATTCAAAATGGCCAGAAAGAAAGAACTTCCTTCAGAGACCCGTCAGTCTATTGTTGTGCTTAGAAAAGAAGGCTATTCAATGCGAGAAATTGAAAACTTAAAATCTCTTACCATGCTGTCAACTACTCCCTTCAGAGAGCAGCACAAACTGGCACTAACAAGGACAGAAAAAAGGAGTGGGAGGCCCCGATGCACCACTGTGCAAGAAGACAAATATCTGAGCGTGTCGTTTAAGACAAAGACGCCTCACAGGTTGTCAACTAGCAGCTGCACCAAATAGTTCCCGTCAAACACCAGTTTCAGTATCAACAGTGAAGGTGTTTTTTTTTTTCATGAAGGCAAAGTTTGAAGTACATATTCATCATCTTCCATCAAAATCATTATTTCTAACTCAGACAATGTCAGTATGTTCTGTTCATTTGCTATATTTCCTATTCAGACTGACTATATGTGTGTTTCCATAGAAAACAAGAATACTTCCAAGTGATCCCAAACTTTGGAGCAGTAGTGTAGCTGTGAGCACGGTGAAATTGGCAGGATTCTTCATTGTAGCTTGAATTTAATTAACATTTTCAGAGATTGCATAATGACAGATGATGATTCTTTTCCCATAAATATCCTGAAAAGTGAAACAATTAATGTACAGTTAGGCCCAGAAATAATTGGACACTGACACAAGTTTTGTTATTTTAGCTGTTTACAAAAAACATATTCAGAATACAATTATATAATTAATATGGGCTTCAAGTGCACACTCTCAGCTGCGATTTGAGAGTGTCCACATCCAAATCGGACACAGGGTTTAGGAATTATGGCTCTTTAAAACATAGCCGCCTCCTTTTCAAGGGACCAAAAGTAATTGGACAATTGACTCAGAAGGCTGCATGGGCTTCTCCCTCGTTAACCTGTCATCAATTAAGAAGTGAAACTAATTGACTTGACTTGAAATGGTCTGGAGTTGTTTCCAGGTGTGTGGTTTTGCATTTGGAAGCTGTTGCTGTGACCATACAACATGCGGTCAAAGGAGCTCTCAATGGAGATGAAGCAGAAGATCCTGAGGGTGAAAAAAAAGAAAAAGTCAATCAGAGAAATAGCAGAACTGCTTGGAGTAGCCAAATCGACAGTTTGGTATATTCTAAGAAAAAAAGAGTGCACTGGTGAGCTTGGGAACTCGAAAAGGCCTGGACGTCCAGGGAAGACAACAGTGGTGGATGATCGAAGAATACTGTCCATGGTGAAGAAAAACCCATTCACAACATCCACTGAAGTGAAGAACACCCTCCAAGAAGTAGGTGTAGCTGTCTCTAGCTCTACTATAAAGAGAAGACTTCATGAGTGTAAATACAGAGGATTCACCACAAGGTGCAAACCATTTATAAGTACAAAAAATAGAAAGGCCAGAATTGACTTTGCTAAAACACGCCTCAAGAAGCCAGCCCAGTTCTGGAACAGTGTTCTATGGACAGATGAGACAAAGATAAACCTGTACCAGAATGATGGGAAGAAGAAGGTTTGGAGAAGAAAGGGAACAGCACATGATCCAAAGCACACCACATCTTCTGTAAAACATGGTGGAGGCAGTGTTATGGCAATGGCATGTATGGCTTCCAGTGGCACTGGGTCACTTGTGTTTATTGATGATGTGACAACAGACAAAAGTAGTCGGATGAATTCTGAAGTGTACAGGGATATACTTTCTGTCCAGATTCAACCAAATTCAGCAAAGTTGATTGGACGGCGCTTCACAATACAGATGGACAATGACCCAAAACACACAGCAAAAGCAACCCAGGCATTTATAAAAGCACAGAAGTGGAATGGCGATGGCCAAGTCAGTCACCGGATCTCAACCCAATTGAGCATGCATTTCACTTGCTCAAGACAAGACTTAAGGCAGAAAGACCCACAAACAAACAAGAACTGAAGGCTGCTGCTGTAAAGGCCTTGCAAAGCATCAAGAAGGAGGAAACCTAGCGTTTGGTGATGTCCATGGGTCCCAGACGTCAGGCAGTGATTACCTTTAAAGGATTCGCAACAAAATATTAAAAAAACAAACATTTTGTGTAGGTTATGCTTATGTGTCCAATTACTTTTGAGCCCCTAAAATGTGGAGTGTCTGTATAAAAATGTGTACAATTCCTTCATTTTCAATCAGATATTTTCGTTCAACCCCTTGAATTAAACGTTAGAGTCTGCACTTCAATTCTGTTGTGGATATTTTATTTCAAATCCAATGTGGTGGCATGTAGAGCCCAACTCATGAAAATTGTTTCACTGTCCAATTATTTCCGGGCCGAACTGTAATTACAAAATACTTGACAGTATCGGGAGCATATAGTTCAATCCTAATGCTTATGGTATTTTCTTTTTAGATTCTCTCTCTTGTATACAGTGTCATTTCGACTTTTGGTCAAGCAAGAAGAAAGATGAATGCATCTTGAAGGAAATAGAATATTTATCATATCATGAAATTATGGGAATGCTACTTGCATCAATCTCTTTACTCGGGACATGCGCAACCAGTATTATGGTGACCATTTTCTTTAGATACAGACACACCCCAATTGTGAAAGCCAACAACTCAGAGCTCAGTTTCCTGCTACTCTTGTCCTTGAAACTATGTTTCCTTTGCTCGCTTACTTTCATTGGTCAACCCTCTGAGTGGTCCTGTATGCTGCGCCACACTGCATTTGGGATCACCTTTGTCCTCTGCATCTCTTGTGTTCTGGGTAAAACAATAGTGGTGTTAATGGCCTTCAGGGCAACACTCCCAGGCAGTAATGTCATGAAGTGGTTTGGGCCTCTACAGCAGAGACTGAGCGTCCTTGTTTTCACTCTCATTCAGGTCCTTATTTGTTTGTTTTGGTTAACAATTTCCCCTCCTTTCCCATACAAAAATATGAAGCACTATAAGGATAAGATTATCCTTGAATGTGATGTAGGATCAGCAGTGGGTTTCTGGGCTGTATTGGGTTATGTTGGGCTCCTCTCTTTATTGTGCTTTGTATTAGCTTTTCTGGCTCGTAAGCTGCCTGACAACTTCAATGAAGCTAAATTTATCACATTCAGCATGTTGATATTCTGTGCAGTCTGGCTTACTTTTATACCAGCTTATGTCAGCTCACCCGGAAAGTTCACTGTGGCAGTAGAAATATTTGCTATTTTAGCCTCCAGTTTTGGGGTGCTGTTCTGTATCTTTCTTCCGAAATGTTACATTATTTTACTGAAACCAGAAAAAAACAACAAGAAGAACTTAATGGCTAAAATGCCATCAAAACCATAATGAAATATTGAAAATATGCTTAACTTGCTCTCATTGATCATGGGTATGTCATCTATAGCTTTCATGGGTTTTGCTGAATAAATTTAATTTCACCATAGCTAATTTTCTATCTTGATTGACGCAGTATAATTTCATCTTGATGCGTTTTCAGCCCACATGGTCTACAGGCCCAATCGGGCTTATGCTGCGCTAAGGGTCTTTATTGGTGGTCTCGTGAACGTCCGTGCGTCCTTGCACCTGTGCGTGCCTCCACAATTGTTGTTTCAGCGCAATACAGCTTTCAGTTTTCCACGGATCCTTTTCATATATTATATGCATGTATATGGGCCCAAGATCTAGCTCAAGTTTGATTTTGAGCATGCTCTGATTCTTGGTTTGGCCACCAGGCAGCTTTTTCTGCAAAACTTCAAACAGCTCTAGCTCCCTAATTCTACAAGCTCAGATGCTCAAATTTTCACTGTTGGTTGATCTGCCAAGGGCTCATCAGATGTGTAATGGGTTTTTGATTTGACCTAATTTTAAAGGTTATGTAGGTCAAAGGTCATAAAATGTGCCGATTTTGTTTCAGCGCCACAACGCCCGCAGTTTTCAACGGATCCTTTTCCTATTTGATTACCATATACATGGGCCCAAGATCAAAAAAACACTTTTGATTTTGGGCATGCTGCAGTTCTTGGTTTTCTGCAAAACTTCAAACAGCTGTAACTTCCTTATTCTACAAGCTAACATGCTCAAATTCTCACTGTAGTTTGTTCTGCCAAGGGTTCATCATTTATAAATAATGAGTTTTTGATTTGACCTAAATATTAAGGTTATGTAGGTCAAAGGTCTTAAAATGCACAGATTTTCTTTCAGTGCAATAGTGCCTTCAGTTTTCAACGGATACTTTTCATATTTTTTTTGCATGTCTATGGGCCCAAGATCTAGCCAAATTTTCATTTTGGGCATGTTGCAGTTCTTAGTATGGCCAACAGGGGGCTTTTTTCTGCAAAACTTCAAACACCTCTCGCTCCCTTTATCTATGAGCAAAGATGCTCAAATTTTTTTCGCGCTTGGCCAAAAGACCCAAGGGGCCTATGCTGTGCTTGGGGTCTTTAGTAGTGGTCTGTCGAGCATCCGTGCCTGCGGAAACCTTTGGCTTGTCTCCGCTCTAGCATATTCAGTTTTTGACCAATCCTTTTCATATTTCCTAGGTCTATAGAACATCTTAAGGTTCAGACCAAGTTAGATTTTCAGCCCAATCGGACCGATACTTTGGCCATTAGGGGGCATTCCATTTTGGCCACATTTTGCGAAGTGGGCGCAATGGCTTTGCCACTGTTTTTGTTCGCTGTCAGGCATTCATCTCACGCCATTCATTAAAATGTATTTTTGGTTGAACTAATTTATATGTTCCTTAAGTGAAAATAAAACTTCTTGCATTATTTGACTGCTCACAACCTTTTTACAGGGTTCTCACTGACATTTTGGTCAAAATTAAGTTAACAACTGCACATAATAGGTAATAAATGGTTCTTTCCAATGATCAAGTATGGGTATTCAATTCATTTGTTAAATCGGGTTCAGATCAGAATTACAAAGTACCAGTTCCCAGAGTGTACACTGAGCACCCAAACTTTGAAAGCAAATTCCTCAAAACCTTTTAAATGTTAGTTAGAACCCTGTGATTCTCAGGTCTCGAGCTGCAGAATCAGAGTTGCAAATTGACTACCCCACTCACTTAAAGGTGATGAAATGGTGTATTCTTGGCAGCACAAGGCTGAAAGAAAAAAAATTCAGTTGAAACGGTGTCGGAAAGCAGTTACTACTCTGAATCCCCTGAGGAAAGAACTGATATGATGACATTTTATCAAGACCTACTATATGTCCTGAGAAAAACGATGTCCTAGCGTAAACGTCCTAGCGTAAACGTAGCGTACATGGACATTAACTCTGCTGTGATTTATAATCCTTATGATATTTTAATCATAACCAAAATGTTTTTTCTGGAAGCTGGGGGCAGGACTCTGATAAGCGATTTCGCTTCCCCCGCGACCCTTTCGGTAATGATACATGCTGTGTGTTGAAATTGTCATGAAATGATTTTCAATCATGCCATAATAAAAAAATAAAATAAAATTTAAAAAAATCTGGAATGGGGAATGATCAAATCCTGTTTTTGTTTGGGTACTTCACAAAGAAGCTGTAAGTAGCTATTGATTAAGGGACATCCCCCTCACTATGAACAAATTTTGACAATAAATATGTTTGGCTGAAATATACAGTAGATATATCAGATATCTGCATTTTAGAGGAGCTGGCTGGGAAAATATAAATGTCATGTCAGAAAATTGTTCTACGATTGTCCTGTCAAACGTGTTCATACAAAAATAACTTGCCAAGTAGGTTATGGTAGGCCATCACATTTTCATTGTTAATTGGATGACTTTGTCAGTCCTGTTCCAGAGAGGCAAGAAAAAGTTAATCAGCTGGAACTCTGTATTAATGTCTCAGGTGTAGTAAAAGGGAATATGCGGTTTCATAAGATCGTAAGCATCGGATATTTTGAAGAATCAATTACACCACCCAATTGCAAAGCTGACCGTGTGTTAATGAACAAAGTCTCATGTTCGCTTACGGCTGATGAAATGAATTAAACTTTTTTAGGCCTTCACTAACCTAATGCAAACATGTGGTGCCAATAAACTTTTCCCCTCTGTTGTTTGTAATTCCACACTTGCAGTAATTATTCTGTTGACAGATCATGTTCAGTCAAGACGAAAACATTATTCTCACCTTTGTGACTTTTAAACATCTCTTGCTCCTAATGTTCCCTATTACAAATGGAAACAGATAGATTTGTATGTATTATATGTATTTGTTCATTTATGAATTAGTTATTTTTTGAAAGTAGGATAAATGGAGCTCCTATCTGTGTCCATCAATGTTATTTTGAAAATATAGGTCTTGGTCATACAAATGAGATGGTCCATTTTAGATATGCCTTAAGTTTATGTATTCTTAAATGAAGAAAATTTCTGGTCAAGTGAGTCACCTAGTCATTTACATTGTCTGCATTTGCGGGGTATGTGTGCACAATTTATCTGAGGCAGAGATAGACTCGGATTGACTGTTTGAGGAAGACAAGCTAATGTTGGGAGTGTAATGCTCTGGGAAATGGGTCCAGGAATTCAAGTAAATGTCAATTTTAGAAACTTTTTTGGCATCGAATTAAGCAGTATTAGGCATGTAGTTTTAATTATATTTCTGTAGGAAGTAAGGAATGATCTACTTTTTAGCTTTAAAAAACTTTGCTGCCTTATATGTATGTTTGGGATTATTTTCCCATTGGGTGAGCTATCCAGAAGTAAGTTTGGAAGCTTTTGTTTGAATTGGAAAACGTAAGATGAGTATGTACTCAAGCGATTACATCATTCACGAACGAAGTTAGCCAGTACCTGTGGCAGCCATTCGTTCCCATACTACAACACCACCTAAATCAAATTTCACAGATGAGACGGGTATACCTAGGAAACTTTATCATCAGTTCTTTGAGCTTCAAGAAGAATGATTATTCAGAGTATTTTGTCCACAATTTCCTTTTTCCAGGGTCTCTTTTTGATCCTTCTTATCAAACTCTAACCCAGCCAGCCTGATTTTTGCTGCAAACAGTTGGTTTGCATTTTACTGCGTGGCCTCTTAAGTCACAGACACGTTCACATCTGCCTGTATTCACGTCTGTATTTTCACAGCCTGGCTCTAAGGCTGCAACAAAGAATGTGAGACCAAGAAAGTGGGCATAAGTAACAATTGTTTCAATAAACAAAGAGAGAAACAACTTACAGCAATGTGTGAATCAGTAGTAGGCGTGTGTATAGATGAGTGCATATGTACATGGCAGTAACTCAAAGAAAATGCTGGTCAAAGCTGACCAACGGAAGGGAATGTAACGCTTTTATACAGAACTACACCGGGCCCAAGAGTAGCTAACTGCTCTAATGGCCTTCTGGCCCCAAATCAGGATCCTGTTACAGAGAAGCGCACACATCAAAGCAGGTACGAGGACCCCTGGTGGAGCAAAGGGTCGTCACACTCCCCCCCCCCCCATAAAAACGGGGTTCCCAATAGAACACCAAAACTAGCTGTTTCTAAATACAAATCGAAAATCAACAAGCTCTTATTTTAACCACCCTATGTTTAGTGTGAAATTTCACAAGATTATCATTATCTGCGCATAAACTTAAAAAATGTGTACTCACCGATCCTGTGGACACTCCCCAGCCAGCTAATCCATCCACCCTGCAACCTGGCAACTCCAGCGCCTGGAGTAGCATTTAAGAGTGACAAAGAGGGGCAGAGGACCAGAGAGGTGATTGGTACAGTACAGGCTACTTAGGAGCAAGGTGCTCTGGACAGAGCATTGGCCACAACATTCTCAGAGCCTTTGATGCAGCGGATGTCTAGACTGTAGGACTGCAGGAACAAAATCCAACGCATCAACCTGCAGTTTGGGTAATACGAAGAATGCAAGAAAGTTATTGGGTTATGGTCTGTGTACACCACTGGGGGGACAGTAGAGTCAACATAAACTTCCAAACATTGTCACGCCCAAATTAATGCAAGACTCTTTCTCAATAACTGAATAGTTGAGCTGGTAGGAATTAAATGTGAAAAAACTCACAGGCCTATCCACCTTATTACTATCAGTTTGTAGCCCGGCATTCACGTCACTTGCATCCACGTGCAATTTAAAAGGTCAATCTACACGCGGCACTGCAAGAACAGGAGGTGAGCACAAAACAAATTTAACACATTCAAATGCATGCTGAAAATTTGATGACAAAATGTACTTCACTTCCTTTTTTTCATATATTTGTCAGGGGAGCTACCAAAAAAGAATCCAAAAGAATCAAAAAATTCTTGCAAAATCCCCTGAAGCAACCCACTAAACCCAGAAAACACTGGCATTCCTTCTAAGTGGTGGGCACTGGATACTCCTGGATGGTTGTCACTTTTGCCTGCACCAGGCGCAGATTTCCCTGCCATACTACTTTACCCAGGTAGGTGATGGTGGCCTTCGCAAACTCACATTTTGCTAAGTTCACAGTCAGACATGCCCCGCAAAGACGAGTGAACAGGTTTTCAATCTGGGCAACGCGATCCTCCCATGTGTCACAATAGATTACCATATCATTTAAATATACAGCACAGCCCTCCAACCCAGCCACAACCATGTTCATTAATCGCTGAAACGTAGCCGGTCCATTACGCAGTCCAAAATTCGTAACCATATAGGAAAATAAAACAGGTGTTATAAATGCAGTGATTTCTTTTGCCCTGCTAGTCAGTCGAACTTTACAATATCCTTTCAACAAATCAAATTTACAGACAAACTCAGCAGAGCCAACCCGGTCCATTCAATCTTCAATACGCGGTAGTGGATAGGCGTCCGGCTTGGTGACCGTATTCACTTCAGGGTAATCCATACAAAACCTCTGACTTTTATCAGCCTTATCCACAAGCAAACAAGGTGATGCCCAGCTAGAAGAGGAGGGTTCAGCAATGCCGTTTTCCAGTATATACACAATCTCAGCATCCATCACCTTATGCTTCTCCTTCGAGACTCGGTAAAAATGCTGGCAAATTGGCTGCGCCTCTCCTACATCAATGTCATGCTGTATTAAATGAGTCCTGCTAGGTATATCCTAAAATAAGCACAGAAATCTTTTAATCAGAACAGAAATCCCAGTGAATCTCTCCCTGGAAAAATGTCCAAGCAGAGACTCCAAGTTTTTCAGCCTATCATGCAACAAACACTCATCAGGCTGTGCAACGCAATCATCTTCCTATAATACCAGGGCACCTGCGTGACTAACCACTATTGCAGCCTCAGAAACACCACCACCAGATGCAGAAACCTGAGACGCACGAGTGTAGTACAGTTTAAGGAGATTAGCATGACAATTTTGAGTGGACCTCCAACATTTTGTTGTAGACAGCAGGTAATTTTGGTTTGAAACCTGACGGATGACTGTAAACGGACCAGCAAATTCGGCCTGAAAGTGAGAAGTAACCAGCAGCATTACATTACATTACAGGTTCTTAGCAGACGCTCTTATCCAGAGCGATGTACAAAAGTGCACAGGATCAGTACAAAAGTGCAGAGCTCCTAGGAGACAAGTACAACAGCTTACAGTAAGTGACAGAACACTTTCCATTGTTACAGATTGTTACAGATCTAAACTCATAACAAAAGGGCAAGGGCAAGTGAACAAAATGGCAACAAGGTCAAGTGCAAAGTCAAGTGCAAAAAGGGCACTAAAATAAAATAAGTGCAACAAAAGGGGTAACGGGTCAACTGTAATAAAGGGGCAGGAACATGAAGTAAACCAACAACAAAATCGGGTGCAACAAAATGAAGGGCATCCAAATTAAACAAAATCAGGAAATAAAGTAAACAAAAAAAACAAAAAGCAGCAGCAAGGCAAGCACCTGGTCACCAGGACTGAACTGGCGCTGCTCTAACTTCCGGTCATAGAGGTGCTTCATGTTCTCTTGGGAGGAGGCCAAATTTCCTTCAGCCATTTCCCCGGCCATATACAAGCAATGCTGGAAACCATTTACATAGTCAATTAGGCTAACAGGAGGTTCTGGTGCTGACATAGCATCGTATAAGGCGGCGAGTGGTCCACGCGCCTCATGCTCATTGGGGCTGAAACCTGTGCTCTCACGCACAACTTCCCTGGCTACTAATAGCAACGATGGCAGTTCTTCCCAATCCTGACTTTGCTCTACATAGTAGCCATGCAGCAGAGACTTCAGGGTCTGATGAAACCATTCTAAAACCCCTTGACTTTGAGCATGGTATGCAGAAGCCTGGTTGTGTTTTATTTTCAGCTGTTTTAACACCAAAGCGAACAAACGCATTTGAGTCCTGATTGCTCTGAATCACTTTAGGAACACCGAAAATGGAAATAAACTGTCAGCGCCTTTACTAGACTTTGAAGTGATAGGCAGCTGGATACCTTGTTTTTTAACACATCACAGTAAATAAGTTATTGCTACCTGACTTGGAATGAGGTAAGGGACCTGCACAGTCAGTAGTGAGATGCTCAAATGGCTTTGAAATTGCCATTATGGGGCACAAAGGAACCCAAAAGAACACAGACGAACAGCTGTTTCAGAGACGGATCAGCTCTCTGCTCTGCTACGAGGTCGCTCTGAGAAACGGATAGACGGTCAGGAACATCCACAGAAAATAGCCCACTTTGTTCAGGTTCTCCCTGCATCAGTGTAGTATCCGACACTAACTGAGCACAGCGCATAGCCCGTGTGACCGCACAAGCCGTAAAGACACCTGAGAAACGCTGAGCACTTTCATCCGGCTCATCAGTCACCAAAGGAGAAGATGTTATTATAGGAGCAGGTGGACCATCGGCCCACATACGGTTACCGGCCAAAACGGTTCCCCAGAATAATGTCCACTCCCTCAACTGGCAAGGTGGCATGCACCCCCATGACAACCTCACCCTGTACCAAACCACAGTGGAGCACCAGTCTCTGTTGTGGAACTGGCAACACTGCTAATCCCATTCCTCGCATCAAAACATGCTCCCCTGTGCAGGTTTGATCAAAGAAGGGTGTGTAAGCCGTGTTGGAAAGGCAGGGAGGACTATGTGCACTTTGTCACAGACGCATAACTCTGGTAAACTTATCTTAATGGCACCTGCATCCTAGCAAAGACACTTCTAGGCTGGGAAATGCAGACAGAACTAAACTCATCCTCTTCTCAAATTCTCTTTGTTTTACTTTTTCCTCCCTTTCTCTTTCTGCCCTCTGAAATTCTCTTTGTTTTTCTTTTTCTTCCTTCTCAATCTCGAGCATCTTTAATTTAAGTTCCATTTCTATATATGTCTGCTCTAAATGTCTGCATATTTCTAGCAGTTCTGTCTTTAAAAGACTTCAAAACCTCTACGGTTGGTGATGCCAAGAAATCATCCATTGCTGATTTTTATATATATATAGGAAAATTCAAAACAAAATTTTACAATTTGAAATGTTAGATTTTCAATAAATGACTCAAACAATGGTCTAGCCCCCAATTTGTTATGGCCCCAATTTGTTATGACATTTACGACGGCAGGGGATGACAGACACAATTTTAAAACTTAAACACACTTAATTAAACAAAGACTTTTAACTAATCTGCCATCTACTCGACTGAACAAGATTGATATATACAAGAAAAAAATATTTACAGTCCCTTTGGTTGGGTTGCTTGGTGATGTTCCGGGTGAGGAAAATGCTCCAACACAGGCAAAAATCCACAAAAAAGAGTGACAGGTCTGGTCAAATGTATCCTTCTCCTTACAATTTCTCCTTCCACTTTACTGTCTCAATTTTCCTCCTTATACACTCTTTTGCAGACCCCTCCCACCTTTTAGACTTTTTTTTTTTCAATTCTCTGAGACTTGCCTCAGACATGCCCAAGACATGCCCAAACCTAGCTCCAGTCTGGGCTTAACAAAAAGAAAGGTCAATACTGCCATCTACTGGCTTCTTTTCACATTACACTAGTTTTCCCATTTTTGTTGAATATTGTAATCATTCATTTATAACATAAATTGTGATTGTAGTAATTTAGCATTTATGGTGAAACATTAATGAGACTTAGTCATTTCAACTGCTATTAATTTTCCCTTTACAAGAAGGGTGGTGCCCCGAGGAATGTTAATTATTAAATTAAAGTCTTAATAAATAATTAACTAATTTATTAGTTAATAATTACATTTAATAGCCATTGTAATGTCTTTTTAAACTGTTGCACCTACAAGTGTATATGTACATGGCAGTAACTCAAAGAAAATTCTGGTCGAAGCCGACCCGCGGAAGCAGACGTAACGCTTTTATAGAGAACTACACTGGGCCCAGGTGTAGCTCACTACTCTGATGGCCTTTCGGCTCCAAACTAGGATCCTGTAATAGAGAAGCGCATATAGCAAAACAGGTGCCAGGACCCCTGGTGGAGCAAAGGGTCGTCACAGTGTTTTGATCGGTTGTACTGGTATGGAAGATTTTTGGTGAGAATTCTGTTGAAATGGACACTATCACACCATGCTCTCTTTCTTCTCAGTGATATAACAAACAGTTGATTTTGCTGGGTTTTGTCTTGGTCTCCAGGCTTTATTTTCTTTTGCTCTTGATTTGGTGATATTCACATAGTTCGATCTTTAATACATAATAAGACATATTTTCTACAGCTGCTGTATCAGAGGCAAAATAGGTCCTATCGCCTACTCCAATATCTTTGACTATTCACCATTTGAAATGTGACCGAAGCTTGCTCTTAACAGGTTCTGCCCCTTTAAACCAATTTTTTTTTACATTTGACTGGTTTTCCCATTGCTACTCTACTCTTAATCAAACTGCCAGGGCAAAGAAATGGTCAGCATGGAACCTGAAGCTTTTTGAAAAGTAATACATTAATTAACTTTATTTCATTATGAGCTTCCCCACTCTAGGTTGTGTTCACACACAGCACCTCCTGAGAGGAAGAAAAGCTGGCAAAAAGCTTGATCCGAAAAGTTGGGGATATGTTACAGGCGTAGAGCAAAACAGTATGCCTGAAGTGAATGGATAGAGCAGTGTTTCTGTGGGTGTACATTGAAAGTCAGATTTAGAAA
Source organism: Gymnothorax reevesii (assembly GCA_029721435.1). Taxonomy (NCBI): domain Eukaryota; kingdom Metazoa; phylum Chordata; class Actinopteri; order Anguilliformes; family Muraenidae; genus Gymnothorax; species Gymnothorax reevesii. Next base: position 141,388,133 of record CM056574.1, read on the forward strand.
TATCCACCCACAGTGACATGCAGGGTCTAACTTTATCCCTGTTAATCTCAGAATGGAAAAAAATTCCAAGCAAATCCTTTTCCTCGTCCTGCACACATATAGTATTTGTCATCCTTTATTTTAATTACCGGACTCTGCAGCTAATGATCATGCTTGCTAGTGATAATGGAAGAACACTGATCTCAAATACATTTTTTGCGCGCGGACAGATTGCAATCAACGTGAAATATGCAAATACACACAAAAAGATGCCAGTTCGTACCGGGCATGGCAAATCATGCGGAAGACGCAGCATGATGTGACACGATTGGCAGGTGCAAACGGCACGAATGCACAAAATTCGCATTGCGATCCACCTCTAAATATTAATGTTGAGCAAAGATTTTGTGCGGGCTGAGCAGTGTTCTGAATAGTGCTATTGCTACTGGATGCGACATTGGCTAGCAAGGCTACCTATCTGCATATTCAAACCGCAGTTAGCAGCATTGCTTGAAATAAAGGGAATGCTGGCTACCTAATGAGCTAGCTGTATCAAATAACCTACTGCCCCATTTACGCCAATACTAACATGCGTCTCCAGCATCCACATTACAATCTGTCCCGCTGACGTCACATCCTTCATCTCTCCTAAAGTGGTGCGCCTCGCTAACCGTAAAAACTGGTAAATAAGATGGATATTTCATTTATTAATATTTTTTCCTTAAAAATGTATAGTGTCTTATAAACCAGTGTGTCCTACACACCAGTAAAATGCTGCTAGAGGTAAAGGAGGATGTTCTCATGTGTACCCAGGAGAGAGCACTGTGAGCTAGTATTCAGTCTCTCTAGTCTCATTAGAGCTCGAAGCTGGGTAGACCACTGCAACATCGCAAAAACTGTTAGAAAGAGCGATACAGCTGCTCAAAAACTTCACATCATGGACTGTGCTGAACAAGATGGAAATCACAATTTTGATTAAAGTGAATTGAAATAGGTTAGAACAACTTGTTTACAACTTGTTGATAAATTTATTTTTATAAATGAATAGCTACTATAACACTGTCTTTGAAGAAACCTTTTTACCGACGGGACACCCCACAAAATATACTGCATCTTACGTATCAATGAGACTTATCTAGTGAGCTTTACTGTAGGTGTTTTCGCCCACAGAGTTGTTGTATGTGGAATAGAGACGCATTCGCATTTACCCTTATGTTCAATGTGGCCAGAATCCATCCCTGACCACCTTCAGAAGTGGTTTGAAAGATTGGATCACACCTGTACACCTGTTCTTCCATGTGGTCAAGCGCTATCTGACTGCAATCCGATCACAAAAAAATGCATTTTAATACCAGGAGTAAACGGGGCCTATGTTGCACAGTTTCACAAAAAAACCCCCCAAAAAACCAGGAAATCACGTTCTTGGATTACGGCAAAACCCCTGTTTTTAATGTTTTGAAACTTTACAGAGGTTGAGAATGGACATCTAACATTTTAACCTTAGTTGTATGTATTAAAAGAAGGATCAGCATAATCGGCCCCCTTTAATTAAAGAAAGAACTGAGGCACATTATCCGGTCTGCTAGGAAAAAAATACGTAACAAAACAGTATGCCTAATTTTAGGCTATGGGAAGTCATACCAAATATTGATTTGAATTAGTTTTCAACAGTTTACAACCAGTTATATTCCATTTTTCAATTATTTTAACAGTACTATATACTCTGATGAGCCAAAGCATAAGACCACTCACAGATAATGTTATGATTCTGTATCTGTCTGTTTCTGTATTTATTATTTTTCATGTTTATTCATTCATTCCATTATTGCATTGCACATTGTCTCCCCTGTAATGTCTGATTTGTGCTATCATGCCAGTGCACGCTCCGAGTGATTTTGGAAGTTTTCCAGTATTTCACAAACTTCTTTCAAGTCTTGTTTTACCTTCCTTCCCGCTTTTATGAAATTACCATATTAACCCTATAATGCCGCCTGTATCATATACAAAAGTATGATGCGCCAAATTTGAAGGACCATGTCCACCTGGTAAGATGCAACACAACCACGACTTCTTACTGTATCATATCTGATACACAGCCTAATCTCTGAGTTCCGTGCACGGAGTTCTCGGGGAACTTCTGGTGCCGTCCCTTAGAGGGGGGGGTCCTGTCATGGTTTAGGCGTGCGTTTGTTTGTTGGACCTTTCTTTGTTCTATGCTCCGGGAAGATATTGGATTTCTTTGCCATCGAATTCCTGGCCCAGCTGGCTGATTGAGCTGGGAAAGAGTTTTCCGGACTCTATATAAGGCCGGGGTTTTGCCACACCTATCGCTAGAGTGTCTGTTTCTAGCACTTCGGCCGGAGAAAATCTCTGGTCATATTTCCTAGTGATTTGTTATATTCCATTTTTTGTTAGGAATTGCTTCTTTTAGAAATTTTCTCTCTTTTTTCTTGTTTATTCTCTCTCGCACTGCTTCCAAGTTATGGACTTTTATTTGTCCTTGGAACCACAAGCTTTTACTGGAGGTGTGCACCTCTTTTGTGTTTGTTTGTTATCTGGGGTGCTCTCAGTTCTTTCTCTCACTGGTCGCGGCACCTAGTGTCCTATCACCGCCCATTACATACTCTTTTGTAGACACTAAAGGGTATATTGGAAAGAGATTGTCAAGACAAGTCCTCGACGTTGTTGTATTCAGCACAAACGAGAATCCTAAATCAAATCTGTTGCATTCAGCAGTAATGATCTTATTGTTTCAGTATGCCTTGGCCTAATATTTCATGTGTACCTGCAGACTTATCCATGTTAAGAAGAGGTTAGGGTCATGTATGCTTGCCGGTTGTATTGAGCAGTGCGAATTTGTCACGAGAACATTGAAGCTTTTAGCTGACTTATGGCGTGGGACTCAATTATCATCGTGCTCATGACATTAATGTCCGCAAAACTAAATGGCAAGCAATATCAACTTTGTTGGGTATGTATATCGAGTAATTATGTAATCGAAATCACTAAGAAACCAAATGATTATTGCAAGAAATCTGTTCCGAAACAGCTGAAATGACAACCATGTCAATCTAGTTTCCGGACGAGTTAAGTGATTCAATTATTATGGTAGTTGAGAAAGTGTAGGCAGTAAATGGGAATGCATAGCCTATTGTGTGCAAATGTCTATTTTGACAGCAGACGTTTTTCAATTATTGGATCGACTAATATTCCCTTTTTGAGCTTTGAGTGTGGTACATCCAAATCTTTGCATATCTGTCTCAATTCATGAACCTTGAGTCAACAGATTGCTCTTCTCTCGCTGACTGCAGGTTTTTTAACAGTCTCCAGGTTTTTTTTTCAGCCATACACTGTGTGTATGCACTCTCCAAATCACATTTTTTCAGGCCCTTAAACTGAAAGGGTCTAATCCACTGAGTATCAAGATATTTTGGCTGACTGACAATCTGGTTGCCTCAGCCAGAAGGCTGGGACTGGGCTATAGGGGACTTTCCAACAAGACAATGACCCATATTTTACCTTAAGATCCACACAGAAATGATTCTGTGACATCAGAATCAATGTTTTGCAATGACCATCACTGTCATTTGACCTTAATCCAATTGAAAACTTGTAGGCTGAGTTGAGGAGGGCAGTTGATAAATACACACCCAAGAATGTGAAGGATCTGCTGGAATGGGCCAAAAGCCCCCAAATGTGTGCCTTAACCTCATCAACAAGAGCAACGTAGAGCGTGGCATATGCCCCCGCCTGTGGCGGCCATATTAGATATCGTACAACGCTGGTTTTCAAAAGCAAGCTTCCTTCAGCCACCCCCAATACACAACCAGAAAACAGCATTAATCGGACTAGGTGTTCTTTAGTTATTGGGCGGAAACGAAAATCAAGATGGCTGCAGCGGCAGCCATACTGGATATCACACGACACTGGTTTTCGTAAAGGAACCTTCCTCCAGCCACCCCCAATACACCACCAGGAAATGGCATCAATCTGACGAAGTGTTTTTTAGTTGTTGGGCAGAAACAAAAATCAAGATGGCTGCTGTGGCGGCCATATTGAATATCGCACGACGCAGGTTTTCGGAAGGAACCTTCCTCTAGCCACCCCAATACGCCACCCTGAAATGGCATCAATTGGATGAGGCATTCTATAGTTATCCCACGAAAACGGAATGTTTATGGACGACCGACGGACGATGGACGGACATGGTGTCGACATAATGCCCCCTTTCCTCTTTCGAGGGCGGGGGCATAAAAATTACAGGAAAAGACTCCATTGTGTTATCCTTGCCGGAGGTGGTGCTAGTAATTATGAAACTTTGATTTTGTTGAAATTTTTTTTGTAAAAATTGACTGTCGTGATTTTGGCTGTTTCCACCAAAACATTGTTGAAATATTTCCAGCATGTTGGTGCATTCTGTTTCTCCATAACTACATTGTTTTTTGTTGTTGTTGTTGTTTTTTGTATTGTTAGTGCACTGCTAGTCTGGAGTGCCAGTAATTTTTGAGCCCACTGTATCTATGAGATATATGCTTGAGAAATTTTATAAAATTTTGAGAGCTACAAAGGTTTATCTCCAATTTAATTCCTCAGGTCCTCTAAATATCATCTTGCCCGAGTTAGGACAGCATGGTATGCAGACTTTTAATGCTATGAACTTACCTAAGTGTAAATATCTGAAAAAAAATTTGAGCTGAAAGTTATGATGAGAGGAAATTTCTCATCTAGTTCTCTCCATGTTGTAAAAAAAGTGGAGATAGGCCCAGTCAATCCTCAGCCCAAGATATTCCAAATAACTCCTTTCAAAAAAAAAAAGCAGTAATGTTGTTACGCCATGATCGGAGATATGAAAATGAACATGAAGATCGTATGAGAATTGCTCCGTGGTTTTTTTTCTCACATTTCCACTGTTTTGAGTGTATAAATATGGCTGAGTCTCAGAGAGCCCTCCCACAGCCCTACAAAAGAGTGGTTAGAGACCAGGTGACCATGAGCCATGTTGCTTCTTCAGATATGGATGGTGGTCCTGCAGGCACAGGCAGACAACACACCATGCAGGCTGCATGGGAAGTCTGAACATCCAGAACTCCAAAAGGATGGCGATGTCATTATTGCGGGAATCTTCTCCTTCCATAACACCTGGGATGAGAGGGAACCAAAATTTTTAACTGAACCAGAACGACCACAGTGTCAGAGGTGTGTTATTCATTTTTTCAAAGGGATTTTGAATATGCAAATTTCTCTGTTTACGTAATCCTTAGTATTTTTAGGATTCTAATTATTGTTTTGTGCATTAACTATTAATTGTAATTTATTATACTAATTATTATCTCACTGTTTTCTATTTGCACTTTTGAATTTGCATATTTTCAATTATTATTTTTCTTGTTGTTGTTGTTTTTGTTGTTGTTGTTAATAAGTTCTTTTTATACTGGTTTTTGACTCAGTCATTTATATCTTTTTACTAATTTTATTCCTCTCTTCTTATGGTGTCATGCACTTGAATACCTGCAACAAAACAATTTCCCTGTGGCTATCAATAAGGTTTTCAGAATCTGAATTTAAATCAGATTCCCATTGCCTCATCTATGGAAAATATTAGTTGTTGTGGATATAACAAGAAAGTGGAGAACACCACATCTCCCTTTGCTGGGCTGTATTCCAGATAGAATTTTTAGTTATCTGCAATTTATGCTTTCATGAGCATAAATGATATTTTTCTTTTTTTACACTGAGTAAAAAATATTCTCCATTTTGATTTGAGCAATTCATTACTGGTGGACTTTGCACTGATTAACAGGTTGATTGTATGTTGGTCTCTTTTTAACTAAAAAAAAAAAAAACATTAAAAGTGGCTAAAGAAAATATTTATCACTTATCGTTTTTCTTTTAGTTTAAGCCTGAGGGAATTTCAAAATGCCCAAACTATGGTGTTTGCAATTGAGGAGATCAACAACAGCACTGAAATACTTCCTGGTGTCTCTATGGGCTATAAAATTTATGATTCTTGCAGTTCCATTGCACTTGCTCTCATGGCAGCAATGTCTTCAATTAACGGACATCAGCAATCTACCAGAAACATGAACTGCTCTAGTCCAGCAGTCAGAGCCATCATAGCAGAAACCTCCTCAACACCAAGTATTGCAATTTCAGCCTCCATTGGGCCTTTACACATACCAATGGTAAGTGTGCTCAAGCTTATAAATGTGAAGATAAAGATTTCGAAAAATAATTTCTGGGTGGAGAGAGGCATGCCAATCACTATAGTTTCACACCATTGCAGATTAGTCACTTTGCAACCTGTGCATGCCTCAGTGACAAAACCAAACACCCATCGTTCTTCAGAACCATTCCCAGTGACTATTACCAGAGCAGAGCACTAGCTCAGCTGGTGAAGCACTTTGGCTGGACCTGGGTTGGAACCATATGCAGTGACAATGACTATGGTAACAATGGGATGGCTACCTTTGTGCAGGCAGCCCATGAAGAGGGAGTCTGCATTGAGTACTCTGTGGCTTTCTTCAGAACTGACCCCAGGGAGAATATTGTGCGAATTGTTGACATTGTGAAGACATCTAGCTCAAAGGTTATTGTAGCTTTTATTTCCTACTCTGACATGGAAGTTCTGTTGTCGGAGTTGTCCCTGCAAAATGTCAATGGGCTGCAGTGGATTGGCAGCGAATCCTGGATTTCAGATTCAAATATCGCCAAAGGTGAATGGCAACACATTCTGAGAGGATCATTAGGGTTTGCCATCCCAAAAGCAAAAGTCAGGGGTCTGAAGAAATTTTTGCTTAGTATCCATCCATCAGCAAGTGTTCCCATTTATAATAAACTGTGGGAAACAATATTTGGGTGTACGCTGCCCTCGTCTGATCAAAATCAAAATGCCAACTTGTGTACTGGCACAGAAAATTTAAGTGATGTAAAAAACCAATACACTGATGTCTCTGAACTTCAAATTGCAAATAATGTCTACAAAGCTGTGTATGCTGTCGCTCATGCCCTGCATAACATGCTTAGTTGTCGAGGCAGTCAGCTTAATGGAACATGCAGGGAGGGAGCTGAAGACACTGACCCATGGCAGGTAAATATTTTAATGAAAGGAGAGAAGTAAGATTTGTTAAAATGATATTGGAAAGTGACTTATCATATGACATTTTTTTATTTTAGGTTTTAAATTACATGAAGACAGTTCATTTATCCACACCAAATGGTGAGGCAGTTTACTTTGATGAAAATGGAGACCCAGCAGCAAAGTATGAGCTGCTGAATTGGCAAGATGATGAAGGAGGAAAGACCAAGTTTGTAACAGTGGGGGTTTATGATGCATCTTTGCCACCACTCCAACAACTTTCATTTACCAATGCCACCATTGTTTGGGGAAAAAACCAGGAACAGGTACTTTTTTATATAATTTCAATTCAACTGTAATTCTGCACTGAATCTGTGTTTTAACTTTCAGTTTTTGTCCAAATGTCTATTTTCAAAACTGGATCAAAAAAAAACTTGGTAACACTTTATAATGAGTACACATTACTAAGTGTTAGTTAAGCATTGATAAAAACTGAATTCATCATGTATAAAGGTTTGTTGTCATCTTAATACTCATTAGTATGTAGTTAATAAACAGTTGTAAATGTCTTACTCAACTCATCATTAATAAGAATGTTAGTTATGGATTGGTAAATACTGAATTCATAATTTATAAATCATGTTTTTAACATGAATACTCGTTGGTAAGTAGCTTATAATCAGTTATTTTTTTCTCTTCATTAGTAAGCTCATCATTAACATGCTTAATTATCGCATTTTCAGACTTTAAATTTATTAATGCTTAACAAATGCTTAATAATGTGTACTCAATATAAAGTGTTACCAAAAACTTAATGCCTTAAATTTGAATTGCAATTCATTTGAAACTTCAGGGATAATTTTTTTCTCACAGTTTTTTTCACCAGGGTAGCATTGCAGAGATAATAATTTAACAAAATTATAATAATAATCAATACATATAACTGAGCCAAACTGAGCACTCATGGGCTTGTGGGTCTTTAAATGAGGGGTGGTCAGGTGCATTGACGGCATTTTGCTGTCTTGAGGCAGCAGAAAGCAATTGCGCAGTTGACAATCAAACCTGGTGAAAAGTCAATTGTCAGTTATCAACTACTATTTTAAGGAGCACATTATGAAATAGTATTATTTGCCTCTCTTTGATGCTGAGTGCACAACACGCATACACCCTGCTTGTTCCGTGCATCACAGGGATAGGCAGCAGGACCCATAGATTCAAACAACAAAAAATAAAATAATTCTAATATTAAAGATTATTATCAAGATATTTTTTAAAATACATCTCATAATGGTTTGTGCAATTGACTGTTTTAATTGTAAGGGGAGCTATTCCATCAGGTGATAATTAGTATTTGTAACTTATTCCATCACAAAAAAACACAAACTGAAATTGAACTAATGCTTGAAGTGCTGAAAATGTGCTTCAGAATCTTTGGATAAGGCTGGTGGGAGTCCTGCATGTGTCAACCCCGTTACCCACAATTATCTTACTATATCAAATTTGAATCCGACCTGATACATTAATGCAATACTTGCCACCCATCTGACCCAATTATATTTTCAAATGCAAAACTCTGAATTTCATTTGAAATGTTTTTATCATTATTATTCAAAGTGCAATTTGGCTGACAAACAAAGCAGCCTTAAGAAGTGGCAGCAGCAAAGCAACAGGTGACATGGTTACTTTGAATAATTAATTTTAATTTTTTCCCAACAACTGACTTAACCTTCAGTCATCATCCAAGCAGAGGTAAGTTCTTCTCACTCCTGTCAGATATTATTCAAGGGTTACAGTAGCTGAATCAAAATCAAAAATCATTACTTTCATTTCTTTTTTCCTGGCTGTTTTTCTTATTCATTTTGGTTGTCCCCCACCACAACATGATCCCCCCGCACAACTCTGATTGAAAACTTTTTTTTTCATTTTCCTGTTTTATGCACAAGTTGTAATGTTTTGTTTAACTGCAGCTCCTGAAATTCACTGTCATGACTTTTAACGACTGTATATGATTAAAACAATTTCTAACAATATTTTATAAATATTTTTATTTCATTTTTGGAGATCACTGATCTAATTTCCATATTTTCATTAATGGTTTGCTTGCACACGCTCACTTAGCGCATAAGCTGGCCTGTTTCATCAGCGGTTTTTTTTTTCAGCTACTTGGTAAATATGCGTCTCTAATAGTAATTTGCCACGGGGTAAGCTCTATGATGTTCATTGCCAACAACCATTGAACATCATAGAGGAAGAGTCTTCTTCTATGTTCATTTGAGGTTGGAAAGCCTGCTTACATTCTTCATGTTCTTCGGGGGAAGCACTAAAATAGTGCTTTGAAACCTCAAATTTCCGTAGAAAACTCCTTATTTTAAAAAGCATAATGCCTGAGTAACTAAAATACATAGAAACAATGCAAACTGAAGAAAGGTTACCAACGATGGAATAAGATTTTGACTTGCAGTGTTGATTCACTTTGTTTGATTTTTTGAGCAGTTTTCACAGTTTGGAGCGTGCACAGTAACCGTGACACAGCTCCTTTAAGTTGATGAGGTCCCAGACGATGCCAAGCACAAGTCCATTTAAAGCAAACATGTTGTTGCTGCCACATAATACGTATTCACAGAAAAGGATTATTTGTAAGGCTTATAAGCAAAGAAAATGGTTAAAAGAACAAAATCAAAAACTGGAAACAATATAATTTTGGGATGAACAAGATTGAAAATGGGCACAAAAGAAATATCTGTTGTTCTGAGTGAAAATGCTATTTGCAATTTTAAACTACTGCCAAATAATTTTATTTATTGTTCCAATAATCTTTTCATAAATATTATTTGCAATACATTTTCAAAGGATATTCAATTCCAGAAGTGATCTTGTGGCCCGTACGAGTGTCGCCCTGGGCACTTATGGGCTTCCATCAGATTTTATGAGCCTGCGTGTCTTCCTGGCCCTGCATTACACAGCAAAATGGACTATCTATTAAATATTAGCTCGCCTTACCAAATCAAAACTAAGTAAATGACTTAAACAGTGTGAAATAACCTATCAGTGGCTCAGTGTTGTGCAATTGGTAGCAACACATACGTTAAGTTAACATTCACATTGTCACCCTATTAAAACAATGGCCTATGTCATTTTTTTTCAAGTTTTTGGGAAAACACAAAAAATTTCACCAAATGTAGAGCAAGAGATGATTCAGGCCAAAAACAAATTTTGGTCAAAAAATGACTTAGGCCATTATTTTAATAGGGTGAAGATATCTGATGACCTTTGATCTAACCCCTTAAACTCGAACTTTTCACATAAGTTTTTCCCTCAAAGCTGCAGTTGGAAACTCTCAGGAGCGAAAGGACTTCGCACAAAAATTTGAAAAAAAGCAACTATCAGATCCCTCCCCCTCCCTCTCCACTGCACTCCTTAGACCCTTCCTCAGAAAGCTGCCGTGCACGCGAAGGCACGCAAGCTGTTGTGCATGCAACTGCGGAGAGATTTTGCACGTTCACATTATGAAAGTGGTGAAAGTTGAAAGTTGCTGAGGCTAGACTTTACTGTTGCGAACAGTCAGCACTTCTGGCCAGCAAACAGGCGCGTCGTTAGACCTGAAAATTTTGGGGCTAATATCCCTCCTTTTATTGAAAATAAGTGTTTGCCACTAACATGGCAATGTCCCCCGCTGCCTCAATTTTATGTGTTCGTACGAACGGACAGTCGGAGCCCAATGCTATATCCCCCGCTTCGCGCTAATTGCGCGGCGAGGGATAATTCCTGGCAAATTCTAGATGGTTTTCCTTCATTCACATGTTTTCCAATTCAAGAATAATAAAATGGCAGTTGAAAACATGGCTTCTCTCCCCCATGCGATCTAAAAGCGACAAAATAATGGGCTACTTTCAGTACCGAAAAATAATTTGATAATAATTAGGTCTATGCACCATCACTCGGTGACGGCATTTCAGAACTCTTCAGCGAATGAAGATAATTTCAGCGACAAGTACATACACCTTTTTTTGCAGCACGGTCGCTCAATTGGTAGTAAAAAAAAAAATAGACAGCAGTTCGATTGGAAAATGTAAATGGACGAAACCACTTACTAGTCTGAAATGCCGTCCCCCGGTGCAGGTGCATAGACCTAATTATAATTTATTTTATTTTTTTTAGATCGCATGAGGATAAGAAGCCGTCTCTTTGATTGCCGCATGATTATTCTTGAATTGGAAAACGTGTTAATAAAGGAAACCCATCTAGAATTAGCCAGGACTAATTATTTTCAATAAAGGGAGGGATATTAGCTCTGGATTTTTCAGGTCCAATGAGACGCCTGCCAACAAATGAGCAGAAATAAATCATGTCGACATGAAAAGTAATCTACAGCAGTATGTATTCATTAAAAACCCAGCACAAGCTTATTTCAGCAAGTAACCTATTTTTTGAGGACAGAAACTGTCATGAAACCAGCTGAATGGCCAGTAAAACGAGCACAGAAACGTTGCACATATTTATAAGGACAACAACACAGCTGATGAGACTGACAGGTCACTTCATAAAGAGATTTTCTGCTGCTTTCTAATAAAACAACGCCAGTAACGTTAGCCCTAGCACCTGAAACAAGCTAATGTCAGCTCGACTGCAACATCACAGTAACTTCACACGCACTGCGGAGTACTGTAACAATCACAAGGCTGTGGCTATTCGAACAGCGACTGTGCTTGTAAGCGACGTTCACTCGCTTATTTGCAGAGCGAAAATGAATTGATGCTGGTTAGGGCTGGGGTTAGTTTGGTGAGCATGTCAGCGACGTCAACTCGCTTATTTGCAGAGCAAAAATTAAACAACAAATACAGCAGGGGTTTATCTGTCAAGGAAAAAAGTCGCAAACTCTACGTCAGTTTTTAATCCTTCCAGATCACGGAGTTCCTTCCACCTCTAAAAATCCACTCCGATGTTCACTCTGGTTTTATCCTGGGTTTTGTTAAGTCCTTTTTTTTGTGCTTTTTGTCTTCTGGCTTCCTATTTTTTTACTTGTCTTAGCTGTGTGTGCTGTTGCTGGTGACTGAGGTATCAGGATTTCTTCCCCCTCTGATGGCTCTAAACTCCTGAACCCGCTCTGGGAGATTTGAACTTGACTGAGCACTGGCGTGAACTGAGGAGGAAGGGGGAGGGGGCTGTCTGCAGCGCGTGCATGTGCACTGTTTGACAGCTGTCTGACACCATCCTGGCTCTAATTGGTTCTTTTTGGTCGGTCCGAACGATTCTTTTAAATTGCAGTAGGAGCATTAGGTGGGTTTAAAGGAGCCTTTTTTAATTACAGAGTACTAGTTTTATGTAATACTGTCTGTACACACTGACAGTTTTAGCAAAAATGACAAAAAGTTAATTTTCTAAAACTTACCAACTGCAGCTTTAAGTAGGTTTAAAGTCAGAAAAAGCATTTTTATTATCCCCTCCACGCAATTAGGGCGAAGCAGGGGATAAAGCATTGGGCTCCGTCCATCCGTACATCCGTACGGACACATAAAATTGAGGCGATGGGGGATATTGCCATGTTAGTGGCAAACACTTGCGTAGAGCAATGTTGCATACATATTCTGTATTTCCTGGTTGTAGCACTTCATTGTGGCGACATCACACTCATATTGTGAGAAATATTCAAATCAGGAAAGCCATGCTTTAATGCCCATTACATTACATCAAATGAAAAATTTCTAAACCATGTGCCTCATATTATGCAAATACATGGGTAATTCAGAAGGACATAATTGGGCTTTTCCACTGGAAGTTAAAATAATTCTGAAGCTGCACTGGTGTGAATACAGCAGCTGTCTCTTTTCAAGAAATCGATTTGTCTGCCCTCAAGTTGAAATACCATGCTCTAAGATAGGAATATACCTATAATATCTGTGTACTGTGTTGTCTGTAAATGCGTTCTGTAGCATAAATTTGCCCAGTGGTTTCTAAATGCAGAGTATGTGCAGACAAAGTGATTTTTTTGAAAAATATCTGCTCATTTTCCATTAAATGTCAGCAGCATTTTCAAAAAAGCTGGTACAGGGGCAACAGTGGACTGGAAAAGTTGCATAATGCTAAAAATACACCTGGTGCAACATCTCTCAACTCATTATGTTGATAAGCAAAAGGTCAGTGACATGAATGGGTATGAAAACTCTTTCAGAAGTAATCATGGTGAGGGTTTCTCCACTATGTGAAAGACTGCATGGGCAAATACACCTTTTGCTGTGCATTACGAGAAAATACACATTCTTTTGCCTGAAATGGTGGCCAATTTCACCAAGAAACATTCATCAGCACCAAAAATCGAATATTTGTGCGTACCGTACATTGGCGTTAATATGATAAGCATTAACACTGTCTTTAAAGTAATTTGCGACAATCAACTAACATTAAAGTGCATTCAACATTTTTATCACACTGTTTGACTTTCAGTAGCTTTTCTGGACCGTGTTAGTGTGGATAACACAAATATTCACATGATTGTAAAACAATTGAACATTCTTAACACATACCTGTCAAGGCATACCTCATGCCTGCCTTATTGGGGGGGCTTTGACACCTGTACTGAGTACTTAAAAACTGTATTTATCGGCAGATGAAAGAAAACTGAAGCAAAAAAACAAACAAAAACCAAAGAAACAACAACAACTGCAACATGAACTATTTCAAACATATTTTTTTAAATGTACTCTTATACGGACACAATCTTGAGCCATAACTTTTTGGTAATGTGAAAATAATAAGCCAAGTAGCACAAATAAATAAATAAATAAATAAATGATAATATTAATAATAAATTAATAAAAATAAATAAATAATTTACATTCGCACAAGGTAGATTGCTTAATTTGAAAGTACACAATAAGAATAATTCAGAATATAGTTCTTAATTTTCAGCTAGATATATACACGGAGAATTAAAGAGTTTTTAATTGTCAGCTTTGTTACACTAATGCACTTGGATGAACTTGAAACAAGAAAATGTGAACTTATGTTGCTTGCTATAGTTCCAAGTAGCAGCCTGTGCGACGCAAATTGTTTCCAGTTTGTGTCGTCTGCTCGAAGGAAACATCGATTGAAACACTCCATCATCGGCTTCTTAGGTGCGCTCATCGAATTACTGTTCACTTGATTTTAGGTTCTCTCAATATTTTTTTTTTCGCTGTATATTTTTCTTTTTGGCGTGCAGAATTGGCAATACGCCCGTATTTGCTAAAATTGCATTTCCCCCGTATTAAAATACAGCAAAACCGTATCACTTGACGGGTATGTTAACATTCAGTTCACAAAAATCTTTTTTTCAATTTAACAGTAGCTTACATTTTGCTCATTGTTATCAGTGTGATGTACAGTAAGATTAGATATGCCCTCTCAATTAGATGTAGAGTAATCTTGATCATTGAGAATGGCCAGTACAGTAAAAGCAGGGGTGTAGTGGTCGGGGACGCAGGGGAACGGCGTTCCCCCAGTCTTTTTGGCGAGATTTTTTTTTTGGGGGGAGATTTTTTTTTTTTTAAATTCGTCTAATAACGTTTTTTTTTTTTAAATTGCGTCTGTCATCATTTTCTACATTGTATAGCTTCTAATAAAGTAATAATACATACTGCAATTCACAAATACTATTAACAGGGCTCTCAAGTCTCACGCATTGACCGTGAGAGCTCACATGCCACACACGACATTTCTCCACTGAGAAGAGATAAAACTCGCCGCACATTAGTAACATAGATTGTATATAAAAGAGATTAGTAATCTATGAAAGGATGAGGCGAAGGCAGACTGCTCTGCTTGAATCAGCAACGTATCAGCCAATCAGAAAATAGTATTTCTTGTTGCCAGGTGAAATAGCAGCGCTGTAATCACGTCTTCCACACACGCGCGAATGCTGCCATTGAGTGCACATGTCAAAGAAGAGCTGGCAGTGGAAGCCGGAAATCAGGTAATCAGTTCATCACTGAATTTTTTTTTTTTTAACGATATCTGCTTATTAAAGTCGAGGAACTATGCAGGATATTTGCTTTATGGATCATTTTTCACCTCAATTTAACAGCTTTGGACGGTTATGGTTAGATGAATTGACTTGTAACTTGTCACGGGGAGAGTGGGTGCTCTCTGCCCTCCATCTAGTGTATTTTGGCTGAAAACAAACCCTGCTCCGATCCGGTACCCGCCTACTTCAGCTACTACTTCTGACAACAAGATGCAATGGATAACCCGGACAGCATTCATTCTGCGAATAGCCTACAACGCGCACAATCCTCCGCGATTGCGCCCACGTTGGAGACAGGAGTTTACTGGCAGTTGTGAATATTCAATAACTGATCCTGGAGTGCCATCCTGTGAATAAATATTGTAACTGCGTGCATAAATTTGCAGCACCACGTCCACTGGCGCACACATCTGCACAAAGATATACCGTTGTTCTTCTTGAACACGCCAAATCCAGATAATCCATAAATGATTAATTAAATTAATATTTTAATTTGAAACGAGTAGCTAAGTTCCCAGAGTCAAAGTAACAAATTGAAAGTATACTTATCATATATGGCTCAAGAATTTGCAACTTGGGTCTATCTGGAGGACTAACGTTGTTTTTTTTTGGTGAGTTCCCCCACTGATAAAATCCCCACTACACCTCTGAGTAAAACCATCAGAAAATTTTGTCCATTTAATTTGGTTCGTCAAAGTGTTCATGCAGCTGAGAAATTCCCAAAGACGCAGAATTCCTCTCGAACACAGAGGCTTGATAGAGCAGACGACAATACAACCCCCACTTGTAGCAGTCATCGATAGGTTATGTTACTCTTACATCTGGGCGTACGGGCTTCTATGTGCTGTCCATGGGCAAAAAATCACAAGGTACACACTCGTGTTCCGCACGGATTTTCGAACCCGCAGACAGCACGCCAACTCTGTAGGAAGAAAATTGGCATGCAAATTATTTTCTGCGTGCATTCAGGAAAACTTGGCACGTAGCCAGGCCGCAAGGGCAAGGCAGGGGAGGCGCGCGTGACCCTTGCGTGTGTCACAAGTTTAAAACGGAATGTTAACGGTCAAATGTCACTTGCAGACACGTAAGGGGCACGCATGTGTGCCTCACTCTGTTGTGATTCTGCCTCTGCCATGCCATGTACCATGTTATGCCCATGTTTCAAGTTCTGTGCCTGGCCTAGAGCCATGTACTGACAGACCCATGTGTTTCTTTACCTCTGACCAGTAGCGTGCCGTCAGATCTCGGGAAGGCCTTCAGTAACATCGCCCTTTCCTGTATAATTTCTCTTAAACGGTTTGCGATCAGGTTTGCCTGATTAACTATCAGTTTATTAACTGACCAGCCACCGCCAATGCATGACACGTAATAATTAACGAATGACAAAGTGATTACATGTTGGCTATGTTGATAAAATTGATGTGACTCCGCAAGGATGACAATCTGAAAAAAATCCGGAACATTCACTGACTCCGCGGCAGTTACTTTCGTTATTATTATCATTCAGCTGTGCATCTAACAACGCACTTGAGCTGTCACTACATTCAGATGAGAGAACGGATTCTCTTGGCTTGTTGCTCAATTAACCTCGTAAACTAATTTACGCAAATCCAGAAATTATAAAGACGTAGGCCATTGATATTTTCCATCGTCATTGATGGGCGGAAGTAAACGCCGTATATATTCATAGTGCAATGTATAACAAGGCTTTCAAAAATAAATTAGATTCTCGTCGGCTCCACCAATCAGTCTGAGCAACTGTACAGTGGTAATGGACGCACTGATTTCTTTATGTGCCTTGACCTTTGACTTTTTGCACATGGCCCGCAATACTGCAGAACTGTGAGCTTACTTATGGAGTAAGATGATAAGATATTCCTTTATTTGTTCCGCCACAGTGTCACAGTAGCAAATGGATAATGCAAAACAAGAGGCATCAGTGAAAATGAAAGATATAGAAAAATTAACAAAAAAAGGCTGTACAAAAGTAGAAATTGAATATTAAATAAAGCAAAAAACGTGGAAACTCTGGAAAATCAGATGCCACAGGTTGACACTAAAACAGCAGTGGACTGTGTAAAAGTAAAATGTGATATGAAGGATGGCTGCACAACTTAATTGAAGTTATTTACAATGTTGTGCAAAATTGTGATATTGCACAAGTTACCAGTTCAATATACACCGTGACATGAATATTGCACGTGGTTGAGTACACAGTTTAGGTAAGTGTGGTCTGCAGGGAGCAGTGTTGATTGTTAAATCTCACAGCAGCAGGAAGGGAGGATCTGCAGTGTCTCTCCTTCAAATACCATGGGTGGAACAGCCTGTCACTGAGGGAGCTGCCAGTGCTGTCAAAGTGTCCTGCATGGGGTGTGACATGTTCTCCATCAGGGATGATAGCTTAGCTATCATTCTCCTTTCTTCCACCACTTCTACAGGATCAAGGGGGCATCCCAGGACAGATCTGTCCTTCTTAATCAGTCTGTTCCGTCTCTTCCTGTCTGCAGCCGAGATGCTACTGCCCCAACACCCCATAGAAAGTGCTTAATGCCACCACAGAGTCAACAAAGGTCCTCAGGAGTGTACCCTGCACTCCACAGGACCTAATTCTTCTCATCAGATACAGTCTGCTCTGTCCTCTCTTATGAAGTGCAGCAGCACTGTCAGTCCAGTTCAGTTTATTATTCAGGTGAATACCCAGGTCCTTATAAGATTTCATACTCTCAGTGTCCTTTCCCTGGATGTTTACCTGTACAGGGGGGAGTGCTTGCACATGTGGAAGTCCACCACCAGTTCCAGTTGCAGTTTTCCCTGCATTGATCTGGAGGTGGTTCCGCTGGCACCAGTCCGTTAAGTCCTGGGCCAGTTCTCTGTACTCCACATCATCCCCATCTTTGATGAGGTCGACAATAGCGGAGTCATCAGAGAACTTCTGCTGGTGGCAGGTGACTGTATTGTGTGTAAAGTCTGCAGTGTAGAGGATGAAGAGAAAGGGAGCAAGAACTGTTCCCTACAGGGCCCCTGTGCTGCAGTTAACCATGTTGCATATGCAGTCCTGAGTCTTCACATACTGTGGTCGGTTAGTCAGGTAGTCGAGTATCCATGCTGTGAGGTGGTGGTCCACCCCTGTGTGCTCTAACTTGTCCCTCTGGAGCATTTTGCTGTATGGTGTTGAAAGCACTGGAGAAATCAAAGACTATGATTCTCGCAGAGCTTCCAGCCTTTTCCAGGTGAGAGAGGGACCCCTGCTGGAGGTAGATGACAGCATCATTCACCCCAATGCCAGGCTGATAAGCGAACTGCAGTGGGTCCATTGATGAGCTCTCCATGGGGCGGAGATAAAATAGTACAAGCCTCTCCAGGGTCTTCATAAGGTGGGATGTCAGTGCCACTGGCCTGTAACTGCTAAGATCCTTGGGGTGTGGAGTCTTAGTCACAGGTACTACGCAAGATGTTTTCCAAAGCTGTGGTACTCTCCCCAGCATCAGGCTCATGTTGAAGATGTACTGAACTATCCCACACAGCTGGTCTGTGTAGGACTTGAGCAGCCTGGAGCCGATGCTATCTGGACCCGCAACCTATCTCACCTTGATCCTCCTGAGTTCACTCCTCACCTGATTGAACACTTCCCACACGGTAGAGTCAAAACAGTCTTTCAAAGCTTCCTCAGCTTCGTCGGACCATCTCTTCACTGTTCGTTTGACAGCTGGCTGCCTGTGTACAAGAGGTTAGTACACAGGCCGAAGGTGCATCAAGTTGTGATCAGCACTGGGCTGCACCAGGTGTGCCTAAATTCAGTCATAGCCTAGTCTGAACATAACTTCTAACTTAGGTCGGAGTTTATGCGCTACTAACATTTCATGGGTTGCACCAGCTGATGTAGTTTCAACTTAGGCATAAGTTACAACACCTATCCCTTAGTTGGTATAAAGTCTTCCGTAAAATAACAGTTGGCATAGCGCATCGTATTGAAAGGTGGGAGTATTTGGAGGATAAGGGGGAGCAGATTATACCCGCTATATTACGCAGCTACGCATCCTCCGAAACAGATTACACCCCTTGGACAACTATGATGACTTTGATTTAAACTCTCGCTTCCCACGAGCGGAGATGCATAGAAGTACTGATCTGCTGACAGCGGACTTACAGCACGACACGGAGAGACATGGGGTAAATTACAGTGCAGTGATGATGAGGAGTGCTCACCACAGATGTAAACAGATGAAGTTAGTCTACCCCGACTTTTATAGCTCCGTTGGTGAAATACTTAGCGCTCATTTTGAAGAACTGAGCTCACTAGGTTTAAAGAAATCTTTAATAAACTGTGGACTGTCGGACATGGAGACACTGCTTTTTGTTTATGTAGCCTGACAGCACCAACAGCATCTGACAGCACCGTAATAGGCTACAAGCTGCATCAAGAGTCATTGATTGGCCACAGAAATTGAAAATGTCATTTGCTGCGACTGTATTTTGTTTAGTGTGGACTTAATGCCAGCGTAACGAAGGTGAATCATGCGTCTACGTGGTGCAACTAAACTCCGCCACAGCTTTAGTATCAAACCAAGTAGTTTCAGCGTAGCCTTTAGTGTGGACTTCGCACTCTAACTTAAGAGAGAACGTATGAACAACTGGTGCAGCAGGCGGCAGATCTTTCCAGGGGAGAGAGAGGTGATGAGTTATATGCCTCCTTCGTGTTGGCATAAAATAAGTCCAATGTTTATTGTCTCTGGTGTGGCATGTGATGTACTGAATGAATGTGGACAGAGTGGAGGACAGAGAGGCATGGTTGAAGTCTCCAGAGATTAGAAGAAGGGCATTTGGATTTTGAGTCTGCAGCCTGCCTGTAACAGAATGGATGACGACACAGGCGGCCTTGGGATTAGCAGAGGGGGGAACATACGCCGCTATTGAGATAACATGTGAGAATTTCTTCGGTAGATAGAGTGGCCTCATCCTGACAGCTTGCAGCTCAATGTCCTTAGAGCAGATCTGTTGTTTAATAGAGATGTGCCCAGAGTTACACCATCTATCATTAATAAATACTGCCAGCCTTCCTCCCTTCCTCTTACCGCTCTGCTCTCCCTCGTCCTGTCTGCCCGTATGAGCTGGAAACCGTAAATTTGGCAATTTCTACTTTTTATACATGATATTATAGACACCACAATCAGACAAGTTAATGGTGCAACGACTGCAAAGAGCACAATTTCAGATATAGGTATAAGCATAGGATAGGGTTTTATGTGCAAGAAATGTGCAGAGGGGGCAAAAACTAACCCTTTCAGTACTGTAGCAGAAAAAGGAAGGTCAAAGAGCAGGTTAAGTGCATAAAGAATAAAAATGGATCGCTTCTATATGATAACAAGGACATTGCGGATACCTTAAACAGTTACTTTGTTGAGAATTTTACCTCAGAGGGGGTCTTTATTCGACCAGAGGGCATGTCCAATGCCCAAGATTATTTAGCAGAAATTGAGATTTGGGATAATGAAGTATTAGACAAGTTGCATAAACTAAAGGCAGATAAGGCGGCGGGTCCTGATGGCTTATATCCTAGAGTGCTCAGGGAAGTTAGTGAGATCATGTTTAAGCCACTATCTGCCATCTTCAGATGGTCTTTAGAAACTGGAGAAATACCAAATCATTGGAAACAGGGCAATATAATACCAATATATAAGAAAGGGGACTGTACTGAGCCAGTAAATTACAGGCCAGTCAGTTTAACTTGCATTGCGTGCAAAATATTGGAATCTATCATAATAGATGAGCTGGACTTATTTCTTGGATAGCCAACATGGTTTCCGTAAGGGAAGGTCATGCCTGACAAACCTTTTGGAATTTCGATGTGGAACAGCTTGCCTGACCATATTGATGAGGCAGAGACCTTGGGAATTTTGAAGAGCAGGCTTGACTGAAAGCTAGATACCATTGAGTCATTGAGTATCTGAAGTGATATATTCACAATTGTATAAAGAAACTGGCGAGCCTAGTTGGGCTGAACGACCTGTTCTCGCCATTCATGTTATGTTATGTTATGTTATGAGGATTGCGGTCATGCTTCTTCATCTAATGGTGCCAAGCGCATTCACAAACACCACAACCAAGCAAGTTCACCAGCCACCTGGAACAAAAACGAAATGCAAAAAAATCTGGTATATAGTAAATCAAAAGTTATTTTGGAATTTAAATATAAAACTTATCATCATAGGAATAGCAGTTGGGACTCACTCAATGACTCATTTAATAAAGTACTCAGTTATTTAAACCCCTATGCATCCGTGGGACTCGCTCAGATCATAAAAGACTCAGTTTTTTACACCCAATGCATCCCTGGAACCCATTTTCTCTTTTGACATGGCAAACCCTGTGAGGTTTTGTGGAGGTGGTGCAAATAACCCTATGCAGCTCTTCTGAAATGAAATACAGACATGGACAGGTCAGAATGTTAAATAATACTGGTGAATCCACTGGTTTCATTCTAAGGATTTCTTGCATTACACTACGAATGGTTTGCTTTGAGAAAATATACATGTTGCAGAACTAGAAAGACTAACTGATAAATAATGGCATGTCCTCCCGTGAACACTCTGTTTTAAGGTACCTATGTCAGTGTGCAGTGAGAGCTGTCCCCCAGGCACTCGGAAGGCAGTGCAGAGAGGAAGGCCTGTCTGCTGCTATGACTGTGTACCCTGTTCTGAGGGAGAAATCAGTAATATAACTGGTAAATTATCTTATATTGTGAAAATATCCAGGGCATGCCATATTATTTGGGGCAAAAATATATTTTTTCTGTTCATTGAAATTTTAGGTTTGTTATCAAACAATTAACAGAATGGTGTAGATTTTCAGCACTTATTAAATATATTTTCACAATCGTTCCCAATTTTTTCTATACAGATTCCATCAACTGCATCACATGTCCACAGGACTTCTGGTCAAATGAACAAAGGAATCAGTGTCTCCTAAAAATCACAGAATTCCTGGACTTCAAAGAAATTATGGGAATACTGCTGTTTATACTTTCATTTCTTGGTGCCACTTTAACTGCGGGTGTAGCAATAATATTCTTCAGGCACAAAGATACTCCAATAGTGAAAGCCAACAACTCAGAGCTCAGTTTTCTGCTGCTCTTTTCATTGAAGCTGTGCTTCCTTTGCTCTCTAACCTTCATTGGCCGACCTTCTGAGTGGTCCTGTATGCTGCGCCACACTGCATTTGGCATCACTTTTGTTCTCTGCATTTCTTGCATTCTGGGGAAAACAATAGTGGTGTTAATGGCCTTCAGAGCTACACTTCCAGGCAGTAATGTCATGAAGTGGTTTGGGCCTCTGCAGCAGAGACTGAGTGTTCTTGCTTTTACTCTTGTACAGGTCTTTATTTGTGTGCTTTGGTTGACAATATCCCCTCCTTTCCCACATAAGAACACAACACATTATAAAGAAAAGATTATTCTAGAATGTGATGTTGGCTCAGCCGTGGGGTTCTGGGCTGTCCTGGGTTATATTGGGCTTCTTTCCTTGCTGTGTTTTGTTTTAGCTTTTCTGGCTCGTAAGCTGCCCGATAACTTTAATGAAGCTAAATTCATCACATTCAGCATGCTGATATTCTGTGCAGTCTGGATCACTTTTATACCAGCCTATGTCAGCTCACCTGGAAAATTTACCGTAGCTGTGGAGATCTTTGCCATTTTAGCTTCCAGCTATGGAATGCTTTTTTGTATTTTTGCTCCAAAATGTTATATTATTTTGGTGACACCGGAGAAGAACACAAGGAAACATATTATGGGAAAGGTGCCACAAAAATCACATTAGAATTTTCCAATTAAAACACCACAACTATTATCCAAGAAAAAAAGGTTTTCACCTGCAATCATAGGTATATCCACCATTTGTCTGAAACTCCACTTTGTGGCACACATCAGTGATAATAGTAAGCAAGCCATAAAGTTATCAGGTATAAACTGTAAAATGTATGTCTTTCTCATTTTCTATAACTTCATGTGGCACCCACAAACAAAGGCAGTATCTCACGGCATTATGGCCCTGGGCCCTGGCACTTTCTTTTTGTTCCAGGACTTTTTCCGCCAAGGAAAACACTTAAGCTTATTTAACTAAGTCAAAGCAAAGTGATATGTGCTTTCATGTTTCTACATTTGCAGCCAATACAGGACTGTGGAGTTATCTGTTAATAAACTGTTCATATTATCAATAATTATGTGATTCCCCCCCCCCCCCCCCAAACTGTTTGGTTAATCAAAAAGACCTTTCATCAAAAAACCTTTTATCAAAAAGGTCTTCATCAAATTTAAAATTATTTCGAGAAAAATTGTTGGCCCTTGACTAATCATTTTCATAGTTCTACGATCTATACAAAATGCCTCAAATCAGTTGAAATTAAAATTCACCTAACAGCATTATATCAATGAACAGAATTGTGCAAAAAATGTTTTTGAATATTGTGTCCTCTACTGGATAAAAAAAATTTCTCAGTCAAATCATATTGAACTGCGAAGAGTTACTATAACAGAAAAAAACAAAAAACAAGTGGAGTAAATGACTGAATGCCTATCTCCACTTGCCTGGTCTGTACATGTGATAAGTAGTGAAATATCTGCAAACTTTGCTGAAGATTTTCAGGGGAACTTCTTTGGTTGTGTAGCAAAAGGAAGATGGAATATTGAATTTCACATGCACTCAGCTGGGTTACACCATGAGCGGGGCAGTGTTGCCCCCAATAGTTCGATGAGAATACAAAACTGTAACCAGTGTTGTTCTCGTCAACGATGACGATAACGAAATCATTTCGTTGACGCACCTTTTTTACATGTCAATAACGAGACGGTAACGAAATTAACATGGCTCTTTGATGACGAAAACATAACGAGACGTGTTTGAGTTTTCGTTGACGAGACGAGACTTGACGAAAATGTTAGTGGGTCAGACGCTCAAACTGCATGACATTTCTGCCCGTCTTGCTAAAAATGCTGCATCCTGTCCTCGTTTGGTAACGCCCACCACCTGGCATCACGCCAGCCCAGCACCTGCGGTCAACACGCCTGCGGAGCGGTCACATACATCCACGACAGTCTCACACACACACACACACAATCAATCAATGGTGGACCTTGGCGGCAGCGGGAAGGGCCTTGGTGGTGGCCAGAAGGGGCTCGGTGGTCGTAAACGACGCGATGACCTGTGGGGATACTTTGAATATAACCCTGGAGAAAGAAGAACCGTATGTGTCGTAGAGGGAGACGGCGGCAAATGCAGCCACAAACTAGGAGGGAAAAATACTACCAACCTCAAGCGGCATCTGAAGAGCCACCACGCAGATATTTTTTCAAAGGTAAGTTACACCATGTCCTGTTAACATATCATATATATATATATATATATATATATACAGTATTACAATCGGCTTGTGATTAGTTTCAGCTTACTGTTTCCCACATAGCCTAACTGCAGCGCAAAATGCGCTGCTAACTTCAGGCTAAAATTAGCTTGGTTGTGCTGCTAACCCAGGGTACCGTTAGTTTATTTGTGCTGGCAGTCATGTAGGGATTTTCGGTCGGGCTGCAGAGTGTAATGCGTTATCATATTGACCCATGTTTGCCTGAAACGTAGCCTAAACGAAAATGTAGCATTTGAGACCTGTTGCTGTTCCCCATGTGTCTAAATGAACTGCACACTTATTGTGCTGGCAGTAGCTTGTGTGTGTTACTGGTCATGCAGGGATGTTTGATCGGGCTGTAAGCGTAATGCGTTATCATATTGACCCATGTTTGCCTGAAACGTAGCCTAGACGAAAATGTAGCATTTGAGACCTGTTGCTGATCTCCATGTGTCTAAATGAACTGCACACTTAGCAGCATGTTTAACCATGTTTACATTCAGTGACAGTGTGGTCTTCTCTTTGTGTGTTTATGTCCCGGCCGTCAGCACGTTGCGATATGTTAAACAGGTGGAGTTATATGTGCAGCTCCATCATACAGAGTCTGCTAGCTTTGGGCTAAAACACAATATACCGCCCGTCAGTGACGACATACAGCCACAACCATGATCTCTGTCGTTTGTGGTGCGCTTACAATAAAGTTAGAGGAGAAAATGCGCACACACTAAAAATCTCATCAGTACAGATGTATTATAATTTTGGCCATTGCTCAGTAATGAATCTCAAAAGGCTTAAGAACACGGTGCATGCCAGTTATGTGGTTAATGTGCAATCAAAACATTTTTGTTTTGCTTGTTTGATAGAGGCCATTCTATTTTTTAACATGATAATATTTTTGTCGAAATGACGTGATGGAAAAACAGGATGTTGTTCGATATGCAGTAGGTATATAAATGAATGTACCCACACGTATGTTTGTGTATATATATATACATGGGTACATTCATTTATATACCTACATTTGTAGACCTCTACAGGAGGTGTACTTTGTATA
This sequence comes from Gymnothorax reevesii, assembly GCA_029721435.1. NCBI lineage: Eukaryota > Metazoa > Chordata > Actinopteri > Anguilliformes > Muraenidae > Gymnothorax > Gymnothorax reevesii. Next base: position 141,413,630 of record CM056574.1, read on the forward strand.
CAGAGATAGAGTAATTGTATCCCCCTCTTTATTTTTTCCTCTTCCAGATCCCAGAGACCAGAACTCCTAAAGAGAAACCTGGTGTTCCTAAGAACGACAAGGCACAGTCATCTATCCCAGCAGCCTTTGCCACAGGATCCAAATATAAGCCAGACTCGCTGGAACAACATGCCAAAGAACAGGCGATCGCTCTTTGGATTGGACGTACTGGTCTCCCTGCTTGCACAGTTGAGGATGAAGATATCATCCTCATGATGGAGACCTTTGATAAGAGGCTGACCATACCCAAAAGAACAAAAATAAACAACTTAGTTGACAAGATTTATGATGATGAAAAACAAAAGTACAAAGAAAGGCTTGCCACAGCACGCAAAATAACAATTGGGCTGGACATATGGACCAAAAAAGGACTCACAGCCTCATTTCTGGCAATTAGTGCATGCTTTTTTTGCACTGTGGAAAACAAAGCACAGCACATATTATTGAGGCTTGACCAGATCGCCCACCCTCACACTGCAGAGTGTATAAAAACCTGTGTTGATCGATGCACCGAGGATTGGGGAATACCACAACACAAAATTCTGACAGTCATAACTGATAACGGAAGCAACATGATTGCAGCGTTCAAAGCTAATGAATCAGATGGCACCACCAGCTCCGAGGATGAATCCATCGAGACTAGTGACACCGAAGACTCTGAGGTGGTTGGAGAAGACCAAAGGTAAATTATTTATTTGCTGTTAATTAACATTTTCAGTCTGTCAGTCCCATTGGGCTATGCTAGATTAAAGTCACTTTTAGCAATTGTTTATTGTATTGCTGTTTAAGATTAATAAAGAATTTTTTTCTGTGTTTTTGTTTTATCTATCTAGGTATGGAGCCATAGATAGGACCCCTTGTGTTGTTCACACATTGCAACTCGTCGTGAATATGATCCAGAAAGATGCAAGTGTCAACCGACTGCTGAGCAAAGTTAGAGTGCTTGTCAAGCTCTTCCGCAAGTCATCGGTGGCAACTGAGCGACTGCTGCAGCTGTGTCATCTAACTCTGGTCAAAGACTGCCCTACTAGATGGTCCAGCACATATCTGATGATATCACGGCTTCTCCAAATCAAGGACTCAGTAGTTCAGGTCGCGGATGGGATGAGCTGGGACTATCTACTACCAAGTGAGTGGCAGAGGCTTACTGCTCTAAGACATTTACTCCTTCCCTTTGCTGAGCATACCCAGATGCTCCAGAGTGACACACAGTCCCTATCCCTTGTGATGCCTGCCCTTCTGGACCTACAGGGTCACCTGACTGAGTTCCCCCATGCCCAGGGTGCCAGCTTCAAGGACCTATCTTCCCTAGCAAAGAAGATGAAGGCAAACATGGACACGCGGTTCAGCTGCTTTCTTGATCACACTGACTCTATGTTTTCACCTCTCTCTGCTGCTGCATGCTTCCTCGACCCGACAGTTGCACCTGAAGCTCTCCTTGAAAACAATGACGAGCAAATTCAGGCTCTTCTGGGAAGAGCAGAAGATTACATTTCTCAATTGGTGCCACCAGTAGTACGGGAGGAGGAGGCTGAAGATGAGGAGCCAGAGGAGGGAGGAGAAGAGTCCAGAGAGGGACCACAGAAAAAGCGGTCCAGATTCAAATTCTTGTCAAAAGCAAGCCGGCCATCCAGGTCTAGCCTCTCGGTCTCAAAGTCGTGTGTCAAGGACGAAATTCGGAAATTCAAGGAGCAGCTGTCACAGCCTATAAACGAAGAGACTGCCCTTGAATTTTGGGCTGCACAAGGAGATTCTGTTTATCCGAGCCTAAAACCTATTGCCTTGGATCTTCTGGCCATGCCAGCATCTCAAGCATTTGCTGAGAGAGTTTTCAGTGTTACAGGTGACCTCAGTCGCGGACGTCGCAATAGAGCAAGAGTCATTTTAGAGAGAAGCGCTTTCCTCAAACTGAATCGAGGTCGGTAGGCTCTTTTGCTGACAGCAAGCTGTTACTATTATTGGTTCACATGTGACTGTGATATCTTTTTTTGTTCTGTGACTGCACTAGGGGTAGTAAGCCCCCCCTCTAATTCATGTTGTTAAACATTGTTTTTATTTATTTAATTTGGTGTAAAGACCTAATGCATTATTTACAGAGTTCACTGGTTTTCTTAATCAATTTATGTTCATGTTTGTTTCATACTTTCAAGTATGCATAACTTACAACCTACCTCACTGCACCTCTTGGATTTTTATTTATTTTATTACTTTGTTTTAGAATTTTTGCACAGGTTAAAGATGGGCTGTGTTTGAATGATGTTTATTTTTTTTTGCAAATAATCTGCATCTTAATTGCACAGGCAGACAAGTTGAGTGTATGTGTTCCTCATCCATTTTTGGGCATGTCTGCACAATTTAAAAAAAAAGAATAAAGACCGAATTGCCAAAGTAAGTTTTTGTTCTTGGCTTTTTTGGATTGAATAATCCTTTTAGTAGATCAGAAAGTATTTGCTGTAATGTGGAAATCTTGTATGTCTAAAACCATTCCTTTCATTATTGTAATTGTTGGTGAAACTAAACTTTTAACTAAAACTGACTAAAATTGGACTAAAACCTTTTTGAGTTTTCGTCGACTAAAACTGGACTAAAACCTTTTTGAGTTTTCGTCGACTAAAACTAGACTAAAACTATCACATATTGAAATGACTAAAATGTGACTAAAACTAATAAGCATTTTCGTCTAAACGACTAAGACTAAGACTAAATCTAGAATGGCTGCCAAAAACAACACTGACTGTAACAATATCTCCCTGGTGGGAGACTCAGGCACTCCCAGTTACAGGCTTCTCACGTAGGTTATCAGCATTGTCCTACATAAGTGACCTGCACAATAATGCACCATAGGACACTGCCAGATGAACACACATACATTCTCAGAAATGCCGTTGCTCACAGACATCTTGTTGCTTGTCCTGTTCGCTGACCTCGGAAGACCTGTCTGTCGACCATATGGAGCACTGGAATTCTCACAGTTTTTAAAAGAAGGTGACATCACTATAGGAGGGATTTTTTCTTTTCATCGATATCCAGTAAGTTTTGATCCAACACTTCAAGTCGACCCTGGCATTTTTCGTTGTGAGGGGTAAGATAAATGGAAAATGAATAATTTACTGCACTGAATTGTGCCTATGTTGTTATGTTCTTGTGTGAACAGGACAATGAACATCATTGTGAATTTATGTAGAATTAATCACAATTTAACATGATGTAATAGGGGTTCCATTGCATTGTGGAAAAGATGCTTTCTCCAACAACCATCATGAGTGCAAACAACATATTCTGTCCTGCTCTTAATGGATTCGTAGATCAGACATGATGAATATGTAAAATGCATTATTTTTAGTTAAACCATTAAGCCACCTTTCCAATTTTATTCAACATTGTGCCTAAAACATTGCTCAGTGGCTTTTATCTGAAAGTTTTAACATATTTTTTCATATTTCAAAACTGCAAATTGCTATTTCTGTCATCGTCATAAGTTAAAAGCAATATTTGTGAAAACATATTCCAAAAGAAAAGAAAAATAAACTGTTCAACAAGTAGTAAAATGAACAAGTGGAATATTTATGTTATATAATTATTTTACCCATATACTTGACTATTTGGAATATATTTACCATCTCATCACTAAATTATCATACATATTTATTTATTAAGCTTTGGCAGAAATCAGGAAATGATCGCACTGGTGGCAAGGAAACTATAGTGAAGCAATCATCCCACAACATTTAGACAATTGAACAATGAAAAGAAAAAAAAATAGTGATAATAAAATGAGACAGTATACCAGTGAGTGTAAGTAACATCAGGGGGACAGACGTATCTTCACAAATGTATCCTCATTTTGAAATGAAACAAAATGGTTGTAGTTAATGTCATATTCCCCCTTCAAGCATTTGCACAAGAATACAAAATTAAATATATCACGTCTGTAGCCCAGCGGTAAAAGATCAAGCTTCATTAGTGGGGCTTTATAGTTGCTTTCAACTCAATCATTATAAACAAGAATGTATAGATGGGGCTACTCGACTCGGTCGAATACTTTTTCGCCACCGAGGGACACCACTAGGCCACACATTGACCGTTGCTTAAAGAACTGGATTGTATTCAGTAACCTGTATTGGTCTTCATTAATGAGCAGAGGGAGAAAACCTTCTAGGCGTGTTGCAAGTATTTTTGTGAGAAGCTTCAAATCCACATTAAGTAAGGAAATGGGCCTATAGGAGGCACAGTCCTCGGGCTGGTTACCCTTTTTCAAAATTAAATATATATTAGCTAACCTCAAAGACATTGGGAGAACACCCTTATGAAAAGAGTCATTAAACATGTCTAACAGAGGGTCAATCAGTATATTCTGAAACTTTTTATAAGATTCAATACTGAGCCCATCTGGCTTGGGTATTTTGCCAGATTGAAGCCCATTAATGGCATCAAGCACCTTTTTTCTAGATATTGGAGCATCAAGAGTAGATATCTGATCCTCTGTTAAACTGGGGAGATTGAAAGAAGAAAAAAAGAGTCCATAGACTCTGAAGCATTGATATTTATCTCTGATTTGTAAAGATTTTCAAAGAAGCTCTTAAATGTATCATTTATAGTTACAGTGTCAAACAATTGTTTACCGTTCTTGTCTGTGATGGAAGAGAGTTTGAGAATCTGACTTCTGCTTTGTCAGGTATGTAAGGTACTTCCCTGCTTTGTCTCCATGTTCATATTGTTTTTGTTTGGCAAATTCAATTTTAATCTCTGCATCTCTTGTGAACAGAGAGTCAAGTGCAGAGCGGAGAGCAGAGACTTCTTTAAGCTTCTGTGCAGATGAGCTTTTCAAACATTTTTTTTTCAGCCCACTTTAGTTTGAACTCCAAAATCTCCCTCTGTTCAGATTACCTACGTCTCTTGCTGGACATACATGATATAATAAGACCTCTAGAAAAAGGCTTATGTGTCTCCCATAGCAATGTTGGATTATCTGAAGAGGCTGCGTATGTTGCAAAAAAGGCTTTGAATTCCTCTGAAAAATAAGATACAAATTTTTGACTTGTAAAATGGATGGATTAAATCTCCAGTGTCTAGTCTGAGTAGTTGGATCCTTAAGGCAGCAGCGTGGTCAGATATGACTATGTGTCCCAAGGAGCGAGAGGTAATTGATAGCAACAGTATTTTGGGGGTAAAAAATAGTATATTCTTGTGTAACAAGAATGAACCTTTGAAAAGAATGTGAACTCTTTATCTCCCAAGTGCTGTGCCCTCCACACATCCACGTATTGCAGCTACACAAAGGGCAGCAACAATTTTGGCCTGCAGCGTGTCGTAGAAGATGCGCTAGATCATGAGCTTGTTGTTGCTCCTGAAAGTTTCCAAGACAGAATGTCATTAGAATGACCTGACAAGGACAAGTGTTGAAGATTTCCCAGACATCTCAGAACTGGAAGGTTCCTGATGAAAAGACCGCCCAATGAAGATGTCAGCTAAATTGAAGTCCAGGTCAGCATCAGCTTGAATAGCCTTTTTGGCCATAGAATAAGTAACTGCAAATGAAAGATAGATGTATGAAATTTCCTCCTCTATAGAGTCAGATCCTTTATCAATCAAAGGAGAGTCAGTTACAACAGTCAGTAGGGCACAACTTTATCCCCAGCAAGATCATTACCAGAACGCAAATTAACACCTTTGAAATGAAGAGAAGACCTAACACCAACAGTAACAGGTCCAGAGACCAAGTCTGATTTGAGATGAACATTATGGAGAGGTACACTTGTAAAACCATATTCTACTCCTTGAATAAGGACATTAGCCTGAGTAAACGATTAGTCCAAGAATATCTGCAAGAATAAGGGAATAAGGGAATAAGGGAATGAGAAGACCCAGTAATGGGAAGATGGGGCCAATAGTCCTCACAAAGATGGTATGTAAAGCATTACTCCTTTTTTTTTTTACTTTCTGAAACCTAATAAATCTTCTGATTATTTGATTTTTTAATTACCTGTTTATTTGATTTTTTTGTTTACTATGTTATTCATTTGTCATTTTTTCCACTTTTGTTCAACCTTTATTTTTTCCTTTTTGATGAATCTGTGCTTCCAGCAAAAATTACTTTTTTGTAGTCCAAAATAGCAAATTTAAAAAAATTTTTTTTAAATGGGGAAAGAAATTTTGTGCACTGGTGACACGTTTAATGTAACCAAACTAACCATCAACTGGCATATAATGGACATGGCTTTTAATTCTAATTTTTCTCACTCTGATCCTTTTATTTTCATTTGTCTAAATGATGTAAATGTAAGTTCTGTGGAAGGTACTGTTAAAAAACCGTGTTCAATATTTTCTTTTATTCAGAGGACGATCAAGACTCTGCACCACAACCAGGACCATCTGATGCCCGGTTGGATCAGCTGTTGCCTAATCATTATGGCATTTTGGTGGTGTGGTCCATGTAGAGGGTCATCTGGCATGGTGTCTGCAGGTGCTGGGTTCGTGATGGAACGCCCTCACTCATTGCAATATTGTGCAACACACAGCATGCTAAAATAATGTGACATGCCGTGTGTAAAGTAGCTTGCCACCAGCTGTGTCAAGGCACATCCACCTGGCCTTCAGAATGCTAATTGTGTGCTCTACCACAGAACGGGATGCTCGTTGTATGAGCGCCCCTGCCTACTGGGGCGAGTAGAGGTGTCCTGAGCCAAGGAGCCTAAGCATAACCTCAATCACCTTAAGTAAGTGGTGAATTTTTGTGAAATGAAATTAAACTAGTTTGCATGGTGACAATTACCGGCTGACAAGTTACTTACCAGTTAGCCGACCATCTCTATGGGCACCTTGCACAAGACGCGTGCCTACCTCACTATTTAGCAGCACAAAGGAGTCATGCGCTCCCCCGGGCCGTCGAGCAACGACATTTAGCAGGTTGTATTTTGCATCTGATATAATTTGCACGTTTATGGAGTGATACTGCTTGCGGTTTAGGAAGCAGGGGAATGGATTAGGGGACGGTGCTTTGATGCGCACATGTGTATAGTCTATAGCTCCTATGACGTTGGATAGTCCAGCAATGGCATGAAAGTACTCTTAATTTGTACTTGTTCAGCGGCGGTGTATGGAAATTCGATGCACCTGAGTGATAATCTGATGAGGGCTTTGAGGACCAAGGGAAGTGCACGACTCAAAGCAGACTGGGAGACACCCGAACTGTCTCAGATTTGTAGAAGCACTGGCCGTGGCAATCTAAATCACGACAGCAACCACTCATCTGTCTCAGCGAAAATATTCTCATGCTGTCTAAAGACACACTCCTGACGCTCTAAGGCATCCAAAAGAAGCAAGTCAGCCATGACGCATGGTTTCACCTTGCAGTTACCTCCTTATATACAGAAAAAAATGAACTTGCAATTAATACTTAATTTAATTTTATTTAATTTAAACGTGTTTGCAGTTTGAAATGTTCATATTGATATTGAAGTGTTATCCAAAAGCATCAATTATACATTGAAATTAACGATGAAATCAGGTGAATGTGAATCTGTGAATAAAATTATAATTTATAATTTGAATTGCAGAGTTAAACTGGATACATAATGATGTGTAATTTATATTGGATTTTAAAACTCAAAATTGTTTCTAAAGACAAATACAATCCTTTTGTGAAAAACTTTGGCTTGGATAACAGCAGATTAATTGCGCAAGACTCTGACGTCAGGTCTGGAGCACTCGTGAAATTTGTTCGTGCCTGAGAGATTAAAAATACGAGAAAATTGGTGAATGCGGCAGTTTCTGCTTAGTCACTCGTGCGAACCATTTAAGAACGAATCTGTTCGTACAAGTGCTTCTTGCATGAGGCCCAGTTTTCTAGATTTGTGAGACTTTGTTCTGATTTGTGAAAACAGAAGAAAGGCTAATTTTAATGTTTCTTTCTCTGTCCAAACCACCTAAAACCAGATCTTAAAAAAAAAATGTAACAATACGAGGACTCATCAGACAGTGGCAGATCCAAGGGAGGGCTCACAGGGCTCATAGGGGCCAACTTTGCGCAGAGCATGGCGTATTGTCTGAGCACTGACAGGCTGTTATCCCACAGCTACAACCTTGTTAGCAATGCTGCCAGCACTCCTGCGTCTGTTTTCTGAAGCCAACTTGTGCACCTGACGCAGAGCACGAGGACTCAACCTCTTCGGTCAACCCTGACGAGGCCTGTTCCGAGCAGAACTCGGAACCGCTGGATAACCTTGGCCACCGTGCTGTTGCTCAGTTTCATGGTTTCACAGATCATCTTGTAGCTTAGACCATCTTTGTGGAGCGCAACAATTCTCTTTTTCAGATCCTCAGAGAGTTCTTTCCCATGAGGTGCCATGTTGACCATCCAGTGACCAGAATGAGAGCATCGCACCCAAAGCACCACAATTTAACCCTTCAACATGTTACACAACCTCAGATGGCCCAGTCAAACAGACAAAAGCATGAACATGATGAACAAGTCGCGTTTCATTGCTTGGTTGACCATTATCTAAGACGTAATTTTATCTTACACGCACTATGGTAAACTACTGCCTTTTGGACACACGTTTGTTTCCAGACACTCAGTCGATGGTACTCCTAAAAACTAGGGTGGAGAAATTAAACTGTGAATTAAATTTTTTTTTAAAAACTATAGTGATTTAGATTTTTCCCATAGCCTACCTGAGATTGCCGTCTCCCTGATGCGCTGGTCCAACTCAGACAAGTTTGGGGTGTCTGCTGTTCCCCCTCCAGTCTGTTACATCTCCCCTCTGAATTTTCCAATGGTTTTTTTTTTTTGGTGTCAGATTTGAGATCAAATAATTTCTTTTTCACCTCCTCTGTTGTGCGTCCTTCTCCAGATACTGCATTCACTGCATGTGTGACTGGCTCCTCCTTTTTTTAGTGTTAGTGTAACTTGCACTAAAGCTACTTTTTTTTTCTGGAGTACCTCCACCTCTGAACTGTGTTTTTTTTCTCTTTACTGACTGCGCTCCAATTGATTTAATTTTTGCTTTGGACATTTTGTTGTTGCTGTTTCCTCTTTTTGACATCTGTGCCTGCTCACGGCTCTGCAGTTTCATGCCCTTTTATGGGCATTGATGGGCGGTTACCTATGCTGCTCATATGTTAATTAGGCTCCAGTTACAAGCGCTCTCAGTTTATGAGGAGATGGGATTCATCAATTTAAGAACACAGCTGCGAACAATTCTGCAGTTTAAGAACACGTTGATGAATCCGACGTAGATTTTTCTTAAGAACCTTCCTAAGAACACCGTAAGGAAGAATTTAAGAAGATTCTTAAGAAGTTATTGATGAATGAGGCCCATTGTTTTTAAAGTATTCCACAATTTTCTTACGCAAGGCTTCACATCTTTTAGCTCATCTGAAATGTATTGACACAAAGTGAAAAAGTGTGCTGTGGTCTAACGAGTTCACATTTCAAATAGTTTTTGGAAATCATGGGGGGGAAATCATGGGCTAAAGAGGAGAAGGACCATCCAGATTGTTATTAGGCCTAAGTTCAAAAGCTAGCATCTATGATGGTATGGGGATATGTGAGTACCCATGGCATGGGACACTTGCACATCTGTCAAGGCACCATTAATGCTTAAAGGTATATACAGGTTTTGGAGCAACATATGGTGCCATCCAAGCGACGTCTTTTTCAGGGACGTCCCCACCTATTTCAGCAAGACAATGCCAAGCCACATTCTGTATGTGTTACAAGAGTGTGGCTTCGTTGTAAAAGAGTGCAGGTAACAGACTGGCCTGCCTGCAGTCCAGACCTGTCTCCAATTGAAAATTTGTGGTGCATTATGAAGCGCAAAATATGACAGAGGAGACCCCAGACTGTTGAGCAACTGAAGTCATACATCAAGCAAGAATGGGAAAGAATTTTTGGAACGTGTAGCAGGTATCAAATTCAAAATTAGTGAATATTTCCAAAAAAACAATAAAGTTTATCAGTTTGAACATTCAATACGTGTCCTTGTTATGTAATCAATTGAGCATAGATTGAAAATGATTTGCAAATCATTGTATTCTGTTTTTATTCACGTTTTACTCAACGTCCCAACTTCATTGGAATTGAGGTTTGTATATGGATGATGGATGCTGAGTTTCTGCAACAAGGATGCAATTCTCTAGAGGAACACACTGGCAACTGGAGTGACTAATGTACTTTAAAAAAGTTATCAAAGATAATTGTGGCGATGATGTCGCCAATGGCAAAATTGAATCAGAGTATTTGCCCCCTTGCTGGAAGACTCAGACACTCCCCATTCCAGTTCTCCCCAGGTAGGGTATCAGCATCATTCAATATAAGTGAATTGAGCAGTACAGCTTCACTGGACACTGCCTGATGAAGTTACTTACATTCTCAGAAATGCTGTTACTCACAGACATCTTGTTACTTTTCCTGTTTGCTGGCCTTGGAAAACCTGTTTGTCAACCATATGGAGCACAGGAATTCTCACAGTTTTCGAAAGAAGGTGAAATCACAATTGGAGGCATTTTTTCATTTCATCGATATCCAGAAAGTGTGGATCTGACATTTCAAGCTGACCCTGGAGTTTTTCATTGTCTGGGGTAAGCTAAAAGGAAAAATATCAGTTTTGATATAACTGCAGAATACAGCGTTTCTGTTACTTTATTGCACCGATTTGCCTGAGTTATTGACTTCTGGAGAAAGCAATAAATGGCCTTTTTATCCCATTTAGTTTTAAACACAATATAAAGATTTTAAAATTTGCTCCACAACTGTGTGGACAAGACATTTTCTGAGGATAACATGCAAAGACATGTACATGCTTTGAGTTAACTGGAGGCAGAATATATACAAAAAATGTAATTTAATTCCAAAGTTTTATGGAACTAATGATTTCAGTGTCTGCTTAGGCAGCCAAAGTGCGCAATGCATGACATTCCCTCATGCAATTGAGTATTGTGCTTATTGTTGACAGAAATAATAGGACAATGATTACATATACTAGGGTTAAACACACTATGCACCAGTAGTTTATTAGGTTTATTGATGTAAATGTACTCAAAGTTGACTTGACTGAATCTTTAAATTGAAATTTTGGGGGGGAGGTTGGTTGATTGAATTACATTGCAATGAAGAAAGTACTCTTTGATCTGCCTGAATGGAGCGCTTCAATGTAAAATGAACACTTAACTTTTAAAAAAGGGAAAAAGCAGTTCTGACGGTTGATATATTACCGCACACTGGGCAGACCTCTGTCCGTAAATTCAATCATCAATGAATTCAAAGCGATTAGTGGTTAATATTGTCTTGATGTCTGAGATAACAGTGTGATGTAGCAAAAATCACCTTGCCATCCAGGTATCCCAAGCCATCCTTTATTCTAGCCTTCTGAATATAAATATGTATTTTAATATTTGCTCCAAGATGTATAAAATATTGGGTCAAATAAAAATAATAAAACAATAAAAATAAAAAAATAATAAAATATTTTCATCCAACATTCTTCTTTACAAAAAAACTTATGATTTTTCTTTCTGTAAAAATCTTCTCTTCTGGATTTGAAGAGGGGCAAACTGATAAGATTTGTTGAAAATTTTGTGGAACTGGGCTTAGGTCAGGTTTTCTAAATAAAATAAAATAATTCAGGGATCTTCTGGATCGTTCGTGGATTGCTAACAGCACGCTATGGTCGCTGTGAAATCAGTCATGAATGGTAGAGGACGGTACACTCAGTACAGCAACGGTGTGAGATCTGAAAGGAACATTGCTGGAACGCTAGTGATCGGTACTAAAACGGTAAAGATCAATATGGACACGCTGTACGGACCTTACATGGTCAGTACATGAACTGTATTAGAACCCTACAGCATCGTTATGGTCATTAACAGATCGCTACTGGAACACTAGAATGCCAAAAACGGCCGTTCTTCCAGTGTCCGAACGGTAGAGGCAGCGGTCCTGAGGATGGCTTAGAATGGCTGAGAACGGTAGCTGGAACGGTTTTGTGGAATGGGAGCATTAGAATGAAACACCACAATAATAGGGATCGTGATTAATGTTGATGCCGATCTGCGGGTCATAGATAATGACCTACGCGCCTTTTATGAGCACTAATGGCTCGAGGCCATGAACAGGATAGAGAGTAGAAATGGCAGCAGAAATAAACTCAGGACATACAGGAAATTCAAACAAGTCTTTTGAAACAGAGCACCATGTGAAAAGTATCATGAATTGCAAGAACTAAACTCATTGAGGTGTTGAAAACTCACTTCTAGCAACTCCGCTCAGAGCACTGTCCTTCTAGATTAGACGTCTTATAGATTACATAATTGCAGAGTGCAATTTAGCAGTTTTCAAGGGGCTTTCCCACGCCTGGTGATTATTTGCATTTCACACTTCTCATGAATAGAAGAACGAAAAGCCATGGATTCAAATTCACAGAGCAAAAGTACTGTAGAACAGATTAAAAACATTTATTTTAAATATAGTGTGTCATAAGACCTTTAAGACTCCGCTATGCAAAGAGAGGGCTACATATTAACACCATCCAGAAGCTCTGCTCATTTCCCTGGATTAAACTTAATCAGAATTAGACTGAAGGGAACTAGGCTAGATGCACTAAGTGTGCAGTCTGTCACCTCTATCTTTCAAATGATTTCAGCAAATAGTGGATGTCATGTCCTCAGGGCCAAAGAGGAAAGAGATCATCCCGACTGTTCTTAGTGCAGGGTTCTTGTTAATCGCCGGTAACCGGTTATTTTTTCCGGCTGTGAAACACAAAGTTACCGGCTATTGCTTTGATAAATATCAATAAATAAAAGAAGAAAAAACCAAAAAGAAAAAGAAGGCATTTTTCAAAATGCACCTGGACTATATTGACAATGCAAAAGCAAAATATTCTGTTTTAGTGTCCCTCTGGAGCTGTTGTCAAATTTCTCCGTCGAAATCTTGAATTTCAGGTCCTAATTCTCCACCTTTTGCGAGCAATCTCAAGCTCCTTGCACAATATACACTGCGCATGCAGTGCAGCGCAGCAAATAATGTGCAGATGGTCCGCCGCATGCATGCTCCACGATATCCGTGTGCGGTGTTGTTCAGTTGTTACATGCAGACATTGTTGTGAAGCGATCATTGATTTGAAGCTAGCCCGAGTGTAAAGGTTTGTTGCCGTTTTGTATTTGCGAAATTATCTGCAATGTAGCATGAACTGAAGGCCAATAAATGAATTATTTAAAATGATCATTGGGTTTCAATGCAGATAGGTCAATGATTGCGATCGCAAATTAGACCAGCCATCCATTTTCAGACAAGCACAAGTCAAGTACAGTGAAATTAATAACTAAAAGGAAGGCACCAAAACACACCATATGCATGGTGCATACCTTAAGAACCAGCTAACTTCAGTTCAATGATCACTGCATGCACTATCCGTATTACTAGTACGGCCGTATCGATGTTTACCTCACCTAGTTGTGGTCGCTCAACTTCGCTAGCTAGCTCATTGCATGCCATGCAGGGCAAGCTGCGTGCGTGCAGTGCGGTGCATGCAGTGACACGTGCTAACGTTGTCGATGTCAATCTGACCATCGACCATGGATTCGCCGTCCACATCAACTAAGCCGCTTAATCGACAGTCATTGTTGACTACATTTTTTGCCATTCATGAAAAAAGCAACTTTCTAATGGTAAGTTTCATCCCCGTCTTTTGAACAAATTAGTTTTGTCATAAGCCAATTGTCGTGATTCGTGAGCTCTACCACAACTTAATGTTGAGTACCCTCGACAAACTTTGGAAGAGAGGCTGTAGAGGATGAGGCCAGCCAAGAAGATCATGTTGATGATGATTATGCTGAAAGAGCTGAACTTGAGAACACACTAGTTGCTTTAGGTTTAGAATTGGATGGCTCAACAGAAGAGTCATCTGATTCAGATAGTGACTCATTGAAATAGGGAAATGAATGACATTTGATTTCTCCTGCACCTGTCCTGAGAATGCTGAGTTGAATCTCAACAACTAAAATCCTGAAACTGTGGCATGGCATTGGCTACATCAGTTGTAAGACCTTCAGAGTTGAGCCGATCGTATGAAAAAAGAAAATTGTAAAAGGTATCACACGCAGGCATGCACAAACACACACACACACACACACACACACACAGTAAGTACTTAGAAAATAAATGAACAGAACAGTAAAACAGAATTGCACATTTCTTCATTTAATATCATTGCTGAGGTAAAATGTAACATGAAATTAAACCAACAAAGCCGTATTAGAAAATTTATGTCAAGACAATGTGACATATAGTTATTTATTTCTATTTAAATTGTGATTGATCTATCCAAAATCATCATTTAATAATGAATAATGTTATGATATAGCTGAAGACTTGTGCAGACTGCTGGACCAGAGTCTTTTATCAACAATGATTGTCAGATTCTGCCTGTATGTACTGAAGCCTGCCTGTAAAAGTATCTGATACTCCTACAGCACAATCTGACTATCATTGTTGATAAAGAAGCTAGCTGAAAGCTGTGGACACTCATGTGGAGCAGGAACAGAATCTTAGCGACAGTATTTTAAAATTGATACTGCATAGATAGAGGTCAAACCATGGTTTTCACAAATGTTGTATTGCAAAACAAAAATGTTATTGTCAATGATTTATTTCAAGAATTGGTTAAATAATTGAAGCACTGATGACTTGACTTGTGGGGTTTTAGTAAAGTCATGTGTGACTTATGGGCTTTTAGTAATAGGTGCTTCAATTAGCTCTTTTCCCTCCATTTAGATGGTAGTAATTGATTTGAATTGCACATTATTCACTCAGATGGGCTGATCTCACCATTTATCAGTTCTTGTAAAACATGTAGCTGTGGGGGGTCCACATAAAATGGGTTTGTTAATTTTCTTTTTTTTTTTCCCCACTTCTTGTTTTACTTCATTAAGATTGGCTTATTTCACCATATCACTTTGGAAAAACGTGTGCCCCTGGGACCCTGCAAGGGGCGCTGCTCCTGGATCCCGCTGGGGGCTTCTGTAGCCCCAAGACTCCCAGCGTCTTGTAACCGCCTACGGAAATTAAATTTCCTGCTCTCAGAAAAATGAACAAGAACGTGTTCATAATCAGCTTTTGTCATGGTCTTGGCTTGCATTCATTGCCCTCGGCAAGGGCAAGAAAGGTCATTAGCTATTGTCCCTCAATAAATTTTTACTGAGCTGAGTACAAACACAACGTACACTTAGCCAGTGCCTGACCATAACTAATATGACTGAGTGAATTTTCACCACAGAGAGCATGAATACTTGGCTAAATCTCAAGATTTATTAATGTATCAGATGTATTAATCCAAATTACTCTCATTCTTCGGTGGAATTGTGAAGCTCATTAGCCCCACCTGTTCAAATATTATTTATTGAACTGCCTTCTCCCAATTCAGGAGGGTGGGTGCTACTTGTTGGTAGCTGGTTGCTCTATTGCTACCTGGTTTCATGCTAGGGGTTGTTTTCAGTTATTCAGTGTGCTTTGCTTAAAGCCACATTGAGAGTGAAAAAAACTAAACAAACTATACTTCCAAAATCATTCTGGTGATACATCAACTCACAATAGGGTGACTCTCACAAAACTGTCCTGACTTTTACAAAAACAATTTTAGGTCAATTTTGATAGTTTTTTTCTCTCATTAGTAGCAAGCAGGGTCTCAATTAACTGGCTCAATTAAAATGAGAGATCAATACATGAACACTGGAGTGAACGCTGACGCTATTGTTATTTATCTTTTTATCCGGGATCATTGTATCATTGAAACTGATACCGCTGTGGGCTGGTGAACAGATTTGTGAACGCTGCCTCTGTGCTGATCTCGGATTTTACACAACGCTACACCAGTACCGTCTTTCACAATGATGGCTGTGAGATTTTTTGTTTGGACTATGCTAACCTGGTTTCTCCGGTCGCTCAGCCTGCAGCTGGTGTCGGGGTTAATCCAGTACTCGTCTGCTGAGCTCTTTCAGCTCCGCTTCCACCTGACGGAGCCTCCCCCCACACTGCTTCATCTCTGCACCGACATCACTGCTCTACCCCGCTGCAGATACAACCACCGAGGGTCCTGTCGGAATTTCCACTTGGACAGCTCCAAACCCATAAAGTCAATTTGGTCCACGTCTCCACGTGCTCCTCAAAACACCGGCCGAGTTGCTAACCACAGTGTGCTAGTTAGCCCTGCTGGCTGGCAAGCGCTGCTTGCAATCACGGCAACACCGTCAACTTTGGGCTTTTGAACATCCGTCCAAGATCTCCTTACAGACCATAAGTTTGACTTTTTGTGTTTAAATGAAACAATGCAACAGCCAAAAGACTTTGTTTCCCTGAGCGTTTCATGCCCTCCTGGGTTTGTGACTCTGGCCGGGGAGGAAGTCTCGCTATGCTCTACCGCGAGAGTTGGAGAATCTTGCCTGTATCCACTCCAGCATTCAATACCTTTGCGTCAATGGTCTCCCAGTTATCTGGATCTGTTCCTACAATTGTGGCTCTAGTGTATCATCCACCTAAGCCTAACAAAGACTTAGGGCTCTAATTTTGGGCCTGGCGCAAGTACTCCTCTGTCCCGCCTCTGCCCCTCCTTCCAGCGCAAGTTGGCAAAGAAGGCGACACAGCCGAGTCAATTCTTGCTCACTGGCAAGAGAAACGATGGATAGCGTGCACCCATTAATTACAAACTGTTGCTGCTTTAAATTTTGGGATTAACATGCATGGACAACAATGCAAGATACGTGACACATTTATTTTCAATATGTGATCTAAACTCAGTACGAGATCACAGCAATCAGGCTGAATTCCTTTCTCCCGCTGAAGACGATAAAACCTAAGTGACAATAATAGTAGCCTAGTATTAAGCCGCTTGCACACTGGACGCGAAAAGAATTTTTCGCTCGACAGATTGCGTCTTGTGTCCGAAAGTCTGACAGGGTTTTAATAAATCTCCGTGTCCGACAGTCTATTATTGTTTTTAATTTCTTCAAATCTGCTGACTCTTTTAGATATTAAACGTGAATGTTTTGATAAGAGGGCTCAGTTCTTCAAGATGAGTACCGAGAATTTCAATCAATGTTTCTGTTTAAGCTCTGCTCAATAAAGTGAGTCGACACTGGCGCAAGACAATGTACAAATCCTCCGTGTCTGACAGCCAAAAAAAAAGAGGACGATTAGAACAGATAACGAAATAAAGAATAAAAAGAAACATTTTAACAACAGAACATCCAATGAACACTGTGATTTATCGATTGGCGGGTCATCTTTGTTGGATATCCTGTTTGTTGGTTTTTATTCTTTATTTCGTTATAAATCTGTTCTCATATCAATACTTTTACTTTTTGCTGGCTGGTGGACATTATTTTGCATTTCGTGTTGGACAGTCTTGATCGTGCATGCGATAATTTCTTCGCACTGTCAATGGTCATGGAATTGATTTGCTCATGCACTATTTTATCTCTGCTGTGGAAATAAAGCGTGAATCTGTTCGGTCCATCTGACTAATTTTCAAAAGAAAGACCGAATAAAGACAGCCGTCTATCTTCAAAGAAAACAGACGAATAGGCTAAAAAGACCAAGAAAAGTCGATAGCTATCAATTTGCATTTTGTGAAGGTCGAACACAAACATAGCCAAGTTTGCACGTCTAATAATTCCTGGAATACTCTGAAAAATTAGAACTTTTATGACTTTCGGACACGGAGCTATATTAAAACCCTGTCCGACTATCGCGTCTTTGCATTGACTTTGTCTGTAATCAGTCGTGCGAAAAATTCGTTTCGCGTCCAGTGTGCAAGCGGCTTTAATGAGCATAGAACGCAAGCATTTGATATATATATATACAGTTTGTGGTTGGCTGAGAAAGATGTGAAGTCGTTAGTTTGCATCACAGATTCAGCTGAGTTGATTAAGCCAGGTCAAGTTACCATTACGCGTGGCAACCGCCTTTAATCTGACATCAGGACAATCGATATAGATACTATAATTTCAGTCCTTATTCAGACAGTTACATTAAATAGTGTTTTCTGTAATTATTTCTTGCATTGAAATGTGCCTGACATTCTGTAAACCTGCCTGTGAGATTTCGGTGACGTGTGCGCACTCTGCGCCGGTCAGCCAAATTACCACTGCACGGAAATTAAACCAGGTTGGAGCTGGCGATTTTTCTGCGCAACTCCAGCGGAGACTTTTTCTACGAAATTGTAGCTGCGTCTTGATGAATATGTGACACCTCCCCCTACTACGCCGCCACACCCATCTCGGTGCATCTTCGTCTACTGAAGGCTGCGCACCTCACAAAATTACCACTACGCAGGCTGCGCCATACGAAATTACCACTGCGCGGGTTGCGCCTCGCTATGCCACCTGCGCTGCGCCAGGAAATTAGAGCCCTTTGTCACTGAATTTTCTGCATTTCTGACTCATCTCTCCTCACTATCTTCAAATGTAATGCTCCTGGGTGATTTCAATATACACTTCTACAAGATCAGAAATCCAGAGACCAAAGATTTTACATCCTGTTTAGACAGCTTTGGGTTTTTTCAATTCATCAACTTACCAACTCACTCTAAAGGACATACATTAGACTTGACCTGCTGCACTGGTATCTCTCCTGCTGACTGTAAAGCAGATCATATCCCATTTTCAGACCACATGCTAAGGTCTTTTAATATTAACCTTTTACTTTCCAAAACTAACCTTCCACGCACCATGACATTTCGAAATATAAAGAACATTAACTTAAACACACTTTCCACTACTATTGACTGTCTGCCCACCGCTGACAGTTTTTCCACCCCACATGAACTTGTGACCCACTACAACACCAGCCTTCATTCTCTTATTACCAATCTCGCTCCACTAAAAACTAGATCTGTCAAATTTGCCCACTCTTCACCTTGGTTCACCCCCGCTTTCAGACAGTTTAAAGCAAAAGGCCGCCAACTGGAACGGATTTTTAACAAGACCAGTGTCACTGAACACAAAGACATGCATCATACTCACATTCTTCTTGACTAAAACTGCATTGCTCAAGCTAAATCCTCCTACTACTCTGGTTTAATCAGCTCACATATTGGCAACTCACGGACCCTTGTTTCCCCTATTTCAAAAATTTACACAACCTCCTAATCTACTTCCACTCAGGGCAGTAGCTAGGAATTCTGGGCCCCCTGAAAGAATATCAGTGTGGGCCCCCGCCCCCGACATTTCATTGCCATTTTTTACGACAATGGCTGTTATTCATTTTTCTGTTTCTCAGTGTCCTTGAAAGTGCAGACACCGAATCTTTCCTTTCTTTTTACGATTAACCACTCAACACCGAGTCGAGTATTATTATACGAATTCTGAATTATTAGATGTGGCACGTATTCACAAAAGAGGCTACCTGAAACCACATTATTACACAGTGTGATAAGAATAAATGTTCAATTAACCACTCAGCAAATGGGTACTGGGTATTCTATTGCAAAACATTGAGCACTGATGCGCAACAGACAATAACTCAAAGTATACTGGCTAAAGATGCCACACAATGTGGAGCTGTTATAGTGAAATGACAAAGGTAGCTATAATTTAACTATTTGAATTTCTTGCAAGTAGTATTGACAACACAATGAAATACTTTCTTGTGAAATAAATATCAAAAACTATTATTTAAAATCTTCCCTTATCTCAACTTGAGCTAGTTATTTTGTTTGTTCACATCTTAAGGGCTTTGAAGTCCAACTATCTGCTTTAAATAAGGCTTGCAAGGCTATACACCTCTCTTGGGTTGTTGTTACTGTAGCCTGCAGCTATGATCTGATTCACTTTTCCCTTCACTATCTGAAGTAGCCTTGCTTTAGGGAGATGGCCCTGGCTCTGTCAACAGGATGGATAGTGACTTCAGTAGACTTATAAATAAATCCAGCCATTTTTGACATTTAATTATATAATTCAAATGGCTGAGAGACTGACCTATATGTAAGTAATTGCCATTGGAACAACAGTTCACTAATAAATCTAAACAGCCAACCAGTTTCTGCCACACTCACTCACCATCAAAAACATCTTCAGGCTGCTGGTGGTGAAGGTCCACTTACTGTTGGGTCAGATTCAGATGAAGTGCCCACAGCTGATTCTGAAGTGGCAGTACAAATAGGTTTAATTATTCTATTTCATATTGCTTTTGTAAACATTTAAAATTTTATTTTATGGACCAACTAATGAAGAACTAACATATCTAGCCTTGGAATAAACCAAATTTAGATGGGCTTCTCTCAGTACCATAGCTCAAAGCACACAGCTTCACTTTGATATTGTATGAGGAGGGCAAGCTCTGTAAAATTACCCCCCATGTTAACAAGACTTATGTCAACAGAATAAAGTAGCAGTTTAGTTTTAGTGAACACTTTTGTAAGAAAGTAAAATGTCAGCCTTGTCAAGCGATTGTTTCAAATAAACCTAAGGTAACCACACAAACTGCACGTAGTTCACTATCCAAACCTTGCCTGTACATTCACGAGAGCCAAGTATGCCGTAACAACTCATAATAAGAATGGAGGAACGAGTCCTGCTGCTACCAAATTTTTTGACGGTATACTATAATGAGTGGCGACTGATGACCATACCGATCATTTCAGTAGATGATACCGTTAATAACTGATTAATGTCATTTTTGTCAGGTGATTATTTACTCAGCTAACCGCATGTTACATTACTGTCACATTAGCAGCTGAACAGCCAGCCTGAACAGCTAATATAGCAAGCTAGTTTAATGCCCTCACCTTTCTTTGAAGAGAATTTAGTAATTTTCTGGGACCCTGCTCTGCTGGCCTCTCTCCCTCTCTCTCTATCCTTTTCTGGTGTCCAGATTTGCGCGCGTGGGCTGTGCGTGCTATTAACTGCCGTAGTTCGCGAACCTCGCAAGCAAAAACGCACCGACAATTTTCCATGAGGAGCAAGAAGCATGGACCGAACCATTTTTTAAGACGGGGATTGTTGAGATTTATTTCATCAATATTGCATGCTTATTGCATGCCTTTGTGGCTTTGTGATTAACTCTGGTGCATTAGTATGAATAGCAGTTAGGTCTATGCATAATAATTTAGTCATGGAGGTTACTGTGGGTTTTGTGGGCCCCAATGGGCTGTGGGCCCTTTTAATTGTTATCACCTTTCCCCCATATACGACGGCCCTGCTTTCACTACATATGTATTCCACCGCCTTCTGTAATACGCTCATAACATTTTTTACTGACAAAATCAGAAATATTCATCAGCAACTTATCCCCAGTTCTTTTCACAATCTATCCTCCTCATCTCCCTCTGCTCCCCCTCCCCATCCATTCTCACTCTTTACTCTACCATCTCCCATTGAAATCTCTGATCTCATTAAAAAAATCCAACTCATCTACCTGTCAGTTAGACCCCCTTCCAACAGTTTTCATTTAAGTTCGTTTCCTCCCTAGCTCCTTTCATAACTAACATAATTCATTCTTCCCTCACTACTAGAATTGCTCCATCCTCCCTCAAAACAGCTGCTGTCACCCCAATAGTTAAGAATCCCTGGGGCTGTCCCATTTCCAACCTCCCATTTCTTGTAAAATACTTGAAAAAACAGTTGTCTCTCAGCTCCTTAACCATCCATCCTGCAATAATCTTTTGGAACAAAAGTATGCTGAAGTAGATGAAGTTTAAAGAGGCTGAAGATTTGAAGGACTTGAACATTCTCGCCATTTTGAATGAGGAAAAATTTTTCAGAAAAAACTTAATATTTTAAAAAGTATAAATAACTCCAAAAAGTTGAATGGAAGCCCTAATTTCCTGAACAAGCTGAACGTTTTGATATTTGAACAGTTTTTCTAACTCGAAGTATGAAGGACTAGTTAGACTACAAAAAACGGCAGAAGAACTCAGAATAATCAGAATATATAAAGATTTGGATAACAAATAATAATAACAATAACAGTGTTTCTCACAGAATTTTTTGGAGAATATGGGGGCACGTGTGGTGGCTGACCGATGTCTTGGGGGGGTCATTCATTGAGTGGGTGGGGGAATCATTCTCATTTTGTTGAGCAGAGAGGGGGAATTGCGCAAATTCTGCGTCTTCAAGTACCTTTACTATTCTTCCGTTTTTTCTGAACGTGCATGTATGCTCAACACGTGCAAATTGCGCATATTGGCCCTCATTTATCAAACTTGTGTAGGATCTGGTGTAGATTCTGGTGTTATCAGCGTTCGCTAGGTGTCACATCTGATTTACTGAAAGTGTGCACATCTCCGATTTCGGTGTAGAACTGGCGTGGCGTTGATAAATCTGGCAGCTGAAAACAATTGTAATTTACATGACCCGCCCCTATGAATTCATGCTCCGGGAGGCATAGTCCTGCCCACTTTACAACATGGACTCTCGAAAGATGACCATGAAGAGAAATTTCACTGAGGAGGAAATAGAACTTATAACGTCTGAGATGGAGAAAAACAAATTACACTCAACAAAAATATAAACGCAACACTTTTGTTTTTGCTCCCATTTGTCATGAGATGGACTCAAAGATCTAAAATTCATTCCAGATACACAATATTACCATTTCTCTCAAACATTGTTCACAAATCTGTCTAAATGTGTGATAGTGAGCACTTTTGCTTTGCTGAGACAATCCATCCCACCTCACAGGTGTGCCACATCAAGATGCTCATCAGACACCATGATTAGTGCACAGGTGTACCTTAGACTGTCCACAATAAAAGGCCACCCTGAAATGTGCAGTTTGGTCTCACGCCAAAATGCGCAAGCACAGATGGCGCAAGCATTGAGGGAGCGTGTAATTGGCATGCTGACAGCAGGAATGTCAACCAGATCTGTTGCTCGGGCACTGAATGTTCATTTCTCCACCATAAGCCATCTCCAAAGGCGTTTCAGAGAATATGGCAGTACATCCAACCGGCCTCACAACCGCAGACCACGTGTAACCACACCAGCCCAGGACCTCCTCATCCAGCAGGTTCACCTCCAAGATCGTTTGAGACCAGCTACTCAGACAGCTGCTGAAACAATTGGTTTGCTTAACCAAAGAATTTCTGCACAAACTAACAGAAACCATCTCAGGGAAGCTCAACTGCATGCTTGTCGTCCTCATCGGGGTCTTAACCTGACTCCAGATCGTCGCCGTGACAGACTTGAGTGGGCAAATGCTCACATTCGATGGCGTCTGGCAGGTTGGAGAGGTGTTCTCTTCACGGATGAATCTCGGTTTACATTGTTCAGGGCAGATGGCAGACAGCATGTGTGGCGTCGTGTGGGTGAGCGCTTTGCTGATGTCCATGTTGTGGATCAAGTGGCCCATGGTGGTGGTGGTGGGGTTATGGTATGGGCTGGCATCTGTTATGGACGAAGAACACAGGTGCATTTTATTGATGGCATTTTGAATGCACAGAGATACCGTGATGAGATCCTGAGGCCCATTGTTGTGCCATACATCCACGAACATCACCTCATGTTTGAGCAAGATAATGCACGGCCCCATGTTGCAAGGATCTGTACACAATTCTTAGAAGCTGAAAATGTCCCAGTTCTTGCATGGCCAGCACACTCACCAGACATGTCACCCATTGAGCATGTTTTGGATGTGCTTGACCGGCGTATACGACAGCGCGTACCAGTTCCCACTAATATCCATCAACTTCGCACAGCCATTGAAGAGGAGTGGACCAACATTCCACAGGCCACAATTGACAATCTGATAAACTCGATGCGAAGAAGATGTGTTGCACTGCATGAGGCAAATGGTTGTCACACCAGATACTGACTGGTTCTGAGTCCCCAGACCCCCAATAAAGCAAAAACTGCACATTTCAGGGTGGCCTTTTATTGTGGGCAGCATAAGGTACACCTGTGCACTAATCATGGTGTCTGATGAGCATCTTGATGTGGCACACCTGTGAGGTGGGATGGATTGTCTCAGCAAAGCAAAAGTGCTCACTATCACACATTTAGACAGATTTGTGAACAATGTTTGAGAGAAATGGTAATATTGTGTATCTGGAATGAATTTTAGATCTTTGAGTCCATTTCATTACAAATGGGAGCAAAAACAAAAGTGTTGCGTTTATATTTTTGTTGAGTGCAATTTTATTTGGAAGCCTTAAGAGCGGCATCACAGGAGCCAAGAAGGCTGCGGTGTGGAAGAATATTAATGCTGCGGTGAACGCCGTTGGGGAGGAAAACTGGAGTGCAGCAGAGGTTTGATTTAATGCAATTTAATTCAGATTTAACACAGTTTAATTAAATAAATTGTAAAAGGCTGTCCATGTGCCTCGTGTATGGTGAGCAGCTACTTTTCGTTGATAGATATAAATATTTGGAAGTCCACATGAATGAATCATGGATGGATGATCTGGATATGACTTATGGTGCAATAAAACAGGCTACTTCGCATAAATTGACTGAAGGCTATGTTTGTTTCTCCTTCTGTAAACTCTTTTGGGGAATTGAGAAAATTCACCTTTGCATTTTGAAACTAGTGTTAAACTGCAACAATTCCCTTGTGGAAAACATTTTTAATTGTGTTTTCTTAAACTCTAAACAACAGTAGTGGCAAAGAATTACATATGTCTAATGTTCATTTAAAAAAAATGTTTTTTTAAATCTTAGGACACTAGTCTTTTATATTCATTTGTTGGTGTGCTTCGCCTTTATATGTATATGGACTGAAATGTCTGTAATAAAATTCATTCAATTAATTCAGTTGATCAATCCATGATATTTCATGTTATATAGCCTACATAAATGAAAATCCAAATGCCTTACATGTAGCTCAAAAAAAGTGGCCCGATTTAAAGATCGTCACCAAAAAATGGGTTGCTGTGCTCAGGCGCAGCAGCGCATGGACCGGTGGAGGCCAACCAGACGCAAACCTCCAGCTGTTACCTTTCGAAGAGCTCGTGGCAGCACTGATGGGCTCCCCTTCCATCGTGGGAATATGAGGACACAGATGAGTCCCCACCACCTCGATCGGAGCTGCGTGAGGGTAATTATGTTGATACAGTCTGCAGAGATCACTCCTTGTACTTTAGTATCATTCCATGACATTATATTACACCCCACCCCTTCCCTCTTAGAGGACCCTAGGCCAGGTCCAAGTGCAAGAGTGGGAGAGGGCCCCCCATCCTCCGCTGCTCCATCACCACCGCTCGCTGCTCCACCACCACCGTGCGCCAGGGTCTTCACAGCAGAGGTCCTGGAAAAGCAAAATCAAATATGCCAAAAATTAGAAAACATAAACAATAACCATATTTCAATAAACCTATCCCTTCAACATATAAACAAGACACTAAAACAAAGCAAGCAATAAATTTACTTTAAACGGCCAATAATGTGTAGTGTTCCTTTGACCAACTTCATGGATAATAATTTAATTCTTGTGATCTTCCTTACCTCTAGATGCGCTGAATTATTACTACTCCGGATTGCTCTCAGTTATGGCTGTGCCGGGCAGGATTCTCCTGGCATAGGCTCATCTGGCTGATCTGGGACATTAAATGGCAATTGGTGACTCTGCGCAATGTTGTGCAAAATCCCACATGCCAAAATGATGTCAAACACCTTTTCAGGTGTGTACCCCAGACACAGCCATCTGCCTTTCAGTATGATGCAGTGTTCCACTGTGCCCCTTGAACACAAATGCGCACTGTTGTATCTTTGCTCCTGCTCAGTTTCAGGGAGGGCCAGTGTAGTTATAAGGTACTCGGTCAGGGGATAGCCTTTGTCACCTTATAAAACATTAACGCAAATGTTAGCCTCGTATTTGGAACAATTCACTTTAACTCTAATTACTTCAACCTACTAACCAAGGAGATGACTCCGGCCCTGCAGTGCGCCCTGCTGAAGCTGAGTCCCCACGCTGCTGTGTTGGAAGATGTACGAGTCATGGGTGCCTCTAGGCCACCATGCTACCACATTCACTGAAAAGTCCCGGTGGCCAAAAAACCCAAAGTGGAGAGCACTTGCACCAGCACAGGTCTCCCTCCGCAATTGGGATTCCAGTGTATGGCAGAGGTGGAGGAGAACATGTCGTGGCGGCCAAAAGCGACTGAGAAGCCACTCATCACTTTCCCGGAAGAGATCCTCTCTCTGCCGAAAGTTCCCCTCACGGCAGCGAATAGAAGATCTGGCATTGTCAATATGTGATCACGGTCAAAGTGTTTGTTTGCCGTATATATATATATGTGTGTGTGTGTGTGTGTGTGTGTGTGTGTATATCTGATTGAATGAGCATCTGACCCATCACACTGCATATCTGTGAAGCCACGCATTGTGCTTAATCAAATTAGGCCCTCTGGCCTGACAAGCATGTTTCCAAATTAGAGTAATTAATTTCTCAACACAGGTGCAATTCATTTATTTATGAAATAATTTTATTAAATAAATAAATGACATCTGTGTAGAGAAATTAATTACACTTATATTTGGAAACAATCTGCTTTTATTTATTAATTTATTCATTCATTTATTTAGCCTACTTAATTATTTTACTAATAAGAACAACAACAGCATGATGTCCGCATCGCTGCATATGGTTTATTACTCATTTTGACAAATGCACTCATTCCTGCATGCTGTTCGCTATTTTCAGATTTGCGTACACCTGGTCAGAGCTGGCATGAGATTTTTGCGGACCGTTCGCTCACATTCAGATTGATAAATGACGATTTTTGCGGGAGATTTGGCGTACACCCATTTTTTTTGGTGTATGCAAGTTTGATTAATAAGGGCCATTGAGACTATGGCGGCGGTAAAGTAGACTATAGCCTCCCAGGTGGAAAGAGCTAATGAAGGGGAAAGACTTTCAAAGGGATGCTGAAGTTGCCTGCTTTATTCTCGACTGGTAAGTAAATATTACTGTCTAAATTACAAGCTTTTTTCATTGCTTGGTTGTGTAATCTGTTATATAAGCAGTATAACAGTAGAAACATGTGTATGTAAACAGCGTCATTGGTGAATAGGAGCATTGGCTATGTTTTATGGAATAAGGGTTGCATTTCATCATGCCCACTATCTCCATCAGTACGTTTCTTAGGAAAATAGACAACGGTGGTAAATTATGGTCTCATGCCAGCCATCAAGTTGTAATTTTATTGTTTGACAGGCGTCTCCAGGCAAATCCAGGATGACAGACTCGTGTATGACAGTTCAAGGGAGCAATTTCAGGAATTTTGATGATTTAGTGACTGAAATTCAGTCAAGAAAATTTTGAGTTTAATTTCGTGTGCTGCTATATGTGATGACACACCGGGTTGCTAGGGCACGCGCAGCACGTATTCGCGATATAAAAAGGCCATAAAAAAGTGGAGATTAGATACGGAATTCTTTCTACACGGGGGTTAAGTACTCCTTCTTTCTGTATATCTCCTCATTTAAAACTACCAAGGTGGTTCCTGCAATGCACTGTATTGGAATTTTGGCATACTCAGGTATGGTACTGTGGCGATTCTGCCCCAGTTCGTTAAGTTAAATTTAGAAAATAGCGGAGTCTCACTATTGGCTGCACCGGGTGGGGAGAAAGAGTCTGGGTCTGGGGCGGGGGGGTATAAGAGGGCTGAGTGGCCAGCATGGTGTGTGCTGTTGTTACAGTTGTGTTGTTACCTTCGCCAGCGACTTCGCTGACGAAGGTAATGTTTTGATCCCCGTGTATTTATTTGTTTGTGTGTCTGTCTGTCTGTCTGTGTGTATGTATGTGTATCGAATAACTCAAAAAGTACCAAACGGAATTTCATAAAATTTAGTGAGTTGATTTGGCATGACCTGAGGATCAATCGATTCGATTTTGGGAGTGATCGGGTCAAAGGTCAAGGTCAAGGCCACGAAAAGGTCAAAACCGACTTTCGGCCATATCTCGGTCAATTTTTATCCGATCGGCATGAAACCAACGCCAGTGGCGAGGGATTCAGTGGCGTCGGCGAAGGTATGCGCTCTACCGAGTGCCCGTTCTAGTTTAAAAATGAGTTTGTCTGTTGGAGGAGAAGAAACGGCCCTTTTAAGGGCCGAACAACAAATAAACCGAAGCCCACCCCGGGCGATGCGAGAACCATTAATCCTGCCTCAGTCTCAGTCCCTCAGTAGCGAAACCGCTACATTGGTGTCAGAAGTGGGATTTGAAGAAATCCGCTGCGAGAACGCACGCCTCGAGGGAGAACTGAGGACGGGGCTGCATGCGAAAGCGGACAGAGCCGCGGGGAGCGGGAGCCAAACAAGAGGGCTGTGCGCACCGGAGGGAAGGTGCGAACCTCGTCCCGCACGAGCTCCTAGAGCAGCAGCGCCAGCGGCAGCTGAGAGAGAGGGGGCGCCGGAACCACGGAAGGGAGTGAAGCTACCCCGGTTTAGCGGCACAGCGCCCTGGGAGCCCTACCAGGCTCAGCTGCTACTGGCGGCCCAGTGCTGTGGGTGGACGGACGGCGAGGCAGCAACCTACCTGGCGCTAGCCCTGCAAGGTCCAGCACTTCAAACGCTACTCGATCTCGACCCAACTGAACAGACTAGCCTAGCTTCGCAAACCATAGCGTTAGAAAGGCAAACAAACAAATAAACCGAAGCCCGCCCCGGGCGATGCGAGAACCACTAATACAGTACGATATCACTAATGAGTAAGCTGACCAGCGGGGAGAGGGGACAATCGCACTGTGGCACGGTACCGAACAATCGTACCTTGTGCGAAAGCGGTCTGAGAGTTTGTATTAAAACAAACACTCCGCTGTAGACTGGAGTTCAGCGTGGTATTGTGAAGTGTTATTGGATGACATGATGTCATAGGTTCTTAGTACGATATGGCTACCGTAGTTGCAATGTGCCTTTGAAAAAGCGAGGCACGAGAGAGCACTATTCGTTTGAATGCAAAATATAATTTTGCTTGATGAGAGAAATTCCTACACATTGTACCTTTGAAAATCACAGGAATGGGTTACAGACTTACTTTTTTTACATGCTTAGAAATAGTGATTTTTCAACTTCTCGTTTCGGTGAAATTAACACTAATGTGATGTTCAGCATAATTTGCTGAGCAAAAAAAACAACACATTAGCTAAAAAGAATAAATAAATCAATAAATAACAAAAAGAATGCTGCTACAGGGATACATTTGGAAGGAAGAATCATTAGAAATATACTGGCATCAAACTGGTGGTATGATTTAACCCATTTAGGCCTGAGGCCTATTCAAAAAAAGCCTATGAAAAACTATGGGGGATTTTGAAAAGAACCCCTAAAACCTGAGGTTTTCTGGAAAACAGCACCCAGGTGTCAACCTCTCGTAAAGAGCTGATATCTCAGCCTCTGTAGCAGATAGAAACAAAATTCAAAAAGTATGAGAGCTTACACCTGTTTTTTATTTGTGTAAATCTTCATCACAATACTTAAAACACTGAACAAACTATAACAAACTATTAAATATAATATAACCAATAAAATAAATAACAAATCTCTATCTACATTACATGCACAACTGAAATGGAATAAAGAGGCCTAATAAATGAAAGTATAAGCTCTGCACTAGAGAATAAGAAACATTATTTAACAAACAAGGGGGGCGAAGACACGTCCTTTTCAGTCCTGAATAGATCTCAGACATTTTCCTTTATTGACGTCTTATCCAGTTATTGTAATTGGCAATTGAAGGCACGGTTTCTCTCCACATGCAATCTATCAGTGATTAAATCGCGGGTTAAATTCAGCACAGTGGCGGAACAGAGAATTGGGTTGCACAAAACAGCTGTTTAAAAACAATTATAAATCCTAACCTGTTCTCAGTCATTTTCATGATTAACAAGAGCCATCTGGCAATGGCAGATCCCCCCGGCTGTAGGTTGTGTAACCTACAGGTTGTCTGGACAGACGGACGGACCGAAACCCCCAAAAGGCACAACTAGACCATAAGGAGAAGCTCCATACCAAATTTGGTGTTTGTAAGTGGTATAGTTTTCGAGTTCTGATCCTGGAAAGGATTTTATTACAGACGGACGGACACACTGATCGCTATATCTCCCTGCATTATATGCCGGGGGGATAACAAAAGGTTCACTCCAAGAGCACTCCACACTTAACAGGCACTGCTTGCTTTCCCCGATTAGGTAAAACGACAATCATTCCTCTGGATGATTTGCTGTATTTAAATCTACATTATTCAAAATTGCATAGCCTACCTGTCGACTCACACGCACATGGCTTAAACCGCACGCTTGTTATAACCTGGGCTATTTAACTATTTTTCATTTTTCTGTCAACTCCCTGCCGCGCTCTGGTTTTATTGCACAAGCTAATCAGTTCTGTGCATGAAGACTTTGTAGCCTTGTTGATTTGATTGACTTACTAGCCACAATTTTGTTCACATACACTTTGACCTCGTCGTCCGTGTCAGACTTGCTGTCTCCATCCAGGGGGTGTCTCTGACACCTCAGTGTAGCCTTGTTGAGGTCGTATGTGTTGATTAGTGGCACTAAAGGCTCATGATCTGTTTGCAGACGAATACAGCCCATCCCTTGAATGTATCAGGCAAAGCGTTTGCAGGCCCACACACTCGCCAAGCACTCTTTCTCAATCTGCGAGTATCTCTTTTCCGTGTCGGTTAGTGTTTTGGAACAGAAAGCGACAGGCCTCAGCTCCTCTTTGTTGGACCCGAAGACGAAAATGTCGTCCATCACCACGACTGTCTCCTCAAGGGCCTAGAGCAGGGTGTTCATCAGCCGCTGAAAAATCTCTGGCGCTGAAGTGATCCCAAACGGCAGACATTTAAAGCAGAACCTGCCCATGGGAGTGATGAATTTTGTGAGTTTTTGGCTGCTGGGGTCCAATGGAACCAGTTTGGGTGTGATATCCTCCAATGTGGGCAGGATGTAGCGCTCTCGCTTCACTCCCTTGTTCAGCCGTTTTAGATCGACACACGCTCTGATGTCATCGTTGTTGCGTTTTGGAGCCGGCACCATAGGTGCACACCAGTCTGTGGGTGTGGTGACTTCCTCAATCATGCCCATGTTGAGCTTGCGCTTCAACTCCTTCACCACTTTTGGAAGGAGGGGAAAAGGAACTCTATGTGGCGCATTCACACTGTAGGGCACAACGTCGTGAGACAGTTCTATCTTCACAGGCTCACAGTTTGAGAGAGGGCTGTAACATTTTGTGTACTTTACTGTCCTGTAACACGGACCGCTGCATTTACTGTCCTGCTCCACTAGGCGACTGGTCTGGACCACTGGTACTTGGAGCACGGACCACTGCAGTAACTGTCCTGCTCCACTAGGGGACTGGTTCGGACCACTGGTCTTTGGAGCACGGACCACTGCAGTAACTGTCCTGCTCCACTAGGGGACCGGTCCGGACCACTGGTCCGAGGTGTCTCGAGACAGTGAAATTTGCAGTCTTTGCTGGCCTCCCACTGAGGTTAGGTCTCGGAACCACTGAATGAGCAGTCCATTCTCGAAATACTGCGATTAGATGGTGAATTTCTGCCTTAAGCTCAGCATAACTGTTGGCCAAACTATTTATCTAGCCTGCATTTTCATTCATAAATTGCAATGGATGTGATTGGATGTGACTGAAGCCGGTAGTCTAAAAAAAGCAGCTCGTCGCTTTTTCTATTCTGCACTAATCTAGCAAATTAATTAAGCAGCTAGTGACACCTAACAAAACTCGATGAATATGATGATATTGTGTCATCTTATTCTCGAAAATACGAATGCTCTGAACAGATCATTTTTATCTACCCCAGCTGGAGAACATTAAAAATGATCGGCAGGTTTGGAAAGTAATGTTAATAAATTGCAGCTTGTTCATACATTGCTGTCGGCTATTAATTTCGGTTGATTATTGTGCTTCTTTCTCTACCATAAAAACATAATTTTAAATAGAAGGCTATACTCAGACAGAGGGGTGTGATGCAGCCTATTTTATAGCCTACTTGAAATGGAGCTTCAATAAAAGCTCTGTGTAATTAATTTGAAAATGCGGTTGCCCCTTTCTGAAAAGTAATTTGGCAAATCTTGTGAAAACACAAGAAAAGGACTTAATGGTCTTACCATTCAATCCCTTTGAAAAACGAGTAATCTTTTAACATAGCGTAATTGCGGAAAGCAATTTACCTCAACTGGTAGTAGGCTACAGTAATACATCGACCAAGATTAGCCACGAATAACTCGGGTCAGTGATTATAGTGTGACTGTCGTTAGACTATGACCAAGCTTAGGCTATTATACAAAACCCAACACCAGTGAAGTTGGCACGTTATGTAAATCGTAGATAAAAACAGAATACAATGATTTGCAAATCCTTTTCAACTTATATTCAATTAAATACACTGCAAAGACAAGATGTTTAATGTTCAAATTGAGAAACTTTATTTTTTTTTGCAAATAATCATGAACTTAGAATTTAAAGGCAGCAACACATTGCAAAAAAGTTGGCACAGGGGCTTTTTTTACCACTGTGTTACAGCGCCTTTCCTTTTAACGACACTCAGTAAACGTTTGGGAACTGAGGAGACCAATTTTTGAAGCTTTTCAGGAGGAACTCTTTCCCATTCTTGCTTGATGTACAGCTTAAGTTGTTCAACAGTCCGGGGTCTCTGTTGTTGTATTTTACGCTTCATAATGCACCACATATTTTCAATGGGAGACAGGTCTGGACTACAGGCCGGCCAGTCTAGTACCCGCACTCTTTTACTACGGAGCCATACTGTTGTAACATGTGCAGAATGTGGCTTCGGATTGTCTTGCTGAATTAAGCAGCGGCGTCCATGAAAAAGATGTTGCTTGGATGGCAACATATGTTGCTTCAAAACCTGTGTGTACCTTTCAGCATTAATGGTGCCTTCACATATGTCTAAGTTGCCCATGCCTTGGGCACTAATACACCCCCATACCATCACAGATGCTAGCTTTTGAACTTTGCGCCTATAACAGTCCAGATGGTTCTTTTCCTCTTTGGCCCGGAAGACACGACGTCCACAATTTGAAATGTGGACTCGTCAGACCACAGAACACTTTTCCACTTTGCATCAGTCCATCTTAGATGGGCTTTGGCCCAGCGAAGCCGGCGGCGTTTCTGGGTGCTGTTGATGAATGGCTTTTGCTTTGCATTGCAGAGTTTTAAATTGCGCTTGTGACGAACTGTAGTTACTGACAGTGGTTTTCTGAAGTGTTCCTGAGCCCATGTGGTGATGTCCTTTACACACTGATGTCAGTTTTTGATGCAGTGCCGCCTGAGGGATCGAAGGTCAGGGGCATTCAATGTTGGTTTTCGGCCTTGTCGCTTACATGCAGTGATTTCTCCAGATTCTCTGAACCTTCTGACGATATTACAGACTGTAGATGATGAAATCCCTAAATTTCTTGCAATAGCTCGTTGAGGAATGATGTTTTTAAACTGTTCGACAATCAGCTCACGCATTTGTTCACTAAGTGGTGACCCTCGCCCCATCCTTGTTTGTGAATGACTGAGCATTTCAGGGAAGCTGCTTTTATACACAATCATGGCACCCACCTGTTCCCAATTAGCGCGTTCACCTGTGGGATGTTCCAAATAAGTGTTTGATGAGCATTCCTCAACTCTCTCAGTCTTTTTTGCCACTTGTGCCAGCTTTTTTGAAACATGTTGCAGGCATCAAATTCCAAATGAGCTAATATTTGCAAAAAATTTCAAAGTTTACCTGTTCGAACATTAAGTAACTTGCCTTTGCAGTGTATTCAATTGAATATAAGTTGAAAAGGATTTGCAAATCATTGTATTCTGTTTTTATCTACGATTTACACAACGTGCCAACTTCACTGGTTTTGGGTTTTGTATTTATCACCGAGCTTTGTTTTCATGTATTTTCCCCTTCTCTTCGGAAACGGCCACCGCATTTTCAAATGAATGAGGCTCATACAGTTTTCTAATTAAAAGTCAATTTTAACTATAGGCTATACAATCGCTAAACTTTGATACATTTTACGCTTCTGACAGAATATAGTCACAGCCTCCTGCAATGTTACATGTTTCTTTGCTGCAAAAAGAAGCGCCTAAACTGAGGAAAGATAAGCTGGAAAACGTGTGGTTGGAATTCATTAACGTTAGACCTAATGGTCATAACGTGCCGACTATTTTTTATACTACGTAAATAAATCTGTTCAGACCATTATGATTCTAGTCCATAAGCTTGCACAATTTGAACATTTATTTCATATTCATCCGGCTTTACTAAGTCATTCTTGTCAGTAGGTTACGTTAATGAGTTCTAATAACTCTTTTCAGCTGGTGTTTATTTCAGTAGATTGTGGAGCCTCTAATCAGCAGCATAGAAAGAATTTTTCTGTGGGAGAAGTGATAATGATTTTACATTAAAATTGAGCTTTTATTACAACTTTGTGTTGTTTCATTCATTTGAAAATGCAGTGGCCGTTTCCGGGATAATAAATAAATAAATAAATAAACAAGAGGTTGTTTGCTTGTATTTTATTTAAACTTTGTTGTAACAAAAGTCACTATAAACACTGACCCGAATTAATAAACTAACCAGAGACACCCAACAAAACCTGATGGATATAGAGGAAAAAAAAAAAACCAATATTGCCTCAGTTTATTCTCGGAAATATTAATGCTCTGAACAGATTATTTCTATCTAGTCTAGATAGAAAACGATAAAAATTATTGGCAGGTTTGGAAAGTTTTGTCAATAACTTGCAGCCAGTTCACACATTGCTTTCTGCTGTTAATCTCGGTTGAATATTGTGCTTTCTTTCTGCACCATAAAAGCAAAATTTTAAATAGAAGGCTATAGCTATAAGCTACTCCAGGCAGAGGGGTGTGATACAGCCAATGGTGTAATACGCTCTGCGTAATTCATTTGAAAATGTGGTGGCCATTTCTGACAAGTAAATAGGCTTCACAGAAAACACTATAAAATGACTTCATGGTTTTACCATTCAATCCTTCCGAACAAAGGATAAAAGTGTTTAGTCTGTCAAGGGGGGTTAATGTTTTACCCATGCAGAGGGCTAGTGCCGATGTTCAGGAATCAGGAATGTGACAGAAATCATCCCATGACTGTAATATC
The DNA here is from genome assembly GCA_029721435.1 of Gymnothorax reevesii. Classification (NCBI taxonomy): domain Eukaryota; kingdom Metazoa; phylum Chordata; class Actinopteri; order Anguilliformes; family Muraenidae; genus Gymnothorax; species Gymnothorax reevesii. The sequence goes on from CM056574.1 coordinate 141,448,740, forward strand.
CTATAACCTATTTTAATTGTTAAAGCCGATTTACAGAAGATTGTAGTACAGTAGCAGCATCAGCCAAGATGAGCTAGTGGTAATCAAAAGTAAATTTTAATGATTAAATCAGACTATAGCCTATTTCACTCTTCTTGCCTTCAACCTAAAATAGTATCTAAATAGTATATAAAATAGTATATTTATTACTATCTAATAGTAATAAAAGTGCCACGATCTAGCCTACTGATATAATCGCCGACTGAAAAGAGTTAGGCTACTAGAATCCAGGGGCATCTCTAGGACTAAAGATTGGTGGGGCCCAGGGCTCCCCTTTAAAACAATTACTAACCCTGACTTGCACGCAATCATTCGCATAATTGACAAACAATCCTTCCAGGATTTTCCTGGCTTTTTTATAGGTTTTTTTTTGCGGTAACTTTTTCAAAAAGTGGAAATGAAAGTTACACAGTCGTGGCAATTTATTATTTTGTCCGCGAGAAATTTGCATGGATTGGTGGAATTTGCTTTAATAGTTGCAATCGGGACATGCAACTTCCTTGAGGGACTGAGCGATAGATTCACTTCAAGAACACGTTGGTACGGTACGGTACATTTCGGTATGTAAGCCTACACCCAGTACAAGTTATACCTCATTCATGCATACGGGCCAATATGTCTATTGTGCTGGTAGTACCAATTGAGTGATGAAGTTTACCCTGTTGAGCCTCTTATTTCATTAAATAACGACTGACATAGATCATAACTTTGGTAGTTCAAAACATTTTACAATTTCACAAACTGGTGTATTACCGGCATATCTCATATCAGTACCGCTCCACTATTCCACGAAGTGATGTATTTCCTTTTAGTTAAATTTAACGGATATTTAGGTCAGAGAACCAGATGCTGTTGTTTGCCCCATTATCTTCATGTACGCAGCTATTAAGATTCAAATAATTATGTTGTTGACATAGATTGAGCCTTTATCAGGGGACTGGAAATTTTCCAGAATTTTCGAGTTGAATTTCTTAGAATTGGTAAAAACAGACACGTCACTTCGTGAAATCACTGCCGAAATGTCCCTGAAATCTTAGTCAAGGAGCTGGCAAAGATTATGTCTCAGTGAACAATTACTTGATGCTAATTTCATGTCATTGATTTCAATGTTAAGCAGCTGGCCATGATCATCCCTGGTCAACCATAAATCACTGTTTATTCAATGCTGGTTACATCAATCTTATGAGTCGTCAACTTTCATTGATAAGTTGCTGTTGATCCAAAATGCTTTTCCAATTTGGCTCCTGAGTGGTCATATGGGCAATTCCATGAATACAGGGACCTGATAAGCAAAAATACATTCAGCATCCAGCAAAGGGACTCAATCAATTCACAAAACCCCCAACTTTAAGAAAAAATTTCATCAATAAATGAATAAAGAGGAGCAATCAGAGATTTCTGATCTCCGCCAGATCCAGAATTTGATCCGGATCGCCACCAAAATATAATGGGTTCTTTCTTGGATCTAGATACACCTGTGTACCAATTTTCATGATGATCAGCTAAGTAGTTTTTGAGTAATCCTGCAAACGGACAAACAAATAAACACAGGTGATTTTATATCCTCCTTGGCGGAGGAAATAAATATTTAAATCCATCACGCAACATTCGTCACATTCATAATGGTGGTTCATGTGAAAGACACAAACATCACTGGATGGCTTTTCTTCCCCCATCAGACAGCCTCAGATCTAAGCTAGCAATACACATAAGGCGAGGTTCCTTGGGCAAAAACTTCAGCTGTGAGAGTAGCTGGAAAGGCTAAAACTCCCTCTGAATTTAATGTCAGTAATGGTGGAATTGCCCATATCGCCATTAACTGAACATGTAGTAGATTTAGGATGAAATATGAATGCGGCTTATCAGGGAATTAAAAAAAAAATCACTTTCTCATAAAGTTTTGTTGTTTCTACTTTTCTAAATGCTTTGGGTTACTTTTTTCCATTCCCCATCATCAAGCAAATTCTAAAAATAGAAAATAAAAATAAAATGCACGTGCATTTCTCTTTGCAGGCTGGATGAAGACGAAATACAGTTTGCTCAAGCTATGATCTTTGCCATTGAAGAGATAAATAACAGCTCTGATATCCTCCCAGGAATATCTTTGGGCTACAGGATATACGACTCGTGTCCGAGTACTTCACTCGCAGTCAGGGCATCCCTGGCTCTAATGAATGAGCATAAGGAAAGCACAGATACCTGCCTGAAACTTTCAATGGTGCATTCAGTAATAGGAGAGACGTTCTCAACTTCAACCATTGGGATTGCAAGAACACTGGGACCATTCCAAATACCTGTGGTTAGAGACCATTATGTTCAGTCTAAATATGCCCTTAAAAGAAAAGAACTTATTTTCTTTGTGGATGATTGCATTTAGTGTGTGGTCATGCATGGCTCTCAGTGTGTGATGGTGAGAATGTGTATGTGTGTCTTAGGGAGAATGCAGTGAGGTTTGAATTAGAGGTGAATTTCTAAAACGTAGTTTCGAGTGTGAATCAACTTGTGTACGAACAGAGTTAGGTAGCTGTGTAAAGTGTGCCTTTGTCCAGGATTAACCTCTGTTTTATGTGTAAAAACCGTGAATACTTTCTATCTTGTTTGTTGCAGCTTAGTCATTCAGCCACATGTGCATGTCTCAGTGACAGACAAGAGTTCCCATCTTTCTTCAGAACTATTCCAAGCGACTACCATCAAAGCAGAGCCTTGGCAAAGCTGGTCAGGTATTTTGGGTGGAACTGGGTTGGTGCCATCCGAACAGATAATGAATATGGAAACAATGGAATGGCTACCTTTTTAAAAGCAGCTGAGAATGAGGGCTTCTGCATAGAATACTCAGTGCCCATCCATGAGACTGACAGTAAACAGAAATTACTGGACGTTGTTGAGATCATTAAAAAATCATCTTCTAAAGTGATTGTTGCTTTCGCAAATGATCGTGATTTAGAAATGTTAATGAAAGAACTGTTCCTGCAGAACGTGACTGGTTTTCAATGGGTGGGCAGCGAAGGTTGGATAAAATCCACTCATATTGCTTCTCAGGTGAACTATACAGTGGTCAGAGGGGCCATTGGCTTCGCTCCCCCTAATACTCCTTTAGCAGGACTTAAAGATTTTATCATGAACACCCGTCCGTCGACCAGGCCTGGGAACATGGGCTTGGTTGAACTCTGGGAAAGTATTTTCAACTGCATTCTGACACCTCGCAAGAACGACAACAACAAGAAAGTCTGCACGGGATCAGAATCTCTGTATGGGACACAGGCTCACTATACTGACGTATCAGATACCAGTCTTCTGAACAATGTCTACAAGGCTGTGTATGCAGTAGCCCATTCCCTGCACAATCTCATCACATGCAAAGCTGGAGATGGGCCATTCCTGAACAAAACCTGCGCGGACAAAGACAGAATAGAACCATGGCAGGTTGTACTGCAGAGAAGCGGTTGTTTCTATGTCTCTATCTATATACAGTCCTGTCCAAAATGAATTCAACAGTGTCAATCGTCTCACTGTTTTGGCTGCGTACTCCAGGACACTAAATTAGAAATTAAGCATTTGAGGTCAAAGCTCTTTTTAACTGAAATTAACATCCATATAGCATGAACCAAATAGGAACTAGAAGTCCAGGGAGCTTTGTCTGGTCTGCTGCTTCTTTCTTCTTTTTCAGACTTTGAGTTCTTGCAGCATTTGTCAATGCAAAGGAAAGCCTAGCAAAGGTCTACGTGGGTGAAATTCGAAAATTGAGTCAATAAGCACACAGAACAAAGCTTCTCTTTAACTGTTAAATGGGATGGGTTAAATGGAGAGGTACTCACAATAAAGTGTTTCTTATCTTAGGAAAACAGGCTTCCATGAGACAAAATGAAATTTGATTTGAGACACAACCAACATGTTGTAATAAATAGTATTATATTCAGTAAATGTCAAAGACAAACATTCATGGCCCACGACACTCAAGTTGAAAACCAATGGCAGGACTCTACACAAACCAGTGTTAGTCAAGAGTAAATTAAAAACTCTACAGAAATGTAAAAACTGTCATCATGCCAGCAAACAGCAACAGGATTTACATGAAACTAGCTAACCTAGAATAAACTCAAGACTGTATTAGCTAGGAACTATGCATAAAATCAGCTTAAATTTCAACACGGTCTCACAGTATGGCTGTATAACCAAATAATGCTGAAAACACTGCACCCAAAGGTTATATTCGTTATTTGACTTCAGTTTGCTTGAGTACCAAAGCACACAGAACAAAAAAAAAAAAGCTGCATCACCGTTGAAATATTATTGGACAACTTAAATGTAAAGTACACTATCGTTTGGAAGTTTTGGGCTGCTGGAAGGAGTTGTTTTTAAATGAAAATTGTACCCACCATTGCAGCATTCAATTGATTAAAATACACAGCCAAGACCTTGATAAAATTACAATACATGTTACAAGTGCCAATTTGTTTTGGAGCAGCATGGTGGAGCAAAGGGTAGTGCAGCAGGGATGTTGCGTACTTGGGGTCATTCTGTGTGCAGTAAGCATGAGTCAAAAAACACACGTGCTGGACTAATTAGAGAGACTAAATTACCCATGAGTAAGCAAGTGAGTGGTTTGTGATCCTTGTGACAGATTGGCAATGGTCCAAGCTGTGTTCCAGTCTCTCACTCACTATATGATGGGACAGGCTTCAGCTCCCGACGACCCTTAACAGCAGTAAGGGGAGTGTATAATGGATCACTGGATAATTGCCACAAAGTCAATTGGTACATAAGATAATAAAGCCTGATTTTTGGCAGCCATCACTCGAGTATGCTGACAACACACAAAGGATTCTGATTTGAGAACCTTAAAGGTGAACTATGCAAGTTTGTTTATTTTCTGCGCAATTATATTTTTGCCTCAATTCGCCGACATCTCCCCACGATCCGCCAGCTGTCTGCCCCTGAATTCACTGTAAAAAAAAAAAATCCCCGGGCTCTGGAGACTGCACAGGCGTCACAGATCAGCTGCCATCCTTGAAAACCCCAACTTGAAAACTATTGCGTTCACGCAATAGTGTACTGGCAGTTTTTTTAAAGTTAAGAACGGGCACCTTGCTTGATTACTGGAGCCTCCGTAGGTCCTCAGAGAGCCATGTTCCAATGTAGAGAGTGGTTCAATGAGTAAAACAAAAACTTGTGTCAAAAAGAGACCAGATCCACTGGGGGAGGGTCATCCAACAGTGAGCCCTTTATGGTAGGGGAGGAGTTAGCTGCCTCTATTATCCTCATGCACAGGGTGGGCAGCTTTGGGGAAATACAAGTCAGTTTATCAGGTGATGTATTTTGATTGAAAAGATATGAGCCTTATAAACTGTTGATAAAATGGCACTCGTAGTATTGAAACAAGGGCGAGATTGAAGTTAATTACTTATATTTCTTCCCTTCCAAAAAAAAAAATTTGTGTGTAAAAAGGTGAATCTCCACTTCCCATTACACCCCACTACCATTTTGTTGGCATTACTTTAGGGAGTAGATACTTATACTTATATCATGAAATATATCTTATATCTTTATTTGGCCAGAGGGCATGTCAAATGCTCAAGATTATTTAGCGGAAATTGAGGTTCGGGATAACGAAGTATTAGACAAGTTGCATAAACTAAAAGCAGATAAGGCGGCGGGTCCTGATGGCTTATATCCTAGAGTGCTCAGGGAAGCTGGTGAGTTCATTTTTAAGCCGCTATCCGCCATCTTCAGATGGTCTTTAGAAACTGGAGAAATACCAAATGATTGGAAACAGGGCAATATAATACCAATATATAAGAAAGGGGACCGTACCGAGCCAGGAAACTATACAGGCCAGTGAGTTTAACTTGCATTTCGTGCAAAATATTGGAATCTATCATAAAAGATGAGCTGGACTTATTTCTTGAACATAGCAGTATCTTGAGGGATAGCCAACGTGGTTTTCGGAAGGGAAGGTCATGCCTTACAAACTTTTGAATAGGCCGCCAGGACTTAAGACCAGAGCAGGGCTTATGATATCATATACTTGGATTTTCAGAAAGCATTCGATACAGTACCGCATAAGAGACTCATTTTTTAAATGAGCTCCATTGGAGTTACAGGAGGTATTCTAAAGTGGATTCAAAACTCGTTACAGGACAGAACACAAAGATTAGTGGTCAGTGATATCTCATTTGAGCTGGGTATGGTGGGGAGTGGCGTCCCCCAGGGATCGGTGTTGGGACCCCTGCTATTCCTCATTTACATTAATGACCTTGATAGGAATATTGAGAGCAGATTGGTTGAATTCGCAGATGACACTAAATTGGGGGGTTTGGCAAATAGTCTAGGGTCCACTAAAGTGATTCAGGACGATTTGGATAGAATCCAGAATTGGGCAGAAATGTGGCAGATGAAATTTAATCTAGCAAAATGTAAAGTTGTACATGTAGGTAATAAAAACATTAGATGGGATTTATTCATGGGAGGTTTAAAACTGGAATGTGCTGCACAAGAGAAAGATCTGGGATTGATTGTTAACCAAACCCTCACAGGTTCTAGCCATTGTGCCGTAGCAGTTAAAAAAGCTAATCGGATGCTAGGATACATTGCCAAAAGTATTGAGTACAAATCTAAGAAGGTGATGCTTCTTCTGTACAACACGTTCGTTAGACCACACCTGGAGTATTATGTACAGTTCTGGGGACCATACTTTAAGAGAGATATAGAGGCTCTAGAGAAAGTTCAGAGAAGAGCCACTAAGCTTATTCCAGGTATAAAAGATGAAAGCTACGGGAAGAGGCTGAAAATCCTTAATCTCTTTAGTCTTAGGAAAAGGAAACTCAGGGGTGATTTGATTGAGGTCTTTAAATATGTTAAAGGGAGTAACAAAGTGAATCATGTAGGATTCCTTCGGCCAAGTGTTGTTAGTAGAACTCGGGGTCACAAATGGAAGTTGACCAAAGGTAAATTTAGCACTGATATTCGGAAATATTTCTTCACCCAAAGAGTAATTTCAATGTGGAATAGCTTACCTGACCATATTGTTGAGGCAGAGACCTTGGGGGTTTTCAAGAGCAGACTTGACCTAAAGCTAGATACCATTGAGTCATTTAGTATCTGAAAGGATATATTCACAATAGTATAAAGAAACTGGCAAGCTTAGTTGGGCTGAAAGGCCTGTTCTTGCCATTCATGTTATGTTATGTTATAAAATATAACAGGGAAGGAATATAAAATGAACAATATGTTCCTTTAGAATAGCTCCGCCGGCTGGGATTCAGTCCTATTAGGCTACCAAAGAGAGAGAGTATATGTGTTAAAAGTTGTTCATCTGTATAAAATCACAAATCAGGTCTGTGAAAGGAAACTGGCATAGCACCAGCTGACATGCAACATAATGTGGTGTTCAGCCCATTGACGATGTAAATGCTTCTATCACAGTACAAAGCATGAAACGACCAAACTGGGTGTTTACGCCATTTAAAACTGATGAAATTGTGCATAATGTCACTGTCACATTCGTTTCCCTTCCTGAAGGCATGAAAATGGAGCCCAATGTGACTGGAGCCAAAATTGATCTCTATAAATTAAAAGTATACATCATTTTCCTGAAAGTTATGGGGCAAAGGGTATTTTCTAAAACACAGAGTACATTGGAATATTAAATAACATTGAATCTTTACTAAATTTTGTTTCATTTTTCTTATTTAGGTACTTCATTATTTGACCCGGGTAAACTTCACCACTAAACATGGTGAGAGGATTTTCTTTGATAAACAGGGAGATCCTGCTCCAAGGTATTCTTTGGTAAATTGGCAGCTGGATTCCAATGGGGCCATTGTCTTTGAGAATATTGGGCTCTATGATGCATCTTTGCCAGATGGGCGGCAGTTTGTGATGAAGGATGAGGTTCAAGCTGTTTGGGCAGGTGGTCGCCAAGAGGTAAGCTCATGGTTGTCAGCAAGCATATGAGACAGTCTTGTGAAAATAGATCATGGGATATGGTTGACATGTACAGCCCTCTACAAAACATGATTTTGTCTTTGAAATGACACTGATCGCATAAAACCAACAATAAAAAGGGAACCACATGAATATTGACCACAAAAACAAAATTTTGAGTGAAATGGTAGCAGTTCCTAAAAAAACTGCAAAAGACAGGAAATTAAACAGCAATATGGACAGGGAACTTTATATCAAGTTCAGCAATATTTATACAATGTACGTCAGTTTCGGGGGATATCATGAGTTCACCTTGGACTCAGCAGCCGCTGATTACTACAGCAGTTTTTATGAGAGGTTATTCATTGCAGTTATTCATTTATGTTTCTTATGGTGCCACCACTCAGCCTGTGAGGGTGGTTTTGGAAAAGAAAGCAACTGGGCTCAGAATACCCCTGCTGATATAATTACAATTTGCATTAGTCATTGTCTACATTGTTATGACCCCAATTTGTCATGACCTATCAGACAGCAAGGGATGAAAGACAAAATTTAAAAACTTAAATTTAATTAAACAAACAAAAACTGACCAAGATTGATAATAACAAAAAATGAGATATTTACAGTCCCTTCAGTAATGGAGATGGGGTTGCTTTCTTGCGATGATCTGGGACAGGAAAATGCTCCAACACAGGCAAAAATCCACAAAAAGCTTCAGATCTGAACTGGCTTGCTGGCTGGGAACAGATATAGGGCAGGGGCACAGACAAACACAGGTGCTGAAAATTAATATAATTAACAAGGGGTGGAACATGAGGGAAACCGAATTGCATGAAATAGAAAAATATTAACACACAGACGAGGATCACAAGACATTTCCAAGGATGGGATAAATTAAACTGAATAAAAGACTCTTAAGTGCATAGAATGAGAAGCAGGACGGGTAAGATAAATGCAGAGGGTCTGCAGAAAGCACAGCAAAGCAAGTTAAACAAAAGCAAGAGGCGGAGACTAGAACAGGGCGACTGCTGAGAGATCATAAGTCAATTAGTAAGTGCAGGTATACAATCCCGGGTGCTCGTTAGTACGTTAATCTTATATACAGAGTGTTAGTTTGGTTAGTAAATTCTAGAAAACAACAAACTGTTAGTACGGGTTAGTAAGATAGCAAAAGCAAGAGGAAGCAAGCAAACGAGAGCGGAAGGAAGACTGAAACCCAGAATCCATTAAATCACCCAAAATAGTGTCACAATCAATTAAGACAAAAACTGCAACGAACTGATGATGCGATCGGGGAGAAAGCAAAGACCATACATGGGTAAGACGTGGACTGGAATAACTCGGGAGAGATATGAAATGTGAATCACCAAGACAGACTCAAAACGCACATCACAAAAATAATAAGAACCTAAAATTGACTAACCAAACGCACGGAGACCCACAGTACACAACACAAACAGAACATCCAATGAACAGTGTGATTTATTTATTTGCGGGCCATCTTTTTTGGATGTTGTTTCTTGGTGGTATATTTTTATTCTTTATTTTGTTATAAATCTGGTCTCATATCAATATTTTTACTTTTGCTGGCTGCCTGACATGGAGCATTTTGCGTCGGTAGTCTTGATCTTGTGTGCGATATTTAATTCACAATGGGGTCTATTCTCCCATTAGCGCATTAGTCCTTTTTTATGCGGTTCGAGTTCAGCGCTTTTGAGTTACACGTATTCTTCACTACTCGCTTTGATCACACCAACAGCGCTTAACTTCAGAATGTAGGCGGCCTTATGAAAGAGGTGTGACTAATCCAAAGAGAGGCAGACTCTCTACAAATCTCATTGATTATGGATATCAGGAAAACTTGGAACAAGGATTTTCTGATTAACCATGAAAATGCAGGTGTGGTCCATGGAAAACGCAAACCAGACTTTAAATTTGAATATCGTGGGCCTGCTGATAAAACCTTGTATCTCCAAACTGATAAGAAACAAAAACTTGTCTGTCCACTATTCTTACACGCAGAATTAAACATGTTTCATTTTATTTATATTTTAAATTATATTCATCAATTTATATATTTTTTAATATTTATTTATTTTCCTGAGTAGTTTATCATTTTGAAGTTACAAGGTTTTATCAGCAGGCCCACTATATGCTGTCATGGTTCTGGTATTTATTCATGTTTATGTTCTGGTTTTGTGTTCATGAACATTGTCTTTTATTTTTTCTTTTTGGTTTTTGTAAAATTCGGGTTTTTGGTTCATTCTATGTTCAGTCCCATTGCACTTGTCTCACCTGTCTTGTGATCTAGTTGGTTCAGTCCGTCTTCCCTGTCAGCGTGCTCACTGACCTCGGGTGATTTAAATGAAGTCCAGTGTTTAAAATATTCCTTCATATCTCGTTTTCTTCCTTCACCCTTCTGTTCTGATAACTAACAAGACTAACATTTGTATTTTGTATTATAGTCTACTAACACATCAAATCGTGTATATATATTCGATTACTAAATTACTAATAAGCACTCTAGTTTAAATTGTAAAGCTGCACCGCTATGAATAGACTAATTACCTCTCCGCAATCGCCCTGTTCTTGTCTATCGCTTTCCTCTCCCTGAGCTTCAGCAAGAATCTCTCGCACGTGCTTAATCACTCTCCTGCTCTTGTTATCTGTGCAGTTATCTTGTTATCTGTAGAACTCCTGGACTGGAGCTGTTTAAATGTCATAGGCTGTTTGTGTGATTCCCGTTCGTATTTTGTCTCTCGCCAATTTTCGTGGTTAGGGTTTCCCTCATGTGATTCTCCCGATGTAATTAGCCTCGTTCCCCACAGCTGATCTCAGTATAGCATGTGACCATTCCTGTGTGTATATTAGGAGTCTTTTCACTGACAGCTCTTGTCAGAACGTTGATCAATATTTCTTTGTGCAGAGCGTCTCATATGCCATTGATTATTGTTTCACTTCTACTGGATAGTCCGACCTAGATTCTTGCCATTGCTCTTTTTGTACTGTTTTTGTCTTTCTGGATTTCAACCTATTTTTGTATGACCACGAGTTTTGTGTTTGGATGCCCTGTGTATGACCATTGGCTTTGCCCATCGACTACGACTTTTTGCCAATCGTTTTTGTACCTCTGCCCATCTGTCTAACTGGTTCTGACCCCTGCCTGTCTAGTCGATACTGTTTTTGGATTTCGTATTGTGGCTTGGCAATTCCTGTGTATTTTGGCTTTGACCCAGACCCCATTAAAGGCATACGATTTTTGGATTCCTGTCTCTCGCGAGTGGTTCCTGAACTGTACCTCACATATGCAGCTGTAATAGTAGGCCTATGTATGTCTGTGCCAATTACAAGAAGTAATACAGATATCTCTTTATTTCTTACTCTAGCCACCATGGCATTAAAGCTATGCAAACAAATTTCCGCAATAATGAAATAACAAAAATTATTTAGCGCTTCTCAAACAGCGCAATCAGAACATTGAATATGTGCCCCTCCTACACCAGCCAGTTTGTTCCGTGGTAAACAGGGAAGAAGACAAAGAGAACATTCTTAACAATCAAAGACATTTTATACGATCTCATTTAGAAATTGCGCACTTGAAATCTCAAACTACTCCGATGTCAGGTTTGCAACTAAAGGACATGGAAACGCTTTAACAAAGGATTCTTACCCCGCACGCTTTCATCCCCCCGCCCCGAAACCGCCTCAGCTATCACAAAATTCCATATCCGTAGCCTATTATGTCCCGTTTGATTTGAGCGACACATTCACTTGAACTTGTGCCTAATACTTTATTATAATCAATTATCCAATGTACTGATAATGATGTCAGTCGGCTATTCTTTATTAGCTAAAATTGATGAACATATGGGTAGTGCTTTGGAATTGGCCAGGGTAGGGCTCAACCTAGAGTAGCCTATTTAATAATATCTTTATTCACACATGAAAATACACAGTGTTATCAATGGTAAACAATTAGGCTACAAAGACACGAGTTAGTCTATACAGATATCCTCAATTAGAAAATCATTCTCCTCCCTCGTGAGAATATCGCAACTTTTTAGATTATCATGAGTATATAGGGCAGTCGCATTTTTTAATAGAACATGAAGACAATGATGATGATGTCGAGCCAAAGCCGAAAGCCAAATTTCACAGATGTGGACTTACCGGTTAACAAATGATTTCTCTGCACTAAGGCGGAGATTAAATAGGAAATAGCTCTCTCTAACTGTCGCATACTGTCCATAAAGCAGCTTTCACACCGGATGCGAAACGAATTTTTCGCGTGACAGATTGCATTCAAACTAAGTCATGACCAGGGCTGCCGGATAGCTCACTCGGTTAAGGCACTGCGCTGCAATGCAGAGGTGTCTATCACGTCGCGGGTTCGAGCCCCGGCGTACCCACCGGCAGGGGTCGGCAGCTTTTTCTGAGTAGCGCACAATTGGCGATCGCGCTACAGGGTTTCAAATTGGGAAGGGACTGCCGGATTTGGGTTAAGAATAACAGCTTTGTTCGTTGCTCCAGCGCCTCCTGTTGGCCAGACGGGCGCTCGTCAGGAAGACTCTGGGTTTGTTCACGTCCGGGTATCCTCCGCCCTCGTTTGGAACTTACGAGGATTCGACCAATAAGTGTATAAAAATCAGTGGCTGACGGACACGTGCTTCGGAGGAGAGCCGTGAGCTGTCTTCACTATCCTGAGTTGGCAGCAAGGGGTCGCATACGAGCAAGCTTTGTACATAGTTCACTAATTGGGCATTCCAGATTCGGGTGGGATTGGAGATGCCAAATTTATAAAAAAAAAAAAAAAAAAAACTAAGTCATGACCGCTTATCAGCTACTGCATGTTAGTTCGCGTGCTCTGCAAATTAAAAATGCTTCTGGTTAACTTATACCCAATCCGACGGTCGAATAACATGGCGAACAGTTGTCGTGCCGTCCGCGGCTGTAGTAAAAGTATAGCCTTGCGGAGAAGTATGCGTCAGAGCAGACGGCAAAATAACCTTCCAGCGTGAATTGCCATCTGGGCAGACGGCATAATAGCCCTTTAGCATGAATTGCGCACGTCTGTCTACCAAACTGCCAAAGTGGCTGCGCACGGTGTTGGACCGCATGAAATTACCACTGCGCGGGCTGCACCGGACAAAATTATCACTGCGTGGGTTGCGCCACGCTACACCACGCTGCGCCACCCTGCGATGCGCGAAGAAATTAGAGCCCATTGATTTAGCTGTAACAAATATACCTTTTAAATTTGTTGCATCAGGTGTTTTCCCTAATAATGTGAGAGATCGTTATGTGATTGCAGTACGAGACACAAGGATTCTTAAAAGCAAGCCTTGACTTCTTGAAAAACGTAACATATAGTTATTTGAGATGCAAGCTTTTTTGCATGACTTGTATTTTTTAACTGGTATAGAATTGCTCTTTTTGATGATGTTGAATTTTAGACAATTGAGAAATAAATTTACCTCTCTCCTTCGAAAAGTAAACTCTGATTTTTAAAAAAAAAATTTTATTTTGACTTCAAATGAAATCTCTTTGGACTGGACATCTGCCCTTGTAACCCCCCTCCTAAAAGGAGGTGACCCTAATATTTTAAACAGTTATAGACTAATATCTAAACTCTCTGTTCTAGCAAAAGTGCTTGAATCTCTGGTTAGTGATCAGGTAAAATACTTTATGGCCACCAGCTCCATACTGTCTTCATTTCAGTCAGGTTTTCGCAAAAATCACAGTACTCTTACTGCTGCCATGAAGGTCATAAATGATATAACTGAAGCTCTTAACAAGAAGCAATGACGTCTGTCCCTCTTTATTGGCTTTTCTGAGGCATTTGATACTGTTGATCATATTTTTTTCATCAAATTAGTTTTCATCAGCAAGCAGTTGGATGGTTTGCAAGTTATCTCACAAGCAAAACCCAGGCTATTCAGATTGAGCAGTGGTCGTCAACCCAGGTCCTGAAGAGCTGCAGTGTCTGCTGGTTTTTGACGTTACTCAACACCTAATTGATGAATGAAAGCAGTTCATTACACGCTTAATTCATCTCACCTGGTGTATTAGGCTAGGTTTAAATAGGGTGGAGAAAACCAAACTCAACACACCCTGTGGCTCTCCAGGACCAGGGCTTGCAATCCCTGCCCTATAAACTTTTATCTTTACTTTGAACCTGTACTTTGCCCGGATTACAACTATGCTAAATGTCCAACTACATTGACAAATCTTGGTTTCTACATAGACTTCTGTCACAACCTGCATGTCTGTTTAATTAGCTCTAGGAGTCTTGTGGGTAGTTCCTGATAATTGATTGATTGGCTTATTATTCCCTTAGTGCAGGAGTATAGCTAACAGCACAGGCTGTACCGAATTTGGTTTTCTCCACCCTATTTAAACCGAAGACACCAGGTGAGATGAGTTAAGCGTGTAGTCAACTGCTTTCATTCATCAATTAAGTGCTGAGCAACGTCAAAAGCCAGCACACATTGCGGCTCTCCAGGACCAGGGTTGACGACCACCGAGATAGAGGGTTCTTCCTCAGAGGTATTGGCAGTGAAAAAAGGCGTCCCTCAAGGTTCTGTGCTGGGCCCATTATTATTCACTATTTACGTAAACAATCTTAGACCGAATATTCCAAACTCAACCTCACATTTCTACGCTGGTGACACCGTCATATCCTGCGCAGCACTCCTGCTGAGGTGTTTCAGTATTTACAAATTGTGTTTGATAGAGTACAAGACCAACCTTGTCATTTGCAACTTATTATAAATACAGACCAAACAAAATTATGGTCTTTACCACTTCAAAAACTGCTGGATCAGCACTGTCTGAAATTTTTTTTTTAACAAGTTATGGTCAAGAAATATTGAGGATTTTTAATTGATGACCACTTGTCTTTTAAGGAGCACATTCAGTATGTTGTTAAAAAAACAAACTCTTATTAGGATTTTATTATTGAAACGAGTCTTTTCTTTTTGTGTGAAACAGAAATTGGTCGAAACAATCTTTTTCCCCATTATTAACTATAGAGATGTCTTGTATATGAATACTTCTGCTCATTGTCTCGGCATGCTAGATAATGTGTATCATGGGGCACTAAGATTTGTTACCAACTATGGTCCCCTTACTCCCCATTGAGTTCTCTATATGAAGGTTAACTGGTCGTCTTTAGGTGTTTAGGTGCAAAGCCATTTTGGTATCTTTCTGTCCTATTTGTCTTGACTTTAAACAAGGAAGCATGGAAGTCACAATCCCTCTATGGATGCTCTGCAATTTGTCGTCCCCAAAGCATGAACTGAAATGGGCAAGAAAGCATGTAGGTTTTCAGCAGCTAATGCTTGGAATAAATTAAAGTCTAAACTTCAACTTCAAGAACTTGCTACATTGAATGAGTTTAAAGCTTTGGTGAAATCATTGCAGTCTACCTTGTCTGTGTGCAAGTGTTTTATGTGAGCAAGTTTCAATGTTGTCAATGAATGATTCACATGTGAATCAGCAGATGGAAGAATATTTATCCACAATATTTCATTTTTAATTACCCAAACCAAGATTCGTGATCGCAGTCTTCATATAGCGTATTGAGGCTACAGTTTGACTCCAAATAACTTCCTTCTGTGTTTATGTTGGGTCTTTATGGATGAGTTGTGCCTGTTTGTGTATGCTGTGAACCATGACTTAGTATGACTGTTTCACAGGTACCAATATCAGTCTGCAGTGAGAGCTGCCTTCCTGGGACACACAAGGCCTTTGTGAAGGGGAGGCCAGTCTGCTGCTTTGACTGTATTCCATGCGGAGATGGAGAATACAGCAACACCACAATTAAGTTTTTTACATATCTTTTTTATACTGTGTTGTAACACAAAGATTTTTCCTAAGAGGCTATGATTTCACTCATTTGTGATTAATATAATATGATATAATATAATTCGAGGTTAATGTTGACAACATCATTTTCAGAATAAAATCATATAAATAACATTCTCTCTTACAGATGCTCTTACCTGTATCTCTTGCCCTTTGGAGTACAAGTCAAATGAAGAAAGAAATCATTGTCATTTAAAAAGCATTGAATTCCTGGCCTTGGATGAACTGATGGGGATACTGCTGGTGACATTTTCTGTATTTGGAGGGTGTCTTGCATTGACAATAGCAGTAATATTCTTTGTATATAAAGACACACCCATCGTGAAAGCCAACAACTCAGAGCTGAGCTTCCTATTGCTCTTTTCATTGAAACTGTGCTTCCTTTGCTCTCTTACCTTCATGGGCCAGCCATCAAAGTGGTCCTGTATGCTGCGCCACACTGCATTTGGGATCACCTTTGTCCTCTGCATCTCTTGTGTTTTGGGTAAAACAATAGTAGTGTTAATGGCCTTCAGGGCTACATGTCCAGGCAGTAATGTCATGAAGTGGTTTGGGCCTCTGCAGCAGAGACTGAGTGTTCTTGCTTTCACTCTCATTCAGGTCCTTATTTGTGTGCTTTGGTTGACAGTGTCCCCTCCTTTCCCCCACCGGAACATGAAGTATTACAAAGAAAAGATTATTCTAGAATGTGATGTGGGATCAGCAGTGGGGTTCTGGGCTGTACTGGGTTATATTGGACTCCTCTCTATATTGTGCTTTGTTTTAGCGTTTCTGGCTCGCAAGCTGCCTGACAAGTTCAACGAAGCCAAATTCATCACATTCAGTATGCTGATATTTGGTGCAGTCTGGATCACCTTTATACCTGCTTATGTCAGCTCACCTGGAAAATTCACAGTAGCAGTGGAAATATTCGCAATTTTAGCTTCAAGTTATGGCATGCTTCTTTGCATCTTTGTTCCAAAATGTTGGATTATTTTACTGAAACCAGAGGAAAACACAAAAAGAAATATGATGAGCAAAGTCATGTGAAACAAAAAGAAACTATTTAAAATGTGTCCCATTATTCAGATTTTTTTTTCAGGACTGGACTTTTGTCATCCACGTCTTGAAGATACATTAAGTTTCAACAACAAACAGTGGGCTCCAAAATTGCTGGCACCCCTGACAGGCAATGCAAGAACAATTTTTTAAAATTTTTGAGAAACTCTAAATAACAACATGTGAGAATTACTGCACAGTTTCAATGTTCCATTCAAACCCACTAAAATAATTTTCTAACGTAATTAAATATCAAGTTCCTCCAAAGCAAGTTTCCACAACTAATGGCATCCTTAAAGACAATTGTAAATAACATCTACCAAAATTAAAACAGGTATTAAATTCCACTTATTTAAGTTTCCTCTAAGTTTTAAGGAACTATATTGAGCCATTGAATCACTTTCTTTTTCACTGAGATGACAAAGGGATATTGCACGTGTGTTATCAAACACCATGAAGAAAACATGCAAACTGTCAATTCAAAAGAGGCAATTGGTGATGGACCTTCATAAAAATGTTAACGGCTACAAGAAGATTCACAAACAATTCAATATGCTGCTGAGTACTGTCAGGGCAATTTAAAAAAAATTCCACAGATATGCAACTGTTGAAAACCTCAAGGATAGAGGATGCAGCTGCATTGTAGCCCCCCAGATGCTGAGGAGGATGAAGGGGGAAGCAACAAAATCCCCAAGAATCACTTTAAAGGGAATTGCTGGCCTTGGTGGCATTGTGGGGTCACCAGGTATCAAAAAGCACCATCACGGGCCACCTCCACAACCACAGGCTCTTTGGAAGGTTTGCCAGAAGAGAGATATTTATGACCAGAAGAGACAGAAGGAAGCGCTTAGAGTTTGCCGAACTTCATTTAAATTTTGACTTGAACAATGTGCTTTGGTCATTTGAGACCAAAATTGCACGTTTCCATCAGATTCAGCATCGACATGTTTGCGTTGAAACAGGGATGCATTCAAGGAGAAGCACCTCATATCCACTGTAAAATATGATGGTGTGTCAGTCATGTTTTGGGCCTGTTTAAATTCAAGAGGTCCAGGGGCTGTGGTTAAGATAATACTTGGTGGTATTCATTATACCATTTATGATATTTTACCTGACAGTTTGGTTGCCTCCACCAGAAGGCTAAGACTGGGCCATATTTGGACTTTCCAACAAGAGAATGACCCAAAGTGCACCTCAAGATCCACACAGAAATTGTTCTGTGAGAATCAAATCAACATTCTGCAATGGCCATCTCAGTCACCAGACCTCAATCCAACTGCAAACCCGTGGGCTGAGTTAAAGAGGGCAGTTGATTAACGCAAACCCAAGAGTATGAAGGATTTTGAGATGATCCGCTCAGAGGGAAAGTCCAAATTCCCCCCAAATGTGCGCCTTAACCTTGTCAAAAAATGCATGAAAAGACTCCATGTTGTTATCCTTACCAGAGGTGGTCGCACTAAGTAATAAATGAAGGGTGCCAATTACTATGAAACCTTGATTTTATTGAAATTCATTTTGTATTAAATGATTATGAATTTGGCCGTTTCCACTGGAACATTAATACAGTGAAGTATTTCACACATTGGTATATTCTGATTCTCTATAATTACATTGGTTACTTGTATATATATTTTTGTATTGTTTGTGCATTGCCAGTCAAGGGTGCCAGTGATTTACGAACCCACTGTAGTTGTCCTACTGGTAATTAAAAAAGATATATTTTTAAAGGAGTTGAAATCATTATTTTGTAGGAATGATTCAGAATGCATTTTTTGGAACAGATTGTTTTGTGACATACAGGAGATAAGGTGAAAGATGTTTCTTATTTATAAAGAAAAATGGTCTGTAAAACTACGAACCTATCGTCTAATAAAGAATGGTTATGGTGTAGAGCCCTAAGTGAAGTACAGTTTAAAGTACAAAGATCACAGTGTGTGCAGGTTCGGTCAGGAACATTACCGTCTGCATGTTGTGTGGTTGAGGTGATATTGAGAATGAGATTCATTTTTTATTTTACTGTCCCATTTATGATGATTTAAGGGAGGGATTTTTTACTAAAATTCTTTTGGTTAGATGAGTATGATGAAAATTTTAAGTTGTGCTTCAGGAATGGAACCTTTTTTATAGCAAAGTTCCTGACTCAAGCCTGGGAAAGAAGCCAAAATCTTTTGTTTAAGACCGTGCTGTGAAAGAATCTGTCATTCTTGTAATGAAATTAATTGTATTATGTCAAGTGACTGCTGCAACTGCAATTTTGGTGTCTTATAAACCTTTGAGGGTTGTGCACATTATGTGCATGACACGAGAATGAAAGAAATCAAATATTTAAAAACTAATGACCAGAAATACGTTGTAAGAGCCAGTAATTGTGCTTGCATAACCACTGGCAAATGTTCCAACTTGTCTTATGCCTTCGGAGGCGACGGCTGGGGGTATATCCCCGAACTCCCCCAATCCTCCAATTCCCCAATCGTTGAATAGACCTTGAATAGACTTTCATTTGAACTTTATTTCAGGTCAATCAGTGAAATGGTTCTGAAGATATGGCCAAAATGGTAATTTTCCATCCCAAAGCGCCACCTGGTGGCAAAATATTGAACCATACAGGTATGATGTCATCATGTGACATGTTTTGAGGTCATGACCTTGCAGTTGCACATAGTTTCATGTCATTTGGGGAAATAGTTCTAAATATATGGCAAAAATGGTGAATTTTTTTTTTATTTGGCATCTCCTATCCCTCCCAAATCTGGAATGCCCAATTGGTGAAATATGTACAAAGCTTGCTCGTATGTGACCCCTTGCTGCCAACTCAGGATAGTGAAGCTATAGGCGCTTCAGCAACGAACAAAGCTGTTTGCATCCCATACCCGGCAGTCCCTTCCCAATTTGAAACCCTGTAGCGCGATGGCCAATTTTGCGCTACTCTGAAAAAGCTGCCGACCACTGCCGGTTGATACGACCGGGGCTCGAACCCGCGACGTGATAGTCACCTCTGCACTGCAGCGCAGTGCCTTAACCGAGTGAGCTATCTGGCAGCTCCGTGTCAAAATTTTGAACCAAACAAGGATAATGTCATTGTGGGACACATCCTCAGGTCATGACCTTTCATTTTTACTTGATTTCAGGTCAATCGAACAAATATTTCCAGAGATATGATAAAAACAGTGATTTTCTGTTTTTGGCCCCTGGTGGCCAATCTAGAAGTTGTAAATTGTCCAAAATCGAATCAGTTCTTCCTCTTTATGATACGTACTTATGTGCAAAATTTGAAATTTGTAATTGAAATATTACTTAAGTTATTGCGGAACAGTGATTTTTTTCAGTTTTTGGCCCCTGGTGGCCAATCTAGAAATTATAAATTGTCCAAAATCGAATCAGTTCTTCCTCTTTATGATACTTACTAATATGCAAAACTTGGAATTTCTAATTGAAATATTACTGGAGTTATTGCGTTAACACTAAAATCAGTTTTTGGCCCCTGGTGGCCAATCTAGACATCGCAAGTAGTCCAAAATTGAATCAGTTCTTCCTCTTTATGATACTTACTTATGTGCAAAATTTGGAATCTGTAATTGAAATATTACTGAAGTTATCGCGTTAACACGTAGTGCGGCGGCGGCGGCGGCCTGACCAAAAACATAATATCCCCCGGAAAGCCATTCGGCATTCGGGGATATAATGACATATCCAGGTAGCAAAGAATTTTTTACCCTACCATTCTGCCAGTGTTTTGATTTTGTTTTATTTTGTCTCATCGATTCTGTTAGAATTATACTGTTTATATTGTAAATTCATTGTTCTGTTTAGTTCATTTTTGTCTCTGTCCCTCTCTCTTTTTTCCAGTCCCCACTCTGTGCCTGATTGTTTGTAATCAGCCGTCTCCCTGTTTCTCTACCTGGATGTTCATTTGCTTTGTGTTTCCCTCATTGGGTGCCTGTGTTTTGCCTTTATTTAGCACTTATTTTAGTTTGTTATTCAGTGGGGTCTTATTTTATTTGTTTTCCTTTTTCCATGCTTTTAGTTTCCTTCCTGTGTCTTGTGTATTGTTCATCCCCATGTTCCTTCTTCCCTTTCTTACATTTTTCATTGTCTTTATAGCCAAGCTTTGTGGGCCGCCTCCTCACTTGCCTCGCTCATTTTCCTTAGCTGTTTTTCGCTCCTTACCCCTGTTGTTTAAGTTCTGTCTTTAAGAGTAGTCCTTGCAGTCTTGTCTGATGTTCTCCCTGTGTATCTACCAGCCTCTAATAAGTGGCCGTGTTTGTTCTGTTTATTTTTAATAAATCTCTGCAAGAATTTTCAGATGTGCCAGAGCCTGGGTACTTCTCCCAAGCCTCCCTGTCATGTTCAAATGTGCTTCTTCTGTCCAAGAAACATTTCAGGAGAGTGAATCAAGTCGTGACCCCAAAACAATTTTTTGCCACCAAAATTTGTTCTGTGGAGACCTCACTGCATTCTGGGGAATTACACACCCCAATATAATAAGGCTTTGAAAGATGCACAAGGTGCTTTATACTTTAGACTCTGATGCAGCCAAGAAATAATTCTGGCCAAGACCAGAGAATTATCCATGGGAAGCGAAACAAGGACTTGTTCTCCTCTATTAACTTCATGACACGCAGCCTTCCGGTCATACCACGGCTTCATTATATCTCGACCAACTTTGCTTTCTGGCAGCATACAACATGCCTCAGAAACCACTGGGATAAGCAAATAGATTTCTTGGTAGATCAGGGAGCACATATTTGTCACATACCTGGTCTAGTGGACTGCGCACCCTGTGCCCAAACACTAACTGATTTGCTCTCCACCTAGTGCATTCCTGCTCTACCAGCCAAGCAGGCAAAAGAAGCCATGGTAACCCTTCCTCCCAAAGCTGATTTATTTCTGTTAAATATGCATGTAATAAAGACTTAAGCATTTGGTGAAACCATTATAAAGCTTCTTTAGATTGTGATAAACTCCAAGCAGCTTCAAAACCTGGTGAAAATGGTGCAATGAAAAATTACAGCCCTGTTTACTCTGAATCATTTTAGGAATTCAGTAAAAAGAAACAAAGTGAGTTACGTCCTCAACACAGATCTAGTCCCAATAATACTTGATGGATAGACTATGCGATATCTCATCGTTTTGTGCATTATAGTTAACAGCTTTCAGCCCCCATATGCTGCAAAAGACTAACACAACGAACAATCAATTGCTTGAATGGCTGCAAAATTGTAGGAATGTGACACGAAGGGCCTGGTGCAATGCGATGACTAGGCTCACCATTTGGCAGATGTGGCACATTTTAATCAGAAGATACGCCTTTAATCAACCGTAGCCAAAAGAAATATCCCAGGGTATAATTATCAGGCTTAAGTGCCCCCAGATGCCAATAATGACCATAGGAAGTTTTTAAAATTCAAACCCTGTTTTTTGAGAAAACTACCATCTGAAAATCAGGATCTCTAATCAATTTCTCTACATGGTAACCACTTCCTCACCAAGAGCCCATCCTGCAGACAGTCACCATATACAGCAGTCTCTGTCTGGAAAGATGCTTTCCCGCTGATCTACTACCAGGACACCATAAGAAACTGAAAGGAGACAGGTAGTATAACTAGTGTCAAAGCATCTGTCCTCATTCTAACTTTGATCGGTAATGCATCCCATTTCCTGATAGCTGGCCCTTGTCACTGCACTGGTGACTAAACCTCAGGGAATGACTGCAAATTCTTCTCGGTCGCTGTTGAACTGTTGAAAGAGGTGAGGCAGTAATGACAGGAAAAGACAATCAAACCAAACATAATAGCCTGCCAAACCATTCCCGAAAATGGAAAAAGCTGGGAGTAGCATGGTGCACACACCCAGCTCAACAGCACCCTTCACCAAATCACAGTTCAACCGGATTCTATGCTCTGGAACAGGCAAAACCTCAAAAATCCCTCCACTAATCAAAACAAAATGACTGGTATCAGACTCCTGGGAAAATGGTAACACCTAAGCCAGGATAAAAGAGCCCAACAAACTTGTATCCCTCAAAATTTTAACCAGCACCGTGAACCCACAATCAATGGGACAAACGAAACCAACTTAAACAAAATTTAAATGCACTGTAAACTCTTAAGCATTTTCTTTTTTGTTTTCACCTGTTCACACAATTCCACGATACTCTGAGCAGGTGCAGCCAATGCAGCACACTTAATCTACCCAACAGCACACCTGTGCTTACCTATATATGCCAGCCAGTCGACCTTCTAATGCTTTTTACCTCAACAATAATTTCACTTTGTCAAACTGCTTTCAGAAGACCTGTTCTGTTTTACTGGAGAATCAACCCTTTCTTCCCACTACTTCTCTAACCACATTCTGCCTTGAATTCCATAAACAAGGGCCTAAAACCAACCTAATAAGTCATGTCATACTCTTGAAGTAGAAATATGGATTGGAGCAGAATGCTTAAACTGCTCAACCACAATTGAATGGCAAAAGTCATCATATGTCAGTGCTGGAGTCGAGTCCACCCGAGTCCAAGTCCTTGGTAACTGTTGGGAAACAGGATTTTTGGGTATTTGCAAAATGAGGTGAGCCAGACGGTTTGATCAATAAGTATTGCATGTGTATTAGGAGATAAAGAGAAGCCGTTTGGTCTGACAGGACATATCACCTATTTTTTACTCCCAGCTGGGATCTCCATTGTCTTCAGTTCCAACAGGACACGATATGCACTAGAGCCTTTTAGTTGGAGGTTCTGTATGACCACATATGGAGCTCACTTCCGAGGGTTGGGAGTCTATTGAACCAATAAAGTTGACAGGCTCAGGAGAGGCCCAATTGTAGAATATTTCTTTTTATCAATGTGTAAACCCAAGGACTAATTTTTTCCTGGGTCTTTTGTTCAGTAGAGCTATAGTGTCTATCTTGCATTTTTATACTGATGCTCTCAGCTTTTAATGTTCGATGTCTTGTTGGCCAAGTAACACGCATTTACAAGTAAAAACTGCATTCGCTCTGAGCTTATTATCCCGCATATTATAAATTTATTCGGCTTATAATTGCAAATAGTAATTATAATGGTTCCATATTACCATTAAACTATATAGAGGTAAGTAGCTACATTTATAAGCGCTCCAAATAACACGCATTAATTACAAATGTCCAATAAAAAGGAAACGCCCAATTCCCAAGAATATGCCAGCAGCATTACCATTTATTTACAGGAAAAATATGCAAAAGAACAAGAGGAAATGTGTCAGGCTGGTCGGGATCAGAACGGATCCACTCCGGAGTCGCTAGAATGGTGGACTAAACAGAAAAATATGAGAACCGCATATGGTACGCTCATCTTAATAACCAAACACTGAAGGCTAATAGAAAAATGCGAAAAATTACAAAACTGCGTACGAATCAGAAAAAAGAACTGGTCGAATTGCGTAAACAGATAGATGAATTGAGGGAAAAATCTAAAAACTCTGAACTTGCATGTATCCCGGCTGGATTGAAAGGCGTCCAATGTTTGTACCCCGATTTGTATTGTCCAATAATTACTAACCTGCTATACTTTGAAAATAAAGAAATGAATAACAACGCACCCATGGCTCCAATGGTAACTAAAATGTGCGGTAGAGGAAGCGAACAGCGACTACATGTTGATCATATACTGTTCAGCGTGACTGACATCATTAAAAGACTTGCCGAGTCTGACCGTGAATGATGATAATTTACAATTTTGGCGACAGCTGAGTTGCAGCGAAGTATGTCTTTACACCCGCTAGACATGTTTTCTATTGTGCGAGCTAAGTGTCCCTATTCAAGTTGGAACTCAATAGAGCCGGAAAGCCTCAGGCAAGAAATGTGAGCTGCTGGGCCTTGGGCAACTCATACTGAGCTCCAAGCTTCCATTTATCATTTCTGTGTTGCTATGAAAAACGCGCTGGGCAAAGGCACTGCTAAATGACATTTATTTACGGCAGTAGTTCAAGGTAGTTTGCCATTCGCAGAATACACTGATAGGAAATATGAAGCAATCAAAACGTACAGTGGCTTCCCTAACCCCAATAGAGATGTTGCTGTATTTGTTCAACAGCTACTGGCGGATGCAGGACCACATATACAGAATGTTTTGGCAATCGGTATCAACCCAGGTAACTCTTTTAATGATATCGTTACATAAGCATCTCGCAATGAGGAATAGACACGTAAAAACACCTCCGCTTTACACCCGGTTTCTGCAATGCTATAGTATAAATACTGTGGAAAAGCGGGTCATCAACCTCGTCAGTGCTACTTTAAGGATAACCGCGCAAACCATGCTAAGGGCGGGCGCGATTATACTAATCGGACAGAAAGGACGCTGTATGACGCCGCTGCAGTGCACAGGGGCACAGGGCAGCGAAATGTCTCGCCCCAACTCCAAAGGTGCAACAATCCAGTAAAACCTATAAAGACAACTAATCACACCTAAGCAGAGAGCAGCTTGTCGCCATGCTGGAAAATTTAAAACAATAGGGATTAATGGCCCCCTTTTCAGTCAGTAGTATTGAAACACACTCCCTGTAGGCCGTATTTAAGTGCGTGGTTAGGTGGTCGGCCATCCGATATGCTAATTGCTACCGGTGTTTGTGTTTGCATTTCTGACCTACCGCTTGCATGTACTACCCTTTCATTGATCTTGTAGGCGTTGGTGATAATTTAGTTTGCTTGACCATTGATTACAGAACAGTTAATGCTGTAGCAGATGAACTTGCTCCAATTCATTCTGACCCTAAGACTGCTGCTGATGTGAAGCCTACTCACAGTGTGTTTTCTTTTATAGATATAGCAAATGGCTTCTGGCCCTCGCTCATAGCTGAAGACTTGATACATGGTTTGCTTTCACCAATGTACACAGTACACCTGGACACGCATGCCTGAGGATTTTCACAATGGCCCTGCGCTTTTCCATTGTGTAATGGCGTCAGTCCTTGCTACAGTGCCATGTTCTCAGTATGGAGGGACAGAGCCTCCAAGTTGTTGATAACCTCCTTTTCTTTGCAGGCTTTATTGGAAGCACTGAAAAGGAATGTCTTGCTCTGACCTACCATTCTTTCTTTGGTCAGTCTTTAAACAAGGGCATGCAATAGCTGTTCACACTCAGCTCTATAGAGATGTGCAGGGCCCTATTACATATCATTATTCTCACCTGGACGCTGCGTCCTCCGATCTCTCCTTTTGTTTCTAGGAATCGCAGGCTACTACCTAAGCAGTGACAGTCTCCGCCCCAGTGGACTTGATGGGAAGCCATCTTATTGGCCCCAATTATTTCACTCATTCATTCTTTTGTTGTAAACCTGGCCAGTTCACAACATGCTTAACTGGTCTTTTTGAGGTTTCCTGCCTTGGTCAGGCACCTCAATGGGGGATTGTTCAAACACTCAGCTGTTGTGAACGTGAACACTCACTCAAAAGGTAACTGTCAAGGAAATTAACAAAAGTGTTGTTGTCGCAAAATGGGACTGGGTTCAGGGTCTCCCGGCTGCACTGACAGCAATGAGACTAACTCTGAATAACATCACCAAACTGTCTTCGTACGAGGTGGTCACTGGCACAGCAATGTCCCTTGCCCCTGGCCTTTGTGGAGGGTTAAAAGACCCTCTCATGCCAAGCCATGTGTTGTTCTTTTAGTATTTGAACCTCATTGAAATTTTGAAGAACTTAACCATGCTATATCATTACAGGCTTCAAGAGATGAACAGCAGGAGGGGGAACAGAATGCAAAGATATTTGAGTCTGGGCAATGGGTCATAGTAAAAGCCCACTGCCCAAAGGCATTCCTGTTCTGGACAGTGCTTGACCCTAGCTACGCTGCGTTATGCTCCAGTCACAGTTGTGCTTAACAACAATGACCCTCGGCTGCGCAGCGCCAGCTTGTTGTTATTAATACTTGAGTCTGTCCTCTGAGCTGCAGGTATCCCACCACCTTTGTAACACTGCCTTCTGTGCTGAACAATGCCTGTTGCGCTGAACATCGTCATCTGACATCACCACCTGGGTTGAACCTCATCTGTGCTGAACAACACCTGATGACCTCCAGTACATCACCTCCTTCAGAAGATCATCTGAACACCACCCGACATTCTCGCTGTGGAGTACCATCCCTGTCAAGATGATGATCTTCAACATAAAGATCCCAGTCTTAGGACTCAGAGGGATCTGTGCCATGGACAATAATAACATTTACATGCGACCGGTACACTTGACAGCCAAACATGCCAATAAATCAGAGCTGTTATGTCTGTGGACTTTTAAGTAGCAGTGCCTGTACTTGGTAATCGGTCATGTACATGACGTATTTTTGGAATGTTTCTTTGACTTCTCTTGCCTGTTCTTTCGTCTTATGCACAGCCAATCACTAACAGTGGGTCTGCATCTCAAACACATACAGCCTTCCAGTGCCGGTCATTGATAGATGACATTGACATTGAGTCTGGGTCTGTCCAAGGATTTCTCTCACTTAACCAGGGAGTTTTTCCTTGCCACTGTCGCCTCTATGGTTTGCTCTCTTGGTCTCTGGCCTGGTAACCATATGAAGTTGTTGTTGTAGATATTTTGTAATTAGAAATTAATTTGCCATTACTCTTGTAATTTTCTTTAAGTATTTAACTTTGAAGTTGACCTCATCATTTGTTGTCTGGTGGGAAACAGGATTTTTGGGTATTTGCAATATGAGGTGAGCCAGACGGTTTGATCAATAGGTAATGCATGTGTATTAGGAGATAAAGAGAAGGACATATCACCTATTTTTTACTCCCAGCTGGGATCTCCATTGTCTTCAGTTCTAACAGGACACAATATGCACTAGCGCCTTTTAGTTGGAGGTTCCGTATGCCCACATATGGAGCTCACCTCCGAGGGTTGGGAGTCTATTGAACCAATAAAGTTGACAGGCTCAGGAGAAGCCCAATTGTAGAATATTCCTATTTATCAATGTGTAAACCCTAGGACCAATCAGCAGCAACTTCTGACATTAAAGAAATCATATGCAAATATCTGTACTTGTAAAATGTATAAAATTCTTGACGAAATTAAGGAGTTTTGAACTCTGCATCACGCTGTTTTTCCCACGGCCGGCTGTGTAATAAACTTTTTCCTGCTTTTGCTGCAAACATTGGAGTCTGCTTCTTCATCGAGACAATGTTCTTGGTTTTTTATTAATTTACCAACAGTAACCAAGATCGAGTCACAGTATCCGAGTCATCGAGTCACTGTGCAAATTTGACGTGTAGGCAGTGGTCATAAGCAGGCTACTTCCATCTGTGAACTGGTTAGTCAGATAAATAAACGCTCTAGCCTCTAACAAGTAAGTGTCATATAATGTCCTTGCGATTTAATGTATGCCATTAGTGACTGAAAATGTGAAAAAATAGAAGAGTAAAAAAGAAATGCTTTAACAGGCGAATTTTATTTTGAAACAACCACTATTAGTATTGTCGCCAGGTTAGGCAAGTTGATCGGAAATGAGTCTTTGAAAATTGATTTTACACAGCCCCCCACCCCCGCCAACGAACTGCCAGCTAAAATTCTATGTGCAAGATCTTTGAGGACATTGTTTCCACCTGAAATCAGTCGTAAAATTATTTACTATATGAAATGACAAAAATAACAGACTACATGTTGGTTTGGCATTAGTAAATTTATAGCCTAATTATCTCAGGCAATTTATTATGAACCCCATTGACCATGAGACATGGTTTATTTTGCCTTAAAAGCCATATTAAAACAAGGAATGAACTATTTTAATGGAAGGTGCAGAACATGTTAATTGAATAAATGTGAACAAAAACCACCGTAGTCCAAATCTGAATGGTCCAATTTTGAATATCATGAATATTTTTGGCCCTCTGAAAATTATCTTTATGTTGTTGTGACTCTGCCTTGTTGTCATGTTTATGTTCAGGTTCTGTGTTCATGATTTTGTCTTTTATTTACTCTTTTTGGTTATTGTAATACTGAGGTTTTTAGTTCATCCGATTTCTCAGTTCCATTGCACTTAATTTTCTCCCCTGTCTTGTGATCTAGTTGGTTCAGCCTGTCTTCCCTGTCTGCGTGCCCACTGACTATGAGTGATTTAAATTAATTCTGGTGTTTAAAATATTCCTTCGATTCTCGTTTACTTCCTTCACCTTTCTGTTCTGATTACTAACGAGACGAACATTTGCATTTTGTATCATAGTCTACTAACATAACTAATCCATGTATATAGATTACTAACTTACAACCAAGCACTCTAGTTAAATCTGTAAAGTTGCACCGCTACTAATTTAGACTAATTCCCTCTCAGCAATCGCCCTGTTCAAATCTCCGCCTCTTGCTAAACTCCCCCTGTCTTCTCCTGAGTTTCAGCGAGATCTCTCGCACGTGCTTAATTCTTTCCAGTGCTCATTATCTGTGCATATAGAACTCCTGGACCGGAGCTGTTTTAATGTCATAGGCTGTTTGTGTGATTCCCATTTGTGTTTTGTCTTTCGCCAATTTTCGTGGTTAGGGCTTCCCTCATGTGATTCTCTGTTTTAATTAGTCTGATTCACTACACCTGGTTTCTGTATAGCATGTGACCTTCCCTGTGTGTATTTAACCAGTCATTTCACTGGCAGCTCTGGTCAGAACGTTGATCAATATTTCTTTGTGCACAGCGCCTCTTATGCCATTAAGTATTGTTTCTCTTCTACTGGATTGTCCGACTTTGATTCTTGCCATTTCCCTTTTTGTATTGTTTTTGTCTTTCTGGATTTTGAACCATTTTTGTATGACCACGATTTCTGTGTTTGGATGCCTTGTGTATGACCCTTAGCTTTGTTCATCGACTACAACTTTTTGCCTATTGTTTTTGTACCTCTGCTCATCTGCCTTACTGGTTCAGACCCCTGCCTGTCTAGTCGACACTGTTTTTGGATTTCGTATTGTGGCTTGGCAATTCCTGTGTTTTTTGGCTTTTGACTCCAATAAAGGCATCGTTTTTTGGATTTCTGTCTCTCACAAGTGGTTCCTGAACCGTACCTCACATATGTATGCACTTAAAAATTGGTTGGTCAAACCAAAAAAAAACAGTCAAACTCACAAAAAGGTGACAGGTTTTCAGTTTAATTTTGGCCCACCATGGTTGCTGACTTTTCATTAAGCCCCACATTGCGTTTGTTCAGGCCATAAGAAAATTGTATGATGGATACGGTGGCATGATATTTGTACTGTATCATGGCAGTTCTGCCATTTAATCTCCATCAGGTAGGCCATTTTTTATTTATTTCTGACAGGATAACGATAGCTTGCGTTGTCTTACGTGGCTCGTGCTCATTGTAGCTAGGTCAAATACACTATCTTGAGTAATCATTCCCAGGTAATTTTTCATTCATGCACGGCAACGTTGCCTTTTTGTTGCAGTAACCACTTCTGCTGCGTAAACTGCTTTGCGCCATGTAAATTGAGCTACATACAAGTACAGTTTGACTGGAGCCAGGCTGTGGAATGGCTAATCTCGAATAAATGAGTACAATATCGTCGTTAGTCCCAATGGTTTCACTGAGAGTTGTAGCCTGCCTACGCCGAATTTACCACTATAATGCTGTTTTCCCATTAGCTGCAAAGCAGAATATCCCAGTTGTAGCCTACTGTCACAGTGCTAGCTAATGCCAAGCTAGTGGTAAAAAGTCTTAGCATGTTGAAGTTGCTTCTTAAAAATACAGTGGCTATCACTCCATCTCTCCATTAATGACATTCATGCATCTTCCCATACATCTGCTTACTTTGCCATTTTGTTAAGAATACTAGAAAATAAACCAGAGGTTAGCCAGCTATTCTGGTCAGGGGTATTCAAGCTTGTGTCCCATGCAGGATAGGAAGCTAAAAGTTTATATATACAAACAGCCTACAATTTGTGATCTAGTCGCCAATACCCCTGATGCAGTTAGCTACTGTTAATAACCTAGGCCTGTGAACATTATCAAGCAGGATTACCTGTTTTTGAACAATTCATATTAGATTGTGCGCTTACCTGGGTGCCCCTCCTTGAATCGCCACCTTATCGTGGTGGAGGGGTTTGAGTATCTGGATGATCCTAGGAGCTATGTTGTCTGGGGCTTATTGCCCCTGGTAGGGTCTCCCAGGGCAAACAGGTCGTAGGTGACAGGTCAGACTAAGAGCAGTTCCAAAGCCCCTAATGAAGATGAATACATCAAGGACGTTTACGTCGCCCGGATTGGCGTCATCGGGACCCCACCCTGGAGCCAGGCCTGGGGTTGAGGTTGGTAGGCGAGCGCCTGGTGGTCGGGTCTCCGCTTTCCGGGACCCGGCCGGGCACAGCCCGAACGAGCGACGTGGGCCCGCCTTCCCGTAGGCCCATCCCCCGCGGGAGGGTTCAGAAGGGGCCGATGCATTGTGCTTTGGGTGGCAGTCGTGGGCGGGGGCCCCGACGACCCAATCCCTGGACACAGAATCTGGTTCTCGGGACATGGAACGTCACCTCGTTGGGGGGGAAGGAGCCTGAGCTTGTGCAAGAGGTCGAGCGGTACCGGCTGCACATAGTCGGGCTCACCTCCACGCACAGTCTGGGCTCTGGAACCCAACTCCTTGAGAGAGGCTGGACTCTCTTCTACTCTGGAGTTGCCCGTGGCAAGAGGCGGTGGGCTGGTGTGGGTTTGCTTATAGCCCCCCAGCTTAGCCGTCATGTGTTGGAGTTTTTCCCGGTGAACGAGAGGGTCGCTGCCCTGCGCCTTCGGGTCCGGGACAGGTGCCTCACTGTCATCTCGGCCTATGGGCCGAATGGCAGTGCAGAGTACCCGAACCTCTTGGAGTCCGTAGGAAGGGTACTGGAAAGTGCTCCGACTGGGAACTCCATCGTTCTGCTGGGGGACTTCAACGCCCACGTGAGTAGCGACAGTATTACTTGGAGGGGTGTAATTGAGAGGAACGGCCTCCCCGATCTGAACCGGAGCAGTGCTCTGTTATTGGACTTCTGTGCTAGTCACGGTTTGTCCATAACGAACACCATGTTCAAGCATAAGGGCGTTTTATCAGTGCACGTGGCACGAGGACGCCCGAGGCCGGAGGTCAATGATCGACTTTGTGGTCATGTCATCTGACCTTCGGCCGTATGTCTTGGACACTAGGGTGAAGAGAGGGGCTGAGCTGTCAACTGATCACCACCTGGTGGTGAGTTGGATCCGCTGGCGGAGGAGGAAGCTGGACAGACTTGGCAGGCCCAAACGTGTTGTGAGGGTCTGTTAGGAATGTCTAGCGGAACCCTCTGTCAGAGGGGTTTTCAACTCTCACCTCCGGGAGAGCTTTGACCGGATCCCAAGGGAGGCTGGAGACATTGAGTCTGAATGGACCATGTTCCCCACCTCCATTGTTGACGCAGCTGTTCGGAGCCGTGGCCTAAAGGTTTCCGGTGCCTGTCGTGGCGGCAATCCCCGAACCCGGTGGTGGACACCGGAAGTAAGGGATGTTGTCAAGCTGAAGAAGGAATCTTACCCAGCTTGGTTGGCTCGTGGAACCCCTGAGGCAGCTGACCAGTACCGGCAGGCTAAGCGTGCTGCGGCCCGGGCAGTGGCGGAAGCAAAAACTTGGGTATGGGAAAAGTTTGGGGAGGCTATGGAGGACTATTGGTCGGCCCCCGAAGAGATTCTGGCAAACCGTTCGGCGCCTCAGGAAGGGAAAGCAGTACCCTGCCAACACTTTTTACAGTGGAGGTGGGGAGCTGTCGACTTCGACTGGGCATATTGTCGGCCGGTGGAAGGAATACTTCGAGGACGTCCTCAATCCCACTGATACGCCTTCCGTAGAGGAAGCAGAGGCTGGGGATCCAGAGGCTGACTCATCCATCACTCGAGCTGAAGTCACTGAGGTAGTTCGGAAGCTCTTCGGTGGCAAGGCACTGGGGGTGGATGAGATCCGCCCTGAGTACCTCAAGTCCCTGCATGTTGTAGGGCTGTCTTGGTTGACACGCCACTGCAGCATCGCGAGGCAGCCGGGGACAGTGCCTCTGGATTGGCAGACCGGGGTGGTGGTCCCTCTATTTAAGAAGGGGGACCGGAGGGTGTGCTCCAACTATAGGAGGATCACACTTCTCAGCCTCCCGGGTAAAGTCTATTCCAGGGTGCTGGAGAGGAGA
Source organism: Gymnothorax reevesii (assembly GCA_029721435.1). Taxonomy (NCBI): domain Eukaryota; kingdom Metazoa; phylum Chordata; class Actinopteri; order Anguilliformes; family Muraenidae; genus Gymnothorax; species Gymnothorax reevesii. Next base: position 141,481,732 of record CM056574.1, read on the forward strand.
ATCCGGCTGATAGTCAAACCTCGGATCCAGGAGGAACAGTGCGGTTTTCGTCCTGGTCGTGGAACACTTGACCAGCTCTATACCCTCAGCAGGGTGCTTGAGGGTGCATGGGAGTTTGCCCAACCAGTTCACATGTGTTTCGCGGACTTGGAGAAGGCATTCGACCATGTCCCTCATGGCATTCTGTGGGAGGTGCTTCGGGAGTATGGAGTCCGGGGCCCTCTACTAAGGGCCGTGCGGTCTCTGTATGACCGGAGCAGGAGCTTAGTTCGCATTGCTGGCAGTAAGTCAGACCTGTTCCCGGTGCATGTTGGACTCCGGCAGGGCTGCCCTTTGTCACCGGTTCTGTTCATTATCTTTATTGACAGAATTTCTAGGCGCAGCCAGGGGCCGGAGGGAGTTCGGTTTGGGGACCACAGGATCTCATCTCTGCTTTTTGCGGATGATGTTGTCTTGTTTGGCTCCTTCGAACCAGGACCTTCAGCATGCACTGGGGCGGTTTGCAGCCGAGTGCAAAGCGGCTGGGATGAGAATCAGCACCTCCAAGTCCGAGGCCATGGTTCTCGACCGGAAAAGGTGGCTAGCCCCCTCCGGGTTGGAGGAGAGCTCTTGCCTCAAGTGGAGGAGTTCAAGTATCTTGGGGTCTTGTTCACGAGTGAGGGAAGGATGGAGCGTGAGATTGACAGACGGATCGGTGCAGCGGCAGCAGTAATGCGGTCTTTGTACCAATCTGTTGTGGTGAAGAAGGAGTCGAAAGGCAAAGCTCTCGATTTACCAGTCAATCTACATTCCTACCCTCACCTATGGCCATGAACTCTGGGTCATGACCGAAAGAACGAAATCTCGGGTACAAGCGGCTGAAATGGGTTTCCTCCGCAGGGTGGCGGGCCGCTCCCTTAGAGATAGGGTGAGGAGCTCTGTCACCCGGGAGGAGCTCAGAGTAGAGCCGCTGCTCCTCCAGGAGAGGGGCCAACTGTGGTGGCTCGGGCATCTCTATCGGATGCCCCCTGGACGCCTTCCTGTGAAGGTGTTCCGGGCATGTCCCACCGGGATGAGGCCTCGGGGGAGACCCAGGACACGCTGGAGGGACTATGTCTCTCGGCTGGCCTGGGAACACCTCGGGATACCCCCGGAAGAACTGGAGGAAGTGTCCAGGGAGAGGGAAGTCTGGGCATCCCTGCTTAGACTGCTGCCCCCGCGACCCGGCCCCGGATTAGCGGTAGAAGATGGATGGATGGCTTACCTGGGTGCTTGGGCTCTAAAATGAGATAATGTTGGATGCAATAGTTAGTCAACTACACAATGATCTCCTGGTCAATCATACTTCAACTACCTTTCGATCATATTTCCCGGTCGACTACAAATCAATGGCTTTTCAATAACTTGCTGTTTCCCGATCAATCCTTTTTCAATTACTTTTTCAACTTTCGACACTACCTTTTAAAGTTAGCCGAGTATTTACTGCCAGTAATGGGCACACTAAGTAATGCATTTCTGTGTTGGAGTTTCCAACTGATTTGCAATTCAAAATCTTGTGCTAGCCTCAAGTTTGAGGTAATTGACCAGAATAACCTATGTGACCGACACTCCGACAGTCTAGCCTGCATGCATGGAAGCTTCTTTACATAATGAATGTAGTTTTAACTGCACCAGTGCACAGTACTACGGTACATGTCGAAGTTTGAGGTAAATCACGATTTGAAAATTTTTTACCGGTATTTTTTCCATTCAAATTGCACCAAAATTTTTTTAAAGGACTCGTGCTCGGCCTCGGACTAAGTCCTCGAGTCCACAGAGCCTGAGTCCGAGTCCTTGGAAATCGGGACTGGAGACTGGTCTCGAGTCCTCCAGCACTGTCATATGTTGAATCACCAAGAATTGAAAACCAAAAGTGAGTTACCTACTCCCTAGCAAACACTAGATGAGTATGATTATTCTGTATCTCCCAAGATCTATATTCCTGCCTGTAAGCCTCTGGTTCCAACTCATATTCCTTTCAAAATGGCTACATTACACTTGGCCATAGTTTCACTGATGTAATTGGATGTGCAAGATTGGAACTCAGATGTATTTTCATATGCCCACATGCTGTCCACAGTTCACTAAGATTCAAACCCAATGCAAGCCAGGCCACTTTAGCATGTGATCTGGCTGATTGGATTTCAATGCAAGCAAGGTCTGATCTTGAGGCGTACACACTTGACAGATGATTCGTTCAGACATGATCAGATGATGAAAGGATGAAAGTTGCATTGAAAAGACCAGTGTTACTATTGCCATCAATTTACCAGGTAAGTAATTGTTTTCTATTTGGTTTTCCAAAGCAATTGGGCTGTACAAGAAAACTTTTCTTCAAAACAAGCAAGTTTTAGGGTTGGTTCTTTTTAAACAGACATTTGGTTTAAATCCACACTTTATTAGTGTCCTATTTCAGATCTGATAATGATTTTACACAAATACACGTTGTTCCCAAGAAAATTCGCAAAAAGTCAGTATGTTGGGAACACCCATAAAAATTTGGCTTTGATTGGTCTAAGCTTTGTGATGTGTTGACCAGAACCTCCCGGCAGAGCCTATTTGGATCTAAGTGCAATTTCAGTGCAATAGTATCTAAATTTGCCTCGTTCTCAACAGGCAAGTAATAATAGTAAATGTTTTCATATCCTAAAATTTGAGTAATACGTTATTTACACATTTCTTTTAAAAGATCTATAAGGAAATTGTTCACTCTTTACTTGAGGTGTTGCTCATAAAGGCTTTATACGGCATGTATTATGCCATGTATTATGTTTTCATAAATCATACATAAGCAAATGTCATACTTTGTAAAGGTTGAAATAACTAATCCTTCTTCAACATGTGACGCTAGCTGTGATATAACTGACAGTGTCAAGTAGCTAGTGGCAAAATGTGATAAAGGGCAACGCTGTCAGCTAAGTGACATTTTCATTGTCACATCTGGCGTCACATGCTGAAGAAGGATGTGTGATTTCACCCTTTACAAAGTATGACATTTGATTATGTATGATTTATGAAGACATTATGTCTCATTTATGAAGGCATTATACATGCTGTGTAAAGCCTTTATGAGCAAGTGTGACCAGGAAATTATATTCTCTTGCACATTTTACCCTCAATAATTCAGTTTTTTTGTCAGTATGTTGTCACATGTGAAGACATAAACTTTGTGAAAAGTTGTTATATACGCAGATGTTAGAAAAATCATTTTATAATGCTTGTATCGCAACCCACCCTTGATTTTTCATGATGACAAGTGTGATGGTTTGTGCTGGGGAAGAAAGAATAAGTCACAAAAGCCTGGAAACAAGTATATTGGTTGTACTGGTATATATGTAAATTCAGCTTGATTTTCTTTTTCTACGCTGAATGTGAAGAGAATTTTACAAAATAATTCAAGAACTTTGGCAATTTCTTTAATATTGTCATCTGCTCACCACCAGAAAATCCTGAAGGAGAATGTGCGTCCATCAGTTTGTGACCTCAAGCTCAAGCGCACTTGGGTTATGCAGTGGGACAATGATCTGAAACACACCAGCGAGTCCACCTCTGAATGACTTAAAAAAACAAAACAAAGGTTTTGGAGTGGCCTAGTCAAAGTCCGGACTTAAATCCAAATGAGATGCAGTGGCGTGACCTTAAAAAGGCTGTTCATGCTTGGAAAAACCTCCAATGTGGCTAAATTAAAACGATTTTGCAAAAAAGATTGGGCCAAAATTCCTCCACAGCAATGTGAAAGCCTCATTGCCTCGGAGCAGCAGCAGGAAATCCCAGACACTGGTGGCGGTGGTGGCTGAAGGCTGGTGGAGCAGGTGCGGCAGTACAGGAGGTCCGATGAGTAGGGTGGCGTTGGAGAGGAGGAGGGTCAGCAAACGGCAGCAAGGGTGAACTAGGGTAGAGAAAATTTTTAAAAAGACAGCAGCAGAATGATTGGCTAGCGACACGACTGAGGTGTGCCTAAAAAAGAAGAGATCAGCTGCTATGCCAGCTGACAGCTCAATTGACGGCCCCTGACACTGAAGAAAATTTACGAGTGAACGTCCGTGAATAAAATGAACAAAGTTCACGTACGCAAGAGAGAGAGTCTTCCCGACTGAACTTTCGCTAAGCTTCATTTCATGCTTTATAATTCAAAATTGCAGCTTCAAAGAGAGGAAGGGAATATCTCAACTGAGTCAAGACACTTGAAGCACAGATAATTACATTGATTTTCAATTTATTGTAGCAGGGTGTCAGCTATGCTGAAGAAAGTTTTAAGGGTTTTGACTGACAAAGGTTTCTCAAAGTACAAGTATTATTACTGGTCCAAATGTCCTCTGCACCAACTTTGCTGCAGTCATCTGATTAATAATAAGTGTATATTTTCAACAAATAATTTAATTCACAAGTTAAGCATTTAAAATGTGTTGTTGTCATGTTCTCATTATTGTAGAGGGTAAGTACACTTTTGAATCACTCCTGTTTTATTTGATTTATTTTTTATTTTATTTGAATTTTCCATTATTTTGTTGCTTTTTTCGGAATTGGGGATGAAGTTAGTTTAGTTGTGCCAAGAGTAATAGAGGCTGAATTAAAGTCAATAACAGAATGCAAGCAAAACATTCAACTCCCCTATGGGAGACTCAGACACTCCCAATGTCAGGCTCCTCAGGCAGGTTATCAGCACAGTCCTATAAAAGTGACAAGGAAAATACTGCCACGCTGGACGCCGCCAGGTTAAGACAAGTACAATGTCAGAAATGCTGCAGCTTATGGACATTTGGTTACTAGCCTTGTTTGTTGGTCTTGCAAGACCTCTGTGCAAACCATATGGAGCACCAGAATTCGCACAGTTTTCAAAAGGGGGCAACATCACAATAGGAGGCATTTTTTCATTTCACTATAATCCAGTAAGGGTGGATCCTGCACTTCAAGTTAACCCTGGTAGTGTTCGATGTAAAGGGTAAGCCATGGAAATGAAGTCAGTTGTGATGAAACTGCAGGTTGGCACAAAATGCAGCCTATAAATGCTTGTTACTGATTTCTCAACTAGACACTGTAGAAGGATTAGATATACGTTACTTTGATCTTTACTCACTGAATGATACAGTGTAAAAATGAATTTCATCGGAAAAGGTATGCTTAACTTTATTTTGCCCTTTGATGAAAACCATTGCTTTGTTTTGAGAATCAAAGATATATCACCATATATTCTAAAATGGGATTTGTCAATTTAATGTGCATTTTTGCTTTAATTTTGTTTGTTAAAAGGTAGAAGTGCATAATTCTTGTACTCATGAACTTTTTCAGAAATTGTTGTCTTTTGTTGCCTTACTCCAGTGAAACAGTAACAGCCCATTTTATAAAAAGACCTGACCATTTCTCATTCCAGTTTGCATCAAGGAGAACTGCAGTTTGCACAAGCTATGATCTTTGCCATTGAAGAGATAAATAACAGCTCAAAGATTCTTCCTGGAATTTCTTTGGGCTACAGAATATATGACTCCTGCCCAAGCGTTCCTATCTCTGTGAGAGCATCCTTAGCTCTTATGAATGGGTATGAGGAAGGCACAAAGACCTGCCCCAAACCTCCATCTGTGCATGCAATAATTGGAGATACATTTTCAACTTCAACCATTGGGATTGCAAGAACAGTGGGACCTTTCCACATACCTGTGGTTAGTAACTTTCATTCAATTTTAAACTGTGAAATTCCAGGGAAGGAGAAGAATATCTCAAAAGCAAATGTGCAAAATCAAGTCATCGTCCTCATGGATGTAAATATACGATGCATGTGTAACGCAGATGATAAGCATTTTCACATTCACTAAGCATAAGCAATATAAGTGATTTATCTAAATACTCTAAAATAACAATTTGCTCTTTAACATCATGTCAATCATTTCAGTTCCATTTGTTAGAATACAGAGCTACATAAATAAAAAAGTTTGCGGAACCGTGCTAATACTTGCATATTGCACTTTTATGAGGCATTCAACACTGCGTGGCTAAATAAAAAAGTTTCACACTCGAATACTTTGTTGAACAGCCTTTGGCTTTCATCAAGTTGTGCATTCCTTGTGGCATTGTGCTGAAAATCTTATACAATGTTCTATTTATTTCCGACCAGAGTTGCACTAATGTTTGCCAGAGATCTTGTCCTGACAACAGGAGAGTCAAACCACTCTTGAAAGTATACTCCAGCAAATCCCAAAGAATTTTAATTGGTTAAGGTCAGGACTCCGAGGAAGCTAACTTCATGTGTGAAAATGATTCCTCATGTTCGCATAACCACTCTCACAATTAGAGCGAGATGACTATGGGCATTGTTTTACTGGAATATGCCTGCACTGTCAGGGATTAAAATAAAATTTTTAAAAAACTCTATGGGCTAACCTGGTCATTCAGGTAGTCTTCTGAATTTGCTTCATTACAACATAATGTTGCTGTCTAGACCTGACCAGCTGAAGCAACCCCAAATAATAACACTGCCTCCAGGGGCTTTTGCAGTGGGCACTTTGCATGACAGGTGCATTGCTTCATAGGCTTTCTTCCTTACTGCAACACACTTATTGCTCTGGAATAGGGTGGATCTAGTGTCATCATGTGGCAGGCCAAAGGGGGGCCCGGGCGGGGAATTGAACCCCAAACTCCCGGGTAAGAGTCAAACGCGCTGACCACATCGTCAAACAGCCAGGCTCATTGGCAAGGTAGCCAGGGCGCATATTTATTAGGAGGCATTTCTAGTGACAGGACCCATCGACTGTCACATCTCTCCCCCTCTTTTGGGAGAGTGTCTTCATTCTCCATGCTTAACACATGCTGCCATCTATTGGGATTCCCTGAATCCTGCCAATTACATCAGAATGTGGCAGGCTGACGGAGGCCTGGTGGGGGATTGAAGCCCAGGATCCATCAACTGTCACAATCAGACCACATGACCTTTTTACATTTCTCAACAATCAACTCTTAATACGCCCAAGCAAAATTTTTCCCTGATTAGCTTCACAATAGGCTTTCTCGTGGCTGTGCAGAGGTTTCGTCCTAATCCTGCGCTTATCACATAGTGTGAGTAAAAATGCTTTTACTTTCACAAATAAACATAGCCATGAGTTCAACTGACAATTTTTTTTTTACAAAGAGACTTCACTAATGGATTCAGTGATCTCCAGTCATGATCATTCATAATTTTTTTTTTCAAATAATTTTTTCTGTCAAGTTCACCGTTTACCATTATCTTTCCGGGTTTAAATACATGTAATGTGTTTGACAGTTTGCAACACAATTTCAGTCATTTCAGTAATTTCCCTAGTTGTTTTCTTTGCTTGATGCAGGACAATAAATTTGCTCCTCTTGAAAGATGAAGGGATGCATGTGGGGAGTAAAGGCAAGCCTACCTGTCCAATCACCAGAGAAGCAAGTGTAGTAAAAATTATTGTAAAAGTTCGTGCTGGTTAAGAGAGTAAGGTGCCAGAACACACTGCAGTGAGTGTAAATGTGTATCCATGTAAATGAGTAGAAGCTCGTTGTGATTTATCTGACAAAAATTTTAACAATTTTGATGTTCAACTACACTTTCTGTGCGACATGCATGAATACTTAATACTCTTCTTATTCATTACAGCTCAGTCATTCAGCCACATGTGCATGTCTCAGCAACAGAAGGGAATACCCAACATTCTTCAGGACCATTCCTAGTGACTTTTATCAAAGCAGAGCCTTGGCAAAGCTAGTTAAACATTTTGGTTGGACCTGGATTGGTGCTATCAGAACAAATGATGACTATGGAATTAACGGGATGAATACATTTTTAACTGCTGCCAAGAACGAGGGCATCTGCATTGAGTACTCAGTGGCCATTTACAGGACTGATCCAAGGCACAAATTTCTTGAAGTAGTGGAAATCATTAAAAAATCATCTTCTAGAGTGATAGTTGCTTTTACAGATGCTACTGATTTGAACATACTCATCAAAGAACTATTTCTGCAGAATTTGACAGGTTTTCAGTGGGTTGGAAGTGAAGGCTGGATCACATATCAATACACTGTCTCTAAAGCAAGCCATGAAGTGGTGGGGGGTGCCATTGGCTTTGCTGTCCCAAATATTCCTTTACCAGGCCTGAGGGAGTTCATCATGAACACCCGTCCATCAACCAGGCCTGGTAACACAGGCTTGGTCGAGCTCTGGGAGAGTATTTTCAACTGCAGTCTTACCACCCACGAAAATATCAATATTAAAGCCTGCACAGGATCCGAGACATTACATGGAATATACACCCGCTACACAACAGTATCTGACACCAGCTTGCTGATCAATGTGTATAACGCTGTGTATGCTGTGGCACATTCACTGCACAATCTTATCATGTGCAAAGATGGAGATGGACCGTTTGTGCACAAAACGTGTGCGAACAAAGACAGAATAAAGCCTTGGCAGGTTATACTGCAGAAATGTTGTTCATTGTGTATACATCTACAAGTGAATGAAAAAATAGTGCACTACTAACTAGTGATTTACTTTTTTCTCTATAGATGCATTATTATTTGAGCCAGGTAAACTTCACCACTAAGCATGGTGAGAGGATTTACTTTGATGAACATGGAGACCCTGTAGCAAGATATTCCTTGGTAAACAGGCAACTGAATCACCATGGTGCCACTGTGTTGGAGAACATAGGACTATACGATGAATCTCAACCAGAGGGGCAACAGTTTTTGATGAGGGATGATGTTCAAGCTGTCTGGGCTGGCAGTCAACAAAAGGTACGCTCATAAGCTTGAGTCATCAAAATGAACAGTTTTGTATAATCACACCAATGGGCGTTGTTCATCTGTTTAATTACCAATACCAAAATATAGAAATCAAACCAAATATTCACAGTAAATGTATTATAGACTGTCCATTGACAATGTATTGCAACTTTACGCAAAAGCTACTTGTATACATGGGGGACAAAATATCTGAAGCACTCTGAAAAATGAGTTTAACTTTGAAGTGCCAGGCGGCAGTTACAGATGCTTCTATACCTTTTGTGCAGTTAGCTATTAAAATCCATTATCTACATTATATTCTTAGGAGATGCTCTTATCCAGAGCGATGTACAAAAAGTGCAAAAGGTCGGTAGAAAAGTGCAGAGCTCCTAGGAGACAAGTACAAGTGCTAACAGTAAAAGTGACAGAGAACGTATCATTCAGTTGTTAAAACTCCAAAGCAATCGGCAAAAATTAACAAAATCAAGGATAAGCAATTAAGCAATAAGGGATGTAATGTCAGCGTTATTCAGGGCAATGGAGTAGGGGAAAGGTGGAGCCTGAAGAGGTGGGTTTTCAGGCTGCACTTGAAGGTGCCCAAGGATTCTGACGTTCGGACCTCGATAGTAGATCATTCCACCAACGAGGAACCAGGACAGACAGCAACCTTCAGCTGGAAGGGCAGGAGCGGAGAGATGGTGGAGCCAGGCGACCAGAAGTGGCAGAGCAGAGTGCAGTCTCCGGACGTATGCTGGAGCTGTTCTGTTGACTCCCTTGTAGGCTAGCACTAATGACTTAAATTTGATGCAAGCTATGACAGGCAGCCAGTGGAACCTTGTGAGCAGGGGGTTAACGTGGGAGTGTCTTGGGAGGTTGTGGACCAGGCGAGCTGCAGCGTTCTGAATGAGCTGCAGGGGTCTGATGGCAGATGCTGGGAGGTCGGTGAGGAGAAAGTTGCAGTAGTCCAGGCAGGAGAGGATCAGTGCCTGGACCTGGAGCTGCGTTTAGTAGCTGGTAAGGAAGGGCTGGATTCTTCGGATATTGAAGCGGAAGAACCTGAAGGTCCGGGTCACTGCTGCGATGTTCACAGCAGAGGGCAGCCTGTTGTCAAACAGGACCTCAAGGTTCTTCACTCAAAGCAAGGGCAAAATAGTGGTTTCTGCCAGAGTAATGACCAGGTCCAGAAGGGGGGAGGAGGGAGCAGGGATGCAGATCATCTTTATCTTGCTTGGATTGAGCTTCAGGTGATAGTTGATAGCAGGCGGAGATGCAGGTGGAGATCTGCACAAGAGGGGGAAAAGATGGAAAAAGTTGAGTGTCCTCAGCATTAAAAATGATACACAAAACCATGAGCAGAAATGACAAGACCAAGAGACTGGATATAAAGAGAGAAGAGGAGTTGAATAAAAACTTGGGGGATGCGTGTGGTAAGGGGCGAGGTGTTGATATTCCACCAGCCCCGGCAACCTAGTAGGAGCAACCGAAGAGGTACGACTTCAACCAGTTGAGGGCTGTGCCACAGATCCGCAATGCAGACAGGGAAGACTGGAGGATGGAGTAGTTGACAGTGTCAAATGCGGCGGTCGAGGAGGATCAGAATGTACGAGAGGGAGGTGGCACGTGCAGTGTGAAGCGCTTCGCTGACGGAGACGAGCACAGTCTCTGTGGAGTGGGCAGTTCTGATGCCAGACTGGTGACGATCCAAGAGGTTGTTATCTTCAAGAAAAGAGGACAGTTGGTTAGCAGCAACACGTTCAAGAGTTTTTAATGGGAAGGGGAGGAGGGAGACTGGGGCAAAGTTCTGAATGACTGAGGGGTCAAGGGAGGGTTTTTTCAGGAGGAGTGATGATGGCCTGTTTGAAGGGAGAGGAAAAGCATCCAGCGGACAAAGATGAGTTAATAAGGGAGGTGACAAAAGGGAGGATGTTGGGCATGATAGATTGGCGGAGGGGCGAGAGGATACGGTCGAGAGCATGTGTGGTAGGATGGTTAGAGAGGAGCAGTTGGGAGACATCAGAAGAGGAGAGGGATGAAAAAGCAGAGAGGTGACTGGAGGGGGGAGCGAGGGAGGAGAAGGAGTTGCAGATGGACATGATCTTATCCTCGAAGAAGACTGTGAAGTCTGATGGAGGATGGAGGTTGAAGGTGTGAGACCAGAGGAGAGAGGAGAAAACGGAAAACAATTGGCGAGGGTTAGAGATTGAGTTATGGATTTTAGATTGGTAAAATTTTATTTATCAGAGGAGATCGAAGAAGAGAATTCAGCTTGGAGGAACTGGTAATGTGACAGGTCTACTGGGGCCCTGGATTTTCTCCATTTTCTCTCTGCTGCTCAGAGGCTTTTCCTGCTGGAGCTGAGTGTTTCTGACATCAAGGGGCTGGGTGTGGATGATTTGGCTGGCTAGGAAGCAAGAGGAGCGAGAGCATTAGAGGGTGAGAAGAGGCAGCAAATTCAGTGGGGAGATCAGAGAAGGATTCAAGGGAAGGGTGGGAAGCAGTGACATGGGAAATGAGAGAGGCGGGGGAGAAAGAGCGAAAGTCACCGTAAACTGTAACAGTGGAGGCCAGAGAGGGAGAAGGGACCTGTTCTCAGTCATCTACATGATTAACAAAAGGTTCACTCTGAGAGCGCTCTGCACTTAACAGGTGCTGCTTGTTCTTCCCGATTAGGTAAGACGACAATCATTCCTCTGGATGCGTATTTGCTGTATTTATATCTACGTTCAGAATTCAGAATTGCATAGCCTGCCTGTCGACTCTCACGCAAATGGCTTGAGCCGCACGCTTGTTATAACCTAGGCTATTTAACTGCCGAGTGCCACTGTTTTTTTTTTTTTTTAATCAACCCATGAAATACCGAGGGTGAAAGTCCACGTTTCATTGAAACACGGACCAGTTCAATCACCCAAAGCATTGGCCAATTAATAAGTAAATTATTTTTCTGCACTGAATTAAGCCCATGATTTAATCCCTGTTAGATCACATATGGTGAGAAACCATGCCTTCTGTTGCCAATTACGATAATTGGGAAAGACATCAATAAAGTAAAATGATTGAGATCTAGCCAGGACTAAAAGGGACGTGTCTTGTGGCAGGCATGATAAAGTGTCCGTTCAAATAAAATAAAAATTAACATAAAAATATAAAATATAAAGTGTCTTGAAGCGTTACTATGGCATCTGCCCGAGTATAAATTGCCAGTAAAAGAACAGCTATGAGCCCGAAAATGGTCGGAAAAGTAATGAAAACAACAAAATGATGTATACGCTTTCCCGGCCTGAAGGGTAGAAATGCGTAACAGCGTCCCCGGTTTTAAAGGTTAAAATGCACGCATGCTGTCCCAGTTTAAATGGTTAAAGGAACAAACAAAGGCATCAGAGGCAGTCTCCTCATGTTTAATGACCTGGTTTGCAGAAGATAAAATATGGTGGGATAGGAATATCATCTGTACACACAAATATCTAGATTGCGACGCAAAAATAAAGACAGAATAACGTTGTCGGGGTATGTCGCTTAATATTGAAACTTAAAATATGACGACATATGGTATCCAGAGAAAAGATAGCAAAGGTTAAGACTCACCTTCCTGTTGTGGTCCAGCTCATTTCAAGATCCTTCGCAGTTGGACGACAGTGAAAATAGGGCACGTGATCGATTCTCGCCGATGAAAAGTGACAACAGAAAATTGTAACAAAAGTAACAAATCTGTTTTGTTAAGACGACTGGACAAAACCTATTTTAAGATTATTGTGAGAATAACAAATCAGATTCTGTTGCATCAACAAATTCATTTGTTACAAAGGCGTAACAAATTTGTTTTTCTTTCATGTTAACAAAATAATATTTTCAGTGTATTATCAATACATAAGAAAATCAAAAACATAAATGACACTGTTCAGGAGCCATATTTTAAACGCCCGAGACAATAAACCTCAAAACTGGATCTTAGACATTCAGAATCTCGTTCACTTACAATGCTGTTTACCGTCACCAGTTTCATGCCGGACTTATTGCGATACACATGTATACTTGTCACCGGCACAAGGCCTATTACTTTTCCTAGACACAATATATGTGACGCGTACATTTACCCTGCGTCGCAATATTTTCGTGTATGTCTCGTGTATTTCTCCCGATAATCTAGTGTAGAAATGGCACTGTCTGCTGGCCTGTACAGTATTTGTCCCCTTCCTGATTTCTTTTATTTTTTGCATATTTGTCACTCTTAAATGTTTCAGATCATCAAACTAATTTTAATATTAAACAAAGACGACCCGAGTAAATGCGAAATGCAGTTTTTAAAAGATGATATCATTTATTTAGGGAAAAAAGCTATCCAAACTCACCTGGCCGGATGTGAAAAAAGTAATTACCCCCCAGGTAAATCATGAATTAAATGTAATTAACCACATTTTTTAGTTCAGTTTCACAAATTATACAATTATTTTATAATTTATTTGCTGTTCAACTTTTTCATAACTTCGATAATTTTTATGAATTTTTTTTTTTTTAAGTAAATTTTGGGAACTTAGAGTGTGGTGACATTACTCTTAGAGTGGCACATAGCTGACAAATTGTCAAGAAGTCTTCTCTTAAACTTGTGCGAACTCCCACAGTTTTTACTCCACATAAATATTTTTATATCCAAGTTGCAGCAAGTTGTACTGGATACAAAAATGTAACCATGGAAGCAATCGGGTAGACTGAAAAGCGACAGGAGCACTACCCATAAAACTCTTTTGACTTTTATATTACGTAAATGACATGAAATTTTTGGTTGGGAAGCCAAAACACAGTGTTCTAACTTGCTCGTGTTCCCACATTTGTGCTTCTACACACACATTTTGTTCAGCAGGTTGTCCTTTTTAGTATGGTCCATTTCGTAGATTAGACATACTATCTTTGAGGTAAGAGTATGTTGGAAAGGCCTTTGCCGAAATTTCCGTTGGACCAACTGTTTTAGCCATAAACTCAAATGGCTCAGTATGACTCAGCCATATTGTGGTGTAACGGTAGTGCACAGATCTTGGCCACGGATTAGCAGCGGTCTGATTCTGCCCTCTGCTGGACTTTTTAAAGCCATAGCATTTGCATTCCTTTTGCATAAACCAAAGTTACGCTTGAGTGCAGCAAACACCCATCTTTTTTTAAGGGCGCGTCCATGTGAAAAAGTGACATTAACAGGGCTCTCAAGTTTTGAATGCAGGCTAGAGTGAGATTTTCTTTGGTGGGGGGGGGGTGCATGATACTCCCATTTTCAAAGGTGCATAATATTGATGTACATGTACTTAGTTGCAGTATTTCAGTAGTATTGGGGAGACTGGGGTTACCTCGTCATCATTTTGTATTTGGCTTCATAACCCGTTGTTGCTAAAGCTTAGAGAAATACCTTTATGGTCTATGTGTAGTGCAGAATGTCCCCTACAAAAGTTGTATTGATACGATTCAATATAACGTATATTGTTGTCACAATATTCAATTTTCAATATATCACAAACATGCCGAAGTAACCCCATACCCGGGGTTACTTTGTCAGATGGGTGGGGTAAAATTGACATAGTTGGTAATCAGCTGAAGCTGAAAAAGACCAATATTCTCATAACAGAATTGGTGAGAACTGTTTTATTTTTACAATGAACCAAAACAAGCTAAGATTTATGCATAATCACCATCAGGGTAGCAGTTATGACATTTGTAGGCCAGCACACTGACATTTGCACAGTCCTCATGTGCCCACCCTTTGCATCAGAAGCACCACCTTTGGATGATGAGTAAGGACCATGGCACCAAAGAGGAGCAGCAAACATTACCACTGAAAAAGGAATGGAATGAAATGCAGAGGTCCCAGGGCTGGCACCTGCCAACCCCAAATACTCTGCCAACACCTCCACTTTAATGGGCCCCACCAGTGGCCCATTCAGGTGGAGGTGAAAGAGTGAGAAAGGGGAGGGGTTGCAAGGAGCAAACCCTTACAAACCCATATTTGTGTCCTCCAAACAAAGGCCCTAACAGGTTCTCTATCATAAACATAAAGTAAATGAAAATATTTGAATAAAGACACTATAGGTGTCTGAAAAACAATAAATCGGCTCCTATATTTGACTTTGGAATATTTCAGTGTAGGCCAAACGCAGGACCTACAAGTGGTGGAACCTCAGCACCCTGACTAACTAACCCCATGTTGCTTAGCCAGTGTAGCCCCGTGCTCCCATTTTGGAAATCAGGCCGCATATCTCATCTCATGATCGCAGCAGGCCTTTATCTTATGTGTTGTAAATAACTCTAGTTACATGCGTTTATGAAACAGTAAAAACACTGTGGAAATCTTTGTCTTCAAAGAAGCTAGACGCATTTCTTTCAGACACTTAAAGTTTGGAATTTGGGCCAAAATTTAGCTATTTAGGCAGAAAACACTTACATGTCACATAATTTGCACATTTTCGTTTTCCCGTCAGTGCGTTTGCAATATAAAAAAAAACGGGTGACAAACCTAACCCCGTGACCGAAGTAACCCCTACTTTCACTTCGTTACTTTGACACTGGCAACTTACTTACTCGTTTCAAATTAAAATATCAATTTAATTCATTTACGGATTATCTGGATTCGGCGTGTTCAAGAAGAAGATCAGTTTTTGAATATCACCGCTGCTAGTAAACTGAAATAAGAAGTGACTCTCATTCCCCCCAATATCTGTGCTTTTTCAATTTCATTGGGACTCCCCAGTATAATAAAGGCTAGATTAAATAATTATTTTGTGTATTTGTATCGTTTTGTCGGTCACAAACGAGATTTTGCGGTACCATCTCTGACACCGGATCGGAGCAGGGCTTGTTTTCAGCCAAAATACACGGAGGGCAGAGCGCCTCCACTCTCCCCATAACAAGTCAGAAGTCAATTCATCTAACCATAACCACCCAAAGCTGTTAAATTGAGGTAAAAAATGATCTGTAAAGCAAATATATCCTACGTAGTTCCTAGACTTTAAAAAGCACTTTTTGAAAAAAAAAAAAGTGATGAAGTGATTACCTGATTTCGGGCCTCCACTTCCAGCTCTTCTTTGACTTGCGCACACAATAGCATTCGCGCGCGTTTGGAAGACGTGATTACGGCGCTGCTATTTCACCTGGCAACAAGAAATCCTATTTTCTGATTGGCTGATAGGTTACTGATTCAAACAGAGGCTTTTGCCTTCGCCTCATCCATTCATAGATTACTAATCTCTTTTACAGTTCATGTTACTAATGTGCAGCGAGTTTTATCACTTCTCAGCGTGAGAAATGTCATGTGTGGCGGGAGAGCGTGTGAACTTATTGAAATGCATGAGTGTCACGCCCAATGCGTGAGACTTGAGAGCCCTGCATTAAAAATTGCTCAGCAAAAAAATTTGCTCAAGCTCCTATTCCAGTGCAAACTAGCAACTGTTCGCGCAAAACATATTTATGATCGTATCTAAAACAAGCAAAACAGTGGTATCAAATCTGCCCTACAAAGGCAAAAGACCTTAAATTGCCGAAGTGTGAAACTGAGAAAAATGACTTTGAAGTTTCTGCTTTGTCCAGACAAAGGTATTGTAAGTCGGATACTCAAAATCTGGCAAGTAGTTGTTATAATGAAGAAAAATGTTTGTACAAAAAATCTTGAACTCAAGTCGGACCTTTGACCCTGATTTGTCAGTTACTGTACTCTGCCTTTGTATCATGTTCTAAAATTAAGGAGTCGTGCAAAGGCAAAAGGCAGTAATTGGCATAAATTAACTATTTAGTTGCTGTTTTCTGAACACAAGACCATTATAAGAGCACTTACCTCAGGTCTAACCATCATGACTAATCTTTTTTTTTTTTTGCATGATGAAGAATGAATTAGATACATGTTGCTTTACAGAGCTGTGGTGAGATTACGTCAAATCTTCATAACAGAGAATAGCTCCAGTTTGGTGTGTGGCACCAGAAACAGAATGCCAGCAGATAAGTTACTTTGTATCACACATTATGAATAAATACAGGAAATAATTTTTAATTATTAGAATTACAATTTCATTGTTAAATACAAAGCTTATTAATTAGATACAAAGCTTTAAAGGGGACCTAATATGCTATTTTTCTAAGTTTCATTGGGCTGGCTCTTCCGCTATTGTCCCCACTGCCCGTGTGCCCACTTTCTTCTGACTGTCCAGCTCTGTGGAGGGCGGATCTAGGCAGGACGATGCGGTGTCACAGTGAAACGTGAGACGCATCTGCCATCTGAGCTAAGGAATAAGCGGGGAAATTCTGCTATAAAATGCAATACATGTGTATAGATCTAATGAAATTAACTTGTTCCAATAATCACAATGGAGAAAGTGGAGGACGCAGTGCTAAAGTCTGGCAGCTCAAGCATCAATTTGCTATCGGCTACAGTTTACTACGGCAACAGTTGGTGAGTACAACGGCTTTACTACTCCTAGCTTGGATGCAGGGGAAGCTAGAATCCACCCCATATAGACACATTTGTCGAACAGGTCGACATGCCCAAGTGTAGACCGAAGACCGTAGAAATCCGGTGGGTCAGAGTTTAGAGGGAAACATGGACAGTGAAGGGCAGTAAAAAGTGGACAAACAGCTTATGGACTGCTTCTGCATGTATAAGGACCTGCTGGTTCGTGTACATAGCTGTGGTGTGTTATTAGCGTGGAGAAACCAACAACTTCTGCGCTGGTATATGACAGAGGGGCGAAAGCTCCAAGCTAAACGGCCTTTTGGAAATTGCCCGTGGTAATGGTTTACTTTTTGCTTCGGAGTGACCAGCTTTTCCTTGCGGACAATGGGCGCATTATGATAGCGACCGCTAGACAGACCTTCGGTTATGTCATGAACATAATACAGGTTTTACAGATCGTAAATTCCGTCAGCGTTAACCGTTGCTTATGTGGAGCTAGCGAATCGATCACTTTTATAGGAAGAATTTAATATTTGATCGATGGCAATGCAGCTTGTGTTATACCGAACACGTTAGCCTGTCCACTTCCCTATTGCTTTCACCGGTAGTATCAGAGACCTTGCCCAGCCATTGGAGATTGATCAGGCATACCCCGGTCATGGATAAGCGAAGCAATCGTTTCATAACCACCCAAAAACGCACCTCAAGCTCTGAAAAATACAAAAAAATGTGGCTGCAATCAGGCAACTGAAACTGCCACATTGATGCTTACCGAAGTAACGCAAGCATACCGATCATAATTGCTGCAAATAAGTTAACCAGGAGCATTTTTAATTCGCAGAGCACGCAAAATTTGTTTTGCGTCCGGTGTGAAAGCTGCTTAACGAGCCTATAACGCATGTATTCGTGTCTTTGCATTGACTTTGAATGTAGCTAATCTGCCGCGTGTAAAATTTGTTTCACCTCCGGTGTGAAAGCTGCTTTGACAACGTGTACTTGCGTCTTTGCATTGACTTTGAATGTAGGCTAATCTGTCCTGCTAAACATTTGTTTCGTGTCTGATGTGAAAGCATCTTTATGGGTAGTTCGCGGCAGCTAGAGAGGGCTTGGTTATGTTATGAAAATAATACAGGTTTTGCAGACCGTAAGTTCCGTTAGCGCGGACAAGTTGCTTATGTGTAGCTAGCAAATTTATCACTTTTACAGGAAAGAATTACCTATTTAATCTCCGCCTTTTTAATCTTGTTATTAGCCACAACAATTTCTAAAGGGGGATGAAATTATGTCATGGTAGTGCAGAGAAATGCGTTTCACATTGCTTTCATGCAAGCAGAGAGCTTGCTCAGACATTTGTGAAGTATCTGGTTGATCCCAGACAAGGATAAGTGAAGCGATCACTAACTGTAGTGGCTGCAATTGGGAAACGTTATGATGAAACTGCCACATTGATGCGTACCAAAGAAACTCAAGCATACCGATCAGAATTACTGCATATACGTTAACCAGGAGCATTTTTAATTAGCACGGCACGCAAACTAACATGCAGTAGTTGGTAACGAAGCAGTCATAACCACAGAGACAAACCCTTGCAATACTGGTTTTAAAGACAGCAAGTTATGTTACTGTGAACGGCTGTACTAAGTATCCAAATTACAAACAAGTATTAAAGGTTAGCTTCAAATGAGATTTATGTTCACACACCTTCTGTAGAATTTCCCCTGATATCATTCTTGCATAATTAGGACACAAACATTTGCAACAGTAACTTGGGTATGTTAGCCGCTGTGCTACAGCCACAATCAACTGGCTATGACGTCAGGTTGGCTTAGGCAGTGAAAGCAACTTACAGCTTCTGTGACTGTGAGTCACGGACAGTCGCGACAGATACAGGCTTTATCTTCAGATATTTTACAAAGCCTGCGTTTGAGGCCAGTTGTTAGTGCTAACTATCGCTAGCAGTCCTCCTAGCCACCCGTAATACATCAGCTTCACTTACATTATTTGCTGTTATATGGTTAATTACAGCTTGTGGCTCCAAGCGCTAGATCGATGCAACTGCTTCAGGTTTGAGAAGCAGCTGAATCGCTTATCCTGTGGCGAATTATCTTTCATTGACAAAGTTGTCTTTGGTGATATGCTGAGCACAAATAGCTAACATTCCCTTTGGCTGTGGCTGTTTGCTGCCAGCAAAAAGAAAAGCTACCCACTGATTTCCAGTGGCATCGTCTTTTGGAAGATAAATATTTGTTTTTTTTCGCGTCCAAAAGTAAACGGACAAGTAGCTGAGAGAGATTCTGACAAAATTGCCCCTCAAATGATCTTCTTTTGTATTTCCAAAAGTGTCGGCGCTACTAAGGCATAGCATGATCTGCCGTTGTTAGTGCCTGCTAGAATAGTTTCCAGTGTGGGCAGGTCCAGCGCAGTGGTTGGCTCTGGCTAGGTCTGTACTAATTGGACGGCACAACCTGATATCTGGTTTTACCCAGATCTCGTGAAGATTTCGGGAAGACCTGTTCAGAGAGGAAATCACATTCAAAAGTCAAGTTCTTGGATTACAGCAAAATCCCTGTATCTTATGTTTAGAAACTTTTCGGAGGTTGAGCATGGACAACCAACATTATAACATTACTAATATGTATTAAAAGAAGGATCAGGATTTTAGGTCCCCTTTAATATGTATTAAAATTCATGGATGTATTTAACACCCCTCAAAAAGAATTGGCAGAGGTGTATAAAGTACTTGAAAGAAATAACTAAGTAAAAGTAGAAGTACCGTATCTAAAAGTTACTTTGGTAAAAGTTGAAGTCACCCATAAGAAAATTTTGAGTAAAATTTTTTGAAAAAATCTTAAAGCACCTCACATTTAATGTACTTAAGCACCAAAAGTATCTTGCGAAAAAATATACTTTAGCATCGAAAGTGCAAGTACTTGTACAGAGTATTTTTGATAGTACGCTAAGAATGAAGCAAAACGACCACACAATGTCCTATCCTTGTTTTCTTTGAACAACTTTCAAGTGAATGAAAGTATTCAAAAACAAGCAAGCAGTTTGCTTTATGTACTTCTTCTTTTTCTTCAAGTTTACTGGGAGCTTAAAAAAAAACACTATAATTGACTAGAATTAATAGTAGAATTACATAGGATCAATACTATGTAGAATTTTCGCTTCAGAAAACTGATTTCTCTGAACCACTAATTGAGATACCATTGGCTCACTGTAGCTGAAGTGGTTGCTACAGAGGACAACACTTGTTTCTGTCGCAAGAGATCATGTTTTGAACTGCTGGATAGATACAAAGGGCAAGTACAGTACCACTCAAAGGTTTGGATATACTTTGCTTATGTCACTGCATCTGTTTTTAGAGAAATGTAAATGGCTTAACTTTTCTATATAATCTGAAATTGAATTTGGTTGGTCGGAAATTAAAAAAGAACAATATTCTTGTTTGACTAGTGTACAAAATTTTAGAATTCTAAAAGAAGTCATATTTTGCAAAGTAAGCAGACAAACAAGTTCTTTACATTTTCCAACAGCCAAATTAAAGACAAGCTGTTTTGGAACTAACTGGGTAAAAAAGGTCGACGTAGAGCAAACTAGAAGTGCAGCACATCTTTGGCAACTTAGATGGCCACTCAGCAGCAAACATATTATAGCCATATAACTGCTCTAGTAAAAAAACAAAAAATGAGTATGCTCCGCAAATATGACAACAAAATGCTGGTTAGTTGGATGGATATAAGAATTAGATCTTTTTTTTGCAAAATTAAGTGTGCCTTTTCAACATGTATTGTAAGAGAAATGTGGGTATGTCCAAATTTTTGACAGATACTGTATACTGAGCGGTTTGCACATCAGGCTTAGCTAAGGAGTTAAATTCAGGCAACTCTGGAAAAACAGGGATGGGAGTGAACTCATCCATATTTTAAACCATGCTGAAGCTCGGCTCGCTTGTGAATATTCAATAACTGATCCGGATGTGCCATCTAGTGATAGAATATTGTAACTGCATGTATAAATTTGTGCAGCTATATCCACTGGCGGACGCATCTGCACAAAGATGCCGAGCACCGTTGTTCTTCTCGAACATGCCAAATCCAAATAATCCTTAAATGATAAAATGCATTCATATTTTAATTTGTAACAAGTAACAAAGTGGCCATTATCAAAGTAATGAAGTAAAAGCATAATGTTTATTTTTAAATGTAGAAGAGTAGAAGTCCCGATTAAAAAAAAACTAAAATTCAAGTAAAGTACAAATCCTCAAAAAAACTAAGCCTTCGTTTGAAAGCCATCTCCACCATCAGTTTTCCTCAAGAGCAGTATGCCATACTTAAACACAATATATTAAACCACTCGACAAAATCTTGTTCAGTGGCAGTATACTTTTATTCAGGTGTAATGTGTGTATGTGTGTGGATTTTGGTGACAATACACCGTGTCCCAAAAGTTCATGCAGCCCATTAGGCAACATGTCTGTCTCCGAAATGGGTTGCACCTGGTCAACCAGGTGTTGTGAGGTTGTTTAATAAATTCATTTATTTGCAAGAGGCCTATAAATTTCTTGGTTGGCCAAGGAACCAAAAGAGACCTGTCACTGAGAGAACATTTTTGGTAGTGCTGCCATAATGGCCAAACAAAAATCTTGAAACGCTGCTCTTTCAGAGTCTCAGGTCCGTGCTCAAGCCATTGCCTTGCGCAGGGCAGGGAAAACTTGCAGGGAGGAGCTCAGGACCTTGGCAGAGGCATTCGATGGGTGAAGAAGTGGTGGTAGTGACATTAGAGTTGTGACTCCCTTGAAGATGAGCCCCATGCAGGTCGCCCGTCAGTCCTGAGGTCCAGGGCTAAGGACCTAATCCGAATGACCAAGGGAAAGAGACACCAATCCTGCCATAGACTCAGTCAAAGACTGAGGAATCTTTAGGAAGCAGTCTCTAAGAGTACCATCCATTGGTTTCTGACTGAGAAATTTGTTCCGAGAGCATACAGAAGACAGTGGATTCCTTGCCTTACCAAACTGCAAAAGGAAAAGTGGCTGGCTTTTACAAAGAAGTATGCCACAATGACCCCAAGACGCTGCGAAAACTGGGTTTTCTCTGATGACTTCATTCCAACTCCCAACAGCCAAAATGACAGCATCCACACCGATGATCAAAAGAAAGTGCCACCATCTGAACAAGTCAAGTTCCGCGCACATTGCATGGTATGGGGGGGCAATGTCTACTTCAGGGCTGTTGGAGTTGCATGTTGTACCCCAGAGCACCACCATCAATGCAGAGTATTATGTAAAGGACATTCTCCAGCCAGAGCTACTTCTTATACTCATCAGAAAAAAGAAATCGGGCCCCGTCTCTGCTAGGAGGATGTTCTACAGGGGTGTGGAAATAGTCTTCGTGGAAGATGGTGCAACATAGCAGTGGTGTTCTGAGCAGCTTCCTGGCTTTCTGCGCAAAGAGGAATGGCCACCCAAGTCCCCAGACCGCAATCCGATTGAGAACTCCTTGGGTATCCTGAACAGTCGGGTCTTCCACAGCCCACCCCCTACCACCATGAAGCAGCTCAATGCAAGGGCTGTGCGGGAGTAGGGCAACTTTGCGCCTTCCATTCTAAGCTACTTAGTGCATTCTATGCCCAAAAAATACTCCTATACTATATCTCCAGATAGTTTTTCAAATTTTTGACTGAATCATTTTTGTCTGTTTTATGAGCTCTTGAAATTTTGGCCCTCAGATGAAAGATAGGACTTTAAAAAATCATTTTTCAAAAACTGCCCAATAAATTTTTTTCCAAGTCAGGAAATCAACTTACCTTGGTACCCTCAATGTACAGTGCGAGCACCATTTTTATTGAATCGATGGAGGAGGGTCTCATGGGGGCGCTAGACTTTAACATTGGGACTAACATTGCCTCCATAAATACGTATTTACCGAAGTCTAATCACAATCACATATAAATGTAAGCTTTCATGTAGCTTAGAATGACTTGCCTACAAATACATAGCTGGCAGTGTACCCACCGGAGGCTGCCATTTTGCATCACCATCTTTGAATACGGTCGCCGAAAGGGGACAGACTTGGTTCACCTTCCGCGTTTTACCTTTAAATCCCTGTGTGCTGTCGGGGGCAGGGAGGAGAAGCAAGCAAAGACGACTGTGTCGTTGAAAGCATCCTGCGGTCCATATACTTGCCCTTTCTCTTGAAATGGAGGACCATGGATACTCTTTGGCCCATGAGAGGGAAGGAAAACCACCCAAGAAAAGAAAAGAAAATATGACCGGGATAAAACGAGAGTCTACATCAGGGTAGCTTTTCCCAGGTGGAGACAACTCATGCACTGCAAAAAGTGATTTTCAAGAAAGGGAAACTCACTTATTTTAAGACTTAAAACACTTATTTCTATCACCATTTTCTTAGTAAGACAAAAAATTTGCCTTTGATTTGAGGTAATTTTGATTATCTTGCCAATGCGGTAGGTACATTTTCACTCGTCAAGCAAATATCAAGCATAAACACCAGAATAAGGTGTTTTTAGGTCCTCAGTCATCAACCGCAAGAACAAACATAACGTTAAATGTCATTTACAGCCAGCTATGGAAAATACAAAGATGTGCTGGAAAAAATTTATTTTCAAGATTAATCTCTTGCTAGCCAGGTAAAAATGTCCAATTTATGACAATAAACTGAATGTGAAGTGTAACGTTGTTACTCAAACTTCTATGGCTGGGTGGTCTATGAAGCTATGTGCCGATCTGAAAACTATTCAGCATGGACACATTACCTTGGCATTGTCATTATAGTTTATCAGCTGGCTGGCCACTAAATTGAATACATTAAGTGAAACTATTGCTCATTTTTCCAGAGGCAATGTGCCAGATAAGTTGAGAGGAACAGATGGAATGGATGACAGTTTTTCATGGAGTTCAGCAGCAGAAGGATAGCTTCCCTTAAAGCTACAGTTGTTGTCTGTCACACCACTCTGGTTTTCTTCTTCAGTATTCTACTGTTTTTTTTTAACAAGGGAATTTTAGTCATGTCCTAAGCATTTCATTTCTCTCAAGAACAACTTGAAATGTCAGCTGGTGGAAATCTGTTTATCACTGGGATTTTTTTATCCCAGTACACCAAAGCAACGTCAGAACATTAGATGTGACAAAAACCCCTCCGAATTGAAAACTACAAAATACTTAAGAACAAAACAAGTGCAATGGCATTAAAGGAGGTACAGTATTATTTTTTTAAAATATATATGTACAGACAAGTAGGTTTGCTATAAATATATCTGTGAGCAGCGTTATTTCTGAGAATGTGACACTCCTCGGCGTAATTGAGACTTGATCGTTGTGCGGACGTCAAAATAAATGAAAACCAATCAGTTTAATCTCTGTTGAGGCTAGTATTTTCAATGAAGTCAGTAAGAAAATCTAGCAAATGGCATTAAGTCTGCTCGGACTTCAGATTAGTCATCTTATTTGCATTGATTCTGCTCAAATGGAAAATGACGAAAGGTATTTTTCATAATATTGACACAAGTATTCACTCCACCTTAAATTTCAATTGAATGAAATATGTTGCTATTTAAGGCCCTGTCACACAGCGAAAGTCTTATTCTTATTCTCAATTAGTCTTATTCTCAATTATTGATGGCTGTTACATAAAGTACCAAATGTAATACATTTATTCAGTCTACCGCATATGAGCAAAGTTATCAAAAAAGTGATTTTTAATCAACTGAAAAACTTTCTCAATAAGAACAGCATTTCAGAAAATTTTTAGTCTGGTTTCAGATTAACTTACAGTACTGAGATGGCACTCTGCCAAATTGT
Organism: Gymnothorax reevesii; assembly: GCA_029721435.1. Taxonomy (NCBI): domain Eukaryota; kingdom Metazoa; phylum Chordata; class Actinopteri; order Anguilliformes; family Muraenidae; genus Gymnothorax; species Gymnothorax reevesii. Next base: position 141,506,718 of record CM056574.1, read on the forward strand.
AAAGGATCTTGGACGTGCCGCTGACTTAAATCAAGTATTGGTTCTCATGCTTTTGGATCTTAGCTCAACTTTTGATACCATGACTATTCAACTTTTATGAATTGCTTTGAAAATGGGTACGAAAATTGCATTGCACTGGTTGCGATCTCACATATCTGGTGGAAAATATACAAAACCCAAAACCAGTGAAGTTGGCACGTTATGTAAATCGTAGATAAAAACAGAATACAATGATTTGCAAATCCTTTTCAACTTACATTCAATTGAATACACTGCAAAGACAAGATGTTTAATATTCAAACTTTTTTTTGCAAATAATCATTAACTTAGAATTTAAAGGCAGCAACACATTGCAAAAAAGTTGGCACAGGGGCTTTTTTTACCACTGTTACATCGTCTTTCCTTTTAACGACATTCAGTAAACATTTTGGGAACTGAGGAGACCAATTTTTGAAGCTTTTCAGGTGGAACTCTTTCCCATTCTTGCTTGATGTACAGCTTAAGTTGTTCAACAGTCCGGGGTCTCCGTTGTCGTATTTTACGCTTGATAATGCGCCACTCATTTTCAATGGGAGACAGGTCAGGACTACTTGCAGGCCAGTCTAGTACCCACACTCTTTTTACTTCAGAGCCTTGCTGTTGTAACACGTGCAGAATGTGGCTTGGCATTGTCTTGCTGAAATAAGCAGGGGCGTCCATGAAAAAGACGTTGCTTGGATGGCAACATATGTTGCTCCAAAACCTGTATGTACCTTTCAGCATTAATGGTGCCTTCTCATATGTGTAAGTTGCCCATGCCTTGGGCTAATAGACCCCCATACTATCACAGATGCTAGCTTTTGAACTTTGCGCCTATAACAGTCCGGATGGTTCTTTTCCTCTTTGGTTCGGAGGACAAAACGTCTACAGTTTCAAAAAACTATTTGAAATGTGGACTCGTCAGACCACAGAACACTTTTCCACTTTGCATCAGTCTATCTTATATGAGCTTGGGCCCAGCGAAGCCGGTGGCGTTTCTTGGTGCTGTTGATAAATGGCTTTCGCTTTGCATTGTTGAGTTTTAACTTGCACTTGCAGATGTAGCGACGAACTGTGGTTACTGACAGTGGCTTTCTGAAGTGTTCCTGAGCCCATGTGATGATGTCCTTTACACACTGATGTCGGTTTTTGATGCAGTACCGCCTGAGGGATCGAAGGTCACGGGCATTCAATGTTGGTTTTTGGCCTTGTCGCTTACATGCAGTGATTTCTCCAGATTCTCTGAACCTTTTGACGATATTACGGACCGTAGATGATGAAATCTCTAAATTTCTTGCAATAGCTCATTGAGGAATGTTGTTTTTAAACTGTTCGACAATCAGCTCACGCATTTGTTCACTAAGTGGTGACCCTCGCCCCATCCTTGTTTGTGAATGACTGAGCATTTCAGGGAAGCTGCTTTTATACCCAATCATGGCACCCACCTGTTCCCAATTAGCCCGTTCACCTGTGGGATGTTCCAAATAAGTGTTTGATGAGCATTCCTCAACTCTCTCAGTCTTTTTTGCCATTTGTGCCAGCTTTTTTGAAACATGTTGCAAGCATCAAATTCCAAATGAGCTAATATTTGCAAAAAATTACAAAGTTTACCTGTTCGAACATTAAGTATTTTATCTTTGCAGTGTATTCAACTGAATATAGGTTGAAAAGGATTTGCAAATCATTGTATTCTGTTTTTATTTACGATTTACACAATGTGCCAACTTCACTGGTTTTGGGTTTTGTATATTAGTTTAGGTGATTCTGAATCAGTAAAACTTGACGTGGCTTTTGGTATGAAACTGTTTTGGTCCGGTCATTGTTTTTATACTATATGCTTCAATGAGGTTATATCATTGATAAGCTCAGTTATACATTTCTGTTGAGCCAACTGACATAAATGGACTATTGCCTCTGACTGCCAATTTGGCCTCGATAATGGATGACTGACAATCTTTTGAAACTTAATGAAAATAAAATAGAGATATTGCTGCAGGGTCTTAAATGCTAGAAAGAGAACATTCTAAATCGACTCAAGAACCTAGCTCACCAGATCAAATCAAGTTAACCCTATAATGCCCAGACACAGACATTATTATAGGAAAAATATGACCCAATAATATTTTTGAAGTATTGAAAGGTAATATTTAGATCCACTGTTCATCATTAGGTTTTGTGACAGCAAAATATACATTGCTGAACTCCAGGAGTATCATATCTGATACAGCCAAAAATCAGCACCCCTCTAGAACTCAACACTTGAAATTTCAAATTATTTAAATGCTCTCAATTATCTAAAGCTATCTCTTAACATGTATAAGAATATGTTTTTGTGTAATATAACCTTGGGAAGCCGAACTTCACAGCCAAAGTCCAAGGAAATTCATGAATTCCCATTCACATGGGAGCTGCTACCTTGAAGTGAGTGACTAGGGGAGAGACTTCTCCTGTAATCTCACTTCTTTCTTCCAGGTGGCAGCACTGTGTGTCAGATATGATACAGTGAGCAGTTGTGGTTGTGTTGCATCTTACCAGGTGGACATGGTCCTTCAAATTTGGTGTATCATATATGATATAGGGGGGATTATAGGGTTAAAAGTCTTGGAGTCATTTTGGACTCTTGATTTAAGCTTTGAAGCCCACATTAGAAGCCTGCATTTATGAAATCATGCCTCTATTTCGAGCAGGTTGGACTATTGTAATTTCCTCTTCGCTGCCATACCAAAAAAGCTGACTGAAAAACTGCAGTTTGTTCTGGGCTCTGCCACCAGACTTTGGGAGCGTGTGATCTGACAAAATACGCCCGCAAAGGTCGTTTATTCAAGCAGCTTATTACAACCTCAAGTTACATTAAAGGGTTAAGCGACTTCTAGCGATTGTTTAAATAAGGACCATCTGGTTTCCATTGTCAGTGTTGCTGTTGCCAAATCCCTAACCTAACCTAACCCTCGTCCTAACTCAAACCCTAGCTCAAATCCTTAGAGTAACCCTAACCCAAATCAGAATTTTAAGTTAAATTCTAACTAATCCTAAAACAGTGACTTTAACTGTGACTCTAACTCTACCTTCCGGCTGCCAGTAGGGGCCTTTATTTTAGGAAATGCTCCTCTGGGTCATAATCAGGGTAAACAATCTATTTGGGCATATGGTTGTTGGATAGGTTGGACTTATGTCAAAGACCATGAAAAGAAACCACATTACTCCTCTTTTTCTTCAGTGCACTGGCTCCCCATTTTTTCTGAATCGATTTTTAGATTCTTTTACCCGCATACAATGCTCTAAGTGATATAACACCTCGATACATTTCAGACTTTTTAACGTTATCAACCAAGAAAAGCCTTCTGATGCTGGACTTTTCACTGTTCCTAAAGGTAGCCCAGAAATTGAGAGGGGGAAACTACACTGAACAAAAATATAAACACCCCATGTCAAATATTGATGCCACATGGGGTGAACAACTCAAAGTGAGCATAAGCTGACTTTTACTTGTACAAAAGGGATAATTCTCTTGATTTGTGTTCCTAATCCATCTCTCTGTCAGTGAGCATTTGCTCTGTCAGTGAGCATCACTGACTCTCTGTCAATGAGCATCAATAATGTGCGCCAGCTCCGTGTGGCCCCCCGGGAAGAATGGTATAACATTCCACAGGCCACGATAGACAACCTGATCAACTCCATACGAGGGAGATGTGTTGCTCTGAGAGATGCAAATGGTGGACACAAGATATTGAACATTCAATTTCTTCCACCTGACCCCCGACATGTTCTTGGTGCAGCGCAGGGTGGCACAGCCCACGCAGTGGTAATTTCGTCTGCTACAGCCCGCGCAGTGGTAATTTTGTGCGGTGCAATACCGTGTGCAGCCACTTTCGAAATTTGGTAGATGGACGTGCGCCGAGGTGGGTGTGGCGGCGCAGTTGGTGGAGGTGTCACATATTCATCAAGACGCAGTGACAATTCTGTAGAAAAAGTCTCAGCTGAAGTTGCCCAGAAAGCTCGCCACCTCCAACCTGGTTTACTTTCTGGGTAGTGTTAATTTGGCTGACCGGTGCACAGTGCGCACACGTCACCGAAACTTCACAGGCAGGTTTCCAGAATGTTAGGCACATTTCAATGCAATAAATAATTACAGCAAGCACTATTGAATGTAACTATCTGAATCAGCACATGAATTATAGTATCTATATCGATAGTCCTGATGTCAGATTAAAGGCGGTTGGCACGGGTAATGGAAACCCGACCTGGCTTAATCAAAATCTGTGATGCAAACTAACGACTTCACATCTTTCTCAGCCATCCACAAACTGCATATATATATGCTTGCGTTCTATGCTCAGTAAAGGCGCTTGCACACTGGATGCGAAACAAATTTTTCGCACGACTGATTACAGTCAAAGTCAATGCACAGCCGCGAATACACATGTCTGTTTATTCGTCTGTTTTCTTCCGTTGAAGATAGACAACAGTCTTTATTCAGTCACTCTTTTGAAAATTAGTCAGATGGATCGAACAGTTTCACGCTTTATTTCCACACCAGAGATAAAACAGTGCTTGTAGCCAGTGACCAAATCAATTCCATGACCATTGACATTGTAAATTAAATATTGCATGCTCGATCGAAACTGTCCGAAGCGAAATGGAAAATGCTCCATGTCCGGGAGCCAGCAAAAAGTAGAAGTATTGATACAGATTTGTAATGAAAAAAAGAATGAAAATATATCATCAACAGACAAAACATCCAAAAAAGATGGCCCAGAAATAAATAAATCGCAGTGTTCATTGGATGTTCTGTTTGTTGTTAAAATGTTTCCTTTTATTCTTTATTTTGTAATCAAACTGTTCTAATCGTACTCTATTTTTTTTTTTTTTTGGTTGACAGACACGGGGTATTTTGCATTTAATGTTCGACAGGCATTGCACATTGTCCCGCGCCAATGTCGACTCACTTTATTGAGCAGAGCTTAAACAGAAACATTGATTGTAATTCTCGGTACTCTTCTTGAAGAACTGAGCCCTCTTATCAAAACATTCAAGTTTTCATATCAGAAAGACTGAACATATAGACACTGCGTTCAACACAGCAACGCAATCTGTCGTGCGAAAAATTTGTTTCCCGTCCAGTGTGCAAGCGGCTTAATTCTACTATTATTGTCACTTGGGTTTTATCGTTTTTAGTGGGGGAAAGGAATACAGCCTGATTGCTATGATCTTGTCCTGAGTTAAGATCACATATTGAAAATAAATGTGTAACGTATCTTGCATTGTTGTCCATGCATGTTAATCCCCAAATTTTAAGCAGCAACAGGGTGTGATAATAGGAACACGCTATCCATCATTTCTCATCCCAATGATGCAGGCAGAAGAAATAAATGAGCAACCGTCATATTTCATTCCAACCTCATAAGTTTGAAAGATGTGACGTAGTTTCGTTTTGAAATTCCATTCAAGTTGACTTATGGTAATGATTTGCAAATGCCCTAGCTAGCCAGCTAACTCATATTCGTAATGCTTAATATAGACATAAGCGGTGCAGAAAACATGCCTGAAGCAGCAAAGTAAAATGCAACATTAACGCATCATGCAGATATAGCGCAGAGGCTTCTTTATTTCAAAACTTTAAAGGTGAGGAGAGGAGCTCATTTTATTGGTGAAGAGTTGACTCTGCTGTGTTAAACCCACTTCAGCCTTTTCTCCTCCCTCTTTGCCTCTTGCACCAGCAGGAGGGACAGAGGCAGGACAGAGGAGTATTTGCGCCAGGCTATGCCGGGCACAAAATTGCAACATACGCCTGGACACACCTCGTTGGTGCAGCTGTGCCTGGTTTACGAATTTAGAGCCCTACGTGTGAAAGTTGCAGCATGAATAAAGTTTATTCTTGTAATATTTATTATTAATACTATTATTGAGGATTGCAGGCTGGAGTGCAACTACTGCACTCTCAAGATATCTGCCACTAAAGGACACCTAAAACAAGACAATTTCTTTATGATCATTGTGTTAAACATTATTTTTTAATATGTGCAATATCCGATGAGAATTTCTAAGTTAACTAGAAAAGGCTAAATTTTCTGGAGAAAATTTATGTGCTTGCTTCAGCGAGAAAGTCGAAGAGGTTGGCTTATAAAATGGAGGCGCTTGGAAACTGAGAGGCAAAGGAAATCGCTGAAGAAATGTTGAAAAACTGCTGAAATGTAAACACAAGACTTTTTATTATTATTTTTTTTTTTTTTAATTGCAAGTCAAAACAGAAAATTGACAACAAAGCAAAGACAAGAACAGAAATTACAGGCCAATCGACAGAAAATAAATCAGAAATATGTCAGAAGAAAAATCAAAGTTTGGGTTGTTTCATATGGGAGTGCATGTGTGAAGTGTGTTGGAAGGGTGCACTTTTGTTTTTTTGGGGGGGAGGGGGGGGAGAGAAAGGAAAAATAAATATTAAATGTAAATTTTAAAAAAATTGGTGTGTGTTAAACTACAGATAGAGGAGGGGGAGCAAGAGAAATAAATACATTTTTTTTAAAAAGGTGAGGGGGTCAGGGCACTGTCAGGGAGCTCCAGAACTGGTCAGCAGGGTCAGTCTGGCAGGATCATCTAAGTTATTGTTTATTTCTGTGGCTATTGAAATAAAAATCTAAATAATGTCATGGGTTAGGAGCCCCATGGTGGTGCATTGGGTGGCTCTGACACCTGAGAACAAGAGGGTTGCGGGCCTCACAAGACTTTACAAGCTGAAAGTAATTGTTTAAGGCAGGGGTGTCAAACTGACCCGTAAATGGGCCAAAAGACTGCAGGTCTTCACTCCAACAATGCAGAAGCGCACCTGATAAAACTAATCAGTTGTGCAGGCCTAGATCAGTTGATTAAATCAATGCTTTCAGGTGAGCTTCTGCTTGGTAGGATTGAAGACCTGCAGCCTCTTGGCCCATTTACGGGTCAGTTTTACACCCCTGGTTAAAGGAATTCTGATTTTTCAGCTGCATCATGACCGAGTCTACTCTGCTTCAACCCAGCTGTTAAAAAACTGGTCGATTGGAGTTAATGAGGTTGAGTCATCTCTCTCTGTGTGTTTTTAGGTCAACGGAGTGCATGCTGAGCAATTAGCTTTTTGGCGGAGCAAACATGGCAGGCCACACTGGTAGACTGCTGCAGCTATTGTTGCTTATAGCTCATTGTCAGTGTCTGCCTCGGTCCGGAACTGTGCAATACTAACCTGGCCAAATAGTGGAATGCTACTATTTGCGGCTCTCTGTTCATTTTTGTGCACTGTGTTCGCTAGCTAAATTGCCAATAATAGCAAGCTGCAAGATATCGTTAACACATGTTGTAATAATATTTACAGCTCCCTTTTTATTTCTGTGCTATTATTAGCAAGTTAGCTTGCGAACACACAGTGCATAGAACGTGTTCGAAATGGGACAAACTTGAACATTGAAACTGCCATCTCTGCAGATGACATCATCAATGGTCAGCTCACGTTACCTATTAAACAAGATTCATCAGAAGATGACATAACCCACCGGTTCCACGTAATTCGTGATTTGTGGGCTGTTTTTGTTTAAAAATCCAAAATTTTGGGCAGAATGGAGCTGAAACCCCCAAAAGGCACAACTGCACCATAAGAGTAAGTTCCACAGCAAATTAGAAGTTTTTAAGTGGTATAGTTTTTGAGTTCTGCTCCGGAAATGAAATTATTACGGACGAACGGACGGACGGACGGACATACAGGGCGATGACTATATCCCACGGTATTACATACCGATGGGATAAAAATCCACAACACTCCCAAAAGAGTGCTCTTTCAGATGGCATAAAGTTTAGCAGAGGTAAATTTTGAGCCCAAATCTGATTATGTACCTTTAACAATGACATCACAATACTGTGACATTATGAATGAATGAGTCAAAATGAAAAGACATCATATTTTAAGAGGCTCAGAGGCAGTTTTGGGCTGATGGATTAGCATTTACCAATAGAAAATGGATATTGGTAAATGCTGTGTAGTGATATCAAATGATAAATAGAATCTCACCCTCGCACTGTTGGATATCAAACATATTTACATTTGTTGATAAAGTAAAAATATCCTCAGCATATCAACTCGTGTTGATATATTTGATATCAAAAGACGTTTGATTGAGATTTTCTATATCTCACTTGTTTTTCATTTTGAAAATTGAACATTACATGAATTTTAAACACTGATTAACGCTTAGAATGAATATTTACCTTCTCAGACAAAACATCACTTATTTTTGCATTAGAATAGGCGGATGTATTGTAATGGAGTGTAGAATATATGTGAGTATTGGATGGATGCAACTGGAATTTTATTGGAATGTAGTGAAGTGGGATAGTTCTGATTATGATTTCAATAAGAAAAGTTATTTTGTAAAGTTCATCGTGCTCTCAAATCCAATATTTACGATAACGCCTGTGTCTTCATATGAAGAATCATATAGTTTGGACATAGATTATAAGCTATAACTGGTTCTCATTCATGTTTCATCTGCTTGTCCATGGTCAGAATGAACTAAATATGAAAAATGCCCCCCCTTGTTAAAACCCATGTAAACCCAAGATGAATTTGCCCTTTGCCCCTGGGGGATAAATTTACCCCGAGGGGTACGTTGAATACCAGATTTGAAGTTTGTAAGTGATATAGTTTTACAGTTATGGTCTGGAAACGAGACAAAGTCCAATTTTTGGGCTGTTTTTGGTGAAAATTTAAAAAATTATGGGCAGCATGGAACTGAAACCTGCAAAAGGTACAACTAGACCATCAAATTTGAAGTTTGTAAGTGTTATAGTTTTTGAGTTCTGTTCCGGAAACGAAAATGATTACGGACGGACTGACGGACGGACAGACGGACAGAGGGACAGGGCGATGACTATATCCCACGGTATTACATACCGGTGGGAAAACAACGCAATGAGTATGGAAAAGTTACGTCTGCTGGCTTAGCAAGGATGGCAGTTACGGTCATTTTGATACCAATAGTATGCCTGTTTTAGATGCAATCATAAGTATATCCAGCTAGTGTGAATAGTAGCTTGTATATACTGGAATAGGAGCTTGAGCAGTTCTTTTCTGCTTTGCAATTTATCTCATGGACCCGCCCTGTAAAAAGACCGGTCTTTGCTGCTCAAAACGTGCTCTCTTGGAGCTGGTTTGAGCGTCTGTACAAATGACAATACCGAAAATACCGTTTGACGCAGAAGAATGAGATTGGTCTAACAGTTGTATCAATCTTAATCCGAACAATGATAGGCTAGGAAAAAGTCCTGCAGAGGGCAGAATTGAACCACAATACCGCTTTGCCACAATTTCACTGAGTCACTCTGAGCCATTTGAGTTTTTGGTTTAAGCATTTGGTCCAATGGAGATTTTAGCTAAGGTGTGTCTTACATACTACCACCTCTACCTCAAAGATAGTAAGTCCAATCTACAAAATGGAAATACCATAGTGAAGAGGAGAGTCTTCTGAGCAAAATATGTCAAAATTGTGTGTCGTGCCAAAAATGTGGGAACGCGAGCAAGTTATAGACCTGTATTTTTCAGCTTCCCTTCCAGAATATTCTCTTCTCATTTAATATAGGAGTTCATGGAGTTTCAGTTAGTGCTCCCGTCACTTTTCGGCTCATATTTCCAAAACCATCTGTCTGGTTGCTTGCATAGTTCCGTTCTCGTGACCAGCACAACTTCTGCTACAACTTGGAAATTAAAATATTTATGTGGAGTGAAAACTCTGGGAGTTAGAATAAGTTTAAGAGAAGACTTCTTTACGATTTTACAGCTGTTTGCCACTCTAACAGTGAAGTCACCTCACTAAGTCCCCAGAATGTAATGTAACAACAAAAATTGTTTTTAAAAATTATAATGAAAATATTAAAGAGGTAAAGAAAAATATGAACAGTATACAAGCATAACTTCACATTTTGCAGTTTGAATGACATTTCTTGCTAAAAGTATGACAGTTGAGTGTAGTGTGCTGCTTCTTCACTGAAGCAAACTCACTACTAAAGTTAATCGCCAAAGCAATCTGTCAGTACCACTTGTTTTCATTTTTTCAAAAGATCACAACATTCATTTCTTAAAATTTTCCTCAAAAAAGAAAGTTTTGCAACTGAAATACAATCCCAATTCTGAAATAGTGGGGACAAAGTGTAAATTGTGAATAAAAACAAAACGCAATGACTGTCAGATCACACTAGCTAGCATTTTATTCACAATAGAACAGAGATAACATAGCAAATGTTAAAAATGAGAAGTATTACAATTTTATCCACACAATGAGCTCATTTCAGTTGGGAGAGGGGCCTGTTTACCATGGTGTAGCATCCCCTCTTCTTTTTAACACAGAGTGGAGGCATTTGGGCATTGAGGAGGCAAGTATCTTGAATTTAGCTATTGGAATTTGATTCCACTCTTCTTTAATACAGGTTTCCAGCTGCTGGAGAGTTTTGGGTCTCCTTTGACAGACTTTTTGTTTAATTATGCGCAAATGTTCTCAATCAGTGAAAGATCAGGACTGCAGGCAGGCCAGTTCAGCACACGGACTCTTCAACTACGAAGCCATGCTGTTGTAATAGTTGCAGTATGGCAGTCTGGGGTTTTGCATTGTCCTGTTGAAATACACTAGGCCTTTCCTGGATTAGATGTCATCTGGAGGGGAGCATATGTTGCCCTAAAATCTTTATATACCTTTCAGCATTTTAAAACATGCAAGTGTCCCACACCATATGCACTAATGCATTCCCATACCATCAGAGATACTGGTTTTTGAACTGAACGCTGATAACAGGAGGGGTGGTCTTTCTCGTCTTTAGCCCAGCAGACACGACGCCCATGATTTCCAACAAGAATGTCAAATTTGGACTCGTCTGACCACAGGACACTTTTCCTCTTTGCTACTGTCCATTTTAAATGAGCCTTGGCCCACAGAACACAGCAGCACTTCTGGATCATGCTCAACAATGGCTTCCTTTTTGCATGATAGAGTTTTAGGTGGCATCTGTAGATGGCACGGCGGACTGTGTTTACAGACAGTGGTTTCTTGAAGTATTCCTGGGCCCATTTTGTAATGTCCAAGACAGAATCATGCCGGTGAGGGATGCAGTGGTGTCTGAGGGCCGGAAGATCATGGGCATCCAGTAAAGGTCTTCGGCCTTGTCCCTTAAGCCCAGAGATTTTTCCAGTTTCTTTGAATCTTCTGACGATGTTATGCACTGTCGATGATGAGACCTTCAAAGCCTTTGCAATTTGACATTGAGGAGCATTGTTTTTAAACTATTCCACATTTTTTTTACGCAAACCTTCTCAGGTTGGAGAGCCTCTGGCCATCTGTACTTCTGAGAGACTCTCTAAGACATCCCTTTTATAGCCAATCATGTTACACACCTGATGCCAGTGAACTTAATTACTTGCCAAATGTTCTTTCAGCTGATTCTCTTATATATTAACTGCTTTTTCAGCCTTTTTTGAGACCTGTTGCAGCCAGAAAATTTGAAATTAGCCCATTTTGTGGTTAAAAATGTAAAGTGTCTCAGTTTCAACATTTAAAATGTAACATATTGGCTCGTGATCTGAAAGTCATTGCATTTTGATTTTATTCACAATTTACACTTCGTCTCGACTATTTCAGAATTGGGGTTGTAGTTTTTTCAGATATTGATTAAAAGACAACTATTTAATGAAAAAAATGCTGTATAAGGATTGAAACAAAACCAATCATGTAATGTGGTAAAGTTTTCCCTCACCATGTGTCAATTGAAATTATTTTGGTTTCTCGTAAAATATTAGGTTTTTGATTACATTTATTCACATATTTAGGCCAGTTAAGCAAATTAACCTATTGTCAACAGATTTTTCATTAAAATTGAACAGCAAATAAAACCAAAAATTTAAGGGACACAGTGAACACGCTTATGAACACCATAATTCTGTATCCATGCCTGCATAAATGTGCTGTTTAAGTTGCAAACCTTTGATAAGTCTGATTGTTTTGTAGGTGCCAAGGTCAGTCTGCAGTGTGAGCTGCCCTCCTGGGACACACAAAGCTTTTGTGAAGGGGAAACCAATCTGCTGCTTTGACTGTATCCCATGTGCAGAAGGAGAATTCAGCAACACCACAATTAAGTTTTTGTGCATCTTTCTTTCACTGTATAATAACACTAACATTGTTTGCAAGAAGTAATAATAATATCTATTTAATGTTTTGGAAGATGCTGTATGCATCTTTAACCTTGCACATTATAAAAATTAAAGGATTTGCGGAAAAAAAGATTATATTGAAAAAAACAAGCAAACAAAAGAAAAAAAATCAGTGAATAAAGGGGTCATCCCGCATCATACCGTAAAAGTCAGCTGAATCAGGTGCTAAACAGTTCAAGGACTACAAATATAAAAAAGGACTAAGGAGACTGGAGCACACTGATAAATTAACAGCCTTTATGGTGCAAACAGACTAACATTTCAACACTACTGTGTCTTCATCAGAGTCAAACAGGACAAAGACATAGCCAAACAACATATAGAGAACCTTCAACAAGTGTACAAATCTCATTGGTCCAACTAACTGGATAATGGCTCAAAGACTGGGAGTTGCCAAAGTCCATGTCCAAGGGCCGCACCCCCCACTTCCTGTCAGAAAGGGCAAGCATAGATAATTTCCAAAGTTAACAATAACTCGTAAAAACAGTGAATATACTGTTAAAAGAAAAAAAATAAATGCAATTGGGCCCTGCAAATGCCAGCTTTGATCTTTTGGGAAATACTTCTTTGTAAAGTTCTTCAGGTAACACTGGATTTTCCCATAAAGATATTTAACAGACTTTCAGTTGAATTATTGTTAAATATCAACAGTAGTTTTCAAACAAGCCAAAAGTAGTATTTCAACAATATTTCTGTAAATCATAAAACAAATTCCAGAGGGAGTATTTATGTACTTTCTGGCTTTATATCAATAACATTTCATAAATATTCTTAAAGATATGCTCTTCATCTATTTGGCAGTTTATTCATAAATAAATTACTGAAAAGCTATTTTGAATGCTTTTAATCTTATTATAGCGGTTGTTATTCTGGCGGCAGATGGCAAGAGCCCAAATGGCTATTTTCCCAAATACTCCGGTGAGCATGCACAATTGTTGTAAGTTTGGACGAGGATATATTGACAACCATATTGCTGGGTGGATAGTTGGGACAACAACACCGCTATGCATAGTTAAAGGTTAATGTTAGAGGCAATATTTACCAACTATGATTACATTTCTCAAACCCCGCACCCAGTTTGATCCCCGTTTCTCCACTGATTTTATATAATAATATTCAACATTGCCTTTCCCAAAACCTGCACCCTTTCCTTAACCTTTTCAAAACATGATCACCTGTCCCAAATGAATGTGATTCAATCCCTGTAACCCCTCTAGTTACCCCGCCCCACCCGAAGGGTGAGGGTAAGGGGTATTGTTTTTGGTTTGGTTTGTTTGTTTCTGTGTTTGTTTGTTAACACTTTAGCAGCAATACTAATGGCCAGGTTCACCTTAATTCGGTTTAGGTATTGCCACTGACCCAGAATAAATGGCAATTGAATTTTGGAAAAGTAGGTCAAAGTATGTGCGAGGGGCGGAGTTTGTTGTGCCTGGCACCACTTGTTTAATCCATTTTTATTCAATATTATCTTTCCTATACCCTGCACCTTAACCTTGACTTTTTAAAATCCACAATCATATTCCCCAAACACTGAGCTTGATTTAATCCCCATTTCCCTGCTAGTTTAATATTGCCTTTCCCAAACCCTATATCCTAACCTTAACCTTCTAAAAACCATGGTCACCTATCCAAAACCCTGGACCCAAAAGTAAACCTTGTAACTGTCACAAAGAAAGCATCTAAGCTGAAACAAAACCTAACCAAATAGTTCAGCAGATCATAATCAAACTGCAACTTATAACTGAAAATTATAAATAAAGCTGAAAATAATATCAAGTCTAAAAGTAAGCAGTCAATAATGAACCTCACGCTGGTTTCAAACCCTAACTGTTTAGAACGGTGGTCTTCAATGTCGTTCCTGGGAACCCACTGTGTATGCTGGTTTTTGTTCCAACAATTGTAATCACAGGATTGCAACAAGCTGTTAAACTGTCTTAAGTGCATTCAATGTTTAGAAAAGTAACCTGCCCTCTTAACTCACAAGTTAACAGAAATATCTATGCTTGCCATCGAGAATAAAATATACCATTCCCACATTGCAATGTATAGGAAATAACAGCGTAAATTGGGAGAAAACAAGGTAACCAATCAAATTTAAGATTTGGATGGCTCCTAATTGATGAAGACAAATTTATGCAACAAGAAAATGGTGAAGAGTCAAATGAGTTTTGTGTTATTACTCAGGCCGGTAGGCCACGTGTCTAAGTTTCGGCTCTGGATCTTCTTTTTTTTGGTGGGGGGATGCAACTGTCCTGCTCATGCACACTCGCGGTTTCACAACTGGCCCATAGATATAAATATATTTTTAGAACACTACATTGCTTATAGAGGTGGGCAGAGGAACAGACTGGAGAGGCCAATTAACATTAATGCTGTCCCAATCCTGGAGACTAGGAAGTCAGCTTGGAAGCTCGCTTATTAATATGACAAAGAAGACTACTTGTGTAAATTCACTACCATTAAAGATCCAATAATTTCTGAAGAGGACAAACTCTAAAAAACACTGACTGGTTGCTTCAGAGCATACATTAAGCGGCAATCAAGGCCAGGTGATATGTGGACATATAGATCGCTATCTTTTTTTCTAATATTTTCCTGAACAGTCACAGAAATAGGAAAAATTTTTAATGGCTCAATCAAAACGAGAGAAAGCACAAGGTAGCTCGGGAGCAATAAAGCACCAAGGAGAGAATGGATAACTACTCAGCTGAATTACTGAAGAATTCTCTCCCTGGTGAACAAAAATCTCTTCATAACAATTAGCCAGAATGAGTGGTGGTGATGAACTCTGACTAGTACCTTCTCTTCCAATAGCCTCGATGTTGTGGGGCTTGAAGCGGGCACAGAAGTCATTGAACTTCTCTGGTGAGAAGTGGCTGTCAGTGATGGCCCCTCTTCTTCTGTCTCTGTAGCCTGTGATGTTTTCAAGTCCATGCCACATGCGCTGAGTATCAGCGGAGGTGTAATGCCCTTCCAGTTTCTGCCAGTATTGTTTCTTGGCTTCTCTGATGGCTCTGCGAAAGTTGTATCTGGATCTTTTGTAGTCAGTGACATTGCCTGAAGCATATGCCCTGGAACGAGCATGCAGTGCAGAGCGAACCTCCGAGTTGATCCATGGTTTGTGGTAAGGATATGACCAGATTTGTTTTAGAGGCACAATGTTGTCAGTGCAGGTGCTGATGCAGCTGGAAACCACTGAGCTGTACTCCTCTAGGTTGATAGTGCCATCCTCTTTGTAGCAGCTGTCTTAAAAACATCCCACTGAGTACACTGAAAGCAGTCCGGAAGCTCCTGTTCAGATTCGTCTGTCCATGCTTCAGCAGTTCTTTTTACAGTGGGGGCTTGTTTAAGGAGCTGTCTGTATGCTGGGTAGAGAAAAACAGAGATGTGATTGGACTGGCCAAAATGGGGGTGGGGTACAGCCTTATACCTCCCCTTTACGTTACTGTAGACGTGATCCAAAGTGTTCTTGCCCCGTGTAGGGAAGGTAACATGTTGTTGAGAAGATGGCATCATAGTCCGTAGGTTAAAGTGCTATTAACTGGTGCTATAGACATCTGTTTCATTTGACTGCTTCATTTCCCCTTTACGGATTAATCATCCATTTACTAATATATATATATATATATATATATATATATATATATATATTATATACTAATATATATATAGGCTATTTTGTACCTTCAAAATAGATCTGTAGTTCAAAATTTAGTATAGACACTTATGAATAAGATATTCTTGGTATTCAAAATTGACCCAGACCATACAGTGAGGTTATCAAATATGAACATTATATAAGGGTTTAATAACATTTTCAATGCTGTGTTATGTTTAACACATTGAATGTGGAAATTAGTGTTCAAAAATATGCGTAATGTTGTTGCAGTAGCGTAGCCAGCAGGTGTGCCAAAACATGTCCCTTTATGACAGCAATTCGTCCTGACTAGTTCTCAATCATTTTCCTTTATTGACACGGTTTCCAATTATCGTAATTGGCAATTGAAGACATGGTTTCTCTCCTCTCGTCTGGGACGATATTGTTTTGCCCAAATTGAATTCTTGGGCCAGCTGGTATTAATTGTGGGCAGCACCCAGACTCTATTTAAGCCATAGTTTCACCTCACCACCTTTGTTAGTGTGTCAGTGTTTTGTTTGCACTATAGCTGGTAAGGTCTCTTGTTAGAGAGTTGTTGAGGAATTAGCTGCAAAGAGGAAAGTTCAAGTTAGCAAGGGAATCTTTGTCTCTTTTCTTCCTCTTACTGGGCACTGTCTGGTGCTAAATTTTTTTATCTCGGTTCCCAAGATTTTTCCCTTTTATTTCGTTCTGTCGAGTTCACTTTGCTTCCTTCTTGTAACTGGAAGCACGAGTCTCCCTCTCTGATTTCTGTCTGTTTGTCTCTTATTTTGCTGTTCTTCCTTTCATTCCGGCCACAGCATTTGGCGTCTCAAAAAACCAACCGTCACATCCTGACTCCAGACATGTTCTCAGACATTTCATGATTAACAAAAGGTTCACTCCGAGAGCACTCCACGTTAGGTAAGACGACAATCATTTATCTGGATGCGTATTTGCTGTATTTAAATGAAAATTTATACCAAAATTGAATACCTGCGCAAATAGCTTGAGCCGCATGCATTTATTTAACTCCCGAGTGCCACTTTTTTTTTTTTTAATCGACCCATGCAATACCGAGAGTGAAAGGCACTATTTCATTGGAATGCGACCAGTTCAATCAACTGGTCAATTAATAAGTTAATTATTTTTTTGAACTGAATTTAGCCCATGATTTCATCACTGTTAGATCGCATATGGAGAGAAACCGTGTCTTCAGTTGCTAAATATTATAATTGGAAAAAGCGCCAATAAATGATTGAAAACTTGCCAGGACTAATTGCTGTCAGAAAGGAACGTGTTTTGGCACACCCGCTTGCTATGCCACTGTGTTGTTGTGAGTTTATTACTTTGAAGGGTCTGACGAACTGCTGCCATTCCTCAGTTTGATAAAACTTTTTCAAATCTCAACCAGTTGGGCCTTATTTGCAATTGATTGATTAGTTATTGAGGAAACACTAACTAATCAGAAGATAGTTAAAATAGAAAAAATGCCAAACAAGTGGCATCCATTACAGCGGACGTCAGGTTTTAAGGTGCTAAAGGTAGCTGAGTTGCTTCATTGTGAAAAGTGATTGAATGCTTTGGAGGTCCTGAGGATATTACAGAAAAGCTTGCAAAAAATTTAAGAATAATCCAATCTTATTTTTCAAATTTTAATAGATGAAAAGCTGTCCACAAATTTATTCACTAAGCCGAAAATATTGAAAAAATAAAAGGAAAAGCTATCCCATACTAACTCTTGCTAATTTCATGCCTAATGATTAGTTTTTTACAACATTAAAAGCTTTATTTTTTTTCCACTTAAGCTCCTTTTTATGCCCCCGGAATCGAAGGTTCGGGGGCATATAGTTTTTCACCTGTCCATCTGTTTGTCTGTCCGTCTGTTTGTCTGCAGCGGGGGAAAAAACTTTAACCTGCAATACTTTAACCTGCCGCCGGGGGCATCAGTGTTCCACGAACACAGCTTCTTTAAATTTATTTTTTACCCACAAGTGCACAGTATCACATGGAATCACCCGGAAAAATTCCATAAGCCTTCCATACAAGGTGACAAGACTAATTCTGATTCTGATTCCTTTACAGATGCACTGGCCTGTCTCCCATGTCCCCCAGAGTACAAGTCAAATGAAGGTGGAGATGGTTGTGATTTAAAAAGTATTGAATACCTGACATTTGAAGAGCTGATGGGAATAATCTTAGTGACATTTTCAGTCATGGGAGGCTGCTTAACAATCGCAATAGCATTTATATTCTTTGTATATAAGGACACACCCATTGTTAAAGCCAACAACTCAGAGCTGAGCTTCTTGTTGCTCTTTTCATTAAAACTGTGCTTTCTTTGTTCTCTTACCTTCATTGGCCGGCCCACTACGTGGTCTTGTATGCTGCGCCATACTGCGTTTGGGATCACGTTTGTCCTCTGCATATCTTGTGTTCTTGGGAAAACAGTTGTTGTGTTAATGGCCTTTAGGGCAACACTTCCAGGTAGTAATGTCATGAAGTGGTTTGGGCCTCTGCAGCAGAGACTGAGTGTTCTCACACTGACTCTTATACAGGTTCTAATTTGTGTGCTTTGGTTGACAATTTCCCCTCCATTTCCTTACAATAACATGAAGTCCTACAAAGAAAAGATCATTCTAGAATGTAATGTGGGATCAGCATTGGGGTTCTGGGCTGTACTTGGTTATATTGGGCTCCTTTCAGTATTATGCTTTGTATTAGCTTTTCTGGCTCGAAAGCTGCCTGACAACTTCAATGAAGCTAAATTCATCACATTCAGCATGCTAATATTCTGTGCAGTGTGGATAACTTTCATACCGGCTTATGTGAGTTCTCCTGGAAAGTTCACTGTTGCTGTGGAAATCTTTGCTATTTTAGCCTCCAGTTATGGAATGCTCATTTGCATTTTTGTCCCAAAATGTTATATTATTTTAATGAAACCAAAAAAAAACACTAAAAGAAATATGATGGATAAAACATGAGAAAAAAAAAAAGAATTGACATTGTGTTACCTTGTCTTATTATAGCACTGGATTTTAATGGCGCTGTATAGAGGAGTCCAAAAATGTAAATACTTTGGCTTCCTGTTGCTTTAATGCCAACAGAAACCTGTGTTATGTCATTTAATAAAGCTGACCCAAAAAAGCGTGTCTTCATTTTGCTAGAACTTTCCAATAGTGTGGGCACTTACAAGACTGTAAGATTTCATGTAACGTTAATTCACTTGAGGTAATAGCAAAGAGGTAAATTGTTTGTCAATCAATAGAGATGATGGTAAAGACGGCAGTATGCCTCGGAAATAGATAGATAGATAGATAGATAGATTGACAGAGAGACAGATTGATAAATGAATGCATACATACATGGTTGCAAAATCTGATGGCTGTGGGTACAAAGGATCTCCTGTACCTCTCAGTCTTACAGCGAAGCGAGGTAAGCCCTCAGCAGATGACTGCTATTGCCCAGGATGGCATGAGTATTATGGCACATACATCTTTCTTCATGGGTCCCCAGAGAGTCCAACCAGCAATTGAGTACTATGCTAGCTTTTTCACCAGCTTGTCCAGCCGTCTTCTGTCCATATCCGTCACGCTAGCACCCAAAATGACTGAAGTATACCAAAGGACAGTTGTCACCACAGACAGATAAAACTTGCGGTATCTCACTGTCGACACCAAAAGTCCTAAACCTCCTCAGGAAAAACAGCTGGCACTGCACCGCCCCATTGTTCACAGGCCAGTCTTGTTCATTGTCTAAATGAACACCTAAGTATCTGTTGGACTGCACCACCTCTATGTCCACCCCTTGGTTGTTAACAGGCTGATGAGCGATCTTAGACTGACAGAAATCGGGCGCAATCTCCTTGCTCCTGGAGTTGTTTAATAGGAGACAGTTGTCATTGCTCTAGTTGCTGGAAGTCTCCATCAGCACCCTGTACTCTCCTGGTAGAATCATCTGAGTATTAATAGATGGGTTGGAGTTACAGTCTGAGGTGTACAGTGCAGTGGCATCTCTGGAAGTGATAATTGGTGGGGCCTGGACCATGCCTTTGGGTCAATGATTGTTCCTGGCTTGTATTCAGTTATTTTCTGCTATTAACACGTTTTCCAATTTTGACAATAATCCTCTAGCGATCGAAGTTACGGTTTCTCTCTCTATGCAATCTATTGATGACTAAATAATGGGATAAATTCAGATCAGAAAAATTATTTAGGCCACTCAAAAATTTTTCAGCACTTTATGAAAGACAAAATGCTCTCAAACATCTGCACTACCTTTTCCACAAATCAAGTGATTTCACTGGCGCTTCATGATGATTTTGTTTAAATACAATAAAAGCCCATTTGAAATGTCTGTGTGCAATTCTGAATAATGCTGATTTAAATGCACGAAATTACGCGTTCAGATTAATGAGTGTCGGCGTACCGAAATGTACCATACCGTACCGGCGTGTTCTTGGAGTGAATCTATTGCTCAGTCCCTCAAGGAAATTTCATGTCACGATTGCAACTATTAAAGCAAATTCAACCAATCCACGCAAATTTCTCGCGGACAAAAAAAATAAATCACCAAGACATTGAAACGTTCATTGCCGCTTTTTGAAAAAGTTACCGCAAAAAAAAAAAAACAATAATAAAGCCAGGAAAAACCTGGAAGTATTGTTTGCCAATTATGCTAATGATTGCGTGCAAGTCAGGGTTAGTAATTGTTTTAAAGGGGAGCTCTGGGCCCCACCAATCTTTAGTCCTAGAGACGCTCCTGGTACAGTGCGAACAAGGACGGAGCTAATACAGTCCCTGGTGTAGCCCCAATGCTGCTTAGTGCTGTCCAAAAGACACAGTCCCCCTGCCAAGCTAGTTTTCAAGTAGGAGGGGTTTGAAAGTGTAAAATGCGTGAAAAGTCAAAAATACAGAATCCAGAAAAGCAACGATTGCAGCATCTTCATTATGTAAGATATGAGTGCCACTGGTCTGAAGTCATTTTGTTACCCTACTTTGTACACTGATACTGGGCGTTAAGGTGAGACACGACAGGCAATAACATAATTTTTTGAAGCAATGGTCAATTTTGAGATTTTGGGCTATTTTAATTCCATATCATGTCTTCTTTTATACTAGTATAAGTAAGATGTCCAAAACATATAGATTTACTTTACTATACTTTTAACGGAACATACAGTACTGTAGTAATTGTCTGTACCATGACAATCCTGGTATTGTTGGAAAGCTGTCTCTGAAGCACAATGTCATTGGATCCATATATAGTCTATCCTTTGAATCAGCAGCCAATGCTGAAAGTACAAAGGAGTGGTATCCGACAAAAATGAATAGAGTTTTACCTTACAGGTCGTTTTCTCAAAACCCGTTTTTCTCATACTCAGGAACATAATTCTCCACTTCAGCAGAACTCACATACACCAAACTTTCCAGGTTCATTTCTATCTATATTCTGAAGAATTTTACTGACGGGTTTGTGATTATATAATTTATTGCCTGAATTATATCACATTTTATTCCTACAAACATGGTGAAAATAGCTTTTTCTAGGCTGTAGACAGTATTTTCTGATTTAAGGAGTGATAAGAAGAGATATCCAAAATTCCTTCTGCAAAAGCCTTTGACTCTAATATGTCAACAAAATGGAAAAAAAAATTGAACCTGGCTTAATTCAATGTTTAGATTTTTGTTCTGGAAATGTATGCAAATTAGCGCATATTTAATTAGCTTTGGCCTCCTTTGCATATTTAAACATAAGATTTTAGAAAACTTGTAATACAAAATATAATGGACTTAATGCAAGTAATCAACTGATGAAGATTCATGGTGATATCTCTCAGTTAAAAATTTTTACCCTATTCACCTGTAGTGTCTGGCCTTCAGGGATGTTGTTATTTAGCCATATTATTGTAAAAATATGAAATGACACTAAAGGTATACTCTCCTTCCTCACATGTGCCTCCAGATCTTCACTTTTGTTGGAAAAAGAATTGACATTCCCTATGAGGATCGAAGGTAGAAGAGGCTTATCTCTCTATCTCCTAACCTTTTCACTTTGTACTTATTTTCTTTGTACTTATGTTTCAAACACTTAATTACACACTTTGAAAAAAATAAACACTCCAATATGAGAGCTACGTGGACATAGTGCCGCTTAGAACAGCACAAGCTGGAAATATAAGCGTGAGTTGAGATTTAGTGAATAAAATAAACTTACTGTATATTTACTAGCGAGCCGAGCTCCAACGTGGTTTAGAATATGAACGAGTTCAGTCCCGTCCCTGTTTTTCAGGAGTTGTATGAATTAAACTCCTCAGCTAAGTCTGATGTGCAAACTCAAAATGCTTGCCCCTAGTATCTATCCAGCAGTTCAAAAAAATGACATGGTATTGATGCTATGTCATTCTACTATCAATTATAGTCATCGCGTATCAAAAACACTTCGTTCCCCACCGTGTATTTACTCCATCGACGAACTCAGGGCTCCCTTATATCCTTATAAGTACTCATGTTGATAGTCACTCAATTATTTACTAAGGCTCATCTATGTAACGCACACTTATAGTTCACGCCCTTGTGAGACTTCCCCGAAACTGAAAGACATTGACTGGACGAGCAGAAAAACATACAGGTGTAAACCTTTGTGTAACAGTAAAGTACGTTGTATTTTCTTAACGTTGCACATGATAATGGAGCTGAAAATATGACCATTTCAAAGGATAAAAGACTGCCAAAACCGGCCTGAAGTGTTCAGATTAATTTACGGGATTTAAATGAGATAAGCACTAAATCAATGGGAATTATTCTGAATGAAACAGGTCTGGGTTTCCTTCTACCCAATATATCTGAGTCTCTGGAGGAGGGATTGTTGAAGATTTTATTTCAGCATTATTCATTATATTCGCTAATATTGATTATATATATTTTTATCATTATTCATTCATTGCTCATACTAATAATCAATAAACTTATTATGTGGGCAGCAGAAAGACACACACACATAACATAACACAAATATACATACAAGCAGTTCACACACAGACATACACATATTCACACAAGCATGAGCAAAACTTTAACAGATTTAATTGAATGAAAACCGACAACTAACCTACAATTTATACTTCTGACCAAGATTGACATATACCAGAGAAAAAAAATATTTACAGTCCCTTGAAATGGGGTTGCTTGGTGATGTCCTAGGACAGAGAAATGCTCCAACACAGGCAAAAATCCACAAAAAAACTTTACAGGTCTTGAAAAGAGTGACAGGTCTGGTCAAATGTATCCTTCCACTATTTCTCCTTGCAATTTCTCCTACTACTTTGCTCTCTCAATTTTTCTCCGTATATACTTTTTTCCAGCCCCCTTCCCACCTTCCAGACTTTTTTCAATTCTCTGGGACTTCCCCTCTCAGATATGGCCAGAACATGCCCAAAATCTAGCCGCAGACTGGGCTGAACAAAAAAAATGTCAATATGTTCTCTGTCTACACATTCCAGAAAATATTAGTGAAATTTCAACGATTAATTTCAATAATAAATTGAGTAAAATTGAAAAAATTCTGCTCCCATGGAAAGGTAAACATTTGACCATTTATGGCAAAATAACTCTGATTAGTTCATTAATTGTATCCCAGTTTACATATTTATTCATGGCATTACCAACTCCGAAAGAATCATTTTTCAAAATTTATGAAGAGAAGATATTTAAATTTATATGGAATGACAAACCTGATAAAATGAAACGTGTTTATCTCTACAATGATTATGTATCTGGTGGTCTAAAATTATTAAATTTAAAAGCTTTAAATCTTTCACTGAAGGCCTCCCTTATTCCAAAATTCTATTTCAATTCAAACTGGTTTTCTAGTAAGTTACTTAAAAGTGTCCTTCCTAGGTTTGAAAAAGGATTCTTCCCATTCCTGCATATTAAACCTGTCCATATCGAGTTAATTACTGACATGTTTTTCAGTGTCCCCACCTTTCTGGAAGAAGCTCTACAGAGTTGGTTGCAATTTCAGTTTCATCCACCAGAAAATACAGAACAAGTTCTACTACAAATAATATGGTTAAATTCCAATATACTTGTTGATCTAAGAATGATTTTCTGGAAACGCATGTTCGATAACAGAATTATTTTTTTAAAGGATATAGTGAATGAGGAAAATAAAATTATGTCCTGCAGACAATTAACTAGTCTTTATGGAACTGTCTGCACACTGCAACAATATAATCAACTGATTGGAGCTTTACCAAATACTTGGAAATCAAAAACTATTAAAAGACCAGGAGGACATTTAGACTGTCTGCCTCAAATGAAAATGGTATGATGGTTAAAGAAAATAAAGATTAATAAACATATATACAAATTTTACTTAAGAATAAAGAATTTAGTTGCGACACCATATAGAATTCTAGATAGTTGGGAAAATTTGTTAGACACACCAGTTCCGTGGAATAAAGTCTTCAAAATTCTTTACAATACATCACTTGATTCGAAGATATTTTCAATATAAGGCAATATATAAGTTTCTAGCAACAAAAAAGATGCTAAATATCTGGGGAATGGAGCCGTCACCCCTTTGGCGATTCTGTCGAGAGGAAGTGGAGTCAGTAGTCCATTTCTTATGGTACTGTCCTGTAACAGCCCTTTTTGGATAAAGGTGCAAAATTGGATATCTCAGTATAATAGTATACAACTAGATTTATTTAAGGTATTACTGGGTGATGTAGCAAAAGAAAAACACCAAATATGTAATATAATTGTATATCTTGCAAAAATATTTATTTTCAGGTTGACATCTGTTGGGGAGTTAAGACTTGAGAGATTCAAGAATTTTGTCATGTATTACAGTAGAATTGAGCGTGCGATGGCCTATGAGACGGGTCTTGTAATTTATGCCAAAAGATGGGATAAAATTCAGGAGGCTGAAGGTTGGGAATAACAAAGAGATGGAATGGATGAGCTAATAATTACAAATGCCAAAGATATAAAACTCTGTGAATGTAATCCTTGTTGTATTGTATTGTATTTTTTTTTTTCGTGGGTGTGTGTTTTGTAAGGTGATGGTAGGAGGATTCATTCTTTATTCATTCAATCAGTTATGTAATTAAGTTGTCCTCCAAAGTGGGGGGGGTGGTGGCGGGATAGAAAAAAAAAAAAAAGTCAATACTGGCATCTAGTGGCTTTTTTTTCCATTACACTTTTGAGCTATCGTTTTTCCTGAAAACACTGCTGCTGTTAAAAAAAAACGTAAGAGACTTGAAACCATCGGCACAATCAGCGAGAAGAACCCATTATTTACATCATGGGTACCACTCCCTCCAGGGGTTCATTATACTCGCTGTCAGGGCCTGAGTGAAGGGCCATGCGAGAATATATTCAGGAGGCTCTGGCTAATGGATTTATTTGGCCCTCCAGATCTTTTTACAGCAGTCAGCCTTAGTATTCTCATTTTTCTCCTTTATGTATGTCTTATAAAGATTTCTCTAATTCCTCAGACTCCTACGAATAGCTGCGGTCATCCATGGAGGATTTTGTTTTTTCAGCTTACTTTTGAACTCCTTTGGAATGAATTTACATTGTGAATCAAGTGAAACCCCTTTAAATCTTTCCCACATCTCATTTACAGACTCACAGTCCAGAAGTGACTCTCATTTTATTTTGCTTAGATATAAGGGCATCCCGTCAAAGTTTGCTAAAATTAAAAATTTTGGTTTTCAAAGACACCTTTTCAACTTCCCACAAAACGTCAAAATTAACAGGAGAGTGATCACTAGTCCCAAGTGGCTCCAGTCCCTCAACATTGCTAAGTCTATCAGAGTCATTACAAAGCACCAAATCTAAAATTGTCTTCTCTCTTGTAGGTTTATTAATATACTCCAACAAAAAAATTGCCATTTATAACATCCAGAAATTCTTCCTGCCCTTTACCCTGTCCAGTCGATACCAGGATAATTGAAGTCTCCAATCATAATAGTCCCTCCTCCTCTACAAGCTTGCCTAAGCCTTGAAAGAGCAGTTCATTGACAATATTGTCCAAAGCTGGCGGTCGATAGGTTTAAACATTGGGGTATGCTGTCTCCTGTTTGCCAATGAGCCTGACCCAGATATCTTGGTAGGACAAGGAATGTTCAATTTCGGAAAATTCCTGCATATTTATGCTTTCGTTCACATCGAGAGATGTCCTCCGAGAGATGTTGGAGAAATTTGTCTCTGTCTCCCTTGACAATATTCAGTCTCGGAGCATAAACAACACGCCAGACAAGTGCTTGAGGCCCTCCTTGAAGCCAAGCTTTTTATCAAGGGTGAAAAATGCATTTTTCATGCCAAGACAGTCTTGTTTCTTGGCTTCATTGTGTCTGAAGGGTCGGTCTGCATGGATCCTGACAAGGTGGCAGCGATCAGAAATTGGCCTGCCCCTCAAGACGTCAAGGAGGTTCAACGGTTTTCTGGCTTTGCTAATTTTTATCAGAGGTTTATCCGTAATTTTAGCGTGGTAGCTGCCCCCATTATCGCGCTCGCTGAAAAGAATACCTCCTGGTCGTTTGCTTAGTCTCCAGCAGGCAAGGCTGCTTTTCAGGAGTTGAAGAAACGATTTAGCTTGGAGTCAATTCTCGTTTTGCCTGATCCCTCCCTCCCATTTGTTGTGGAGGTGGATGCGTTGGAGGTCGGGATGGGTGCCATTTTCTCCCAGCACACCTTTCGGGACAATAAGTTACACCCATGAGCCTGCTTCTCCCGGTCGTTATCGGCGGCCAAACGGAATTACAGCATTGGTGACCGGGAGTTATTTGCTGTCAAGTTGGCTTGAGAAGAGTGGCGCCATTGGTTGGAGGGGGCTGAACATCCATTTGTGGTTTGGACAGATCATAAAAATCTCCAATACGTCCAACAGACTAAGCGACGTAATTCCCTGCAGGCGCAGTGGTCATTGTTTTTCAATCGCTTTAACTTTACATTAACCTATCGCCCAGGATCCAAAAACATCAAGCCCGACGCCCTTTCGTGGATTTACGACCGCTCTGGTCGCGATCCCATTCCTGAGATGATTATGGCTTCCATTCAGTGGGACGTCGAGTCTGTTTTGCGGGATGCCTTGAGATTAAATCCCGGTCCTGGTGGGGAGCCGCCCAGCTGTTTGTTTGTTCCGGTGGCGGTGCAGTCCCAGGTTCTCCAGGGGGGGCACTCTTCCCGCCTGGCGGGTCACCCGGGGGTCCATCGGACTAGGCAGTTCTTGGTCCGATGTTTTTGGTGGCCCAGCATGATCGAGGACATCCGGAAGTTTGTAGCGGCATGCTGTATCTGCGCTCGGAACAAGTTTTCCCATCTCCTCCCCTCTGGTCTGTTGCGGCCGTTGCCTGTCCCCAAGCGCCCGTGGAGACATATGGCTCTGGATTTTGTTTCGGGTCTGCCTTTTTCTGAAGGCAGCACGGTCATCTTGGTCATGGCCAACCGCTTTTCTCAGGCTGCCCACTTTATCCCGCTGCCTAAGCTGCCTTCGGCGTGGGAGACAGCCCTTCTTGTTGTGGACTATGTGTTCTGGCTGTATGGTCTCCCTCAAGATGTGGCTTCTGACCGGGGCCCACAATTTACGGCTAAATTCTGGCGTGCTTTTTGTAACCAGTTCTGGTCCACCGTGAGCCTTTCATTTGGCTTCCACCCGGAGAGGAATGGGCAGACAGAGCGAACCAACCAGTTGCTGGAGAATACTCTTCGGTGTTTAGTGGCATCTTTGTGGAGTGGTTTTTTAGCATGGGCCAAATATTCCCAGAATTGACTATGCAACTCCTCCATAGGCCTCTCCCCGTTTGAGGCTCAGTTAGGTAATCAGCTTCCGCTGTTTCCTGAAACTGAGAGGGATTCAGAAGTTCCCTCGGTCAATCACTTCGTTTGGCGTTGTCGGTCGGTCTGGGCCAGGGTCCGTTCCTCTTTATTGCGCTCTGGGCGGAAACAGAAGACTGCTACGATAGAAGGCGCCATTTGGCTCCATGTTATCGGGTTGGCCAAAGAGTTTAGCTTTCCACTCGGGACCTTCCCTCAAGAATGGAGTCATTCTTGAGTTGATTTGGTTGCCCTTCATTTTTTTGCACCCTATTTTGTCAGTTTACTTGATTTTCCTGCCCCTTTGTTACACTTGACCTGTTGCCCTTTTGTTGAACTTATTTTATTGCCCTTTTCTTGCACTTGACTCTGCCCTTTTGTTGCACTTGCCTCTGCACTTAACCTTGTTGCCATTTTGTTCACTTGACCTTGCCCTTGCCCTTTTGTTATAGGTTTAGATCTGTAACAGTGGAATGTGTTCTGTCACTTACTGTTAGCACTTGTACTTGTCTCCTAGGAGCTCTGCACTTTTGTACTGATCTTGTGCACTTTTGTACAATCGCTCTGGATAACAGCGTCTGCTAAAAACCTGTGATGTAATGTAATGAGTCACGGAAGTTGGCTCCCCACTTCATTAGTCCTTGTAAGTGCAAAGGATCAACCCTGTCACTGTCCGGTTAAAGCTCCCTAGATCCTTGCGTATCCACCCCTCTTTTCATATCTCCAGGCTTAAACTGGGTAGCACTAGCATCCTGGCACCAGTCGACAAACACCCGCCGCCACTGCGGATGATGGAGAAGGGGCTGGTTTCACTGTGCGTTGTATACTGGCCAAGAGGCATGTGGGTCGTGGGACCCAGTTTTTAGTTGATTGGAAGGGATATGGTCCTTAGGAGCGGTGCTGGGTCCCTCCTTGGGATATCATGGATCCCACTCTTATCTCAGAGTTCCGTGCACAGGGTTCTCTGGAAACGTCTGGAGCCGCTCCTTAGAGGGGGATCCTGTCATGGTTTGTTAGGTGTCCGTGTTTGGACTTTTCCTTGTGGCTCTTGTCCCGGGTCAATATTGAATTCCCTTTCAATCGGATTCTTTACCCAGCTGGCTGATTGAACTGGGGCGGTGCTTCCACGGGCTCTATATAAGCCAGAAGTTCACCACATCTCCTTTGCTAGAGTGTCTGTTTGTAGCTAAGCACTATAGCCGAAGATATCTCTAGTCAGAATTTGTGTGACCTTATATCTTCCAGTTATTATTGGAGTTCCTTCCTCTTTAGGAATTTTCCTTTGACTTCTTTTTTCTCTCTGGTCTTTTTGTTGCACTATTTTGGTGCTTTTTTTCTCAGCTGCCGAGATTCTTCTCCCCTTTATCTCTCGCGTTGCTTCCGTGTTTTCAGACTATTATACGTCCTTTGGAAGGTGAGTACTTTCCGATGGTCTGTATAATTCTCTGTGTTTATATTGAGTCCGTGCTGCTGGTTTCTCTCTGGCCGCTGCACTTGGCCTCTCAATTTTACCACCTGTTACGGTAGCTTTACTTGAGCTTCCTGCCTGAACTAGTTAGACTTATTTATATACCAAAAAGAACTTTGCAGAAGTTTGCTGAATAATTCAAAAATATAAAGACTTTTAAAACCGTTTTAAATAACAACTACTAGGCACTGGCGTAGCGGCCGCCCCCACAGCCCCCGCGGTGCGGGGGGGCCTGCAGTTCAGGGGGCCCTACTTGATTTTCATTCTTGATTTTTTCCCCTTTACATTTTCTATCCCCTTGGGTTTCTGTCAATGGGAGCAGGGTGCAGACAGCGGGGCCCTGTCCGTTCTATGTTGCTACGCGCCCATAGACTGTATATAAAAGATAAATTATATATTATTTTTTATAAAACGGGTGGCACTGTGGCAGGCCGCAGCACAAAATATTCCTGCGCGCAATAAACTACTCTGCTCTCAACTGACTCGTTAGGTTACGCTTATTTCAAGACTTTTAGCTTGCTATTTCAGTGTCAGCGAAGTTTAGCCTTTTAACCCGCTAACCAGTTGGCTATCTACCTAGCTAGCTATTGCATTACAGATTTCGAAATCACTTTTGCGTTGCTAGCTACGTTGCTAACTAGCTCGCTATTTCAGTAGCCTATGAGCGATAAATTGATAACTTTTTTCTTGTGTGATTATTTTATGGGCTGTGTAGGGTAGTCACAGCCATTGTAGTGAACGCTAGCTAGTTGACAAGCTCGCTAGCAAACTAATGCACAAGTCAACATATTTTCCTGGACACTGGCAAGTGTGGAGGACAAAAGTCAATCGTTCCCTACTCTCGCTGCTGGTTGTAATGATTTGGCCGATCGGCGCAAGTTGAGAACAAGGAAACTCGAAAAACGAAACGAACGTAAAATTATTAAACGGGGTCTTCGGAGACCGGAGGGAGACATTCAAATTAGCCTGCTTTCATAGTATATCTACATTAGCGAGCCCAAATATCCTGATGTGACATGAAATTGGCGCAAGATGAAAAAGCAATCTTTGCGTCTGTGTTGCTTGCCAACCATTCTGTCCACTCTATCTTGCTTGATGGAAGAAGTTCTCAATTTTATTGATGCATTATTACCAATAAATTGTAGATTTTTTTTCGTGTGTTTATTTAATGGGCTATTTGTAGGGTAACCTATACTGCGCGTTGTGCCTTAGAACACCCCTCCGCCGTTATAAAATCACAGTAACCCACTGCTTCTCGAGACTTATTCCTTCATTATATACAGTCCATGTACACGACCCGTCATGGGTATCCTTCCAATATTTTTTGCTCACCTGCGATAGGGCTTGCCGGCTGTTCAGCATCTTTGCCAATACTCATTGGCTGGGTGGGCGGCACCCAAAACAAAGCAGGAAGTGACATGGAGCGCAAATACCCAAGTGCTATTAAAATTAAACAAAATGAGAGCGAAAGCCGAACAGGAGAGGGCCAAGCTGGATCACCACCAGACCCAGCCAACGTTTACAACCCGCCGCTCAGCTATGAGTCCAGGCAGACAGCGGACAAACAGCCCAGCCCCGTTACAGCCAAGCAGAGTAGCTTTGCCTCATGCTTCGAGACAGGTGAAATAGTTGAACGTTTTATCATATGCTAATTTTTACCATAATTAACGATGCATTTTGTCCCAAAAATTATGTCAGCTGGCTGGTGAGTAACCTTAGTGCAGTACCCTTCTAAGCCAAAAATACAGAACAAACTTTGCAAGCATAAGCACTGATGAAATAAAGCTATGAAAAACAGCTACTAACTGTGGGTACACACCCAAAAGCTGCAAATGCTGCCAATTCTATTCATCTTCAATGGACACCGGCGTAATGCTGCAAAGCATCCGGTGTCCATTGGAAATGAATAGAACTGGCAGCTCTCTGTGTACCCACAGTAAACGATGCTGTATCCATGTAGCTCTGTAGGAAGCTAGCTAGCTGGCTAGTAATGTTAGTCCAGGATCATTCATCGGAGCAAGAAACACAAAGCAAACATCATTTGCATTACTGTATTGGTTTAATCGAGTTTCTACTGGATCGCAAATAATTTTAGGAACTCGCTGGCTAGTTTTGTTAGCCAGCTATCTGATAGAAGCAAGCTAGCCACACAGACCTACATGAAAAACAAGCTGACAGTTCAAGGATAACTATGGTTTTCATGTAACAACCTCCGCAGCAAGCTGACAAAGCTTTGGATCATAAAATCCATCGGGAGAAACACTAGTAATGTTTGTAAAGCGCTCGGATTGCTTTGTGTATTTGTGTATAAAAGATCTTTAGCTGGACGGGGATATTAAAATATCATGATTAAATAAAAGCCATTGTGATTGGTTAATGGATGATGCATGTGCTTCGCTTTATTGTCCAATAAAATGAATGAGTTGTTGCACTTAAAATATTCACATATCCAGAGTTTAAAATCTGAAACGAAGAACAACGACAATGATTTGAAGGTCAAATATTTCAGGAAAATTTCATGAGTTTTATCATTACTATAAGATTGCTTGTTGGTAAGCTGCAGAACCTTTGATCCTTTTTTTTGTTCTTTTTTTGGCTACTTATATACTCAGTCCATATGAAAACGCACCACTCACGAAATCTGGAATAGCTCCACGGATTGATATATACTTCACATAAGTATGATGCATTTCAGATAATGAATAATTTAACAAGGCATGTAAACATCATTCAATTTCATTCATGATAATGTTAATGTGCGAGAGAGGTTTAACTGGTGTAGGGGTCAAACAGGAAAGTCAATAACGGGTGTGACCGCCATTTGCATTGACACATGCGGTGCATCTTCGTCGCATGGAGTTGATCAGTCTCTGGATAGTGTTCTGAGGGATAGCATTCCACTCTTGAACAAGGGCAACCTCAAGTTGTCGGATGTTGTCCATCTGGAGTCGACGTGAAAGACGTCGTCCAATTTCATCCCATAAGTGCTCGATAGGGGAGAGGTCGGGTGACAGAGCTGGCCACTGAAGCACAAGGATGTTCTGCTGTGCAAGGTACTGCATGGACACCCTTGCAGTCTGTGCCCTAGCGTTGTCCTGTTGGAACGTGCGGACATCGTGGTGTTGGTTGAAGAACGGCACAACATGGTTCTGCAGCACCTGGTCCCAGTAGTAAGTCACCTGGTCACCCTTCCTCTGCAGATATGGAGAGGGGTTCTGTGACGGTAGCTTATTCCACCCCACACCATAACGCTGCCACCACCCCAACAGTCCATTTGAACGACACAATCGGCGTTAAAACGTTCACCACGTCTCCGCTAAACACGTATACGGCCATCTGCGTTCCTTAAGTGAAATCGTGACTCGTCAGAAAAGATGACACCGTGCCATTGTCGTAGTCGCCAATTCTGGTGCCTGTTTGCCCACTGTAGACGCTGGTTTCGGTGACGATCCGTCAAGATGGGGCCGAAATAAGGACTTCGTGCACGCAGGCCTGCAGCTTGCAGACGTTTCCGTCCGTGTTGGGGTGAATGAATCCACGTCGTCCTTGGACTTGAGCAGCAGTTCTTGTCGCTGGTAGTGTTCGGTCTCGGACATGATCCCGTACGATCTGACGGTCCTGACGTGCCGTTGTCACACGTTGTTGACCCGGTTGAGGACGGTCCCGAGTGCTCCCCGTTTGCAGAAACCTTTGATGGAGTCTTGCGATCGTTGTGTGTGCGCAGTGTAGTCGTCTGGCAATTTCCCTGGTGCTGGCGCGTTCCCGTTCAGAGGCTGTAATTCGTGGCATAGTGTCGACGTTTCACAAGTGTCAGTGCATAAGTGAAATTTTATTCGGATTCACATGCTTTTCAAGGCAATATGTGCACAAATTCAGAGTGAAATTCATTTTTCCCGTGGTGTGCGTGCAAGATGTTGCGTTTTTGCAAAAAATTGCCTAGCGTTACAGTTAACTTGAAATTCTCGCATTTCTTGCACCTGGCATGTCGGGTGACATCACTGTAGTGTTGTTGTTGTATAAAAATTATATTGAAGTTCATTTGAACTTAAATATTGACTTTTTTCAAGTGGTGCGTTTTCATTTGTACTCATATTTTGTGCAAAATGTGGTTTAAACTGTTCCGTTGTGTGAACTTAAATGATACGAATATTCTACAATTCATCAATGTTACAAAAAAAGCCACTTGTTAAAATTTGTCATGTCTGGAAAATAAACATTTTTTAAAGAATTAAAGCTATACTTGGTAATCCTGTTCAGAATCACTTTTTGTTATACTGGGTGAAATGGTCCATCTATCCTGAGAGTAGTTAGTACATTATGTATTCAGAAAAAGGAACGAAAAGAATCAGACCTCTGTGTTGGCAGCAGGACTACAAAAAACTCTGACAAATCCCTGCCATTCGGTCTGACTGGAAAGAATCAATCAGATGCCTTCTGCTGCCCATGCCAGCCTCTGTCCCTCCCTCCTCCCCTCGTGCACGCTCATCACGTCTCACCATTGCCGGAAATATTCAGCCAGTAGTTGTCAGTAATACACCTTAAGCATTGAAAACGCCATAAAAGAAGAAGAAGGAGGAAACTTTTTCAGAACTGAGAACTTTGCCGATTGGAGCAGGGGCATTGTATACACACGCGTGATCAGTTGATTGCCCTGTGTAAGCCTGTGCTATTTCCTGGAGACAGACCTCTGATCCCGCAGTAGTTATGGAGGAGACGCCATACGGGTTGCAGATCAGGAGTCAAGCAGAAGGAGAAAAGGAGAAGACCGAAGTCAGCCGTCCGGGCGATTATAATGGGAAACGTGAGTTCTTTGGGGAACAAGATGGATGAGCGCGCAGCGCTGGTGAAGACGCAGAGGGAATACCGTGAGTGTAGCATTTTTTTACTTCAGTGAAACATGGCTAAACTCACTAAAGAAGGGAGGTGAGTTTGCACTTGAGTGAGTGAGAGGTGGTGTAATCCCGCACATGTGAACGTTAAGAAGCGCCTCTGTACCCCGGACATTGAACTGCTTGCTGTGGAAATGCGCCTTTATAATTTAAAAAAAAGGTGTTAACGTTCACCATTGTGATGCCATTGCCATTTACTTTTCTCCGTCAGCTGATGCAGCGGTGGCCTATGACTCGAAATGCATGTATTCGCGTCTTTGCATTGACTTTAAATGTAATTTTTCGTGCAAAAAATTTGTTCTGCGTCCAGCGTGAAAGCGTGACATGGATGAAACTGGCACACCATTCTGCCATTTAGTCTTGTAAATTAGTTAATCAACCCTCAGATTGCTAATTAAGCAAAGTAATAGAGTTATCGTTTGTTTATTGGGGAGCATTCCGCCTACCCAAACTGACCTCCTGCGGCATACAATACAAAACGTCTGAGGTTAGTATTGCTAAACATGACATGCTAGCTTGAAAGCTACTATAATAATATAGTTTACTAACAGGTGAATGAGACATTAGGTAGTTTGGTTAATGTCCAAAATGTGCAGAAAAAATGTGCGGAGTCGTCTCTCCTATGCCCTGCTGTGTGCGACAGTCAGATGCGCGTTCAAGTTTGTGAGGGCGTGGCTTTGGACGGAGCACTGACGGGAGGGGATGGAGCTTAGAGGAGGCGACGCTTTCAAATCTTGCCAGCTCTTCAACATTACCGACTATAGCTTCAAATGGCCACAATGTCTATCCCCTGTCACTCTATTGTTGTTTTGGATAGGGCTGAGGGAGGGGCCCAACACTCTAACCAGTAGGGGGGCCCCAAAATATTGTGCAACGCCACTGCCACCAGGCAATACCACATGTGACATAGTAGATTCCAGTTACAAATATAACTTTCTGGAATAATGGAGAAATACACTGAACATCCCATGTCAAATATTGATGCCACATGGAGTTAACAACTCTCAGTAAGCATGTGCTGACTTTTACTTCTACAATGGAGATATTTCTCTTGATCTGTGTCCCATTTTTCAATCCATCTCTCTGTCAGTGAGCATTTGCTCAGTGATGCAGTGATTTCACTCAGTACATGGATGCGGCATTTCCAGACGGTGATCTAACAGAATGAGCAGTACCCAGACACTCCTTATACTGGGGACAATAAAAGGCCACCCCAAAATGTCAAATTTTGTCAGAATTCATCATGTCTCAGATGTCTCAGGTCATGCGGGAACATGCCATTTGCATGCTGGATGCAGAGCAGTCTGCGTGCAGTTCCTTGAAGCAGAGCACATTCCAGTTCTGGATTAGCCTGCATATTCGCCGGATATGTCGCCCAAGGAGTATCTTTGGGATATTCTGGATCTTTGTGTCCGCGATTGTGTTCCAGCTCTGGATAATGTGCGCCAGCTCCGTGTGGCCCTCCAGGAAGAATGGAATACCATTCCACAGGCCACGAAAGACAACCTTATTAACTCCATGCGGAGAAGATGTGTTGCTCTTAGAGATGCATTGCATTGGACACACAAGATATTGAACATTCAATTTCTTCAACCTGACCCCCAACGCGTTCAAAGGATTGTCACTCTTTTGCAGATGCCAATGTCAAGATGTAATGGACGGTGATCTGAAGATTAGTCATTAACAAAAATTAATTTTGTTTTGCTTCATATATTGCATAACCCTTATGTTAATAAAAACTCAAAAATTTGACGTGGGGTGTTTATATTTCTGTTCAGTGTATGTAGATTTTTCAAGACCCTTCAACAAAACACTACAGTATTTGACATACATGCACATACATATAACATTAACCTGAAAATCATCACTGAGTTTGGGCAGTACTGTTGGAGGATTAGGCCTAGTTTGAGGTAGTGTTTTCATTTAAAACAAAAGGTGTTTCATGCAGCTCACATTTACATACTGAAACAAGACCTTCCCTATCCTTTTGGATCAAGATTTTCAGTGGAATTACGAGGCCTAGTCAAATTAAAGCCACTTAAAATGGAATGTCCATATATTATAAGCCATATGGTATACATTTGAAAAAAAATGGACACAGACAAAAACAACTACAGATCCAGAATATGAATTTCAGGAACAA
This sequence comes from Gymnothorax reevesii, assembly GCA_029721435.1. Lineage (NCBI taxonomy): Eukaryota > Metazoa > Chordata > Actinopteri > Anguilliformes > Muraenidae > Gymnothorax > Gymnothorax reevesii. Next base: position 141,542,891 of record CM056574.1, read on the forward strand.
AGATGAAATTTTCCAAGGGAAGTACAAGGTAAGTAATACGGTTGTGTCATGAGTAATTGGGGCTGTATTGTTGTCAGTTCCTATGTGCAAGCAGAATATTCGTGTGTCCTCAGGGAGACTCAGACACTCCCAATGAAGAGCTCTTCACACAGGTTCTCGGCTATTTAAGTGACTTGGACAATGCTGCAGTACTGGACACTGCCAAGTTATGACAAGTACATTCTCAGAAATGCCGCTGCTGACAGACTTCTTGTTACTTGTCCTATTTTCTGCCCTTGGAAAACCTGTCTGCCGACCTTATGGCGATCCAGAATTTGCACAGTTTTCAAAAGAAGGCAACTTCACAATAGGAGGTATTTTTTCATTTCATGACAATCCAGTAAATGTGGATCCCACACTTGAAGTTGACCCTGGAAGTATTCGATGTGAGGGGTAAGCAAACATGGAATAATATTGGTGGTGAATGAACTGCAGAACATATCATGTGTTTATTGAAGCAGGGTGGAGGCAAATGAGGCAAAATGTTACAAATGTTCAGTGAAAGGAAAATAAAAATTTCATGTGACCATGTTACGCAAGTTCAATTATTTTCGAAAACCCCAGCCTATTTCTTTTCCAGGCTGGATCAAGGAGAACTGCAATTTGCTCAAGCTATGATCTTTGCCATTGAAGAGATAAATAACAGCTCAGAGATTCTTCCAGGAATTTCTTTGGGCTACAGAATATACGACTCCTGCCCAAGTGTTCCTCTCTCTGTAAGAGCATCCTTAGCTCTTCTGAATGGGTACGAGGAAGGCACAAAGACCTGCCCCAAACCTTCATCTGTGCATGCAATAATTGGAGAGACTTACTCAAGTTCAACCACTGGGATTGTAAGAACCGTGGGACCTTTCCACATACCTGTGGTTAGTAACCTTGTAATTTTATCCCTTTGAATCTTTGAAGCAAATGCAATTGAGTTATTTTCTTAAAAGTTGAAGACATATGCATCCACACTGCTGTTTGTAAGCATTTGGATATTCATTTAGTAAAATAAATAAACATAAATAAATAAAATGCATGTAATTTCTCAGATGATTGATAAGGATTTAATACTCGAATTGAAGCTGACAATTTGGACTTCGCCATCATTATAAATTAATTTTTTAGACTAAAAAAAACAATTCTCTTATTTGTCCAAATATGTACATAATGCATGATTTATGGATCATTCAGTTATAGTACATGTAATATTTCGACCCAACATCAGGGATTTTGCCAGATCAAAGGCATTATCACACATCAAGAAAACAGTAAAAGAATAATAATAATACACACTCTCACACGCACGCACGCATGCACACGCACACACAGACACAGACACACACACACACACCCCCATGAGCCAAAAAATGAAAAACACTCACAGATGCAGTGAATGATGTTGTTTATTTTATAACACATTCATGTCAAGGTCTGCAGACAGATGGTAGCTCAACAGTTGATTCTTGTATTCAACATGTTGGATGTGGGAAAAATACGAACTGAACAACTTTGGCAAGGGCCCAATCATTATGGCCAGACAAGTGGCAAGGCGCAAGACTTCCGGGGTGCCCCCTGTCAGCAGATGTGAGTACCTACTGACAGTAGCCCAAGATGGGTCAAACCATGAGCTGCACTCAGAGTTTTGGGCACCTATGGCTCATCAATGAACGAGGGCTATCACGTCCAGTCCAAACGGACGGGGTAGTGACTGTGGCACAAATCGCTGAGAATTTCAATAATATTCAAATAAGGACTGTGTCTCAACACAAAATGCATCATGCTCTGCCATGTATTGCATTTTTTAGCTTGCAGACCATTCAAGTACTCTATCCCCAGTCCACCTCTAAAGACACCCTCCAATGGGCACCTGAGCTTCAGAAATGGACCTTGGAGAAGTTAAAGAAGGTCGCTTGTTCCAGTGAGTCCCATTTTCTTTTACATCATATGCTTAGGCTGGGTACATGTGCACCACTTACGTGGGAAGAGATGGCATTATTAGGATGTACCATGGGAACTCCATCAAATCAATACTCTATAAAAAAGTAAAAAATTGACTTCATAATTAGTTTCCAGATGGGAAAGGAGAGCTGAAAATGAAATGGCTATTTTGCCATTAGGAATGATTGTATATGAAAAAGAAAAATATTTGCATTTATTTTCAAACATGCAGAATAAATGTGCACTTTATGTCAATATGGTAATTATATTTAGAATATACAACATGTGAAAAGTGCCAATTCTTAATATTTCCATTTATTGATAAAATATTTTTTGGAAATATATTTTACATGTATTTATTTTATGTCTCCTGAATTGTATAAGTATTCTTTGGGGGGGAGGGGGGCACTAAAAGCGCTGTCTTTTTTCTACGGTCATATTCTAATTCAAGAGAAAAAGTTGCTAGTTGAGGTAATCCTCAATTTGAAAGCACATCTTTTTAGATTTTTAGGAAAAATAAATAAATAAATAAATAAAACAAAAAATGGAACAAAAAAATTATACTCAGAGTGAAATAGCTTTAGATTATGAAAATAAGCCTTTTTATTCTACAAGATGTGGGTTGCCATTTAAAAAAAAAACTAAGGTACTCATTCAGAGAAGACAAGCTCTCCTAAACTTGCACAATGGCTGTGCATGCACTGCCATTTACTGGAGCTACTGCTAGGTGTTCTGTCTGATTTCTGTGCCCAATTAGCATTGTTTCCATGCAAAGTGTGCCAAATTTCTATTTGGATCAACTAAAATAAAATTAAGATTACCATTATGTGGCAGGGGCTGAGGCTGTCTTTCTCAAAAAGTGCAATAAGTCTAATGCAATACAAACAGCTTCAAAGTCGCTTGCTTTCTGCTGGATAGGTAGGACACATATTTCATAATACTTTCACAACCTCTGCCTTACTCTGATGCAGGGGTGGATCTACAGGGGGGCAGAGGGGGGCAACTGCCCCCCCACTGTCGAGCCTTGCCCCCCTAGCTGCCCCCCTAACTTTAAAGTTCTTAAAACTATACTTGTAAAACAAATCACCACTATGTCTAAAAGCCCCTCAAAGAATCAAAATGAAGATGAATTCACAAAAAAATATATAAATGTAAATATAATATTCGGCTCCTCAAATACTTAGCTGCGGTCCTGCATCAAATGCGCGGAGTTTGCGTGACGAGCCTCCTGCTCCGCGCTGGCTTGTGTCAATTGGCATAGACACATGTTATTGGAGTCTGCGTGGAGCACAGCAGAGTGGAGCCACTTAGCCACGCAACTTTCTCAAAGTAAAGTCAGTTTCCCCCAGTGAATAAAGCTAAGTTAAATTTGTAATAGTCGGAATGTACACTGAAGGCGATGGTTCAATGTGCTCATTAATCGCTGGTCAAAAGTGACTCACTCCCGTGTGATTTGTTGGAGCATTTTTCTCGTAAGTTAGTTTTGATTATAGTAAAAACGAGAACAGTTTATGATACATTTAGCTAGATATGAAAAACAGGAATGTTTGAATCCAGAGGGTGGCTGTTAAGTTTCAGTGTTATGTGATCAATATCACAGCAATGAGGCTACATAATAAAACCAGGTCCTTACTCTCTGGGCAGTGGCTGCGGGCACAGACCCGTATTTCTAGCTTGTATGCTAAGGGCAAGGCAGCGGTATTATTAGCCTCTCGTCTCATTCTATGACACGTAAAGGTACAGGCGGGTCCGTACTGACTACCGTTAGCCCTTTTTGCAAACATACGGATGGTATGTCCTAATGAATTTGGCATGTTTCAGCCGAACCAGGCACAATTTCTTAAATTCCATTGAAACTTGAAATACAATTGTTGTTAGTTTACCGTATATGTTTGTATAGATCTAGCAATTCCGTTTCTTGATGTAGCTCATAAGTACTCATGGCAGGAGCAATATCCGACTTGGCAGAAATTCCACCACACGACTTGAGATCTATGTAGCCTGACAATCATCAGACGATCGTCTTAGAAATTTAGCTGTTCTCAGTATTGAAATAGCATACAAAACAGCCATATTTGGATATGTTTGTGAGACGCTTTGCTGCACAGCACAACAATCGTCATCTGAAGCTCTCTTAAAAGAGATGGCCAATATCAGTCCTGGACTGTGACTTAAGTACTTTTGCTGTATTTATTTTGAGGTACTTTTATTTCATTAGGCCTTAATATTCACTCTGCTACATCTTGGAAGGCATAATAATACAGTGCATCCGGAAAAAGGGAAACTGGGAATAAAATGAGAAGTATTCTGTTGAAACTTTGCATCTATAAAACTAATTAGGACTATTAATTACACAACTGTGTACTTTTTGACATCATATATAGAACACAAAATTAGTCAGGCAACCCTGTCAGAACTCATTGTTCTGTTGTCAGCTGCATGATTTGTGCACGTCATGCAGCAAGTAGGGTTTACATTTAAAACAGTACACACTACACAACCTAAAGCACTAATGGCCCCAACAATGAAAATTTGAAACTGATCATCCCGGTTCATCCGTGTTTAGGCCTTTCATCATTTTTAGTAATCTGGCGCAAAGTGGTTACTGAATTACTCCAAAAGTGTCATTGTTGTTCAGTTGAGTGTGGCACAACCTCCAATTACTTGACATCATTAGAGACAAGACATAGTTTTATAACAACAAATGCCATTTTTATTCAAAGAATGTTGAGTAATTTTTATAGAATTAACCATTTATACTTGATTCCCTTTTTTGGGACACACTGTACAATAAATACATAGAAGAATATTTTTCTGAAATTGTTTCCCAATTTTTAGATGCGGTTTTTTTGCAGATCGGTGAACCTCAGCCTGTCTTTACTTACAACATGTCATATGTTGTCTATGCTCTATTGTGAATAAAATATGGGTTTATGAGCTTTGCAAATCATTGTATTCTGTTTTTATGCATGTTTTACACAATTTCCCAACTTCATTGGAATTGGGTATTTCCTAATACCGCACTGAGGACATCCCATGCCCCCCCTTCCAGACCTCTTGCCACCTCTTGCCCTTTGCCACCCCATGTAAAATTTTCTAGATCTGCCAAAACTGGATTAGTTTTTCTGACAAGGAATGCATTTTCTTAGCATCTCAGCCATCTTAGTCCTGTCCGAATTCACGATCTAGCTAACTTTTTCTGGAATACTGCACACCCAGCAAAAATTTCTGTGTCTTTCATTTGCTGCAAAACACTGCAATAATTATCTGAATTAAACCTTGCAATGCTAATCCTCATAAAACATCTTGTCATTTTCTTGACTTGACAAACCATTACAGAAGTCCTGCAAAACAATCCTGCCCAAATGGAGCTTTCGGCTCTCGGACTGTTTCTGTTATGCTGCTGACTTCAATTGTCACATTGCCCTCTGATGACACGCTATTTTTCAAATATAGTGCTCCTAATTTCAGCCAGTTCCTTTGATTGCTACAAAGGCTTTCAACAAAACGTTAAACGTGAGTCTGTTAGAGCTGCCGTATAGCTTATTCAGTTAAAGCATCGAATTGCAAAGCAGAAGTGACTATCACGACGGGAGTTCAAGCCCTGGTCGTTACCATCCGGCAGTGGTTGACAGTTTTTCAGAATGGCGCTCAATTGGCCATTGGGCTACAGGGATGCAAATTGGGAAGAGTCCGCCGGGAAGGGTAATTTAGAGTTGCTTTGTTCATTGCTTAAGCGCCTCCTGTTGGCCAGACAGGCGCTCGTCAGGAAGATTCTAAGCTTGTTCATGCTTGGGTATCCTCCGCCCTCATTCTGAACTTGCGAGGTTTCAACCAATGAGTGTATAAGAGGCAGTGGCTGAAAGGCGCGTACTTCAGAGGACAGCCGCGAACTGTCTTCACTCTCCTGAGTTGGCAGCAAGGGGTCACATATGAGCGAGCCTTGTACATCGTTCCCCAATCGGGAATTCCAGATTTGGGTGGGATTAGAGATGCCAAATTTATAATAAAAAAAAAACAAGTCTGTTATTTGGGAACTAAGAGGTATCAGAAAGGGTTTCTAAAATGACGACAGCATGCATGTTGGTTGTTTTCAATGCAGTTGCTGTGCTGATGATGATACTGGGACAACAAAAAAAAACTTTAAATCTGATTCTGACGGCCATCACGCTACAGGGTTTCAAATTGGGAGGAGACTGCCGGGTATGGGATGCAAACAGCTTTGTTCGTTGCTCAAGCGCCTCCTGTTGGCCAGACGGGCGCTCTTCAGGAAAATTCTGGGTTTGTTCATGTCCGGGTATTCTCCGCCCTCGTTCTGAACTTGCGAAGATTCAACCAATGAGTGTATAAGAAGCAGTGGCTGACAGGCACGTGCTTCGGAGGAGAGCCGTGAACTGCCTTCACTACCCTGAGTTGGCAGCAAGGGGTCGCATACAAGCAAGCTTTGTACATAGTTCCCCAATTGGGCATTCCGGATTCAGGGGGGATTGGAGATGCCAAATTTATTTAATAAATAAATAAATAAATTTTTGAAAAAACATCTGATTCTGACACCACTTGCGTGAGATAACAACACAGATTGAACCATTTCAAGTGTTTACCATGAACTGTGTGCAATGTGCCCTCCAGGGCAAACGGGCACAACTGTGAGGCACAATCACACTGTTTTTTGATCACTGCTGCTGCATGTTGGTATGGAGATCAAGAGCAGGGTGCTTCTTAACAAGAGAAAGAAATTTGGAGAAAATGAATTAGTGGATTCAAACTAACTTCAAACGAGTGTGAAGCCCTGTTTACCTTTGTGTGAATGCCTTCTGTGTCCCCTATCACTCAACAAGAGCAACACAGAGCGTGGCATATGCCCCCGCCTGTATGTTGATCAAGGGCATATTGAGATGGCTGTTGTGGCGGCCATATTAGATATCGCATGACGCTGGTTTTCGAAAGGAACCTTCCTCTAGCCACTCCCAATACGCCATTAAGAAATGGCATCAATCCGACGAGGGATTCTATAGTTATTCGACGGAAACGAAAAGTTAACGGACAACGGACGATGGACATGGTGTCGACATAATGCTCCCTTTCCGCTTTGGAGGGCGGGGGCATAATAAAAACTGGCCTGTCTATTAGAAGTAATGTCTTCTTTGATTGGATTGCATCTTGCGTGCTCCCTTATTGCAGGCTTTGAAACCGTGCACTAATGTACTATTTGCACTACCAATGACGTCAGATTTATGGGGTAGGGTATTCACTCATGCGCATGGAGCAGTGGCGTGCACAAATAGACGCTAGGTGGTGCTACAGCACTTGCCCCTTTGCCCTTTATCAATGAAAGTGCCCTTTTGAAATGTCGTTTTTTTTTTTAAATGATTATATTTATTATCATTATTATTATTATTATTATTAACCCTTTAGTGGGGCCAATGTTGAAATGATCTTTTAGAAAAGCTGTGTGATTAAAAACTACTGAAATAAATTCCCCGAAATGGGCCACCTCCTCACGCACTTCCGACCTCTCTTCCTTTGTCACGTGAACACACCTGCAGTGCTTATGCGCTGCAGGAGCATATCAGCTAAGCGACTGGAAGCCACAGTCTTGTGCTCCACCAGCCAGGTAACACACAGATCAAGTGAAATCGTACAGTTTGCCCTCCAAGCCCAACCTGTAATCATTTTGTTGTGCAGTAGCATGTCTCATACACAGTGACGGTCCACTGGCAGAAACACAGGGCCAGCAATAACCTCACCTTTCACTTCTTAATGACAGACACCTCTCGCAGTTTACTTCCCCAATTAGCAACCGTTGCTCAGACTGGAGGAACCGACGAGAATCTAACTTGTTTTTGAAAGCCGTGTTTTACATTGCACTACAAAATTATACAGCGTTTAACTTACTTCCGCACACCCGGAAAAAATATCAATAGCCTGCGTCTTTATAATTTCTGAATTTGCGTAAATTAATTTGCGACGTTCATTGAGCAATTAGCCATGAGAAGCCGTTCTATATACTCTGAATGTGACAGCCAAAGTGCGTAGTAGCACAGCTGAGTAAAGACGAAAATAATTGCTGTGAAGTCCGCGAAAGTTTCGGATTTTTTGCAGATTGTCATCCTTGCGGATTCACCTCAATTATATCAACATAGCCAACAGGCAATCGCTTTGTACTTAGCATTTCTTAATCATTACGTGTGTCACGCATTGGTGGTGGCTATCCTGTTAATTAACTCTTTGATTGTTAATCAATCAAACCTGATCGCAAACAGTTTAAGAGCAATTATCCGGGAAAGGGTGATGTTACTGAAGGCCTTCCTTGCATCTGACGGTGCGCCACTGCTCATACAGCGCCAAACAACTGAGCGTTTTTTAGCCGACTGGTCACCTGATTAGCTAGTTTAATGCTATAGCCCAAACAATGATAGATAACGTGAGGACGACCACCACAAACAATGTCGGTCGACTTTGCAAATCTATCTGTTAAGCTGAACTTTTTCTTTTGTGTAGGTTTTGTTAGGCAACATAAATGAACACATAAAGAAGAATCAGGCAGTTACCCATTGCCTGAGAAAAATATCCTCATAAAGGCTACCCATGTGCCGTCTTGTGATGAATGACAGTAGTCATGAATTGCATTGAACATGTGCGTGTAATGTTTACTTTATTTTTTTAATCTCACACTATAATAACATGTTCCACGTGTGCAAAAAAGTGCCCTCCCCCTCCCCCCTGAGCACTTGCCCCCCATAATGTCTGTGCACGCCACTGGTGGGGAGTGAGTTGGTGTACTTCCCGGATGTATACTAGATTGGGCAGATATTCTGTGGGTGCATCGTAAGCTCACTATTCATACATAAATTGCCCAAGATGCAATGCGATGTAAACCGCCAAAAAAAGTTGCTGAGGAATAACAAGAGGAAAAAGCAACAGGAAGAGTTAGTTCGTAATGAGTAGTGTGCAGTGTGATTAATGTTTAGTGAGAATAGTGTATGTAGACCTTAGAGCGTGGTTTCGAACATGGCCTGTGTCTTGTTTCATAGTTACCTCAACTACTGTGTCTGTAGCGTATGTACAGTATATCCCCTCTTTTGAGTTGCAAGTTGCGCAATTTCATATTGCTATTTGTGCTTAGAACCAATCAGTATTTACTAGTACGACTCCTTGTCATTCAAAAGTAAACTGCCACCTTTAATGGTAGTGACTCAGAAATTTCCTTCCTGATTTACTTAAGAAGAAACTCCTAAGCCTTTCTCAGGGCCCAGGATTGGAACCACATTCTTGTTAATCCTGTTCCTTCCTCTGTCCAGTTTATAGGGAACTTGTTCCAAATCCTGCAACAGTCATTAGGATTGGAATCGTATTCCTCTTAAGCTACTCTTTCCTGCTTTTGCATGGTTCAGCTCTAGCAGAGTGTGCACTCTACCTGCCAGTCAACCCAGAAAGCCACTGACCAGATATTGGCAACATCTACACGGTTTTACCCACAATGTTTGAACTGAACTGTGTTATACTTTTTTGGGCTTCGTCCCACTCTTGCCATATTATTATCAGTAAACCCTACTCTTGGATAGCACTTTACTTCCGCATTTGATTGCTGATCTGGATCATAACCATACAGTCCAGCCAGAGGAATCAGCAGAGAGGCCGAGCTTGGTCAACACTATGAGGTTCCAAGGTGTGTGGACTGGTCACCCTTTCACCTTGATTTTGAGGCATTTTCTAGCCTTCTTATCTTTTCAAAGACAACAAGTGACCATAAGAGGCCAGATTTCAAACGGACATATCTACAGACACACATCCAAATTGAAGAAAGACTCTTGCTCTTTTCTTGCCTTAGAGAGATCTGCAACACATGCCTTACATCAATCAAATATCTGTCAAAATTCCTGATGTAGGATCATAATGTCTCGTTTCTTTCTTATACAGTCTCAAGCCCCATATGTTATGCATAAATCACAGAAGATTTTTCTTAGTTGAACGGCCAGGGAATGTGACCATGAAGTGTATGTTGTATAAGCATGGGAAAGCTTCTTGGAATTATTTTGTTGGAGATTTTGACAATATTGACGTTTCTCGCTATACAGGCCTCATTCTGTAGCACATGCAAGAATACTGAATGCTAATTTCATTCATTACAGCTCAGTCACTCAGCCACATGTGCATGCCTCAGTAACAAGCGGGAGTACCCGACATTCTTCAGAACTATTCCTAGTGACAAATATCAAAGCAGAGCCCTGGCAAAGCTGGTAAAGCACTTTGGCTGGACCTGGATTGGTGCCATCAGAACCAATGACGACTATGGCATCAGTGGAATGAACACCTTTTTGACAGCAGCCGAGAATGAGGGCATCTGCATTGAGTACTCAGTGGCCATCTACAGGACTGATCCAAGACACAAATTTCTTGAAGTTGTAGAAATCATAAAAAAATCTTCTTCTAAAGTGATTGTTGCTTTTACAGATGCCACTGATTTGAACATGCTCATCAAAGAACTGTACCTGCAGAACATGACAGGCTTTCAGTGGGTGGGCAGTGAGGGCTGGATCAATTATCGGTCCATTGCCTCTCAAATGAGCTATGCAGTAGTGGGAGGGGCCACTGGTCTTGCTGTTCCAAACATTCCTCTACCAGGACTGAAGGAGTTTATCATGAACACACGTCCATCGACCAGGCCAGGGAATACAGGCTTGGTAGAGCTCTGGGAGAGTATTTTCAACTGCATTCTCACACCTGGCAAGAATGTCAACATTAAAGCCTGCACAGGATCAGAGTCGTTACATGGAATACATGCCCGTTACACAAGAGTATCTGATACCAGCTTGCTTATCAATGTGTATAATGCTGTGCACGCTGTGGCCCATTCACTGCAAAATCTCATCAAGTGCAAAGATGGACATGGACCATTTGTGAACAAAACCTGCGCAGACAAAGACAATATAGAACCGTGGCAGGTTGTACTGTAGATTGTATGCTGTTTACATGAGCTGGGTATACATTTACACAAGTTTGCTTACCACCAAATTCAGAGCAATGCTAACTTATGATTGTTTTTTTTCCCCTAAAGGTGCTTCACTATTTGACCCAAGTAAACTTCACTACCAAAAACGGTGAGAAGATTTACTTTGATGAACAGGGAGACCCTGTTGCAAGGTATTCCTTGGTGAACTGGCAGCTCGATCCCAATGGTGCTGTTGATTTTGCGAGCATCGGGCTATATGACGAATCTCTGCCAGAGGGGCAACAGTTTGTGATGAGGGATGATGCTCAGGCTATTTGGGCAGGTGGTCAACAAGAGGTAAGCTCATGGGTTCCTAAACTTAGATCAAACAGTTTGATGAAATCAGAAAAACAGAAGAGGTCCATATGTACAATACACAACAGTGTTTAATTTTGAACAAGAAACTACCACTAAGGCCATCATATGTAAATCCTACGGGATGTGAACTGTAAATATACCATGAATTTTATGGCATTGACAATGGACAATAATTTTGACAAAAGCGACTCAAAAAATCGACAGCACCCAGACCCTAATTAATGGCATTAACTGTGAAGTGCTGGTCCATAGTCACAGAGGAATCTGCACGGGTCATTCCTATTGATTAGAGTTCTAATTACCTCCGGACGTCTAACATGCAGAACCTTCTTGGAAAGACCTGCAGGGCAGAGGATGCAAAAGGTGTTCTTTAACAGCCAAATGGTTGGTCCCTGGATTGCAACTGAGTTGAACACAAAAACTAAAATATAAATTAAGGTGGCAAGGAGTGCTGTGTCAAAAATAATGACGTGTTAAACGTCATAAAGCAGCAGCAGTGAAAAGGAAAGGGGGCACAGGTCACCGCTGGCCATTCAGGACATTAACAGATAATTGAATAAATCCACAACTGAAGAATTCATTATAAAAGCAATAGTTTAATTTGAATAGTGTCTTGCAATGAATTGTGGAGGGCAGCATTGTGTCGTACGGTGTACAGCCTGCCGGAATCTCAGGTGAAGAACAAGGAGAAGAATAAATAATTATAATAACATTTTAGAGGGAATCACATTATGCAGAAAACAAAGAAAAAGTGCTTTCTGGAATCCTGGGAGTGGTTAAAATATCTGGACACACAGAGTGGAATGGCAAGGTTTTTTTCCTGTTTAAAACGTGAACTGCCCATGCATTTAGGTGGACCCCCTGGTACGTTCATTGCACCGTTCTGTTGAATCCCAGTAGGCAATATATTTTCTGATATTCCGTGAAAGTGGAATGTCTATTCTGTTAAAATAAGGTATATTTCAGAATTAAGATATTACTGAGTTAGTGAGTTGTCCTTGTTCCTTATAAGTGTTGAAATTAGTTTTTGAGCTCGGAAGTCAGAACTGCTGGTTTCATTGCAGAGTGAATGTTCTGACCATTTAATCAGCAGTTTATTTAAAGACTGTGTGTGCTGGCTTGGGGGTCTTAGAGGAAAAATGGAAAAAACTCTAAACTTTATGGAGAAAAGGCATTTTTTGCATTTGGAGAGGTTACTGGTGACCACTGATGTTCAGCTGCACTTATACAGGGTGTTTCAAAAAAAAGTATACCCAAATAAAATCATCATTTTTTAATGAAAAAAACCTAATATTTTTTTAAGTGTAATAGAACTCAATCAGCCCTTTCCAACAACATATTAGACTTAAAAAAATATTAAGTTTTTTTCATAAAAAATGATGACTTTGGGGAGCCACTTGGATAGCCGTGTAATTTGGCTAATACCATGTACGTAATGTTGAAGATCTGATTGAATTCTACTTGTGGCCAAGGGGTTTACGATCCAAGAAATGTATAGATTTGAGGCCCAGCAGTTTTTCAATTCTCAGTATTTTTTTTCTTTTTGCAATTTTAATGGTGAATTCTGATGTTTTTTTTATGTTTGCAGTCTATAAACTGAAATACGATATATTTCTAAATGTTGTGTGTCTTTTCTGAGTAAAGGACTCATAGAACTGTCGTTTCAGTCTTAACTTTCATTTTGGTGTTATATTTCACATTCATGCAGTTTGTTTCATGTTACATTTTTCCTCAGAAGTTGCTCAATTAAGCAGATTTACACATCGTCACAAATTTGATTAAGTAAGAAAACTGAAACAAAGATCAAGCCAAAATTTGAACCTAAAGAGGCTTTCACACATTCACGGATCACAACACGGATCAAGACGGATCTTAATCCGTGATGTTCCTGCAGGCACCACCGCGCTTTTATTGCAGTGCCGGTGTGAATACATTCAGAACTGGGTTCTAATACGGAGAAGTACGGTGTCTACACGGAATGACAAGGCAGCAACGCGGACGTCGCTGGAGAACCCCTCGGTGTGAACCTGGTGTACACCGATGAGCACGGAAGCAACTGGGCTTTTACACGGTCTTTCTCTGGAGGTGCAGGTTATTTACTGGTATACCCTCGGTGTGTTGACAGCGGTCACTCGAGAAATGGTAGCCCAAACTACAATATCTGACCAATGTGTGCAATAAAATGCTCAATATTTATGTGATTCCACATCTATATAATCACATACACTGTTATAAACTTCCACCCTTTGTGCCAGTTATTTTCACTGGCACCTTTTTTGCCAGTCATTTTAACTGTAATTTTACAATAACAAGTACAACAGAGTTCTGTGTATGAAAAGTGTAAACTACAGTAATGCGTGTAGGACTCCACTGACAGCGAAAATAACTGGCAAAAAAAGTGCAAGTTTATAACAGTGCAACCCCTCGTCTCCTTCCACTCGCTTTCGGTCATCCTGTCTCCTGGTTTCCACAATGATTCAGCAATGGCCGTCACATGGCAATTTGTACATGTTTCGTCATTCTTGTAGTTAAAAAATATGAAATTTTCGCAGCCCCAGGATGTCAATCTTAATAAGGAGCTCCAAATGGCTACATGGAGACTCAGGGATGTATTCAATGGCTATGCTGAGGTACACGGTGCCTACCAGGAGCGATACGGATCATTTTTCATCCGTGAACTCTGGGACGAAAAGAATTGTATATGTTAAAAATTTTTTGCCCGCATATGCCAGTGCACCAAGGACCATGCCGGATGCCTGCCTGGAGTATACACAGTGATGCCCAAGATAACATGGATGATCCCTGACCAATGATCCGGGATGAACCATGTTGTGATCCGTGAATGTGTGAAAGCTGCTTAACTGCAACTCTGTTGATCACTTTCATGAACATCCTAATTCATGATTCATGGTATACCTGCATAGATGTGCTGTATGTGTATGTTGATAACCTTGGCTAAGTCTGATTGTTTTTTAGGTACCAAGGTCAGTCTGCAGTGAGAGCTGCCTGGCTGGGACACACATGGTTTTAGTGAAAGGGAAACCAATCTGCTGCTTTAACTGTGTTCCATGTGCAGATGGAGAATTCAGCAACACTACAATTAAGTTTCTGCGCATCTTTTTTAACACTGATTTTTTTTTTTTTCAGAAAAAGCAATACTGTTTATTTAATGTGTACAAAATATTCTTTACCTTGCACATTTCAAAATACAATGCAGTTTGCAGAAGTAATAATGTCATTAAATTACTGTTGTATTTTACAGATGCGCTGACATGTGCACCATGCCCTCCGGAGTACAAGTCAAATGAGGAAAGAAATGACTGTGATTTAAAAAGTATTGAATTCCTGACATTTGATGAACTGATGGGAATACTCTTGGTTTCATTTACTATAGTAGGAGGCTGCCTAACCATCACCATCGCACTTATATTCTTTATTTATAAAGAAACTCCCATTGTGAAAGCCAACAACTCAGAGCTGAGCTTCATGCTGCTCTTTTCATTGAAATTGTGTTTCCTTTGCTCTCTTACCTTCATCGGCCGGCCCTCTAGGTGGTCCTGCATGCTGCGCCACACTGCATTTGGGATCACCTTTGTCCTCTGTATCTCTTGTGTTCTGGGGAAAACAATAGTGGTGTTAATGGCCTTCAGGGCAACACTTCCTGGCACTAATGTCATGAAATGGTTTGGACCTCCCCAGCAAAGACTAAGTGTTCTTGCTCTGACTGCCATACAGGTCCTTATCTGTGTGCTTTGGTTAACAATATCCCCACCTTTTCCCAACAAGAACATGCAGCACTACAAAGATAAGATTATTCTAGAATGTGATGTAGGATCAGCTTTGGGGTTCTGGGCTGTACTGGGTTATATCGGACTCCTCTCTCTTGTGTGCTTTGCTTTAGCTTTTCTGGCTCGTAAGCTCCCAGACAACTTTAATGAAGCGAAATTCATCACATTCAGCATGTTAATATTCTGTGCAGTCTGGATCACCTTTATACCAGCTTATGTCAGCTCACCTGGAAAGTTCACAGTCGCTGTGGAAATCTTTGCTATTTTAGCTTCCAGCTATGGAATGCTTTTTTGTGTCTTTGTCCCAAAATGTTACATTATTTTACTAAAACCAGAGAAAAACACCAAAAGAAATATGATGGACAAAAAATCCTAAAAAAAGTGTATACTATACAAAGAAAATTCACTAGAGAGTAAAAGAACCTTACGATATAAATGCAGCAAATAGGCAAAGTCATATATTGAGTATATGGTGATGACGGAAATGTTATTGAGCAATCTTTTAAGGTTGCAATTGCAGCAGACTCTATTAATTATATCAATATTAAAATATTTAGCATTTGGTTTGTTTGTATTGGCCAGTATTTGGGCACTGTGACAGCAGAATGTGAATGGGAAAAGCCCAGTTTTGGGGTGTCCTATTTTATCCTCAAAGGGCTGATATGGTCTTAGCCCAGCACTACAATACCTAATTAACCTCTTAAGCCCTTAGCCTCTGGCTTGAAAATGACATACCCAAAAGTAAATAAGAGTATATGTTTGCAACTTCTTGGTCCTTTTCAATAATATTGGTATCATAATAAAGGTTACACCTTGGGGATTTTTGTCATGGTGTAAAAATCATTATATATGTCACTGAGTCAGAATAAATGAAGATGGAACACAGCATAAATGAAAGATCTCATTTTCTCCTAACAAATTATTACTTTTATCCCATGTGAAATTATATATTTGCAGTCTGAAACCTCTGGAAAATTACAGCACAGAATCTTACCATTATCTGTGCCAAAGTTTATTTGAATCAAGTGAGTCAGAGCACAATTCGAGGCTTTAGTTCGGCAATGTCTAGGTGGTATCTCCAAATTGGCATGTTTTTTGGGTACTGTGTGTCATTCTAGATTTCTCAGGTACCAAACTGTAAAACTCATTTAATTTCACTTATATGTCACTACAGGCATACATTCCGTCTAATTATAACAATGCTATTTATTTATTTATTTATTTATTTATTTATTACCTGCATTAAGACCTGTATAACTTTTCCCATTCAAAACATACATACAAAGGAAATGAAATTTTGCCTAACTGGAGCAGGTTTATTTTAAATAAAACAATAAAATAGACAGAATAATAAATACAAAGATAGGGTAAAAAATGGTAAAAAGTACAAGCAACAAACACTCAGCAATGGACCTTTCAGACCCGTCAATCACATGTAGCAAAACAACCAATCAGTTTTCCTTATCTTAGTAAGGTTCAGCAAACCCTGATAGCACCGCCATATTGTCACACTCTCATTGCAACCTTTAGCTGTTTGTCATTGCTTGGCCACGTGTCAGACTTTCGGAAAATGGTTCTTAGATGCGCTTGGGGAATGTGTAGCAGAGGCGTTACCAGGATGCCAAGCATGATGCATTTTGTGACGGTGCATTCTGGAACCACAAGCGAGAGCAGGAAATCCAAAAATCGTATTCCTTTATTGATAACAGGGTCAGGACTAGAAGACTCAAGAATTGTCAAGCCACAAAAATGAAATCCAAAAACAAAGTCGACAAGACAGGCCAGGATCTGAACCAAAAAGCAGAGGTGCGACGGTACATAGACAGTAGGCAAAAAAATCGTAGTCAAAACCCAAAGCAGTGAGTCATACACAGGGCAGCCAAACATAAAAGACGTGGTCATACAGAAAAGGGTCAAAAATTCAGAAAGATAAAACAAGATAAAACGGCTAAGGCAAAAATCAAGGTCAGAAGAAACAGTCAAAGAGAAACGATAATCAATTGGCTTACAAGAGGCTCTGCACAAAGGAATATTGTAAACCAATAGTAGGTGTTTTCGGCAATCTGATTGGTTAAATACCCTTGTTGAATACATTAGCATGCAGAGGTGTATAATCCAGGGGTCAGAAAGTAAAAATCCTACCATGTTTTCATTCCAACCGTAAACTTCTGTCAGCAGATTTGACTTGTTAGTTTTACCACCCAGCTGAAGAATAGTGTCAGCTGCCGGGTCTTTTGTGGCTGGAACAATGTCCTAGGATGGACTTTTACTTTCTGAACCTGGATTATACATCTCTGTTAGCATGAAAACGGACCTACTTTCGATCATTCAGCCCATCAGTTCAACTTGATTGGTTGCGGAATTCTAGCGCGACTCGATGACCTAATTGTGACGGATCACGTCGCCATACGAAAGAGTCCGTGCAAAAAACGTTTCTTTCTCGCTTATGGTTTACAATATCAATAAATAGTTATGTTTGTGAAATTTATGGTTTACAATATCGATAAACAGTTACGTTTGTGAAATTTCCTGGGATTCATTGGAATTCAACGCCCGCAAATTTAAACGTTTAAAACCTCCGACTAACGTCGTCGGTTTTAAACTAAATTTGTGGGCTTAGAATTCCAAGGAATCCCGGAAATTTCAAAGCGTAACTATTTATCTTCATATTGATCAACATTCTTACAAAGTCAGAACAGCAGTGAGGACTCTAAATAGACAGAAGGGAAGTCACATGCTATGCAGGGCACAGGTGAATAGGATGAGAACTAATTATAAAGGAAGGTACACATGGGGAAGTCCTAAATCACAACAATTGGCAAAAGCCAAGACACGGACGGGATTCACGCAGACATCCTATGACAAATAAACAGCTCTGGTCAAGGAGTTCTAAGTGCACAGACAATGAGGGCAGGAAAGCGATTAAGCACATGCGAGAGATCTCGCAGAAATGTAGGGAGAGACAGGGGAAGCCAAGCAAGGGGCGGAGACTAGAACAGGGTGATTGCTGAGATTGAATTAGTAATAATTAGTAGAGGTGCAGCTTTACAAATTAACCAAAGTGCTCATTAGTAAGTTAGTAATATATACATGGATTAGTTGGGTTAGTAGTCTATGATACAAAATATAAATGTTAGTTTTATTAATAATCTTGAAAAGCAAGGCAAAGGAAGTAAATGAGAGCTGAAGTGATATGAAACACCAGAAACCATTGAAATCACCCGAAGCAAATAAGCAAACAAACTGGGGAGACTGACTGAACCAACTAGATCACTGGACGGTGGAGACAAGTGCAATGAAATTTAAAATGGCATGAACTGAAAACCAGAGAAAACAATAACCAAAAAGAATGCATAAAAGACATGACCATAAACATAAAGCATGAACGTAAACACAGAACCATGA
The DNA here is from genome assembly GCA_029721435.1 of Gymnothorax reevesii. Taxonomy (NCBI): domain Eukaryota; kingdom Metazoa; phylum Chordata; class Actinopteri; order Anguilliformes; family Muraenidae; genus Gymnothorax; species Gymnothorax reevesii. The sequence continues at coordinate 141,561,356 of CM056574.1, forward strand.
CACATTTGTTAAGAACAAGTCCATTTTCTTGGTCTAAATCATGTTTCAATGTCATAAATGCTCTCACAGATATGACATTTTTTGTTTTTGATGATGCAGATGATTTGTATCAAATAAGTCCTGACATGAATCCAACTGATACAGTTTTACTTACTTTTAGCGTCGTTGCTCACTAGTGGAGCATAAGCCAATGACTGCAATCTTGATTCTGAGCCAGCATCTCCAGCTTTCGCTTGCTGTGTATCTCTTCTCGCATCCCCGCCTCTATACCTGTCCTACACGTATTCCTTGGCCTACCACGTCGGTGCTTTCCAGATGGATTCCACGCAAGAGCCTGCCTGGTGATGTGATCTTTATGATCACGTGACCAATCCACATGTGAACATCGTGTGACCAATCGACGACCATTTCCTTCAGCATATTAGCCTCCCTACTGGCTCCTTATCGGTCTTCTCCCAGAGATCTTCTTTTCTTGATCTTTTCAAGCCACCATATCCAAAGAATACCTCTTAGACATCTGTTGATAAATGCTCGGACTTGCTTGATAAATGCTCCCCATCATGGCCTTAGCAGTCGGCCAAGTTTCCGAACCATAAAGCAATACCTATTTGACGTTGATGTTATAGATACGCAATTTAGTCGATGTTGAAATGACCCTCGCTTTCCAAACCAGCTGCAAGACGTTAAAGGGTTCTCTAGCTTTCCCAATTCTAACTTTAATATCATCATCTGTGCCTCAGCTAGTGCTCGTCACAACGCTTTCAAGGTAGTTAAAAGATGAAACTTCCTCTATATCTTCCATCTATTGTAATAGCAGATTTTCATGGCTGTTGTTAACCCTCATAGACTTTGTTTTGTCCTTACTTATGGACTTAGCTGTTTAGCTGCTGACTCTTCAAAGCAACTGATCCATTCCTGCATTTGACATTGGCTATACGCCAGTAGAGTGACGTTGTCTGCAAAGTCTAGAATTCAGGGGTGTCCAATCTTATCCATAAGGGCCTGTGTGGGTGCAGGTCTTTGTTTTAGCCCAGTGCTACAACACCTGTTCCCAATAATTAACTGATCAGAGGGTTCAGGCTAGATGTTGCTGTGTATAATCAGGTTTATGAGATTTGGGCTGTAACAAAAACCAGCACCCACACCGGCCCTTTGTGGAGTAGATTGGACACTCCTGGTTCAGATTATCCAGCTGATTCCAAAAAGTCCACCGGATTCCATTTTTTCCATCTTCTGTACATTCTCTCATTATCCAATCCACAACTGGAAAAAAATAGGAAAAATAAAACAGGAAGGGGATTAATAAATAGCCTTAAAGGGGCTGTGTCAATAGCTGGGCATGCGCAGTTTTGGTCACAAAACTTTCTTTTCCATGGGCCACGGGAAAGTTTAATGTTCACCATTATAAAGGTGGAGCGCGACAATCTAAACAAAATCAGCTTTCATGTCATCTATGCAAAATATTTATTAGCTCACCCGCCCGAAGAGCAAGTGGGCTTATGCCATAGTCTGTTTGCCCGTCGTCCGTTGTCCATCGTGCGTTGTCTATTGTCCGAAAACATCTTCTCCTCCAAAACTACCAAGCCAATGAGACAGAAAGTTGGTTTACATGTTCCTATCACTGAGGAAACCACGATTTTTTCATGGATTTGGATCAGATTTTCAATATCGCTGCCACAGCGGCCATGTTGAAAATCTCAGATTGTGCCTTTATTCAGCCAATTTTGCTGCTATTGAAGGAAAATTCTGTTTGTGTGTGTATAGATAGTAGTTGGGCTAGAGATATATCTGGCGGTTTTTAGTGTATTTAAATTTTTGACCTTTGCAATCTGGCCATGGAAACAAAGTCAGTTATATGGCAGTTGTGATATTTTCTTGAAAAATTATGCAGTTATGAAGCTGAAACTTTCTAGGGATGAGAACAGTAACAGAAATACTAAACACTGAAGTTTTTGTTATGTTGCAATAATTCAAATTCTATTTTTAGCTGTTTTGTGGCTATTTTTGCAGATATTTTTGGGTAATATGGTACCTGGTTGATTTGCAGTGAAAAGCAATGTGTCAGGTGATTTTTTTGCTGAATTTTGACCTTGACCTTTGCGTATAAGCCATGCTGTCTAAATCACCTGTATATGGCAATTTGTTAATAAAGGTTTTGGTAAATTTTTGCAACAGTACAAATATGCAAAAATGCAAAGACAAATGGGCTGTCCTCCAAATCGCATATAAGGTGTTGAATCCAAAAGGAAAAATTGCTAAAATTAAAGACGTTGGACTGCACTTGCTTAAAGTATTTTTAATGTTACGAAGAGTAAAAAAAGCAGACGCGTTTCGGCTCACAGGCCTTCCTCAGTGTATTCAAATCATTATAACAACCTGCGTATAATATAAACTAATAATTAGTCACAATCGTGTTTCTTTTTACCTCATGGTACCACTTACCATTACCCAATTAGGCATAGATAAACCGCAAATTGACAATGCATCACAAAAGGCAATGTCACTCTTTAACATAACAACAATTATAAAATAAACCATAACCAAAATAAAAAAATGAAACAAAAGGAAAGGTATTTACCAACTTAACTTAAACTTTACAGAAAACAAGTCAAAGAAAAATCTTCATTCATGCCATACGTCGCAACAGAATTCAAAGTAAATATATACCAAGCCTCTCTTTGGAGGAGGCAATTATCCCGATTGCCCCCCTCGATGTCTGATTAACAATTTCCAAACCCATAAATCTCAATGAATTGACATCATGACCCATTTTGTTAAAATGTTGAGCAACAGGTGATCGATCATCTTTGTTTCTAATAGCACATTCGTGTTCACAAATTCTTGTTTTGAGTTGACGCTTAGTCTTGGCAACATAAATTAGACTGCATGGACAAAGTAAGAGATAAACGACAAAAGTAGATAAACATGAGATCCTACCTCTCACCTTAAATGTTTTATTAGTCGCAGGATCTGGAAAACTATTTTCTGTGATCATATTACTACAAACAACGCAATTATAACACTTAAACTTCTTTACCAAATCATCAGAAAAAGATATAAAATTTCTATCAAATGCCAAAATGAATTTAATAGATGGCAAATTTAATAGATTGTAGACCATGTCGACTTGTTGATAGAGTTTCTAGTAAAAAGTACTTAGGTATTTGGGTTGATGACAAGCTGTTCTTTAAATCACACATAGCAGAACTTTTAAAGAAACTGAAGCCAATACTGGCATTCTTGTATAGAAACTAGGCTTATGCCGTTGGAGACGACGGCTTGGGGTATATCCCCGAACGCCCCCAATCCTCCTATTCCCCAATCCTTGAATAGACCCAATACAATATAAAGCCCCTCAGGTCATGATCTTTCATTTGAACCTAATATCAGGTCAATCGGACAAATGGTTCTGAAGATATGGCCAAAATGGTAATTTTCCATCACAAAGCTCCACTTGACGGCAAAACATTGAACCATACAGGTATGATGTCATCATGTGACATGTTGTGAGGTCATGACCTTGCAGTTGCACATAGTTTCATGTCAATTGGACAAATGGTTCCAAAGATATAGCACAAATGGTGAATGGTTTATGTGACAAAGCTCCACCTTGTGTCAAATGAACCAAACAGGTATAATGTCATCGTGGGACACATCCTGAGATTTTTCAGTTTTTGGCCCCTGGTGGCCAATCTAGAAATTGTAAATTGTCCAAAATCAAATCCGTTCTTCCTCTTTATAATACTTACTTATATGCAAAAATTTAAATTTCTAGTTGAAATATTACTGAATTTATCGCGATAACACATAGGGCAGTGCGGCGGTGGCGGTCGGACCAAAAACATCCGGCGTTCGGGGATATCATAAATCTTGTCTGACACAATGCTGTAAGAAGCAGATTGTACAAGCGACATTTTTATCAGTGTTAGATTATAGAGATGTAATTTATATGCATGCTTCTTCCTCTACGCTAAAGCCACTTGATACAGTTTATCAATCTGCAATTAGACTTATCACAGGTGATAGGTTTAGTACCCACCATTGCCAGCTTTACCATAATGTAGGATGGACCTCCTTACCTCTGAGAAGAGAGCTACATTGCATTCTGTTTATTTACTGAGCCTTGCTTAACAAATTACTTGTTTATTTAACAAGTTTATTGACTTGCAAGTTGTTGAACTACAGCACTGCTCAAAATCACATGGCTCTTAATATTCTACATGTTAGGACACAGGTTGGAAAAATTGCTTTTAGTTACTATGCTCCGTATAAATGGAATAATCTGCTGACAGAGCTTAAAATGAATGCCTTGATAATCATTTTAAGCAAATCATTAATGGGTTTATGCAGCCTGAATGAATTTCATAAAAATCAATTTTATGTTATTATTGAATGTATTGCTTGAATGTTGTAATCAGGGCCTCATTGGAAAAGAGAGCTTGCTTTCAATTGGCCTTCGCTGAATAAATAAAGGTGAAATGAAAAGCTGAGAACAGCCCTGTATTTACACTCCATCTGCAGAGGGTAGGTTAAGTCCTTCTACCCACTGCACACTTTCGTACTCTTTTATAATAATGGCCACCAGGTGTCAACCGCAAGTCGAAAACGACTGAGGACCAATCAGCGCCGAGCTTACAAGTGCGTCGCCAGCAGCAGAAGGAATAGCGGAAGCAACATGTAAACGGTAAACAATCCGCGATGATCATGGCAGAAAATACTCCCAAAAAAAGGATATACCGTTGTGCCGAAGGGCTTTCATGCTTCTGCGTGGTATGTCAGTGCGATATGAGATTAGGAAGTACGTTCGCGTCCGGTGTGAAAGCGACTCAAGGATGTTAAATAACGTAACATTGGCATGCTAGCTAAAATATTATACTTATCGATGTCTCTAGCAAAACAGCTCACTCGCGAGTATTCAATTGTGAGCGAACTGTAGCCTTTAAGCTCGCTAGGTAGTTGGCCATGTAGCTAAATACAATGGCGCGCTAATTATGAGTTAAACGAGCCGTCATGGCATCCTCATCGCGCTACGACGAAAAAACTTGTTTGATTGGCGTCGATCCATATAAATTGGACTCAGCAGCATTTAGCTGAGTTATATCTTTGCTGCCAGCCGTGGATTACCCCGATATTTGCCACTATTTAATCCTCACAGTGTACGCTTACACGGCGCAGGAGCTGAAGTCGTAAGGAGTCGTATAACTATTTCATATAACTAAGCGAATATTTGCTGCCTCCCAAAGCGCCTGAATTAAATCCTCGTTCTATAAACTTGCGTTTAGTCCACAACGTCGGTCTCTGTGTCCGCATTATATTTTGTATTTCTGTGTCTTAACCGGGAATTTTATGGCATCTTAACTGGCTATTTCTGCTGTACAATAAGAGAGTGCTAACCGGGAATTTTATTGCGTCTTAAGACACAAATACAAATTCTTAATGCTGACGCCAAACCCGACGTTTTGCCAGTGTGGCTACAGAAAGAGGATTTAATTTTGGTGCTTTTGGATGCAGCCATTAATTTCATTCAACAGTAACTTAGCTCACCGTGAATCTCGTAAGTCAATAATATCGACTGTCATATTAGCTGTCTTGATGTCGCCTCCTACCAAAACGATATCAGGCGCCGGTAGCTGCACCTCGTATCATTTTGCACATCAAGCAACATTCACTGTCTGACAAAACAATCTCTGACTAATAAAACCGTTATCTACCAGTGATTAAATGCTATGCTCACACTTTACTGGGGAAAGTGGCTTATCTAACTCCAACGTTACCTGAGGTAAAATGATGGGAACAGACTTTGCTATAAGGAGAAGCCTGATTCTAGTGAGCCACAGGTCTCTCCTCCGCTGGGTCAACTCCTCTCTGTCTCTCCCCTCTCTTTTCCTCACAGTGGGTATTGCAAAGAAATCTAAGGCGGTTTCTTTTTTTTTTTTGCTCTTATTAAAACAGCCGTGAACCACATAGCAAACCTTGTTGGACCAACCAGGGTTGATATGATTGCAAAAGAATGTGAGGTAGAAGCCTCTCGATAGAGTCTAGTCAGGAATATTAGTGGGGATGTCAGCAATATGGCCACATCGGACGTTGATGACGTGCATCGAATACCATCAATGTTTGATCACGTGGGTCGCCCGGAGCCAATGATAAAAGATGTCATAGATTCTGAAGGCAAGATTAGTGCGCTGATTGGATGGTTGTGATCATGTGACCTAGTGGCCATTATTTTGAAATAGTACGAAAGCGTGCAGTGGGTAGAAGGACTTAACCTACCCACTGCAGATGGAGTGTACCCTGTTTTCAGAACTGCTGTAAAGAAAGTGAAAACACCACCATCCAAACCACAGCAATGAAAGGTGCAGGCACTCAGGAACAAAACCTAGCAAGGATCCAGGGCGTAACGATATTGGGTGCAGCGGTTGCAACGGCACTCGGGCCCAGTGACGCGGGGGGTCTTTTAAGGGGTATCCCAATGCATCAGGGTAGGCCCTCGGACGACATCAGATCTTATTCTGCTGTTGATGTCGTCATTGAGACAGCAAGTTTTTCTGGGTAATGTCCAACATTCCAACCAGTGTTTCCCAAACTGTGTGCCGTAAGAGTTTCCTAGGTGTGGCGCGAGAAAACCCACTTACTGTTTTTTTCCTGATAGCCTAATAATTTAAATCGGCTGAACTTACAGAATATAAAAATAACAATTCATGCCATTCAGTTTATTAAAATGATTATTTTAAATTCCTTCGTGATATTTCCGCATCATGTATTCTACTGTACAATTCCTTCTCGTGATTGGCCAATCACACATCGTCCAATGTGAAAAATTCAACATTCACCGGTAAAAAATTTGATTTGGGTCTTTTGTCTGCTTGCGGGATTTTAGAGTAATTTCGCCCCCATAAATGGGTGCGAAGGAGGGAGATGTGATGTTGTAATGCTAATTAATATGTTGCTATGTAGTCAAGCACATTAACTCCTTAGCATAGCTGTCACAATCTGCCAAAATGCAAATCACAGAATATGAATTTAATAGAGTATAAAGGTACACTTGTGCAGCCTCTCCAGCCTCACTGCTTCAAGGTCACTAACAGCTGATAACCCCAGCCGGCTCCCAGTTCTCGGAAAACGAGAGACGGAGAGGGAAACTTTCGGGGAAATAGAAACTTAAGTGTGGGATCACGATTGATTGGAGGAGAGAAATCATCCAAGATCCAGACGGCGAAGGAGCAGCGAATCACAAGACTTTTGACTTAGAGACTATATAAACTGGGACAACAAGGAAGTCGGGAGAGAGCGCTCTCCAAAGAGAACACACACTCTTTGTTTTGCATGTACCTCAATTCTGATCATTATTAAATCATTCTTTTATACATTTGGGACTCTGACTAAATTACTATCAGAAGGTTGAATACGCACCTGAATTTGCCTCATTAAGGATCCTCTCTGAGGATCCCTAACAGTAGCTAGAGGGAGTAAGAGTATGATTCCAGCAAAAAACAATGTTAACTATAATTATGGCAAACGCTCCCATTGCTCTGGGCCACACAATTTTAGTGTCAGTTCCCTATGATGCATGAAATGGCGAGGATGGATAATTAAGATGTTTGTCTTAATAGTTCTCCTGCAGGATATCATTCTGGTGCAGCAGGGAACCTGTGAAATAAAGTTACTTTTTTTTCAATATTATGGAATTTCAATTAATAATCAAAACAAACAATATTAATGATTATATACAACATACAAACTTTGCAGTTAAATTAAAGACTTAATAAATAATTTCAAGGATTTTTTGAGGCCTTCATAGGCTGTTTAGACTCTCATGTTTACAGTGCAAAAACAGATAACATGTTTCATAAATAAATTTATTAAACAAACAAAGAAACATAGAACATACGGGGCTAATCTAACAAGGGAGGATTACACAAATAACAGGAAGGTAATGGTTGGTTATGTGTGTATGGGTGGGCGCTTGTGGATGTGTGTCTGCGGGCGCACGTATGGGTGTGTGTGTGTTGGATGTGTGTATGTGCTTGCGGGCACTCATTTCTTTGTCTCCTAAACAAAGAGAGGAAGATGGCAGACTGTGTGTTTAGCCGCAACTGACTGTTGCTATGTGTAGGTTGGCCTATGCTTGGCTGGATAACGTAGTTTCACTTCAAGGAAGTTCCAGGAAAAGAAGCTACCTTCGGCTCTTCAACAGTTAGTGTCACTAATCTGGCTATCTATCCACAGCCATCTACACAATAGCAAGCATGTTAGTTGCCGCTTTAGCTATATTTTTCAAAAGTCTCAAAATGTACTTTTTTTTTCTTTTTGCATTTTGAACTGGGCATTGGTTGTGATTAATTGATGGGAGGCAGAGCCTTTACAATGGGTGTCTGCCCTGACATGCCTGCCCCCAACTTTTGATTTAAAGTAAAAATGTACAATATTTGGAGGAATGAACTGCACTTTAGGGGGACTTAATTGAAATATTATCACTGCGTTCTTTATTGGGGCGAAAGAAGGGTGGGAATAGGGATGGTGGTAAATGATGCACGGTGTGTATGTGGGTCAGGGGTGAGAGGTGAGGGTGAGTGCTGCTGAAATACACCCCTGAAATCAATTTCTCCAGGGTGGGATGCCTGTAATAAAGAGTTCAATGTAATTGGCCAAATATGTGAGCAGCATAAACTGCTGTCTCAGTTAAGTGACAAAACTTATCACATTGTACTTCTGGCCTGTCTGCAAATGAGTTGTCATTTTCTGTGGCTTTATTCATGGTTTGTTCACTTATGCTTTTGTGCAAACATGAAACAGGTCAATCTTGTAATAAATATAATATTTTGTTGAAAAATCGCAAAATCTGGGAAATGTTGAAGAATGTCAAGGGACAGAAATTTCCCAGATGTTTCCCAGCAACTCCAGGGGAGTTGACTGTTCTGAGCGGGGCAGGGCTTCATCAGATCCATGTGACTACGGGATGTGTTTATATAATGGAGCCATTGACAGGACTGTCTTAAGTTTGCCCTCTGTAGTGCTCAATTTCTGCAATGCTGTTCTTACTGCTGCTACTGGAGTTGGTCCTGAATATGCAATGGATGCGGACAGAGGGACCCGTGTGCAAACTTCTGGGTCGAGCAGAGCAGCCGGAGTTAACCAAGGATGGAGACCTTATCATTGGCGGAATTTTCACTTTTGTCACAAGACCTAGAGGAAAAATACACACCTTTAGAAGTAAGCCAGAAAGTCCAAAATGCAGCAAGTGAGTGGATCAAAAATATTACCCTTATTTTGTGAAGAAGATGACAAATGCACAATGAAATTAAGATGTATTCTGACAATGGAAAGGAAAGAAGAAATAAATAATCATGCTTAGGTGCTCCTCTATAAAGTACTGTGACTGACAATTTTGGTTGAAGGTAGCATTTTTACTAAAATCAAATTATATCCTGACATTTTTGGACCTGAAGCAAGAAAGAGGGTACACTGAGGTCTATAAGGACTTAGATAGTGACACAACTATAAATTACAGTAATTCCTACACGGATCAGAACTTATGGTTGTAAATCACTGATATGAAATTGCAGACTATTCACTTTACTGTATTTACATCTACAAGGACTGGATTGTGTCACTGTCCAAATACTTGCAGACCTCTTATCATACCTAGAGTGTAATTAGAAAATTCCAAGATTTCACTTTTTTTTCAAGAGAATAATATTCTTACTTCAGCATTATATGCTGTCTGCTTCAAAAGTAATCTACCCCCGCTGAAAAATACCTACAACCAGCCATTCCTGACATTTTTGGTATCAATGTTGTAACTCTTGAAAGCAATGGTGTAGCTGGCATTAGCCTGAATTTCTGTTCTCACAACATTATTGATTGCTGGAATGTCATGAGTTCGCTTTCATTAAAAATTATTTATTTATTATGGGGAACAGTAAACAGTAACAATAAATGGGGCAATACCAGGAGATTACAGACGATGTTGTAGCTCCCTTTTCTCGTCAAATAATGCAAGCAGGTTTCTGAAAATAGGAGCAATAGATATATCTGTATCTACAGTCAGGTCCATAACTATTTGCACTGTGACACAATTGTCATCATTTTCACTCTGTAAGCCACAACAATGGATTTGAAATTAATCAGTCAAAATGTGCTTGAAGGGTAAATTTTCACTTTAATGATTCAAACAAAAATATTGTGTATATATTGTAGTAATAACAACCATTTTCATGCCTTGCCCCCCTTTCCCCCAGTTTTAAGGGCTCAAAAGTACTTGGACAAACTAACATGACAAAAACATTAAAATTTTATTTTCAATACTTCGTAGCACATCCGTTGGAGTCAATTATTGCCTAAACTCTGGAGCACCTTAGATCTTGTGCACTGAAAAAAAACAACTCAAAAGATTTACTAAAAAAAATTCTTGTCGCAATTTGCACTCAAAATTTTTGAGTAAATTTTACTGCTTTAATATCAAATAAAACTTCCTTAAAGCAGCAGTTGGTAACTTTGAGGAGAGAGAGGGCATAGAAATTTGAAAAAATGCAACTTTCAGATCTCTCCCCCTCCCTCTCCACTGCTATCCTGCCCTAAGACCCTCCCCCAGAAGGCTGCCATGCACGTGAAGGCACGCAAGCTGTTATGCAAGCGACTGTGGAGAGATTCTGCAAGTTTGCATTATGAAAATGGCCAAGTTGCCAAGGCTAGACATTACTGTTGTCAACAGTCGACATAGCTGGCCAACAAACGAGCAGAAATAAATCATGTCGACATGAAAAGTAATCTACAGCAGTACGTATTCAGTAAAAACCCAGCACATGTTTATTTCAGTTAGTTACCCGTTTTTTTGTGAACAGAAACTGTTGTGAATCCTGCTGAATGGCCAGTAAACCATGTATGACAGCATTTAGCTGTGAAAGCACAGAAACGTTACACATTTTTATGAGGACAACAAAACAACCAATACGACTGCCAGGTCACTTCATAAAGATATTTTCTGCTACTTTCTAATAAAATGACGCCAGTAAAGTTTGACCTAGCATCAGAAACAAGCTAACATTAGCTCGACTGCAACATCACATGCACTACGAAGTACTGTAAAAATTACAAGATGCTGGCTATTTGAACAGCAACTGTGCTTGTAAGCAACATTCACTCGCTTAGTTGCAGAGCAAAAATGAATGGTTGCCGATTAGGGCTGGGGTTAGTACCAGCTGTGCATGTGAGCGACGCCAACTTGCCTATTTGCAGAGCATTGCAGAGAAAAAATGTACCAACGAATAAAGCAGGGGTTCACCTGTCAAGCAGAAAAGTTGCCAACTCTGCGTCGGTTTTTAATCCTTCCTGATCACGGAGTTCCCTCCTCCTCTGAAAAGCCACCCCGATGGCTGTTGTTGCGCCATTAGTTTTTCTAAGCTCCTGAATCCTCTCTTGGAGATTTGAACTTGACTGAGCACTGGGGTGAACTGAGGAGGAAGTGGGAGCAGGCTGTCCACAGCGCGTGCATGTGCACTGTTTGACGGCTGTCAGACACCATCCTGGCTCCGATTGGTTCTTTTTGGTCGGTCCGAACAATTCTTTTAAATTGCAGTAGGAGCAGTAGGTGGGTTTAAAGGAGCCTTTTTTAAATTACAGAGTACTGGTTTTATGTGATACTGTCAGTAAAAGGTGACAGTCTGAGCAAAAATGACAAAAAGTTACTTTTATTAGACTTACCAACTGCTGCTTAAATAGGATTAAGTAAAATCTTCTTACTTCTTACGGTAACATCTGTGAAAATATTAGGTAAGTGTTACTTAGTTTTACTGATGTTTCCATTTTTATTACTCACACAAATTAAGTAAAATACAGTATATTTTTTATATACATATACACTTACAACTTCAAAATATTGAGTAGATTTTATTTACCTTTGATATCTACTGTCATAAAATTATCAAGTAATTTTTTTCTTTTTTCTGCTGTATAATTTTAAATACTTAGTTGTTTGAAGTTATATTACCTAATCTATACTGAAAAAAAAACGCAGTCGGTGGTGTAGTAAAATGTACTAATTGAACTGTCCTAATGTCTACAATAAAATATTAAGTTCCAGCGGGAACTAGATTTTACCAAGTAAAATTACATGTACTCAATTTATTTATGTATTGAAAATATCTCCGGAATCGGGTAAGTAACTGCTTTATCCATTTACGCGTGTATTCGCGTCTTTGCATTGACTTTGAATGTAATCTGTCATGCGAAAAATTTTTCGCGTCCAGTGTGAAACCATCTTAACATTGACTAAGAAACCAACAAACTGGCTTGCACTAACTTGCATGCGCAGTTGTATACATGCACAGCCTTGTCAATGCATAACTGACATAGCTTCACAGCTAATGCAAAATAATTGCGATTCACAGTTTTTTATTAATTTGTATGCACCATAAATAGATAGCTGAGCAAGCGAACTAGCTTGCTAGCCTAGAGTGCTAGCTAGTTTGTTGGTTTCTTAATCAATGTTAAGATGCTTTCACACTGAATGAGAAACGAATTTTTCGCATGACAGATTACTTTCAAAGTCAATGCAAAGACACAAATACACACGTTTATGGATAAAGCAGTTACTTACCTGAGAGATTCTGGAGGTATTCGCAACTCTGTCTGCCAACGGACATCAGTGCACCGTACTTTCGTTTGTCCCAAGGCGCATGCGCTCATTCAAACCCACTCTAAAATTGGGTTGTAAAATTTACTCAGTATTTCAGTGTTTCTAGTAGGGACTAAAAAACATTTAAATTATACGAGAAAATCCATTATAAGATTTACTCATTCCACACATGTATCTTCAATACATGAATAAATTGTGTACATACATGTAATTTTACTTGATAAAACCTAGTTCCCACTGAAATGTAACATTTTATTGTAGACATTAGGACAGTTCAATTAGTATGGCTTACTACACCACCAAGTTTGTTATTTCAGTGATAGCAAAGCATCTGTATTTACTCTGGTGAAGCCATTTATCCATTGTTGATGTTGACACTGCTATACTTTCTTGCTGGGGACTTTTCTTGATCTGGCCAACTGTTCTGCAGGGTTTTTCTTTGTCAGTGAAGAAATTCTTCTGGACCTTTTTATGTTCCTGATCTTAGTGGAGCAATCGTCATCTACACAAATGAGCCAAGTTGTTAATTGAGCCACACCTAATGTTTTTACCATTTCTCTGAAGCTTTTGTTTTGATTTTTCAGCCTAATGATGGCTTGCTTAGCTGGCAATGGCAGGTGTTTGGAATTCATATTGAAAATTAACAGCAACAGATTTCAAATGAAAATTCCAAACTTTAAAATAAGTTCATACATTTTATCTTTGCACTTGTAAAAACTGACGGACTTATTCACAGCTGGCCATGGAATGGATGCACAGCCACAAGTCCAATTATTGTTGGTACCTTTAAGGGGGGTAAGGGGGAGAAAACCGCGAGAAAAAAGTGCTGTGATGCCTACATTGTTCACCGGTTTTTTAAGTAAATACTTGAATACCCTTAAATAAGTGCTGAAAGTGTGCTCTTTGGGCTCATTTATTGTTTAGATTCACCTCCAATATGACATGGTTGACACCTAAAATATCAGTAACATTGCTAATGAACAAATATAAATGGACCTGACTTGAATTGGTATAATGTCTGGAGAAACACCTTGCTTGTGGAGTAGAATTGTTGTTAATTTGTGGACACTTTACTGAAAATGTGTGATTACCACCCATAACAGAGAAAGTCCTGTAACTTTTTGATCAGACCTTGGGTTTATAAATGTTTCATATATTTTTGGCTGAACTGGCTCGGGTCAGCCCTGCATACATGGATGTCAGTGAGTGAGTGAGTGAGTGAATGATGGAGTTACCCTGTGGGTTGGCCAGCCGAGCGAACTTTCCCTACTGGCCGTTGCTCATCACCCACATTTTCTCAGACTGACCATAAACAGTCCGGCCATATATTAGCTTTTCACCTAGTCATGTTGAGAAATGATTTTAAGAACATCAAAAACTTTCCAAGATTTAAATGTAATAATGGTAAGGAAGTATGTTTCTTGGATTGAGAATCAGTTAATATTAAACATACAGTTACGAGAAAGAAAAATTACACCTTCTTTCAGTTCTATAGTTTTAGGTATCAGGACATTAAAAAAATCAGCTGGTCTTTATCAGGTCCTAAAATTATTTAAATAACCTCTGGTGTAAAGCAATACACAACAGATTATTTATTAAACCAAAATCCAGCCAAAATACAGAATGTATCTGTGAAAACAAAATACATCCCATGATTCAATAGCTTGTAGAACCACCTTTAGCAGCGATATGTAAACTAATAATTTTCAACTTAATTTCATTTCTATATCGCTCACATTGTAGTGGAGGAAATTTGGCCCAAGTCTTCTTTACAACATTGATTCATTGATGTTTGACAGCATTTCTATATGCACAGCTCTCTTAAGGTCTCACTACAGTATTTCAATCAGGTTTGGACTTTGATTTGGCCATTGCTTAGCCATTGCAACACCTTGATTTTTTTTCTTTTCATACCAGTCTTTCATAGATTTGCTGGTGTGCTTGGGATCATTGTCCTATTGCATGACCCAGTTGCGACCAAGCTTTAGCTGTTATATACAATGTTGATGCTTTCACATTTGATTCTAGAATAGTTTGGAATATAGAGGAGTTCATGGTCGACTCAATGATAGCAAGGTGTCTAGGTCCTGAGGCTGCAAAACAGGCCCAAATTCATTACCCCTGCACCACTCTGCTTTACGGTTGGTATGAGGTGTTTGTTTTGACATGCTTTTTTTGGTTGGCACCAAATGTGGTCCTGTGCATTATGGCCAAACAACTCCACTTTGGTCTTCTCTGTCCAAAGTTCCCGAAGGCTTGTGGTTTATTCAGATGCAACTTTTAAATCCTATGTTGTGCTGCCATGTTCTTTATGGAGAGAAGAGGCTTTCTCTTGGCAACCCTTCCAAACAAGCGATAATTGTAAAAAAAAAAAAAAAAAAAGCATTTTTGGAATTGTAGTGTCATGAACTTTAATATTTAACATTCCAACTGAGGCCTTAACAGTCCTAGATGTAGGTATTTGTGCAATTTCCCTGATCATTGCACGGTGTGACCTTGGGGTGAATTTGCTGAGATGTCCACTCCTGGGAAGATTGGCAGCTGTCATGAATGGTTTCCTCTTGTGAATAATCTTCCTCACTGTAGAATGATGAGCTTCAAATTGCATGGAAATGGCCTTAAAATCCTTCCCAGACTGATGGACAGCAACAACTGCTTCTCTAAGATGATTGCTGATGTTTTTTCCTCTTGGCATTGTATTAATACACACCTAAATGCTTCAGACCAGCAAAGTGCCAAAACCTCTGCTTGAACAGAGGTGGTCACACTTGCGAAGATCAAATAATCAAGTGCATTTGATCAACATTACCTGGCTGTGGATTACCCTTTTAATTCCTGTGGAAACAGTTAGGATGTACTTATTTTTTCACGCATGGCTTCTGCATTTTGGCTGATTTTTTGTCAAATAAATAATGGCATGGTTGAATCTGTTGTGTGTTGTTTTACACCGGGGATTAGACTTACATCATTTTGGGACCTCATTAAGACCAACTGTTTTTATTCATTTTATTATGTCCTAATATGTAAAACCTAAGAACTGAAAAAGGATGTGCTTTCTTTTTCTTGTGACTCTTAAGATCACAAAATAAAAATATCCCAAATACGTATCACAGTCACTTATTCTTACTTTTTTCTAACAAATGTGAATTGATGTATTTTTGATCACAAGTTTGGAAGAAGTGGAAAATTAAGATGACAGAATATATTCTTGCTTTTCAGTTTAAATTTCAGGGAGTTCAAATTTGCCCACACAATGATCTTCGCAATAGAAGAAATCAATCAAAGCCACCTAATTCTCCCAAATTTTACCCTGGGATATAAAATCTATAATGCCTGTGGCTATGCAAACATACTTAAATCTGCTATTGCTTTGGTAAATGGACAGGAGGAAATAATTCAAGGCAAAATTTGCCACAGAACTGATATGGTCCAAGCTATAATAGGTCACTCTGGATCCACACCAACAATGGGATTCTCAAGAATAACTGGAAGGTTCCAAATACCAGTGGTAAGACATACTATTTTGTCAATTGCGGCTTTTCATGCATGACAGTGTTTAAATTGCAAACTTCTTTTTTCAAGAAATCATGGGAATGAAGTCAACATATACTACAACATATTTAGGTCTCCCTTCAAACATTTATTTGGTCCAATAATTAAATTTTTTCCCCTAATAACACCAGATTAGCCACTTTGCGACATGTTCATGTCTCAGCAACAGAAAAGAGTTTCCCTCATTCTTCAGAACAATTCCCAGTGACTACTACCAGAGTAGAGCACTTGCACATCTGGTGAAGCACTTTGGCTGGACCTGGGTAGGAGCCGTAAACAGTGACAATGACTATGGCAACAACGGGATGGCTACATTTATGCAGGCAGCCCAGGAGGAGGGTGTGTGCATCGAGTACTCAGTGGCCTTTCTGCAATCAGGGCCTCGCCAGGCTCTGCTCAGAGTTGTCAGTGTAATAAAACATTCCACTTCTAAGGTAATCATGGCCTTCATGACTCACAGAGAGGTCAAAGCACTGGTGGAAGAGCTACAGAGACAGAATATTACAGGCCTGCAGTGGATTGGCAGTGATGCCTGGATCACTGATGACTCACTCACTGATGGTGAAGGCCACACTGCCCTCATCGGAGCATTGGGCTTTGTGGTCAGCAGGGCAAAAATCCCTGGGTTGGGGAAATTTCTACAGCAACTTCATCCTTCTCAATTTCCTCACAGTACATTTCTCAAGGAATTCTGGGAAAATCTGTTCAACTGCACTTTGAATACACCTAGCTTGTCTGATAGCAGGAGACTATGCAGTGGCTCTGAGAACTTGAGTCATGTAGAGACCCAGTTTACTGATGTGTCAGAACTGAGGTTCACTAATAATGTGTACAAGGCTGTATATGCAGTGGCCCATGCACTACACAACCTGCTCACATGTGAAGAGGGCCAAGGCCTCCTCCCAAATAACAGCTGTGCAAAAGGCAACAGCATAGAGCCATGGCAGGTATGGAAGATGTATTAACAGTACAGTATGTATCACAGTATCTCCAGTATTGCAAACTGATCATTCTAACATTGGCCAATAAAAGTTAAACTTGCTGATAATGCATACTTCAATAACTTTGGCGTTTTTCCTCGGTAGATTCTTCAACACCAACACCCAGGGCTTAAATTTCTGAAATCTTCTCTATTTGTTATATTTCTTAGAAGAGGAAAAATGGCAATGCTGATTTGCCTGCCAATTATGTATTCAAATGGAATTTTTTTCACATTGACAGGTTGTACAGTATCTGCAAGCAGTAAATTTCACCACTAATGCTGGTGAGACTGTGTACTTTGATAGCAATGGAGATTCACCTGCCAGATATGAGCTCATCAGTTTAAATAATGTAAAAGACAAGACTATGGAGATTCTCACAATTGGCCATTATGATGCTTCACTCCCAAAAGGCCATCAGTTCAAAATGAACAATGTCAACATTGTTTGGGGAGGAGGCAGTTTAAAGGTCAGCTCCTGGACTTTTTCCTCAGTCTCATATAAAGTTTGCACTGGTTTCTTTGCCTAAAATTGATTTCTGAACTACATCTTACAGTGTGCAAATTACACAATTACTCAGATGATAGTATTATTTTATTATTATTATTATTATTATTGTTATTATTATTATCATCATCATCATCATCATCATCATCATTATTTTGTAAAGGAATTTCCTCCTTGTTACCTGAAAGTAAAATAATTTAAATAGTTTCACATTTAGATTCGATTTCATGCCCTCTATGAGGAAAAATATAAAAATGATGGATTGTGTATTGTTGATTAGGGCTACAGTGCTGGGTGTCAATGGTGAATCAAACTAGAGATAACATTTTATCACGTTAACTATTAATGTAAATCAAATTACTCCAAAGGAAGAAGCACAAAAAGGTTAAAAGTTATATTCACTCAGTTGAATGTTTGTCCCAAAACTTCTGTTGAGGAAATGAGCTGTGTTCATCAGGTACCTGTGTCAGTGTGCAGTGAGAGCTGTCCTCTGGGCACTCGGAAGGCTGTGCAGAGAGGAAGGCCTGTCTGCTGCTATGACTGTGTGCCCTGTGCTGAGGGAGAATTCAGTAATGCAACAGGTATAATGCTTTCATCTAAAATATAACCATTTGGCAAAATATTATTTTCTTGATTTGAAATATTAATTAAAAACTTATTCTTTTTCCTGAGAATGCAGACTCCATTGAATGTATGAAGTGCCCACTTGACTACTGGCCCAACAAGAGAAGAAATAGGTGCATCAGAAAAGAAATAGAATTTCTTTCCTATCAAGAAATGATGGGGATAATTTTGGTTTTTTTCTGCTTATTAGGTGTATGTGTAACAATAAGTGTGTCTGTCATTTTATTCCATTTTAGACAAACCCCAATTGTCAGGGCCAACAACTCAGAGCTGAGCTTCCTGCTGCTCTTCTCATTGAAACTGTGTTTTCTTTGCTCTCTGACCTTTATTGGTCGACCCTCTGACTGGTCCTGTATGCTGCGCCACACTGTGTTTGGAATCACCTTTGTACTTTGCATCTCTTGTGTTCTGGGGAAAACAATAGTGGTGTTAATGGCCTTCAGGGCTACACTTCCAGGCCGTAATGTCATGAAGTGGTTTGGGCCTCTGCAGCAGAGACTAAGTGTTCTTGCTTTGACTGCCATACAGGTTGTCATCTGTGTGGTTTGGTTAACAACATCCCCTCCTTTCCCAAACAAGAATATCAAGCATTACAAAGAAAAAATCATTGTAGAATGTGATGTTGGATCCATGGTGGGATTCTGGGCTGTACTGGGTTATATTGGGTTCCTCTCTATATTGTGCTTTGTTTTTGCTTTTCTTGCTCGTAAGCTGCCAGACAACTTCAATGAAGCCAAATTCATCACATTCAGCATGCTGATATTCTGTGCAGTCTGGATCACCTTTATACCCGCATATTTCAGCTCACCAGGAAAGTTCACAGTAGCAGTAGAAATATTCGCTATTTTAGCTTCAAGCTCTGGTTTACTATTTTGCATTTTCTTGCCAAAATGCTATGTTATATTATTAAAACCAGAAGACAACAACAGAAAGCATTTACTTGGAAAAAAAAAAAACAGGATTTCAGACTCAGCAGTGGATACTGGAAAAATAATTAATTTCTAAGTTTCAGTTTTTCTTTTTTCAGTTTTCAGTTTTTCTGATCACAGCTCACATTCATCTTAGCTTTTTATTTTAAATGTGTGCATCTCCCATCGCCAGAAAATGAATTATTCTATCTATTGTGCTGACTAAAAAAAAAATCATGCATGGCTTCCTCGTCCCTCCCGTTAATGCTGTACTGCAAGAGGAATATGCAGAAAGAATCGCACTCCAGCACTGCAAGGTGCACTGTATTCCCTCTATGACCTATGACAAAAAATAAAGCAAACACTACCCTCTGGTGGAGTGAAGGCTCATCACAGTCTATAGAATTGTTTTCGTGCATGATAGTTTTACTATTGCAATAGGTACCGCAAGTTGATAAAAAAAAAACATATATAATCCACAAAACTGAAAATCCTTCCTACATTGAGAAACCAAGTAAATATTTATTTATTAAATATCATTTTGAGTCACAGAAAAAAAAAAATTCTGAATGCCAACTGCTGTAAAAGTGTTTTTCTATTATAGGTACTTTAAGTATAAAAATGATGATCCATTTGAAAAATGAATTCTTTGTGATTTCCTTCACTAAAATATCTACAGTAGAAAAACAAACAAATCTGAATTGCGGGCTTTTTAAATAATTAACTTGGCAATATCTTATGGGATGATCTCTGCTCTGTTCTGATACAGTTTTATCAAATTTCTAATAAAAGAGCTGAGGATAGAAAAATTATCCAAATTTAGTGTTATGGACTAATTGCCTTTCTTCTTGTCATTAATAAAGAAGTCTTCCAACTTCTTTCTTTTTGCAGTAAAGAATTTGAGAGCGGTGATCACATTTTAAATATGTGGGCCTCTAATGTGTGGTGAAATGAAATTGGTGCTTGTCCAGTTTTTCATAATTTCTAAGCTTTGATGGAGAAATTATGTTAAATTTTTGGTGTTCTTTTGTGATGTAGAAAAATACTTGATTGAAGGCATAGTAGTGGACTGGCATCACAGAACTAGTAGCTTATATAAGCTACTTAACAGAACATTCAGGATATTAATGTGCATGTGGAGCTTATATTTTCTAATTCTTAAGCTAAAATTCTCAGCCATAAAATTAGAAACCTGTAATCAGAGGCCTATAGATTGGAATAGGTCTTGCCAGATGAAATCTGCAGTTCTCCAAATAAACAGTTTGGTCCTATTTTTTCCATGGTGTGCTCTTATTTATTTCTTTCTTTAATATAAGGAAAAACTATTTAAGGAGAATGAGGAAATCAATGTCTTTATGAATATGCTCTATTCAGTATTTATTATTGTTTGGAACATCAAGCATATTTGCTGAAAATTTGGAATATAATAAAATATATATATATATATATATATAAAAATGCTAGCTGTATTAAATGACAAAGAAGTAATCCTCATAAAAGACACGAGAAAAAAACTCTATGGACTCTGTGTGTTCAGTTACTGACCACAAAACTCATTTTTTGCATAACGAATGAGGCGCTTTTCCAAAAGTTTGCTTTGTACATTGTAATTAAAATTCCAGTGATAAAAATAAAGTTTATATGTGAGCACTTGAGAAGGAATAATATTTTTTATCCTGCAATCAAACATTGCATTTCATTCCATCCCCCCCATGCAGCCTCCCGCACCCACCAGAGCCACAGTTTCACTGAATAGTGACACCCTTATTTTGAAAAAGTAAAATTTTGTGCAGAAAAGTTTCAGTACCCTCATTATGGCCTGCCCATTAATATGGCTGGAAATGGAGCAATGACTTTGCGGCTTTGTATGTATGCATGTATGCATTAAAATTATTTTACAGCACAGTAAATTTTAACACTTTTCCCTAGAATGTAAATCAAAGACATTGTAACTTTTGAGCTGCCTTTCATCATAGTGGATAGCAGAGTGGGGTTTGGTAAACCTGCTGCCCAGCTGAGAGTTGATCATCTGCCTGTCTGCTGAGATTGGCAGTACTGTCCTCAGACACACTGAACTCAGGACTGGCCACATGACAGGGTCAGGCCCTGCTGTTTTTCATCACATTCTTCGAATTATAATATAATTTTAAATATTACATTTAAGTGCCAAATATCAGATGTAATTTTTTGTGATCATGCCTGGACTGTGAAAAATTAGGTCCCGCTATCATGAAAAGACCAGCTTCTCCAATAAAGCACAACACAACAAAATCTATTATAAAGAACTGCGTTTTATAATATTGTTGATCAATAAAAAAACAGTCAAATATGTTTTCTATATGTAAAAAACTATGCAATATACACAAAAAGTTAAGAGAAAATAATATGTTTTGGAAGTGACCCTCCCTGAGCATGTCTAAACTTACACAAGTTAATGATGGGCGTTGTTTGTTTTTCTCGCTTTGAAAAAAAATACCTGGAATACCTTTGAGAATTGGTCAGTGTTCGCAAAATCGAATGGCCCTTACACCTGTGTCACCTAAGAGAGGCTATAAAAGGCAGAATATTTTCCAGAACTTTGTTTCTGAAAGGGACAAGACTCTGAGATGAGACTACTCAGACTTGTCCTGTTCGCTCTCCTTACAAGGGCACAGTATCCCTCAAATAACTTGCTAGAAAGCAAAGGAGGCTCTACAATAAGCAGGAATGGAATGAACACAGAAGGAAGAATCTTTATGGATACCTCATACCATACAGCTCTTTGTCAGTGCAGGATGGAAAGTTTGAAGATGGAATCCAACAGGTGCGTAGGATCTCAAGAGATGAAAGTCAATATATTCTCTCATGCATTAAAATGCAAAATGTATGGTCACAAATCTAAATTGTGATTCATTTTTTAAAGTATGGTAAAATCTTCGGAGAAGCATTTCCTCCTTAGGTTAAAAGGTCAATCTTATATAATTGAAAACACAACATTAACTGTAAACAAGTGATGTAGTTTCATGTATTCTTTGATGCTCTATATCGGCAAAGTTAACAGTGTCATACCTTGCCTTCATTTCTAAACTGATTTATTTTGTAGTTTATCATATTTGAAATTCAAGTGTGATGGATGGCAAACAATTATCATCAGAATGTATATGTTTTCATTCTGAGAAAACAAAACAAAGTCAATATGAGTTATGACTGGCAGTTGTCCATTGAACAAAACATTGGAGTTGAAAGGTTTTCCTATGGTGCTGCGCATTTTCATTGCAGAGAGTTGAAGTTTGGGATAAAGGACGTCTACAGAAATACTCGGCTTCTCCCAGGCATCGCACTGAGGTTCAGGATCTACAATGGCCCTGGAATGCCAATTCAGCTGAGGGCGATGCTGGCAGCTCTAACAGGGCAGCAGAAGGATCAGCTCCAGAGCTGTACCTTTCCCAGAGTGCCAGCCCTCTTCGGACCCTCCCTAACTAGGCCGAGTCGGGGAATAAGCAAGACCATTAATTGCTTTAATATATCACTGGTGAGAAGTAATTAATTTCTGCCACTGCATACATAATTTTTATACAATTTATTGCACGTACTCAAGTGCAACAATTTTACTGCTATTTTGTCTGTTGGTATAGAGCAGCCTTTTGTCTTCTTGAATACATTGGGCATGTTTAAATGTAGCAAGATGGGAAGAAATATTTGCGTATATCTGATTCAGTGTGGCTGCTTTATAACAAATCCGGTGTCCATCAATATTGAAAGCAACACTAGTACTAATGATTTTTTTTTTTTTTTCCCAGATGTGTTACCTTGCAGCCTTTATCAGAACAGTACCCAGTGACCATTTTCAGACCATTGCCCTGGTACAGCTCACAAAACAGCTGGTTTTCAGGATGGGGACATATCCTGAAGATGGATCAGCTACATTTTCCAGGATAGAAAAAAATCAGGGTATTTGTGCAGAGCACATTCAGCAATCCAGCAGAAGTTACTCATCAAACAAAACTTGTGAAGTTTCACAGACAATAAAAAGCCCCACATCTAAAGTTTGTTTGACCTTTATGACCAAGTCATACTTTGAAGATTTTTTAGAGAGACTGGAGGAAATGAATGTCACAAACAAACAGTGGATCGGCAAAGAGGCCTGGATCTCAAATGCAAACCTTTTAACAAAGGAGAGAGCAAGGCTCCTGCACGGAGCTGTGGGATTTGCTATCAGAGAGTCTCAAATCCCCGACCTGACAGAATTCTTCCTGAGTCTCCAGCCGTCTGACACCCCTGACGGCGTCACTCTCAGAACCTTTTGGGAGACAATGTTTGACTGCAGCTTTTCTGTCTGTTTGAAAATTTGCACCACTTTTGAGTGCACTTATGTTCCACTACCTACATGCCAGGCCCTGAAAAATGTATTTAGGGCTGTGCTAGCCATGGCACATGTGGTGCACACCCTGGTTTTTATCCAAAGAGGACAGAGTGATCACACTTTACATACATGTCAAAACCAGAACGGCTTTCAGCCACAGGTAAGAGTTTTGTGTCCGTGTAAAACGAAAGTGAAAAATCAAAAAAATAAAAAAAATCACAAAATAATTAAACTTATGCCATTACTAACCATGTTCAACCACTGAAGTCAACCCCTTGATCTGTGCTTCATAAAAATTGCCAAAACATTGTGCTTATGAACAGTATTCTGTCAACAACAACAACAAAAAAAACATTATTTCCAGAATTTCAGTCTCCTGTAGCAAATGTTTCTTGGTTGTATGACCTATGGTTTGATGTATTGAAAAATTGGGGGCTTAACAGTGGCATACTCGTAACCTGGCCGGCATTTTGCATGGCTTGAGTAACCTTTCTTATACAGTATGAGCTTCTACAAACCACCAATCAGCAATAAAAAAAGAACTATTAGTTCGAGCGAGATGAGGTTCTGTGGTCATTTCTAAGGGAAATTTTTTTTTCAAAAATCAGATCATTGTAATATGATTAATATAAGCATTTTGGCCTATGTGCCTAAAATGAAGGACCACTTGTGCATGGGAATAAAAAATAACACAAATGTTTACATTCAAAACATTCAGTAGAAGCTCTAAACCAGAGCACCATAGGCTCCAAAAATAATTTTGGCAATAAACAGAGGATATCCCTTGGTTGGGTTACACAAAAATAGTGATCCATACAACACATATAGATGTCGCACTTGAATAAACTTATACAATGCAAAATATTCAGATATGGATGATCAGTATGTTATAAATACCCATATTCTTAAAAGTATACAGCATAGAAAAGCAAAAGAGTGATATGCTAATTCTGTACTGTATGTATTAATGAAAGTATTACATCTTTGAAAGGTGCCAGTAACAGTTTCCAAAGGACACACTATAGGCAACAGAAATACTGGGATCTGTATAGCTTGTCCTCATGAAGAAATACATAACCAAAGAGGTGAGGTTATGCATTTTAGTAAACAGGCATTTTTCTCAGCATTTAATCAGAGATTTTTTATAATTTTGTGGAAATATATATTTCTGCTCATGATTCATATGGTAAAAGACATTGTTATTGTTATATATGTTATTGGAAAGTGAAAGCTTATATCTCATTTCAGTTTGTAACATTTTCAAAGGACAGAAGTTTTACTGGAATTTTACTTTTATTTTACAGCAATCTATATATTGTGACCTTAATAATATAAGATCCTATCTGTCCAAGAAACATATGTCTGATAGAACCTTATAATACTGAGGTCATGAATTATGAAACTTATTTTAATCAAACAATCATGCTAACTGATATCTTGACTGATATAAGTGTACATGGAAATGTTTTAATATTCCTCTTTTTTTAGATACCAGTGGATATAGCTCAGACATTTTGGAAAATAGGTTTACTGAAGATGGCAATCACAGCACCTTTGCTCAAGGAATTTTGGGATTTCTGCCAGCAATGTTTTTCATTCTTGGAGTTTTCTTTACTGCAACAGTAGCAATCATTATGTTTTGGTACAGGCACAATGCAATCACAAGGGCCAACAACTCGGAGCTGAGCTTCCTGCTGCTCTTTTCATTGAAACTGTGCTTCCTGTGCTCTCTAACCTTCATCGGCCGGCCCTCTGAGTGGTCCTGTATGCTGCGCCAC
The DNA here is from genome assembly GCA_029721435.1 of Gymnothorax reevesii. NCBI lineage: Eukaryota > Metazoa > Chordata > Actinopteri > Anguilliformes > Muraenidae > Gymnothorax > Gymnothorax reevesii. Next base: position 141,586,684 of record CM056574.1, read on the forward strand.
ACTGCATTTGGGATCACCTTTGTCCTCTGCATCTCTTGTGTTCTGGGGAAGACAATAGTGGTGTTAATGGCCTTCAGGGCTACACTTCCTGGCAGTAGCATCATGAAATGGTTTGGTCCTCTGCATCAGAGACTGAGTGTTCTTGCTTTCACTCTCATACAGGTACTCATTTGTGCACTGTGGTTAACAATATCCCCTCCTGTCCCCAACAAGAACATGAAGCACTACAAAGAAAGGGTCATTCTAGAATGTGATATAGGATCAGCAGTTGGTTTCTGGGGTGTACTGGGTTATCTAGGCCTCCTCTCTGGATTGTGCTTTGTTTTGGTTTTTGTGGTGCGAAAACTGCCAATTGGAGAATCTGTATTTATTTTTTTCAGTATGATTACATGTCATGCAGCTTGGATTGTGCTCATTCAAATGTATGTCACAGCACCAACAAAGTATACCTTAATCATAAAAATTGTCTCAACTTCTACAATATCTCGTCATTAATAATGAAAAAGTCTGTATAAATAACTGGGCTATCACAAGAGAACAAACAAGATAGCGATGAATTACATTTAAGTTCTTTTGTATCATGAATATAGAAGGAGGTTGGAAATAATGTAAATTTGAGAATTATTCCAGTCAGAAGATTATTTCTTTACCTCACTAGCACATGCTGTTTTTGATATTTTTTGTATTCACTGTTCATGTTTCTGTTTCAATTGATAAAGATTAAAAAATTTGTTGTAAGAAATCAGCTTGATAAAAGCCATGTTCAGTTGTGTTCTGTTCCATTTGAAGTGGGGTGGATTATTGCTTTAATTTTTTTAGATTGTTGGACTTCAGAATCAATGAAAAGTGATGATGAATTCATATTTAATCAGTGCACCTAAAGAAAATGTTATAGGTCACACAATTGACAGCTGTGAAATGTTAGTGATCCTTTGAAAGATGCCTCCCAATGAAACTGGTTTTGAGTCAGTAAGGTAATGATACTAGATCAATTATTTAATCAAAATTTTATCATTTCTACTTCAATTTAATTTGATAGCAATATCATAAAAGTCACACATAAGTCATAAAATTTCATATCACGTCTTTGAAATTTTGTTTTACGTTATTTCAATTTCAAACCTAGAATCATTTACACCACAATTCTAGCTTGCTAACTGATAGTACTTTCAAATGAGCAACATTATGTTCCATTGTGCACTGCTAAAGACATTGCACCATTGGCAAGGGATCACTGTCTGTGTATGTGTGTGAATGAATGCATGTGTGTACTTCACATATCTTGACCATTGTTCGCCCTGATCAATCTCAAACATAATGGTTGGATTGCTGAAGACCCAAAGAAGAGCAGAGTCCAGTTATAAATTATTTAGCTGAGCGGTTCTTGAGTAATCGAGAGAGTTGCATGCACCAATACTGCTTAAGCACTATTCCATGTAAGCAGCAATAACAGGTAACAGGTATCAGGTTACTCTATTTGTCCCTGTAGGTAGATTTGCTATTCAGCCAGTGGGATGATAAGATCCACAAACGGAATATTAGGTATGCAGCTAGCCCTTGATTTTTGTACTCAGTTCAAGTGGACTCTGAATTGGAGATTGTAGTTGTGCATGAATACTTGAACGATGAAAGAATATCAACTTAATGTAAATTTTGATGGGTCTGAAAATGCGGAAAGAGTTCCTAGCTACCAATCTAGCGAATAAAGTATCCTGATAGAAACAGATAACAGTGAATAGTTATAACCTCGCCACATAGTTACCATCTAGTATTTACCTGCAGCAAATATAAGAAGCTGAGTTGGCAAAAAAGATTTCTGGCTAGCTACCTAGCTTTAGTTTTCTTGCTTAGTTAGCTAGTTCGCAAGCCTAGCTAGCTAAAAGTTCTATTTCGTTCAAGCTAAGTCAAATGAAAACAAGTGAATTGTCATTATTATGCTAACTCACTTAGCTAGACCTAAACCCGATCATTTAGCTTGGTAGCTGGAATTAATATACACCAAACGTAAAGTTTACTTGCCAGCGTTGACTAAACAAACCAACAAACTAGCTTGCATGCTAGGCTAGCAAGTCACTTCACCTGCTCAGCTACCTATTTGCGGTGCATATAAATCAATAAAAATGTACCTTGCAGGAGCGAAGGCAATGCCCTTTCACCCCAACGTACTGAGTCAAAGGTGAAGGTGTTTGAACCAGAGTGAAATGTAATTGTGGTACAAACCCTGGACAAGGTATGCCCACCCAACCAGGCGAGTTCATATATGCAAATTCAAGTTCCTAACCCAAGTGGTTTGAGAAAAATAGCCCAGACAAAGTTTTAAAGGTGAAGGTCAGTGAGGAAATGTCAAAGGTCATATAGGTATGAAACCTCGATGAGGCACGGCTACCCACCAAGGCGAGTCTATTTATATGCCATCAAGTTTCTAACCCCAGCGGTGACAGAGAAATGGTCCAGACAACTTTCAAAGGTCACTGAGCAAAGGTCAAAGGTCATTCGGCTTTGAAACCTCGACGAGGCATGGCTACCCACCAAGGCAAGTGCACATACGCAAAATGAAATTCCTAACCCAAGCGGTTATAGAAAAATAGCCTGGACAATGGCCAGACACCCGTCCGCCCACCTGCCCGTCTGCAAAGGGAACAACAATACTCTCTGCCACTCAATCAGGGCTGAAGGGTAAAAACAGTGAATTGCAATTATTTCGCTTAACTAATGTCAGATTAGCAATTAATAATTAATTAGCTGGGTAGCTAGGTCAGTTACGCATTGACCAGGCTGATTAGCATAGTCACTAGCCACTAAGTTTTTATGCAGATGTTGGTAAAAGATGCTTGACTATTAATGTAAATTGGTGCTTGCTGCAAAACTTGATATTAAAATGCTCGCTGTTCAACTCTACCGAAGTTACTTAGTGAAAGAATGTCAATAGAAAATAAGTTAATAGCCAAACATGAATGGAAGATAACTGTAAGCTTGCAAGGCTAGCTAGCAACAAAGCCTGTTTGCGGACTTAGCCATTGATTTCTTTGCATGACATGTAGGGAGTCCGAAAATGATACACCAACGCATGCATACCAGAAGTCATGGCAAAATAGCCATGGAAATGTAAAACTGGTTCACAGCAAAATATTCACTGCCTTTTTGAAATTGCATTACTGCCGGGGAATCTGTAATGTTAGATCAAGATTTTGGGAAACTGTTTTACATCGAGCTATTCTTACCTTACATAAGGCAATGATGGCTAATCAAAGATATTATGCACATTGTGTCTCTCCTAATAAACAGACTGATGCAATGCTGTAATATATTGCAAGTATATTGCAAGCAGTCAGTGGGGGCATTAATATGTGGAAACAAATGGGATTTGGTTTAGGTGCCTATTAAACCTATGTACGCACGTAGGGCTTGGAAGAGATTATTAATGGCTTATCGATTATGTCTCATTGTGGTCAATTATATAGATACTGGATGTTGATTGCAAATATTAGCCGGCCAATATTGGACACTCACTGAGTATGCATACATAATTCAGATGTGTTTCTACAGCTAGTTTTATAAAAATGAAAAACGGTAATTGCGGTCAGCCCCCTCAAATGAAAAATCGTTCCCACGCCTGTGTAAAGTATTTCACACGTGGGCATATTCTGTTTCTCTGTAAGTTGTATTTTGTTTACATTTTTATTGTATTGTTTGTGTACTGCCATTCAGGGGTGCTAGTGATTTTGGAGCCCACAGTAAGCACATGAGTTGGATTATTTTTTGTTGAGCAAGATTCCCAACACAGTTTACACTGAAAGGGGTTCAATGAATTCCAAAATCCTCCAGTATAGAATTTATGCAAATTGCATTCCTTTACTGATAAATAAATGGATGCTTGTAATGAAAAGAGTGAAACCAGATGATGTGCCTGCTCAAGCTTGTATCATTTTATGCCCCCTCCCCATGCGCGCACACACACACACACACACACACAAACACACTCATGTGTTCACTTCCTTAGGTAAACCTGCTGCAACTCAAGAACGTACCTCTCAATGTCCATAAGTAGGGGTGCAAGTTTGGAGGGGGACGCAGCATCATCCCATATATTGATTTTGCTTGGAATCAGCAATAACTCTAGACTATTGGTTCCAAACCTGTTCTTGTATGCCTCAGCCAAAATATCAATACATACACACACACACATCCACACTGCCTGGCCAAAAAAAAGGTCACCTTTTGGAAATTAATAAACAAATTCTATAATTGAATCATTATTGTGGTTATTAATGTGTTTCAGCTGGCAATAATCATTTATACCCTGACTAATGAAGCACGTCGCTGCTCATGTCTTAAAAAACCATGTCGGAAGACACATCCCTTGATGGTGGAAAAGATGTTACAGTATTTTAGAATAGGCAAGTTATTGGCCTGTAATTAGCAAAGAAAACTATGAATGACAAATACAAGTATGAGGAATCATTTTTACAAACAAATTTGCCACCACAAAGTCCTGAACTTCAACACATAAAAAGTTATTGGGATGTGCTCAAGAGAGACCAGTGAGTGGTTCAACCATTACGTCGAGAAGACAAGATCTCGGCCAAAAAATTATGGCACTTCTGATCGAAAAAAAATATTCTGGCATTGCTTATAGTTGTCAAAACAACGACAAGACGAATATGCACTGTAATCAAAGCTACAGGGGTTCCAACTAAATATTTGAGTGTGCAACTTATTTTTGGGCTGGACAGTGGTAAATATATATATTGGCAAGCCGTTGAGGAAATTATCATATATAAAAAATGAAACTCTGAAGATATGGAATGAAACTTGAATACATGTAATGAAACTCTGAATATATAGAATGAATCTTGAATATATGGAATGAAACTTTGAGTATAAGGAATAGAACTTTGAATATATGGCATGATAGTCTGAATATATGGAATGAAAGTTTGAACAGACAGAATGGACCTTTGAATAAATGAAAATACACTGAATATATAAAACCCCAATTCTGAAATAGTTCAGACAAAGTGTAAATTGTGAATAGAATTAAAACGCAATGACTTTCAAATCACACCAGCCAGTATTTCATTCACAAAAGAACACAAAAGAGATAACATAGCAAATGTTGAAACTGAGACATTTTACAATTTTATCGACAGAATTTTCTTTTATTTAACCCATATTTTACCAGGTAGTCCCATTGAGATCAATGATCTTTTTTCAAGGGAAACCTGGCCAAAATGAGCTCATTTCAAATTTGATGGCTGCTACAGTTCTAAAAAAGTTGAGACCTGTTTACCGTGGTGTAGCATCCCTTCTTCTTTTTAACACAAAGTGGAGGCATCTGGGAATTGAGGAGACAAGTTTCTTGAGTTTAGCCATTGGAATTTGATCTAGCTGCTGGAGAGTTTTGGGTCTCCTTTGACGGACATTTCCTTCAATTATGCGCCAAATGTTCTCGGGTAAAAATCAGGACTGCAGGCAGGCCAGTCAGCACAAAGACTCTTCTCTTACAAAGCCATGCTGTTGTATAGCTGCAGTATGTGGTTTTGCATTGTCTCCATTGCATTGGAGCTTAGGTTGCTATAAAAACTTTCTATACACAGCAAAATGTTCAGAGTAAAATCAACTCCTAAAGAATCTATTTGGTCCCACTTTGGCAAGATTGGCCTCAAATGGACTCTGTAAGAGTAAATTCCGCTCCACAAGAGTCAAATTTACTCAGAACATTTTATTGTGTACCTTTCAGCATTCATGGTGCTTTTTAAAACAAGTGTCCCACACCATATGCACTAATGCATCCACATACCATCAGAGATGCTGGCTTTTGAACTGAACGCTGATAACAGGATGGGTGGTCTTTCTCCTCTGCAGCCCGGAGGACACGACACCCATGATTTCCAACAAGAATGTCAAATTTGGACTCGTCTGACCATAGGACACTTTGCCACTTTGCTACATCCCATTTTATATGAGCCTTGGCTCACAGAACACAGAGGTACTTCTGAATCATGCTGAAAAATGGCTTCCGTTTTGTATGATAGTTTTAGGTAGCATCTGTAGATGGCACGGCAGACTGTGTTTGCAGACAGTGGTTTCTGGTATTCCTGGGCCCATTTAGTAATGTCAATGACAGAATCATACCGTTGAGTGATGCAGTGGCGTCTGAGGGTCTGAGGATCACGGGCATCCAGGAAAGGTCTTCGGCCTCTGTCCCTCATGCCAGGCACAGCGTAATGGGTAGGCCTAGGTGGACCTAGGCCCACCCACTCATCTACAGGCCAACCCAAAACTTTTCTTTAAAAAAAAAAAAAAAAAAAAAAATATATATATATATATATATATATATATATATATATATTGTTTTAAAAATACTTAAGTATCAAAAGTAAAAGTAAATTTCCTAAATATTGTTTTATTACTGCCACAGTGCTTACCTTTACCTATAGAAACCTAATGAATGGAGCTTTTATAGATACTTTAATGTTAAAGGCTGTATTAGCGATATGGCGTCACTATTGTTGACAGTTGGAACGTTCTCAAAACACCAACAGAGCCGCTCGCCCATCCCCTTCGGAAGCTTGGAACATGAACGTGCTTTTCCTAAAGTGAAACTTCTGACTATTCGTGTCTTTGCATTGACTTTGAAAGTAATCTGTCGCGCGAAAAATTTGTTTCAGGAACGGTGTGAAAGCAGCTTAAGAATGGCTCACTCAGCTGGGTAAATGGCCGGGTACAGCTCGTTGTGATAAACGCCCGGTTGCAACAATGAAGACCATTGCCAAATGATAAATTTACACCATTAGCGCTAGCTAGCTACAACAAGTTATCTGACAAATATCTTAGCTTGGCATAACAAAATGAGTGTTTACCCTTTATAAACCAAACCCATTTCCAATTGTGTAAAAATCATTTCCCTGGGCAAATATGTTGGTTACGGGCCAAAATTTGGAAAAATAGGTAAAAAAAAAAAAATTTGACCTACCTTACCAATATGTAGATCTGATGCATTGGGTAATAATGCGAATGGAAAAATTAAAGTGACGGACCATTCAAGTTATTCTCAAAGGTTTATTTGGCAATAAGAAATAAAACCAGCAGGGTGTCCAGGCTGTTGATCGATTTACTTCATGTAGCAGATATGCTGATGAAAAGAGGGTTAACAACGTTACATAGATTACCACTTTTAGCTAAACTTGCGGTTTATATGCGTTTATACATTCATCAATGAATTTTCAACTCTGAGTACTAACCAGAGAACAATGTTATTACACGAACACAAACTCTGGTTTGATCTGACAGAATTAGCAAACTCACTTGCTTGCCAACCGAGAGTTAGCAAAGCTTGCTAACTCGCTCCAAAGAGGAAATATCGATCTCTCAACTGTTTGATTCATTCTGACCAGCATGATCTATGCAAGATAGCCTTACAAAAACAATACACAAGCTTCCCTCAATTTTGCTTGGGATGGCAATTTACAATTCACATCCAACTGAGTTAGCACCAGCTCTACTCACCTCAAGAAGAAACAAGGCAACCTGGGGGGTATACTACTAAGCAAGATAAGTGGGTTAGCCTAAATCTAGGCTTTTTAATGTCACAAAGGTGCCTCTCTTTTAACGTGGCTAGATTACCATGGTAACTTAGGCTGCAAACTTAACCTGATCGGGAGCAGGTTATGTGCCGAGTTTCTACTTAAATCAGCTATACATGTGCTGCCTTATCACTAAGCACCTCCTTTGAAGTTGGCATCACCTTTCTTGAATAATCCTGTGTACTTTGGTGCCCGAAACGTACGCAGTTCTCTTCAGAGGGAGACTGGCATGATCTGTTTGCTTTTTCTGACAATATTCTCTATGAACACTACAGATTCTCAGCTGAGCGAATTCATTACTTATGCGATCTACTGGAGCCATATATTGGCAATGTAGCAAAGAGTGGCACTTACAGTTGCATGAACAGGATGCATAACGTTGCAATTTTTCTTTATTGCCACGGGAATCAACAACATTCAGGTGGTGATGCAGAAAATATGAGCAGAAATATTGTATGTCGCACTTTACATTTTATACAGCATACCATCAAAATAATTCAAATAGTTATGAAAGCAAAGCAGCATAGGGCGTACTACTTTTAGAAATGTTCTCATGCTTTGTTTTAACTTGCTGCCATGTCATCTTGACAGTGCTGGCATTGCAACTATTAAAGCATATTCAACTATTAAGGTGAGACACGGCAGGCAAAAACATGGATTTTCCATGCAATGGTCAAATTTGAGATTTTAGGCTAGTTTACTCCTTGAATATGTATTCTTTCAAATTGCAATAAAGAAAACATAAAAATTATACATTTAGATGTTTATTATATTACATTTTGTCTACTTGCGGCAGTGAGTTTCTTCCGAATTTACCAAAAAGTTAGCATTCCAACGCAACGAACAGTACTTCGCCTCTTCACTGAAGTCTGTCATGTCCGGTATCGTTGAAAAGTTCTGATTCTCCTGCACAACGCTGTGTAATCCAAATAAGGGCATTTCCTTTCCGTCAGTCACAACTTGTGAAAGTTCATAAGGGGATTTAAAGCCAATGACAAAATCTCATTGGCTACAGCTGGTTTCTGCTAACGTGATTCGCTCAGATGCATTACGTGGTGCACTCTGACACTTCCATCTTTCGCTTGCCGCGGAACCATGGCTGCGTCCGAATAGTTAAATAATCGCTTCCTATCGTCTAATTCCGAACCACTTTTCTTTAACCCCTGTGTAAAACGTCACGAGAGAAAGGAAAGGTGTAAAGGGGACTCTTTTACAACTTAGGGAGAGAGCCGCGCTCACACAGTGGCTCCAATAAGTATTTGTACACGACTTGAAAATTCGACTACATAACAGCTTTTGTATATTCGGCTAAATGCTTGCTATTGTGTGTAAAAGTGATTAAAATATTTGATAATCAATATGTTTTAAACAAATACTTAATGTCAAAATGGCATATTTTGTCAGAAAGGCGATTATCTGACCCAATAAGTATCTGTACAGTTCCATTAGTGACTCACAAAACTTATAATACTCACCTAAAATTGACTCAAGATGTTTAAAGGACATGGTTGACTCGGTCTGATTTGGTCAAGCGTGACCATACTGGACACTCCCTCTGTACTCAGACTGGCCTTGGAGCCACTGTATATTTCATACAGAATTGTTCATAAGTTAAAAAATTGTCATTCGTGTCCATCAAGTCAACTATAGACCATATATTCCTCTCCTACCAATCTTCAAAAAATAAGGATTTACAGTGGCTCCAATAAGTATTTGTACAATACTGTACTTCATGGGGCCGGTTACGGATGGCCTGGGCACAAACATGGCTTCCAGTTGCTTCGTCCACTTTGGTGGCAAGACTGGAGGCCGAGGACTGTCTCTCCCTCTGTACCAGCAGGGAGATGTACCGGTCAGTGCCCTGGCTGGTCTTCCTGGGACGTCCTTTTCTGGCTGCATTGGCTATGCGTTCAGACTGTTTGTACTTCTTGATGATGTACTGCATGGCCGTGTGGCGTAACGATAGCCGAGTTCCAATTTTTCTGGTGCTTTGGCCTTCTTTATGTAGCTGAATGATTTGCTCCCGCATTCGACGGGGTAGCTCGCCTGTCTTAGCCATATATCACAGGAATACATTATGGGCATGGTCAGGCCATTTACATAGGCCAGTCTGTGTACAGAGGGAATGTCCAGTATGGTCATGCTTGACCAAATCAGACCAAGTGAGTCAACCATGTCCTGTAAACATCTTGAGTCAATTTTAGGTGAGTATCATAAGTTTTGTGACTCACTAATGGAACTGTACAGATACTTATTGGGTCAGATTATCGCCTTTCTGACCAAATATGCCATTTTGACATTAAATATTTGTTTAAAACATATTGATTATCAAATATTTCAATCACTTCTACACACAATAGCAAGCATTTAGCCGAATATACAAAAGCTGTTATGTAGTCGAATTTTCAAGTAGTGTACAAATACTTACTGGAGCCACTGTAAGAGAATCCGAATGCACTGGGCACAGTGATCACCCGCCTCCTGCCTGTCATGTTTGTTTATTTGAGATTTGGTGGCATGCTTGCGTTCCCATGTCGTGGTCAGCAATTAGTCAATCAACGCAATGCATGTGTTTCACGATCGTTCAAGTTGTTTAAATCAAATAGGACAATTTGAAACATTTTTATGCAATTCCATTGCTTTCAACCCATGAGTAAAGAAAAGCGTGAAAAGTCTGGAGTCATAATTATTTCCATGTCACTAGTGGTGAAATCCACCGAAACGCATGTGAAACTGATAAACCTCCATGCACAAGTACTTCAATTCCGCCTGAGAGTCTCTTACAAATGCGCTGGTTGAATGGTTGCTGACATACGGGACAGGAACGTGAATATGACACTTAAACAGCGAATGCGAGAAAGTTGACAGCCTTTTGTCCTAATTGTGCTGCGCCGAGTCCATAAACATTGATACAGAAAATCATGGGTTCTGCAGCAGTTTATTGCTCGAGTGCAGTAATTGCAAATGGGACACTCGTGCAGACGAAGCGTCTTTACATCTACACCAGTGGCTTTCAACGTTGTTCCTGGGGACCCACTGTGTATGCTGGCTTTTGTTCACCACAGTTGTAATCGCAGGATTTTAACGAGCTGTTCATTAGTCTTAATTGAGTGTATTTAATGCTTAGAGCAGTTATTTGCCCTCTTAATTCACAAGATAAGAGAAATATCCGTGTTTGCCATCCAGAATAAAAAATGCCATACCCACATTGCTATGCATTGGAAAAAACAACATAAAATGAGAGAAAACAATGTAACTAATCAAATTAAAGATGTACTTGGCTCCTACTTGGTGAAAACTAATTGGCACATCAAGACAAATTTATTCGACAAGCAAATGGTAGAGTCAAACCAGCTCTGTGTTAATCTAATTAATTCACCTGAAGTTTTTTGAAAGAACTTGCACTTGAAACAGTTGTGTCCCTCAGCCCAATTTGGGGTTTACTGAGTTCTTCATTGTCTAATTTGACCAGTTTCAAATGTTACAATGCTGGAAATTTCTTGCAGTATAGAAATAAAACCACAATCTTCAAGGATATTTTATTCTTCATAGCATGTATCGATGCTTCTAAGAAACATTTGGCTAAAAATAGTAGGTAACAACACTAAATATGAAAAACAACTAATTAAGACATTAACAACTTGTTAAAATCTTGTGATAACAATTGTGGTTGGAACAAAAATCAGCATACACAGTGGGTCCCTAGGAACGACGTTGAAGACCACTGATCTACATGAGTGTTGTTGCATTTGACGTGAGTTTTATCTGCAAATTTGTCCAGTGTAGGCCAATATGTTTATTAGTTGAATAACTACAGGTGTAGGCCTTAGATGCCTGTTATGTTGTTAAATTATCAATTTTCATGAGCTTAAAATATACCACATTACTATTTTTAAGGGCCTGAACATTTATTCTGTTTGTGAGCAATTGTTTCCAACAGAAATGCATTAAATTCCCCTATGTAAATCTTTGAATGCTTTTTTCTCAAAACAATTTCTTTGTCATACTCCAAGTCTAACTTCTCTGCCTCTGTAGTACCTATGTATACCAAACTTTGCAGTTTATACACTTAGCAATATTCTGAAGATATTTACGGAGGGATTTGTTAATATATCATCCCTAGCCTGATTTATGAGACATTTTATTCGAAAAAATATGACAAAAATGGATTTTTTGAGGCCATGGACAGCATATTTTGATTTTTTCAGTAATAAAAGCAGATATCCTTATATCCCTCTGAAATTGTTTTTTCATCTTATATGTTAACAAATGAAAAAATAATTTTGCACCTGACTTCATCAGATGTTTAGATTTATCTTCCTAAAATATATGCAAATTAGCACATATGAGATAATTCCTGATTTGCATATTTGAACATAAAAATTTCAAAAACTTGTAATAAAATTTTTTTTCATACTATTGCAAGTAATCAATTGAGGAAGTTTCATGATAATATCTATTATTTCAAATTTTTTCCCCCATTCACCTGTAGTGTCTTGCCTTATATAGTATTTTATGCCACAGGACTACTGTAAATTTGCAATGGTGCAACTGGTTAGGGTTAGTGGTGGAATACGATTTTATTAAAATCATGTATAAAAGAAAAGCAATGGGAAAAATACTTTAAATCAAAAATGAAGAAATTGGTAAAATGGAGTTTACTATTGGTATTTATCAGTCAGATAATATTTAATCTATAATTTCATTTCACTTCGTTTCATTTGGCCGAGAAACTAAAGTGATTTCCACTAGTCCTTCATCAGAGGACTTACTCATTTACACGGTCAGCAATTTTCTGCCAGAATTCCTCTCTGGCCTTATTACAACCAAAAAGAATACATATACTAACATAAATCTCAATTACAATTTCCCAAGAGTCTATCCGAGTAATCATGAAGTCTTTCAAGTGTAAAATCAGTGTAAAACTTCAAATGTCCCTCATTAAGCCGATGGGGCGCCCCCTGGTGCCGCGGGGGGAGACATCCCGCAGTCTTCTTGATCTTGGATCAGGGATAGCTTCCTTGAGGAAACATTAATTACGCGGTCATTTTATGAAGGGAAATACGGTAAATTGACGCTCGGAACGCCCTTTAATTGAGAGCGCTCACGGCGTTAAAAGCACAAAGCGAGGTTAACAAAGAAAGATTGTAACCACCGTTGTGATACCAATTATCTCTGATTGCGAGGTCTGTACTGTCTAAAGCTGGTGGTCGATAGCATACTCCTATGTTTAAACCTGTCTCGTGTTTGCCAATGAGCCTGACCCAGATATCTTCACAGGGCAAGGAATGTTCAATTTCAGGAATGCCCTGTACATTTATGTTTTCGTTCACATAGATTGCTATGCCCCCTCCTCGCCTATTTTATCTATCCTTCCTAAAGAGCATATAACCTTCTATATTATATTCATCTCCATCCTCCTAAAGAAAGCCATGTCTCTGTAATCCCAACTATATCATAGCCCTCATTAATCAGAACAGCCTCAAGCTCTGGAAATGTATTTTTTATGCTTTTTATGTTTAAATAAAAACATATCAGGTTATTACTAATGCTCTTCCTCCTTTATTTCCCATATGGCCACTGCTTCAAGCCCCCCACTACGCTTTGTTGCTTTAAAAGTATATCATCATTAGTGCATGTAACGCCGTCAGCTTCCATCGAGCAGTCTGCATTTCCCTTTGTGTAACACTCACTAATCTGCCCTCCCCCCCAAGTCCCTAGTTTAAATAATCCTGTGCTACCCCAACATACGCTGACCCAGTGCAAAGGTACCCCTCCGGTTCAGGTGCAGCCCTTCAGGCTTGAACAGGTTACCCCTGTCCCAGGAAAAGTTCCAGTGCCCCATAAACCTGTACCCCTCTTTCCTACACCAGGTTTGTAGTCACGTGTTAAATCTCCAAATAAAATTCTGCTTTCCTCTGCTGGCACGTGGCACCGGTAGAATTCCGGAGAACAATACCGTTGAGGATCTGCTCCGAAGCTTCTCAGCTAATTCGACAAATTTGCCTTGCAGAACTTCAAACCTACTCTTACCTATGTCATTTGTCCCAACTCGAACCATGACAGCTGCTGCTGTCTGGCCAGGAGCTTGTCCACACGCTCCAGGAGGTCTCCTACCTGGGCACCAGCCAGGCAACACACTGACACACTGTACAAGACTCCTTGTTGCGCGAACAGACTAAGCTATCAATTCCTCAAAGTATTGAGTCCACCACTAGCACTAACTCTCTTTTCTGAGATGTAGAGGCCAACAGGGTGCCCTGCTGCTCATCAGTCCCCTCACTCTCAGGGTCAGGGGCCAATTCGAGTTCCTGCAAGGGCCGGAATCAGTTGGAAACTTCAACCACTGGAGGAGCTTTCGCTGTATGGCGTGCACGCCCTTTCCTGCGCTGTCGACCTACAGTCACCCAACTTTCTCTCCCTGCCTGCTCTGGGATCCCAGTACCACCCTGCTTCGGCGTACACACCATTCCTCAAAACGACATATTACTTACTTCCTCTAGGAAGTCTACTGATTGCAAACTATGTCACGCCGCCAACTGGCCCTGAAGATCAAGGATCTTGCTCTCCAGATGCTCAATTAGCTGGCACCGGTGGCAGACAAACCCACCCTGGAAATCTATTTCCAAAAGTGCGATCATCCTTCAACCGTCACATAGTTTTTGCCACATTTTGAACCCCCTAGCTAATGACCTCGCTCACCCTTAATAAAAGAAAATTACTAATGCCGAGACAGAAGCTGAGGAACCACAATTTATTAATTTATTAACCTAAGAAGCCCTAAGCAGCAGTCACAAAAGAAACCATGGGGAAACTATGTAAATGGATTATAAGCCTCTTTTAACAGGGGCTTAGTTTCAGTTAACAGAAATGAAATACCAAATTGAGCCAAACTCTATATGTAATAAGCACTCCTAATAAGCCGGCTTGAGTTTATCTAATCCCAGTACTATTATACGAACCTAAAAATATCACAATGCTTAGCTGAGAACCCAGATAAAACAGACTGACTACAACGCCTCGGAGAAACTGGAGGAGGCGGAGCACTCTGGAATTTAAATGGTAAGTTTTACCAACCAAACCGAACGGACGAGTCAAGTGACTGCTGCCCTACTAACTCTCAGATCCCCAGGCAAAAATGCAAACATTACTTATCTAGCTAGCTAGCCGCAAATACAACGAAGGATAACCGAGAAAAGAGTAAAGCCCCGGTTCCCTTTAATTAAAACGGACTGAATAAACACGTCGTTTACTAAGTGTGCAAACTACCTCCCGGTAGCTCCCCCAACAAGCTGTCACTAAGCAGTCAAACAAGCAGTATAACTTTAATCAGCTGATCAAGGCACAGCAACCGGAGGAAAATACAAAGATGCGGTATTTACAATGTGTTTATTCAGAGGGGACCATCGGTAGTAATAAAATGTGAAAAAGACAAAAAACCCGGTTCACGTTAATATTTAAACTTGGCAATGCGTTTATGCGGTAATGCAGTCAGGATTGAGAACGAAGGGGACTAAAAAACCCCGGTGAACGTCAATATTGGCTCGGAGACTGTTTGAAATGCAAGCTACTAAGTATGAAACCAAGCCAGGTTATAGTTAGATATCCAGGTAATTCGAAAATATTCTTGGCGTTGAGAAATTGCTAGAGTTCGTTAGCTAAATCAGCAACAGTTAAACCAGGCGACAGTATCACAGTCCTTGAAAACAACTGTTTTACTTTGTATATCGCACAATTCACTTGGACAATTATTTAGATTAATTTAATTTATTCTCTAAATTTAGCATTTAAATTTATATTACTTTGCCTTACTTTGCTTTGCTCCCGGGAGACTGAAACTCCCCATTCCCCTTGTTTGACCAGATTCGCAACTTAATTTGGCTGTTTGCTCACCGAGTTGTTACAGGGGGAAAAGGGGGAAAAAGAAGGAGGAAGATTCTCCCTGCCCCTAATGCGACAAAGGATATAACTCGGGAGCAAATCGTCTAATCTCAATTATTGATTGAGCCTTAACACACAAATTATTTTCAGAAAACCCTGTATACACAAGAGTAAATCCTCAGCTTCAATACCACAAGTCTTTCTCTGTCTCAACTCAAGCAGAATGATCCCCAACGAACAGGGCTACATTACAACCAAGAGGTCAGCAACAGCAGCATGTCAATGCATCTGGTGTTTCCATACCAGCATCGTTGTTGGATGGAGGCTTCAGACGCTCATGCGTACAATCAATCGCACCGATCACATTAGGAAACCCAGCAATCTCATAAAAGTTCCTCTCACGGTGGACCGAAGCGTATTTCTCAAGCAAAAGAAGATCTGCCATTGTGAAAATGTGATCATGGTCAGATCTTATGTCTGTATATATATATATATATATATATATATCTGATTGGATGAGCATCTGACCCATCACAATGCATATCTATGAAGCCACGGATTGCGCTTAATCAAATTGATCGTAATTGTCAGCCTTCTGACCTGACAAGCAGGTTGTTTCCAAATAAATGTAATTACTTTCTCAACACAGGTGCCATTCATTTACTGATTAAATAAATAAATAAATTACACCTGTGTTGAGAAATCAATTACACTTATATTTGGAAACAACCTGCTTTTATTCATTTATTTATTCATTCATTCATTTATTTAGCCTGTTTACTCATTTTACAAATAAGAACAATAAAAGCATGACGTCCGCATCACTGCACATGGTTTATTACTCACTTTGACAGCTGCACTCGTTCCTGCATATTTTTCACTGGTATTAGATTTGCCTACACCTGGTCAGAGCTGGCGTGAGATTTTGCAGACCACTCACTCACGTTCAGATTGATAAATGCTGATTCTTGCAGGAGATTTGGCGTACACCCATTATTCTGGTGTATGCATGTTTGATAAATGAGGGCCATTGAGAGTATATGATTAGGACAGGGTTAACGAAACTTAATCTTATAGGCCTATTAATATCTCAAACTCTCCCTTGGCTGAATTTAAGCCAACTATTTGGCTTAAAGCACCTGAAGATGCTTCAGTTCAATCCATTTGGCTGCATTAAGCTTGATTCACAGGCAATGGAAGATTTGAGAGGCCAGTTTTTGCAATTTTCAACTTCATCTAGAATGTTTGGTTTCATATGTTGGTGAAACTGTGACAATGGAAACTGCAGCATTTGCAAAATGATGCTTTGGACTGGATTTGTACAAATCCTTGCCATTTCGTCTATTTAATTGACACAGCAATTTGTTTTTGCTAATTAATTGGTTTGGGGGTGTCTTAAAGATGTAGTGCAACCACAATGGTGTGATTTGAGCATTCTAAAGTGCTGTTAGATGGCATGAAACAGCCTACTTTGGTCATGTCTTTTCAGTGAGTATGTGAATTTGCTGGGCTCAGAGGAGTACGAACAAGATGAAAGCCTTCAGGAGGCCATTGAGAACTCACGATCAGACACTACTTTTCCAACTGTAAGGTACCTGTAAGCCTATTGATCTTCTTTTCCCTCCCCCTTACACAAATTACAAAAGGTGTCTTCATCTTCCCAGTGCTGGACCCAAGCATAAAGCATAGGACCTTGCAATACCAGTTTTCATTCATTTCCCATGTCTAACTGCGGATTTGTTGTACACTGCCTAGTCAAAAAACAAGTTGCAGTTTGTATTTAAATAAGCAAATGCAAATCAGCCTATGATTGGATCATTGTTGGAGTGATTGGAGTTTCAGCTGACAACAGTCCATTTAACCCTAATTGATAGTGTTCAGCTTCTCATTTCTTACACAGCCATGTTAGACACAACCTGCAAGTGTGGAAAAGATCTTACTCTTTCAGAAGGGTCAAATTGTTAGCCTGCAATTGAATAAGCAATGTAGGTGGCAAAAATACTCGTTGGGTTAAGAACTGTGCAACACATTATTTACTCAGCTGAAAGTCTTTGGGATGTGCTGGAGAAGACGAGTGGTTTGACTATTGTACGTGTTATCATTTAATACATTGACTGGACTTTCGATTTTTCTTGCACTTTTTCAGCAGCAGTGAACATCCGACCACCCAAGATATTATCAGAGGCCTCAGTTGTCAGATAAATGAGGATAAAGTTATCCGTTTTAACATCATTAGAAGAAATGTGTGGGATGGGGCCACACGGGCAATGTTAAGACCTAACTTTTGAAGGTGAGGTGGATAATGGTCGTCCAAAGAGGGAGTTCTTTAGGCTCTATCTACTAGCAATCAAGGATGAGTGTGGAATCTTTGAGGGGCCAGACGATTCGAAAAGTCTTGCGTGCAACTCCAAAGGTAAAGCATTTAGTAGTGGATAGTTTAGACAGCACTGTAATTTTTTGATTGCTCTGCACTGCAAAGCTTTGGTGTGATTTCTCCATCACCTTTCTTTTCAGCCATGAAATCAAATTGGTACTTTCTCGCTGGGCAGCTGATGGCTATGTCTATCGTTCATGGGGGCCAAAGCCCATGCTTTCTGTCCAGTAAACTTTTTGAATGCCTTGTGAGAGGTCCAGACCATGTGAAGATCTCTATCTGCTGTCGATGATCCAGAGACCAGTTTCCTGTTCAAGGTATTGTTAGCAATCATAATCCATGCACTTTCACCCATATTTCTCCTCACTATCTGCAAGCTGTCACTTCTGAGAGCGTGCTGAAAAAAAATCTGGTTTTAATATGCAGCCTGGGCTCTGGGTTTCAGCAGGCAAATCTGTGGCTCGGATCGAGCCGCCAGAACGAGTCCACCCCCAGACGCCCAGGGGCAGGTTCATACTCATACACAGGTCAGACACAGGAGTGAGGGGGAGTAGCAGGTCGCGTAGCGTGCGGAGTTAGAGTAGAAAGAGAGAGACATGGCATTGCAGCATTTGGGATGGCTGAAAAACAGCCAAAGAGAAAATGGTCAGAGGAACATAAATTAAAAAAAGAAGGGCTACGACTATGAAAGGGCGAAGATCTGGGTCAACATTGGTGTTGAAATTCGTTGATGAATGTATAACCGCGTGATAAGTTGAGCTAAAAGTGGTGACGTTGTTAATACTCATTTTGTAATGTCGAGCCTAGATACTTGTCAGATACCTTGTTGTAGCTTGCACTAATGGTGTACATTTATCGTCGGGCAATGGTCACCATTATTGCTACCAGGCGTTTATCACAACGAGCTGTACATGGCCATTTACCCAGCTGAGTAAGCCATTCTTTCGCTGCTTTCACACTGGACGCGGAACGAATTTTTCGCGTGACACATTACTTTCAAAGTCAATGCAAAGAAGCGTTTCGCGTGCGTTCGCGTCTTTTCATTGACTTTAAATGTAATCTGTTGTGCAAAAAATTTGTTCCTTGTCCAATGTGAAAGCAGCTCTACTCAAGAAATTTCACTTTATGAAAAGCGCATTCATGTTCCAAGCTTCTGAAGGGGAGGGGCGAGCGGCTCTGTTGCGTTTTGAGAATGTTTCAAATGTCAATAATAGTGACATCATATGGCTGATACAACCTTTAAAAGCGGTAGGTTTTTGAAGATGTATATTTAAAATGACAGTTGTGTTTCATCTGATGTTCTTGATATTTTCAGGAGTTGAATGAAGACCGCATATATATAGTGAACTCTTGGGCTTTCATGCAGTATTTGTCTCAGTGCATTTTTTGACAATAATTATTTTGTGTCTTGCTCATGTTGTACACTTCCACAGGGCTAAAGGATAACATTCTTTTCAAGGGGTACATGTGCTCTTAATTTGAAAAAGGTGGGAGCACACAACAGAAATTAAGAAATTGGTTGGCCTTGGTGGAAATCAGAACCCATTTACTTTTGCCAGTTAGAGTGGGAAATGGGAAGTAGGAAATGCATTGCGTTTCTTGTTTCAATATGACTTTCCTTAACTAGGAAAACAAAGTGACGGGAAATACAAAGTACTTTGAGGTGCATTTACTTCCATACATTCCAACCCTCCATGATTTGCACTTAAGGGACCACTTCAAAATTTACATTAAGTCCCAGGGTACGAGTAATGCATATTGGACTAATTTTTTTAGCTGTGATTTTTCTTTTTTTCCCAAAATCAAAGATGCTGAGAACGATGTAGACCTACAGACAGCTGTGACTGCTGCATATTGTCTCCAAATGCTGGCAGGATGTAATCTTCCAATTTACAATCACAAATAAGGAAGAAGTATCTACAGCACTGGCTGGGTGGTATGTTCTTCACAGGACCAGAGCACCATTTGAAAGGTACTGTTCTTTTTGTTTTAATGAAGACCATTTAATGGTGGCTATAGACAGCTTTCCAATGAAATGGTGTATTGACATGTATATAGATGCAATTGCATTTAACTTTCATCATTTTGAAGCTGTATTGGTAGCTTGGGTTATTCGTTTGCATTCAATGTAGGTTGTCTGAGGGTCTTCGTACCCTTGGCGTCTTGGAAGCGTTGCAGCAGTTTCCTGAAAAGTTTCGAGAGATCTTCATGAGAGCTGACATTTCACTGACTGCAGAAAAGCTTGAAGAAATCTTCACATGCATCTTGGCCGACAATGGGACAGATTTGAGTGAGAGTGCCGCACGCTGAGTTTCTGGAGGGATTACCTGCAGAATGTAAACTCATCATTGAATACCAATGGGTGACGTCACGGTTGCTCAGTCCATCTTTTTATACAGTCTGTGGTTGTAAATATTATCCTAATCGTGCTAAACGTTCCTGCAAAACCTCAGGATGCATGCTGGGAAATGGCAGGATTCTCAGAGAATACCAAGTTCGTGGTGAATGAGCTATTGGCATACGCAATGCATTAGCTGAATGGATACCCTGTGGATAGAATCATGAACGTAATTCTTGAATTCTATCATCCTGATGCCATCAATGAAGCCATACTAGCTCTATGGATTAGTTATACCAAGGACTTACCAGTGATCCAGAAACGTAAAAACTGTGGGCACAAAACAGCTGCTGAGAAGGATACTGAAGACGTTATGGATGGACTGAACCAACTGGACTGGAAGTATTCCAGTAAAGATTCCTGTACGTAATCCCGACAGTGTATCACAAGCGAGAAGCAGAGAGTACAAAAAAGGGAGACTTTATTTCTGAAGGGGGAGACCCCCAACAGAGCAGGCAACAGTACAACGTCCACAATCCAAAAATTCGCAATCCAGTTGGGCGAAAACAGTCGAAAACCAGGGCACCAATCACAGTACTCGTGGTCAGGCAAACATAGGTTCGGTACACAGGCACAGGTTGAAGCATAGGCCAAATCCAGTGGGCGTAATCCAAACCGTTAACAGGGCAGCTAACAAAAACTCGTAGTCGGGCAAAAAGGGTTTGTAAACAGATGCAGACAATAGTACCAAAAAGCAGAGCCAAAACTCATAAGTCGGACAGTCCAGTCAGAAGAGTAATACTATGAGTACAAAGACGATAGCAGCACAGGTAAACAAGAGAAACATTCTGACAAGGAAGTGCTGTGAAAAGACTCCTAATATACACTCATGGGAAGTCACATGCTTAACAAAACACAGGTGCAGGAAGTCAGCCTGATTACAAAGGAAGCAAACATGAGGGAGAACCTAATCACATGAAATAGGCAAAAGCCAAATGCAGACAGGGATCACAAGACAGCTGATAGACAGAAAAAACAGAGCCGGTTAGGGATTTCTACTTGCACAGAGTGAGTGGCAGAACAGTGATTAGACAGGTGCAGAGAATCTGCTAGAAGCACAGCAAAGTAAATTGAGTGAAGGCAAGAGGCGGAGACTAGAACAGGGCAAATGCTGAGTCAATTAGACAAGAAGTAGAGTGCAGCTATACAATCCCTTGTGCTTGTTAGTAAGTTTGTACTTTGTACAATGTTAGACTTGGTTAGTAATTTAACAAAAACAACAAACTGTTAGTATTGGTTAGTAATCTAGAAAAAGCAAGATGAAGGAAGTAAACAAGATTGGAAGGAACGTTTGAAATCCCAGAAACCATTAAATCACCTGAAAGTGTGGCACGAAATACTGGGGGCTGTGAGCAATCACATGACATTAGACCAGACAGGGGGAGACAAAGTGCAATGCATGGGTGAAAGCAAAACATGGACCGGAATGTAACTGTAGGAATGGAATATGGCAAAATACAAAACATGGCAAAACTAAACTAGACAAAACATGAACATTATCAGGTATCCAAATCACTAAACATAATTCAAGAAATGGTCAGGCAAGGCAAAGGTCAAAATCCAAAGAAGACAGAATGGCAGACAGCAGACTCACAACATATGCACTGTGTATCTCTGAATCTGAACATGTTACCAGATGTTAAGCCGGGAGACTTGAACATCTTACCTCTCCAGGAACATGTCAGCTGTCTTGAAAGACAGATGGCACGGTTGTGTGTCTGGCTCTGGAAACTTACACTGGTGTCGCTAGCCCGTGCTCTTCTTCGCCCAAGCTGCCCGCTGCACCGATGACAACTGCTGCTCCTGGTCCTGAGGCTCGTTCCAAGCCTCAACCACCAGCGCCTCCAGTACTGCCGCGATCCAGACCGCCATGTGACCCCGCCTTGGAGGTAAACCAGGTCCGTCTGCCGCCTCCCCGTATTGAACCCCAGCCCCAGCCCAACAGACCCTCTGATGATGAGGGATTCTCTTTGCCCACGTACCAGCGCCGTAAAGCTGCCTGCCAGGAGCGACGAGACACCGCACCTCCAGAATGACACGAACCACGCCCCGGGCTCCACCGGTGCACGGTACCCGGAAATCATCCACGCTTTGTGCTGTCCCTGCCGAAATGATCTCTTCATTTTCAACGTTGACCGGTCTATTACAGACTAACAGTTGCGTAACTATGTTACTGAATCTGGAGACGTCACCATTCATGAGCTCAGCTGGCGGACAAAAGGTGAATCATGGACAAAATCATATCGGCTCATCATTGAATGCAAAAACATTGATGATGTACTGAACCCAGAATTCTGTCCTGATGGTATAGGTTGCCGTGTCTTTATCAAACGAAAATACCGTAACTGATCTGTACTCTCTGAAAAACATTCATGGATACGTCACTCAGTATTTTATCACTTAACTGTGAAGGCTTTAATCAGTCTGAGGCTTACCTGAATACGCTACTTGGTAGTAAACAATGTGATGTTTTGTGTCTCCAAGAGACTAGGCTGCTGGAGCAAAACCTGCATAAATTAGCTAATGTTCATGATGATTATTTCTACACGGGTAAATCAGGTGTTGATTCCTATGCTGATATTTTATGTAGTAGACCTAGTGGTGGTACGGCTATCCTTTACCGTAAATCTTTTTCTAAATATGTGTCACACATCGATATAGGCTCGAGACGCTTTTGTGGTATTACTCTGTGTATTTTAACCGCATATATGCCATGCGATAATTATTCCCGCATGTCCAAGTAATCAGTGCTGTAGAACAAATCTTGCATGAGTCTGATTATCAATTGTACATTCTAAGTGGACATTTCAATACTATGTACAAACCTGATAATGCCCAGTCTAAATGTCGACTTTAGTTTCAATGTAGGAGTTAGTCTTGTTACGGCGTGGTATCACGCCAAGGCTGTTTGTGATTCAACTTATGTCTACTTCTCTTTAAATCACTGATCATGTATCGATCACTTCATTGGAAATCATAATGGATTCGATGTAATTAGTAGTCACAGTGTTCATTATGATGGTGCCAATCCATCTAATCATAATTTTGTAGTGTTGAATTTACTCTGTGTCAGGTTTTATCTGATGATTCTCGTACGTCTAGCGTTCGCCGCTGTATGTGGTATAAGACTGAGTATCAGCACACGCTAGACGACAAGTTGAGTGATATCTCTATTCCTAGCAGTACATTGTTATGCTGTGATTTCATGTGTAGCAACCCTAGCCAGAGAAGTGATATTGATACTTTCTGTCGTGAAATAATACAGCGTTGTATAGATGCGGGAAATGAGACCGCACCCCGCAGTGGTCATATTAGGAAGTCTGTACCTGGCTGGAAGGATACTGTTGAGCTTTAAAGGGAACATTCTACGTTCTGGCATTGGTTATGGTTGGAGTGTAATAAGCCTAATACTGGATATGTTTATAAGGAAGAAAATGCGGGCTGGGTATCATTATGCAATACGATGTGCTAGGCGGAATGAGGTTGATATTAGGAAACAGAAGATTCCGTGGAGTGAAGTGAGGAAGATTAATCCCCTTGCCATGAATATCCTCTCCACTGTAGATGATGCCTCGAGACCAGATGATATTGCTGATCTGTTCGCCACTAAATATGAGGAACTTTATAATAGCGTCCCCACCATGCACGGAGAGCTGGAGGAAATTCGCTCTCTCTTATTAGATAATATTAGGTGGGAGAATGTTGTTGGTTCTGTTTGTTTTAGTGTTTCCAGTATAGTTAAAGGTGGTAATCATTTGAAATCGGGTAAACAAGGTGATGGTCGTGGTTCGGATTCTGATCATATCATAAATGGTACAAATAAGATATTTCATCAGTTGACTATGTTTATCAATGCTATGGTTATGCATGGTCACACTGCAGCTGACTTATTGCATTCTACCATCACATCAATACCAAAGAATTTATGTTCATCTCTGAGTAATAGCAGGGCTTCCGCTGGCGCTTGCCAGATTTGCCAATAGAGAAATAAAAAAATGTTTGGCTACCAAGGAAAATATTTGGCAAATTTTTTTGGCGAATCAAAAAAACATTCTAGCTTGTCTGCGTGTGAACTCCATTATCTTCTCCGGATTCAAGACGATAAACCGAACACACAATGCACTGCACGTGCCTTATAAACCAATATGTTTTAGGGCCCATTATGGCAAACTAATTTCCTTTTAGCTAACATAACTTAGCTTCATGCTAGACTCATAACCATTCCGTGGAATATAGTATAATGTGGGTCTACCCTGGAATGTTATGAACATTGTACTTACCTGTTATTTTTACCTTACTTTTAACACTCCTTGTTTCGGTCCTTCCCCTGTTATCTCATAATCACCGTCTCTGTTCTAAAATGTACATCTAATTGATCTTTGTCTCATCCTCAAATGTGGCATTCTCTTTTAGGACTCTTGTTATCTTCATTCAGATGAAAATCAGCCACAGTGTCGACCTTCATCACTGTGATTGGTCTCAGATGCTGCTCACAAACAGATGCTCGGATTTCACATCCTCTGACTTTTCCACCTACCCAAAACTTTGATCTGATAAAGGCTGTACCACAAATAATGTGTATGTGTGTTCAGTGCTTTTCATGGAAGTTCGGATCATGCACAAACAATGGTTATCATTTTGGATCTTACCTGTCAAGTTGCTGAAAAGTTTCTTCATCAAGTATAACGGTCTGTAGGCAAACTAATTAAGAATGAAGAATGGTTAATAAATGGTTTGACAAATGCGTACACCTATTTTTGTAGCACAGTCACTCAGCTTGCTGTAAAAAAAAAAGACAGCTGTCCGTTTGGAAAATGTAAACGGACGAACTACATACTAGTCACGATAATTTCCTTCATTCGCTGAACAGTTCTGAAATTCCGTCGCCTAGTGCCAGCTAGACCTAATTATAATTCACCTGCGTTTCTTTTGTTGCTCAGTGTATTTTTACCATAACGCCAGTTCACTTTTTCATGGCCGCCCCATCGACGCCCACTGACAGCACTAAAAAATTAAAAATATCTCCATATGACACCTGAGGCCACCGCTGCATGTCATCCACCCACTCGGTGGAGTTCAATAACCTTGGATGTACAAACCCTCCATCCAACCATTTAATATTTAATTTTGACTCTTGTCATGTTAGCCTCTCCATCTCAATTCGCCTGGTTTTTCAATGTAGCTAACTAGGCGTAGCTAGCCGAGTTTCAAGACAACTGTGGAAGATAAGAAATTTTAAAAATGGGCATGGCTGAATATGGTGAATATGACGGAGGGGCGAAAGCTCCAGGCTAAACCGCCTTTTCGGAAATTGCCCGCAGTAATGGATTACTTATTGCTTAGGAATGACCAGCTTTTCCTCGCGGAAAATGGGCGCGTTTTGGATAGTGCTGAGAGCTAGATAGAGCTCCGGTTATGTCATAATACAGGTTTTACAGACCTTAAGTTCTGTGAACCGTTGCTTAGGTGGAGATAGCGAATCAATCACTTTCACAGGTAAAAATGTATTATTTAATCGATGGCAATGCAGAAAAATTGTTTGTTATACCAGACACCTTATCGCCTGTGCGCCTCCCTATTGCTTTCAACGGTAGTATCAGAGAGCTTGCCCAGACATTGGAGATGTATTAGGCTGACCCCGGTCATGGATAAGTAAAGCAAAAGCAGCCAGAAACGCACTCCAAGCTCTGCAAAACCTACGTCTGTTCTAACTGCAGCCCAACTCGGCAGACACATACAGCACCTCTCCGGTTAGCTTCAACTGTAGTGGCTACAATCAGGCAACGTTATGATGAAACTGTCACATTGATGCTAACCGAGGTAACACAAGCATAACGATCATAATTTCTGCATATAAGTTAACCAGGAGCATTTTTAATTAGCAGAGCACTCGTAATAACAAGCAGTTGCTGATAAGCGGTCATGACTTTGAATGTAATCTGTTGCGTGAAAAATTTGTATCAGGTCCAGTGTGAAATTGGCTTGACGTGCCCATAACATGTGTATTCGCATTGACTTTAAAAGTACTCAGTCACGCAAGAAATTAGTTTCGCGCCGGGTGTGAAAGCTGCTTAACACGCCCATAACGTGTGTATTCGCGTCTTGCACTGACTTTGAATGTACGCTAATCTTTCCTGCGAAAAATTTGTTTTGTGTCTGATGTGAAAGCAGCTTTATGGATAGTACTGACAGCTAATGAGAGCTCGGTTATGTTATGAACATAATACAGGTTTTCCAGACTGTAGGTTCCCTGAGCGCGGACAAATTGCTTATATAGAGCTAGCGAATCAATCCCTTCTACGGGAAAGAATTTCCTAATCTCCGCATTTTTCGGCTCTTTATTTGCCACAACAATTTCTAAAGGGGGATGAAATTATGTCAAGGTAGTGCAGAGAAATTATTTGTAAACTGGTAGAGCTACTGTGTTTCGCATTGCTTTCACAGTTGCACCAGAGAGCTTGTTCAGACATTTGTGAAGTATTCGGCTGATCCCGGTCATGGATAAGTGATGCGATTACTAACTGTAGTGGCTACAATCAGGCAACGTTATGATGAAACTGCCACATTCAGGCCTACCAAAGAAAACGTAGCCTCAGCACACAAAAACTTTGAAATGCCTACATTAATCGCGGAAATGGCAACTGAAAAATAATACCCCGCTACCCAAACTGCAAAAACCGCAACATAAAGTGTTGACTCGTAGCATAAGACTATGAAATTGCAACATCGTCTTTCGCATCCGTCTTTGCCATTTACTGCGCTTGCGCGTACCGGCCCAGGCTGCTTTCAGAGATACCGAAGGAGACGCGCCTGATTCCGTTTGGTAAGTAAAACTTCCAAATATGACGTTATTGTTAATGCAGATGTTTAACAATGAATTGTAAGACGTAGCTGTTACATCCACATTCTGGTAAATTCGCTTATTTTAGCATGTCACCATGCCGAAAATGAACGATGCACTGTCGATTTCGCTATAGTCTTAGAGTTGCCAACTTGACGACTTTCTCAAGACGTATACGTACGTCTTGAGTGGACAAACAATCCCGATTTGGAAAGTCATCAAGTTGGCAACTCTAAGACTTAAGCGAAATCGACAGTGCATCGTTCATTTTCGGCAGGGTGACATGCTAAAATAAGCGAATTTACGAGAATGTGGATGTAACAGCTACGTCTTACAATTCATTGTTAAACATTTGCATTAACAATAACGTCATATTTGGAAGTTTTACTTACCAAACGGAATCAGGCGCGTCTCCTTCGGTATCTCTGAAAGCAGCCTGGGCCGGTACGCGCAAGCGCAGTAAATGGCAAAGACGGATGCGAAAGAAGATGTTGCAGTTTCATAGACTTATGCTACGAGTCAACAGTTTATGTTGCGGTTTTTGCAGTTTCGGTAGCGGGGTATTATTTTTCAGTTGCTATTTCTGCGATTAATGTAGGCATTTCAAAGTTTTTGTGTGCTGAGGCTACGTTTTCTTTGGTAGGCCTGACATTGATGCTTACTGAAGTAACACAAGCATACTGATAATAATAACGACATATAAGTTAACCAGGAGCATTTTTAATTAGCACGGCACGCAAACTAACATGCAGTAGCTGGTAACTGCCTGGTTATAACCACAGAGACAAACCCTTGCAATACAGGTTTTACAAACAGCAAGTTCTGTTACTGTGAACAGTCGTACCAAGCATCCAAATTACAAACAAGTATTAAAAGTTAGCTTCAAATAAGATTTATGTTCACACACCTTCTGTAGAATTTCCCCTGATATCACTCTTGCATATTTAGGACAAAAACATTAGCAACAGTAGCAGCTACAGCCACAATCAACTGGCTATCATATCAGGTTGGCTTATGCAGTAAAAGCAACTTACAGCTTCAAAATGTGGCCAAAACTATGTGACAGTTGCAGGATGATTGCACTTTTGAAAAGAGATTTCCAGGGTGGGTTTGTCTGCCACCGGTAGCAGGAACTCGAATTAGCCCCTGACCCTGAGAGTGAGGGAACTGATGAGCAGCAGGGCACCCTGTTGGTCTCTACCCCTCAGAAAAGAGAGTTAGTGATAGTGGGGTACTCAATACTTAGAGGAATAGATAGCTTCGTCTGTTCGCGCAACAAGGAGTCTCGTACAGTGTGTTGCCTGCCTGGTGCCCAGGTAGGAGACCTCCTGGAGCATGCGGACAAGCTCCTGGCCAGAGCGGGGAGGGATCCGGTTGTCATGGTCCATGTTGGGACAAATGACATCGGTTAGGGTAGGTTTGAGGTTCTGCAAGGTAAATTTGTGGAATTAGCTGAGAAGCATAGGAGCAGATCCACAACAGTAGAATTCTCCGGGATTCTACCGGTACCATGTGCAAACAGAGGAAAGCCAAATTTTATCTGTAGGTTTAACACGTGGCTACAAACCTGGTGTAGGAAAGACAGGTACAGGTTTATGGAGCACTGGAAATTTTTCTGGGACAGGATTGACCTGTTAAGGCCTGACAGGCTGCACCTGAACTGGGGGGTACCTTTGTACTGGGCCAGCGTATGTTGAGGGTAGCACAGGATTATTTAAATTAGGGACTTTGGGGGCAGGGAGGTTAAATACAGACTGCCCTGATGGAAGCTGATGGCGTTACATGCACTATTGATGATATACTTTAAAGCAACAAAGGGGCTTGAAGCAGCGACCGCAAGGAAAATCAAGGGGAAGAGCATTAGTAATAACCTGAAATGTTTCTTATTCAAATGCAAGAAGCATAAAAAATACATTTCCAGAGTTTGACGACAATATGATTAGTGAGGGCTATGACATAGTTGGAATTACAGAGACATGGCTTAGTGAAGCGGATGGAGATGAATATAATATACAGGGTTATAAGCTCTTTAGGAAGGATAAATGTAATAGGCGAGGAGGGGGCGTAGCAATCTATGTGAATGAAAACATAAATGTACAGGAAATTCCCGAAATTGAACATTCCTTGCCCTGTGAAGATTTCTGGGTCAGGCTCATTGGCAAACACGAGACAGGTTCAAACATAGGAGTATGCTATCGACCACCAGCTTCAGACAGTACAGTCAATTAAATGCTTTTTTGGAGGATTATGCAAGCTTGTAGAGGTGGAGGGACTATTTGGGAAACTTAAATTATCCTGGTATCAATTGGGAAATGGTGAAAGGACAGGGTAGGGGGGAGAAAGAATTTCTAGATGTTATAAATGATAATTTTTTGGTGCAGTATGTTAATCAACCTACAAGAGAGAAGCCAATTTTAGACTTAGTGCTCTGTAATGACCCAGATAGAATTAGCAATGTTGAGGTACTGGAGCCACTTGGGACAAGTGATCACTCTACTGTTAATTTTGATGTTTCATGGGAAGTTAAAAAGGTGTCTTCTAAAACCAAAATTTTCAATTTTAGGCGAGAAACTTTAACAGATTGCACTCATATTTAAGCAAAATAAAATGGGAGACACTCCTGGACTGTGAGTCCATAAATGATGTGGGAAAAATTTTAGGGGGTTTCACTTGATTCACAATGCAAATTCATTCCAAAGGTGTCCAAAAGTAAGCTGCAAAAGCAGAATCCTCAGAGGATGACCACAAGTATTCGTAGGATTTTCGTGGAATCTTTATAAGATGAACATAAAGGATAACAATGAGAACACTAAAGCTAAATACTGTAAAATGCGGGCTGTGGTCAAAAAATCTACAGATGATAAAAAAATCTGATGCAACCTACTGCTTCAGCTGCCTGAAGTTGAGAGTACAAGTTCTTATAATAAGTTTCAAATGAGCACTGAATATCTTCCGGTTCGTAATACATCCTATCAGTCTGCGGGTCTTTAATTTTATGAATAAATCTCTTGTTTACGTATCCTCCACGCAAGCAGTTTTTTAGATTTAGGGGCATTTTCACAGAAGGTTTGCTTGATAAATTTAACTCTTCTTTCCATTTGACTTTCAAATATGTTATTCATAATTTGTTTTGTATCTCTGATTTGATTTAAGACATCAATATCATGATGCTTCATATGTCTGATCTCCAGGGATTTTAATTTTGCAGTCAAATCATTAATTTGCTTCTTTTTTCCTTCTTACGAGCTGACCACATTATAAGTTTGCCCCTAATAACAGCCTTGGCCGCATCCCGTAATGTACTTGGAGACACCATCTCATTATCTTTAAGCAACATATACTCTTCAAATTCTCTCTATATATTTTTGGCATTGGGAATGATTTAAGAGGCTGGTGTTAAGTCTCCGCAGAGTCTCTTTAGGTCTGTTATCTAAATGAAGTGTCAGATTTTCCCCCGCATGGTCGGAAATATCTTTTACCCCAATGTCACATTTTATAATCCTATGTCTCTAAGTTTTAAGCATAAAAAATAATCAATTCTTGAATGCATACAATGCAAGTGGGAGAAAAAAGTAAAACACTTTTCGGCCGGGTGTAATTCTCTCCATACGTCCAACATGCTTGTTTCTTCAAGCAATTTTTTGTGTATAAAGTTCCAGGTTTTATGTTTTTGGTTCTACTGTAGAATCATGGGTGGGGTGTAAATTAATATTCCAGTCCCCAGCCCATATCACCACACCCGATGCTTCTGTAGTTATCATGTTAAACACTCTTTTAATTAGTCCTTTATTAGTTCCTGGTGGTTTATAAAAATTCAATAATGTTACTTCCTTATTGTCAATGAAGCCTTTAACCAACAAGTAACGCACTTCTTTCTCCGTAATTTGTGAAGAGAACTGGAAATTTATTCTGTTTGAAATTAATACTGCTACACCCCTTGCATTACCCTTCTCAAAGGAGGAATAATATGAATTCTTAAACCCCATTTTACGTAGCTTCTCATGTTCAATATTTGTAAGATGAGTCTCTTGCCAGAAGATTATATCTTGCTTCTCCCTTTTCATTTTAGCGATGGCCTTACTCCTCTTTATGGGATTATTCAGCCCATTAACATTAAGAGTGATCACTCTGTACTCATGATGATGCATTTCAATTGCTGAAAAGAAAGTAAGTCTGTCTTAATAATCAAACATCCATAGATGACCAGAACAACAAAACATCTGTCTGTGTACCAAAATGAAACATAAAATATTAACTTAACATACATAGTGTACATTAGTGACTTCCTCCCCTCGAAATTTAATTTCAACTTTTAATTTGGGGGGGAATCCCTTAACCTTGAAAGTGCCCCTCCCCATGCCACCCATTCTCTCTGACAGGATAACATCAGATCAATGTGCATAAACAAGTAAACATTGGCTCCAAGACATGCACACAGTTTAACTGGAAAATGTTCATAGTAAGAAAATAAACCTGATTATACTGTGCCGTCTGGTGTAGTATTGGATATGCTAGTCTTACCGATCGCTGTTGATTACTCAGTCCTTCACGAGATCAAAAATAAAAATTCCTCATTAAACCTCCTCATTGCATAGAAACCCTTTCAGTTTGTCCTGAATATGCATAAGGCGAGCCACTTGCTGTTGCTGCGCTCCTGCTACGCTCTTCGCAGAGGGGTCAGCTCCCTGTCCGTCCGAGATAAGTCCGCTCTTCCTCGTTTCATCCGTTGACTCCTCCACGCTGTAATAGACAACTGGCCCTGTGTCGAAAAACACTAAATGTTGCTGGGTAAAGCATCCGGAAATGAATGCCCTTCTCCTTAAGAGCTTTTCTAATAAAGGTGAATGCCTTTCTTTTCATGTGTATTTCTGTCGGGTAGTCCTGCTCAAAAAACACCCTTCTTCCATCATAATGAATCTCCTTCTTTCTCCAAGCGGAGCAGAGCACCTGTTCTTTAGTTGCATACTCCAAGAAATAGACAAGCATGGACCTGGGGTTGGCACCTTGCGGCGGTCTGAGTCCCAGTGATCGGTGACAACGCTGAATACCGAGGGGGGTCTCGGTGAGAGAAAGTTCCCTTTTGAAAAACTCCTCCAAAAAGTTTTTGCATTATCCCCCTCTGCCCCCTCTGGGATACCGTGAATACGGATGTTATCCCTGCGGGATCGTGCCTCTATGTCCGTTAACTGGAGTTGAATGGATTTTTGGAGTTCAAGTGTGTAAGTTAGCATCTCTGTGGTTTTGGCATTACACTCCTCCAAATCAGCCACTCTCTGCTCCGTCGCCTCTGCCTGTAATTTCTCTTAACTCAGATGAAATATCGTTTAGTTTCGTACCTATTTCTCCTCGGAAGTCCACCAGCTCACTCTTGAGTGTTCCTATTGCTTCGTTGAGTTCTTTCTTCACATCCACACGGACCGCCTGTATCTCGGCAGTAATCTTAGTTTGGATAGCTTCCATAGCCTCTTGCTCAGCTAGCATGGTAATGTTAACTGTATCCTCACTTTCTGTTGGCGATTTATCATCTTTTTTCAGGTCTTGTCTTCAATTACTCCAAGCCTCTCTTTTGTTTCCCCGTGTCATGCTACAATGACATCTTTTCTTCAAAATTATCCAGTGTTTTTTGGGGGGAAATAAGGCTGCCTGGGAGCCTCTGTTTTATGCTGCTGTTCGCTCATACGCCATATCGGAAGTTGGTGAGATCATCTTTAAGCCGCTATCCACCAATTTCAGACGGTCTTTAGAAACTGGGGAAATACCAAATGAATGGAAACAGGGCAATATAATACCAGTATATAAGAAAGGGGACCGTACTGAGCCAGTAAATTACAGGCCAGTCAGTTTATCTTGCATCGCGTGCAAAATATTGGAATCTATCATAAAAGATGAGCTAGACCTATTTCTCGACTGCAACAGTATCTTGAGGGATAGCCAACATGGTTTCCGTAAGGGAAGGTCATGCCTGACAAACCCTCTGGAATTTTTTTGAAGAGGCCACCAAGACTTTTGACCAGAGCAGGGCTTATGACATCAAATATACTCAGCAACAAAAGTTTCTGTGACACCATTTATGTGTATGTTATAAATGACACGCAAAGATCTCAATGCAATCAATATGTTTATTTAACAGGAGAAACACTGACTTTTCAGTGCCAACGTCACTCAAAACGAAAAATGTCATTTTCATGCGTCATGAAGCACTTGTCTGACGTCTAACCAATTGTGACCTTCACACTTCAATACCGGGTGTGACTTCCTCGTGCCATGATGCAAGCAACGCATCTCCGGCGCATGGACCGAATCAGATGTGCCAGAAATTGCTGTGGGATGTCATTCCAAATCTGACGTAGACGTTGTCGCAATTCCTGGAGTGTAGCTGGCGGGTTATCCAACTGCCGCAAACGTCGATCCATCTCGTCCCAAAGATGCTCGATTGGGGACATGTCTGGGGATCTGGCTGGCCATGGCAGGACATTGACATGTTGTTGCATCAGATACTGCTGTACAATCCTTGCAAAGTGTGGTCTGGCGTTATCATGTTGCAGCGTTATTCCGGGACCATGTTGCATCAAAAACGGTACCACCAATGGCTGTAGCACTTCATCGCGATATCTTTGACCTGTCAGATTTCCATCAATAACAAGCAAATCTGTTCTGTTTCTAGCCGTGATCCCTCCCCAAATCATGACACTACCACCTCCAAAACGATCAAATTCCTGAACACAGTTGTTGGCATAACGTTCTCCACGTCGACGGTATACACATAAACGACCATCACATCGGTTAAGCATGAATCTTGATTCATCAGTGAAGAGTACAAGATCCCACTGACGTTGGATCCACCGTCGATGTTGTTGTGCCCACTGTAGACGCAGTCGTCGGTGTTGTACTGTGAGTATTGGACGTCTTGCTGGCCGACGTGGGACAATGCCAAAATGACGGAGACGACGACGGATTGTCTGTGCAGACAGTCGCCTCAAACCAGGTATCGTTCTTGCAGTTATGGTTGCAGGTTGGAATCGATTTCGGAGATGGGTTGTTCGAATCCAGTTGTCCTGTCTGGGAGTGGTTACTCGTGGACGGCCGCTGCGAGGACGGTCTCTGACATGTCTTGTCTGCTGATGACGCTGCCAAAAGTTCCAAATGGTGTTTCGGTGGACATTCAGGCGATGAGCAACTTCCCTCTGCGAGGTTCCGGATTCAATCATCCCAATGGCCCTCCACCGATCATTTTCAGACAGTCTTGGCATTTAGAGGGTAGAGTTCCTGATCCGAAATGGCTGTGTTTTCGATAAGTGATGCTTCCGTCGTTCATCAGGCACAATGTGAACATTCCAAAAATTCTCCTCTTTTATTGCCATCCACAAGCATGATTTACGCACATTTTCACGTGCAAAGTCATTTTCTCGCATTTTCATGATTACCATTTCAATTTGTTGTGTTTACGTGTACTGTTTCAGTCTGATATCACCATGTATGACAATTTCATAATTGCGTTATGAAAAATAATTAACAATATTGGTGTCACAGAAACTTTTGTTGCTGAGTATACTTGGATTTCCAGAAAGAATTTGATGCAGTACCGCATAGGAGACTAATTTTTAAAATGAGCTCCATTGGAATTACAGGAGGTACTCTGGAGTGGATTCATAACTGGTTACGGAATAGAACACAGAGAGTGGTGGTCAGTGGTATCTCATCTGAGCTAGGTATAGTGGGGAGTGGCATCCCCCAGGGATCAGTGCTGGGACCCCTGCTGTTCCTCATCTATATTAATGACCTTGATAGGAATATTGAGAGAAGATTAGTTAAATTTGCAGATGATACTAAATTGGGGGGTTTGGCAAATAGTTTAGAGTCCACTAAAGTGATTCAAGATGATTTGGATAGAATCCAGAATTGGGCAGAAATGTGGCAAATGAAATTTAATGTAGAGAAATGTGAAGTTGTACATGTAGGTAATAAAAACATTAGATGGGATTGCTTCACGGGAGGTTTAAAACCGGAATATGCTCAACACGAGAAAGATCTGGGAGTGATTGCTGACCAAACCCTCACAGGCTCTAGCCATTGTGCCGTAGCAGTTAAAAAAGCCTATCGGATGCTGGGATAGATTGCCAAAAGTAGTGAGTACGAATCTAAGGAGGTGATGCTTCTTTTGTACAACACGTTTGTCAGACCAAATCTGGAGTATTGTGTACAGTTCTGGGCCCCATACTTTAAGAAAAATATAGAGGCTCTAGAGAAAGTTCTGAGAAGAGCCACTAAGCTAATCCCAGGTATAAAAGATGAAAGCTATGAGAAGGGACTGAAGATCCTTAATCTTTTTCGTCTTAGGAAAAGGAGAC
Source organism: Gymnothorax reevesii (assembly GCA_029721435.1). Taxonomy (NCBI): domain Eukaryota; kingdom Metazoa; phylum Chordata; class Actinopteri; order Anguilliformes; family Muraenidae; genus Gymnothorax; species Gymnothorax reevesii. The sequence goes on from CM056574.1 coordinate 141,622,112, forward strand.
TAAGGGGTGATCTCATTGAGGTCTTTAAATATGTTACAGGGATTAACAAAGTGAATTATGGAGGATTCCTTTGACCAAGTGTTGTTAGGAGAACTTGGGGTCACAAATGAAAGTTGACCAAAGGTAAATTTAGCACTGATATTCAGAAATATTTCTTCCCCCAAAGAGTAATTTCGATGTGGAATAGCTTGCCTGACCATATTTTTGAGGCAGAGACCTTGGGGGTTTTCAAGAGTAGGCTTGACTTCAAGCTAGATACCATTGAGTCATTGAGTACCTGAAGGGATATATTCACAATAGCATAAAGAAACTTGCGAGCGTACTTGGGCTGAACGGCCTGCTCTCGCCATTCATGTTATGTTATGTTATGTTATGAGTGACAGCGGCACAATAGCTTTGTTTAATTGTTTCAATTTTTTTAAAGACTCCCCCGTAAATAAAGTGCAATTAATGTTTCCATATGTTTTGGACTGGAGGAAATGAAACTGCTATGAAATGCATACATGAAACATATGCCAGTCGAGAGAAGGGAGACCAAATTTTTAGAAGCAGTTCAGCATTAGGGCTGAAGACTCGCCAGAAAATTGCAAGCTGCCAAAAACAGTTCAATCCCATGATTACCATCATCCATTAAAGGATTGTTGTGCATGTCTCAGTTTGGGAGGGCATAAGCAAGTGGAGCTGTCTGATTCAGTTGCATGTTAGCAGTCCATAACTGTAGTTAGTACATGCTCTCTGCTGTCCTTAGACGATGATTGTTCCACGCAGAACAAATTTGTTGAGGGCTCTGTTAAATCTTTATGAGAAGACATGGTGTAGAGCCCTAATATGGAGATGATTGTTATCATCCAAGATTCCTGAGTTCTCCATGAAGAGAAAAGGGTCTTTAAAATAAGCTGACGCCACTCTATTAACCTCTGCCCAGAACCGCTTGATGAAAACATTGTGGACACTTGGGCCTAACATGAAGCTCCCTCTATTCATCCCAAGGTTTGTAATCATGAATTGCGCAATATCTATGTTTTCACTTCCAGCATCTCCACGTACTCGAAATTCCAAATCGCCAGACAGCCTGTTAAAAAAGTTCAAGGGCTCTGGATGCTCTATTGTTGCTGCAGCACCTCAGTTTGGTTATACATTTGCTGAAGCCAACAATAGAGCCATGAGGAACAAAGCCCCATGCATTGACTTTGTGGTTTGTGTCAACATGCCTGAAAGAGAAGTGCTGCCTTCGGTCAATGTCATCATTGTTCAGTGAATATTTATTATATCACAAGGTTGTTCATATTGCAAATGGCTTGAGCGACTAAACATGAAAGAACTCGAGCGCGATTTTTGAAGAAATTATGGCATGAATGCTGGCTGTCAAAGGGCTGGTGCTGAAATGGATTATGGGGTTGAATGGATGGAATTTAATGAATGTGATTAGTATAACTAGCAAACAAAAGATGAAATATAATATAATATACATAGGAAAATGGATGAAGGGTTAAGTTCTAGCATGAAGATCAGTTACATTGCCATATGTGGTTGCCATGGTTCATAGAGTATTTGCTGAGATGTTTCACAGGAGTTTGTATGGTGCATGTAGCCATTGCTACCATGATTCTCGGCTTGTGTGTGTGAGACTCTAAAGAGTCATATTTTTATTTGTAATTGCTAACAAACTAATTGGTATCAATAAAATTTTGAGCTTAATGTCTTAATTGAGTTGAATATGTTGATGCTTTAATGAAGTGTGTTGCGGAAAGCATAAATGAGTTGAGTCGAAATATGCTAGTGAGTAATTTTTTGTAACATTGATGTGAAAAAATGAAATTCTTTATTTCTAATTCAAACTACCAAATCAACGAGTATGAACATCGGTTGATCATAATCCAAGCATGTAATATCAACTTGGAAACTATAAACATATAGAAAAATTGTTTTTCATTGTTTTCAATTGTTTTTCAAGGCAGACAGTTCGATCACGCTTTAGGTTTGACAGACAAAGAGGTGGTTTTTTTTTTTAAATAATTTATGTTAAGGAAATCAACCGAGATGCGGGTATTAGCAAACATGAACTGCTCTTTGATAATCAATCAATCAAGTAATCTTTTCAAATGTACTTTGAGACCTGACTGTATTCTATAAAGCCAGCCACATTTTATGTTGTCTGTTTGACCTAACGTCCGGAACAGATAATTTAAAATAAAAATTTGAAGAAGGCAGACACGTTTCGTGAAATGTTTCAGTACATTTATTGAAATATTTATACATGATGTGCTGTACCTTAAAACATTTATGTGGAAATTTCTTCAGTTGTGCAGTGAATATACATTTCTTTTAGGGGTGTACTGACATGTTACAAATCTACTTCTCAAACATGGGGTCCTTCTGAACTTCATCCCACGACTGCTATAAAAGTGGTGGAGAGAATTCAAACTGTGCATGCTAAAACAGATGTCATTTTCAGATGAGACGTTAAACCAAGGTCCTCACTCGCTGTGGTCATTAAAAATCCAAAGACACTCTTCAACAAGTGGTTCCCCGGTGCTAAATTTCCAACCCTGCTTTTTCAACTTGCCGCCTAATCATCTCCTGATTTAATTGCCTATGCTATCTGCCCTCTACCTCCGCTGATGTGTGCTGAGCGCTCTGGTGCAGAATGGCTGCTTTCACTTCACCCAGGTGCATACTACACATCGGTATTGGTGAGATGAGATTACCCCATATGACTGTAAAGTGCTTTAAGTATCTACGAGATGACTTTATAAACATAGAGGGAATGTTTATTTATTCATGCATTCATTCATTTATTCATTCAGTGAGAGGACACTGAAAATGAATAACCCCTCAGAGGTACATGGCACATTTGCATGAAAATATTATCCTTATGAATTCCTAAATTAGCAAAATAGACAGAAAAAAATCCTGTTGCATCGCTCTCGCCTTGACTTAACAGTATCAAGAACAGATAATCTTGCACTGCGAGTCATCCTAGAATCCCATTCAGATGCAAACGTTGAGGCGGATGCACTTGTGTCCATGTCCCTTTGCAGTGAATTCTTCAAGTGAGCCATTCCAGATACAGCCATATGAATGTCCAAATTAAAAACTGGATATCATGCCCTCAAGTAGAGTGTATGATTCATTTGCCTATTGAAAATATTTAACAGTCTTGACTTTCTCCCATTCTGTCCTCTAACCCAAAGATTTAACAATAATGACAAGCCATCTTATTAGTCTAGTAAGAAGAATTGGTTTACCCCTGAGATTTGGTAAAAATAAAATCCAGTATAGTTTTCAAGTGATAATTAAATCAGCGCAGGTGCAAAAATATCCTCACAAGTAAGTCATTATGTGAAAATCATTAGCAGACCTCTGAGTAGTAGTCCATGGCACACACTGGATGCTGATAGATTTGCATATTCAATTAAGAGCTATAAAAAGAGCGTGCAGGTCTGGGACTTTTGTGATGAGGAGATGAGACTACTGAGACTTATTTTGTTGGCTCTTTTTACAAGGGCACAAAAACCCTTGTGCAGTTCACTAGGTCCAATTCAAAACCCTGAACTATCAAAACATGGAGATGTTATCATAGGAGGTATTTTCTCTCTTGACAGTTCAAACATGTTAGAGAAATATGATTTCAATGAAAAACCAACAAAGCCAGGATGCAAGCGGTAAGTGTTTGAAATTTTCAAAAATACATTTTTGCAAGTAAAAGTAAATACCAGGCGAACATTAAATTGTGTGTGCAAATTAGCGTTTTCTGATTAATTATTGTTCATTTTAGTTGGGTCTGCTGTTTTATCCAATCTTACCAGTACTTTTCGAATCGTATTTCCACTGTTCATGCACTCATAAGAAAACAATATAAGAGGATTATTATTCATATGAACAGCTTCTGCCTCATATATATGAACTTTTTACACTAGAATGAATTACAGAGAATTGAAGTTTGCACGGACTGTGATTTTCACAATTGAGGAGATCAACAAAAACCCCAAGCTACTCCCAGGGATCACACTGGGATATAGGATCTACAATGGCTGTGGAACCCTTAACCTACTAAGAGCGACACTAGCAGCCCTCGCAGGGCCACAGACAGAGCAGCTTCAAAAGAGCTGCATCTCTCCCAGAGTGCAAGCCCTCATCGGACACTCCTCATCTGGGCCAAGCAGGGTCATAAGCAAGACCATCAACCCCTTTAACATACCACTGGTGATGAGCCATTTTACTCCTGCATGTGATAGCCGCACAACCTGCAACACCAGAAGAGCACATGGCCAACTATGAAACATCATAGTAATTTTACCTCATGTCTCTTCTTGCCCCTCTGCCAACACATTCCCCATTGCAAATATACTATTTTGTAATTATTATTTATTTCTTTTTTTTTTCAGAATCCAGAAACATAGTGACAAAGGACTGATAGAAAGGAAAATAATTTTTCCCAGTTAGGTCCACCTGTGCTGTGCTCTCCACAGCATGTAACTGCCCGAGGATATGGATTTTCAAACACTTTAGACACCACTTTTTAACTTCAACAAAACTCCTGCCGTTTTCAGTCGAAAACAAAACTGCTCTGCATAGTTCATGCCTTCCAGATTTGTCAGTGTGTCCTGCTCTGTCAATGAGTATTTATGGACCTCCCCACTTATCACTTATCCCATCCTTGCAGCAATAACTTTCCTTTTTTTGCATTTATTTCTGTTCACCAGGCAATCATTGTCAAAGAGGGGACAGTCACCCAATATAGCCTGTGTTCGGAGAGCATGACGGGCTAGGTGTCAATTTTTGCTAAAAAGTTTAAAATCTTCTCTTTCGGACGTCTATAGGATATGCCAACTTGTTAAAAAAAAAAACAAAAAAAAACTTGATTTGGGATGTGAAAGCGGACACAACCCTCAAAGTTCAAAAGCTCAGAAAAGTTTTATTTTTTTTTTTTTGGTGTGTGAAAGGATGTAGGTCAGATTCGGTTCAATCAATTGCTCTTCAAGTGAAAAAAAAAAGCAATGCTGTTAATTTTCTTCGCTTTCCCATTTTTCCATAGATCAGCCACCTTGCAACTTGTGAATGTCTAAGCAACAAGAATATATATTCCACCTTCTTCAGAACAGTGCCTAGCGACTACTTTCAGATCATTGCACTGGTACAACTCATGAAACACTTTGGATGGACCTGGGTGGGAGTGGTTCACAGTGTGGGGACATATTCTGAAGAAGGATCAGCTGCATTTATTCGGGAATCAAAAAAGGAGGGCATTTGTGTGGAGTACATTCAGAAATTCAGCAGAAGTTACTCAACAAATGCAGTGCTTAAAATTGCACAGAAAATACAAACCTCCACATCAAAAGTTGTTTTAGCCTTTATGTCCAAGTCATACTTTGAATATTTTTTGGAGAGAACAGAGGGAATGAATCTCTCAAACATACAGTGGATCGGCTCTGAGGCCTGGATCACAAATGCAAAACTACTAACTAAGGGGAGAGCAAGGCTCCTACAGGGAGCCATGGGATTTGCTATCAGAGAGTCTCAAATCCCCGGCCTGACAGAATTCTTACTGAGTCTGCAGCCGTCTGACACCCCTGAAAGCATCTTCCTCAGAAACTTCTGGGAGGCAGTGTTTGAGTGCAGACTTTCTCAGTATAATGGGTCTGACAATTCAAAGTTATGTAATGGCTCTGAAGATTTAAGAGCCATTACTAATGATTACACAGACATGTCAGAGCCCAGGACAGTAAATAATGTTTACAAGGCCGTATATGCTGTGGCACATGCTATTCACAACCTCTTACTGTGTCACAATGGGACAAACCCCAGCACTGGACAGAGATGCCTCAGCAAGACTGAGATTGAGCCTTGGCAGGTAAGACATAATAATGTCAAAGTGCAAAATATATGCCCAGTGAAATGAGAAAACAGGACGTGTAATAAAATTATTTTTGTAGATCATGAAATATCAGCTTTCAATATATTCCAAATCTTGCCTCACATATGAATACAATGTCATGGTCTTTCCATAGGTTCTCCAACAACTGAAGAGAGTACATTTTACCACCCTTTCAGGCGAAAAAGTTTATTTTAGTGAAAATGGTGACTCAGTAGGGATGTATGACTTAGTGAATTGGCAGATAGGCGTTGATGGGTCCTTAAAAATTGTTAATGTTGGTCGATATGATGCATCTTTGCCAGATGGCCAAATGTTTAACATGAAGGACAATGTCAGCATTGTTTGGACAGGACAGCAAGACAAGGTAGTAGAATTCTTTTTTCTATTTGCTGTAAAAAATGAATCGGTTTGATTTAAGAAAAAAAAAAAACAAACAAACAAGGGCAAATAATTGTATTTGAATAGGCCATTCTCCCATGTGGGCCTGCTCCAAAAGGTCTGAATAACATCAAACTGAAAATGCCAATTTAAATTTCAGTAATGATCAAAATAAATGATGGAGCCACATATTACCAGCATGCCAATAAACAGTAATTGAAGCACCTATGACTAAAACCCCATAAGTCACACTTGACTTGACTTGACTTGTGGGGTTTTACTAATCAGTGCTTCAATTATCAATGAGGATGCTTGCTTTTTTAAGAGTAATTGATGCCATACGGCCACTGCCTCCCAAAAGAGCCGTATCACTCATGACGATAAAAATTAAGAATGAGTGCAGTGCAATGTAATTTCATTCTCAATATGTTCATATTAATGCACAGAAGAATGTTTGTGTATCAACAAGTAACATGTCTGTTCTCTCACTGTAGAATTTAAGATAATTGGTCTGCATCCACTTGTATTAAGTTGAAATTAAAACTTTATTCTGGAACCTAGATTGCTTAATTTTGGCGAAATGCAAATAAGTGTTACATTTTCAAAGGTTCCAAGATCAGTCTGTACTGAGAGCTGCTCACCAGGAAGTCGTAAAGCCATAAACAAAAGAAAACCTGTGTGCTGCTTTGACTGCGTAGAGTGTCCTGATGGAGAAATAAGTAACCTAACAGGTGAGATAATAGACGTAATATGTGAACGAACTTGCATATAACATACAACACTTCAGCTGAGTGTTACATGCAACATATTTAAAGTATTGACTTATTTTAATTTGCCGTAGGAGCCCACTGTTGAATTTGAATGTGAAAATGTCAGTTTTCGACAGTGCTAACATTTTTTCCTCTTTGCAGACTCAATTGACTGCATTAAATGTCCACCAGATTACTGGTCGAATAATAACAGAAGCCAATGTGTCTTAAAAGCCATTGAGTACCTGTCACATGAGGAAATCATGGGAATATTTCTTGTTGCGTTTGCCTGTCTGGGTGCTGTTTTAGCATCTATTACATCAACTGTATTTCTCCACTTCAAAGACACTCCAATTGTAAAAGCCAACAACTCAGAGCTGAGCTTCCTGCTGCTCTTTTCATTGAAACTGTGTTTCCTTTGCTCTCTTACCTTTATCGGCCGACCCTCTAAGTGGTCCTGTCTGCTGCGTCACACTGCGTTTGGGATCACCTTTGTCCTCTGCATCTCTTGTGTTCTGGGGAAAACAATAGTGGTGTTAATGGCCTTTAGGGCAACGCTTCCGGGCAGTAATGTCATGAAGTGGTTTGGACCTCTGCAGCAGAGACTGAGTGTTCTTGCTTTCACTCTCATACAGGTTCTTATTTGTGTGCTTTGGTTAACAATATCACCTCCTTTTCCCAATAAGAACACTGAGCATTACAAAGAAAAGGTCATCCTAGAATGTGATGTAGGATCGGCTGTGGGGTTCTGGGCTGTACTGGGTTATATTGGGTTCCTCTCTATACTGTGCTTTGTTTTAGCTTTTCTCGCTCGAAAGCTGCCAGACAACTTCAATGAAGCTAAATTCATTACATTCAGCATGCTGATATTCTGTGCAGTCTGGATAACCTTTATACCGGCTTATGTCAGCTCACCAGGAAAGTTCACAGTAGCGGTGGAAATCTTTGCTATTTTAGCTTCCAGTTTTGGTTTGTTGTTTTGTATTTTTTTGCCCAAGTGTTACATTATCATTTTCAAGCCTGGATTAAATTCAAAGAGGCACGTGATTGGTAAGATGCCTTCAAAAGCTCTCTAGCGTAAAATGTTTGCAAACCCTTTTCTTTGAGATATAAGAAGTTCTGAGTCACATGTCCTAATAATCTTCCTGGCAATATCACTAATCATCAGTGATAAAATTATTTTAAAGAAATGCACATCAACCCACTGGAAACCATGTCTGGATTAATGTTTTAATAAAAGTGATATGAACACATTGGTTTGTGGATTTTTATATCTGGTTAATTTATACCTTTTCAACTCTATTCAATATGCACATCATGGATACACAATGTCTTGCTTTTAAAAAAAAAGCTACCTATTTCACGGACTACTCTGAGTCAAAGATCGCCATGTATTTTATTGCTTAGTCAATGTTTGTATTCCAGACAGCAGGTATTATGTGATTTTATTTATTTATTTATTTTAAATCTGGCTCCCGATGGCAGAATCTTATCATTCTTCTGTCTTGGTAGAACAAATATATCACTTGCATTCTGAGAATTTTGAATTTGCACGATCGCACAGTTTTTGGCTATTTTTTCTTTGGCACAGAGAACAAAAGAATTGATATTGAAAAAAATAATACTTTGGAACATTACATTACATTACATTACAGGTACTTAGCAGACGCTCTTATCCAGAGCGACGTACAAAAGTGCATAAGAACAGTACAAAAGTGCAGACCTACTAGGAGACAAGTAAAAGTGCTAACAGTAAGTGACAGAACACGTTCCATTGTTACAGATCTAGACTATTAACAAAAAGGCAAGGTCAAAGGCAAGTGAACAAAATGGTAACAAGATTAAGTGCAGAGGCCAGTGCAACAAAGAGCAATAAAATAAGTGCAATAGGTCAAGTGCAACAAAGGGGCAGGAAAATCAAGTAAACTGACAAGAGTGAAACAAAATGAAGGGAAACCAAATCAAGTGATACAGTCAGGAAGTAAACAAAATAAAGTGCAACAAATCAAAGGATGTAGGGACAGGAATCAAGGCAGTGGAGTAGGGGAGAGGTGGAGCCTGAAGAGGTGGGTTTTCAGGCGGCGCTTGAAGATGCTCAAGGATTCTGCCGTTCTGACCTCGATAGGTAGATCATTCCACCAACGAGGTGCCAGGACAGACAGCAGCCTTGAGCGGGAAGGGGAGGAGCGGAGAGGGGGAGGAGCCAGGCGACCAGAAGTAGCAGAGCGGAGTGCTCTGGCGGGGTGTAGGATCTGAACAGTCTCTGGATGTAGGCTAGAGCAGTCTTGTTGACTCCCTGATAGGCTAGCACCAAAGTCTTGAATTTGATGTGAGCAGCAACAGGGAGCCAGTGGAGCTTTGTGAGCAGGGGGGTGACGTGGGAGTGTCTTGGGAGGTTGTGGACCAGAAGAGCTGCAGCGTTCTGGATGAGCTGCAGGGGTCTGATGGAACATAATTATGTTCATGCCAAATGGTTTTTCTTTTTGTTGTTGTTCAATTCCAAAGACTCAGTGTGAGAGTGGTGAATTAACCCTAGTGCAGACAGAGGTAAAAATAACACAGAAACTTTATTTTGTCAAAAAAGCTAAGTCAACAGTCTAAGTCAGGAAACGGGTAGAGTACAAACACAGAAATGCTAAACAGAGGCAAGGTCAAAAAACACAAAGACTGAGACATACTTGCACTGGGCTACTCAAAACTAAGGGCTCAAATACACTGAGAAGGAATCAGGGAGATACGGGCCAGGTGAGGCAGCAGGCAAGGAGCAGAAAGGGCTTTTTTTTTGTTTTTTTTTTTTGACTACACTAACAAGCTCTCTGAGACACAGAGAAGTACATGTTAGGGTTTAATATCAGAGGAAGAACTACAGGAAGCCATCTTCTCTTTTCAAAGTGATAAAACACCTGGACTTGAAGGTATTCCTGTTGAAGTTTATCAAATATTTTATGAGGAGATTAAGGCCCCTTTGCTCTCATGTTTTAATTATTCCTTTAAAGATGGCTCTTTATCAGATACACAAAAAATAGGCCTCATCTCATTATTATTAAAGCAGGACCCTCAAGGACAGTATAAAGACCCAGCCTATCTTAAAAACTGGCGGCCATTAACGTTACAATGTTGTGATGCAAAAATACTATTTTTGAGTAAAAATACTAAAATACTACAATACAAAATGTATTGCTCAAAGAATGAAAAGACTTTTACCGGACATAATTCATTACGACCAAACAGGCTTCCTCCACGGAAGATATATTGGAGAAAATATTCGTCAACTATTAGAAATAATGGAATATTATGATAAAACAAAAAAACCTGGCTTAGTTTTTATTGCTGATTTTGAAAAGGCCTTTGATAAGGTAAGATTAGATTTTATTTATAAATGCCTAGATTTTTTCAATTTTGGGAAGTCCCTAATAAAATGGATAAAAGCACTATATCATGAACCATGCTGTAAAATTATAAATAATGGGCATTTTTCAGACCGGATACCACTGTTCAGAGGACTTAAACCAGGTTGTCCTTTATCGCCATACCTCTTTATCATAGCAATAGAGATGTTGGGGATAAAAGTTAAAGCCAATGACAGTATAAAAGGACTAGAAATTAATGGGGTGGAATTTAAGTTTTCAATGTATGAAGATGATACAAATTTTCCCATAAATCCTCAAATGTCTACTCTTCAAAACCTTATTGAAGACCTAAATACTTCTCAAAATACTCAGGCCTAAAACCAAATTATGAAAAATGTAGCTTATTGAGAATTGGATCATTAAAGGATACACACTTCAGTTTACCATGTCTCTTTCCTATACAATGGACAGATGGACCAGTAAATGTCCTTGGGATCCATATACCAAAAGACATGAAGGGATTAGTGGATACAAACTTTAAATTAAAATGTAGCAAAATGTATAAAAGGCTGCTACCTTGGAAAGGTCAACAGTTAACGTTATATGGAAAAATTGCTCTAGTTAATTCCTTGATTGTTTCTCAATTTACATATCTATTTATGTCCTTACCTTCACCATCAGATTCTGCCTTCAAATCATATGAACAGAAGATATTTCAATTCATCTGGAATAATAAACCAGAAAAAATAAAGAGAAAATATTTATACAACAACTATGAACATGGAGAATTAAGATTACTAAATTTAAAAGCATTGGATCTAACTTTAAAAGCATCGGTGATTCAAAAAATCTTATCATAAGCCAAACTGGTTTTCTTACAGATTATTATGTACATTTCATCACATATTTGAAAGCCAGCTCTTTCCATTTCTGCAATTAAGATCACTCCATATTCCCCTGTTTATTCAAGAAGTCATGGCCGATTCATCAGTCTTTCTGAAAGAGTCTTTAAAAGCTTGGTTGATCGCGGGTTCGAGCCTCGGCGTACCCACCGGCAGGGGTCGGCAGCTTTTTCAGTGTAGCGCACAATTGGCGATCGCGCTACAGGGTTACAAATTGGGAAGGGACTGCCGGATTTGGGCATTCGATAACAGCTTTGTTCGTTGCTCCAGCGCCTCCTGTTGGCCAGATGGGCGCTCGTCAGGAAGAATCCGGCTTGGTTCATGTCCGGGTATCCTCCGGCCTCGCTCTGAACTTGCGAAGATTCAACCAGCGAGTGTATAAGAATCAGTGGCTGACAGGCACGTGCTTCGGAGGAGAGCCGTGAACTGTCTTCACTATCTTGAGTTGGCAGCAAGGGGTCGCATACGAGCAAGCTTTGTAATTGGGCATTCCAAATTCGGGTGGGATTGGAGATGCCAAATTTAAAAAAAAAAAAAAAAAAAAAAAAAAAAGCTTGGTTGAGTTTCCAGTACCATCCACCAGACCACCCGGAAGAAATCTTACAACAAATAATATGGTTTAACTCAAATATTACAATTAAAGGCTATCCATTTATATGGAAATAAAAGTCTGCTCGGGGCATTTATTTTCTGAATGATCTCATTGATGAAAATGGGAAACTAATGTCATACAATAGTTTTTGTCATAGGTATGGTGCCCCTTGCTCCATACAGAATTACAATCAATTGGCTGCAGCATTGCCTTCAGAATGGAAAAGAAAGACTAACAAAATAACTTCTCAGGAACTAGTATGTCGGCCCTCCATAAAAAATTTCACTTGGGTTGCTCATAAAAAAATCAATAGGAGGATGTACGATTTTTTTATGGAGAAAAATAACTTAAAGGAAATTCCCTACAAAATTCATACATATTGGGAGGATTTAGTAGACACGCCAATCCCTTGGCTACGAGTTTTTAACTTAATTAATCAAATTTCTATTGGGACAAGGACTAGAATTTCCAATACAAATTGTTATATAAAATTTTGGCAACAAATAAAATGTTTCAAATATGGGGGATAAAGGAATCTGATACATGTAGACTTTGTGAGGACGAGGAAGAAACCTTGGTCCACTTATTTTGGTATTGTCCATATGCTGTTGGCTTCTGGATACCGGTGCAGAAATGGCTACAAACACTTAATATTCCATTCGAGGTGACCTTGTTATGCTGGGGGACCTGAGAGATACTTGTCTAAAATTAAATAATATAATTATAGTTCTTGGAAAAATCTTTATTTTTAATACACAAAATCAGAATGCACTAAGATTAAGTAACTTCAAAATGTTTGTTAAAAAGAGCTATAATCTGGAAGGTATAGCTATGAGAAACCTGGGCAGAGCATCTGAATTTTTAAGGGTGTGGCAGAAAATAAGTACAGGTGAGGGATGGGCATTACTCACCATATGGATGAATCTTATCTGCGTGAATAAGTTTGTGTGATCTGTTTTTTTTTTTTTTCTTCTTATGGAGACATCATTGCATGTAAAAATACAATTCCAATCATGCATTGGAATGATGAGGCTTTAGGAGGTTTGGGGGGTTCACTGAAGAATTGATAGCTTTGAGAAAGGGCTTTGCAACAGACAAGATGATCAAACAATGAGGAGACGGCAACAGGGTGAGGAAAAGGGAAGATAGACAAAGACATGGAAACAAAGAAAATAATTAATTAAATGAAACAGGCCCAGAAAACTGAAACGTAAAACAAAAATAAAAGTTAAAAAAATGATAAAACCGGATGGTACTGATAGTGAGTAGTTTGAATCTCGTGGTGCATATATCCCAGTGCCTACATCCTGAAAAGCCTTCCTGATCCATGCAAAAGAGCATTCTCTTCCACAGACGTAAGTATTCTTCAGTCAGAAATTGTAGAGATCTGCCAGCTTCTTGGACATTGCTGAGCTCACGAGTGCTCTCTCGCTTGCTAACAGTAACATTTGTACCTCACCTGGTCTTTACAGCCGTGTGTGTGCTCCCGCATTAAGCGCTGCTTCGGGAGACTCTTGTAAAGAACAATGAAATTTTGTACAATCCCAGGGTGAGAACCTTCTTAGGGCTCAAAGATCCATTGTTATTGGGAAACAAGGCCCATATCCACGTTGGATGAAAAAAACACTAGAATGTGGCAGGCCAAAGGAGGGCCCGGGCAGGGAATTTAACCCCAGACAGCCGAGTAAGAGTCAAATGCGATGACCACATTGCCAAAGAGCCAGGCTCGTTGGAAAGGTAGCCAGGACGTGTACTTATTAGGAGACACTTCTAGTGACAGGACCCATCGTTCAATACACTGCCCAGGCCCTCCTTCGGCCTGCCACGTTTGGATTTAAATAAAGCAAATACTTTGAAGCTTATGACTGAAGCATTATTGCAGTAATTAATATGTTTTAGCTATTTTAACACTGACTGATACAAAAGAAAACAACTGAATAAATTGCTGAAATTACTGAAATTGGTTTGAGAACTGTCCAAAATATTATTAAAACCTGGAAGGATAGTGGTGAAACATGAACTTTGTGAAAGAAATGAGTCAGAAAGAAATCATGAATGATCATTCTCGGAGATTAAAGGGGAATGGAAACATTTTGAGATTTGTGCCTGAAGCAAAAATTAGGCAGTAAAACATTGAAGTTTTGGTTTGTCTATCATTCCTTTTGATTGGTAAAAGATTTTCAAAATACCTTCCTCTGCAAGCTGTGATCCGCCATTGGGCAGAAGTCCATGTCTATTATGTTGCTGGATGTACAGCCTTGAAGTGAATGGAAACCCATGATTTCTGTTAAATGCGTCCATTTCCGGAGCTATTTTTAGTTTGGTGCATCACAAAATAACTCAGTGTTGTAAACTGAGTAGTTGATTCAGGCCCATCTCTAGTTAGCTCATAAGTTCACTAAGTTGTAGGCAGTAGCGGGCTGGTGAACTGGCAAGGAGAAGCCAGTCCCTTAAAAATAATGATTGGTCATGACCTGTTTTCAATCTTTAAACAATTGACTTTACTTGACTCCAAAAGTCCGGAGGCCCCTTAGGTGTCACCAGTTCTCCTTGTTAAGCGCAAATAGCCTAATGCCTGTTTTCTTTCTTTCTTTCTTTATATGTTGCCAAACCAAGGAAAATAAAGATACAATGGAATAAAATACAAGCTATTACAATAAAAAAAAAAACGAAAAATAAAAATAAAGATTAAAACAGGAAAAACAAACAATAATCGAGGAGGGACAGGAAGAAGCAAAGCTTATCATGTCCTGCCCCTTCTTTATTTTTCATAATTCAAATATTTAAGATGATGCAAATTGCAGTAAGCGTGCTCAAAACTTTTTCCCTGTGTCATTCCTTTTTGTTACACGTAACATAATTTATGGACTTGTTTTGATTTCTTTGTATGCCCCTGGACTACTTGGGTTGTTACGGACATCAGGGAAATAAATTGAGAAGGGACTGTCAGGCTGGGATATTGGAACTATTGCGCTGTTCTTTGCTCCAGTGCCTGCTGTTGGCCAGCCAGGCGCTTGTCAGCAAGATTCTAATCTTGCTTATGTTCGGGTATCCTCCGCTCTCATTCTAAACTTACGCAGTTTTGAGCTTTGAGTGTAAAGTAGCAGTGGTTGACAGGCGCTAACTATCTTCGCTCTACCGCTCGCATACAATGAAGCTTGTGTACATGGTTCTCTAATTGGGCATTCCAGATTTTGGTGGGATTGGAGATGCCAAATTTATGGGAAAATCAAATTTTTAAATAGAAATATAATTACTGAGAAAAATGTTGTTGCATTCAATACTTATTTTCCCCGCTGTGTGTGTGTGTGTGTGTGTGTGTGTGGAAACATTTTTTATTGATTCATTTAATTATTATTAATTGCTTATCCTTGCTTGCTCATATTCTGTTTTAGTTCACAACTTCATAGGACTAGAGTGTGTGTGTGCTTGCATATTTCTGATTTAGCAGGGGCCTGCATAACTGTAATAGTGTGTCATGACATGTAACCTATCTAAAGTCATGACAACTTGAATGTCTGTACCAAAGACAAGATGTTTGTCTCTTTCTATAAGTTTATGTGTTTATAGAAAGCTCCGGAACCCATAACAAGATAAGCTGGAGCCAGAGCTGAGAGAGAAGGCAGGTGCTCTCTTCCCTGGCAAGATGTGTGTGTATCCCTAGACAACTTGACGTGGTTACGTACCAACTTGATGCAGTTGCGCGCGACGGCAAAGGCTTGCGTGATGTGTAAATCAGCATGGGGGGAGGAGAACGCCATGGAGTATTCCTACAAATACCAGAGAACTTTCTAACTGTGTATCCTCCTCCATTTTGCTGACTTGACTTTGTATGGGGATCATATTTTGCAAAAAAGTAAACGGACTTTGGCTTGGATATTAACTTCTCTGTCTCCGACTGATTTTTTCTCTGGGTCGTCTGAGTTTCTTTTTGTGAAGGTAATACCAAGAATGTAAAATCAAAATTCCTTTAACAGTCTGTATATATGTGTGTGTATATATATATATATATATATAATAAATTCCGAGTGCAGACACCATAAGCAACCGTTTCCGATCTTTATGTTTCTTCCAAGTCTAAATGAGCAAATTCTCATTTTCTCATTCCATGAGATGTCAGGGACCATATACTACAAATTTGACAGAATTCGTTTTTCAAAGTCTATTTTACCTTTTACAAAGATAAGGTGTATGGATGTTAACACAACTTGAATAGACAACAATCTATTCATGGCTCTGATCACAATTTTCACAAGTAAACACTGGTTCTTGGATAAATGGGAGTCCATTTTTTTGGGGTATTTGGTCATTTATATCAGTCAAAATTTCCTGATATTTCTTGGCAAAAAAATTCAAAACAGCCTCTCAGCTGTAAGATGAAAAACGAATAAGCCAAGTTGGTACCGTTTAAGTATGGTACTCCCGAATTTCCATTGTCAGACAACATGCTGGCACAAAATAGAAAAGCCCTGGCAAGGTTTAGAACCAAGGGACCCTCAATGCTACTGACCCACTTACGGATTTGTGGTTTTTGTTTTAATCAGTTACTCATTTTTCAGAATTGTTCAGTATAACCTTAAGGTCCGGAAAATATTACACTGGATGTGCCCGAAAGTTTTTTGATCGTGCCTCTAAATTTCTGGTGGTTTGTGAGCTCTTAAATCTCTTGGTGTGCCCCTAACTTTTTCAGTGTGAGACCTTATGTACTCCTTGGAAAAAATGTTAGCGCAGAGCTCTATTCAGACAGTTCAACAATCCAGCGATTGCAAGGCTGACAATAGAAAATAATGGCCAGTGGATGTCAGAGGTTTGTTCAGAGTTTGGGTCATTAAATGTGCATTTTGGTCACTTTTGGTCAGATTTTATTGCATCTGACTTCCCACAACTCTGTCTACCCTTCTCCACTTGGTCATTTTTGTCAGGTAATCTGCTTGATTCTCTGTAATCACAGACTTCAAAAGGTGTGCTGACAAAAAGGCCTGTCAATTCAGGTAGATATTATTTCTGTGGGTAAGATAGACAAAATTTTTGCTGATCATTTCTTATTGTTGAAGGTATAACTCAATTCTCTAATAATAATCAGACTAGCCAATTATAAATCAAATTTAAAAAAATGATTATATTAAAATAATTTCACCAAACAATTGAATGCAAACATTGAATAGCCACATATAGTGAGTGCAGCTCATGAATCTAAAAACAATTTTTCTTGAAATATACAGCCATTATTGCAAGTTAAAACTGTGACAACTATTGGCAACCTCAGGAAGTTTGTTTGAACATTTGAAAGGCATGTCGAGTTTTTAAAAAATATTTTGAATTTGTGGTACAATTTTATTGAGAATCTGGTCCATACATGAGGTTGCAGTTTATTTTGTTAGATGATGCTGCAACTGTACCACAATGCCCATCGGGGAAAACGTGAACCTTTCAGATGCGACACCCACACCTAAAATTACACACAAACATCCTCAACAGCCAGACATAAATGTGAGGGAAATTCTTCAGCTCTTCCAAAACACAGACGGACAAAATGGCAAAGCTGCAT
This sequence comes from Gymnothorax reevesii, assembly GCA_029721435.1. Taxonomy (NCBI): domain Eukaryota; kingdom Metazoa; phylum Chordata; class Actinopteri; order Anguilliformes; family Muraenidae; genus Gymnothorax; species Gymnothorax reevesii. The sequence continues at coordinate 141,639,509 of CM056574.1, forward strand.
GAAGGCTTACTATGCATGATATTATTTTTCAAAATAGAAGCACAACAAAGTTTTGACTGCAAGGTTTTAAGCAAATTTCGGATGCCAAGTATAACCAAACAGGGCGATGTTATGCTTGGAGCAATTTTTCCACTGTTCAACAAAGAAGAGAATCGCAATATTTCATTTAGAAAAGAACCACATGCAAGGAACTGTGTTGGGTAAGAGACTGATTTCGTCAGATGAAAAGGGGAAAAACCATTTTCTGTAACCATCTTTGCTAAATTCTTTGCTCTTGTCCAAACTTGGCTTGAAGGTGTTTACATTTTAAACAGATTTGACTTGCGTGCCTATCGTTGGGCACAGGTGATGATGTTCGCAATTAAAGAAATCAATGAAGACCAGAGCTTGCTCCACAACATCACCTTGGGATACGCTATCTTTGACTCATGTGCCTCCCCATCAATCACATTACGAGCTGCCCTCTCGTTGGTAAGCAGAACAGAGGAGACAAAATCAAACACCAAATGTCCACCACCCATATCTGCAGTTATTGCAGAATCAGGATCTTCTCAATCTGCAGCAGCTGCTGGAATTCTCGGACCATTTGGAGTACCAATGGTAAAGTCATCTTGTTGCATCCGTGGCATTACAGAGCCAGAATGACCTTGAATGTCGCAAGATCATATATTTAACAACGAAATAACGCATGACCAAATTTTTAACATTTCCTACTTAAAAGATATTTAATTGACACAAATATAGTGTCCAATACACAGATGCATATTTATTTTATTTATATTTTATTTGATAATTAGCAGAAATCACTTATTCTGATTCCTTTTTACACTTTATTCGAAGTGCCCAATTGCAAATGGTATGATTAACATTTCAAACTATAATTGGCAAAATTGTTGAACCTCAGCTTGGATGAGTTAAATAATTATGATGTTCAATGTTTACCTTTTGTACATAATCAAAGAAAATTGAAGGTATTCGAGACTAATATATATGTACAGACAAACACACACACACACACACACACACATGCATATATATAGATGTATATATATTTACATACAGTGCTAAAAAAATTTATTAGAGCACCTGTCATAAAAAAACAAGCAACACAAATATTTAAGAAAATTGTCAAAAACTTGTTAAAAACAAAAAATTATTTTGTTATTTCTTCGGCAAATGATGAACTGAAACCACTAAATAGTCCTTATTCACACATAAAAACCAAAAAAAAAAGAACCAGATATTCATGGATATTAATTAATGGATAAAAACAAAATAATTATATTTTAGCATTAAAAATATTTCAGTTAAAGAGCTTGCGCATACTGGTGGATTAACCTTTACAGAAAATTATTTTGGTAATTACTATTGATGTTTGGGCAGCTGTGGCATAAACCTTACATAAGGTGGTGGGCTAATAAATTTGTTAAGCACTGTGTATATATACATATATATTAGACACACAATGGATGGCATCAAAAAGGTATGATGGGAAACTGTAAGCCATGAAATGAAAATCAAATAATTCAGTGAGCTACTTTCGGCAATAGTTATGATTGTAGCAAGTAAAACCACATTCCAAGTGGCAAAAATTCCTGCCCATGTTTGTGCAATGTTTAAAATAACAAAGCATTAGTACTTTCTTCATATTCACAGTTTCATTTGATTGATGTGTGTTTGTTCCAATAGGTCAGTTATTTCTCAACATGTGCTTGTCTGAGTGACAAAATGAAGTATCCTACATTTTTCCGCACAATTCCAAGTGATTATCACCAAGCCAAAGCTTTAGCATCTCTTGTTAAACACTTTGGATGGTCATGGATAGGGGCTATTCAAGCTGACAATGATTATGGAAGAAATGGGGTCCTGTCATTTACAAAGGAAGTAAAAAAGTTTGGAGTTTGCATTGCATTTATCGGAACGGTTTTGAGAACATATCCAAGGAGTAAAATACTGGAGGTGGTTCAGACAATTAAAAGGTCAACCATAAAAGTGATTCTGGCGTTTGTCCCAGAGGGTGACCTGTATCCTCTCATGCTAGAACTTGTAAAGCAAAATATAACAGGTATCCAGTGGATAGCAAGTGAAGCTTGGATTACGGCAGCAAGACCATCTACCACTGAGATTTTCTACTCCTTTGGTGGTTCTATTGGGTTTGCAACCCGCAAAATGGCAATGCCTAACCTAAAAGACTTTCTTATGAACATTAATCCCCTTGCTTTCCAAGAGGATCCTTTTGTGAGGGATTTTTGGAAAACCATTGTGGGCTGTGACTGGACAGGGGAGTTCCCAGCATCTACTCATACAAAGCTCAATAACAAACGATGCAGAGGAGATGAAAAAATAGATAAAACACACGTTTTCTTCAATGTAACACAACTGAGGGTGTCATATAATGTATACAAAGCAGTCTATGCCATCGCTCATGCTCTGCATAATTTGATATTTTGTATTAATGGGACTGAAAGAAATTCAAGCAAAGTAAGTCGCAACACTTTAATAACGGAACCCAGAAAGGTAAGTTGATATGCTTCAAAATCACAAAATTCATGATATTTTGCAAAATGTATCAATAAATTAAAATTCTGCATTTTTTTTCCAGGTCAGTGATCAACTAAAGGGGGTGAATTTTGTAAATAGATTTGGGGAGACTGTATTCTTTGATGAAAATGGAGACCCCCCTCCTTCATATGACATTATAAACTGGCAGCTGAGAAATCAGAAGGTACAGCATGTAACAGTGGGACATTTCAGAACATCAGCACATGGATATGATCTCGTTATTGATGAAGAAAACATCATTTGGAGTACCGGGAAAGTGGTACAGTCACTTAAATTTCAATTTCACTTCTAGAATTGAATGCGCACACAAAAGTTTTCATATGGTTTGTGAATGATTAAGAGAATGTAGGCTTTTTTAGGTTTTGAAACTAATAAGAGAATGAATTTAGGCTAATTCGAGCAACACTAAAATCTTAAAATAATCAAAATTACACAATGGGACATAAATTGAAGTAAATTTTACATGCAATAACAGGTCAACAGTACTATCCAGGTCTAAAATTGTTTCAATTCTATTTATCCTTTATTTTGGCCTAGTGAAAAACCTTGCAACCACAGACAAAAACAAATTACTCCTAAAAACAAAACAGGTCATCGCTAGAAAGAAGAAAATACAGAAGACACTAGTAGATTGGCTAGTGATGGACACTTGAAATTGACAAAATAAGTCCTTTTCATAGGCAGATTGTATTTTACTGAAAAGAGTAAAAAAAACAAATTGCACATATTGTGACCTGAAAACCTCTTTAAACTATTCAAGGAGCACTCCCAGTTGTAAGATTTGTGATGATCATGAATTCATTACGATGCTGTATGCGAATGGAAGAGATTTTCCAATTCTTCTATTTTTTCATGACAGGTTCCTAAAGCAGTTTGCACAGAAATCTGCTCCACTGGAACAAGGAAAGCACAAATTAGAAACAAGCCCACCTGCTGCTTTGACTGCATTCCATGCGCAGATGGAACAATCGCCAACACAACAGGTACTGACCAAAATACCAAAAATGTATCACTTCTATTATTAACCTCCGCTGAGGAGGTATATGTGTTCGGTGCCGTTTGTTTGTTGGTTTGTTTGTTTGTTTGTTGGTTTGTTTGTGTACGACATAACTCAATAACTTATGGCCGGATTTTGATGAAATCTTCAGGGTAAGTGGGTATTAAGTCAAGGAAGAGGTGATTAAATTTTGGCATGTCTAGGCCAAAGTACTGCTGAGATATACGCCAAAGTTCAAGATTTCAAGTCTTTCCAATGGGCCGGAGTTCCAATCGCCGTGCTTTTGGGTTTGCTGCCCCCTGGCAGAGGTTCTGCGCTCTCTGAGTGCTTTTCTAGTTGGAAATGAGGTCACATCCCTTACAAAAACTCTCTATAGTAAAATGGCATCAAATGGTATCCATTGGTAGTGGGTGATGGCCTGTGGTAAGGCTGTGTTTAGCCAATTGTGTTTCCTAAGGTCCACAATGGTATTTAAAAAAACAACAGTGAAAAATGAATAGTTATGAACCACTCAGTGTCATTTTTGGTTACATGCTGTGGTGCTAAATGGCAATATGCAACCTATGTTAAGGACTGAATGGTGCCACTAAGTGGTAACAGTCCAAAGCAATGGTACTGAGTGGTAACATGCAAATTAGATCGGGGACAGAGGCCTGTAGTCAGAAACGACACTCACACTAGAATACAAGAATGGTATCTCTTACAGGATCAAAGGATTCGAAATGTTTAATTGAAAATTTCATTATACGAAAATACCATTCACTGGGAATAGACCGAGCCAGTGATAAGAGCTACCATTGCTTAAGTGAGTACTGTTGTACAACAATTTGAACACTCTAGGGTGGCAGGGTTGGAGAGAATAGACACATTAATTTCGAGAGTATATACACATTCATGTTAGCCCAAACACTCCACCAGCCAAACCTATGAGAAAACAGTAGTCTACTATTTTTGTTTTCTGAGAGATTTTGAGTTTGCTCACTGTGATAGGAAAGTGTATACCATCTAAGCCAAGTTCAGCATAATTACAGGTTTTGGTGGAATTGACAATTTGACAAAATTGACGTTTGGCTGATCTGCATGGATTTGGCATAACGTAGGCTACATTTAATTTTTATTTATTTTTTTGTTTTTTATTTTATTTATTTATTTATTTGAGTATTTTTATTTAGTATCGACAATTGTATATTTCTCATTAGTCTCATTAGTCAATCGCATGATTTTGGCATGGTAAGTAACTATTAAAAGTCACATGAAATAGAATTTTTGTTGCTAAATTCTTAAATTAAAAAAATTATTTTTGAAGTTCAAGTACATCTTCTTTTTCATAAAAATGTTGCTTATAAATATTTTAAAACTAATTTTAAAGATTTTCAAAGTACTCATCCCGGCCCGCAAGTTGGAAAATAATTAGCACGTAAGGCTGGGAGCTTCTTGCCAACAACTGCGTGTAGCTTATCAATTCTTTGACTCCTTTGGGTTACCAAAAGTTAAAATTACTATTAATTTACAAATGTTATTTTATCAACCTGCCAAAAGGTGACATCACCAAACAACACCACACCATTGTTGAAATAATTCTGTCAAACTAATTCACTCTCTGTTATTAACACAGGACTGTTTCTAGACAATCACAGAATGAATCAACTTGACACATTTAGAGCAATAGTTATACAGTCTAAATATCTGTAAATATGAACATAAATATCTATAAGCATCCAATGTGGATTCTGAAACTGGTTCAATGAGTTATTTGAAAAATGACTATGTACGACAGAATGATTTGCAAAAAGGTGTTTACCCGTCTAAAAAAAACTCAACTCAATAGATAGATAAAGCAGTAGGCACATGCCATGCCACTTGTGAGAAGCTGCGTATATAAACTAGTTTATCGATCACTATTGACTTACTACGATGAAATCGTTTGCTATCACTACATCGATTTACCAAATGCGCTGCCCGATCGATCAATTGCATATTAGTGTGGCAATTGGTAAATGGATAAAACACATTTTATCACGTGAAAATAATTTCACAATGTATACTGCTCTGCGACAGCTGAAATGAGGGAAAACTTCCTTTTGTAGAGGCTGTTAAATTGTCTCATCACCTGAAAATAACATTGTTGTGCTGTGCATGGATGGATAAAAGATCGGAGTGACTGACCATTCCTGCAGATTGGATAAAAGTGCGTGACAGTCACAAGACAACGTTAACAACGTCTCAACGTTAAAATTCAAATAGAATAAATGATGGTATGATGCAGTGTGACAGATGAAACTTCTAATATAAGCATGTTGAAAGAGAATCTACCATTTCACCCATCATAGTCGACTTAACTTGAACAAGTTGTAGGCTAGATTTTCGGGATTAAGCTTTACTTATGATCGGTGTCTCTGCCCAGAGAGGAGTTCTTTGGAACATATATATTATTTTAGTTATCTTAAAATTAAGAAGATATTTCAAATTGCTACGTACTGTACCTGTTTCTTTGTTGAAGAAATCTTGGATTTCTGTTTCTTTTGCACACGCAAATTTCGCTGTCTGAGTTACTGTGTGAGTGACTGACTGACTGAGTGATCAAGTTCAACTATTGGCTGGCCCGCAGCGATTGGTCGGCTGGCGGGGAAGAGGCGGCCCAGCCATATACTAGGTGCACCTAGCCATGTTTGGCTTGATTTGTCACTTCACTTCCCCAGGCTCTCTTCATGGTTCCAAAGTCTGACCATACGGTCCATTCATTCCGAATGTCACAGTGTACTTGTTACCTATAAATATACAGTGGTGCTGCAACGGTTCCGATCTGTTCCATGCCAAAGGCGCAAGTGCATATCAAAGAATTGGAAGCGTTTTGCCCAGACATTTGTAGTTTATAGCAACAAGTTTGAATGTTCAAAGTCAATAAAATTCCCTATTTGCATTTTTATGATGTCTTATGCTTGCAGCAATAAAGATAAGCGGCCTTAACATAAATATTCAAAGTAAGCGGCGATTTGCGCCGAGTGCAAAGATGATGTTTAGAAAATGTCCTGTTTTTAAAGGGGACCTATAGCTTAGCAAAATGCAAATTTTGCCTCAAAATTTTAGTTTGAGGTAAGAAAATGAAATGGTCCTTCAAAAAGTCCATAATATGGAGTAGTGTTCCAAAGGTAACATTCGTCGTGAACACTGTCTTCAAGGCTGGAACAGCTATGAGTGTGGTGACTTTCAATGATGGACAAGGAAGAATTGCCGCCATTCTTATGAAACTCAGCATAAAGGCAGGGGAACACTCAATGAAAAGCTATCATGAATTGGACAGTAAACGTGTGAAACAGAGTGAAAACCACACACGAGAACTTGAAAAAAGAAATGAATAGACACTCGACAAGCACGTAAAACTACAGAAGAAACACAGATTGAAGAAGAGGAAGTTACTAATGAGACTGGTGCTGTTTAAGGAAGTAAAAGAAATTACTAAAAACAAATTAGTAAATGTATTGCCCCTGAGAACATTACTGTCAAACTTTGATCACATTATTACTGCTGAACTAAAATCACATTTTCAATAGAAACAGATTTTCAACAAGAAAATACAGATTTCTCAGCCAATGTATATCCAATTAACTTCATATTTGGCGGTTTTCTTCATTTAGGGGTCTATTCTCCCATTTGTCCGCAAATCCTCTTTTATGCGATTCGAGTTAAGCGCTTTTGAGTTACGCGTATTCTTCCCTACTCGCCTCGATCACGCCCAGAGCGCTTAACTTCAGAATGCAGGCGGCCTTATGAAAGAGGTGTGACTAATGCAAAAGAGAGGCAGACTTTGCATCAAGCTCATTGATTATGGCTATTAGGAAAACATGGAACAAGGATTTTCTGATTAACCATGAAAATGCAGTTGTAGTCCATGGAAAACGCAAACCAGACTTTAAATTTGAATATCGTCGGCCTGCTGATAAAACCTCGTATCTCCAAACTGATAAGCAACAAAAGCTCGTATGTCCACTATTCTTACATGCAAAATTAAAAATTTTTTTATTTTAAACTATATTTATCCATTTATATCATTTTATTATTATTATTTAATTTTATATTTCTTTTTTATTTTCCTGTGAAGTTTGTCATTTTGAAAAGACAAGATTTTATCAGCAGGCCGACGATATGCCGCTGTTATAGGAGGCCTATATGTCTGTGCCAAACACTAATGCAGACATCTTTTTAATTTCTTACTCTTGCCACCATGGCATTAAAAATAGGCAAACAAAGCATTTGCCGTGTTAACGAAATATAAAATAAAGAATTTAGCACTTCTCAACCAGCGCAATCAGATCATTGAAAATGTGCCCCTCCTACACCAGCCTGTTTGTTCCGTGGTAGACAGGGAAGACAAATAAAGGAACATTCTAGTCACACAAAAATGACAAAGACAGTCTATACGATCTCATTTAGAAATTGCGCACTTGAAATCTCAAACTACTCCAATATCAGGTTTGCAATTAAAGGACATGGAAACGCTTTAACAAGGATTCTTACCCCGCACGTGGTCATCCCCCCACCCCGAAACCGCCTCAATAATGACACTATTCCATATCCATATCTATTATGTCCCATTTGATTTGAGCGATATTATTCAAATAATATCTTTATTCACACATTAAAATACTCATTATCAATGGTAAAAAAAATTGCAATGACACGAATTAGTTAATGTAGATATTTCTCAATTAGAAAATCAATCTCCTCCCTCGTGAGAATATCACAACTTTTTAGATTATCACGAACATATAGGGCAGTTGCATTTGTAGATAGAACATGAAGACAATGATGGCGACGTCGAGCCAAAGCCGAAAACCAAATTTCACAGATATTGGTGTTGTATGGCAAGCGGGCACTGAAGGCTGATCCGAGGAAGAAAGCTGCGAATCGTTCTGGATGTGGCTTCGGTGGGGAGGTAAGCGCAGTATCCCCAATTTAAAGCATAAATGGAGAGATACGCGGGGCGCTGTAAAAGCCAGGCTCTCTGCACACCGGAGACGTGTACAGGCAACAGGTGGTGGGCAACCATCAGTCCCCTGTGCATTTCACTGCTCTGGAGGAGGAGATGGCATCCACTCTTTCGGCAGTGGAAGTGCATGGAGAAGAACTTGGAGAGTCAACGAACTGTGTCAGACACCTTGACACAGACGCCTGTGATGTGTTTATGACATCACCAGCCACTCTCTGGAAAGACCCAGATGCCAGGAGCGACAGCACAGTTATGACATTGATGACCACGGGTATGTTTTGTGGATAATTGCTGTGGCTGGACAGCTGTTCATCCAGAAGTCGGCAAAGATAGATGATTGCCTCATGCACGGTCCAGACGAAAGCGCTGGATGCACTCGGTGTTTGTTAGTCCCACAATGTCCAAGCAAAGCCAATATATGTGTGGTCGTCTTCAAGCTCGGCGCGCTCCTCATACTTTTTCCCAATCATGCAAGAGTGCAAGCAAATGCAGGACTGGCATTTTGGTTTTAGATTTTGAGGGCATGGTAGAATGATGGTCTTATGTATACTCCTATTTATTAATTGCTATGTGTTTGTAATTGAACTAATTGAAGAAGAGGCTGTTGCGTAATATCATGTGATGATTTCGTTTGATAATTTATTATGGCTAGCTATGAGAAATGTAGGAATGTAGGAATGAGAAATGAAAGGAAAAACAATCGAATATTAAATGTCTCAGCCTTTACCGTGTTAAAAAAATAAAATTAATATTAAAATTCAGCCTATAAACGACATCAAACGCAATACTGACCTTAATACAGCCCTCAAAAGCGCTTAACAGAAAAAGCGCGTAAGCCAGGGGGAGAATACGCGTAAGTGTTTTTTGCCTGAGAAAGGCCCGGAAACGCCCCGATTTTGGCCTTGCTCCACCCCAAGTGCGTAACTGCCTTCGGGGCGCGTAATGCACAGACTTAAGTCGAGGGGAGAATACGCTTAGGCTGTAAAGTGCGTATCTAAATATTAAAATATTAAATATTATTAAATATTATATTAGAACAGCCGTTTCCATGGCAACCACTGATGTGATGCTACAGAAACTCAGTGTTTTAAGTTGCAATTTCTTATAGAATTTTTTTTGATGATAGTTTAAATATAGGGCACTGGTGGCCCCAGAAGCTCCCGCTGTTATGATAAACAAAATGTCAAAGTTTTTGTTGACGGACGCACGCATGGACAAACGCACGCACAGATGGACCCCGATTCCATAACTCCAATGCCACTCGGGCAGCAGGAGCTAATTAGGAGCCTGTAACTGATAAGATAAAGCAAATTGTCAAAGTTTTTGGAGATATTTTCAGGCCCATGACCTTAAAAAAAAAGGCCAAGGTCACCTTTAGGCTTGTCATTTGTAGGCCTTAAAGCTGCTGTTGGTAAGTTTTAGGAAAGTAACTTTTTGTCATTTTTGCTAAAACTGTCACTGTGTACTGACAGTATTACATAAAACTAGAACTCTGTAATTAAAAAAAAGGTTCCTATAAACCCACCTGATGCTCCTACTGCAATTTAAAAGAATTGTTCGGACCAAGCAAAAAGAACCAATTAGAGCCAGGATGGTGTCTGACAGCCGTCAAACAGTGCACATGCACACGCTGCAGACAGCCCTCTCCTCCTTCCTCCTCAGTTCACACCAGTGCTCAGTGATGCTCAAATCTCTGAGAGCGGGTTCAGGAGCTTAGAATCATCAGGGAGGAAAAAAATACCGATACCTACGTTACCGGCAACTGCACACACGGCTAAGACAAGTGAAAAAAAGGAAGCTAGAAGAAAAAAAGCACAAAAGAAAGAATTTAACAAAACCCAGGATAAAACCAGAGTGAGGTGGAAGGAACTCCGTGATCTGGAAGGATTAAAAACTGACGCAGAGTTTGCGACTTTCTCCTTGACAGATTAACCACTGATTTATTTGATGGTTCATTTTTGCTCTGCAAACAAGCAAGTTGGCATCGCTGACATGATCACCAAAATAACTCCAGCCCTAACCAGCATCAATTCATGCTCGCCCTGCAAATAAGCGAGCGAATGTCGCTTACAAGCACAGTTGCTGTTCGAATAGCCAGTCTTGTAATTGTTGCAGTACAGTGCAGTGCATGTGATGTTACAGCTATGTTGCATTTGAGCTAACGTTAGCTTGTTTCTGATGCTAGTGCTAACGTTACTGGTGTTGTTTTATTAGAGAGCAGCAGAAAATATCTTTATGAAGTGACCTGGCAGTCTTATCAGTTGTGTTGCTGTCCTTATAAATATGTGTAACGTTCTGTGCTCTCTCAGCTAAATGCTGACATACACGATATACTGGGGATTCAGCTGGATTCACGACAGTTTCTGTACTCAAAAAAATCGGTAACTTACTGAAATAAGTGTGTGCTGCGAATACATACTGCTGTAGATTACTTTTCATGTTGACATGATTTATTTCTGCTCATTTGTTGGCAGGCGCGTCATCAGACCTGAAAAATCCAGGTCTAATATCCCTCCCTATATTAAAAATAATTAGTCCTGGCTAATTCTAGATGGGTTTCCTTTATTAACACATTTTCCAATTCAAGAATAATCAAGTGGCAATCGAAGACACGGCTTCTCTCCCTCATGCGATCTAAAAGCGACAAAATAATGGGCTGCATTCAGGACAGAAAAATAATGTAATTTTTATTAGGTCTATAAACCTGCACTCGGCGACGGCATTTCAGACTAGTAAGTGGTTTCGTCCGTTTACATTTTCCAATCGGACAGCTGTCTACTTTTTTTTTCTAGGAATTGAGCAACTGTGCTTCAAAAACAGGTGAATGTACTTGTCACCGAAATTATCTTCATTTGCTGAAGAGTTCTGAAATGCCATCGCCAAGTGACGGTGCATAGACCTAATTCTAATCAAATTATTTTTTGGTACTGAATGCAGCCTATTATTTTGTCGCTTTTAGATCGCATGGATGGAGGAGAGAAGCCGTGTCTTCAACTGCCACTTGATTATTCTTGAATTGGAAACGTGTGAATGAAGGAAAACCATCTAGAATTAGCCAGGACTAATTATTTTCAATAAAAGGAGGGATATTTAGCCCTGGAATTTTCAGGTCTAACGACACACCTGTTTGTTGGCCAGCAGTGTTGACTGTTTGCAACAGTAATATTTAGCCTTGGCAACTTGGCCGCTTTCATAATGTGAAGATGCAAAATCTCTCCGCACTTGCATGCATAATAGCTTCCGTGCCTTCTCGTGCTCGAGAGCTATCTGGGGGAGGGTCTCAGGAGTGCAATAGACAGGGAGGGGGAGGGATCTGAAAGTTGCTTTTATCAAATTTTTGTGCAAAGTCCTCTTCTCTCCTCAAAGTTACCAACTGCAGCTTTAATGGGATGCATGTCCATTAAAAATGAGGAGCCTGTAACTGAAATAGTTGATGAGATAAAGCAAAATGTTGACATTTTTGGTGATAATTTTAGGCCAGTGACCTTGAAAAATAGGCCAAGGTCACCTTTAGATACGTCATCTGTTGGCCTTTATGAGATGCATGTCCAGTAAGTATTAGGAGCCTGTAACTGAAATAGTTGATGAGATAAAGCAAAATGTCGAAATGTTTGGTGATATTTTGAGGCCAGTGACCTTGGAAAAGTAGGCCAAGGTGACCTATAGGCATGCCATTTGTAGGACTTAATGAAATGCATGTCCATTAAAAATTAGGAGACTAACTGATATAGTTGATGAGATAACACAAAATTTTGAAATTTTTGGTGATATTTTTAGGCCAGTGACCTTGAAAAATAGGCCAAGGTCACCTTTAGGCATGTCGTTTGTAGGCCTTACTCAGATGCATGTCCAAAAAAAAATTAGAAGCCTGTGCCTGAAATAGTTGATGAGATACAGCAAAATGTCAAATTTTTTTGTGATAATTTTAGGTCAGTGACCTTGAAAAATAGGTCAAGGTTACCTTTAAGTATGTCATTTGTTAGCCTTTATGAGATGCATATCCAGATAGAATTAGGAGCCTGTAACTGAAATACTTGATGAGATGAAGCAAAATGTTGAAATGTTTGGTGATATTTTGAGGCCAGTGACCTTGGAAAAGTAGGCAAAGGTGACCTTTAGGCACGACATTTGTAGGACTTTATGAAATGCATGAAAAAGAAAAACAACGAGAATTTGAGAGTGCAGAAAGAGAGAAAGAAAGGCAGTTTGAATAAGAAAAATTAGCAAGAGAAGAGAAAAAAAGGGATGGTGTTAGTCGAAGAATTTAAGAATTGTGTCAAGGATGATGTTAAGACCTACCTTAATGAGAAGCAAGCACTGAATTTGCAATCAGCTGCCAAATTTGCTGACGAATATGTTCTCACTCAAAAGTCCAAATTTCAGCCCAGCAGTAACAATTGATGGTCCCAATTTCAGAAGAAAGGTAATAGTGATACCCAAGATTCCTCACCCAAAGACAAAGACAAATCTGGTGATGGTGCTCAGAAATCCAGTCACAAGTCTGATCAAAGTGTGAAAGCTGACAGTGACAAAAGTGGTCTAGTTTGCAATTATTGCAAGAAATCTAGTCATGTTACAACTAACTGTTGGTTCCTTAAACCTAGGAAAGAAAAAGAAAAGGATACCAAACCCAAGAAGCCTGATACTGCTGACATTTAAGGGAGGAATTTCTTCTATTTGTGTCTGAGGGGTTTATGGCTCTGAATGAGCATTCTCCTCCTGTACCCATATATATCCTTAAGGATACCGGAGCTTCTCAGCTTCTAGAAGCCGTGAGTTTAAACCAGGAGACAAGGTCCTTGTGTTGTTTCCCTTGCAGTCCAATCCATTGCAGGCTAGATTTCATGGTCCTTATGAAATTCTGACAAATCTCAATGATCTCAATTACATTGTGAAGACTCCAGATAGGAGAAAGCCAAAACAGTTGTGTCACATTAACATGCTGAAGCCTTATAATGATAGGAATGCTAGTGTTGCAGCTGTCGCTTCAGATCCTCCAATGGCCGAGACTTGTGAAGATGAGGGGGAGTTTAGCCCATGATTTTATCGCTGTTAGGTCGCATATGGAGAGAAACCATGTCTTCAGTTGCCAATTACGATAATTGGAAAATACGACAATGAAGGAAAATGATTGAGAACTAGGACTAATTGTTTTCATAAAGGATGTGTCTGTGTCCCCCCCAATTCCCAGTTCTATCTGCGCCACTGGTTCAGTCTTTTGTCAAGTGTCAGTTTGACACGAGTGACGTCAGGCAGCGATGGTTTACGAGTGTGTCCAGGTAATAGGTTGAACTTTTGGAGCCTTGAAAAAACGCAAAACATGCCAAATTACTTAATTACGAGAACATATTAGAGTGAAATTTAATGCTTAATATTTAGTTTGCAGCACCTTGCATAAAAATTTTTTGTGTGGATAAAACCTGTAAATTTGACCTTTTAATGTAAGAAACAGACTCAATATATGTCAAAGTCAACCAAAGTTAAGAAGTCCCAGCCAGCGGCTAACATTCAGCATGTGCAATTAAGCACGGGTCATGACAACGCCTTTTGAACATGAAATGCACATGGAATGCACATGCAGAGTTCAGTGCTTGTCAGTTTTCAAAAAAACTTTGTATTGAGTTTGATGATGCTTAACTTTTGCCCAGGAGTACATAAAGCTAGATTATTTTTTCTTGGGCATAGAAAAATTGTGATTTGCATAAGTGGTTTAAGTAACTCTATCTGATGGGAAATTTCAACATAATCTTACTTGTTGTTTCTACAGGTGCAACTGATTGCATTCCATGTCCTCAGGAGTTCTGGTCAAATAAAGCAAAGGACCAGTGTATACCTAAAGAAATAGAGTTTCTGTCTTATCATGACAGCATGGGAATAGCACTGACAGTGGCATCCCTGTCTGGGGTATGTTTGGCATTTTCTACAATAATGATCTTTTTCAACTTTAAAAACACACCAATTGTGAAGGCTAACAATTCAGAGCTGAGCAGCCTGCTGTTGTTCTCACTGCTGCTGTGTTTCCTATGCCCTCTCACATTCATTGGGGAGCCAACAGTCTGGTCCTGCAGGCTTCGCCACACAGCCTTTGGTGTCGCATTTGCTCTCTGCATATCCTGTGTACTGGGAAAAACTATAGTGGTGGTAACTGCTTTCAGAGCGACACTTCCCAACAATGGAGTAGCCAGGAAATTTGGTCCAGTTCAACAGCGGGTCATAGTTTGCTCGTGTACGACTGTGCAAATCTGCATTTGTGCGTTCTGGCTCGCTGTTCACCCCCCTTTTCCAGACAGAACATTCAAGCAGAGTGAGAAAAAGATTATCTTGGAATGCAACACAGGATCAGAGGCTGCATTTTATGCAGTCCTAGGTTACATAGGTCTTCTTTCAGCAGTTTGCTTAGTGCTGGCCTTTTTAGCCAGGAAATTGCCAGACAATTTCAATGAGGCAAAGTTTATTACTTTTAGCATGATCATTTTCTGTGCTGTATGGCTAACTTTCATACCAGCATATGCTAGTTCGCCTGGAAAATACACTGTTGCAGTTGAAATATTTGCTATTCTATCCTCAACATTTGGCTTGTTGTTTTGCATATTTGCTCCCAAATGCTATGTCATTTTAATAAAACCAGAAAAAAATACAAAGAATAATATTTTGGGGAAACTAGTTAAAAAACGATTATGAATTCCCTTTTGTTCTCAAACTTGTATGTAATGTATGCAATTTTCCAGAATAAATGAAATACATTGAATTAGCCGTCATCATACCTGAGTTTGTCTGTACATTAATTTCATTCTTTCTCCCACTTGCTTGTTATAGTGACCAAAACATAACAGCACTTACCCTTGACCACTTAAAGTGTAGGAGACTATTGAGTGAACAAAGATACTATCTTTCACAATGAAATCACTACCTACATACAGTTGTAAGAAAAAAGTATGTGAATCCTTTCGAATTGCCAGGATTTCTGCTTAAATTGGTCATAAAATATGACCTGATCTGAAGTCACAACAATAGAAAAATGCAGTCTTCTTAAACTAATACCTCACAGACTATCATATGTTTTCATGTTTTTTTGAACACAACATGTGAACATTCATAGCACAGGTTGAAAAAGCATGTGAACCTTTAGATTTAATAACTGGTCAACCCTCTTTTGGCAGCGATAACCTCAACCAAACATTTTCTGTAGTTGCAGATAATTCTTGCACAACGGTCAGGAGGAATTTTGGACCATTCCTCTTTACAAAACAATTTCACTTCAGCAATATTCTTGGGATGTCTGGTGTGAATCGCTCTCTTGAGGTCAAGCCAAAGCATCTCAATCGTGTTCAGGTCAGGACTCCACTCCAGAAGGCATATTTTCTTCTGTTGAAGCCATTCTGTTGTTGATTTACTTCTGTGCTTTGGGTCGTTGTCCTTTTGCATCACCCGTCCTCTCTTAAGCTTCAGTTGGCGGACAGATAGTCTTAAGTTCTCTCTTGGTAAACTTTGGAATTCATTTTTCCGTCAATGATAGCAATCTGTCCAGGCTCTGAGGCAGCACAGCAGCCCCATACCATGTCACCCCCTCCACCATACTTCACAGTTGGGATGAGGTTTTGATGTTGATGTGGTGTCTTTTTTTCTCCACAGTTTTTTTCTTCCTTCCAAAAAACTCAACTTTGGTTCCATCTGTCCAAAGAATATTTTTCCAGTAGTGCTGTGGAACATCCAGGTGCTCTTTTGCAACCTTCAAACGTGCACCAATGTTTTTTTTGACAGCAGTGGCTTCCTCCATGGTGTCCTCCCATGAACTCCATTCTTGTTTAATGTTTTACTTATCTTAGATTTTTCAACTGAGATGTTAGCATGTGCCAGAGATTTTTGTAAGTCTTTAGCTGGCACTCTAGGATTCTTCTTCTCCTCATTCTGCGCTGTGCTCTTGCAGTCATCTTTACAGGACGGCCACTCCTTGGGAGAGTAGCAACAGTGCTGAACTGTCTCCATTTATAGAAAATAAGTCTTACTGTGGACCGTTGAACATCAAGGCTTTTAGAGATACTTTTGTAACCCTTGCCAGCTTGAGGCAAGTTAACAATTCTTAATCATAGGACTTCTGAGAGCTCTTTTGTGCAAGCCATGGTTCACATCAGGTAATGCTTTTTGAGAATAGCAAACTTTCTTTAAGAAGACCGCGTTTGTCTATTGTTGTGACTTAGATGAAGATCAGATCATATGTTATGACCAATTTATGCAGAAATCAAGATAATTCCAAAGGGTTCACATACTTCTTCTTGCAACAGTAGGCAAAAATAAACCTCAAGGTGAAATAGGTGACCTACAGTATTTAGCTGTGGGGCTCACTGGTAGCTTTATGCAAAATCCTGTTCCCGATGCTGTTCCTTGACACACAGCAATGTTTTTATTTACAAGTGTTTCAGGGTTTTTCCTCCCACTGGGAGTTTGTTTTGTGTTGCCAGACGAGCATCTCTGCTATAAGCCTACTGTCAAGGGTCTTTGTGAGAGACCCTTCATGAGCAGCACACTACTAATAAAACTGAATTGGACTGAACTGAATGAAATGGCAAGTTTATATTCCAGTTGATCCTCAACGCAAATCCACAATTCGATGCAATGTGTAGGCCAGAGGGTCTGTTGCAGAGCTCCATGGTTTGCTTGTCAGTCCTGAATTCTGAATTAGCATTTGTGTCTTCCACTCTGCTCTTGGGTCTGGCCACATGATGCAAATATTCCTCTAGCACATACCAAACACCTGAAGTGAATTTGTATTAGAAGACCTGACCTTTGGCACAGTACGTGTTCATAGCTGCAACTATTTGATGTGACTTTGTCTTAGGAATTACTATGATGTCGGATATTAAATAGATTCTCATATTTTTTGGCATGAAGACTTGTTCATGAAACATAATCAGTGAGTGGATATGTCAAAATGTTTTTAATACTGTACGTTATGATGCTTAAAAAATCCTATAGGTTGTTGTAGTTTGGCATGCTCAAATTTGCCATATTCTTTTTCATACTGAGATCCCTAACTCCATATGGGAACCAACACTGTGAGGTGAAAGTCGGCAAGACCAAAAGATAATCCAACACAAACTCTTGGTCTCAAGGCCCCCTACCCATGGGTCCAAAAATACACTCTAGTTTGTGGTTATGTTAGTGGTTCTAGAGCTCTACTGCGTAGGCTGGTTTATGTTCCATCTGCAATTGCAATTCCAGAATTTTAACAAGCTGTTAGTTTTTCTTAATTGCTTTTCATATTTATAGGGATTATTTACACTCTTAATCCACATCGCAACAATAATCGCTGGGCACTCAATAAAATACACAAGTTGAACCTTCATATTGTATTCATTTTGCTATTTACAAGTAACAACAACGAAACTGACAACTTTTTTAGGTCACCTGAAAGGAAGTCTCAAAGTGACTTATTCCAATTGCCTTTTGTCCGTCGTTGTTCGTCGTGCGTCGTCCGTTGTGCGTCCGTAAACAATTTACATTTTCGACTTCTCAGAAACCACTGATCCGATTTCAATAAAACTTTGCAGGTACCTTCCTTGGTCAAATAGGCACCAAAATTGTGAATTATATGGTCCCCCCCAGGGGCTATGAGGGGCGGGAATAAAAGTGGTCAAAACATTTTTTACTTCTTAAAGTCTCTGGAAAACCAATTTCACAAAAACATTTGAACTACGTTATTTGGGGTTGTATGTGCATAATAGTAAACATCCTAAAATATTAGAAATTGTGTTCAATTAAAATCTGAGATTTTGTCATTTAAGTTTAGCACCTATTCTCTTAATGCCATTCAACTGGGTGTGGTTTTCTAAGTGGGTTATTATGTAATATGCCAAACCAATGGAAAAAAAACACGTGCATTCAAGCTTTCGCATTGACTTTAAATGTAATCTGTCACGTGAAAAATTGTTTTGCGTCCAGTGTGCAAGCGGCTTGAGTCAGACGGCTCAAACATTTAGGGCTGGACTGACCCTAGCTCCATTGCTGTGACTCATGCTCACAGGGCCAGTGAGATGTCACTCAAATCGAGGGAGTGGCCGGCCAGTCACACCGCGATGCACCACGCCCACACTGTCTTGAGAAAAGGACTGAGTAGCAAAATAAGCCGTTTTTGAACTAGGTTTTTTAATCGTTATGAATGTTAATTTTCGCTTATTTTTTTTGTCGATGCTTTGTGAGACACCCAACTTTGATATTATACGTGAACTCTCACTATGTCAAGACAAGTTTCCAGAGGCTTGAAAAATCACTGTTCCAATTTAAATTCAATTTTGCCGGAATCTTCCCTGGTCAGATTGTGAATTATATGTTGCCCACCCCCAGGGGCTCTAAGGGGCGGGGCTAAAAGTGGTCAATACATTTTCGACTTCTCAGAAACTGCAGATCTGATTTCAATTCAATTTTGCAGGAACCTTCATTGGTCAAATATGCACCAATATCTTCAATTATATAGTGCCCACCCCCAGGGCTCTGAGAGGCGGAGCTAACAGTGGTAAATACCTTTTCAAATTCTTCTCAGAAATTGCTAATCCGATTTCAATTTCATTTTGCAGGAACCTTCCTTGGTCGAATATGCACCAATATTGTGAGTTATATGGTGCCCACCCCCAGGTGCTCTGAGGAGCGGGGCTAAAAGTGGTAAAATTGGCTGAAATTTTAAAAATCTCCAGACCCAGATATGCTGGAAAACAATACTCTTCATAGATGGAAGGCTCTTGAGGTGCTATATCAAAATTGTGAACTTCATGACCCTCAAGCTCCAGGTTTGGCCCCTTGATTCATTGACATCAATAACTTCAGTTTTTATACAACTCAGGAGACCGTTAAGGCCCATGGGCCTCTTGTTAACTTCTATAAATTCAACTGTAGTGAATCAATAAGCGACTGATTAGGTTTTTGAACACATTCTCTTTTCTTTCATTCAGAACACAAATTCTTCAGTTCTTTCAATTTGTTCTTCCTGGAACTTAGCACAAAAATAAAACAACATGTTTTACGCGCTCACTGAGCACATCCAGAGGGCTGAAGTTCCTCATTTAGAGTGGCCTGTACGTTCTCCAGACTTGAATCCCATCAAGCCCCTCTGGGATTATTGAAGAAGATGCATTCAGGATCACTCTCAGCCTCCAACAAACCAGCACAAGCTCCAGGTGGTGCTGCAAAAGGAGTGGTAAAACTTTCCTAAGCATCACTTGAGGAGACTTGTGAACAGTAGTCGTTGTCAGGTGGTGATTGATGCTAGAGGTGGTCGCACTCGATATTGAACTTTATCACCTACCTCTGCGTTTTCATCAGAATATGGGTACTCCAGTACTCGCTCATTACTGACCGTAGACTACTTGTTAACGCTTGATTTTTTTGTAAAATTGGCTCAATGAAATGATCAGGAAGAAGAATAAATGGAACATTTAATGTTTATTCTTAGCTATTTTGTTTTATATGCAACATAACCGTAATATATCCATATTTTTGTGAGCAGTATATTCTGTTTGGCTTGGAATGCTTTATTGTTCAATATGTGGTTAATTTCAGTGACCATTTGTCCACATTTTGGATAATAATTTTAGATAATAATTCTTTAAATTTCAGTTATACATCCCGCTTTCTATTAAATAAAATTTTTATCACTGGCCATCCATACTGTGAAGCATCGTCCAATGGGTTTTCAAGCATTTGGCAGAATCGGAGCAGATAATATAGTTCTTTACAATGCATTGTTACAATGCAACAATGCTTTGTTAGCAGTAACATTATCAATCAATATACAAGAAATTCTTTGAATGCATCAGCTATTTTTCCCATACTGCTGCTCTTGTTACCTGTAGCATGATCAATAAATATACAAGAAACAGTTCTATCTGCAGCCATACATAAACAGGCTTAAACATGACCTCCATGCTTCACGGATGATGTGGTGTGCTTCTAATTATGAGCTGTATGGCTCCAAATTCTTCACATCATGCTGCTGCAAGTAAATATTTGTTTTGTTTGTCCATATGATGATATTCCTCGATGACATACGGTTTTGTAGATGTGTAACTGGCAAGCTTTAACCTGTTCTTTAACACGTTTATTTAAACCCTTTTTATTTACTCTGGTGACTTGGATACAGATACTGCAGGGAAAATAAGTACTCAACGCGTCAACATTTTTCGCAGGTAATATATTTCTAATGATGCCATTGTCTAGAAATTTTCACCAGATGTTGGTAACAACCTAAGTAATCCACAGATACAAAGAAATCAAAACAGATAAGTCCATACATTAAGTTATGTGTAATAAAGTGGAGTGACGCATGGAAAAAGTATTGAACACATGAAGAGAAGGAGGTGCAAAAATGCACGGAAAGCCAAATAACAGCTAAAATCTGTCAGTACATAGAAAGCAGTCCTGTCCTCTCTCAGTGCAAATTAATATCAGCTGGTTTAGTCCAAATTGATGGCTATAAAAACGTTTCTCATTACCAAGGTGTCACACAAGAAGCATCTCATGATGGGTGAAAGTGAAGAGCTCTCTCAAGACCTGCTACAACCTTTTTGTTGCAAAACATGCTAATGGTTATGGCTACAGATGTATCTTGAAACTTCATAATGTTCCAGTGATCACCGTTGGGGCCATAATCTGGAAGTGGAAAGAGCATGATTTCACCATAAACCGGCCACGGCCAGGTGCTCCTTGCAAGATTTCTGACAGAGAAGTCAAAAGAATAATCATTAGAGTTGTCCAAGAGCCAAAGACCACTCAGGGAGCATTTTAGAAAGATCTGCATTTAGCAGGTACAGTTGTTTCAAAGAAAACAACAAGTAATTCACTGAACCACCATGGCCTCTATGCACGCTCTACTGTGCAAGACTCTATTGTTGAAGAAAAAGCATGTATAAGCTTGTCTAAAGTTTGCCACAGAACATTTGGACAAGCTTATGAAATACTGGGAGAATACACAACCCTCCAGACTAACTTTTGGATCTAGGAGCGCATGTGGTCCCAATCTGAAAAAGTTGGGCGCGCAGGCGAAAATATAGGTGTGCAGGCCAAAACTGTGGTCACACATGAGTACCATGATACTTTTCTGAATATTTACAAGCCCAAAAAAAGATAGCTGAACAGACTATCAGTTGTTGCTGCATTTATTTAAGAAAGCACTTTGTGAAGTAGACATTGATGTTCTCAAGAGTGTTTTAAAAAATTATAGATGGAGTTATCATACAAGTCTACATGTATGTTTAAGTCTCCATTTCCCCCAGGGACAATTTTTAATCAAACCCTCTCCTGTACATGAACTGATTCATTCATAGAAAAATTATGGCCAAATTTAGATGAGCACCCCCCTAAAACCAACATATGGGGATGAATCAATGAATAACTAACAATTATCACAGTGCTAGTTCTATAAATTATAACTGTTATTGTTGCTTCCATCCCAAGGAACAATTTGACACCAAACATGGCTTAATTGCTTTGAAAATATGAGACCCAGGAGAAATTGAAGCTGTGAAAAACATCATTTGGCTACAAAATACCCGTTTGTCCCCCCGGTTTCTTTATTTCGCTATTTAGATTTTGCACTTTTCAAAGGGTAATGGAAAGACACACAGAGAGTGAGGACGAAGTCCAACGTTATTAGCCCCAAAAAAACTGCGTCAGACACCTTGACACAGACACCTGTGATATGTGTATGACATCACCAGCCACTCTCTGGAATGACCCAGATGCCAGGAGCAACAGCACAGTTCTGATGTTGATGACTACGGCTATGTTTTGTGGACAATTGCTGCGGCTGGATAGCTGTTCATCCAGAAGTCGGCAAAAATAGATGATCGCCTCATGCACGGTCCAGACGAAAGCGCTGGATGCACTCGATGTTTGTTAGTCCCAGGATGTCCAAACGAAGCCGATATATGTGCGTTCGTCTTCGAGCTCGGCGCATGGGAGAATAGACCCCTTAATGCATGACAGTCTATCTGTATTCTGGTCATTGCTTATTTGAGCTATTTTGATAGAGCATAGACTCAGATGTATTCCAACAAACAGACCTGCATTAGATAGGTTAAGTATTTCAATTTGTGCCATATAATGTATTTCCATCCCCCAACAGAAAAAAGTCTGATCAAAACTTTAACAATATAAGACTATTTTTGATTTTTGTCAACTTACCTCTTACTTGTGGATGCAGCCATTGTGATTTTTTGTGGTAAATCATGTGACTAATCAGAAAGGCACCTGTTGAGGAAATTATCATCTGGAAATGTCAGTAAAATGTATATTTTGTGTTTGTGGAGTATCTATGAGCCTACAGAAAATAAACCCCACTTATCTTATGTCCAAAATATTGGACAACATGCAACAAAGGTTTAAAATGCATTTTTTCTTCACATTGCAGGACAATTTCATGTATATGTATATTGTATCTCCTGGTTGCAGCACTTCACTGAAGCTACAGCAGACTAATATTCCCAGAAATATTTAAATTCAGGATGGTATCTTTTCATAGCTGCAGTATAACAAGCAATGGGAAAAATTTTTTTACAGTACCAGTCAAAAGTTTGGACACACTCACGTTTTTCTGACTATACAAAAGGAAATATACCCCCGTCAACTAACCTGCATTTATAGTCAAATTTGCTGAGCAGATTTTGAAGAGGGCAGTATGGCTACAATGACTTTTTAGCTGCTCAGCTTTCTAACTTCCCAAAGATATGCTGCACTTGTGGTATGCTTTTCTTCCGCCTCAAAAAAGCTTGACTTTAATTTGCCTGTTGGAAATAGAAGGAGCTGGTCTATCTGTTTACTTTGTTAAATATGGCTTCTTTGAGATGTTGGACACTATTCAAACAAGTAAATTATTCGCTTTTAACTTCTGTTTAAAACCTTGGGATCTCCACCCAAATCTAAAAAGGACTGAAGTTCCACAGGTTTAAATCCAGCAGCTGTAATTGACAAACTCATATATCGGCCTGCAGGGTTCATGAGGTTAAGACATTCGACTTCCAGAAGGACAACATTGGAAGTCTTTTTGGGGCTTACTACGTGAATTCAACATCGCCAATTGCTCTGGTTGATGCATGTTCATCCTTGCTTAAAAATACCAATGTTCATCTCTGTCATGCCAACACACAACAATAATACTATTTACCAAGGTGCCATTTAAGAATCTATCCACTGGGTCTGTCAGGCAGACGTGCTACATGCCATCTCTCCAATTTCAACGCAACTTTGCCAGTGTGAAGGGTCTATCCCAAAACTCAAAGGCCAAAGTGGTTTCAGATTTTGGTCTTTCAGGGGGGAGATAGACCACTGCTCTGGCTTTTCCTGGAATTTTACATAGAAAAGTGCCTCAATATCAGGCAAAAGTCGGAGGCTCTCAGAACAACTGTATTAAACCTATCCTGATGAGGCCTTGTATATATTGGTACATTTTAATTGAGTGCGAGGAAGAAGGGTCCGTCAATTCGATTGACAGCTTGTCAATCAATGGACGTGAATATATAACCACGTTTTCGGCCATTCAAATATATGCAGACTTTGAAGCCAAATATCTCCCCTTGCCAGAAAGGTATTACTATAATCTCAATGTCCCGTTTTCATTAATCCTTTTGTCTGGGCCCACAGCCCATTGGGGCCCACAAAACCCACAGTAACCGCCATGACTAAATTATTATGCATAGACCTAACTGCTATTCATACAAATGTACTAGAGTTAATCACAAAGCCACAAAGGCATGCAATATTGATGAAATAAATTTCTCAACCCCCTTCTTAAAAAATGGTTCAGTCCATGCTTTGTGCTCCTCATGGAAAATTTTCTGTGCGTTTATGCTTGCAAGGTTCGCGACGGCAGTCAGTAGTACGCTCAGCCCACATACACAAATCTGGACACCAGAAAAGAAGAGAGAGAGAGAGAGAGAGAGAGAGAGAGAGGGGCGCCAGCAGTGCAGGGGCCCAGAAAATTACAAAATTCTTTTCAAAGAAAGGTGGGCGTATTTAAGTAGCTTGCAATGTTAGCTGTTCAGGCTGGTTATTCAGCTGCTAACGTTACGTTAATGTAACATGCGGTCAGCTGAGTAAATAATCGCCAGACAAGAATGACATTACTCCGTTAATAACAGTATCATCCACAGAAAAGATCGGTATGGTCATCATTCACCAGCCATTATAATATACCGCCAAAAAAATACGGTAGCAGCAGGACACATTCCTCCATCCTTATTATGAGTGGTTACCGCATACTTGGCTCTTGTGACTGCACAGTCTAGGTTTGCATAGCGAACTACATGCAGTCAGTGTGGTAACCTTAAGTGTAACTGAAACAATCGTTTGACAAGGCTGACATTTAACCTTCTTACATATTTGTACACTAAAACTAAACTGCTACTTTATTCTGTTGCCATGAGTCTTGTTAACGCGGGGGATAATTTTACAGAGCTTACCCTCATAAAATATCAAAGTGAAGCTGCGTGCTTAGAGCTATGGTTTTGCGAGAGAAGCCCATCTAAATTTGGTTAATTCCAAGACTAGGTATGTTAGTTCTTCATTAGTTGGTCCATAAAATATAATATTAAATGTATACAAAAGCAATATGAAACGCAATAATTAAACCTTTATGCACTGCCACTCCAGAATCAGCTGTGGTCACTTCATCTGAACCTGACCCAACATTAGACCCTCACCAGCAGCGTCTGAAGATGTTTTTGATGGTGAGTGAGTGAGTGTGGCAGAAACTGGTTGGCTGTTTAGATTTATAAGTGAACTGCTGTACCAATGGCAATTACTTAGGTATTGGTCAGTCTCTCAGCCATTTGAATTATATAATTAAATGGCAAAATTGGCCATTATTTATGTCTACTTAAGTCACTATCCATCCTGTTGACGGAGCCAGGCCCATCTCCCAAAAGCAAGGCTACTTCAGATAGTGAAGGGAATAGTGAATCAGATCATAGCTGTAGGCTACAGCAACAACAACCCAAGAGAGGTGTAATAGCCTTGCCAGACTTTCAATTGGAAAGTCAGTTAAGCAGCCAGTTGGACTTCAAAGACCTTAAGCTGTGAACAAACAAAATAACTTAAGCTCAAGTTGACATTAGGGAAGACTTTAAATTATAGTTTTTGATATTTATTTTACAAGAAAGTATTTCATTGTGATGTCAATATTACTTGCAAGAAATTCAAATAGTTAAGTTACATAGCTACCTTTTGTGATTCCACTATAACAGCTCCACCCTGTGTTGTATCTTTAGCCAGTATACTTTGAGTTGTTGTCTGTTGCACATCAGTGCTTGATTTTTTACAATAGAATACCCAGTACCCATTTGCTGAGTGGTTAATTGAACATTTATTTCTGATCAGACTAGGTGTAATAATGTGGTTTCAGGTAGCCTCTTTTGTGAATACGTGGCGCATCTAATTCAGAATTTGCATAATAATACTCTTGACTCTGTGTTGAGTGGTTGATCGTTAAAAAAAAAAAAAAAAGTAAAAATTGGGTATATTGCATCTAGCACTGTCAAGAACACCGAGAAACAGAAAAATGAATAACAGCTTTAAAAAATGGCAATGAAAAGTCAGGAGCGGGGGCCCACACTGATATTCTTTCAGGGGGCCCAGAATTCCTAGCAACTGCGTGACCTTTGAGGTCCAATAACATATTCATTTACTAAAGTATATTCACTGCGCTGGGATTTCTCAAAGTCCTACAAATAACAAGGCACCTCTTTTGGTATTATTGTTGTGTGTTGGCATAATTGGCAGTATCATTGAATCCATGCCTGCTCATCTCAAATGCTTGGACTCCCTCTTCACGTTCTAATCTCAGCTCAAGACTCTCATGTTGAATCTGTCTAACACATAACCCCAGCCTACCCCCACTCACATCCCTCACTAACCTGACTCTCCCCTGTGCCTGTCCCAGAACCCCTGTCTATAATCACGCTCACCCCTTGCTTTCCTTACTCTCTCCTCACTTCATCATGCTTTCTTCTTTTTCAAGTATTATCAAGCATTGTTTTAAATTACAGTACCAGTCGAAAGTTTGGACTCATTTTGCTAATGTCATATATTTTAAGAGGTAAACAGTTAGAAGTTGAAAGAGAATAATTTACTTAGCTGAATAGTGTCCAAAATGTTGGAATTCTCAAAAGAAGCCATATTTTGCTTCTAATTTGCGGATGTACCTCACATGTATGTTCAGCGACCTTCAGTTTCATTAACAGGCACAGATCAAAAACAACCATTACTAAAGTTGGGACAGTATTTTCAATTGAAATTAAAACCGATAGCAGTGATTTGTGAATTATCACTGAACTGTATTCAAGTGAAAACAATGCAGCAGTACATTATTTGATCGTTCACAGCATAAACTTTCTTGAATTTTCTAAATAAACACATCTCCATTTTTATTCTGGAGACATAATACAAAACAAGTTGGGACAGGAAAGTGTTTACCACTTTGTAATGCTGCCATTCCTGTTCAAGGCACTTATTTGGGGACAGAATTTATGAATGAAATTTTTTTATCATCAACTGTTTTCTCGTATTTTTCTCAGGTTTCAACAGGACAATATAGCACTTTGGGCCAAATATACATATCAAGAGGCCGAAAGCCGAAGCAAGGATGGCAAATATGTGAACAGCTACAGTGTACTTCCCTGATGTACTCACATATACAGGGATGAAAGTGATCCAAACAGCAAAAAATATCAGCATACTGAAAGTAATAAACTTTGCTTCATTGAAATTGTCTGGCAGTTTCCTGGCCAGAAAAGCCATTACAAAACATAAACATCCTAAGAACCCAATATAACCAAGAACACACCAGAATCCCACCTCTGACCCCACAGCACACTCCACAATGATCTTGGCAGTTTGATATTTTGTATTGTTTGCAGCAAAGGGTGGCTTGGTGATTAGCCAGGCTGTACAGATAACAACTTGTACGGCAGTACATAGGAGAACACTGACTCGTTGCTGGGTAGGCCCAAAGAGCCGCATGACATTGTTGCCAGGCAGCGTGGCCCTGAAAGCCATCAAGACCACAACAGTTTTAGCAAGAATACAAGAGATACAGAGAGCAAAACTGATTCCAAAGGCTGTGTATCGGATCATACAGAACCAGTCTGTGGGCTCCCCAATAAAGGTCAGTCCAATCAAGAAACAAATACCCAAGAAAAGCAGCAATAGAAAACTCAGTTCCATGTTGTTCGCGCGGACCATTGGAGTTTTTCTGTGGACAGCAAGCACCCCTGTGATTGCGGCTGTGGCACAGACTCCAACAACGGAGATGATGCAGATAACAAATCCCATTGATTCATAATAGGAAAGGAACTCTATGACTTTGGGAATGCACTCATTCCTGGCTTGGTTGGGCCATGTCTCTAAAGAGCATTTTGTACAGTCTGTTGAGTCTGAAAGGCAAAAAAAGATTTTTTTGTAAATATGGTCTTATGATGAAACATTAATATTTGTAGAGATGCAATGTTAGTTTTCTGCAATGTAATCACCCAATTCATCGCTGATTTCTCCCTCAGCACAAGGTATACAGTCATAGCAGCAGACTGGCTGTCCCTTGCGAGTGGCCTTCCTGGTACCTGGTTTGCAGCTTTCAGTACACGCTGATAGAGCAGCCTGAGGGGGAGTGCCATCCATGCAAGCAGTGTAATACCACATAGGCAAAAAAAAAAATCATACAGGGTAGCCTTGGCATCAAAGGCTATGCCCTATTATGAAACAGCAAAATTTAGATCTGGACTGGAACTGGAAAACACCCAAAAAAAGGTGATTATACATTCCAAAATGCTCCTTCAGGAAAAAAAATGGTAAAGTCCTCAAGTATTTGGTCAGTGCCATAATTTACATAATTTTAGCCTAATATGCCACCACAAATGATTTGAAATTGAACAATCAATGTAAAAATGATCTTAAAGTGTTGACTTCCAGCTTTATTTTATTTTTATTTACACGTGTATGATGTACTCAGGAATTACAAGTATTTGTATACATCCCCCCTCCCCCAATT
The DNA here is from genome assembly GCA_029721435.1 of Gymnothorax reevesii. NCBI lineage: Eukaryota > Metazoa > Chordata > Actinopteri > Anguilliformes > Muraenidae > Gymnothorax > Gymnothorax reevesii. Next base: position 141,668,081 of record CM056574.1, read on the forward strand.
TATACTAGGCTTAAACGTAATTGGAGAAATTAACATAATCATACAGATTAAACTGCAATCTTCAATACTTACATTTACAATTCATAACAGGCTTTTAACAGATGCTCTTACCCAAAGTGACATACAAAACAAAGAGTATTTTTTTACGGCCAGGAGGTGCTGACCATCCAAGGCACTGGCAGTCTCAGTGCCAGTGGTGGCCATAAAACTTGAACAGTGCTGTTATCCTACCACATCAAATAAAGCTATAAACAAATTAATAAGAACATAAAGAACATACTACTTGCCAACAGAAGTGCTTTGCTGGTACTAAATAAAAATTTTGAATTAATTCTGCAATGAATTGGCAGCCAGTGCAAAGATATTAAAATTAGAGTAATTTTGATTTGTCTTGGTATACAATCCTGCTGCTGAATTTTGAACTACTTGTAGTTTGGCCTACGATTTCTTTTTCAGACAGGTTAATAAGGAGTCACAGTCATCAAATCTTGATGAAATAAAAGCATTAATAATTTTTTCAGTGTTCTCAAAAGACCCAAGACAAGTTTGATTTTAGCTACATTTTGGAGCTGTCCATCACAACTCTTAATGTGTGCTCAAAATTGAGTTTGGAATCAAAAATTAGACCATGTTCTAGAAAAGGGCTAGCAAGAGCAAGAGGTCCAAGATTGAGTTTAATCGCAGCCTAACTTTATAGTTAGTATAAATGACTTCAGTATAAAGTATAAAGTATATAATGTATAATGACTTCAGTTTTATTTGAATTTAATTGCAAAAAAATTTTTTTTTCATCCAGATTTGAACAGCAGCTAAACACTCAGGTAAGATCAACACTTTGGCGAAGTCAGAAGATTTCACTGAAAGATATGACAGGGAAAAAAGACACATCTGATCATGTAACAGGTAACTTTTCTACAACTTCAATTCCGAAATAGTTGAGACAAAGTGTAAATTGTGAATAAAATCAAAACTCAATGACTTTCGAATCACACCAGCCAGTATTTTTTTCACAATAGGACAGAGATAACATGGCAAATGTTGAGAAATTTTACAATTTTATCCACAAAATGAGCTCATTTCCAATTTGATGGCTGCTACAGGTCCCAAAAAAGTTGGGACAGGGGCCTGTTTACCATGGTGTAGCATCCCCTCTTCTTTTTAACACAGAGTGGAGGCATCTGGGCATTGAGGAGACAAGTTTCTCGAGCTTAGTCATTGGAATTTGATCCCACTCTTGTTTAATACAGGCTTTCAGCTGCTGGAGAGTTTTGGGTCTCCTTTGACGGGTTTTTCCTTTAATTTTGCGCTAAGTGGTCTCAATCGGTGAAAGATCAGGACTGCAGGCAGGCCAGTTCAGCACACAGACTCTTCTACTACGAAGCCATGTTGTTGTAATAGCTGCAGTATGGGATTTTGCATTGTCCTGCTGAAATACACAAGGCCTTCCCTGGAATAGATGTTGTCTGGAGGGGAGCATATGTTGCTCTAAAACCGTTATATGCCTTTCAACATTCACGGTGTCCCACAACCTATGCATGAATGCATCCCGATTCCATCAGAAATGCTGGCTTTTGAACTGAGTACTGAGAACAGGAGGAGTGGTCCTTCTCCTTTTTAGCCCGGAAGACACGACGCTAATGATTTCCGACAAGAATGTCAAATTTGGACTCGTCTGACCACAGGACACTTTGCCACTTTGCTACAGTCCATTTTAAATGAGCCTTGGCCCATAGAACACGGCTGCACCTCTGGATCATGCTCAACAATGGCTTCTTTTTTGCATGATAGAGTTTTAGGTGGCATCTGTGGATGGCACAGCGGACTGTGTTCACAGACAGTGGTTTCTTGAAGTATTCCTGGGCCCATTTAGAAATGTCAATGACAGAATCATGCCGGTGTGTGATGCAGTGGCGTCTGAGGGCCTGAAGATCACGGGCATCCAGTAAAGGTCTTTGGCCTTGTCCCTTACACGCAGAGATTTTTCCAGTTTCTCTGAATCTTTTGATGATGTTATGCACTGTCGATGATGACGCCTTAAAAGCCTTTGCAATTTGACGTTGAGGAAAATTGTTTTAAAGTATTCCTCAACGTTTTTACGGAAGCCTTCACGGGTTGAAGAGCCTCTGGCCATATTTACTTCTGAGAGACTCAGCCTCTCTAAGACATCCCTTTTATAGCCAATCATGTTACACACCCGATGCCAGTAAACTTAATTACCCACAAAACGTTCTTTCAGCTGATTCTCTTGTAAATTAATTGCTTTTTCAGCCCTTTTTTTTGCCTGTGTCCCAACTTTTTTGAGACCTGTTGCAGCCAGAAAATTTGAAATAAGCTCATTTTGAGGATAAAAATGTAAAATGTCTCAGTTTCAACAATTGACTTGTCATCTACGTTCTATTTTAAATAACATATTGGCTCATGTGCTCTGAATGTCATTGCATTTTGATTTTATTCACAATTTACATTTCGTCTCAACTATTTCGGGAATGGGGTTGTAATATAATTCAAACCCAGCATGCTGTGGTAGTCTGCTAAAATGAATCTCTAGCAAAAGTTCAATTAGGAAGACTCTCTTTTCGCGTGCTACAGCCGGTAGTTTATTTTCATTGAATCTACCTTCACTCCCATCACATATGCTCCCCCATAATTCTAGCTACAATCACGTATGACTGTCAACTTAGACATCAGCTGTCCTATCAGCTGATCACATCTATCCAATACCACTAAATCACACCTACGTTATTAGACTGTCCCCCAACTGCTCTCTGTTTGATTATGATTCTCTTTCTGCCTTTCATTCATGCTGCCCAGTTCATCACCACCCAGTCTTCAAAGGTTCATTAACTTAATCATTAATCATCCTCATCAGCCTATAAGTCAGCAGAGTCATGAGCCTCAGCCACCACCACTATCTGAACTCCACGGGGGTAATTCCTCAATTACAAAATCTCCCTGTTGTGTCCAATTGACAAAGACTCAACGATAGCTGTCATTACATCCGTCTGTGCACTCAGTAATCTGTAATAAATGATTACCTTCACGTCACGCATTCATCTCATTTGATTGAAATACCAGTAATTTATTTTTTATGAAACAGCCAAATATGTATGGACCTGATTGTTCAGTCACTACAGAACCTTTTGGTCCATACCCAGCAAGAACATTCTGCTTCTCCAAAGCTGCATGTCTAAAAATCAAATTAACTTAATCACTGGCATTATGTCCCAGTGAGTAGGAAAGCACAGCAAAAGTATGGACCAGTTCACATTACAAAACCAGCTTCCTATTTCAAAGGACAGAAGAGCCAAGTGGATAGACTTTTGATGGCAGCATTCCACCATAAATGGGAAAAAACTTCCGTCTGTGCTTTCCACTCTTCATATATGACAGCGTTATACTACTGATTTGGGTCAGCGTAATGCAAGGCTAGAAGTGACTGCATATTAAAGGGAACCTATTAACTTGTGTTTTTCAGAAGATATAAAAAAAATAGGGGCTTTGATTTATTTTCAAGGAGAATCAGTATCTAGCCTGATAGCAAAATGTTTCTGTTAATATTTAAACTGAATTCCAAGTGAATGGTCAGTTAAATTTGTAAAGCTTGGTTGTCAATGTTTTTAGCTTGCTAAATAACTGAGTGCCACCCTCAGATACACTTAGCTAGTTTACTAGGATACACATATTACCTTTCCATAATCATTATGTAGATTATTAGCTCACTAACTGGCTTGTAAAGTGACAGTGAATTTAGACATTGTTGCTAGTTTAGCCAGAGAGCCAGAGGTGTAGGAGACACGCTGATAGAAACAAATTGATTGGTTGACTATATTAATGGAAATATGTTTGGGAGAACAGCTCTGCCACTCACAATAAGTGGAATATTAGCTTCCAGACACTACAATACAGATGCCAGTTTGGGATAATTCTCAGTGCACTGAATAGTACATCCTCCAAATGAAAAACTTATTTCTTTTCCACTTACAAAATCATTTTTGGCCCCTGCAACCAGATGAGAGACATACACTACATACCCCAACGAATGAATTGTGCCTGGCTGAGTTCAAATCTCATACTTCAAAACATAGATGAAATCTTAGCAAAATACTTTTATGGTTATTATGATAATTCAGCCAACAATTTAAACAGCTTTTTTATTCAGTTGTGTTAAAAAATAGCAGATGATCAAAATGTGAATAAAGTGCATATGTATAAATTTTAACAGCTTTTAGTTCCATATTTCAAATGTAGTGGAAACAGTACCCATTCAATACCAAGTCAAAGCATTGATAAATTTGATCAAGTCCTTTTACTGGAGGCAAAGAAAAGGAATATTAGTCTGTTCAAAAAAAATATCAGTATCGACAATTTTCTCTTAAAACTCAAACCTTAGATATCAATTCGCTTTAAATTGCTGAACTAATATTTTGTTACATAACCACTGTGTTTGATAACTGCTGCACATCAGCATTGCATTGAGTCAACCAACTTCTGACACCTAAAAACAGGTATTTCTGCCCAGGATGAACAAACTACATTCCACAGTTCCAGTGAATTTTTTGGTTTTGCTTCAGGAACTGTGTTTTTAATGTCACCCCACAAGTTTTCGATGGGGTTGAGGTCAAGGGATTGAGCTGGCCACTCCATTACCTCTGGAACCAAGATGTTCCACTTACGCATGTGTTTGGGGTCGTTGTCTTATTGAAACACCAATTTCAGGGGCATTTCCTCCTTGGCATATGGCAGCATAATCTTTTCAAATATTTTGGTATATTTAAACTGATCCATAATCACTGGTATATGATAAGTAGGTCCAACACCATGGTGGTCCAACACCAGTGTGGATACTAAGCTGCCATTCTAAAGTCTGCCACATACACAGCTTGCCTACCAGCATTAACAAAATTCATATTTCCAAATATGGTCTTCCAGGGGATAAGAGACCAGATGAAGAACAGATAGAATGTAGAGCACCTCATCAGTTTGAGAAAAGAACAAACCTGGCGGCCTCCATGAAACTGAATTGCTGATTCTTTTATGAACAGGTCCTTCTCTCTGCCTAAAGATGCATCGTAGGACCCCACCTTCACCAGCTGTAATGAGCCATCATAACCCTTGTGCCAGTTAACAAGATCGTATGACGCAATAGGATCCCCATTTTCATTGAAGCTGACCTCCTCGCCCAATATGGAAAACCTGGTCTGTTTCATGTAGTGAGAAAGCTGCACACCAGAAAGAAACACACAGCAAGGAGGAGAGAAGTTACTGGCATGTCAGACCAACAAGCTAAATTGCATTGCAGAAGTTTTGCAGGTACATACAAACCCCAAAATCTAGAGTTTTTTTGCAGTCTGCAGCAAATACTGACCAAAAAAAATAAATCATATGCCAAGTCTTTCCCTCTTTTTTGAGGAGTTTTTGAAAATGGAAACTTTCTACTTAGCTGGAGCATTGCTTTCTCCCATTTGAGAAACAACTAAGTTATAAGCAGTAACCTTCCCTGTCAGGAGAACTGAGTAGAACTCGGGGTCACAAATGGAAGTTGACTAAAGGTAAATTTAGCCCTGATATTCGGAAATATTTCTTCACCCAAAGAGTAATTTCAATGTGGAATAGCTTGCCTGACTATACTGTTGAGGCAGAGACCTTGGGGATTTTCAAGAGCAGGCTTGACTTAAAGCTAGATACCGTTGAGTCATTCAGTATCTGAAGGGATATATTCACAATAGTATTAAGAAACTGGCGAGCGTAGTTGGGCTGAAAGGCCTGTTCTTGCCGTTCATGTTATGTTATGTTATGTAAATACAGAACTTTTTCAAGGTGGGGACATAATTATTGATATATGAGACATCTAAGGAAGCCAGAGAAGGCTTGTGCAATAAAGATGCGATGATGATTAATAGATACTGCGTAAAAAAAGAAAGGAATTGCTTGGAAAGGGGAGTGACATCATGAGCAAGATTCAACAAGAGACAATTCACTTTTAGAAAGGTTTTTTGAGAACATTTCAAGATGTCTTATTCCCCGTTTACCCAGATCAATGAGGAAAAGGAGTTCCCACACAGTAGATAAAGAACACAGACCCACCTGCCAGGGAAAGACATGTTTGGGGTCAGCACATTCCCCATTGGCAAACGGTCCTTTTCCTTTCACACAGGTTCTCATGTTTTGCAATGCATGTGCAACAAGGTATACAGCCTTGTACACATTGTAGGACACCCTGAGTTGGGAAACATCGGTATATACTGAGTCGACCTCATCCAGGTTCTCCAACTCAGTACATGGCTTTCGCCTCAGGGTGGCATTTTCATTCCTATGTGCATGTGTGTTCATGGACCCATTCAGTTTACAGTCAAATGTTTCCTCCCAGAACTCCATGAGAAGAGCAGATCCGAGTGCATCAGAGGATTTCAAGCTGGCTAGAAAAGGTTTCAAGCCTGGGATTTCAGCCTTTTTTATTGCGAACCCCAATGTTCCAATCAAAAGATCATGAAATTCTTTCCACAGAGAACTGCCAGTTGACCAAGCTTCACTGGCGATCCACTGGATCATTGTAACATTTTGTCGTTTCCACTCTCTCAAAATGGTATGTAAATCAGCCTCCCCAGAAAAACTCAGAATCACCTTAGCAGAGGACCTCTTGATAGCACGTATCAACTTTATAACAGAGTGCTTCAACACAGACTGGGGATAAAAATGAACATAAGCTGCACAAACTCCAACCTTGGCAGATTCCTCAAGGAAAAGTTGTATTGCAAAGCGAGCATAGTCGGAATCAGCCCCTATGACACCAACCCAAGTCCAATTGAAATGCTTGATAAGCTTGGCTATAGCCTTAATCTGGAAAGAATCACTTGGCATGGTCCTCATGAATGTAGGGAACTCTCTTTGACTGCTGAGACAATTGCAGGAAGCAAAGTAGCTCACCTAGAAAGAACATTTCATTTACTTTTACAAATTTTGCATCAATGGAATTAAGGAGAAATGATCACGTTGAAAAAATATGGAGAAAACTCACAATTGGAATTTGAAAGGACCCTAAAGTTCTAAGAAGAGACATTGTCACCCCTGATGCAGCATCGCCAATTAAAACTGGAGAAACAGATCTTCCCGGTCCTGCACAACTGTAGTTTGTGTTCTCTTCAGGCTGCCCATTCAGTATAATGAGAGAATTTCGCAGTGAAGCTGGAATGTCATCACAACTGTCTCGAATATGATATCCCAGCTTCAGAGAAGGAAGTAGGTCTTGCCTTTGGTTTATTTCCCACACAGCATAAGACATGGTTTGCATCCACTGGAGGGCTCTTGCACTGAAACTGAGGAAAATGTACTTGGAAATGTACTTGGAGTTAGAGTAAATTAATAATTTACTGCTCAACAATTTACTCACTTGTAATGATCTCTTACATGTATTAATGCAAATATACCCATATTAGCTAGTATGTGCACTTCATTCTGAAACATCCTACTTTCAGCATAATATAGAAAAATATAGTGGAAATAAGTATGAAAAAAGTAATTCATTCAAGGGATTATAAGTTGAAATCTCTAGGAAATATTTCACTTTTCCAAACTGATGCTTTAAATGGCAATGAAGTGCAGGTGACAGAACGAAAAATACCGAAAAGAAATAACATACATTTCTTTGCAGACAGCCATACTAGGAAATGCATTACTTACAACTTGTAACTTGGTGAATGAGGTTTCTTCTTATACAATTGTGTTGCTGGTATTTGATTAGCGTGCAATGGAAACAGACCTCCCAATACAACATCTCCTTCTTTGTACAAACTGTAAGAGTCCTCTTCCCCCTGATATAGACATTTGGACTGAGATATAGTTCTGTTGTTTGCAGTAGCCAGAAAGGACAGCAATATTTGGATCACCTTGTTAGTGATGAAAGCCATGATAATATGCAGCCAGGATTGCACAGAAATATCTATTATATGGACTCGCAGTAATGAGGAGGCTGAGTCTGCTTCGGATTAATAAATTGTCCCCTTGGACCATTTAAATTTGTCAGATATGTCCAATGAGCTTTGTCAGCACAAAATGGATTCTGAAGGTCCAATGACGGAGAAAAGGACAGAGAAAACTGGCTATTCTTTTGAAGTAGTCCTTAATTGAGGATATTATGGAATGCTTGCAGTATTAATGACTCATGTAGGTAATATAAATGACTATAATAAATGAGAGAGGCATTATTGATTTAATTGACACTTAATTGATTAACTAACTACTAAAGGTATACTGAGTATGATTTTCCTCAGAAGATGAATAGGCTTACTAAAATAATCCCTCTCAATCATTACTTATGATGCACTAGAAGTGTGAGGCAGTGTCTTCATCTCAAGAGACCCCACCTTCTGCCTGTGGTTTCTTTAAATTTGAATGGGATGTTTCTGTGCAGTGGTTAGCCCTGCCTTATCACAGCAAGAAGATTGTGGATTCGGATCTGACCTGGGACCTCTCTGTTTGGAGTCTGCATGTTCTCCCCATGTCTGCGTGGGTTTCCTCCCACAGTCAAAAGACATGCCTATCAGGCTGATTGGAGACACTAAATTGTCTTTATAATAATCATTTCAAGGAATCATGTTGGACTTAATAAGTTTTACATGAAATATTCACAGAAATCAAGAAGAGTGGCATTTTTAGCCTGTCTCATCAAAATTCAATTTTTTTCTCCTAAAACCACGTGGTATGACGTAACTAAAGGGGAAGCTGCATTAATGCATTTGAGTGGTGGTAATTTGTGAATTGGAATTTTCTGTTTTTTTTTTTCAATTGGTTCTCTCCACTTTGAGCGAGTAAAATGGTGAACTATTGTGTTTGTGCTGGTAGCTCAAACACTTGTTAATGTCCAAAGTTAGGGCCGGTGCTCACCTAGACAATTGCCTAGGCCAAATTCTATCCCTTTATTGGCAACAATTAGTCCTGGCTTGTTCTTAATGGTTTTCCTTTTTTAACAAGTTTTCCAATTGAAGATTAATCAAGTGGCAATTGAAGACACGGCTTCTCTCCCCCATGCGATCAAACAATGATAAATGGGCTAATTTCAGATCAGAAAAATAATTAATTATAATTAGGTCTATGGACTGGCACTCAGCAACGTAACTTTTTTTCCAGTGAGAGCAGCATTTCAGAACTCTTCAGTGAATGAAGGTAATTCTGGTGACAAGTACGCAATTTCGTCTGTTAACATTTTCCAATTGGACAGCTATCTATTTTTTTACAAGTTGCATGACCATTCTGCAAAAACAGGTGTGCGTACTTGTCGCCGAAATTACCTTCATTTGCAAAAGAGTTCTGAAATGCTGCTCTTGCTGGAAAAAAATTACCGTTGCTGAGTGCCAGTGCATAGACCTATTTATAATTAAATGATTTTTCTGTACTGAATGTAGCCCATTATTTTGTCGCTGTTAGATCGCATGGGGGGAGAGAAGCAGTGTCTTCAATTGCCACTTGATCATTCTTCAGTTGGAAAACGCGTTAAAAAAGGAAAACCATTAAGAACAAGCCAGGACTAATTGTTGCCAATAAAGGGATGGATTTTTGTCTAGGCGGGCGCCGGCCCTATTAGCCGCTTTGTCCCAACTAATTACACTTTGTCCCAACTATTTCAGAATTGGGGTTGTACTTCAGCTCAAAGGTCAAGAAAAAATTTGAAAAAACAGTGGAGTTTCAGTAGAAACTGCAGAAGTTTGTTACCTTCAGCGAATGAAGGTAATTTTTGGGACTAGTACATGGTTTTCAATCAGACAGCCGTCTATTTTTTGAGTTGCGTGAACAGGTGTATGTACTTGTTGCCGAAATTACCTTAATTCGCTGAAGAGTTCTGAAATGCTGTTGCCCAGTGCCAGTGTGTAGACCTAATTATAATTAAATTATTTTTCTGTACTGAATGTAGCCCATTATTTTGTTGCTTTTTGATCGCATGGGGGTGAGAAGCCGTGTCTTCAATTGCCACTTGATTATTCCTGAATTGGAAAATGTGTTAATGTGTTAACCTATACAACGTGGTAGCATAAGGGTGTCACCAGTAAGACAAATTACAAATATGCCTTTCTTTCGATGATGGAAAGTTGTATAGGTGTTAACCTATACAATGTGGTAGCATAAGGGTGTCACCAGTAAGACAAATTACAAATATGCCTTTCTTTCGATGATGGAAAGTTGTATAGGTGTTAACCTATACAATGTGGTAGCATAAGGGTGTCACCAGTAAGACAAATTACAAATATGCCTTTCTTTCGATGATGGAAAACTAGGATTTATGTAACTTTTAAATTAATTGAACCAATTAGTAAGTAAATTTAATTAGTGAGATTTGGAGGTTTGATCATATTTTTAATAAATTTGGTAGTTCAACCAGTCTTACCTAAGGAATACACACTTTTTTCTTGCTTAAGGCCATGCTACATTCATTATCGGCTGTCAGTGGATAACTCTCGCAGTGATAGTTGGGTGTTCTGTCTCAGTTAGTAATGAATTAAGACGAAGATTTCCTTTTGGGATTAATGAGTTTACGCAAGAGTAGGGTCCCCAAATGTCAATTCATAAAGATGTGCTGAAGACTCACATTTCATAATCATATATGCACATGTATGTCTTGAGTGTATTGTTAAATGTCCACTAAGACAACCAGGGGTCAGTAATTACTCAAAACGGCTATAAACAGTGACTGGCTGTGAAGAACGTTACAGAATCTGACTGGAGATTTTACGGCAGGACAGACGTGTTACAACGTCCAGCAAACACTAGATCGGACTGTCAGTTTCATTCCTCACAAGGCAAATGGGACCGCCATACCATATTTGGCTTACTGATGCAATTAAATTGTTGGGATTCTGGACTCTGCTGTCATGTTAAGTTCTGTGCCTGGCCTAGCCATGTTTTCATTTTCATGCTTTGCACTTTGTCTCCCCTGTCTTGTCAGGTGTGTATCTTTGCTCACGGTCCCTTGTCTTGTGTGACACTCATTCGGGTGATTTATTGGTTTCTGGGTTTCAATCTTCTTTCATTATCTCGTGTTCTTCCTTCCTCTCTCTTTTACTGTCTTACTAACACATACTAACAGTTTATTGTTTTTGCTAAATACTAATCCACACTAACCTTGTATATTTGGACTAACTTACTAACAAGCACTTGGGATTGTATAGCTGCACTTACTAATTGACTAATGATCTCTCAGCTGTCGCCCAATTCTAGTCTCCGCCTCCTTGCCTATCCCTAATTATCTCTGCTGCAGTTTTCCACTTATACTTCGTGCTTTCCTTTTCTTTTATCTAGGCACTTTAGTACTCCTTAACCGGAGCTGTTGTTTTGTACTTAGGTTTGTCTTGTGATCCCTGTCTGCGTTTGGGCTACAGCCAAATTCATGTAATTAGTTTATCCCTCATGTGTCTCTCCCTAATCATTGTCACCAGTGATTGCACCTGTTCTCCCTGGTCATGTGTTCTCCTGGATGTGTATATAAGATGTCTGTTTGCTTCACACTCTTGTCAGATCGTTCTCCCTAGTTTTCTTGTGCTACGTTTCTCGCCTCGATATCTCAGTGTTTATCTTTCTGACTGGATTGCCCGACTATTGTTTTTGGTTTGCCCTTTTTGGATTATTGTTGCATCTGTGAATTTTGACCTTTTTTCTGCCCGACCTTGATTTTGTGATTACTGCCCTGGTTTTGGATTCGGACTGTCTTTGGCTTATGCGTTTGTTTCTCCTCCAAACCTACGCCTGTGTACCGAACCCTTTTTGTCTGACCACGAACTTTGTTATTGGTGCCCTGGTTACGATTCTGGATTACGCCCATCGGATACTGTTTTTGGATTGTGGACTTTGTACCGTTGCCAGCTCTGTTGGGGGGTTTCCCCCTTCAGAAATAAAGCCTCCTTTTTGCATTTTACTGGTTGTCGCACTTGGTTCATTTCGTAAATCACAACATAAATATTATAATTATCTATTGCAGAGGAAAAAAATGATAACTGAATGTCAGTATATAGATCCTAAGCTGATGTCTTCACAGGAAAGCAAAAGAAGCAACCGTTCCCAAAGGAAACCACATGCAAACTTTGCACTGTTTAACGACTGCTTACACTGAATTCTGATTTGAAAGCATAAACTGAAATCTCAAACAGCAAATGGGCTTGGAAGCCAAGTAACCTCCTATGGTTTCTAGTAAATTTGTGAAATTACTAATGTTTCTTATAAAGAATGGCATGCATTGAAAATCATTTAAAATGGATGCCAAGCATTGAACATCCAAGGTAGCAAAGTTAGTCCTGAGGTTTTTATACTCCAGCTACTGGCAAAGTGGCTACTGGCAGTAATATGAGATTGTATGAACGGCAAGTATCTAAATAATTAATAAATTAGAAAATACATTTTAACCTTGTCTAAATACCATCTTCAGGAGCATTTACTACATATTCTACTTCAATATGGAATTTTGAGAAATTTTTGCTAATTTTGGTCCATGCAATCTGAAATTGCAGCCTTCCTCTTTTGACCTAAAGCCGTATGTCTTATTTGTTAATGGCAACGCCGCTCATTTGCTCAGTATATTATTGGAAACCTATTTGCTCAGTATATTAATTCAATGAATTATCCAATTCCTACTCAGAAACAGGTTTAGTGTTAACCTACATTATGGTAATGTCACTGGTTGAAGATAGAGTTTTGTTTTTACATAAGCAAACTTAACACTTGTACAAGAGTCACAAAACCGCATATTTAGAAATGTTTGCTTTGGTGTATCAAGCTGATTGGATGTGGACGCTGAGAAAAATATAACGTTTTGTGAGCTGAATGAATTCAGAAGCACCCTGATTGATTCTGGTGCAGCTGGGAATCTCATCTCCCCAACATTGACGCGATGCCTTAAGGTTCCAATTACCTGGCCCACCAAACCAGTGGAAGGAAAGACTCTGAGCACTGGGACATTCGGCTCAAATCTCCCTCTGAGGGCAAGAAAGCCACCAGGAGGAGCTTCCACTACTCATCCTACAGTCTTCCACCAAACCAGTGATCCTCGGCCTACCACGGATACTCAGACGCGACCCCTTTATCTCCTAGCACAACAGATGTCTCACCTTCCGAGCTCCATACTGTCGGTGGCACTGTAGCCTCCTCCTCGTCACCTCCACTGAATTTGAATGAATTTATTGACTCTTACGACCCCTTCCAGGGTATGAGAGAACTACAGAAATACACACAGATGAATTTTTCAAAACAACAATAAATAACAATAAATGGCAGGAGCGGGCGGGACTAGTTTACCAACATAGTAAGCCTTTTACAAGAGATCATTTTAATACAAATCGATGTTTCAACATAAAACTACAAGCAACATAAACAATATGAGAAACAATTACACAGTAACACATTAAATAATTTAGACGATATTGGTCTAAAGAGATCAAAATTTTGATAAGATATTTTAATGAAATTGACCAATTTGGATTATTCACGTACATTTGTAGTCTGAAAAAGTTTCCTAAATTTAATTATACGAAGTCTTGAGTAGTACCATTTTTTAATAAATTTTGCATGTTCAGAATTAAAATTTGAGCAGAATAAAATGCATCTCATCTCCTATATCACCATTGTTACACAAAGTACAGTATCTTATTGATCATCTTTCTCAAATCAACTAAAGTTGATGGGGATTTTGCTACTTGCACAACAAAATTTAGGCAAAATTATTCAATCACAAGGAGATTTTCCATTTGAACTATATATATATATATATATATAATATATAGAAATAGTCAATGTTTTTTAAAGAGCCGATAGCTGTTACATGAGCAGTTTGTGGCAATGTCAGATAGCCAATTCTGTTTGCATATTTCATCAATTCTTTGTTTGATACTAAGTTTCATCCACTTATGATTCACAAACATACCTTCAGACCACAAATTTGAGTACCCACAGTTATCTATGATTCTCTTGATTTTAGATAACCAATTTGATTTAGAAATATTTCTATTCTATAGATTTGAGTAAATAGTACATCACGTTAGAAAGTTTACAGGTCTTACCATCAAGAATTCTTATCAAAAAATTAATCATTCTTTTTTCAATAAAACTATTCAAAGATTTCCTACCGAGTTCTCCGTATACCATACAATTAGCTGTTGCCTTGTTCACATGAAATTTACGGTAAAATACATTAAGTTGTTAAAAATTTTGAAATCCCCAGACTCCACTCCCATATAACAAGACAGGCAGAATCATAGAATCAAACAGTTCACATTGTAGGTCAATGGGAAGGTTAAGTCCGTGAATTCTTAATTTTAAACTATACATAGCACGTCGAGCTTGTGACATCTCTTTAGTAATAGCTTTTGAAAATTAACCATTGTAATTGAATTTTACACCTAAATATACATAGTCATCACACACCTCAATTTCATCATTCCCGAATTTGAAAACAGGTTTACATCCTACTTTCCCTTTTGAAAAGGTGACAACTTTTGTTTCGGAGGTATTTACAGTTAAGTGCCAAGTTTTGCAGTATTCATTTACAGCATTTAAAGCAAGTTGAAAATCAAGTTTATCATCAGGGCTTTCGGCCAAAACAACTGTGTCATCTGGATAAAGCAGTGTGTACAATTTGAGAAACACTTCGAAATCATCATCACTGAGATTGTTCTTAAAATTTCCAGTTAATTGACCAAGCCCATTATAACCCCTCCTAAATGTATACTCAAAATAGTTTAAATACAAAGCGAATAATAAAGGAGATAAATTTTCTCCTTGGCGGACACCAATATTACAAGGAGACAGGCGAGACCAGTTACCACCAGATTTGACGCAGGACTTAGCATTGTTATTATCACATATAAAACTTTCCCAATGATAGCCACAGAGACAAGCTTCTTCCAGAGAGAAGTTCTGTCAACAAGGTCGAATTCCGTTTTGTAATCAATAAAAGCACAAAATAATTCGCCTAAAAAGATAGATTTCGATGATTGAACTTAATACAAAAAATGTGATCCATAGTACTGTATCCTTCCTCGAAACCATCTTGTTCTTCCCCTAAGATCCCTAAATTCTCTACATATGATGTTAATCGCCAATTAATAACTGAAGTAAAGAGTTTACCAAGGCAGCTCAATAAAGTGATTCCTCTGCAATAGTCAGGATCATCTCATTCTTGATCACTTTATGACCTGAAGAGCAATTGGAACCATTAAATAAAACTGAACACATCAAGTACTTTCATCATTCATTTTACTTTAATGCACATTTATTTGTTTTCTTGTCATAAAGTTTTTTTTTTGCCATATCTGCTTTAACAATAGTTATGTCGAAGATAAAAAAATATGGACTTTGAAGACTGACCAAAGTGATAATGTGAAATTGAACTAGCGGTGCCAGGCATGGCAATATGGAAGGCCATTTGGGTCAAAATAAAATTAATAAATGCATAAAGAATTAAGTATACCCATGAAATAAATCTTGAAATCAGTAAATAGGGCAATAAATATATTGAAATAATTTAAACATTAATATCAATTTGTCAAAATTGTTCAGTAAATAAAGAAATACATTTTTATTTTAAAAATAACATTTTCTCCACATTTATTCATTCATTTAATGGCACTTTTATTCCTGAACTCCAAATTTATTTATTTCATTTCTCACATTCAAATGAATGGGTCATGGTTAGCTGACATATTCAGACTGAGACAACAGCACTGAATATCTCAACAGAAATACTACACGGTTCAAGCTGCTGTGCAGCTTAGTGAGCTTTGAAATTCAATGCAATCCTTAGCAGAACAAATTGTTCAACATGGTTGATAAACAGAGGCACTTTTGGCTGAGATTGAAGACTTTGTAGAAATACTTGGGTAGACTAGTGCCCTTCAAGATATAGACATGGATGGCAAAGTTTTAGATTCTTTTTGGCTGATTGAGCACCATGGTCATGTGGAAGATGTCAAGAAGATAACATTTCCGCTTCAAGCTTCGGCATGGGACGCCAGTTTCCAGGCAGTTGGCAACCCTACTCAAAAACTTGGAGAAGTTTTTCTCAGATGAAACATCCCCTGGCGTTATTATGGAACCCAACGGGATCCGCTATTTCCACCCTTCATATTCCTTGCTTTATGTGAAATCGTGCACTATCATAGACCTACAATGTACTCTAAAATGTAGCTAACAAGCAATGGTCACTCTATTGATCTGATATGTAGTATAATGCCACTGATCGTCTTTGCTCATAAAGACCCCAGAGCTAATGTAAGATAAAAGTATCGTAGGTTTACGTGTTGGCTGTTGCTGACTGCAGGCTCGAGCTCCTAACGGCTACCGTGACATTCCAAATAAACCGGCCATGTTTACCAAGCAAAACTAGATTCATGAAGGAGATGGCGCTGAACTTCACAGATGTTAGATTACCATTTCAACAATTTATTTGTCATTTAAACAATTGATTCTTCAATATTAAAATTGGCTCTTTAAACCTTCCATAGAGCACATGGCTGACTGCCCTTCCATCCGCCAGAAAGGTGGAGTCCCATGAAAGGCGTTTTTTGTCGCCTTTGGTTTGACCATTCAAGGTAACTCAAGGCCAAACATCATGGTGTCATTCTAATCTCCTGTAATCTCTGATTTCCTGTATGAGTACATTAGCAATTACTCTTACACGGAAGCCTGTTTGGTCTGTCCACTTTTTATTATCGCTTTTTAATCATTATAGGCTACGTGCCGGTTGTACTTGTTAGCTAAAGAAATTGCTTGATTTTTCAGCTGCTTTTCCACCGAACGCGAAACGAATTATTCGCACGACAGATTTGTGCATTCAAAATCAATGCGAAGATGCAAATTCACGCGATGTATTCGCGTCTTTGCATTGACTTTGAATGTTATCTGTTGTGCGAAAAAATCATTTCACGTTCGGTGGAAAAGCAGCTTTAGTTAGGCAAGGTAGCTACTCAGGAATAGATTGAGGGTATGCTAATTATGTCAAGGTGATGGAGCTGACTTCGAAGTCCCAGAAGCATTTTAAACGGCCACAGAAGTTTTACAGCCATTTTTTCATGACTGCAGTTGGATGATACATGGTTTGGCTTTAAATGGTTGCCCTGAAACTAATCTTGGTTTATGCTGGAATGCAGTCGGCGTGCTGGTTTCTCTCCGTGCAGGCTTTTGTTTGTGTGCAAATGTGCCTCGGATGGGCCTGCATCTCTGCCTGCCTGTTTGATATGACATTATAATTGAGGGGTATTATCTTCTGGGTTGCATTTTGACATTGTTGCTTTCCTAGTTCAGGGCCATGTGGAGTCAAAGAGCACTTAAGCTGCACTTATTTTGCTTATTTTGTCTTTTTATCATTATTTATTAAACTGCACTTTAATGGCCAGCTTTTTTTTAAATTACTACAATAAACATTTAAGTTTGTGGGAAAAAAATCATGCCAAAGAATAGTGATCTCAATTCTAGACAAAAATCATGATTCACATTTTTTTTCCAGAATCGTGCAGCCCTACCTGCCATGCATTAAAATTACATTTTTGAAGTGGTTGAATCAAATAAGATAGATCATTTTCAATATGTGATAAATTCACACAATGTAGCCTAAAAAACTCAAGGAGCAAGCATGGGAAATCTATGAAGTGGTTTTAAAATTATGCTGCGGAATATCATGGTGTCAGATGGCATTTTTGGAATTTTAAGAATGCCTACATCCAGATATACTATCACGTTCTTGTCCTTTGGAAAATAAAGAACTTAATTTGTGCCAATAAAATAGATTTGGTTAGCTTTGAATGGCTGAACAAGGAATTCCAGCCGGACTAGTAATGATATGTTGGACTTGGGGACTTTCTAACTAAAAAAAAAAAACTACAAACCATAAAATTTCTAAAATGTTAGGTTTTTAATTTCATCTGTTTTCTGGTGTTTTTCTCAGGTTTCATCAGGACAATATAGCACTTTGGGGCAAATATACAGATTAAGAGTCCAAAACCAGAGGCAAGAATGGCAAATATGTGAACAGCTACAGTGTACTTTCCTGATGTGCTCACGTATACAGGGATGAAGGTTATCCAAACAGCAAAAAATATCAGCATACTGAAAGTTATGAATTTTGCTTCATTGAAATTGTCTGGCAGTTTCCTAGCAAGAAATGCCATTACAAAACATAAGCAACCTAAGAACCCAATATAACCAAGAACACACCAGAATCCCACTACAGACCCCACAGCACACTCCACAATGATCTTGGCGGTTTGGTATTTTGTATTGTTGGTAGCAAAGGGTGGCTTGATGATTAGCCAGGCCATACAGATTACAACCTGTACAGAGGTACATATGAGAACACTGGCCCTTTGTTGGGCAGGCCCGAACAACCTCATGACACTGCTACCAGGCAGTGTGGCCCTGAAAGCCATTAAGACCACAACAGTTTTAGCAAGAATGCATGAGATACACAAGGCAAAACTGATTCCAAAGGCTGTGTAACGGATCATACAGAACCAGTCTGTTGGCTCTCCGACAAATGTCAGCCCAATCAAGAAACAAATTCCCAAGAAAAGCAGCAAAAGAAAACTCAGCTCCATGTTGTTAGCACGGACCACTGGAGTTGTTCTGTGGGCAAGAAGCACCCCGGAGACTACTACGGTGGCACAGACACCAACAACAGAGATGATGCAGAGAACAAATCCCATTGATTCATGATAGGAGAGGAACTCTGTGACTTTGGGGATGCACTCATTTCTGCCATGGTTGGGCCAAGTTTCCACAGAGCAACTCTTACACTCCGTTGAGTCTGTCAGCAAAGGAAAGAAAAAAAATCAAAAGTTTAGCAGTATTTACAAGCACTATCCAGGGCTTCGAACTCTCCCGCATTCTGCGTGAGATTTAGTGGCATATTCATGTTTGCGTGCCGTAGTCAGCAATTATTCAATCAACGCAATCCATGTCTTTCTTGATCTTTCAAATTGTTTAAAAGAAATAAGACCATTTGAAACGTTTTTATGCAATTCTGTTGCTTTAAACCCCCGAGTAAAGAAAAGCGAGAGAAGTCCGGAGTTGTAACTGATTTCCATGTTGCTAGTGGTGAAATCCACCGTAAGGCATGCAAAACTGATAAACCTTCATGCACAAAGACTTCAATTCCGCCTGAGAATCTCTTACAAACGCGCTGATTGGATAACTGCTGACATACAGCACGGGAACTTGAATATGCCACTAAATCTCACATCGAATGGAGGAGAGTTGGGAGCCCTGCCTACTGTCCCCAAAAAATATATTTTATCTGATGGTTTTAAAATGGACTCAGTCATATGGTGAATTAGCATGGCGGTATTTGGACATTTCAGAGTTTTAGTCAAAATCGAGGTACCTTTTCATCATTATCAGTGTTTTTTTTTTCAAATGTAGAGGGAAGGATTCATAGCTAGCAAAAACGTCACTTCCGATGTTCCCACCGCCATATTTCTGTCCGATTCCAGTTTTCTCCCTCGCTCATAACAACAAACACGGTACATTTAAATGAGGAAGAGAGTCAGCATTATTCATTAAAAAAAACCAATAATCGGTTGTGATCCATATTTAGTACCTCTTATTTTATTATGTCTGACCATTTGCCAAGTGTCCACCCCAACTAATATTTCCTGAAATTATATAGGCTACACCTCGGAAGCTTGAAGGCTTTCAAAAGTACGAATGCCAATCAATATGCAGTTGCAGGATTTGCAAGCAACAGTAGAATCTAGAGACAAAAAATGTCTACATGATAATAGGACATTAAGTAATTCAGCAAGAATTAGCAGCGTTTTATCTTGGCGGTGATTAACTTCTAGCTTGTTTGTCTTAAAGTGGTCTACAGCTGAGGCTATGTAGGCTACAGGTGCGACTGCTCATGTGGTGTATTATGGTCATTTGGCTATTCTGATCTCAAAAACAACGGACTACCACATGTTTTTCGATTTGCATGTCTGTATTTATTTGAACGATTTTGTTGCCAGTTGCAGGTTTAGGGCGTTTAATGTTTCCTTCTGTAGCTCTCCTTTTTCCCAATCTTAAAAAGGTAACCTAGCTAATAATCCAGGCTGTTTATTTTTACTGGCAGGTCTAAGCTAATTCGTCACGATTTTAAAATGATGCTTTCTATGTCAAACCATCAAACGCAAAAAGTTCGCTAGAAATGAACCATTAAAAAGAGAAGCATGTAAATGAATGCAATATGCCGCTGTTTGCAGTCCACCTTAAATGAAAGTACTGCTTAACAAAACTAGTGTTTGTCTTACGCAACGCGTATTACCAAAAGCTATGTCTTCACTTGTGATAATTCAGTCTCGCTAAGTTTGCCAGCGTCACCATTGAGATAAGCGAACCTCCGAGGAATGTTCACGCAGATAACGGAAGAGCTATCCCAGGAACAAAATGCATGCGATTACATCTCGCAGGTGAGCATGCCTAAGTTACCGTTTGTAGCTGACCCATTCAAGTTATGTAACGTTACGCTGCCAAGCTAGCTAGTGAATAATGTTAATTACTGCTTTGTCTCCTAAAATATACTGAGCACAAATGAAAACGCACCACTCATGAAATCTGGAATAGCTCCACGGATTGATATGTGAAGTATATGCGTATGATGCATTTGAGATAATGAATGATTTAAGAAGACATGTAAACATCATTCAATTTCATTCACAATAATGTTAATGCGTGAGAGAGGTTTAACTGGTGTAGGGGTCAAACAGGAAAGTTAATAACGGGTGTGACCGCCATTTGCATTGACACATGCGGTGCATCGTCGTCGCATGGAGTTGATCAGTCTCTGGATAGTGTTCTGAGGGATAGCATTCCACTCCTGAACAAGGGCAACCTCAAGTTCTCGGATGTTGTCCATCTGGCGTCGACGTGAAAGACGTCGTCCAATTTCATCCCATAAGTGCTCGATAGGGGAGAGGTCGGGTGACAGAGCTGGCCACTGAAGCACGGGGATGTTCTGCTGTGCAAGGTACTGCATGGACACCCTTGCAGTGTGTGCCCTAGCGTTGTCCTGTTGGAACGTGTGGACATCGTGGTGTTGGTAGAAGAACGGCACAACATGGTTCTGCAGCACCTGGTCCCGGTAGTAGACCCCGTTCACCCTTCCTCTGCAGATATGGAGAGGGGTTCTGTGACGGTAGCTTATTCCACCCCACACCATAACGCTGCCAACACCCCAACGGTCCTTTTGAACGACACAATCGGCGTTATAACGTTCACCACGTCTCCGCCAAACACGTATAAGGCCATCTGCGTTCCTTCAGTGAAATCGTGACTCGTCAGAAACGATAACACTGTGCCATTGTCGTAGTCGCCAATTCTGGTGCCTGTTTGCCCACTGTACGCGCTGGTTTTGGTGACGATTTGTCAATATGGGACCGAAATAGGGTGTTGGGGAGAATGAATCCACGTCGTCTTTGGACTTGAGCAGCCATTCTTGTCGCTGGTAGTGTTCGGTCTCAGACATGATCCCATACGATCTGACGGTCCTGACGTGCCGTTGCCACACGTTGTTGACCCGGTCAAGGACGGTCCCGAGTGCTTCCCGTTAGCAGAAACCTTTGATGGAGTCTTGCGATCGTTGTGTGTGCGCAGTGTAGTCGTCTGGCAGTTTCCCTGGTGCTGGCGCCAATTTGAAGCATGCCTATGGCACGTTCCCGTTCAGGGGCTGTAAGTCGCGGCAAGTGTCAGTGAAAAAGTGAAATTTTATTCGGATTCACATGCTTTTAAAGGCAATGGGTGCACAAATTGATGGTGAAATTCATTTTTGCTGTGGTGAGCTTGCGAGATGTTGCGTTTTTGCAAAAAATTGCCAAGCGTTACAGTTAACTTGAAATTCTCGCATTTCTTGCACCTGCCATGTAGGGTGACGTCACTGTAGTGTTGTTGTTGTATAAAAATTATATTGAAGTTCATTTGAACTTTAATATTGACTTTTTTCAAGTGGTGCGTTTTCATTTGTACTCAGTATATTAAGAACTGGTTTGACAAACTGAACAATCCATAGCGCGACTCAGTGACGGTGCCCCTGTGAGTTAATTACCTGTATTTGAGCGTTTAAAGTGTTTCCCTGGAGTTTTCCTGGCAAGGGGTGCTAAAGGATAAAAAATAATGATTAGCTAAGTTAGGGACAAACGTAACTTGCTGAAAACATAGCGCTGACAGCACAATCGCTGGGGGTTAGATGCAGGCTGCCCGTGGTCCCTTCTGATGGAAGCCAACCATTTATTCTGCCAGTTTAGTGAAGTCTTTTGTGATGGAATGAAACTGTAATGTGGAGTTTTTGACAACTGTTGTTACAATCTGACAATATGTGCGACATATTGCAGGCATATTGGATTCACTTCATTTCAGTATTTCATACATCTCTATATCGCTTCTGCCAACAACAGTCAATGGCTGTAGGATGCAGCTGTGACCATTTCGGACACAAACATGGCGGTGCGAAAGCGCAGTGACGTCACATGGTCCCTATGAATAGCTAAGATGTCGTACTCATATGACGTATACTAAAAGATGAATCTTACCCAAACATCAGAACATTAGTGTAATCTATTCCTCATTGTTTTAAATTTAATGTTTAAATTTCTGTTCATTTGGTGACAATCTTAAGAATCAGACATTAATATGATTTTTGAAGTCAACATTATGATGTCGGGTTCATAATCACCCATTTCATAGCTGATTTCTCCTTCAGCGCAAGGTATGCAATCATAGCAGCAGACTGGCTGTCCCTTGCGCATGGCCTTCCGTGAACCTGGCAGGCAGCTTTCAGAACAAATTGATAGAGTTGCCTGCCAAGGAGTGCCATGTGCACATACAGTGTTATTTCACACAGGCAAAGGGATAAGCATGACATACACACACAGTAGCCTGTACGCCAAAGTCTGTGTTTCGGCAGCAATAATTCTTTAAACACAGAGCAAAAAATACAGATTACATTTAGGTTGTGTTTACATAATATATACAGTGGGAGCAATTATATGCAGTAAATAAAGCAAAGAAAGTACACTGAATTGTGCACTAAGAATTGCTGAATGTCTAATCGCTTTATCAAATGTTCACCTTTTATGGTCAATAATATAATAGTTATCCCATGGAAGAAAATGGAACCCAAATTAAAACTAGAAATGCTAAAATGCCATTCTTATGTCTGCTAAATACACAGCTTGCCGCATGCCTGCATTGCCATTGATATCTCCAAGTACGGTCACCCAAGGTATGAGAGACCAGATGAGGAACAGATACAAAGTTGAGCCCCTCATCATAAGAAGAGAAGGACAAACCTGCTGGCCTCTGTGAAAATGAATTGCAGATTCATTTATGAACAGGTCCTTCTTTCTGCGCGGAGATGCATCATAAAACCCCACCTTTACCAACTGAAGCGAGCCATCATGGCCCTTGTGCCAGTTAACAAGGTCATATGATGCAGTAGGATCCCCATTTTCATTGAAGCTGACCTCCTCTCCTAATATGGTGAACCTTGTCTGTTTCATGTAGTGAGAAAGCTACACACAGAAAGGGGATGCAATGAGCAAAAGAGGAAGACCATACTGCAGTGTTCTCACCACTACAATTTCAACCATTATGGCAAAAATTTATGGTAATTTCTGTAAATGTCAAACTGCATTGTAACAATTGCAAAGGATCAAGCTGAAATGCAAAATCAACACTGTAAATGGAAACTTTTTTTGTTACTTTAGAGATGCACTGCAGCTTTTCCTGCAAGTTAACCTCAAAGCTACTTTTTGGCATGAGGAAAAGGAGCTCCCACGCAGCACATGAAACATGCAGACTCACCTGCCATGGGAGGACATTATCAGGGTCAGCACATTCCCCATTGGTAAAGGGGCCACTTCCTTTCACACAGGTCCTCATGCTGTGCAGTGCATGTGCAATAAGGTACACAGCCTTATACACATTGTAGGACACTCTGAGCTGGGAAACATCAGTATACACTGAGTCGACCTCATCCAGGTTCTCCAGACCAGTGCATGGCTTTCTGTTAAGAGCGGCATTTTCATTACCATGTATATGTGTGTTCAGGGACCCATTTAGCTTACAGTCAAATGTTTCCTCCCAAAACTCTGTGAGAAGAGCTGATCCAAGTACATCAGAGGATTTCAAGCTGGTCAGAAAAGGTTTCAGTCCTGGGATTTCAGCCTTTCTTATTGCAAACCCCAGCGTTCCAATCAATATATCATGAAAATCTTTCCACAGAGAACTGCTTGTAGACCAAGCTTCGCTGGCGATCCACTGAATCTTTGTGACATTTTGTCGTTTCCACTCTCTCAAAATGGTATGTAAATCAGCCTCCACAGAAAAACATAAGATCACACTAGCAGTCGATCTTTTGACAGCATGGATCAACTTTATGATGGATTCCTTAGACACAGATTGGGGATAAAAATGAACATAAGCTGCACACACTCCAATCCTAACTGATTCCTCCAGGAAAACTTGGACTGCAAAACGTGCATAGTCATTATCTGCCCCAATGACACCCACCCAAGTCCAATTGAACTGCTTTATAAGCTTGGCTATGGCTTTTATCTGGAAAGAATCACTGGGCATAGTCCTCATGAATGTAGGAAACTCTTTTTGATTGCTGAGACAATTGCAAGACGCAAAGTAGCTCACCTGAAAGAAAACAAAATTGAACAAATTTTACAAAATTGGCATTCAGGAGAAATGAACATGTCTTTAAAGTTTGGAGATGACTTACAATCGGAATTTGAAAGGAGCCTAAAGTTCTGAGAAGGGACAATGTTACTCCAGATGCTGCATCTCCAATTAAAACCGGAGAAACAGGTCGTTCCAGTCCTGCACAACTGTAGTTTGTGTTTTTTTCAGGCTGCCCATTCGCTATAATGAGAGAATTTCGCAATGAAGCTGGAATGGCATCACAACTGTCTCGAATATGATATCCCAGCTTCAGAGAAGGAAGTAGGTCCTGTCTTTGGTTGATTTCCCACACAGCATAAGACATGGTCTGCATCCATTGTAGCGTTCTGAGACTAAAACTGAGGAAAATTTATGAATTTGTGAGTATATTACATCAGCACAGTAGTTCCTCGGGTATGATATATCCATTATTTATTGCGCAATTAATTTATTTGGAGATATTTGTGAATACAACATGAAAAATGACTGAAATGTCCAAGTATGTACACTATATTCTGGAGCGTCCTACTTCAAATATAGTATGACTGATGTGGAAATTAGCTTTAAGCAATGAAGCTACCAATGCAAGTGGAATATAAGTTAATATTAATTGAGAAAATATTGAACTTTTGTAAAGTGATGCTTTAAATGGCAGTGAACAGAAGCTAACAATCCAACAGATTTGAAAACAAATAATCTATGCTAACATTTAGACAGCCATGCTAGGAAGTGCATTACTTACAACTTGTAACTTGATGAATCAGGTTTCTTCTTATATGATTGTGAAGCTGATATTTGATTAGCATGCAATGGAAACAGACCTCCCAATACAACATCTCCTTCTTTGTACAAACTGTAAGAATCCTCTTGCCCATGAAATATACATTTGTCTTGTGCAGCAGTTTTTTTATTTGTAACAGCCAGAAAAAACAACAGTAGTTGAAGAGCCTTTTTAGTGATGAACGCCATCACAATGTGAGGTTAGGTTTCAACAGAAATAACTGTTATATAAAGACCCACAGAAAGGCAAATTCTGCTTCTAATGAACTAATTTTCCCTTTGGTCTATTTTAATTTGCCAGATATGTCCCACGAGCTATGTAGGCACAAAGGCACTCCGATGGGCGTGTGATCGAGAAAGGGTCTGTCTTGCAATGCCAGTATCATTCACAAAAAGTGAAGATACAGGTTGCATTAACTTGTTTTCAATCCCGCAGTCCATAAAGGCCCTGTCACACTCTAGCGTATAGAGCCAGCGTATGAGGAACATATCGAATATTTCGAAAAATTGTTTACACGCACAACTTTTCAGCGTATGAGGTCGATTTTTGGTTAATGACCGTTAGAGTAACGTGAGACTAGCGTACCGTCAGCGTATGAGTAGCGTATGAGTAGCGTATGTGAGCGTACCTCCGACGTATGACAAACGTATGCGGAACGTCAGCCTAACGTGTGAGGAGCGTACACAGCGGGGGGGGAGGGGGGTATAAAAGGTGACAGCGTAGCATACTCAACTGCCAAATGTACCAAATCTTGGTGATGTTGCAGCACAGCAACCTCCATCTCTGAACTGCTGGTACAAACTGATACAGATTTGGAAATGTGAGACTTTATATACCCCCCATACGCTGGAAATACGCATGTAATACGCATTGGATAAGCTGGCTGTACGCTCAGAACACGTTAGGCATAAGTTGAGTACGTTAGACTGTCATTAGAACTACCATCATAACGTTAGCCATTCGTTAGACACACGTCAGACACACGTTCATTATACGCTCCTCTAACGCTAGGTTTCCTGACCCACTCAATTTCAACGTATGAGAAGCGTACTCGACGTATGAGTAACGTACCTTCAGCGTACCTCTAGCGTGTTCAGCGTATGAGG
The DNA here is from genome assembly GCA_029721435.1 of Gymnothorax reevesii. Taxonomy (NCBI): domain Eukaryota; kingdom Metazoa; phylum Chordata; class Actinopteri; order Anguilliformes; family Muraenidae; genus Gymnothorax; species Gymnothorax reevesii. The sequence continues at coordinate 141,694,634 of CM056574.1, forward strand.
AAGGTATGAGGAGCGTAAAATTCATACGTCGGCATACGCTGAAAATTTTTGTGCATGTTCAAAAAATTTTTTGGCCGTCAGCGTACATCAGCGTACACTGACGTACCCCGGCGTACTAGAAACGTATTCCAGCGTACACCTAGCGTGTTTCAGCGTATGTCAGCGTATGCCAAAAAAGTCCATACGTTCCTCATACGCTGGCTCTATACGCTAGAGTGTGACAGGGCCTTAAATGTCTTGATAGTGATCACATTTTGGCCCAGTGCTCCACAGCACTGGATCAGAAAGGAAACAATGAATATAAATATTGCAGTGTTATGGACAACAGTACTCTGGCTGACAGTGCTTAACAAACTGAATATTCACAAAACAAAACCATACTGAAAAATACATTGATGAAATTTACACAACATATGGCAAAGAAGGAAACAAAAGTAAACACCTATGAACACAACGGAAGTTTAAAGGTGCACATGAAGTTACACGCGATTGGTATCCAAATGAGATGAGCGAGAGGTTTTTAATAGTGAGAGAAATGAGAGGTTTTTTTCACTTATAACAAAATGATATTCTGGCATTACTAATGCTGACCATTTTGCAAGTTTTCACTCACTACCTATCCAACATACAAAATGCGTGCAATGGCTGACTTCATGTTGGCATGATAATCTGCAGTAGCAGCCTGCACTATCAGAATACTCCTGAAGTGAGGGGCGTCAAGGGGAGGCCCATTAGTGCCATAGTTTGAGGGCCAAATAAACCCAATAAAAAATGTAACTTTCATTGGCTATTCTGATAGAGTAGTAGTTAAATAATGAAATAATTACAGATGGGCAAAAATGAACAAACGAACCTTTTAGAATGACTGGGACAAAGGAGACTGGAGCACGCTGATAGACTCCGATGAAGACACAGTAGTGTTGTAAAGTTAGTCTGTTTGCACCATAAAGGCTGCAAATTTATCAGTGTGCTTCAGTCTGTTTTGTCTCTCTAAATTTGTTGTCCTTGAGCTGTTTAGCACCTGATTCAGCTGACTCTGGTGGTAAGATACGTGGTGAACCTTTTTTTCACTGACTTTTCGAATGATTCGTTTTAGAGTCCAGTATACATGTTGTGGTGCCCCACATACAGCTGCAGGACCACAAGTGGCCAGAAACAGCAGGTAGAGGGGTTCAGCACCATGGCCAGCGGTCAAGCCAGGCACCAGGACAGGGCTCCAGGACCCAGGACAGCGCTGCATATTTGTGCTGACAAGAGTACAATTATTCACCTGTGGGGCATTGGCAATCAGGGGCAGAGTATTTAAGGCGCGGCTCAGAGCACAAAGGGAGAGCAGGGAAACAGATGTGGGAACTGCAGTATTGTGGTGGCCTGCATTTAATGTGACTATTCTTATGCACAGAAGCTTGCTGGCAGGAACCGGGGCTCGAGCTGGGAAGGAGAGCTTCTGTTTGTTTACCCACTTAAGTTGAAGGCCACCGCCATAATTTACGTGACACGTGACACTGGCTCTGACAGATAGAAAAAAGTACGGAAGCTTATTGCTGCCAATGGATATTTGTCTCTATTCTGTCCCCCAAAAGCATTTAAGAGTTTGCATAGGGATGGCAGCAAACCACATATGCACCTCATTCTGAGAACTGCAGTAATGTTGTGACAAGAAAAGGCCTTCACCAAACAGCTCGAAGCATAATAATCTGGTGTGTGATTGATTGATTGATACAGCATTAAGATTTTCATTCAGCAGAATTAAGAGGTCTAGCCTTAATGAAAAAGATGCCCAGATCAAACAGTCACCACGAGCAGTTGGCAACATACCGTAAAATGGGGTAATAAGAGACACTTTTGAGATATATTATGATTCCTTCCAAAGCATCCTGGCCAAGTATGTGTCAAATCTGTTTATTGCTGTCAATAATAAAAGAACAAAAGAATCATATCCAACACACCTTGCAATTTTCAAGTACCTACCAAGGTATCTTAAAAATAATGTATCATGACAGGGAGTGTCGAAAATAAAAATTTGAATTTGCGTTTGAAAACTTCCCAAGAAAATTGTCCCTTGTTACTCGGCCGTCCCTTATTACTCCATTTTATGGTACTGTACTTCTCTACCATAAGAAAGCAGTGCTGTTGATTGATCCACATTATTCATTATCTTTGACCATGAGCCGTCCAATATGTTGAGTGTGTAGCAAGCAATGAGAAAAGAAATAAAGGTAGCATGCATTCTATTTCACAGAAGAAACAGAAGTTTTCCATTACTGAAACTAATCCCAGCTGGTTACTTGTGGTTCCCTGCACATGCAGTTCCAGTGAGATGGCTTTCAGAGTGTCTCTTTTTTGTTTGTTTGTTTGTTTTTGGCCAAAATGCAGTGTAAGGCATTTTGGCAGATTAAAGCTTCTCCAATGTGCCAAGATGTTGACTTGAACCAGTTTCAAGTGGGTTTTTCAGCCGGCTTTCAGATGGTTTCTCTGATCCTCAAAACTATTTGGCAGAATTGCAACGCCAGGCTATAGCACATACCTTAAATGACCAGGATTGTTGACAGATCATGCAGTTAACTATTCCAGCTGATCTAGTTCAGTCACTACCAGATCATATCAAAGGTCCTGTAGATGGTGTATGGGCAAATCCTCAGCAAAGGGAGTGTGCCTTGATGAATATGATTAGCAATGCACAGCCCAACTGGAAACAAATACAGAACACCACACCTTATAGAGGTGAAAATACAATAGTTTTCATTAACCAATTGTTTACTAGCTACGCCAGGAATTCTGGCATGCCAAATCCAGGCAGGAATGATCTGGTATTCCTTGCATTAGTCATACAACAATATGATGACATTATAAATGATGCAACAAAGCTTGCATTGAATCAAAAACTGAAAGCAAACAATTTGACCTATTTAGAAGTATGTAGTCTTCTATCTAGCTGGTATGAAATTACACAGTGTGCCCATTAATAAAAAGAAGGTTTCGGCTGTAGCTACTAAAGAGGGCCGTAAGACATCTAGAGATGCTTGTCACAACTGTGGTAAGACCAGACATTTTAGAAGGGATTGCTGGTTGTGGGGTGGAGGTGTTGCAGGACAGAATCCAAAGCAGAAAAGCAGAGGAAAAACTGTAACGCAGTCAGAAACTTTGCCTTCTTCTCCAGCTTTAACATATAAGCACATGAATAACATGCTGCATGAGTTCAAACAAATTGCAACTCAAATTCTGAAAAATGTGCAGAGCCACTTGGAGGACAAATTCCACTCTGTTGTTCACAACATGGGCTTAGTGCACCAATCCAACAAACATAGATGGGATGATGGGGTCAAACCCAGTACACATAAATTTGAAGTGGGTGATCAATTCATGGTAAAACATCACCTTCAGAAAGGACCTTGGGATGCAAACTGGACAGGGCCACATGAAATTGTGGACACCTGCGGGGAGGGAAATCTTAAGGTTGCAAGTACCTACCTGAAGGGGAGGAAAGGAGTGGGGTATAAATGGTATCCTGCAGACCAATGTAAATTGTGTTTGAATGTTATACTGCCATAAGAATAAATACTGCCCTTGATGTTTTTCAGGTACCATGATGGGGATGTGGACTAAAAAGCATCCGGGACCAAAGGATATTTTTTTTCTTTTTATTTTTATTGCATATTTTATTTTTCCACTTTCCCAACTTTTACTTGCCAAAACTCAACCAGCGCATGCATTATGCATGGCAATGGGACCTCATACTTCAGCCACAAAAACTACAATGTAACCTGCCATGCTTCAGCCACATGCAAAAGATGGACTGATGGGAATGAAGAAGAATGTAAATGTTACAAAGGATTTACAGGTGATGGACTGTCTTCCTGTGTGGACATCAATGAATGCAGAAAAGAACAACCTTGCGGCTTTAAAGCAGGTTTGCATGAACACAATGGGAAGTTACAGGTGGACTGCATTCCTGGATGGACAATGAACAGTGGAATGTGAGAACAAGAGTTGTCAGAAAGACAACAAAGCTCGCCGGGGGGCAAGGTTAAAGTTTTTCTGCACGCGGATGGACACGGACGCGGACGCTGGGGGTATGACAATAGCTCTCTGGACGTTATTTGTCCCGGCGAGCTAAAAAAGTCCAGTAAAGGTCATGGTCAAGGTCACCAGGTCAAAATTTCGGCATCATTACGTAGGTCTTGCACCAAGGAGTATACATCCAAAGTATGAAAGCCCTATCTCTCATGGTTTAAAAGTTATAGACAAGATTGAAGTTTTTGTAATGGGCAAGGTTAAAGTTTTTTAAAGGTCGGGTAAAGGTCAATGTCAAGGTCATCAGGTCAAACTTCGGCATCAGTAGGTCGGTCTTGCACCAAGGAGTACACATGCAAAGTATGAAAGCCCTGTCTCTCACGGTTCAAAAGTTATGGGCAAGGTTAAAGTTTTCTAAAGGTCGGTCAAAGGTCAAGGTCACGAGGTCAGAAATTTTGCCATCGATAGGTAGGTGCGGCATCAAGGAGTACACATGCCAAGTATGAAAGCCCTATCTCTCACGGTTCAAAAGTTATGGGCAAGGTTAAAGTTTTTAAAGGTGGGTCAAGGTCACGAGGTGAGAAATTTTGGCACCGGTAGGTAGGTCTGGCATCGAGGAGTACACATGCAAAGTATGAAAGCCCTATCTCTCACGGTTCAAAAGTTATGGGCAAGGTTAAAGTTTTCTAAAGGTGGGTCAAAGGTCAAGGTCACGAGGTCAGAAATTTTCGCATCTTTAGGTAGGTCTGGCATCAAGGAGTACACATGCAAAGTATGAAAGCCCTATCTCTCACGGTTCAAAAGTTATGGGCAAGGTTAAAGTTTTCTAAAGGTGGGTCAAAGGTCAAGGTTAAGGTGACGAGGTCAGAAATTTTGGCATCAGTAGGTAGGTGCGGCATCAAGGAGTACACATGCAAAGTGAGAAAGCCCTATCTCTCACGGTTCAAAAGTTATAGGCAAGGTTAAAGTTTTCTAAAGGTGGGTCAAAGGTCAAGGTCAAGGTCATGAGGTCTGAAATTTTGGCATCGGTAGGTAGGTCTGGCATCAAGGAGTACACATGCAAAGTATGGAAGCCCTATCTCTCACGGATCTAAAGTTATGGGCAAGGTTAAAGTTTCTTTATCTTTATCTTTATCTGTCGAAGATCCTACTTCTTCATTTATGTCCATTCTCGGTTGCAGACATATCTGACCTACCATAATTCCCATGGGTGAGTGGGCAGGGCCATCTGCAGAAGGGTTAGGTAACCTTACCAAATAGTCCATAGGCAATAAGCAGTCTCTGTGCAGGTTCTCAGTACTTCTTGTCCCTTCCCAGGTTTTACCCGATAGACAGTCAAATTAGGCAATCTTTCCACAACAATGTGCTCCATTTATCTTTGAACTTTTGCTTGCCAGCCCCACCCAGAGCACAGACAAGGACTCTATCCCCTGCATCTAAATGTTTTAGACAAACTCTCCAGTCATAAGCCTTTTTGTTTCTTTGATGATTTTTATTTGAGGCCTCAATAGTAAATTGGTGGGCATTCTTCAGGTCCATGCATAGGTTCTCCACATACAAAACCCCAAACCAGTGAAGTTGGCACGTTATTTAAATCATAGATAAAAACAGAATACAATGATTTGCAAATCCTTGTCAACTTATATTCAATTGAATACACTGCAAAGACAAGATGTTTAATGTTCAAACTGAGAAACTTTATTTATTTTTGCAAATAATCATAAACTTAGAATTTAAAGGCAGCAACACATTGCAAAAAAGTTGGCACAGGCGCCTTTTTACCACTGTGTTAAATCGCCTTTCTTTTTAACGACACCCAGTAAACGTTTGGGAGCTGAGGAGACCAATTTTTGAAGCTTTTCAGGTGGAACTCTTTCCCATTCTTGCTTGATGTACAGCTTAAGTTGTTCAACAGTCCGGGGTCTCCGTTGTCGTATTTTACGCTTCATAATGCGCCACACATTTTCAATGGGAGACGGGTCTGGACTACAGGCAGGCCAGTCTAGTACCCGCACTCTTTTACTGCGGAGCCATGCTGTTGTAACACGTGCAGAATGTGGCTTGGCATTGTCTTGCTGAAATAAGCAGGGGCGTCCATGAGAAAGACGTTGCTTGGATGGCACATATGTTGCTCCAAAACCTGTATGTTCCTTTCAGCATTAATGGTGCCTTCACATATGTGTAAGTCGCCCATGCCTTGGGCACTAATACACCCCCATACCATCACAGATGCTGGCTTTTGAACTTTGTGCCTATAACAGTCCGGATGGTTCTTTTCCTCTTTGGTCCGGAGGACACGACGTCCAGTTTCCAAAAACAATTTGAAATGTGGACTCGTCAGACCACAGAACACTTTTCCACTTTGCATCAGTCCGTCTTAGATGAGCTTGGGCCCAGCAAAGCCGGCGGCGTTTCTGGGTGCTGTTGATAAATGGCTTTCGCTTTGCATTGTAGAGTTTTAACTTGCACTTGCAGATGTAGCGACGAACTGTAGTTACTGACAATGGTTTTTGAAGTGTTCCTGAGCCCATGTGGTGATGTCCTTTACACACTGATGCCGGTTTTTGATGCAGTACCGCCTGAGGGATCGAAGGTCACGGGCATTCAATGTTGGTTTTCGGCCTTGTCGCTTACGTGCAGTCATTTCTCCAGATTCTCTGAACCTTTTGACGATATTACGGACCGTAGATGATGATAATCCCTAAATTTCTTGCAGTAGCTCGTTGAGGAATGTTGTTTTTAAACTGTTCGACAATCAGCTCACGCATTTGTTCACTAAGTGGTGACCCTCGCCCCATCCTTGTTTGTGAATGACTGAGCATTTCAGGGAAGCTGCTTTTATACCCAATCATGGCACCCACCTGTTCCCAAATAGCCCATTCACCTGTGGGATGTTCCAAATAAGTGTTTGATGAGCATTCCTCAACTCTCTCAGTCTTTTTTGCCGCTTGTGCCAGCTTTTTTGAAACATGTTGCAGGCATCAAATTCCAAATCAGCTAATATTTGCAAAAAATTACAAAGTTTACCTGTTTGAACATTAAGTAACTTGTCTTTGCAGTGTATTCTATTGAATATAGGTTGAAAAGGATTTGCAAATCATTGTATTCTGTTTTTATTTACGATTTACACAACGTGCCAACTTCACTGGTTTTGGGTTTTGTATTTTTGATGAGACACCTTCTCATCCCTGTCCAGCACAGCAGTGAAATACACATCCACTGGCAAACAAGCCTCCCTCCCAAACATCATTTGAGACATTCGTACAGTTGTACGCTTGTACAAGAAGTGCCACACAGTATCTAAAAAAGACAACAGAGTGCGGTTAATAAGCTCAGGTTCGGGGTCTCTCTGTGGATGATAGGGTGTTGTATTTGACTTTTGTATCCCCAAAACACACACTAGCTTCTTCAGTAACTGACTTACTAGTCTGAATGAATCGGGGCAGGCAGATCATAGTGGACAAAAAAACTTCTCAATCAGTCCTTCAGCTACAGTGAGCGCCCGTTGGTCTCTGACAGGGTAAGCCTGGGCATACTGAGTAAAGTGGTCAGTCACACTTAAACATTAATGGTTCCTAAGGAGTCCAGTTGATAGAAAAACAATGCAAACCTACTCCAGAGGACCACTTCTATTGAGTTAGTGTTAAGGTGCGGTTCTGTGAGGAGGAGTTTTCTGAGCTACACATCTCCCACATGTTTTGACATAATGTGCAATATCTGCTCCCATCTTAGGCTAGCAATATCAGTCTTTGCCAATTCAATAGTACACTTAATCCCCAAATGCCCAGAGTCATCACATAAAGACCCCAACACCTGAGAGCGCAATTTCTGTGAGAGGACTAGGTGTAATGTCTCTCAACCTGGTATTCAGACAGAATAGAATGACTTTATTGTGCAGCTTTGTGGAAATTTGTCTCCAGTACACACACCAAGGCAATTAAACATTAAAACATACCATAAACACGGCAGAAAAATGAAAGATGAATATACTGGGTAAGATGAATTTACTTATTTTAAGACTTAAAACACTTATTCCTATCACCATTTATCTTAGTAAGACAAAACGTATGTCATTGATTTGAGGTCATTTTGACTAGCTTGCCAATGGGTTAAGTAAATTTTCACTTGTCAAGCAAATAGCAACTTAAAACAATTCCCCTTTACCCCTTCGTAAAGGCTAGGGGTAAAAACATGAAACCCAATAAATGAGCCCAGTATTCACATTCATCTTTAAAAAGTTGTTCTAAAATAATCTTAATTGGCATAGTGTTAAAAGACAAGCTAAAATCAATAAAAAGAACGTGGGCAAATGGTTTTTGTTGTTGCAGGTGTTTTGCTACGCGGTCCTCAAAACTGCGAGTAGCATCCTCTGTACCTCCATTTCACTTATAGGCAAACTGAAGGGGGTCAAGCTGATTCTCAACAGAGGACATAAGATGACTGCTGTCCACTCTCTCCATACACTTGGCTAGTAGTGTGAGTGCCACTGGTCGAAAATCTTTAAGCGTTGTAGCCCTTGAGACTTTACGCACAGGTATTTTTTCCACAAGTTTGGATAAATACAAAAGTCCAGCAGGGCTTGAAACATCTGAGTAACAGCTCCCTTAAGTTGTTCAGAACAAAAGTTCAACACACTTCCTCTTACGCCATCAGGAGCAGGAGTCTTCTGGTACAGAAGCCTCTGTTAATAAAACAGGGCCGCGGTTTCAGTAGTAAGTTGACCATGGGATGATCAGTGGTAGATTTAGTGTCCAGTTTCCATGGCCTCTTTTATTTTACCAATTGCCACATCCTCAGTCAGGGCTCATCCTCATTCTCCTCATCATCAACACCCAACAGTCTCAACAGTCCACTTGCCACACAAATCGAGTGAGCATAACCAGCAGGAATGCATTGTGTGGAGGCTCCTAATTCATCTATACACCACGTAACTTCCCCATTGGGCCAAGACAATACTAACTTGCTAACAAACTGCTGTCACTCCTGAGGGGGGGATCCACCCACCATACCCAGCCACATTTCTAAATAGTATGTCAGCATCAACACTCTCGCAGCCTGGTCTGTAATGGATGCCAAAATCATAGGTAGCTAATGCCGCCAACCATCTTTTGCCACAAGTATTCAGTTTGGCTATAGTAAGATCAAAAGTTTGAGGATTGTTATCAGTTTTCACAGGGAAACAAGCACCATGCAGACAGTCATGAAATTTATATATTATGGGCCCATTCCCAGGGCAAAAGCCGGTGAACCGTGTAATTTCTATACTAAGCACTGAGCTTACTGCTGGCAAAAGCCACTGGCTGTAACCCTTCTAGGTACTCTTGCTTGAGTTCAGCTCCCAAGCCATCAAAGCTAGCATCCACATGGACCATGTATGGCTTTTAGGCGTCTCCGAAAGCTCAGAGAGGGGCATGAGTTAGGCAGTATACTAATTTTTGAAAAGGCTCAGGGCAAGCAGGAGTCTACTAGGTCCCTATTGTCTATACCTGTATGAGTTCACCTCATTACACCTTACAGGACGACCTCTTTGGGATGGTGGATACCCTCTGGTCAAGTCAGTCAGCGGACAAACAACTGCAGAGTAATTGGCAATGAAACGCCTTTAATGTCCACAGAACTCCAAAAAGGATAACAGTGACTTCAGGTCTTTGGGCTGTTTCCATTGAGCCACAGCCGTATCTTGTCAGGGTCTGTGGAAATGCCAGATTCAAACACAATGAGCCAAACGTATTTGACTTGTTTTTCCAGATGGTGGAATGGCTTTTTTGTAAATACAGTATAAAGTATATTTTGGATACGGTCAGTGAGTTATACATGTTTTAAAATATTTGCACATAATTACTATATGTACGAGGTGAATTCTAGCCGGTTAGCTGTATGAGCACCAGAGGTGTAGAGCGTGCGTCAAAATATTTTACTTGCCTGTGGTTAAATAACAAAATAACACTTTAACCGCTTGTGATGGTATGTTTAACTCGCGAAAACTACCACAGATTGATTAGCACCTAAATGAGAGACGCCAACCTGCCTTCATCTTGTTGCTAGGTAGATTTTGAGCAAGACTTGTCTTTTCTGGAAAAGAAATGCAAAAATAAAACATATGAAATTAATGCATAAATTAGATGCTTTCTTCTGTTTCTTAGTCACTTAATAGAGGGGTTTGCAAGGTCACATTTTTCGTTTACATCTACGTTTGCATCTCCTAAAAAGGCTACCGTGAGGGAAGTCTGAACTGCATTTTTACTCTTCACCAATAATGAAAGAACAAATGCATTTACAGAATCACAACGAATGCCGAGGATGAAACAATTTTAGTGAAGGATTCATGTGACGTCAGCATCTTGGTCACGTCTACCGGACTTTACACTCTTTGAAGCAAAGTGAAATTCTTGCCACATTTTTTTGCCAACATCTCTGTACAAAATGCGTGTCCACAACGCAACTACGCTTATATACGGGGTTATTAACCGGTCACGACAATTGGAAATGCCCATTATGTGTATTAAATGCCCTCCATAGTCGGAGGGCTAAACGCAAGGTTATCCGTGTGCAGCCAGACGTGCGATGATCCCATCTCGTGAAATGGTGTTAAAACGTTTGTTTAGCTCTCCGGTTACAAGAGCATTTTACGCATGCTAAAATGCTTCAGTGACATCGGCCAGAGATGTTGTGTGGGGCCTGGTTTGAGAGAGTAGATGTGCAGTTGGAGCATTTTAGCGTTGTTTCCCCATTAGTCGCGACTCCCGAATAATGACGCCAATATCCATATGGATTTGTTTGTGTTAATTTTGCAATATCTGTGTTTTCCTGAATACTATATTTGACTTCAGGTACATCCCTAATGAGCACAATTGAACTTTGTCTGACTGTCTTTGGAAGGTAGTGAGAAGGTTGTCTGCCCATTACGAAGATTCTCGGGCAACTGCAAAAATGCAAACAGAAGAATGTGGAGAAAAGTGTTAAAATACAGGGGAGTATGATTTCATATTGATGAGCCTGTCACTGCACCTGCCATTTGTTCTTATTCACGCATTTCACCATTGGTGCTATGCAGCCTGGTATTCCTTGAAAGTACAACCCGTCCCCCAGTCATGGGAGGTGGTAATAGCACTGTAACATTACAGTGACAGTTCAGGAGGGTAATCCAAGAAAGTGTCCAAAACAGGCAGGAGGTCCAAAAGCACAAAGTACAGCACTAAATAGCAAAACAGAAAGCGAGTCGAGTGTACGAAATCTGAGTTCAAAAGCCAGGGCAGCAAAAACAGGCATTTAAGTCAAACAGAAAAAGGTTGGCAATGGGAGGCAAACATATCCAGGCAGGCAGAGACGGAAATCTGAATCGAGCAGAAGGGCAGCACTATCTCTCAAACTCTGGGCTGGATCTTCCTTGGGAAGGAAGGGGCCCTTCATGTTTGGAGATTTTTTAAACCTTTTGCAGTACATTATGAGAAGAGAGAAATCATTAGCGCTGAAACGATTATCATCAGAGTAAAGGTATAGATATTTAAGCGAGAACACTGCGACATCGCAACACTGCAACAAAAGCAAATGGAGCATCGATGGTATTTTATCCCGATGTTGACTTGTGTCGTTGTTGCTTTGCCTGCTCACCCATCCGCTGCCACTCACCTTAGTAATGAGGCTAGCGAGTTCACTACAAACAATTCCAAGTCACCGTATTGAATTTACGTGCAAAGCTGTCAACATCTCATTATAATTGTGATATTTTCCCTTTAACTATGCCAAAATTGGATGTAGTCGAGGGGTGCGCGAACCTGAAAACAGGTTGCGCGGTATCTTTCTCCTGTGTCGGGCTACCTGGACGTCAGTGATCTGAAATGGATCACTGGTGTCCAGGTAGCTTGACATCGGAAAAGTTGATCAATGTTCTGACAAGGGCTAAGTAGAAGTGATGGACTTTTATACACAAGAGAGGTAACGACCTAGGCGGGACAGCAGGTATGAGGGATAATCTAGACATAAACTGAGAGGGGAAAACGCAAGAGGTAATTAACAATACAAAATGGAAAACAATGACAAAAACGAGTTTTCAGGAGACCACCTTAAACAACAACATCTCCATTAAAGGAGTGCCTACATGGAGAAAGATGGGAGAAATAGATTAGTATGAGAGATAGTTTCTGCATATACTTTGTGACTTAGACAAATGACTGGGAAAGCAAAGCGGGCAAAGTAACAGATTAGTGTGGAAAGCAGAGAAAATCAATTAGTAAGTAAGTTCGCGCAATAATAATAGCTAAATTGTAGAAGTGAGTTTGTTATTTATTTGCAGGATTAGTATATTTGCATACTAATATTAAACTACTTGTGCATTTTAAAAGTTCTCAGTGCCTCGTTTTAAATGTCAGGGCCCTCGGAATTCTACTGATGAAGTGTGGAGTTACCGATTTCTTTGCATGGCAACGCGGTGACCGATGCACAACCATTGTCAGCCTGTTGGGAGCTTCAGCTAAAAATCCATTTATTTCGAAAAGTTGCGTTTGTACGGAGGCGGATTATTTGACAAAAGTTAGTACTCATTATCATGTTTCAAAGCACCCCAAGTCAATTTCACACAGGAATTCTCCTTTAAATCGGTGCAGTATCCCACTACCTACAGCACTGCTGCTACTTTTCTCCGTCTTTATTCAGACTGCGATGGATGAGGTAGAGTTGTTACCTTTGTGCTGGACACGAGTGCAATGTCGCTCGCTTCGCGATACTGGAATCGAACATTTTCAGGAGGCTCCTTGACATATTTTTCTGACGTTAACATTTTACTTTGTAACTTGAGTATGCCTCCATCAGAGCTGATTAAATGCAGAAAAAAAACGCAATTATTCTGAAAACGTCTTCTAGAGTGAACTATCAATTCAGTTTGTACAGGACGAAAACAGGACTTAAAGCGAAATTGTAAAGCATTTATGTGACATTACTATGCTTCAAAAGCTTTATCTGAACTAATTTCACATTCACAGATATACCCATTTCATACACGCACATCTCTAAAAGCGACCTTGCTTGATCATAAATCTGTCTGATAGCAACAGCTTATCTCGTTCACGGTAACGCCAAAGTGCATCAGCTACTCCTTTGTGATGGTTCTAAAACATCTACCGAGTTTACTTTCATTTGAGTTAAGCTCGCTTTAATACTCTTCTCAAACCCACCATTCAGACAGAAACAGAAGGAAGAGCAGGCAGATGTATTTCAGATATCCCATCGCCCCTCTGTCAGAACCAAAGTCTTTGAGTGTTGCTGGCGCATGCATCTGCTGCAGCTACTCAGTGTCCATGGTGATGATCAGCGATTCTGTGATCGCCCTCCGGCTCTATATGAGGTAGGCCCGTGCGCGCACACAGTAGGATCAGCAGCACCTGGGTTCACTTTGCATATCCTCCAGCGGCTGTTAGCTTTGTGCAATCAAATAAGCCAGCAACGCGCTGTATGGGATATGGCAATCCTCGCTTTGGCGTTGATCCAGGATCTCAGGATCCAAATTTTGTGCAATAGGCCCCGGGTGTCAGTGGGATTAGTACTTAATTAGAAATGAGATGTTGAAGGAAGTAAATGAGACGTGAAGGAACTCATGAAACACCAGAAAACCTTTGAAATCACCCAAAATGTGACAGCTTGCTGACAGGGTCGCGCACTGGCAGTGAACAAAGAAATGCAAGACATCACAGGAAAAAATGTGCACGGAACTGGCAAATGATAAAGCAGATGATACATAATGCGACAGAATAACAAAACTAATAAACCAAGTGGAAATAAACACAGAACCGGAACATACACAATCACAGATCATGACAAGCACACGATTTCCTTCTAATGTAATGTAAGGAGAGGTCCGGGGAGCACCAGGTGCAGGATGCAGAAGTGTTTATTGAACACAAAAAACACCAGGAGAAAAAGTTGGCAGACACGCCAGAAGTAAAACGCCGTGCACAAGCACTGAACAAATGGGAAAACTAAGGTACACTGCCAAAGGAAGGGGAAAATAGAAATACACACTCCAAGAGTGGTTAAACATAGAAAACAAAAACTGAACCTAACGACACTGACGGATACACTGGGAGACTTTAACACGGGGCAGACAAGACTAGGGCGCAGCAAACGAGACTCGGGAAACATACAGGGGAAAAATTCTGAAGGCACGAGGAGCTAAGAATTCACCATGTAACACCGAAACAATACGGAGGATTCGTCTGACAATCGCTCCCAATGCAACCACATAAATAGCCACAAGAGGAGGCGGGGACTCGAAATGCAATCTTGGACTGAAACAGAAACACATGAGATTAATAAACAATTACACAAAAACCGTAAATAATGACTCGAGACAAGACGCGAAGACCATCAATCAAACTGGACGTTTTAGATTAAGATAATATAAACGTGACAAGGGAAAAGTACCACAAGAAAAAGTGAAGAAAAGCACAGGTTTTAAATGCAGTGAATCAGAGAGCTCAGGCGGAATATACGGAAGCCAGAAACGCACACGTTCGCTAAATAAGTTAATCAAGGTTAATACTAATTGACAAAATATTTACAATCACCCTTAAATAAGTGCTGGGTAGTACAGGTTAGTAATATCCTATCAGAGAGCGCATTCACTCAAGAGTTTCGCGAGGCCCAGAATTAAACACAGCTGGAAGCAATGAATGAAATACCAAAGCTGAAACCGAAAGAGGAAACATGATTGGACGACGAGACGCAGGCATGCTGAAGGCAGTCAGGAGACAGATGGGGAGTGGATTGTCATACGGCTGAACTGAAATCTGGAAATAAAAAACGAAAGTAAAGCACAGGCACAAATAAACACGGGACAACACACGAAAGGGCAGAATCATAACCGGTAAACATTTTAACTGTAAAATAAACTATTTTCTTTGAGTTTGTGCTGGCTACTGGGGCTTTGGTTTTAATAAATGGACAAATATCAATGCTTTATAATGGTAATAAAGCATTTTTGGGGGGTTGGAGAGCTTTCTGGAGGCCATTGTTGTCCATCCCTGCCTTTATTGAAGGACTCATGCCGATTCCTCTTTGGAAATCGGCAAGTCATATTAACTCTTGTGGGTCAACACGGTTGATCCGTGGAAAAAATATGATAATTTCATGATTTGACAGTGCACAATTTGCTGAGAGATTTTGAAAAAATTTTTTTTAAATAACTTTGGAATTTCCAATCCCACCCAAATCTGGAATGCCTCAATCAAGTACTGGGTACAAGGCTTGTTAGTATGTGATCCCCGTTGCCAACTCCGGGAGAGCGAGACAGTTCACGCAACTTCTTTGCACTCATAGGTCGAAACCTCGCAAGTTTGGAACGAGGGTGGAGGATAATTGTACATCAGCAAGCTTAGAGTCTTACTCACAACTGCCCGGTTGGCCAACAAGAGGCACGTGAAGCAATGAACAAAGCAACTATTTTTATTTTCCCATCCTGGCTGTCCCTTCCCTTTTGGATTCCCTGCAACACAAAGCCAATTGTTTGTTCGTCTAAAAAAGCTGCCAACCACTGCTGGCTGGAACGACCGGGGATCAAACTCGCACCGTGGTAGTCACTACTATTCCACGGTGCAACACCTTAACTAACTCGGCAGCGTGATTTTGAAATTTGCTTAGAGAATTAATGGAGTCACTTGAATAGCTATCTAATTTGGCTCATAGGCAGTTGGTTATTTTGAATATCACACTCCGATGTGGCACACTTATGGTCAAAGAGTTTATGATCCTGGAAATGTTTTGTTTTAACCCTCAGCCATTTTTCAATTCTCAGTATTTTTTATTTGATTTCAAAGCTGAATTTTTATGAAGATGTTTTTGTGTTTGCTGCCCTTATTTTGCAGTAAAATGAAAACAAAAAAAAAACCAAATACAAAAAACAAATACAATGGAATTCTAAATGCTAAAAGCATCATTTTTTATTTCAGGCATTTTCCTTCTCTCTGTGAAGCTCAGATTTGAGTTATGCACCTGAGCTGTGTACAAAGCACAATCCTTTCAGTTCAAAAAAATTGTTTGACAGTTCATGACCCAGTTCTAGTGATGTCAGCAATCTCATTAGCTATTTTCTTTGGTTGATGCTGGCCAATAATTTGCAGTTGACAGTTGACATCTTTTCGACGACCGTGAGATATGTCTTTCACCATGGTTGTTTAAGAAATAAGAAGTTATGCACTGAGAAAATCAGGATTAAAATAATTACAACCAAGTGAAACAAATTTATGACTGCAATAGGCAATAATGATTACATCATAGGATCTTCAGTATTTGCTCATTTAAATCCAAATGGCAACTGTTTTTTTTACAAGCAGCAGTGTGATTCTCAGGATCTGACAAATTCATAGATTTTTTTGGGAAAATACTGAAGGAGCAAGCATATGATATTAAAGTGGCTTTCAAATTATGCTGAAGAATATCATATCACATAACATAGTTGGTTTTCTCAAGACTGTCTACATCCAGATGAGCTATAGTATGTTTATCTTCTTAGCAATATAAAGGTCTTTATATGTCCCTACTGACCAGCTTTGGTTAGCTTAGAATGGTTCATTGTAAAATAATGGCAGGACCAGTAATGACAGAATGCACCCAAGTTCACCAAAACTGGAAAACTCCCAATAGAAACTTCTTAGAATTCTAGTTTTTCAGCTTCATTTGTTTTCGCGTGTTTTTCTCGGGTTTCATCAGGACAATATAGCACTTGGGTGCAAAGATAGAGATAAAGAGTCCAAAACCAGAGGCAAGAATGGCAAATATATGGACAGCGACAGTGTACTTCCCTGATGTACTCACATATACAGGGATGAAGGTTATCCAAACAGCAAAAAATATGAGCATGCTGAAAGTAATAAACTTTGCTTCATTGAAATTGTCCGGCAGTTTCCTGGCCAGAAATGCTATTACAAAACATGAGCACCCTAAGAACCCAATATAACCAAGAACACACCAGAATGCCACCTCTGACCCTACAGCACACTCCACAATGATTTTGCCAGTCTGATATTTTGTGTTGTTTGCAGCAAAGGGTGGCTTAGCAATTAGCCAGGCCATGCAGATAAAAACCTGTACAGAGGTGCAAAGGAGAACACTGACTCGTTGCTGGGTAGGCCCAAACAGCCGCATGACATTGCTGCCAGGCAGTGTGGCCCTGAAAGCCATCAAGACTACTACAGTTTTAGCAAGAATGCAAGAGATACAGAGAGTAAAGCTGATTCCGAATGCAGTATATCGAACCATACAGAACCAGTCTGTGGGCTCACCAATGAAGGCCAGCGCAATCAAGAAACAAATGCCCAAGAAAAGCAGCAATAGAAAACTCAGTTCCATGTTGTTAGCGCGGACCACTGGAGTTTTTCTGTGGGCGAGAAGCACCCCAGAGACTAATAAAGTGGTGCAAATTCCAAAAACAGAGATGATGCAGAGAACAAATCCCATTGATTCATGATAGGAGAGGAACTCTATGACTTTGGGAATGCACTCATTTCTGCCATGGTTGGGCCAAGTGTCCACAGAGCATCTCCTACACTCCATCGAGTCTGTCAGCAAAGGAAAGAAAAAATCTGAAGTTTAGCGGTATCTAGAAATAAATACCGACCCATAAAATGCACTTTTCCTGATTGATTTATTTTGGACTGAGTTCTGTGTTGTATAAACATGCAAGTATCTGTCCAGATTAGAGTTTTCCTGAAGGGGGCCATCTCTCTTAAAATCATGAAAAATCTGAAAAAATATATATTTTTTCCCTCTGATTTGACATCATTATTAACCATTTCATACATAGGAAAGCAGTTTTTGAAAGATTCCCAAGAAATATATTGAAAAAAATGCACTTTTATGTAGAGTTTTCAGGAGAAAAATGAACGTTCATGAATCTGAACGTTTGTTTGCACAACTTCAAACCGGCATAACTCTGTTGTTCCTCAACTACAAACAATTTCCATGCAGTTTTCACCACTGAACTCCTTATTACCTGTAAATGCTCCCCTGAACTAAATCTAATAGCCTGAAATGAGCCATATATAACATAAACTCTTATTGGCTCCGCAATCTGCAGCATAGGCTGCATGGGCCAGGGCTCCACCAATCAGAGTGCAGCTTTCAAATACTGCCAGCCTCATTCACAAAATTGACTCTAGGCGGGTCTGGCAAAGTGAAGAAGGACATTTTTGGCCACCAGAGAGAAAATAATTGTACTAAGAAGAGCTGAATTAGCAGCAGAGGAACAAATAAAAAGACAAAGAGGGCAAAACCAATGATGCTGGAGCTTTTTGATAGGCTTCTGCTTTATATTGTGAGAGTAAATATCTTTTGAAATATTTCATGTGGTTTCTGATGGAATTTTCTGTATGAACAGGATTGTGTGTGCCTCCCATACTTCTGGAACATTTTCCCCAGTTATGGATCGATGGATTTCTTTCAATTTTGGAATAGTGATAGATTAGTCTTGGCTGAATTTCACCACAAATAATTTTTTTTTTTCAAAAAAGGGGCCTGAAATTTTTGAGGAGGAGGGGCAAAGAATTTAGGTGCCTGCTGCATCCATGGTAACAAAAACATCACATTTTTCTCATTTTGAAAAAGGAAAACGTGAAAATTAATCCTGTAGTGACATATCAAAGGTCATTCAAAGTTTTTTTTAAAACGTTGCACTGAAATGTCTGCAATAGCCACCATGAAAAGCTCTCCTGACAAATATTGCCAAAAATCCAAGATGGCCACCATTGCAAAGTAAGCGGATGTTGATTTTCACTCAAAATATGATGAATCGTTATTTTGGTCATTCATGAGCATTATCCAACATGTAATAGCAAGCACAGAAACCTTTTTATTGATTTTTTTGTCTCAAGGTAGATGGCCCCCTTGAACATAATTTTACTATTTCATTTATGTGTACTTTTGTTCAAAGCCAGAAGCAAGGATGGCAAAGATAACTACAGCTATATCACTGTTTCCTGGTGTTCCCAAAGATGTAGGTCAGTGTTTCTCAACTCCAGTCCTGGGGACCCACTGTTCTACACATTTGTCTGCCAGCTCAGCAATGGCATGATTCAGTCAATCAAATCCTAATCATCAGTTGAAATAGGTAAGGTAAATCAGGGCTGGTACATATACACATCTTTATTCGTACACAAGGTACACTTTTATATAAAAACATACAAATTTTAAAAACATTACTTAACTAAACACAAAACCACAGTTTTCCACTTATTGTGAGCAGCACAAATAATCAGTAATGTCCTGCAAGTCTGAGTACATCACACTCCTATCAAAGCCGAGAAAAACTCCATCTCGATACTGGAGAAAGTCCATAATTGCAGACACTTTATTGTCATCATCATACTTATATGCATCAGCCAGTTTTAAGAACAATTGTTTTACTACATTTACATCAGCTGATCTAATATTACAAAATTTATAGATATGTCTTATAAAATTCATATTCTGACAAAAAATAGATGAACTGCCCTGAAGAGCTCTTTGTAAACACAAGTTAACCACCTTATTATCACTTTTGGCTATAAAATCCGCAAACTGCATAAACCGTTTATGTAATTGACACTGAATAGGAACGGTGCCCAGTATTTTATGCAGAAGATGGCAGTGGGTTCTGGAATGCAGCCTAAAAATTCTTCGAACAGCTTTCCGCCATGCAACATAAAACAATTCACAATCATTAGAAGCTAAATTCCATAGTGGACTGCCATATAAAGACATACAGTAGGAGTTAAACAATATACCCATAACGGTACTGGGTACATACTTAAAATAAGACACCAACATATTCACTCTACAGTTGAAATCACGTACACACATTTTAATAGCTTCTGACTTCCTATTGGGTCCAATTATATTTCCCAAGTGTTTAACAAAAGGCTTTGCTTGAACTCTGCAACTACCATGGCTAATGCAGCATGTTGACTGTGCGGTTTCTGACGGATCATACACAAGTTATTCACTTTTTGATAGATTAAACTTTATATTGTATTCTCGGGAAAATTCCTCTGCAGCATGTAACATAGCTTTAAGCGCGCAACGTGTAGGCACCAATAAAACGGCATCATCAGCATATGCAAAAGAACCAAGAAAAGTGTCTCCAATTTAGCAGCCAGTACATTTACGTCCCAACTTTAAAAGAAGTTTGTCAAAATACACACCAAATAATATTGGGGACAACACTCCCCCTTGCTTAACCCCATTTGATACTTTAAAACTGACACTATTGTAACCTTCCCATCGGATACGACATAACTGGTTACAGTACATGTACGCCAGCAACCTTGCCTGAATGACTGGCTTTAAAACTGGACCGAGTATCAGAAGTACCAAGAACATTATTATTCCGTCTGAGTATAAGTTTATCCAAAAATTTTCCTAATATGCTACTAAGTGCTATGCCACACTTATGTACAATCTTACATGATACTTTGGCTACTTTTTGAGTTAAGAAACACCATGAAAGAGGATTTGCAAATTGACAAAATTGAAATAGAATGTCAGCAACAATTCTTTATTTAAAAATAGATTTTCATGATTATCTCAAGGTTAGGGGACCAAATATAAAATATTTCATTCAAATTTATAATGATGTCCTCCAGATTAAATGGATTAGGGTACTTCATGAAATAAAAAATGATCCTCATGGTGAAGTTAGTTTTCGTTACTTTTATTGCAACTTGTTCTACTTAGTGTGCTTTCGGGTTAGGTCATTGTAAAATGTTGTTCTTAATCATAAAGTTTAATGTTTAGTGTTCCTTTATTGGGGACACCTGATTGAGTGAAGTAAGAGATTGACAATTAGTATTAGCTGATTAAGTGAATCATCCCACTGCTGAGCTGGTACACAAATTTATAGTGCTGTGGGTCCCCAGGACTGGAGTTGAGATCGACTGATATTATAGGTCATCTACTTTATAAATCCTTTGCTGAAAGTTGTGAACTTTTTTTTTTATTGTTTCCTCTCCAAAAACAGCAAGATTAGCATGCAAATACATCTGCATATTGGTTGGTTGGTCGATAGCCATTGGATTATATGCAGGAATTGTAATTTAACAAGGTCCATCAGCTTATGACCAAAGAGACCATGTGCAATGTATCCTTTGTGGTTTCAAATGAAATGTATTTTAGTTTTAGGCATTTTACCGCAACCCTAAGAATCAGGCATTGCTAAGATTTTAGAAATCGGCATTATGAAGTTTTCAGGTACATAATCACCCAATTCACTGCTGATTTCTCCTTCAGCACAAGGTATACAGTCATAGCAGCAGACTGGCTGTCCCTTGCGAATGGCCTTCCTGGAACCTGGGAGACAGCTCTCAGTGCACATTGATCGGATTGCCTAATAGGGAGAGCCATTAGCACATGCAGTGTTATTTTGCATCGGAAAAAGGATATGAATAGCATACCTAGCAGCGAGTGCACCAAAGGCTGTGTTTATGCCTCTAAAACTATTAATGCAGAACAAAAAAAAGATTAATTTTGATTGCATTTGTATCATATAAAAAATGACAGTAATTACATGCAGTAAATAAACAACCATAAATAATACATATCAAGTGTTTTATTAAGCACTCATTGTCTGCCAGTGTTTGCTTTATAAAATGTGAACCTTTATTGGTCAATAATATATTGTTTTATATGGTCATTACTATTTTTAATATTCTTACCTTAACTTAATTTTTTTCCTATAGTGTACTGCATGTTGCTATTATTCTTATTTAGTTTTATTAGCCTGCTTAGTGTACTGCATGTTTTAATGTTGAGTGAACAAATGTTCCACAGGTTCACCCCCTTGACTGACAGATAATTATTTTTTACATTTGTTCGTCTCCTTAATTTTTCAAATATGAATGTTCCTCTCAGATTGTGTTGGCTGACCTATATTTTGAACAACCTCTGAATACTCAGTGATAACTGTCCATTTTTAGCTTTGTAAACACTATGTATTATTATGTAATCTACTAAGTGTTTAAATTTTAATACATTTAGCTGGATAACTTATTTCGCTCACGAAAGGGGTTTTTGTTTAGAATTTTTATTGCTCTTTTTTGCATTAAGAAGATAGGGTTTGTATTTGCTTTACATGTGTTTCCCCATACCTCCAAGCATGTGCACAGATTTCTGATGAAGGGAATATTGAGTTTCATCCAGTATTGCAATAGATTTTGACATTTTTTCTTGGGCATGATTAGTATGCGACTTTCAATTTAATTTATTGTCAATTATTTCTCCTAAAATGTTGTTTCAAGCACTGTTTCAATTTTCACTTCATTAATTCAATATTCCCATGAAAATCTGATGCACTCTATCTGAATATTATCCATTAAGCAATACCACAGTGTAGAAATATTTTATAAGGATCAGACCAATTTTTAGTATCTGCAGTTCTTCCTCCACAGTATCCAGTAGTTGTGTTACATGTTCCGCACTGCAAAATAAAGTAGTATAATCAGCAAATAAAATGCATTTCAATGACCTTTGCGCCAAAGATATGTCGTGAATATACAAATTTACAGCAATGGTTTAAGAAACAAACCCTGTAGCAACCCAAATGTAATCTTCAAAAGTTTTGAATTTTCAATTTTTTGAGTTTTTATGGACATACAGGTACCTGTCTTACAAACGACTAGCTAGCGACTCATGTGCCAGTCCTCTGATACCATATCTTTGTAATTTAGATAGTAATAAATTAAGGTCAATAGTGTTATGTATGATAATTTTTTGTACAGCTATATATTCCATTTGTAAATGAAGATTTGTTACATGCTGTTTTGCTGCCCTGCTGGTCAGCTATATTTATTTTGTTCATTGGCACCATCTGGTGGCGTACTTGTAAAATCATTAAGAAAAGTCTAGTAATTTCTCGAAGCTTCTGGCACTTTCCTGCTTGGAGGGGGCGGGATTTCCCTAGAATCCTGTGGATCTTTCTGGAAGGTTGCTAGACTATAAAAAGGCTGTGATTTTAAGCACAGCAGAGACTGACAACAAAGAGAGCAGACAGCAGAAGAGAGCAGACCAGAGTTTTGTTTTGGCAACAGTTAAATAGTGGCAGTGTTATTAGAGAATTTAAATAGTGGATATATTTTTTTATACAACTTTTTTTTGTGACGAATAAATTTGTTTTAGTTGTACTTGCCAGTTTTTTGTTGTGATTTTTCCAAGTCATAACAAATTGGAGGTTCCACCGAGATTGGATTCACCGAAGATTATTATTTTAAATCTTTTGACTAGTTTAAAAACCAGCAATCATGACTTTTGATGTGGAAAGTTTTTTGAAAACTCCAACCCAGGAATTAATTTTGTTGGCAAAGAAGAAGGACTTGCTACAAATAGCCTCAACCCTTGGATTATCTGATGTGAAGTCATCAATGAAGAAACAAGAAATATTCAACATTTTGGTGCAACATTTCATCGATGAAGATATCTTTGGGGAAGAAGCAGCAGAATTAATTAAAGCTGTGGAAGTGCCTGCAACGGAGCTGCAAAGGCTTGAATTCCAGCTGCGCCAAAAACAACTAGAGCTGGAAGAGAGAAGGTTGGAGAGGGAGAAGGAAAGAGAAATGGAGGAAAGAAGGATGGAGAAAGAAATGGAAGAAAGAAGGTTGGAGAAACAACTCGAAATAGAAGAAAAAAGGATGCAGTTCGAATTGGAAATGAAGAAAATAGAAGCAGGTACTGTTCCAAAATCATTTGGACTTTCTGATCATTTTGATGTGGTTAAGCATATCAGACTTGTTCCTCCTTTCTTAGAAAATGATGTTGACCAATACTTTACCCATTTTGAAAAAATTGCTGAAAATTTGAAATGGCCAAAAGAGCATTGGACAATGATGTTACAAAGTGTTCTTACTGGTAAAGGTAGAAAAATCTATAACCAGTTATCTGTCCAACAGTGTGCTGATTATGATTTTGTCAAATCTGCCATTCTGAGGGGTTATGAATTAGTCCCCGAGGCTTACAGGCAAAAATTTAGGAATTCTTGCAAGGAAGCCAGTAAAACTCATGTTGAATTTGGCAGGTTAAAGGAACAGTTGTTTGATCAGTGGTGTAATTCCATGAAAGTTGAAAAAGATTTTGATAGAATGAGGCAACTTATTCTGGTTGAGGAATTCAAAAGGTGTGTCCAGCCTGATATTAAGACTTTCCTTGAAGAAAAACAAGCCATTACTTTGCAAGATGTTTCTACGCTAGCTGATAGTTATGCATTGACTCACAAGTCTTCTTTTGTCCAGAAATCCACTTTTTCTAAATTTCAAAGCAAGTTTCAGTCCAAGACTACTTCTAATAACACTTCTAATGATTCTAAGGCCACTTCTGAAAGGAAACCTTCCAGTGAGAAGCAATCCTCTGATTTTTTACCCTCTGTGTCTTGCCATTACTGCAAAAAGCAAGGTCACCTTATTTCTGAGTGTTATGCTCTCAAGAAAAAACAACAACGAGAAGAAACCAAGCCAACTGCTTTGACAAAGAGAGAATCTCTTGTATCAATGGTCAGTTCACCTGATCTTCTACCTTCTGTGTCTGATTCTGTTATGGAGGGTTTTGAGCCATTCATCACTGATGGTTCTGTCTCACTTTCACATGATTTTTCCTCATCTGCTCCTGTTCGAATTCTAAGGGATACTGGGTCTTCCCAATCTCTTATTCTTGCAGATATTCTGCCTTTCTCGGACAAATCGTCTACTCAGGCTAATGTCCTTATTCAAGGAGTAGAATGTGGTTTTACAAGTGTACCTCTCCATAATGTTCATCTCAAATCAGACTTAGTCTCTGGGCCTGTTACTGTTGGTGTTAGGTCTTCTCTTCCTTTCAAAGGCATTCATTTGCTTCTTGGTAATGATCTTGCTGGGGATAAGGTTGTACCCTACCCTATTGTAACTGACACTCCTTTGATTCATCAAGAATCTGACTCTATAGAGGAGGAAATTCCAGACCTCTATCCTTCATGTGCAGTTACTCGTTCTATGGCCAAAAAGGCTATTCAAGATGATGCTGATCTGGACTTTAACCTGGCTGACACCTTCATTGGGCAGACTTTTCATCAGGAACCTTCCAGTCCTGAGATGTCTGGGAAATCTTCAGACTTGTCCTTGTCAGGTCATTCTAATGACATTTTGTCTCGTAAACAACTTATTCATGAGCAACAACAAGCTCGTGATCTAGCGCATCTTCTACCTCAGGCTGCAAGTGAACAAGAGGCTACTCAAGTTCCTGTCTGTTTTTACTACAAAAATGGTGTGCTTATGAGAAAGTGGCGTATACCCGATGTTCCTGCAGATGAAGAGTGGATGATCACCCATCAAATTGTTCTTCCAAAGCCGTACTGTCAAGAAACTCTTAGTCTGGCCCATGACAATCCTATGTCAGGTCATTTGGGTATCAAGAAGACCCTTCAACGTGTCAGAAACCATTTCTTCTGGCCTTCTATGAGGTCTGATGTACAGGAGTACTGCAAATCCTGTCATACTTGTCAAATGGTTGGGAAGCCGAACCAGAATATTCCAAAGGCTCGACTTAAGCCCATTCCCGCTTTTGAAGAACCTTTCAGTCGGATCATCATTGACTGTGTTGGACCATTGCCGAAGACTAGGTCTGGTTGTGAGTACTTACTGACTATCATGTGTGCTTCCACCCGGTTTCCTGAGGCAATTCCACTTCGTAATATCAAGGCGAAGACTATCATCAAGGCTCTTACCAAGTTTTTCTGCTTTGTTGGTCTTCCTAAGTCTATTCAGTCTGATCAAGGATCAAATTTCATGTCTGGCATATTTCAACAAGTTATGCATGACCTTGGTATTAAACAATACAGGTCATCAGCTTACCATCCTGAGAGTCAAGGTGCTTTGGAGAGGTTCCATCAAACCCTGAAGAACATGATAAGGACCTACTGCCTTGACACAGAGAAAGATTGGGATGAAGGTGTCCATCTTCTTCTGTTTGCTGCCCGTGAAGCTGTTCAGGAATCTCTTGGGTTCAGTCCTTTTGAGCTCATTTTTGGGCATACAGTCCGTGGACCTTTGAAGCTTCTGAAGGAAAAGTTTCTGGCCGAAGATGATGTCCCAATGAACTTGCTTCGGTATGTCTCTGACTTCCGTAATCGTCTCTCTAAAGCCTGTGACTTTGCTAAGTCTAATCTCAAAGAAGCTCAGGGCAAAATGAAAGCCAGATATGACCTTCATTCAAAAGATAGAAGTTTTAAAACTGGTGACAAAGTTCTTGCACTTTTGCCAGTTCCTGGAAACCCTCTAAGGGCCCGATATTTCGGCCCTTACACTGTCCTCAAAAAGGTCAGTGATCTAAATTACATAATTTCAACTCCTGGAAGGAGGAAACAAAAACAAATGTGTCACATCAACATGCTGAAAGAATACATTGATAGAGACACACAGCAAAAGCCAGTCAATGTGGTAAATACAGTTGAACTGGAAAATTCCGAAGATTGTGACTGCCCCTTAGAAAATGAACCTGGTCCAGTCAAACTTGAAAATTCAGACATTCTTGAAAATATTGACAGCAAGTTGTCCCACCTGGACCCTTTTCAACAACAGCAGCTAAAGCAGCTCATATTTGAATATAGTCACATTTTCCCTGACGTTCCATCAAGGACTGATTTGGTTTACCATGATGTCATCCTACAAGACGATGCCAAGCCTGTAAAACAGCATCCCTACAGAATGAATCCAGAGAAGCAGGAATACCTGAAACAAGAAGTGAAATATCTGCTTGAAAATGACTTTGTTGAACCAAGTTACAGTGACTGGAGTTCTCCATGCATCCTAGTTCCCAAACCCAATGGAACATATAGAATGGTGACAGACTACAGAAAAGCGAATGCTTTATCAAAAACGGACTCATATCCTATTCCCAGGATTGATGACTGCATTGACAAAGTTGGACAGTCAAAGTATGTCACAAAATTTGATCTCCTCAAGGGCTTCTGGCAGATCCCTCTAACAGATAGAGCAAAGGAGATCTCGGCCTTCGTCACACCAGATGGATTATACCAATATAAGGTCATGCCATTTGGAATGAAAAATTCTCCGGCCACCTTCCAACGTCTGGTAAACAGAGTGATATCTGGACTGCCAGGATGTGAGGCCTATATCGATGATATTATCATCACCAGTGACAGCTTCCAAGAGCACCTCACCTACATCAGAAACTTCTTTCAGAGAGTGAGTGATGCCAAGCTGACTATCAACCTTGTTAAAAGTGACTTTTGTAAAGCTACAGTTGTTTATTTAGGTCATGTTGTAGGACAGGGTCAAGTCAAACCAGTTGATGCAAAAGTTAAAGTTATCACTGAATTTCCTGAGCCAACAACTAAAAGACAGCTCATGAGATTTCTAGGGATGGCTGGCTACTACAGAAAATTCTGTAAAAATTTCTCTGTCATCTCTGAACCTTTGACAAATTTACTGAAGAAAAATGCAAAATTTGTTTGGGATGAAAAATGTCAAAATTCATTTGACCAGCTGAAAGCGATTCTCAAAAATGCACCAGTTCTCTTATCTCCCAATTTAAAAAAGGAGTTCAAGTTGGCAGTTGATGCCAGTGACATTGGTGCAGGTGCAGTTTTACTGCAAGAGGACACAGATGGAGTAGATCATCCTGTTTGTTACTTTTCCAAAAAGTTTGATAAACATCAGAAAAACTACTCAACAATTGAAAAAGAATGTTTGGCACTTGTTTTGGCTTTACAACATTTTGAAGTCTATTTGACTTGTTCAGCTACTTCCATCAAGGTCTTCAGTGATCACAATCCCCTCACATTCTTGCACAAGATCAAAAACAAGAATCAAAGATTACTGAGATGGAGTTTACTTTTGCAAGAGTATGATTTGGATATTTCTCACATCAGGGGAAAAGATAATGTAATCCCAGATACACTTTCACGCATGTAATTTTATTTCTTTTCATGATTGTGAAAAACGTAATTTTACTTTTCTATTTGATTGTGAGACTTACACTGTTTGTTATGTATATGATTGTTATCATGATCAATAATACGTTTGTGTAAAGTTCAATATTGTTCTGATTATAAAACTGTGTTAATTTTAACAAAAGAAAGCTTTTAGCAAACCTTTCTTTTCTTAAAGAGGGGAGGTGTTATGTATGATAATTTTTTGTACAGCTATATATTCCATTTGTAAATGAAGATTTGTTACATGCTGTTTTGCTGCCCTGCTGGTCAGCTATATTTATTTTGTTCATTGGCACCATCTGGTGGCGTACTTGTAAAATCATTAAGAAAAGTCTAGTAATTTCTCGAAGCTTCTGGCACTTTCCTGCTTGGAGGGGGCGGGATTTCCCTAGAATCCTGTGGATCTTTCTGGAAGGTTGCTAGACTATAAAAAGGCTGTGATTTTAAGCACAGCAGAGACTGACAACAAAGAGAGCAGACAGCAGAAGAGAGCAGACCAGAGTTTTGTTTTGGCAACAGTTAAATAGTGGCAGTGTTATTAGAGAATTTAAATAGTGGATATATTTTTTTATACAACTTTTTTTTGTGACGAATAAATTTGTTTTAGTTGTACTTGCCAGTTTTTTGTTGTGATTTTTCCAAGTCATAACAATAGTGTCAAGAGCTTAATGAAAATTCGGAAATATCCCTACTCTATATTAATTTCTCTCAACTGCATTTGCTATTTGCTTAACAAGTGCTAGTGAGGTGGTCCGATTTTGTCTGAATCCATATTGCCGTTAACATGTTAAGCTTAAAAGTAAAGTTCATAGCCATGCCCAATAGTTATCATCTCCATTATTTTTATCCAATTTGGTGCCCCTGGTATTTTTTTTATTTTAATTCAAAAATCGCGAGCCATGCCCAAAGCTGAAATTGAAATTCTTTGGCAATCTTCAGGTAATGACGCAAACTCAGGAACATGCTGGCTGTCGTATGGTACACAATAGACATACTTCAGCGAGCAACAAAGCCAAAATTTACTCAGCGAGTTTCATAACTTTCAAATGACTCGACCAAGAGTATAAGATTCTATTTATCACATAACAGATATGCGTAATTTCATAGAAAAAGAACTTATTTTCTGTTAGTGCCTTGGTAATTCCCATTATGATAGCAATGAGCTAACACTATCACTCCTATATTCCGTAAGTCACCGAGTCAAAGACACTCGCAGTTGAACTAGCCATGGTTTTAAATTCACAGTCAACTGAGTAGCTAGCTAGCTAATTAATTACTGTTACATACTCGTTTTGGAAAGGTTCAATGGGCTCGCTGGCTAGCTAGTGCAGTAAGGATAACTAAGTTGTGAGAGTGGTATTAAGCTGGCTAGCTCCAGCGCTAAGAAATTCAGAATTAACCAACATTACACTCGGTATGCAGTTTGGCAAAGTATTTAGAGCGGTATGTAAAGCAGAGCAATTATTCCCCCACAATCTCAGACAATGAAATTTTCGCTAAAGTGATATTACCCCAGAATGTCAACAATATGTCATGAGCCGGGCTACAGGAAAAGTACCAAAGTTGTGTACTAAAATATCTTTTGTCATGTGTCTTAAAAATCAAAATGCAGTGTTCCTACTCTTTAATTTAAAACTGTAGTCAAGTGTTTCTTCAGTTACAACCAATAATGTAAAAAAAATGCGTAATGTCAGAACGGCGCATTGTGTCAATATGTTTGACATTATGCATGTTCCAAAGCAACTTATGATGTCAAACACAACACATAACGTCAAACTTTTCCTAACCGATCATGTCAAAATTTTCGGACGCGTAATATGACCGCAAATTTCTGACCAATAATGTCCACATGCCGAGCTGCCGGATAGCTCACTCGGTTAAGGCACTGCGCTGCAGTGCAGAGGTGTCTATCACGTCGCGGGTTCGAGCCCCGGCGTACCCACTGGCAGGGGTCGGCAGCTTTTTCAGCGTAGCGCACAATCGGCGATCGCGCTACAGGGTTACAAATTGGGAAGGGACTGCCGGATTTGGGTTAAGAAGATCAGCTTTGTTCGTTGCTCCAGCGCCTCCTGTTGGTCAGACGGGCGCTCGTCAGGAAGACTCTGGGTTTGTTCACGTCCGGGTATCCTCCGCCCTCGTTCGGAACTTACGAGGATTCGACCAATGAGTGTATAAGAATCAGTGGCTGATGGACACGTGCTTCGGAGGAGAGCCGTGAGCTGTCTTCACTATCCTGAGTTGGCAGCAAGGGGTCGCATACGAGCAAGCTTTGTACATAGTTCACTAATTGGGCATTCCAGATTCGGGTGGGATTGGAGATGCCAAATTTAAAAAAAAAAAATAATAAATAATGTCCACATGCCTAATTTTTAGTCTATATCAGCCTGTACATACATGCCGTCCAGAACATTTTTTTTTTTTTTATTTAACCAGGGTAGTCCCGTTGAGATTGAAATTTCTTTTTCAAGGGAGCCGTGAGGGTTGAGGTAGCAATTTGTACAGCCAATTACATCAGGGGATGATTAGGAGACAGATCCAAAGAGCCAGGTTAAGATTTTAGCCAAGACCCCAGGGAAACCGCAAACTCTAAACAATAAGTGTCATAGGATTTTTAATGACCACAGTGAGTCAGGACCTCGGTTTCACGTCTCATCTGAAAGACGGCTTCTCCATCAGTACAGTGTCCGTGTCACTGCATTGGGGATTATTGCACCAGAATGAAGATCACAGCCTACTGACCCACCAACACCTCTTCCAGCAGCAACTTGTTTTCCTATGTGGTCTCCCATCTAAGTCCAATCTAAGTCCACATGCAGAACCTGAAAGTTTGATGATTTGGCTGGATTTTACTCAAAACATGTCAAAATTCATATTGTTGGAACACAGGCACATTCCATGTGTTAAATTTGGTTGACCGAGCGGCAAGCTTTTACGACCTGGATGTTCTGTTGCCTGCCTAGAATCTCCTTTGTTCTGCCAAGCGGGGGGTTTAGAGCCATTTGCTCTGGCCTTCTGAAAGTCACAGACCACTTCTCGATTAAAGTCAGGATCAGTTACATTTAAGCTGCTTAAAACGATCTAAATCTCTGTCAAATTCATAATTTACTTCTGTTCAATATCCTAGAAAGGAACCTCATATATTTATCACACTATTGGGCTATAATATTCCATTTTTAGGCTTTTCCATGACAACTGCATCATATTAGCACATATTCATATCATGTTTGGTCTTTTTATTCTCGGGGAAATCTAAGGAATTGAATGGAACATGTTTCATTTCCCTTAAAATTATGGTTGAAACTATTTCTGTGAAGATCTTGAATTGGGCAAATTCCGCTTTCCTCTCTATGCTAAATCGGCCACACCTTCCCCTACCTTGTTCGGAGGCGTGGTTTGGAAACTGATTAAGGTGAGAGATTCCAACTGGGAAGGGACTTTTTCTCTCTTCTTCTTTTCCTGTCTCTTCTTTTTCCCGTCTCTTCTCTTCCTGGCTCTTCTTTGTCAACATCTGACGCGCTTAGGTGAGTTGGGGAGGGGTCACATGACGCCTGGCTCTGCGGAGCGAGGGAACATTTGAGTTCTCCCCGACCACGTGGAGTGACTTTGGCTCCACGTGGTCATTCATCTTTTCCAGGTATGAAAATACTCTAAATCCTTCTAAATTACATGTAACGGTAATTGGCTTATCATTGATTTGTTAGATTCAAGTTGTGCCTACCTGGTGATTAAATTATTGTTATTCCTTTTTCAGCTTGCATGATTTTCCTTGATTTGTAACACTCGAATATTCTAGCCTTGTTGCGACCGGGACTTAAGGGGAAATTCCTACCAAGACATGTGTAGGTAACGATACTTCTAAGTTAGATTGGGATTATGTTCTACCCCTTAAGGATTTGTGGAATACTGGCTCTTAAGGTTTAGCTATTAAGGATACCCTTGGGCGTGTATTTTATTTATATGCCGGTGTCTGGTTGATCTTTCTAAGGAGCCCTTGGGTATATATATAATCTGGGTTCTTGATACGTTCACGCTCAGTGCTTTATTTAAGCCTCGATGCTGCTATCAAGATAGTCTCGTTTAACCAATGGAAGTATTGTCGAATTGATTCCAGGACAGTTGCGTTTAATTAACCCTGGGGACGTATTTACTGAGCAATGATGGTTTGCGCTGCCGTATCTGATGGCAGATTTGTCTCGAAACCCACGCAGGTGTTTTCTAAATTATCAATTCTAATTCTAATTTGGAGTCAGATTTTTAACGAGGTTATAGCTAAATTTTGTATTCTACTTGTTCTATGGAGTCAGATTAATCGTAACCATTGTGTTTTCATGCCCCGTCCTCGGACGGTGAAGATTATTCATTTTATTGTGATTCACCCCAGCCAGAAGAATACTCTAATTAAAGTTAGACAAAGAGAACACGTAAGGCCTTCAACCCAGGCAATATCCGTCTCTTGGTAAAAAGAGAGATGTGAATTGTGGGGTTTTACACACACCTGCTTAGCTTCAGTCACACGGCTGGGGCTGAACGAATAGTGGTATGGCTGCTGGCTATGAAAACACTCATCCACTCTTGTGGCCCGTACCTGACAGAGGAGTCCATGCAGTCCTGAATGTAGTACCCAGGATGCTAAAAGTCCCAATCAGGACGTTTAAAATACCTAAGGCATGAAAGCTAGGCTCACTCTGCACTGCAGCCCTACTACCACCTAAACCATGGCCCATGTGTCTTGCGGTGGTGCTGCTGTGGTTAAACTTTTATGGTAGTTTGACATGAATAACTTTATGATGTCAAAACAGTTAAAGCAGAGTTCAAAATTATGAAGTAATCTGCACATGTACAAGTAAAACTGGGACAAGATCATTTTAGAACATTACGTATGCTGCCTGCCTGATGATAATTTTACAGTATGCAACCAGTTTGCCTGATATACAGACTTCATTAGCAAGACCTCTTCTAGCAATCTAGCAAACTATCATTGGTCACAACTCAACATTCTGTCATGTTTCATTACATTATGCAAAGTTTTCTGTCACGTTTCGTGCATTCATTCAGGTTCATTATCATCAAAGCCATTTCAAGCTTCTTAGCTAATACAAGTACGCCCTCGAGCCATGCGATTTATTCATGCACTGCAGTTTGGCTGGCTAATATGTTGCCTGCATGCCGCTACCCATGGCAGAAACTGGTATTACGACACAGGATGGTGCGCTGCTAGTCATTTAGGGGTCTATTCTCCCATGCACGTAAGTCGAAAAAAGCGCGTAGCTAAGCGCTTTTCAGCCTACGCGCGTATTCTCCCCTTGACTTAAGTCTGTACATTACACGCCCCGAGGGCAGTTATGCACTTGGGGCGGAGCAAGGCCAAAATTGGGGCGTTTCCGGGCGTTTCTCATGCAAATAACATTTACGCGTATTCTCTCCCTGGCTTAAGCGCTTTTGAGGGCTGTATTAAGGTCAAGCACCAACATAAGGCGAAATGGAATATTGCATTTGATGTCAGTTATAGGCCGAATTTTATTTTATTTAACATGGTAAAGGTTGAGACATTCAATATTCAATTGTTCATCCTTATTTCTAAACTACATTTCTCATAGCCATAATAAATTATCAAACGAAATCATCACATGATATTACGCAACAGCCTGTTCTCCAATTAGTTCAATTACAAACGCATTACAAACAATTACAAACATACCGGCGGTCATCAAGGTCACACTGTCGGTCCTGGCATCTGGGTCGTTTCAGAGAGTGGCCGGTGATGTCATGCACATATGACAGGCGTCTGTGTCAAGGTGACATAAGGTATAAGGTACATAAGAATATGTACAGAGACCGTAGACGTCGGAACAGCATGAAGCTATGTTTCCATTTATACGGCTGAAGTCAGGCGCCGGTGCAGACACGGGTACGTCAAAAATGGCATATCATTGTCTTTATATGAAGTGTTTCCATCTACGCAATTTTTACCCGGCTCCTGGAGTGGAGCTGCATGCCTATTTTTCTGATCGGACCAGGGAGCAATTCCAGCTCTAGCGCACACGAATTGCACTAGGAATTCCTTCAAATTCAAAGAGATTTCCCCACTTAATTTTGTTGACAAATGAGTATCTTTGAAGCAATGCGTATTTATTGCCCTGTTCAGAGCAGAGCCGAGGTTTCTGCAGCGACATACCTGTATTTATCATTCTCAGTGAATCAAAAGCATACTGCCGCTTTAAATTATGATCTGAGCCTTGCAATGCCACGATATACCTTTGTGATTTCTGTATATCAGAAGTGTTCCTGTGTATCACATGCTAAAAACAAGATGATAACAGAATATTGGTTTTCATGCAACATTTGTACAGAGTTTCAACATAATTTAATAATAATAATGGATGAATAGCGTAGTTAAGCCGTTCATATGCAAACACTGAGGATGTGCCATGGGACGATGCGATGTCCCGTGTCTGCCCCGCAGCCTATCGCAGCCGGACTTCAGCCGTATTAATGGAAACATGGCTTTAATGTTCAGGCTGTGTGCAATCATGATACGCGCATATTAAGCATCTGCGCCCAATTCCCAGGCTCGGCCCACAACACCTATGTGCTGCACAACTGCTTGAAATGCCAAAAAATACAATGAATATTTGAAACCATATTAAGCTTGTTTCCAGTATCTATTGCAGTGACACTTTGAGTATAGGCAAATAAAAAATACCATTTTACGTAAACCTTTTTCATCCGTATCCACTCCAAGATCTTCTCCATGCACTTCCACTGCAGGAAGAGTGGACTCCTTCTTCAGAGCAGTGAAATGCACCGGGGATGATGGTTGCTCATCACCTGTTGAGTGCACACTTCTCCGGTGTGCAGGGAGCTTGGCTTTTTACAGTGCCCCACAGATTTTTCCGCATGCGGGGTAAGAATCCTCTGTTTGTTAAAGCGTTGCGTTGTACTACAGTTGCCAACCTGACATCAGAGTATTTTGACATTTCAAGCGCGCAATTTCTAAATGAGATCATATAAACTGTCATTGATTGTTATTTTTGTGTGACGAGAATGTTCTCTTTGACTTCTTCCCTGTCTTCCACGGAACAAACAGGCCAGTGTAGGAGGGGCACATTTTCAATGCTCTGAGCACGCTGGTTGAGAAGAGCTAAATTCTGTAATATTTAATTATCCTGGATATTAGTTTGTTTGCATAGCTTTAATGCCATGGTGGCTATTACAGCCGCATATCGTGGGCCTGCTGATAAAACCTCGTATCTGCAAAATGATAAACTACGAAGGAAAATAAATAAATATAAAATAATGAATATATATACTGTGGTGCAGGGATAGGAAACCCCGCCCCTGCCGGCATACGGGCCACGCCTCTGTCTGTCCCCTTGTCTCACAGGAGGAGACTTCAGGACCAAGGACAGCGCTGTCGCACTATTCAGCACCACTCTCCCCCACTCAAGTCTGGACAGAGGTAGGAGCCTCAATCCGGCAGCTCATTGCTCCAGCACAGGAGATCAGCTGCAGCTCATAATTCTGATTGGCTGCCTGCCTATAAAAGGCCCAGCCAGGGGCAGAGAGGTGGCAGACCTAAGCCTGAGAGTGCACAAGCTAATGTGGCTTCTTTCTTTCAGACTCAGAACCAGAGGAAGACCCAGCCGGTGACCCTGTTAAAGCCTTCAGCCCCAAGCCTGCTGCACCTGCCTTGGCTGCCTCCTGCTCTCCTACCTGAAGGGAGGCTTGAATCTGCTCTGCACCCAGCCAGGAGGCCTGGTTGTCATTTAAAATAATAAATATCCATCTCACTTTATCGCCTGATTCCTGCCTGGTCTATGTCACGCCCCGCCTGAGCACTACAATACATCGATAAATATAATTTAAAATATAAATAAAAAAATGTTTCATTCTGCATGTAAGAACGGTGGACATACGAGTTTTTGTTTCTTATCAGTTTGGAGATACGAGGTTTTATCAGCATGCTCACGATATTCAAATTTTAAGTCTGATTTGCGTTTTCCATGGACCACAAATGCATTTTCATGGTTAATCAGAAAATCCTTGTTCCATGTTTTCCTGAGATCCATAATCAATGAGCTTTGTACAGAGTCTGCCTCTCTTTTGAATCAGTCATACCTCTTTCATAAGGCCGCCTACATTCTGAAGTTAAGCACTGTGGGCGTGATAGAAGCGTGTAGGGGAGAATACGCGTAACTCAAAAGAGCTTTACTCGAATCGCGTAAAAAAGGACTTACGCGCTAATGGGAGAATAGACCCCTTATTGTGCTAATTTAGGTTGATATCTCTGCAGCACTATACTTTGTCATCTTTTTTTATGAAATAATTGCCTAAATTTCTTCTCATTCTTTTGTTGAATCTAGCTCATTTTTTGTATATTTTGACCTCAGTTCTTACACAGGGCACCTTTAACGGCCAATTACAACCTAATGGGGCAATTTTTGTCATTTTTGGCTGCATGAATCTGCCTCCGACAGGCAGTTTTTATCTCATAACAAGAAAAATCTGAATGAATGTCAGCCTCCAATGAGAGCTTTAAATATGTTTGGCCCCTTTACAAATATTTTTTCCAAAAAATATTGAGAACTGTGACAACAGTGCAAATTGCCTATAATTTGAGAGGACATGTTTATCACTGGATTTGTACAGTGGAATAACTTAGGCTATTGTCATTTGTTTTGTGAATTTTCCAGCCATCAGGGAAGAACAAATGTAATTTTAAGGTTTAACAAAACAGTCAATTTTTAAAAAAATCAATAAGATATCATAACCATTCAAGTCAGTTGATTTTTTTGTGTCACCTGCGAAGCGTAGCGGCACATAGGGATCACTTTGTCCGGCGTCTGTCTATCCGTCCGTCCGTCTGTCCGGTAGTCACACTTTCACATAAGCTTCGCAGGCAACACGTGTTCACCTGAACACTCTAGTTTATTTTTAGAATCGTACACAGTATCAATTGTTTAATTTTATTCAGTTTCTCTGATAAACATTGAATAAATATTTGTGTTAATAATGATATTATTTACTTCATCTTTACTGTTTGAAAATATAATTGAATTAGCTCAATTTTTCCCAACATTAACAAAGTGCTCATTAAACTTATCCGAAATCAATTTATATTCTTTAATAACCATATTATAGTTGCAGTAAAAGTAATATGGGTAATTTGGTTTTTTTAATGATTTAATTCAAAACTCCAGTAGTTCACTATAATACATTTTCTTACTATCTCTCCTGATACTTGTTAATTTATTTCTTTATGTCTTATTTGATTTCAGCTTCCTTTCCTCTAATTTTGGAAATTTCTTTTTCCATAGATCTGTCTTTTTACAAGCATTTTGTTTTCTCTGTGTTATCCATGGCCTATCTATGTATTTGTTTTGTCCACTTCAACCACAAGAGGACATTGTTGATCATACTAGTTAGATGCAATGAAAATAAATGTGCCATATGATTCATCGACATTTTCAATATAAATTTTACTCCAATCTTGATTTGAAAAGTGCCCGTTAAACTGCTATTCTTATTTCTGCCAAATCCACAGCCTGATGTATGCTGGCATTCTCATTCATTTCTCCAAATATGGTCAACCATGGGATGAAAGACAACATAAGGAACAAGTACAGGGTTGAGCACCTCACCATCGGAGGTAAAGGACAAACCTGCTGGCCTCCGTGAAACAGAATTGCCGATTCATTT
Source organism: Gymnothorax reevesii (assembly GCA_029721435.1). Classification (NCBI taxonomy): domain Eukaryota; kingdom Metazoa; phylum Chordata; class Actinopteri; order Anguilliformes; family Muraenidae; genus Gymnothorax; species Gymnothorax reevesii. Next base: position 141,732,279 of record CM056574.1, read on the forward strand.
ATGAATAGGTCCTTCTTTCTGCGCGGAGAAGCATCATAAAACCCCACATTCACCAACTGAAGCGAGCCATCGTGGCCTTTGTGCCAGTTAACAAGATCATATGATGCAATAGGATCCCCGTTTTCATTGAAGCTGACCTCCTCTCCCAATATTGTGAACGTTGTCTGTTTCATGTATCGAGAAAGCTGCACACAGCAAGGGGAACACAATGAGCAAAAGAGGAAGAGCATATCTTTACAACAACAACATTAACAAAAGATGAATGCCGCAAATATATATTACAATTTCTGCAGTGGCGTGCTGTCAAGTGTTCTGAGGGCCTTCAGTAACCGCACCCTTTACCACTTGATTGCCCTCAAGCTGTTCTCATTTTAGTACGCCTGATTAACAATCAAACAATTTATTGACTGAACGACCAAGACCAATACATGACCTATAATAAGAAATAATAATGAAAAAGTTAATGTCTATTGCCTATATTTATATAACTGATATGACATGGATGGCAGTATAAATGTCAAAAATCCCAAACTTTTGCTGATTTTGCAGCATTTATTTCTGCCATCCTTTCAATTGTCACTCAGCTCTGTATCGTGCCTAACAACGCCCTTTAGCCGCATTCTGAATATAATAAGGCTTTTCATGGCTTATTGCGTAATGAGCTTCAAAAACTAATTTATGCTAATCTGAGCTATTTCTCGAGTTACATGAGCGCAGAATTTATGAAGCTTTATTGATATTTTAAGTCAGTATTTATGTGTGGAAGAAAACACTGAATAATTTGGCAGTGTTATGTACAACGTATAACAATGCAGTCAAAATAAAATTTGAATGTTGTTCAAGCAATTTGTCAGAGCAACTGTCGCTAGTCAGGAAAATTGTACTGCGAGAGGTTTAGGTAATTAAGTATTGAAAGGTGATGTCTCTGAAGGCCTTTGTAACTGCCAACGGACTGCCTCTGAATTTCTGTAATTATAAAACTCAATTTTATATTTTTAAAGTTCCAAAAAGAAACTACTTAGTGATGCTTTAAATGGAGACCACTTTTGAGATTAACAGCAGCCTTTTTTTTTACCAAGTTTGACTCCATGTGAATGAATTTGTATTTGACTGAACGCTGAAGTGGCCAGCTTATATGCAATGTATACAAGCCAGTCAGGTGGGACCTGCATATGTGCGAGCAGGTGATCTGTTCCCATGGCCGGGAGCCACTTATTTGTGGATGGGTTTGCTGCATGGTGTGTGGGATGAAAATGCTGAGAAAGTGAAAAGTGCTGTGAGGCGATTGCCATGAATGATTTTGTACCTATAGTGGGTCGGACTAATGAGGTACCTGATCGCACATTCGGTATGTATCCTAAGCTGAAAATGTGAGTTTAGCGAAGAGAATGGGCGGAGTCGCCAGCTCCAAACAGACACCTTTGATGACATGGAGAGCCATCAGTGGAATCAAATTAGGGCCAAAAGTTTTGTGCGTGTGAAAAAAAAGGTTATGAACTTGTAGAAGTATTTTGTGTGCGTAAAAAAGTTTTGAGCTTGTGAAATAGTTTTGTCTGTGCGCAAAAAAAAAGTTTTGAGCTTGTAAAATTGTTTTGTGCATGTGCAAAAAAGTTTTGGGCTTGTAAAATGGTTTTGTGTCTGCGCAGAAAAGTTTTGAGCTTGTGAAACTGTTTTGTGTGTGTGCAAAAATGTATTGAGCTTGTAAATAGTTTTGAGTGTGTGTGAAAATTTCCTACCTCCCTGTGTGACAGTGAAGTTGTGGATATGCACAAACTCCTTCCTGCGCGTGCAACACTTTTTTTTACAAGCACGAACCTGGAGTTACAAACCTCAAGTTACAAACTTATCGCCCTGTTTCTACTCCTGTGGTGGACTAGCCAATCAGCACAATGCCCATTGAATAGACAATCAGAATGTTACTGACCGTCACAGTAAGTCAAACTGTCCAATCAGTGGCCAAACGGTTCTGACGGTATTTCTCCCTAATGTCTTTGGCCAAATCCATAGCTCATTGATTTCCGTGTTTATTCTACTGCATAAACTGAATTCTACTCTATTCTATGTCATAATCATATATTCTCACCACCAATAGCCAGATGTGAAACCAGTGATGTGTTTCTGGCAGTTGATGTGTGTGCTTTTAACCAACACGGTTCGATTGACTCATGTTACGATAATTAGCTGGTTAGCAAGCTAGCTAGCTACTCTCCTGCAAGCAGGTGAACATTATGAACAACCACTGCATAAAACTTGATTCCACTTCATTAAACCTGATTAAATTGCAATCGGTCACTAGAAACTATCAGTCAAGTGTCTTTTAGATGGTTTGTAACGGTTATTAACCTTGTGTTACATCGCAGTTAATCGTATTAATGGACTGTTTCTCAGTCCGCACAAAAAGAGCAAGGAACAATTCGCTGATCAAGAAATGGCTAGCTATCGCGATCAAGTCCGCTAGGGCAAACTGGATGCTCAAAACTTCAGTTCAATAAAAACGAAAACGAGTGATGGATTTCACAGGTCTCTATTGTAGCAGTGCCATGCTAGCAGTGGGATATGTGTCTCTAGTCTTCTCCCAGCTTACTCCTATGCTGCCTTCAATGCACCCACTTGATGGCGTTAGCTACCCGTTTCTTGGATAGCTGCTCACCTGCAAGCTGGCGAACATGAAGAACAACAGCTGAATAAAAATTGCTTCAGTTTATTTCTCAGTTTTCTGCACCAAACAATTCAGGAATAGCTGAGGAACAATTCAGCTGTTCATGAAACAGGTCTTTTTATTGTAGCTGCATGATGCAACAGTAGGATACCTCTGCCTAGTCTTCTCCCATCTTAAGGCCCATTCACACAGGGGCGGAGCGGAAAAGTGGCACGTATTTGCAGAATATTTGCAGCACGAAAATTCCATGGTAAACCATTCACACCAAACTCGGTGCCAAATTTTGCAAGCGGAATTTCGCAGAGGCTGAGGTCCATGCAGATGTTTTTTTCTGTTTTTAGTGCATGTAACGCTGTCAGCTTCCATCAGGGCAGTCTGCGTTTCCCTCTGTGTAACACTCTCTGACCTCCAAGCCCCCCAAGTCGCTAGTTTAAATAACTCTGTGCTACCCTCAACATACGCTGACCCAGTGCAAAGGTACCCCTCCCGGTTCAGGTGTAGCCCATCCAGCTTGAACAGGTCACTCCTGTCCCAGATGTAGTTCCAGTGCCCCATAAACCTATACCCCTCTTTCCTACACCAGGTTTGTAGCCACGTGTTAAACTTCCAGATAAAATTCTGCTTCCCTCTGCTTGTAAGTGGTACTGGTAGAATCCCGGAGAACACTACCGTGGAGGATTTGCTCATAAACTTTTCAGCAAATTCCACAAATTTGCCTTGCAGAACCTCAAAGCTACCCCTACCATCTCTATGTTTGTCCCAACATGGAACATGACAGCTGGATCCCTCCCCGCTCTGGCCAGGAGCTTGTCTACACGCTCCAGTAGGTCTCCTACCTGGGCACCAGACAGGCAACAAACTGCACGAGACTCCATGTCGCGCAAACAGACTAAACTGTCTATTCCTCAAAGTATTGAGTCCCCCACTATCACTAACTCTCTTTTCTGAGGGATAGAGGCCAACAGGGCGCCCTGCTGCTCATTAGTCTCCTCACTCTCAGGGTCAGGGGCCAAGTCAAGTTCCTGCAAGGGCTGGAATCGGTTGGACACCTCAACCACTGGAGGAGCTGTCGCTGTACGGCGTGCATGCCCTTTCCTACACTGACGTCCTACCGTCCCGCAACTTTCTCTCCCTGCCTGCTCTGGGATCCCCGCACCACCCTGCTTTGGTGTACACACCATTTCTCTAAACAACAAACTACTTAGTTTGCAATCAGTAGAGTTCCTAGAGGAACTATGTTGTGCCGCCAAATGGCCCTGAAGATCAAGGATCTTACTCTCCAGATGCTCAGTTAGCTGGCACCGGTGGCAGACAAACCCATTGTGGAAATCTCTTTCCAACAGTGCGATCATCCTGCAACAGTCACATAGTTTTGGCCACATTTTGAACCCCCTACCCAATGACCTCGCTCACCCTAGATAAAGTAAAAATACTAATGCAGAGACAGAAGCTTGGGAACCACAATTTATTAATTTATTAGCCTGAGAAGCCCTTAGCAGCAGTCACAATAGAAACCGTGGGTAAACTATGTAAATGTATAATAAGCCTCTTTTAACAGGGGCTTAGTTTCAGTTAACAGAAAAAAAAATACCAAATTGAGACAAACTCAAAAGATAATAAGCACTCCTAATAAGCCGACTTGAGTTTATCTAGTCCCGGTACTATTAATATATTAATCTAAAACTATCATAGCGCTTAGCTGAGAACTCAGATAAAACAGACAAGCTACAACGCCCAGGAGAAACTGGAGGGGGGAGGAGGCGGAATACTCCGGGAAAACTTTCCGTTTAAATTTTAAACTAACTGAATGGACGACTCAAGTGACTGCTGCCCTATTAACTAAATACTAAATCTCAGATCCTCAGCCAAAAATGCAAACAGTAACTATCTAGCTAGCTAGCCACAAATACAGCCAAGGGTAACCGAGAAAAGAGTAAAGCCCTGATTCCCTTTAATTAAAACGGACCGAATAAACAAGTCGTTTACTTTGTGAGCGAACAAAACACAATATCTCCCACAACGAGCTGTCGCTAAGCTCTCAAACAGGCAGTTAAACTTTAATCAGCTGATCAAGGCACCGCAACTGGAGGAAAATACAAAGATAATGTTATTTGCAATGTGTTTAATCAGAAGAGCCGTTCGATAACAATAAAATGTGAAAAAGACAAAAAACCCAGTTCATGTTAATATTCAAGCTTGGCAGTGCGTTTATGTGGTAATGTGATAGAGAACGAAGGGGACTAAAAAAACCCCGGTGAACATCAATATTTATTGTACTGTATGAAAGGCAAGCCACCAAGTATGAAACCAAGCCAGGTTATAGTTAGATATCAAAGTAATTTGATAATATTCTTGGCGTTGAGAGCTTGTTGAGGTTCATTAGCTAAATCAGCTGCAGAAAAACCACGTGACAGTACCTCAGTCCTTGAAAACAACTCTCTTTTATTTTGTATATCACACAATTCACTTAGTACGACAATTATTTGGCATTTAAATTTATTCTTAAAATTTAGTGCTTAAATTTATTATATCCTCGAATGCCGAATGGCATTATGGGGGATATTATGTTTTTGGTCCGGTCGCCGCCGTCGCGGCCGCACTACGTGTTAACGAGATAACAGTAATATTTCAATTAAAAATTCCAAATTTTGCACATGAGTAAGTATCATAAAGAAGAAGAACTGTTTGATTTTGGACAATTTACAATTTCTATATTGGCCACCAGGGGCCAAAAACTGAAAAACATCACTGTTCTTATCATATCTCTGGAAATTTTTGTCCGATTGACCTCAAATCAAGTGCAAATGAAAGGTAATGGCCTGAGGATGTGTCTTATGTGACATTATACCTGTTTGGTTCAAAATTTTGACACAAGGTGGAGCTTTGTCACATAAAATTCACCATTTTTGCTATATCTTTGGAACTACTTCTCCGAGTGACATTTAACTATGTGCAACTGCAAGGTCACGACCTCACAACGTGTTACATGATGACATCATACCTGTATAGTTCAATATTTTGCCAGCAGGTGGCGCTTTGTGATGGAAAACTACCATTTTGGCCATATCTTCAGAACCTTTTGACCAATTGACCTGAAATTAACTTCAAATGAAAGTCTATTCAAGGTCTATTCAAGGATTGGGGAATTGGAGGATTGGGGGCGTTCGGGGATATACCCCCAGCCGTCGCCTCCGACGGCATAAGCCTAGTTTTACTTTACCTTACTTTGCTCCCAGGAGACTGAAACCCCCCCCCAAAAAACCCCCTTCGCCTTTTTTTGACCAGATTAGTGACTTATTTGGCTATTTGATCACCGAGTTGTTACAGGGGTAAAAAGGGGAAAAAGAAGACAGGAGGAAGATTCTCCCTGCCCCTAATGCAACAAAGGTTATATCTCGGGAGCAACTTGTCTAATCTCTATTAGCTTCAATCACTCCACTCGTCCTTCTCTGTCTCAACCAAAGCAGAATGAACGCCAACGAGCAGCGCTACAGCACAGCCAAGAAGTCAGCAACAGCAACCATTTCATTGCTTTATTCTCTCTCTTTTTGCATTCTAAAGTTTAAGCATTGGAATTGATTTGTTTTTGTTAATCTTCAGATGCATAAGTATCTTGCCGAAATTGCATGTCTTTTCTGTTTCAATTGCGTGAACGAAAGATATAAAGGTAACCTGAATTTCTACTTGCATAGAGATTTGGGGTTTTTTTCCGTTGGTTTTTTTTTTTTTTTTAGAGCTTCGTGCTCATTGTCCGTTCTTGCATACCACTGCATAGGAAAAAGTTGCGCAGTTTAAATGCTTCCTGTTTTTATCTGTTTCTCAATTTTAATTCTAGAAAGCATGATGAGAGTTTGTTGTTTCTGAGCTTATTCTTGATCCTTCAAGTATATATTGCGTTTATGCAAATGAAAAAAAAATATCCTCTTGATTGCTTGTTTTGCTTATTTCTAGTCATTGCCGCTGTGGGGTGGATAAAGAAATTCTTCATTTGGCAGTTAAAGGCTGCCTGGGGCTCGCACAAACTTTTTCTTGAGTTTCCCCGTTTTATCTGCACTACAGTGCGCTGCTCATCTCGTGCTTAAAATAGGTTAAAGGCCGTATCGAATATTCAAATAGTAATTTACTATCCGAATATCCAGAATCAAATGAACGAATACAGTTAACAGGTTAACCGTTTCAGCACTAAACGGTAAGAGATTTTTCTTGAGGCAAAACTAATTTTGCTGGGTTTTATTGGAGTGAAGTAATGAGCGTAACATCAGTTCTCAATTTAATTTGTGGCAGGCAGACGAGACAGCGAAAGAACAGGAGCAACGATAAAAATAACAGCCTTCTTTGCCAAAAGGCCGAGGCTTGAGGAGAGAGAGGGGTGACAGATAAGGCAAATTCAGCAGATTCACGACAGGCAAAGGGCTCCGTGAGTTAGGGTCAGACTGAACCCAAACAAGGGTGAGTGAGTAACGTCGCACGAGCAGGGGTGAAATAGTGGAGTCAGTTTAACCACTGTTTTGAAAGACGCTGAGAGTTTATTCACTTACTTTCTGATGGTTTGTATTCATCATAAAGGGGAAACTATGTGAAGGACACCATCTCTGTATTCACTGCTGCAGCACTCAGCACGTCAACATGACACTCAACCAAATTATTGGATAGTCCGACTATGATCGGGTTTTTGAAGTGCATGTAAACATCACAGTCTGCCCGATTTAACCTACCTAGATAATTTGATTGATAGTCAAATTATTCTCTGCTTGTAAACCTCCTATCTAATCAGAGTCAGACTTCGCGTTTTGCGCATGCTTCAGCAGTGTTATTTCCGGAAACATAAAGCAACACAAACGGCCTTGGCCCAACCGAAAATATACTTTTGGACGGACAAAGAGACGTTTTATGCTTCATCAGCTGTTAGGTTTCATTCATTGTTTTTGTGAATCACTTTGCTTTGAATGAAAATTCTAAAAAAAAAAAAAATCTAAACAAATTTACGTAAAATAAATTCATTATAATGTTCATTGATCAATTTGTGATTATTCACTTAATGCCCAACAATACAAAGGTGTGTTCATGAACCTTGCACGCCATGCATATCGCTCCCCGCCCTTCGCCACCTTGGTCTCAAGAAAACGCTGGGAAAACTCTGTGACCGCAATAGCTACCTGTTTCCTGAACAGCGAATTGCTCCTTGCACTTTTTTTGCAGACTGAGAAACAGTCCGCTATTACGATTGATTCCAATATAACACAAGGTTAATAACCGTAACAAACCATGGAAAAGACACTTGACTGGTAGTTTCAAGTGACCAATCACAAACTACTCTGGTTAAATGAAGTGGAATCAAGTTTTATACAGTGGTTGTTTGTAATGTTGACCAGCTTGCAGGAGAGTAGCTAGCTAGCTTGCTAACCAGCTAATTATTGTAACATGAGTCAATCAAACCGTGTGGGTAAAAAGTGCATACAACAACTGCCCAAAACAGATCACTGTTTGCACATCTGGCTATTGCTGGGGAGAATATATAAATGACATTGCAGTAGAATAAAAACAGAAATCAATACAGTATGGATTTGGCCATAGACATTAGGGAGAAAAACTTTCAGAACCGTTTAACCCAGTGGTTCCCAAAGAGCCCAAAGTGGGGGGCGCAGGGGGCGGGAAGCGACCCCCCCCCCTAACTAGAGTTCCGGACACCAACAGAAAATGATTTGCATACAGCGAATCGGCAACCTTGTTCCGGACTACTGAAGGAGTGTCTTGAGACAGTTTCATTTTTTCTGTCTTTACTGGCCTTGCACCAAGGTATGGTCTCGGAACCACTGACTGCGCCGTCCATTCGCTGCCCAGAATTCAGCGATTACATTGTAAATGCCTGCCATACTCTCAACAAAACTGTTGGCCAAATCATTCATCTAGCCTGCCATTTTAATAAATAATTAATGGATGTAATTGTTCAAATATATGAAGCTGGTAAAATGAGCTGGTTACAATCAATGCAGTTTAGCGATATCCCGACTCACTGCTTTTTTATCCTGCACTGATTTGGCATATTAATAATAAACTGGTAGAGTGACACCGAACAAAATCCGATTAATATAAAGCAGAAATAATCGAGATTGCGTCATCTTATTCTCGATAATATGAATGCTCTGTCGGCTGACAGATCATTTTTATCTAGCCTAGCTACTGGACGTTTCAAACATATCGGCAGGTTTGGCTAGTGGTGTTAATGAATTTTTTTCACACTTCGCTGTCAGCTGTTAATATAGGTTAATTATGGTGCTTTCTTTCTGCATCTTAGAAACATAATTTTAAGTAGACGGCTATACTCAGGCAGAGGGATGTGATGCAGCTTAATGATTTTATATTTTAAAAGGTTTTGAATTATTAAATCTTTGTGTCCTTCATTTAAAAATTACGGTGGCCATTTCCAAACCTGCCGATCATTTTTAATGTTTCCAGCTAGGATAGACGAAACTCATCTGTTCAGGGCATTTATATTTTCTATAATAAGCTGACGCGATCTCGGTTATTTTGACTTCATAAGTTCAAGGCCAGTGAAGCGAGAAAAATTTCAGTCTCAAGACACTCCTTCAGCGGTCCGCCACAAGGTCGTTGATTTGCTGTATGCAAGTAAGTTTCTGTTGGTGTACGGAAAATGCATCGATAGCAATGTTGTTGAATATTTAAAAAAAAGAAACCTGTTACACTGAACATAATTACACTGTTAAAGGTGCTTGAAAACAGTTACACTTAACAAACCACAACGGTGGAATTATTTTATTTTGTTATTTATTTCTCATTTTTAAAGGTAGCCTTGTTGTAGTTCATGACAACCTATAGTTTATGGCAGTTTACTTTTATTTTTTCAAAAAAGGTTGAGGTTAATATTAATTACAATGTGAGAAATAAACTGCAATGGACTCAAAAAAATGTGTATTACCTGTTGTTTTTTTTGGGGGAGGGGCGCAAAAATTTTCTTATGTACCAAAGGGGGGCCCAGCAGAGAAAGTTTGGGAACTGATGAGACAGTTTGACTTACTGTGACGGTGAGTAAAAATCTGATTGGCCATTCAGTAGGCAACGTGCTGATTGGCTAGTCCACCACAGGAATAAAAATACGGCCATAATTTTGTAACTTGAAATTTTTGCTTGCAAAAAAAAGTGTTGCACGTGAAGGAAGGAATTTCAGCATATCCGCAACTTCACTGTCACACAGGAAGGTAGGAAATTTTCAGCGGAAATTTCACCCCGGAAACGGTGTGTTGTCTGTTCCAAGAACAAAGTTCGAAGTGAGTCCCAGTTCACATGTGACACTTGCAAAGTTAGTTTGTGCATGGAATCGTGTAACAAACTGCAACACACGAAACGGGTGTACTGGAATGTGACTGAATGACTTTTTATATTTTTTGATTTTCCTATATTCATTTATAGAGAGTGAAAAATGAAGCATAAAGAATTTTTTTCTATTGTTGTGCTGTGTCATCATTCAAATATTGGGGATAAAATACTTTTCCTGGCAATCATCACAGCAAACAGGCAAGGAATGTGCATGAAATAATTCCTTGGCGATCGTCCCAAGAGCCAGCTGACAATCCCAGCCATTGCAGTCGCCCGCAAACTCAAATCAGGCTATGGTGGTCAACAAAACACTCTGTGCATTTGCGGTTCCCAGTATGCGGGTCAGCAAGCTAGCCCTCGCAGGTGTTTTCCGTACACAAGGGGTTAATTCAAAGTTCTATTTTTCGACATGTGGAAACCATGCAGTACATGAAGCATGCAAACCAACCTGCCATGGGAGGATATTTTCAAGGTCAGCACATTCCCCATTGGCAAAGGGGCCACTTCCTTTCACACAGGTCCTCATGCTGTGCAGTGCATGTGCAATAAGGTACACAGCCTTATACACATTGTAAGAAACTCTGAGCTGGGAAACATCGGTATATATTGAATTGACCTCATCCAGGTTCTCTAGCCCAGTGCATGGCTTTCTGCTGAGGGTAGCATTTTCATGACCATGATTGTGTGTGTTCAGGGACCCACTAACTTTACAGTCAAATGTTTCCTCCCAGAATTCTGCGAGGAAAGCAGATCCAAGTGCATCCGAGGATTTAAACCTGGCGAGAAAACGTTTAAGGCCCGGGATTTCAGCCCTCCTTATTGCAAACCCCATTGTTCCAATCAACAGATCATGAAATTCATTCCAGAGAGAACTGCCAGTTGACCAAGAATCACCGGCAATCCACTGCATCTTCGAGACATTTGCTCGCTTCCACTCAGTTAAAATGCTGCGTAACTCCGCCTCCCCGGAAAAGCTCAATATTACCCTAGCGGATGATGTTTTGATAGTATGTATCAGGCTACTCATAGATCGCTTTGGCATGGGATTAGGATATAAATGAACATAAGCTGCACAAACCCCAAGCCTAGCTGATTCCTCAAGGAAAAGTTGCACAGCAAAACGAGCATAGTCAGAGTCAATCCCAATCACCCCCACCCAAGTCCAGTTAAAATGCTTAACGAGCTTGGCTACAGCCTTAATCTGGAAGGAGTCACTTGGCATCGTCCTCATGAATGTAGGGAACTCATTTTGATTGCTGAGACAACTGCATGAGGCAAAGTAGCTCACCTAGAAGAAACAAATATTTAATTTTTATAAAACTTAAAAAATGCCATGCATGGGAAATGATCACATGTAAATAGCATGAAGAAAACGCACCACTGGAATTTGAAAGGACCCGAAAGTTCTGAGAAGGGACCTCGTCAAACCTGATGAAGCATCTCCAATTAAAACAGGAGAAACGGGTCTCCCCAGTGCTGCACAGCTGTTGGTTGTGTTCTGTTCTGGCTGCCCATTCAAAAGAATGAGCGCGTTTTGCAATGAAGGAGAACTGTCTCGAATATGATATCCCAACTTCAGAAAAGGAAGTAGGTCCTGGCTTTGGTTTATTTCCCAAACAGCAAATGCCATTGTTTGCATCCACTGCAGGGATCTTGCACTAAAACTGGAGAAAATTAATGAACTTTCAAGACCTATAAGATAGCACAGTAGTAGCAAGAACAAAATAGTTTTGTTTTTCATTGCACACCATACATTTGCAACTTATACAATTAGTTGCAATCTATCACATGTATTGTGATTTGTCCTAAAGTAGTTGATAATTTGAATTATTATTTTCAATAAGATGCAATACATCAAAGGCATTTAATGATAACACTTTAAAATGACACACACGCAGAAATATGTTACTTACAGTTTGTATCTCGCTGGCAGAGGTTTCCTCTTATAGGACTCTGAAACTGATATTTGATTTCTATGCAAAGGAAACAGCCCACCTAACACAATATCTCCTTCCTCATAGAAACTATGTAACTCTTTTTCACCCTGAAAAATACATTTGCTTTGAGAAATTACTCTGTTGCAGGAAGAAGCCAGAAGGAAGAGCAACATTTTGAGGACCTCAGCAGTGTTGAGCGCCATCGCAAACTTTGGTTAGGATTGCTTTGAGGAGTCTGTTTTATTGAGACCAGCAGCAATGATGTAGTCTGTGATGACCTCATTTTCCCCAAAGAACATTTAAATCTGTTTGATGATGTTTAAATTTTGCTAGCGTGGCTTGCGCAGATTGTTCTATATCCAACTGCAAGCTCATTCATTTCTGAAGTGTTGACCTTTATATTCCTATACACAAATAAATATTTGGGCAGTGACACAATTTTCATTGTTTTACAATTGCATGTGAAAAATGTGAAGGCATTTTTGTTTCTACTGTTATAGTTTTAAAATTTCTTGTTGTAGTGTCTAATGTAATAGAATCAGAGTGCACTATAGTTTTACTGCTTAAAAAAATAATACATTCTTGTTAGAGATGTAAATGCTGATTTCTGTTCTCAGCTTTAGGCTCCAAGGAAACTGTCTGTGGGAAAGTACTGATAGGAAGGGTCCATGCAACTGCATGGGAGTTATCAACTCATGTCTGGGAAATGTCCCAACTTAATAAAAATTCTGTTCTGTACTAGGCCTTGCAACTGAGCCCCTAAGCTCAAAATGTGAATCCCAAGCACATCCCTTGAGCAGAAATCTTCAAAGAATAAAATGTTTGTGTAATTTTGTGATTGATTGCTTGAAACATGCCTGGCTAGAAGGGTATAATAATTGCTTGTGAAAATAATTCAGCAGAGTATTCACCTCTGACTGCTGTGGACACAGTGTCCTTGTTCGCTCTCTCATTCAGCAGAATTATACTGCAATAAACTGTTGATCATGTTTCTTTTAACCTGCTATAAGACTCTCTTATTACGAGTCAAACTAAAAAAATCCTCCACAGCCACCACTACAGATTTGAAACAATCAAAAGATAATCAAAAAACAGTGAAGATGTGTTTGAAATGCGAACTGTAAAATTCAATTTAAAGGCTTAGTCAAAAATACTGTATGAATTATGCAGGAATTAGACACCTTTAATCTACTGCCGCTTCGGTTTTACACTGTAAAACCAAATGTTAAGTTCTGGACATAAACACTTTTTGTTACACGTCACAGTGTTTAAATGTTACAGTGTTGAGATTCAGTTTTAAAGCTGTAATGTGGAGAAAAAAAGGCCACTAGATGGCAGTATTGACATATTTTTTGTTAAGCCCAGTCTGGAGCAAGGTTTGGGCATGTCCTGGGCATGTCTGAGAGGGGAAGTCTCAGAGAATTGAAAAAATAGTCTGGAAGGTGGGAGGGGGCTGGAAAAGAGTATATAAGGAGAAAAATTGAGAGAGTAAATTTGTAGGAGAAATTGCAAGGAGGAATTGTGGAAGGATACATTTGACTAGGCCTGGCACTCACTACAAGACCTGTGAAGCTCGTTTTGTGGATTTTTGCCTGTGTTGGAGTATTTTCCTGTCCCAGGGCAACATCACAAAGCAACCCCATCTCAAGGGACTGTAAATATCTAATTTTCTTTATTATTTCAGTCTTGGTCAGCCTTTGTTTAATCAAATCTGTTTAAGTTTTAAAATTTTGTCTGTCATCCCTTGCTGTCTGATAGGTCATAACAAATTGGGGCCATAACAAAGCGCATTCAACAAATCTGAAAAACCTCAATCGCAACATCCAATAAACATCAGAGTATTGAATGAGAACACCTATTTACAAAAATAATCATTTAGCTTTTAAACCCTGGATTAGATTAGATTATATTTATATAATATTATATTTATATAATATTTATATTATTAGATTATAAATATGTCACACATTCACCAATTTTACAGTGTTGGGACTCAAATGCAATTGAATAAACTAACATAACTAATTGATTAAATTATCATTTTTAATAATCGGTGGCAAATCTTTTTTATTTAATGACTCCCGCCAGCCCTTGACCGCATCTGTCCTCAGTTCCTTCTTTATTGTTGCAATGTTTTGACTTCACTTCTGCCTTCAGCAAGTGAAATGCATCCCGAATTGGATTCAGTTGACTGACTTGGAGAATATTCTATTTCTTGGCTATAACAAATCTTGAGTTGGTTTTGCAGCATGCTTGAAAGTCTTTGTCCATTGGCACTGTTAAACATTGCCCAAGAGGTTCTGAAGCATTCAGCTGAATATACTGAGAGGCATTAAAAACACATTAGAAAATATATATGTAAGGGATAATTAACGAGAAGGTGTGCATTCCACGGTTTTAATGCACGATGCGGAGGCAAATAACCACCCGACGCGAAGCGGAGGATGGTTGCCTCCGCGAAGTGCATTAAAACCGTGGAATGCTCACCTTCGAGTTGATTATCCCGCTTATACCACGGTCATTTGCCAGCAATATCAAATCGCAGCATTCAGAAATTTTGTTGAAAGTTTTGCACTAAAAAAAACGAGCTGGTAATCATTAAAGCGGCGCCGCGCCTTCTCATATCCAATAGCCTACTATAGGCCAAGTTAAATTGAACCAGCTATCTTAGTTCATCTTACGTTCATGGAGAAAGATTTTTTTTGCACACGCGTACATCCGTTTACCAGCTGATTTGATAACGGATTCCAGCTGAAATGGAGATTATGCATAACGCAACATTATGTGCGATTATGCTGACTGTAGCTAACTTGCTACCCACAATTACAATGAACTTATGACGGTTTCCACAGTCAGCGTGCCGAAATCAGTCAGCTCGCTGGCATAGCACTTAGCTAGCGAAGTGTCAGCAGTTGCTGACACATGAAGTGGACAAGTTAGCTTCATTTGTAACCGTTCACAATTACAATCGTTATTGAATAAAGCCTGATTACTTCGCTGCTATGATATTTCCGGTCATTATCGCTCGAGTACCTATAGTTAACCACCCCACTGGACGCAACTTGTATGACGCCGCTAAAACTGGAGATAAATTAGCAGCTAGGTTTCCGTTGTACCCAGCCGAATACCACGTTTAATGTTGCTAGGGTTACAAGTTGGCTAGTGGATGAATTTTGATTGGTGAAACGACCGTAGCCGAACTCCCTGTGCGGTTCCACGGTTTTAATGCATACCTGCCAGCCAATCAGAAAAAAGTATTCACCCAGACCATGGTATAAATATATTTATAAAATATATAAAGTCTAATGCATTATCTGACATGGCACAAAACATTTTATGGAATGTGTTTTTTTGGCGTCACAGATGATGCACTTTGTCGGGGACGACAGCTGACACATCTGGTCATTTTGTGTCATCTCTGCAGTCTGGATACAGTGATTTAATGGACATAAATGCTTCCAGAATCTTTTCTTTGAGACTGGCCATCATTGAACATTCAAAACGTTTGATTCTTCTGAGATTCATTTTTTTATGACATTTGAACTGGGAATGATGTGCCTTTGTTTATGTGTGTTTTCACTGGCCCTGATCTTCAGCTTTTCATATGCAAAATGATTTCTTCCAATGTGATTCACGACCATGATCTAGGGAAATGTGCAGCATTTGCATAATCATAATGAGGTGTTAAAACCAAGAAAGGATTCGAACCCAGACACTTGACATTTTGCAATGCATACCATACCTGATGGTCATTTTGTCAATCACCAAAAGGAAAAACTCAGTTTTGAAATTAGACGATAAAAACCACTTTGCGTTTTTAATGCCTCAGTAAAGGCGGCACCCTCAATAATTATTGGCATCCCTGGTTAAGATGTGTTCTTTAGCTTCTAATAAATTCAGTTTTTTTCTTAATAATATAGGACCACAATGAAAAAAGGAAAATCCAACCTTTAATTCAAGTGCATTTATTCAGTGGCAAAAAAAATCCCACATTAAGAAATAATTCTTGAACATCAAATTATGTGTGCACAATTATTAGCACCCCTGAAGTTAATACAAAAGTACTTTGTGCAGCCCCCTTTTGCCAACAAAACATCGCCTAATCTTCTCTTATAATGTCTCATCAGATGGGAGAATACAGGAAGAGGGATCTTCGACCATTCCTCTTTGCACAATCTCTCTAAATCATCCAGCAACCTGGGTCCTCTCCTCTGCACTCTCCTCACCAGCTCACTCCACAGGTTTTCAATGGGGTTGAGGTCTGGGGACTGAGATGGCCATGGGAGGCGCTTGATTCTTGAGCAAGACACTGAACCCCGATGTGCAAGGTGGTGCCTTGCATGGCAGCCTCCGACATCGGGGTAAATGTGAGGCA
Organism: Gymnothorax reevesii; assembly: GCA_029721435.1. Classification (NCBI taxonomy): domain Eukaryota; kingdom Metazoa; phylum Chordata; class Actinopteri; order Anguilliformes; family Muraenidae; genus Gymnothorax; species Gymnothorax reevesii. Next base: position 141,748,585 of record CM056574.1, read on the forward strand.
AAGCGCTTGGGGTCATAACATGTGCACTAGAAAGCGCTATATAAAGTCCATTTACCATTTTACCATTTGTATGGACTTGGTCAGTGATTGAGTGAACATTGGGAGCAAGACTCAGAGTGGGGTTCAGGTGGCGAGACTCAGGGTGGGGCTTGTGTCTCTCGTCGGAGAGAGACTCCTTAGCCCCCAAAGGTGTTAATGAATCGACATTAGATGGGCTCTATGTACGTCGTTGATATAATTGTGAACATAGCTTGCGTTAGAGTTTGACGTCCGCCGGCCGAAGATTTTAATCAGGTGGTCCGGCCCTCCTGGCTTGCACCGATGCAAATGGATGCCTGGGGAAGTATTCGGGCGAAATATTGGATATAATATAATTTGATTCAATTCCGTTTATTTGTATAGCGCTTTTCGTTGATAGATTGTCATGAAGACGCTTTACATTGAGAGATTAAATAAATGAAAGGGCAGTCCCCAGCCTATTCCCCACAAAGGTAATGAGGCAAAACTCCCCAGTGGGGAGAAATCTCAGGAGGAACCCGGCTAAGGTGGTGAAGCCAATCCTCCACGGGCTAGCTAATTAATAGTAAAATAAAATAATAATATAATGAATGGCAATAGAGTTCCATTACAGCCCATTGTTGAAAATATTAATCCACTATACTCACATGCACTAACAATTAATCTATTATACTCAATTGCTGAATCATTGTATCACTCTATTATACTCAATGGCTGAATTACTGTATCCATTCTGACTGAATCTGAAGGTCCTACGGAAACAAGCGGTTATCTGGGTTATAGGCATTCTCAGGAGAGAGAGAATCTCGAGAGACATCCTGTGGGGGGGCCAGTTGGATCATAAGGCTCTCTGGGGCTCCCAGGAGAGAGAGAGAGGGAGCCTGGGGAGCATGAGAGAGAGAAAGAGAATGCCTTGTGAGCCAACGGGACCATAAGGCCTGACAGAGAGGGCCTCTCGGCTAGAACTGATAAGGACGAAGCCATACATTACTGATCGCTGACAACATACATTTACATAAATCAGTTTCTTAAGGAGGGATTATGAATAATATATGTTTATAATGAGGGAGAATGTTAAACTGTTGGAGGATATTAGCTGGAGAGGCGTAATTTTGGGTGATGGACACTTACAAATATCTAGCCAAAGAACACTGTGGGCCCAGCCCTTGGGGCGGCTCTCTGCGTGCAGTTTTTACACACTCGAAAAAGCTTCTTCAATTTCCTGACTTCTTTTCAAATACTTTGCGGAAAGATCATCAACTGAATAGCTATATTATTTGATGGTTTGAAGTGTATGTCATTTCTCTGTAACTATACACATGGTTTTTGCCTTTTGAATCATTATTGTAAAATGTTTAAATTCCTGAAAGTCTCTTAGTCCTTCATTTAAAAGTCGACATTAACCAGTACAAATTCCTCAACACCATTTAAACAGGGACATCTATAGCTCCATCGTTTGATGAATTGGCATGATTTAAAGTTGCAGCAACAGTTTGGAAACAGAAGAAAGACCTAATTCAAAGAAGCTAAACTTTTTGGTAACAGGTAAAAACCCAAGAGTGAATTATCAGTGCAACAAACGCACTTGCTGATCGCTGTACCTCCAGCAGACCCCTCTATGTTGGGTGCGGGGATAGTTCACTGCTTGCATGTAAACTGGAGTTCGAGGCTACTTCAAGTTTTCTGAGTCCTCTTCTCCTTCGTATTTTGAGTCCTTCAGGGAAAGGAACTAAACTCTTCCCAAAGAAAAAAAAACATGACAAAAACAAAATCATAGAGAAAATGACATCTTTCCAAGTCGAATCATAATGTCGGGACTCACAGACACATAGAAAATGTCACATAAGCAGTATGGAGGCATTTTATGTCCTTTAATGTTGCTTTTTTAAGGTTGAAAAAAGTGGCCACCATTGAATTCCATTCATTTGGATTTCTCTTCAATGCTGTCTTTCCTTAAAACTCAAAAACTGTTTTGAGGACAAATGAAATTAACCGACCCTTCAATTAGCCTTGGGGTGAATATATAATGAGTGAATTTTCAGTTTTGGGTGAAGTTTCCCTTTATTAACCTAAACTTCTCAGTTTTCCTTTCCTTGATTAGCAACAGTTGCTCAGACGAATTGCTTTAACGCCAGTCAAATTTATTTCACAGCTGGTCAACGACCTCTTGTCAATTGGGGCATCTGTAGCAGGAACCTCTCGACTACCTTGATGATGTAATCCTTTTTTAAATCAAAAAGATTTTTTTGCTTCCTTGATTGAGGGCATGACACACACATATCTAAAGGGTAGATAGAAAACTTCTTATACCATTTCACAAACTCTGGCACAGAACGACAGAACGATGCATGGCAACAAATAGGCATTTCTTTAACACCAGTTTCCTTGTAAACTAGTTTCCCGACTAGCAGCAGTCTATAATAAGACACTTGTTATCAAGGTTCGTGGCATTGGCAATGATAAATTATCCTCCTTGTTAACAAGTGCCCCATCCTAGATCGTACTGCAAGGAAAATAAACCTGGACCGACAAACAGGGAATAAAACTAGCACCTGCCAAGCGTCAATAGTGGAAAGAATTTGAGTTTGGCGTGTGAAACAAAATTTGGCACCCGCCAACGGCCGGTACCAAATTTTGAACCTGATTCCGTTTTTTTTTTGTGCGTGCTTCGGCTGAGTCTTCAACCAGACCATTTTGTTCCTTGCTTCTCCCTGTGCGAAGCCCTACATAATGTAACGTTGGATTATGCTTGTGTGGGTGCGTACGTCACTGTCTTCCTTCCGACCAACAGCGCGAAAAAGTCATTTTACATAACATAACATAACATAACATGAATGGCAAGAACAGGCCTTTCAGCCCAACTAAGCTTGGCAGTTTCTTTATACTATTGTGAATATGTCCCTTCAGATACTAAATGACTCAATGGTATCTAGCTTTAAGTCAATTCTGCTCTTGAAAACCCCCAAGGTCTCTGCCTCAACAATATGGTCTGGTAAGCTATTCCACATTGAAATTACTCTTTGGGTGAAGAAATATTTCCGTATATCAGTGCTAAATTTACCTTTTGTCAACTTCCATTTGTGACCCCGAGTTCTACTAACAACACTTGGCCGAAGGAATCCTACATGATTCACTTTGTTAATTCCTTTATCATATTTAAAGACCTCAATCAAATCACCCCTGAGTCTCCTTTTCCTAAGACGAAAGAGATTAAGGATTTTCAGCCTCTTCTCGTAGCTTTCATCTTTTATACCTGGAATAAGCTTGGTGGCTCTTCTCTGAACTTTCTCTGGAGCCTCTATATCTCTCTTAAAGTATGGTCCCCAGAACTGTACACAATACTCCAGGTGTGGTCTAACGAAGGTGTTGTACAGAAGAAGCATCACCTCCTTAGATTTGTACTCAATACTTCTGGCAATGTATCCTAGCATCCAATTAGCTTTTTTAACTGCTACGGCACAATGGCTAGAACCTGTGAGGGTTTGGTTAACAATCACTCCCAGATCGTTCTCTTGTGCAGCACATTCCAGTTTTAAAACTCCCATGAAGTAATCCTGTCTAATGTTTCTATTACCTATATGTACAACTTTACATTTTGCTAGATTAAATTTCATTTGCCACATTTCTGCCCAATTCTGGATTCTATCCTAATCGTTCTGAATCACTCTAGTGGACCCTAGACTATTTGCCAAGCCCCCCAATTTAGTGTCATCTGCAAATTTAACCAATCTGCTCTCAATATTCCTATCAAGGTCATTAATGTAAATGAGGAATAGCAGGCGTCCCAACACCGATCCCTGGGGGACGCCACTCCCCACCATACCCAGCTCAGATGAGATATCACTGACCACAACTCTTTGTGTACTGCCCTGTAACCAGTTTTGAATCCACTTCAGAATACCTCCTGTAACTCCAATGGAGCTCATTTTAAAAAATGAATCTCTTATGCGGTACTGTATCAAATGCTTTCTGAAAATCCAAGTATATAATGTCATAAGCCCTGCTCTGGTCGTAAGTCCTGGTGGCCTCTTCAAAAAATTCCAGAGGGTTTGTTGGGCATGACCTTCCCTTCCGAAAACCATGTTGACTATCCCTCAAGATACTATTACGATCAAGAAATAAGTCCAGCTCATCTTTTATGATAGATTCCAATATTTTGCACAAAATGCAAGTTAAACTCACTGGCCTGTAGTTTCCTGGCTCGGTACGGTCCCCTTTCTTATATATTGGTATTATATCACCCTGTTTCCAATCATTTGGTATTTCTCCAGTTTCTAAAGACCGTCTGAAGATGGCGGATAGCGGCTCTTTAACTTTCCTTTTTCTGCTACAGTACTGAAAGAAGCGCTTAGGGTTAGTTTTTGCCCCCTCTGTAAACCATAAACTATACACCTGTCAAAGTTTGCTCGCCTAAAATTGAAAATTTTTGTTTTAGGATGCACCTTTTTAACTTCCCATGACACATCAAAATTAACAGCAGAGTGATCACTTGTCCCAAGTGGCTCCAGTACCTCAACATTGCTAATTCTATCGGGGTCATTACAGAGCACTAAGTCTAAAATTGCCTTCTCTCTGGTTTCTTCAGCACTCACAACAGAGATTCACTAGGAAAGAGAAATGTGGAGACGTATACCTGGGGTAAAAGAACCGAAGAAAGAAAGAAACAAGATGACCAAAAAGAAGGGGAAGTTGGGGAACCGAGTGGAGCAACCGTTAAAGTTAAAGCTAACACTTTTAAAGAACTCTGGAAAGTTGATGAAGCTGGGAAGCAACGCACATAGCTTAAGTAAGAGAACAACAAGATGAGCTGCACTACTTGCACCAAATATGCGAAAGACGCCCAGAAAAAAGTAAATCTCTTCATGACTGGAACTAAAAATATGAAATTAGAGACGATAAAAGACCACGAACGTTCAAGGTGCCATGCAGACACCAGTCACCTCAACGCCTGTCGTCAAATCTGCGACTGCCATGACTGACTGTACCAAAGAAAAATTGGACAATGTGTTGAGAACAATGCACGCCATGGGGGAAAAGGAGAAGCCATTGTCAACTTCATGTGGCAATGCGAGTAAGTAACGATCACTTGGTTAGCTAGCTAACGTAAGCTAAGTTAGCTGTCATTGTTACTCAAGTTTATGGTTTCTGTTTACTTAACTTAACTGTGTTGTTGCTGTGTGTGCTAATGTTAAGTTTAGTATAAAGACCAGGTAGAGGCTAGATAGGCCAGTCTACCCAGTGCAGACTGACACCTTAAGCTGAACAGTCACATCACGAGCAAGACAGCAAAACACGCAGCCTCCGGCACATCGACGGTTAATTTGACAAGGGAATACAGTGCCGAGGTGGATTTCTCGCCGGATTTGGCTCCAGACAACTCAGAGCTGAGTGAGGGAAGAGGACTGCTCACAGAGCTAAATTACGTTAGCGACACTGGCTATATTTAGCCATCGGTGCAAACCAATGTTAGCAACAGCAACTACATGCAGCCACCAGTGGTAACTAATGATAGTGACAGAAGCTAGATTTAGTTGAGCATCGGCAGATACATGTAGCCGCTGGTACCAACTAATGTTAGCAAACTGGCTGCTACATTTTAGTTAGCCGTCGGCGCTAACTAATTTTAGCGACAGCAGCAATATTCAGCCGCCGGTGCTAACAAATGTTAGCCATCGGTGGCTACATTTAGCTCAATTTAGCAATAAACCTGCCGCAGTCAGTCCACCAGGAGTCGCCTTGGTACTGTAATGATCTCCGTCATCGTTATTGAAGGCTGTGTGTCGCTCCGGTCCGGAGTTATTCATTGTAAGCATGCTGCTTGTTAGCATGTCTGACTGTTATATGGCCAGATATAAGCCCATGTTTGCACGAACATACTCCAACATAGTACTTTTGTATTACAAAACAGCTACAAATCAGCTTTTTGGCTTGACAGTTTAATAGGTGAATAGGTGAGTTTAATAGGTGAGTTCTGAAGCAGAAAATGTGTTTCAGATGAAAATCTCAGATGTGTTTGTTGTTAAGTCCCCCTCTCTGTCACAAGTTCTGTCAACCAATCAACAAACTGCAGCGTTTCCGGCTCTACCTCAATGGAGTGCTTTGGTACGTTTGGCACCCCAAGGGTAGGGTGACAAAAATAGGGAGGAATCGGATCAGTTATTTTGGTACCCTTCACAGTGGAAATGCAAAATTTTGCAGACCACACCGTACCAAACCGTCCTAATCAACTTGGTAGAAATGAGCTAATAGAGAGAGAGTCTAGGTAAGTACAGAGAATCCAGTGGGAACATAGGGCCTAATTTTCAGAAAAAATCTTCAAACTGTGGGAACATAAGGCTGTGGGAACATATGCATGGACCCAACATGGTACGATGTACCATGCAGATGTAACCGAGCCTCCTTTTTCATAAGGTATTCAAGGCGTTTAGAGGCCGATGTAGCAGAGTCGAGCACCAAGCGGGTGTCTTCCAATGGAAACAAATTACCTCAGAATCAGAATTGGAATATTCGTGTCTTGATATGACATAATTGTCCCTGTGCTGAAGAGGTGCGTAGCTCAATACAAACAATTAAAAAAACACGGTCCCACTGAAGCAAATAGCATGCACTCTCGAAAATACTGTAGTTCTGGGTTCACGGTAAAGACCGCAAATTTTAAAAAAACAAAAAAAGGAGAAAACCAGCACTCGAGAGAGGTCCAAATTGAAGGACAATTTAATGCTTGAAAAAAATGCACAGAGCGGACAAGCAGACGGACATTTCGACTCACCGGTCTTTTTCAGCGTAAAAGCACACAAACGTGCTAGTTTTTTGAAAGATGCATTAGTGAAGACTGATCCTTACATTCGTCCTCAACATTTTTTGTCTAGCCCACCTCAGGGAAATTTTCCGTGCAACAACTGTAGTAATTGTAATGTAAATGCAATTGTAAAAGCATCACGTTGTAAAGCAGAAGTGCGGGTTCCCTCCCCGCCTCATATCAGCCAGCAGTGGTCGTATCAACCAGCATGGTCAGCAGCTCTTTTCAGAAGCAGCGCACAATTGGCCAATGCGCTACTTGGATGCAAATTTGGAAGAGTCTGCTGGGAAGGTTTATGTAGATTAGAGTTCCCCTAGGTGCCTCCTGTTGACCAGACAGGTGGTTATAAGGAAGATTCTGAAAGAAATACAGCATGAGTATCCTCTGCCCCACTTCTGCCCTTGCGGAAAAAAAAAACTGCCGTCTGTATGCATATCTTATGGCACTTGAGAGAGTACTGACATCCAGCAGCTGGCGTTGCACCATCCCAGAATGCAATACAGAACTCAGTACACTGCCATAGCATCAGTCATACCTCGCGTTATGGCTTGCATACAGAGTAGTCATTTTAGTATTCTTCACCAGTGTTATCGTTAATCTAGTATAATTAATACATCCCTATACATCAATATTCTAGTTTATATTTCTAGATTTATATAATATATTGTGTTATTTTTTAGCAATAATCGCGTATTATTTTTCTAAAACATGCCGGACACTTGTTGTGCACCAGGATGCCTAAATAGACGCCAAAAACAAAATGGCAAAGAATTTTATCGAATACCAAAAGATCCCGAACGAAGAAATCGTTGGATAAGTGCCATACGTCGGGTCAACTTGCAGCCGACAGCCTGCACTCGTCTATGCAGTGACCACTTCAAATCAGGTAAGATAACGTTAGGCCTAACGTTAGCTAACGTTTTAACGAACCCGGCCGGTGCCAGATGAGTTCTGTTTGGACATCGGTACTGTTAATACTTTTCTTTTACACTCATAGATGCAATGTAAAACACCACATGTGATGCTACTGAAATTTGAAGTAAAGTGTTATGGACCGAACATACGTTATGCTAAAATTGGCATAACATTGCTCTATTGTGAATGCTAGTCACCAAACAGGTCAACACCATGTCTAACCATAGCTTGCTATCTTAACTGAATATATTTTCTATTTAGGGAGTGACAATCCTTTGTCCCCCGACTATGTACCCTCCATCTTCAAACATGTACCATCACCAGAGAAAAGGAGAAAAATGGATTTGGAAGTGTTTGAGAGAAGGCAGAAAAGCAGACTACAAAGAATAGAGCAGAGAAAAAAGGTATTTTTTTCTGCAAATTGAGTTCATTGTTTTATCATGTTGATACACATGACAGAAAACAAGCAGGTGGAACTGTATGCCAAGGCTGTGCTGTCTTTGGAACAGGGTTCCAGCCTGTAGCAGCCACCTTACTCCTGACAGCCAAGATGCAATTCCCAATAAAGAGTCTGCGGGAGATACAACTACCCACAGAGAAAGTGACATTGGTCCAGCTGATGGTGGCAATCCTGAGACTCCACCCTGCTGCAGTGAAGATTGTAAGAAGCGTATTCAAACTCTTACCCTAGAATGTCAAGCCCTTAGAGCTGAAAACATGCTGTTAAAGGAAAAAATTGACAGAACTGCATTGACAGAGACATCTCTACAGAAAAATGATAAAAGGGTCAATCTGCTCACTGGTTTGGCAACATATTCATTACTGATGACAATCTTTTCTGTTGTATCTTCCCATCTCAAGCCAAAGTCCAGCTTAACCTGTTTTCAGCAGTACGTGCTAACTTTATTTAAACTGAGAATGAACTTGTCTTTTGATTTTTTGGCCTATTATTTTGCTATTGATTCAAGTACTGTCTCAAAGCTTTTCAAGCACTGTGTTAATGTCATGTACTGTAGACTAGTGCCAAGTCTTGTTATTTGGCCTGATAGAGAATCATTAAGGACATCTCTTCCATATTCATTTAGCAACAGTAACTTTAAAAATACTGTGTGCATTATTGATTGTTTTGAAATATGTATGGAAAAACCGAGTACCCTATTAGCTAGTGCTCAATGTTGTTCTACATATAAGTCCCACCACACAATGACGTATCTAATTGCCATTTGTCCACAAGGTTCAATCAGTTTCATTTCCAATGGATGGGGAGGTCGTACAAGTGATAAGTTCATCACGGAGCAAAGTGGCTTTTTATCAAAGTTCCTCCCAGGGGATCTAGTGCTAGCAGATATGGGGTTCAACGTCAGAGAGTCCATCGATTCCTTCCAAGCTGAACTTAAGATTCCAGCCTTTACCCGGGGAAAGAAACAGTTAGATCCCATTGATTTAGAGAGCACTAGATGTTTAGCTTTGCTGAGGATACACATTGAAAGAGTGATAGGAGTTCTCCTTCAGAAATACATTTTTTTACAAAGCACTGTCCCCATAGCGTTCACTGATATAGACAGAGAAAACATACCTTGATAAAATTGTTCATGTGTGCTATGCTCTTACAAATGCTTCACCATCTGTTGTACCTTTTGAGTGATGTACTAGGTGTAAATGAAGAGTTTGGTTCCAAAAGGCTATAAATCCATTTTGATTAATTTGAGTAAAAATGAGTTTTCTTTACCAAGACGGTGGTATGATGAAAATTTTTTCTTTTTTTTTAAAATGGCACTTATTGCGTTTTGGAACCAAACTCCTCAAATACAGTACCGAAACAGATGACCTGACAGAAAGATGTAACTAAAACATCTCATAAGAGAATACTGGGATCCATAGTTGCACACACAGTTGGGTAAGAAATTGGTCAAGAACAATTCTATAAACTAATAAAATAATAAACCAGCTAAATCAACTAAAAAACAACACTACATCTAATGGAAAAAATACAATTTTTATCCTTACTTGGTGTTCCCTTTGCGTGAATTGATTATTTTCCTACAGCTGGGACATATCCACAGTTTAGGAGGTCTTTTCAAGTGCAGACAGGTTTGGTGAAATTTTTTAACACAACAAAAGCCTGATACACAGACCAGCATGGTCCCAACTTCCAGCTCTCGGCAGTAGCACCACTGTTGTTGATTCGGAGTAGCAGACATCAATGGTTTTGGTGCTGAAAAACACTTTGCAATCAGCTCTGGTAGTATACATTTCTTGAAAAAGACTTAAGCACTATCCAACTGTTTCTCAAGAAATGTACCATCTGCTTCCACACGTTCCAGAAATGGTGTGCTACTTTCTCTTTGAGTCCATAATATAAAATCACAGTATGCTTTTTCAGTAATGTAGAGCTGCATCTGTATCTGGTAGTAGTAAGCATGGTCTCGCTTCAGACTCATGTTTCCTTGCTCATCCTTTTCAAGACAAAAGTTTGCAGTGGTGTCTGTTGCCTCACTGACAGAGAGGTCCTGTGCACAAAACGGGCACTTTATTTCGAAAATGCCTGAACCACAGCAGTTGCAGAACACAGAGCCATCAGGTGAGGCCCCGATGAAAGGATGCAAGGATGAAATCCTGAACCCAGCTGTTTGCACCAGGACGTTTGAGTGGGAGAGGCGGTGCTGCATCTCATAATACTTTCTCACCAACTCCTCATGCTTGCATCCCCATCTGTGGAAAAACAAGTGGAAATGACCTTGGTGACCATGGCGTGACGTAAATAATGCACAGCCCTAAAGGTTTGCTTGTTTCTAAATGTTCGCAATCCTGATACACTCTCTGTCTTGGATGCTACATTGTTCAACAATATGTTGAAGCAAAGCACAATCCCTTTCTCCTATGTACTTTTTGTAGTGAATGACAAAGTCAAAACTCAACTCGTGTTGTATTACCAGAGCCCGTATTCAAAAAGTGTCCAGGATCAGGGCCCCAGCCCCACCTCTCCATATGATCTCATTCAAAACCAACAACAGATCCTAAATCAGCACTCCTATAAGCCGCTTTTTGAATACCTGCCCTGATCTACAGTGATTTTTCATCATCAGACTTTTAGGCCCAAATACACTAGATGGAGTAGAACGGAGTGGTCCATTGCTCTCCATCAGTTTGTCTGCACGTAATCCTCACCCTGAGCAATACATCACCGTACGTCTTCATCAGTTTTTCCTCGTCCATCCGTCTATTGTATTTGGGCCTTAAAATCTCTTCACTCAAATACCTGGTAGCCTCAGTGGTGAAGCTTTGAGACTTTGGGAAACAAATCTTTCTGATTAGGGACACTGAGGGCTTTGTTATGTCTGTCTTTGTTGCTGCTATCCTTCCACTTCTCTGCTCGAACCAGATTTTTGATTTTGACTGGCCGTGAGTCTCCTTTTCTACAACATCACTCTGGTAGAAACACAGTTACATTAAAAGTTAACATCAATAACAGACATGTATGTTTGATTTCATATTTCACTTCATGTCAGGGGTTGTCACTAAATAAGAATTTCACGAAATAATGATGTTCCTGTTCTTTTGTCACACTTATGTTTTCAAACACTGTCATTGCTCGCTCCTGGACCTCTGCTAGGGTTAGGTCCCTTGCCTGCTTGTCATACAGATTGCTGAGGGGTTCAGGCAGATCTAGCATGACAGATTTTGGCACATAGGATGCTGAATATTCTTTGACCACTGACAGGATCCCTGACTTGACCACTTGTCCCTCTTGTGTACAGCATTTGGAGAGGTTATTGAAGAGTTTGGCTTGCTCGGAGGTGGTCAGAGGTGGGATAGCTGGGAGAATGGAAGACTGGCCTTTGGTGGACCTCTCTTTTGTATATTGCTGACTGTTGTTAAAAATAATATCCTTCCCTTGCTGAAATTGTACTTTTTTTAAGGACTGTTCACTTGGTGTTGCCCACCTGCACTTTTTCGATGTGACAGCTATTTCTTCCTCATTTCCATCGTTATGCTGCCATACCTACAGTAAATGCAAAAACCTTTGTCCTGATGAGAGTCTACATTACAATAATTTAGCTAACACTTCTATCCAATACTTGCATTTAACCTAGAAAGACAGTTAACATGAACGAGAATGTTCGCCTTGTGACCAGAAGGATATAAATCTGAGTAAGTGTGTAGAATGTGTCGATGCTGCCATACGTTACCTGGAACAACAGAGCTGATATGTGCGAGCAGCTCTTACCAAGCCCTGCTGTGCAGTTGCAGTGAGCCCCCAAAACAACACCACCACCCATGGCTTCAACTGGGGGTCATTTAACCTTTGGGAATGACTGACCTGTATAAATGAAATGGCATTGGTGTTGTGGTAACTGCTGTTTCATTTGAAATAATAAAGATACTATGATTCGTTTTGACAGTTAACATTAGCTAACGTTAACGTTACAAACGTTACCCGGATAAAGCCCAAACGTGCACTAACATTGCTAATGTTAGTGGTGCTTAAACATAAGATAACTTACTTACCCTTCCTGTGACGACAGAGCAATGTTTTGCTGGTAGTCACCAGAGCTGAACGTTTGTCACAAATTTGGATTGAGTCCACTTGTACCCCTCAAGGCTTTTGTAGGCTTTCAGTGAATCCCCCGAATATACCGATGGAAAGTTGACCAGGTAGTTGTAGATATCGGGATATTGCAGATCTGGGAGATGTTTAGCTGCCGAAATGGTACAAAAAAGAACTCTGGGCGCATTATAAGGATCGGTAATGTTTAGTCTCTCTAATTTTGTAGTGTAACGGGCAATATCGTCCAAATTGAAGTGTTTAGTGTATTCTGAAGGTTCAAAATCTACAATTTGACCGCCGACCTTGGTTTGTCCGCCAATACGGCGACGTATACAGTGAGAGTCACGTAACGTCTGGAACTCTATATCAACGGACACCCGCAAAGTGCGTGCATTATCCTGAAATGAGGAAAGGAGACTGCACATGCTAAAAGGCCAAAGTAATCATGCAAAGCTCCCTGATTGGATATTCCAAATTGGAGATGCCAAATAAAAAAAAAACATAACTTACAATAAAACGGGACGGCGTCCAGCCATCAGACCAGTGTACTTGGATTACTGCACGCTTTCACCTGCTAATGACTCACCGTCTGTGTAGAAGTTTGTTTACTCAGGAAGGCTAGACGCCCAAATGTGTTTAAATAACAGTTTTGATTACATTCTGCCTGTAGAGCTAGCCATGTGCTTTGTCTTTTTTTTTTTTTTTTAAATAAGTATAACTTTCGATGAAGTATCGATTTGAAGTTAGCTAGCGAGAGACGGGCTGTGAATAATGTTGCTCTAGTCATTTCTTATCACAACGTTAGCTTGCTCAGCACTTCGACACGTTGTTAAAATCAATCAATCTGGTACACTACGTACTTTTTAATTGAGCTTGCAATCACCTAAGCCTTACATGAAAACACTTTAAACTGTTGACTCCCGTGAAATCCAACAGTAATGTATCTGCTCCTGTTGTTGACCTACTTTAAAATATAGCGGAGGGGTGGGGGTGGAGTAAGGAGGTTTGGTCGACAGTTTCAGGATCCAATGGAGTTAGGAGGTTTAGTCACAGGCGTTTTTCAAAACTTATCATGGGTTAAATATTTGTAAAAACAGTGTTATGGCCCCAATTTGTTATGAAATATCTGACAGCAAGGGATGACAGACAAAATTGTAAAACTTAAACAGATTTAATTAAATAAAGAAAGACTGACCAAAAATGGTAATAACAAAAATTAAATATTTACAGTCCCTTTGTGATTGAGATGGGGTTGCTTTGTTGTGATGTCCTGGGACAGGAAAATGCTCCAACACAGGCAAGAATCCACAAAAACGAGCTTCACAGGTCTTGTAAAGAGTGATAGGTCTGGTCATATGTATCCTTCCACAATTTCTCCTTGCAATTTCTCCTACTTTACTCTGTCAATTTTTCTCCTAATATACTCTTTTCCAGCCCCCTCCCACCTTTCAGACTTTTTTCAATTCTTTTTTCAAAACCAGTTCGGGAATTGAGATTCAGAATCACTGAACATAAATCAGCAATTTGTAATAAAGATGTGAAATCCCCAGTTGCCAGGAATTTCATGGAAGCGGGACATGAGGTGTGGTCCTTGAAGTGGAACTACCACCCAAGAGAGGTGGGGATCGCGATTGGGTACTTCTCCAAAAAGAGGCTAAATGGATTCATTTTCTCAAAACCTAATTTCCTAATTATGAATGAAGAGCTGTGGTAACTGTATACATTCCCTCACTTGTCTCTACATTGTTAAGTCTGATATGGTGATGTATTCATGACACCTGGTCATAATTATCTTACACATTGGCGGCCCTATTAAAGGGACGTACTCATTTCCTGCTTTTACGCTGAAAAAGACCTGAGAGTCGGAACGTCCGTCCGCTTGTCTGCTCTTTGCATTTTTTCAAGCATTAAATTGTCCTTCAATTTTGACCTCTCGTGAGTGCTGGTTTTCTCCTTTTTTTAGAATTTGCTGTTTTTACCGTGCATCCAGAACTACAGTATTTTTGAGCGTACATGGTTTTTGGCCTGCGCCATCCTGCACAATGTGGCAGTGAGACGTGGGGTTGCGCTGCCCCCGGGCCTCCCTCCACCCCAGCATATGGACCCGAACCGACAGCCCCCTCCCCGTCATGAGGGTTTTCAACGGGGACTAAGGACACGAGCTGCAGTGATGCAGCGGGTGTGAAGCCACCCCCCCCCGCCCCACACACACACCTCTCACCCCTTCTGTTAAGCTAAAGAATGTGTGTATATAGCCTACGAGTTTCGCAGTTTCAGTTTTGCAAAGTTATGTTTAATTTTCAGTATTGCAAGAACCTCATATTTCATCCGTCGTATATTTAATGTCCACAAGATGACAGATATAAATTAATGTATATCAAACACAACATTGTAATTTTTGTCCCTCTATGCAAATGAAACAAAACACACACCTACTGCATTTGACAAAAGATTCAACAAGAAGGTTCTTTTTTTTTAATTGCCTCTGTAAGACTTCCGTCCGCAGCACTCGGCAGTTTTACACTTGTTGGTGAGGCCGGGACTGTGTGAGATTGTTTTAATTTCCGGAGGAGTAATTGCTTGGTCCAACATTATGTGTTCATTTCTATTTCTGAAGTGATTGTCTATGTTCTTAGTTATATGTTCTTGTTCCTAAATAAACCACAAGACAAAGTTATCATACAGAATTAGTGCAAATACCGGCAAACTGGGAAAACCCTGTCTAAACGTTTAATTTAATGTGACAAATCCAATTTTAACCCTCGCATTCCCATGTGTAAAAACTTGAATTTTGCTAAATTCAAAGCGTCCGTGCTCTCTGGAGCATGAAGCATAAACCAAAATACTGGTATCATTTGAAGCAGAATGACCCCCTCTACCAAGGTTTATGCCCACATTTACAGAACTATTATCTTTGTTAATTTTATGATGATTTTTCCAAGAGTATCATTTTTTCTGATATGCCCTGTATAATAGCCACAGAACTGCCAGAAGGATGACAGTGACTTCAGGTCTTTGGGCTGTTTCCATTGAGCCACAGTCGTATATTGTCAGGGTCTGTAGAAATGCCAGATTAAAACACAATGAGCCCAACATATTTGACTTGTTTTTCCTGATGGTGGAATGGCTTTTTTGTACATACAGTATCAAGTATATTTTGGATATGGTATGTGAGTTATACATGTTTTTTAAATATTTGCACATAATTACTGTGCGCATGTTTCCTAGGTGAATTATAGCCAGTCAGCTGTATGAGCACTAGAGGTGTACAGCGATGCCATTATCTGTATCTGTATCTGTGGAGGCAACAAAATTATTTGTATTTGTATCTGTATCCTGCTATGACACCTGACGTGGGTGTCGTTTGTCGCAGGAACTTTGACAATTCAAATATTAAGGGCTGATTTCACAGAAGCGTTGTAAGGTTTACATGCGGATAACTTTCCTAATCGTGCGTTTAGCATGCGTTCAATTTAAATCACCTTCATAAGGCGCAACTGTCCGCGTGCATCAAAATATTTTTATTTATTTTTAATAATACTGTTTATTGAATTTAAACATAGGACAACAACATAACAATCCACCCCAAAACCCTCCCCCCATGCACTGTATGTGGGCATACAGTGGCATATCCCTTCATTATGGGCATGCATGCATATGCAACAAATAATGGTTTGTACAAAAGGGGCCTAATGTTAAATAGACCACACTTAGGGTGATCTTGTCTTTTTTTATTGAAAGCGATTTTTTTTTTGATGAAACAAAAAAGCGAGCATACAACAGGCTATGCTACTATCCTTCAAATGTTTTTCCACAAATGTTTAATGTTGAGAGGCTACATCACCTTCATGGTGAACTTGTGAAAGAACCAACAGGCAGCTTTTAACAAATGAGAACATGGGCAACTGTAAGGCAGAGCAATTGCTCAACATAACCACCAGAGGGCTTCAAAACACGTAAAATTAAAATGAGCAGTCTGACGCAGTACTTGGACAACTGTAGTGGGCAGCAATTGCTCAACATAACCATGGCGACATTTTAACACTGTTACTTCTTAGGCCTACACATCAAAAATACTCATCCCAACCGACAGTCATTTTTCTGAAATGAAACAGCCGTTGTATCTGCTTAGAAGTAGTATTTCAAACCTCGCGTCCCCCAATCGGTTTCTTCTGGGGGTGAGTACTAAACCTCCCAGGCTAAAGAGGCGTTCAACAGGCGCGCTGGAAGGAGTTGGGGAGTTATACTTGATGTAAATCTGTCTGATAACTGGGAACTGACTGAGAGTCTCAAGTTCAAATCCCGCCCTCAAATATTCTGTGACTTGTTTTTCAGCTGAGTAGGTGTTGGTGGGCTCAGGCTCAAATGGAAAGAAGTCATCTTCACAAGTAGGCCTAACGCTCGCTGTGGTACTGCTGGTAGACGGGGTGGGCACAGACCCAGCTCTGTCAGTTGCATCAGGTGGAGCTAGGGCACGACACACTGCGGTCAGAAGCTCTCTGAGTTGCTCCCTCTTGGCATCATCTCGCAGCCAGCGCAGTTTGAACTTTGGATTGGTGGCAGTTGCAAGAATTGCGTTGCTGCTGTCCAACACCATTGCAAAGCGCGTCTGAACGGCCTAAAAATAAAGAAAATATTAGGCTTTTAAGTAAGGCTTTTAAAGCCCAAGCCATTACAAACAACGGCTAGCACATACCCTACATTACACCCAACCATGTGTTGGACAGAGTCCTCTGGCAATAAATACATCCTCCTGAGTCCAAGTTGATTATGTTAGAAAGAACGACCAGGGGGATTTCTTTTATTTCTTCCACAATATAACTTTCTCTCTTTTCCTCTTCGTTTGCCCCTTCTTCCTTCGCGAGGTTTGTTTTTCCTTGTCGTTTGGGCATTTTTGACCAAAATACGAAAGTTTTGGGGAGGCGCAAGACGGCTATCTTTTCGCACGGGCGTGAAGCGAGAAAAGCGCACTCAATTTCCCAGGTTTCCCGAGACAGTGAGGGGAAGTGCTATACGTCATTGGAAAGGTCTCCTCATTAGCTACAAAGACATATTGGGCTCATCTTCGTAGCTTGTGATATGACGGCGCAACCATCAATCAAAGCAAGTTAGTGCGATTTCATGTGTGCGAGCCTCACTCGCTTTCAAGACTTGTAACTCGACACCGATAGGTCCTACAGACATGCATATGGTGTCTAAGTAATCGTGAGAGTCTAACAAACACAGCTAGCTGTGTCATTCCGCTGAAAATAACGCAGAACTATTCAAAATGTCTCATTTTTTGCTGGAGAAAAGTTCACGTTTGTTTTTTCAAAACGAAACTGTTTTGTTTGAGTTGGATAATGTATCTACCAATCGTAATATCAGCAAAACACAGTGGATATTCTAATTTGCTTGGTTCTTACGGATATTTCAGGACCAAGCATGCCAGGGTCGGATACAGGCCTCGGATGTAAGGTAAGATGACGCGATTCAAGGGGGAGTTTCGGTGAGTGTATTGAAACGTGAGGCAGTGACGTAATTTGACCGTTTTAGCGAACAAAACTTGTTATTTCACTGTAACCTATGTTTATAAGGATTCCCAAGACTTTCAGCTTTCTAATGATATACGCTGTTACTCTGTTATGTAACGATGGGTTGCGTTCCAATTCGTTTACAGTTCATTTCAATTATCGTGCGAGGCCCTTTTGGTCGGATCCGAGTCGTCTGCTGAGTAACAGGTTTTAACAGGAGGATATTTTAGAGCACCCTGTAGGCCAAACAGCATAATTGGTAAGTGGGCTATATTATGATAATTATAGAAAGATAATAATAGAAACATCAAGTGCCTACCTTAGCGATGACGTTTGCGACGCCTGCAGTGTTGTTCGAGAGGCTGGTTTTCAAGGCCAGAGTCTTAGACATCAGAACTTCAATCGTTGGCAGTAGAATCCCATATCCACAGTCCCCTTGTAAGATTTTCAGTGCCTGAGCGAGCGGCTTCATCACAGCAATATTCTCGCAAGAAGTGTAGTTCCTTGTCGGTTAGAGGTTTGGTTCCCAGTTCTACGCACATGGAAGTTAGATCATCTACTGGAATTTCGGTCACTCTGACTACAGCCTCGTAGAACGAATTCCATCTGGTTGATAATGGAACGAGTAGCTTTCTCGGAGTGATGTCTCCTACTTGTTGTGACACATAAGTGGAATGACTAGCTTTTGTCCACAGAGAAGAACATTTCGCGGTACTGGTCCTATACAAAACCTTACTTGCACTGCCACTGGTGTTGAAGTAGTTGTTGACGTCAGTGGTGGAAATAAGGTTACACGTGTGGGATGCGCATCTATAGTGTGGAGGTAATGTGTACTCTTCATCACCTGTGGGCTTTGCGAGGGTTTCACCGAGGTCTGTGAAAGTCACTTCCTCTTCCTCTGTTGGCCTAGCTTCGCCCTCTTGTTCATAATCTGAATCTGGTGGTCGGTACACTCTAAACGCTTTTGCGAAATTCGAACCATTGTCAGTCACAGTGGCAACAACTTTCCCTGTCAATCCATACGATGAATGAATTTGCTCGAGCTGCTCTGCTATAACATCATAAGTGTGTCTGCCTCTCACTCTCTTACATGCAATGGCAGCCTTCTTTCGTTTCAACGTGGCCCTGTCAACCCAGTGACATGTCACCCCCATAAAAGCTCTGTTATTTGCTGTCCAAAGATCTGCGGTGGTGGCAACAAATTCGACCTCTTTGAATGCAGCCTTCAAATTAGCTTCCATCACCGCGTACTCTCTTTCTATGTAGGCTGCAAACGACTTTCTCTTCGGAAGTTTGGCATCGCCCTTCTTTGGGATTTTGTCAACAAGTCGACGTAATGCCGGTGCATCAACCAAAGAAATGGGTAGCATCTCTTCGACGATCAAATCTGCGACCATCCTCTTAAGGGCATTCCCACACACTGGAGCTTGTCTGGGTCCGCCTAATTCCTCCAACTTCTGCTGTTTTGGCTGGCTAGCATCATCATTAGCGTCTGTTGATAAAATTAACGAATAGGTAAGCCTTATAAATGGGGACTAGGTTATTAGATTAATTTGCTTCATTTGAACGAATGCTACCGGCAAACGTAAACAGGATAGCCGAATCCTATATTAGCTTACCTGCTGGTTTTTCGCCAACGAGTTTCTTGTTGGGGTGCATCTTCGATAGGTGCTTTGATAAGTTAGATAAGCTGTTTTTCGCCGTCAAAAGCGTTTTGCTACCCGGACACAGCTTGCAGTTGACCGTTATGTTTTTCTCACCTTTAGTGGAGACAAACCGAAAGTAGTGTTGGTATTTCCATGAATCAGACGCTTTTTTTTCGCTCCCCCCCTGCCATGGTGGGAATGTCTGTTATTTTACGAGCTCGTTCCCACGCCTGTTCGCACTTGTTTCGCGGCTTGACTAACAAGCGTGATGACGTCGCGTCTCGAAACCTGAGTTTGACCTCACACTCAGGAAATGATCAAATTTGATCGGATAATCTAAAAAAAAAAAAAAACACGCAAAACCATATTGATATCCGAGAACCCAGTAACGCAGTAACCGGTGCGTTATTTGCAATAGTAACTGTAATTTTATTACTGTCTGGCAATGGTATTGCTTTACTTTACTTGTTACTGACAATAGTAATATATATTACTAACGCGTTACTCAGTAACGCGTTACTGACCAACGCTATATCTTGTTGAAGGATGCGTATGACGTCAGCATCTTGGTCACGTCTACCGGACTCACAAAGAAAGTTTGACACTCTTTGAAGCAAAGTGAAATTCTCGCCATGTTTTTTTGCTGACATCTCTGTGCAAAATGTGTGTCCACAATGCAACTACCCTCATATACGGGGTTATTAACCGGTAATGACAATTGGAAATGCCCATTATGCAATGGCAGGTTGCCATAATTTGACTGCACCTGTTTAGTCTGAGGGCTAAATGCAAGGTATGAAATGGTGTTTAAATGTTTGTTTAACTGTCCGGTTACAATGGCATTTTACGCATGCTAAAATGCTTCTGTGAAATTGGCAGAGATGTTGTGTGGGGCCTGGTTTGAGAGAACAAATGTGCAGCTAGAGCATTTTTATATTCATATGGATTCGTTATCTGTCAATTTTGCAATATCTGTGTTTTCCCGAATACTAGATTCGAGAAATGAGCACAATTAAACTTTGTCTGAATGTTTTCAGAAGGTAGTGAGAAGGTTGTCCGCCCATTATGAAGATTCTTGTGCAACTGCAACAAAAGATGCATACTGAAGAATATGGAGAGAAGTGTTCAAATACAGGGGAGTATGATTTCATATCGATGAGTGTGTCACTGCACCTGCATGCCATTTGTTCTTATTCACTCATTTCAATATCTGTGCTATGCAGCCTGGTATTCCTTGAAGGTAGTTTTCACTTCTTTCTACATTTTGAAAGTCCAACCCCTCCTCCAATCATAGGAGGTGTTAATAGCACTGTAACATTACAGTGACAGTTCAGGAGGGTAATCCAAAAAACAGAGTCCAAAAACAGACGGGAGATCAAAAGCCAAAAAGCACAAAGTACAGCACTATATCGCAAAACAGAGAGCGAGTCGAGTGTACGAAATCCGAGTTCAAAAGCCAGGGCAGCAAAAACAGGAATTGTAGTCAAACGGAAAAAGGTTTGTAATGGGAGGCAAACATATCCAGGCAGGCACAGACGGAAATCGGAATCGAGCAGAAGGGTGGCACTCTGTCTCAAACTCTGGGCCAGATCTACCTTATGGGCAATCTGGGCATGTGCCCAAGGCCCCTTGGGCAGGAAGGGGCCCTTCATGATTGGAGATTTTTTACACCTTTTGCGGTTCATACGAGAAGAGAGAAAATCATTAGCGCTGAAACGATTATCATCAGAGTGAAGGTATAGCACTGCACTAAAATTTTTTATTTTTTATTTTTTTTGAAATACAATGGAATTCTAAATGCTAAAAGCGTCAGTTTTTTATTTCAGGCATTTTCCCTCTCTCTATGGAGCTCATATTTGGGTTATGCACCTGAACCGTGTACGAAGCACAGTCCTTTCTGTTTAAAAAAATTGTTGGACAGTTCATGACCCAGTTCTAGTGATGTCAGCAATCTCATTATCTGTTTTCTTTGGTTGATACTGGCCAATAATTTGCCCCTCTTGAAAGACAGTTGACATCTTTTCAACAACTATGAAATCTGCCTTTCACCATGGTTGTTTATGAAATGAGAAGTTACGCACAGAGAAAGTCAGGATTAAAAATATTACAACCAAGTGAAACACATTTATGACCGCAATATGCAGGAATATTTCAATCATAGGATCTTCAGTATTTGCTTATTTAAATCCGAATGGCAACTCTTTTTTTTTTTTACAAGAAGCAGTGTGATTCTCAGGATCTGACAAACTCTTTGAACTTTTCTTGGAAAATACTGAAGGAGCAAACGTATGATATCAAAGTGGCTTTCAAATTATGCTGCAGAATGTCATATCACATAACATAGTTGGCTTTCTTAAGACTGCCCACATCCAGATGTGCGACAGCATGTTTACCTTCTTAGCAAAATAAAGCTCTTTATATGTCCCTACTGACCAGCTTTGGTTAGCTTTAAATGGTTCATTGTAAAATAATGGCAGGACCAGTAATGACAGAATGCACACAAGTTCACCAAAACTGGAAAACTCCCAATAGAAACTTCTTAGCTTTTTAGTTTTTCAGCTTCATTTGTTTTCGCGTGTTTTTCTCAGGTTTCATTAGGACAATATAGCACTTGGGTGCAAAGATGCACATGAAGAGTCCAAAACCAGAGGCAAGAATGGCAAATATGTGGACAGCGACAGTGTACTTCCCTGATGTACTCACATATACAGGGATGAAGGTTATCCAAACAGCAAAAAATATGAGCATGCTGAAAGTAATAAACTTTGCTTCATTGAAATTGTCTGGCAGTTTCCTGGCCAGAAATGCTATAACAAAACATAAGCAACCTAAGAACCCAATATAACCAAGAACACACCAGAATGCCACCTCTGACCCCACAGCACACTCCACAATGATTTTGCCAGTCTGATATTTTGTATTGTTTGCAGCAAAGGGTGGCTTGGCGATTAGCCAGGCCATGCAGATAAAAACCTGTACAGAGGTGCAAAGGAGAACACTGACTCGTTGCTGGGTAGGCCCAAACAGCCGCATGACATTGCTGCCAGGCAGTGTGGCCCTGAAAGCCATCAAGACCACTACAGTTTTAGCAAGAATGCATGAGATACAGAGAGTAAAGCTGATTCCGAATGCAGTATATCGAACCATACAGAACCAGTCTGTGGGCTCACCAATGAAGGCCAGCGCAATCAAGAAGCAAATGCCCAAGAAAAGCAGCAAAAGAAAACTCAATTCCATGTTGTTAGCGCGGACCACTGGAGTTTTTCTGTGGGCGAGAAGCACCCCAGAGACTAATACAGTGGTGCAAATTCCAAAAACAGAGATGATGCAGAGAACAAATCCCATTGATTCATGATAGGAGAGGAACTCTATGACTTTGGGAATGCACTCATTTCTGCCATGGTTGGGCCAAGTGTCCACAGAGCATCTCCTACACTCCATCGAGTCTGTCAGCAAAGGAAAGAAAAAATCTAAAGTTTAGCAGTATCGAGAAATAAATACCGACCCATAAAATGCACTTTTCCTGATTGATTTATTTTGGACTGAGTTCTGTTGTATAAACATGCAAGTATCTGTACAGATTAGAGTTTTCCTGAAGGGGGCCATCTCCCTTAAAATCATGAAAAATCAGAAAAAATATATTTTTCTTCTCTCTGATTTGACATCCTTTTTGACCTTTTCATCCATAGGAGAGCAGCTTTTGAAAGATTTCCAACAAATATATTGAAAAAATGCAGTTTTATAATGAGTTTTCAGGAGAAAAATGAACGTTCATGAATCTGAACTTCTGTTTGCACAACTTCAAACCGGCATAACTCTGTTGTTCCTCAACTACAAACAATTTCCATGCAGTTTTCACCACTGAACTCCTCATTACCTGTAGATGCTCCCCAGAACTAAATCTAATTTCATGAAATAAGCCATATATAACATCAAATCTGATTGGCTCCGCATTCTGCTGCATAGGCTGCATGGGCCTGGCCTCCACTTATCAGAGTGCAGCTTTTAAATACAGCCAGCCTCACTCACAAAATTGACTCTAGGCGGGTCTGGCAAAGTAAAAAAAGACTTTGTTGGCCACCAGAGAGAAAAAAATTGTACTGAGAAGGGCTAAATTAGCAGCAGAGGAACAAAACAAAGACAAAGATATGCTTCTGCCTTATAATGGGAGAGTAAATATCTTTTGAAATATTTAATGTGGTTTCTGATGGAATTTTCTGTACGAACAGAATTGTGTGTGCCTCCAATACTTCTGGAGCATTTTTCTCAGTTATTGATTGATGGATTTCTTTCAATTTTGGAATAGTGATAGATTAATCTTGGCTGAATTTCACCACAGAGATTTTTTTTTTCAGTAGGGCGTGAAATTTT
The DNA here is from genome assembly GCA_029721435.1 of Gymnothorax reevesii. Classification (NCBI taxonomy): domain Eukaryota; kingdom Metazoa; phylum Chordata; class Actinopteri; order Anguilliformes; family Muraenidae; genus Gymnothorax; species Gymnothorax reevesii. The sequence continues at coordinate 141,772,396 of CM056574.1, forward strand.
TGAGAAGGAGGAGGGGCAAAGGATTTAGGTGCCTGCTGAATCCACGGTAACAAAAACATCACATTTTTCTCATTTGGAAAAAGGAAAATGCCAAAAATAACACTGTACTGACATTTCAAAGGTCATTAAAAGTCTTTTTTAAAATGTCGCACAGAAATGTCTGCAATAGCTGCCGTGTAAAGCTTTCCTAACAAATATTGCCAAAAACCCAAGATGGCCACCATTGCCAAAGTAACCGGATATTGATTTTCATTCAAAATATGATGAATCATGAGTCTAGTCATTCATGAGTATTATCCAACATGTAATGGCGAGCACAAAAACCTTTTTAACCTTTTTTTTGTCTCAAGGTAGATGGCCCCCTTAAAAATAATGGTACTATTTAATTTATGTGTACTTTTGTTCAAAGCCAGTAGCCAGGATTGCCAAGATAACTACAGCTATATCGCTATTTCCTGATGTGCTCAAAGATGTAGGTCATCTACTTGTAAATAGCAGAAAATATGAGCATGCTGAAAGTTGTGAACTTTTTTTTGAAATTATTAGGGAGTTTCCCCTCCAAAAACAGCAAGATAAGCATGCAAATAAACCTGCAAATTGGTTGGTTGGTCGATAGTCATTGTATTATATGCAGGAATTGTAATTTAACAAGGTCCATCAGCTTATGACCAAAGAGACCATGTGCAATGTATCTATTAAATTAAATTTATTTTATCTTTAGTCATTTTTAACACTATCCTAAGAATCACACATTGCTAAGATTTTAGAAATCGGCATTATGAAGTTTTCAGGTACATAATCACCCAATTCACTGCTGATTTCTCCTTCAGCACAAGGTATACAGTCATAGCAGCAGACTGGCTGTCCCTTGCGAATGGCCTTCCTGGAACCTGGGAGACAGCTTTCAGTGCACATTGATCGGGTTGCCTAACAGGGAGAGCCATAAGCACATGCAGTGTTATTTTGCATCGGAAAAAGGATATAAATGGCATACCTAGCAGCGAGTGCACCAAAGGCTGAGTTGATGCCTCTATAACTTTAAATGCAGAACAAAAAAATTTTGATTACATTTTGATTGCATTTGTATCATACAAAAAATGACAGTAATTATATGCAGTAAATAAACAACCATAAATAATTCATAGTAAGTGTGTTTCATGAAGCACTCATTGTCTGCCAGTATTCGTTTTATAAAATGTGACCCTTTAATGGCCAATAACATATTGTTTTACAGAAGAATATGAAACATTAATTATGACTATGTATATTTGTACATATATTGCTTCGTAGATAGATAGATTTTATTTATTTCAGTTCATTTTCAATAGACAAAATACAAAGACAGAAAAAACCTGAACTTTCTGTAATAAACTGAAAGGATGCAGGCTGAAGCAGAAGCTTATTAACACCTATCCCTCTAACCTTACTAAAACATGATCATTTCAAAACCATGGTTATGGTGACAGTAAGCATAGAACGGTAATGTTGATATTATGGTCATTTCTATTTTTATTATACTTACCTTCATTTTTTTTCCTATAGTGTACTGCATGGTGCAATTATTCTTATTTAGTTTTATGAGCCTACTTAGTGCACTGCATGTTTTAATGTTGACAGAACAAATGTTCCACAGGGTCATCCCCTTGACTGACAGACAATTATTTTTTACATTTGTTTTTCAAACATGAATGTTTCTCTCAGATAGTGTTGGCTGACCCTCATTTTGAACAACCTCTGAATATTTAGTGATAACTGTCAATTTTTAGCTTTCTAAATAATTTATATTGTATTTTAATCTACCAAGTCTTTAAATTTTAATACATTTAGCTGGATTAATTATGGGTTAGTTAGCTTACGATAGGGGTTTTTGCTTAGAATTTGTTTTGCTCTCCTTTGCATTAAGAAGATAGGGTTTGTATTTGTTTTATATGCATTTCCCCATACCTCCACATAGATAGTCATATATGGATTATGAATAACTAGTACAGCATGTGCACTGATTTCTGATGAAGGGAATATTGAGGTTCATCCAGTATTGCAATAGACTTTGACATTTTTTCTCGGGCATGATTTGTATATGACTTTCAATTTTAATTATCGTCATTTGTTACTCCTAAAAATGTCGTTTCAAACACTGTATCAATTTCCACTTCATAAATTCAATATTCCAAAACAAATTTGATGCACTCTATCTGAATATTATCCTTTCAGCAAAACCACAGTGTAGAAATGATTTATTAGCATCAAACCAATTTTTTTATCTGCTGTTCATTCTCCACAGTATCCAGTGGTCATGCTACATGTTCCCCACAGCAAAATGATGTAGTATTATCAGCAAATAAAATGCATTTCAATGACCTTGACACCAAAGATATGTGGTTAATATTCAAAATTAAAAGTTATCCAAGAAAAAAACCCTGTAGCACCCCAGATGTAATCTTCAAAAGGTTTGAATTTGAATTTTTTGAATTTTTATGGACATACTGATACCTGTCTTAGAAATAACTAGCTAGCGCCAGCCAATCCTCTGATACCATATCTTTGTAATTTAGACAATAATTAATTATAGTCAATCGTGTCAAATGCTCTATGTAAATTCAGAAATATCCCAACTGTATACTAATTTCTCTCAACTGCATTTGTTATTTGCTCAACAAGGCCTAAAAGTGCTAGTGAGGTGGTCTGATTTTGTCTGATCCATATTGCGGTTAACAGAGTATATTATGCTAAAAAGTACAGTTCATGGCCATGCCCAATAGTTATCATTTCCATTATTTTTATCCAATTTGGTGCCCCTGGTATTTTTTTACTTTAATTAAAAAATAGCGAGCCACGCCCAAAGCTGAAAATGAAATTCTTCGGCAATCTTCAGGTTTCTACTGCCCTTCGGCAATGACGCAAACTCAGGAACTTGCTGGCTGGCGCATGGAACGCAATAGGCATACTTCAGCAAGCAACAAACCCAAAATTTACTCAGTGAGTTTCATAACTTTTATATGACGCGACCAATAAGATTCTATTTATCATATAACAGATACGCGTAATTTCATGGGAAACAAACTTATTTTCCGTTGGCACCATGGTAATTCCCATTACGATAGCATTCAGCTAACGGCATTACTCTTATATTCCATTAGTCGCGGAGTCAGAGACACTCACAGTTAAACTAGCCATGGCTTTAAATTCAGAGTCAACTGAGTAGCTAGCTATCTTATTAACTAATGTTTCATAATTGTTTTGGAAAGGTACAATGGGCTCGCTGGCTAGCTAGCTAGCTCAGTAAGGATAACTTAGATGTGAGAATGGTATTTAGCTGGCTAGCTCCAGTGCTAAGACATTCAGAATTAACCAAAATTACACTTGGTATTCAGTTTGGCAATGTCTTAAGAGCTGAACTTAAAGCAGAGCAATTTTCCCCCAATAATCTCAGACAATCTCCTCCTTGAATCGCCACCTTATCGTGGTGGAGGGGTTTGAGTACCTGGATGAGCCTAGGAGCTATGTTGTCTGGGGCTCATTGCCCCTGGTAGGGTCTCCCAGGGCAAACAGGTCCTAGGTGACAGGTCAGACTAAGAGCGGTTCAAAACCCCCTAATGAATGAACTGCAAAGCAAGGACTTTCACCTCGCCCGGATTGGCGTTACCGGGACCCCACCCTGGAGCCAGGCCTGGGGTTGGGGCTGGCAGGCGCGCGCCTGGTGGTCGGGTCTCTACCCACAGCATCTGGCCGGACACAGCCCGAACGAGCGACGTTGGGCCCGCCTTCCCGTAGGCCCATCACCCGCGGGAGGGTTCAGAAGGGGTCGATGCATTGTGGTTTGGGTGGCAGTCATGGGCGGGGGCCCCGAAGACCCAATCCCTGGACACTGAATCTGGTTATTGGGACATGGAGTGTCACCTCACTGGGGGGGAAGGGGCCTGAGCTTGCGCGGGAGGTCAAGCAGTACTGGCTAGAGATGGTCGGGCTCACCTCCACACACAGCATGGGTTCTGGAACCGAACTCCTCGAGAGAGGCTGGACCCTCTTCTATTCTGGAGTTGCCTGCGGTGAGAGGCAGCGGGCTGGTGTGGGTTTGCTAATAGCCCCCTAGCTTAGCCCCCATGTGTTGGAGTTTTCCCCGGTGAACCAGAGGGTTGCTGCCCTGCGCCTACGGGTCAGGGACAGGTGCCTTACTGTCGTTTTGGCTTATGGGCCGAATAGCAGTGCAGAGTACTCGGCCCTCTTTAGTCCCTGGGGGGGGGTACTGGAAAGTGCTCTAACTGGGGACTCCATCGTTCTGCTGGGGGACTTCAATGCCCACGTGGGCAGCGACAGTGTTACCTGGAGGGGCATGATTGGGAGGAACGGCCTCCCCGATCTGAACCCGAGTGGCTGTCTGTTATTGGACTTCTGTGCTAGTCACAGTTTGTCCATAACGAACACCATGTTCAAACATAAGGGCGTCCATCAGTGCACCTGGCACGAGGATGCCCGAGGCCTAAGGTCAATGATCGAGTTTGTGGTCGTGTAAACTGACCTTCGGCCGTATGTCTTGGACACTCGGGTGAAAAAGGGGATGAGCTGTCCACTGATCACCACCTGGTGGTGAGTTAGTTCCAATGGCGGAGGAGGAAGCTGGACAGACTTAGCAGGCCCAAACATGTTGTGAGGGTCTATTAGGAACGTCTGGTGGAACCCTCTGTCAGAGGGGTTTTCAACTCTCACGTCCGGGAGAGCTTTGACCAGATCCCAAGGGAGGCTGGAGTCTGAAGGACCATGTTCTCCACCTCCATTGTTGATGCGGCCGTTCGGAGCTGTGGCCGTAAGGTTTCCGGCGCCTGTCGCAGCGGCAACCCCTGAACTCGGTGCTAGACACCGGAAGTAAGGGATGCCGTCAAGCTGAAGAAGGAGTCCTATCCAGCTTAGTTAGCTCATGGGAGTCCTGAGGCAGCTGACAGGTACTGGAGGGCTAAGCGTGCTGCTGCCCGGCCGGTGGTGGAGGCAAAAACTTGGGTATGGGAAAAGTTCGGGAAGGCCATGGAGGAGGATTATCGGTCAGCCCCAAAGAAATTCTGGCAAACCGTCCGGTGCCTCAGAAGGGGAAAGCAGTGCCCTGCCAACACTGTTTACAGTAGAGGTGGGGAGCTGTTGACTTCGACTGAGGATATTGTCCGCCGGTGGAAGGAATACTTCGAGGATCTCCTCAATCCCACTTACACGCCTTCCATAGAGGAAGCAGAAGCTGGGGACCCAGAGGCTGATTCATCCATCACTTGGGCTGAAGTCAGTGAGGTGGTTCGGAAGCTCCTTAGTGGCAAGGCACCGGGGGTGGATGAGATCTGCCCTGAGTACCTCAAGTCTCTGGATGTTGTAGGGCTGTCTTGGCTGACACGCCTTTGCAGCATCGCTTGGCACTTGAGGACAGTGCCTCTGGACTGGCAGACTAGGGTGGTGGTCCCTCTTTTTAAGAAGGGGGACCGGAGGGTGTGCTCCAACTATAGGGGGATCACACTCCTCAGCCTCCCAGGTAAAGTCTATTCCAGGGTGCTGGAGAGGAGAATTTGGCTGATAGTCGAACCTCGGATTCAGGAGGAACAGTGCGGTTTTCGCCCTAGTCGTGGAACACTGGACCAGCTCTATACCCTCCGCAGGGTGCTTGAGGGTTCATGGCAGTTTGCCCAACCAGTTCACATGTATTTTGTGGACTTGGAGAAGGCATTCGACAGTGTCCCTCGTGGCATTCTGTGGGAGGTGCTTTGGGAGTATGGAGTCCGGGGCTCTTTACCGTGCGATCTCTGTATGACCGGAGCAGGAGCCTGGTTCGCACTGCCAGCAGCAAGTCGGACCTGTTTCCGTTGCATGTTGGACTCCGGCAGGGCTGCCCTTTGTCGCCGGTACTGTTCATTATTTTTATGGACAGAATTTCTAGGCGCAGCCAGGGGCCGGAGGGAGTCCGGTTCAGGGGCCAGAGGATCTCATCTCTGCTTTTTGCAGATGATATTGTCCTGTTGGCTCTTTCGAACCAGGACCTTCAGCATGTACTGGGGCGGTTTGCAGCCGATTGCAAAGCGGCTGGGATGAATAATAGCACCTCCAAAACTGAGGCTATGGTTCTCGACCGGAAAAAGGTGGCTAGCCCCCTCCGGGTTGGAGGAGAGCTCCTGCCTCAAGTGGAGGAGTTTAAGTTTCTTGGGGTCTTGTTCAAGAGTGAGGGAAGAATGGAGCGTGAGATTGACAGACGGATCGATGCAGCAGCAGCAGTAATGCGGTCATTGTACTGATCTGTTTTGGTGAAGAAGGAGCTGAGCCGAAAGGCGAAGCTCTCAATTTACCAGTCAATCCACGTTCCTACCCTCACCTATGGTCAGGAACTATGGGTCATGACCGAAAGAACGAGATCTCGGATACAAGCGGCTGAAATGGGTTTCCTCCGCAGGGTGGCGGGGCGCTCCCTTAGAGATAGGGTGAGAAGCTCTGTCACCCCGGAGGAGCTCAGAGTAGAGCCGCTGCTCCTCCACGTCGAGAGGAGTCAGTTGAGGTGGCTCTGGCATCTATATTCGATGCCCCTTGGACGCCTTGCTGGGAAGGTGTTCCGGGCATGCCCTACCGGGAGGAGGCCCCGGGGAAGACCCAGGACACTCTGTAGGGACTATGTCACTCGGCTGGCCTGGGAACGCCTCGGGATACTCCCGGGAGAACTGGAGGAAGTGTCTAGGGAGAGGGAAGTCTGCCTAGACTGCTACACCCGCAACCTGGCCCCAGATAAAGCGGAAGAAAATGGATGGATGGAAGCTCAGACAATGAAATTTTCACAAAAGTGATATTACCCCGGAATATCAAAAATATGTCATGAGTTGGGTTATGGGAAAAGTACCAAATTTGTGCAATAAATTATCTTTCGTCATGTGTCCTATAAATCAAAATTCATCATTCCTCTTCTTTCATTTAAAATTGTAGTCAAGTCTTTCTTCAGTCAAGAGAGTCCGTGTTACAACTAATAATGTAAAAACAATGCAAAATGTCAAAACGGCACATTATGTCAATATGATTGACATTATGTGTGTTCCAAAGCATAATGTCATTATAATGTCAAATACACATGCTGAATTTTTCGTCTCTATTAGCCTATACAAACAGGCCACCCAGAACATTTTTTTTTAAAATTTAACACTTATTTAACCAGAGAAGTCCCATTGAGATTGAAATTTATTTTTCAAGGGAGCCCTGAGGGCTAAAGTAGGGAGGGACAGGGCGATTTGCACAGCCAATTAGATCAGTAGATGATTAGGCGGCAGAACCAAAGAGCCAGGTTGGGACTTTAGCAAAGACACCGGGGAACCTCCTACTCTAATCAAGAAGTGTCATAGGATCTTTAATGACCACAGTGAGTCAGGACCTCTGTTTAACGTCTCATCTGAAAGACAGCTTTTCTTTCAGTACAGTGTGCCCATCATTGCACTAGGGCATTGGGGATTATTCCACCAGAAGGAAGATCACAACCTATTGGCCCACCAACAACTCTTCCAGCAGCAACTTAGTTTTCCCAGGTGGTCTCCTATCCAAGCCCTGACCAAGTCCACACCGGCTTAGCTTCAGCCACACGGCTGGAGCTGATTGAATAGTGGTATGGCTGCTGGCTACGAAAACACTCATCTACTCTCATGGCCTGTACCTGACAGAGGAGTCCATGCAGTTCTGCACGTAGTACCCAGGATGGGGAATGACCCAATCAGCACGTTTAAAATGGCTAAAACAAACAAAGCTAGGCTCACTCTGCACTGCAGCCCTACTCCCACCCAAACCATGCTCCATGTGTTTAGGGGTGGTGCTGCTGTGGTTATACTTTTATGGTAGTTTGACATGAATAAAAATAGATATTCGGCTTATCAGGTCAGGTTACCAGTTTGGTGGGGACCACAGTTGTCAGCATCATCATCATCATTGATATCAAGTAGTATGTCAGCAGCAGCGGACTCAACATCCCACGCGGGGGACAGGCTCGAATGGATACAGTCTGATGGGGCCAGCATTTAGTTCCTCCAATTCCTCATACTCCACAGATTCATTGTCAGAATCATCATGCAGACTGGCATGAGTACCATGTAAAATTGAGAGGTTTAAATCAGACCGGAGTCAGATATTTTATTGCAAGCCTCTACCCAGATAGCAAGCACCTCCGCTCCGGATCTGCCCCGGGACTGAGCCGGATCAGCTGGAGTCGCCACAGAGCCGGTGCAGATCCATAGCGGAGGTGCTTGCTATCTGGGTATATTGCCAATTATAACCTAATGGGGAAATTGTTGTTATTTTTGGCTGCATGAATCTGCTTCCTCCAGGCCGTTATTATCGAGAAACAAGAAAAATTCAAATGAATGTCAGCTTCCAGCTAGACCTTTAAAAATGTTTGGCCCCTTCACAGATATTTTTATCAAAAAATTTTGAGAACTGTGACAACAGTGCAAATAGCCTATAGTTTCAAAAGACATGTTCATCATCGGATTTGCACAGTGGGATAACTTTGGCTATTTTCATTTGTTTTGGGAATTTTCCAGCCATCAGGGACAAACAAATGTAATTTGTCAATAATTTTTTTCTTTTTTAAATCAAAAACATATCATAACCGTTCCAGTCTGTTGATTTTTTTATTTTTAGAATCACGCACAATATCAATTTTTAATTTTCTTCAGTTTCTCTAATAAACATTGAATAAGTATTTGTGCTAACAATGTTATTGTTTACTTCATCTTCACAATTTGGTAATATAATTGAATTAGCTAAATTTTCCCAACATTAACAAAGTGTTCATTAAACTTATCTGCTCTCAATTTATATTCTTTAATAACCATATCATTGTCGCAGTAAAAGTAATATGGGTAATTTGTTTTTTTAAATGATCTAATTCAAAACTACTCCAGTTATTCTCCAGTATTTCACTTTAATACCTGTTCTTGCTATCTCTCCTGATACTCATTAATTTATTTCAATGTGTCTTATTTGATTTCAGCTTCCTTTCTTTAAATTTTAGAAATTTCTTATAGAATAGATTTTTCTTTTTAAAAGCTTCTCTTTGTTATCCATGGCTTATCTATGTATTTGTTTTTGTCCGCCTTAACCACAAGAGGACATTGATGAACATACAAGTTCGACACAATGGAAATAAATGTGCCAGATGATTTATTTACAGTTTCAATATAAATTTGACTCCAATCTTGATTTGACAAGCGCCTGTTAAACTGCAATTCTTATGTCTGCCAAATCCACAGCCTGATGTATGCTGGCATTCTCATTCATATCTCCAAATATGGTCAACCATGGGATGAAAGACAACATGAGGAACAAGTACAGGGTTGAGCACCTCACCATCACAGGTAAAGGACGAACCTGCTGGCCTCCGTGAAACAGAATTGCCGATTCATTTATGAACAGGTCCTTCTTTTTGCGCAGAGAAGCATCATAAAATCCCACATTCACCAATTGAAGTGAGCCATCACGGCCCTTGTGCCAGTTAACAAGATCATATGATGCAATCGGATCCCCGTTTTCATTGAAGCTGACCTCTTCTCCCAATATTGTGAACGTTGTCTGTTTCATGTATTGAGAAAGCTGCACACATCAAGGGGAACACAATGAGCAAAAGAGGAAAAGCATACTGGAATATCTTTACAACAACAACAACAACCAAAATATCATTGCCGCAAATATATATTACAATTTCTGCAGTGGCCTGTCGTCAGGTGTTCTGAAAAATGCAAAACTTTTGCTGACTTTGCAGCATTTATTTTCAACATCCTTTCAATTGCCACTCAGCTCTGCATCGTGCCGAACAACGCCCTTGAAGCCGTGACTTCATTCATAATATAGAACGGATTCTCGTGGCTTATTGCTTAATGTGCTTCACAAATGGGTGTAACTAGTTTAGGCAGGAAACTCGAGAAGAGCTACATCAGGTGACAGCAGCCTGGTAAGCTTCCAGCCACGTCAGCATCAGCAGGCACACAACAATTGGAGGATTCATATCACGAGGTCATACTGCGGTCTATTTAAAAGACATCAAGCTTGCCCACTTCTGCTGCTGTTAGCAATGACTTTTCATGCTATGCAACACGCTCCTCCTCAACCCCAGCCTCCACCTGTTTAGTTCTGCTCACATGGGGGGGAATTTTGATTTCTGTTCATGACTATGTTTGTCTGTTCGCTGTGCCTAGGTAGTACATTCTTCCAGAGCAGAACCGCCGATGCATACAACACAATGTAATGCTTATACCCATTAATAAATTGTTCTATTCTATTGAAACTTGAGTTTTCCTGACTGAAACTAATTTGCGCTAATCTGAGCCATTTCCTGAGCTACATGAGCGCAGAATTTATAAAGCCATGTTGATATTTTAAGTCACTATTTATATGCAGAAGAAAACACCGAAAAACTTTGCAGTGTTATGTACAACGTATGAAAATGCAGTCGAAATAGAATGTTGTCCAAGCAATTTGTCAGAGCAACTGTTGCAAGTCATGAAAATTGAACTGCGAGAGGTTTAGGTTATTAAGAATTGTAAGGCGAAGTTTCTGAAGGCCTTTGTAACTGCCTTCGGACCGCCTCTGAATTTCTATGACAAAACTCAATATTTGTAAAGTCTCAAAATGAAACTACTTAGTGATGCAATAAATGCACTAGCTAGCACTTTTGAGATTAACGGCAGCCTTTTTTGCTTTAACCCCATGTGTATGAATTTTTATTCGACTGAATGATGAAGTGGCCAGCTTACATCCAATGCATACAAGCCAGTCAGGCAGGACCCACATATGTGCGTGCAGACCATCTTTTCCCATGGCCCATGGATGGTGTGTGGTATGAAAATGCAAGTGCTGTGAGGCAATTGCCATGAATGATTTTGTACCAATATTGGGTCCGACTAATGAAGTACCTGATTGCACAATCGGTGTGTAACCTAAGCTGAAAATGTGAGTGTAGCGAAGAGAATTGGCGGAGTCGCCAGCTCCAAACAGACACCTTTGATGACAGGGAGAGCCATCCACCCGCGGCAAACACCCAACAATCACCGAAACTGTATCGTCTGTTCCAAAAACAAAGTTCGCTGTGAGTCCCAGCTCAGATGTGACACCTCTGAAGTTAATTTGTGCATGGAATCGTGTAACAAACTGCAACACATGAAACGGGTGTACTGGAATGTGACTGAGTGATTTTTTTTATATTTTTTCTGTATTCATTTATACAGAGTGAAATATGAAGCATAAAAATTTTATTTCTATTGTGCCATCCTGTTGTGCCATCATCCAAAAATTGGGGATAAAGTACTTTTTCTGGCAATCATCAAAGCAAACAGGCAAGGAATGTGCATGAAATACTTCCTAGGCCATCGTCACGAGAGCCAGTAACATTCCCAGCCATGGCTGCACGCTTGCATACTCGAATCAGGCTATGGTGGTCAACAGAGCACTCCGCGCATTTGCGGTTCCTGGTATGCAGGTCAGCAAGCCGGCCCGCACATGTGTTTTCCTTACGCATTTTTTGACATGTGGAAACCATGCAGTACATGAAGCATGCAAACCAACCTGCCATGGGAGGACATTTTCAGGGTCAGCACATTCCCCATTGGCAAAGGGGCCACTTCCTTTCACACAGGTCCTCATGCTGTGCAGTGCATGTGCAATAAGGTACACAGCCTTATACACATTGTAGGACACTCTGAGCTGGGAAACATCAGTATATATTGAATCGACCTCATCCAGGTTCTCTAGCCCAGTGCATGGCTTTCTGCTGAGGGTAGCATTTTCATTACCATGAATGTGTGTGTTCAGGGACCCATTCAATTTACAGTCAAATGTTTCCTCCCAGAATTCTGCGAGGAAAGCAGATCCAAGTGCATCCGAGGATTTAAACCTCGCGAGAAAACGTTTAAGACCCGGGATTTCAGCCCTCCTTATCGCAAACCCCATTGTTCCAATCAAAAGATCATGAAATTCATTCCAGAGAGAACTGCCAGTTGACCAAGAATCACTGGCAATCCACTGCATCTTCGAGACATTTGCTCGCTTCCACTCAGTTAAAATGCTGCGTAACTCTGCCTCCCCGGAAAAGCTCAATATTACCCTAGCAGATGATGTTTTGATCGTCTGTATCAGGCTACTCAGAGATCGCTTTGGCATGGGATTAGGATATAATTGAACATAAGCTGCACAAACCCCAAGCCTAGCTGATTCCTCAAGGAAGAGTTGCACAGCAAAACGAGCATAGTCAGAGTCAACCCCAATCACCCCCACCCAAGTCCAGTTAAAATGCTTGACAAGCTTGGCTACAGCCTTAATCTGGAAGGAGTCACTTGGCATCGTCCTCATGAATGTAGGGAACTCATCCTGATTGCTCAGACAATTGCATGAAGCAAAGTAGCTCACCTAGAAGAAAAAAAATATATATTTTTTTATAAAACTTACAAAATGACATTCATGGGAAATGATCACATGTAAATAGCATGAAGAAAACGCACCACTGGAATTTGAAAGGACCCGAAAGTTCTGAGAAGGGACATCGTCAAACCTGATGAAGCATCTCCAATTAAAACAGGAGAAACAGGTCTCTCCAGTGCTGCACAGCTGTTGGTTGTGTTCTGTTCTGGCTGCCCATTCAAAAGAATGAGCGCGTTTTGCAATGAAGCAGGAACGTCAGCGCAACTGTCTCGAATATGATATCCCAATTTCAGAAAAGGAAGTAGGTCCTGGCTTTGATTTATTTCCCAAACAGCAAATGCCATTGTTTGCATCCACTGCAGGGATCTTGCACTAAAACTGGAGAAAATTAATGAGCTTTCAAGACCTGTAAGATATCATAGTAGTAGCAAGAACAAAACAGTTCAGCTTTTCATTACACACCATACATTTGCAACTAGTAAAATTGATGCATGTATTGTGATTTGTCCTAAAATTGTTAATAATTTGAATTATTATATTCAATAAGATGCAATACGTCAAAGGCGTTTAATGATAATACAAAATGACACACATGGAAATAATTTACTTACAATTTGTATCTTAGTGGTAGAGGTTTCTTCTTATAGGACTCGGAAATTGATATTTGATTTGCATGCAAAGGAAACAGCCCTCCTAACACAATATCTCCTTCCTCATAGAAACTATGTGACTCTTTTTCCCCCTGAAAAATACATTTGCCTTGAGAAATTATTCTGTTGCTGGAAGATGCCAGAAGGAAGAAAAAAATTTTGAGGACCTCAGCAGCGTTGAACGCCATCGTAACCTTTGGTTAGGATTGCTTTGAGGAATCTGATTTATTGAGACCAGCAGCAGTGATGTAGTCTGTGATGACTTCATTTTCCCCAAGGAACATTTAAATCTGTTTCATGATGTTTACAATTTACTAGCATGGCTCGCGCAGATTGTTCTATGTCCAACTGCAAGCTCATCCATTTCTGAAGTGTTGACCCTTTATATTCCAATACATACCAAAATATTTGGGCAGTGACACAATTTTCATTGTTATACAATTGCATGCCACCACAACAGATTTGAAACAATCAAAACATAATTAAGAAATAGCTGAGTTTGAAAGCGAAACTGTTAAATTCATTTTAAGGTTTTGTCAAAATATTTTATGAACTATGCAGGAATTAGACACCTTTGATCTAATGCCTGTTCAGTTTTACACTTTAAAACCTAATGTTAAGTTCTGAACATATGCTAAACACTTTTTATAACACTTTTTCAAGGACACACCTTGTTTTGATGCAGTTTTAAAGCATATTCAACAAATCTGAAAAACGTTGATCGCAACATCCAATAAACGTCAGTGTTTTGAATGAGAAGACCCATGTACAAAAATAATCACCAAGAATTTAGCCTTTACACACTGGTGTTTAGATTATAAATATGTCACATGTTCACCAGTTTTACGGTGAGGGACTCAAATGCAATTGAATAAACTAACATAATCAATTAAATTGTCATTTTTAATAATCGGGGGCAAACCTTTTCCAGTCAGTGACTCCCGCCAGCCCTTGATTGCAGCTGTCCTCACTTCCCTCTTTATTGTTGCAGTGTTTTGCCTTCAGTTCTGCCTTCAGTAAGTAAAATGCATGCTGCATTGGATTCAGCCGACTGACTTGAGTATTTCACTTCTTGGCTATAACAAATCTTGAGTTGGTTTTACAGCATGCTTTAAAAGCCTTGTCCAATGTTAAACATTGCCCAAGGGGTTCTGAAGTATTCAGCTGAATTTACTGAGAGGTAGTGATGCCCGCGTCGGCCCGGAACCCGTGGGTCCGGCGGGTCGGGTCAATATTTTAATAACATTTAGCGGGTGCGGGCGGGTTGGCCCATACAGTGGCGACATCTAATTCCCACGAAATTGCGAATAAAAAGTATAATAGGCTATCGCCCACTTGAGGGCTCTAGACATACAGCCTAGATAATATGCTCTTGTCAAACGATGTAACGCTACCTTAAGCAGAATAGAATGGCAATTGTACCTCTCCCTCTTCCTACTCTCTACTCTTGATGTGCACAAACTCACTGGTGCGCGGCTTAATCCTCCACGGTCAGACTGAGGATCTAAAGGTTGAATGATAGCTCATCTTATAAATCATTCTGCAGTCAGCACCAAAATACTATATTGTAGTAGTAATTTTATTGACCTGTGGGTCCAAACAACACATAGTCAAAACATTTTTTCGCCACTTCACAGTGAAAGGCATATGACGATTCGTATTCAAAAATAAAATCAACTTGTTCAGGTGCTTCCGTTTATCAGCTGCGTGTTCTCTAACAGCAGAGCGTGTGCTGCCATCGGCAGTAAAGACACTTCTTGGATGTACATTTCTATAACACCATTCTATAGGCTACACATATCACCCAAACGAATAGGTAACTTATTACTGAAGCTTGTATGGTCATAAACTTAGCCTTGCTCTCATTAATTACCATACCATGAGACAAAGAATAATCGTATAACTTCATGATGGCCAAAGCAGTTCTCTGCGTCCCAACAAATAGCGCAACAAGCGAGCGAACCTTCAGTTCGGCTGGCCGTGTCTTGGAAGCGCGCCGTAATCGCTTATACCCTGGCACTGTTGACCCGATTTTGTTTTTGCCTAGTTTGGGGAAAAAAAAAAAAAAAAAAAAAACGCCTAGGCCGACATAAGCATTATACAATCTTGAAATAAATATAGGAGGAAAAAAGAATTTCCTCGTAGACAGGATATCGCAACACTGTATGGGAGAGTAGGCGATAGCGCCAGTGCGTCACTGTCATGTTAATTTTGTTCCAATAAAACAGCCTGTTTGCAATATTTTGCCTGATGGCATTTCATTTGGTTGCAAAGATCAGAAATCATGGTAAGGTTCAATTAATAGACATCGCCTAAACTTTGTATTAAGAATTACAGCCAAAAGCTAATGGTATGTTGTGCTCCATTCAAATCCATAGCGTAACAGAGGATCGTTTTTTTACACTGCAAATCAGGTCAAACAGAACCACTGTATTTTTTTTCTCTTGCCTCCATTTTGTGTCGGGTCGGGTTCGGGTTGAAAATCAGTGCGAGTTGTAGCGGGGCGGGTTTGCTGTCACGTCGGGTCGGGTTGGTGCGGGTGTTAAAAAACCTCGACCCGCGCATCACTACTGAGAGGCATTAAAAACACATAAGAAAATTTACTGTTTTAAGTAGTGGTAAATGGTTTCTTTCATAGTTGCAAAATGGTCTCTGTTACGGAACGGGTCAGGTGGACACCAGGTGTGGGATCAGGAGGTTTATTTTGGGAACCCAGACACGGAAAACGCAGCACACAGGCCGAAAGCAAACACTGTGCACTTGCACTGAACCAGGAGAACTTAGGTACCCTGCCAAGGGCAGGGAAGAACTGAAATACACTCAACGAGTGGCTCAAAATAATAAAAATAAGCTGACGAACATGACAGACTAAGACAAGGAGAACACGGAGCTTGAAAAACAGAAATGCTTGGGGTGCTCGGGAACCGAGATTCTTATTTTCGCTCAGGTTCAGGTAACGCGTGCGTGTCAGAAGTGCGGTGAGGTGCAGCGGTTTCTTGCGAAGTCCGGTCTGACATCTCTACCCTCTTCCCAGAATGAATACACTAGGAAGGAGGAGGGGAAAGGCAGGCATCCTCAAGGGGAAACAGAAACACATGGGGTTAATAAGCAAATACACAAGGACCGGGTAACAATAATGACTCGAGACAAGATGCCAAGACGATCAAACAAACTAGACAGTTTAGATTAGTATGGAATTATATTTGTGCCACAATCCTGAGCGAGCGATTGGACATTTTGAGCGCAGAAAAATATATTTCGCAAGCACACAAATCTTGTTTAGAGAAAAAAGAAATTTTGTGAGCAAACAAAACCTTCTGATTGGGCGAACAAAACTATTCTGAACTCAACAAATATTTTTGCATGTTTGCTATGATCAATATAAACGTGCAATATTAATCCCCTTCCCTCAGTTTCACTCTATACCCTCTCGCAAACTCATGTTCTGCGCGCTGGCAGATCGCAGTATGCTCGCTCAAAACATGTCTCTCCTTCTCTCTCAGTCTGACCTCTCTGTGTGCGCTCAACTTCACCTGCGCGCTCGCTCGAGCTGTGCTGAGTGTTACAAATGTGCCACGATTCTGATTGGCTGCTTCGGTCTCCAATTAGATGCATTATGCCCAACCACCAAAGAAAAGGGGGAAGGTAATGACGAAATTCGTCTGTGACTGGATAACAGTACTGCCCCTGTTTAGGACAGGTTAAGTTTAATGTTAAATCTCTAATATCTTGAGACATCCACTGCTGTGTGACTCTTGACTCATATACCTCTTAAGCAACACTGGCTGCTGCTAACTATAGCATTGCACAATTTCTTCCGAAAATCAAAACCAAAATGCCACACCGCAGCCACGAGCACCACGTTTTGTGGACCTTTATGAAATTTTGTTGGTTAGTCTGTACACCTTCGGCTTGCGAACCAAGTTAGCTATCTAGTTAGGTTGCTAGCGTCAGGTCAGCCAACTAATGTCCGGAGAAAAGCAGAAGATTACTGACGTTAATGTTGTTTCCATGATAGCTGGCAAACTCGACAGTCTTAAAAAATAGCTTTGGCACCATTCTCCGGCTGATTCATTTCAACATATAACGCCTGAAGAAGGCACTTTACAGATAAGTCTATCGACATAAAAGTTTGCCTTGACGTTCATTCACAAATGAACCAACCGAAATAATGACCTCTACCGTGGAGAGTGCTTCGAACTACGGGACCGTTGGTGCCAGCGTCAGCTCAGCTCACCAGTATCACCTGGCGCTAATATTCGTGAAAGCGTGCGTTCAGTGGCGCAACGCGGGGCTTTGATGCGCGTGTCCCCGCTGGCAGCTATGAAGGCCGGCATTGCACCACCGGGCGCCGGCTCCCTGGCTCCGGACTGATGGGCCTCTTCAGCCGCGCATCGTGTGTTATTACCGTGATCTGTTTCTGCATATTTCACGAACATTAGTGCCAGATGATACTGGTGAGCTGAGCCAACGCTGGCACCGGCGTTCCCGTGGTTCGAAGCACTCGCCGCGTTAGAGGTTATTTTTCCGGTTGGTTCATTTCAGAATAAACTTCCAGGTTTTTCCAAATGTATTCCACATAGGTTTAGATTATGCTTTCAGGTTATTTGTCTAAAGCAGTACCCCAAATATCACAGAACAATCACAACTGCTGTAATTTGACACCACATTATCTTTCGTTCTGTATATACATCCATGCTGCAGTATTAAGCCAGCACAGCAACGCCAACACCGGGAACGGCAGCAGCACCCTGGTTTTGTTAGCTACACCAAAATGCATTACCCCTAATTAATATAGTTTATCACACCTGCACTTGCTCTGCTATTTCAAGTAAAACTGATTGCTAATAGTGTTTAAGCATTAGAATGAGATGTCAATCACTGCATAAAACACGTGTCTTTGCTTTCACAAAATTAATCAAGGATGATCGTGTACTTCACTTGTGGATGTGTAACATTAGATGATCAGACTTGATATGCAGGTTATAATTGTAGCCTATTTCAGTTTATGGCGACAGACATATCAGCAAAGTTCCTTCTTCAGGGGTGTTGAAATAAATCAGCTGGGATAAAGGTGCCAAAACTATTCTTTTTTTAAGATTGTCAAGTTCGTCAGCTATCATGGAAGTAACGTTTAATGTCTGTAAGCTTCTGCTTTTCTCTGGACATTAGTTGGCTGACCTGACGCTAGCAACCTAACTAGATAGCTAACTTGGTTCGCAAGCCGAATGTGTACAGACTAACCAACAAAATTTCATAAAGGTCCACAAAACGTGGTGCTCGTGGCTGCGGTGTGGCATTTTGGTTTTGATGTTCAGAAGACATTGTGCAATGCTATAGTTAGTAGCAGCCAGTGTTGCTAAAGAAGGACACGAGTCACACAACAGTCGATGACTCAAGATACATAGAGACATAACATTAACCTTAACCCGTCCCAAACAAGGGCAGCACTATTATCCAGTCGCAGACGAATTTCGTCATTACCTTTTCCCCTATTCTTTGGTGGTTGGGCATAATGCATCTAATTGGAGACCGAGGCAGCCAATCAGAATTGTGGCACATTTGTAACACTCTGCACAGCTCGAGCGAGCGCGCAGGTGAAGCTGAGCGCACACAGAGAGGTCAGACTGAGAGAGAGGGAGAGACATGCTTTGAGCTAGCATGCTGCGGTCTGCCAGCGTGCAGAACATGAGTTTTCGAGAGGGTATAGAGTGAAACTGAGGGAAGGGAGTTAATATTGCACGTTTATATTGATCATAGCAAACATGCAAAAATATTTGTTGAGCACAGAATTATTTTGTTCGCTCAATCGGAAGGTTTTGTTTGCTCACAAAATTTCTTTTTTCTCTAAACAAGATTTGTGTGCTTGCGAAATATATTTTTCCGCGCTCAAAATGTCCAATTGCTCGCTCAGGATTGTGGCACAAATATAATTCCATAGATTAGGGTAATCTTAACGTGACAAGTGCAAAGAACCACACGAACAACAAAGAAAAGCATAGCTTTAAACACAGTTAATCAGGGAAAGCTTCAGGCAGAAGCCAAACTTAAAGCCAGAAACGCACACTCGCTAATGAGTTAATTAGGTCAGTAACTACTGTAATGTACCGATCAGGAACCAGTCGCGAGAACCAAAAAATGCAGTAGAGCTTGTTTTATTAATAAAGGGGGAGGACCCCCGTAGGGCAGAAGGCAAAAGTACAGAGTCCACAATCCAAAAGTCAAAATCCAGTTGGGCAAAAATAGAATCGAACACCAAGGCAGCAATCACAGTAATCGTAGTCGGACAGGAATGGGTCTGGTAAACAGGAATAGTTCTATCAGAGAAGCAAGCCAGAGTCCACAGGACGTAATCCGAATCGTAACCAGGGCAGCAAACAGATCTCGTAGTCGGGCAGAAAAATGGTCAAAACACACAGATGCAACAATAATCCAAAATCACAAAGGCAAAAAACGAAGGTCGGGCAATCCAGTCAGAAAGATAAATCACTAAGAATCTTGGCGATAACAAACGTGGCACAGGAAGATTGGGAAAACGATCTGACACTGGAAGTGCTTGAAAAGACATCTTAAATACACATCCGGGGTGAACACATGACCAGGGAGAATAGGTGCAATAAATGGTAACAATGATCAGGGAGAGACACATGAGGAATAAACTAATTGCATGAATTTGGCTGTAGCCAAAACGCAGACAGGGATCACAAGACAACCCTATGTACAAAACAACAGCTCCGGTTAAGGAGTACTAAAGTGCATAGATTAAAGAAAAGGATAGCATAAAGTATTAGTGGAGATCCACAGAAAACTGCAGCAGAGATAATTAGGGATAGGCAAGGAGGCGGAGACTAGATTTGGGCGACTGCTGAGAGATCGTTAGTCAATTAGTATGTGCAGCTATACAATCCCGAGTGCATGTTAGTAAGTTAGTAAAAATATACAATGTTAATATGTGTTAGTAATTATCGAAAACAACAAACTGTTAGTACGGATTAGTAGATAGTAAGAGAGAGAGAGGAAGGAAGAACACGAGATAATGAAAGAAGATTGAAAACCCAGAAACCAATAAATCACCCGAATGAGTGGCAGACAAGACAGGGTAAACAACTCCACAACAAACTCCACGTGGCCCATGCCGGGCAATGCTAAAGACAGAAACTGTACCACAGTGTCTGACTGAAGTAGCCAATTCTGCAACCACCGACCGTCAACCGACAGTCACGTTTTTCCTAGTCACGATGCCGGCACTACTAGTAGTGACCTCAATCAATATAGAGGGATACACAGGAACGAAGGCCGATGTGCTAGCGGCCTGTTGCAATGGCAGCGACATCTTCTGTATGCAGGAGACTCACCTGGGTCAGACGAGCAACCGGCCAACACTACCAGGGATGAAACAGTTAGCTGAGATCCATCATCCCAAATACGGGACAGCCATCTTTGTGAAGCCCCTGCTGGACGTCGGGGACTTCCACACGAACAGCTCAAACACCAACATAGAGACTGTTACCGTATGCCTGCCAGAGATCTCCATTACCTCACTGTGCAAACCACCTGCCAGCCTTTTCGAATGGCCTGAACTACCACCTAAATGCAGGAAGAAGCACGCTGTAGTGATTGGAGACTTCAATTCCCACCACACAATGTGGGGATACGACTCAACCAACGGTGACGGTGAACTGGTTGAAAGCTGGATGGAAAACTCAGGCTTGTAGCTGGAGCTTATTCACAACTCTCAACTCCCCAAGTCCTTCAACAGCTGCCGCTGGAGAAGAGGCTACAACCCTGACCCTGGGAAGACTCAAATCTGCAGCTTCCACCTCAAGAACAAGGAGGCAAAACGGGAGCTCAACGTAATATGGGACGGTATAAAACTTGAGAACCATCAGCACCCGGTCTACCTGGGAGTAACCTTAGACCGCACCCTTAGTTACAGAGAGCACATTAAGAAGACAAGAGCTAAGGTGTCCACCAGGAACAACCTCCTGCGCCAATTGACAAATTCAAAATGGGGAGCTCACCCAAGCACGCTGCGCACAACGGCACTTACCCTTTGCTTCTCCACCGCTGAATACGCCTGCCCAGCATGGTATAATTCAAGCCACGCACACAAATTAGACCCTATCCTCAATGAGACCTGCAGGATAGTGACCGGGTGGATCAAAACAACGCCCACACCCTGCCTTTACGCCCTCTCTGGCATCGCCCCCCCTGACATCCGCAGAGCGGTCACCGCCAAAGCTGAGCGCGCAAAGCAGGCCAACGACAACCGGCACCCCCTGCATGAACACTTAGCTCCCCAGAAACGGCTCAGGTCCAGAAACAGCTTCCTGGATGCCACAGCAGAACTGGATAGCACACCACCTTTAGCCAGGACTGCAGAGTGGCACAGCCAGTGGAACAGCCTGGGCAGCCAGACAACCCAATGGACAGAGAGAGGAATCATCCCAGATGAATGTCTCGCAACTGGCTATGAACAACCTTGGGCCATCTGGAAAACCCTGAACCGCCTGCGGGTTGGCGAAGGACGCTGTAAGGCATCCATGAAAAAATGGAAACTAGCAGGCTCTGGTGCATGTGTGTGTGGTGCACCACAAACCATGGACCACATCATGAGATGCGTCTCTGGCCCACAATGTACTGGAGATGACCTGGCCGAACCAAATGCTGCGGCACTTGCCTGCGCCAATCACTGGAAAGACGTGATATAGAGGACGGCCGGACACGAAGAAGAAGAAGGGTAAACAAAGTGCAATGCATGGAAATGAAAACATGGCATGATAACAATGGACTAAAGTATGAAAAAATAATAAAACAAGAAAATCTAAACTACCAGAAACACAATACGCAACCAAAAGAATAGTCAGACATATGCAGAGGTCACTAAACACAGAAATCATACATGACAAAGCCAGGCACAGAACTTAAACATGGCATGACAGAAGTGCAGATCACAACAACTACGTGATAAAATACTGTATTTAGACTGTTAGTAATGGCCCTATCAGAGAAAGCATTCACTCATAGTTTTCAGAGAACATTCACTCAGAGTTTTGCGAGACCCAGAATTAAGCACAGGTGGAAGCAATGAATGAAAGCCTAAAGAGCCGAAAGAGGAAACGTGATTGGACACCGAGACTCAGGCATGCAGGCTGTCTCACGACACACAGGAGCCAGGCGAGGGGGAATAGGTGGTCAGGCTGCGGGAATGGAGCTGAAACACAAACCAAGAGAGACACGGGGGAAAAAACGCACAAGCACAAACAAGCACACAGGGCAGAATCATAACAGTCTCGGGAAACTGTGATTTTGGTAGTGAGACTGGCCCTCACTATTATCGTTACATTGGCAGTCAGTCCAGTAGTTCTTATGCATTATCTGACTTGGCACAAGACGTTTTATGGAATGTGTTTTTGTGGCGTCACAGATGACGCTCTTTGTCGGGGACGACACCTGACACATCTGGTTATTCTGCAGTCTGGATACAGTTATTAATGGACATTAATGCTTCCAGAATCTTTTCTTTAAGACTGGTCATCATTCAACATTCAAAATGCTTGATTTTTATGACAATTGCAGTGGGAATGATGTGACTTTATGTTTGTGTGTTTTTATTGGCCCTGATCTTCAACTTTTCATGTGCAAAATGATTTCTCCCAATGTGATTCACGACCATGATCCAGGGAACTGTGCTGCATTTGGATAATCATAATGAGGTGTTAAGCCAAGAGAAGATTTGAACCAGACACTTGACATTTTGCAATGCTTACCATACCTGATGGTCATCATGTCAATCAGCAAAAGGAAAAACTATCTGTTTTCAAATTAGACGATAAAAACCACTTTTTGCGTTTTTTTATGCCTCTTAGTGTGTATATATAGTAAGCCATTCACAATTCATTCTCCATATTTTGTCGAAGAATAATATCACCGGTGAATACAAAGGAACCAGCAAAATTGGCAAGAAAACATGCCAACTCACAACCCATCTTCACAGTTGAGGTGGTATTCGTTAGCTCATGAGCAGTTCCTTCTTTTCTCTATATTTTCTCTTCCCATATACTAGATCGCTTACAAGTTAATCTTCATTTGGTCACAGGATATAGCCCGGAACTCCACACAAATTTTAGATTTCTTTTTTTTTTTCTCTTAGTTTTTTTCATCGAACCAATAGTATAGCGCTTGAGAAATACCGTCGGTATTAACTCTGGCGTGAACTTATTGAAATGCGCCACATGAAAATCACTTAATTGTATTTTCATTGATAGTGTGTATACATAGGCAGACTGTGCATATATAAGATCGGGTTCAGTTTATAATAATTAAATTAATTAAAAAATAAGAACCTGAATGTTTTACTGATCTCATGAAAAAATAGATTTATGAGTAATGCTGGGCGGTTTCAGCATATCTTTCACAAAAAATTGTTTCATTTTATCACAAATTAATAAGTAAGAGTTGTTCATTTCATAAATAACCTTAGGGAAAAAAACAGTTAATTTTATCTTTTTTTTCTCTTTATAAATTTGGCATCTCCAATCCCACCCAAATCTGTAATGCCAAATTGGTTAACTATGTACAAAGTTTGCTTATATGCGACCCCTTGCTGCCAACTCAGGAAAGTGAAGACAGTTCACGGCTCTCCTCCGAAGCATGTGCATGTCAGCCACTGCTTCTTATACACTCATTGGTTGAATCTTCGCAACTTCAGAACAAATGCGGAGGATACCCGGACATGAAAAGGCTTAATATCTTCCTGACGAGCGCCCATCTGGCCAACAGGAGGCGCTTGAGCAACAAACAAAGCTATTTTATTTTATTTCACTTTCCTGGCAGTCCCTTCCCAATTTGAAACCCTGTGCAATAGCCAATTGTGCGCCATCCTGAAAAAGCTGCCAACCACTGCCGGTTGGTACGACCGGGGCTTGAACTCAGGACATGATAGTCACTTATGCACTGCAAAGCAGTGACTTAACCGAGTGGCGCTATCCTGCAGCTCCACTTAATTGTATCTTTTTATTGGGTATTCAGTGGAACAATGGATAGGAGATTGTGGCGAAGGCAATGTTGCATGGACTTGGTCAGTGATTGTGCGAACATTGGGTGCACTTTAGAACTCCCTAAACAAAGCCGTATGTTTGTCAGTAGGCTGTCTTCGGGATCCCTGTCCGCGTTTTCGCTTTTGCCAATTTCTTGTAATTAGGAACTTCATGTTCATTCCTTTGTAATTAGTCTGATCCAGTTCACCTGTTTCCCTTTGTAGCATGTGCCTTCCAGTTTGTCTATTTTAGCAGTCTTTTCACAGCCAGCTCCATGTCAGAGCGTTTCCCTTGGTTTGCCTGTGCTACGCTTGTTTTCGCCTTGTATTCTTTGTGATTCACTTCTGACTGGTCCGTCCCTGTTTTTCGATTTTGGCTCCGTTTTGGATTACTGTCTGCTTCTGTGTATCAAACCCTTTTTAGCCCGACTACGAGTACTGTGATTGCTGCCCTGGTAATGACTCGGATTTCACCCTCTGGATTTTGATTTTTGGATTATGAACTCTGAACTGTTGCCTCCTGCTCTGCCAGGGTTCTCCTCCTTCCGTAATAAAATACAGTTTTACTGCACTGCTTGGTTCTCACGACTGGTTCCTGAACGATACCTCACAGACACATTAGAGCTTCTGCGTTTCGCGATTGCTTTCACGGTAGAATCAGAGAGCTAGCCAAGATATTTGTGATAGGAATCCGACTGATCCCGGTCATGGATAAGTGAAGTGACCACAAGCAGCCGCTTCAACTGTAGTGGCTACAATCAGGCAATGTTATGATGAAGCTGCCAGATTGATGCTTACCGAAGTCACAAGCATACCGATCAGAATTATGGCATATAAGTTAACCAGGAGCATTTTTATTTAGCATGGCGGCATGTAAACTAACATGCAGTAGCTGGTAACCAATCAATCATTACCAGAGAGACAAACCCTTGCAGTACAGGTTTCAGAGACAACAAGTTCAGTTACCGTGGACAGTTGTACCAAGCATCCAAATTACAAACAAGTATTAAAAGTTAGCTTCAAATGAGGTTTACGTTCACACACCATCTGTAGAATTTCCCCTGATATTACTCTTGCATATTTAGGACAAAAACATTAGCAACGGAAACTTTGCTACGTTAGCCACTGTGCTACGGCCACAATCAACTGGCAATCACATCAGGTTGGCTTTTGCAGTCAAAGCAACTTACAGCTTCCGTGTCTGTAAGTCACAGACAGTCGCGACCAATACAGGCTTTATCTTCAGATATTTTACTTAGCCTGCATGTAAGGCTAGTTGTTAGTACTTACTATCGCTAGCGGTCCTCCTAGCCACCGGTAACACGTAAGCTTCACTTACATTATTTGCTGTTATATCGTTACTTACAGCTTGTGGCTCCGAGCGCTTGATCGATGCAACTGCTTCAGGTTTGAGAAGCAGCTGAAATACTTATCTTGTGTCGAATTATACTTTATTGACAAAGCTGTCTTTGGTGAAATGCTGAGCACAAACATTTTATATTATAACTGAGTGCTTTATGGCCAAAATTAGCTTTTATGGCTTATTCATCAATGAAGGGATGGATTTGTAGTGTTGTCTGATTTTTAATGAATATGGACTTGAGCACTTATGGAACTAACCCCATAAACTGAAAAAAAATGGTGTAAAACTGACTTCTGTGGGTCTTATTTACCAGTATTGACCAAAGAGTTTTCTTAAATTTGTTCCCAGGAAAGTTCCTACGAAAAATCTATTTGTGACATGTTCTTAAACTGCAGAATTGTTTGCAGCTTTGTTCTTAAATTTTCTCAAATTGCAGGCTAGGGCCTGTCATCTCTAATTAGCATAGGTAAAAGGCCTGAAAATGCCAATAAAAGGGCATGACACTGAATGGCTGTGTGCACTTTGATTGAGAGGTAAAAGCAGGAAAATGCCAAAATGTAAATCTAAAGAAAGTGATGTGCAGGATCTCATGCGTTAAAAAAAACTTGGAAGGTGCTGAACTGGAGGTTTTGTAGCAGGAGATGTCTAACACCAAATGATTACTTGTAGTAGTGTAAGCAGTGGTTACAAAATTACACACAAAAAAGATGCTTTGGGGTCTATAACACATACAGTCAATTCAGTTTCTAGAGAAAGGCACAGAGTTGGAGGTGAAAAGAAATGGTTTGACCTAAAATCAGAATCAGAAAAGAATACTGCCAAATACAGGAGGTAAATGTTAGCCTCTGGAGGGGGGCACCCAACCAGAAAATTAAATGAGTTGAACCAGCGAATGGGAGCCATGTGATGGGACTCTCTGGTGTGCTGACACCAGACACAGACATGCCAGTCCCAGTGGTGACCTCTGTGTGGCCCTCCTCTGAATCAGAATGTCATGAGAGCTGTTCATTCAGACTACTACAATTTGAAGGTGCATTCCCCTTAATTTAAGCACTGTAAAAATATGAACTTTTAAACAGCTGAATATATTTAAATAAGTTTCCTTCTGCTTCCAACACATCCATGTGAGGAAAGAGCATTTGGTAGATGCATGGGTGTAATTTTAATTTCTGTCTAAGGTGTCTTAAGGATTAAAACTATTGCCAGTACAAATTAGAAAAAAAAAAAGTGCATAAATAAAACCCTCAGACTTCATTTTATTATTTGCAGATGAACCCACGATGAGGCAAGCTCAAACACTTGGTCAAATTTCTTCAACGTTGGCAATTGTTTCAGAGACACGCAAAGAAATAAATACCCATTTACAAAAATAAAAAGATGCACCCAAGACCAGTTTTTTTGAGTCATGACTTTTTCTTCCAAATAAAATGACACTAAACTTCTATTTAACTCTTTATTAACTAAATTCTTGCAATTAATATATGTCAAATTTGGACAGCAAGTCCATTTTCTTGTCCCTGGAGGGGTTCAGGACCTCTCCATGTTGTGGTGACAGAAAGGGAAGGGGTACACTGGGTTTCATGGCAATGTTGCACAAAACACAGCAGGCCCTGATGATCATTCCAACCTAAAACGATGAAAAAAAAAAAAAATTTGTAATAACTTGGCTGAGGCAGAACAGGTTTTCTATTGAATAATGGATAAAACCCTCTGCAGATTGTAAAAGTTTGCCAACTGCTGTGTCCAAACACATCCAGTGTCCTATTAGGATGCCAGTGGTTCGTTCAGTAGTGGAGCAAGTCCAGATTTGACGCTGATTGACACTTCCTGGTTAGTCTTGGGTTTGGTGAGCGGTGTCATTAACCAGGGGACTGGAGAATAACCTTGATCTCCTGAAAAGCACTTTTTAAAAAGGATTCACCAATGAGTCATGCATCTCCAGCAGCTCCTTCATCGAGGTGCATACCGATTAAGCTGTTTTATAAAATGAAAGAGTCATGCGCACCTCCTGGGAAGCGGTAGATAACATTCAGATGGTGGTTCTGAGAGTCACAGATTAGCTGGAGTGGTATTGCTTGTCGTTGAGGAATGGTAATGGATCTGGTGATGGTGCATTAATTCACAAATGCAAACAGTTTATTGCCCCGATGATGATTAGCAGCTCTGTGATGTCATAAAATCCTTGCTTCACTAGAAGCTGTTCTTTGGTGGTATATTGGAATTTGATGAATTGAGAAGCCAGTTGATTAATTTCATCCAGGACTTGTGGAAAAGCACGGCTGTGGATGCCCGTGAAATACCCACTCGGTCTCCCAACTCCTACACGAAAGAGCCCGCGGCTAAAAAGCTTAAGGTGGCAAATACCTGCAAATGTGGGGGTACAGGGTTGGACCTTCTTGACTTCATTGAGCAGGCTCCAAAAAATCACATTAGCTCCAGCAACACACGTCTCAGCAGCCTTAAACATCCAAGGAGGTAAGTGTCACTGCAAACAAATGCGCATGGTCCTGGAAAATGTGATCCCTTCTCAATGCACAATCAGCAACATCTTGAATCCTGCAGTAAATGTGCCATTGTCCAAGTGGACCTATGATGCAAAATAGGTATTTAAATAATGTGACCCATCACTGATTACGGGTAGGGTCCCCAATTAAAATAATTGATGCGAGCGGAAACGTGTTAATGTTGTATATAAGTATTTTAAGAGGCTAAAATTAATTGAAAAATTGCAAAAAAAAATTCAGAAAATAGAACAATAACAATGTGAAATAAGTTGCATTGTACTCTGCGTACCATAATTCAAGATCTGACATATTCAAAGAAATTGCATTAAGGATCCTGAAGCAACAAGCATGTGAAATCCAAAATGTGGCTTTACAGTTAAGCAGTGGCTTAATCGAGGGGGTGGAAAACATCCCTTGAAACGGATGAGATTAGTGACCCAATTTCAATCATTGTTCTTGGTGAACATGTTAGTTTCCCTATAAAATGTTTAGACGAGTGAATAATAAATTCTATAAAAATGTTTAATTCACATGCCTTAATATACAATTCTTCACGAAAAAAACACTGGATTTTCCGTGTAAAATTTTGTCACATCCTAAGCAAGTCATCAAACCTATGCGTAATAATTGTTTCATTGAAAAAGACTGAAATGCGCTCTTTTTTGCGTTCGAATGGTGCGTTTGATTTCTCGTCTTAA
Organism: Gymnothorax reevesii; assembly: GCA_029721435.1. Taxonomy (NCBI): domain Eukaryota; kingdom Metazoa; phylum Chordata; class Actinopteri; order Anguilliformes; family Muraenidae; genus Gymnothorax; species Gymnothorax reevesii. The sequence continues at coordinate 141,801,051 of CM056574.1, forward strand.
CGAAGACAATTAGCTACACCTGAGAGGGGAGAGTTAAGGTGTCTTTTACCTAGGGAATTGACTAAAAACAGATCAAGACTAATAAGCAGTTTAAAGACATGTTTAACGCCCACCTTGTTTTCTGTCCACCACCCGCCACTGCAAATAAGCTGCTCAATGTCATGACAGATGAAACTGTTGGGTTTCTCAGTACTGGCTACATCCAGACATGCTATAGCATAATAGCTTTGGTTAGCACTGGTTATGCATGGAAGTCTGGCTGGACCAGTAATGTCAGAATGTCATCAGAAGTCCAGCTAAACTAAGAAAAAGTACCCAGAGAAATGCTGTCTATAATTTTACTTTTTCAGCATCATCTGTTTTCGTGTGTTTTTCTCAGGTTTCAGCAAGACAATATAACACTTTGGGGCAAATATACAACTCAAGAGTCCAAAACCAGAGGCAAGAATGGCAAATATGTGAACAGCAACAGTGTGCTTTCCTGATGTGCTCACATATACAGGGATAAAGGTTACCCAAACAGCAAAAAATATGAGCATACTGAAAGTTATGAATTTTGCTTCATTGAAATTGTCTGGCAGTTTCCTGGCCAAAAATGCCATTACAAAACATGAGCATCCTAAGAACCCAATATAACCAAGAACACACCAGAATCCCACCTCGGACCCTACAGCACACTCTACAATGACCTTGTCGGTCTGGTATTTGGTATTCTTTGCAGCAAATGGTGGCTTGGTGATTAGCCAGGCCATACAGATCACAACCTGTACGGAGGTGCATAGGAGAACACTGGCTCTTTGCTGGGTAGGCCCAAATAACCTCATGATATTGCGGCCAGGCAACGTGGCCCTGAAAGCCATCAAGACGACAACAGTTTTAGCGAGAATGCAGGAGATACAGAGGGCAAAACTGATTCCAAAGGCTGTGTATCGGATCATACAGAACCAGTCTGTGGGCTCCCCGATAAATGTCAGCCCAATCAAGAAACAAATACCCAAGAAAAGCAGCAAAAGAAAGCTGAGTTCCATGTTGTTAGCACGGACCACTGGAGTTTTTCTGTGGGCAACAAGCAAACCAAAGACTGCTACAGTGGCACAAACTCCAATGAGAGAGACAATGCAGAGAACAAATCCCATTGATTCATGATAGGAGAGGAACTCAATGACTTTGGGAATGCACTCATTTCTGCCATGGTTGGGCCAAGTGTCCACAGAGCATTTCCTACACTCTGTTGAGTCTGTCAGAAAAAAAGAAAAAGAAATATCAAAGGTAGCAATAACGTTATCTGAAAATATTTACTTGCCTATGAAATGCTCTGATGGTTTTAAATGGACTGAATTAAATGTTGCATTAACATGCTGGTATTAGTATACATTGGAGTTTTCCTCAGAAATAATGATACTATTTTATCAACAACTGTGTTTATGTTCATGCCAAAGATATGAAGAGCGAAATTGCAGTTTAAGTATGCTTAAACTTGACATTTTTTGTGAAATTTGGGAGTTTACTCTCCAAGAACAGCATGAAAATACATAATCACATAAATAATTATGCTAATTCTTGTTGGTTGATAGCCATTGTGTTATATGCAGGTATTACAATTAAAAAAGGTCCATCAGTTTTTGCCCAAAGAAACCATGTATCTTTCATAATTTTAAATTAAGGGCTCTAATTTCTTGGCGCAACGCAGGGTGGTGCAGCGGGGCGTAGCGTGGCACAGCACACGCAGTGGTAATTTCGTCCGTCGCAGCCCGCACAGTGGTAATTTCGTGCGGTGCGCAGCCACATTGGCAATTTGGTAGAGACTGCGCCGAGATGGGTGTGGCGGCGTAGTAGGGGGAGGTTGTCACATATTCATCTTGACGCAGTGGCAATTTAATTGAAAAAGTCTCCGCTGGAGTTGCGCAGAAAGCTTCCCAGCCCCAACCTGGTTTACTTTCTGTGCAGTGGTACTTTGGCTGACTGGCGCACAGTGCACACACGTCACCAAAATCTCACAGGCAGGTTTCCAGAATGTCAGGCATATTTCATTAAAATAAATGATTTCAGGAATCACAATTTAATGTAACTATCTGAATAAGGACATAAATTATAGTATCTATATCGATTGTCCTGATGTCAGATTAAAGGCGGTTGGCACGCGTAATGGAAAGAAACCTGGCTTAATCAACGCAGCCGAATCTGTGATGCAAACTAACGACTTCACATCTTTCTCAGCCAACCACAAACTGCACATATACTGTATATAATGCTTGCATTCTGTGCTCAGTAAAGCCGCTTGCACACTGGACGCGAAATGAATTTTTCGCACGACTGATTACAGTCAAAGTCAATGCAAAGACGTGATAGTCGGACAGGGTTTTAATATAGCTCCGTGTCTGAAAGTCAAAAAGTTCTAATTTTTCCGAGTATTCTAGGAATTATTAGACGTGCAAACTTGGCCATGTTTGTGTTCGACCTTCACAAAATGCAAATTGATGGCTATCAACTTTTTTTGGTCTTTTTAGCCTATTCGTCTGTTTTCTTCCGTTGAAGATAGACAAGAGTCTTTATTCGGTCTTTCTTTTGAATATTAGTCAGATGGATCGAACAGATTCACGCCTTATTTCCACAGCAGAGATAAAATAGTGCGTGAGAAAATCAATTCCATGACCATTGACAGTCTGAATAACTTATCGCATGCACGGTCAAGACTGTCCGACGAGAAATGCTAAATACTTCATGTCCAGCAGCCAGCAAAACGTATGAGAATTGATATGAGAACAGATTTATAACGGATTAAAGAATAAAAATATATCGCCAACAAATGGAAAATCCAAAAAAGATGACCCGCAAGTAAATAATTGCCGTGTTCATTGGATGTTCTGTTTTAAAAATGTTTATTTTTATTCTTTATTTCGTTATCTACCTGTTCTGATCATCCTCTTTTTTTTGGCTGTCAGACACGGAGGCATTGTACATTGTCCCACGCCAATGTCGACTCACTTTATTGAGCAGAGCTTAAACAGAAACATTGATCGAAATTCTCGGCACTCATCTTGAAGAACTTAGCCCTCTTATCAAAACATTCACGTTTAATATCTAAAAGAGTAAGAAGATTTGAAGAAATTATAAACAATAATCGACTGTCGGACACGGAGTTATATTGAAACCATCCGACTGTCGGACACGGAGATATATTAAAACCCTGTCTGACTTTTGGACACGAAAAGTGTTGTGTGTCCATTGTGCAAGCAGCTTAATACTGGGTAATTGTTACTTAGGTTTTATCGTTTTTAGTGGGGGAAAGGAATACGGCCTGATTGCTATGATGCCGTACTGAGTTAAGATCACATATTGAAAATAAATGTGTAATAAATAAAATGCAAAATGAAAATAAATGTTTAAAATAAATTTTGGGATTAACATGCATGGACAACAACGCAAGATACGTTATCTTGCGTTGTTGTCCATGCATGTTAATCCCAAAATTTTAAGCAGCTACAGGGTGTAACAATAGGAACACGCTATCCATCGTTTCTCTTCCCAATGATCATTCCCAAGTTTATGAATGATCTGACGTAATTTCGCTTTGAAATTCCATTCAAGTTCGCTAATGGTAATAATTTGCGAATGCCCTAGCTAGCCAGCTAACTCATATTCGTAATGCTTAATATAGACGTAAGCGGTGCATAAAACACGCCTGAAGCAGCAAAGTAAAATGCAACATTAACGCCTCATGCAGACATTGGACAGAGGCTTCTATATTCCAACACATTAAAGGTGAGGAGAGGAGCTCATTTGACTGGTGAAGATTTGACTTGGCTGTGTTATACCCAAACACGCCTTCTTTGCCAGTTGTGCTGGAAGGCGGGACAGAGGAGTACTTGCAGCAGGCTACGCCGAGCACGAAATTGCAACATACGCCTGGACACACCCCTTTGCCGCGGCGCACCCCCCATTCTCCGCACCTGCACCTGGTCTACGAAATTAGAGCCCTAAATGTTTAAATTTTTGTCAGTTGTATACATTATCCTAAGAGTCAGACTTTCATTAGACTTTAGAAGTCAACATTCTGATGTTTTCAAGTACATAATCACCCATTTCATTGCTGATTTCTCCTTCAGCGCAAGGTATGCAGTCATAGCAGCAGACTGGCTGTCCCTTGCGAATGGCCTTCCTGGAGCCTGGGAGACAGCTTTTCGTACACATTGATAAGGTTGCCTGGCAAGGGGTGCATTACACAAACAGCGTTATTGCATGCAAGCAAAAGGATAAGCATCACATACACAGCAGCCAGTGAATTTTTCGCCATCCATAAGTTTAAACACAGAGCCAAAAAATATAGATTACATTTATTACATGTCTGCACTCATCATAGTGACAGCAATTTTATGCACCAAATTCACAACCTTTTACAATACACATTAATGTATTAAAATTAAATATATTCAAACTTTCCGGAAAGGAGTATGATCTTTTGGCAGATTCCTTCACTGAATACATAGCTGACATTGGAGGGTCTCACCAAGAAAAACTCCACAAAGTTTTGGTAAAATATACATTTTTCTTACTTACCCAGATTGAGATAAAATTTTTGATGCCACTTTCACCAATATGTATGTCCAAAGGTTTGCTTTCTTTGGCACGTTATATTTCCATTATTATAAAATCTTTATTGAGTCCCATTGAGATTACAAGATCTCTTTTTCAAGGGCCAAGAAAGCAGCAGTATAGTGTTTCAAGAACAGCTTACAATGAACCATTTAAAAAAAACAAAAAAACTAAATATACAGCGGCAAATAAATAAATTATATGCCTGTAAAGATGGACAGGTGAAAGCAGATCCAGCTATCAAAGAAATCAGAAACTGAATGAATTTGCCTCCAATTCCTTCGCTACATTTTTAAATGCTCTAATTGGAATCTGTTGTGATTCTGCTTTTGCCATGCCTCGTGTTCTGCTACTGCCATGTTCTGTATAGCCTTGCCATGCCTTATGATTATGATTCTGCTTTGCCATGTTCTGACTGACCTTTGTGTATTTAGATCATTTGCTTATGTCTGACTATTCTTTGATATATGTATGGTGATTTGGTAACTCTGATTTGTTCATTTATTGTCTTAGTTTCACTTCTCCATATTTTGCATTTTACCATAGTGTTATTCCGGTCCATGTTTTGCTTTCCACTTTGCATTGCATTTTGTCTCCCCCTGTCTGGTCTCTTGTATTGTCACAGCTCTCAACCCGGTATGCGTCTCACTTCTTCGGGTGATTTAATGGGTTCTGGTTTCAATCTTGCTTCCCCATCTCGTTTACTTCCTTCCCCTGACTTTTTCTATATTACTAACACCTCCTAACAATTTGTTATTTTCGCTAATTTACTAACCAACTCTAACACTGTATATTAGACTAATTTACTAACGAGCACTCGGGATTGTATAGCTGCACTTACAAATTAACTAACAAGCTCTCAGCACTCGCGCTGTTCTATTCTCTGCCTCTTGCTTTTGTTCAATCTGCTCTGCTGTGTTTCTTGCAGATTCTATGCATCTGTCTTATCTCTGTTCTGCCTCTCACTCTGTGCACTTAGAAATCCCTAACTGAATCCCTAATTGTTCTGTCTATAGGCTGTTCCGTGATCCTTGTCCGCGTTTTGGCTTTTGCCTATTTCATGTGATTAGGTTCTCCCTCTTGTTCCACCCTCTGTAATTTGTCTCAATTCCAGCACCTGTGTCTATGTAGCATGTGATTCTTCCAGAGTGTATATTAGGAGTCCTCTCACAGCACTTCCTTGTCAGATCGTTTCCTCAGTCTTCTTGTGCCACGTTTTCTCTCGCCTTGATTGCGCAGTGATTATCTTTCTGACAAGACTGCTCGACTTTTCGATTTTTGCCTTTGTGATTTTGGATTATTGTTGCATCTGTGTGTTTTGACCTTTTTTCTGCCCGACTACGAGATCTATGTTTGCTGCCCTGTTACGATTCGGATTACGCCCATTGGATTCTGATTTTGCTTCTTTGACATCCCTGTACCTATGAACCAGGCACATTTCTGTCCGACAACGATTACTGTGATTGCTGTCCTGGTTTTTGATTCTATTTTAGCCCAACTGTATTTTGATTTTTTGAGTGTGGACTTTATACCCTTGCCTTCTGCCCTGCGGGGGTCTTCCCGCTTTATTAATAAAACAAGTTATACTGCATTGCTTGGTTCTCGCCACTGGTTGCTGATCGCACCGTCACAGAATCAGCTCATCAAATTTTAAATCTTTCTACAAGTTGCTCCAGGAGCAAAAAAATTCAGTGCAAAACTTGGAGAAAGGCCGTAAGAGGGTCTCATTTGAGTAGAAACTGTCATAGACAAGAGAGAAAAGGTAGCCATTACAGGAATTAAAAGCAATGGAGACAGCTATATCAAGGAGTATGCAGATCATAGTTGAAAAATGGGTGTTGGGCATACAGCGGTGACGGGAGCACAGAGGGTGAGGCTGATCTGAATTGAAAATGCTGTCTAAAGTCAATTCCTTTGGCTTTGTCTGGAGGGAGTGGCAGATATCAGGAGGAGGAATGACAATGGATGCAGGAAGACAGAATATGTGGACAACAGCCACAACGAAACAAAGGGCACAAGGAGTCTTAGGAGCCGCCAGAATCTGAAGTGGGAGGAGGCGGACTGCCAACAGGAGCAGGATAGGGAAGTGGAGCACCCACTGGATCAGGAGAGAGAGGCAGACCTCCCACGGGATCAGAGATGGGAGGTGGACCACCCACTGGATTAAGACAAGGAGGCAGACCACCTTGTGTATCAGGAGAGGAGGGCAAACCATGCACGGGTCTACTTCACAGTCCTAGAGCCCGCTGGACAGCCGCTTGGCGCCCAGCGGGCCTCAAACTGTTACAATTGGCTTCCTGTAAAATTTACAATCAATTTTAAAAGTGCTCCCCCTTATATGTAAAGACATTTATTGGCTAGGAAAAGCTATATTTCGAACTCCCTTAAATAAAATAGTTAAATATTTGCTTCAAATAACCTCCAAGAAACCTGCAGCAGGTGATCGCAGCGTATCTGATTCAGCCTTCGTCATTTATTCCCAAAGCAATGGAACGCACTACTAATAGATATCAGCCAGCTCGCTAAGTATCTTTATAGAAAGCTAAAAACTTCTCTTTGGTTTGTACTTAAACTAGCTATAAATTAATTGTTTTCACTTTGATTTCCAGCTATGCACTGCTGTGCTTTTATAATTTTCTATCAGTTTTTAAAACTCTTTTATTTTATTTTATTATTTATATTTATTATATATATTTTACAATCCCAATTCCGAAATAGTTGGGACGAAGTGTAAATTGTGAATAAAATCAAAATGCAATGACTTTCAGATCCCTTGAGGCAATGTTATTTACAATAGAACATAGATAACATTTAAAATGTTGAAACTGAGACATTTTACATTTTTATCCACAAAAAGAGCTCATTTCAAATTTTTTGGCTGCAACAGGTCTCAAAAAAGTTGGGACACAGGCAAAAAAGGGCTGAAAAAGCAATTACTATATTAGTGAATATACATTTAGCAAATAATTAAATTAACTGGCATGAGGTGTGTAACATGATTGGCTATAAAAATGGATGTCTTAGAGAGGCTGAGTCTCTCAGAAGTAAAGAAAGCCAGAGGCTCTGTAACCCATGAAGGCTTGTGTAAAAAATTGTGAAATACTTTAAAAACAATGTTCCTCAACGTCAAAGTGCAAAGGCTTTGGAGGTCTCATCATTAACAGTGCGTAACCTCATCAAAAGATTCAGAGAAACCGGAAAAATCTCTGTGCGTAAGGGACATGACCGAAGACCTTTACTGGAGGCCCGTGATCTTCGGGCCCTCAGATGCCACTGAATCACTCACCAACATGATTCTGTCATTGACATTGCTAAATGGGCCCAGGAATACTTCAAGAAACCACTGTCTATAAACACAGTCCGCTGTGCCATCCACAGATGCCATTGTTGAGCATGATGCGCTGCCGTGTTCTGTGGGCCAAGGCTCATTTAAAATGGACTGTAGCAAAGTAACCTGTGGTCTGATGAGTCCAAATTTGACCTTCTTGGTGGAAATCATGGGCATTGTGTCCTCCGGGCTAAAGAGGTGAAACATCACCCCTCCTGTTATCAGGGTTCAGTTCAAATGTCAGCATCTCTGATGATATGGGGATGCATTAGTGCATATGATGTGGGACACTTGCATGTTTTAAAAAGCACCATCAATGATGAAAGGTTTTTAAAGGTCTTAGGGCAACATATGCTCCCCTCCAGATGACATCTATTCCAAGGAAGGCCTTGTGTATTTCAGCAGGACAGTGCAAAACCACATACTGCAGCTGTCGCAACAGCAAGGCTTCGTAGTAGAAGAGTCCGTGTGCTGAACCGGCCTGCCTGCAGCCCTGATATTTCACCGATTGAGAACATTTGGTGCATAATTAAACAAAAAGTCTGTCAAAGGAGACACATTACTCACCAGCAGCTGGAAGCCTGTATTAAACAAGAGTGGGATCAGATTCCAATGTCCAAACTCAAGAAACTTGTCTTCTCAACGCCCAGACACCTCCTCTCTGTTTTAAAAAGAAGAGGGGATGCTACACAATGGTAAACAGGCCCCTGTCCCAACTGTTTTGAGACCTGTAGCAGCCATCAAATTTGAAATGAGCTCATTTTCTGAATTAAATTGTAAAATTTCTCAGTTTCAACATTTGCTTTGTTATATCTGTTCTATTGTGAATAAAATACTGACTGGTGTGATTTCAGAGCCATTGCATTTTGATTTCATTCACAATTTACACTTTGCCCCAACTATTTTGGTATTGGGGAAGTAATATTATATAAATATAATATTTATAAATATATAATATTATTTTATGGTAGTACGACCGGCGCTGGAACCCGCAACGTGCTGCACTGCAACACAGTGCCTTAACCGAGTGAGCTAAAAAAAAAAATGCTGCATTTCATTTGACTTTACGCTTTTTATCAAGAGGATCTGTCACCTGTGCTCTGAAAGACAAAAAAGACCTTTTGTATGGGAGTACCAGAGGCGCAATGGGTTATTAACCTGTACAGGCGTGAAGTGCTATTCATCTGTACACTTTGTAAGGCAACTAAGACTTATGGGAGTGTTGAAGGCACAAAGTGCTATACACCAGTGCTCTGGAAGGCAACTAAGACTTATAATAAGGGAGTACGAGAGATCTGTGATCTGGCTGTTGAACTGACTGTCCCAAAGTCTGCTATTGCTATTTTTTTCCTATCAAGTTGTTAGTTTATTTGTTGTTTTATTTTCCACCTCATTTTCTCATAATTTATGCCCTAATTTACATTCATTCTGTTTTTTTTTCCCAAGTGAAGCACTCAATGCACATGATTTATGAAGCATTTCGAGCTGCACTCTTGTATAAAAGGTGATATGCAAATAAAATTATTTTAGCAGGTACTTTGCACACACCGAAAAATAAAAATTGGACCTTAGTTTAAAAAAGTGGAAACCAGCTGAAAAACATTTTTGAGTCTGCTTAACCACTTTGCGCAGAAGCCAAATTCGCCTATTTATGGGTTACCCAATTTGATGCTTTAGAATTCCAGATTGAAGGAATCTTAATGTGGACGAATGTGGCTCAACTCAGAAAAGACACTTGCAGTATTTAGAATTACACTGTATTTCAGTTTATTTTTATGATTTTCATCAAGAGAATGGGCTGCAGACATAAAAAATCTTAACGAGAATTCACCATTGAAACTGTGAAAAAAAAACATTATAATTCTGAGGATTGAAAAATGGCTGGGGGTTAAAACAATCCATTTCTGGGATAAAAAAACTCCTAGACCACAAGTACTCCTCATCTGAACATGAAATATAAAATTATCCACTTATAAGCCAAATATGATAGCTATCCAGGTGGTTCCCCAAACTCCCAGAGCCTTGAAAATGGTGCACTTTCAATTCATAAAATAATCACATTTTTAACGCAAATCAACTTTGCACTCATGAAATTCAAAATGGATGGATGATTTTCAGCTTGAATTTGGCATGAGTTCATCAATAGTGCAAGTTCATGCTGTTTTGCTAAGTGCCTGCAAGAGAGAATGGTCAAGACAGGATGCTGATTTTGGCAGCAAACATGATTCGGCCCGCATTAAATCTAGATTTCTATCAGAGAATCTTGTTTCCATCTCCACAATCGCTGTATCAAGAATGCTAAAAATGGTGCTGCCGGATAGCTCACTCGGTTAAGGCACTGCACTGCAGTGCAGAGGTGACTATCACATTGCGGGTTCGAGCCCTGGTCGTACCAACCAGCAGTGGTCGGCAGCTTTTTCAGAGTAGCGCACAATTGGCCATCGCGCTATAGGGTTTCAAATGGGGAAGGGACTCCCGGGTATGGGATGCAAACAGCTTTGTTCGTTGCTAAAGCGCCTCCTGTTGGCCAGAGGGGCGCTCGTCAGGAAGATTCTGGGTTTGTTCATGTCCGGGTATCCTCCGCCCTCGTTCTGAACTTGCGAAGATTCAACCAATGAGTGTATAAGAAGCAGTGGCTGACAGGCACATGCTTCGGAGGAGAGCTGTGAACTGTCTTCACTTTCATGAGTTGGCAGCAAGGGGTCGCATATGAGCAAGCTTTGTACATAGTTCACCAATTGGGCATTCCAGATTCAGATGGGATTGGAGATGCCAAATTAAAAAAAAAAAAAAAGAATGCTAAACATAGCTCTTTTGAAAGACTGATTTGGCATACAAGTTTGGCAATCAGATTCACCATACGCAATAGGTGACAAGACAGTAGAGATGTAGTCAAGACCTCCTAAACCAGGGGTGTCCAATCTTATCTATAAAGGGCTGGTGTGGGTGCAGATTTTTGCTTTATCCCAGTACTGCAACACCCGATACCACTTATTAACTGATCAGGGGGGTCAATCAAGACCTCGATGAGTAGAATCAGGCATGTTCGTGTCAGGGAGTAACAAAAACCAGCACCAACACTGGCCCTTTGTGTATTAGATTGGACACCCCTGACCTAAAACCAAGACCAAGACATGACCAAGACCAAGATATCTACAGGCCGAGACAGAGTCAAGACTAAGACTGAGTCAGGACCAAAACCAAGGCAGGGCAAGATTCTGTTAAATGAGCAAATGTTTAAAAAAATGGTTTCAGATAAGCAGAAGTATGAAAACCTCATACACTTATGAAAATGTGTGTACTGTATCTAACATCCTTTTTTTAATAAATGTTAGGCAAAACATTATATTTGAATGTACATTTGCAGATTAAATGACAAAGTCAAAATTAGCACTCTTAAAGTGCTAATTTGCTTCTGGCAAAGCAATTAGCCTTCCGTCTCTATCAAGGTAGCATCTGTCTCTACTCAGCTGTCACATCTATAGCTCTCTCAACCAAGTGAGGGAGCAGCACTACGGTGTGTAACTACATTTCTGGCTGGAGTGGTATGCAGCCACTAGCCAACACTAACGTTTGGTTGCAAATAACTGGCAAGCAACTGAAATTAATGCCTTCAAATGCACAGTCTGTGCATAGGTAGCTAATGTCTACAGTCGCTAAATCTCTTATGGTGAAGTGTGAAAAAATTTCAGAAGAGTTGTGGTACAAAAGCTCATGTTAGCTAGCTAACTTGCCAGCGTGACTGAACTTTATTTTTGCTTCCTTTCTAAGAGCCGATAAACGTTTGACGTGGTTCCAGATATCTCAGTAAACATCGCAATTTGCATTCTGCTGAGTATTTTCTTTTGAATGTTGTATTGCAGATAAAATCTTTCTGGTTTTGCTAGCCAAATTTCATTAAACAATATCTGACGACTGCCACAGCTTCCTCACCTGACTCCCGCTTTTACTTTTTAGAGGGCACGTTAGGGGGGGGGCAGGAGGAGAAGTGACAGCCATCAAGTTAACGTTACTGGTCGCATTTGGAGCAGGAAGTTTACATCCAATTACAGCAATGATATAAAAAAAATCTGACAATTCACAGGCAAATTACTGATGCGCCCTCAGCTGTGGTCTTGACAAGTCTTGGGGGAAAAAAATATCCCAATCCACTTTATCTGAGACCAAGACCAGACCAAGTAAAAATGCGGTCAGTTCCGAGACCCTCAAAAAATGGTCTCAAGAGACAGCAAGACAACACTATTGTCAAGCTGTGAGCTCACTTGTCTTCCTCCTATTAGGGGCGTTGGTATATGCACACAGAGAGAAATGCTCCTCACAAAATGAGTCACATCTCATCTCTTTCAATGTTACCAGTCAGGCTGTCACCACCTCCCCAGCAGTGCACAAATCCTCTGTTTGAGACTGCAGAATAGAATTGGTTGGCTTCAGTGCACCAAGGACAAGGAGAAATTTACCTATGTCAAAGAATTTCTGTCTATTTAACTGTGTCAAAAGACTACATACCTCCGTGTAAAAATCAAAAGGTGCATAGTCACAGAGTGTGAGAGCAGCTACCACAGACAGTCATAGAATCTGATACTGTTTCAGCAACAAAGCCAGTGGTTTGGCAATATTTGGTTAAAGAAGGCATGTATAAATCAACATGATCATCAGGTGGCACTTTCACGTTTTGAAAATTTGAGTATCCCAGTATCAGATGCAGTCGTAAATTCTTTGGCACATTGAACCACTTATCCACAATATTCACTCAAAAGTGAGTATTTTTCCTCAAAAATGCTGAATTTGGTACCTGACCTTTCCACTTCAAGATGGCAATGTAGTCATATCAATAAAAATTGTGAGCTCAAACTCTGGAATTCCCATTACACATGTATGGGCACCATTCTGCCAAATTTCATGCAATTCTGAGATGTCAACTCCGCTACCAGTGCCACTTTCTCAGAATATGGCTCTTAATAGTCAATGATGCAGTACATTATTTTGTTTCTTGGAAGGCGGCTAAGAAAAGATGTGCATATATGAATATGTGGATGCTAAACTGCCATTCTTATGTCTGCTAAATGCATCGCTTGCTGTATGGCAGCATTTTCATTCATATTTCCAAATATAATCATCCAAGGAATAAGAGACCACATGAGCAACAGGTACAAAGCTGAGCACCTCCTCATCAGAGAAAAACAAACCTGCTTGCCTCCTTGAAACAGAATTGCCGATTCATTTATGAGCAGGTCCCTTCTGTGCGGAGAAGCATCATAAAACCCCACCTTCACCAACTTTAGCGAGCCATCGTGGCCCTTGTGCCAGTTGACAAGGTCATAGGATGCAATAGGATCCCCATTTTCATTTAAGCTGACCTCTTCTCCCAGTATCGTGAACCTTGTCCGTTTCATGTAGTGAGAAAGCTGCACACAGCAAGGTGAACACATTGAGCAAAAGGAAGAAAGCATACTGGATTATCCTCACGACCTAAAATGTCATTATTGTGGCAAAATTTAATGGCAATTTCTGCAAATAGCTAAGTGCATCGTAATATTTGTAGAGTTTCAAAATGAAACTGTATTAAATGAACTGCATAAATGGAGGCTAATTTTGATATTCACTGCAGCCTATTTTGCTCAATTTAAATCAAAGTTCTATGGCCTCTATCTTACACCCAGGGCAGTTGGGCGCAAAAGGTAGCACAAGTGTCTTTGCTACTTTCTGGCCGACAAAAATACTAATTTCCCATCCAGCATCCACGCTGCATGAATAGCCAATTCATTTGCGCCAAATTCAGCGCCCATGGGCGTGTTAGTCATAAAAGGAGGTTTGGTCAGGTGCTTTTCTATCTTGAGACCAAAAAAAGCGATTGCACTATTGACTAACAGAAACCAAGTCTAAAGTCAACGGTCAGTTTTTGATTGCTCATTTAATGGAGCATAGTCAGGTAGTATTGCGCGTCTTTGCAGGCAAATGTACAACGCACATACACTCTGCAGCACATGCAACCGATTTAAAAAGAGATTACGAGTGAAAGATTTTAGGCAAGATATTTAAAAATTGAAAGTCAGAATGGTCTGTGCAACCAACGTCCACACATCAAGGCATGCTGTTATACAGGTTATTTACGTTGTAATTCATGAGTAAACCTGTCCTATCAGGTAAAATGGGATTCAACATGCGAGGTTATGCATGTAGGTGTTCGCAAATTCTTCAGGATAAAGCCACGACTTTTCAATATTGGCATGTTCTGTCATTCCTGCTGTTATTCAAGAGATCCTTTCGGGAGGGCTGGCTGTTCAGGGACAATGGTTAGCCTATTTATTGTTTTCATGACACATCGTCTAAATCAGTGCATGGATTTTCCTTCAATCACACAAAGTACAAACTGTATCAGAACGAATGTTTGATGTTTCAGATCTGTCATGAATGGAATGACCCATTGCCCACAGTTATCTGAAAAATCAATTTTGAATCCAACCTGATTCATTAATACAGTGCCTGCAACCCATCTGCCCTACTTCTATTATCAAATATAAAACCCCGCATTTCATTCAAAATGTCTTTATTATTTACAGTTTTTCAGCAAAACTGTAAATAATAAAGTGGCCAGGAAAAAAACGAACCATTTAGTTGCAGCAAAAGCAACGGAGACATTGTCACTGTCTATAATTAATCTAAATTTCTTCCATGTATCTGACTTGGCCTTAAATTGTCAGTAAATCGGAAGCAATTTTTTTTCACTCTTTTCGGATATTATTCAAGGGGTTACGTTAGCATAATCTAATTGCGCTCTTATAACAGCAGTTCGCCAATGACATCTGTTTATAAAGGACATGGGTGATGACAATCTGATTGCCTGCTTTCGTGTTACGCCCAAAACACGCCCATGATTAATTGGCAGATTAAGTTTGGGCCCTTTGAACCTCGTGCCTTGCATTGCACCCTGGTAAGGCTGGCCTCACACTTGATGATAAAAGGCCCCAATTTAATGCCCGATTTGCTCCCCTCGACAGTTGGGGCCTGATTCAAGGCTTATCTCAATCGATTTTTTGTCCAACTAATCCTCAAGTGGGTGGTGCCAATACGACTATTTCACTGCTCCAAAGTGAGTCAGAGCCTCCCCGATCTCGAATCGTAAACATCAAACATGTTTGCTGTTTATGACTCTTGATCGGACTGCCCTCAAACGGAAATACCCGCAACAGCCCATGAGAACTTGCAGACTGGGAAGTGTCATACCAGATGTTGCTTACGTGTACAGCTCACAAACAAATCTGACAGAGCGCATGCCAGGACAACAAGCTGACGTTGTCAATCGTCCTTCATATTTGTTTTTCTTCTGAAGTCACGTGAGATCTTGCCAGACATGCGTAATCTCGCGTTTGTGGAATCGCCACTGTTAAATCGTTTCAACTAACTTGGCTGGTGTGTGGTCTCATGGTCTGGCTGAATCGTCTAGTGTGTGCATTCAGATTATAATGTTAAAAATTGGTTGAAATTGTCTTCATGTCTATGGTCTCCCACATTTTTAAAATTGGTAAAGATTTGAAAATCCTCAAGTGTGTAGCCAGTATATCCCACTGTTAAACTAGCAAAAATGGATTTGGACATAAACAAAATGCACTTGCACCACACGCTTCAGCCTGTGTGCTTAGATCATCAAAAAAAAGACTTTTTTATGTAGTACATGAAACATGCAGACCCACCTGCCATGGGAGGACATTTTCAGGGTCAGCACATTCCCGATTGGCAAAGGGGCCACTTCCTTTCACACAGGTTCTCATGCTGTGCAGTGCATGTGCAATAAGGTACACAGCCTTATACACATTGTAGGACACTCTGAGCTGGGAAACATCAGTATATACTGAGTCAACCTCATCCAGGTTCTCCAGACCAGTGCAGGGCTTTCTGCTGAGGGTGGCATTTTCATTACCATGAATATGTGTGTTCAGGGACCCATTTAGTTTGCAATCAAATGTTTCCTCCCAGAATTCTGTGAGGAATGCTGATCCAAGTGCATCAGAAGATTTTAGTCTTGTCAGAAAAGATTTCAGGCCTGGAATTTCAGCCCTGCGAATCCCAAAGCCCAATGTTCCGATCAACAGATCGTAAAAGTCATTCCACAGTGAATTGCCTGTAGACCAAGCTTCACTGGCAATCCACTGCACTTTTGTGACATTTTGACGCTTCCACTCTTTTAAAATTGTGTACAACTCTGCCTCCCCAGAAAAGCTCAAGATGACCTTGGCAGATGATGTTTTTATAGTTTGTATCAGGCTATTGACAGATTGTTTAGGCATGGACTGCGGATAAAAATGAACATAAGCTGCACATACTCCTATCCTGGAAGATTCCTCAAGGAAAAGTTGCACAGCAAAACGAGCATAGTCAGAATCTGCCCCAATCACCCCCACCCAAGTCCAGTTAAAATGCTTGATAAGCTTTGCAACAGCCTTTATCTGGAAAGAGTCACTTGGCATCGTCCTCATGAATGTAGAGAATTCTTTGCGATCACTAAGACAATTGCAAGAGGAAAAGTAGCTCACCTGAAAGAAAATGTGTTTCATCTTTTATAAAATATACAGAATTACATTCATGGGGAAAAAAACTGCATGTAAATGGGAAATCTCACCACTGGAATTTGAAAGGACCCTAAAGTTCTCAGAAGGGACATTGTCACTCCTGATGCTGCATCACCAATTAAAACAGGAGAAACAGGTCTTCCCAGTCGTGCACAGCTGTTGTGTGTTTTCTGTTTAGGCTGTCCATTAACAAGAATAAGAGAATTTCGCAATGAAGCTGGAATGTCATCACAACTGTCTCGAATATGATATCCCAGTTTCAGAAAAGGAAGTAGGTCCTGGCGTTGATTTATTTCCCAAACAGCAAAAGCCATTGTTTGCATCCACTGTAGGGCTCTCGCACTAAAACTGGAAAGCATTAATGAACTTTCAGGAACAAAAAGTTGTAGTAGCAAGGACACAATAATTCAGTCATTCATTGCACACTATAAACCTGATGTGCCCTCAAAGGCTGTGCACTGTCGCTAACTGGATAATATTTTAAAATGCATGCACTCATAGAAATATATTACTTACAATTTGTAACTTAGTGGCTGAGGTTTCTTCTTATAGGATTCTGAAGCTGATATTTGATTTGCATGCAAAGGAAACAGCCCTCCCAATACAATATCTCCTCCTTCATAGAAACTCGGCAAGTCTTCTTCTCCCTGAAAGATACATTTGGTTTGAGAAATGATCATTTTCTGGAAAGCTGCCAGAAGAAATAGCAACATTTTAAGGACAACAGCAGTGTTGAACGCCATCACAACTTCAGGTTAGAATTGCACGGAAGTGTCAGTTATATAAAAACCAGCAGCAATGAGGGAGTCGGTGATGACTTAATTTTCCCCTTGGACCATTTGAATCAGTCTGATCATGTTTATGTTCTGCTAGCAGAGCCTGAGCAGTTTGTGCTATAACCAGTAAATTTCAAAATCCAGCCACAAGTGCAACAGCTGTTGAATCACTGATCACTAATTTACTGTTAGGCACATAAATATTTGGAAAGTGACACAATTTTCATTGTTTTAGTTTTGAATGACATCACAAGGGATTTGAAGCAGTAAGCTGGAAGAGCAGACTTTCAGCTTTAATTTATTGTAAACTGTATATTTACGAATTCAGAAATGATAATTGATGCAAACAACAAACCACATCTTGTTTGGCAACATTTATACCAACATAATTCCATTGATGCTACTAAACAACAAAAGCAGATGAAAATAATGTAACTCCTTGTAATTATATTGAGTGTTGAAAAAGTTACCATTAGTACAACCCAGCAAGAGTGTATTGTGCATTCTTATAACTACCGGGTGGGGAAGTATTTTCCGTGTACAACCAAAAAAAGTTGGGTTGTTGCGTAAAATGCAAATAGAAACCTTTATTTGGCAAATCATTTTAACTCTGTAATAAACTGAAAATAACTCAAAGACTACACATCCAATGTTGAAACTGAAATTTTATTGTTTTTGGAAAAATATTTGCCTTGTTTACCACTGCGTTAAATCATATTTCCTTTTAACAACACACAGTAAAGTGTTTTGGAACTGAGAAGACCAATAACCAATATAAGTTTTGATGACAAAATGTTCTCTTATTCTTGCTTGATTTTAGAATTCAGCTTCTCAACACTTTTACAGACTCTTCTGTCATACATAGCACCCTGACTCTTTTTCTACGGATCCATGACATTGTAACACGCGCACAAAATGGGTTTGGCTTTTTCTTGCTGAAATAAAAGAAGCATTACCAGAAAAAGATGTCTGGATGGCTGTATTTGTTGCTCCAAAATCTGTATATTCCATTCATCATTGATGCTGTCTTCACAGATGTGCAAGTTACCCATGCCAAGTGCACTAATGCACCCCCATACTATCATAGATGTTGGCTTTTGAAATGAGCGCTGATTAAAAGCAGAATTCTCTGTCTGCTTCCAAGCCAAGAGGACGCAGCATCCTTCATTACCAATAAATTTTTAGATTTTGATTGGTCTGACCACGGGATAGTTTTCCACTTTTTCTCAAGCCATCATAAATAAGTTTAGGCCCAGAGAAGGTGGCAGCGTTTTCTGGATCTTGTTTATTTTTTGTTATGTTTCTTAACATAGTAAAATTTTAACTTGCATTTGCAGATGCCAAAATAATTTGTGCTCAGTGAGAAGGGTTTTCAGAAGTGTGCCTTATTTCCACGACAGAATCTTATTTGTTTTTAATGCAGTGTCATCTGAGGGCATGAAGGTCCCACGGCCATTCAGTATTGGTTTTTGGCCTTGTCCCTTGCATGCAGAGATTTCTCTGGATTCTCTGAATAATTTTATGATTCTAGATAACATACGTGGATGATTAAATCCCCAGTCTGCAATTTCACTCTGAAATAGTTTAACAGTTTTCCCATGCAGTCTTTCAATCACGAGTGGTGAGGCCCTCACCATCTTCTGAGAGACTCAGCCTCTCTGAGATGTTCTTTTCATGCACATTCATATCACTGCCCCTCACCAATTAATCTAATAAGCTGTGAGATTTTCCAACAGGTGCATTTTCTTTAGCAAAATAAAACATTTCCAATCTTTCGTTGCCACTCTCCCAACTTTTTTGAATAATTTTGCTGGAATCAAATTCATGATGAGCACATGTATTTCTAAAAACGTTACATTTCTCAGGTTCAACACTTGATGGATTGTCTTTGAACCATTTTCGATTAAATATAGGGTTTAAATGATGTAAGAATCATTGTATTCTGTTTTTATTTACATTTCACGCAGTGTTCCAACTTTTCTGGAAATGGTTTTGTATGTACCATGCTCTGTAGTTTTATTATATTTAATAAGAAAATTGAATTGGAAATAAGAATAAGTTATCTCAAAATCCTTTAACGTCATGTTTACATTATGAAACCACCTCGTAGAGAAGGTGTTCAATTAATGCTTTCGCACATTACCCTACAAAAGTGCGTAACTCTTTAGCAGTGTAGTACATAAGAGATGATTATTATTATCATGGTGTGGCGTCCGTTGTCCGAAAAAATGTTATATCTTTTTTTTGGCCTGATGAATTTCCGCGTAAATTTGCCATAACATACTACTAGACCATATCTCCAGATGTTTTTTAGGATTTTTGATTTAATAATTTTTGTCCATTTAATGGGCCCTTGAAATTTTGGTCCCAATGTTAAAGATATTTATATATATTTATATATATATATGCAAAAAACATTTCTCAAAAACTGCCCGATTAATTTTTTTTTAAATCAGGAAATCAACTTCCCTCGGTACCGTCAATATCCAGTGCGAACACCATTTTGATTGAATCGACGGAAGTGGGTCTAGTGGGGGCACTGTACTTTAACATTGCATCCTTCAGAGAATATGCAAGACGGCCTGTGGAGGCCAAATGGTTGCAGGTAGAGATTAAGTTTGTATTATTGGCATCTAGGAAGTCATGTATGACTCATATTTTGGCTGTGTGAAAGTTGACCTGAAAGCCTCATACTCACGGATCCACTAATTAAGACTTAATTTTGAGAATTTTTTTAGAGAACTTTCCTATGTTCGTAGTGGCTAGATATAACGAAAACAAACAATCGCACGATTTTAGAACCCCCAGGTCCAGCGATATAGATAAAACTATTGAGGAGGTTTCCCTTGTCAGCAAGTTGATAAAAATAGACCCGGAGTGATAATTAAGCGCGTCGCGCAACGAACAAGGAAGCCAAGTCGTCATCTTTTGGATTCGCACGAGGTAAATAGCCTAACATATATGACATAAAGAAATGATTGCGATGTTTTGATGACTCTACTATGTGTGTGTTTTCTTGGCGAGCGAAAAGAAGTAGGGTTACACACTTTGGCGGTCAAATACAAACATTTCCCGATGTAGTTAATTTTTTTCAAAGGAATCACTGCATTGCGGAGAGATTAATCTACAAGGTAAAGTATTTTAAAGTTATTGTGTGATTTAGGCGATCGTTATCCTATCGAAGATGAGCATGTGGCTTTAAGGTCAAGAAAAATGTCACAATTTTCAAGGGCTTCTAGGCTTGAAAATACAGACGATTGGGAACATATACTGTATGTATTGAACACTTATAGGAAATAATATATGAACTTTCATTTGGTGGCCTTAAACTTGACCTTCAGTGACCTCCGAAGGCTAAACTTCTCATAGTGAAATTTCAATGACTTATATCAGCAAAATCGTAACAGATAGAGTGTAGGTTTGTATTGGAGATGTATAGGAAGTCACATATGACTTTCACTTTCACTTAGTGACCTTTGAAGATCAAACCTGAGCTAGTGAAAATTCAATGACTTTTATCACTAAAAAGGTCACAGGTGGAGCCTAAGTTTGCATCACTGACTTGAAGGTACACTAGGCTCCCGCAGATTTGTTACAATTTTTTAAAATTCTTATTCAAAATCGACAGTGATCAATAGAGCTATGAAACACAAGATGTTTGAGACTGGAATGAAAAAAATATGTCTACCCTGTAAGGGGCTAGAGCTAAAAAACAACAGCCAATCAAACGTACAACCAACTCAAATGATTGGAATGATAAAGCTGTCAATCAAACCCTGTGCGCACAGGTTTTCAGGTGTGGCTTTGGAAACATCATGGTGCGCTGTGATTGGTAGTGGGCGTAGTCGCATTCAGAGCCTGGTTGCATTGAACTGCAGGATTTGTAAGTTCCGCCCTCAAACCCACGGGCGCCTAGTGTGACTTTTAAGGAAGTTGCACATGTACTTTCATTTGTTGACATCCATCTTGAGTGTTGGTTACCTTTGAAAGTCAAACGTGACATGATAAAATAACTTGCATTGCCAAGACGGTCATAGATGGAGCCGAGGTTTGTATTAGAGACTTATAGGAAGTCATATATGAAGTGCATTTGCTGACCTCAACTTTTCACCTTCTGTGACCTTAAAAGTTCACAATTGACTTATTGAATTCAATGACATGTATCACCAAACCTGCTTCAGAGCTTAGGATTGTACAAAGTACTGCAGGAGGTCTTATAAATAAATGTAAACTGTTATTTAATATCCTTGATATTGACCATCAATGATTGGAAGGACAAATTTCACATGAAATTTTCATAACTTGTATCTTACGACAAAATTGCTTGCCCGTAAGCTACAGCATCCTTGGTCCTATTTTTTATTATTATTTTTTAATGTGTCTTGTGAGCGGAGTTCTTGCCTCTCGAAGTTTCGAATGAAGTAGTTCCGGCGAGTTTGCAGGGGTCACAAAAATGAAAAGTTTTGCTTCCCAAAACAACATGTTTTTAAAAGAGTCATAAATTTCGGTCACAAAACCATGATCAGTGAATAACTTACACTTTATAATGACTTAGAACTATTTTTCTCACTCTCTGTATCACTGTGCGCTGGCTACCACCTATATCCAAGATAACATGCTTTGATGTCGACTGCCGCGACTTGAGAGAGCTATACACAGACAAACAAAGTTTATTGTCAAAATGGTGTGGATTTTTATTGACTAAAAAACCAAGTTTATGGAACAATTGGATCTGCAGGGATAATATAGGTGTTACGGGTGAGGAAAAATAGTGGGGCAACCCCCACCATACTTACACAGCCCAGGTGAGGGACCCGGTTGATTTCACTAAGTGGTTGTACATGTTCCTGTGAGCAATTACGTGTCATATCAGTGTAAAGCCTTGAGAATTTACTTCTTGCTATCTGGCCAATTCTTTGTAGTGATAGCAACAAAATGCTACATTGGTGTGCAGCTGGTATAGCTTAATGACATCCAAGACAAGATTCTGGTGCTCACTGATTGCCTCCATGCCATCAAGGGAGCCAGGCCCAAGAAGACCCAGGATGCGCTAGCTGCTAAGACTTATCAGCTTTCCCTCGGTAAGGGACCACAGCGGACACAATGGGCTGCCTAAAAGAGCACATACTCTGCCTAAAAGAGCGCCAGTTCTGCAGAGCTCCAGCTGTAAGCTAACTGCAACTAGCAGCCCTGTGCCCCCTCCCAGTGAGACTGGCGAGTCTCACCGAGAACCCCCAGCGAGTGGTAGTGAAACTGTCCTTGTACAGCGGAAAGGAGCCCCTGGAGGCCTACCTAATTCAGGTCAGGCTTTCTGCTCAGCAAAACGCCTGGACAGAGGAGGAGACGGCTGGGCGTGTTGCCCTCACCCTGGAAGGGAAGGTGCTACAAGTCCTCTCTGACCTCCGGGTGGGCGAGAGGCTTCAGCGGCTGGCCGTGGAGGGGGCCGTCCGGCGCTATTTCGGCCAACACATCTCTGCTGATGATGCTTGGGACCAGTTATTCAACCAATGGAGGAAGCCCAGGGAAAGCCCGGGTGCCTTTGCTGCGGACTCACACAACTAAGCCCAGCAGGGGTACCCCATATGCGATACCCCCACCCAGGAAGAATTGGCCCTCCAGGAGTTTATTCAGGGGCTGAAGCCAGTGCAAATAAAAAAATACATCCAGCTTCAAGCCGCACAGAACCCGGTGGCTGCCCTCGCCTAACCTGAAGGGGTTGACCGCATGCTGCATGCTCCTCTACTGCGAGAGATCACTCACCAAGCCCGACCGACTGACTTTGACGACAGTGTAGCAGAGATGGAGGAGGCCTGGAGAACCGACACTGCCCCACTGCAACAATTGTGATGGGGGAGAAGGAGGGAGGGACCATCCTCCTAGGGGTGCTATTGGTTTGGAGAGCACTGTCACCCACACCTAAGTCTCTTGTGTAATCGCGGCTAGGCCACCTGGGCAAAGTGCATGGACTGTATGTGGACTTTTGGCTAAACTGAATGCAGTAGAGAGCCCTGATTGATACAAGATCCACCTTTTCCCTGGGAACGATGCCTCAGTCTGATGGACCTAACCTCCACCCAACTCTGTATTACCAATATTACTGCAGGGTGCGCCATGATGAAAGGCAAAAGGTCTGTTTCAGTGACTGTCAGCAGCCACACCACTGACCACCAGTTTTGGCAAGCCAATATTCAGGACCATGTATCATCGGGTGGATTTGTTGAGAAAATTGATGGATGTAGCTCGAGCCACTTTTCAACGTGGCCGTGAAAGGGTCAACCTCCATAGCACAATGCCAGCCAGTAGCCACTCCCAGCCAGCTAATATCGCCAGTCAGCAGCCTCTGCTGTAGGAACTGCCAGCCTCAGATCCGGAATACTTGTGGTTAAGGAGCTCATGATCCCAGAAATGCACTGTTTTAACCCCCAAGCATTTTTTCAAATGTCGGTATTATTTATTCAAAATTTCAATGCTGAATTTTTTAATGAAGATTTTTTTGTTTGCAGCCCCTTTTCTCTTTGAAAATCATAAAAATAAATTTAAATACAATGTAAACTTAAATGCTTGAAGTGTCTCGTCTCAGTTGAGTTATATTCTCCTTCTCTATGATGCTTATATCTTGAATTATAAAGCATTAAATTTTGCGCAAAGGCATTAAGGCTTAAGATTTATTCAAGACATACAGACTTTTGAAGAACTTCAGTAAGAAAATGCTCTAGCAGCATGGTGTCATGGTTCACAAAGTTTCATGAAGTTAGAAATATAAACATACAAATCTAGAAATTATCACTAGTCATTTCATAATTATTAGCTGACTCAGTTAACAATTCCTCTTCCATTCTCTAAAGATGCTTTCTCTCTGCCTTTTTCATGTTTGCTGTGGTCTCTTTGTCAGGTGCTGTCTTACTTTTCATTGATCTCTGGGTGTTTTCCTTTCAGGCATTAATTTGCTGCCTTGAAAGTCAGGATCATCTCAAAAAAAGGAAAGATTAGTCATATGCTCTTTCCAGTATAATGTGTCACACCGTGCGCAGTGTCTTCTAATCCAAAGAGCTTTAAAACACGACACCATGCTTTGTCCCATATTAACCAAATATAAAAGAGTTGATAATGACTGCAGACCATCTTGCTTATACAATCTGCTTTTCTTGCAGGTTTCCCTATGGGTGCTTTTGCCATTTGCTCCACCTCAAACTGCTTATGCTTGGACTCGTGATCATGCCGCAGAGAATTAAAAATCAATGGAGACTGATAACTGCTGTACTTAAACCTTGTCCACTGCACTGCAGGATCAGAGATGTGCAGCGCAATGGCACTGCAAACCATTCTGCTGGTACAAACAGTCCTCTGGGCCGCCGCACAGACCCCACCATGCAGAATTTTGGGGAAGGCAGCCAAGCCCAACTTTTATCAACATGGAGATATCACCATTGGTGGGGTCTTTTCCCAAAGCCAAAAACCCATGGCAGCAGCCATGAAATTTGACATCAAACCTGAGCCACAAAGGTGTTCGGGGTAAGGGTGAATTACTCTGTGAATTACAGCTGTTGTTTGTAATAGTATTAATTGATGACAAAGCCCTGTAGCAATCCAATCAAATGCATCCTAATTTAATCTAGCATCAACAATATTTTGCAGTTTTAACTACCAGTAGTGAAAACTCATTGTAAATTACGTATTGCATTTGCCTGTGGAGTGAATGCATTCTATATTTTCAAACGTGAATTTCCTGGAATTCAAAATCAAAAGAAATCAAATTGTATTTCTAGGCTAAATTTCAGAGAATTCCGTGTAGTTCAGACAATGATCTTTGCCATTGAAGAAATAAACAACAGATCTGACCTCCTCCCCGGGATAACTCTTGGATATAAGATATATGACTCTTGCATCTCAACAATATTTGCTGTTAGAGCAGCCATGGCTCTAATGAATGGTTATGAGGAAACATTGACTGATACATCGTGCTCCACGCCGGGAGTAGTACAGGCCATTATTGGGGATTCAGCCTCCACAAACTCCATGGCTATTGCAGCAATGGTCGGATTATTTCAGATTCCAGTGGTAAGTCTTTCTTTTTTCTCTGAATATACTTCCAAACAATATGGTATTCACTGATATATGACAAAAATAGCTCACTCCAGAGCTGTGCTTTTCCGTAATAAGCATTTAATGGTGAAAATTATCTGGGTAAACTATGAGTCTCATGAACAGGGATAAGGCAAATGGTCTAAGATAAACATAAACACCATTTTCTGAAAAATATGATACCTTTGATATAAAAAAAAAGATAGATAGAAGACATATATGTGTGCAGGACTAGGAAAAGGGGTCACTTGGGTCATTTTATGGAAATTGAGATTTTCCAATTAGATCAAAGAGTGATCTGAGTTTTTCATTTTGAGAATAAAATTGGGCGGATCTGCACAGCAAAGTGTTGTAAATTGACAGTACAGTAGTGCTGGGATAACACTATTACTGGGATATCACTGAGATACCTCAGTGATACCTTAATCTCAGAATGGAAAAAAAAATCCCAAGTGACTCTTTTTCCTAGTCCTGCACACATATGTATCCTTGGCAGCTGCTGAGCTAAAAGAGCTAAAGAACAAAAAATCCTTTTAAACTGATCCTATTGTTTTCAAAAAATAGCAGTGCAAGGTCAATAACCTGATGAACCAATGTTATTAATAGTAGTGATATTTCTGCATGGCAAAGAATTTACTTGTAGATGTAGTACTGTAACAGAAAAACAACAGACCCAACTGTTTCTGAGAAACTGACTCATTCATTTAAAGGAGAGTGTTCCAAATAAAAGCAGTGTGGAGTTTAATGAGAAGATTAATTCCGTGCAGAAAAAGGAGTCATTAATTGTTCTTTATTAAGGAAGAAGGGAAACAAACTTATCACACATTGTTAAAAAATATATTTCCCACTCAACTACAAAGTAAATAAATATAAATAAATAAATATATATTTATTTGTACTCTGAGTACATGCAGATAAATAAAATAGACAACATTATTAGACAATCATTCATTCACAACACAAGTGCAACAACAGATCATGGTATTCAGTGCGAGTGAGAAACTGTTCGTGCCGGTGCAGTATATCAACAATAAATGAAGCCTTTTGTTGCCGAACCTCATCATGGACATTAGTATGACTTTTAATAATTTGAGAGATCCTAGACTTCCCATCTACTGCAAGTAGAACAGACTTTGAAATGTATATCAATATAAGCGCAGGTGGACATTCATAGTCTAAAGTAACCTCTCCAAACCAAAAACATGTCTTTACTCCATGATACAGTTCAGAGATGAGACAATTTTTATATAAAACCGCATCAGCAAGCACACATACTCATTAAAGGAATAGCTTACTTTACAGTCGGAACGTTCACCCTGCGGCAGAAATCTCTTCAAGGGAAACGCAAGCTTGTATAAACGCATAGGTTTTATGGCATTCCTGGAGCTGTTCCCATTTTACACGAAACCTAGGCATTCGATTTTGTTCAATGAAGTGTAAATTCTGAAAAATCACTGCAACAAGCAAAAATTTGCCATATACAGTGTAATTACCAAAGGCTAATGGTTACTCACACCAATGTAGCAAACAAGCCCTGTGATTATCATGGCTATGGTGAACCAAAAATAAATAAACAGCTAGCCAGCTGGTTTGCTTGCCTGCCATGAGAATACATTCTTTATCCATTAGAAGCAAAACTATGCATCAATGAAGACCTCCTCCAGACAAACAGTGACAGAGCCTTCCTGTAAGAGGATCCTTCCAGTACTGTTCCATTCAAAATAGCTCCCATTATCTATGTTAGAATCAAACTGCTGTCACGTAAATGTAACGTAGGCACTTCTAGGTTGGTTTTGGAAGTCTTTTTTCTTTGTACTCATGTCATTCTGCTGCACACAGTTCAGAGAATACAACCTAATTTGCTGTTACACAAGGGCTTAAATATGTTTCTGAGGGTCCAATGAAAGTCTTTCAATTACTCTAGAAAGTTTATACTGTCTGGAAATTGAATAAAAATGTGTCAATCAATACTTAATTACCGGGAGACAGTTCAGGTGGGCGTGAACTATAACTCTGCTTTTTGGAGATGTGGAGACAGAGACAGTGTCAGAGACACTGGATATCATTGAGGGGTTGTATGAGGTTTTAAGGATAAATCGTGATAAATCGTGTCGTGATAAATCTTCACTTAATTTAAAGGTAGCGAATCTTGTATTTTTAATGTCAGATGACTACAAACAAATCTTGAATGATAAAGTATCAATACCATGTTTAATTAAAAAAAATTTTTTTTTTTCACTACTCAGTTGGGATACCTTTGGCCTACTATTGCTGAACTAGTTTAAGGACAACGATTTTTTCTGTCACAAGAGATCATTGTTATTAACTGCTGGATAGACACTATGGGCAAGTATTTTAGGCAGTTTGCACATTAGGTTTGGCTAAGGAGTTTAATTCACACAACTCCTGGGAAACAGGGATGGAACTTGACTTGTCCATTTTCTAAACCAGGGGTTCTCAACTGGTCTCACATTGGGACCCACATTTTCCCATGGTCATTACGTTGCGACCCACTTTTATAGAATCGAAACAAAGCAAAAATATTTTTCAAAAACAGCATTTGACAACACATACATCTTATTTTTAAACATACATCCACATTTATTTATATGTGCAAAGTGAATTTCAGAGCACATTATTAAGAAAGTGAAAAACATTCGTGAATAAAATGAAATTAAATACCAAAACTGCGCAAAATAAATAAGGCCACGAAACTAAATATTTAACTTCTATGAATATTTCTGCATTCAGGGCACTAACTGAGGAAGCACATGACAACTGCATGTATAAAAGTGAATAAAATAAAATTATCAAAACTGCACAACATAAATAAGGCCACAAAGCTAAATATTTTGCATCTATGAATCACTCTGCATTATACGCTTAGCGTATTACTGTCCAAGACAGGCGAGATGTATTATGATACATCTTGAATATGCAAAAAAAGCCTCCATTTCGCACAAACTTGTTCTTCAAGTTCAAAGTCGTCACTTGTGAGGTCAACTCTCCTCGCTTATTCCTCTTCTGCTCAACTACCCCTTGACTCTCCAGAACCTCAACACACCATTTAAAGTGAACGTAAATCGAGTGATGGTTACCATGGCCCCAGAGTCAGACGCGCATTAAACATTATTCACCTCCGCCAAGAAGATGAATGCTTTGCTGGGGTTGGTTGAT
Source organism: Gymnothorax reevesii (assembly GCA_029721435.1). Taxonomy (NCBI): domain Eukaryota; kingdom Metazoa; phylum Chordata; class Actinopteri; order Anguilliformes; family Muraenidae; genus Gymnothorax; species Gymnothorax reevesii. Next base: position 141,829,574 of record CM056574.1, read on the forward strand.
TTGCACAAGAGGAACAAGTGATTGAATGGCATATTTAGGCCAAAGTACAGCTGGGATTTATGCTGAAGTTCAAGATTTCATGTCTTGCCAATGGGCCGGATTTCCAATCACCGTGCTTTTGAGTTTTGCTGCCACCTGGCGGTACAATGCAACAACACTGTACATCAGCCAGCAAAAATAACTCATGCACAGAGTTACCTTGGCGTTGCAGAGGTGCTGCGCTCTCTGAGTGCTCATTTTTAAAATTTTTTTAACCAGCTGTCCGCGACCCACTTTTGGGTTGCGACCCACCAGTTGAGAACCACTGTTCTAAATCATGCTAGAGCTCGACCTGCTAGTGAATATTCAATAACTGATCTAGGTGTGCTATCTAGTAAAAGAATAGTGTAACTGCTTGCATAAATAGACTGGCTCCATGTCTGCTGGCTTCTACATCTGCAAAAAGGGGTTAAAAAGTTTATTGGAGAGGGGAAAATGTATATAGATGTGCAGCAAATTATGGGTGCTCAGCTAAAATTATCTCAAATGCGTTAAATGGCAACAAAAACTGAAACATGCAAAAGAAAACAAGCTTATACTGTTAAAACGGATCAGAGAAAAGTGAACATTCAGTTTACCGTCACCTCCAGAAAAATCGAAGATGATATAAATTTACCTGTAGAGTACAGTTGTTACTGTCAGAAGACATTTGATCGAAGCAAAGCTATCAGCAAGAAGCCCTCATACAGCACCATTGTTGAAAAACGGCATGTGCAGAATAGGTTAAAACACAATGGTGTAACAATGGTGTAACATTCTGCAGACTGATGAAAGTGAAAGTAAAATTGTTATTTTCGGGTCTAGTGGTAGCCAGCAGTATTTCAAATGATCCCCAGTTGCTGAATTCAAGCCACAGTGCACTGTGAAGACAGTGAAGCATGGTGGTGCAAAAAGCATAGAATGGAGATGATGAACCCCCTGTTCCTGTCTCACGTTGGCACCTGTCCTATACGTCTTGGTAGCACCTGTTGTGCTGAGCGTTTCTATCCCATTCTTCTGTTAATATTACGTTGATTTTTCCTGAGAATTTTCTGCCTTTAACGGAATACAGTCGCAAATTTCGCGCTTTTGACGGCCTGTACTTCTGCAAGACGCCCGTGAGGTGAACCTTGGACTTGGGCTACGCGGCATCCTACAAACGTAAGTTAATGACCATGATGGCTTCCCCTTGTTCGCCGACCTCTTTTCCTGTCTTATGCTCTGAGTGTAATATGTTTTGTTACGACTCCTCTGCGCTTAGTGGCACTTTCATTTGCAAGAAATGTGTCTCATATGCTTGCTTAGCTGAAAAGCTTTTACAGCTGGAAGCTCGCATCGAAACGCTTCAGCACATCAGGTCGAATGAGGAGTTCATTGATTCTTTCTTGGTCCAGCCTGAAACAAGTGTTAATGTTAGTTCTCTTTCTGTTTCCCGTTCATTACCTGCTGCAGCAGCTTCTTCACAGGGTGATGTGTTTGTAACAGTTTGAGGTAAACGTAGGGGAAAGAAACTTGAGCAGCCGTCCAGTCCCTCTCCCGTTAAACTGTTTAATTCATTTGCTCCCCTCGAAGAATTAGAGCCAGACGAACGAGTACCGGAAAAGTCACTGATTATCGGGGATTCCATTGTTAGAGATGTAAGGGTGTTTAAACCAGCGAACACAGTGACCTGTATTCCTGGCGCTCGTCTGACTGATATTGAGGCGAATGTGAAATTACTCTATCAGGGCAAACGCAAGTTCTCCAAAATTATTATCCACGCCGGTACAAATGATATTCGATTACGCCAATCGGAGATCACAAAGAGCAGTTTTAAGTCGGCCTGCGCCCAAGCTCTATAGATGTCACGGTCAGTGACTTTCTCAGGTCCGTACCCGATCCGATGTAGTGATGAAATGTGCAGTAGATTGGACTCGCTTAATCGCTGGTTGTCTGAGTGGTGCACAGATAATAACGTCGGTTTCGTGGACAATTGGCGAGCTTTCCGGCGAAGACCCGGTCTTTTGAGGAGGGACGGTGTTCACCCATCTCGAGAGGGCTCTGCACTTCTGTCGAGAAATCTGGCCTACGACTCAAATTATTGTAGTTGACCGCCGACAGCTAAATCTAAATTCCTGACATTCAGCTTTGATAAACCGTTGATTAGGTCAAACCCCATAGAGACTGTGTCTGCTTTTCGAATTCCAATTAAATTAAGAAAGAAGAATCGCGGAGTTCATCACAAAAACTTGATTTGCATTAACACCAACTGTATCAATCTACCAATAAATAAATATTCTCTCAAAATTGGTCTATTAAATATTAGATCCTTGAACTCTAGAGCAGCTCTTGTGAAAGAATTAATCTCTGATTGTTATCTTGATATACTGTGTCTCACAGAAACATGGCTGAGACCAGATGAAAACTTATCTTTGAATGAAGCATCCCCGCCTGGGCTGGAGAGGTGGGGGTGTTGCAGCTATTTATAGTGACTCCATTCACTCAGTGCCAAAACTACAGTATAAATTTGATACATTTGAGGTTTTAGCGATTAATTTTTCAGTGCTGGATGTGCCGGCCCTGCACCTGATCAGCCTTTAGCTCTGGTGACAGTCTACAGGCCCCCTGGCCTTTACTCTGCCTTTATTCAAGATTTTTCAGAATTCCTTTCAGACTTAGTTTTAAGCTATGATAGAATAGTTATATTGGGCGACTTTAACCTGCACTTTGAGAGAGCAGATGATTCTCGAACATCCGCATTAACTAACATTTTGGAGTCAGTTGGCTTCGCTCAGAGTGTTGCTGGCCCAACTCATTTTCATGGTCATACTTTAGACCTGATCTTAAGCTTTGGCATTAACATTGGGCAGGTCAGGATTCATTCACATAATCCCAGTTTGTCTGACCATTTTCTTATCACATTCTGCTTACGATTTCCCCACCCTGCATTGTTAGAAACTAGGATGTACACTGGTCGTACTTTTACTGCAACAACTTCTACAAAATTCACTGAGGTTTTCCCATCTTATTTTGAGCATCTAGCCAGTGCCTCCTCTATTGACGATACCGCAGAAAAGTTTGCTGATGCTCTCCGTTGTACCCCTAATGTAGTCGCGCCACTGAAATATAAAAAGATTACTCAGAAGAAGAGGCCAGCCCCATGGTACACTGACCAGACAAGGACACTAAAGCAAAAATCTCGTCAACTAGAACGCAAATGGCGCTCCACTAAACTCCAGTTATTCCGTGGTGCTTGGAAAGAGAGCATTGTTGCATATAAACATGCTCTCTCTTGTGCAAGGTCCTGTTACTTTTCAAATCTCTTGCAGGAAAATAAAAATAATTCTCGATTTCTGTTCAAAACCGCGGCTAAGTTAACTAACAGTCATGCTGCAAGTAACCCTCAAATTCCAATCTCTTGCAGCAGTGATGATTTTTTTAATTTCTTTAATGGCAAAATTATTAGAATTAGAGAGAAGATCACTGCTTCCTTACCTGTTTGCGATGGCGTTTCTTATGTTATGGAGTCTTCCACATTACACACAAACCAGTTTGAATCCCTTTCTCCTATATCCCTGAGTGAACTAGCCAAATTAGTTGTTACTTCCAAATCATCTACTTGTATCTTGGATCCCATTCCCACAAAGCTAATCAAAGAACTCCTGCCCATTCTTGGCGGCCCAGTTCTTCACATAATTAATTCTTCTCTGATTTCCGGTATTGTTCCCACTTCACTTAAGATGGCAGAAATCAAGCCGCTGCTTAAAAAACCAGATTTGGATCCCACAGTCCTAGCCAATTTTAGGCCAATCTCAAACCTCACATTTTTATCTAAGATCCTTGAAAAATGTGTCGCCCAACAGCTCTCTTCTTTCCTGCAAACTAATGAGGTATTTGACAGTTTTCAGTCAAAAGAAAGCATCACAGCACTGAAACAGCCCTCACTGTTGTAGTAAATGATCTGCTTCTCTCTATGGATAGTGGCCGCATCTCTGTTCTCGTCGTCCTCGATTTAAGTGCCGCCTTTGACACTGTAGACCGCCATATTCTTCTTCGTAGGTTGGAAAAATTAGTTGGTATTTCTGGACTTGCCCTTTCATGGTTTAAGTCTTATCTGTCTGATAGATCTCAGTTTGTCCGAGTAAATAACAAGTGTTCAGAGTATTCCAAGGTTAACTTTGGAATACCTCAAGGATCTGTTCTGGGCCCTTTGCTTTTTTCTCTATACATGCTTCCGCTCGGAAATATCATAAGTAGACTTGATGTTAAATACCATTGTTATGCAGACGAAACGCAGCTCTATATATCCTTTAAACCGGATGAAAATAATCTGGTTACTAGATTAGAGATGTGTCTTAAAGCTGTGAAAGCTTGGATGACGCAAAATTTTCTTTCACTAAACCCAGATAAGACTGAAATATTGGTACTGGGTCCCAAATCTCTTCGGGACTCATTCATTAAGTTTTCCCTTAACTTAGATGGTCTCTCTGTTTCTGCCAGAGCTGTCGTTTAAAACCTTGGGGTGACTCTTGATTCAGAACTCTCTTTCCAGGCTCACATCAACAATATCATCCGAGTGGCTTTTTTCCATCTTCGAAACATATCTAAACTGAGAAAAATGTTGTCTCTTCAAGATGCTGAAAAATTGGTTCACGCATTTGTGTCTTCTCGGCTGGACTATTGCAATATCTTACTGTCTGGTTGCACTAGCTCAGCCCTGAAACGTCTTCAATTAGTGCAGAATGCTGCAGCTAGGGTTCTGACTAAGACTAAGAAATATGACCACATTAGCTCGGTGCTCAAAAATCTTCATTGGCTGCCTGTAAAATTTAGAATTGAGTACAAAATATTATTACTAACTTACAAAGCTTTAAATGACTTGGCCCCGGAATATCTTTGCTGTCTTCTTATTCCTTACTCCCCACCAAGATTACTTCGTTCACAAGGTGCTGGCTACTTTAAAATTCCAAATATATCTAGAATTACACTTGGAGGCAGAGCATTCTCTTACAAAGCACCAATTTTATGGAACAATCTCCCAAGACAAATTCGGGCTTCAGACACACTCTCTATCTTCAAGAGTAGGCTGAAAACTTATCTTTTTAGTCAAGCCTATGATTAGTTTATGATTAGTTATGTGTTGGCTCTGGTGGGATTGACTACAACCTTGATTTATGATATGTTCACAATATTGGAAGCCAGTGTTATGGAAATCCATGTGGAACCGGTGGCACTGAGCATGCATAAACGGTGCCAGTGGGGCTCGCTACAGCCTTAGTCACTGGGAAGGTCCATATGGTGCTGGTGTACTGTTAAGCAAATCCATGTGGAACCGGTGGCACTGAGCATGCATTAACGGTGCCAGTGGGGCTTGCTACAGCCTTAGTCACTGGGGAGGTCCATGTGGTACTAGTGTCTAGAAAATCTGAAGTGATCTTCCTGGAATAAATGTAAGGCCTCTGTGCTGCAGGAAGTGGATGGAGGTGTGTTGACGGTTTCCTGACCAGTCAGCTCCTAAATTCTCATTTGGCACATGACACAGGACTGTATTTTTATTAATAAGCAGTAGTTTTATCCAGTGCCTCACCCCACTTTTTTTTGTCTTTCTCCGAGGATCTTTCCCTCCACAACCCTGACTCCTGGATCATCTGAGCCCTGTCCCTCACCATGAGCGCTGGCTGCTGCGGTCCTGATCCAGTTCTGCACCATCCTTGGCATGCCACTTCCTCCAGCAACTGATAGCACTGTTTAGATGGACTTTAATGGAACTCTATTGTCATTATCTTGTTAACAACTAGCTAGCCCGCGGAGGATGGGCTTCCTCACTATAGCCGGGTTCCTCCTGAGATTTCTTCCCACTGGGGAGTTTTTTCTCACCACTGTTTGAGTATTTTTCTCCCTACTGGGAGTTTTTTGCCTCATTTGCTGTAGTGGAGAATAGGCTGGGCACTGCGCTTTCAGTGACTCATCTGACTGTTAAGCGTCTTTGTGACAGTTTATCTGTGAAAAGCGCTATACAAATAAATTGAATTTGAATTTTTCATTCTATGGTGTTGGGCCTATTTATCATATGCTAGGGATTTTGGATCAGTTTGAATACATCAAAATACTTGAAGAGAGTGTGTTGTCATATACCGAAGAGGAAATACCTTTGAAATGGGTGTCTCAACAAGACAATGAACCCAAAAACACAAATAAGCGAGCAACATTTTAGTTCCAGACAAATAAGATTGAGGTTATAGAGTGGCCCAGCTCAATCCCCTGACCACAACCCCATTGAAAACTTATAGGGTGAAATTAAAAATGCATTTTCAGACGCAAAACCCAAAAATTCACGGGAACTGTGGAAGGCAGTTTGTTCATCCTGGGCTGAAGCCATATAACACCAACACCTAGAAATGCCGCTGGCTTCTCTGGGCCTCAGCTCATCTGAGATGGACTGATGCAAAGTGGGAGTGTGCTGTGCTCTGACGAGTCCACATTTCAAAAGGTTTTTGGACATCATGGATGTAGTGTCCTCCGGGCTAAAGAAAAACATGGATGTAGTGTCCTCCGGGCTAAAGAGGGAAAGGACCATACAGATTGTGTTCTGTGCAAAGTTCAAAAGCCAGCATCTGAGATGGTATAGGGATGTGTTAGTGCCCATGGCATGGGTAACTTGCCCGTCTGTGAAGGCACCATTAATGCTGAAAGGTACATACAGGTTTTGGAGCAATTTTCTGGCATCCAAGCAATGTCCTTTTTAGGGATGTCCCTGCTTATTTTAGCAAGACAATCCAAGCCACATTCTGCATGTGTTACAACAGCGTGGCTTTGTAGTAAAAGATAGCAGGTAATAGACTGGCCTGCCTACAGTCCAGACCTGTCTCCCATTGAAAATGTATGGTGCATGATGAAGCGCAAAATATGATGACGGAAACCCCAGACTGTTGAGCAACTGAAGTCCTACATGAAGCAAGAATGGGAAAGAAATCCACCTACAAAGCTTCTACAATTAGTGTCCTCAGTTCCAAAAGGCTTATTGAGTGTAATTATAAGGAAAGGTTAGGTAAATGCCCCTGTCCCAGCCTGTTTGGAACTTGTTACAGGAATCAAATTCTATTTCCAAAAAAAATTATATTGTTTATCAGTGAGAATCATTAAATATCTTGTCTTTGCAGTGTACTCCATTGAATATAGGACGAAAAAGATTTGGAGTTCATTGTATTCTGTTTTTATTCACATTTTACACAACATCCCAAATTCAATGGCATTGTTCAGTAATTTAGAGTGAAGTTAAATCTTGAGTGAAATTTAGTGTTTAAGTTTAAAGAGAAAATTGTTGACACAGCTGTTTTTTAACAGATTAATATTCCTTTTATTTGCTTCAGTAAAAGAACAATGATTTGATCAAATTTGTTCATGCTTTGATTTGGAATTTCATGTGTAATGTTTTCACCACATTTTAAATATGGAACTGAAGGCTATTTTATTTTAAAAAACTGCACTTTATTCATATTGTTTAACGCACTGCTATTTTTTGAACACAAATGCATTTGAACCGTTCGCAATTAGAAACTTTGTTCAAGGTTGTCAACATCTAATATTTTTCCTTTTGCATGTTTTTCAGATCAGTCATTTTTCAACATGTGCATGTCTGAGCAACCGAAAAAAATTCCCCTCATTCTTCAGAACCATTCCCAGTGACTATTATCAGACCAGAGCACTAGCTCAGTTGGTGAAGCACTTGGGCTGGAACTGGGTAGGGGCAGTGAGTGGTGGTACTGACTATGGCAACAAGGGGATGGCCACATTTATAAAATCTGCCCAAAAGGAAGGGGTCTGCATTGAATATTCTGTAAAATTACGCATAAGAGAACCAGAGAAATTACAGCAGGCTGTTGATGTTATCAAAAGAGGGAGTGCAAAGGTCATTGTAGCATTCTTCTCTCAGGTTGAGATGAAGAGTTTACTAGAGAAGTTGACTCTGCAGAACATTACTGGTTTACAAATGGTTGGCAGTGAGGCCTGGATAACAGAACATGATCTAGCAACACCGGAAAGCTATGGAATACTGGGAGGGTCTATTGGCTTTGCTGTCACTAAAGGCAAAATTAATGGCTTAAAAAAATTTCTACTAAAACTTCACCCCTCACAAAGCCTGGGGAACCTTGCTGTTATTGACTTCTGGCAAAATGCATTTCAGTGCTCCCTTTTAAATGAAAGCAGTGTACCTCATTTAAAACCCTGCACTGGATCTGAGAGCTTGACTGAACTGGAAAATGAATTTACAGATGTGTCAGAGCTGAGAATCTCCAACAATGTTTACAAAGCAGTGTATGCTGTCGCACATTCCCTGCATGACCTGCTGGCATGTACGGCCCATCAAAGCTGTCCAAGCAGAATAAAAACAGAGCCCTGGAAGGTAATTCAAAAAGTATTAATAGATAAATAAACTGCTCATTTAGGAATATAAATTCTTAATTGTGTAATTTCTCTCAAGGTACTTCAGGCTCTGAAAAAAGTCAATTTCACTTTGGGAAGTGGAGAAAAGGTCTCTTTTGACAGTAATGGAGACCCAGAAGCCAGATATGAGATAGTGAACTGGCAGCTTGGTCCTGATGGTGCCATAGAGTTCAGAGTGGTTGGCTTCTATGATGCCTCTTTACCATCTGGTCAACAGTTTGTGATGAATCCTGTCGGTATGGTTTGGGCAGGTGGGGAAAAAAAGGTAAGTGCTGTACTACTTATATAGTCAAGTCATCTTGATTATATAAGTCTCCTCTGCGGCGGTCTATCTGAGCATAGCCATAAAGTAGGAATCGTTGTTTGTCCACAAAATGAAATGAGCACCAAATGTTTTCGGGGGTCAATTCAAATTTAGGTTTTTAGGCCAAATTCTGCCTTCCTCTTCTGTAGGTAGGCGTTGCAGACTGTATCGCTGAAAACAAGGACAGTCCCCTTTGTACTGGATGCGTGCACACAGTTGATCAAACCATAAATTTAGCTTCTTCTAGTTGTTGGTTCAGCCTCCAGCAACACAATCGGTGCCAGAGCTCCGAAGGGACATTTTAAGAAAAGCGAGTTCATTTGTTAAAAATAACGAGTTTTAATTGCCAATTTAACTGAATTATTTTCGAATGAAACGCCACTGTTCTTGACAAGCCACTCACTAACAGGCACTTCCGCTGGAAGTTGTACCCATAATCATATCGACATTAGCGCCCTCAGGAATAAAGTGCATATAGCGACTAGTATATGGGTTATTTCATGAGAAGGGGAGACCAAAGTGTGAAATGAAACTTGTTTCTTCAAATTCAAAATAAATCATAGATACTTGTCGGCCCATATTGTTATAAACTTAGAGAAATATGCTATATATGTGGCAAGATGAAAAGTCACTTCGTTTGATCTGACAGATTATGACCATAACTTCTGTCTAATAGGGATGTTAACGTTCAATCATTAATCGATAAATTGCCATTCAGAATTTAACCGATTGAAATGTGTTAACTGGCAATGTATGATTTGTGTAAGTTAATTTTTCCAGAGCTCATGCACGTTAACGTTTATGTTTATGAAATTTTTTTAATTTATTTATACTGGGAGTCCAACTGAGAGCAAGCTCTCTTTTGCAACGAAGCCCAGTTGCAAACAACAGCAAACAACCAAGAACGATAAATAAAAACAATGACTACATTGTGCATGTACATTCCGGCTTCGTGGCAGCAAATAAAAGACATTTAAAACAATCAACTGAAATAAGACTTTCCAACTTTAAGAACTGTTGTGGCCTATTCCATTCCTGTGGAGCATAATACATAAAAGCAATTTTTTTCCCTGTGCAGTACGCATCCTTCGGACATCTAAAACCAAAAAGTCTAGAGTGCGCAGACCATATTCTCTCCTTGTCAAGTTAGGTAAACTGCCAGGATATTGGAACAGTTTACTTAACAATGCCATGTATACAAAAAGGAAACCATGCTGCGCCCCTCTCATGGCCAGCGAAGACCAACCCACCTTAAAATAAAGACAACAGCGATGCGTTCGGAAGCCATCTCCAGTTATGAACCGTAAAGCAGCATGGTATACTGCGTCAAGTGACTTCAGCAAGGAGGGAGCAGAGAGCATTTAGATCTCCATAATCTATTCTTAGAGAGAATAGTTGCATGAACAATTTGTCTCCTGCAGCTCCTTGGAAAGCAGGCTTTATTCCTGTACAGCACAGCCAATTTAAGTTTCAAGTTCTTGATCAGCTCATCAGTATGCTTTCTAAAATTAAGATTGTCATCCACCCAAATGCCAAGGTATTTGTAGGAAGGAACTCTTTCAATTTAAAATCCATTTACTGTCGTGATACTACCATTGTGGAACCTAGCATCAGGTTTCGGAAAGAATAGCATGAATTTAGTTTTTTCAGAGTTTAAAATTAGTTTAAGGTCTAAAAGAGCGTTCTGGAAGATTTCAGCCTGACTGAAACACAGTCAAGATGGAGCATTTCTATCAGACCATGCTAACTTGATTATTGACCAGTCTCTCTAAAACCTTAGCCAAGCATGGCAGTTTTGAAATTGGTTGATAGTTATTCAGAACATCTGAAGAACCACTTTTATGTAAGGGAAGAACAAAAGCTGTCTTCCACAAGACACAAATCGAACCAGTCAAGAGGGTTAGGTCAAAAATGAGTGTCGGGATAATAGCAATCAAAGATGAAGCCACCAATAAAAGGCTTCCAATTTAAAAAGGGTTCCAATTTATCCGCCCCAGTGGATTGCTTAGGGTCAATGCTACAAAGTGCTTCGAGCATTTCCTCCTAAGAAAAGCGACGCACGGAAAATAAACTGGAATTATTAGGTTCAGGTACAAAAGGCTTGCTATCACAGCTAGGAACAGCTGGCAATAACCCTAAATTTTCAGAGGTGGCCTGCATTAACAAAGTTCCCCTTTATCTGAAATAATAACTGAATCCTTAGTAATCCCACTTGGTAAAGCCATGGAGGGGGGCTGAGACGAGGACTTCTACAAAATTTTACAGGATTGCTGACAGAGTCAGATAAGTTAGAAAGATAATATGATGACTTGGGTTTCCGAATCACTGCAAGATTTCTATTGCGAAGGTAACGAAAATGTTGGCAGACAGAATGCATCCAGAAACACATGCTTTTTTCCATGCAAAATCCCAAGCTTTTAACAGTTCCGAGATCAGGGGAAAACCAGGGATTCACCCTGTTCTTAACTCTCAACTTCTTAAAGGGTGCATGCTTATCCACTACCGTATTAAAAGATGTGATAAAATGGCTTAACACTAAATGAGAGTCAGGAATAACCGCAGAGTAAAGCACGTCACTCAGAGACAAGTCATGCAAAAAGGCTTGTTCCGTGAAATGTTTAAAATTTCTTTTGACAATGACCCTGGATTCAGATTTTGGGTGACTATTATTCCTAACACAAGCTACAGGACAGAGATCACTAAAATCCAAAGGTAAAAAGCCATTAGCTTTAAAATTATGAGGCCTGTTCGTTAAAATAAGATCTAAGAGAGTTGCTCTATTAGGATCCTTAGGGTCAGGCTGTGTAGGGCGCGAGATCAGCTGAGACACATTCAAATTATTGTACACATCTTTCAAGCTATTGGAAGCATCCAAGAGCCAGTCGATATTCAAATCATCAAGTAAAATGATTTCAGAGTTTTCATGCGCAGACAACATGTTCACTAAATTATCGACTGTGTCGGATTGAGCTGATGATGGACGATAAACCCCAATAACTGTCAGTCGGCTGCAGTTTACGCCATTTCCTAAACAGACACTGAAAGCTAAAAACACAAAGCACCTGTTGTACAACGATACAGAGTTTAAAACAGAAACAGTTAAACATTCCTTCACATAAATGGCCACACCACCACCCGTTGAAGGTCTGAGCCTGTCAGACCTAAAGACATTATACCCCTTAAGGGAAATCACATCATCTTTAACCTTGCTGGTCAGCCAAGACTCCGTGAACACAAAAATATCAGCCTTTGTCTGAAGAGCCCAAACCTTGATAAAGTCTAGCTTAAAGGGAAGACTGCGAACATTAATATGAATAATCCCCAAGCCTTTCTGCTTGATAAAATCATCCTGCGACTCCAAGCAGAAGCTATGGGGCTTAGCAGTAATTAAACTATTATGGAAAGGACAAGATTCCTTCGCCTTGAACTCACCAATAGCTGCATTATGAGTAGAAACATTAAAATCACAAGAAACAAGAGTATAATCATGAAAGCTGCGTTTGCAATGACGGCGCATATGACTCACCGGTAGTCACTTATTTTGAGTGATGAGTGATTGCGTGGCTAATTCAATGTTACATGCAATCAAAGACAAGAGGGCGTACTTCATCAGTTTTTCGCTCAGAAAAAATACTTAATTGTCACATACAAAAAGAGTTGCTGAGATACTGCAATTTTTTTATGCTCCCACTTAGTGCATATATAACCGCATCCTTTCATTAGAAATGACTATAACCCGTTTGACATTCTTTTATTTTGCGGCATTGTTTGTTTAATGCGGACAGGGAGACTAGAGCAGCTGTAAGGGCCTTATTATTTTACCATTGCGTTTGTGCTTCATGAATTAATGTTTAATATAAAAATGATAAAAAGAAGAGCATTTTTTAGTTAATTATAAATGATATTTCAATTTATTGATTGATAATGTGTGCTCCTCTTGGTTTAGGAAAATGCACAAAATTTTCAACCCTAGTGTCTAATTACCTTCACTACAACTTTATAACACCTGTTTGCTTTACAGTTCTTGTGGCATACAAACAATAAAAATGAAAATTGTGTGAAATCCAAAATTTATATCATTGGTTAAGCAATGTGATGCGTGAGCTGCTCGGCCAGAATTCGGGCTTTGAAATCCATACTGTGGTCCTTTCAAGCAAATTACATCATGCACTTTAATTCCATGGCTGGCATTTTGGCCAATAAGATGTGCTCAAAAAAGTATTATTCTAACTCGATCCATGACATGTTTCAAATTGCTGAAATAGACAAACGTAACTCAGGACACCCATGTCAATTCGGGAAATAGTGACGTTCACAACCACACTTAAGTCGCATCAGCATGGGAGGCCAGAACGATTTTCAATAATGCGTAGGCAAAATCTAATAAGAAAAGTTTATTTGCAAAACAGTTTCCAACAAAGCATCAAGTGAAATGGCTAGTAAGGTAAATTTTATGTCTGAACGTAACTGAAGACATGATGTGGGGTCAGTGTCCTTGACAACATGCATGCTTATATGGTGCCATTGACTAACGGAGAAAATTAGGTTTCTTTAAAGGAGCAATATGTAAGAAATGTATGTCGATTAATCATGAAATGGCCCTGATATATCACCAGACATTAAGGAATGATGTTAATTTCAAATACTTATATCACTGACAACAGTAATCCAACCAGAATATTCTCATTACAAAAGCAAAGTTGCAGCCCACAACTAATGTTGATGTTGTCATTTTGTGTTTTGGCCTGTTGCGCTGCCCTCCACCTATCTACCAATCAAGAAGTGAGTAGTATTTCGCCATCCAGGTTTCCGGTTACCACTAAGCTGCAGCTACCAGCGTTTTGGAGCACAAATGTGTGACGTTACTAAACCTAAAAGGCCTCGTTAGGATTCCGAAAAACTCGTGACAAACTCAGAAACAAAAACAAGGACCTGTATAGGACATACCTTTGAAAAATGGAGACGGCTGAAAGCAGAGAAGAATTTGAAGACCGATGCCGAAGTTGCTAATTTTTTCCAGGGCAGGTAAGGTAAGCTAAGTATGGCTAACTTAATTCTATTTAATGTAGGCACGGACATTTCAAATATTCTTTACAGTCGAATAATGTTATGTATGTTTGTTCATGGTACGTTAGTGTATATACAGATGGGTCATTGAATTGACAAGGTAACAAATTGTTTGAGGAATAAAAACCATGACTCTTCATTGCCAACATTGGCAATGCATCATTAGTCTGTCTCTCTGGCTGAGACGCTGCGGAAACCGTTCCAACATTAGCACAGTCTTAATGGCAATATAAAATGTAATTGAGACAGTACTTTGGCCACATGAGTGCTCATTCATTCTTTACGCATATTACAATATGGACTTTAGTGGGCTATCCACACAGAAGAGTGACGAGCAAGTTGACCAATATGACCGTTGCTAAAGTAAGTTAGTCATTAGTCTAAATTTTTTCTGAACTGAACTGAACTGAACACAGCCCTGTCAGAGCAAATCATTGGTGAAATTGAAAAGTAGCCATGGTAGCTCCGTGTAGTAGACGTTCTTGCTGGATCCTGCAACCGCTCGTCTGGGGGAGAGAAGGAGGGGATACTGCACTCTGCACCATTTTGAATGTGATTGCATCACCAGTTTTGGCCACAAACTTACATATTGCTCCTTTAAAAATTAGTCTAAGATATATTATATATTTCATATTATGGGTCAATGGCAAATAAGCCTTATTAAAATGTTTTTTGTAATAAATATTAAAAAATGTACAGAATACCTGAATACCTGTACATACCTGGGTGTGTTTAAACAAGTATAAATGGTTGCACAATATTTACTGGGTTTTAGTACAGTTTTAGATGGTATTTGCAATTATACCAGCCAAAAAATGTCAGGTGGCTTAACCAAAAGTTTCTTGGGAAAAAAAAAACACACTTCCCTCCCTTTTTCAAAGTGATTTTTTATAAGTCTACCTGAAAGTGTCTACTCTGCATAAAACATTACTATTTTGTAGGTGACTGAAAATCAACACATCCTGTCAAGAATAATAGACTGTGTATAGAGCTGCAACTAATTACTAGTTTCATTATCATTTAATCATTTCAAGGCTCTGCAACCCAGAATGTGTAAATTCGGACAGATATGCAAAGATTTTGATGTACCACCCTCAAAGCACAAAAAGGAAGAATAACCTCGTATAGCAGCACTAGAAATTAAAATCAAAATTTTTTGACTGGATATGCATTTTTTTTTTTACCCATTTGAAGAGACGAATATTAGGAATTTAGGAATAAAAATTTTTTTTAATTGTATTTTGTTCCCTGACTGCGGTGTGCATCATTTTGTGCAAATCATTTAGTTTGACAGTTTGTCATTAAGCAGACATTAAAAAGCTAGCAATGAATAGCAAAGAGAAATTAATTCCCATGCATCGGGGAATACAATTGTGAGGAAAGTCCTGAATTGCCATATTTATGCATGATACAAATCTGTTCACAGCAATCATTGTATTTCATATGAAAACAGCTTAAAACCTATTTTTCATGAGGTCTTTGAGTTAAGAGTTAAAATGTGTTGCACAGAAACCCAGATCAGTGTGCAGTGACAGCTGTCCCCCAGGCACTCGCAAGGCTGTGCAGAGAGGAAGGCCTGTCTGCTGCTACGACTGTGTGCCTTGTGCTGACGGTGAAATCAGTAATGTTACAGGTAATTACGCTCAATACAGAAAATGGAGGCTTAACGTTTTTGTATTTTGACAGAAATTGAATTGTACATCGTCCAGTGGGGTGAAAAACTTCAGGATAAAAGTTAATATCAGACTAATATAAGTCAAATTTCCATTAATTTCAGGTTTTATGAATTTGATATTTCACACTTTTGATACCTTTGTGCAGAAGCCAAATATGGCCATTTATGCCTTAACCTTATTTAAGGCTTTATAATTCAAGATTTGAGCTTCATAGAGTAAGGGACATAGCTAAAGTTGTAATGTAGCGATCAGGAACCAGTCGCGAGAACCAGGAAATGCAGTAGAGCTTGTTTTATTAATAAAAGGGGAGGACCCCCGCAGGGCAGAAGGTAAAAGTACAGAGTCTACAATCCAAAAGTCAAAATCCAGTTGGGCAAAAATAGAATCAAAAACCAATGCAGCAATCACAGTAATCATAGTTGGACAGAAATGGGTCTGGTTCACAGGAATAGTACTATCACAGAAGCAAAACCTGAAACCACAGGACGTAATCCGAATCGTTACCAGGGCAGCAAACGGATCTCGTAGTCGGGCAGAAAATGGTCAAAACACACAGATGCAACAATAATCCAAAATCACAAAGGCAAAAATCGAAAGTCGGGCAATCCAGTCAGAAAGATAAACACTGAGTAATCAAGGCGAGCAACGTAGCACTAGAAGACTAGGGAAAACGATCTGACACTGGAAGTGCTTGAACAGACATCTTAAATACACATCCGGGGTGAACACATGACCAGGGAGAAACAGGTGCAATCAATGATACAATAATTAGGAGTGACACATGAGGAATAATCTAATTACATGAATCTGGCCAAAGCCAAAACGCAGACAGGGATCAAAAGACAAACCTATGTACAAAACAACAGCTTCGGTTAAAGTGCATAGTTTACAAAAAAGGAAAGCATAAAGTGTAAGTGGAGATCCACAGAAGCTGCAGCAGAGTTAATCAGGGATAGGCATGGAGGCGGAGACTAGAATTGGGCAACTGCTGCGAGATTGTTAGTCAATTAGTATGTGCAGCTATACAATCCCGAGTGCATGTTAGTAAGTTAGAAAAAATATAGTGTTAATATGTGTTAGTAATTATCGAAAACAACAAACTGTTAGTACGGTTAGTAGATAGTAAAAGATAGAGGAAGGAAGCACTCAAGGTTATGAAAGAAGGTTGAAACCCAGAAACCAATAAATCACCCGAATGAGTGGCACGCAAGACAAGGGACCGTGGGAAAAGACCTACATAAGACAAGACAGGGTAGACGTAGTACAATGCATGGAAAGGAAAACATGGCAAGATAACTAATGATCTAATCATGAAAAATAATAAAACAAGGAAATCCAAACTACAAAAATACAATACATAATCCTAAGAATGCTCAGTCAGAGCAATGGTCACTAAACACAGAAGTCCATAAACATGGCAAAGCCAGGCACAGAACTTAAACAAGACATGAGCATAATCCAGAGTCACAACAAAAATGAGACAAGTCACTTGTACATTTAGAATTACATTGTATTTCATTTTCTTTTCAGAGTTTTTGTTCAGAGAGAGGGTCACGAGCAGAAAAAATATTTATGAAAATTCAGTAATGAAATTTTATAAAAAAGACTGAAAACTGAAAAAATGGCTGGGAGTTCATACATTTTTGGTATCATAAAACTCTTTTTTTGGGATTGTCTCCTTTATTCGAAAATCACACAGTAGAGAGAGACAGGAAAGCTGGGTAGAAGAATAGGGAAGACATGCAGCAAATGACCCA
The DNA here is from genome assembly GCA_029721435.1 of Gymnothorax reevesii. Taxonomy (NCBI): domain Eukaryota; kingdom Metazoa; phylum Chordata; class Actinopteri; order Anguilliformes; family Muraenidae; genus Gymnothorax; species Gymnothorax reevesii. The sequence goes on from CM056574.1 coordinate 141,846,820, forward strand.
AGCTGTAATCAAACCGGGTCGCCACGGGAAGGCTACAGCCTTTATGGTGTGAGCGCTTAGACCGATGTGCCATCAGGGCGCCCCAGGGATCATCAGCCTCTTGACCTCAAGGGTGCTTCATCTGACAGTGATTTTTAAAAAATTATGCACCATTTATGAGCCAAATAAGATGGCTCTTCAAGTGGCTCCCCATGCTATCTAAGCTCTTAAAATTAATCACTGTCAAATCATAAAATAATCATATGTTTAACACAAAACAACTTTTGAATCATGAAGTTCAATATGAAGCAGAGATTGTTTTTAAGGCAAAAAACAAATGCCCCCACCCCAAGGCCAGATATCTTTCTCTAATGTTCGCAGACATTTAGGAAGAAAGCAGAAAAGTTAATAATCCCAAAAGGCACATCTGCAGGACCTGGTGCAAATGTGTATCAATATTCATGGAAATATATCAAACGGTTTCTGAGTTAAGGTCCAGAAATGGTGGAAACACCGATGTGGATGCACACAGGAAATCAGACAAAGAAACAATAAATCCCCCCTCCTTTTCGGGGGGAGACACATAATGATTTCATAGCCGAATTTACCATAAGTTTATCAATATAGTTGCGGATCAACATCAATAGTCACCAGTAAATTCTCCAAAACAAAAACATGCCTTTTCTCCATGATAAAGCTCAGAATTATGTCCATTTTTCGACAAAGCCGCATCAGCAAGCACGCCTACTCATTGAAGGAACTCCTTATTTTTTGGTCAGAATGTTCACCCCGCAACAGAAAGTTTGCTATTTACAATTCTGATCTTCCAAGCGAAACCAAAGCTTGTATAAACGCTTTTAACTCCCTATAAGGAGCAAGTATAACTTGCTTACACAGTAATATCTGAAATATACAGTTTTAGTTTTAGGACACCCCAATTTTTTCCAGTTTTTTAAATAGAAAATAATGAATTTTAATTTCTCATTGTCTTCTGGAATGAGAGCATAGACATGATAGAACAAATTAACAGTTGAAAATAATCAAGAAATCATAGAATCAATTTATAAACCAAAATGTATTTTTTACTTTGGACTCAAAGTAGCCACCTTTGGCAGATACAGTATAAAAGCTGAACACACTCGTGGCATTCTTTCTACGATGGAAATCATATATTCTTAAGAAATCTCTCTCTGTTGCAGAGGTTCCCATAAATGTGTGGCACTTGCAGGTTGCTTTGCTTTTACTCTTCTGTCTAGTTCATCCCAAACCATCTTGATGGGGTTTAAGTCAGGAGTCTGTGCTGGCCACTCCATGTTTTCAAGCTTACCATCTTATTCTTTTTTCCTAAGGTAGTTCTGACAGAGCTTGGACTTATGAGCAACAAACGTAGCAGGGGTTTTACCTTTTAAACGAACAGAAACCAAGGAATTTGATTGCGTTGAATACAGTATAAATTCTAAACCATCATCACACTGAGCAAAATGCCAACGTATACAGTCTAACTAGCAAAAGCTAATGGTTACTCATATAAACCAATTTGGCAAACAAGCCCTGTCATCATCATCGCTATGATAAACAGAAAATAAAAAAACAGCAAGTGAGCTGGTCATGAGCTTCCCTTCCCAGATATCAAGCTCCTCCGCTCGGGATCTGCCCATGGATCTGCACCGGCTCCAGCTGATCCGGGGCAGATCCGCGGCAGTTCCGGAGCGGAGGAGTTTTATGGGTTATTACTCCCTTGTACACACTCAAAATGAAATGAAACCCTCCAGAAAAACAGAACTTTCCGGTCTCAGGTAATTGTAACGTAGATACTTCTGGGTCTTTTTTTGTACTTTAGTACATTTGGACTCACGTCATTCAGATGAGCACAGTTGAGAGAATACAACCTGATTTGCTATTACACAAGGGTTTAAATACTTTTCCAAGGGCCAATGAAAGTCTTTCAGTAACTGTGGAAAGATTAAACTGTCTGGAATTGGATAAAAACTTGACAATCAATAGATAATTACCAGGTGATAGTTCAGGTGGGCTTGAACTATAACGGGTCTTTGCGCAGATGAGCCTGAACAAGCATTTGAGAGACTGGATAACATTGAGGCATTGTGTAAGGTTATTAGGAACCACTTAATTTGTCAAGAGATGAATCTATGCGTAATTCAATGGCATGGAATCAGGCATTTTTCACCCCTTTGAACAGAAGCCAAATCAGGCTATTTATGTGTTACCTTATTTAAGGCTTTTTAATTCAAGATTGCAGCTTCAAAGACAGGAAAGGAATGGCTCAACTGGGTCAGGACACTTGAAGCATTTAGAATTCCATAGTATTTCAGTTTATTTTCATGATTTTTGTAGCGAAAAAGGGTTGTAGAAATTTTTTTTTAAATTCAGCATTGAATTTATTTAAAAAAAAATTGAAAAATTGAAAAATTGCTGAGGCTTAAAACTATACATTTCAGGGATCATAAACTCCTTGACCACAAGTGCAAGTCATCTGAGCATTGAATTCAAAATGACCTCTTCTCTTGGACCCAAATAAATTAGCTATTCAGGTGGCTCCCCAAAGTCTAAGATCCCTCAAAATCGCGCTTAATCAAATCATAAAATAATCATCAATTTAACTCAAATCAACTATTGACACATGAAATTCATTATGAACTTATGATTTTCTGGTTGAATTTAGCATTAGTATTTCAATATCAGTGCATTCAGACATCACTGGTCACCAATAACCTCTCCAAACACAAGGGATGCCTTTTCTCCATGATGAAGTTTTGAGTTTTGTCCTTTTATCTTCAACATCCCCCAAGCCAGCACACATACTCATTACAGACTGCTTATTAAGGGGTCTTCAGGGTAAAAGATTTTTTTTTTTTTTTTTTTTTGAAAATTTCATTATTTTTGATTTGCACATAAAATTATTAAAAGAATGCAGTGAGATGCCAGTAACCACCAAGAATCAATTTTTTTCCCCTGCCTCAATTGTTACTTGTGACTTTAAATGCAATTTACCCAAAATCACAATTTTGACAGATTTTTAACCTCGTGGCACATAAAATCATTTATATTTGTCTGATTGACCTGAAATTTTGATTGAAGCTGTATCTGTTGGAGATCTATGAAATGATAGAGGATTATCTAGATAGGTGCATCCCTAGGGGGTTAATTTTGTAAATGAAGCAAGCTGATGGTAGCGATTTTTGTTATTGTTACATAAAAGAGCTAATCAAATATTCATGAATATTCCAGACAAAAACAATTTGAAAAAGCCTATTTTGGGAGTGTCTACCTACCTGAAAGTACTGTTTTCATGGCAACCATGTAAACACCAATACATATGGCCCACATCAAAAAGTATTCACATCCCAAGACACAACATCCAGTTGTTTAGCAGCAACAATGGCAAATAAACACTTCCAAGATCAATCTGTGACATCACTATGGAGGAATTTTGGCCCTCTGTACTTAACAGAATGTCTTAAATCCCGCAACATTCAAGGGCTTTTGAGTATAAACTACCCATGTAAAACCCTGCCACAGAATTTCAGTGGGCCTAAAGCCTGCACATTGACTAGGCCAGTGAAACCTTAATTCTGTTTGTTTTGAGCCTTTCAGAGATGGGCTTGCATTTGGCCTATTTAAAGATGTCTTGCTGTATAACCCACCTGCACTTCAGAATGTATATTCCTTTTCAGGATTTGCTGGTTTTCAGGAAAAAGAATGGCTTGTGGCCCAGGCCCCAAAGCAGCAAAGCATCCCCATGCCATCATACTTTACCGTTGGAAAATATACTCTCATTAGTGAGTGCTGTGTTAGCTTTATAACAAATGTAAAAAGCCTCATGTCCACAAAAGACTTTCGCTTTTGATTCATCAGTCCTCAGAGCATTATCCCAGAAAGCTCAGTGGTCATGAGGTTGTTTTTCAGGCAAATGTGAGAGAGGGTTTAATATTCCTCTTCATAAATAGTTTTTCCCAACTGAGAGTCTTTCATGGGAATGCTTGTTATGAAGAAATCTTACATACTGACATCTTAGGCTGGCAAGACCTTCCATAGAACATTCTCCATATTCTTGAGACTTCCCAAATGAGTCTTTGATGCACTTCTTCATTTCCATTGCATTTGGAATCTCTTTTAATCACTAAACAGGGTGCAGGTTTTTTTATACCTTTTAACCTTCATAATGCTGCTGGAATGGTTTTAAGTGCTGCATTGATTCACCTGGGCTCCGATGATCAAGCCTGGTGTGTATGATTAAATTTAACAAAATTATTAGTTAAGTGTCTTCAATTGTCTGACAGAGCTGGGTGTAATGGCTGGTAGAATTCGGAGGCCTGTTGCAGCGACAAGAGGGAAACGAGCAACAGAGGCACTGTACAAAAACAGAGAATAATACAGACCACCGGAAAGTGCTCGCGCTTCCAAAGGATGTATAATAGTCCGAAACACCAAAGCAAAGCGGGATAGAGAAGAAGGAGAAGAACTCCAATAATAACAAGAAGATAGAAAGTCAAACAAATCCTGAGTATAGATATCTTCGGCTAAAGTGCATAGCTACAAACAGACACTCTAGCAAAGAGGCGTGGTGAACATCCAGCTTATATAAAGTCCGAGGAAGTGCTGCCTCAGTTTAATCAACCAGCTGGGAAAAGAATTCAATTGAACAGGAATTTGATATCATCCCAGGATGAGAGCCACAAAGAAAAGTCCAAAACACACACACAAACATCCAGACCCACGATGCGGGGGGAGGGGGGAATTTGGTCATTTTTTCCACACAGGGCCAGTTATTGTTGGATGACTTTTTCATTCAGTAAATGAATGAAAGCTCTTATGATGAGCTGAACATAGTGTACTTATGTTGCCATTGTCTTATAATGTATTTTATTTGTAAATCTGAAACAATTAAATTGAGCAAATATGCAGAATTAGAAGAAATTAGCCTGGTGGCAAATACTTTTTCAATGCAAGCAAACAGTATGTTGGCTCTGAGTTTTCTAACCATATTATTGTTTTTTTTACAGACTCTGATGAATGTATTCAATGCCTGGAAGAGTATTGGTCCAATGCTGGAAGAGATCAATGCATTTTGAAGGTTGTGGAGTTTCTGTCCTTTCAAGAAGTTATGGGAATTGTACTGGTTATTTTTTCAGTATTTGGAGCATGTGTATCTGTACTTGTGGCTATTTTGTTCTTTTTAAAGAAAGACACACCCATTGTTAAAGCCAACAACTCAGAGCTGAGCTTCCTGTTGCTCTTTTCATTGAAACTGTGTTTCCTTTGCTCTCTTGCCTTTATTGGCCAGCCTTCTGAGTGGAACTGCAAGTTGCGCCACACTGTGTTTGGAATCACCTTTGTCCTGTGCATCTCTTGTGTTCTGGGGAAAACAATAGTGGTGCTAATGGCCTTCAAGGCAAGACTTCCAGGCAGTAATGTCATGAAGTGGTTTGGCCCCCCCCAGCAAAGACTCAGTGTTCTTGCTTTCACTCTCATACAGGTCTTAATTTGTCTGCTTTGGCTAACAATTTCCCCGCCTTTACCCTACAAGAACATGAAGTACTACAAAGAAAAGATAATTCTAGAATGCGATGTTGGATCCACATTAGGGTTCTGTGCTGTACTGGGTTATATCTGGCTTCTGTCACTATTGTGCTTTATTTTAGCTTTTCTGGCTCGTAAGCTACCTGACAACTTCAATGAAGCCAAATTCATCACATTTAGCATGCTGATATTCTGTGCTGTCTGGCTTACCTTTATACCAGCATATGTCAGTTCACCTGGAAAGTTCACTGTCGCAGTGGAGATCTTTGCAATTTTAGCATCAAGTTTTGGTTTGCTATTCTGTATATTTCTTCCAAAATGTTTCATAATGTTATTCAGACCTGAGCAAAATTCAAAGAAACATATGATGGGTAAAAATGATGTCAAGACTCTGTGATTGTCAGCATCACTTGAGGGTAAAATCATTTTGGAGGTCATTTCTTTTTGCATACTGTGCAGTTGGGTTATGGAGCAGAACAATGATTTGGAGCACACATTCAAGCCCAGAATGAAAATTTTGAAGAGGCTTAGTGAAAGTCTTAATGCTGTCACATGACCTTTAACGGCAGTTCATGTTGAAAACCCTCTAGTGGGGCTGAATGAAAACAATTCTTCCACAGTGATGTACGACTCAGTGCCAATTACAGCGAACCCTTGATCACATTTGTTGCTGCCAAGGGTGGCAAAATCAGTTATTTTGTTTAGTGGGGTAATTATAATCTCCCATGGGTGATATAAATTTTGAGTTACTACAGTGATGATACAAAAGCTGCATTTTGCGTTCACTCACATTGTCTTTGTCATATTCAAATTATTTGGACGATCTGAAACAATTAAAGTGAAAGATAACTTTTGTCTGAAGTGAACTGAAAACGCAGTAACTGTTCCATAGGTGGCCCAAATTAAGTTTTGGTAATTTTAAAACAAAGCTGAACTGAATCAAAATTATTAAAGGTGCAAATTTAAATGCTCATAGAATCTTCCTTTTTTGCGTTATCAACAAGCTTTATTGACTTCAAATTATCCATAGGTCTTTCACAGCAAAAGGTTAAAAAAAAAAAAAAAACCCCTTGCTGAAGACTCCAGGTTTCTGCCCTCCCGTGAGTGTTTTGACGCTCAACAACACACCGACAATTTTGCTTATTCTCTTAAGAATCATATCCACCAATAAAACAAATGCTCCTCTATATAGCCAAACAAATATGATTGAAGTGTTCTGAAAACACCATGAAAATGACTCTATGACTTGTCCTTGCAGTATCAACAAAGTGGCACAGCTGATGGCAGGCTCGATAAAATGTCTAAACACCATATGGCGAACTGTCAAGAAACAGACAGGAGCCAGGAGACAGTTCAGTTTATATTGTGCTCGCTTCAGTAGGGTTACATAGTCACATATATGAACCAATGTACATTGGTAAGTTTGTATGATTTTCCATAATTGCACATTCATAGTAATCGAACAATGAGCCCAGCTTGGCTAACCTCATAAGCTTAGACATGAATTTGTAATGACCAACCCAGAGGTAAAAAAAAAGAACCAACATCCTTATTATAGTCACTCTCCTACTTATGGTAAATTCCAGCTCAACACAATGAATGCAAAAGACAACTCAACTTTCACTCTCAAAAACTTTGTAGAAAAGAAGCTTACAATGTGAGGAAAAAAACAAACAAATATCCTGTTGCTCAGAAACCATTGCAGACAGGGAGGGGCAGCACTAGCTCATGCATTAAACAATTTAAGGTAACACTTTACTTGAAGGTATTGTCGTAATAGGGACATGAGACAGTCATGAACATGTCATAAACATTATGTCAATGTCATAAACGTTGTCATTAAGGGTCATTTAGTTTTTGAGATGATAAGTTGACATTGTTTGGGTTGTCTTGATTATGACAACTTCGTCATAAGAGTGACATGACACTGTCATAACTGTTACATGGCACATGTAACAGTTATGGCAGTGTCATGTCACTCTAATGACGGTACTTTCAAGTAAAGTGTAACCCAATTTAAGCTAACAAAACAGCTCAAAATGGGCGGTAATTTGGAACAAAGAGCATTCAGACAATGCAGACTTTGATTAAGCTCTGGTCATTTGACGTCACAAGGCTGTTCTATGGCCTCTCACTGGCTAAATTTAATTGAGGGATGGAAAGATGGCAACCCTCAGTTTTTATTTAATTGTTAGGTTGCCTTGCCATTATTTAAAGCATTGTCCAACTTTACAAAAAATAACCAAAAATCCAATTCATAACATTTGGGCTCCTTCTGGGTAATTCTTATACTTTTGTTCTATGCAAAAGTTGTCATTCACTTTAAATACGACCAATAAACAAAAATATAAAAATTGGGAAGGGGAAAATACTTTTTCACCTCAATGTAAAATTTGAAATTGGAAGGTGATGTGATGGCTTGCTCCAATGTCCAATAATAATAAAATAAAATTATATACTCTAAGCTGTGTTGACATCAATGTCTCCAAGTAACATGAGACTGACTTTCTTTTCAGTGAAATGTGACAATTGTTTTTGAACACCCAAGCAAAATGACATTGCCTCATCAACTCAAATAAACATTAGTCTGATTTTTAGAAATTTTAAAAAGTATGTTTTATCATGATAACAGAACTTAGAAAGATAAATTGTTTGACTTCAATGGAATACATACTTGATAGTTCAGTTGATAGTATGAGAAAAAGTGGCCTGAACTATGGACATTTATTTCTTATATTCTTCTCCAAACACAGAAAGAGGAGCTCACTCATGTCCAGTCAAAGGGATATCACAGTTCTCTCACTGTGGTAGCTGATTCGATAGCATAGTTTCTTTCATTCTAAAGGCCATGTTTTCACAGCTTTATAACAATTCTAGTCGTTACTCAATGTCTATGGAATTAAGTAAGGTCCGACCAGTGTTTCCTCTTTTTTTATTCGAGGTTGTAGTGCTGAGGCCCCTTTTGTAACTAAGTCCGCATACTCGTGAGGGTGTCAAATGTGTGAATTAACACAAACGCATTAAGCTGTTGCATAACTAATAACGGGGGTGTTCACTAACAAACTTTCGAGTAATTGAAGCCTTAAGTGCCCCTCTTTTTGTGTGGACAAAAAAAGTTGCGTGTTAAATGGCGGGTAAGTAATTTATCCTTAATTAACGATAGATTGAAAGTAATATTGTGAATTAACAGATTATAAACATTGATCACTTTAACAAATATGGTGGCTTGGACAGTGCCATGCAGACATAATGCAATACAAAATCCACATTCTGGACAATGAAGGGCCTTGTGGCAGTGGCCTTAATGGAAGAGAACTGAAAGTGTGCCGGCCCCGCGTAAATCCTTTTGAGGAAAGCACCCCATGTAAATTCATTTCACGATATCGGTTGCATATGGAGGCAGTGGAGGAACTAGTCAAACTAGTTTTCCACACAACGCAGTAGATATGGTGGTGGTTTGTCCCATAAGAAACGTGTTTACGTCATAGTCATTGCTCTCAAAAACCATCTGTACATGTAAAATAAAGATCATAGTATCATGGTTGAACATTTATTTAATCTGGCGGCCCCACCTTCGCAATATCCTGTTTGAAATTGTCACCAATACGCTTCATCATTGGCAGCATAGTTATTCTCATGTAATCTATTACTTGCCTCTCAAGAACAACCACTTACTTTTCTTGGTTTGTCTGGCTCTCCGCTTTAATGCATCTTGGCGTTTATATTCACTTATCAGTGAAAAATTGCATTCTAAGGCACATTGGCTTCACTTGTCAGACTCGGGTGCTGCGTCCTTCTCTATAAACAGTCTGTGTCAGAGGAATCCCCTGAGCTCTTCTCCTCTTCATTTGGAATTTGCTTGCGCTTGACAAACCTGTGGTGTGCTACTGCCAACTACTGGATTAGTAATTTTTCAGAACTTAGCCTCTAAATAAAATATAAACCTGAACGCAACCCCTTACCCACCCTTTCTACTAAAGACAATCACAATTACTAAGAATTTGGCTCCCACCAAACCCTTTCTCAAAAAGTTCTTGAATCTCTTCTTGACATCAGTTCTCCCAAGAAACCCCTTAGCTGCATGAACCACCATCCTTTTTTCTTTCTTCCAACCTTGATTCTTTTGTCACTGACTGTGCAGTGCACGGCCCTTTCCTAACAATAACTTTTCCACCCTGACTTTTAGTAGCCTCTGCATGTCAATTTATTCTCTGGCCACGCCCATTCTCTCACTTTCCAATTTCCTTCCCTCACATTGCTTTGCACCAGCTTCATAATTTCCCCACAATGACAACAGGCCCACATTCGCTTTCTGTGCATCCAAATTTACCACACTTGCTCCTGAATCAACGTCTTTTCCTAACACACTTCCTAACATGTCCATATTCTTGGCTCCAATAGCACCAAAGTGCCCTCTCAAAAGTCCTCACTATAACTCACTCAATCCAGTAGCACCCAGGAGTGAAAGGTTGCATTCAGGAACCAAGCACAAGAACCAAGAGATACAGCAAACTTGTATTTTATTAAAGCTGGGAGGTGAACCTTCGCAGGGCAGAAAGCAATGGTACAGAATCCAAAATCCAAAATCAGAATCCCAGGGGCGTAATCCAAATTGTACACAGGGCAGCAAAACTCAGGGTCGGGCAAAACAGGTTCATTACCAGTGGCGGCTCGTGAACTGGCAATAGGAGAAGCTCAAACAATCCCTTAAAATTAATGACTGGTCATGACCTGTTTTCAGTCGTTCATTTAAATTACCATAACAGAAACTCCAAAAACTCTCTACATTTTCAGATGCGGCCAGTTTTCATTTATAACGCATACTGATTGCGACTCCAGAATTCTCACGCTTTTATTTACTCAGGGGTTGGGGTTGGAAGCAATGCATTTGTTTCATGATCGTTTAAATAAAATAAGATAATTTGAAACGTCTTTATGCAATTCCTTTGCTTCAAACTCCTGCACAAGTACTTAAATTCCACGCGAAAATTTTTTACATACGCGTTGATAGAATAATTGCTGTCTACAGCAGAGGAATGTAAAAATGCCACTTAAACTCATGCCGAATGCGTGACAGTTGACAGGTATGCGTTATTAATGAAAACTGGCCACATCAGATAATGTGGAGTTTTCGGAGTTTCTGATATTTTAATTGAAATGAATGATTGAAAACAGGTCATGAACAATCATTAACTTTAAGGGATTGTTTGAGCTTCCCCTGTTGCCAATTCACGAGCCGCCACTGTTCATTACACGGGTGCAGAAAAATCCAAGAAAAAGCCAAAATCAGAAACAGGGACTTCCTGTCAGAAGTGTAACACAAAGAGTACAAGGCATATACGATCACAGCAAGTGCTGGTAGTGAAATGACTGCTTAATTACACATACGGGAAGTCACATGCTATAATAGGGAACAGTGAGCTGGATCAGACTAATTAACAAAGGAATGAACAAGCAGAAGTTCCTAACCACATGAAATTGGCGAAAGCCAAAACACAGACAGGAATTACTTAGACAACCTATGACAAACAGACGACTCCAGTTAGGGAGTTCTAAAGTGCACAGAGTGAGAGGCAGAACAGTGATTATCTAGGTGCAGTAAGTAAGCAAAGTAAATTGAGTGAAAGCAAGGGGCGGAGACTAGAGCAGAGCGAGTGCTGAGAGCTCGTTAGTCAATTAGTAATGTGCAGTTGTACAATCCCTAGTACTTGTTTGTAAGTTACTACTATAAACAATGTTAGTTAGTGTTAGTTATTTATCTAAAATCATAGACTGCTAGTATTTGTTAGTAAAGATAGAACAGCAAGGCGAGACAATGTGCAATGCAGGGCATAAGAAGTACAAAAACCAGAATGATTATCTAAACTGTGAATTTGGGAAATGGCCGGCAAAGGACATAACAAAGAAAGACAGGCAAAATACAAAACATGGCATGGACTAATTCAGAAAACATGGAAAGGAATCAGGGTCTTTACAAAAACATGGTTACGCAATAGCAGAATCATAACAAGGAGTATCGTAAAAAATCGAAAAAGTTTGTACACCTTTTACTGCATTCTTTACCTCAAAATTTGACAATCATTGACATAATATCTGTGTTATATTCCCATATGACTTAAAAGAGCTGAATGAGCAAAATGCGTTATACAGCATGTCCATCTGTATAAGTCTGAGAGGATTCCAGGAGCCAAAAGATCATTCGTTTGAAAGAAAGCAAAAGTCCAGGGTGTGGTAGTGCGTGATGTGGGGGAGCTTGCTTTGGATCACCTGCTTATAATAAATATAAGTACATCCGCACTATTTACCTCAGCAGCTTAGTTTTTATGTGCCTGAAGTTCATTGCCAGTGCATCCGTGGGCAGGCAGATGCCGTAGACGCTGTCCAAGAAGATGCACCTGTGTAAACATGACCCGACTCTGACCTCCTGTATCAAAATGATAGAAGTAGCCGGAACTTTAGACATGACGAATCAAATTTGGTGGATTCACAAGACTCAAAGATAATTAATTTTTGAAGTAGTTGGTGATAAATTTATGTCCCGTCATAAATTTCAGAAAGAGAGGGGAGAAGAGGTGATTAATGATGTCTGGACATTACTGTTTTGGGGAGAAAACATTTTCATAAGAGGGAGATGAAAGAATACAAGAAGTGTTATGTCAGGTGGGATGTGTCATTCCGTCAGAAAAACATGAGTCGTACATAAGAAAGAGAACTTTCTGGAGAAAATCTGTGTCTTTTGCCATTTCTTGGTGTAAGGTGCCCTCTGTCTTTTTGTGTGTGGGGTGTGTGATGTTTTTATGATCTGCACAGATCAGCCCAAATTCTTGTATGTTACGTTTGAGTTATACACAATAAACTCAGATAATATCTGACTCTTTTTGTTTGTTTTCCATTATTATGGTAAATTGTGATTTGGTGTGGGGGAGACCCCTGGTCAACTGGCCCTGACTGGGGTGAGCAAAAAAAACAGAAATATATTTTTTCCACAGGACTAGGGTCAAATTCTTTTATTTTAAGAGCTTTCTCTTTTGTTTCTTTTTCATGCACTCAATAGCTCCCTTTCAAACTCCAAGATCTCTGTTGTATTGTCAGTTACTTTGATATCTTTGCCATCATGATAACTTTTTAGACATCTAACTCCACAAGCACCCTCTACCTCCAGGAATGAATCTGCTTTCAAAGAGTGTATAACGCCACCAAAAACTCCCTTAACAGTAGGTTGGGTCTACGTTGTGAGACACATTACTTGAGTCAAATAAAACTCCTTGATTTTCAGAGCCAAATCCCTTTGATGCTTTATTTATTACTTTTGCCTATGAAATGGCTATCATTAAATACATGGTTTGTTTCTTGATATGGTCCTACTAATTTCAATCCAACTACATATCCTACCTCTACTTTTCCTTTTTCCATTCAGTTTAATGCTTCCGAGCGCGTTGCACCTCATGAGCCTCGGGCAGTTTAATGTCCAGCTCCAGCCCCTTCAATCAGCAACCTCCAAACACCTGTTCATGATTTAGGCACTGTTGCAGGGTAACGGCGCCACTCTCAACTGTATCCGTCCAAAAAATTAAACAATAAAACAGTGAATACATGTACATACAAAATGCTACCAAAATAAACTGAACACAAGTTGCCATCTTGTGACACAGTACTAACACCAACAGCTACACCAGTGAGTCCAACTCAAAAGTGAAAGCAGCCATTCATGAATATAGTGGGTGAGGTCATGTACAGTGTTGGTGTTTGTTATGAGCCATGTTTTTTTTTCGGTATTTCCTTGGTTTTTCCCTGTGTTGCTGTGTCCCTCCATTGGTCCAGGTTCCTATCCATCATCATTACCCCATGTGCCGCCTCCGCCAATCAGAGGGATTCCCTTGACACTGGTCCAGCAATCATCTTTCACCTCTGCTGTTTAAATCCCGATCTTGTGACCCCAGAGAGTTTTCTGTTAACCGCCACCCGTTAGTTGTACATCAGCTGACTTTTGCGTTGAATCTGTTTGTGACTCAGTCTCTGTCCTTTCTTTTTCTTTTGTGTATGGAGTTTTCTTTCTGGCCACATCGGGGCTGGGGAAGGGTAAGAAAGGCCTCTGAACACCTGCATGAAGGCGGAAACTCTGTTGAACACACTTGGTTAGGAGTGGTTGCCACCTGCTGTATTTATGTTTGACTAGCCAGTGTAGGTAGGTTTTCTTTCTGTCAATACAATAAGTATTTAGGTAGCTAACCTGTTTTGTTTTCAGCGAGTCCTGTTTGGTTTTGATTGGTTCTGTTCTTGGGCAACACTCAGGTCCATGGACCTCAAATGTGTGTCTTGTTGTCTCGTTCTCGTTGTCCTGTAAATATTGTACATAGCACTATTGACCCAGTAAATCACCCATTTGCTTTATACATTTGCTCTTGGGTTTGTGTTATTGCCCCCCACACAATCGTGTGTGCATAAGTATTGCTTGCCTCGGGTTTACTTTATTAAATACCAATCCGGTTAAAGCCAAAGTGCGACTCCTAGCTCCCCGAGGCGCCTGGGGTACATAGCAGTGTTGCACCATGAATGGATGTTTGCAAAAGAAAATGATAGCCTAATGATATTTGCAAAATTACCAATCAAATCAACAATTTATAATTCCAAGCATTCATTTCACAGAATTCTAATTCGATCAAATTATGATCTTCGCCATGGAGGAAATTAAGAACAAATCTGAATTTTCCTTGTGTTTATCGAAGGTAAAAAGTATCTGACTGCTGTGCTTCTGACCATTTCTGTCACAACCCTCTGGTTTCTCTAATTTTCCTGGCCATTCATCCAGCAACCTGTATGTGTACTGTCATCTTCAACTGGTTTGACGACTCTCTTGCTCCCCTGTCCTCCATGTAATCTATGGCGTTCCCCTTCTGTTGTGTGCCTGCGAGTGTGTATAAGCCTCAGTTTGTCTGTACAGAGTTGCTTCATTGAAAAGGTTTCATGTTACAGAGCTTCCTGTCATTTAGCCTTCTAGTCATTGTGGAGAAAATTGCCTTTGGAAATGATTATCTTTATGTAACTTACAAATGCAATTACTCCTTGCATTATTAGTTATAGGAACGAGCTCCCACGCCTTTCCTTTGTTCTCCAGGATTTGGACCGCATTCCTGTTAACCTGCTAAAAACCTCTGCCTGGGTTAAACCTCCCCAGATTTCAAGTCTCCAGGTTTGGGAAAGCAATCCTACTCAACTCTCTGGTTCTATTGCTTCAGCTAGGGTGAAACCACCTGGCTACTGCCCCGGGACTCCACTGATCAGAAGCCGTTTTGCCCCTGAACCCAAGGTACATTCAAACATCTTGCAAGACTGTAACATTGCTGTTTGAGGCTACAGCCCTCTTCCTCTGTTTCTACAGAAACAATTCTACCGAATTCTACCGAATTCCAAGCAATACATACTCCTGATTGGATTGTACTCTGGATTGGCATTCACTTCCTTGGCTGGATTGTAACAATTTTCAGCATGATCAGCCATGGGTCTAAAAAACGGTAATGAGGAAATGCTCAATGATATATCAGGCTCAATACCAGCAGCAGTTAAGGCCATTTTTGGAGAATCTGGATCGCAACTGGAATTGCAGCAGCTGTTGGGTTATTTTAAATTCCAATGGTGACAATAATTTAATTGTTTTAAATACAGCAAAAATACAGGGGGAAAAGTTGTTTGGGTTAGAGTGATAGATCTTGGAATGTGTGCTATTCTCAATCTAAAGGTCAAGGTCAGGATAACCTTGACCGTTCAGCACTAATAACTGTGGAACGCAGTCCTATATAAGAGACTGACAATTTCTAGAAGAGAAGGCTCAGAGGCTCTGAGCAGCACTAGAAGTGTAAAAAACAAAATGCTAAATAATTACTGATTTTGTGATTGTAGATCACAACACAAGGCTTTTAAGACCTCTGTTACCAGTGCGGTGTAAAGATGACACTAACGCAAAGAGGTGCTGGAATCCTGGGTAATTCATAGGATTCACACGCCTGATGTTAATCCGTAATCACCCTGTGTGGCAGCCAGGTAGTCTTGAGTACTGTGGCAGAAGACGAGTAGCTGATTAGCTAAAAATGCATTGTTAGCATACTAAACACAACACCACAGCGAAACGTTCCAAAAAAACAAAATGTGATTCTGTAAAATCGGCATCCAACGTAGATAGATGCACGCAAACCCTGGGAAAACCCAAAGAGCTGAAAACACCAAAAATGAAGGCAGGTAGAGACTTGAGACATAACAAAAATACAACGTGACAAAAAAAATTCAATGGCTTTAAATTTGAATCTCTATACCACAATTACAAAAGCTACACATTCATTCGAAGAGTAATTAGCAGCATGAACATGTTTCAGGATTATTTTTCTAAAGGACTCAAAGGTCTTCTCCAGGGACAGCCAAACACTTTGCAGGATAGTCATAAAACTCAGTCCATATCTAAACCAGTCTTGACAAAAGCAGTGCGTTGAGAGCTTCATAAAGCTGTTACTTACGGCATTGTTTATGATGCTTTGACTATCCCTAGTATATTATTATTATTATTATTAAGTGACCAGTATTAAAAATGCACCACCTTAATTTCATGGCCAATGCAAATTATACTGTACATGTTTATGATGCATTAGTGTTATAACAGTGCCTGATGCCTCTTAGCAATGCCTCCAATGCCTAATGCAAAATTAGGTCTTTGACAGACGTTTATGCCATTGGAGGCCAAAAAAATCTAAAATCTGAATTTTTCTCACCTGGGTCCAATGACAGAATTTTGGTTCTCTTCACACGATCTGGTCTTTCAAAATGTGGCAAATGAAAAACCATTCAGAGTCAGTCTTTAAACATTACCATTACATGGCTAGCGAGGCATGGATTCAATGAAAAAGAGTAGGAAAGAAAGTTGTATTCATGCATGCGTGTCCCTGCTATCGCTAGGAGCCAGTTTTGGGGGTTTGTGTTTCATGTCTGATAGTTTACAGTTTATAAGCTATGAGGTAAAATCAAAGAATCCAAATGAGTCCATCCAGGTGACATATGTGTATGATCACAAGGGACCAATAACTCAAACAGCTTGCCAAGGTGATGTTAAAGAGGCCCAAGTGTCTGAATCCACAGTCAGAAAGCTGCAGAAGTGGGATGTAATAACCACATTTGAGACCATTTTCTCCCTAAATCACTGTCAACGTCCTCAGCAACGAGGTCATAAAAATCAGATTGATGTTTCTATTGATCAAACTGGACACAGACCATATTTATTTATTTATTTATTAGCCTTTATTGCTGGGAAGACCCACTGAGACCGGGACTCTTTTGCAGTGGAGCTCTTTTTACAAAATAGACATTTACAATCGGAATGTAGCAACAAACAAAACACTTCAAAATTAGACAAAAGGTGCATTCTCATTGCAAGTGAAATTTCGCAAGGTTAGAAAAATCATGAAGTGAGGGTAAAAGTGCCAAGCAACCGTGTCAAAAGCCATCTGAAAATTTGCAAGAAAAATTGCAAGCCAGAAGTTTCGCGCTCCGTGCAAAACTTTGTCATGAAAACGCACACATGTGAAACTTTGCGAAGTTACTCACATGACTTGAGTTTCTCATCCAGTTTAAATGCTTGAATTCATGGTTGAATGACATAAGCGGCATACGCACTACTCCTGAGACTTTGCAATTTTTTCCAACAGAGCTAACTTCGCGAGTATTCGTGCCTGTGAGGACAGCAGGGTTAAATTTTTGCCATGTTGAACTTCGCAATTTTTTGCAATGAGAATGCACATATTATTTATACAGCAAGAGCAGATAAAAGGCAAAACAATTTTTGAAAATAATATAAAGAATAATAACAAATAAAGACAAATAAGGACATAGGACAGAGAAAAATGACATACATTAAATCTAAAAGCAAGTAAATCTGGCCTCTTTAAGTATCATATCCAATACTAATTTCTTGTGGAACACGAATGAGATCTTTAGCGTATCCTCACTATTATTCCACACACAAGGTGAAAATGCACAAAAACTGGTACAGCCCAGTTTTGTTCTAGTCCTGGGTGCATTGAATATAATCCACTCTTGTGATCAGATATGTTGACTTGTGATTTTAATGGACAAAAGCCTAGTAAGATACGAAGGAAGTTTGCCTCGCAATGCTTAATAAATGAATAAAATACAATGTAGCTTCCTTCTGTAGTGAAGAGAATACCACCCTATGGAACTATATAAAAGACAGTGATGAGTTCACAAACCATCAACTGTGATGAAGTGCAGTGCGCTATGATAAATCGCGTCCAAGGGTCTTAGGGTACTATCAGAGGCATGCATGTACTCGACATCCCCATAGTCAAATATGAGTAAGACAATCCTGGACAATCCTCTTCCTACTGTTCAATGTTAAACAGGATTTGTTTATGTAAAGAAAGTTTTGTTTTAATTTTTCTGGAAAAGTTGGCCACGTGTTTTAAAAGAGGAGTCATGATCCAGCCAGATACCTGAATATTTGTAGGACTGAACCTGCTCAATTTGAGCACCAGACATTGAGAAATGGTGTTATTTTGACATAATTGTATTCCATGCTGAAAAGATCACAAACTTAGTTTTATCAGTATGTAAAATAAGTTCACGACCAGCAAAAGCATGCTGTATAAGATTAAAAGCAGATTGTACGTATACAAGGGCCTGGGTGCACATTGGTGCTGAGGAGTAAAGCACTGTCATCGGTGTAAAAATGAGCCTTGCAATTTGCTATATTACTAACAATATTATTTCTATAAATTGTGAATAAAATTGGTCCAAGTATGGATCATTGGGGTACACCTTTCATCACCTTTAAAAATAGAGACTTCACATCCCCATTTATAATAGCTTGTGTACTATTAAAGAGGTAGACTTGGAACCACGAGCGGGCTATGCAATCAAGTCCGATAGATGACAGAATTAAGATTATATGGTCTACTGTTTCAAAAACTTTTAGTAGATCAATAAATAGAGTTGCACAATAATGATACATTATAACCAATACTGACCGGTATATTTAAAAAGCCAATGGATGATCCAAGCCCAGTAGAAAATGTGTTGGTGAACGAAGAGGAACCATTGCAAAAGGGACTAGGACCAGGGGAATATCAATGTTGCACGGCCTGATCCGTACATGAGGGCAAAATATGTTCGCTAGGACAGATGCTGCAGGATACAGAACCCTTAGCCAGTAAAGAATGCTGTATTCCATACCTTGAATTGGCAGAAAGCATCTTTGCCCCTGCTTCATTTTGATGCAGACTATCAGAACGAAAAAGATGACCCCGATCCAAAAAAATATTTAAATTATAAATAAGAATTACCCTGTGAGCAGCGCAGGCAGATGAAAGCCAGGTGTTCTGGCTAATCAACCTGCTTAAACGACCCACACCACAACTGAAAGTGGGGATTAGACCCAAAAGGAAAACCTTTACATTACGGCCATTCAGAAAGTTAAAGAGTTGACAGAAATCCCTTTTTAGCAATTCGGACTGCAGTTGAAGAGTGTCATTAGTTCCAACGTGTGAAATAACCTTTTCGGCATCTGGGTGGGATGTAATTATGTCCGACATTTTGTCCACAAGGTCCAACACTCTAGCACTAGGCAAACAAAACGTAAGAGCCCCTTTCCCTCAAACGTTTCTAATAATAGAGTCACCAATAATTAGAGTTGATGAAGAGGCTGGATGTGTAATGGTGCGATCAGGAACCAGTCACGAGAACCAGGAAATGCAGTAGAGCTTGTTTTATTAATAAAGGGGGAGGACCCCCGCAGGGCAGAAGGCAAATGTACAGAGTCCACAATCCAAAAGTCAAAATCCAGTTGGGCAAAAATAGTATCAAAAACCAGGGCAGCAATCACAGTAATCGTAGTCGGACAGAAATGGGTCTGGTTCACAGGAATAGTTCTATCAAAGAAGCAAGCCAGAATCCACAGGACGTAATCTGAATCGTTTCCAGGGCAGCAAGCAGAGATCTCGTAGTCGGGCAGAAAAATGGTCAAAACACACAGATGCAACAGTAATCCAAAAACACAGAGGCAAAAATCAAAAGTCAGGCAATCCAGTCAGAAAGATAAACACTGAGAAATCGAGGCGAGAAACATAGCACAAGAAAACTAGGGAGAACGATCTGACAAGAAAGTGTACCAAACAGACATCTTATATACACACCCGGGGTAAACACATGACCAGGGAGAACAGGTGCAATCAATGGTAACAAGATCAGGGAGAGACACATGAGGAATGAACTAATTACATGAATTTGACTGCAGCGAAAACGCAGACAGGGATCACAAGACAAACCTAAGTACAAAACAACAGCTCCGGTTAAGGAGTACTAAAGTGCCAAGATAAAAGAAAAGGAAAGCATAAAGTATAAGTGGAAATCCACAGAAACTTGCAGCAGAGATAATTAGAGATAGGCAAGAAGGCGGAGACTAGAATTGGGCAACAGCTGAGAGATCATTAGTCAATTAGTAAGTGCAGCTATGCAATCCCAAGTGCTTGTAAGTAAGTTAGTCCAAATATACAAGGTTAGTGTGGGTTAGTATCTAGCAAAAACAATAAACTGTTAGTATGTGTTAGTAGGACAGTTAAAGAAAGAGGAAGGAAGAACACAAGATAATGAAAGAAGATTGAAACCCAGAAACCAATAAATCACCCGAATGAGTGGCACACAAGACAAGGGACTGTGAGCAAAGATACACACATGACAGGACAGGGGAGACAAAGTGCAAAGCATAGAAATGAAAACATGGCATGGAAACCAAATGATCTAAACATGAAAAATAAACAAGAAATCTAAATTACCAAAACACAATCCTAAGAATAGTCATAAGGCAGGCAGTGGTCACTATACACAAAAAGCATACATGGCTAAGCCAGGCACAGAACTTAAACATGACATGCAGAATCACAGATCACAACAGGATGACTGGGACTGGAATGGGTAACTGTCTGATTAGGCGCTTCCCCTGACAGGCTGGGGAGAAAGCGCCTGGCGATGGGTCTCTCGGTGCTGGATCAGAGCTGTGCTCAGCGGAGAAACATTTTGTGATTGGGAGTGATCGGCCAGCTGACCTTCATGAATCAGGAGCGGGAATAGAGCTGCGAGAAGCGCACCTTCCCTGCCGATTGCTTTTTGGATGGACAAGGGTCCATTGGTCTGACACAGTGGGCGTTGAGCAGGCTACTGACCTAGTCTGAGCTCCTAGCTTAGTCCAAGGATCCCCATGGCCATCCATGGTGCTTGATCTTTGGGACGGGAGAGTCATGTCTGGCTCATTTTCTTTTATTTGGTGGAGTGTGGATATCATCTTTTCAAGATCAGCGATCCTTTGGCTCAGCTTTAGACAGCCAGAGCAGTCAGCAGAGGTAAGTGGGGGCATTGTGACTCCAACTGCACAAATGTTCCTGTAGTACATGGGGCTGGGCAGCCCACTACTGCTGTGGGCTCTACAGCCAATCAGGATGGACTTGGGGTTTTTGTGGGTGGTTCCGGTAGTTCTGTGCCAGGATGTTGGGGTCTGAGTGTTGTTGTTTTTCCGTAACATGCCTGCAGCTGCAAAGTAAAAGTTACCTTTCCGTACCTGTCCTATATATTCCTTGGTACCGTACACCAAATGTGACATAGTGTCAGAAGAGGCGAACCGCCGCTGATATTATCATGTATATAATGTGTGAGTGGGGGGTTTATTGGTCAACTTTAAGACTGATGCAGGGACTGTAACAAATGTATTGTCACAAGCAATGGCAAGCAAACTGCACAAACATCATAAAATGGTGGAGACAGACACTGTACTTGTAGCTGATGGTCGCACCCACATCAAGCCAAGGGGTGTGCTAACACTACACATTCACTCCCAACACAAGCAGGCCTCCTTACAATACTCTGTGACTGACATATCTGAAAAATGAAAAAGGTAGCCCACACACTGCTACAAAAAAAAAAGAGGCACAAAAATGCAAAAAATGGCTATAGTAAACCCATGTGAAAAAAGTGAACAAAATAAAAAGTGCTCAAAACAAAAAGAACGTTTCGGCTTAAACAGCCATCCTCAGCCTTGCCAACTGATGTTACCACAATGCTTTAAACAAGCAACACACAGTGGCAGCAAACCATAGCAGCAGGTGTCGATCGTTAAATCAATTAATAAACAATCAGGATCAATTAGATCACTTAGCCAAATAATAATATGCAGTGACATGTAAAGAAACATCACCTGCTAAAAGTAACCATATGCACTGACCAGAAGATTATACTTTGCACATCAAAAATTACATCTACAAAGTAATATACATAGAGTCAAGTACCACAATTAAAGTTCCACACTAATAGACTGTAGAATAAAACCATTGAGAGAGAGGGCCAGAGGGAGGAAGTGTGTTACAAGAAGCATGAGAGAGACAATTCTTCATTAAGACCCTCTGGATGTAAAGTTTTCAGATAATAGATCCATTTACATTCAGATTTAAGTAATCTCTGATTAATATCACCACCTCTACGTGTTTTAGAAAATTGCTGTATAACACAAAATGAGAGCTTAGATACAGGATGCTTGGCTTCATGAAAATGTTTAGCAACAGATGACTTCATGTCTTTCCTGCGAATTGCGCTCTTGTGTTCAATAACCCGTGTCCTAGCAGACCTGATGGTCTTGCCTATATACTGCAGCCCACAAGGGCATGATAAAAGGTAAATGACCCCAATAGATGTACATGTAAGTGGTAGGTGGTTCGTTATTTTGTTATTAATTTTCATCCTGAAAGTAGCCTAGTTGTAGTTAATGACAACCTACAGTTTATGGCAGTTTTTTTTTTTTTTTTTTTTTCAAAAAAGGTTAGAGTTTATATTAATCACAATGTGTGAAATAAACTGCAATGGACTCTGAAAACAAAATATGTGTATTACCTGTTTTTTTTGGGAGGGGGGGGGTGCAAAAATTTTCTTATGTACCAAAGGGGGGCCCAGCAGAGAAAGTTTGGGAACCACTGATATAGAGCATTTGGATTGTCAATTATGTAGGCTTTATAACATGAAATATTATGGATCTATAAATTGGATTTATTAAGGCCGATGTTATTCGCACTTATACGTGTGGCCAATGCAAATTTTTTTTCTTGGCCACGCTAATAAGTGCACCAGCTGTTAACCATTCCAGTGCTGCTTATAGAAAGTACCGCTCAAAATACGTTTGGCCAAGAAAATTTTTTTTTTAGCTTTGCACACACTTAAAATAAGTGTGGGCAATGGTGAAATGTGCATCTGAGCACACGTGCGAATAGTCCCGACGGTTTATTCATGAATTAAATCAAATGTCTGCTGCACTTTGGTTTTCCACACCAACGGGGCTTACCACAGCATCAATAATTTTCCAAACTGCAGCCTTCTGGGCTCCCTTTATGCCACTTTTAAAGATTCCAAATAAAAATATTTTGTTTTTCTCCACCTCGCATGTTATAATTTATATTTCCTGTAAATATAAATGTTCGTTGGGGCTAATGTGTGAAAGAAGCCACCCATCGGGGTAGGGGGTTGGGGGGCGATAAATACACCTTCTGGAGTGATCACTGGTCATTCTTGTTCCGGTTGCCATACGGATCACATCAGTTAACATCTTGGGCTCTAATTTCGTAGACCAGGCGCAGGCGCGGCGAATGGGGGGTGCACCGCACCAACGGGGTGTGTCCAGGCGTATGTTGCAATTTCGTGCCCGGCGTAGCCTGGCGCAAGTACTCCTCTGGCCTGCCTCTGTCCCGCCTCTGTCCCTCCTTCCAGCGCAAGTTGGCAAAGAGGGCGTGTTTGGGTATAGCACAGCCGAGTCAAATATTGCTCATTGGCAAGAGAAACGATGGATAGCGTGGCTCTATTATTACAGCCTGTTGCTGCTTTAAGTTTTGGGATTAACATACATGGACAACAGTGCAAGATATGTTACACATTTACTTTCAATATGTGATCTTAACTCATAACAAAACATAACATAACATGAATGGCAAGAACAGGCCTTTCAGCCCAACTAAGCTTGCCAGTTTCTTTATATTATTGTGAATATTCCCTTCAGATACTAAATGACTCAATGGTATCTAGCTTTAGGTCAAACCTGCTCTTGAAAACCCCCAAGGTCTCTGCCTCAACAATATGGTCAGGTAAGCTATTCCATATTGAAATTACTCTTTGGGTGAAGAAATATTTCCGAATATCAGTGCTAAATTTACCTTTGGTCAACTTCCATTTGTGACCCCGAGTTCTACTCACAACACTTGGCCGAAGGAAACCTACATGATTCACTTTGTTAATCCCTTTAACATATTTAAAGACTTCAATCAAATCACCCCTGAGTCTCCTTTTCCTAAGACTAAAGAGATTAAGGATTTTCAGCCTCTTCATCTTTTATACCTGAAAAAAGCTTAGTGGCTCTTCTCTGAACTTTCTCTAGAGCCTCTATATCTCTCTTGAAGTATGGTCCCCAGAACTGTACACAATACTCCAGGTGTGGTCTAACGAACGTGTTGTACAGAAGAAGCATCACCTCCTTAGATTTGTACTCAATACTTTTGGCAATGTATCCTGGCATCCGATTAGCTTTTTTAACTGCTACGGCACAATGGCTAGAACCTGTGAGGATTTGGTTAACAATCACTCCCAGATCTTTCTCTTGTGCAGCACATTCCAGTTTTAAACCTCCCATGAAGTAATTGCGTCTAATGTTTTTATTACCTACATGTACAACTTTACATTTTGCTAGATTAAATTTCATTTGCCACATTTCTGCCCAATTCTGGATTCTATCCAAATCGTCCTGAATCACTTTAGTGGACCCTAAACTATTTGCCAAACCCCCCAACTTAGTGTCATCTGCAAATTTAACCAATCTGCTTTCAATATTCCTATCAAGGTCATTAATTTAAATGAGAAATAGTAGGGGTCCCAACACCGATCCCTGGGGGACGCCACTCCCCACCATACCCAGCTCAGATGAGATATCACTGACCACTACTCTTTGTGTTCTGTCCTGTAACCAGTTTTGAATCCACTTCAGAATACCTCCAGTAACTCCAATGGAGCTCATTTCAAAAATTAGTCTCTTATGTGGTACTATATCGAATGCTTTCTGAAAATCCAAGTATATGATGTCATAAGCCCTGCTCTAGTCGTAAGTCCTGGTGGCCTCTTCAAAAAATTCCAGAGGGTTTGTTAGGCATGACCTTCCCTTCCGAAAACCATGTTGGCTATCCCTCAAGATACTGGTACGTTCAAGAAATAAGTCCAGCTCATCTTTTATGACAGATTCCAATATTTTGCAGGCAATGCAAGTTAAACTCACTGGCCTGTAGTTTTCTGGCTCGGTACGGTCCCATTCTTATATATTGGTATTATATTGCCAATCATTTGGTATTTCTCCAGTTTCTAAAGACCGTCTGAAGATGGCAGATAGCGGCTTAAAGATGAGCTCACCAGCTTCCCTGAGCACTCTAGGATATAAGCCATCAGGACCCGCCGCCTTATCTGCTTTTAATTTATGCAACTTGTTGAATGAACTCAATACGAGATCATAACAATCAGGCTGTATTCCTTTCCCCCACTGAAAACAATAAAACCTAAGTGACAATAATAGTAGCCTCGTATTAAGCAGCTTGCACACTGCACAAATTTTTCGCTCGACAGATTGCGTTGAAAGCAGTGTCTTGTGTCCGAAAGTCTGACAGGGTTTTAATATATCTCCGTGTCCGACAGTCTACTATTGTTGTTAATTGCTTCAAATCTACTGACTCTTTTAGATATTAAACGTGAATGTTTTGATAAGAGGGCTCAGTTCTTCAAGATGAGTGCCGAGAATTTCAATCAATGTTTCTGTTTAAGCTCTGCTCAGTAAAGCGAGTCGACATTGGCGCGAGACAATGTACAATACCTCTGTGTCTGACAGCCAGAGAAAGAAAAAAAGAGGACGATTAGAACAGATTAATAATGAAACAATGAATAAAAAGAAACATTTTAGCAACAGAACATTCAACGAACACTGCGATTAATTTATTTGCGGGTCATCTTTTTTGGATGTTCTGTTGGTTGGTTATGTATATGTATTTTTATTCTTTATTCCGTTATAAAACTGTTCTCATATCAATACTTTTATTTTTTGCTGGGTGCCGAACATGGAGTATCTTGCATTTCGCGTCGGTCAGTCTTGATCGCATGCGATAATTTATTCGCACTGTCAATGGTCATGGAATTGATTTGCTCTCTCACTGCAAGCACTATTTTATCTCACTGTGGAAATAAAGCGTGAATCTGTTCGATCCATCTGACTAATTTTCAAAAGAGAGACCGAATAAAGACTGTTGTCTATCTTCAAAGGAAAAAAATCAGTCGTGCGAAAAATTTGTTTCACATCCAGTGTGCAGGCGGCTTTACCGAGCATAGAACGCAAGCATTATATACGCACTGCCTGATGCAGTTTGTGGTTGGCTGAGAAAGATGTGAAGTTTTTAATTTGCATCATTGATTCAGTTGCGTTGATTAAGTCAGGTCGAGTTTCCATCACGCGTGCCAACCGCCTTTGATCTGACATGAGGACAATCGATATAGATACTACAATTTATGTGCTGATTCAGATAGTGACATTAAACAGTGGTTGCTGTAATTATTTACTGTATTGAAAAGTGCCTGACATTCTGGAAACCTGCCTGTGAGGTTTCGGTGACGTGTGCGCACTGTGTGCCGGTCAGCCAAATTACCACTGCACAGACAGTGAACCAGGTTGGAGCTGGCGAGCTTTCTGCGCAACTGCAGTGAAGACTTTTCTACAAAATTCTCACTGTGTCTTGATGAATAAGTGACACTTCCCCCTACTACGCCGCCACACCCATCTCGGCACACGTTCGTCTGCGTACGGTGTTGCACCTCACAAAATTACCACTGCGTGGGCTGCGCCGCGCTGCGCCAGGAAATTAGAGCCCCATGCCTTCATTAGCAGCAGAGGCAAGCATGTCACACAGAGCTGCGTCTAAGCCCTGAGGACTTCAAGAGAGTGCAACACAAGTATGCTGAGATGTAATAATAGTAATAATGTGATAACAGACTTCATGAATTGAATTATAATTTTTTTAAAAAAGCCGTGATAATGCCAAAGACAAGAAATTTTACTTTTCAAATAATTTATTTTTGGTGCTAAATAGAATATAAATCATTGTAAAAATGCAAAATGGTTCATATGCTCCTAAAATATCTCCCCATGAAATCTCTTTTAATAAATATTTTGATATATCCATGCTTTGACATCTTAATTAACCCTTTTTTTCAGTAAAAAGTTGGCATCTCCAATCCCACCCGAATCTGGAATGCCCAATTAAGGAACTATGTGCAAGTCTTGCTCGTATGCGACCCCTTGTTGCCAATTCAGGAGAGAGGGATGGTTCACGGCTCTCCTCCAAAGCACTTGCCCATCAATGCTGCTTCTTTACTCTCATTGGATGAATCCTTGCAAGTTTGGAACATGGGCAGATGATACCCGAACATGAACAAGCTTAGAATCTTCCTGACAAGTGCCCGGCTGGCCAAAAGGAGGTGCTTGAGCAATGAGCAACCATTTCAACCCTCTTGTTGTGTTAGGAATTGGCACCATTGACCGTTGTTAGCGGGTCAATGTTGACCCGGGGTCTAACTCACTCTTTTCTTTTTAGTGGTTAGGACTATCACTCAATATAGTTAATACTACATCCTAACTAACATTATATGCATTCATAACCATATATTCCCATTGTAATTTGATTTTATGGCCCCTGAGACACATTGTGTCCCTTATTTTTAAGCTGAAAATGAGGTTGTTCAATCATAATATGCTAAATCTGAAACCCATAAATAATAATGTTTTCTGACTATAAAAGAACAATATTAGAATATAACTTTAGAAAAAAAGTTTTATACATATATATATATATATATATATATATATATATATATAAAACTTTTTTTCAAAAGTTATATTCTAATATTGTTCTTTTATTTATATATATATATATATATATATATATATATATATATTATAGTTACATTGGTGGTGCTCGGGTCAAATTTGACCCGTATAGATTTGTTAGAAAAAAGGAGCCTTTTTTCTTCAGAAAACACCAACCTCATTTGATTTGAATGACACTCATAACAGAATAGTGATGATTACATGAACACAGAAAACATTTTTTTTCAAACATCAACTGTATGTGATTCAGAATTTTTATTTTTTCAAACTCCAACTATATTCGATTCAAATAATATTCACAGATTATTATTAAATAGCTGCTACCCGCTTTGTAGCCCATTATTTTGTCGCTTTTAGATCGCATGAGGGAGAGAAGCCGTGTCTTCAATTTCCACTTGTTTATTCTTGAATTGGAAAATGTGTTAATTAAGGGAAACCATCTAGAATCAGCCAGGACTAATTTTTGTGAATAATTGCCACCGAATTTTCAGGTCTAACGCCAGCCCTGCAAGTGTTGAAATGTCAAATTTGAATTTGAGAGCTGTGAAGTTCGACTAATCAGAATGCTGCATTCATGGACGAACGCGGTGCCCTGTGAAAAGCCCGGCTTTCGTGCAGGCTCTCTTATCACTCCCTCGGCCCCATCGCAAACAGTAGCCTTCTCGCAGGTTACCTCAACCCCCGTTCGTAATGACACTGCGGCTTCTCGCGGTCCAACCGGATATTGCTAGGCGCATCAGGTTATATAAGTTTACACGCTACCCGGAGTGAAATTGCCTTTTTTTGCATGCATGCATGAGCCTTTTTCAAAAATCGGGCGACGTCAAGTCGTTCCTGGTGTCCAAGTGGATATTCACACCAAATTTGGTGATAGTCAAATGTGGTAGAAAAAAAATGTGTACACACACACACACACAGAGACATCGACCTCACACAGACAGACAGACATTGACCTGAAATATATTATGGATAGCTGCTACCCGCTTTGTAGCCCATTATTTTGTGGCTTGTAGCTCGCATGAGGCAGAGAAGCCGTGTCCTGAATTGCCACGTGATTATTCTTGAATTAGAAAACGTGTTAATCAAGGGAAACCATCTAGAATCAGCCAGGACTAATTTTTGTGAATAATTGCCGCCAAATTTACCGGTGTCACGCCAGCCCTGCGAGTGTTCACCTGTCAAATTTGAATTTGGGAGCTGAGAAATTCGACTAATCAGAATGCTGCATTCATGGACGAACACGGTGCCCTGTCCTTTTGTGCAGGCCGTGTTATGACTCCCTCGGCCCCATCGCAAACAGTAGCCTGCTTGCAGGTTGCCTCAACGCACATTCGTAAGGACACTGCGGCTCCTAGCGGTGCAACCGGATATTGCTACGCGCATGAGGTTATATACGTTTACACGCTGGCTGGAGTGAAATTGCCATTTTTTTTTGCGTGCATGAGCGCTTTTCAAAAATCGGGCGACATCAAGTCCTTTCTGGTGTCCAAGTGGATATTCACACCAAATTTGGTGATAATCCGTTGAGAAATGTAGGAGAAAAACGTGTACATACACACAGACAGACAGACAGACAGACAGACAGGCATCAAGCTCAAGTATATTATTGATGAACATGATGAAAAATTCAACATGATGAAATTGACAGATGCTGCTGCACAATGAAACTCAAATGAACCTGGCTCAGGTATTTATAGATATTTCTGCGAGAAAATCTGGCCACCATGAAAGTTCCCATGGACGGGACGGGAGGGGGATTTCTGTGTGTGTGTGTGCGTGTGTGTGCGAGCAAAACAGGTGTCTAGTCAGGTCAAGTTTATTTGTATACATAGTAACATTTCATTTGCTGTGAGAAAAGATTTGTTCTAGTGGAGAAAGGGGGTGGAGGTGGGGTCAGATACTGTATGAGTTTTGAGTCGTTTTACCTTGCCGGGTCAAGAATGACCCTAACACCACAGTTGTACCATTTTTTCTGCCAAAACCTTCAGAATGTTCAAAATGGTGAAATGTTGTTTTGCTGTGCTTATATATGTGTTGTGGAGGATATCATAAAGCCTTGTTCTAATAAAATCAACTACATGGTAGTTATTACATATTATAACCTTGAAACGGGTCACTGGAGACCCTAACACCACATGAGGGTTAATATTTCCCTTCCCGGCAGCCCCTCCCCAATTTTCACCCCTGTAGCGCGATGGCCAATTGTGCGTTACTTCTAAAACAGCTGCCAACCACTGCCAGTTGGTACAACTGGGGCTCGAACCCGCGCCACGATAGTCACTTCTCCTCCACAATGCAATGCTTTAAGAGAGTGAGCTATCCAAAAATGTAACTTTAGTAAAAATAATTTGGGAGCATGCATGTTGGAGCTTTTTATTTTTATTGCTGTCCATGTGTTACCAATATTAATGTTGCTAGAAAATCTGACCTACAGAATGATATATTTTATATTATTATTATTTGTATTTATATTATTATATTTTATTATAATTATATATTTTATCAGTCTATCTGATTCTATAGAAATGTATATATTGTGTTTTTATACTTAGTGTTTCAAAAGTTATGACCCTAAAAAGGGCAAAAAGTCGTAAAATTTCCATGTGTTACCCAAGTGACCGGACCCCATCTGGAAGTAAATTTTGAAGAAAAAAATTGATGGATACCAAATCACAATTACGTTATTAAGACAGTAATTGATGAATGTCCAAGCAAAAGTATTAATTAATTCATTAATTCATTAATTAACTACAAAGACAAATGCGTCTTGTGATCCAGGGAAGAGGAGTGTCATTACATGATCTCCTGATGATAGCGAAATCCATGTGGAATATAATGAGATGCAAGATGAGCTGATTTAAACATCCTTCTCTGTTTAACAGTTCAAGCTGAACATGACTTCTTTGCTGGTGATGTGGTCCTTATTTTACCCCATATCTACTGTCTCTGCTGTCAGCCCAGCTGCTCCTCAAGTCTGTGCTTTGCTGGGCAACTTTCAGCCAGACATCCAGGCAGATGGCGACTTTATTATTGGAGGATTTTTCCCGATGCATTACAGGGTTGAGCCACTAGGCCAGAACTTCACTTACAAACCAGCAGCTTCACAATGCTGGGGGTGAGATTATGTTTTTTAATGTGCATTGAAAACATGTCTAATTTTCAAAACTGATGTCATGTTCTGCTGTTGGTCTCTGCACAGATTTGACCCCAGGTCTTTCCGTTGGGCGCAGACCATGAGGCTGGCTGTTGAGGAAATCAACGGGAATGAGAACTTACTGCCTAACTTCACACTGGGATACAAAATCTATGACTCCTGTGCAACACATGTGGCAGGACAAAGGGCAGCTCTGGCAATCCTGAATGGACCAAATTTAGACCATAGTGCTATGTGTTCAGGCACTGCTCCTATTTTGGCTGTTGTGGGAGACTCTGGGACTTCACAATCTATTGTCGTCTCCAGAACTCTGCAGCCATTCAGAATTCCAATGGTGCGTATTCTTACTTAATTTCACTCTGACACAGAAGTTGATTTTTCAGTTACAAGCCTTTCCTTAAAAAACGTGGACCAGTCATCTCAGCTGGTTGTTATTTCACTGTTGTCTAGAAAATAATTTCTTGCAATATCTTTCTGAGGTTTATACTTTGAAGAACCACATTTAGATCTTAGAACCACAAAGTAAGCTATGGGTTTTAGACATACCTGGACTCCTGTTCAACTTCAAAATTCTTAGGATTGTAGGAAGAGAATTCACAGAAGGAAACTGTCCTCCAGAGAAATGCTCAGATAATTTCAGGTATTCAGATATCCATTCAGTCACTTGTATTGTTCTGAAATACAGTATATAGTAAAATTAAGGTTTGACATTTGCTACACGTCAAACCTTTTTGGACACTTTTCTTATGCTTTTGTCTGTGTCTAAGTGAACTAACTTTATATGGATCAATGTCAGACATTAATTGTGAGACAAAATCTTAATTCCACAGGATAGTTTCAAAATGTTCTTGTGAAAAAAGAAGCCACTATCAATAAACAGGTCATGTTATAATTTCAATCTTCTAGCAACGGCATTAAAATCATTTGGAAGTTACTGGGCAGAATAATCAAGAAGTAGCAACTGACAGGGGCACCACATCTGTGGAAACCTCTACAGTAGGGTTGAGTTTCTACTTTCAGAACCATATAATTTTCCAAGTGTAAATAATATGATGAATATAAAATAATAAAAGATGGCCATTTTGATCAAAGATTTTGATAGGTTTTAAACTAAAGCTGTCTATGTTATTTTTTTCCACCTCAAACTGCTTTTAATTTGTGGGTGTTACAAAACTTTTTACTGGTGGCGTACTTGAAGATAATTAGCAAGTGAACGGCTTTAAAGTAGGTGAGGTGATAAATGAAAAAGTGCGTTGTGAAAATGTAAAAATGTGGCATTTTAGTTCTGAAAAAAAGAGGCAATACAAGGTGAAACACTGTCATATGCACAGATGGGAACAGAGTAATATTGTTATGTTGCTTCCAACTTAATTTTGTAGAACTGATGCATATTCAGAGCTTATGTTTAGATTAGTTAAAATCGTGCATTCACTGAGTTACTAATGGTATAGCTAAAATCAAGATGATCTATTAAACATACCATGTATAATTTAAAAACAAAATCAGTTGGTCATAGCTGGTCATAGTTTTTTCCATTAATAACCCATTAAATTCACGAAATATTGAAAAAAAATAAAAATGGCTTTTAATAAGCAATAATGGCTCACTTTTTCACTGTATGCAGCAAAACTCACCAGGACAAGAAATTTAATGAGATTAGTGTTTCCAAAAATAATTATCAGTGGAAAATACAGGTTCAAAAAGTAAATGTCGGCCATAAATTTTGTTCCAGAAACATGGATTTGCAAATCAGAGCGATTATTCAACCAGAGGATAGAAATGATCAGTTGAAACCTGCTCTCTGAGTTCATAGATGTAAGAAACATATGGCAGGACTGGTTTTACAGTGCAACCCTTTTGACTTTATGTCTTAAGAAATTATGCATACATGTAAGAGTTATAGCTCTGTTATAGTTATAGTCACTGAGGAAAACGCAATGGAAAAACAATTAAGCAGAGAATTAAAAGGATGTACTACCAAACCATTAAAATAAGGCAAATACAGCCATCATTTTTTATGTAATTACTACAATTGCACCCAGAATTACCCTATTACAAGTTTTTCCTTGTGTGAGGATATCAATGAAAAATCAGGAGGTAACGAAGATTTTTGTATTCATCAATAAAGTGTATTACTTTCCAATTAGCTCATCCGGGATTAAATTTTACTTTTTTAAACTTATTTTTCAGATCAGTTATTTTTCAACGTGTTCCTGTCTCAGCAATAGAAAAGAATTTCCAACATTTTTTAGAGTCATTCCTAATGACAATTACCAGGTGAAAGCCATTGCAAACCTCTTGCTGCGATTTGGTTGGACATGGGTTGGTGTTGTCACTGAAGATGATGATTATGGGAGATTTGCAGTTCAGGGCCTGTTAAAGGAAGTTGAAAACACTAGTATATGCCTGGCCTACCAGAAAATGATCCCTAAAGTGTACAGTCCTGAAGGAATCAGGGAAATTCTTGATGTGATGAAGCACTCCACTGCAAAAGTGGTAATCTGCTTTGCTGCTGAAGGAGAGCTCTACCCCTTTTTTAAAGAGTATGTGGCACAGAATATCACAGGAATCCAGTGGATTGCAAGTGAAGCCTGGGTAACGGCCTCTGTATTCACAGGTAATGAGTTCTACCCATTTCTTGGCGGTACCATTGGTTTTTCTGTAAGGCAGGGGCAGATTCCGGGGCTCAGAGACTATCTGATGAATGTGAACCCATCACGGTACCCCAGTAACCCCCTGGTGCACGAACTGTGGGGTGCTTTGTATGGTTGCTTTCCATACCCTGCCAGTAGCTTGACCCAGGACACATTACAGCTGCCCCGCTGCTCAGGGCTAGAGCCCCTGCAGGAGCAGCACTCTGCCTACTTGAACACCTCCAGCCCTCGTGTGTCCTACAACGTGTACAAAGCTGTTTATGCCATTGCACACTCCCTGCACAACCTCATCAGCTGTAAGCCTGGGAAAGGGCCCTTCATAAACTCCTCATGTGCTGATGTCACAAACATTCAACCATGGCAGGTAAGCAGCCACATTGAAATATCCATGAATTTTTGGTGAATTTCTGAATGCAATAAGGATTTGGACATACACTTCATTTCAATCAATTGAATCAATTAAGATTGTGTGGTGCTGTTTGCTTAACCCTCGTCCAACCAAGGGTTTTTCTACTACAACCCCAACCAGGGGGGTTATTTCTAAAAAATAAGCAATAAACATCATCTTGTTTGGTATCAGTGTTACATCAAAATGTTACACACTTGCATAAAAGGTTTTTCTGTGAATTATGAGAACAACTTTATGAACAATTCAATGAACTTGTACAACCCCAATTCCGAAATAGTTGGGATTAAGAGTATATTGTGAATAAAATCAAAATCCAATGACTTTCACATCACGTAAGACAATGGGCTCTAAATTCGTAGACCAGGCGCAGGCACGGCAAATGGGGGGGTGTGCCGCGCCAACGGGGTGTGTCCAGGCATATGTTGTAATTTCGTGCCCGGCGTAGCCTGGTGCAAGTACTCCTCTGTCCCGCCTCTGTCCCTCCTTCTGGCGCAAATGGCAAAGAAGGCGCGTTTGGGTAGAACACAGCGGAGTCAAATCTTCACCAGTCAAATGAGCTCCTCTCCTCCCCTGTAATGTGTTGGAATATAGAAGCCTCTGTCCTATATCTGCATGATGCATTAATGTTGCATTTTACTTTGCTGCTTCAAGCATGTTTTCTGCAACGCTTACGTCTATATTAAGCATTACGAATATGAGTTATCTGGCTTGCTAGGGCATTCATGAATTATTACCATGAGCGAACTTGAATGGAATTTAAAAACGTAACTACGTCAGATCATTCAAACTTATGAAGTTGTAATGAAATACAACGGTTGCTCATTGGGAAGACAAATGATGGATAGCGTGTTCCTATTATTACACCTTGTTGCTGCTTAAAATTTTGGGATCAACATGCATGGACAACAATGCAAGATACGTTACACATTTATTTTCAATATGTGATCTTAACTCAGTACGAGATCAAAGCAATCAGGCTTTATTCCTTCCCCCTCAAAAAACGATAAAATCTGTGACAATAATGGTAGCCTAGTATTAAGCTGCTTGCACACTGGACGCGAAACGAATTTTTCGTACGACAGATTGCGTTGAACGCAGTGTCTCGTGTCCAAAAGTCTGACAGGGTTTTGATATATCTCCGTGTCCGACAGTCGGAATCTTTTAGATATTAAACGTGAATGTTTTGATAAGAGGGCTCAGTTCTTCAAGATGAGTACCGAGAATTTCAATCAATGTTTCTGTTAAATGTTAAGCGCTCCTCAATAAAATGAGTGTACATTGACAATGTACAATGCCTCTGTGTCTGACAGTCAAAAAAAAAAAAAAAAAGGACGATTAGGACAGATTGATAATGAAATAAAGAATAAAAAGAAGCATTTTAACAACAGAACATCCAATGAACGCTGCAATTTATTTATTAATTTGCGGGTCAT
Source organism: Gymnothorax reevesii (assembly GCA_029721435.1). Lineage (NCBI taxonomy): Eukaryota > Metazoa > Chordata > Actinopteri > Anguilliformes > Muraenidae > Gymnothorax > Gymnothorax reevesii. The sequence goes on from CM056574.1 coordinate 141,881,981, forward strand.
CATTTTTGGATGTTCTGTTTGTTGGTGATTTCGTCATAAATGTGTTCTCATATCAATTCTTTTACTTTTTGCTGGCTGCTGGACATGGAGTATGTTGCATTTTGTGTCGGAGGGTTCTTGATCGTGCTTGCGAAAATTTATTCACACTGTCAATGGTCATGAAATTGATTTGCTTACGCACTATTTTATCTCTGCTGTGGAAATAAAGTGTGAATCTTTTCGATCCATCTGACTAATTTTCAAAGACTGAATAAAGACTATTTTCTGTCTTCAACGGAAGGAAACAGATGAATAGGCTAAAGTGACCAAGAAAAATCGATAGCTATCAATTTGCATTTTGTGAAGGTTGAACACAAACATCCACGACTATCGCGTCTTTGCATTGACTTTGACTGTAATCAGTCTTGCGAAAAATTTGTTTCACGTCCAGTGCGCAAGCGGCCTTACTGAGCATAGAACGCAAGCATTCTAGCAGTTAGTAGTTGGCTGAGAATGATGTGAAATCATTGGTTTGCATCACAGATTCAGCTGCGTTGATAAAGCCAGGTCAAGTTTCCATCACGCATACCAACTGCCTTTAATCGGACATCAGGACAATCGATGTAGATACTATAATTTATGTCCTTATTCAGATAGTTACATTAAATAATGCTTCCTGTAATTATTTATTGCATTGAAATGTGCCTGACATTTCTGGAAACCTGCCTGTGAGATTTCAGTGACATGTGCGCACTGTGCGCCGATCAGCCAAATTACCACTGCACAGAAAGTAAACCAGGTTGGAGCTGGCGAGCTTTCTGCACAACTCCAGCGGAGACTTTTTCTACAAAATTGTCACTGCGTCTTAATGAATATGTGACACCTCCCCTTACTACGCCGCCACACCCATCTTGGCGCAATAGTTTACTTGCTATTCAGCGTATTGTGGAGCACTTTAATCGTGATTGTCAGGCGGGCATTGAAAAGTCTGCTTCGTACACAACGCGGCTAGGAGAGAAAAAGTTGAATGTGTTGCCATTCTCTCTGATGCTTGAGTACAGCCGTGCTGTGATTGGCTGTTGGCACGTACAATGGTACGACAGCTTGTACCAGAGCTGTGATTGGCAGATGTACGTAATGGTACCAACCGACCAGCATAAAAAAATTCTGAAGAGACTTCAACCAGCTGCTGACTGTATCTTGAGTAATTTTATATTTTTTCCCCCTTCATTAAAGAGTGTATATTTACAAGTGTTCTCCAGCATCTTTTGTCCGCTTTTATTTGGTGGTAAGTTGAGGGTTTCTGTATCGCAGCTCCCTCTGGGCTAAGCCCCGGATCTCCTACCATCCTAGATCCGCCTCTGGTCCCAACTATTTCACAATTGGGGTTATATTGCACTTCTAATATTATTAGGTGAAGATCACTTCAAGGTTACTGGTCACTGCTGGTCATTGTAATTCCAAGATTTACAAGTACAAGGAGAAGCTACATCAATAAATCAATAAGGACGACAATCAGTGTGGTCTACAAAGTTCATTGACCATGAAACATAATGATAGCATACTATTTGTAACTGATCTGTAAGCATATTTTGTATCAAAAACAGGCAAAAATTGACGCTGGTGGCAACCATCCCCCCTAACCTTCAACTTTGACGTCCTACCCTACCCCTGGGGGGTGAAGTATCCTCATCGTTTTTTCATGAAAATGAGGGCAAAGGATGAATAAACAATTACCTAGAAGCATTAGATCATATCTGTTCACGTTTTTGTGTGACTGGAAAAAATCTTTGGCAGGGAGCGGTATCCACCCTTCCCTTAGTTGGACGAGAGTTAAGTCATGCATGCATGCTCGCAACTGTGAGCTGTTGGGCCAACAACCTCTGTTCCTTGTTGCTGAAATAAGGGCTCATTTTTCTTGTTCCTGTACCTCAGGTCTGTGTACAAATTTTAGACAGTGTTTACACTGGAGGCACGAAACATCCCTTTAATCTAATGATCAGTTTTACCTGTTTTAAGTCATTTTACCTGAATAATAAATTTTGGCTGTTCAATCATTTGTGAATCTTCTTCTTCTTTTAGCCATTATCAGATTTTTGAAGGTCTATAACCATCTGCCTCTTTGGTACAGACAGTTTTTTTGTTTTCCTCATGGTGTTGGATGACAAAGGGATATTGTCTATTTTTAACTTCGTTTTATACCCTAATGAAACAAGAAGCGATGTAAGGCTGAATATAGTTCCTTAAAACCCTATAAATTCCACCTGGTTTAATTCTGGTTGATGTTATTTACAATAATTTTTAAGGGTGCCATTTATTGTGACACCTTCATTTGGAGGGAGTTGTTTTTTAATTAAATCAGTCAATGATTTTGATTGGTTCTTTTGGACCATTAGTCATTGTTCAGTATTTCTCCCATTTATTCAGCGAAAATTTATTTCTCGAAATATATTTTTTAAAGTACTGTATATACATTGCCAGTCAGGGGTGCCAGTCATTTTTGAGCCCACTGTACTTTTTTGTGACGAGTGCCAGCTGTAGCTCATCTCTGCCTGTTAGCTTAGTTTCCCGCCACTCTAACCAATCATTCAATCATCAGGTCAGTCTTTCCATTGGCTTGGTTTTTCACTCACTCTTCTTTTTAGTTCCTGCTTTGTTCAGTTGGCTTTCTCGTTCAGACCATTCACTTCCCTATTACCAAGATGGTTTGGTTTTCTCCCTTTCGGAAGACTAGATTCTCTCTAAAGAGCTTGCGCTTTTGCGCTTCTAAATTGTCTCTTTTAAAATTTAACTCTGATTCAGAGTTGGCGTATCTGCGTTCGAGTTTTTATTTCTTATATGGGTTTGTTTACACTTTACTTGAAGGTACCGTCATAAGAGTGACATGACACTGTCATAACTGTTAACACGTGTCATGCGTGTTAACGTCATGCGTGACGAAGTTGTCATAATCAAGACAACCCAAAAAATGTCAACTTATCATCTCAAAACCCAAATGACACTTTATAACAACGTTTATGACATTGACATAATGTTTATGAAATGTTCATGACTGTCTCATGTCCCTATTATGACGATACCTTCAAGTAAAGTGTTACCGGCTTTTCTAAATTCTCCCTTCTGGAGTGTTGTAAGCCTGTCTCTCTTTAGTATTTTGCCTTTCCGTTGCCATTGTTTCTGTGTGCCTGTTTGAACTTTGTGCAATGAATAATAAACATAACCCAGTTGTTTTGCCCACCACTCTGCACTTGGGGTGTCCCTCTCTTTCAACACGTAACACTTTTCAAGCTCCTATTCATAATTTCATTCAAACTCCAATATGCTGCAGTAGACAATAAAAACTAAAAAAAACAAATAAAATAGCAAAAATGACTAAATATTAATGGGCCTGTTTGAAAATTTAGCTCAGGTTCTGTGTTGCCTGAGACAAGTTCCCCACAAATTGTGTTCTGTAAAGCTGCCATTTCATCTTTTTCCTTGTTTGGTAACGTGCGGGAATATCTAGGTGATTGCAATTGACCTTTGTCTATTGAATAAGAAGCTGCAACACTTATTGCTTAACTAGTTAGTGTAGGATTAGACTTGACGAGATAATTTTTTCATCTTTGGGAGGAATTTCTAACATCACCGTAATAAATATTTATGTAACTATGAATGTTTTATGTACAGGTGCAGCAGTATCTTCAAGACGTTATTTTCACTATTTCTGGGGAAGATGTTGATTTTGATGAACATGGAGATTCAATTCCTTCATATGATTTGATTAACTGGCAAAAAGGAGCGGCTGGAAATATTGAATTTGTCCATGTAGGGCTGTATGATGGTGCAAAGGAAACTGGGAAAGAACTATTTATCCTAGAACACCTGATCACATGGACTGGCCATCAAACTGAGGTAAACTGTCAACATTGTTTGCAGTTTGTCAGTGCTACCATCAGCATTCTTTTGTTAACCTGGACAATGTATATTTTCATACCTGACAAATATACTCTACACGTTTGCAACTAAATGAACAAAAAATTCTAAAAGATATGAATGAGATATAATGAAGTCATTGCCTCAAACCGAACTTAGCATTTATTTTCAAACATTAACATTTTCATTTCAAAAATAATGTAACCTGCAAATGGTGAGGAAGCAAAACTGGCATGCAGCAAGATCTGGTTATGTTCTTTTTAATGCAGGTACTGGTGTCTGTGTGCAGTGAGAGCTGTGCTCCAGGAAGTAGGAAGGCTGTCCGTCATGGCGAGCCTCTGTGCTGCTTTGACTGTCTCCCTTGTGACGATGGCAAAATTAGCAATAAATGGGGTGAGGGCACTACTTTCTACAAAAAGCATTATTTCACAGAAGCACATTTTTTATTTTTGATGATGAAGAGATTGAGTACAAACATGATTTCAAAAGGAACGACAAATGAAAATTTAACGATCTGCTGCTGACTCTGGCCACGTTTACATAGACAGTTTAATTCCACTTTCATTCGGAATGAAAGGCCATTCCGATTAAAAGTGGTCATGTAAACACCTCAATCGGAATGAAAATTGCCATTCCGATTGAAAATTGAATCTGATTAAAGGGGGTGGTATATTCCATTTGTCATTCCGATTGAAAGAATCTTTTGTACATGTAAAAACTCATTCCTCTTAAAGTTCATTCCGTTCTCTCTGCGCATGCTCGCTTCCTTTCCCTTCCAGTATTCTACCTCCCTTCTGCTCCTTAACAGACGAATGGTAATAATTAAAATTATGTGGTCACACTGCTGCTTCAGAAATAAAAGCAAAATCAGTCCAAAAAAGGCACTGCTAATGTCATTCATGTTGTCGCTGTCAGGAACAAAGACTGGCCTCATATTTTTCTTCCGGTAGGCCAAACAGAAACACGTATACACATATCTGCATCGCTCCCTATCCAATCAGAAGCCCTCCCAGCACCAAGCTTTACACGAAAGTGATTAAATGCGTCTTCCACGTAAACCCCCATTTGGAATGACTATATCCCATATTGACTGGCTTACCTCTAAAGGAAAAGTTCACCCAAAAATGAAAATTCACTCATCATCTACTCACCCCAAGGCTAATCGAAGGGTCCATGAATGTATTTATTCCTCAAAACACTTTGAGTTATAAAGAACAAGAGCAATGCAGAGCGTGGCATATGCCCCCGCCTGTATGTTGATCAAGGGCATATTGAGATGGCTGCTGTGGCGGCCATATTAAATATCACACAACGCTGGTTTTAGTCTCTAGCCAGTCCCAATACGCCATTAAGAAATGGCATCAATATGACGAGGGATTCTATAGTTATCCCACGGAAACGAAAAGTTTTTTTTCAAAATAAATGCAAGTTTTTTTGGGGGATTTTCTCCTTTTTATTTTGATAGTCAGACAGTAGAGAGAGACAGGAAAGTTGGGGAAAAGAATGGGGACCACAGCCTTTATAATGCGCATGCTGCTTAGAGCCACCGGGGCGCCCCAGATTTTGAAAAATTATATCAAATTAAATGTTAAATAAAATTATTTTTGGCTCAAATAAGGACACCAAAATGTGTAAAATAAGATTTTATCATAAAGGATGTGGGACTCTGTGCCACAAATAAGTATGTATCACATGCATTTGCCCATAAGTTATTTACTCATTGTCCAGTGAATGAATTTCACTTTGTTACAGAACTTTTCAGGTCAGAAGGTAGGACAATATTAGACTAAAATTATCAGGTTACAGTCGTTGCCCGAGGTGTCTGGTGTGCAAATGACTGTTTCCACAGCAGGATGGTCTTGAATTAGTGGCACTATAGTGATGAGAACGGCAGTTCTTTTGAAAGTACTGAATCCCTAGAATCAGTTCATTAAAATTATTTGTTCAAAAGATTCTTTCACCGAATCGTTCAGTGCATAGCAGGAGCTCTGACTGCATAGTGCATTGTTCTCTGACTGCCTGAACAGCCAAACGATCCGTCATTCAGGTCACGATTCAGTCCTGGCCTGAGGTTCACATTCACTCTGTTATCACATTTACTTACTGAGGGACGTTGAGTTTGTTCACGGACCATAATATACAGTCATTCGCGGGAGACGCTGCTTTACTTTGAGAGCAGACGTGCGGTCAGGGCAGGCAGTGGCTTCTCCTTTTTATCGCTAGATTTTGTCAACCTGTTTCCATGCACTATGCCTGATTGACAATCAATCAATTTTAACTTTTTTTTTTTAAACCAAACAATTAAGATCTAGCCTAGGCTATATGTAGCCTGTAATGATTAGTAGGTGATAGCGACAAAAAGGTTAATTTTCTTTACTGCTTTGATTCGTGACTGCAAGTATGTAAATCTTAATAATTAATTAGGAAAAAACTCAAGTCCCTTGGTAATTCCGTGTATTCTTTCGACCTTTTTTTTACCGGTTTATGAAAGAAAACTGGAAAATAAACACCCTATTTTTTTTTTTGAATGGCATTAATAAGTACGATTTAAGGGGGAAAACATTATCGTAAACATATTGACCACATATTGAACGCTGCATAAGGAAAATTTTAATACTTTTTAAAGCAATTCTTACCTTTCTGGCATTTTTACACTTTTCTTTTGTTATGTTAAAATGCTCCTAATAAGCGTATGGCACACTATAATGTCAAAGAAATCCACCAAGTGTTGAAAATCTTCAATATTAAATTCTCATATATTTCTGGTAAAAGTCTGACCAATCATTTTCTTTCGGTCCAATTAAAATGATTTGCCGAGCTTCCTGTCTGTTATCCGTCGCAGCGCCCCTTCCACTTACCTACCGCTGTCACTGCTTTCGAGTCACGCGCCTCTCTGGCAAAAAAAAATGACGCATTTGACTGTAAAGAAACGGGTGCTGAAATGCTATAATCATGATAATAAGGTTAATGGTAGTTCAAAGGTACTACAAACTACAAAGGTAAGTAAACGTTATGAGGACATTTTATTTTATATCACATATAGATTGGAATATTATGTCATTGCTGTTGGTTAGTTTTCACTGACTGGTGCCTCTGAATCTGACTCCATTAACCCGTTTTACTATATGAACAAGTATTTGCCGCTAACGTGTCTTTGTCCCCCGCCACAAGATGTGAAATCGTGTCAAAATGAGCAATCTCTGGGGCTGCCGGGTGGCTCACACGGTTAAGGCACTGCGCTGCAGTGCAGAGGTGATCACCACGTCGCGGGTTCAAGCCTCGGCGTACCCACCGGCAGGGGTCGGCAGCTTTTTCAGAGTAGCGCACAATTGGCTATCGCGCTACAGGGTTACAAATTGGGAAGGGACTGCCGGATTTGGGCATTCGATAACAGCTTTGTTCGTTGCTCCAGCGCCTCCTGTAGGCCAGACGGGCGCTCGTCAGGAAGAATCCGGCTTGGTTCATGTCCGGGTATCCTCCGCCCTCGCTCTGAACTTGCGAAGATTCAACCAGCGAGTGTATAAGAATCAGTGGCTGACAGGCACGTGCTTCGGAGGAGAGCCATGAACTGTCTTCACTATCCTGAGTTGGCAGCAAGGGGTCGCATACGAGCAAGCTTTGTACATAGTTCCCCAATTGGGCATTCCAAATTCGGGTGGGATTGGAGATGCCAAATTGAAAAAAAAAAAAAAAAGAGCAATCTCTCGGTTTCACCTTGACAGTGACGCGAAGGTCACCAAAATCGACTGGCGCCGGGGTATCACCCTAATACATGTTGACATGAAATTTGAAGGAAATCCGTCTATTCATTCTTGAGATATCTCGCTGACAAGGATTCGGGACGTACGGACAGACGGACGGAGGGTTGTAAATACTATGTCCTGCCAGGGACAAAAAAATATTGCGTGCGGCGCGAGGAAGTGAGCACTGTTTCAGTGGCAGTTCTCTCTGTGCAGTACGCGAGTGAGTGACACAGCGCCACTATCAGCACAGTACGTGAACATGAATCACGTCCTAAGCGACATTTCTCTTTGTGCAGTAGGTTTGCGAGTCATGAGTGATTGAGTGGCAGCACGAGCAACATACTCTACAGTCCTGATTTTTTTTAAAGAAAAGTTCTTGCTTACTTTAGCAAGACAATGCCAAACACCAGACCGTGCACCTGTTGCACCAACATGGCTCCATAGTCAATGAGTCAGGGTGCTAAACTGGCCTTTCTGCTGTCCAGACCTGTCACCCACCCAAAATATTTGGCGCATTATCAACTGAAAAATATTACAACGGAGGCAATGAAGCATTGAGCAGCTAAATTCCAACATCAAGCAAAGATGGGAAAACACAGAGCTGTCAAAACTAGTGCAGTTGGTCTCCTCAGTTCTCAGACGTGTTGCTCTAAGTAAAAGTGATGCAACCCAGTGGTAAACATGCCCCTGTTCCTAATTTTTTTCTGATGTGTTGGTGGCATCAAATTCAACATGAGCTTATATTTAAAAAAATGGCTCAGTTTTAACATCGGAGGTGTAGTCTTCATACTATTTTTAATTATAAATGATTTATAAATAATTTCTTTCATTTTTTGGAAATGAGTTTGTATAAAAAAATGTTGAAGTCCTGCATATATCTATTGTTTTTGGAAAATCCTTTTATCTTAGGGGAGAATCTCATCTTTAGAAATGTTAATTGGCTCCAGAACACTCTTAAACATAGTTCTTTATTCTTCCAAATTATTTTACTCGGTGTCCAATTGAGCAATTCAGACCATGTTTCACAAATAACTTCTGCGCGATGACACTTATACTATCCCAGTATTAGGAAGCGTATGAGGGAACATACTTCACAAACGATTGAATATGTCACTGAGCACTGTTATTATACTGTTATTATAAAACAAGTGGTGCCAGGCACAACAAACCCCACCCCTCGCACATGATGAACTTTGACCTACTTGTTCTAAATTTAATAGACATCTATTCTGGGTCAGTGGCAATCCCTAAACCCAATTTGGGGCGAATCTAGCTATTAGTTTTGCTGCTAAAATGTTAAAAAACAAACAAACAAACCAAAACAATAAGGGTAGAAGACGCAACTGCACTTTTCCCCCAGGATACAGTGGATGATGGTGAGTGAAGCAACAAAATCCTTAAAAATCATTGTTAAGGAGTTGCAGGCCTTGGTGGCATCTTGGGGTCACCAGATTTCAAAAAACACCATCAGGCGCCCCCTCAACAACCACAGACTTTTTGGAAGGGAAGCCAGAAGAAAGCCTTTTCTGACCAGAAGACAGAAGCTAGCGCTTGGCATATGCAATAAAAATAGTTTCCGCTGGAGTTGTGCAGAAAACTCGCCAGCTCCAATCTGATTTAATATCTGTGCAGTGGTAATTTGGCTGACCGGCGCACAGTGCGCACACATCACCGAAATCTCACAGGCAGGTTTCCAGAATGTCAGGCACATTTCAATGCAATAAATAATTACAGGAAGCACTATTTAATGTAACTATCTGAATAAGGACATAAATTATTAATCGATTATTATAAATCGATTGTCCTGATGTCAGATTAAAGGCGGTTGGCACGCGTAATGGAAACTTGACCTGGCTTAATCAACGCAGCTGAATCTGTGATGCAAACTAACAACTTCACATCTTTCTCAGCCAACCTCAAACTGCATATATAAATATATATATATTAGTGCAGGGATGCGATTAAAAAAATTAATCTAATTAATTAGAGGCTTTGTAATTAATTAATCTCGATTAATTGCATTTTTATCAAATAGCAATATTTGACACAATAAGCAAAGTTTTTCAATTCAAATAAATTTTGGTTGACAACTGAATCAATGAATAGACATATACAGTGGTGCTTGAAAGTTTGTGAACCCTTTAGAATTTTCTAGATATCTGCATAACTATGACCTAAAACATCATCCGATTTTTACACAAGGCCTAAAAGTAGATACAGAGAACCCAGTTAAACAAATGAGACAAAAATATTATACTTGGTCATTTATTTATTGAGGAAAATGATCCAATATTACATATCTGTGAGGGGCAAAAGTATGTGAACCTTTGCTTTCAGTATCTGGTGCGACCCCCTTGTGCAGCTATAACTGCAACTAAACGTTTCCTGTAACTGTTGATCAGTCCTGTACATCGGCTTGGAGGAATTTTAGCCCATTCCTCAGTACAGAACAGCTTCAGCTCTGGGATGTTAGTGGGTTTCCTCACATGAACTGCTTGCTTCAGGTCCTTCCACAACATTTCAATTGGATTAAGGTCAGGACTTTGACTTGGCCATTCCAAAACATTAACTTTATTCTTCTTTAACCATTCTTTGGTAGAACATCTTGTGTGCTTAGGGTTGCTGTCTTGCTGCATGACCCACCTTCTCTTGAGATTCTGTTCATGGACAGATGTCCTGACATTTTCCTTTAGAATTTTCAGGTATAACTCAGAATTCATTGTTCCTTTAAAGATGGCAAGCTGTCCTGGCCCAGATGCAGCAAAACAGACCCAAACCATGATACTACCACCACCATGTTTCACAGATGGGATAATGTTCTTATGCTGGAATGCAGTGTTTTCCTTTCTCCAAACATAACGCTTCTCATTTAAACCAAAAAGTTCTATTTTGGTCACATCTGTCTACAAAACATTTTTCCAATAGCCTTCTGGCTTGTTCACGTGATCTTTAGCAAATTGCAGATGAGCAGCAATGTTCTTTTTAGAGAGCAGTGGCTTTCTCCTTGCAACCCTGCCATGCACACCATTGTTGTTCAGTGTTCTGCTGATGATGGACTCATGAACATTAACATTAGCCAGTGTGAGAGAGGCCTTCAGTTGCTTAGAAGTTACCCTGGGGTCCTTTGTGACCTCGCCGACTATTACACGCCCTGCTCTTGGAGTGATCTTTGTTGGTCGACCACTCCTGGGGAGGGTAACAATGGTCTTGAATTTCCTCCATTTGTACACAATCTGTCTGACTGTGGATTGGTGGAGTCCAAACTCTTTAGAGATGGTTTTGTAACGTTTTCCAGCCTGATGAGCATCAAAAACGCTTTTTCTGAGGTCCCCAGAAATCTCCTTCGTTCGTGCCATGATACACTTACACAAACATGTGTTGTGAAGATCAGACTTTGATAGATCCCTGATCTTTAAATAAAACAGGGTGCCCACTCACACCTGATTGTCATCCCATTGATTGAAAACACCAACACTCTAATTTCACCTTAAAATGAATCACTAATCCTAGAGGTTCACATACTTTTGCCCCTCACAGATATGTAATATTGGACCATTTTCCTCAATAAATAAATTACCAAGTATAATATTTTTGTCTCATTTGTTTAATTAGGTTTTCTTTATCTACTTTCAGGACTTGTGTGAAAATCTGATGATGTTTTAGGCCATATTTATGCTGAAATATAGAAAATTTTAAAGGGTTCACAAACTTTCAAGCGCCACTGTATGTGAACTTAAACAACAAAAATGTTTATTTTTCATCTATATTTATCTGTGCATTTTTCACCTTTCTTCACAGAAAAGTGCAAACTCAAAGTGCAATTATATCCATTATATTGAGGGTTTGGAGTGCAATGGTTATCTCTCCATTTTAGAGGTTTTGAGAATAAATGATTTTTAGGTAAATGTTCTATTAAATCAGGTTCATCATTTTTATGCCAGTCACTCTTTTACTGCATGGTTCAGAAGTATACTGAACATGCAAGTTTTCTTAAGTGTGGAACTGTGACATCATGGCCAAAATTGCCAAAATGGGCATGTCACCTGCGTGCTCCAACAATTCCAGCACTTGATGTGACATAACACAATGGTGATAGATTGAAGTTAAGTTTGTTTGCAATGATAGACAGATGACTCAGTAATACTATTCATGTTTATTAATCAAAATGTCAATGTTTAACTCATTTAAGCAGATTTTGATGGACATACCACAAAATGACAATGTGAATTCTTTTTAAAGCTGAAGCGCATGGACATATAATTATTGTGCTTCAATAATTAGCTGATAGAAATGTGTGACAGGAGGTAAAAATCTCAAAATCACAAAATTTGGACATATCACCATTGTGCTCCAAACAGTGGAAATTCAACATTTTATGACTTTAGGTGAATTACCGCCACCTACCGGGCTGAAGTGTGTGCATCAGTGTTACCGGCGTGCCAGAAATTAGAGAACTGAGAAAGGTGCTTTTTTCTGTAATGAATTAATCGAAATTAACGCGTTAAAGTCCCAGCCCGAATATATATATAGCATGCTTGCATTCTATGCTCAGTAAAGCCGCTTGCAAACTGGACATGAAATGAATTGTTTGCACGACTGATTACAGACAAAGTCAATGCAAAGACGCGATGGTCGGACGGGTTTTAATATAGCTCCGTGCCCGAAAGTCATAGAGTTCTAATTTTTCTGAGTATTCCAGGAATTATTAGACATGCAAACTTGGCCATGTTTTTGTTCGACCTTCACAAAATACAAATTGATAGCTATCGACTTTTCTTGGTCTTTGGTCTGTTTTCTTCCATTGAAGATAGACAACAGTCTTTATTTGGTCTTTCTTTTGAAAATTAGTCAGATGGATCGAACAAATTCACGCTTTATTTCCACACCAGAGATAAAATAGTACGTATTGCTGCAATAAGTCCTGGCTAGTTCTCAATCGTTTTCCTTTATTGACGAGTTTTTCAATTATCGTAATTGGCAACTGAAGATATTCTCCACATGCCATCTAACAGCGATAAAAATCATGGGCTAAATTCAGTACAGTTGCGGAACAAGATCCGAGTTGCACAAAACTTCCGTTTAAAACAATTATTAGTCCTGACCTGTTCTCAGTCATTTTCATAATTAACAGAACGTTCACTCTGAGAGCACTCCACACTTAACAGGTGCTGCTTGTTCTCCCCGATTAGGTAAGACGGATGAATGATTGTCGGGGAGAACAAGCAGCACCTGTTAAGTGTGGAGTGCTCTCGGAGTGAACGTTCTGTTAATTATGAAAATGACTGAGAACAGGTCAGGACGAATAATTGTTTTAAACGGAGGTTTTATGCAAGGAATACAGCCTGATTGCTTTGATCTCGTACTGAGTTAAGATCACAAATTGAAAATAAATGTGTAACGTATCTTGCATTGTTGTCCATGCATGTTAATCTCAACATTTTAAGCAGCAACAGAGTGTAATAATAGGAACACGCTATCCATCGTTTCTCTTCCCAATGAGCAACCGTCATATTTCATTCCAACTTCATAAGTTTGAATGATCTGACGTAGTTTCGTTTTGAAATTCCATTTAAGTTCGCTAATGGAAATAATTCGCGAATGCCCTAGCTAGCCAGCTAACTCATATTCGTAATGCTTAATATAGACGTAAGCAGTGCAGAAAACATGCCTGAAGCAGCAAAGTAAAATGCAACATTAACACATCATGCAGATATAGGACAGAGGCTTCGAAATTCCGACACATTAAAGGTGAGGAGAGGAGGTCATTTGACTGGTGAAGATTTGACTCGGCTGTGTTATTACCAAACACGCCTTCTTTGCCACTTGCCACTACGCCGGGCACGAAATTGCAACATACGCCTGGACACACCCCGTTGGCGCGGTGCCCCCCCTATTCGCCGCGCCTGCGCCTGGTCTACTAATTTAGAGCCCAAGGTGTTTTGGTCAGATGAGACTAAAGTTGCATGTTTCGGTCAGCATGTTTGGCGTAATAACAGAGATGTATACAATGACAAGCACGTCACACGTAAGTTGAAATAAGTTGTAGCATAGTGGATCAGTCATGTTTTGGGGCCGTTTTAATTCAAGAGGTCCAGGGGCAGTGGTTAAGATTAATGGCGCAATGAATTCCACCCAGTGTCAGGATATTTTGGTTAACAATCTGTTTGCCTCTGCCAGAAGGGTGGAACTTAGCCATAGGTGTACTTTCCAACAAGACAATGGCCCCAACCATACTTAAAGATCCACTCAGAAATGATTCTGCGCCAAAAAAAAAAAAAAAAATCAACATTCTGCAATGGCCATCTCAGTCGCCAGACCTCAATTCAACTGAATACCTTTGAGTTGAAGTAAGCAGTAGATAAACACAATTCCAAGAATGTGGAGGATCTTGAAAGAATCTGAAGAGAGGAATGGTCCAAATCACCCCAAATGTGTGCCTTAACCTTGTCAAAAATGACAGGAAACGACTCCATGCTGTTATCCTTGCCAGAGGTGGTCACAACGAGTACTAAATCAAGGACGGCAATAATTATGAAATTTATTTTCCATTAAGTAATTGTTATGATTTTGGTTGTTTCCATCGAAACATTAATAAAGTATTTCACACATGTTGGAATATTTTGTTTTTCTGTAATTATATTGTTCATATTTTTTTTTGTACTGTTCATGCATTGCTAGTCAGGGGTGCCAGTAATTTGCCACTGTATTTAGACGTCACTCACCGCTGATTGGTCAAATTACCAAACTGCAACCATTTTTTCCCTTTTGAAGTACTGTGCTACCACTGATAACACTGATAAAACACTGTTCATCTCAGGTATACTTTTGTTTTTGTTGTTCCTTTTAAACAGCCACTGGTGTCAGTAATGACAGCAAAATCATGGAAGATGCACATGGAACTATAGCACACAGTGACCTGAATTAGCCAATAAGGTGTCATAAAACACTGATAAGCCAATGGAAGTAAATTCTTCCATACCCAAATGGCTGATGGCTTTTGGGGTTTGTCCTTTTCACCTACAATGAACGTTATGATGGGCGTGCTATGATAGAAGGATAGGGAAAATATTGCACATGTATCAATGATGGGTTGGTTCATTATGATAAATTTTCTGTTTTTAAATCACCCACCAAAAAGATGGGAATATGTACCCCGAAGTAGACTTTGGGCTCTAATTTCTTGGCGCAGCGCAGGTAGCGAAGCGTGGCGCAGTCCACGCAGTGGTAATTTCGTCCGGCGCAACCTGCGTAGTGGTAATTTCGTGAGGAGTAACACCTTGCGACATGGGTGTGGCGGCGTAGTAGGGGGAGGTGTCACTTAATCATCAAAACGCAGTGACAATTTCATAGAAAAATTCTTCGCTGCAGTTGTGCAGAAAGCTCGCCAGCTCCAACCTGGTTCACTTTCTGTGCAGTGGTAATTTGGCTGACCGGCGCGCAGTGCACACACGTCACCAAAACCTCACAGGCAGGTTTCCAGAATGTCAGGCACATTTCAAAACAGTAAATAATTACAGCAACCACTGTTTAATGTAACTATCTGAATCAGTGCAGAAATTATAGTATCTATATCGATTGTTCTGATGTCAGATCAAAGGCGGTTGGCATGCGTGATGGAAAATCGACTTGACTTAATCAAAGCAAGTGAATCAATGATGCAAATTAACGACTTCACATCTTTCTCAGCCAACCACAAACTACCTCAGCATCAGGAAGTGCGTATATAATGCTTGCGTTCTTTGCTCGGTAAAGCCGCTTGCACACTGGACGTGAAACAAATTTTTTGCACGACTGATTACAGTCAAAGTCAATGCAAAGACCTATCGACTTTTCTTGGTCTTCTTATTCGTCTGTTTTCTTCCGTTGAAGATAGACAACAGTCTTTATTCGGTCTTTCTTCTGAAAATTAGGCAGATGAATCGAACAGGTTCACGCTTTATTTCCACAGCAGAGATAAAACAGTGCTTACAATCAGAGAGCAAATCAATTCCATGACCATTGACAGTGTGAATAAATTATCGCATGCACGATCAAGACTGTCCGACGCGAAATGCAAAATACTCCATGTCCGGCACCCAGCAAAAAATATAAGTATTGATATGAGAACAGATTTATAACGGAATAAAGAATAAAAATACATAGGGTATACATCACCAACCAACAGAACATCCGAAAAAGATGACCCGCAAATAAATTATTCGCAGTGTTCGTTGGATGTTCTGTTGTTAAAATTGTTGTTAAATTATTGAGCAGAGCTTAAACAGAAACATTGATTGAAATTCTCGGTACTCATCTTGAAGAACTGAGCCCTCTTATCAAAACATTCACGTTTAATTTGTGAAAGATTCAGTAGATTTGAAGAAATTAAAAACAGTCATAGACTGTCGGACATGGAGATATATTACAACCCTGTCAGACTTTCGGACACAAGACACTGCTTTCAACGCAATCTGTGGAGCGAAAAATTCCTTTCGCGTCCAGTGTGCAAGCGGCTTAATACTAGTCTACTATTATTGTCACTAAGGTTTTATCGTTGGGGGAAAGGAATACAGCCTAATTGCTATGATGTCGTACTGAGATAAGATCACATATTGAAAATAAATTTGTAACGTATCTTGCAGACACGCTATACATCGTTTCTCTTGCCAATGAGCAATATTTGGCTCGGCTGTGTTATACCCAAACATGCCTTCTTTGCCAACTTGCGCTGGAAGGAGGGACAGAGGCGGGACAGATGAGTACTTGCGCCAGGCTACACCGGGCACGAAATTGCAACATATGCCTGGACACACCCCATTCGCCGCGCCTGGTCTACGAAATTAGAGCCCTAATTCTCAACCAAAACATTAAAATTATTGTTTTCCAGATTAAGTTTGCATTTTCAATTCATTGAAAATCATGAGCCTCCATGACTAACATATAAAATACTTGCCTGCGATATGTGTGTCTATTATACAGCCCGTTTCATTAATGTGGACAACAATTATTTTGCCATTTGCTTCAGGCAGTATACATATAGGTACTTAATACAAAGAGTGTCACAGTGTGATCAAAAGATGCAATCTCAATGTTTGAGCAGAAGGGCTTTGTTGCATGGGAAATTATTATTTTTTTGGAATTCAGGCATTTTGTCAGTATTCAGTATTTTGTCATCCCTCTTTCAATCACCATTTTTTCTGGCTCAATTACAATACAAAAATTCGTGGACAGACAGCAATAAACAGTTATGTCCAATATATAACATCTGGACATAACTGTTTATTGCATCAGCCCTCGATGTATTCAAAAGTATTAAATGTAATTTCTTGAATTCAATTTCAGATTTCCCTTCCATACTGTACTGAGATTTGATATACATTTATTTAGTGATTATTTTAGGGACAAGGATAGTATAATGCTTGATGATTCATCTAATTTGGTTAATAACCATGCTGCTGATTACTTTTCTCTTCAGATTCATTAGACTGCACATCTTGTCCCGAAGATTTCTGGTCCAATGCTGCAAGAAATGAATGTACACCCAAAGTTATTGAGTATCTCTCTCATGATGCAATGGGGCTGACCCTAACTGTGATAGCTATAGTGGGAGCCTGCCTAACCATCACGGTGCTGGCAGTGTTCCTCTACAACAGGAACACTCCAATTGTCAAAGTCAACAACTCAGAGCTGAGCTTCTTCATCCTTCTCTCATTGACTCTGTGTTTCTTGTGTGCGCTGGTGTTCATTGGAAAACCTACATCATGGTCCTGCATGCTGCGCCATACAGCCTTCAGCATCACTTTCTCACTCTGTATCTCCTGTATCCTGGGAAAGACGCTGGTGGTATTGGCTGCCTTCACAGCTACCAGGCCTGGAAACAACATCATGAAATGGCTGGGACCCAAACAGCAAAGATTTATCATCTCGGCCTGCACCTTTATACAAGTGATAATCTGTTCGGTGTGGCTAATCATTTCTCCTCCCTTCCCAAACAAAAATACCCAATATTACCGATCCAGAATAATCCTGGAGTGCAGCGTTGGTTCTGATCAGGCCTTCTGGTGTGTTCTGGGATACATTGGGCTCCTAGCAGCTCTCTGTTTTTTTCTGGCCTTTCTGGCCAGGAAGCTACCAGGCAATTTTAATGAAGCCAAATATATCACCTTCAGCATGCTTATATTCTGCACTGTTTGGCTGGCCTTTATACCAGCTTATATCAGCTCACCAGGAAAATTTACTGTAGCTGTCGAGATTTTTGCGATTCTTGCATCTAGTTTTGGGCTGTTGGTGTGCTTATTTGTTCCAAAATGTTATATCATTTTATTGAAACCACAAAAAAACACCAAACAACATCTGATGGCAAGATTTGGTGACATAAAACAATGAAATGTTTTGCGCAATATATTAAGCCTTATTCCATATTTGATATCAGAGACATTGATGTGCAAAAGTGCCTTTTGTATTGAGAAATATATAATATGAAGATGGCAGCCAAGTTTCTCTGTGTTTTCCATTTGTTTCGACAGTGTCTTTCAAAGAGTGCAATTAAAAACATATCCGGTAAATGGGAGGGGTTTGGGAAATTCATTTCTTATTGTTGTTGCACCCCCCCATAACAGCCAATTTCCACTGGAACAGTCACATGCAGTTTTGGGGAAAGAAAAGGACAACTGCAGTGCCATCCCTTCAAAAGTAAAAAAAAAAAACTACTACCCTATTCAGGAAAAAAAACTGGCATACAGATATTTTGAAAAATGCAAGTAAAATTAAGAAGAATTGATTTTAAGAGTCGCATTACTATGCAATATAATATAAACAGTACAATATAATGATGAAAATTATTCAATGTTTTTGAAACTGAAATTCACTGAAATTTGAATCAGTGTTTCGACACCATTCGGTTAAGTCCAGTAAGTCAAATTTGGCCTCATTCCTCCATGATGCTGATCTTCAGCTGTACAGTTGCATGAGAGATATTGTTGCCCAATATTTCACTTCATAATGCACCCTGTATTCACAAGCCAGTGACTGGCAGGACAATCATTAAGCCCCTGCACTCTCAGCTAACACAGCCATGCACTTGCAATACATGCAGTACTCTGTTTGCTATTGTCTTTCAGGCAAATGCAGGGACATTTGTGGAACAGAAGATGTCTAGATGACAGCATATGCTTCTCCAAAATTCATAATTACTATTCGGCATCAATAGTGCCTTCAAAAATGCGCAAGTTACCAATACAATGTGAACTGACACATCCCCATACCATGACGCTAGCTTTTGGACCTGCAGACAATAGCCTGGGTTGTGCGAGTTATCTTTGAGCCAGAGAAAACAGCAGCTGTTTTCTTTATTTTACATTTTGACCAGTTTGTTGATCGGTTTGGTTAGTTGGTCTGTTTGTTTCTTTGTTTGACAGTTACACCTTGATTGCATCTTAAATTCATGTTCTCACATTCTTTCTCCCGATATACAGTGCTGCTCGTTGTTCTGGTCATCTTGCCTACCTAAGCTAATTTTACTTAAAATAAATTGATTTAATCATTTATATTATTTATATTTATGTTATATTTCAGTAGGCAACGGCAACAATTTATCTCAAATAGATAGAAAGTAGGTATGATGTGTGATAACGTTGCGTCTTGGGGAGGTCTTTCTTGATACCTGCTTTCCTTTGGAAATGGCCAGGAAATTCATTTTATGCCTCAAGTCAGATAGCCGTTAATTTTACACCAGGTCTTCGTGAAAATAGAGTGTAGTTGATGCTGAATATTCTGCTGCTGATACTCCAATGTTTCGTGTTTATAGCACCGCTGGGTTCCTTGCTCTAACAAAATATTCATAATGATTTTATAAAATTTTCTAAGTATTCATGCAACAAAAAAATGTTGCTTTTAATATTTCCCATTAAGATTAATAGTCCACTGTCCAAATGGCAGTTATTTTCTCACATTGATCACAAGTACAGGAGTTACATTTGCACTTTAATCTTTGGAAATGGCAGTAAAGTACTTTTTGAAGCACTTCAACCTCCTTGCCTACTTTTATGTACAAAACCAGTTTAACCAGCATGTTCCTACCTCTTACCCAAAGTGTTGAGATTTTTTTTTTCTCTAATTTTTTTGTTTTTTTTTTCTATCACAATTAAACAATAAAATATCCAACTGTCATATATAATTTTATTTTTCAGAAGCATTAAACTCATTTTCTGCAGCTTTAACCTTATATTTTAAACAATTTTACCCTCAAATTATCGGCAGCTTCCAGCTTGCCCACGCAGTTTCCCTTGAAATGCACTTTTCTAGTTAGTTATTTGATACTATGAAAAGGGGGTGTAAAGTCAGTGTTGACAACTGTTCCGAACAAAGGAGTCATGGAAGGTCCCTCGGACATCCCACTTGGAATTTCACAGTGGTGAATTTCATCAAGAGAAATTCATGTTCATTTTGCTTATTCCATGAAAAATTAGCATTTCAGAGTCACAATTTTTCCATGTGTTGTGGCAAACAAGGGGTTAATTTTCCAAGGTGTGCACAAATTATGCCACCACACCATCCATTTCTGAAAAGTAGACATTCCAACGATTCAAATGACTCCAAGATCAAATTGTTATACCTCTGGTAGGGGTTACTCCTAGAATAAGGCCTTTGGCTTTTTTTGAGCCTGAGCTACTGGCCTAATTGAGTAGGAATGTTGTTTGGAGATTGAAACTAAGGTTATACATGCATCAATCAATAGTGATTTTGAAAATTGACCGTAAAATACTCCAAACCCTGAATACAGTGTCATCTGCTGTTTGCAGCAAAGCTATCAATGGGAAGTAAGATCAGTTTGCCAGAAAGCCAGTTGGGTAAGCAAGATTTGATAACAGGCCACACTAGTCAGCAATGAAAATACATAGTGAAATGTTTGCCCAACCGTACATAGCATAATCCCACTGCATCAAAGCCAAAAATCAGTTCGCTAGCCAGCGAGATTTTTAACTAATAAATCGAGTTTTGGCTACAGGTCACCATAGTTACCTAGCTTGTTGTTTAGAACCAAAGTTTCAATGCACGATAGTCAGGGGTCTATTTACCCATAGTCCGTATTTGCATTATGTTAATTGTTAATTGAAGTAGGGTTGTATGAGGTACTTATCCATCGTCAGTGCATTAGCTGCCTTGCTAATAGTAAGCTGTAAGCATGCCCCCAAATAGTGGAATGAGTCAGGAGCGCCAAACACCAGGAAAGAATCTGCTTGTTCTACAGTGGACAGGGAAAGCAGCAAACATTGCCATGTGAAAAAAGGCTCACTTAAAAAAAAATTTATATTTGTTTTACTGTATGTTTCTTGTAATTGCTCTTACGGGGCTCTGTAAACTCTTCTACATGTTCATTGATTTTTCTGTGTTGTAATATTTACCAGATACTATTGATGCTACAGTTTCTTTATATGATCTAACTTGGATGGAATATACTCTTCCAAAAAAGAAACTAAACATTGTTGTTAGCATCAATTTATTATACATGAAATGTTTTGACAAATGTGGAAAACATATAGAAAAGAAAGTGTAATCAATAATTCAATATTTGTATAGTTTCTTTTTTGGAAGAGTATAATGAAAAGACCATGCTTTGAGGTGGTTGAAAAATTGTAGATGTTGGTTACAATAGTAGTAGTTGAAATAATAGTATAGATGTTGGTAACAGTAGTTTTTGGTAATTTCCTTATGAAGATACCGAGCAAAAAGGAAAGGGACAAAAACAATAATATGGAAATACTAGGGAGGAAAGAAAAAAATTGTCTTTTTATGACCAACTGAAAAATGTTTCATGCATCATTCTCCTTCAGGGGCAGCTGCATCCCATCTGAGCAGAATTTTAACTCCAATAAAGCAGGTAATTTAGGAGAACAGATTATTCAACTGAGTCTCATGGATCATTTTAACCCATCAATTTTATTTTGGTTCCCAAGTCAAGACCATTACAAAATGCTATTGGTGGCAGATAGAAAGGTGAAACTGCTGAAACTGCACCACCAAAATGATCTGCTGTAGAAAACACTAACATTTGAGGAGGTAAAGGAGGGTAGTTTTCTCTCCAAACTGTGATAAACAATGAGACGATGAGAGGTTTTTTCCAGTGAGTGCTGTGATTATTGTTATTAATTTTACTCCCAAACGCGCAATTCAACTAATTTTTTCAGCCTGGTTTCACATGGAAAAATTTTACTACTCACGTATAATAATTATGT
Organism: Gymnothorax reevesii; assembly: GCA_029721435.1. Classification (NCBI taxonomy): domain Eukaryota; kingdom Metazoa; phylum Chordata; class Actinopteri; order Anguilliformes; family Muraenidae; genus Gymnothorax; species Gymnothorax reevesii. The sequence goes on from CM056574.1 coordinate 141,903,831, forward strand.
ATAATGAGTGAAGAAATGGCAAATAAACCTTCATTCTTTCTGGAGCATTGCCTCTGAAATTCACTGATTCATGTACAAGCTGTTCACCTGAGCTCTCTGTCTTGGTCCTGTTTTTTGGCCATGAGCGGAAATAATGATGTTATGATGTCCCCTGATGATCCTACAGAGATGCACACCATAACAAAATAGGATAATAAAAGCTGCTCTTCATTAAGCACCCTATCATATGAGACAAACCAGGTCAATGATGACTCCTCTGGTGTTCTGGTCCCTCTTTTACTCCATTTTTCTGGTTACTAATGTCAACCTGAGCCCAGCTTGTAAATTGCTGGGAAACTTTGCCCCAGATTTCCAGGCTGAAGGACACTTCACCATTGGAGGACTCTTTCCGATGCACAACAGAGTTGAGCCACAAAAACTGAGCTTCAATCATAAACCAACTCTTCCACAATGTCAGGGGTGAGTATGCAATGTACTGAGTAGACAGAAAAGATGTACATAGTATGTAAATGCTCTCTTTTCTTACTAGGAGGTAAGCCAAAATCTCCTGTTGGTCTCTAAACAGATTTGACCCCAGATCTTTCCGTTGGGCTCAAACTATGAGGCTGGCTGTTGAAGAAATCAACCTTAGTCAGAACTTGTTGCCAAACTTCACACTGGGATACAAGATCTATGACTCTTGCGCGACCCATGTGGCAGCACAGTGGGCAGTTCTGGCAATTCTGAATGGACCGAACAAATTTCCTGCAGCTCTCTGTTCTGCTGCATCTCTTCTGGCTGTGATTGGAGATTCTGGGTCATCACAGTCTGTTGTTGTTGCCAGAACTCTTCAGCCTTTCAGTATTCCAATGGTGTGTATCTTGCTCAAAATATTGGGTGCTGTATCAAATATTTATATGAATTCGTTATATAACCTGGTCCTACCTTTTAAGCTTCACACATGATTTTTACATCCTGAAACTAAAATAAATGTGAACTACTTCTCTACCGTAAGGTTTTCTGAAAACAATTTCATAGATATGTTTCCCTGTCATTCATATAATAATTGGAATGTTACAGTAAATTGTGAATTTAAACCTCTTTTTTTTCCAGATCAGTTATTTTTCAACCTGTTCCTGCTTCAGTAATCGAAACGAATTCCCAACATTTTTTAGGGTTGTCCCTAACGATGATTACCAGGTGAAAGCTATTGCTGATCTCCTGCTGAGATTTGGCTGGTCATGGGTTGGGCTAGTAACAGAGGATGATGACTATGCCAGATTTGCTATGCAGGGACTTTTGAAAGAATTTAAAAACATTGATGTGTGCTTGGCCTACCATGAAATAATACCCAAAGTGTACAATCAAAAGAAAGTTCTTGAAATTCTTCATGTAATGAAACACTCCACTGCAAGAGTCGTAATCAGCTTTGCTGGTGAAGGAGAGCTCTACCCCTTCTTCAAAGAGTACATGGCACAGAATATCACTGGGATTCAGTGGATTGCTAGTGAAGCCTGGGTAACAGCTTCACTATTTACAGTTAGTGAGTTCTACCCATTTCTAGGTGGCACCATTGGGTTTGCCATACGGAAGGGGAAGGTTGCAGGTCTTAGAGACTATCTGAGGAAAGTGGACCCATTGAGGTATCCCAATAACCCTCTGGTGCACGAGCTGTGGGGCGCTTTGTATGGCTGCTCTTTCTACACCTTCAGCAACAGGACCAATGACTCCTCTCAGCCACCCCCATGTACTGGGCAGGAGCCCCTGCAGGAGCAGCACTCTGCCTACCTGAACACCTCCAGCCCTCGTGTGTCCTACAATGTGTACAAAGCTGTTTATGCCATTGCACACTCCCTGCACAACCTCATCAGCTGTAAGCCTGGGAAAGGGCCCTTCATAAACTCATCATGTGCTGATGCCACAAACATTCATCCATGGCAGGTACAATTTCACATTATGGAGCTTGTAGATCATATAATTTAAAATGCAGTAATCATTTTCTGAAATTTGTTTTATTCCACTTATTACCATAACTCCACCCAGACTCGTGAGAATACCCGATCAAGGCCGTTTTTATATTTCATGCTAGACAGGTTGATTATTCATAATTAACAGAAAAAAATTTGCTTGTATTCTAAACCTTAGCCAGATATCACTGGTCAGGTTTTCCTTGAAGTAAGCCTACTCAGTGTCAGTACATTTAAATTTCATATAAGTCTTAATTTTATTAATTACTTACATCTTTTCGGCCTCTACAGCTACCTTTGTTCGTTGCATGGCGCAGTAGCAGATGCAGTCTGATATACAGTGATTTTCAAATTGCACACATTCAATGGGAAAAATGAGAAAACTACTTTATCTTACTTTGCATGAAACATGCCAACTTTATTTTTACCAGACATTGTCTTTCATACAAAATGGCAAAAGCAGATGCTCTCCCTGAGACCATCCTGACGATAGCCACTTTCGCTGAATAACTGCAGCAATTAAAGGCACCCTGAAAGAACTGTTAAGGAAGTAGTCGGGGGACACCAGATGCAGGATCCAGAAGTGTTTATTGAACACAACATGTGGGAAAAGATGGCAGACAGGCCAGAAACAAAACACCGTGCACATGCACTGAACAACTGGGAGAACAAAGGTACACTGCCCGAGGCAGGGGGAAAACAGAAGTACACACTCTTCGAGTGGCTAGGCTAAAAAAACAAACACTGGATCTAAACTGAACTGCCGGGAATGCTGGGAGACTTAGACAAGGGGCAGAAAAGACATGGGCGCAGCAACACGAGGCTCGGGGGGAACTCAGGAAACACAACAAATCAAAGTCCCATCTGATGTCTCTTCAATCTTCCTTGTTTAAATACACATGGGAGGAAGGCGGGGATGTGGAAGGTAATCTCAAAGGGAAACAGAAACACATGGGATAAATTAACAAATTCAAGAGGACTGGGTTAACCATAATGACTCGAGACAAGACGCTGAGATGATCAATCAAACTAAACCGTTTAGACTGAGATAATCTAAACGTGACGAGTAAAAGGCACCACGAGAACAGCAAAGGAAAGCACAGCTTTAAACGCAGTTAATCAGGGAAAGCTTAGGAAGGAATTTACAAAAGCTAGAAACACTCGCATTCGCTAATGAGTTAATAAAGGTTAATACTACATGAAGGAATATTGACACACCCTTAAATAAGTGCTGGTTAGTACGGTTAGTAATGGCCCTATCAGAGAATGCATTCACTCAGAGTTTTGTGAGACCCACTTAAGCAGAGGTGGAAGCAATTAATGAAATAGCCAGCCGAAACCGAAAGAGGAAACGCGATTGGACCACGAGCTTCAGGCATGCAGGCTGTCACACGACATCACAGGAACCAGGGCAAGAGGGAATCGATGGTCAGGCCGTGGGAATGGAGCTAAAAGACAAGAGGCACAGGGTGGAAAACGTACAAGCACAAATACACACACTAGGCAGAACCATAACAAGAACATTGTATAATCTTTTTCAAATAATAAATGAGCCTAAATTAGTAGGCTACATATGCATTACAGACATTTTTTTAATGTTTAACAATAATATATTACTGGAAATAGATCATTCAAAAATAAGCACACATTAGATAGGTATAGTCTTTAAAATGATGAACTCAAACTGGGCTCTATCAGTGCGGCACTTTTCTACGAGCTACAAACAACCATGTAATAGCTAAGTGATCTGAATATTAAAACAAAGTGCACAAAATATCAGCAGCATCAATCTTTCCCTAAAAGCTTTTAGGGGTTATTAATTGTTGTAAAATACAGCCCCAATTCCAAAATAGTTGGGACGAAGTGAAAATTGTGAATAAAATCAAAATGCAATGACTTTCAGGTCACATGAGTCCATATGTTATTAACAAGAGAACATAGATAACATTTCAAATGTTGAAACTAAGACATTTTACATTTGTATCCACAAAATGAGCTCGTTTCAAATTTTCTGGCAGCAACAGGTCTTAAAAAAGTTGGGACACAGGCAAAAAAAGGGCTGAAAAAAGCAATTAATATATAACAGAATCAGCTGAAACATTTAGCAAGTAATGACATTAACTGGCACCAGGTGTGTAACATGATTGGCTATAAAAGGGATGTCTTCAAGAGGCTGAGTCTCTCAGAAGATGGCCTGAGGCTTTACAACCTGGCAAGGCTTGTGTAAAAAAATTTGTGGAATACTTTAAAAGCAATGTTCCTCAATGTCAAGGTCTCATCATCGACAGCGCATAACATCATCAAAAGATTCAGAGAATCTGGAAAAATCTCTGTGTGTAAGGGACAAGGACGAACACCTTTACTGGATGCCCATGATCTTCGGGCCCTCAGACGCCACTGCATCACTCACCGGCATGATTCTGTCATTGACATTACTAATTGGGCCAAGGAATTCTTAAAGAAACCACTCTCCGTAAACACAGTCCACTGTGCCATCCACAGATGCCACCTAAAACTCTATCATGCAAAAAGGAAGCCATTGTTGAGCATGATCCAGAAGTGCTCTATGTTGTTCGTGCTTGTGTTCTATGGGCCAAGGCTTGATTAAAATGGACTGCAGCAAAGTAGCAAAGTGTCCTGTGGTCAGAGGAGGCCAAATTTCATATTCTTGTTGGAAATCATAGGTGTTGTGTCCTCCGGGCTAAAAAGGAGAAAGACCATCACTCCTGTTATCAGCATTCAGTTCAAAAGCCAGCATCTCTGATGGTATGGGGATGCATTAGTGCATATGGTGTAGGACATTTTCATGTTTTAAAAAGCACCATAAAAGCTGAAAGGTATATAAAGGTTTTACAGCAACATATGCTCCCCTGCAGACAACATCTATTCCAAGGAAGGCCTTGCGTCTTTCAGTAGGACAATGCAAAACCACATACTGCAGCTGTTACAACAGCATGGCTTCGTTGTAGAAGAGTATGTGTGCTGAACTGGCCTGCCTGCAGTCCTGATCTTTCACCGATTGGGAATATTTGGCGCATAATTAAACAAAAAGTCCGTCAAAGAAGACAAAAAACTCTACAGCAGCTGGAAGCCTGTATTAAACAAGAGTAGGATCAAATTGCAATGGCTAAACTCAAGAAACTTGTCTCCTCAATGCTCAGACGCTTCCACTCTGTGTATGAAAGAAGGGATGCTACACAATGGTAAACAGGCCCCTGTCCCAACTTTTTTGAGACCAAAAGCTGCCATCAAATTTGAGACGAGCTCATATTGTTGATAAAATTATAAAATTTCTCAATTTCAACATTTGCTATGTTATCTCTGTTCTATTGTTAATGAAATGCTGGCTGGTGTGATTTGGAAGTCATTGCGTTTTGATTTTATTCACATTTTACACTTTGTTCCAACTATTTCAGAATTGAGTTTCTATCTTCCTGAAAGTATTAGTATTGATGTCAGGCATCGTGGGCCCCTAACATTAGCAGAATATCGCATCAAGAGTTATAATACCACTTGTGTTAATTAGTACATTTTCGTTCAAAGCTTTGAGGGATTTTCAAGCATTTTCAGAGAACAATAAACTTTTCTGAATGACGTGGACCAACGTAATTAATCTCCTACTTATGAAGCATGTTACAGGATTGAACATTGTGAATGTGCGACATCTTTTTTTCATTTCTATGATGTAATTGATACTCAGACAAGTTAATTGGGACATATCTTAGTCTCTGATGCTGTGAGATCTGAAATGATGCAGAAAACTCACTGTAGATGTGTCCAAGGGATGAATCCTATTTTTCTCCTGATAATGCTAAATTGTGAACTGCAAAATCTCATGGAATCTTAGCAAATCTAGTAAGGGAATCTTTCTGTGTGTTCCTGTTTCTGTTCGTCCTGTCGAGCTAGCCTTGCATCCTTCCTTCGGATTACATCTTGGTCCGTTGGAAGTGCGATTTTCCCTCTCCTGTTTTGTTTGTTTCTCTCTCTCCCTTCTGCGTGTCCTCCTTTATTTCTGGCCACTCTGTTCGACGTCTTAAACTTGCCACCCATCACGTCACCAACATCTGGTGAAAATTTCAAAATGTTGACGCATTCAATACCAGAAGTCTATTTATCCTACAAGTGTGCAAGAGGTATGAGTCATGGACGGCATTTGTCTGTTAATATCATATCTAGCGAGTTTGGGCGCCCCTAGCAGTGAACCTTGAAACTGTCTGGATTGGTGATCATATTCAAACCAAATCACCACAGCTCTCCATGAATGCAGTGCCGGCTATGCATGGAATCATGGGATTTTTTTCCTAAAGTAAATAATTTCATCTGAAGGATAAGTAATAACAGCTAACAAAGTATGTGCACTTTAATAGATTAAAATATTAATTCAAATTACACAAAACAGGGCATCATACTTATATAAATGAGTCAATGTCTCTACACTAATCTGATCCGAATTTTTGAGCAAACTGTTATAAATTTATCTCCCACAATTCAGCGTTTTTTATGTTAATGAAGCCATCTGGAATTACCGACAATTAACTAATTTCTCAGATGGTGAGCTTCTCTGCACAAAGTGACGAATTTCATGAATTTACCATGTGAGCAGACGTCACATCATGTGTTATAATTGGCTGCGGGTCGCCAATGCCGTCTACCCAATCTACAGTAAATTACCGTTGTTCACTTCTAGGAGTAGTATACTTCAGTCAATACTTATTTTCCCCGCTGGATCAGATAGCAAAAACAAGATACGGAAATAGATCGCTACAGGCAGTTTTAACTAATGTCAAAACTCATAAAATATAGTTGTCATGTAGGGAATCTGGGGCAAAGTGGATTTTGGGTTAAAAGGAATTTAGGCATATGTCGAACTGGGTATGACTGATTGATGTGAAGACAAACCACTTTGTGGGGACTAATAAAAGAGTAATTTTCTTGAGTTAACCTTAGCTTTTAGGGGTTTGAAACTATACTAAATTAAGGGCCACTGAGTTTTTCTTTCTATTTTTCTCTCTTGTTCTGAGTTTCCCCAGATGCTGACAAGCTATGTTGAGAGCGTGGAACGGTCACAAAAGATACTGAAATGACTTTGGTCTTTTGATGTTTGATGTATTGATTTAAAGTGTATTTGACAGTTTTTTTTTCTGTTTCATTACTTGAAATATACCTAAAATGAAAACTTTTTTTGAAATTGAGAAAAACATTTTGTCATTACTGTCGGTCACCCAAAATACACTGACTTTCCCTCTAAAATTGTCCTCAAAGTGGCCTTTGGGGAAATGCATGCATGAATATGCCCAGAGTGTAAAACATATTTGTATGGCTGTGGTTGTTCACACAATATTGACCTCCTCTCTTCACTGCGTTCCTCTTGGTTTTTGACGTTTTGCTGAGAGTCAAATCAACTGATCTCACGAGAGTAATTCACATGGCGTGCATCCTGGCAACAAAAAAACAAGTCAAGATATATTTTTGAAGATCTTGAAATACATTTTAAAAAGTGTATTTGAATCCAAAGATGGTCTCAATTAAATTTTAGAGGTGTTTTAATGACAGAATGTTTTTTTACATATACTGTAAGAACCAAACACTTGTGGAAAAAATTGTCATAAACTTTAATGGTCTGAATTGGAAAATGATTCGGGGTAATGAAATAAGAAATCATCTGATCGAATATTATGGTGCATTGTTTCCACCCATCGATTCTCTACACCCGCCCCTCCTCACTTGGGTTGCGAGGGTGCTGGAGCCTATCCCATCTGACTGTGGGCTCTGGACAGCATGCCAATTTATCGCAGGGGCGCACCCACCATTCCAGGGATGTGAGCAACGTCTGGAAAAAAATAGCGGAAAATGTGGTCTCCCCCAAAAGCTATGGGGAGTCTGTACTTTGCTTTTCTGCTCACCATTGTTCTCGATGTTGCTGAATCAAATTTACGCCTCGCGGAGAGTCAATTACAAAATGGCATCGCTGTTTGAAGCTTGCCGTATTAAAATCCAAACAATTTTGCTTGCATTTTCAAAAGGAAATGATTTTTCAATACTTAAGAACAAAATGCGGAATAGACTTTTTAAGCGGGGAAATGAAGTTTGAAAAATGCAGTTTTCCACAGACATCTCATATCCCTGGATTTACATACCATTCACACACACTCTCAAATATATGGGGAATTTCGTGTGTCCAATTAGCCTGAAGTGCATGTCTTTGGACTGTGGGAGGAAACCAGATTGCGAGGAAATACAAGCGTACATGGGGGGAATATGTAAACTCCGCACAGATAGGCCCCAGGCCGGATTCAAACCCACAGCCTTCTTGCTGTGAGGTGGCTGTGCTTACCACTGCAGAGTCAGAGTACAAACCAATAGTTGGGGTTTATTGGTAGTAATACGGCATTAACGGAGGGACGGAGCCTAAAGCAGCACGTTGCAGTTCAGTTCAGATAATACAGTCGAGGGTGCAAGGGCTATGTCCATGCCGGCTAGTGGCAATCCGAGACAGCTGCCAGATAAAGTGCACATTTTGCCAGCATAGAACTGCTGCATGGCAGGACTTGGGAGGAGCTTGACACTGGATTAATCCTCTAGATAAGGTGAATGGGCCAATGAACTTCAGGGCCAGTTTCTTTGATGTCTCCCAGAGAGAAATCCTTATATCCCATTTGGTAGGCAGAAGATGGCCAGTAATGATAATTTCCTTGCTTCTGGAAGGCGGGCACATGCTGGAACAGTAATGCACGTACTCTTCTCCATCTCCGGAGGGCGCAACAAACCATGAACTGAGTTGAGTAACTGCCACTTCTCTCTCCCAAGACTGGAATGAAGGTAGTTGGTAACCCAGACAGCATTAAATAAGAGAGATGCCCGGGCTGGCAACAGGTTTACAGTCGTGAGACAGTTCCACCCAAGTTGGAAGGTAACATCACTTGGTGGTCCTATCTTCTATCAGGCAGTGTAGAATTTTGCTCTGCGCCTGGTTCAACTATTCTACCTCGCTGTTTGTCTCTGGGTGGACCACCGAGAATAGACCAAGGTCATGCCCACCAAGGCTTAGAAAGCCTTCTGGAAGCAGCTGGCAAAGTGGGGACTGCGGCCTGAGACCATCTTCGGGGTGCACTGTGGAGGCAGACTACATGATGTAATAGGACCTTAGCAGTTTCCTTTGCCATTGGTAACTTAGAAGTTAGTTAGTACAGTAGTACAGAGTGGACTGCCTTGGAGAACTGGTCCACAGTGGAAAGGATGACCATGAACCTATCAGAGGGAGGAAACCCTGTAGCTAAATTTAAACTTTGCAGTTGCACACTTGGTTGCAGGTGATCACTTAATGTTTTCTCATCTTAATTGTGCTAATTATTTATATAACTGACATGTTTTTCGGTCAGAAAGGTTGTATGTTTTAACCCTGATTTTTATGTTCTTATTCAAATCCAGTCCTGTGTTTTGCTATATTCTAACCCATGTTTCTCTTCATGACCTTCCTGACATGTGCTAGAAGGGAAATACATGTGCAAGAAGGGGATGAGGAACTCCTCTTACATCAGAGTGGGAACTATACTATTAGCATGATTCATTACATTTATTTTTTATTCACTCTCTCATTATGCTAAAGCTTCAGCAGTATCTTCAAGAAGTTTCCTTCAACATTTCTGGAGAACAGGTGGACTTTGATGTGAAAGGGGATTCTATTCCATCGTATGATTTGATCAACTGGCAAAGGGGCTCTGCTGGCAAGATTACGTTCAAGACTGTTGGACTGTATGATGGAGCTAAGGATGCTGGGCAGGAGCTCTTTATCCAGGATGCAATCGAATGGACAGGACATCACAACGAGGCAAGCTGCAATCAGTGTGTACTCCACAACCATGAAAAACTTAACCACTCATATACATACACACACACTACCGCTCAAAAGTTTGGGATCACTTGCAAATTTCTTTGTTTTCCATAGAAAAATACATTTTCATGCATTTCACAAACATTTTTATCTATTTCACAAATTATTGAAATTAATCAGATGATTTTCAAAGAATGATCTACATTTTTGCAAAGAGGCCGATGATCAGCAACTGTCAGTCCTCTGCATCCTGGTATGGCTGGTATGGCTGCTAATCCAAGTTAAGCATTTTAGAAGGCTAATTGATCATTAGAAAACCCTTCTGCAAATGTGTTGCACAGCTGAAAACCGTTGAACTAATAAGGGAGCGCAAAAGGGAGCATGGCATTCTTGAGGTTGGTTTAGTACCCAAAGTATCAGCAGTTGTTTGTTTGTTTACAGGCTCAAAATGGCCAGAAAGAAAGAACTTCCTTTAGAGACCTGCCAGTCTATTGTTGTGCTGAGAAAAGAAAGCTATTCAATGCGAGAAATTGAAAACTTCTCGTTTTTTCGTACCATGCTGTCAACTACTTACTTCAGAGAGCAGCACAAACTGGCACTAACAAGGACAGAAAAAGGAGTGGGAAGCCCCAATGCACAACTGTGCAAGGAGACAAATATCTGAGAGTGTGTAGTTTAAGACCAAGACGCCTCACAGGTTGTCAACTAGCAGCAGCGCTAAATGGCTCCCGTCAAACACCGGTTTCAGTATCAACAGTGAATGTGGTTTTTTGATGAAGGTAAAGTTTGAAGTACATATTCATCATTTTCCATTAAAATCATTATTTCTAACTCAGGCAATATCAACATGTTCTGTTCATTTGCTTTATTCAAAATTCAGACTAATTTCGTGTTTGTTTCCTTGGAAAACAAAAAAATTTCCAAGTGATCCCAAAGGTTTGAGCGGTAGTGTAAATATATACATACAGTGCTGAGATAAAGTATTTTCCCCCTTCCTGATTTCTTTTTTTTTGCATATGTGTCACACTTACATTTTTTTGATCATCTGAAACATTTAACATGATGCAGACAGCTTAGTTTATTCAGTACTATAAATAAAAAGCAGCTAACACTGAACCATGTCGCTTCTAGCACTGCTGCTAACAAGCATTAACATAAAGATAGAAAAGATTGTGTGAGAGTTGAAGCACTTTCCGTTAATTTTGTGAGGCAGGGCTCATACGTCTGGGGCCCCATGGACCGCGGGCGCAATGCAGTGGCATTGCTTGCATATACGGAAGTTGCGCCACAGGTTAGAACCCCCAGATGTTGAAAAATTCTTATTTTTAAATAAAAATTTCCAAGATGTAGCAATCAAAAAATGTTGTTTTCACCTCTCTGGTGAAAAGTAATTAGTATTTTGCGATGAGCTTTATGGTTTGTTCTCACTACGTTATGAATGAAAACAAGATGATTCGTGTGATACTGATATAAACCGTTCTAGTTATTGAGCTAGCCTGAAGGATCTAAAGCGGGAGTGATGGCAGAATCTAAAGTGATCCCACAATATCTATAATTATAGATATCTAATAGTCTAATAATTATAGATATTGCATAATTATAACCAATTATACTGGTATAATTATAACCAGTCAATTGCCGTCATTTTTCCCCATGCTACACTCAAAAAAATGAATCATGGCATCGTTTATTATTAAGTATTTGCATTAAGTAATTAAGTATTATGTAATTATTCTAATTACATTGAATCAGCGTAAATCTGTTGTGAAAATAATTAAATTTACTCAGATAAAAGTATGAATGTGGTTTAAATATGACAAGTTTAAATATGGCAAGCTGTGGAACAAGCAATATTTAATTACTTAAAACGTATGAGATTGGTTTACATAAAAATTTTGTGAAATGGAAACGTTTGGAAGAGGAAATGACATCAGAGTTCTCTCCACCGGTCTGCCATTCTCTCAATTTAAAGAAACCCATGGCCTTGACTGTGACCTTGCAACAGGTATGTTTCTCTGGACTCATCCTACATAATCTGCCTGTTATCAGTGTGTAGGTATGTTTTATTAGTGCAGTTTATATTATATCACACCAGCATAAATGTATTGACAATCAAATTCAATAAGTCCATCATTGCAAACATTTTCATCTAACCCACAAGCCAACTCGCACATGGTGCTAATACATACCAGCCAACTTTAGCTAGTTTGGTTTCTTGTGATTAGGCAACATTCCACACATTACCAATTACTACTACGGAGCTCAGGAAGTGCAATGACAAGGAAAAAAGAACAATATTTTGTGGCCGCGATATAAAAGTAGTTCCAACAATTTATTTAATCCGTGGTCACGATTTATAATCCGTTCCCTCAATTCAATTAACTCCTTCCCACGATTTAGTTTACCCATGGCCACAACATTTTGTTTAATTTAAATTGAGGGAATGACTGCTATCTCATGGCCAGGCGAAAGCTAAATTGTGGCAATGACTTGTATCTCGGGGCCACGAAATGGCTAAATCGTGGGAACAACTTGTATCTTATGGCCACGAAATAACTAAGTTGTAGGAACGAGATGGCAAAATCGAGGGAACGACTTATATATTGTGGCCATGTCTTATTTTTGTGTCATTGCACTTCCCGGGCACCGTACTAAGGAGTCAGGAATTTAAAAATAGGCAACAGGCTTGTGCGATTATCAGCCGATAGCCCATAATCATTGCTCCATAACTATCCGTTAAAATCTGGCAACAGCTGCAAGACAAACCTGCGGACTACAGGCTAGCTTCAGCCCAGATGCCACATCCTGTAACCGAACATTATTGTAATTGTGTGTAGCTCCACTCGCAGGCACCGCACGATGTTTGTTGATGCAAATCTCTCGCCTGTTGGACGGCCAAGCATGTAATATTAGCACTGAAGTTACGCCTGTTGGACGGCCAAGCATGTAATATTAGCACTGAAGTTACATCCAGGTAACTAATTAAATTTTCCTGTAGTTATAGTAATTAAAATATGCTTAGCCCATTTTTTGCATGCAGGTTCATTATTTGTGATTTAAGAAATCGATCGTGCTTATCGACCTTTTGTAGCATTGCGGGCGCACATGCTTGCGCACTGAAGAGCAGAGAAGGCAGAGCTCGGACGACAGATTGAAAACTATTCAACATGGGGTTGGGGAGGGGGTAAAGTTCGGCTTCCCACATTTTTCTCAGATTAAGGGCACAGATTATAGTTGGTAAATTGATATTAATCTTGAGATTCATATCCTGTAGTATCATATCAAAGTAATCTCAAAACTATGTGTACATATCATATTTGGAAGTTTCTCATAAATTGACAAATACTGCATATTACATGGAGATCACTGGCTCACAATTTAGAGCAGACTTACAGTGTATTTAGGCATGATATTTTGATTTATGCAATAAAAATATGGCCAACTGATGTTGGAAAAACAAAATGTTGATAGTTAGCAAATGTTATTTGCACTGAAAGTGTGGTCGAGATCTTTTCTGTTCAAAGGTTGAATGGAGTGGCTGTATTTCTGTCTGCTGAGTATATTTTACTTTATCAAAACATAGACTAATACAGTCAGTATGTAATGTACCAAATTTTGCTCTGAAGGATGACTCGGTACTATTCAAAAAAATCTGTTAAAAAATTATTCTGCGTTTGTGATTTACTGAGCAAAATGATGCCACAAAATCATATAATTAGATGTTTTATGCATTTTGTTTATAACTGAACCATTTGTCTTTTACAGGTATTTAATTAATTGAGGCATCTTTTCTCACCTTAAAATGTATGCCAGGGCAACCTCTTAGATCTCGTAAGTATGTAGGCTATAAAGACATTTATTTATAATAAACAGAGAATTCAATAAGATGAACAATGAAACTCATTTTGAAGTTCAGATGAATCAACATCAAATGTATTAGCATAACATGCCTAATGCATAGTTCAAAAGATTTTTGCAGTGTTTGCATACCTCCTAAGTGACTCGTGTAGGATGCCCTCCCCAGCTGCACCAAACACCGGAAGTAACTGGGAAGCGAAGGAACGAGTTTCGTGTCCCTGGCTTGGGTGTGATTTAAAGATAATTAAAGTGATCTGACTTCAATGCAATGCTTTGTCATGACTCACAGCCAGCTGCACGTGACTGTAGTGTTATGCTGTTAAGGTGCGATCTATCTATGTAGATGCAGACGTGCCTATGGCTGGTACAGCCCGCAATAATACAAGAATATGTATTTGCGATGACACTATATATACAGGCGAGTGACAACAGAGTACAGATATCCTGTGAGCTGTGAGTATGTAAGAGCTGGGAAAAATCCTGAACAGCGTTGTGGATATCAGTTGGAGAAGAAGACCTGGTTAAAATTGAATGCGATTTATTGTCCAAGAAAGTAAGAGTTGTGCTGAGTAAAAGGCGATATGTGAGCGAACACAGATGCTCGTGTAAGCGGGTCTCCCTGAACCATCCTACCCTTCCAGTTATATACCCAATGATCAGGGGGGGAAAACCCTAGACACCAAAACAGAGGTTTGATCAGGAAGAACCAGAAACATCAAAAATCAAATACACAATAATCAGATGTACCTTAGGTTTACACATTGTGTGACGTGTGATAGGCAAGGTACAACTAAACAAAAATTATCCTTTTTCAAGTGATTAGCTCAGACCACCCAATGGCTTACATAATGCTGACCACATTGAGGTGTTAGTCCAAAAGCTGCAGGAGTAGCGGAAAACTGGGCCACAGGAAACTATGTCCCAAACAAGTGTCCCTTCTGCATACCAACTTGTGTTTCCTTGTTTTGTAAACAGTCTGGTTTACTTTTGGGGGACTTTGACACGGGCACCGTTTGGTTATACAAACACCCTACACCTGCATCTGGCGGGTCTGACCCACATTTGCATGGCAAAACCCGCAGACCCACAAACAAATGAAAAAACCCTCAATTTGCGCATTGTGGAATTTACGTGTGATTTCTCCACCCACGCATAATAATGTGGGGTCAGTCAAAGTGAAGGCATCCCGAAAATCAAGAAATTCCTGGGTCACCCCTCAGAAATTTCTCAGAAAATTCATATGGGTACCTCTGGTGGACTTATGAAATAATACCAAGTATTAGACCAATATCCCTCATAGTTTTGAAGTGATGGCCTTTCTCAATTAAAAAAATGTTTTTTTTTTGTATTTTGACAAAATAGTGCTTCGTCCAACTTGGGGCTTCCACTGCTCCTCTATTATTTAACCTACTGATCAGATTTTTGGTTTTTTGGTTTCTCTGCTCAACTTCTCCCCTAGAATCTGAATTTCTGGTCAGATTAGGTGTATCTACATTAGTTGCTCCACGATGGGGCTCTACAGTTGGCCGAAAAGCCAAAAATCGCAAAAATTGCTGTACTTTTTCAATGCTACAGGTCAGAAAGTTTAGGGAATTCAAGCTTGAAATCTTTTTTGTGACCATTTCTGATACCTGTCATGGGTAATCCACTTTAATCTTGTTTGTATCTTGGCAGGAATGAGAAAAAATGTTTTTGTTTTTTTTTTTCAATTTTGCTCGTTTTTCATTTTACGGAAAAAATAGCAATTTTGAAATCCATGGTTCACCATGTGCGGAATTGACCACATCCTTCAAATCTTTACCATAGATTGCTATAGTTGTCAACTTCATCTGACAAAAAAATTGGGATTATCTGGGAGGGTCTGGATGCTTAGATATGGACTGACCCTGTGTTATGAATCAATGGAATTAAATGCAAATTCCAACACCCAGTCAATAAAATGATAAGGAAATAAATCGTTGTCTATCCCCCGCTCAAAGAAATGAAATGCTGTCATAATGGATCAGCATTTCAGTCCTTCAAACTTGGGAGGTATGTGTTTGATCAATAAATTCTTGGTATCCTGATATGGTTTGAACACGACATGCACAAAATTGATTAGACTGCAAAGAAACCCGATTCCCAACTGTGGCGGAACGGAATGTACAGAAAATATTTTCACTATTTGCTTTGAAATTCTCCTACAAGTTTTCTCATTTCAAATAATATATTTTCTGTATTTTTAAAGCGTGTGTGTTTTGAAGTTATTGTGATGCATGTTTACGTAAACGCCGATTTTTGATTTTCTGAGAAAATGGGACCAAAAGTGAAGTTAAGGACCCCAATTCTGGCTTAAAACACATCATTAATTTTTTCACTAATCATGCAAAATTTCAAAATAGTAATTCTATACGAGTATACGCAATATCTTAAACAATATGCACTTTGGTTCATGACTGTGGTATTTGTTACGTTTGAGAAAAATTGCACAAAGTGATTTTGATGATCTTGGGGGGGATTAACTCCACAATTAGCATTTTTTTCAAATTCCCTTTTCATATTATGTAGCAATACCACATATGTCATTGACAGATAGCTTAATTTGATAGGACTTGGCCCACACAACTGAATAATAGGCCGATGCCATGCGCACTTACACGTGTGGCCAATGCTGAACTTTTTTCTTGGCCACACTAATAAGTGCGCCAGTTGATGACCATTTCAGTTTTTAGAAAAAGTATCGCTCATAATTTTGGCCAAGTAAAAAAATGTAGCTTTGGACACACCTAAAATAAGTATGGGCATTGAAGCATTTGCATCTTAGCCACACTTATAAGTGCGTCTAATGTGAATTTCGATCAATATTTGTGCTTGGGTGCACTTGAATAAGTGCAAATTCGAAAATAATATCAAGTTAAGCGGCTTCTGTGGTGTCACAAGGTGGACGTTGACCTTAACTTCATCTTTACATGTACACTGAACGGTTCCATATCACCGTGTTCACCAGAAAAGTAAGTTATGCCGTGGGCCAAAACCTGGATCCTTTATTGTCACGTTGTAGAAACTTTCTGAGGGCAGTTCAAATATTTTTCCATCAGAACAAGTATGATGATCAGATATGAAATGAAAATATTCTCAAAAAAGTATGTGCACGCTAATGAGAACAATTAGTTTGCAGCTTTGTCAGTTTTGAAAAATCACTGGTAAAAAAAAGTGTGGGAACCCTGAATGTAGACTTGCTGCAAAATTCAGTATGTTTTTCAGCAAACTTTGTCTCTGTAAAATGTTCAACTTATGTTGTTGACAGTTCTCTATTGTTATATTTTTGCTGCACAATATTATTTTTATATTCCTGCAATCATAAGTAAACATATACTTAGCGCCATTAAAAATGCAATGGTGAAGAAAATGGAACGGCTTTTGACACAGGAGAGAGGAAAAGAGCCATTGGCATGTTACAGGCAGATCTCAGCCACCGAGAGGTGGCGCGTCATTTACACTGTCACCGTTCAACAATCCGTCAACTGTCTTTCCAATAATGGAACACAGGCACTTTCAGTTTCACTGACCGACCTTGCTAAGGGTAGCCACGAGTGATATGGTAGCTCACGAGTCCCACATCTGGTTACAGCCTGTACTTGACAAATTCTGGACAGCAACTCAAATTGATCGTGAAACGAGGGGTCCGAGACATCTGAGGGTGAGCACAAGTTCTGTTCGATTCAATCTATGTGAGCCACACATGCATGAACACGGCCCCTACAGAAAACCCAGTTATTGCCCATTTGCGCATGGCTGCCCTCAGCAGGGTGGGTCAGCGACAGTCCCTGTTTTCCATTCCAGGACAGAAACAGGGAAATAGTACCAAATGACAGAGACAGGTACCCCCAGTAAGAAGTGAACATGGCGAAAAATGGGTTTTCTGTTGGGGCTGTGTACATGCATGTTTTGCTCACGTAGATGGTGTCAAACGGCACTTGCACTCACCCTCAATCGTCTCAGACCCCTCGTCTCATGATCAGTTTGGGTTGCTGTCCGGAATCTGCCACATACAGGCTGTTACCAGACGTGGCACTCTTCAGCTACCATAGTCACTCATGGCTGCCCTAAGCGGGGCCGGTCAGTGACAGTGCCTGTGTTCCATTCTCGGATAGACAGATTGTTGAATGGTGACAGTGCAAATGACGCACCACCTCTCGGCGGGTGAGATCTGCCCATAACATGCCAATGGCTCCTTTTCTCTCTCCTGTGCCACAAGCTGTTCCCTCTCCTTAATGCAGTAGAATTTTTTCTTTTTTTAAAATTTTTTTGGTGGTTTTATGTAGGGTATTGACCACATCCAAAAAAATAAGTCAAGCGTCACTGTACACATCATAAACAGCTCAATGGTTGTTATTTCTAAAGTGCTTGGCGCGTTCACGTAGTGCGCGTCAGGATTACAATACCACACGCTTTAATTACCTTAGCCAGCGACTTCGCTGACGAAGGTAATGTTTTGATCCCCGTGTATTTATTTGTTTGTGTGTCTGTCTGTCTGTCTGTCTGTGTGTATGTATTTGTATCGAATAACTCAAAAAGTACCGAACGGAATTTCATAAAATTTGGTGGGTTGATTTGGCATGACCTGTGGATCAATCGATTAGATTTTGGGAGTGATCGGGCAAAGGTCAAGGTCAAGGCCACGAAAAGGTCAAAACCGACTTTCGGCCATATCTCGGTCAATTTTTATCTGATCGGCATGAAACCAACGCCAAAATGTGCAGAATTATATACCCGATCCTGTGATGTGAAACACGGTACAATGGGGTCAATACCCTTCTTAGCGGTTGGGGGTCAAAGGTCAGGGGGGTCATTACCTTTCGAACTTAAAGGCGTATCGATGTCAAAAAAAATATATTGTACTCTTGTCATTCATCGATCATTTAAAAAAATAAAAATTGGTCCTCAGAGTTATGTGGCGAGGGATTCAGTGGCGTCGGCGAAGGTATGCGCTCTACCGAGTGCCCGTTCTAGTTTCCACTTGTGCCTCACTGGAAAAGCAATAAAAATCACTCGATTCTTCAATTTGCCGCAAATACAGTACATACCTCGCAGTTGTGTTTTTAATAGCGCTAAGTATACTTGATAAGTGTGGTGGTGCAAAACTACTCAACTACTGGGACTTATGGCACCATGGTGGACTGTTAAGGATTCCTTGAAATGTTAGTCTACTGTTAGTATTACCGTTATAATGGTTGATTTACCTGTCTACCTCAGGTTTCATACAATTAAGTGCAGTTTTGGGGTCTGTTTACAATGTATATTCTTTGTATCATCCAACAAGCAGCAATGAGGTTAACCTTGAGAGGTTATTTTCATTATTTTTTTTATTTTAACAGTGATTTTATTGGGATTTTCCCAGAGAGCTTTTTTAATGACTTGTTTGTTTTTATCACAAAACAGTTGCGTGTATGAGCTGTGTACAAGTATGGTTGCTAGCTCCTCTTTATGTGGGTGCCATTTGGTCAGTGTGCTGATGAATGGAAGTGGTGTTTTGCAGTGCCCAAACTTGCCACCTTGAGAAGCATGAATCAAATTTTAAAGGGTGAAACAAGGAGGTCTCTGGTTATAAATTGAAAATGCTTTGGATTTAATAATAAACAATACATAAATTTGATGCATTTTGTGTAAATTCGGCTTATTGCAAAAACCTGGTTCTTTTGAATTTCAAACAAGTGAACTTTATGAATATTGAATAAATAAACCTGGTACTAATGAAATTGAAACAAATTGGATTTTTTGACAATAAATACATAAACCTGGTATTGTGTTATTAAAATGCTGTAGGTTTATTGCTGTTTTTACATAATTCTCATTCTTATTGGTTTCATTTATGTTTGACTTACGAATATGCATCACATTAATATGCAATTAAAATAAATGAATCTTAAATATTAGGCCTTAGTGTTTTTTGAGTGTAAAAAAGTAATCCTTGAGAGGCCAGTAGCACAGACAGCCAAGGCCTTGTCATCAAAATAAGTATGCAAGAAAATTCTTTGGGGGGGGGGGCTGTACAGATGTATTCACAGAGCACATGTGTGTATGTACAGTTGCAGGCATCAGTATAGATATTTTGGGACATTCACATAGAATCCCAATATATTTTCACTCACATTAAGGTGTTCTCTCGTTTACAGATGGTGATGTCTGTGTGCAGTGAGAGTTGTGCTCCAGGAAGTCGGAAGGCTGTCCGTCGTGGGGAGCCTGTGTGCTGCTTTGATTGTGTACCATGTGACGATGGCAAAATCAGTAATAAAACAGGTCAGAGCTACACAGTTCGCACTCAATTTCTTACTGTTATTTTCAAATAGTTTTCTGTTTGACTATTTTAATTTTTCTTTTCTCCAGCTCTTTTCAAAGCTTTGACTCTTTTGATAATTTTAATTAAATATAAAGAAGTAAGGACAATTTTCAGAATGCAAATAAAATTGAAAACAGTGATTTTTCTGTAATCCTTAACTTCAACTAAATTCAATACAGTACAAAACTGGGCTTATGCCGTCGAAGGCGACGGTTGGGGGTATATGCCCGAACGCCCCCAATCCTCCAATTCCCCTATCCTAAAATAGACCTTGAATAGACTTTCTTTTGAACTTAATTTCAGGTCAATCGGTCAAATGGTTCTGAAGATATGGCCAAAATGGTAATTTTCCATCACAAAGCGCCACCTGGTGGCAAAATATTGAACCATACAGGTACGATGTCATCATGTGACACGTTTTGAGGTCATGACCTTGCAGTTGTACATAGTTTTATGTCAATTGAAGAAATAGTTCCAAAGATATAGCAAAAATGGTGAATTTTATGTGACAAAGCTCCACCTTGTGTCAAAATTTTGAATCAAACAGGCATAATGTCATCATGAGACACATCCTCAGGTCATGACCTTTCATTTGCACTTGATTTGAGGTCAATCGGAGAAATATTTCACGAGATATGATAAAAACAGAGATTTTTTTCCATTTTTGGCCCCTGGTGGCCAATATTGAAATTGTAAATTGTTCAAAATCGAATCAGTTCTACCTCTTTATGATACTTACTTATATGCAAAACTTGGAATTTCTAATTGAAATATTACTGCAGTTATCGCGTTAACACGTAAATTAGTTTTTGCCCCCTGGTGGCCAATCTATAGATCGTAAATTGTCCAAAATCGAATCAGTTCTTCCTCTTTATGATACTTATTTATATGCAAAACTTGAAATTTGTATTTGAAATATTACTGAAGTTATCGCGGAACAGTGATTTTTTCAGTTTTTGCCCCTGGTGGCCAATCTAGAAATTGTAAATTGTCCAAAATCGAATCAGTTCTTCCTCATTATGTGCAAAATTTGAAATTTGTAATTGAAATATTACTGAAGTTATCGCGTTAACACTTAGTGCGGCGGCGGCGGCAGTCGGACCAAAAACATAATATCCCCGAATGCCGATATACTAATAATATACATAATAAATTTGACAGTCATTCTACCAAATAGCTTTAACATCTGCTGCTAATCAGACAAACTGCAACAGGTTAACGTAATTAAGCATTGAAAGGTGAAGTCACCAAAGGCCTTTGATACCAATGACAGACCACTACTGCCTACACAGATTTTCGTTTCCTATAACACAGGCACTAAAACAGCCCATACCATGGCAGATGGTTACTGGTGATTGGTGGTTTCTGTATTTTACAACAACCAGGATATTTTTCCTCTGCCTTGGTATAGAGAACACAATGTCCACTATTACCAAAAACAATTTTAAAGTTAGAATGATCTAACTACAGTACAGGTAATTGCATTTCTGGATGTTTAAAACATATGCCTTCCACAGTGCACTGTGCAGTCTTTACTCTCATTTCTGGGTGCAATGGTGAATGCTGTTTATTGACAGAAATTTTTTGAAATAGACATATATTATACCCATCACAATAGCTTGTCGGTTTTTAATGATGTGCTGCCTGAAAGATCGGAGATTAAGGGCACTCTATTGATTGTCAGTCTCTTTCTTTTCACAAAGATTTCTCTGAATTACATGAACCTTAGTAAGCACTTCTAGAATGAATTTTTTGAGATCCTTCCAACAACAGTTTGTGAAATTTTTACATCCACCAATAAGGTTATGTTTTCACCCATTTTTTACTTGCCGTTAAGTATTTTG
Organism: Gymnothorax reevesii; assembly: GCA_029721435.1. Classification (NCBI taxonomy): domain Eukaryota; kingdom Metazoa; phylum Chordata; class Actinopteri; order Anguilliformes; family Muraenidae; genus Gymnothorax; species Gymnothorax reevesii. The sequence continues at coordinate 141,925,629 of CM056574.1, forward strand.
AACAGTTGCGTCTGTCATTACTTGCCAAAAATCAAGTATATCAGTCTGTTGCTTTAGATGTCTGTTTGTCTGTCAGTTTGTTAGGTATGTACCCTTTTGCCATTTATCCTGCACCAATCTTAACAAGACTTGCAGACATGTTAGCATAGGTTAGTCGCCACAGACCTTAACTTTTTTAAGTTTTTATGTCAAGGACACAGAAGGTCGAAAACACATTATGATTCTTAACTTTGTTTCTAATGAACCCCTCACTGCAGATGTAGATGCCAGCAGACATAGAGCTGCTCTAAGTATGCAAGCAGTTACAATATTCTTTCACTCGGTGCCACAACCGAAAGAGTTATTGAATATTTAATAGCAAGCCAAGCTCGAACACAGTTCAGAATATGGACGACTTAAGTTCCATCCCTGTTTCCCAGTAGTTGCATGAATTAAACCCCTCAGCTAAGACTGATGGGCAAACTGCTCTATACACTTACCCAAAGTATCTATCCAGCAGTTCAAAAAAATTATCTGGTGACAGGAAAAAATCATTGCCCTTTGCCGCAACCACCTCAGCTATAGTGAGCCAATGGTATCCCAATAAAGTAGTTGAGAAAAATCAGTTTTCTGAAGCAAAACTTCAGCATGATATTCATACTGTTGTGTTCCCTGGTCTGAGTGTCTGTCTGGTTAGTCAATTTTAGGTTTCTATCATTTTGGTATGTCAGTTTTTAGTCCATGTCTTAGTGTTCACATTTCATTCCTCTCCTGTGTAGTCCAGTCCACATTTTACCCATGTACTGTCTTTGCTTTCTCCCCGGTCGCGTCATTGTTCGTATCAGTTTCTGTGGTAATTGATTGTGACACTACTTCGGGTGATTTAATGGATTCTGGGTTTCATCCTTCCTTCTGTTCTCGTTTGCTAGTTTCCCCTTGCTTTTCTATTCATACTAACATTACTAACAGTTTGTTGTTTTCTAAAATTACTAACCAAACTAACCTTGTATATTATACTAATCTACTAACGAGCACCCGGGATTGTATAGCTGCACTTACTAATTGACTAATTATCTCTCAGCAGTCGCTCTGTTCTAGCTCCGCCCCTCGCTTTACTGTTCACTGGCTTTGCTAAAGTTTTCCCACAGGATCTCTGCATTCTTATAATCTGTTCTGGCTCTTTTTCTGTACACTTAGGAGTCTTTTATCCAGTTTATTTATCCCATCTTTGGGATTGTCTTGTGATCCTTGTCTGTGTGTTAATGTTTATCTGTTTTCATGTAATTGGTTTCCCTCATGTTCCACCCTTTGTTAATTAGATAAAGTTTCAACACCTGTGTCTGTGTGTGCCCCTGCCCGATTAATCTGAGCAGTTTCTGCACGTCTGCAGATCTGACTTCGCGCTCTTCACTCACGCATCACCCACGCATCACGCTCGCACGCATTCCCCCTCCCTCTGCCTCGTGCACTTCTCCTCTTGTCCCCTCAGGTTTTTCTGTGTCTCGAGTTCAGCCTCCTTCCCTGTCCAGCCTGCCCTTCCACATTCAAGCTCCTGGTGCCCCCTGTCTCCTCCAGCGTCTTGTGTCCTTGTGCTAGTCTTCCTCCTGTCTCCAGTTGTCCTGCGCACCAGCCAAGCCCTGCCTGTCCTGCGCACCAGCCAAGCCCTGCCTGTCCTGCGCACCAGCCAAGCCCTGCCTGTCCTGCGCACCAGCCAAGCCCTGCCTGTCCTGCGCACCAGCCAAGCCAAGCCACAGTCCCTAGCCCTAGCCATAGCCACAGTCCCAAGCCCAAGCCCAAGCCAAGCCATGCCATGCCATAGCCATTGTCATAGCCCAAGCCATAGCCACAGCGTTCCTGCCTGCCCTGAGCCCTGTGTCCTGTCTGTCCCCCTCCTGATGTTCTCCCTTACCCTTCTCCTGGCCAGCTGTGCCACCCGAGTTAGCCATCTGCCAGCTGTGCCAACTGTCTTGTCTTGTGAGTATGTCTAGCTTCCAGAGTTCTGTTTGTCTCAAGTCTCGTTCCATGTCTTGTTCGGAGTCTGTTCCCCTGGTATGTTGTGTTTTGGATTCTTGAGTTCTCCTGCGTCAGTGCTAGGCACGGTGTTTTTGTTGGCCTGAGTGCCCCTTTTTCCCCCTGGTTTATTTCTGTGTTTATGTTAATAAATTTTATTTTGGATTCCCGCTAATGGCGTCTCACTACCCTCTTGTGTCTCCCTTCCGTTCTAGCTCATGTTTCCAAGTTCACGCTCACGTTTCCACGTTCATGTTCCCCTAGTGTGTTTCGTAACACATATTGTCATTCTACGATCAATTATAGTCATCACATATCAAATATGAGTAATTCCCTACTAAAGATTTACGTGGACATTCCTCCATCAACGAATTCAGCACTCCCTTATAGTACTCTCATTGATACCCAGTCACTCACTTGCTTACTTAGGCTGATCTGCGTTAAGCGCAGTTATAGTTCGCTCCCATGTGAAACTTCCCTGGGATTGGCGCATTTCTTATCCAATTCCAGAGAGCATAAACTTTCCACAGTAAATAAAAGACATTGATTGGACAATCAAAAAAAGTATTTAAACCTTAGCATAACAGCAACTTAGGTCTTATTCGCATAATATTACACAGTGGAAAAAGACGCAATTGCGTAGCAAAAAAGACTTCCAAAACTGGCCTGAAATTTATGGGATTTGCATGAGGTATAGACATGGTCAGTAGGAATTATTCCAAATTAAACAGGACTGGAGGGTTCTTTATACCGCAGGGCTCCTCAAATCACGGTCCTCAAGGGCCGAGAACTGCTGGTTTTCCACCCTCTCTTTACCTGGGAGTCAGGTGAGATGACAATCTGGCCAATCAGCAGCATTAATTGTTCACTTAATTGCCTGGAAGGAAGGAAAACCAGGACTGTAACTGGATTTGAGGAGTGGATTTGGAGAGCCCTGTTCTACCGGATAGACATATGTCTCTGGAGGCCAAATTCAATGAAGAAAGTTTTCCTTCATTTTAAGAGTTAGTGCAATTGCATATTTTTTACTTACGACTTGCTGGCTAGCAGTTTTTATATTCCCGGTTTACCATAGCCATTATGATCACAGAGCTTGTTTACCACATTGGTTTGTAAGAGTAACCATTAGTCCTTGCTAATAATACTGCAGGTGGGGACATTTTACTCAATGTGGCTTTTTGTTTTAGAATTCATACCATATTCAACATGCTGAGGTTTTGCTTGTTTAAAAATAAGAACAGCTCGAACACTTCGGTAGACCCCCTGCTCCGTTCCTAGCACTTTTTTGTTCAATCTCGGGTAGCATATTTCCTGATTGTGGAATGTCAGTTCTGTTAAAATAAGGTATATTTCAGATATTACTGTGTTAGTGAGTTATACTTGCTCCTTATAAGGTGTGGAAAGTATTTATATAAGCTTGCGAGCTCAGATGTAGGACCTGCTAGCTTCTCATAGCAAAATTCTAACAGTTAAATAAGCAGTTCCTTTAATGAGTATGTGGGCTGGCTTGTGGGACTTCGAAAAAAATTGGTCAGAATAATCAACTTTATTCCAGAGAAAAGGCCTGTTTTGGGTTTGGAGAGGTTACTGGTGACCACTGATGTCCAGCTGCACCTATATTGATAAACTCATGCTAAATTAAACAAGTGAATCTTTAATTTACATTGAATGTGTCGATTTGTGCGAAAAATAGGATTATTTTATGAATTTACAGTGCACCATTTCAATCAGGCTTTAGACGTCAGCACAGTACAGAAACGGCCCTTCTCCGGGTCACTAATGATCTTTTGATGAATGCTGACTCTGGCGACTGCTCAATACTCGTGCTTTTGGACATCAGTGCTGCCTTTGATACAGTTGATCATGTCATCATGATTGATAGGCTGAAAAATTGGGTTGGGCTCTCTGGGACAGTTCTGAAATGGTTCTCTTCCTATCTGTCGAACAGAAAATTTTTGGTTTCCATCGGTGAACATGTATCCTCGTCTGTACTGCTTACTTCAGGTTTACCTCAAGGCTCCATACTTGGGCCTATATTGTTTTGTATTTATATGTTACCTCTGGGTTTTATTATTCGTCAGCATAAAATAGGTTTTCACTGTTATGCTGATGACACGCAGTTGTATATTTCAGTAAAATCCTCTGATTTCAGCAATGTGTTGGTGTTGCATGACTGTTTAGCTGATGTTCAAAATTGGTTGTCTAATAATTTTTTGCAGTTAAACTCAAATAAAACCGAAGTCATTATACTTGGTCCAAAGTTGGTGTCGGATAACATCCAATCATCACTTGGACCTCTTGCTTCTAACATTAGGCCCTCTTCCCGAAATCTCGGTGTGATATTCGATACTGAACTCAAATTTGAGCTCCACGTAAAGAAGCTTGTACAGTCATGCTATTTGCAACTCCGTAACATAGCTAAAATTAGGTCTATTCTCTCATTTGAAGATACGGAAAAAATTATTCATGCTTTTATCCCCTCTAGATTAGACTACTGCAACTCATTATTTACTTGTCTGAATAAGAAATTTTTGAACAAACTGCAAGTGGTTCAAAATTCAGCGGCAAGATTGCTCACTAGAACAAATAAAAGAGCCCACTTTACTCCGATTTTGGCAGCTTTGCACTGGCTGCCTGTCCAATTCCGAATAGATTTTAAAATTCTGTTGATTACCTTCAAAGCACTCCATGGCATGGCACCAGAGTATATAAGTGAGCTTTTAAATCCTTACAGACCTAAAAGATTGCTAAGATCCTCCAAGCAAGTATTATTGGCTGTTCCAGAGTCCAAGTTAATAACAAAGGGTGATCAAGCCTTTTCGGTTAAGGCTCCAATACTCTGGAACAGCCTCCCAAACAACATAAGAAATGCTGAGTCTCTATTGTCTTTTAAATCTCTTTTAAAGACTCATTTTTTTAGGCTTGCTTTTGCTGATTTTACGGTTTAAATTATTTTATGGTTGTGTTTTCATGTATGTCTCGTTTTATTATCTTGATTTTCCTTTGATGTTTAATTCCTTGTTTCCCCATTTTGTTGTTGTTATTGCTTTTATGTACATGTATTTTACCTGCTTGTGACGCACTTTGTGCTGTATTGCTGGAAAGGTGCTATATAAATAAATTTGTTATTATTATTACCATTTTGAGGGCTCTGAGAGTTTTGGGAGCCACCTAGAGAGCTGTCTTATTTGGCTCCGAAAGAGTAGATAATTTTGAATTTCATCCTCAGATGAAGAATACTTGTGGTCTAGGAGTTTATGACCCCAGAAATCTATTGTTTTGACTCTCAGCCATTTTTCATTTCTCAGTTTTTTTTTTTTCTAGAATTTAACCCTTGTGTGGTGTTTGGGTCAGTGGGACCCGTTTTCAGTTTTCATCAAACCATGTTTGCTGTTCATATGACTTGTAATTGGGATGAAGTAAACATCTGTTGAGTATTTTAACATAAAACAACACAATCAAACAATTTTGAAAACCCAAAACTCTAGCGGGTCCCAGACCCATGAACACTTGCTGAGTAACAAAAATCCTAACACCATACAAGGGTTAAATGCTGAATTTTAGCTGATTTTTTATGCTTGTTGCCCTTTTTCTCAGAAAATATGATAGAATGCTGCAAGTGTCTTGTCTCAGTTGAAGTATATTCCCCCACAAAATGAGGCTCAAATCTTGAATTATAAAGCATAAAGAGCCAAATTTGGTTTCTGAGCAAAGGGGTTAAGCTAAATCTAAAGCGATTCTTTTCGTCAACACATTGCAGTTCTTGTGGTTAGGAGTGGCGATGACATCACTCAGATGTCAGTACGTGAATGTACTGTCTTTCTTTAGACAATCAGTCAAAGTGCTGACACACCAAATTTTAGCCCAATCAGTCAGACAGCCGTGACATAACTGACGTTTTTCTGACCTAAAAATTGCGAACCCTGCGAATGGCCAGATTTGAGAGGCCTCCCAATTCTATCCCCAGCCCAGTGGGTCGTGACTTTACATCTGATGCTGAGGCTCTGAAGCTTGCTTCAAAGTATATGGAGGATTTCCTGGGAGCCACTGTGCTGAGGCTTGCTTTATTCTGGGAAACACCATGGCACTGGAAATATTTTGACCACTTTCTGCTTCATTCAGATGGAACCACCTGGCTGCCTTGGAATGACAGGCAGGGATTTGAAAATTCTTGAAAATCTTTAATTCAGTCAGTAAAAATGTGTACTCCATTTTTAGTAAAACTATTTTTTTATTCTCCATGTACAGCCCCAAATCAGAAAAAGTTGGGACAGTATGGCAACAGCAAATTAATAAGGAAAGCAGTGCTTTGTCCTTTTTTTCACTTGTTTTTAATCAAAATAGTCTGCACACAATATATTTAATGTTTTGTGAGGTCAGTGTCATTTCTTTTTTAAAAGTTTACGTCCATTCCTGTCATTCGGGCCATCTACACCTTGAGGAAAAAATTGGGACAGAAGGGAAATTAGCACTATATTGAAGTATAGGATTGAATAATGATGTGATTTGAATCAGATGGTGTTTACTGGTGAGTGCAGTCATGATTTGGTGCAAAACCAACACTGAGGAAAGGCTAAGTCCTTCAGCTGCAAAGATGGGCCACAGATCATAAGTTTGCCGACAAATGCGTGTGAAAATTATTGAACTGTTTAAGAACAGTGTTCCACAAGGAAAAATAGGAGGAGATTTCAATATTCCATCCTCTACTGCGCATGATATATGTAGAAGATTGACAAAATCCGGAGGAATTTCAGTGTTTAAAGGGCAAGGGCACAAAGCTAAACTGACTGCTCGTCATCTGCGATCCCTGAGATGGGACTGAATCAAGAACTGAGATTCATGCAGGCCTGGTGTCACCACATGGTCTCAGACTTACTCTGGCAAATCAAAAGCACAACAATACGGAGCTACATCCATAAATGCCATTAAAACATTACTCTGCTTAAAGACCCCTTACATTAACGATGTCCAGAGGCGTCATCAGCTTCTCTGGGCTCAGAGGCATGTGATATGGACCGTGACTCAGTCGGTATGTGTACTGTGGTCATACGAGTCGGTATTTCAGGTCATTGAAAGAAATGGACACCGTGTGCTCCAGAGAAAATATGAAAACAACCATCCAGAATGTTACCAGCAACAAGTCCAAAACCCAGGGTCTGTCATGGCATGGGGGTGTGTCAGTGCCCAGGGCAAAGGTCACCTGCACTTCTGTGGTGGTACCATCAGTGCAGAAAAGTACATGGAAATTTGACAACATATGTTGCCTTCTTAATGGCACCTCTACCAGCGAAGACTATGTATATTTTAACATGACAATGCAAAACCACATACTGCGCAAATTACATAGGTCTGGCTAAGGAAGAGGAGGGTTTGGGTGGCCTGCCTTCAGTCCTGACCTGTCCCCAATGGAGAATGTGTTGCGCACTTTGAAATACAAGATGCGGCAACAAAGACCTCGCTCTTTTGCAGACCTTAAGACTATTTTACAGGAAGAATGTGATAAAATTCCACCTGTAGCACTTCATCACTTCGTCTATGCAGTACCTACATGTCTTTTCAGTGCTTTGAAAAGAAAAGGGAATGTTACAGAGTGGTAAATTCTTCACTGTCCCAACTTTTTTGAAATGTGTTGCAAGAAGCAAATTTGATATACATATTTATTTTGTACAAAAGTAATAAAATTGACAGTAAAAACTGCAAATAATGCGTGGCTGTCATTTCTCCAGTGTAATACACATCAAAGATGATTTACAACTACTGTTTTCAGTTTTAATTTTTATATAATATGCTGTTCCAACTTTTTCTGATTTGTTGTAGGTAGAACTGTCACTAATATGGACAATGTGGCTAAACAAAGGTGAAAGATGAAACTTGTGAAGATCCTAATGAAGATAAAGTAACAGCTGTTTAAATAGTGATTGTAGTTGTGGTTGGAACCCAGTTTCCCAGTTTGTCTCTGTCCTGGCTTTTATGTAAATAAACTTTGAGTCTCTGTTTTCATCTGGGAGAAAGTCCTAAACTGCCCCTGTCCCAACTATTCAAAACATTTTGCAGGTGTGAAGAGAAGGAGTAGTTTTATTTGTAGTTTTCTTACAAATAAAATAGAGTTGGCCAGACGTAACATTACATATCATGTCTTACTAGTGCCTGCAATGAAATACAAAGTCAAATTAAGTCAAAGTAAATTTAGAAATCACAGATTTCTGTTTTCATATGCATTACTCAAACCAACCAATTTTTTTTTCCAAGTTGGGGTTGAAGTACAAAGCAATGTATTCAGTCAAAATATCTCTTTCTCTCTCTTTAGACTCAATAGAGTGCACATCTTGCCCTGAAGATTACTGGCCCAATCCAGCCAGAATAGAATGCATTCCAAAAGCCATAGAGTTCCTCAGCCATGATGCAATGGGACTGATCCTGACTGTAATTGCTATAGTGGGAGCCTGCCTGACCATCACTGTACTAGCAATATTCCTTTACCACAGAAACACTCCAATTGTCAAAGTTAATAACTCAGAGCTGAGCTTCTTCATCCTTCTCTCATTGACTCTGTGTTTCTTGTGTGCGCTGGTGTTCATTGGAAAACCGACATCATGGTCCTGCATGCTGCGCCATACAGCCTTCAGCATCACTTTCTCACTCTGCATCTCCTGTATCTTGGGAAAGACTCTAGTGGTATTGGCTGCCTTCACAGCCACCAGGCCTGGAAACAACATCATGAAATGGCTGGGACCCAAACAGCAAAGATTTATCATCTCGGCCTGCACCTTTATACAAGTGATAATCTGTTCAATGTGGCTGATTATTTCTCCTCCCTTCCCAAACAAAAACACCCAATACTACCGATACAAAATAATCCTGGAGTGCAGTGTTGGCTCTGATCAGGCTTTCTGGTGTGTTCTGGGATACATTGGGTTCCTGGCAGCTCTATGTTTCTTTCTGGCCTTTCTGGCTAGGAAGTTACCAGGTAATTTCAATGAAGCCAAATACATCACCTTCAGCATGATAATCTTTTGTACAGTGTGGCTGGCCTTTATACCAGCTTATATCAGCTCACCAGGAAAGTTTACTGTAGCTGTGGAGATCTTTGCAATACTTGCATCTACTTTTGGGCTGCTGGTGTGCTTATTTATTCCAAAATGTTATTTCATTTTATTGAAACCAGAAAAAAATACTAAACAGCATTTAATGGGAAGAGGCACCAACTAAACGAGGGTCATTTTCTTGTCTTGTATGAAATTTCAAATACTCACTGAAGCGGAAAAAAAAATTGCATTCACCCTTATCTAGAAATCTTCGATTGGCCGAGGTCACTGGGGTCACTCAAGCACCAGTGCAATGACCTCCCCATTCTAGGCATTCGGCTAGAACCTGATAGCTAGGGCAAAAACTGAATCACAGTGATTAATTATAAAAATGATGACGAACATTTCCCCGAACTAGAGTCAGCAGGGTAGGAAGACGGGTAGCGTTTTATCTGGAGTAATGAATTACGCTATAACACGCATGGAAAGATAATGCTGCTTTAACTAGCTATGAAATAACATGTCTCAGGCTGAACTGTCAGTTTGGAAAACTGTAAAACCTTAGGTAAAACAAGCTACTAATCAGTGGTGAAAGAGGTTGTGTGTGTGAGATGGCATTGAAAGTGACAAAGCAGAGCTGTAAGAGCTGCTCCAGTAGGCATCATAGCTAGCTAGCTTTACCTAAGTGATTGCTTTTAGACTCAGTAGCAAGCTAACTAATGTCTCTGAAATCTGCAAGCACACTGAGGTCGCAGTTGCACAACACTGCTGCGAAGCCCCGGATAAGTTCATGCATATTACAGCTAGCTCAGTTAATAGACTTGGGGAAAAAATCAAATCATATGGCTTTAATGTGATGATCATTTACAAAGATTTTCCTGAGTTAACACTAGCTAGCATAAAAGCTGCCGAGATGGCTACATCCAAAGAGCTATGTAGCCTAATGCGTGATGGCACACAGTTCATAGTAGCCTAGCCATGATGACATTATCAGTAAGCCTCCGTGCGTACAAGCGCTACCCAGAAGCTGATTGGTTGGTATGCAAATGAGGAACATGCTTTTCCTTCGCACCCCTAATTGTCCTAGCGGATGACCCGCCATGATGAGACACTAACAGATAGCATTTTCATTTTCACTGTGTCCCAAAAAGAGCGTGGTGACATGTATTTGAAAATGCAATGGACTGGGAGGCGCATTTGAATATTGTCCCATGTATTGCAGGATAAGTCTTTGAAAATGAAATGTCAAATGTTGTCATCATTATTATGTCATTATTATTTCCAAGTGATAAGAAAACAGCATTTTCAATATCATGTTGACCCTAAAAGAGCGTGATGACATATATGTAAATGCAATAGACTGGGAGACCTGTTTATCTTATTGCATTTGAAAATTGTCCTCAGTAGAGCAAGTTCAGTCTTTGCAAATTAAATGTTGAATGCCGTTTTCAAGATAATTTTCAAATAGTCAGAAAATAGCATTTACATTTTCATGATGACCTTAAAAGAGTGTGTTGACATGTAAATATAAGTGCAATAGGCTGGGGGTCCTGTTTTGCTTATTGCACTTGAATATTGTTCGCTGTATTGTGGAGCATGACTTTGAAAATGAAATGTCAAACAGCTTTTCATTATCATTTGAATATGGTCATAGATTTCCCATATGTGTATGTGAAAATGACAGTGATAATTGGATTAATACATTTTCAATTTAACTCAAATAACTCATTCATAAGTGGAAAATTATAATGCAATAGTGGGATTACATTTTCATTTGAATATTGTCCACTTTGGGCTTCCATAGTTGTTGTTGGCACTTGGTTTATTTAATAAATTTCCACGTCCTTGCACTTGGGTCCTTCCTCATTATTTAACTTCCCGGTGCCCCCCCCCCCCTCCAACCTGAGGCATCAGGTGTTACCAAAGGCTACCTCCCACTAAGGACCTTGCAGGACACTACATCTGGCCCAGTGAGAGCTCCCCTTTTCCCAGGCTCTAATGATTTCCCCAAGCTCCAGAGAGGCCAGCATCCCCTGTCGCCCCAGGCTCCAATGAGGCCTGCATCCCCTGTCGCCCCAGGTTCCAGAGGCCTACTTAAATTAAGTTAATTATGCACTGCTCAAAAAAATAAAGGGAACACTTAAACAACACAATGTAACTCCAAGTGTCAATCACACTTCTGTGAAATCAAACTGCCCACTTAGGAAGCAACACTGATTGACCATCAATTTCACATGCTGTTGTGCAAATGGAATAGACAGCAGGTGGAAATTATTGGCAATTAGCAAGACACCCCCAATAAAGGAGTGGTTCTGCAGGTGGTGACCACAGACCACTTCTCAGTTTCTATGCTTTCTGGCTGATGTTTTGGTCACTTTTGAATGCTGGCGGTGCTTTCACTTTAGTGGTAGCATGAGATGGACTCTACAAGCCACACAAGTGGCTCAGGTAGTGCAGCTCATCCAGGATTGCACATCAATGCGAGCTGTGGCACGAAGGTTTGCTGTGTCTGTCAGCGTAGTGTCCAGAGCATTGAGGCGCTACCAGGAGACAGGCCAGTACATCAGGAGACCTGGAGGAGGCCGTAGGAGAGCAACAACCCAGCAGCAGGACCGCTACCTCCGCCTTTATGCCAGGTGGAGCACTGCCAGAGCTCTGCAAAATGACCTCCAGTAGGCCACAAATGTGCATGTGTCTGCTCAAATAGTCAGAAACTGACTCCATGAGGATGGTATGAGGGCCCGATGTCCACAGGTGGGGGTTGTGCTAACAGTACAACACCGTGCAGGGCGTTTGACATTTGCCAGAGAACACCAAGACTGGCAAATTTGCCACTGGCACCCTGTGCTCTTCACAGATGAAAGCAGGTTCACACAGAGCACATGACAGATGTGACAGACACCATGTCACAGTCTGGAGACACTGTGGAGAACATTCTGCTGCCTGCAACATCCTCCAGCATGACCGGTCTGGCAGTGGGTCAGTAATGGTGTGGGTTGGCAATTCTTTGGGGGGCCGCACAACCCTCCATGTGCTCATCAGAGGTAGCCTGACTGCCATTAGGTACCGAGATGAGATCCTCAGACACCTTGTGAGACCATATGCTGGTGCAGTTGGCCCTGCCTTCCTCCTAATGCAAGACAATGCTAGATCTCATGTGGCTGGAGTGTGTCAGCAGTTCCTGCAAGACGAAGGCAGTGATGCTATGGACTGGCTCGCCCATTCCCCAGACCTGAATCCAATTAAGCACATCTGGCACATCATATCTCGCTCCATCCACCAACGACACGTTGCACCAGACTGTCCAGGAGTTGGCGGATGCTTTATTCCAGATCTGGGAGGAGATCCCTCCGGAGACCATCCGCCACCTCATCAGGAGCATGCCCAGGCGTTGTAGGGAGGTCATACAGGCACGTGGAGGCCACACACACTACTGAGCCTCATTTTGACTTGTTATAAGTTATAACTTGTTTTAGTTATATTACATCAAAGTTGGATCAACCTGTAGTGTGTTTTTCCATTTTAATTTTGAGTGTGACTCCAAATCCAGACCTCCATGGGTTAATAAATGTGATTTCCATTGATAATTTTTGTGTGATTTTTGTTGTCAGCACATTCAACTATGTAAAAAACAAAGTATTTAATAAGAATATTTCATTCATTCGGATCTAGGATGTGTTATTTTAGTGTTCCCTTTATTATTTTTGAGCGGTGTGTCATTCTGTTTATACCTTTTTTTTTTTCCTTTCACATTGTAACATTTTTAGAACGCTCCCGATCTGTTCTCTGGTTTTACCCCACATTTACCTGTATCTTTTCTGTTTTTGTAGGCACTGAGTTTATGAAACAAATTTCTACGTTTTTGCTCTTGGGTCTGTTCACATTAATTCACTTTCCCGGTGCCCCCATTCCATCCTGGGGCAAAGGGTGTTACAGCCAGGAATATAAGTTGCGATTTTTTATTATTTTTTTTTCTGCACTTGCCCAGTCGGACCAACAAACAGTTGCAAAACGCTTCCCCGAAGAGAAATTTTACCCCCCCCAAGAAAAATCCAAAGACAAATAGGCTACACACGATAACATTACACAGTAAGTCAAATATGTTTTAAAACACAAATCAACAAAAATGTTGGTTGTATACCAGCTTTTTTGGGGAGCTTAATCTCCTTTGTTGCATTCTCTTCTCGACTTTACCAAAACACTACAAGCCACTTCCAGCTCTCATGTTTTAATTGCATTTGTCTGAGTAACTCCAGGGAATTTCAACACCTGACATTCATTAACACCAGAGACATTGTAGTTCTGGTGATGCATTTGCCTCGAAGAGACTCTTCTACATGTTCATTGATTTTGCTGTGTCGTATTATTTACCAGATACTGTTGATGCTACAGTTTCTTTATATGATATAACTTGGATGAAATAATGAAAAGACCATGCTTTGAGGTGGTTGAAAAAATTGTAGATGTTGGTTACAATAGTACTTGTTGAAATAATAGTAGATGTTGGTAACAGTAGTTTTTGGTAATTTCCTTATGAAGATACTGAGCAAAAAGGAAAGGGACAAAAAAAAATAATATGGAAATACTAGGGAGGAAAGAAAAAAATTGTCTTTTTATGACCAACTGAAAAATGTTTCATGCATCATTGTCCTTCGGGGGCAGCTGCATCCCATCTGAGCAGAATTTTAACTCCAATAAAGCAGGTAATTTAGGAGAACAGATTATTCAATTGAGTCTCATGGATCATTTTAACCCATCAATTTTATTTTGGTTCCCAAGTCAAGACCATTACAAAATGCTATTGGTGGCAGATAGAAAGGTGAAACTGCTGAAACTGCACCACCAAAATGATCTGCTGTAGAAAACACGAACATTTGAGGTGGTAAAAGAGGGTAGTTTTCTCTCCAAACTGTAATAAACAATGAGACGATGAGAGGTTTTTTCCAGTAAGTGCTGCACCTATTGTTATTATTTTTATTCCCAAACGTGCAATTCAACTAATTTTTTCAGCCTGGTTTCACACAGAAAAATTTTAATACTCACGTATATAATGTATAATGAGTGAAGAAATGGCAAATAAACCTTCATTCTTTCTGGAGCATTGCCACTGAAATTCACTCATTCATGTACAAGCTGTTCACCTAAGCTCTCTGTCTTGGTCCTGTTTTTTTGGCCATGAGCGGAAATAATGATGTTATGATGTCCCCTGATGATCCTACAGAGATGCACACCATAACAAAATAAGATAATAAAAGCTGCTCTTCATTAAGCACCCTATCATGTGAGACAAACCAGGTCAATGATGACACCTCTGGTGTTCTGGTCCCTCTTTTACTCCATTTTTCTGGTTACTAATGTCAACCTGAGCCCGGCCTGTAAATTGCTGGGAAACTTTGCCCCAGATTTCCAGGCTGAAGGACACTTCACCATTGGAGGACTCTTTCCAATGCACTACAGAGTTGAGCCACAAAAACTGAGCTTCAATCATAAACCAACTCTTCCACAATGTCAGGGGTGAGTATGCAATGTACTGAGTAGACAGAAAAGATGTACATAGTATGTAAATGCTCTCTGTTCTTACTGAGAGGTAAGCCAAAATCTTCTGCTGGTCTCTAAACAGATTTGACCCCAGATCTTTCCGTTGGGCTCAAACTATGAGGCTGGCTGTTGAAGAAATCAACCTTAGTCAGAACTTGTTGCCAAACTTCACACTGGGATACAAGATCTATGACTCTTGCGCGACCCATGTGGCAGCACAGTGGGCAGTTCTGGCAATTCTGAATGGACCGAACAAATTTCCTGCAGCTCTCTGTTCTGCTGCATCTCTTCTGGCTGTGATTGGAGATTCTGGGTCATCACAGTCTGTTGTTGTTGCCAGAACTCTTCAGCCTTTCAGTATTCCAATGGTGTGTATCTTGCTCAAAATATTGGGTGCCGTATCAAATATTTATATGAATTTGTTATATAACCAGGTCCTACCTTTAAAGCTTCACACATGATTTTTACATCCTAAAACTAAAATAAATGTGAACTACTTCTCTACCGTAAGGTTTTCTGAAAACAATTTCATAGATATGTTTCCCTGTCATTCATATAATAATTGGAATGTTACAGTAAATAGTGAATTTAAACCTCTTTTTTTTCCAGATCAGTTATTTTTCAACCTGTTCCTGCTTCAGTAATCGAAACGAATTCCCAACATTTTTTAGGGTTGTCCCTAACGATGATTACCAGGTGAAAGCTATTGCTGATCTCCTGCTGAGATTTGGCTGGTCATGGGTTGGGCTAGTAACAGAGGATGATGACTATGCCAGATTTGCTATGCAGGGACTTTTGAAAGAATTTAAAAACATTGATGTGTGCTTGGCCTACCATGAAATAATACCCAAAGTGTACAATCAAAAGAAAGTTCTTGAAATTCTTCATGTAATGAAACACTCCACTGCAAGAGTCGTAATCAGCTTTGCTGGTGAAGGAGAGCTCTACCCCTTCTTCAAAGAGTACATGGCACAGAATATCACTGGGATTCAGTGGATTGCTAGTGAAGCCTGGGTAACAGCTTCACTATTTACAGTTAGTGAGTTCTACCCATTTCTAGGTGGCACCATTGGGTTTGCCATACGGAAAGGGAAGGTTGCAGGTCTTAGAGACTATCTAAGGAAAGTGGACCCATTGAGGTACCCCAGTAACCCTCTGGTGCACGAACTGTGGGGCGCTTTGTATGGCTGCTCTTTCTACACCTTCAGCAACAGGACCAATGACTCCTCTCAGCCACCCCCATGTGCTGGGCAAGAGCCCCTGCAGGAGCAGCACTCTGTCTATCTGAACACCTCCAGCCCTCGTGTGTCCTACAATGTGTACAAAGCTGTTTATGCCATTGCACACTCCCTGCACAACCTCATCAGCTGTAAGCCTGGGAAAGGGCCCTTCATAAACTCATCATGTGCTGATGCCACAAACATTCATCCATGGCAGGTGCAATTTCAGATTATGGAGCTTGTGGATCATATAATTTAAAATGCAATAATCATTTTCTGAAATTTGTTTTATTCCACTTATTACCATAACTCAACCCAGACTAGTGAGAATACCCGATCGAGGCCGTTTTTATATTTCATGCTAGACAGGTTGATTATTTATAATTAACAGAAAAAAATGTGCTTGTATTCTAAACCTTAGCCAGATATCACTGGTCAGGTTTTCCTTGAAGTAAGTCTACTCAGTGTCTGTACATTTAAACTTCAGATCAGTCTTAATTTTATTAATTACTTAAATCTGTTCGGCCTCTACAGCTACCTTTGTTCGTTGCATGGCGCAGTAGCAGATGCAATCTGAAATACAGTGATTTTCAAATTGTACACATTCAATGGGAAAAATGAGAAAACTACTTTATCTTACTTTGCATGAAACATGCCAACTTTATTTTTACCAGACATTGTCTTTCATACAAAATTGCAAAAGCTGATGCTCTCCCCGAGACCATCCTGACAATAGCCAACTTAATAGTAAGTTAGTACAGTAGTACAGAGTGGACTGCCTTGGAGAACTGGTACACAGTGGAAAGGATGACCATGAACCTATCAGAGGGAGGAAACCCTGTAGCTACACTCAACAAAAATATAAACGCAACACTTTTGTTTTTGCTCCCGTTTGTCATGAGATGGACTCAAAGATCTAAAATTCATTCCAGATACACAATATTACCATTTCTCTCAAACATTGTTCACAAATCTGTCTAAATGTGTGATAGTGAGCACTTTTGCTTTGCTGAGACAATCCATCCCACCTCACAGGTGTGCCACATCAAGATGCTCATCAGACACCAAGATTAGTGCACAGGTGTACGTTATACTGCCCACAATAAAAGGCCACTCTGAAATGTGCAGTTTTGTCTCACAGAAAAATGCCACAGATGGCGCAAGCATTGAGGGAGCGTGCAATTGGAATGCTGACAGCAGGAATGTCAACCAGATCTGTTGCTCGTGCATTGAATGTTCATTTCTCCAACATAAGCCGTCTCCAAAGGCATTTCAGAGAATATGGCAGTACATCCAACCGGCCTCACAACCGCAGACCACGTGTAACCACACCAGCCCAGGACCTCCGCATCCAGCAGGTTCACCTCCAAGATCGTCTGAGACCAGCTACTCAGACAGCTGCTGAAACAATTGGTTTGCATAACCAAAGAATTTCTGCACAAACTGTCAGAAACCGTCTCAGGGAAGCTAAACTGCATGCTCCTTGTCCTCATCGGGGTCTTAACCTGACTCCAGATCGTCGCCTTAACAGACTTGAGTGGGCAAATGCTCACATTCGATGGCGTCTGGCACGTTGGAGAGGTGTTCTCTTCACGGATGAATCTCGGTTTACATTGTTCAGGGCAGATGGCAGACAGGGTGTGTGGCGTCGTGTGGGTGACAGCTTTGCTGATGTCAATGTTGTGAATCGAGTGGCCCATGGTGGTGGGGGGGTTATGGTATGGGCAGGCATCTGTTCTGGACGAAGAACACAGGTGCATTTTATTGATGGCATTTTGAATGCACAGAGATACCGTGAGGAGATCCTGAGGCCCATTGTTGCGCCATACATCCATGAACATCACCTCATGTCCCCAGACCCCCAATAAAGCAAAAACTGCGCATTTCAGGGTGGCCTTTTATTGTGGACAGTCTAAGGTACACCTGTGCTCTAATCATGGTGTCTGATGAGCATCTTTATGTGGCACACCTGTGAGGTGGGATGGATTGTCTCAGCAAAGCAAAAGTGCTCACTAACACACATTTAGACAGATTTGTGAACAATGTTTGAGAGAAATGGTAATATTGTGTATCTGGAATGAATTTTAGATCTTTGAGTCCATCTCATGACAAATGGGAGCAAAAACAAAAGTGTTGCATTTATATTTTTGTTGAGTAATTTAAACTTTGCAGTTGCACACTTGGTTGCAGGTGATCACCTAATATTTTCTCATCTTAATTGTGTTAATAATCTATATAACTGACATGTTTTTCGGTCAGAAAGGCTGTATGTTTTAACCCTGATTTTTATGTTCTTATTCAAATCCAGTCCTGTGTTTTGCTATATTCTAACCCATGTTTCTCTTCATGACCTTCCTGACATGTGCTAGAAGGGAAATACATGTGCAAGAAGGGGATGAGGAACTCCTCTTACATCAGAGTGGGAACTATACTATTAGCATGATTCATTACATTTATTTTTTATTCACTCTCTCATTATGCTAAAGCTTCAGCAGTATCTTCAAGAAGTTTCCTTCAACATTTCTGGAGAACAGGTGGACTTTGATGTGAAAGGGGATTCTATTCCATCATATGATTTGATCAACTGGCAAAGGGGCTCTGCTGACAAGATTACGTTCAAGACTGTTGGACTGTATGATGGAGCTAAGGATGCTGGGCAGGAGCTCTTTATCCAGGATGCAATTGAATGGACTGGACATCACAACGAGGCAAGCTGCAATCAGTGTGTACTCCACAACCATGAAAAACTTAACCACTCATAAATATATATATACATACACACACACTACCGCTCAAGAGTTTGGGATCACTTGCAAATTTCTTTGTTTTCCATAGAAAAATACATTTTCATGCATTTCACAAACATTTTTATCCATTTCAAAAATCATTGAAATTAATCAGATGATTTTCAAAGAATGATCTAAATTTTTGCATAGAGGCCGATGATCAGAAACTGTCAGTCCTCTGCATCCTGGTATGGCTGGTATGGCTGCTAATCCAAGTTAAGCATTTTAGAAGGCTAAGTGATTATTAGAAAACCCTTCTGCAAATGTGTTGCACAGCTGAAAACCGTTGACCTAATAAGGGAGCGCAAATGGGAGCATGGCATTCTTGAGGTTGGTTTAGTACCTGAAGCATCAGCAGTTGTTTGTTTGTTTACAGGCTCAAAATGGCCAGAAAGAAAGAACTTCCTTTAGAGACCTGCCAGTCTATTGTTGTGCTGAGAAAAGAAAGCTATTCAATGCGAGAAATTGAAAACTTAAAATCTCTTACCATGCTGTCAACTACTTACTTCAGAGAGCAGCACAAACTGGCATTAACAAGGACAGAAAAAGGAGTGGGAGGCCCCAATGCACAACTGTGCAAGGAGACAAATATCTGAGAGTGTGTAGTTTAAGACCAAGATGCCTCACAGGTTGTCAACTAGCAGCTGCGCTAAATGGCTCCCGTCAAACACCGGTTTCAGTATCAACAGTGAAGGTGGTTTTTTGATGAAGGTAAAGTTTGAAGTACATATTCATCATTTTCCATTAAAATCATTATTTCTAACTCAGGCAATGTCAACATGTTCTGTTCATTTGCTTTATTCCCAATTCAGACTAATTTCGTGTTTGTTTCCTTGGAAAACAAAAAAATTTCCAAGTGATCCCAAAGGTTTGAGCGGTAGTGTAAATATATTCATACAGTCCTGAGATAAAGTATTTGCCCCCTTCCTGATTTCTTGTTTTTTGCATATTTGTCACACTTACTTTTTTTTGATGATCTGAAACATTTAACATGATGCAGACAGCTTTGTTTATTTATTACTATAAATTAAAAGCAGCTAACACTGAACCATGTAGCTTCTAGCACTGCTGCTAAGAAGCATTAACATATAGATAGAAAAGATTGTGTGGAAGTTGAAGCACTTTCCGTTAATTTTGTGAGGCAGGGCTCATACGTCTGGGGCCCCATGGACCGCGGGCGCAATGCAGTAGCATTACTTGCATATATGGATGTTGCGCCACAGGTTAGAACCCCTAGATGTTGAAAAATTCTTATTTTTCAATAAAAATTTCCAAGATATAGCAATCAAAAAATGTTGTTTTCACCTCTCCGGTGAAAAGTAATCAGTATTTTGCAATGAGCTCTATGGTCTGTTCTCACTACGTTATGAATGAAAACAAGATGATTCGTGTGATTCTGATATAAACCGTTCTAGTTATTGAGCTAGCCTGAAGGATCTAAAGCGGGAGTGATGGCAGAATCTGAAGTGATTTGTTGAAAAGGTAGGTCTGCACACTGCCAGACACTGTCTGACACTATTGTCTGGCACCTGCAAAAAGTGACTTTGCATGTGCGCACCCTACCCCAAACGAGAATCTAAAGTGATCCCACAATATCTATAATTATAGATATCTAATAGTCTAATAATCATAGATATTGTATAATTATAACCAATTTTACTAGTATAATTATAACCAGTCAATTGCTGTCATTTTTCCCCATGCTACACTCAAAAAAATGAATCATGGCATCGTTTATTATTAAGTATTTGCATTAAGTAATTAAGTATTATGTAATTATTCTAATTACATTGAATCAGCGTAAATCTGTTGTGAAAATAATTAAATTTACTCAGATAAAAGTATGAATGTGGTTTAAATATGACAAGTTTAAATATGGCAAGCTGTGGAACAAGCAATATTCAATTACTTAAAACGTATGAGATTGGTTTACATAAAAATTTTGTGAAATGGAAACGTTTGGAAGAGGAAATGACATCAGAGTTCTCTTCACTGGTCTGCCATTTTCTTACTTCAAAGCAACCCATGGCCTTGACTGTGACCTTGCAACAGGTATGTTTCTCTGGACTTATCCTACATAATCTGCCTGTTATCAGTGTGTAGGTATGTTTTATTAGTGCAGTTTATATTATATCACACCAGCATAAATGTATTGACAATCAAATTCAATAAGTCCATCATTGCAAACATTTTCATCTAACCCACAAGCCAACTCGCACATGGTGCCAATACGTACCAGCCAACTTTAGCTAGTTTGGTTTCTTGTGATTAGGCAACATTCCACACATTACCAATTACAACTACGGAGCTCAGGAAGTGCAATGACAAGGAAAAAAAGAACAATATTTTGTGGCCACGATATAAAAGTAGTTCCAACAATTAATTTAATCCGTGGTCACGAGTTATAATCCGTTTTTCTCAATTCAATTAACTCCTTCCCTCAATTTGGCAAATTCGTGGCCACAGAATACAACTCCTTCCCACGATTTAGTTAACTCATGGCCACAACATTTCGTTTAATTTAAATTGAGGGAATGACTGCTATCTCATGGCCAGGCTAAAGCTAAATCGTGGCAACGACTTGTATCTCGGGGCCACGAAATGGCTAAATCGTGGGAACAACTTGTATCTTGTGGCCACGAAATAACTAAGTTGTAGGAACGAGATGGCAAAATGGAGGGAACGACTTATATCTCGTGGCCATGTCTTATTTTTGTGTCATTGCACTTCCCGGGCACCGTAAATTACTAAGGAGTCAGGAATTTAAAAATAGGCAATGGGCTTGTGCGAATATCAGCCGATAGCCCATAATCATTGCTCCATAACTATCCGTTAAAATCTGGCAACAGCTGCAAGACACACCTGCGGACTACAGGCTAGCTTCAGCCCAGATGCCAAATCCTGTAACCGAACGTTATTGTAATTGCGTGTAGCTCCACTCGCAGGCACCGCACGATGTTTGTTGGTGCAAATCTCTCGCCTGTTAGACGGCTCGTATGTAATATTAGCACTGAAGTTACATCCAGGTAACTATTTAAATTTTCCTATAGTTATAGTAATTAAAATATGCTTAGCCCATTTTTTGCATGCAGGTTCATTATTTGTGATTCAAGAAATTGATCATGCTTATCGACCTTTTGTAGCATTGCGGGCGCGCATGCGTGCGCACTGAAGAGCAGAGAAGGCAGAGCTCGGACGACAGATTGAAAACTATTCAACATGGGGTTGGGGAGGGGGTGAAGTTCGGCTTCCCGCATTTTTCCCAGATTAAGGGCACAGATTATAGTTGGTAAATTGATATTAATCTTGAGATTCATATCCTGTAGTATCACATCAAAGTAATCTCAAAACTATGTGTACATATCATATTTGGAAGTTTCTCATAAATTGTCAAACACAGCCTATTACATGGAGATCACTGGCTCACAATTTAGAGCAGACTTACAGTGTATTTAGGCATGATAGTTTTGATTTATGCAATAAAAATATGGCCAACTGTAATTGGAAAAACAAAATGTTGATAGTTTGCAAATGTTAATTGCACTGAAAGTGTGGTCGAGATCTTTTCTGTTCAAAGGTTGAATGGAGTGGCTGTATTTCTGCCTGCTGTGTATATTTTACTTTATCAAAACATAGACTAGTGCAGTCAGTATGTAATGTACCAAATTTTCCTCAGAAGGATGACTCGGTGCTATTCAAAAAACTCTGTAAAAAAAATGATACTGCGTTTGTGATTTATTGAGCTAAATGATGCCACAAAATCATAGAATTAGATGTTTCATGCATTTTTTTAAAAACTGAACCATTTTTCTTTTACAGGTATTTAATTAATTGAAGCATCTTTTCTCACCTTAAAATGTATGCCAGGGCAACCTCTTAAATCTCGTAAGTATGTAGGCAAAAAAGACATTTATTTATAATACACAGAAAATTCAATACGATGAACAGTGAAACTCATTTTGAAGTTCAGATGAATCAACATAAAATGTATAAGCATAACATGCCTAATGCATAGTTCAAAAAATGTTTTGCAGTGTTTGCATACCTCCCAAGTGACTCGTGTAGGATTCCCCCTCAGCTACGCCAAACACCAGAAGTAACTGGGAAGCGAAGGATCGCGCGTCGTCTTACTGTGTCTCTGGCTTGGGTGTGATTTAAAGATAATTAAAGTAATCTGACTCCAATGCAATGCTTTGCAATGACTCACAGCCAGCTGCACGTGACTGTAGTGTGGTGCTGTTAAGGTGCAATCTATCTATGTAGATGCAGACCTGCCTATGGCTGGTACAGCCCGCAATAATACAAGAATATGTTTTTGCGATGACACTATATATACTGGCGAGTGACTACAGAGTACAGATATCCTGTGAGCTGTGAGTATGTAAGAGCTGGGAAAAATCCTGAACAGCGTCATGGATATCAGTTGGAGAAGAAGACCTGGTTAAAATTGAATGCGATTTATTGTCCAAGAAAGTAAATTACAGAGTAAGAGTTGTGCTGAGTAAAAGGCGATATGTGAGCGAACACAGATGCTCGTGTAAGCGGGTCTCCCTGAACCATCCCACCCTTCCAGTTATATACCCAATGATCAGGGGGGGAAAACCCTAGACACCAAAACAGAGGTTTGATCAGGAAGAACCAGAAACATCAATAATGACAGGCACAATCATCAAATGTACCTTAGGTTTACACATTGTGTGACGTGTGATAGGCAAGGTACAACCAAACAAAAATGATCCTTTCACGTGATTAGCTCAGACCACCCAATGGCTTACACAATGCTGACCACATTGAGGTGTTAGTCCAAAAGCTGCAAGAGTAGCGGAAAACTGGGCCACAGGACACTATGTCCCAAACAAGTGTCCCTTCTGCATACCAACTTGTGTTTCCTTGTTTTGTAAACAGTCTGGTTTAATTTTGGGGGACTTTGACACATTTGTTTTCATTTGAAACAAATGAAAAAACCCTCAATTTGCGCATTGTGGAATTTACGCGTGATTTCTCCACCCACACATATAAATGTGGGGTCAGTCCAAGTGAAGGCATCCTGAAAATTAGAAAATTCCTGGGTCACCCCTCAGAAATTTCTCAGAAAATTCATATAGGTACCTCTGGTGGACTTATGAAATAATACCAAGTATTAGACCAATATCCTTAATAGTTTTGAAGTGATGGCCTGTCTCAATTTAAAAAAAAATTTTTTTTTAAATTTTGACAAAATTGTGTTTCGTCCAACTTGGGGCTTCCACTGCTCCTCTATTATTTAACCCACAGATCAGATTTTTGGTATTTTGGTTTCTCTGCTCAACTTTTCCCCGAGAATCAGAATTTCTGGTCAGATTAGGTGTATCTACATTAGTTGCTACACAATGGGGCTCCAGAGTTGGCCGAAAAGCCAAAAATCGCAAAAAATTGCTGTACTTTTTCAATGCTGCAGGTCAGAAAGTTTGGGGAATTCAAGCTTGAAATCTTTTTTGTTTCCATTTCTGATACCTTTCATGGGTAATCCACTTTAATCTTGTTTGTATCTTGGCAGGAATGAGAAAAATGTTTTTGTTTTTTTTTTTCAATTTTACTCGTTTTTCATTTTACGGAAAAAATAGCAATTTTGAAGTCCATGGTTCACCATGTGCGCAATTGACCACATCCTTCAAATCTTTACCATAGATTGCTATAGTTGTCAACTTCATCTGACAAAAAAATTGGAATTATCTGGGAGGGTCTGGATGCTTAGATATGGACTGATCCTGTGTTATGAATCAATGGAATTAAATGCAAATTCCAACACCCAGTCAATCAAATGAGAAGGAAATAAATTGTTTTCTATCCCCTGCTCAAAGAAAGGAAATGCTGTCATAATGGATCAGCATTTCAGTCCTTCAAACTTGGGAGGTATGTGTTTGATCAATTAATTTTTGGTATCCTGATATGGTTTTGCAGGTAGTTTACTGTAAATTTGCATTAAAAAATGGTCTGGGTTTTCATGTTTAACTATCCAGCTGAAAGATGGCACTTGATAATGACCCCACAACTGATAAGTTGTTCTTCTTTTCTGTTCACAGATCCCGAAAGTGAATGTGGCGATGTAAAGTGTGTGACATTTCATTATCTACCAGGTACGACTTGCTAAAACATTTTAGGCTGAAACATATCCACTATGGCCGCCCATGTCTGTATCCATATGTATATGCAGATTGTCCATGGACCAAAGTACGTTGTACATGCAGAAGTTGGAAGAACCATTTGAGTCACACATGCCAAACACACAGGAAGCTAGAAACAGCACATGTTCAGTTAACTACATTCTCATGTCAGACATGTTGATGTGGAGAACTTTCAACTGAGAAGGAATACTTGACCCATATAAATCAATATCTTAAGCAGTATGAAACCATAACTTGTATGTTTCAAGGATGTAGGTTTCTGACAAGCATATATGATACATTTAGCTCGCATTAAAATCGGAAACATAATCCACATGCTCTGAGAGATTTTAAGGCAGGAGCTGTTAAACTCACTGCTCAGTCCAACAAATCAGGTAGTTCTGTTTTTAAGGGCCCCGATGAGGCCAGGATTCCTTAAAGAGGCTAAATTGTTCTGGATTCCTTTTATTTGAGGACAGGGCTGTCTAAACAGGGAAGCTTGACTGCATCCAAGGCAGAATAGTGGAGTTAGGAGACCATCAAAAGGGTCCCAGCTAAAAAAACTCACCTTTTTTCCAATTTTGGATTGGCAAGCTCACCATGTGGGCAATTACCCATAGTAATGAAACTTGTTCTGCATAGATTTATTTATTTTGGATTTATTTATTCAGAATTACAACTTGTTTTCTTATCTCCTTCACTATTTAAGCATGTTGTTAAATATAGGCATTTTGGGGTAAAAACTCCCATTGTTCTGCAACTAGATTCCAGGGAGATCCTAGGTAGGGAATGCAACAGTGACGTGCGGTGGAGGTTAGTTTGGTGAGGCTGAAACCTCCCCTTTGCTTGATTACCAATCAGAGGATTAACTAGTTTTGTAAGACTATTGGGCAGAGATGGGCCAGTTTAAGTTTCCGTGACGTAATTACTCAGTAGGCTAACTTGAAATATCTCACGAAACTGCAGATTTGCGAGTACTTGCTTACAGGAAGGCAGAGACGTGCGGTGAGGTGAGGCAGTGACCCAAACTTGTATCACAGGATATTGTGAACTTGTTCCCAAGTACTATTCCTGATTGACAATCAAAACAATTAAGACCAAGCTTATAGGAAGCCTGATTCTGATAAAGGAGATAATGACAAAAGGATTCATTCACGTATATGCTTCAATTCGAGACTGCAAGGATGGAAATCTGAATAATCAATTAGGAAAAATTATCGGCTCTTGGTAGTTCTGTATATCGTTCAAACATTTTGTTAATCGGATTATGAAAGAGGACTGAAAATAAACACCCGCTTTTTGTTTGGGCGTAAAAGCGCGTATTTAAAGGAGAATAAAATGTATAGCCTATTGATTTAGCATTGAACTCTGCGTAAACCAAACTGTTTTAATATTTGTTTGACATTGTTTCGGCTTCCTGGAAGCAAGTACACGCAAATCTGCTGTTGAGCACAAATCTGCTGTTGAGCATTTCAGGTTCGATGTACTGAGTAATAACGCCGCGGAAACTTAAACTGGCCCGTCATTCTGCCGAATAGTCTTACTAAACTAGTTAATCGTCTGAATCAAGGGGAGGTTTCTACTTCACCAAACTAACCTCCGACTGCACGTCACTGGAATGCAACATTATGTCACATGTCAGATTATCTTAGGAAATAATGTAACTTGTGCTTCTGAGTGGGCACTGTCTATTTAAGACTTCTAGTTGTAGAACAAAGGGTATCGATAATAAAGGGTGTTTTTACCCCAAAATACCTATAATTGGTAACGTGATTAAACGGTGAAGGAGATGTTAGAAAGTAGAATTTTTCTGTATGTTAGTTTTCATTATTGTTAGTTTTTATTTTCATTTATGTACCTTTTGTTATATTTCTGAGTGATTGTGTATTGTTCTGATTGATTGTCATGGTCAGTGCAAATCCTTGTGCTCTTCCCTCCTCTTAGTCCTTGTTAAGGCACTAATTCCCCTGTTAATTCAGTGAGGTCATTCTAAACTTCCTTCATTCTGTACTTGCTGCCTGTCTGCACCTGAGAGTAGTTTAGAATCAGGGCCTGGGTATGTAGAGCATATTAGCATAGGTTTCCACACCCTTTACATTCTACTAGCCTATCCCTGTCCTGCTCGTCTTGGCTCCGCCCCTCTCTGGCTTCCTGCCACAGCTGTTCTCCATCTAGTCAGGCAATCACATTAATTGTCTTGTGCTTAAATATCCCACTCCCCCTCTTCTTCCAAGTTGATTTGTTCTTCCCTTGACTCTGTCTGGTTGGTTTGTTCGTCTCTGTGCTATTTGGCTGGTGATTGCTCTTTTTGAAAGTATTAGTCTGTTTATTGTAGTTCTGCGTTTGTAGTGAGATTGCAGGGTTTGCGAGGTTCGCGAAGTATGGCAGTCAATATTACGCGCAGCCCACACACACAAATCTGGACATGGATAGGGAGAGAGGCCAGCAGTGCAGATGCCCAGAAAATTACAAAATTCTTATTAAAGAGAGGTGAGAGTGTTTAAGTAGCTTATGTTAGCTGTTCAGGCAGGCTGTTCACCTGCTAACGTTCCGTTAATGTAACATGCGGTCAGCTGAGTAAATAATAACTGAGTGATGCCATTCTTGTCAGGTGATTAGCGCCAGTATCATCTACAGAAAAAGATCAGTAAGGTTATCATTTGCCAGCCATTATAATATACCGTTGAAAAATCCGGTAGCAGCAGGACACATTCCTCCGTCCTTATTATGAGTGGTTACTGCATACTTGGTTCTCGTGACTGTCCTAGCTAGGTTTGGATAGCAAACTACATGCAGTCAGTGTGGTAACCATAGGTGTAACTGAAACAATCGCTTGACAAGGCTGACATTTTACCTTCTTACAAAAGTGTTAACTGAAAATAAACTGCTACTTTATTCTGTTGCCATAAGTCTTGTTAATGCAGGGTGTAATTTTACAGAGCCTGCCCTCCTCATACAATATCAAAGTGAAGCTGTGTGCTATGGTACTGAGAGAGAAGCCCATCTAAATGTGGTTTATTCCAAGACTAGGTATGTTAGTTCTTCATTAGTTGGTCCATAAAATATAATTTTAAATGTTTACAAATGCAATATGAAATAGAATAAAAAAACCTTTATGTACTGCCACACCAGAATCCCCTGTGGTCACTTCAACTGAACCTGACCCAGCAGTAGACCCTCACCACCAGCAGTCTGAAGATGTTTTGATGGTGAGTGTGGCAGAAACTGGTTGGCTGTGTAGATTTATAAGTGAACTGCTATACCAATGGCATTTGAATTATATAATTAAATGGAAAAATAGGCTGGATTTACTTATAAGTCTACTTTACCCACTATCCATCCTGTTGACGGAGCCAGGCCCCTCTCCCTAAAGCAAGGCAACTTCAGATAGTGAGGGGAATAATGAAGCAGATCATGGCTATAGGTTACTGCTAAAACAACCCAGGAGAGGCTTAATAGCCTTGTCTGATTTTCAATTGAAAGTCAGTTAAGCAGATAGTTGGACTTAAAAGGTCTTAAGCTGTGAACAGACAAAATAACTTAAGCTCAAGTTGAGATAAGGGAAGACTTAAAATGATAGTTTTTGATATTTATTTTACAAGAAAGTTGTTCATTGTGTTGTCAATATTACTTGCAAGAAATTCAAATAGTTAAGTTACATGGCTACCTTTGTGATTTCACTATAACAGCTGCACCTTGGGTTGTATCTTTAGCCAGTGTACTTCGAGTTATTGTCTGTTGCACATCAATGCTCATTGTTTTACTATAGAATACCCAGTACTCATTTGCTGAGTGGTTCATTGAACATTTATTTCTGATCAGACTAGGTGATATAATGTGGTTTTAGGTAGCCTCTTTTGTGAATAGGTGCCACATCTGATAATTCAGAATTTGCATAATAATACTCTTGACTGAGTAGTTAATCCTAAAAAAAGGAAAAATTGGGTTTATTGCATGTAGCACTGTCAAAAACACCGAGAAACAAAAATGAATAACAGCCATTGTTGTAAAAAATGTTGGGGGCCCACACTGATATTCTTTCAGGGCGCCCAGAATTCCTAACAACTGCTCTGCCTGTATCTATCTGTTTGCTGGGTTCTAAATTTTTTTCTGTACTGACCATGAGTAAGGGATTGAATACAATGTCTAATAAACGCACAGCTGAGTTTGATCCACATTTGGAGTTTCCGTCTGTTCTTAACAGGAGATAAGAAAAAGAGTTGTAAAAGAAGTCACATTTTCAGCTAGGACCCTTCTCAGGGTCTCCTAACTATACTATTATGCCTTGGGTGCAGTCAATCTTCCTTGTACAGACAGACCTGTCCTCAAATATAAGGAATCCAGCACAATTTAGCCTCTTTAAAGAATCCTGGCCACATTGGGCCCTTAAAAACAGAATTTTGATTTCTGTGCATAAAAAGTTTAATATTGGAGAGGCCAACATCTTGAAAATGAAAACAGAGAGAAATTTTGACAAAAGATTCTGAAAGCATGGACCCAATTTACCCTTAGATGCAATTTTCAGCCCATAGCTATAATTTGTTCCAAAAATATTGGCCTCTAAAAATCCCTATAAGATAACATTTGCAATTCGCGCAGGCATGGCTCTCGATTTTTGGGGAGCCAATTCATGGAAACCTCTTGGAGCAGGACCCTAAAATTTTGCAAATGTTTACTATGAATATAGAAGTACTCCCAAAATTGAGCCAAATCTGAGTAGGCGACCTGGGGACCTCGGGTCTGCTTACACTCTCTTCTGCATGTATTTGAAGTTATAGTTACGTTAATTTTCTCATAGGCATCATGTGTTTTTACGGTGCTCTGAAAGGTCAAACTATGCAGGTATCAGTGTGTAGCATGATTGATCTTACAGGCTAAACAAGAAAAATTTTCAGCTGTAAATGACATTGGTAAAGTACACAACAGTTGGCAGGACTAAGTGTGGAAATTATAATCATGAAACTGTCAAAATATTATGCTCATCTCAGATCTGCTTGCACTTTTAAGCTTTGTGTCCAGTTCCATCAGGATTTTCTTCTCAGGTTAGTTTGACTTCAGAATCAGGTCAAAAATTTAGAACTGGTCTGGCCTTTATTTTCATTCAGATTATTGTCTGTTTCCTTATTTACCAAAGTAATTAATAGCTGACTGTCAAGGAGTGTTTATAACTTTTGAATATATTTTGCACTTGAATGATTCGACATATCTGTAATGTCAGAGTTTGCAAAACATTGCGCCTGTTCTGAATACCACAATGTGACTGACATTGGGACTCAGCTCATTCTTCTTTTTGTTAATCCTCCAGGATTGTGAATTTAGAGAAGCTGAGTCAAGGATTGAACAGACAACGATGGACATCTACATCTTTGGGGCGGAGGGTGGTGGTCTTGGAGACGAGCTTTTCGCAGATGTTGGCGTTATACTTGACGGCGTTGAAGTTCTGCAAAACCTACAAAGTGTCACCCTTGCTTGTCTAATGCTTTTAGGATTGATTTATGCGCTTAACTTAAGCTATCCTAAGGACCTCAAGTACACATTTGAAGTCTTTTAGAAAGTCCTGACAGAACTGGACCCTACCAAGCTTTCACCATAGGTCCAAGCACTGAAAATAAAAATGCTCCAGTGATTGAGCAGTTGGCCAGATACAATGATATTTTGCTGTGGAATATGTACAGGGTTCCCGTGGTCATGAAATTTGAAAAACCTGTTTTCCAGTCTGGAAAAGTTATGGAATGGTTTTGAAAAGATTTGGAAAAATACAATGTTTTGCGTAATGTGTATAATATGTCACCAAATCCCTAAAAAGATGTCTAGCTTTAACCCCAAAACTACAAGCTATTTCAAACGCGACACAGTTGAAAGTAACATGACTTGCACGTAGGTACATATGCAACTAGTTGGCGGGAAGCAAAATTTTTTTCCCCACCGGACTTTATACCAATTTCATCTCATTAGCTTACAGCCAAGAAGAATCGAGCACAAGCTTTTGTTTACCTTTTGACGCACGTGGGTTTGTACCCTCTATGCACGTGGTAACTTGGTTTGCTGTTCACTGGAATTTAAAGGGCACCGTTTTTCTAATACGCCAGTTGAATTTTCCTACTGCCTTGCTTCAAATTAGTGTAATAAGTATTGCTCATAAGTTTGGCCAAGAAAATAAAATGTAGCTTTGGACACACCTAAAATAAGTATGAGCATTGAAGCATTTGCATCTTAGCCACACTTATAAGTGCGTCTAATGTGAATTTTGATCAATATTTGTGCTTGGGCGCACTTGAATAAGTGCAAATTCGATGATAATATTAAGTTTAGCGGCTTCTGTGGTGTCACAAGGTGGACGTTGACCTTAACTTCATCTTTACATTTACACTGAACGCTTCCATATCACCGTGTTCACCAGAAAAGTATGTTATGCCATGGGCCAAAACCTGGATCCTTTATTGTCACGTTGTAGAAACTTTCTGAGGGCAGTTCAAATATTTTTCCATCAGAACAAGTATGATGATCAGATATGAAATGAAAATATTCTCAAAAAAGTATGTGCACACTAATGAGAACAATTAGTTTGCAGCTTTGTCAGAAACATTTTTTTCTGTACTGCGATAAGCACTAGGCCTCCTTCAGACGAATGCACTGACAATTTTGCATATCGCTCATACGAAAAGAAAATCTCACAAAAGACAGCTATTCTATGAAACTTTTTCTTGGTTAGCTTTTCTATGAAACCTTTCCTTGGTTACAGTCTTTATTGGTTAAATGTCATATCAGTGTCATTTAAACTTGGCTAACTCGACGACGTCCCCCAGATTCTGCAAACAATGTACACAAGCAAGGATAATACAATCTAAATAATAATTTGTAATTGCTCAACATCTGTCTCAGAATATATTAAATGCCACCTGTTTGTTACCTCTTCA
Source organism: Gymnothorax reevesii (assembly GCA_029721435.1). Taxonomy (NCBI): domain Eukaryota; kingdom Metazoa; phylum Chordata; class Actinopteri; order Anguilliformes; family Muraenidae; genus Gymnothorax; species Gymnothorax reevesii. Next base: position 141,957,247 of record CM056574.1, read on the forward strand.
ATGTTTTGCCTTCTTGAGCATTTAAATGTTGCACTTGGTAATTTATTTTTGTTTGCTTGTTTGTCAAATATAATTGAGAAAATACAAGAATGGTGCCATAGGCCCTTATGCCATTGTGTGATGCCCTAAGATAGGTTGTAGATAGACACAACTTCCCTTCCATTCTCCATGCTACATTTTTGCTACACTGCTTAGGGCTTAGCACACTGTAGACGCTCATTGTGGCGCTCTGTGTTCGCTATTATAGACTTTACCTATTTTAAACAAAGTCGTGGAAATTCGGTAAAATATTGTGGAAAAGTTTTGGAGAAGTTTTGAAAAATCACTGGTAAAAAAAAGTGTGGGAACCCTGAATGTAGACTTGCTGCAAAATTCAGTATGTTTTTCAGCGAACTTTGTCTCTGTAAAATGTTCAACTTATGTTGTTGACAGTTCTCTATTGTCATATTTTTGCTGCACAATATTACTTTTATATTCCTGCAATCATAGGTAAACATATACTTAGCGCCATTAAAAATGCAATGGTGAAGAAAATGGAACGGCTTTTGACACAGGAGAGAGGAAAAGAGCCATTGGCATGTTACAGGCAGATCTCAGCCACCGAGAGGTGGCGCGTCATTTACACTGTCACCGTTCAACAATCCGTCAGCTGTCTTTCCAATAATGGAACACAGGCACTTTCACTTTCACTGACCGACCCCGCTAAGGGCAGCCACGAGTGATATGGTAGCTCACAAGTCCCACATCTGGTTACAGCCTGTACTTGACAAATTCTGGACAGCAACTCAAATTGATCGTGAAACGAGGGGTCCGAGACATCTGAGGGTGAGCACAAGTTCTGTTCAATTCAATCTATGTGAGCCACACATGCATGAACACAGCCCCTGCAGAAAACCCAGTTATTGCCCATTTCCGCATGGCTGCCCTCAGCAGGGTGGGTAAGCGACAGTCCCTGTTTTCCATTCCAGGACAGAAACAGGGAAATAGTGCCAAATGACAGAGACAGGTGCCCCCAGTCAGAAGTGAACATGGCGAAAAATGGGTTTTCTGTTGGGGCCGTGTCCATGCATGTTTTGCTCACGTAGATGGCGTCAAACGGCACTTGCACTCACCCTCAATCGTCTCGGACCCCTCGTCTCATGATCAGTTTGGGTTGCTGTCCGGAATCTGTCACATACAGGCTGTTACCAGACGTGGCACTCTTCAGCTACCATAGTCACTCATGGCTGCCCTAAGCGGGGCCGGTCAGTGACAGTGCCTGTGTTCCATTCTCGGATAGACAGATTGTTGAATGGTGACAGTGCAAATGACGCACCACCTCTCGGCGGGTGAGATCTGCCCATAACATGCCAATGGCTCCTTTTCTCTCTCCGGTGCCACAAGCTGTTCCCTCTTCTTAATGCAGTAGAATTTTTTCGTTTTTTTTTTTTTTTTTTTGTGGTGGTTTTATGTGGGCTATTGACCACATCCAAAAAAATAAGTCAAGTGTCACTGTACACATCATAAACAGCTCAATGTTTGTTATTTCAGAAGTGCTTGGCGCGTTCACGTAGTGCGCGTCAGGATTACAATACCACACGCTTTAATTACACTTGTGCCTCACTGAAAAAACAATAAAAATCCCTCGATTCTTCAATTTGCGGCAAATAGAGTACATACCTCGCAGTTGCGTTTTTAATAGCGCTAAGTATACTTGATAAGTGTGGTGGTGCAAAACTACTTAACTACTGGGACTTATGGCACCATGTTGGACTGTTAAGGATTCCTTGAAATGTTAGTCTACTGTTAGTATTACCGTTATAATGGTTGATTTACCTGTCTACCTCAAGTTTCATACTATTAAGTGCAGTTTTTGGGGTCTGTTTACAATGTACATTCTTTGTATTATCCAACAAGCAGCAATGAGGTTAACCTTGAGAGGTTATATTCTTTCCTTTATTTATTTATTTTTATTTTAACAATAATTTTATTGGGATTTTCCCAGAGAGCTTTTTTAATGACTTATTTGTTTTTATCTCAAAACAGTTGTGTGTATGAGCTGTGCACAAGTATGCTTGCTAGCTCCTCTTTATGTGGGTGCCATTTGGTCAGTGAGCTGATGAATGGAAGTGGTGTTTTGCAGTGCCCAAACTTGCCACCTTGAGAAGCATTAATCAAATTTTAAAGGGTGAAACAAGGAGGTCTCTGGTTATAAATTGAAAATGCTTTGGATTCAATAATAAACAATACATAAATTTGATGCATTTTGTGTAAATTCGGCTTATTGCAAAAACCTGGTTCTTTCGAATTTCAAACAAGTGAACTTTATGAATATTGAATTAATAAATCTGGTACTAATGAAATTGAAACAAATTTGATTTATTGACAATAAATTCATAAACCTGGTTATTGTGTAAATAAAATGCTGTGGGTTTATTGCTATTTTGACATAATTCTCATTCTTATTGGTTTCATTTATGTTTGACTCACGAATATGCATCGCATTAATATGCAATTAAAATAAATGAATCTTAAATATTAGGCCTAAGTGTTTTTTTGAGTGTAAAAAAGGTAATCCTTGAGAGGCCAGTAGCACAGACAGCCAAGGCCTTGTCGTCAAAATAAGTATGCAAAACAATTCTTTGTGGGGGGGGCTGTACAGATGTATTCACAGAGCACATGTGTGTATGTACAGTTGCAGACATCAGTATAGATATTTTGGGACATTCACATAGAATCCCAATATATTTTCACTAACATTAAGGTGTTTTCTCCTTTACAGATGGTGGTGTCGGCGTGCAGTGAGAGTTGTGCTCCAGGAAGTCGGAAGGCTGTCCGTTGTGGGGAGCCTGTGTGCTGCTTTGATTGTGTACCATGTGACGATGGCAAAATCAGTAATAAAACAGGTCAGAGCTACACAGTTCGCACTCAATTTCTTACTGTTATTTTCAAATAGTTTTCTGTTTGACGATTTTAATTTTTCTTTTCTCCAGCTCTTTTCAAAGCTTTGACTCTTTTGATAATTTTAATTAAATATAAAGAAGTAAGGACAATTTTCAGAATGCAAATAAAATTGAAAACAGTGATTTTTCTGTAATCCTTAACTTCAACTAAATTCAATACAGAACAAAACTAGGCTTATGCCGTCGAAGGCGATGGCTGGGGGTATATCCCCGAACGCCCCCAATCCTCCAATTCCCCTATCCTGGAATAGACCTTGAATAGACTTTTTTTTTAACTTAATTTCAGGTCAATCGGTCAAATGGTTCTGAAGATATGGCCAAAATGGTAATTTTCCATCACAAAGTGCCACCTGGTGGCAAAATATTGAATCATACAGGTATGATGTCATCATGTGACACGTTGTGAGGTCATGACCTTGCAGTTCCACATAGTTTCATGTCAATTGAAGAAATAGTTCAAAAGATATAGCAAAAATTGTGAATTTTATGTGACAAAGCTCCACCTTGTGTCAAAATTTTGAATCAAACAGGTATAATGTCATCATCGGACACATCCTCAGGTCATGACCTTTCATTTGCACTTGATTTGAGGTCAATCGGACAAACATTTCAGGAGATATGATAAAAACAGAGATTTTTTCCATTTTTGGCCCCTGGTGGCCAATATTGAAATTGTTAATCGAATCAGTTCTTCCTCTTTATGTTACTTACTTATATGCAAAACTTTGAATTTCTAATTGAAATATTACTGCAGTTATCGCTTTAACACGTATATTAGTTTTTGGCCCCTGGTGGCCAATCTAGAGATCATAAATTGTCCAAAATCAAATCAGTTCTTCCTCTTTATGATACTTACTTATGTGCAAAACTTGACATTTGTATTTGAAATATTACTGAAGTTATCCAGAACAGTGATTTTTTCAGTTTTTGGCCCCCGGTGGCCAATCTAGAAATTGTAAATTGTCCAAAATCGAATCAGTTCTTCCTCTTTATGTGCAAAATTTGAAATTTGTAATTGAAATATTACTGAAGTTATCGCGTTAACACGTAGTGCAGCGGCGGCGGCAGTCGGACCAAAAACATAGTATCCCCGAACGCCGATATACTAATAATATACATAATAAATTTGACAGTCATTCTACCAAATAGCTTTCACATCTGCTGCTAATCAGACAAGCTGCAACCGGTTAACGTAATTAAGCACTGAAAGGTGAAGTCACCAAAGGCCTTTGATACCAATGACAGACCACTACTGCCTACACAGATTTTCGTTTCCTATACCACAGGCACTAAAACAGCCCATACCATGGCAGATGGTTACTGGTGATTGGTGGTTACTGTATCTTACAACAACCAGGATATTTTTCCTCTGCTTTGGTATGGAGAACACAATGTCCACTATTACCAAAAACAATTTTAAAGTTAGAATGGTCTAACTACAGTACACACTACTTCCACAGTGCACTGTGCAGTCTTTACTCTCATTTCTGGGTGCAATGGTGAATGCTGTTTATTGACAGCAATTTTCTGAAATAGACATATATTATACCCATCACAATAGCTTGTCGGTTTTTAATGATGTGCTGCCTGAAAGATCGGAGATTAAGGGCACTCTATTAATTGTCAGTCTCTTTCTTTTCACAAAGATTTCTCTGAATTACATGAACCTTAGTAAGCACTTCTAGAATGAATTTTTTGAGATCCTTCCAACAACAGTTTGTGAAATTTTTACATCCACCAATAAGGTTATGTTTTCACCCATTTGTTACTTGCCGGCAAGTATTTTGATCAGTTTCGTCTGTCATTACTTGCCAAAAATCAAGTATATCAGTCTGTTGCGTTAGATGTCTGTTTGTCTGTCAGTTTGTTAGGTATGCACCCTTTTGCCATTTATCCTGCACCAATCTTAACAAGACTTGCAGACATGTTAGCATAGGTTTGTCGCCACAGACCTTAACTTTTTTAAGTTTTTATGTCAAGGACACAGAAGGTCGAAAACACATTATGATTCTTAACTTTGTTTCAAATGAACCCCTCTCTACAGATGTAGATGCCAGCAGACATGGAGCTGCTCTAATTATGCAAGCAGTTACAATATTCTTTCACTCGGTGCCACAACTGGATGAGATATTGAATATTCAATAGCTAGCCAAGCTCGAACACAGTTCAGAATATGGACGACTTAAGTTCCATCCCTGTTTCCCAGTAGTTGCATGAATTGAACCCCTCAGCTAAGCCTGATGGGCAAACTGCTTAATGCACTTACCCAAATTATCTTTCCAGCAGTTCAAAAAAATTATCTCGTGACAGAAAAAAATCATTGCCCTTTGCAGAAACCACTTCAGCTATAGTGAGCCAATGGTATCCCAATAAAGTTGTTGAGAAAAATCAGTTTTCTGAAGCAAAACTTCAGCTTGATATTGTAATGTGAATATAGGCCACTAGATGGCAGTATTTACCTTTTTTTGTTAAGCTCAGACTGGAGTCATGTTTAGACATGTCCTGGACATGTCTGGGGCAAGTCTCAGAAAATTAAAAAAAAGAGGTCTAAATGTGGGTGGGGTCTGCAAAAGAGTATATAAGGAAAAGAATTGAGACAGTAAAGTAGTAGGAGAAATTGCAAGAAGATGACCAGACCTGCCATTCTGTTCAAGACCTGTGACGTTTCTTTTGTGGATTTCTTTGCCTGTGTTTGAGCATTTTCTTCATCCAGGACATCCCCAAGCCACCCCACTAAAAAGGGACTGTAATTATTTCTGTTTTTTCTTATTTATCAATCTTGGTCTTTAGTTGTAGGTTGTTATTAGTCTTTGTCTTTGTTAAAAATTAAATGTGTTTTAGTTGTTAAAACTGTGTTTGTCATCCCTTGCTGTTGCTGTTGTGTTATAAATGTAATAACAAATTGGGGCCATAACAAATTGGGGGCTCAAGGTCCGGGATAGACCATTGTGTGAGTAATTTATTGAAAATCTAACATTCCAAATTGTGAAATTGTTTTTGTGAATTTTCCTAGATATATATTGACAACAGCAATGGATGATTTCTTGGCATCACCAACCGTAGGGGTTTTGAAGTCTGTTAAAAAGACAGAACTGCTAGAAATTTGCAGACAGTTGGAGCTGACAGAGGTAAAACCAGCCATGCGAAAAGCAAGACTGACTAGAGAGATAGTTGAATATTACATTGATGAAAATGTGTTTGCACCAGGAGATCTGGAACAGTTTCCAGTGGAAAATCCAAATATAGAAATGGAACTTAAATTAAAAATGCTAGAGATTGAAAGGGAGGAAAGAGAAAAAGGAAGGGAGGAAAAAGAAAAACAAAGAGAATTTGAGAGGGAAGAAAAAGAAAAACAAAGGCAGTTTGAGTTAGAAAAATTAGCAAGAGAAGAAAAACAAAGAGAATTTGAGAGAGAGAAAGAGGAAAGAGCAGAAAGAGAGAGACAGAGACAGAGAGATTTTGAATTAGAGAAATTCGATAGAGAAGAAAGACTCCAAATGGAGCAACTAAAAATTAAAATTGAAACTAAAAATAAATTTTGTGCCAGTCAGGAGGTAAAACTGGTGCCTCCATTTTCAGAAAAGGATGTTGACAACTATTTCCAGTGTTTTGAAAAGGTAGCAAAGAGTTGCCAGTGGCCAAAGGAACACTGGCCTCTGATGTTGCAAACTGTCCTCAAGGATAAAGCTCAACAAGCCTATTCGGCTTTGTCTGCAGATGATTCCTCTGATTATGAGGTTGTCAAAAAGGTTATTTTGAGAGCTTATGAGTTGGTTCCAGAGGCTTACCGACAGAAATTCAGAGGTCTGAAGAAATCTGAAAATCAGACTTATGTTGAATTTGCTAATGAGAAGCAGGTTTGCTTTGAGCGCTGGTGTACTTCTATGGAGGTCAAGGATGATTTCAACTCACTAAAAGAGATGGTGTTAGTTGAAGAATTCAAGAACTGTGTTAAGGATGATGTTAAGACCTACCTTAATGAGAAGCAAGCACTGAACTTGCAATCAGCTGCCAAATTTGCAGATGAATATGTTCTCACTCATAAGTCCAAATTTCAGTCTAGCAGTAACAATAAATGGTCCCAATTTCAGAGAAAGGGTTATGGTGATACCCAAGATTCCTCACCCAAAGACAAAGACAAATCTGGTGATGGTGCTCAGAAATCCAGTAACAGGTCTGATCAAAGTGTGAAAGCTGACAGTGACAAAAGTGGTCTAGTTTGCAGTTATTGCAAGAAATCTGGTCATGTTACAACTAACTGTTGGTTCCTTAAAGCTAAGAAGAAAAAAGAAAAGGATACCAAACCAAATGCCTTTGTGAAAACAAGGTTAGAAACCCCTGTAGTAGATAACCAATCTGCTAAATTGCCTGCTTCTTGTGGGGCTAAAAAGCCTGATACAGCTGACTTCATGAGGGAGGAATTTCTTCCATTTGTGTCAGAGGGATTTGTGGCTCTGAATGAGCATACTACTCCTGTCCCCATATATATCCTAAGGGATACCGGAGCTTCTCAGTCACTTTTGTTGATGGACTCCTTGGAGTTACGTGATGAGACCGCTTCAGGGGATTTCATACTTGTACAAGGTATTGAAGGGAGGACTGTATCTGTACCCCTGCGCTCTATATTCTTGAAGTCAGATTTAGTTACAGGACAGGTAAAGGTGGGACTTATGTCAAGTCTACCTATAAAGGGTGTTTCTCTGTTGCTAGGCAATGACCTGGCTGGGGGCAAAGTAGTTCCCCCTGTACATCTTACTTCACAGCCGAGCACTGAAAATGGGGATGAGGACCCATCTCTGTATCCTTCTTGCGCAGTGACTCGTGCTATGGCCAAGAAGGCTAAAGAAGATGATGTTGTGGTGCCGTCCAGTACATTGAATAGTCAGGACTCAGGTGGTTCGCCTCATGACTCTGATTGGCCTACTATGGTTTCTCCGTTTGAGGACTTATCAGATACTTTTATCAGTTCTCTATTCAGCCGGCCGGATGGGTCTGGTGATTCTGATGTGTCTGGAGACTTGTCTCTGTCCAGAAAGCGGTTGATTGAGGAGCAAACTAATGATCCTGAAATTGGTGTACTAAAGAGGAGAGCCCTTCCTGAAAAAGAAATAGATGCAGTTCCAGTTGGGTATTATCTCAAGGATGGTGTGTTGATGCGGAAGTGGCGCCCTCCTGATATCCCTGCCAATGCAGATTGGGCAGTGGTCAGGCAAATTGTTGTTCCGAAGGTCTATAGGAATGAGATCTTAACAATGGCTCATATTTTACCTTTAGGAGGTCATCTTGGTGTTAACAAGACTGTTGATAAGATCATGAAACACTTCTTTTGGCCTGGGCTTCGGAAAGACGTTTCCAACTTTTGCAAAACCTGTCACACTTGTCAGGTAGTTGGAAAACACCAGTTAGACCCACCTGTCGCTCCATTGCAGCCTATCCCAGCATTTGGGGAGCCATTTTCTAGGGTCATTGTTGATTGCGTTGGTCCATTACCCAAGACTAGATCTGGAAATCAGTACTTGTTGACAATCATGTGTGCATCTACCAGATTCCCTGAAGCCATACCTCTACGTAACATCAAGGCAACTGCAATCTCGAAGGCTTTGATAAAGTTCTTCACGTTGTTTGGTCTTCCCAGGGAAATTCAGTCAGACCAAGGTAGCAATTTCACTTCAGGATTGTTTCAGCAGGTTGTGTATGAACTAGGTGCAAAACAGATTCTTTCTAGTGCCTATCATCCAGAAAGTCAGGGTGCCTTAGAGCGGTTTCATTCCACTCTCAAGACAATGATGAGGACTTATTGTTATGACCATGAGAAAGACTGGGATGAAGGGGTTCATTTGCTGTTGTTTGCAGCTAGAGAAGCAGTGCAGGAGTCTACTGGATTCAGTCCATTTGAGCTAGTGTTTGGTCATGAAGTGAGAGGACCTTTGCTATTATTGAGTGAACAATGGCAAGAGGAAGAGCCGCAAATCAGTCTGTTAGACTATGTTAGCAAGTTCAAGGAAAGATTGCATGCAGCTTGTGACCTTGCCAAAGAGAACTTGAAATCAAGTCAGGGAAAAATGAAAACTTGGTATGATCATAAGGCTAGAAGCCGTGAGTTTAAACCAGGAGACAAGGTCCTTGTGTTGTTTCCCTTGCAGTCCAATCCATTGCAGGCTAGATTTCATGGTCCTTATGAAATTCTGACAAAACTCAATGATCTCAATTACATTGTGAAGACTCCAGATAGGAGAAAACCAAAACAATTGTGTCATATTAACATGCTAAAGCCTTATCATGACAGAAATGCTAGGGTTGCAGCTGTCACTTCAGATTCTCCAATGGTCGAAACGTGTGAAGATGAGGGGGAGTTTCAAGATGATGAACCAAGAATTAAAGCTGAAGTTCTTTCATGTAAATTGTCAAACACTGAAGTGTTGCAAAATCTTGATGTAAAACTCCAGCACTTAGAACCCTCACAGAGAGATCAGTTTGAAAGGTTGATCAAGAAATATGAGGATTTGTTTCCTGATGTTCCAAAGAGAGTTACTATAGCCTCTCATGATGTAGATGTTGGTGATGCCAAACCAATAAAACAGCATCCGTACCGGATGAATCCTGAAAAGAGAAAGATTGCTGAGAAAGAGGTTGAGTACATGTTAAAACATGATATTATCAGACCCTCCAACTCCGATTGGAGTTCACCCTGTGTGCTAGTTCCAAAACCTGATGGAAGTACTAGATTCTGTACAGATTATCGCAAAGTCAATGCTGTAACTAGAACTGATGTGTTTCCAATACCTAGGATTGATGATTGTATTGATAGAGTAGGGCAAGCAAAGTTTCTGACCAAGATTGATTTATTGAAGGGTTATTGGTGTGTGCCTTTAACTGAGAGGGCCAAGAGCATCTCTGCTTTTGCCACACCATCTGGATTGTACCAGTATGAAGTCCTACCCTTTGGCATGAAAAATGCCCCAGCCACGTTCCAAAGGATGATACAGTCTACAATCGCCGGATTGCCACACACGGGTGCATACATCGATGATCTGATCACATGGAGTGACTCCTGGGAAGAACATCTAAAAGATGTAGAGACGTTGTTCCAGCGCCTGACCCAGGCTAACCTGACTGTTAACCTGAACAAGAGTGACTTTGGTTGTGCTACTGTCACCTATCTTGGCTACGTCATAGGCCAGGGTAAGGTGGCACCCATAAATGCTAAAGTCCAAGCCATCATGGACTTTCCAGTTCCTGACAACAAAAAAGCTTTGCGCCGCTTCCTTGGAATGATCGGGTACTACCGCAAGTTCTGCAAGAACTTTGCTGAGATTGCTCTCAGTCTAACTAACCAACTGAAGAAAGGCGTAAAGTTCACCTGGGATGATGCATGCCAGAGAGCCTTCGATCGCCTGAAGTCTCTGCTGTGTCACTACCCCGTGCTCAAATCTCCTGACTTCAACAAACCGTTCTCCATCGCGGTCGATGCTAGCGACCAAGCTTGTGGATCTGTGCTCCTACAGAGAAGTGACTCTGATGACATTGAGCGTCCCGTGGCATACTTCTCCAGGAAGTTCAATCGCCACCAAAGGAACTATTCCACAAGAGAGAAGGAACTGTTGGCTCTGGTCCTTTCTTTACAACACTTTGAGGTTTATGTTTGTACAGGACAAAAGCCAATGATTGTGTAAAAAGAGGTCTAAATGTGGGTGGGGTCTGCAAAAGAGTATATAAGGAAAAGAATTGAGACAGTAAAGTAGTAGGAGAAATTGCAAGAAGATGACCAGACCTGCCATTCTGTTCAAGACCTGTGACGTTTCTTTTGTGGATTTCTTTGCCTGTGTTTGAGCATTTTCTTCATCCAGGACATCACCAAGCCACCCCACCAAAAAGGGACTGTAATTATTTCTGTTTTTTCTTATTTATCAATCTTGGTCTTTAGTTGTAGGTTGTTATTAGTCTTTGTCTTTGTTAAAAATTAAATGTGTTTTAGTTGTTAAAACTGTGTTTGTCATCCCTTGCTGTTGCTGTTGTGTTATAAATGTAATAACAAATTGGGGCCATAACAATATTCATACTATGTCATACTACTATCAATTATAGTCATCACATATCAAATATGACTTATTCCCTTCTGTAGGTTTACGTGGACATTCCTCCATCAACAAATTCAGTGCTCCCTTATATCCTTATAATACTCTCATTGATACCCAGTCACTCACTTGCTTACTTAGGCTGATCTGCGTAAAGCGCAGTTATAGTTCGCGCCCATGTGAAACTTCCCTGGGATTGGCGCATTTCTTTTCCAATTTCAGAGAGCATAAACTTTCCACAGTAACTGAAAGGCATTGATTGGACAATCAAAAAAAAGTATTTAAACCTTAGCATAACAGCAATTTAGGTCTTATTCGCTTAATATTACACAGTGGAAAAAGACGCAATTGCGTAGCAAAAAAGACTTCCAAAACTGGCCTGAAATTTATGGGATTTGCATGAGGTATAAACATGGTCAGTAGGAATTATTCCGAATTAAACAGGACTGGAGGGTTCTTTATACCACAGGGCTCCTCAAATCACGGTCCTCAAGGGCCGAGAACTGCTCTCTTTACCTGGGAGTCAGGTGAGATGACAATCTGGCCAATCAGCAGCATTAATTGTTCACTTAATTGCTTGGAAGGAAGGAAAACCAGGACTGTAACTGGATTTGAGGACTGGATTTGGAGAGCCCTGTTCTACCGGATAGACATATGTCTCTGGAGGACAAATTCAATGAAGAAAGTTTTCCTTCATTTTAAGAGTTAGTGCAATTGCATATTTTTTACTTACGACTTGCTGGCTAGCAGTTTTTGTATTCTCGGTTTACCATAGCCATTATGATCACAGAGCTTGTTTACCACATTGGTTTGTAAGAGTAACCGTTAGTCCTTGCTAATAATACTGCAGGTGGGGACATTTTGCTCAATGTGGCTTTTTGTTTTAGAATTTATACCATATTCAACATACTGAGGTTTTGGCTTGTTTAAAAATAAGAACAGCTCGAGCACTTCGGTAGACCCCCTGCTATGTTCCTAGCACTTTTTTGTTCAATCTTGGGTAGCATTTTTCCTGATTGTGGAATGTCTGTTCTGTTAAAATAAGGTATATTTCAGATATTACTGTGATATTACTGTGTATTACTTTTTTTATCAAGTTGGGGTTGAAGTACAAAGCAATGTATTCAGTCAAAATATCTCTTTCTCTCTCTTTAGACTCAATAGAGTGCACATCTTGCCCTGAAGATTACTGGCCCAATCCAGCCAGAATAGAATGCATTCCTAAAGCCATAGAGTTCCTCAGCCATGATGCAATGGGACTGATCCTGACTGTAATTGCTATAGTGGGAGCCTGCCTGTCCATCACTGTACTAGCAGTATTCCTTTACCACAGAAACACTCCAATTGTCAAAGTTAATAACTCAGAGCTGAGCTTCTTCATCCTTCTCTCATTGACTCTGTGTTTCTTGTGTGCGCTGGTGTTCATTGGAAAACCTACATCATGGTCCTGCATGCTGCGCCATACAGCCTTCAGCATCACTTTCTCACTCTGCATCTCCTGTATCTTGGGAAAGACTCTAGTGGTATTGGCTGCCTTCACAGCCACCAGGCCTGGAAACAACATCATGAAATGGCTGGGACCCAAACAGCAAAGATTTATCATCTCGGCCTGCACCTTTATACAAGTGATAATCTGTTCAATGTGGCTGATTATTTCTCCTCCCTTCCCAAACAAAAACACCCGATACTACCGATACAAAATAATCCTGGAGTGCAGTGTTGGCTCTGATCAGGCTTTCTGGTGTGTTCTGGGATACATTGGGTTCCTGGCAGCTCTATGTTTCTTTCTGGCCTTTCTGGCTAGGAAGTTACCAGGTAATTTCAATGAAGCCAAATACATCACCTTCAGCATGATAATCTTTTGTACAGTGTGGCTGGCCTTTATACCAGCTTATATCAGCTCACCAGGAAAGTTTACTGTAGCTGTGGAGATCTTTGCAATACTTGCATCTACTTTTGGGCTGCTGGTGTGCTTATTTATTCCAAAATGTTATATCATTTTATTGAAACCAGAAAAAAATACCAAACAGCATTTAATGGGAAGAGGCACCAACTAAACGAGAGTCGTTTTCTTGTCTTGTATGAAATTTCAAATACTCACTGAAGCCGAAAAAAAAATTGCGTTCACCCTTATCTAGAAATCTTCGATTGCCGAGGTGTCACTCAAGCACCAGTGCAATGCCCCTTCTAGGCATTCGGCTAGAACCTGATAGCTCGGGCAAAAACTGAATCACAGTGATTAATTATAAAAATGATGACGAACATTTCCCCGAACTAGTCAGCAGGGTAGGAAGATGAATAGCGTTTTATCTGGAGTAATGAATTACGCTATAACACGCATGGAAAGATAATGCTGCTTTAACTAGCTATGAAATAACAAGTCTCAGGCTGAACTCTCAGTTTGGAAAACTGTAAAACTTTAGGTAAAACAAGCTGCTAATCAGTGGTGAAAGAGGTCGTGTGTGTGAGATGGCATTGAAAGTGACAAACCAGAGCTGTAAGAGCTGCTCCAGTAGGCATCATAGCTAGCTAGCTTTACCTAAGTGATTGCTTTTAGACTCACTAGCAAGCTAACTAATGTCTCTGAAATCTGCAAGCACACTGGGGTTGCAGTTGCACAACACTGCTGCGAAGCCCCGGATAAGTTCATGCATATTACAGCTAGCTCAGTTAATAGACTTGGGGCAAAAATCAAATGGCTTTAATGTGATGATCATTTACAAAGATTTTCCTTAGTTAACATTAGCTAGCATAAAAGCTGCCGAGATGGCTACATCCAAAGAGCTATGTAGCCTAATGCGTGATGGCACACAGTTCATAGCAGCCTAGCCATGATGACATTATCAGTAAGTCTCCGTGCGTACAAGCGCTACCCAGAAGCTGATTGGTTGGTATGCAAATGAAGAACATGCTTTTCCTTCGCACCCCTAATTGTCCTCGCGGAAGACCTGCCATGATGAGACGCTAACAGATAGCATTTTAATTTTCATTGTGTCCCAAAAAGAGCGTGGTGACATGTATTTGAAAATGCAATGGACTGGGAGGCGCATTTGAATTTTGTCCCATGTATTGCAGGATAAGTCTTTGAAAATGAAATGTCAATTGTTGTCATCATTATTATGTAATTATTATTTCCAAGTGATTAGAAAACAGCATTTTCAGTATCATGTTGACCCTAAAAGAGCGTGATGACATATATGTTAATGCAATAGACTGGGAGACCTGTTTATCTTATTGCATTTGAATATTGTCCTCAGGAGAGCAAGTTCAGTCTTTGCAAATTTAATGTTGAATGCCATTTTCAAGATAATTTTCAAATAGTTAGAAAATAGCATTTACATTTTCATGATGACCTTGAAAGAGTGTGTTGACATGTAAATATAAGTGCAATAGGCTGGGGGTCCTGTTTTGCTTATTGCACTTGAATATTGTCCACTGTATCGCGGAGCATGACTTTGAAAATGAAATGTCAAACAGCTTTTCTTTATCATTTGAATAAGGTCATAGATTCCCCATATGTGTATGTGAAAATGACAGTGATAATTGGATTAATGCATTTTCAATTTAACTCAAATAACTCATTCATAAGCGGAAAATTACAAAGCAATAGTGGGATTACATTTTCATTTGAATATTGTCCACTTTGGGCTTCCATAGTTGTTGTTTGCACTTTGTTCATTTAATAAATTTCCATGTCCTTGCACTTGGGTCCTTCCTCATTATTTCACTTTCCCGGTGCCCCCCCCCCTCCATCCTGAGGGATCAGGTCTTACCAAGGGCTACCTCCCACTAAGGACCTTGCACGACACTACATCTGGCCCAGTCAGAGCTCCCCTTTCCCCAGGCTCTCAAGATTTCCCCAAGCTCCAGAGAAGCCAGCATCCCCTGTTGCCCCAGGCTCCAAAGAGGCCTGCATCCCCTGTCGCCCCAGGTTCCAGAGGCCTACTTTATTTAAGTTATTTATACACTGCTCAAAAAAAGATAGGGAACACTTAAATGAAGGATGTCAACCGTAGGTTGAACGGTATCTTGCCAAAAGGGTCGTGTTTTTTTCAGCAAGAACCATGAAGGTCAAGGCTGATCGCCACCAAAAACTAATCAGCCAAGCGCCTGACCATATACTACATTCACACCAAGTTTGAAGTCGATCAGATCAAAGCTACTCAAAATATAAGGGTTTCGTCAACCCCTCAAACTTACCAAAAATTGACCTTGACCTTTGACCTTGACCTTGATGGAGTCCCACGAATGATGGGAATCGTGATGAGTCATTGGTAGGCAACTGCACAAGAGATCACAAGGAGCAGGCAACGCGCACAGCAGAGAAAAGTGTTCAAGAAAAATGATTACAGACAAAAAAAACAAACAAACAATAAACAAACATTCCGACTAATATATCTTAACAACACAATGTAACTCCAAGTCAATCACACTTCTGTGAAATCAAACTGTCCACTTTGGAAGCAACACTGATTGACAATCAATTTCACATGCTGTTGTGCAAATGGAATAGAAAACAGGCGGATATTATAGGCAATTAGCAAGACACCCCCAATAAAGGGGGTGGACTCTACAAGCCACACAGGTGGCTCAGGTAGTGCAGCTCATCCAGGATTGCACATCAATGCGAGCTGTGGCATGAAGGTTTGCTGTGTCTGTCAGCGTAGTGTCCAGAGCATGGAGGCGCTACCAGGAGACAGGCCAGTACATCAGGAGACGTGGAGGAGGCCGTAGGAGAGCAACAACCCAGCAGCAGGACCGCTACCTCCGCCTTTATGCCAGGTGGAGCACTGCCAGAGCTCTGCAAAATGACCTCCAGCAGGCCACAAATGTGCATGTGTCTGCTCAAATAGTCAGAAACTGACTCCATGAGGACGGTATGAGAGCCCGACGTCCACAGGTGGGGGTTTTGCTTACAGCCCAACACCGTGCAGGGCGTCTGACATTTGCCAGAGAACACCAATACTGGCAAATTCGCCACTGGCACCCTGTGCTCTTCACAGATGAAAGCAGGTTCACACTGAGTACGTGACAGATGTGACAGACAACATGTCACAGTCTGGAGACACTGTGGAGGACATTCTGCTGCCTCCAACATCCTCCAGTAAGACCGGTCTGGCAGTGGGTCAGTAATGGTGTGGATTGGCAATTATTTGGGGGGCCGCACAACCCTCCATGTGCTCATCAGAGGTAGCCTGACTGCCATTAGGTACCGAGATGAGATCCTCAGACACCTTGTGAGACCATATGCTGGTGCGGTTGGCCCTGGGTTCCTCCTAATGCAAGACAATGCTAGACCTCATGTGGCTGGAGTGTGTCAGCAGTTCCTGCAAGACGAAGGCATTGATGCTATGGACTGGCTCGGCCATTCCCCAGACCTGAATCCAACTGAGCACATCTGGGACATCATATCTCGCTCCATCCACCAACGGCACGTTGCACCAGACTGTCCAGGAGTTGGCGGATGCTTTAGTCCAGATCTGGGAGGAGATTTATAATTATTATTTATAATTATAAATAAATAGAACCCCACAATGACACAAACGGCTGGGTGTCGAACACAATAGCGCACGGGAAAGTGAGCACAGGACACGTGTGCCTACGCGATATTGTGAACCATGCATACGCTGCACAAAGTGCGCATGCCCCAGTATTGTCAACAGTGTCGTGGCTGCCACCTTTATAAGCTAGTAGCACATATAGCCGCTGTAGAAATTAAAGTGTGAATTATTCTTACTGGATGTACGGTCGACGTTTTTCCACAACCAAATACTTTACTTGGTATCTAAACATTAAGGTAAGCCGAAAAAGTTGTGAATTTTTTCGATTTTGCTGGAGGTTGTGTATGGTACTTTTACCGAATGCTAAACACACAAATCTAATAATCACTTGCAAACTTTGTATTTTCCCTGAGTGCGTCATCCATGCACGTTAACATCTAGCACTGAACACTGAATCAATCTATGGCTTGCTTAGCATATAGCTACCGATTACCGAACGCATGTACATACAACACATTTTATGAATTTCTTGTTAAGACTGCGTACGTCTTCAACTTCCTTCAGACAAACCATTAAACACAACAGCTATATACAGGAGACCAATAAATGCGTGTAGTGAAGTCATAAACTTTCCTATTAAACGCCATTAGGTGCTGTTTGCGCCCACACGGCTATCCGTCTGTGGCCAACATGCTCTACATTCTCACATTAGCTGCTAGAGCTAGCGTTCTTTGTTCTGTTATGGCCCCAATTTGTTATTACATTACAACACAACAGCAACAGCAACAGCAAGGGATGACAGACACAGTTTTAACAACTAAAACACATTTAATTAACAACAAAGACAATAATGACTAAACAACTAAGACCAAGATTGATTACAAAACATAAATATTTACAATCCCTTTTCGTGGGGGGTGGCTTGGTGATGTCCTGGATGATGAAAATGCTCAAACACAGGCAAAGAAATCCACAAAAGAAACGTCACAGGTCTTGAACAGACTGGCAGGTCTGGTCATCTTCTTGCAATTTCTCCTACTACTTTACTGTCTCAATTCTTTTCCTTATATACTCTTTTGCAGACCCCACCCACATTTAGACCTCTTTTTTTTAATTTTTTTGAGACTTGCCCCAGACATGTCCAGGACATGTCTAAACATGACTCCAGTCTGAGCTTAACAAAAAAAGGTAAATACTGCTATCTAGTGGCCTATATTCACATTACAGTTCGTCATATTTTCTGACATTCTTCGCGATAAGAACACAAAAATATAGCAGTACAAAGTAAGCGGTACCAATAACACAAATATATAAAATTCTTGCGCACTTTTCTCACCTGCAAATACAAGAAAAAAGACAGTCGTGATGAGTACAAACTTTCCGCGGTTCCATCTCGACTGTTCAACATGCATGACTGGACTTCATTCCGTGTTCGTCAGGATTACAGCCAGCCAATAGCATTAAAAATACCATACTGCCCTCTAGCAGCAAAAAATGTGTATCGTCCTCTAGCTAAGTGAAACAGGTGAATTCTCCCTATTTTTAAGTGACACAGCGTTTTAAATTATAATAAAAAAATAATTGCAAGGGGACCAAGTTAATTACTAAACTGATAATTCAGGACATCATCTGAACTAGTGAAATGTCCAGGATGCCACATTTGCTTTTTCACGGTTGCAGGTGTACGATGAAGAAATACAGGCACATTTAACAATGATAACAACAATATATAATAACAATTACAAAAGATGGATTGCTATGTTGCATGGGGCTCTGAGAAGCATTCGGTTAGCCATTATTCTTTCGAATCAAGTTCAAAGACAACTGTACTCTCGGGACAACTGAAAACTTCTGGCTTCATGCAGCCTAAATACTTTCTTGATTTCTCTGACCAGATCAAAATTTACGCCTTCTACACTCTGGAAAACTTTAATAAAACTTGAAGAAGACTTTTAAAAGACTAACATCTGACACCCTCTCACATCAATGTGTCAGCAAATCACTGAGACATGAACTTGCAAGGTCACTATTGGCAAGTCTATATGACCCAACCTGCTGTAGATTTTTCCCATTCTTTGGGATAAGAGTTATTGTTGCTTCTTTTAATACTGGTGAAAGCATGTCCATCTCAAATGCCTTCTTGCACAAATATAAGGCTATTATTTTGTTTGCTTTGTATCACCTCAGCTTTTAATAACACTCTGTAAGCCTTTGGGAACTGGGGAAGAATAATCAGGCGATGGAAGTAAGAATGTACTATGTGTTTACACAAAATTAGTCAAGAAAAAAAAACAGGGGTGAGCTAAAATCAACTGAACAGAACAGAAACTAATCCCAGCACAAAAAAGACAAACAAGAGCAAATACTAAACTCAAAACAAACCATATAAATGCATCTCCCTGCCAAGGGAGCGAAACTACTGAATCCTGTACACCACGACGCTGACGTGCTGGTAGCTTACCAGGCTGCAGTCAGCTGATGTAGCTCTTCTCGAGTTTCCTGCCTGAACTAGCTACACTCATTTTTGGTAATAGAATTCATTGAAATTTCACTATGTAAAGTTTGACCTTCAAAGGTTGCTGAAGGTCAAGTTCAAGGCCACCAAATGAAAGCTCATACATGACTTTGTATTAGTGTTCAATGCACATTTGTTCCCAATCTTCAATATTTTCAAGCCTAGAAACCTTTGAAAATTGTAACATTTTGCTTGACCTCAAGTTTGACCTTTCAAGGTCATCTGAGGTCAACTTTAACAATGCCAAAATATAGTTCATATATTACTTCCTATATGACAGTAATACAACCTTAATCTCTATCCACAACCATTTAGCTTCCACAGGCGATTTGGCCCATTCACTATGAGACCCAATGTTAAAGTACAGCGCCCCCACTAGACCCACTTCTGTCAATTCAATCAAAATGGCACTCGCACTGTACATAAAGTGTATCAAGGTGAGTTGATTGCCAGATTTAGAAAAAAAGTAATCAGACACTTTTTGAGAAATTATTTTTTGAATTTTCAAGTCATATCTTTTCACATTGTTAATATATTCCCTGACCTCGAGTTTGACCTTTCAAAGTAATCTGAGGTCAAATTTAATATTGCCAAAATATTGGTCATATATGACTTCCTATATGTCAATGATACAAACTTAATCTTTATCTGCAACCATTTGGCCTCCACATGTCATATTGCATATTCATAAAGTACAGCGACCCCAATAGACCCACTTCTGCTGATTCAATCAAAATGGCGCACATTGATGGTACCAAGGTAAGTTGATTGCCTGATTTAGAAAAAAATTTATCACGCAGTTTTTAAGAAATAATTTTTTCAAAATTTCTCAGTCCTATCTTTAACATTGGAGCCAAAATTTCAAGGGCCCATAAAACAGACAAAAATGATTCAATCAAAAATCCGAAAAAAAAATTTTTGGAGATATAGTCAAGTAGTATGTTACTGCAAATTTATACGAAAATTCATTTGGCCAATAAAAAGAAAAAAATGTTCCGGACGACGGACGCCACACCACCACAATAGCTTCCACACAACAACAATGTTGCCTGGCCCATTGGCATCGCCATGGGCTTTTTCAGGCCTTTTATACCCTTGCTGCTTCAGCCCGACAGGGCAATTAGTTCCTGCATCCAATCAGGCACAGACACCATTGCCCAGGTGAAGTGGGACATACGTAGAGGACCAATCATATGCAGACACCAAGGCACAGAAGAGGCAGGTTCTAGGCAGAGGCAAGAAGAGAGGAAAAACACAGAAAAGCCACAGCTGTAACAGAAGCATAGTGTATAAAATCGCCAAATTTCTTGAAATTTCTTTTTTGTCAAGAAATGTTATTGATAAATCATTAAACTATTTGCCCATGCTGTCTTTCATGGAGTGGAGAAACCCCTGCCATCTTTACTTCTGAAAGACTTTACATTCCCAGTCATGTCACTGACCTATTGCTTATCAACCTAATTAGCTTAGAAATTTTGTACCAGGTGTATATTTTAGTATCATACAACTTCTCCAGTCCATTGTCGCGCCTATCCCAACTTTTTTGAAACATGTTGCAAACATCAAATTCAAATGGGCGGATATTTTTCAAAAACAAAAATTTTGTTTTAACATTTGATAAGTTGTCTCTGTCCTATTTTCAATTGAATATAAGTTTTAGGTGGTTTGCAAGTCATTGCATTCTCTTTCCAGTTGCATTTTATACAGATACCCAACTTTTTTTGAAGTGGTTTTGTAAATGGAGAATATAGTCGATTGACAAGTATGGGTAAGAGATTTAGTTTTGACTAAGAAAATGCATAAAATACACTCAAGAAGCAGGTGTGTTATTGGTTCCACCAAAAGGGGGCTCTGATAAATACCCCCATTTTGAGAAGTGTTTTCTAATTTCAAGATAGATGTCTTCCTTGATCTACTTACTTTTTAATTTATATTATCTTAATATTTGACTTTGATTCATAGTTTGAGAACAGATGAAGTTTGGTCACCAATAATATTTATCCACTGACATGTGATTATTGTTTGATTAAATGCAACGTTAGGTGCATGAATTAGGAACACGCTTCTTTAGTCCATACTTTTTGAAGAAGATTGGCATTCTGCTTGTTCTAACAATACTTTAGAACTTTTTACAGTCCATCTGGAAACTTTCTCACCAAGGTTTCCCGCAGGGCTTTATAGTTAGGTATAGTTACAATAACCTGTCATCGTCGTGGGAAGGACATGTGGATGTAAGCTAATTATTCATCTAAACTAAACATTTGAATAGTGTCTCCAATCAATTGCTTGCGCACACATTCTGTTTCATTAAGATAGGCTATATGCATTTCGTTTAGTTTCTTATCAAGGCTAAATGTTTGACATTTGCATGTGGTTTTCTATCGTGTACAGTAATGGATGAGAAAAAGCAGTCAAAAATATCAGGGTACTTTATTCAAAGTGTTCTGTCAAATTTTGCTCCCTATCAAAATATGCTACCTCGCAGTTCTGCGCTTGTGCAAACCTAAAATCTTGAGTTCTACTTCTTCGCTCATGTCTCAAGTTTCTTCAAATATCATAAATATAGGTCTTTTTTCGGTGCACCTTTCAACCTGTAAGCGCATACATATTTGCATGAACGCGCTGGGTTTTCCTGAAAATGCAGGAATTAGATGATAATGGGCATATACCTTTAAACAAACTAACCCAACTCATTATAACATCTGCTTATGTTACAATAAGCTAACATATAACAAAGTTACTACAGTAAACTGATTCATATTGCAATATTTAGGTGAAAACAAAGGCTTTACGAAGGCTTTGCATTACTGTAGCATTTTTTGACAAGGCAGCACAAATTGTCGGAACACCGGCCTACTTCACCATCTGCGCCGCCGCCTCCTCCTCCTCCACCCCCCCACCCTCCCACCACCACCACCACCACCTCCTCCTCCACAGCCACAGCCCCAGCCCCAGTCCTCTAAACATCGAGGCAGTGGGTGGAACCCAGAGTGGGCCGTGGACCCGAAATACTCAGGTTGGCTCTATCACACAGAACACAGTGAGTGTAGCATTAATCTTTTCTCGAGATCTCGTAATTACGAGATAAGGTGTATATATTTTTTTTTTTTTATCCGGTGAATGCAATGCGCTTCCCTGCATAATACCGTTCTCTCCTCCTCAAACATAACCACAACTGCAAAGTATTTGGGGAATTGTTGTCAAAACAGATAGCAAATACATTCTCCGTTCTTACATTAATTTTCGTTTAACCCTTAGGGACGGTTGTGCGCATTTTACCCGCTTTTCCTTCTTTTTTTTTGGACAATTATGTCTGTGTTCATGCATGTAGCATGAATTTTGGTAAGGTTGTGTGTTTTGATTTGATCTTGCTATTTCCAGCTCAGCTCCTAGAGTAAGGCTAAAGTACACTGTGTACAACCAAGTGTTACACTATAAAAACTTTGTGATAAAGTTACAAGACTGTTGAATTTGTCATTTTGTTATAGCACTTTAACTGCTTTGTTTATTTATAAAAGAGTAAATAAATGCTGCCTGTCCCCCCGGTCAGCACCTTAACTAACCGATTTTCTGCGGAAACCCTGCACTCACTTACTTACTTCACTCCCTCCATGTAATCCCAGGCACCCATGAAGATGTTGAGATCAGGGCTCTGTCAAGGCCCTATAATCTACTTCAGGTGTTTTTAATGAAATGCAGTCATTATTAATTTATTTTTAAATTTATATTTCTTATCTCAAATCAGTGTTTTTTCCTAAGCAAATCTGATCCAGAATACAAAAAATAAATGTCTCAGAAAAAATTCAAAGAAGAAAGCAAGGGTGCCTAAAAATTTGCTCCTTACTGTATGCATGTGCTTGAATTCAAATCATTAGTGAGTGTTTCTAAGGCTAATATTACTCCTTTTAAGTTAGTAATGTTATTAATACTCCAACAATAGTTTGGTAGCTCATGATAGATCATCTCAGCACTTTACCAATGGATGGCATACAAAATACTCACCTCTTAAAACTTTACGAGATTAACCATTCCACAATCCACGGTTTGTTGTTTTTACTACTAAAATTGCACATTATTTACAATTGTATTATGGAAATCTACTTGTCAAACACACTAGTTCATACTTCGAAAAGCCATAATTTTTTAAAGTATTTTATTAAAGTATTTAACTTAAAATGCCATCTGCTTATTCCATCTTCTATTGTTGTATGTAGCAGCAGTTGGGGGTGAACAGTGAAAACGATTTTCCTCTGTATGGTAACAGATTAGATTGAGCAGGAAAGCACAATTGTTTTGTTTTGGTGTTTTGCATTTGGTTTTTTTTTAAATTTATTTTCTAGTATCTTTAAATATTTTAATTGTTACCAATCAAAACCCATCCTTTACTGTCACAACCTCCTCTAAAGACCAGTGCATCTTTAGATGGAATGGTTTTATTATCCTTTGTTGGAAATTATGGAAAACTTCCTCATGTTCCCTCTGTGCCACTGCAATGTCCACTGGGACGAACACAGTTGATGCCATGTGACCTTCAGTGACATAATGTCTACTGAGTGGCAGGAAATAGGATGTACAAAAAGGGTACATTAAGAAAGCTTCTTACTCTATACCTCAGTTCTTGGGATCAGCCTGAAAATGCCTAAACTCTTAGTGGTGATGTGGTCCCTATTTTATTCCTTCCAATCTGTGTACCCAGCTCCAGCCTGTTCTTTGATTAACAGCTTTAAGCCAGATTTCCAGGCCGAAGGGGACTTCATAATCAGTGGGATTTTCCCCATGCATTACAGGGTTGAGCCACCAGACCAAACCTTCACTTTCAAGACAGAAGCTCCACAATGTTGGGGGTGAGACCTGAGTTGTTCTAATGTGCGGGAAATACTAAAATGTTCTTTTCCATCACAGCCAAGTCACATTCTAGGGTTGGGCTGTTCGCAGATTTGACCGCAGATCTTTCCGCTGGGCACAGACCATGAGGCTGGCTGTTGAGGAGATCAATCAGAGTCAGGACCTGTTGCCAAACTTTACTTTGGGGTACAAGATCTATGACTCCTGCACAACACCTATGACAGCTCAAGCAGCAGTTTTGATGGTTCTGAATGGACCGGTTGAAGCCAGCAGTTCTGGAATCTGTTCTGGAGCTTCTCCCCTCTTGGCTGTCATTGGTGAATCTGGTTCTGCACAATCAATTGTTCTTTCCAGAACGCTACAGCCCTTCAGAATTCCAATGGTATGTATTATTGCAATTGCTATATGTTTCATCAACAATTAGATAGAGTTCTAAAATTAAGAAATACATTTTTACTGAAGGTTGGATTGTTGTTTTTTTTTCCCCCCCATTTTCTGCTCCCATCAATACTTTAGGCTGAACTTATTACGTATTTCCTAATTACTTCAATTATAGATGGATTATTTCTACCAAAAAAGACATTTTCATTGGAAAATATATTGTTACAAATTATGAAACATAAGCAAGTGATTTGACAGTCATTTTCTCAATTGTGTGTACAATTCGCATAAAAAGCCAAAGTAAATATGTGTGACGCAATATTATAAATTATAAATTGGGGGTATATATATTTTTTAACCCTTTGAACATGAGGGAACACAAATCATTGTAATTGAAATCATTGTCTCCAAAAAAGTTACAGGAGTTGCAACTTAAGACGTAAAAAGATAATTTGTTTCAATATTTAGAACGCTAGCTATCGAAAGCATTTAAATCTAGTATTCCACAAATTGACAGTTACAGTCATGTCCATAAGTATTTGAGCATAATTGACCCAATTTTTGTCATTTTGGCTCTGTTTACCACCATGCTATATTTGAATTGAAATGAGTGTAGGATTTCAATTAAAATTTAGGGGCTAATGTCTGAATATTAAGCTTGAAGGAATTTTTATTCATAGCTGCCCAATTTTCAGGGTTCAAAAGAAAATGGACTAACTGACAGATGATAAGCTAAATTGCCACCTTTAGTACTTTGTTGCAAGTCCTTTGCAATCAATGACTGCCTTAAGTCTGGAAACAATTAACAACACCATATGTTGGGTTCGGTGATACTCTGCCAAGTCTTAAATGCAGCTTTCTCTAGCTCCTGCTTGTTCTTGGGGCACTTTGCCATCAGCAAGTGAAGAGTATGCTCATTGGATGCAGGCTAGGTGATTGACTTTACCATTAAATAACTTTCCACTAAAACCCTCCACTTAAAGGCAAAGTGAACACTTTACTCAGCTCTTACCTGAAAAAGTACATTTTTCTCATTCCATTTATATTTTTTTGTGTATTTTTGTAATTTTTATGTACCCAGTAATCAAACCTCAAACCTCTGAAAGACAACTAATTCACAAATTCATGAATGCAGCCATTTCGTATGCACTAACCAATCATAAAATACTTTGTGTGGCAATGTCCTGGATGTTATGACATGCTTGGACATCAGCAAATTGGCTGATCAATAAAGTGTATTCAAATTAGTCTTTATTATCAGTCGTTCTGCGGCTTAATTTTACACCGAATGATCAGGGTTCGATTCTATCAATCATTATTAGAACCTGAGTGTCAAAATCAGTCATGATGCCGCTGTGTGCGGCTGTTGATTACCCCCCCCAAAAAACGGGAAACTGTCTTACCTGTGGACATAAGCTTGCTCAGATTATCCTTGGCAAAGCCTCACTTATTAAAACATATTTGCACAATATCGGATTCACAGAGTCAATTAAGTCATTCTGTAAATATTGTGAGAATTTGACAGATTATGCTTTGTTGACGGAATTTAGTCATCGGCAGGCCCCCAAACTTCACTGCTCGTCAACTGAAGAAAGCCTGGTGAAACGACAGAATCCGTTACAGATAGAAACGTAGGCTTTCCAAATCTAATGTCAGCTTATAATTTTCTCATTGTATTCATACTGATTCACAAATAATTCCCCGGACGAACTCTTGCTTAGAATAGCCACTATTTTATTTCATTTATAACCTGCACGTGCTCAAGAGTTCCAGTGTCCGGGTGACATGGCAAGCTACCCTGATTCCAACAAACCTGGCGTGCCGCCAACAACATATAAACGTGATCTCCTTGTGCTGATTTAGTTGTTAAAAAATTTTCAAAAATGACCTAACATATCGGGCTCTAATTTCTTGGTGCAGCGCAGGGTGGCGCAGCATGGCACAGCCCACGCAGTGGTAATTTCGTCCGGTGCAGGCCGCACAGTCATAATTTCATGCGGTGCAACACCGTGCGCAGCCACTTAGGCAATTTGGTAGACGGACGTGCACCGAGATGGGTGTGGTGGCTTAGTAGGGGGAGATGTCACATTTTCATCAAGACGCAGTGACAATTTAGTTGCAAAAGTCTCTGCTGAAGTGGCGCAGAAAGCTTGCCAGCTCCAACCTGGTTTACTTTCTGTGGATTGGTACTTTGGCTGACCGGCGCACAGTGCGCACACGTCACCGAAAGCGCACAGGCAGGTTTCCAGAATGTCAGGCACATTTCAATGCAATAAATAATCACAGCAACCACTATTTAATGCAACTATCAGAATCAGGACATAAATTGTAGTATCTATATCGATTTTCCTGATGTCAGATCAAAGGCAGTTGTCACGCGTAATGGAAACTCGACCTGGCTTAATCAGCGCAGCTGAATCTGTGATGCAAACTAACGACTTCACAACTTTTTCAGCCAACCACAAACTGCCTCAGCATCAGGCAGTGCATAAATATCTATATAAAATGCTTGCGTTCTATGCTCAGTAAAGCCGCTTGCACACTGGAGTGAAAACAAATTTTTCGCACGACTGATTACATTCAAAGGCCACATTCCTCAGATTCATTTAAGATGATCTTAGTGCTAAGAGCTTCTTTAGATCCTTCTAAAGGCTCCAGTAAGAAGCAAACATGTTTCCCAGATTCCTTCTTAGCCTAAGATGATCTTTCGTTAAGAAGAATTTGAAAGAAGGGTCTGGAGCACTCTTAACACCCTTCTTAGCGACGAAACACTGCAGATACAGCCGCGTCAGGCAAATCAATGTGACACTAAGCAAGGAGATATTAATGCAGTGCGTGCGGTCTGTCCTTATTTTATCCCCCCCCCCTTTTCATGCACCCCTATTACCCATTAAGCATTTAAGATGAGGGAAAACTTACATCTCGCCTCAATGGTTCCATGTGTTGAAATATTATACCGTATTTCCCTAATTTTTCCCAAATATTTCCGGTCTTCTACTTGACCACTTGTACGCTCTATATATAAAGGAACTTGAGCTGCATGTCTCAAATCAAGTTGAATAAGGTTTAACTGCATGGTTTCACACATGTAATGTAATGATTTTATTTTATGTTTTCATTCATTTTTTTAAGTTTTTACCCCTTGGCTGACTCTGGCCCGTAGGGGTATTGTCGTCACGTGCGTGTCTGTCTGTCGTCCGTTGTCCGTCATCCCTCGTCCATCCATGATTTTGTCCGGGCCAGTACTCGGCAACTAATGACCACAGCTTCACCAAATTTGGTATGGTTACTCACTATGACCCATAGATGTGCAATGTCAGGGTTTTTGCTGGATTTGACCTTTGACTTTAGCTCTGTGACCTTCACCCTGGAAATCTTTTCTGGGTCAGTACTCGGCAATTAATTCTCGCAGCTTCCCCAAATTTGGTATGGTAACTCAATATAAATGTGCAACAGCAGGATTTTTGCTGGATTTGACCTTTGACCATAGCTGTGTGACCTTGACTCTGGAAATCTTGTCCGGGTCAGTACTCAGCAAATAATTCGCGCAGCTTTACCAAATTAGTGTGTATAAGAATATTTGAACTATTAAAATAGTTCCCGGAAGTCGCTGGCGGGCAATTTAAACGCCTCTGTCAAACAGGCTATAGAGAGACGTACCTGCAATTCTCGGTAATTACTAATCAATAAATAGCATTGTTTCTGCCTTGTTTACATATTTTAAGCTTGAGTGAATGTTGCCGTCTCACTTAAGTGACCCCAACGTTAAACAACTGCAAAAAAGCTACATTAAACGGCAGAATTTTGAACATTTACACTCAATATAGGCAGTATTCAAGCAGTTTTAGTGCCTTAGAATTATTTGAATAATTAAGATGACTAAAATTAGATTTAGCCATTTTAAAGAGCGTGTTCCTATTGTCGATTGCTTTGAATTCTTGGTTTTTGCTTTTGACTACAATTCTCGCTAAATCCCATCCTAATGTTTGTTATGCAGAGGGAAGGGAAAGAACGTTTCAAAATTGTTTAATTTTCTACCATTTCTTAATTTGCTTGGGGTTTTAATCATCCCATGGAAATGGAGGATCTAAGTTCAATTCAGAAATAAACTAATGTAATCTTCATGACTTTCAGAAAGGACAGAAAACTGACAGATCAATGAGTTAACGACTGACAGCACAATTAGTCAGTGTATTATTAAAAGCAGCACAATGTTCAGTATGGCATCTGAGAAAATCCACCGGTAATAATTATAATTTTTCTACTCATAATTTTTATGCACATCTGCACTTATCACTAAACACCAATACATAAGTTCAAAACAACTTTTTCATTGACTTTTTGCATGCAGAAGGTATAAATTTATCTAGGCTTGCATGTATAGTAATATTTTTAGGAAGGGCTCATTAAAACACTATATATCCAGACAGACCAAGACACAATAACATACAAACTTATATTGTTATACACATACATTTTCTGTATATCTTTTTATTTTGTTCTTATGAACTACAATTACTTCATGAAAAAGAAATCTTGAATAAACTCAGAAACATGAATAGCATGTGAGGCATCTGTGCCCTCTCCTCCATGTTGTCCTTGTATATAATCTCTACCATGGTTTGCCGTGCTGCATGGGGATGCTCCAATCGCTGGGGGGTTGAGTACAAATGTACAGTTTGTAGGCTCAATTCAGCAGGAGAAATCTAACAATCATTCAAAATTACAACAACAAAAATGTGAGGTGATCATATTCAAACAGTGCACATGCATTTTTTCACAACCAAAGACCACACGATTTGGAAGCTTATTGTCCAGTTTATTAAAATTAAGGAACAAGGAAAGGCTTGCACAGCTTAGGGAGTTAAGACTCAGGGCGCAGGGTCATTGCAGGGAGTTCTCCTGCTCTTATTGAATCGTCTGCAGTTGTTCTACTGAAAGAGAGAAGGGGAGAAAAAGACAGGAGAAAGGGTGAGACACACCTGTATGGGCTTGGCAGGGAAATGGTGCTGAGAGATGAGGCTGGATTAGTTTCCCAACTTAGCATATGGAACTTAAGCAGTTGTGATCAGCTTTTGCTGCTGATGTCTAGGAAAGTATGGTAAGTGGCATCAGTAACATGTAACAGGAATTAGCATAAAGATGGATCATGTTCTTTGCAGTCTTTCAGACGGGTAATACAGTACAGCTCAATATTTATACTGTTCAGTATGATTCCCCACTTAGCCTTCTATGTTTAATTTTCCAAGTTGTATGGCCTATTTGGCCAATACTTTCTTTTTTCAATTTTCTATTTGGTCCTCCAGCTTCCCTCTCCCTTAACCATCAATCCAAAATTAGCAAAATGAGCAGCGACATAATATCGACAAGTAATGGTCAATAGTGTGAGGGTGCGATCAGGCACCGTCTCGAGAACCAAGCAATGCAGTAGATCTGGTTTTATTAATAAAGGGGGATGACCCCCGCAGGGCAGAAGGAAAAGGTACAAAGTTCACACTCAAAAATCAAAGTCCAGTTGGGCAAAAATAGAATCAAAAACCAGGGCATCAATCACAGTAATGGTAGTCGTACAGAAATGGGTCTGGTTCACAGTACAGGTATGTCAAAGAAGCAAAACCAGAATCCAATGGGCGTAATCCGAATCGTAACCAGGGCAGCAATCATAGATCTCAGCTGCTGGACTAGTCTTCGTCGCTAACTTCCGGGAACTATTGGGAGACTCCCAGACCCGCCATTACTGTAAAAAATTGTTCCACTGGAGTGAACGGAGTTGACGCGACTCTCTCTCTACATGGCTCTGGCTATACCCATACACGCCCTCTCCCCTCCTTCTTTGCCACTTGCACCAGCAGGAGGGACTAGGCACTTGCGCCGGGCTGCACTGGGCAGGAAATTGCAACATACGCCTGGACACACCCCATTGGTGCGGTGCACCCCTCATTTGCAGCGCCTGCGCCTGCTCTAAGAATTTAAAGCCCATAGATTTGAATAGTATGGGCACTGAACTTTTTTGGGGTAAGAGCTGAAAAAAGTGTTCTCTTTGCCTTTAACTGGCCAGCAGAGGATGGACTCTCCCACTAGAGTCAGATTTCCTCACTCCCCAGAGTTTTATTCTCAACACTGTTTAAGCATTTTTATTGCAACTGGGAGTTTTTCTCATCTCAATTTCTTTGTTGGGGATTTACTCTGTTAAAGACTCTATGTGACAGTTCTCATTCAAAAGCTCCATTTACAAGAAGCAATACAAGACCCTATATGACCTTGCAAAAATGGCTGAAGGTCACCATGAAAGCAATTAATGTCAAGCATTGGAAGTCATCGATCAGAATGCCAAATGCAATTTCCAGCAATGTTGCTTGCCCAGGCTATCAGCAAAAGAATTCAAGTAGCCTACTAAACATGCAACTTGGCTTGGCCTATATGATCTAAAGGGTTAATTCTCTAACCATTGTCGTCCAAGCTTTTGCACTGTTTTGCTATATGCGAAGATTTCCATCCGGGTAAAGAAAACATACCCTTAACACAAGAAAGACAGATTTTTTGCCTCATCAGTCAGTCAAGTAGTGTGGCCTCCCAGCCTTTCAGGTTAATTTTCTTGTTTCCGGTTGTGTTTATGTCGCTCTTCTTTTTGAATTCGGCTTTCAATTTATTTGGTTTTTTTATTAGCGGTTGCAGTGTCAACATAACTTTAGCAAAATCCTTGCATTCGACGATAAAGGCAGTCAAGGCAGCAGCTTTCTTTGCTTTGATACTCGGTGGTAGTGACTTGTTTTAGCAAAATTGAGTGCTTCTTTTGGACAGCAATGAACAGAAACTGCTTGTCCAGGTCTGTATTGTCTGCATTCGCTGCTGCCTGTGACATCTCCTGGTCAGACATGCTTGTATGTTGTTGCATGATGAAACCGACAGAAAGGGTTAAAATAATATACATGCACTGACCCAAACTAGATTCGAACAACGTAAATAACTTGGTGTCCTCCATAACAATGGATCCCATTATACTGGAGCTCAGGCAATCGGATTAACAAGAAACACACACGACTTGCGCAATCACTTGACCCCGCAGTTTTCAAAAACACGCCAACATTGCTTTGAAAGTTTCAAGTCTAGCATTTCCTAGCACATGCTCATTTTATAAATATGAAATCAAGTATAAGCTTTACCTTATACTTAATATTTGTGGGAAAAGGCACATGCTAGTATTACCTAATAAGCATCTGCAATTTTTCTGAATACCAGCCACTATTTGACTTTTTTTCAGATCAGTTATTTTTCAACATGTTCCTGCTTGAGCAACAGGAAAGAATTCCCAACATTTTTCAGAACTCTTCCAAATGACAACTACCAAGTGAAAGCCATTGCTCGTCTTCTGCAGAAATTTGGCTGGACATGGGTTGGCGTCATCCTTGAGGACCATGACTATGGCAGATTTGCTCTCCAGGGATTGATTAGGGAGATAGAAAACACAGGTGTGTGTTTAGCATACCATGAAATGATCCCCAAAGTGTATAATCGGGAGAGAATACAGGAAATTCTTAAAACCATGAAATATTCCTCGGCAAGGGTTGTTGTTGTCTTTACTGGTGAAGGAGAGCTCTATCCCTTCCTTAAGGACTATATGGAAGGCAACATCACTGGAATGCAATGGATTGCCAGTGAAGCTTGGGTAACGGCCTCATTATTTACAGGCCGTGAGTTCTACCCATTTCTTGGAGGAACTATTGGGTTTGCCATACGGCAGGGGCAGATTCCTGGTCTTAGAGACTATCTCAGGAATGTGAATCCATTGAGGTACCCCAGTAACCCCCTAGTGCATGAGTTGTGGGGTGCTTTGTATGGTTGCTCTCTCTACCCCTCCAGCAACAGGACCCAGGACTCCTCACAGCTGCCACCTTGTTCTGGGAAGGAGCCTTTGCAGGAGCAGCACTCTGCCTACTTGAACACCTCCAGCCCTCGTGTGTCTTACAACGTGTACAAAGCTGTTTATGCTGTAGCTCACTCCATGCAAAAACTCATCAGCTGTGAGCCTGGAAAAGGGCCCTTCCTAAACTCTGCATGTGGTGATGCCAAAAATATTCAACCATGGCAGGTAAGTTAAAGCAAAATGTTACAATTTTTAAAGGCTTCTAGGCTTGAAAATACTGAAGATAGAATATTTAGAGTGGGCTCCAAAATTGCTGGCACCCCTGACTGGCAATGCACAAACAACAAAAAAAGAAAAAAAACCTGTAACACCTCATCTGTGAAATTTGGTTTTCGGCATCATTGTCTTCATGTTCTATTATCAAATCTGACTTCCCCATATGAATGTGATAATCTAAAAAGTGATATTCTCACTAGGGTAGAGATTGATTTTCTAATTGAGGATATCTGCATTAACCCATGTCTATGTAAATATGTTTTTTTTTTTTTTTAACCATTCATAATACTGTGTATTGTGAATAAAGATTTTTTTAAATACTCTAGATTGGTATTGGCTAGAGTAGCCTAGGGCTCAAAGTATTTATTAATCAATTTTAGCCCATAAAGAATAGCCAACATGGGAAGAATCATTATCAGTAAATGGGATAATAAAGGAATAAGCCCCGAGAAACAGTGGGTTACAGCGATTTTATAACAGCGGAGGGGCGCGGAGTGCCTTAGTGCCCCTCCGCCGTTATAAAATCACTATAACCCACTGCTTCAAGAGGCTTATTGCTTTTATAAAACAGTTACCCTACATATAGCCCATTAAATAAACACAAAAGAATAAAAAAATCAATAATTTATTGGTAATAATGCAACAATAAAATTGAGAACTATTTGTTCTTCCACCAAGCAAGATAGAGTAGTCAGAATGGTTGGCAAGCAACACAGGTGCTAAGATTGCTTTTTCATCTAGCGTCATTAAGTCACATCAGGCTATTTGGGCTGGTAAATGTAGATATACTATGAAAGCAGGCTATTTGGAATGCCTACTTTGGTCTCCCGAAGGCCAATTATCACATGATAATTATCACATGATAATTATTTGTTTTGTCGATGAAAGACGTAACTCGGTATAACTAGACATTGTAGTTACGCTATTATCAGAACACAAATACTGTCAATTAGCACGGCAGTATTAACATTTGCAAACTTTCTGTTAGCAAGCTAGACTGAACATCTAAACTAATACAGTCAATATTTTGTATTATTATTACCGTAGCTGTTTATTCAAATGCACAAACAATATCATGTGGACACAATAAAACATTTGATACTATATTTGCAAGATACCTCGCCACTCATTCCTGCAAGTAGGATGGTGCACAGATCCTGATTCAATACGATAGAGCAAGCCAGGTGCTGGGCTGGGTGGGTGTGTATTGGCAAGGCAGGCAGCGGCAAGGGGCGTGCATTGTTGAGCCCGAGAGGAGGGGCTCACTTTGAATATTGTGTTTACAAACAGCAACG
The DNA here is from genome assembly GCA_029721435.1 of Gymnothorax reevesii. NCBI lineage: Eukaryota > Metazoa > Chordata > Actinopteri > Anguilliformes > Muraenidae > Gymnothorax > Gymnothorax reevesii. Next base: position 141,990,941 of record CM056574.1, read on the forward strand.
GAAAAAACTTCCAGACTCGACCTTTTAGCAGAATTAAGTGGAACTACTGTGGTAATATGACCCAAAATGTGATATACGATGCTAGGTTTTAAGAGGTTTATAAAGATAAAACTTAAATAAGGAGAATTTAATACCTGATTTAATTCTGGTAGATGTTATTTACAATAATCTTAACCATGACATTGTGAAACATTGATTTGGGGGAAATTGATTTTTAATTAAATCAGTAATCAGTAAATCATTATTTTGATTGATAATGTACAGTATTTGTCACATGTTGGCATTTGGAGTTTCTCTTTAAATATATATATTTTTAATTTTTGAAGTATTTTTTGTGCTTTGCCAGTCAGAAGTGCCAAAAATTTTGGAACCCACTGTACATGTATTGAACATTTATGAAAGTCACATATGAAGTTTTTTTTGGTTACCTTGAACTCGACCTTCAGTGACCTTTAAAGTTCAAAATTGATATCTTGAATTTTCAATTACTTGAATCACCAAAACTGCTTCAGAGCTTTGGTTTGAATTGCAGACATATAGGGGGTCTTATAAATCCTGACCATAGGAAAACAAGGTTCCATCAGCCCCAGAAACGCATATGTGATAGAACCTAATCATCCTGAGGTCAGGAAATGTGTGTAAACCTTCATTCAGTGACCTTGTACTTGACCATTGATGATTCTATGGTCAAACCTCACATATAGTGATGATACAAGTAATGAAAATTATAAGATTGCTAACCGGTCAGCTACTGGACTTTTGGTCCTATTTTTATAATGATCACACACACACACACACACACACACACACACGCACACACACACACACAGTGTCACTGACCGAACCCACTTTGGGCAGCCACGAGTACCTATGGTAGCTCAAGAGCACCACATCTGGTTACAGCCTGTACTTGACAGCATCCCAAACTGATCATGTGACGAGGGGTCTGAGACGATTGAGGGTGAGTGCAAGTACCGTTTGACTCTGTCTCTGAGCAAAACATACGTGCACATGGCCCCTACAGAAAACCCATTTTTTGCCCATCAACAGGAGTAGGAACTCTCTTGACGGCGGGCACCTGCCTCGGTGTCATTTTTGGCACTTTATTTCCCTGTCTGAGAATGGAAAACAGGGACTGTTGCTGACTAACCCCACTATGGGCAACCATGCGTAAATGGGCAAAAACTGGGTTTTCTGTAGGGGCCATGCGCACGCATCTGTCGCTCACATAGACGGCGTTGAATGCAACTCAGAGGTCTCGGACCCCTCGTTTCACGATCAGTTTGGGTTGTTGTCCAGAATCTGTCACGTACAGGCAGTAACCAGATGTGGTGCTCTTGAGCTACCACAGTCACTCGTGGCTGCCCTAAGAGGGGTCAGTCAGTGACAGTATCTGTGTTCCATTCTTGGATAGACAGCCGACTGATTGTTGAAATATGTCAGTGTCAAATGACACACCACCTCTTGGCAGCTGAGACCTGCCCATAACATGCCAATGTTCCATTTTCTTGATGCAGTAGAATCTATTATCTTGTTTTTCTTTTTTTTGTTGGCTTTATGTACGCTATTGACCACACCCAGAAGAGCAGAGTCTCTGTACACTTCACGAACAGCTCAATGTTTGTTATTGAAATGCTTGGCGCGTTCACGTGGCGCACGTCAGGATTGCAGTACCACGCGGTTTTCTTTATTTGGACTCGTCCCTTACGGGAAATTTTGCCGCAAATACAGTGCATACCTCACCCTTGTGTTTTAAATGGCGCTAAGTATATATCTCAATTATATGAAAAAAAAAATCTTGGGGTCTTTTCATCTAAAATATTATACGTAATTCAGTATAGAACATTTTAATTTCCTTCTGATCTTGGAGACTGACAACAATTATTCCATCTTTTATCTACCTCAGAGTAAATTCTACTTCACATACAATCCCTTAATTTTATTTTTAACTTTTCTGTCTCCATCACAAAGCTCCAGCACTATCTTCAGGAAGTCTCTTTCAGTATTTCTGGAGAGGAGGTGAAGTTTGATGCAAATGGGGATGTTGTTCCATCATATGATGTGATCAACTGGCAAAAAGGCCCCGCAGGAAATATTGAGTTTGTCAATGTGGGAAGGTTTTACGGTGCAAATGATCCTGGGAGGGAGCTATACATCGAGGAGGAAGCAATCGTGTGGACAGGTGACCAAAGAGAGGCAAGCTGCACTCAGTGTGCTTTTCAGTACATGCGATGCCATCTGTTGAAGTTCTGTAGGGTAACATGGAGGTAAGTTAAACTGTACTATCATGAAAAGGTATTCATTGAGATGAAAATCAGGCAAAATATCTATGTATTATTCAATATATATTGTTTTTATACAAAATGTAAGCATAATTTAAATCAAAATGTGTTCAGGGATTTTTTTTAATTTAAGCAGTTCTTCATTGAGAAAGAATGCACTTTCCTCTTTAGAAACTAATTCCTCAAAACAATCTCTGAGTAGAGACCTTACCGGCTGTAGTGCCAATATAGCTCTGACACTCTAGCGAAGGTGGCGAGGCGGAGCTAGAGTTTAAATAGAGTCCGGGCGCCGCCCACAATTAATGCCAGCAGGGCAAAGAATTTGATTGTGGGCAAAACGACCTTCTCCCAGACGAGAGAATCAAAGAAACCTGCCAGCCTCCAAAAACTATGACAAGCACATTTGATACAAAAACAAATGCATTTTCTAGGCCCACATACATCTCTTCACACAGACAATATGGTCAGTAATCAAAAGCTCTAATGGGCAATTTTCTCATACTGAGGCAACACCACCTTTGTGTGGTTAACCCTTATACATGCAGTCCTTTATCTTCCCAAACTAAAATGCTGACTGTTTTTGAACTACTTTGACAATGGGCATAATCATTGTCTTGTTTGAAAGGTGACGATCAATAGATTGCTTTCTAACAGTCAGAATTGCTGATTATATCACTCAAATTGAGTAACAATGATGGAAATATACGTTTTTGTCTGACAATGGAAATAAAAGTTTTTTCTGCAGTGTCATCAAGCCTCATCAGCCATGAGAAAATGTCCAGTCATAGCCAGATGCTTAAACAATTTCAGGTTTAAATTTGATTCTGTAAACAAAAATGAATATTTTATGGATTTTTTTTCTTTATAATATTTACGCGCATTTCAACAAATGATTTTGGAGAGTCCCAATTTCCCTGCACTCCCATCCATAGTCATGTTCGCTTCTCCAACAGCATTCTTCATTTAGGTATTTTTTCCCCAAATGTATCTATTTTCCCAAATTTTCACCCCAATATACCCCTCCAATGATCTGCACTATTGTGTGATTGTATATGCATGATGGTCACTTCCAAAACAGCTTTGAGTCCTTGGTAAAATCTCCCTTTGAAAAAATTCCTCATCATAAAAATGAATGTCTTATTGACCATATGCTTCCATCTTTTGAGTTTCAGACCACTGGCTATCTGTATAAACTAAAATAATTAGATTTTTCCGTTTGGAGTGAGGGCTAATGGGCAAAAATACTTCCCGTTTCATTAGATCAGCACATAATACCCAGTGGGTGCACTTATTTTGTTCTGAAAAGTCTACTATAAAATCAACAGCATTGCCTCAAAAAGCTAATTATTGTGAAATTCATAAATACATGCAACCACTACCTCTATGTCAAAATTAATTTAGTGATGTTCTCGTCTTGCGGATTAAAAACTATCACAGATTTTTAGCTGCAGATGGCTACCAGGGTATGAACATTGATTTCAACATATTTCGACAAATCTGAATAATGCTATTCGTTTGAACCTCTCGGGCTGCTCAGTCAGGCTGAAGGTTGTTGTGACACCATTTTTAACAATGGACCAATGCAATAACTGTTGGATGGGTGTGTGTACTACTGCTGCAATAACAATTCTTAAGCTGCTACAATAATGGGCACTGTGCAAGCTGCTTCCACATTGTTCTATGCAATGACTGAAGTGTGTGTGTGTGTGTGTGTGTGTGTGTGTGTGTGCGTGAGTATGTTTGACTTTCAAGCTCTTTTGTAATGGACTGAGTGTATGACCGTCTGTGTGCATGTAGGCCCATGCTACTGTCTTAGGTCAATTTATTCTTATTCTTTTAGAACTATAGCTTTAACTTATTTTAACTTTAACTTAACTTTTAAGCTTTAACTTAACTTTAAATTATTTTTTTTTTATGGATGATGCACTGACTGGAGAGCACTTTCAATTTCATTGTACTTGTGACAATGACAATAAAGATCCATTCTAATTCTATACTAATTTTAAACACCATTTTAGCTTCTGTATTTGCATCATAAAATGGCTTAGGTTGTTAAAATTTTGAGTCCTCCAGCTTCTGAATGGTATATAGTCGGGATGCTCTGATCAGGGTTTTTGGGGCCAATCACCGGTTGCCGATCACTGAAATCAGTATTGCCGATACTGATGCCAAACACACAGCATCTATTTGAAATTGAAGCTTGCTTTTTATAGTGTAGCATTAATGACTCATTAAGTTATTCTTAACACTGTGTATCCAGCATTATTAAATGAAGAGATTAGAGAGTATCATGTATTGACATCTATTTTATTTGCAAGAACATGCAACAGACAACTAGCCCAATAAAGAGCACGACAAGAAACAAAAAACTATAGCCTAACTATGACATCTTGTAGTACCTCTTGATCTGTAGGTCATCTACATAATCCATCTGTAACTTTTTCTCAGCTAAGGTAGTTTTTATAGCCTTCTATGAGGTAGAGAGAAAGTAAGAAAGTGTGTTTGTGTGTGTGTGTGTGTGTGTGTGTGTGTGTGTGTGGGGGTGTGTGTGTGTGTGTGGGGGGGGGGGGTTTGTACAGAGTTCAGACTTAAATTTTTTGTCCTATCCTTCTCAAGCAGCAACAATGACAGATTTACCTTCACAAATATGCTGTTAGCGGTTGGCTTGTTCCTTGTCATCTACAATATTTCCAACTGCTCTAAAAAGTCTCTCACTGTCTACGCTTGTGCACGGTGCAGAGAGGTAAGCTTGTGCTGCTTGTGCGATAGATGGAAAGCGACTTTTATTGTCCTGCCAAAAGGATGTTCCCACATCTCATTCTGTTTAGACCTATTATTTTTTCTGCACAATTGGTGACGAAGATTTAACTACATATTAATCTGATTAATAGGCCTACCAGTCTAATTTCATTAGACTAATATTAGTAGGCCATTATGATTTAAATCCAAACTTTTAAGTTCCATTTACTCCACATCATTATAAAATCTAACAGTCAACATTTCCAAAAAAAGATGGATATAATAACTTTCTGAATTCACGACATATTTTTATCTTACAAATTATTCTGCTTCAGTCCATAATTGTCAGCATATGGCCTGTCAGACACCACATTTGCACTGCGTGCAGTGAAACGCTTTTTGCTCTATACTCAGCACCTGACACCTCAGCAAAGCAGTCTAGCAACAACAGCCATAATATTTCATTTATACAACCACAGTAACTAAAATAATTTTCAGCTCCAATGGTATTATCGTCGGTAGCCAAGTCAACTTATTAAAACAGATAATTGACTGTATCTGCTTTTATTTATTGCTGAAGCTCCATCATCGAGTTGGTCATCAAGTGCTTCAAGGATATAAAGGACTTAGCAAGACAAAATGTCGAAGAAATAGACAATAGACAATTTGCTAGCTAGCATGCTAATGCTTTTCGCGAGGAAATAAATAAATTTAAGTTTCTACAAAAGCTGTTAGACATGTAACCTACTACTTAAATGGCAAAAAGCGTGAGCAAGGAATGATCTTGAGACATATGTAGGAACAGAATTCTCTCAGTGGTGGTGTCGTTGAGGTGAGAGATTGAAGCCGATAGTATTTTATCAAATTTATTATATGCGTAAAATTATGAGTAATTGAACAATACAAACAAAACAAACTGCTGAAGTCAGTGGCTCTTTTTGCTACCGGAAAAAGAGCCACCAAGAATGATTTATACTGAAACAAAGTGGGATGTTCTTTACAATAAGGTTCACATGGATTGGACACAGAAGCATAAATGGAGATGAAACCAATGAATAAACAAGGGGGCTTTGATGGGACATTCAAAAGATAACAACACAGGGGGATAGGTGGGATGCCAGGTACATATGCAGAATGATGGGGAGGGAAAGAAGTGAGGAATGCTTCCTTCTTCCACAGTGGACTTTTTCTTTTTCTGCAGAATCAGACAAAATATATGAACTTGCATCAAGATGCGCTTGTGTTCTTTCTTATGCAGGTGTTGGTGTCTGCCTGCAGTGAGAGCTGTGCTCCAGGAACCAGGAAGGCTGTCCGTCATGGGCAGCCTCTGTGCTGCTTTGACTGTTCACCATGTGACAGTGGGAAGATTAGTAATAAGACAGGTGGAAGCACACTACTCTTCATTTGTCATGTTCTTATAGTCATTTTTTTGTCAAAATGCTATTTATATGCCTCTTTTTTTTATTAGATTCTATAGACTGCACATCTTGTCCTGAAGATTACTGGTCCAATCCAGCAAGAACTGATTGCATACCCAAAGTGACTGAATACCTCTCCCATGACGCTATTGGACTATCCCTGACTGTAATAGCAACAGCAGGAGCCTGCCTAACCATCTCTGTACTGGCAGTGTTCCTCTACCACAGAAACACTCCAATTGTCAAAGTCAACAACTCAGAGCTGAGCTTCTTCATCCTTCTCTCACTAACTCTGTGTTTCCTGTGTGCGCTGCTGTTTATTGGAGAACCGACGTCATGGTCCTGCATGCTGCGACATACCGCCTTCAGCATCACTTTCTCACTCTGTATCGCTTGTATCCTGGGGAAGACGTTAGTAGTGCTGGCCGCATTTACAGCCAACAGGCCCGGAAACAAAATAAAGAAATGGCTGGGACCCAAACAGCAGAGATGTATCATCTCTGCCTGCACCTTTGTACAAGTCATAATCTGTGCAGTATGGCTCATCACTGCTCCTCCCTTCCCAAACAAAAACACCCAATATTACAGGTCCAGAATAATCCTGGAGTGTAGTGTTGGTTCTAATTTGGCCTTCTGGTGTGTTCTGGGCTATATAGGGATTCAGGCTGCTTTATGTTTTTTTCTGGCCTTTCTGGCCAGAAAGCTGCCAGGCAATTTCAATGAAGCCAAATACATCACTTTCAGCATGCTGATCTTCTGTACAGTATGGCTGGCCTTTATTCCGGCTTATGTCAGCTCACCAGGAAGGTTTACTGTAGCTGTGGAGATATTTGCGATTCTAGCATCTAGTTTTGGGCTACTCTTGTGCTTATTTGCCCCGAAATGTCACATAATTTTATTGAAACCTGAGAAAAACACTAAGCATTATTTAATGGGAAGGTCAACTACCAAATAAAATGGAAACAATGAATGAAACAATTAGTCACCTGTCAAAATTAATTATTGAATTGAAGTTTGATATATTTCTATGGCAATTCAAGAGAGGTCCTTTGCTTGTTCTCACTCTGAATTTTTTTGTCTACAATCTCCTGGCTTTTCAGTTCTTCTCGCCTATCAGTGATTTATATCTTTCGTAGAACACTGTGAAGTTATGCTGCAGTTTGGCCGACTAAAATTTAATCTTCATAATATCTGCGTCTTGCTTATCGAGTGCTCCTGATCTGTTTAACAGCTGAAAAGATGGTTTCCTTCTCAAGTCAGTGCATATTCTCTGTCATCCACAACAGCAATTTATGTATTCCTGATCCCACTAGTTTGGTTTGGAATCACCGTTCCATTTATAAACACAATTATTTGGCCTCACTGGGTTCACCTCTCTTCCAACTAAAATGGAATGCAAGAACAAACAATCTCTTACACTCTTGTATCACCACCCACGTGTCAGCTTAATCATTAAGTTCTTTCCATGCTCCAGCAGTCTTGCAGGTTGTTCCTGTTTATTGCTTGCCTCATTACTTCCTTAGTGTCATCAGCTGTAGCCACTGACTGTTCTGAGTATAGAGGCTGTGGATATTGTCTCAGTCGGGGCTAGATCACTGGACTAGAAGGGGTTACACTATCCTCCTTTTCTGAACACCTGGGCCCGTATTCACAAAGCATCTAATCTTACAGCTAGGAGTACTCCTAAGTGAAGCTAAAGCATTTTATGTAAGAGTAAAATCTTAAAACTTACGCACAAAGCCGCCGAAAGCAACTTTTAGTTAAGAAAACTGGTAACTCCTAGACTAGGCGTAGCTCTGAGATTGGTGGGAGTAAATCTCCATTGCTATGGATGACGTCAATTGTCATGCACGAGTCTTGGGACAATGAGCACGGTGATGGGTTGTTTGGTGACAGGGCGGCCCGTTGAAAAAAAAAAATTCACACATACAACCCATGGAGGAAAAAATGAGGAAATAGTCCAATTGGCTGGTTTGTCCCATAAAGTAATAGTAGGTTGAGCACTCCTATTAATGCACTATGCGCAGTCCCCACATATCACACAAGGCAAATAAACGTACATACGTAGGAAAGAGATAGTCGTAAAAACGCCAATACCATAAGACAAGGCAACAATAAAACTTGTCATTTCCCCCACTAATTAGCAACTTATTACCCAATGAGAATATGTTTCGATCATTTAAATATCAGGCCGTTCAAATTTGTTTGCCCTAAATTATCATGGATGCAAGTTGAAAAAGAACGCAAAAGCCCAACTGAAGCCACAACCAGTTACTGCTGCTGGCCCAGTCGGTGCTGCAGCAAAAGCAGGAAATCAAAAGGAAATTTGGCTCGGGGGTGAACAGCAAATCCAAGTGGTAAGCATGGGATAATATCAGCCTACAGATCAATGCTGCGTTACCCTCGGTGTCTCGGATGGCTGAGAGAAGCGGTGCAATTTATAGCCTACAATTTAAAAATGCATACAAAATATGACGTAGGCTGGTATTATTATGATGATCTACTAAATGTAACCCTCACTCAATCGCGTAATAAAATTATTCATGCATAGCAGGAGGAGGTACAGCACCAAAGCCACTGTCCCCGAGCAAGTGGCATCCTGCAGGCACATAATGCCTGTCAAATAATTGGCATAAGCTGCTTTCCATTAAAATGCGAGAGTCGTGCGTGCATCCTGGCCATTTTGCAGCTATGTCCAAAATATTGTATTGTATTACCTTGTGATACTATCTGTGTGTTGATGGAATAAACTTTTCTATTTACAAATACCTCTTCATCTTGGGTTGGAGAAATAATTTGAATATGGGTCCTGTCAATAGCTTCAATGATATCAGGCATACCTGAGATGTGCAAGAATTGAAGTTTGATACTGTGTTGGCGAATGTCCATTGTAAACCCTATATCATCTGACAGTTTATCCAGTTTCCAGAGTGCATTGATTTTTTGTTGAATTGAGCGACTGACAGATGATTGTCAAATCCCTAAATTGTCCGCGTTGCAAAGTTGGATTTTTCTGGTGGCCAAGTGACAAAATGTTGCCAAACATTCTATTTCAGGGCTTATTGGGTTGTTTCTCATGGTTGGAGACATAATTCTCTCTATCACCAAGTCAACAACAAATAAAATCCCTTCATGGTTGATCCGATATATTTTCGACAACTGTGCATCATTCAGAATTTTCAAGTCATTCCATCTTTCAACAGCAGCAGCCATTTTCCGATTCTTTGTGAATAGGTTTTAGCAAGTTAGGAGTCCTCTTGACTACTTTTAAGCTCTCCCAGACTTAGGAGCTTCTTTTAGGCCTAAAATGTTTGTGAATAACACTTTGTAAAAATAATAAGGAATCCTAAATTTATGACTGACACACCCATTTTTTTAGGAGCTCCTTCTAGATCCGGCAGTTAGGACCTACATTTAGCGCTAAGATGCTTTGTGAATACGGGTCCTGGTTTCCTCGATGGTGTCCCTTCTAGTGAGCTAAATTATTAGATACAGCAGGTTCTCCAAGCCCTCTTCCAAACCTCCTCGTCCTTGTCATTATAAATGTGGTTCATTGTTGATCTAACGATTGGTTGCCCTTCTCTCAGTTAGTAACATTGCTACACTTTTCTGCACTGAAAGTAAGGCCAGTAACAATTTGCCAGCAATCACATCAATTTCAATGTCAATGGAAATTATTTTGGGATGTTTTCATGTAAAGCTGTTTCCCCCAAACCCAATTTTCAAGAGAAAATGACATAATATGTACATTCATGTATAATTTGAGAGATAAGACATGTAGCTCGGACAGGAATAATGCTGGAAATTAAAAGTTACAGCTGTTGAATCGAAAACAGATGTGTTATACAGTGTTTGGACACTTTTTTCCCCCCCCTTTTTTCCTGTTTCATCATACAAAAAATGTCTAGCACCCAAATACAAAAATTCAAGCAAGTGTGCATGATTCCCTCTACCAATAGCTCTTAGGAGATAATAAACTTATTTGACCAAAAACAAGCAAAAACCAGTTGTTTATTGAGATATTAAATTCTAATTTGTCTGCGTGTCATCTGCAGAACATGCACATACCACTCAGATTTTATAACTGTTACTCTGCTGCGTTATACCATATATCGGGACATGTAAAGCAGTAGTAGAGCAGATGTCTTCAAATGAAGTTCTGTGGTAAACGCGAGGGAACATTTTCAACTCTTCCATATAAAAAACTGGACATAGTTCATTAACAGATTAGGTTTTTCCTATTCATTCATTTCTTTTAAATGTCTCCTTGATACATGTTTAAAATGGGCTAAATTCTTTCACTGTAACTTTAGTAGACAAGAAACTGAGAATTGAAATTAAATTTTATGTCAATATAGGAATATATTACCTAATACAGGGGTTTAATAAAATACATTTGTGAATGTTTCTAATAAAGCAATATTATTAGTGGAGCACTTAATGACCTGATTTTGGTGTATTAAATTAAGGAGACATCTGAAATATGCAGGGCAGGGGTACTCCAGGAACAGGGTTAGGAAACACTAGTTTACACTACAGCATGGAGGTGGGGTGATGTGGGGTTAAGATGGGGAAAATGGGTGGCTGGGCAATTGGGGTAAAGAAATGTACAAACTATCTATGGTTGATGATTAGTTTATTTTTCTATTTTTACACAAAATGAATTTTTAAAAAAATGTAAAAAAATATGATGAACCATCCAAATCTCACTGACTAAATTCACATACTAATTTGTTCAATAAATTTAAAAGTTACATAGAGCCTAGTATTCCATCATTGAAAGAAAGGCATTTCTAATATGTCTTATCGGCAACACCCTTACACTACTTGAAACGTCACAAGGGTTTTGAAAACTTTGTGGAAATTTGAATTTGGACGTTAACTTATTTCTACTGTTCGGTTTTATTTGCGGACAACAATATACAAAATCAGCATACAATAACAGCAGAGTTATATATTTCAGACATATCGCAGCTAAAGCTCTCAATTTACAGCCAATCATACAAGTAGCATGAGCTTCAGCAATAGGAAACTGTCCATTCCTTAAGTTGGAGCTTTGTTGAATTAATGAATGATTACAATATCCCGCTGTTTAGATTCACTTACTCTTCTGTTCAATAAAATCAGAAGCTAAAAAGGGCTTATACTTCATCGGAAGATAAGTGTACTTCAAATGTGTCAAATCTGTGGTACTCTTATGCTACTCAATTTATTTTTTATTTATTAAGCTTTATGGTTACAACAATATATTTAAACATAAAGTACATATTTAAAAACATGGAAACAAAGATCAACACAATATAAAATATATATACTGAATATAAAACTCTCAACATGCAAAAGCTGTCAATTTTGGCCGCAATTTGGAACGAAAAAGACAAAAAAAAAACACAAAAATAATAATCCCAGCAAGAACAATAGGCGTCCAGCTATGCTGTGTCTTGTGTAAGATATGTCAAATTTTACATATTGGATACAAATCTTACAGTGATTTGCTATTGAACAATAAGATTGTGTGTTAATTTTACCTGTAAAGTGCTTGAAACCAAAGAAGCATGAAATGTACTTATTTCACTGCTCGAGAACAATACTGTATTGTACCCCTCCACTCTTCCCCCATTGGATCGCCTTGCTGGAATCACCGCTCCACCCCAGGTCACAAGTATGACAGGGAGATCTCAAGTTCATCAATTTCTGTGCAAGAGTTTGCTTGAAATCATCTTTGATAAATGTCATGAATTACAGCTCTCAGAACTTGAGTGGCATGCCACAGCAAGGAAGAACTCAATGCTAGTTTCAAAGTTTCATGTGGTGAAAAGTTATTATTTACCAATCATTTTTTACATATTGTTGAAGGACAGATCATGGAGACTGAATGAAAATTCACTGCTGTGTCATCTGAAAAGAGTTCTGCATCTTGTCTTGTGGGACTGGAGCATTATGATGTCATATGCCTATTTATCCTGGAACCCAATAAAAAATAGAAAATAATGAGATGCACAGAGGATGGTTTTGTGAATAAATTGCTCTAACCTGAATGCAGGGTGTAGGAACCGCACATTTCAAGATGACTCCACTCTTGGTGGCAATGAGGATACTATGTTTCCACTTCTCAGGATTTACTCTTGCCAGCCAGACCCCTGCTCCTGTCTGTTCTTTGCAAGGCAACTTTTATCCAGAGTTCCGGGCTGATGGGGATTTCATTATTGGCGGCATTTTCCCTATGCATTACAGGGTTGAGCCACCACAACAGAACTTCACTTACAAACCAGCTGCTCCTCAATGTTTGGGGTGAGGTCACTGTTACTTACCTGTGTATATACAACTTTTCTGCTCTCCAGCCAAGTCAGATCGTACTGTTGATCCATTTACAGGTTTGACCCCAGATCTTTCCGCTGGGCGCAGACCATGAGGCTGGCGGTTGATGAGATCAATCAGAGGGAGAACCTGTTGCCGAATTATACCCTGGGATATGTGCTCCATGACTCCTGCACAACCCCTGTGACTGCTCAGGCTGCAGTTCTGGCAGTTCTGAATGGACCAAGGAAATCCTCTGAAGCTGTATGTTCTGCCACATCTCATCTTTTGGCTGTGGTTGGAGAATCTGGGTCTGCACAGTCAATTGTTCTCTCCAGAACTCTGCAGCCCTTCAATATTCCAATGGTCTGTATTCTTTAGACTATAAATAAATAAATAGCTTTAATTTGGAATAGATGCAACATGCATTTACCAAATTAAATCAGTCTGATAATATTAAATTTTCATCTGGTTTGGCATTGTTGATGTGACTGCATTTAAAATGATCAATCATTATATGTCTTTGCTTATATTTACAGTGCAGGAAAGTGTGAAACGAGGTTAAATTAAGAAGTCAACATATTTACTGAATAGGATTAAATCTTCATTTAAAGCTTTTTTGGTGCAATTCTGACATTTTACTGCATTTTAAAGAAGTTATATTATTTTATGACAACAGACAGCTTTATAAATTCAATTGTAAAAAACGTCTTGAAACATGTAATTCCACATTAGTTAACAACATAAATCGATTCCTTTCATGAGATGACTCATTCAAAAGCCAGAATGTCACTGAGAGGCTACTATGTGGGAGTGCTTCTGCCAAATTAAGGGTGAAATAAAAACCTCCTGTTTGGTAGATCTCCTGGGGAAGGGTAAAGCAGCATTGAAATAAAGTATTCAAAAGTAATAATTTAGCATTTGAGGACCACAATGGAAAAATGATTAGTCACATTTGCACATTGTGGAGAAATGATGAATTAAAAATTCTAAACAATCTTAGAAACAAAGCACTGAAAAAATATGCAAAAAATATAAAATTATTATCAATATTATAATAATGATATATATAACGTATACAAAATGTAAAATTTGGACTCTGATTGCTTTTCCTTTGTGGTCTTTATTTATTTAATGTATGAAAATAAATAACCAGGAATTGTTGGTGAAATACTAATTTTTCAAAGTTACACATTCAGAAAAACACTTACCTGGGAATTAGTGCTGTAAAACTATTAACAGAATATGACTAAAACCTACTCAACTGGTACGAGTCAGTTAAATGCTAAATGTAATAAATCATAACTAGGAGACTGGAGTGTATGTGCTTCATTATGTATGTTGTACAAAAATGTGGACTTGTGGACCTTTTTTTTGTTAAGATCAGCTACTTTTCAACATGCTCCTGTCTCAGCGACAAGAATGAATTCCCCACATTTTTCAGAGTTGTCCCCAATGACAACTACCAGGTGAAAGCCATTGCTCGTCTTCTGCAGAAATTTGGTTGGACATGGGTTGGGGTCATCCTTGAGGACCATGACTATGGAAGATTTGCTCTACAAGGATTGATGAAGGAGATAAAAAACACAGGTGTATGTTTAGCATACCATGCAATGATCCCCAAAGTGTATCATCAAGACAGAATACAAGAAATCCTAAAGGTTATGAATCATTCCTCTGCAAGGGTAGTGGTGGTCTTTGCTGTTGAGGGGGAGCTCTATCCTTTATTGAAAGATTATATGGCACAGAACATCACTGGGATCCAGTGGATCGCCAGTGAAGCCTGGGTAACAGCCTCATTATTCACTGGTAGTGAGTTCTACCCATTTCTCGGAGGTACCATTGGATTTTCCATCCGTCAGGGGAAAATTCCTGGTCTCAGAGACTATCTGATGAATGTGAACCCATTGAGGTACCCCAGTAACCCTCTGGTGCACGAGCTGTGGGGTGCTTTGTATGGTTGCTCTCTCTACCCCTCCAGCAACAGGACCCAGGAATCCTCACAGCTGCCCCCTTGTTCTGGGCTGGAGCCCCTGCAGGAGCAGCACTCTGCCTACCTGAACACCTCCAGCCCTCGTGTGTCCTACAACGTGTACAAAGCTGTTTATGCCATTGCACACTCCCTGCATAACCTCATCAGCTGTAAGCCTGGGAAAGGGCCCTTCATAAACTCATCATGTGCTGATGCCACAAACATTCATCCATGGCAGGTGATCCCATATAGTATGAAATTAAACTGCAATTGCATTGCATTGTATACGTCACTAAATTGATCAATTCACAGTGTTCCAACAAAGCCTCATTTTGTTACACCAAAAATTGGATTTGTTTGAATTAGGTTGAATTTTTACTGCAATTCTGACTTGTTAAATGTTTCATATATTGAGTATTTTCCTTTACTATGCGGTACACTAACCTCATAGAAGTTTGAAACCATGTGTCCTTAGGTTGATATTGCTATTTTTATTGAATGAAAGCATTTGTATAATCCTGGATTATACGACACAAAAACCAAAAATAATTTAAAGATGTTCTGGCGTTTCAATTATATGGGAGCAAAGATCTTCACAATTATTACGATTTAGGTGACTTTCACAACAGCTCTGGGGGGCTCCAACTTTGCTGATCCTTCTCAAATGCAGCTGTTTTATTGAGATCTGTGGACCTTTATGCTTATTTTAAATTTTAGTGAAGATCCCAAGGTTTCCAAAGACCCAAAATATGTTCAACTGAATTACAAGGGAATGCATGTGAAATAATGGATTATTGGGATATTTTCTATTTAATCTAATGCTGCTAGCATGAAAACATGATATCCTGGGTTTGAAATTGTCACTCAATATGAGTATGATGTAGCTTCAGTTTCCACAATTCAGTCTATGTGAAAAGCACTTTGTAATTCCAAACTTTCATGCCAGAGTGTATGTATACATTGACAACATCTACATTCACTATTTTTTATATTGATTTTGAATTCTTTATATTTTCCAATATAATTTTTATAATAAAAAAAGTAATGAAAAATGCTCAACTAATCTCTCTCATTCTCATTTCAAAGCTGCAGCACTATCTTCAGGAAGTGTCCTTCACCATTTCTCAAGAGGATATGAATTTTGATGCAAATGGGGATGTGGTTCCATCATATGACATTATCAACTGGCAAAAAGGAGCAGCTGGAAATATTGAATTTGTCAAGGTGGGAAGGTTTGATGGTGCAAAGGAAGCCGGACTGGACCTAAAAATTGAGGAGGATGAGATCGTGTGGACTGGCCACCAGAGAGAGGCAAGCTGCACACAGTGTGTATTTCAGTGCATGCGATGCCATCTGTTGAGGTTCTGTAAGGTAAAGTGGAGGTAAGTGCCACTCTGAAATAAAAGTATCAACTTTATATTCATCAGCAGGTAAACAACCTCAGTACCTCAAATTTACACTGTACAGTCCCAAGAAAAATTTGGGAGGTACAGAAAGTAAAAACATGGCGGAGGAATTTCTAAATTTACTTTACACTGTCTGAAATTAAATAAAAGGGAAAGACAAGATATTTACTGTTCAATGGTGAACTTCATTTCATTTGAAAGCACGAATCCATTTCTGCCACTCAGGTCAGCAACAAATTTCAAAAAGAAAGGTGAGACATGGGCAACTCAGGAATCGTAAAGCGGTAAAAAAAGAATTTGCCCTGAATTGCCCATGTCCCACCTTTTTCATAACCAACCTTTCTTTTTTGAATGGGTTGCTAGTCTGAGTAGCAGAAATGGATTAACCCATTTATGCCTGAATTTTCTTTTTATACTTTTTTATGTTATTATACTTCAAAATACCACTCTAATAGTCATTCAAACAGGACTCTTTTTCTAAACAGTCCTCATGTGAGGACGCTAGGCATAAATGGGTTAATCCTTGCAAATGAAATGAAGTTCACCATTAAACAGTTTAAATCTGGGCGCCCTGGTGGCTCATCGGTCTGTGTGTGCGCACCATAAAGGCTGTGGCCTTCCTGCAGCGACCTGGACTTGATTCCGGCTCGGGTCATTTGCTGTATATCTTACCCAATTCTTCGCCCTGACTTTTATGTCTCACTCGACTATACAACTATCATTCTCAGAAAAAAAAACAGTACATATCTTGTCTTTATACAGTCTGAAATCAGTGGTACATATATACAGTGCCATGAAAAAGTATTTGCCCCCTTCCTCATTTTTTTTTTTTTGCATATTTGTCAATGTTTCAGATGATGAAACAAATTTTAATATTAGACACAGACAACCCAAGTAAATAGAAAATGCAGTTTTTAAATGATTATTTCATTTATTAAGATTTATTAAAATCTATCGAAACCTACCTGGCCCTAAGTGAAAAAAGTAATTGCACCCTTAATTCTAATAACTGGGTGTGCCACCCTTGGCGACAACAACTGCAATCAAACGTTTGCAATAACTGGCAATGAGTCTTTCACATCACTGTGGAAGAATTTTAGCCCACTCTTCTTTGCAGAATTGTTTTAATTCAGCCACATTGGAGGGTTTTTGAGAATGAACGGCCTGTTTAAGGTCATGCCACTGCATCTCGATTGGATTTAAGTCTGGACTTTGACTAGGTGAACCCAAAATCTTCTTTTTTTTCTTTTTTTTTAAGACATTCAGAGGTGGACTTTCTGCTGTGTTTCAGATCATTGTCCTGCTGCATGATGCAAGTGCACTTGAGCTTGAGGTCACAAACTGATGGTCGCACATTCTCCTTCAGGATTTTCCAGTAGAGAGCAGAATTCATGGTTCCATCAATTAAAACAAGTCATCCAGGTCCTGAAGCAGCAAAGCAGCCCCAGATTGTCACACTATCACCACCATGTTTGACTTTTGGTATGATGTTCTTTTTATGAAACGCTGTGTTAGTTTTACACCTGATGTAACAGGACGCACACCTTCCAAGAAGTTCAACTTTTGTCTTGTCAGTCCACAGTATAAGTCTTGGGGATCATCAAGATGTATTTTGGCAAATGTGAGATGAGCCTTTGTGTTCTTTTTGGTCAGCGTTGGTTTTTGCCTCGGAACTCTCCCATGGATGCAATTTTTGCCCAGTCTCTTTCTTATTGTTGAATCGTTAACACTGACTTTAACTGAGTCAAGTGAGGCCTGCAATTCTTTAGATGTTGTTCTGGGTTCTTTTGTGGCCTCCTGAATGAGTCGTCAATGTGCTATTGGAGTAATTTTGGTAGGCTGGCCACCTCTGGGAATGTTCACCACTGTTCAAAGTTTTCTCTATTTGTGGATAATGGCTCTCATTGTGATTCACGGGAGTCCCAAAGCCTTAGAAATGGCTTTGTAACCCTTTCTAGATTTATAGATGTCAATGACTTCGTTTCTCATCTGTTCTTGAATTTCTTTAGATTACGGCATGATGTGTTACTTTTTGAGATCTTTTAGCCTACTTCACTTTGTCAGACAGGTTCAATTCAAGTGATTTCTTGATTCAACAGGTCTGGCAGTAATCAGGGCTGGGTGTGGCTTGTGAAACCGAACTCATAAATTGTGGTTATTCACAGTTAATTAATGATTTAACAGGGGGGGGGGCAATTACTTTTTCACATAGGGCTAGGTATGTTTGGACAGCTTTTTTTCCCCTAATAAATATAATCATCATTTAAAAACTGCATTTTGTATTTAGTCGGCTTATCTTAGTCCAATATTAAAATTTGTTTGATTATCTGAAACATTTAAGTTTGACAAATATGCAATTCAAAACAATAAGGAACAGAGGTTTAGCAATCACACTATTAGTTATACAGAGACCGAGCTGTAGCTACAGTTGTCATGTATCACAAAATAAGAAAATAAAAGGAAACAATGTTCCTAAAACTCATAAGTGCTGGATTAACAAATGACAGCACTAAGCTTTAAAGGATTTAGATTTAGATATAAAAATAAGTCTGCACAAGACAATGCTGCATAGGCCTGGCGTTAAGAGACTTCACAATGAGACTGAGTGAAGCAAGGTCTTAAATACCCTCTGCTACCACCCAGTGGCAATCAGGAGCAGGGGAAAGTGGTAATTGAATAATGAATGAGGTGCAGTCCAGGTCTTAGTAGACTGGTGAGCTGGACAGCTGGAGGCATGGCCTTACATGTAGGCGATCAAATGGATAAAAAAAATCAGCAGAAAAAAAACAAAATGGGTATCAACTGGCACCCCACTATTTTGACATCAAATTTCTTTGGTAAAATGACAGTATACCGAAAGCTGGAACATTTCAATTCAACTTCAGTATTTCAGCAATGTATTACACTGCCCGGCCAAAAAAAAAGTCACCGTTTGGAAGTTAATGAACAAATTCTAAAATTGGATCATTATTGCGGTTATTAATATGTTTCAAATGGCAATAATCATTTTAACCCTGACTGATGAAGTGCGTCGCCATTCATTTCTTACAAAATCATGTCGGAAAACACATTCCCTGATGGTGGAAATGATGTTACAGTATTTCAGAACGGGCAAGTCATTGGCCTGTATTTAGCAAAGAAAACCAAGAATGACAAAACCAAGCAGGAGGAATCATTTTCACAAACAAATTTTCCACTACAAAGTCCTGACCTTTAACATAATAAAAGTTATTGGGATGTACTCAAGACCACCGAGTGGTTCAACCATTATGTCGAGAAGACAAGATCTTGGACAAAACTCATGGCATTTCTGATCGAAAAGAAATGTTCTGGCATTGCATATAGTTGTCAAAACAATGACAAGACAAATATGCATTGTAATCAAAGCTACAGGGGTTCCAACAAAATATTTGAGTGCCATCAGAGATGCTGGCTTTAGAACTGAACGCTGATAACAGGAGGAGTGATCTTTCTCCACTTCAGCCCAGAGGACACGACGCCTATGATTTCGAACAAGACTGTCAAATTTGGACTCGTCTGACCACGGACACTTTGCCACTTTGCTTCCTTTTTAAATGAGCCTTGGCCCACTGAACATGGCGGCGCTTCTAGATCATGCTCAACAATGGCTTCCTTTTTTCATGATAGAGTTTTAGGTGGCATCTGTGGATGGCATGGCGGACTGTGTTTACAGACAGTGGTATTCCTGGGCCCATTCAGTAAAGTCAATGACACAATCATGCCGGTGAGTGATGCAGTGGCGTCTGAGCGCCCGAAGATCATGGACATCCAGTAAATGTTTTCGACCTCGTCCCTTACGCAGAGATTTTTCCAGTTTCTCTGAATCTTTTGATGATGTTATGCACTGTCAATGATGAGACCTTCAAAGCCTTCGCAATTTGACGTTGAAGAACATTGTCTTCAAAGTATTCCACAATTTTTTTACACAAGCCTCCACAGGTTGGAGCGCCTCTGGCCATATTTATTTCTGAGAGATTCAGCCTCTCTAAGACACCCCTTTTATAGCCAACTCATGTGATATACCTGATGCCAGTTAACTTCATTAGTTGCTAAATGTTCTTTCAGCTGATGCTCTTATATATTAATTGCTTTTTCAGCCCTTTTTTGCCTATGTCCCAACTGTTTGAGACCTGTTTCGGCCAGAAAATTTGAAATAAGCTCATTTTTTGGAAAAAAATGCAAAATGTCTCAGTTTCAACATTTGAAATGTTATCTATGTTCTATTGTAAATGACATATTGGCTCATGCGATCTGAAACTCATTGCATTTTGATTTTATTCACAATTTACACTTTGTCCCAACTATTTTGGAATTGGGGTTGTAGACCAATTATTCTATATCATTAGTTTGTTATTAACTCTGCCAAATGGTATTGGCAGGAGGTTATGTGATCGGCGCCAATTGTTTGTCAACTAGATAAATCAAAAAGTAATGAACAGATATGTCTGAAATTTTGTGGGTGGGTCGCTATTACATCAGAGATGGACCCTTTTGATTTTCACCACGATCAGTCAAAAAATATGGTCGCCATCGCAGCCATCTTGAAATCCTATGACACACGATAACTAAACTTTGCTCCCAGTGACCAAGATTTGGACTGTGCTGCCTTGGCAGAGGTTTAAACTTAAGGGGTGCCTCTAGTTGACCTTGCAATTTCAATATCCCCAACAGTTTTGGAGAGTATATATTTGTCTTGATAATAATAATCAAACTAT
Organism: Gymnothorax reevesii; assembly: GCA_029721435.1. Lineage (NCBI taxonomy): Eukaryota > Metazoa > Chordata > Actinopteri > Anguilliformes > Muraenidae > Gymnothorax > Gymnothorax reevesii. The sequence continues at coordinate 142,011,791 of CM056574.1, forward strand.
TTCAAATATTTCATAATCTATTTCATAATCAAACTATTTATATACAGAATAATCAGGAAATTTTAAACAGGAACAGATTGAAAAACAATTACGCATTCAAGGGTCAGAGGCAGACAGCACGCCACTGAAAGTCTCATAGCACCAACTACCACTAGATGGACCTTGGTGCTTGAGAGATTAAACAGCTGTGTGGCCACATGACAGCTACTTGTATTTGAGGCTAATGGAGGGGTGTGCAGAAAACATCAATTTTCTAGGAAGCAAAAAGACTGGACGGTGGAGCTATGGAAAAAGGTTAGGTGGTCTGATGAGTCCAGATATTCTCTTTTCCCATTGATGGGCCTGTCATGAGCAGGGCCTACTGCATAAACCTCTGGAGACAGTGTTATGATCAGGGGTCGACACGTTCTCATTTCGATTTGTCATATAGTGACACTACCTGACCAAGCGTTGATATCTATCGCAGAAGGAGGCTTTTTATTTGATGCTTATGGTTAGGGTTCAGGCAAAGGGTTAGAGGTTTGGGAGTAGGGGTCGTTTTAAACTGGCGACAAATAAGGACACCAAAAGCCTCCTTTTGCATTGTATATCTACACTTGGTCAGGTAGCATCAATTAACGACGCATCGGGATGGGACTGGGGCTGCTTTAATTTGTCAGGTTTAGGCTCTGCAATATTATGCAGCAATAAAATTAAGTCTCAAGACTATCTGAATGTACTGAAAGACCAGGTTATCCCATTCATGGATTTTTTTAAAATCCCCGAAGGCACAAGCATATTCCAGGATGACAATGCCAAGATTTATTAGACTCAAATTATAAAAGGGAGTTTCAGAGGTCCACAGAGTCCAACCATGTGAAAAGAGCATTATGGAAAGGCAGAGTCTCTCAGAAGGATAAAGACTGGCAGAGGTTCACCAATCTGCGGGAAAAAAAAACTGCTTAAAAGAATTGGGTAATTATTTCAGAGAAAATGTTCCTCGTAAAATTGCGAATACTTTGAATATCTCGTCATCTATAGTACAAAATATCATCAAAGGATTCAGAGAATTCAGCGAAATGCCTGTGCCCAAGAAATGTGGATGCTTGATATCTTCGAGCTGTTAGGCGGCACAGCATAAATAACAGGCCTGATTCTGCACTGGAATTCACTGCATGGGCTCAGGAACACTTCAAGAAATCATTGTCCGTGAACACAGTCCGCCGTACCATCCACAAATGCAAGTTAAAGCTGTATCATGCAAAGAAGAAGCCATATGTGATTCATAAATGCCGCTGTCTTCTCTGGGCCAAAGCTCATTTAAAATGGACTGAGGCAAAATGGAAATCTGTTCTGCAGTCAGATGAATCAAAATCTAAAATTCTTTTTGGAAACCATGGACGCCATATTGTGCGGACTGAAGAGGAGAGAGACCATCAAACTTGTTATCAGTACTCTCTTCAAAAGCCTGCATCTCTGTTGGTATGGGGTTGCATTAGTGCCTATGGTGTGTGCAACTTACACATCTGGAAAGGCACTATCAATGCTGAAAGGGATATAGAGGTTTTACAACATCATATGCTCCCATCCAGACAATTTCTCCGGCCTTGCATATTGCAGCAAGACAATGCTAAACCACATACTGCGTCCATCACAACAACATGGCTTTGCAGTAGAAGAATTAGAGTGCTAAACTGGCCTGCCTGCCATCCAGAGCTGTCACCAATAGACAATATTTGGTGCATCGTAAAATGAAAAATCCGGCAAAGAGGACCCAGGACTGTTGTGTAGCTGAAATCCGTTATCAGACAAGAGAGGGACAACATTGCTCTCCAAAAACTCCAGCAATTGGTCTCCTTACTTCCCAGACATTTCCAGACTGTTGTTAAAAGAAGAGGGGATTCTACACAATGGTAAACATGGCCCTGTCCCAACTTTTTTTAGTTGTGTTGCTGTAATCAAATTAAAAATGGGTGTAGGTCCTGGATTAGCCTGCCCACAGTCTTGACTAGTCTCCAATAAAAATGTGTGTCGCGATTTAAAATATAAAACGTGAAACAAAGACCATGTACTATTGCGTACTGTAATACATATTTGCAGGAAGAATGTGACAATATTACACTTGAATCACTTAATCACTTGGTATCTTTTTTAAAAAATCTGGAATGCGCAATTCGAGAACTATGTACAAGCTTTGCTTGAATGCGACCCTTTGTTGCCAGCTCAGGAGAGAGAGAGAATTTGTGGCGCTAGTCAGAAGCACACGCCTGTCAGCCCCTGCATCTTTAAACTCATTGGTCTAAACTTTCACAAGTTCAGAAAGAGGGCGGAGGATACCCGAACGTGAGCAAGCTTAGAACTGACTGATGAGCGTCAGGTTGACCAAAAAGAGACGCTTGAGCAAAGAACAATGCAACCATTTTTAATATCCCTTCTTGGCTGTCACTTCCATCCCTGCATTGCTTTCGCCAATTGTGCACCGCTTTGAAAAAAGGTGCCGACCACTGCAGGTTGGTACTACTGGGGATCAAGCCTGTGCCGTGGTAGTCACTACTGCTCTGCAAATGTGGCGCATTAACCGAGTGAGCTAATCCGGCAGCTAATCACTTGGTGTCTTCAGTCCCAAAATGTTTGTGTTGAGAAAAGGAATTGCAACTTTGCAAACTGGTGAATACCTTACTGTCCCAACTTTTTCTGAAATATGTAGCTAGAGTCGAAATTAAAGCGATTATTTTGGAAAACTGATAGAACTTTTGGTAGAATATTGAATTATGTGTTGTCATATTTTTATCACCATAATGCATGTCAAATATAATTTACACTGACTTCAGTTTTAATTTAAACAAATCATCCCAGCCTTTTCTGATTTGAGGTTGTAATATGTTAAATCAGTACAACATACAATGAAATCAAAATATGAGAATTATCATGCACTTCCATAAATGACATCATATGTTGTAGCTTCTTTGAACACTCATTGTATAGATACATATGCCATGAACTTATTTAATCATGTGAAATAAATCCTTATGAACAGGTCTTTGGGGCAACAACTGGCCTCCTGGACCATGAAAATAGACAATTAGAAGTCTAATGCCTTGACATCAAACTCTGAGTAATTGAGCTTTTGAAGTTTATAGAACATTTAAGTCAATGAAATATTACAGGTAAATATTCAGAAAGTTCCAACTGACTGTTGTCTTCTTTGTGCAGGTGCTGGTGTCTGTGTGCAGTGAGAGCTGTGCTCCCGGAAGTAGGAAGGCTGTCCGACATGGGGAGCCTCTATGCTGCTTTGACTGTGTACCATGTGACAGCGGGAAGATTAGTAATAAGACAGGTGAATGTTTTTAGTTTGTAAAAACACTTCGAAAAGTACCTTCAGCTGACTTTCTGGTTCATTCAACTGAAAATTTTTGCACTAAAAGAATTCGCCAAATAAAATGTAAATAAATGCTCTTGATGCTCACTGAGCATCGCATCTATAGCTCTGATAACATAAAAACATAAAGTTTCCTCTTTAAATCCACAAAAAATTATTTTATGCCTGTTTAAAATAAGCCGTGCAAAACACACTGGTGCCAGTTCCGAAGGTTAATGAGCTCTGCGATCGCGTGACCATGTGTCATCATACCAGCGATTACATAGCGGGATATGCAGCAGTTACTACAAGATCTGGTTCGAGAGCTATCGTTTGTCGTCTTACATCTATGGCTGCTCTATGGCAGCTGACAACCCCATGAGCTCTGAGGGAGCTCAAATCCGTCGTCATTTAAATGGCCCAGCTCCAATACATTAGAGGTCTGCTAAGAAAAATGGGAAGTTTTTTGTACTTTCAGCCAAAAGTATCCCAATGGCTCTCTCGTGTAAAGAAATAAACTAAAAGTATATGGATCATAACGTAAAGGCAAGAAATAAATCAATTTTTTCCCTCTTTTGAAAAGGAGTGTCCCTCGGAGTTAGGCCTTTTGGCAACTCAAGGGTTCAATTTTTAAAGCAAGAAGATAAAAATGATCCTGCAGTTAAACTGGTGCGAGTGAAGCCAGGCAAAAATTTGACATGGCCTTTGATGGAAACATATCATAAAACTTCTTGGCATTAAGAATGGGACACAATTATGCCTGATAGTCTTAACCACATTGGGGTCTATTCCATTTGCGCCATTGCGCGTAAGTCCTTTTTTACGCTATTCAAGTCACGCGTATTCTCCCCTATGTACTTCAATCACGCCCACAGCGCTTAACTTCAGAATGTAGGCGGCCTTATGAAAGAGGTGTGATTAATGCCAAAGAAACGCAGACTCTGTACAAAGCTCATTGATTATGGCTATCAGGAATACATGGAAGAAGGATTTTCTGATTTACCATGAAAATGCTGTTGTAGTCCATGGAAAATGCAAATCAGACTTTAAATTTGAATATTGTCGGCCTGCTGAGAAAACCTTGCATCTCCAAATTGATAAGAAACAAAAACTCATGTCCACTTTTCTTACCTCCAAATTTAAACATTTTTTATTCTATTTCTATTTTAAAATTGACAAATTAAATGTCAATTTACATATTTTTTTTTTACTTTTTTTTTTCCTGTAAAGTTTATCATTTTGAAGATACAAGGTTTTATCAGCAGGCCGACAATATGCCGCGGGCAATAGTAGACCTATGAATATCTGTGCCAATTACAAAAAGTAATGCAGACATCTCTTTTTTATATTTTATTCTAGCCACCATGACATTAAAGCTATGGAAATAACAAAATATAGCCGCAAGCGGCAATTCTGGGGTTCAGGCCACGTATGACCATTAGTAGTTAAAAGCATTAACAGCTTAATTAACAAGTGTTGCCACTAAACATGGCCATGTCCCCTGCCAGGTGACGGAAATCGACTGGGGTCGACGTATCACAAAATTACATATTGAAGCCAAAAATGAATAAAATCGGTCAAAGTATTCTCGAGATTTAGCGTTCACAACAAACGGGACGTGACAGACGGATGGCCAGACAGATGGACTGATGGAGCTAAAGATTGTGTCCCCCGGCCCTAATACACCTTGACCCCAAAGATGAATGGAATCGGTCAAACCGTTCTTCAGATATCGCATTCACAACAAACAGGATGGGAAGGACGGATGGCCGGACGGATGTAGCTGAATTCTATTCCCCCCGCCCCTAATACACTTTGACCCCAAAGATGAATGGAATCGGTCAAACTGTTCTTGAGATATCATGTTGACAAGGTATTTGTAAGTGATCAAATGGTGGTAATGACCTTGAGAATAATGGCAAGGTCATGTCAATCGAGTGGACTTCGAGCATTCCCGTAAAATACCTTGACATGAAAGATGACTGGAATCAGTCAAACCGTTCCTGAGATATCGCGTTCACAACAAACGGGACATGACAGATAGACGGATGGACGGACGGAGCTCAATACCATGTCCCTCGCCCCTAATACGCCTTGACTCCAAAGACGAACAGAATCGGTCAAACCGTTCTTGAGATATCGCGTTCACAACAAACGGGACACCACGAATGGACAAATGGAGCTGAATACTATGTCCCCTGCCCCCAATACACCTTGACACCAAAGACGAATGGAATCGGTCAAACCGTTCTTGAGATATCGCGTTCACAAGAAACGGTATGGGACAAACGGCAGGTCGGACGGATGGAGCTGAATACTATGTCCCTCACCCCCAATACACCTTGACACCAAAGATGAATGGAATCAGTCGAACCGTTCTTGAGATATCATGTTGACAAGGAATTTGTAAGTGGTCAAATGATCGTAATGACCTTGAGAATAATGCCAAAGTCACAGAAATCTACTGGGGTCGGTGTATCACACCAATATACCTTCACACCAAAGATGAATGGAATCGGTCAAACCGTTCTTGAGAAATCGTGTTCAGAAGAAACAGGAAGCAAATGATGGCCGGACGGCGCTGAATACTATGTCCCCTGCTCCGCTCACTATCATGGCGGCGTTCAAGTTCTTATATGTTTCAAGTTCTTATATGAATATATCCTATGAGTTTTATGGCTATATGACAAACAATTGCTGATTTATAGTCTGATTTGTGTTATACCACGCTGCTTTGTTTTGCATTTATAGCGCCCCTTATCAGTCAATTTGAATGAAATTTACTGGTTATGTTTCAGGTACTTATATGAATATATCCTATGAGATTTATGACGAAAGGACAAAGAATTGCTGATTTATAGTCTGATTTGTGTTAAAGCATCCCCTATAAGCCGATTTGCATGAACCTGTCAGGGTATGTTCCTGGTAATTATATGGACATATTCTGCAAGTTCTGTGACGATTAGCGCGATGGTTGTTGAATTTTGTCCATTTATGTGCTAAGCCATGCCCCTGCTGAAGTTCATTGGTCAATATCTTGGAAACAAAATGAGATTTCAGCAAGCTTTATGCACTCTTTAATAAGCTTGGTCCACTGATGATCCACAGCAAATTTCGAAGGAATCGGACCTACGGCCTAGGAGGAGATGTCAAAAATGTGTGTTTCAAAAAATTCTAAATTCTAAAGAAATCAAATATGGGATAGCTTCAAGGTCCTTATGAAAAAGTTGTAGAGAATTAACCAAGGAATGTCTCTACCAAGTTTCGAGCAAATTGGACTAATAGAGTAGGATTTATGACCTTTAAAGTTAAAACCTGTTTTTCTTGAATACAGCGCCACCATTTGGCCAACTGAGTAAAAATGCCTTGGTCAGCATTTACACACAACTTCAAACCAGTGTGCAAAATTTCAGGTCTCTGCCATTTATCATCTCACGGGAATTTGCAAAAACATTTCTGAAGAAGAAATAATATTAATAAAACTCAAAAACAATAGGGTTTCAGCCCTACGAGCTTGAACCCCTAATAATAATAACAATAATAATAATCATAAAAATAAACTAGTGCAAAAACAATAGGGTTTCACAGCCCTTCGGGCTTGAACCCCTAATAAAAATAATAAACCAGCACAAAAACAATAGGGTTTCAGCCCTACGGGCTTGAACCCCTAAATAAAGAATTAAGCGCTTCTTAACCAGCGCAATCAGAGCATTGAAAATGTGCCCCTTCTACACCACCCTGTTTTTTCCATGGAAGACAGGGAAGAAGACAAATAAAGAGAACATTCTTGTCATACTAAAATAACGATCAAAGACAGTTTGTATGATCTCATTAAGAAATTGCGCACTTGAAATTTCAAACTTCTCCGGTGTCAGGTTTGCAACTAAAGGACATGGTAACGCTTTAACAAACAAAGGATTCTTACCCTGCACGCGGTCACCCCCTCATCCCGAAATCGCCTCAACAATCACACAATTGCACATCCAAAGCCTATTATGTCCCATTTGTTTTGAGCGACACATTCACTTGAACTGGTGCCGAGTACTTTATTATAATCAATTATCCCATTTACTGATAATGATTCTTCCCATGTCAGCTATTCTTCATTAGCTAAAATTGATTAACAAATGAGTAGTGCTTTGGTATTGGCAGGGTAGGGCTCAACCTAGAGTAGCTTATCTAAGACATTAAAATGCACAATATTATCAATGGTAAAAAATAATTTAAAAAAAGACACGACTTAGTTAATACTGATATCCTCAATTAGAAAATCAATCTCCTTCCACCTGAGGATATCACACCTTTTTAGATTATCACAAACATATAGGGCAGTCGCATTTGTTGATAGAACATGAAGACAATGATAGTGATGTTGAATCAATGCCGAAACCAAATTTCACGGATGTTTGTGTTGTATGGCAAGGGGGCACTGAAGGCTGATCCGAGGAAGAAAGCTACGAATTGTTCTGAATGTGGCTTCGGTAGGGGGATGTAAGCGCATTATCCTCGATTTGAAGCATAAATGGAGAGATCTGCAGGGCACTGTAAAAGCCAGGCTCTCTGCACAATGGAGAAGTGTGCACGCAACAGATGGTGGGCAACCAGCATCCCCTGTGCCTTTCACTGCACAGGCGGAGGAGGTGGCATCCACTCTTTCTGCAGTGGAAGTGCATGGAGAAGAACTTGGGAGTGTCAACGAACTGTGTCAGACACCTTAACACAGACACATGTGATATGTGCATGACATCACCAGCCACTCTCTGGAATAACTCAAGATGCCAGGACTGACAGTGCACTCATGACCTTAATAACCACGTATTTGTTTTGTGGATGATTGCAGCGGCAGGTTAGTTGTTCATCCGGAAGTGGGCAAAGATATATGATTGCCTCACGGTCCAGGCGAAAGCTCTGGATGCACTTGGTGTTTGTTAGTCCCAGGATGTCCAAACGAGGCCGGTATGTGTGTGGTCGTCTTCGAGCTCGGCGTACTCCTTACTCTTTCCCACTCAGGCAAGACAGTAAGCAAATGCAGGGCTGGCATTTTGGTTTTAGGTTTTGAAGGCATGATTGAATGATGGCGAATAGGCTGTTGCGTAATGATTTTGTTTGATAATTTATTCTGGTTATGAGAAACGTAGCTTAGAAATAAGGATGAACAATCAAATATTGAATGTCTCAAACTTTACCATGTTAAATAAAATAAAACAAAATAAGTGTCAAAATTCGGCCTATTACCGGCATCAAACGCAATACTCTATTTCGCCTTTTAATGGCACTTGACCTTAATACAGCCCTTCAAAGTGCTTAACAGAAAAAGCCCTTAAGTCAGGGAGAGAATACACGTAAAGGTTATTTGCCAGAGAAACTCCCAGATTTTGGCCTTGCCCCCCAAAGCACGTAACTGCCTTCAGGGTGCGTAATGCACAGACTTAAGTCGAGGGGAGAATACGCTGAGGCTGATAAGCGCATAGCTACGCACTTTTTTTCGACTTATAGACCCCTTAGTGTCTTTAGTCCCAAAATGTTTTATAAATTTAATGAAAAGGAATGGCAACATTATGGATGTGGAGAAGACTTCACAGTCCCAACTTATATATTTATTTGTTATGTTGTAAGAATCAAAATTGAAGCATTCATGTTGAAAAATCAATAAAATTAAAATGGTGAAACATCGAATAATGTGCTGTTGTTTAGTTTTTAACATAATGCAGGTAAAATGGCATGTAGAAATCACTCTTTTCTGTTTGAATTTTAATTTAAAATACCATCCCAAATATATATGATTTGGGGCTGTATAAACTATATAAAATTCTCGACATGAAATAAAAAGAAAGGTTCAACGATACATTTGGAAGGGGTTAGTCGACTTCAATAAAAATACTGCTTTAAAAAACCAAACGCACCTCGGGTGTTCGCAAAAGAGACGAAAACCGCGGCAGCACAGGCTGTGTACTGCAAAATTTGTCTACCTTTGATGTACAGGCAAATGTCTTGCTGGTTGCTTACTGTATACTATACTGAGTACAAATGAAAACGCACCACTTGAAAAAAGTCAATATTTAATTTCAAATGAACTTCAATATAATTTTTATACAACAACATTACTACAGTGACGTCACCTGACATGCCAGGTGCAAGAATTGCAAGAATTTCAAGTTAACTGTAACGCGAGGCAACCTTTTGCAAAAACGCAACATCTTGCACGCACACCACGGGAAAAATGAATTTCACTCTGAATTTGCGCACACATTGCCTTTAAAAGCATGTGAATCTGAATAAAATTTCACTTCTTCACTGACACCTGTGAAACGTCGACGTATGCCGCGACTTACAGCCCCTGAACAGGAAAGTGCCATAGGCATGCTTCAAATTGGCGCCAGCACCAGGGAAATTGCCAGACGACTACACTGCGCACACACAACGATCGCAAGACTCCATCAAAGGTTTCTGCAAACGGGGAGCACTCGGGACCGTCCTCGACTGGGTCAACAACGTGTGACAACGGCACGTCAGGACCGTCAGATCATACAGGATCATGTCCGAGACCGAACACTACCAGCGACAACGGCTGCTCAAGTCCAACTACAGAACTACAAAACTGTGGGAGGCCGAACCTCTGTTCACGGAACACATTAACGAAAAAAAAATCACCCCCCATGTACTACACTGCTAAAAAGTATTTCATACAATTCCATGTCAAAAAAATCCTATTCCTATTCCTTTTAAAGAAAAAATAGTCTTTAGGTATACACAATGTTTAATATCAAACCCTCTTAAACTCAGTGTCACACTGAAAGATGGAGCAATATGCTTTTTAGCCCTCCGTCCCGACTGAGGGGCAGAAAGGCATTGACATGTGCAATGTCTGTCCAAAATATTTCCATTACATTGAATATCTTACACCGATTCATGGTACAGTATTTTGCTGCTTCATGTATTGTAGTCTGGCTACGTAGCTAGCTAAGTAGCATTGACTATGTCCTTGTGCGCACTTTCAGCACCGCATAAATTCAGCCTAAAAAAAACTGCATGCTGAATCATTATTTTTACCATTGCATGCACATTCTTAATTATTAAAACAATAGCAGATGTGCATACATGATGTTGTGTTTTTCAGCTACTTTTAAGATAAGATACAAAATATTAAGTATCTTATTTTATGCATGCACTGAACTTGCATGACAGCAGTGCTCGAACAGGCACAGTATTAACAGTTGAGCCTTTATGATCAAGAAGTGTTGAATGGGTCGGAAACGCTGGACAAGATGAAAAGTGAAAGACACTCTGTTAGTGAGCAGCATCAGTACACGGGAGTGATGCTACAGAGATTTGATGAAGTAGCTGAACTCCATCTCCACCAAGTAAATACGAGAGTCCCAGAAGAATGAAACAGATGAGAGTGAAACAAGGATCAACTTAATGTACATTTATAGCTGGGTTGTAATTATGATAATGGGATGACTTTTGAATTTCCAATATAAGTGGAAGGTAGAGAATTCCGTATTCAACCTCTACCAAATGAATCGGCACTTTTAAGGCTTACCTTGATGTTTGAGTACCCAGAGAAACATTCAAGTGTGCAAAAACGTCAAGCGTGCATCCAATCAAGAAAATTTAGCGTTTAATTTCTAGTGCTGATAAACGTGGTAATGGTATATGAAACAATATATTAATGTTGCGATATATTGTTAACTGTTGCCATGGTGTTAAGCACCATGGACAGCGTACAAGCACTCCATGGTAAAGTAGCGTCTGCCGGTAGACCATATTTTATGGATTGATAGTTCAGCGTTAATATGCGCACTGATAACGTCATTCCGGCCAGTAACACCCACATACACACACCCCTGTTTTCCTCTGCACCCCATGCTCAGAATACGTTCCCATGGCTATTGTCTTGCATACAACTTCATGTTGCTGTTGCTGACCTCTTGGTTGTGCTGTAGCGCTGTTCGTTGGTGATGATTCTGCTTGAGTTGAGACAGAGGATTCTTAGCTGATGGTTCTCAGCTAAGCCCTGTGATATTTTTAGGTTAGTGTATTAATAGTACTGGGACTAGATAAACTCAAGTTGGTTTATTAGGAGAGCTTATAACATATAGAGTTTCGCTCCATTTGGTACTTCATTTCTGTTAACTGAAACTAAGCCCCTGTTAAAAGAAGCTAATAATCCATTTACCTAGTTTCCCCACGGTTTCTATTGTGACCGTTGCTTAGGGCTTCTTAGGTTATTAAATTAATAAATTGTGGTTCCTCAGCTTCTGTCTTGGCATTAGTAATTTTCTTTTATCTAGGGTGAGCGGGGTCATTAGGTAGGGGGTTCAAAATGTGGCCAAGACTATGTGACGGTTGCAGGATGATCACACTTTTGGAAAGAGATTTCCAGGGTGGGTTTGTCTGCCACCGGTGCCAGCTAATTAAGCATCTGGAGAGCAAGATCCTTGATACTTTATTCGTTGGAATAAAAGTGTGGTTTTGGAGCATCACACCCTATACAGAATAAATTTTTTTATTATGGTATGGCGAAGCTACTGCAAAACAAGTAGTGGCCTTTCACGAACAGTAAATGGTAATGTTTGTTCTTTTCTTCCTCTTTAGATTCTATAGAATGCACATCTTGTCCTGACGATCACTGGTCCAATGCAGCAAGGACTGAATGTATTCCCAAAATGATTGAATACCTCTCTCATGATGCGATGGGACTGGCCTTGACTGTGATAGGGGTTGTGGGAGCCTGCTTAACTATCACTGTATTGACAGTATTCTTCTACCACAGAAATACCCCGATTGTCAAAGTTAACAACTCACAGCTGAGCTTCTTCATCCTGCTCTCACTAACTCTGTGCTTCCTGTGTGCGCTGGTATTCATTGGAGAACCTACATCATGGTCCTGCATGCTGCGCCATACAGCCTTCAGCATCACTTTCTCTCTCTGTATCTCCTGTATCTTGGGGAAGACTCTGGTGGTGCTGGCTGCCTTCACGGCAACCAGGCCTGAAAACAGCATCATGAAATGGCTGGGACCAAGACAGCAAAGATGTATTATCTCTGCATGCACCTTTGTACAAGTCATAATCTGTACAGTATGGCTGATCACTGCTCCACCCTTCCCCAATAAAAACACCATTTACAATCAATCAAGAATAATACTGGAGTGTAGTGTGGGCTCTCAGCTAGCCTTCTGGTGTGTTCTAGGATATATTGGATTCTTGGCGGCTCTGTGTTTTGTTCTGGCCTTTTTGGCTAGGAAGCTGCCGGGCAATTTTAATGAAGCCAAATATATCACATTCAGTATGCTCATATTCTGTGCTGTATGGATCACCTTCATACCAGCTTATGTCAGCTCACCTGGAAAGTACACTGTAGCTGTGGAGATCTTTGCAATTCTAGCATCTAGCTTTGGGCTTTTGCTGTGCTTATTTGCCCCAAAATGTTACATAATTTTACTGAAACCTGACAAAAATAAAAAGGAGCAACTTATGGGAAGAGTTGTCAGCAAATAAAATACAGCAAATAAGAAAACTTTTTTTTCTGGTCGAATGTGATTAAATGGGTTATGGGGCAGAAGTTGGTTAAAATTACCGCTTTGTTCAGAGGACAGGTCAAGCAGGAAGTAGTTATTTTTACCTCTTTTTTTCACTTTATTAATGACCCATTTTAGTTCTGAAGAATCATGCATGCAAAACTGCAAGACATGAGCAATAATTGTATTATCTGACATTGTAAAGCATGACTGAGTAAACAGCCTTCCACATTGACATCTCATTTTGTTCAGTTAAACACATTATTATTATTGTTATTGGCTTTGGAAATTTATTTGCTCATTTTGAATTTGATGCCAGCAAAATTTTCTTTTAAAGTGGGAAGAGGGGCATGTCACCACTTTGTTGCATTGTCTCCTACCATTTCTTTTTAAGCATTTGGAAACTGAGCAGACCAACTGTTTTTGAAAGAAAAATGTTTTCTCGTTCTTGCTGGATGTAGGATGCTGAACACTTTTCGGCTGCTTTTATCAAAGTTTTTGTTTCACTATTTTCAGTGGGTGACAGCTCTGGACTGCAGGCAGACCAGGTTTCCTCCCGGTCTTTTTTTACCATGGGGCCATGTTGTTGTAATACATGCAGAATGTGCTGTTTGACGTAGTCTAGCTGAAATAAGTAAGGCCCTGAAAAAGAAGTCTGAATTACCATTTGTATCTCACCAAAACTTGTATTATTCAGCATTAACTTCATTTCACAGAGCCAAGATGCCGGCATCTAAATGATGACGTCTTTGTAATTGCTGCTGGAGCACCTAACTGTAGATGCAATATTCCTAAAATGATTCAAAAGACAGGAGTTCTTATGTTCAAAATGGTGAAATAAATGTTGCATTAATCATATCTACCCATAAAGGCTGAGCTGGCAGCCTGGCATCTGAGACGACAGAAGCTACCAAGTATTATTTCATTGTATATTGTTATTTAGAAAAATGTATCCAAGCTACTAGCAACATCAGAAAGCCGAACATGCTCAAACGATGTAACGCCAGGCCTCCAGCCCTCTAACTCACCAGCCTATTATGACCCAGACCACATTCCACAATCCATCTGATTATCTGCATTTTTTCACTATTGTTTCTTAGCATTAGTGTTCCCGATATAAGAGAGACTTTCGCACTCATTCGATGCAAAGCCTCACAAGCCTGTTGATTCAATATAGTCTCGCTTAGACTTAGATCCCGCATATTTGCCTGTAAATATAAAACTCTTTCATTAAATGCTGTTCCTTTCTGTATTGCAGTCAGCACTTCTATTGTTATTCAGAAACCTTGTTTCCTCGTTTCTTTCTATTTGTGATACTTTAATACTGTTGTCCTAGTAATATCAGTGCTTTAAGTGGGCCGGTACGCACCGGTACGGAGTACCGGCACTTCTAGATTTTAGCCCCCATAGTACTGGGACTTTTTACGGCGTACTGGGACTTCACACAAGCTCGTAGTACCCTGTCCTCTATTTCTCTAGGCGATTCATCATCCTATGGCTATACTACATTACCCACTGTGCACTAGTACGCACTGCACGCCTGTGCCTTTACTCGCGAGACGTTCACTCAAAAGGAGATCTTAAGGAGGAGTGGCATGTCTTTCAAACAGTGTTTGAGCGAGCCTCATGATGCATTGGCAGTCTCATCGTGAACGATCAAGGGCAAGTAGCAAGCAATTTTGGCTACAGATTGAACTCATTGTGGATGGGTATTGCGGCGGAGAGATGGGTTTTAGCTGTCCTAGCTACCTAGCTAATTTGGCGGGGGTGTTTGTAATCATGCTAGCTCACTACTTGCCAACACGTGGAATTTGATCATCTCTGAAATTATAACTGCTTCAAATGTTTACCGGCACATTCACCATGCTATGGCAAGCATAGCTGAGTTCAATAATAACTTGCTTGCCAGATATTATTTCAAATGATTAACTTTCATGGAATCGATATTAATCCTCAAAATACCCACAACCAAATACATAAACCAATGCCAGCTGGCTAGAGAACAACAGACGGGTTTACTGTTCTCCCATCCACATTACGTTATGTCACGTCCTTTGGGCAAAACCAGTTCATGATGGTGTTTGTAGGCCATTCATCAGCAATTTGTCATTATTACTGAATACAACCATTCGGCCGCTCAAACGTTGAGTTGAGTAAAACAACTCTCCGAACAACTTTATCATCGAACGGCGTCATGCTAAATAACCCTTTTATGCTTATTCTTATATGCATTTCAGTTATATATGAGTTGAAAATACGGCACCAGATCCTTTAAAAGAAAATGGCTCAGATTTCTCCATTATATTAATTGGAGTGACACACCCCCATCTGCAGGTGAGTTTATTAAAAGATAGATTTTTCTTCTGGCGCTGACACTGGAAATTCGTTGCCTATATTTAAATATAACCTGTAGGAGCTGCGAAAGGAGTGAGTCGGAGGCGAGGGATATACTTTCTTAAAGCTCCGAGAACGTGAGCAACTTAAATCACTTCTCACACACGTAGCCCCAACGTCAACATTGCCAGACTAACCAACACACGCATCGCGCTCCTGGCAAATGTGACCAACAGTTAATTATCACCAGCTATGTAGGAACCCCTACAAATTGTTAATATAAGTTTGTTCGATAAAGATGAGCTGAGTCATTGACAGGGCACCTTAGGTCAAACATGACAGATGTCGGCAGAAGTATAACTATCAGTCCATGAAAAAATATTTTTTCGAGCGGATATTGTAATTACAACACGATTGAGCTAGCAAAGCAGTTTTGTGTTGCTAAGTGCGCTATTTATTCAGTTTAGGGAAATGACAATGTTTAGAGAACATAAGCCCAAATTGGCTGGCACACAAGGACTAGTTAACGTGAGAACTCATGAATTTCCATGGAAACGGAGAGAATACTCGCAAAAAAATATTATATTTTGAAAGCGAAATGCTTGTCACTTCGGTGATGCTAAAGGAACTCGGCGCCTGGCCGCATCACTGTCATGACAAGAATGGCGGTCAAGCACACCCTTGCGTGTAATAATGCTTAATTAACGTTGGCTCCAATTAATGTGGCAAAGCAGCAAAAGTAACAAAAGTAACCAGCAACATTAAGGCTGAACAGAGTTACATAATTTCAACCCCACCTTTTGGGGGCTTTCGCTAATCACCTTTTCAGACTATTGTCAAATTACCTCTGAAGTAAGCAGTTTTCACAGATCTGTTGATTTGTTAAATGTTCATTTCAATGCACAAATGCAAACAAATTGACTAATTAATTTAATCAATGGCCTAGGCACCTAAGAGAGGCGAAGTAATACTTTCAGTGATGAGGTAGCCTATTTTTCATTTGAGCACAGGCTACCTGTACTGTCTTGCTCATTTGAGAACATTCTAAACGTCTAATTGACCAAACAGATTGCTTGGTCAGATCTACATGTTGTATAATATGGTAAACTGGAGAGTGAGGTCAAGGATGTTTTATAGGTCCATGAGTGTGGTGCACTGAACGCCGTATTGAATTCTTCAACTATTAGCTAGCTAGCATAATTACAAAAAAAAAGTGGCTGATGACATAGTCAAAAACAGATGAAAATACTTTACGTTGATTGATGAATCCACCACAACCAGTGGAAAGTCTGTGTTGGAGGTGTGTTTGTGGTCAGCTATTGCCAACGCAGAGCCAGACACAATATTTTTTGACCTGCTTGAGTTGGAAGGGACCACAGCAAATGATATAACAGAGAAAATGCAAGCATGTCTTCATAAAAATGGCTTTGATGACTACTTCTTGGATGAGTGTTTTGTGGCATTTGTATGCGATGGAGCATCAGTAATGCCGAACAGAAGAGTTGCTGCACAACTTTGTACCAAATTTCCAGACCTGTTTGTGTGGCACTGCTCAAATCATCATCTGGAATTGGCAGTTATCGATGTTCTCAAGGAGGTTGGTGGACTTGACCATTGTAAGATCTTCTTTGACAAGCTCCACACTTTAGGCTATATCATGCCTCACCCAAAAACCAAAGAGAACTGTGTCATTGTGCTCGGAATGTTGGGCAACATCTCCTTTCAATTGGACGTGTTTTGTTGGTAGATAATTCATAGATGGATCTTAACAAGAAAATACTTGTTAAATCTCTCTTGCTGGTGTTTTAAAACAAATTTTCTTAAAATCAGCATCATGTTCCAGTATTTGAATGTTTCACTTAATGATCTGCTGGTACCGACCGCCCACCACCAACTTAATTTACCTGCCACCAGTTGAAAAGGGGGAGTACCGGCACTTCTTTTTTTCCACTTAAAGCACTGAGTTATATCTATTACTAATATTATTATCCAGGAACCTGTCTTCCTTATTTGTTTTGTTAAAAATGATGAGTCCATTTATTAAAAGAAAAAAGCTATCCAAGCCTACCTGGCCCTATGTGAAAAAGTAATAGCTCCCTAAATCCTAATAACTGGTTGAACCACCCTTCGAGACAGCAACTGAAATTAAACATTTGCAATAAATGGCAATGAGTCTTACACATCATTGTGGAAGAATTTTAGCCCACTCTTCTTTGCAGAATTATTTTAAATTAGCCACATTGGAGGGATTTTGAGCATGAACGACCAGTTTAAGGTCATGCCACTGCATCTCAATAATTTAAAATAATTCTGATTTAGGGAGCTATTACTTTTTCACATAGGGCCAGGTAGGCTTGGATAGCTTTTTTCTCTTAATAAATTGTTAAGGATACGAGGGGGAAAAACACAGGGGAACTCGGAAACTCGGAATACCTTTCTGGAAACAGGAGGTAGACACAAAAGGGGAGTGAGACGCCAGAAGCGGGGATCCAAAAAGATATTTATTAAAATAAACACAGATATAAACCAGGGGGAAAAATGGGCACTCCGGCCAACAAAAACACTGTGCCTCGCACTGAAAAAGGAGAACTCAGAAATCCAAAAACTTCAACAAACACCAGGGGGCAGACTCGGGAACAGAACTCCAGGGGGGGCAGACTCGAGAACGAGGGACAGACGCGGAACCGGGACTCGGGAAGCTAGGGAGTACTCACAAGACAAGACAGTCGGCACAGCTGGCAGATGGCTAACTCGGGTAGCACAGCTGGCCAGGAAAAGGGTAAGGGAGAACATCAGGAGGGGGACAGACAGGACACAGGGCTAAGGGCAGGCAGGAACGCTGGGGCTCAGGGCAGGCAGGAACGCTGGGGCTCAGGGGCCAGGGCGCTGGAGCTCAGGGCAGGCAGGGCGCTGGAGCTCAGGGCAGGCAGGGCGGCTGGTGCTCCGGACAGGCAGGGTGGCTGGTGCTCAGGACAGGCAGGGCGGCTGGTGCTCCAGGCAACACTCGAAGGGAGTGAGGGTGAAGTCAGATCTGCTCGCGTGCAGAAAGAGCTCGGATATATAGGGCAGGGGCACACAGACACAGGTGTAGAAACTTAAAGGAAAAGGAAAACTTTTCTAAAGGAAAAGAAAAGTTAAAAGTTAAAGGAAACTTTAGCAAAGCCAGTGAACAGTAAGGCGAGGGGCGGAGACTAGAACAGAGCGACTGCTGAGAGATAATTAATCAATTAGTGAGTGCAGCTATACAATCCCGGGTGCTCGTTAGTAGATTAGTATTATATACAAGTTTAGTTTGGTAAGTAATTTTAGAAAACAATAAACTGTTAGTAATGTTAGTATGTATAGAAAAGCAAGGGGAAACTAGTAAACGAGAACAGAAGGAAGGATGAAACCCAGAATCCATTAAATCACCTGAAATAGTGTCACAATCAATTAAGACAGAAACCGTTACAAACAATGACGCGACCGGGGAGAAAGCAAAGACAGTACATGGGTAAAAAGTGGACTGGACTACACGGGAGAGGAATGAAATGTGAACACTAAGACATGGACTAAAAAACTGACATACCAAAATAATAGAAACCTAAAATTGACTAACCAGACACTCAGACCACGGAACACAACATAAATGGACTCATCATTTTGAAAAAACTGCATTTTGTATTTACTCGGGTTGTCTTTGTGTAATACTAAAACTTGTTTGATGATCTGAAACCTTTAAGCATGACAAATATGAATAAAGAAGAAATCAGGAAGGCGGAAAATACTTTTTCACGGCACCATATTTGTGAAATCCACCTTGATGCATGTGAAACTGATAAACCTCCGTGCACATAGATTTAAATTTTTGCATTGCCTATGTGCTGATCAATGAAAACTGGCCACACCTGATTTTATTCAGTTTTGACCCGATGCTGAAGCCCTCCACCACTGTTCCAAAAAATCCTGGAGGAAACCCTGCCTTCCCCGTATTTACACGATTTCCATCAGATCGTTTATATGTCTATGTTAATCTTCAATGAACTGTATAGAAAAATATGTTTAAATTAAAAAAAGGCAGATAAATGTTTCTCCATCATGATCTATCCATTTCAAGTAAAGTGTGACTCAATTTTAACCTTTAATAAAATATAGAGCATAGAATTTCTATTGACATGTAACAAAGCAGAGCTTGCAAAACCTGTATGTGATGTCACCCGAAATGGGCCTCTGTCCTTGCATCACGGAAGTATTCACGCTCAATAAAGTACTGTCATTTCCTGCGTGTTTCCATTTTCTCGTATCGATAATGTGATGGAATGACATTACATTGCATTCTTTGCGCTCTAAGGTTTCCATTGATGTCGAAATTGCCATATTTTAGTTTTTCCTTTGAATCCCTACTTTAACAAAACATACATTCCACTATCACAGGGATGTGACTTGGGTGAAGTGAAATTATCTGAAAATTTAGCCGGGGGTCTGGGGGAAGCTGGGTCCAGGGCAGCGCCCTGATGGGGGGGATATGGGGGGAGCAAAGCCCCCCGAAGCTCCTAGGTTTTAGTGATTTTTAGTACCCTACTAAGAATTCAATGAAATAATAAAAAACAGAATTATTATCCAATGTATATTCAAGCCAACAAACACATGCAATATTTGATCTCTAAGTCAAGTCAAAATTAGTCACAAGCTCCAAGCTTGTAAAGAATTTAATCTGCCACTATTGCACTCAGATAAAAGTCAAATAACATTCATTGAATATAGTCAGTCAATGATTTTATTGATATATTGGCCTCTTAGTCAACTCCAATATCATATCACAAAGTCACATGCTCATGGGATTTTATGAATTTAAACTTCCCTGAATGGACTGTGTAATAGTAAAAATGAAATATAAGAACATAATCACTGTAAATACACCCCACTAATACATCTTTTTTTCTTTATCCAATCATCTGTAGAAACCATCAATGAGTTCTGTGAGTATTTTCAGCTTCCAATTATTGACTAAAAACAATCTTGATGGAACTCCTGGAAATAAGCATTACATATTTTGCATTACACATTTACCTCGTGAATAAGCCAAATGACAACGGAAAACAGTGACGCTCCATTTACATGAAAAAAAAAAAGTGAAACTATAAGGAAGGGCTCCTCGTTGAGGTCCTGAAGCACCTTTAATTATATGACGCGATGGAAAAGTTGCATGACGCAGAAGTATCGTTCGCTAATATTGCTCAAGGTGATGTATTAGCGGGGCAGTTGATGAAATAACCATGATTTAGTCTCGGAGCTAGACGCCAAGCTGCGTTAATAACGCACTAATAACCTGTGCGTATGCTGGCCACAGTCACCAATTAATTCAGCATTCACCGAAGTCAAAATGTAGGGTGATAATGCTTCATATTACAGTGTGCGAAAGTGAGATAGGAAAATCAAGGTCCATCGGGCTTGTTTGTAAGCTTACGTAATGCAATGTTTTGGTTTGACTGGCCATACAACCGTTATTGAGAGCTGGCGAAGGTGCGTCAAAGAGCTAAGACGAGCACCCACTCGCACTTCTGGAGGATACTGATACACACTGAACCAACCATGCAACTTACCAATGGTGCACAGCATTTGTGTCGATGAGTTACATGAGGGGACGCAGCAGTGTTCAGCTGTCAACCACTCACGCTGCTGAAACTTAGGCTACGAGACTGCTTCATCCTCGCTCCACTAGCCGAATGGGCTACACAAAATACAGGTATACGGACTATTAATTATTATTACTATACTACAAGCTACCTGTAGTCTCGAATATCCGCAATATCTAAGTCGTTTCTTTTCCACAGTGTTGAAACTTGGCGCCGCGGCCCCTGCCCACACAGCATGACATTTCACCTTTTTGAAATTTGACCGGTGCCTTAGATGGCCAATTTGTAAACGGAAGGTCTGTAGAATGCACTATTCATAAGATCAATTCAGTTATGGAAATACTATAAGTCGGAATGCTGTAGATATGAAATCAGAGTTTTATTTATTTATTTATTTTTTATTTTGAAGCTAAAAAAGCGGAATTCCGCGAATTAGCGGAAAAATGACATCCCTGCTATCAGACAAAGCGGGCAATATGCTACTCTAGAATGAACAGGATCAGTGCAAAAAACGGGTTTTACCAAAGTCCTGGAGTTGTTCTCATTTTAAACTAATGAAAACTTAGGCATTCGATTTCAATGAATGCGATTTAAATTCTTAACATCGCCTCATTGAGCAAAATGCCACTACATACAGTATCATAATCAAAGGCTAATGGTTACTCATACTAACCAATGTGGTAAACAAGCACTGTGGGAGGGCTGTGGCAAAACAAAAATAAAAAAACAGCTAACTAGCAAGCCATAAGCATTCCATATGACTCCATTGCTCTCACTCAAAACAAGCCAAAACTCCCCATCATCGAAGTCCTCCTCCAGATAAACAGCAACAGAGCTTTCTGGTTCAAGGAACTGGCCTGGGCCTCGTTTCCTCATAACGATCGATCACAGAGCTGAACGAGGGTTTGCTACAAGCGATCGTACGAAAATTCCTCATTGTTAATATGCGTTTCCCAAAGGAGGTCATACGCGGGAGCGCGCGTGCGCAGAAGTTAAGTACATTGCAACTTTGCTCTGCGCGGTCAACTTTAATTGTGAAGTTTGATTCCTTGATTTTAGGCCACAGTCACCGATTTAAATGTAAGCCTGTGTGAGTTATGTCATGCAGTCAAAACAAAATAAAATGCTCAGCAAAAAGTAAGAAAAAATAATACATATTTCACAGTAGAAGCAGTGCCGGCTGCTTAGCTCAAATTAAAGAGCGAAGTTTTAAATCCTTAAAAGTAACTCGTCTTGACTTGTTTCCAGTCATTCTCCTTGATCAAGTTTCCAAGTAATATGAATATTCTGTCAGCAGTTAAATCACAGCTTCCATCTTAATGCTTTATAAAAAATATAAACACCACATGTCAAATATTGATGCCACCTGGAGTTAACAACTCTAAGTGAGCTTATACTGACTTTTACTTGTACAACAGGGACATTTCTCTTGATTTGTGTACCTTTTTATAATCCATCTCTCGGTCTGTGAGCATTTGTTCAGTGATTTAGCTCAGTACCTGGGTATGGCATTTCCAGACAGTGATCAGACAGAATGAGCAGTACCCAGACACTCCTAACACTGGGGACAATAAAAGGCCACTACAAAATGTCAAATTTTATCAAAGATCATCATGCCTCAGAAGTCTCAGGTCATGCGGAAACATGCCATTGGCATGCTGGATGCAGGGATGTCCACCAGAGCGGTCGCTGTGCAGCTGAATGCAGCTGAATAGCTGAACTATCGGACGACAGGCCGTTTGAGAGTTTGTTTCCGACAGACCAGCAGTACTGCAAATTGACTTCATCCACGTTGGCCACATGTGACCACACCAGCACATGATCGCTACATCCGGCTCGACCACCTGCGGGATAGGCTCCGATCAGCGACACGCTCAGCGGATGAGACCTTTGGTCTGCACAACAGACGCATCACACCACAGACAGTCCGAAACTGCCGGTGAGAAGCCAACTTGCATGCACGCCGTCCTCACCATGGTCTGGATCTCACCGCTTTCCAGAATTGGAACTGACTCGCATGGGCAAACGCACACGTTCGATAGCCCTTGGCAGGCTGAAGAAGAGTGCTATTCACAGACGAATCCAGGTACCATTTTTTTGTTAATAAAGACTAAAAAATTTGACATGGGGTGTTTACATTTTTGTTCAGTGTAGTAGAATTCAAGAAAAAAATCTTTATTTGAAAAGTATTTTTGCGCTTCCAGATGGTTCAAATTACAGCAAAGAAAACGGAGATTTGCAGCAAGAATCTGCAATTTAATGGCGTCGTTTGAAATGCAACTTAACGTTGATATTACTCTTAATTTTTTGTCTGACCTTCATGAGGATACCTGGCCATAGCTGATAATGTTGAATCATGTTTTCCCAAGTTCAGGTTTTATTAATTTGAATGACTGACGGTCAACACGTAAAACTCTTCCTCCTCAGCTCACCAGTCCCCCAGTGTGCTCTGATTAATTGGTCTATTGCCCGTAAGAACAAGATAAGCAACCCAAACTTGGATGGTTCTTATATTTCTGTCAGTGTTGGTCACACATTTGGGTATTGTCACTCTAGCTATGTTTACATGCGCAAAATTTCTCCAATCTGATCCTAACCTTGGTTGATCAGAAATTATGAATCCAAATTAACATGGACACTACATGATATGATCCGATCATGACTTGCGTATACATCACCATGCGTTTAATCAGAATGAATCATTTGGGCATATGCGGAGTCGTATAATTTTCCGGAAATATTAGAAGTAGAAGACGTAAAAGCTGTACTTCCGCCTCTGCTGTAAACAAACGCCACCTTGTCTGCACGTCCTCGTTCGCACTCTGCAGCACACATGCGCAGTGAATACAATTTTACCCAAAACACAATACACAACAATACAAATGGGTGTATGCATGGACGTTGTTCGGAATGATGATTGGCATCAACCCCCTATCTCATTTGGAAAGAAATTTCTCACTGAATGGACTGAATCGGATCAGCATCTTCCGATTGATGTGTTTCCATGAAACATTTTTAATCTGATTGGGCCTTTATTCTGATTATGTGTGTCCATGTAAACATAGCTTCCGTAATCAAATGATCACCTTTAGTTCAGAGGTTTCCATGGAGTATCGGAAATTCTGCAAAACCAATGAAACATAAAAAACAACAATGGAAACAAAACACCAGCCTCAGAAGTTCATTGTTATAAACTGGCTCCTTTTTTGCCACTTATTTTAACAGTAATTTTACAATCAGTTTAAAACAGAAGCCAATTATAAAATGAAACCTCTAATGGGCCCTGCAGCGGAGAAATTCTTCTCTTATCTGCACCTCTGCAGGGCAGATAGCTAATCGCTTTCCCCCAATTCACCCTGCTGCGGGGTGAAAAGCCTAGCTCTCCAGTTGCATTAACCACCACAGCAACACAATTATTTGGGTTTTCTTCATTTTCTTTTTTCACGGTTCCTCTAGTGTACTATTTTAATTAGCTGAAATATGTACATAGGATATACATTTTTGCAGTAGTGTGCAATTTCTGATTGTGTTTATTTGTTAATATAATGTCTATAATCATTGTTCGTTTCTGGTGAATGTATATTTTTTTTAAAAATTTTAAAAAGCGCCATTCAGGTTCCAGGAATCACCACTTTCATTCATGAATAGTATCAGCAGTCATGATTAAATATGATAATTTTAAAGCAACATGCACACAGAAGAAAAACAAAACAA
Organism: Gymnothorax reevesii; assembly: GCA_029721435.1. Lineage (NCBI taxonomy): Eukaryota > Metazoa > Chordata > Actinopteri > Anguilliformes > Muraenidae > Gymnothorax > Gymnothorax reevesii. The sequence goes on from CM056574.1 coordinate 142,036,314, forward strand.
AAATGGGATGACTCCCGCAAGTCTTAAGACGCGCGTAGCTTTCAACGAGTTATCTGCAACACGCGTAGATCTACGAAGATTTCTGAGAGCGTCTTGAGTTACTTTGGTAGTTGCAAACACTCCTCAAAAGTAAAATGCGTCGAAAGAGGGATTACACGATTATTGTTGTCTTTAGATGCTTTTGGGAAACGAGGCCCAGTACAGTTCCATTCGGATAAGTTCCCATTATCCATGTCGACATCAAATTGCCATTGCGTAAATGTAACCTAGGCACTTTTAGGTTGGTTTTGGAAGTCTTTTTTTCTTTGTACTCACGTCATTCAGCTGCACACAGCTGAGCGAATACAAGATGACTTGTTACAGAAGGATTTATATACTTTACTGAAGGTCCAATCAAAGTCTTTCAATTACTGTGGAAAGTTTATAATGTCTGGAATTGGATAAAAATGCACCAAGCTATAGATAACTTCCGGGTTATAGTTCAGGTGGGCATGAACTATAACTGTGCTTAACACAGATATGCCTGAGCAAGCATTCGAGAGACTGGATATCAGTGAGGAATCGTATGAGGTTGTAAGCAACCACTGAATTTGTTGATGGATGAATCTATGTGTGATTCAGTGGTAGGGATTCACACGTCTTTGATATCTGATGACAATAATTGATTGTAGAACGACACAGTATCAATACCATGTTGACTGTTTTTCACTACTTAGTTGAGATACCTTTGGTCTATTACAGCTAAAGTGGTTGCAACAAAGGACTACTATTTTTTCTGTTACTAGAGATCAGTTTCAGTGACTGCTCGATCGGTACTCTGGGTAAGTATCTTAGGCAGTTTGCATATCAAGCTTGGCTGAGGAATTTGAGTCATACAATTCCTAGGAAATAGGGATGGGACTTAACTTGTCCCTATTTTAAATCGGAAACAGGCATGGCTTTGTTGTGAATATTCAATAACCGGTTCAGGTGTGCCATCTATTGATGGTATAGTGTAACTGCGTGCATAAATAGAGCATCTCCATGTCTGCTGGTGTCTACGTCTGCACATAAGGGTGAAAATTTAGCCATATAAGTTCAAATACAATTGACTCAAAAAAATTCTCTATCTTTGTGTTCATTTTGAATGAAAGTTGATGTGTCAAGTGTCAGGACTTTTTAAATTGCATCTTTAACTACTTATCCCTGTAAGCATATGGCAAAAAAGGTAACTGAGTTGGTATATGAGCAGGAAAGCATGGGCTTGATGTGTTATTGGTTTATGGTACTGAGATTTTTATTTAGTACTTGAAGTCTTAGTTGTTTGAATAGTCTACTAACCAAAGCTCTTTCCTTTATCACATACCAGCAACCCCTTTTTTGCCCTTTAAATTAAATCATGTTGGTATAATTTTTGAAAGCCAGAAACTGTAGTTTTTCAGTCAATTTCAGTTCATTATTATTGCATTAAATTTGTTTTTGCTTTCAATCCATGGGAAATAATAGTAACAAATGTACATGCAATATCATTCAAATGAAAATAGAGAAAAGAATAAATTAAATAGAGTTTCCTGGTTCTTGATTGCTTGTTTCTCAAGGGATTTACAGTTCATTGAAATGTGTTGGATTACTGCTACTGCTTATCAGACTGCAAAATGGATTCTTTGTTGCTAAAAATCAAAATGTCCTACGTCATTAGATGGTCATATTTTTCCATATTGTATCATCATTTATTCATTTTCAGACGAGCCCTTACTCTGTTGTTCAAGATAATTGCACAGAATGAAATTTCAAATGTGGCAAACGGTTTCATGTAGCCATTATGTCCACTGGGAGCACGGGACTTGATGTCAATTGGCCCTCTGCTGACGAAACGTCTGTTTAGAGGCAGAGACAAATAAAATGCATTGAGAGGGGTCAATGAATCAAATGGTGCTGCTCACTCTGTGCCACAGTGCACAGGATCAGACTGAAGATGACTCCTCACTTGGTGGTTATGTGGTCCCTGTTTTACCTCTTCTTTGCTGTTTATTCTGCCTGGTCAAACCCAACTCCATCCTGTTCTTTGATGAATAACTTTGAGCCACATTTTCAGGCTAATGGAAACTTTCTCATCGGAGGAATTTTCCCCTTGCATTACAGAGTTAAGCCCCCAGACCAGGACTTCACTTACAAACCAGGGACTCCGCTTTGTTGGGGGTGAGATCATGGCGACTGTAATGTGTGTGAAAAAACTTCTCGCTTTAACAACACAACTAAGTCAAATTTTACTGTGGGGTTCTTCACAGATTTGACAGCAGATCTTTTCGATGGGCGCAGACCATGAGGCTAGCTATTGAGCAAATCAATCAGAGGCAGGACCTGCTGCCGAACTTCACTCTGGGATACAAGATCCATGACTCCTGTGCAACACCTGTGACAGCTCAGGCAGCAGCTTTGATGGTTCTGAATGGACCACTTGAAGCCCACAGAAAAGTATGTTCTGGAGCCACTCCTTTGGCTCTGGTTGGAGAATCTGGCTCTGCACAATCTATCGTTGTTTCTAGAACTCTACAGCCCTTCAGAATTCCAATGGTATGTAACGTTACCACGAATTCATTTACATACAAGGTGGATTACTGAAAGATATGATTCTAGAAGGACTTTTTCTGTTTTTGTCCCTATTAATTCTCAAGTAATGGCTGTCCTCCTACAAGTTTTTACTTTTTAAATGTGCTGATCGGTATTTTCTTTGAAACTTTAGTATATTAATTAATTGATTACATCAATAAACTAGAAAAAGCAAGCTTTTTTCAGAGTTAATTTACCATTATACAATGATGTCATGCAAAGAGACAAAATAATATGTGGCATGCAATATTGTTTAATTGCAAGTGTCATTAATCAAGTTGGATTAATGTTTGCTTTTTTTTTTTTTTTTAATCTTTTCATGTGTTGTATGCGTTGTAAAATTATGTGTTGTAACACCTTGAACAATTTAATGCTTTTTAACTTCTTTGAATCCAATAATCCAGAAATTGATAATTATGTCTCAATTTATGAATCAAAAAAATTACTGTAAATGCTCTATGAACAACTATGTGTGTTTTGCTTAATGTCTGCACATTGCATTGCAAAAAATGCATGGAATCAAGTACATTGCGTATTTCAGTTCTCTCCCAAACAAAAATGTTAAGGCGCCGACTACTTTCAAAAGGTCAGACATCAGAGGCGGAAAATAAAAATTTCATGGTTTGTAAAAACTGCTAAGCATTTTTTTTTAAAGGACCAACATATTGTTCTGGAGGTTTACTCCTCACACTACTCCACAGGCTCCCATTGATGCACTGTACTTACAGTTTAATTCTTTATATTTTTCATGTTCAATTTGCATCAAACGTTGATTGAGGTTGATTTTACATCATTTTTTAGAAAATGGAAATAATCTGTTTAACTTATGTTACAAAATATAACTTTTATGAACTATAAAATTTAGGTTACTATCCTAAATTTACTGACTGTTTTTGACTACTCCCAGTGCATAACTTGCATTGTGCCATTTGAGCCCATTTGCTCGACCTCTTACTGTATATTTCAGCCCATTTATTTTACTAAAATGTTTACCTACTTGGGGAAAACATGAGTTTAGCCCAAAATAATATATTTATTTTCTGTGCAAGTGTTGTATGCATTGGTGTTCTATTGTAATATAAAACCATTTTGATCTTATTTTTGTTGAGTTGGCTAATACTGAGGCCACGTTCTTGCCCATTTTTCTTTAATTGTTTATTCATTTTATTACAGTCATTTAAAATCAATACTTGATATATAAGGGGAGGATGAAAGGAGTCACATTTTATGTGTAGGACTGTTAAAATTGTCAGTAGAAATGCTGAAAGTTACGGAGAAAGAAACTTGGCTAATACTTTCAGTCACCATGATTTTCTGAAGCTCTTTTTTTTTGCAGGGGTCAAATTGACACCAAACCAAAAAATGAGAACTTAAAGCTTATAAGCAGGTTACATGATATTAATGCAGGCACAGACATGCTTATCCACAGAAGTCACAGTTTTTTAAAATCATTTTTTATTATTGTTCATATTATTACGGATTACAGTTTTAAATGTAATGAAGAGACATTCACAAGACACAAGTAAAATGTTAAGAATTTGATAAATGTGAGTGATATTAAAGGTGATATGATATATTTAACTTTTCATTTTTCAGATCAGTTATTTTTCTACATGTTCCTGCTTAAGCAACAGGAGAGAATTTCCAACATTTTTCAGAGTTCTTCCGAATGACGACTATCAGGTGAAAGCCATTGCCCTCCTCCTGCAGAAGTTTAATTGGACATGGGTTGGCGTCATCCTTGAGGACCATGACTATGGAAGATTTGCTCTACAGGGATTGATGAGGGAAATAAAAAACACAGGCGTGTGTTTAGCATACCATGCAATGATCCCCAAAGTGTATAATCGCGAGAAAGTGGAGAAAGTCCTTAACATTATGAAACACTCTTCTGCTAGAGTGGTGGTAGTCTTTTCAGGTGAAGGAGAGTTTTATCCCTTTCTTAAAGACTATATGGAAAAGAATATCACTGGAACACAATGGATTGCCAGCGAAGCTTGGGTAACAGCTTCATTATTTACAGGGAGTGAGTTTTACCCATTTCTCGGAGGTACCATTGGGTTTGCCATACGGCAGGGGCGGATTCCTGGTCTAAGAGACTTTCTGAGAAATGTGAACCCATTGAGGTATCCTAGTAACCCACTGGTGCACGAGCTGTGGGGTGCTTTGTATGGTTGTTCTGTCTACCCCTCCAGCAACAAGACCCAGGCATCTTCCCAGCTACCTCCCTGTTCTGGATTGGAGCCTCTGCAGGAACAACTCTCTGCCTACCTGAACACCTCCAACCCTCGTGTGTCCTTCAATGTGTATAAAGCTGTTTATGCTATAGCTCATTCCCTGCACAACCTCATCAGCTGCAAGCCTGGGACAGGGCCCTTCCAAAACTCCTCATGTGCGGATATCTCAAACATTCAACCATGGCAGGTAAGTTCTCAGATGATGAATGTTGCTAGACTTTGCGTATATCCCTGTTAATTTAAAATTTGTTTGAATTTTTCGGTCATTTTCATCCATAGTCCAATGTACTATCAGTGAGAATGCCCATCATAATGCCCTTTGAAAGTATTTAAACCATATTTAAATCTACAGTGACCCTTTGTTCATATTTTTATTGGGCACACACATTAAAAGTTTCATCTTGGAGTCTTACACTTCAAGATTATAATTTATTAATTCATTTTAGAAGGACAATTATGTTTTAAGGGGTCAGGACTAGGTTCAGACTTGGAAATTTTTTGTTTTCATTTTGTTTAAAACTTTCAAAACATTCATAAAAGGTGATTTTAAGACCAAAAAACTATCTTTTAACTGGATTTTCATCATGTGAACGCCTCCAGTGGAATTGTCAGGCTTGTGGTGGGCATAAAATCCACATTTAAGGTATTGCTCTGAAATTTTCACCATAGCATCAGTTTTTTATGTTCTATACAATGACATAGCCATTTTTGGGTAGGTAGATACACGGTGTATTTATGATCCATCAGCCAGGCAGGTTCTGCCACCAATTTCTAAAATTCTATGACCAAAAAATTTTCAGAAAATATTTTCCCATGAAAATACCATGAATGAGTAGGTCATTGTATAGCTGATGATATTAGCTTCAAAACAAAAAAGAATTACAGGAAAATATGGTATAATTTATTATATGATATTGTTGCCAGAAGATTTCACTTTTTTCGCCAATAATGTACGCTTTTCACAGTAACAAACTTATAAAATTTGATTAAAATCAAATTCCATTCTTCGTTTTTTTCAGTTGACACAATTTATGTGTTTTTAGTGTCTAGAAGTACTTCAATTGAGTGAACCCACGCTTGACCCCTTAAATTTTTGTCTCAATTTTTCTGAATGTGCTTTGTCTTGTGATGCCCACAGTCGTCCACTGCTTCATTTCCTGTTTTTCTGAATCTATTCCTATTTTCCTTGAGCCAAAGGCCGACTAGAAATTTCCTGCCAGCCATGTACGCAAATCGAGTGAGAGATCAATATGAAGTGCACAATAATGTTTCATGTTTTATATGTAAATTAAATAAACTAGTGGGAGTGTCATTGAAATAAGGCTGCAAAAGCCAATATCTGGTATCTTTCTGAAAAATAAGGCAGTCCACTTGTGAGAATCATGTCTAAATTGAAGCACAATCTATGTCTAATTCACCCAAAGGAACCATCAAAAAGAATAATGTGTCTGTAATTAATGGCATTAATATAAACCAGAAGAGTGCAGTTCCAGGGGAAAATGTGGGCAAGCTGGAAGCTGCCAAAAATGTGAGGTTCAAGTTGTTGAAAATGTAAAGTTGAAGCCGCTGAAAATGAGTTTAAACCTTCTGAAAATTACAATTATTGATGACAGAAGGATATTTTATTGTTTAATTGTTTTGTTTAAAAGAAACAAAACAAAAACTGAGAAAAAAAATCTCCACAATATAAAAAGGTATGAAAACAATGAAGGAAAACACAAGTACAAGTGGGTATGTATATAAAAGAAGTTAAAGGGGTTGAAGTGTTTTAAGTAGTACTATACAGACATTTTGAAAGTTTAAAGTGCAAAAGTTACTCCAGTAATTGAGATTAACATGACAGAGCCAACAATTGCTATTTGGACAGTAGACTATTTATACTGGTGAGCTATCTATCTGTACATAATAAAGGTAAAAATAAATTGCAACATTCTACGTTGCATGAATATTTAGAAAAAATTAAAATGATTCTAAATATTTTGTAGGAGCAAAGAACCCCAGAGGTGTTATGAATACTTAAAATATTAGAGTATATGCAGCAAAATATTCAGTCATGGGCATTAACTAATTTGCTGGGCCCAGTTGCACCAACTGGACTTTTGCAAGTTGGGTGCAACTGTCAGAAATTTTAAACAAAAGGAAAGGTTACCCAGGGTTTTTGTACGCCATCGAGTAGGTGGAAGGATGGTTCCTCAATGTGTGACATCAACTGTCAAACATGGAGGAGGAAGCGTGACGGTCTGGATCCATGGTCGGTGACTTGTACAGAGTCAAAAGGCACCCTGAACAAAAACGGCTACCACAGCATTCTACAGCTGTACCCTCAGGTACGCGGCTAGTTGCTCAGGGGTTCATCCTATAGCAAGACAATGAGCCAAAACATAAGTCCAAGCTCTGCCAGAATTACCTTAGGAAAATAGAACAAGATGGTAAGCTTGAAAACATGGAGTGGCCAGCACAGTCTCTAGACTTAAAAGCCATTGAGACGGTTTGGGATGAACTGGACAGAAGAGTGAAAGCAAAGCAACCTACAAGTGCCACACATTTAAGGGAACTTCTGCAACAGAGTTGGAAAGAACTTTCTGAAGAATATTTGATTTCCATTGTAGAAAGAATGCCACGATTGTGTTCAGCTGTTATATCAGCAAAAGTGACTACTTTCAGTCAAAAGCTTAGAATACATTTTAATTTATAAATTGATTCCATGATTTTTTTAACTACAATTCTTTATTTGTTCATTTATGTCTATACTTTTATTCCAGAGTACAAGACATTTAACTGCATAATTTTCAGTAAAAAACGGGGAAAATGTGGGTGACCAAAAACCTTTGACCAGTACTGTAACTAACCCCTTTGGACAGAATGCAAATAATGCCAATTTTTCCTGTTATGCATGGGCCTATTTTGGCTTTATTACTCAGTATTTGTGTCACAGAGATAGTGGAAAATTATTCCAGCAAAGCAGGGCATTCGTTAATTCAGTGACAGAATTATTTCACAATTAAATGCCAATATCTGTGCGAAAGGGATAAGACCATTGTACAAACCGGTAGTAAACTCTATATTCAAAAAGACCATGAGTAAAATCAAAGCCGATCCAAGTGGAGGCATAAAATGAATTTCTTGGCCCTTTCCAATGGAAAACACTTAAGGAAGACCTCCTCAAGATACGATGTTACTGCACATACCTATCAAGATTTATTCAAGATAAATTTTACGCAGATTAGCTAAGAAAAACAACTTCATCCTCACACATTATTTATTCTTCGCAAAATTGCATCAATATTATTTTTACCCTTATAGCTTAAGATTATGGGAATTATTCGGCCGCAACATAACAAAATAAACACGCTAAAGTAAAGGCTATATGTTATCCAGCTCTGCCGAGTTAATTAATTTTCCAGCCAATAAAAAGCCAGTACTCCTTGTAAAAGCCCAAGAAATATTTTGATTAAAGTCATTAACAGGAAAAAAAAATGCACAAATCTATTTAATTTCGGTAATGGTAGCCTAGGTAGGCAAGATGACAAAAACGAGCAGTACAGTAAATTGGGGTGTCATTTTTAATCAGTAGAAACTTCCATAAAGTGATTGGTCTCAAGAGTTCCAGCAAGAATCAAGAAATAACGTCTAATAATAATAATAGTAATAATAATAATTTGGAAAGTAACTTTAGATAGCATCAGTGATCCATTTATGGAAAGCCAAACCACTACAGCAGTGTTTCTCAAACCTCTCCTGGAGGACCACCTGCCCTGCCTGTTTTAGATCTTTCCCTGCCCCAGCACAGGTGATTCAAATAATCAGGATGTTATCAATCAGCTTTAGAGGCTCAATAACGAGCTGATCATTTTAATCACCTGTGCTAAAACAGGGAAAGATCTAAAACATGCAGGACAGGTGGTCCTCCAGGAGAGGTTTGAGAAGCACTGCACTAGAGGCTACTCCTTACTCAGGCCTTGAACCCGGCTATGTTCAAACTCAGGAAAAAGTAATGTAAAGCACTGAACAAACAGAGATTGGGGACTTCAGTTTCATTTCTTCGTATGTATCTAGTATATTTTAATACCACCATTTCGTTTTAGTACAATTGTAAATATATTTCGCTTGTGCAAACAGTTGCTGCTATATACTGGAATAGGAGCTTGAAAAATTTTTTGACGTTCAGCAATTTGTACCATAGCATGTGTTCTCATGAACGTGCCTTGCAAAGCAGACCGGTCTTTGCTGTGTTCAGTGTGCTCTCTTGGAGCTGGTTTGAGCAACTCGTCTAATTATAATAGCAAGGGGAGAGAGAAAATTCTTCCACTTAGTTTGACACAGAAATATTAGATTTGTTTGAAGGTCGTAGCAAACTTACTTTGAACAATGGTGATGCTGAGCCTAATAATGGACAGCAGAGAGCCAATTCAAACCATCAATGATCTGCACTGGAGACATTCACACCACTGCTACCCCGCAAAGTTGCTGTGTCACATGCTGCCAATTGAGTTTATGGCTAAAACAGTGGATCCAACAGAGATTTTAGATAAGGTGTTTCTTTCATATTCTTGCCTCCACCTCAAAGGTAATAAGCCCAATCCACAAAATGGAGTTAGGACACTAAGCAGGAGAGCCTACTGAACAAAACATGTCAAAATTGTGTTTATGGTGCGAAAAATGTGGGAACACGAGCAAGTAAGAAAACAGTGTTTCAGCTTCCCCACCTGAATTTTATTCATAGTTAAAGCTGCTGTAACTAATTTTGGCCATTTTCATAACTTCTTTGGCAAAGCTGAAGTCAGCAGTCCCCCCTCCCCCATCCATCCCCAACTAAGCCACACAGAAATGCGCATCTTTTTCCACAGAGGCAGAGATGGTATGGAGGGTGATTTGTGCCATAATTCAATACAATACACACATTGAAATACAATTCACATCTCGAAAGTACACGTGTAGCAATAAATACAATACAAAAATGCTTAAATACAATACACATATTGAAAATGAAATACACAACTTGAAAATACAAGACATGTCTCGAAATACAATACGCACCTAAAAAAATAAGCCTAACAATAAATACTATACTAAAATGATTTCTATGTCGATCAGGAATGTTTGTGCCAAAATGAATACACATCACACCTCAAAATGCAATACATACCTTGAAAATACAATACATATGCAACAATAAATACAATACAAAAATGCTTTGTTTTTCAATGTTGGTCGGGAATATTTGGGCCAAAATTAAAACAATACAACCGTATTGTTTTTCAAGTTGTTTATTGCATTTCAATGTGTGCATTGTATATCGAAGTGTGTATTGTATTGCGATGTTGGGTTTTGGCACTGTGTAAATTTTAGCCTATGAGCTCCGACCAATTAATATGACTGGACGAGGCATTCGATACAGTGCCTAAGTCACGCCCAGTTGGTACTCTGATTTATACCATGGTCTGGGTGAATACTCTTTTCTGATTGGCTGACAGGTGTTGATTAAAACTGTGGAACCGCACAGATAGTTCGGCTATGGTAGCTTCACCGTTCGAAGTTCGAAATTCATCTGCTAGCCAACCTATAACCATAGCAACGTTAGAGCAATGGCATTTGGCTGGGTCTAACAGAAACCAAGATATTCATTTATCTCCAGGGAGCAGTTTCAATAAACTTTACTTGTCCGACCGAGTCAGACCATCTGTCTAGTGAAAAGATGGAGCTTCAACAGACCATGTCAGTTAGGTGTTTCAATATAACAGAAGTAAGATGTCTGTCCGTGGTCCGATGCAGACGAACGGTTCGTCACTGTTCGTTTGAATTGCGTGAGAATTTACACCTCAGCGATGCACTGCTTCGTTATCTGACATTCAAATATTCAAAATAATGGAATGTTAAATAAAATTTAAAAAAATAAATTGTGATATGGTAAATCACTAACTACTATTCAGAAATAAATTAATGGCGCACATCTCTTTAGGATGTCAAATAAGTAACGTTCATTTTCAGAAGGCTATTAACTGAATACAGTCTAGCAAATTAAAAGCAGCCTTTGCTCATTGTGCACTCTGTGCTACAATTGGCAACAAAACAAGCCTATTCAACACACAAAAGACATTAAAACAGTCACATCGTCATGATCACTCATTTTACAGAATTGGGTTAAGCTGCTCTCACACCGGACGTAAAACTAATTTTTTGCACGAGAGATGACATTCAAAGTCGACGTTTCGCGTCCAGTGTGAAGGAGGCTTTAAGCAAACGGGAATAAGCCGAGCTCCACTCTCAGTCACACTAAGCACCACGAATACGATGGACAACCACTGACAACCATGCCAAGACCACGATTGTCCCATTAGTGTTCACATAGCATGCATAAAAACACAACTTTTGTCGCACAGATAACGGTACCAATGATTTAAAAGTGAAATCTTCACGTGCTGCTAATAAATTGTGTAGTTGTTAGAAAAATTCATTTACGGATTTAACAGAGCTCCATTTCTGGGTGGAGGCTATATTGGTTTTGCGGGCATTGGTTGTACAGTCTTTCCATTCTCTAAATATTTTGGGCTGTCTGCTCTTCTACACAAAATCAAACAGTAATGCCATATTTTGGCGTTACATTTTTTGTCCGTCCGAGTTTTAAGACAATTCTCAGGTAGTACAAGAAAGTCGGACAGTCCAATGGGGTCGGAGGGCGACAGACCATTTATTGGAACACCCAGAATAAGACAGACCGTCTAATCCAGTCGGGGGTAGTCCGTCGCTGGGCCGGACGGTCCGTTGTGTCTATTGAAACAGCCCCATGAAATTTTCGGCGTTAAGTTACGTCCTATGGGACAGTTAACAATAGGTGCTCCAGTGATAGCCGAATGACCATAAATATTAAAGCAGCGAAGTAATCATGTTTTTTTTATTAGTCCATAGCAACTGTGTACAGTTACAAAAGAAGCTAGCACCACTTCATGTATCAGCAACCGGAGCAGCTCATTTTACTTCAGTGCATGTTCCAGATTTGAAGAGGTTGCTGGTTTTACTAAGTGCTGATGTCAGGCTTAAATCACAAAGCCAGCTTCGTAGTATACGCCCCAGAGTGATTTCAGCTCGCTGGCTCTATGGAAACCGTCATCTATTTTTGTAGGTCCGACAAAATCCGCCGCCAGCATGGGCGCCTGGCCAGTCCTGGCCACGCAGGGCGTATCTAGCTGTGAACCAGCCTATAACATGACTATAATTTACATTGTGCCAAAAAGTAAACTCGCTACAGAATACAATGCGCCGTCTCGTGGTTACTTGCCCCAAAACTGCCTATCAAAATACAATACTCGGAGTATTGTACTTCAGTATGAGGTTTCTGTTACAGAGCTCAAAATGCACACCCCAAAAATACAATAAATGTGTAACAATAAATACAATACAAACTTACTTTGTTTTTCAATGTAGGCCAGGATTATTCCTGAAAAAGTTAAATACAATGCCTACAGTGAAATACAATACACATCTCAAAAATACAATACAGTTGTATTGTTTTAATTTTGACACAAATATTACTGACTTACACTGAAAAACAAAGCATTTTCATATTGTGTTTACTGTTACACATGTATTGTATTTTCAAAATGTGTATTGTATTGAAACATATTTGTATTGTATTTATTGTTACACATGTATTGTATTTCAACAAGTGTATTGCATTGAATTATGGCACAAATCACCCTCCATAGAGATGGAGAGCAGCGACTCAGTTACAATGAAAGTACATTATAAGCAAACACTCTCAGCGATTGTCGTGTGAAAGCCACACTGAAAACATGGACCAAAGACCCATTACATCCATACAGAAACTTTTGTATGAATGGTTTTTTGTGTCTTATAGCCACACACGGTACTGGCAAACTTTGTCTCATTGAAGGAAGGATGAATGGAGAACTGTACCGAGACATTCTAGATAAGAATCGACCGGAATGCTGAAGATGAAACAAGGGTGAACATTTCAGCACGACAATGATCCCAAACACACAGCCCAGGAAACTCAATTGATTTAAGAGACAGAAACTAAAGCTCCTAGAATGGTCCAGTCAATCATCCGACTTGAATCCAATTGAAAATCGATGGAAAGAACTGAAGATCAGAGTTCAGAGAAGAGGCCCCTGGAACCTTCAAGATTTGAAGACAGTTTGTGCGGCAGAATGGTCCAAAATCACACCTGAGCGATGCATGGAACTAGTTTATCCATGCAGGAGGCAACTTGAAGCTGTCATTACCAACAATGGCTTTTCTACCAAGTATTAAATAAATTTCAATAAGCGTGTTCAATACTTTTTCCCTGCGTCATTCCACTTTATCACACAAAACTTAATATATGGACTGATTTGTTTTGATTTCCTTATATTTGTAGATTACTTCAGTTGTTAACCAACATATGGTGAAAATTGCATGTCAATAGCCCCATTAGAAATATATATACTGAGAAAAATGTTGATCCGTTCAATACTTATTTTCCCCACTGTAAAGAATAATAAAAGTTACAAAAATTTGAACGGCAGAGGAATAATGCAAGCTTACTTCAACATTTCAGTTTGAATGATGTTTCTACGAACAAGTATGTCAGTAAAAAACAGGAATAAAGTTGAATGAAGTTTAATAACTCAAAAAGTATGACAGATATCAAAAAGTTGAATAAAAGCAACATAACTCAAAACAAGCTGAAGTTTTAATGAATTGAGAAAGTATGAAGGATTAGTTACAAACTTAGGTAGCAAAAAATGGGGAGAATAAAGAAAGCATGAAAGATAAAAAAGAACATGAGTGCACTAAGAATATTGAAAAAATACAATGCATCAATAATGTACTGCATTGTGTCGGTTTCAATCATCAAGATTTATTACTGCCAGTCATGCAGTGTGATGGTTGGTTTTTTGAGACCCCAAAGGCTGTGGCCGGAATGAAAGGAAGAACAGCAAAATAAGACACTAAAACAGATAGAATTCAGAGAGGGAAACTCACGCTTCCAAAGGACCCAGATCCAGTTCGAGTAACAATCAGGAAGCAACACGAGCTCAACAAAAACAAAATGAAAGGGAAAAAATTAGCACCTGACGGTGCCCAGAAAGAGAAAAAACAGAGAGAAACTAACTTGCTAACTAGCACTTTCCTCTTTTGCAGCAAATTCCTCAACAACTCTGTAACTAGAGGCCTTCCCAGCTAAAGTGCTAACAAAACACTGACACTCTAGCAAGGGCAGCAAGGCGGAACTTGGGCTTAAATAGAGCCTGGGCGCTGCCCCAAATTAATGCCAGCGGGCCCAAGAATCCAATTGTGGGCAAAACGATATTGTCCCGGAAAGAGCAACAAAGAAAGCTACCTAAGCCACTGCCAGCGTCCAAAACCATGACATGCAGTGCTGTGAAATAGTATTTACCCCCTTCCAATTTCCATTTTTGCTCATTTTCTCATAATTAAAAGTTTCTGATCATTCAGCTAATTTCAGTATTAGACAGACAGCATAAGTAAATATGAAATGCAGTTTTGAAATAAACATTTTATTTATTCAAAGTAGAGAGATATTCAAGACCTTTATGAAATATCACCCATGGGAAAAAATAATCCCCCACAAATGTTTTCAATAAGCGGTAATGAGTCTTGTTCATCACCGCGGAGAAAAATTTGGCTCACTTTTCTTTGCAGTATTGTTTTAACTGAGACACATTGGAGGGTTTTCTAGCACAGATTGCTTGTTTAAGGACATGCCACAACATCTCAGTTTGATTCTGGTCAGGCCACTTTTCTAGTCAGGCCACTTTGGTATAGTGTTCTTTTTGTGGAACGATGAGCCAGCTTTATGTTAGACGTAACTCATGTCCAAAAAGTTCCACATTTGACACATCAGTTCATAGAATATCATGCCCACAATCTTAGGATCATTAAGACGGCTCCTCCAGAGATCTTCACGCGATCTGGGTAAAACCTGATGTCAGGTTGTGCCGTCCAATTAGTACAGACTTAGCCAGAGCCAACCACTGCACTGGACCTGCCCACACCGGAAACTATTCAATCAGGCACAAACCTGAAGCAGTTGCATCGATCAAGCGCTTGGAGCCACAAGCTGTAAGTAACCATATAACAGCAAATAATGTAAGTGAAGCTAATATGTTACGGGTGGCTAGCAGGACCGCTAGCGATAGTTAGCACTAACAAATGGTCTCAAACGCGGGCTTTGTAAAATATCTGACGATAAAGCCTGGATCTGTCGCGACTCTCCGTGACTCACAGATACAGAAGCTGTAAGTTGCTTTTACTGCATAAGCCAACCTGACGTGATAGCCAGTTGATTGTGGCTATGATTGTAGCACAACGGCTAATGTAGCCAAGTTACTGTTGCTAAAGTTTGTGTCCTAATTATGCAAGAGTGATATCAGGGGTAATTCTACAGAAGGTGTGTGAACATAATCCTCATTTGAAGCTAGCTTTTAATACTTGTTTGTAATTTGGATGCTTGGTACAACTGTTCACAGTAATAGAACCTGCTGTCTGTAAAACCTTTATTCCAAGTCTCTGTGGTTATAACCGCTGGGTTACCAGCTACTGCATGCTATTTTGCGTATCGTGGGAATTAAAAATGCTCCTGCTTAACATATATGCAGTAATTCTGATCGGTATGCTTGTGTTACTTCGGTAAGCATCAATTCAGCATGTTGCCCGATTGTAGCCACCATAGTTAGTGATCGCTTCACTTATCCATGACTGGGATCAGCCGGATACTTCACAAATGTCTGAGCAAGCTCTCTGGTGCTACGATGAAAGCAATGCGAAACGCAGAAGCTTTGCCGGTTTACAAATGATTTCTCTGCACTACCTTGACATAATTTCATTCCCCTTTAGAAATTGTTGTGGCTAATAAAAAGCCCAAAAAGGTGGAGATTAAATAGATAATTCTTTCCTGTAGAAGTGATCAATTCGCTAGCTCCACATAAGCAATTTGTCCACGCTAACGGAACTTTTGGTCTGCAAAACCTGAATTATGTTCATAACATAACCGAGCTCCCTCTAGCTGTCGCATACTATCCAAAAAGCTGCTTTTACATCAGACACAAAGTAAATTTTTCGCGAGCAGATTAGCCTACATTCAAAGTCAATGCAAAGACGCGAATACACATTATGGCACGTCAAGCAGCTTTCACACCGGACGCGAAACGAATTTTTCGCGAGACAGATTACATTCAAAGTCATGACTGCTTATCAGCTACTGCATGTTAGTTTGCGTGCTCTGCTAATTAAAAATCCTCCTGGTTAACTTATATGCAGCAATTATGATCGGTATGCTTGTGTTACTTTAGTGAGCATCAATGTGGCAATTTCATCATAACGTTGCCTGATTGTAGCCACTACAGTTAAAGCTAACTGGAGAGGTGCTGTATGTGTCTGCCGAGTTGGGCTGCAGTTAGACCAGACATAGATTTTGCAGAGCTTGGGGTGTGTTTTGGGTGCTTATGAAATGATCGCTTCACTTATCCATGACCGGGGTAAGCCTGATACATCTCCAATGGCTGGGCAAGCTCTCTGATACAACCAGTGAAAGCAATAGGGAAGCGCACAGGCTTACGTGTTCGGTATAACAAACGCTCCATTGCCATCGATTAAATATTAAATTCTTTCCTGTAAAAGCGATCGATCCGCTAGCTCCACATCAGCAACGGTTCACGCACACGGAACTTACGGTCTGTAAAACTTGTATTATGTTCATGACATAACCAGAGCTCTGTCTAGCTCTCACACACTATCCATAATGTGCCCATTTTCCGCGAGGAAAAGCTGGTCATTCCAAAGCAATAAGTAAACCATTACCACGGGCAATTTTCAAAAAGATCGTTTAGCTTGACGCTTTCGCCCCTCCGTCATATACCAGCGCGGAAGCTGTTCGTTTCTCCACGCTAACAACACATCACAGCTATGCACACTAACCAGCAGGTCCTAACACACACCGAAGCAGTCCATAAGCTGTTGGTCCACCGCACTGCCCCTGACTGTCCATGTTTCCCTCTAAACTCAGACCCACCGGATTCCTACGGTCTCCGGTCAACACTTGGGCACGTCGACCCGTTCTACATATGTGTCTGTATGGGGTGGATTCTAGCTTCCCCTGCATCCTAGCTATGAGTAGTAAAACCACTGTACTCACCAACTGTTGCCATAGCAAACCATAGCCGATAGCAAATTCGTGCTTGAGCTGGCGGACTTTCGCACTGCATCCTCCACTTTCGCCGTTGCGTTTATTAGAACAAGTTAATTTCATTAGATCTATACACATGTACTGCGTTTTATAGCGGAATTTCCCCGCTGATTCCATAGCTCAGATGGCAGACGCGTCTCATGTTTCACTGTGACACCGCATCGTCCCGCCTAGATCCGCCCTCCACAGAGCTGGCCAGTCAGAAGAAAGTGTGCACACGGGGAGTGGGGGCAATAGTGGAAGACCCACCCCAATGAGGCGTTTCAGGCAGAAACTACTATGGAATACGAATGGGATTTTTTAAGGATGGAGTACAAGCGTAATAAGTACCCTTTTTTACTTTGCGCGATCAGGAATACTCTAGGGAAGTCAAAGACCAAAATATAAACTTGGAAAAATAGCATATTAGGTCCCCTTTAAGTTACTTTCTTCATGTGGAATTGTGAATATTATCCTTCATTGAGGCAAGTGAGACCTGCAGTTCCTTACATGTTAGTCAGGGTCCTTTCCTTACCTCTGGAATGAGTCATTGATCTGCTTTTTGAAGATTTCGGGTGGGCTAGCCCAGAGGTTGCATTAACCGAATATTTTCCGTCATTGTCGGATTTTTTTTTGAAATGACGGAATATTTTGAAGGATGTCCGTCATTTTGACAGAATGTAATTCTCACCCCCGACCAATTGGTGGTGGGTGTCATATTGTCTCGAGCATTGTCTTTAATCTGTATGACAGAGATGCGATGTCTAACGCATTCGGCGTAGGTCTCACACATTTTTTAGGCTTATTCACTGTAGTCCGCAATTATTCAATAAACGCTTATTAATGAGATTCTCAAGCAGAATTAAAATCCTAGTGCATTGAAGTTTAAGTTTCACTTGCGTAGAGGTGGACCTCACTGTTAAAAAGCGATTAAGACTACGGACTTCTCGTGTTTCTCTTTACTCAGGGATGGGAAACAATGCATGTGTTTCATGATATTTAATTTAAACTAAGACCATTTTAAACATCTTTATGCCATTCCATTGTTTTCAATTCCTCAGTAAAAATAAGTGTTAGAATTTCTGAGTCGTAATTAATTTCCGTGTCACTAGTGGGGAAATCCACCGTAATGCACGTGAAACTGATTAACTTACTGCGCAATGACTTTAATTCCACGAGTGAATTTCTTCAGTTCACGTTGATTGAATAATTGCTGACTACGGCTCAGGAACGTGAATGCCACTAAGAGGCGAGAGACTCAAGCCGAATGCAAGAGACTTGGAGACTCTGGTATGATCCTGTATTCCTCATATTTTTGTAATATGATAATTTGCTCTTTATTTGTAAAATATGCTGCTCTGCTGGAGGTAGATGATTGGTTATATGCTATAAACAGCGTCTGTTAGGTAAACACAGTGATATCTAGGTCAGGAAAGCCCTAGCTGACATAACGAGTTGACAAGCAGCTTCATAGGACCGCTTAGCGAGACTTTTGACAACATTTGACATTTTGGAGTGGCCTTTTATGGTCCCCAGTATAAGGAGTGTCTGGGTACTGCTCATTCTGTCTGATCACCGTCTGGAAATCCCACGCCCATGTACTGAGCGAAATCACAGCATCACTGAGCAAATGCTCACTGACAGAGAGATGGATTAAAAAATGGTACACAAATCAAAATAAATATCCTTATTGTACAAGTTAAAGTCAGCATATGCTCACTTAGAGTTGTTAACTCCATGTGGCATCGATATTTGACATGGGGCCTTTATATTTTTGTTCAGTGTAGTATTTTCCTCTGATTGCTGTGCCTTAATCAACTCGTCAAAGTTTTGTTGCATAGTTGAATGCTTAGCTACAACCTGTCGGGGGATACCGTGTTTAGTTGGCTCTCATAGTAAACAACTTCTTGTTCATTAGGCTCATTTGAATTAATTTAAGTTTACCGGGGTTTTACTTTTTTTGGTTGTACTACCTGTTTGTGACTAGCTAGCTAGATAGTGACTAACTTTTTGACTTGGGATCTGGGATTTAGTATTTAGTTAGCAGGGCAACAGATATGTGAGGTGTCGATTCGGTTAGGTTGTTATTATTAAGGAGTAAGGTTCACTGGAGTGCTTTTCCCCCTCCCCTCCCTTCCCCTTTCTCCTCGCTTTTGTAGCTGCCCGAGACTGGCTAGATAGCTACCGCTGACAATATTGTATTGGCAGTTGCCATTTCCTGTTCATCACATAGCTGAGTATTGGAGGCTCTCTTCTGAGAACAGTATCTAGAAAAGCCAGTCTGTGATTATCAACTTATTATTATCAACTCACTGATATCGTTAGACTGGTATATTCATAGTACTGGGACTACACAAAATCAAGTCAGCCGTCTGAGTGCTTATTAAATATCAAGTTTCTGTATATTTGGAATTTCATTTTAGTTAACTTGCAAACAGAGGCTTATTATCAATTTATTTAGTCTCCCAACGGTTTCTATCACGACTGCTGCTCAGGGCTTTTTAGGGTCATAAATTGTGTTTCCTGTGTTTCTGTCTTGGCAAAATAATTTTCTTTGCTATCTATGGTGAGATAGGTCCATAGGGGTCAAGATTGTAGCCAAAACTATCTGACGGTTGCAGAATGATCGTTCCTCTCGAAAGAGATTGTCAGGGTGGGTTTGTCTGCGACCGGTGTCAGCTCATTGAGCATCTGCAGAGCAAGATCCTTGATTTCAGGCGGCAGGACTTAGTTGGCAGAGTACTAGGTCGTTGAGAGAAATGGTATGTACGCCATAGCAGGGTAGTGAGGAGACCCCAGAGAAGGCAGGCAGAGAAAGTTTAGTAACTGTGGGATGTCAGGGCAGGAAAAAGTGTAGATTCTGTACAGCGACAGCCTCTCCAGAGGTTGAGGTGTCCAATCGATTCCAGCCTGTGCAGGAACTTGACTTAGTCCCTGACCCTGAGAGTGGGGGGATTTGTCAGCCTCAGGGCACCCTGTTGGCCTCTTCCCCCCAGAAAAGAGAGTTAGTAAGAGTGGAAGACTCACAGCATAGACAGCATAGTCTGTTCACGCAACAAAAAGTCTCATGTGGTGTGTTGCCTAGAAGACTTCTTGCGGCGTGCGGACAAGCTCCTGACCAGAGTGGGGAGGGATCTAGTGGTCATGGTCTATGTTGGGACAAATGATAAAGGCAAGGGTAGGTTTGAGGCTCTGCAAGACAAATTTTAGCTGAATTAGCTGAAAAGCGTAGGGCAGATCCTCCACAGTACTATTCTCCGGGATTCTACTGGTACCACACGCGAGCAGTGGGAAGCAGAATTTTATCTGGAGGTTTAACACAGAGGTACGAAACTGGTGGAGGAAAGAGAAGTTCAGGTTTATGGGGCACCAGAGCTTCTTCTGGGACAAGGGTGACCTGTACAAGCCAGATGGGCTACACCTGAACCGGAGGGGTACCTTTGCTACCCATATACGCTGACCCACTGCAAAGGGTTATTTAAACTTGGGACTTGGAGGACAGGGAGGGTAGAGAGTGTTGTAAATCGGGAAAGGCAGACAGCCCTGATGGAAGCTGACAGCACTATATGCACTACGCAATCTTGATGATATCTTTATAAAGCTATATCTAACTTAGCCAGCGAGCTCGTTTACCAACTTCGGTAGCTATATGTAAATGTCAGCTTGCGAAATGTTCCCAGCTCAACACTATCTAAGAAGCCAAACCATCTTTATTGACTTAACTGGCTCGCTAGCTAGGCTACCAAACTACTTAGCTAGCTATTTTGCTAGCTTAGCCATTTATAGTTGGTGAAATTTAATGCTAGCTAAATAGCAGTGCGTGACATTAAACTAACCATTTACTGTTTCTATCGATTTAGCT
The DNA here is from genome assembly GCA_029721435.1 of Gymnothorax reevesii. Lineage (NCBI taxonomy): Eukaryota > Metazoa > Chordata > Actinopteri > Anguilliformes > Muraenidae > Gymnothorax > Gymnothorax reevesii. The sequence goes on from CM056574.1 coordinate 142,057,189, forward strand.
ATGTGCAGGAGATGTAATAAGCTCACTAGCCAGGTGGTTCGCAAGTATAGCTAAATGCTAGCTGGCTTGCTAAATGGTAAAATAACTATTTATTGTCATCCATTAAATACTAGGCATATAGCTCGCTAATTGTGGCTAGTAATGGTTCCACTGACATAGACAACTGCAATTTAGGGCACTGATCGGCTACCGTTGTGGAACGTTTGCTGAAACTGAGACACCCCATTGGCTGGTAACCAATCACAGAGTACTTGCCCACTTGTGTAGTGGATATGTATTTCGCTGTAGTGGACTGCAAACTGGACTACAAGTGCAAAAGCGTATGATTTTTGGCAATAAACTACACATTTTACAAAACCCAAAAACCAGTGAAGTTGGCATGTTGTGTAAATAAAAACAGAATACAATGTTCACAATACTCAAGATGTGGTTTGACAAATGTGTTGTACAAAAGAAGCATCACCTCCTTGGATTTGTACTCAATACTTTTGGCAATGTATTCCAGCCAAAAGTATTGCTGGCTGTTTTGAGTGGTGAGGGCTATGACATAGTTAGGACTACAGAGTCATGGAGAATGGAGACAAATGTAATATTGAAGGTTATAAACTCTTTAAGGAATAGACAATGGAATGTAAGTATAGGCATAGGTTGATAGCTTATAATATTAAGAGCCTATGAGAAAATTTTCAGGCATACTTGACCAGTTATGAAGAAGTTGTGAGTGTTTTTGTGTGGCAGTCTGAAGGCCACTACCGAGCTGCCATTTTGCCTCCCGGAAAGGCGATGCGTGACGTCACATGGGCGTAAGGGAGAATCTCTACTTTTCATTACTGTTCTGTTGGCACATTTGGTCTTCTACCGTGAACTTGCATAAATTCAATATTTGGTTGCTGTTTTCTATACACAAGACTATTAGTCTTACCTAAAGCCTAACCATCAATGACATTTGTTTTGAATGATTTAGAATGAATTAGATACATTAAATTGTTGCTATACAGAGCTGTGGTGACATTACATCATATCTTCATGATAGAGGATGGCTCCAGTTTGGTGGGTGGCACCAGAAACAGAATGCCAGCAGATAAGTTACTTTGTGTTATACAGTATGAATAAATACAGGAAATAATTTTTAATTCAAAGTCAATGCAACAACGTGAATACACGTGTTTCGCCTGTATTCACGTCTTTGCATTGACTTTGAATGTAATCTGTTGTGCGTCTGATGTGAGAGCACCTTAACTCAGACACAATCAACCAAAGAAAAGGTTTTACAGCCGGAATGTGTGTTCGATTTGCTTTGCAACAATTTTTGGACGCTAGGTAGGACTGGCTTGCGGACTTGTTGATCATAAAGAAGTGGTCTGCTCGCCTGCATCCAAGGAACTGCTCTCACAGTGGATTATTGAGGAAACATCGCTGATAATGTGCCTGACAAAGCAGATATGTATAATGATGAAATTGGATTTTCCTGCTAGACATTTACCATCGAATAAATAAAGTTTCCTAGCTGTAATGCTTTTTAAAGGTTTGCTTTGCAACCAAGGTTGGGTAGCCTAGCTTGCAAACTCGTTTTGATCACAAAGAATTGGTCTGCTCGCCTGCAGCATCTTAGGAATATTTACTCTAACGCTTGTGGATTATCATGGAAAAAATTCCAGATGAGGTGCCTGGCATGGATTTTATCGGTTTGCAAGAAAAGGTAGGATGTGCCTTTGATTCTTTATGGGCCTGATGTCAGGCAGGCAGGCTGACAGGGAGGTGTGTCTGAGTGAGACGGAGGCGAGCCTGCACCGACTATCACTGACCATATCTTCAGGGCTGTGCAGTAACAAAGCTTTGATGCGCGGCTAAACAAAGCCAGAGTACCTTAACTCAATGTCAGCGTACCAAAACAAAGGCTAATCACAGTGACTGCAGTTTCAGCATTTGTCATGGTTTCTAGTGGGATTTTCGGAGTTACTGTTGACACAGACCATGATTTTTTCAAAAAACAATCAAACTGACTCAAAATATTCATCCACAAGATAAAGGAGGTCTTCAATACCCCCAAAATGACAATAACTCTTATTCAATCAAATGTGACGTTACGGTGTTTTGTCTTTGCACTGCAGCATAGAACGTCCGGCCATGCTGCTGACCTGAACCAGTCCTGTATGGACACCCAACCGCTGTACACAAAGGCATATTTTTCCCTCACTCTCTCGGCCTTGAAACAGCCTTCTTGAATATTTTCACGAATAGTGGGGTCTGTTTGTGACTAACAATGTCCTTTGGCACAGAAAAATGGTGACAACAGTGAGTAAATTAACAACTATCCCAATGCTTGTGAAGTCTCACTCTCCATGTATAGCTTCAACGTGCTGCATCCATGTGACGTCAGGGCATCTTCGGGAGGATTCTTCTAATTGGTTGAAATATTTTTTAAGGGCAGCATCTATGAAATCGTCAATTCTGGTTCAGAACTGACTTTCAGAGATGGATAGCTGAATTGTATGAGCACTATATGTCCAAACATTTACATGGATCGTTAGTTTATGACATGATCTATCTTCCGAACTGCATTTTGAAATTCCATTGTCTGTTGCTTTAAGGAGGAATAGATCTAACTGGAGAGAAGGGGGTGTAGCACACTATGTGAATAAAAATGTTGATGTGCAGGAAATTCCTGAAATTGAACATTTCTTGCCCTGGGAAGAAGTCTGGGTACAGCTCATTGGCAAAAACGAGACAGTATACTCCTATATTAAAACCCATAGACCACAAGCTTTGGACAGTATTGTCAAAGAAATGCACTTTTAGAGAAATAGGCAAGCTTGTAGAGGAAGAGGGTCTATTATTAAGGGGGACTTCAATTATCTTGGTATCGATTGGGACATGGTGAAAGGACAGGGTAAAGGGGAGGAAGAATTTCTAAATATTATAAACAACAATTTTTTGGTGCAGTATGTTAATAAACCTACAAGAGAGATTTTAGATTTAGTATTCTGTAACGACCCTGATCGAATTTGCAATGTAGAGGTATTGGAGCTACTTGGGACTAGTGACCATTCTACTGCTGCTTTTTAATTTTTCATGGCAAAAAGTTTTTTTTTTTCAATTTTAGGCGAGCCAACTTTGACAGGAGGCGCTCATATCTAATGGAAATAAAATGGGAGGTACTCCTTGATTGTACAAACCCCAATTTCAATGAGGTTGGGACGTTGTGTAAAATGTGAATAAAAACAGAATGCAATAATTTGCAAATCTCATAAACCCACATTTAATTCACAATAAAACATTGACAACATATCTGACGTTGAAAGTGAGACATTTTACCAATTCATGTAAAATATTATTTTGAATTTGATGGAAGCATTTGATGGCAGGGTTTATGAGATTTACAATTCAGCGCATACTGTTTTTATTCACGTTTTTTCACAGTGTCCCAACTTCATTGGAATTGGGGTTTGCAAGTCTGTATGAGATGTGGGATAGATTCAAGGGGGCTTTACTTGATGCACACTGCGCATTCATTCCAAAGGTGTTCAGGAATAACTTGAAAAAGCAGAATCCTCAGTAGATGACCACAGCTATTTGTAAGAGTTTAAGGGAAAAGAAGAATCTTTATAAGATGTTCATACAGGACAGTAATGAGAATACTCAAGCTGAATACTGTAAAATGTGGGCAGTGGTCAAAAAAGAGCTGAGAAATGCTAGAAGACAGTATGAAAGGCAAATTGTGGAAGGTGCAAAAACTAATCCTCAGCACTTTTTCAGTACTGTCCTTGAAAAAAGAAAGTCAAACAGGAGGTTTAGTGTATATAGGTTAAGTATAAAGATGGATTGTTGCCGTATGAGAAAAAGGAGATTGAACTATACCTTTAGGGAATCAGCGAACACTTGTTATAGGTCATCACATCATTGGCCATGCCCAGTAGTTATCACTTCCACCATTTTTATCCAATTTGGTGCCCCTAGTAATTTTTTTATTTTAATTCAAAAATAAACACAGCTGAAAATGAAATTCTTCAGCAATCTTTGGGTGATGATGCAAACTCAGGAACACGCTGGCTGGCGCGCAGCATGCAATAGGCAGACTTCAGTGAGCAACAAACCCAAAATTTACCCAGCGAGTTTCAGAATTTTCATATGACACGACCAAGAGAAAAAGATGCTATTTATCAGGCAAAAGATATGCGTAATTTCATAGAAAACAAACTTATTTTCTGTTAGCGCCATGGTAATTCCCATTACGATAGCACTGAGCTAATGCCATTACTCTTATATTTCATAAGTCGTGGAATCAAAGACACTCACCGTTGAACCAGCCATGGTTTTAAATTTACAGTCAACTGTGAGTTGCAAGCTAGCAAATTAACTAATGTTAAATAAAGGGTATGGAGCTGCCGGGTTAGCTAACTCAGTTAAGGCACCGCAATTAGGTGGCACAGTGGTTAGCACTGCTGCCTCACAGCAAGAAGGTTGTGGGTTTGAATCCGGCCGGCGGCCTTTCTGTGTGGAGTTTGCATGTTCTCCCCGTGTTCGCGTGGGTTTCCTCCGGGTACTCCGGTTTCCCCCACCCACAAAAACATGCCTCATAGGAACACTCCAACCAGAACCCCTGACCAAGGAACTGGCTTTAGAACTGGAGTTGGTCCCCGGGCGCTGCTCTGTGGCTGCCCACTGCTCCTAACTATAGGATGGGTCAAATGCAGAGGACAAATTACCCCATGGGGTTCAATAAAGTAAAGTATCCCTGATCGTACCGACCAGCAGTGGTCAGCAGCTTATTCAGAACAGCGCAGGATTGGCTAAAGCGCGGTGGGAATGCAAATTTGGAAGGGACTGATGGGAAGGGAAATTAAAAATGATTGACTTGTTTGTTACTCAAGCGGCTCCTGTGGGCCTGCCAGGCTCTCATCGGTGAGATTTTGAGCTTGCTCATATTCGGGTATCCTCCGCCCTCATTCTGAACTTGCAATAGTTTCGACCAATGAGTGTAAAGATGCAGGGGCTGACAGACGCATGCTTCGGAGGAGACCCACAAACTGTCTCTCTCTCCTGAGCTGGCAATAGGGGGTTGTATACAAGCAAGTCTTGTACATAGTTCTCGGATTGGGCGTTCCAAATTTGGGTGGGATTGGAGATGCCACATTAAAATAAATAAATACATTTATGGGAATGGAAAGGTACTTTGCGCTTGCTAAATAGCTCAGTAAGGATAACTTAGTTGTGGTAGTGGGCCTTAGCTGGCTTGCCACAGTGCTAAGCCATACAGAATTAACCAAGGTTACACACAGTATTCAGTTTGGCTAAGTATTAAGAGTAGAATGTAAAGCAGAGCAATTTTTGCCCCGCATCCCCCATCTCAGACAATAAAATTTCTGCAAAAGTGATATTACCATAGAATGCCAAAAATATGTCATGAGCTGGGCGATGGGAAAAGTACCAAAGTTGCATAATAAACTAGCATTTGATGTGTTTCTTATAAATCAAAATGCATGGTTCCTTTTTCTTTAATATAAAATAGTAGTTTAGACTTCCTTCAGTCAAGACAGTCCGTGTTACAACCAATTATGTAAAAACAATGCATAATATCAAAACGGCACATTATGTGTGTTCCAAAGAAACTTATAATGTCAAACACAACGCATCACGTCAAGCTTTTTCTAACGATCACGCCAAAATTTTTGGACGCATAATGTCACAGCAAATTTTGAACCAATAATGTCAACATGCCTAATGGCTATCCCTATCGGCCAATACATCCAGAACATGAAAACACTCATCAACTCTCGTGGCCTGTACCTGACAGAAGAGTTCATGCAGTACTTGTACTCCATGTAGTACCAGGGATGCTAAATTACCCAATCAGCACTTTTAAAATAGTTAAAGCATGAAAGGCTCCCCCCCAATTTACACCAAGCGGGCCTGCGCCGCGGCACTCAGAGAAATAAGCAGCCATTCTAGTCAGTGCTTATGTTTTCTCCAGATGCTCCACGGCGCATCAGCAGTGTCCCACAAGCGGCGCTCTGCGCTGCTCTGCCGAAAATATGCGCCGAGTCTATTTCCGCCGCTGGCAAGCTGCAGTCGCGCTGATCTGAATGTAGCAGGGATATGTCTCCCATAGTTCGACCATATACATTTAGTGGATCCAACTACGTTACTATTTGTGCTAATGGGAATTGCCCACCAGATCGTGCCTGGCAGGAAGTAACTATCAAGGGGAATACACTTTTTACTAAAAGAAACCAGCCACAAATCTTTGATATAAAATTCATTTGAAACCTATTTTTCAAAGTTGAGATTTTGTTATAACTAAAAGAGGGGCACATTTTTTTTGTAACCTGTGGTGTTCACAGCTGGACTGTTGTAGGTTCTACACCACAACAGACGGAAATGACATTAAATGGAATTAAAACAGAAAAAATAACAAAGGATTTAAAGCCCCACTAGGTAGGAAACCCAGTTTCGTGGACTCTAGCAGACACTTAAGGCCACTAGAGCAAGTGGAAGCGCAACACCACTGTCGTAAAACACACAGAGCGCTGTTGCCGGCTGACGTCCCCTGTGAGAATGTGCATTTTTTTACACCCTGAGACTCGTGGAGCTGGAATCAATAAAGTTATTTGTTATGATTGTGTTTACATAGAAATCTTCAACAGCGTTGGATTAAAACTATTGCTCTTCAACAAAGTATGCACAAGCACCGCTCCTAAGAGTAATGTTAGCAGGCGTAGTAGCTATTGTAACCTAAAAACAGGACAATACCAATATAATGACGGTACAACGCCAGCCTACAAAGCTGATATGACCTGTCTTTGCTTTCAAACAATACTTGCTAGTAAGTCAAAAACTTTTCTCACCGTGAAGCATAAAGTTTGCTATAAAAACACTCCGAAAAGGGGCTACTTATGCCGGTGAAATGCTAATGCTACCGGCTAACCTTGTTTACATTATTGCAATGGGCTTACAATCAGTTATGTTTTGATAACCCGAATAATAACTTTGACTACACACGATAACACAGCCAACAAAAACAAAGTGTGATAAATACAATGTATGAACATGAGCATATAACTCACCTCTCAATCAGCAACACTGTCAGCTCAGTGTCCAACTTGCAGCCCTCTTTTGCCATGAGCTCTCTCCACTGTGAAAAAGCCGGTCCAATATTAACCCTGGTTTTGTGCCATGCATGGTCACTCTCACTTTCTTTTATCCTGGCTTCCGTCGACACTGTCCTTTTTCGCTTCTTTGCCTCAGCCATGTTTCGAGACACAATACCGGGCTAGCGGGCTAGCCTAGCTGCCTTCTACTTTTGCTCCTTATCCAAAAACTCGTGTGTGCCGTAAAGCAGAATGTACGTCTCGCAAGAGTGCGTGCGGGACCCGCGGTCGAAAGTTACATAGTCCCAGATGCAGGCCACCAGGTCCCTCTGTGGTAATGGGAGAGATGCCATTCTCACCAATAGATAGACTTTAAAAATGATATTTTAAGGTAAATTCCTACCTAGTGGGGCTTTAAGGTCGTTGCACAAATATGCCGGTAAAAATAAGGAAATGGGAAATCTGAGCAAGTCGATTGTATCAGCTGGCAGGACGCTGCGCTGAAGTTCCACGATCAGTGGAAATGAAGTCGCGTACAAGACGCAGCAAAATAGCATCGCTCACGTCTCACTGCAAATATGCATCCGATGTAAATCCAGGGTCAGTCTGCACTGCTGCACTACTACCACCCAGACCATGGCCCATGTGTCTTAGGGTGGTGCTGCTGTGGTTATACTTTTGTGATAGTCTGACGTGAATAAAAATAGATATTCGGCTTTCCAGTTCACGTTGTCAGTCCGGTTGAGACCACAATCATCATCATCATCGATATCAAGCAGTTTGTCAGCATTTTGTTTATCCTGGGTTTGCATCACTTCTGATCTTCAAAAAAAGCCAGAAAATGTTTATTTGAAGGCCAGTTAACCTAATGGGGCAACTTTTATTATTTTTCGCTGCACGAATCTGCTTCCAACAGGCCAGGGCTCTCAAGTTTTGAATGCAGGCTAGAGTGAGATTTTCTTTGGGGGGGGGGGTGTGCATGTTACTCTCATTTTCAAAGGTGCATAGTATTGATGTACATGTACTTCGTCACAGTATTTAAGAACCAATAAGGATAGGACAATATCTGACACATTGGATTGTTGACCCCCTGGGTTTGGCTGAAATTTTTTTTGTGAGATGGTTGTGGTACCCAAACTTCAAAACCCAAAAAGTTCAATGGTTATAACCAAAGTTACACCGCCCCCTATTTTGGACCCCCTGGGGCAGTAACAAAAAAGGTACAAGTTCCCACCCCTCTAATTCATAACTTTGAGGGTTTCCCAGTTCTTAGTTTCCTGATATGGAGACTACATGGAGGGTACAATACAATAATACTGTTATTTTACTGGTACACCGTCAAAGTTGGCCAATAGGGGGCACTCAAAATGCTCCAGGCTGAAAATGGCTTAAATTAGGCCACCCATTATTTTGAAACTTTGAGGGTATCCCACAGATTTTATTGCAGGTATTGTTCATTTGGGAGGTGTCTGATAGGTTTGTACTGTTATTTCAGTGGGACACCCTCAAAATTGGGAGAAAAAGGGGTCCAATAAGGGTCCCGACCCAAAAAAATGGTAAAAAGAGGGCTCTTCAGGACCAGATTTCTCATAACTTTGAGGGTGAATTCATAAACATGCTACAGCATTTGAAAGGCGTAGACCTAAATGTTAAAACAAAACAAGAAAATAACTGGGATCTCCTGTTATGAACTTTTACTGACAAACAACAAAATTGCACTTGGCGGCAGTCACTGTCCAAATACTAGGGCACCATAAGGCCTACCAATAGCCAAGTAGCCTACTGTTGAGCCCCAAACAAAAAACAGTTCCTGAGGTTTTCTAGAGTAGCTGTATCTTAAATTTTGCTACCATGCTATTTGAGACTTCAGGAGTCACATGGGTGCCCTTTTAGCACTGAGTGCAAATGCACAAACAAGTCAACATTGCATGCATGTTTTGGCTCATTTGCTCAAAGGAGGTGACAGGCTTCACATCTTAGCTAGATGTTTTCTGGATGTCAATTTCACTTTTGGTTCTAAGTTATTTCTCTATTATAAAACCGATGCCTCCCATCCTTAAATGTGACTGGCTGAGCCGCGTTCCATGCTGGTATGAAATTACTGTAACCCACTGTGGCAGGCCGCAGCACAAAATATCCCTGCATGCAACGAACTACTCTTCGCTCAACTGACTCATTAGGTTACGTTTGTTTCAAGACTTTTAGCTCGCTGTTTCAGTGTCAGCGAAGTGTAGCAGCGAGAATAGGGAACGATTGACTGTTGTCCTCCACACTTGCCACTGTCCAGTAAAATATGTTGAATTTTGTATTAGTTTGCTAGGCAGCTTGTGAATTAGCTAGCGTTCACTACAATGGATGCGGTTACCCTACACGTAGCCCATAAAATAAACACACAAGAAAAACTCAACAATTTATCGCTAATAGTCTACTGAAATAGCGAGCAAGTTAGCAACATTGCTTGCAAGGCAAAAGTGATATCGAACTCTGTAATGCAATAGCTAGGTAGACAGCCAACTGGTTATTGGGTTAAAAGTGAAATTTCAAAAGTGAAATTGACATCCAGAAAACATCTAGCTTAGATGTGAAGCCTGTCGCCTCCTTTTAGCAAATGAGCCAAAACATGAATACAATGTTGACTTGTCTGTGCATTTGCACTCGGTGACCTCAAAGTGCACCCATGTGACTCCTGAAGTCTCAAACAGCATGGAAGTAAACTTTAAGATACAGCTACTCTAGAAAACCTCAGGAACTGTTATTAAAAAAGGAGTTGGCTACAGTAGACTACTTGGCTATCGGTAGGCCTTATGGTGACCTAGTATTTGAACAGTGACTGCTGCCAAGTGCAATTTTGTTTTTTTGTCACTAAATGTTCATATCAGGAGATCCCAGTTATTTTCTTGTTTTGTTTTAACATTTAGGTTTATGCCTTTCAAATGCTGTAACTTGCTTATGAATTCACCCTCAAAGCTTTGAGAAATCGGGTCCTGAAAAGACCTCTTTTAACCCTTTTTTTGAGTCGGGACCATTTTTGGACCCCTTTTTCTCCCAATTTTGAGGGTGTCCCACTGAAATAACATTACAAACAAATCGGACACCAACCAAATGAACAATACCTGCAATAACATTTGTGGGATACCCTCAAAGTTTCAAAATAATGGGAGGCCTAATTTAAGCCATTTTCAGCCTGAAGCGTTTTGAGCACCTCCTACTGGCCAACTGTGATGGTGTCCCAGTAAAATAACAGTATTATTGTATTGTGCCCTCCATGTAATCTCCATATCAAGAAACTAAGAACTGGGACACCCTCAAAGTTATGAATTAGAGGGGTGGGAACTTGTAACTTTTTTGTTACTGCCCCAGGGGTCCAAAATAGGCGGCGCTGTAACTTTGGTTATAAGAGGTGAACCATGGAACGGTTTGGGTTTTGAAGTTTGGGTACCATAACCATCTCACAAAAAAAATTCAGCCCAATCCAGGGGGGTCAACAATCTGTGCTGTCTGAACCTTAGAAAAATTGTTTCTTAAGTAGTATAGGGGAGACCGGGGTTACCTCGTCATGATTTTGTATTTGGCTTTATAACTCTTTGTTGCTAAAACTTAGAGACATACCTTTATGGTCTATGTGTAGTGCAGAATGTCTATGTTGTATTGATACAATCTCAATATAATGTATAGTTTTGTCACAATATTCAATTTTCGATTTGTCACAAACATGCTGAAGTAACCCCATACCCTGGGTTACTTTGTCAGATGGATGGGGTAAAACTGTCATAGTTGGCAATCAGCTGAAGCTGAAAAAGAAAATCCAATATTCTCATAACAGAAATGGTGAGAACTGTTTTATTTTTAAAACGAACCAAAGCAAGCTGTGATTCATGCATTATCACCATCAGAGTAGCAGTTATGACATATGTAGGTGAGCACACTGACATTTGCACAGTCCTCATGTGCCCACCCTTTGCATGAGAAGCATTGGACCCACTCCTCTCCACCTTTGGATGATGAGTAAGGACCATGGCACCAAAGAGGAGCAGCAAACATTCCCACTGAAAAAGAAATGGAATGAAATGCAGAGGTCCCAGGGCTGGCACCTGCCAACCCCAATTACTCTGCCAACAGAGGCCCATTCAGGTGGAGTTGAAAGAATGAGAAAGGGGAGGGGTTACAAGGAGCAAACCCTTGCAAACCCATACTTTTGTCCTCCAAACAAAGGCTCTAATAGGTTGTCTATCATAAGCATAAAGTAAATGCAAATATTTGAATTATTAAGACACTAAAGGTGTCTGAAAAACAATAAATCGGCTCCTATATTTGACTTAGGAATATTTCAATATAGGCAAAACACAGGACCTACAAGTGGTGCAGCCTCAGCACCCTGACAAAATAACCCCATGCTGCTTGGCCAGTGTAGCCCCGTGCTCCCATTTTGGAAATCAGGCCGCATATCTCATCACATGATCGCAGCAGGCCTTTATGTTATGTGTAGTTAATAAATCTAGTTGCATACGTTTATGAAACAGTAAAAAGACCATGGAAATCTTTGTCTTCAAAGAAGCTAGACGCATTTCTTTCAGAAACTTAGTTTGGAATTTGGGCCAAAATTTAGTTATTTAAGCAGAAAACACTTACATGACACTACAAGTCCTTCTTCTTATCAATAGATGACGTTGCTGGGATGTCACATAATTTGTACATTTTCGTTTTCCCGTCAGTGCGTTTGCAATGAAAAAAACTGGGGTGACAAATCTTACCCCGTGACCGAAGTAATCCCGGTCTCCCCTACTTTCATTTTGTTACTTTGACACTGGCTACTTAGTTACTCGTTTCAAATTAAAATATTAATTTAATTCATCATTTACGGATTATCTGGATTTGGAGTTCTTTCAAGAACAACGGTGTATCTTTGTGCAGATGTGTTCGTCAGTGGACATGGAGCTGCAAATATATGCACGCAGTTACAATATTTTATCACTAGATGGCAAAACAGGATCAGTTTTTGAATATTCACAACTGCCAGTATTCATTCACCCCAATATCGGTGCTTTTTTAATTTCATTGGGACTCCCCAGTATAATAAAGGCTAAATTAAGTAATTATTTTGTGTATTTGTATCTTTTTGTCGATCACAAACAAGCGATTTTGCGGTACCACCTCTGACACCGGATCGGAGCAGGGTTTGTTTTTAGCCAAAACACACTACATGGAGGGCAGAGAGCCCCCACTCTCCCCGTAACAAGTTTAAGTCAATTCATCTAACCATAACCGCCCAAAGCTGTTAAATTGAGGTAAATAAAATGATCTGTAAAGCAAATATCCTACATAGTTCCTTGACTTTAAAAAGCAGTTAATGAAAAAAGTGATGAAGTGATTACCTGATTTCGGGCTTCTACTTCCAGTTCTTCTCTGTCGCGTGCACACAATAGTATTCGCGCGCGTGTGGAAGACGTAGTTACGGCGCTGCTATTTCACCTGGCAACAAGAAATACTATTTTCTTTTTTTTTTTTTACAACTTTGTTTATTGAGTTTTCTCAAAAAATACAATGTAATGAAAATATATATATAAAAAAGAAATACTATTTTCTGATTGGCTGATAAGTTGCTGATTCAAGCAGAACCGTCTGCCTTCGCCTCATCCATTCCTAATCTCTTTTACAGTTCATGTTACTAATGTGCGGCGAGTTTTATCACGTCTCAGCATGAGAAATGTCATGTATGGCGTGAGAGCGTGTGAACTTATTGAAATGCGTGAGTGTCACGCTCAATGCGTGAGACTTGAGAGCCCTGCTACAGGCAGTTCTTCATCTAGCAACAAGAAAATCTGAATGAATGTCAGCTACCAACTAGACCTTAATATCCAAAACCCAAAACAGTGAATTTGGCATGTTGTGTAAATTGTAAATAAAAACAGAATACAATGATTTGCGAATCCTTTTCAACCTATATTCAATTGAATACACTGCAAAGACAAGTTACTTAGTGTTCGAACAGGTAAACTTTGTCATTTTTTGCAAATACTAGCTCATTTGGAATTTGATGCCTGCAACTTGTTTCAAAAAAGCTGGCACAAGTGGCGAAAAAGACTGAGAGAGTTGAGGAATGCTCATCAAACACTTATCTGAAACATCCCACAGGTGAACGGGCTAATTGGGAACAGGTGGGTGCCATGATTGGGTATAAAAGCAGCTTCCCTGAAATGCTTAGTCATTCACAAACAAGGCTATTGCAAGAAATTTAGGGATCTCATCATCTACGGTCCGTAATATCGTCAAAAGGTTCAGAGAATCTGGAGAAATCACTGCACGTAAGCGACAAGGCCGAAAACCAACATTGAATGCCCGTGAACTTCGATCCCTCAGGCGGTACTGCATCAAAAACTGACATCAGAGTGTAAAGGACCTCACCACATGGGCTCAGGAACACTTCAGAAAACCACTGTCTACCTACAGTCCGTCGCTACATCTGCAAGTGCAAGTTAAAACTCTACAATGCAAAGCGAAAGCCATTTATCAACAGCACCGAGAAACGCCGCCGGCTTCGCTGGGCCCAAGCTCATCTAAGATGGACTGATGCAAAGTGGAAAAGTGTTCTGTGGTCTGACGAGGCCACATTTCAAATTGTTTTTGGAAACTGTGGACGTCGTGTCCTCCGGACCTAAGAGAAAAAGAACCATCCGGACTGTTATAGGCGCAAAGTTCAAAAGCCAGCATCTGTGATGGTATGGGGGTGTATTAGTGCCCAAGGCATGGGCAACTTACACATATGTGAAGGTACACATGTGAAGGTGCTGAAAGGTACATACAGGTTTTGGAGCAACATATGTTGCCATCCAAGCAACATCTTTTTTATGGACGCCCTTGCTTATTTCAGCAAGACAATGCCAAGCCACATTCTGCACGTGTTACAACAGCATGGCTCCGTAGTAAACGAGTGCGGGTATTAGACTGGCTTGCCTTTAGTCCAAACCTGTCTCCCATTGAAAATGTGTGGCGCATTATGAAGCGTCAAATACGACAACGGAGACACTGGACTGTTGAACAACTTAAGCTGTACATCAAGCAAGAATGGGAAAGAGTTCCACCTGAAAAGCTTCAAAAATTGGTCTCCTCTGTTCCCAAACGTTTACTGAGTGTCGACAAAAGGAAAGGCGATGTAACACAGTGGTAAAAAGGCCCCAGTGCCAACTTTTTTTGCAATGTGTTGCCTTTAAATTCTAAGTTAATGATTATTTGCAAAAAAAAAAAGGTTTCTCAGTTTGTACATTAAACATCTTCTCTTTGCAGTGTATTCAATTGAATATAAGTTGAAAAGGATTTGCAAATTATTGTATTCTGTTTTTATCTACGATTTACATAACGTGCCAACTTCACTGGTTTTGGGTTTGTCGTTACTTTGTCGAGAATTTTACCTTGGAGCAGATTTTTGTTAGGGCAGAGGGCATTTCCAATGCTCTAGATTATTTAGCAGAAATTTAGGTTAAGGATAATAAAGTATTAGACAAGTTGCATAAAGTTAAGATTGATAAGGCAATGGGTCCTGATGGCTTATACCCTGAAGCGCTCAGGGAACTCAGTGAGATCATCTCTAAACTACTCTCAGCTATTTTCAGACAGTGTATAGAAACTGGAGAAATACCAAATGATTGGAAGCAGGGCAATATAATATCATTAAGAAGAAAAGGTATCATACTGAGCCAGGAAATTTCAGGCCTGTCAGTTTATCTTGCAATCCCAGCAAAATACTGGAATCTATCATAAAAGACGAGTCGGAATCAAATCTTGAACTTGATGGGGAAGGTCATGCCTCACAAACCTTCTGGAATTCTTTGAAAAGGCCACCAAGACTTAGGATCAGAGCAGGGCTTATGACATCATATACTTTGATTTTCAGAAAGCATTTGATACAGTACTGCATGAGAAACTCATTTTTAAAATGAGCTCCATTTGATCTCTTTAGTCATAGGAAAAAGGGACTTAGGGCTGATACCATTGAGGTCTTTAAATATGTTTCAGGGATTAACAAAGTGAAGTATGTGGGATAACTTTGGCGACGTTTTGTTTGTTGAACTCGGGGGTCACAAATAGAAGTTGACCAAGACTAAACTTTGCTCTGTTATTGGAAAATATATTTCCTCCCAGACAGTAATCTCACCGTGGAATAGCTTGCCTGACCACTTTGTTGAGGCTGAAACCTTGGGAATTTTCAAGATCAGGCTTTATTTAGTGCTAGACACCATTGAGTATCTGAAGTGATAGATTCACAACTGTATAGTAATAAGAAACCAGCAGGCCTAGTTGGGCTGAATGGCCTGTTCTCACCACTCATATTACTTTTGTATGTTATTTTAGTCGACATTACCCAAATGCTAACCTTGGATCATTATTGATGTTAAAGATTAAATTCCAAGTGTAGGTTAAAGGGGAACTCCGGTCAATTTCAACATGTATCTTTGTTGTTTGTGGGGAAGGAGTACTGTCAATAGCGAGACAAACAATGAAAATTGGTTTTGCCAACACCGAGTTATGCTCCTGCTAGAGTTCGCACCTATGCGGCTGAAACAGGGCAGGCTTTTAACATGCTTTTAACCTCTTAACAAGATCGAGATGTCATTTCAAGTTCATAGCCATGTTAACTTAACCCTTCCAAGTCCCTGTTGCACTGGGGCATTTTGCCATATACAGTAAACAAGTATTTGATTTCAAACACAGCCATTGCTCCCTCCGTGGACACCCTGAATCCATTTTTTATTGGCATAAATGAATCTAAAACTTTCAAAAAATAATAATAATGCAATTAAAAACATAATTTATTCATGTGTAAAAAATAAAGACAGCTGCTTTAAAGAAAATAAACAAAAATGTCCATTTTGTATGCACCTCATTTTATTGTATTACAGCTCCAATACATCGTGATAGTACTTTATTTACATTGACCCAGCCTTTTATGATAGATCTTTGCTGAAATTATCAGGCCTATGAAGACTATCGTGTAAATATATGAAAAGATATGCAAATATACACTCCCACTGATTGATTGAAGAACAGGTTTTAATTGTGCTTTCATGTGTCACATATGACAAGTAAAACTGCCAGTGTAATGTCTTTGAATCTAAGCTCAAAATCATCAAATTTCATTGGGTACCCTCTTCTCTGTTCCTTCACAAAGCTCCAGCACTACCTTCAAGAGGTCTCTTTCAGTATTTCTGGAGAGGAGGTGAATTTCGATGCGAACGGGGATTTAGTTCCATCATATGATGTGATTAATTGGCAACGAGGTGCTGCTGGAAATATTGAGCTCGTCAATGTGGGAAGATTTGATGGTGCAAACGAACCTGGGAAGGAGCTATTTATCCAAGAGGAAATGATTGAGTGGATCGGTGATCAAAGAGAGGCAAGCTACACATTACAGTACATGCAGTGCCACCTGTTAAAGCATTTTAGGTTGAAGTTTGCAATGTCTCCTCAGAAACATATTCCTAATATTCAGACATAATATTGCAGATGTGATTTTATATTATGTCTTCAAATATATGTAATACATATTATTTGTCCGATGCCAACGTTTTTATCTGATGCTGACTCCCTGAAAATTAAATTTAAGTAGTCTATAACCACATTTGCAGTGCCTGACAGTGATCTTTTAATCTTCTTCTATCTTAACACATTAAAGAAGCTATGTTATGATGCTTGCCCAGAACTTTGAAATCCGTTCAGCTGAACAAGAAATCAACTCAGTGAATCTTCTCGTCTGTAAGTCAAAATCTGACTCCATCATTGCTAATCTGTTTTCATCTTGCTTTGTATTTATATATTTTAGCTACTCAGGCATTAGGCTTTTTATATTATGGAATTTTTAATTGATATTCAAGGATTCAAAACATTATTTTAGCACAGCATTGGTCTACTGAAGGAACAACCTTCTTCGTGGAAACAAAAAGCTGTTTTACAAAGGCATTTGGCTCATTTTCATTCAGCTTTCATTCAAATGCACTGGCAAGAGTTTAAGGCATTATCTTGAGCAAACAGGAAGCCAAGAATCTGGACTTTGTGTCATCTAAAGACGTACCTTACACATCAAAAGTCAAAATGTGGTTGACATCCAACCTTGAAAGGCATTAAAAACACTGTGGCAGCATCCAGTGATGTCATGATAGGAGCAGCAGCTTAACTCTCCTGTTGCAGGAATAAACCCTAAAAAACTAGCCAAATTATTGTTCAAAGTCTAAATATCTAAATCCAAATAATCAAAACTAAAGCTGAAACATCCACGATAAAAGAGATGCAGAAAGAAAAGGTAAAGCACACAGGAAAGACGATAAACGGGACCAAACAGACGTGTCCCGACATACAGATGAAGCTAACGCTGACAACAACATGGTAGCAGTACTCGGAGAACTTTGCAACCTTCTGAAAGAACACACCAAGGCTTGTCAGGACACAAAGGCCACGCTATACTGGGTTGAATCTACACTACACTCAGTGATGTGCTGGAGCACAAGGCAAAACTGGAGCAGCACGTACCGGAGGTGGAACAGAGGATGAGTGGTACGGAGGATAAAAACCTCCGACACGAGAGGGCTATTCGTTACTTGTCCCATAGAGAAGCAAAACAGTCAGCTAAATGTGAATACCTCGAGTCCCGAGCAAGACGTTACAACCTGCGCATTTATTAATTGAAAAAGGGGGGTGAAAGGATCGATATGATTAGCTTCGTAACCAACTTGATGTGCATTTTATTGAACATACCGGAGGATCTGGACCTTTGTGTGAAGAGAGCGCCTCACTCCCTGACAATGAGACCGAAGGAACTTCCCCTCCAAGATCCATTACTGTTTTTCAGCTACAGAGTCAAAGAAACAACACTTCAGCAAGCCTGGAAAAAATAGGCGTGCAATGCATGGAATACCCCTCAGCCCGATGTCGAAGTTTTTGGAGACGCCCGCCCGCCCATCGCCCGACCGCCCGCCCAACCGCACGCCCAACCTCACGAAGGATAGCAATACCCCGTCAGCCTTGAGGGCTGACATGCCAGGGACTGAGCATTTTCTTCAATCAGGATTACATCTCGGACATGCAGAGGAGACGCAAGTAGGCACGTGAGGTAATTAGGCAACTTGAGAAAGAAGTCAAAGCCTCATCACCTTTCCCTGCCCAGCTGGAAATTCACTGGGAATCCGGAGGAAAGACTTTCACGGCCCTCGCGGAAGCCACTCCTACCTTCCAGGAGATGAGAATTCATTTTAAAGTGGCTGAATGTGAGAATCTCAGGAAGAAACTTATGCTCATTGGCAAAATATTGGCAAAATATGCAAAAAAAAAAAAGAAATTTAAAAATGTTTAGATATAGATTTGCCACTTAAACCATCATATTTTTTATTAGGAATATTACCAGAGGATATAGATGATAAAATTTTGATATTGTTGAGAGTGCTACTCATAATTGCAAAGAAGATGAACACAGTTTCTTGGTTTAGGCCGCTGCCTCCCTCAGTAGCACAATGGAGGGAGAGGGTGAAGGAGGTCTATCACATGAAAAACATAACTGTAGGACTACAATGAAGAACAGTTGTATTTATAACTAAATGGTCCGTAATAATTTCATAATTTTTAATTGATGTGAATTAAGTGAATGAGTGATAAAATAATACAATTAAGAAAGAAAACTAAGTTATCTGTCGTATCTTATTTATATTTGCTAATTATCTGATTCACTTTCCATTGTTCTGATTTATTTCATTGACTATTGTGTATGACTATATTCTCATTGTGCAATTTTTTTTCCTTCTGGGACTATAGACAAGAGGGGAAAAAATTCTATACTGTATGCGTATATGTAAGTAAAAGCTTACAGTTTGAGCTCTCAAGTGATTTTTATTTCATATTTATATGGGATACAGGGGCTGAAAAATAAAGGTTTTAGTGAACACTTTAAGAAAACTCTCCAAATGCAGTTGTTTTCAAACAACGCCTTTGGTATTAGAATGCTTCTTTTGAGGTCACCCTCATTCTTAATGTGTTAATGATCATTCAACAAATGCTGAGAAAATATTTGGACATGCAGCTAGACCAGGTTGTGATCTTTTTCCAGGTGTTGGTGTCTGTATGCAGTGAGAGCTGTGCTCCTGGCACCAGGAAGGTTGTTCGTCGTGGGGAGCCTCTGTGCTGCTTTGACTGTTCACCATGTGAAAGTGGCAAGATTAGCAATTCATCAGGTGAAGAAACTCCAGTCTTCACATTTCAAGTCCTATTAAACATTATCTTAATGCTGCTCCACTTGATATCATACACATCCTGTGTTGTGCTAGTGGGTGGTGAAACTGGAGAAGTTTTTGAAGTCCGCTGAAGGATGTATGTTGATTTTTGAGGGTTAGGGTTAACATGAGTTATAACATAACATAACATGAGTGGCGAGAACAGGCCGTTCAGCCCAACTAGGCTCGCCATTTTCCTATTACTATAGTGAATCAAACGCAGATATCCAATGACAAAATAATATCTTGCACTACATCAAGCCTGGTCTTGAAAACTTCGAAGGTTTCTGCCTCAGCAATATGGTTAGGCAAGCTAGTCCACACTGAGACTACTCTCTGTGTGAAAATATTTCCAATATCAGAACTAAATTTACTCTTGGCCAACTTCCATTTGTGACCCCAGGTTCCACTAACAGAACATGTCCTAAGTAATTTTACAGAATTACCTTTGTTTATCCCTTTAACCAGGGCTCTCAAGTCTCGCGCATTGAGCGCGAGACACGCATTTCAGTAAGTTCACACGCTCACACGCCACACATGACATTCTCACTCTGAGTAGTGATAAAACTCATCACACACTAGTAACATAGACTGCATATAAAAGAGATTAGTAATCTATGAATGGATGAAGCAAAGGCAGACTGCTCTGGTTGAATCAGCAACCTATCAGCCAATCAGAAAATAGTATTTCTCATGGCTAGGTGAAATAGCAGCGCAGTAATCACATCTTCCACACGCGCGCGAATGCGGCTATTGTGTGCACACTTCAAAGAAGAGCTGAAAGTTTAAGCCTGAAATCAGGTAATCACTACAACACTTTTTTTTTTTTAAATAGCTGCTTATTTAAGTGGAGGCACTATGCAGGATATTTGCTTTATGGATCTTTTTTTACCCCTGTTTAACAGCTCTGGACGATTATGGTCAGATTAATTGACTTGTAACTTGTTGCGGGGAGAAATGGGGCTCTCTGCCCTCCATGTTGTGTATTTTGACTGAAAACAAACCCTGCTCAGATCCAGTGTCACAGGTGGTACCGCAACATCTCTCATTTGTGACAGAAAAAACAAAACAAATACACAAAAGAATTATTTAATTTAGCCTTTATACTGGGGTGTCCCACTGAAACTAAAAAAGTACAGATATGGCAAAACATTATCTTGTTCAAAACCTCCAAGAGTAAATGCAAGCAAGTTGAAATAAAATTTTTAAGCTCATGTCAAATAAAATTATCGAATGCTGGCCAGCTAACTCTGTGATGCTGAGTACAGCTGTAAGCAGTGTTTTCAAATGCCTGATGTAGCAAAGTAAAAGGAAATATACACACAATATGCAGATATACGATAGATACGTGTTTATCCCAACGTTTATATGCTTGCCTACTTGAGCTACCACTTTTGACAACAAGATGTGACGGATAACCCGGTCATCATTCATTTTGCAAATAGCTGACAACGCGTACAAAACTTCAGTGACCGCGCCCACTTACGAGACAGGAAGTGTGACCTGGCAGGTAACTGATCCTGGTGTGCCGTCTAGTGATAGAATATTGTAACTGTGTGCATAAATTTGCAGGTCCACGTCCACTGGCAGACACATCTGCACAAAGATACCCTGCCAAGCACCGTTGTTTTTCTTGAACACGCCAAATCCAGATAATCCGTAAATGATGAATTAAATTAATATTTACTCGGGCCGGTAGGCCACGAGTCTTTGTTACCCTGCAATACAGGTTTTACAGAAAGAAAGTTCTATTACCACGAACAGTTGTTACAAGCATCCAAATTACAAACAAGTTTAAAAAGTTAGCCTCAAATGAGGTTGCTATTTACACACCTTCTGTTGAATGTCTCCTGATATTATTTACTCTTAGGACACAAACATTAGCAACAGTAACTTAGCTACGTAAGCCGCAGTGCCACAGCCACATTCAACAGGCTATCACATTAAGTTGACTTTTGCAGTAAAGCAACACAAAATGGTAAAACTTACAGCTTTCAGTCTGTCGTTTTGTCACCGACAGTTGGTACCGATTCAGACTTTATCTTCAGATATTTTACAAAGCCTGCGTTTATGGCCAGTTTTTAGTGTTAACTAATGTTAGCAGTTCTGCTAGTGACTCGTAACACCTTAGCTTCACATATATTATTTGTTATTATATCGTTACAGCTTGTGGCTCCGAGCTCTTGACTGATGCAACTGCTTCAGGTTTGAGAAGCAGCTGAGACATATATCCAGCATCGAATTATCCTTGCTGTGTTCCGTGAAATGCCGAGCATAAACAGCTAACGTTCCCTTTGAGTGTGGCTGTTTGTGGCCGGCAAAAAAAGCTACCCACTGATTTTTGGTGGCATCATGTTTTGGAAGAGAAAATTGTTGTTTTTTTTTTGCATCCAAAAAAACATGTATGAACCGCTTTAGGAGACTGATATTGATAAATCTACATGTTAAATAATTTATGCTCATTTGTGTCAGATAGAATACAGTCCGGGGGGGCAGGGCCAGCCCTGTGATTGACTCTGGCCTGGTCTGTCCTGATTGGACGCAACTACCTGAGGTCAGGTTTTGCACAAATCTTGTGAAGATCTCGGAATGAGCTGTTCAGAGAGGAAATCGTTCTCGGATTACGGCAAAATCCCTGTATTTTATGTTTTGAAACTTTGCGAAGGTTGAGCATGGACATGCAACATGATAACATCACATGTATGTATTAAAAGAAGGATCAGCATAATAGGGGACCTTTAAAAAAACAAAATGAAGGATTTGGGGTGGTCTAGTCAAAGACTGGACTTAAATCTGATTGAGATGCTACGACATGACCTTAAACAGTCGATTTATGCTCAAAAACCCTCCAATGTGGTTGGATTAAAACAATTCTCAAAAGAAGAGTGGGCCAAAATTCCTCCACAGCGATCTGAAAGACTCATTGCCAGTTATTGCAAACGCTTGATTGCAGTTGTTGTTGCCACGGGTAGCACAACCAGTTTTTAGGTTTAGAGGCCAATGACTTTTTCACATCGGGCCAGGTAGGCTTTGAAATATACTGACCAAAACTTCCAACGCAACACTCGGTTTTATAGTCAGGAATGAAGAACAGATTTTTCCTGGTTTCCAATTCATTGCATCAGTTGAAGGCTCTGATTGCTAAAGTCGGTATCTTGTATGGTCTCCTCTGGCGTCACACACAGCCTGGGTTCTGCGATGCATGGATTCAGTCAAATGCCGAATTTCAGCCTGTGTGATGCGATCCCATTCCTCCTGGAGTGCTTGATGCAACTGCCGACTGTGGCTGGTTCTGGATCACGCTTTCTCACCCGACGATCCAGAATATCCCATAGATGTTCTATAGAGTTTAAATCTGGGGAATACGCAGGCCAATCAAGACACTGAACATTATTCTGCGTCAGGTAGTCCTGACAGACTCTGGCGACATGTGGTCTTGCGTTATCCTGCTGCAGCGTAAGGCGATAGCGATGGACGGGTGAAACTGTGACAGGGGTAAGGATGTCGTCACGGTAACAGGCCGCACTGGGGTTTCCATCGATGAAAATGAGGTCTGTCTTGTGTCTACTGCTTATTCCAGCCCAAACCATCACGCTGGGTCCACCCCGAAGGGCACTCTGCAGGATGGTAGCGTCAGTAAAATGTTCCCGCCGCCTACGACATACATGCAGTCTTCCGTCAGACACACTCAACTTGAACCTCGATTCATCGGAGAAGAGCACCCTATTCAACCTGAGAGCATTCTAGCCCAAATGTGCCCTTCACCATCGCAGACGGACTCGGCGACGTGCAGGAGTCAACACCAAACCACGGCGAGGACGTCGGTTGTGCAAGTCGGCTTCACGCAGGCGGTTGCGTACGGTTTGGTCGCTTATCCAGTTCTGGTGACGACCTCTGGTCTGAGCAGCAGTGACTATAGCTGGCAGGAAGCGATTGCACAGGTGCAATCACCATTGCAAATATGGTGATCCTGCTGAGCGGGGGTGACACGTGGTCTGGGGGCACATGGTCGATCACCGATGCTTCCTGTTTCATTATACCGGCTCCAGAGACGTGATATGGTCGACACGTGGACGCAAAGGTTTCTTGCAACCTGTCTTTGCGAGATTCCACCAGTGAGCATACCAACGACTCGCTCTCGCTGATTTTGACCTTGGTGTGGCATGGTCACACGTTGACCCAGGATAATGCAAAGGAATATTTAAGCTGCTCATTGCTACGTCTATTTATTGACCAAATTTTCGAAGGATTGGTCAATGAGCTCTACTCACCCTGACGGGATAGGCAAAATTCTTAACAATGTGCAATCAAGCGGAACGAGCTGCCCACACGACAAAATCAAAACAATTTTCTGAGCTTTTAAGTTGTAGTTGATGTATCATGGCTCAAAACCAATATCCAAATTAATTATAATTAATTTAATCCAAATTAATGTAATTAATGACAATTTCAATATTGTTCATCTATTTATTTATTGATTTCCGAATAAATAATACACTGTATTGACGAGTGATCAAGTTCCTCAAAGGGTCTCTGGGGGATCCTCAGCAAAATAAGGACTGCTTTCGAATTTCACTTTCAATTTAAATCCAAAGATACGGTTATGATACAAAAAACGTGGAGTCATTTGTTTGAACATTATGTCAGTGTTCAAATATATTGAACAATTGAAATACTGTACACAATTCATAAGTTACTTAATTGAAGCACTGATTACTAAAACCCCACAAGTCAAGTCAAGTGTGACTTATGGGGTTTAAGTAATAGGTGCTTCAATTACATAATGGTATGTTTATTATTAGCGAATTTTACCATCATTACATGGCAATTTATCAGCTAGTTGAAGCTCCAAGCTTGGCAGCTAGTGATCTAACATTAATAATGTTCTGAGGTCAGCCATACAATTGACTGCTGTACAATTCAGACTTGAAATTGTTTAACATGGTTTCTGTGTAGCCCAAAATCACACATCACTGCACAAAAGTTACAACCCCAATTCCGAAAAAGTTGGGAAAATATGTAAATTGTGAATAAAATCGAAATGTAATGACTTTCAAATCACACCAGCCAGTGTTTTATTTACAATAGAGCAGAGATAACACAGCGAATGTTGAAACTGAGAATTTTTTACAATTTTATCCACAAAATGAGCTCATTTCAAATTTGATGGCTGCTACTGGTCTCAAAAAATTTGGGACAGGGGTCTGTTTACCATAGTGTATCATCCCATCTTCATTTAAACACAGATTGGAGGCGTCTGGGCATTGAGGAGACAATTTTCTCGAGTTAAACCATTGGAATTTGATCCCACTCTTGTTCAATCCAGGCTTTCAGCTGCTGGAGAGTTTTGGGTCTCCTTTGATGGACTTTTTATTTAATTATGTAACAAATGTTCTCAATCGGTGAAAGATCAGGACTGCAGGCAGGCCAGTTCAGCACATGGACTGTGCTACTACGAAGCCATGTTGTAATAGCTGCAGTATGTAGTTTTGCATTGTCCTGCTGAAATACGCAAGGCCTTCTCTCGACTAGTTGTCATCTGGAGGGGAGCATATGTTGTTCTAAATTCTTTATATACCTTTCTGCATTCATGGTGGTTTTTAAAACATGAAAGGGTTTTCATGTTCAGACCATACACAATATTGCATCCCCATACCATCAGAGATCATATATATATATATATATATGACTGGATTACGTTATGAGGTTTGAACTTGCAATGTGGAACATGTGTTATACTTGAGAAAAGATACGGGAATTGACCAAAGCCTTGGATGTTTGAGCTTTTTTTTTTTTAACTTTATTGAACAAGCAATCAGTAAGAAGGCTTGTTTCCATTGTAGTCCTAACATGAACTAAAACATTTAAGAGAAAAAGGGAAAGGAATCAACAATCAATCAAGATAAACAAGTAAAACAAAAACAAAGAAAAACAATAAAAAAACAAACTGAAAATAAATACAAATAAACAAGGGCTAAACTAAGACACGCAGACAGTACAAAAATACCTGAACTTAACCCCTTACCACTCCGGTAACATTTTCTTAAAATGCCTATAAAGGACGTACTCAAGGTAAATTGAAATCTTCTCCTTTTTAACTTCCCTGATGGGCCGGTATATGGGCCGTCAGAGTGTTAAGGGGTTAGATCTTTTGATTCTGTTTAAGAATTTGCTAACCATTTTTTTAATTAAAGATTTAAACTGAACATAGTATGAGCTCAAAATTTTGATGTTGGAAGGTAGGCCATTCCACAAGACAGCTGCCGAGTATAGGAAAGAGTACTTTCCCATAGAGCTCTTAAAAGAGCATAGCCTGTAATCAGTGGAACTCCCCCTGGTGGAATAATTGCATGTGTCACAAATTTTAGAAGTAATTAAATAAATACTTGGGTACCAGGTTATTTCTTATCTTATAAACTAAACACAATTTAAGTTGGGAAACTCTCTCCTCCACTCTAAGCCATCTGAGACTGGAAAGATGATTAGGAAGGAGATGAGTTCTAGGATGGAGTTTAAGGATCACCCTGATCAATTTATTTTGACAGATCTGTAACTTGTCTTTGAGGCCTTTAGTAGTGCCAGTGTCCCAAGAAGCTACAGTGCTGTAACAGTACAAAGGGCCAGTAGGATGCTCGGATACTTGGTCAAAAGTGCTGAAAATCATGGCAGTTCATACATATCTTGTATCATAACTGTTTGCAGGCCTGGGTAAATTCTTCAGAAAAAATATTGAGAGTATTGAAAAGGATCAAAGAAGAGCACAAAGCTAAATCCTGGTGTACAAAATGATAGCTATGAGGGAGACTGAATCTTCGTAATCTTTTCAGCCATTGTGATTTGAGTTGTTTGTGCAATCTGATTGATGCCTTTAAATACAAAGAAAAAATTAATTATGGAGGATAATTTTTTAAAATTTGTGTTTACAGATCTAAAGGTCATAAATGGAACTTTGGCTTGGGAAAATGTACTTCATATTTATCAGAAGGTATATTTGTCTCACCCAGAGAGTGGTCACAGTGTGTAGCAGCTTGCCAGATCATGTCTTACCCCTTGTCTAGACCGCAAGCGCCATGTCAGCATCACGCTTGCGTGACAACAGCGTTGAAGCGACACAGAAGCAACTGTCTATACCGGTTCTGTCTTGTCCGCATATGATTCAAAGCGTGGAGCAGCAAAGGAGCAGCCAAACCTTCTGTACAGCGTGCAGTTTTGTCTTGATATGTGTGAGTAATAATAATAACAATAATAATAAAACTAATATACAGGATTACACAATACAGAATCAATAAATAAACAGCAATACAGCAGAAAACATGCCATCAAAGAACGAGATCAGATCACTGGCGTAGCCAGAAATGAAAATGAGGTGTGCCAGGAACATCCCTTTACAACTTCTATTAGTCCTGACTTGTTCGCAGTTATCTTTTCTAATGAACAATGCATTCACTCCGAAAACAATCCACTCCAGCATGTGTTGCTAGTTCTCTTCGTGAAGGTGAGATGACAATCATTCATTTGGATGCGGTTGAACAATTATTGCTCCTGACTCTTTCTCAATCATTTTACTTAATTAAAACATTTTACAATTATAAAAATACACTATTGGCAGTTATAGACAAGGAGTTCTTAATTTGATCCAAGTGTGACAGAACAATAGGCTAAACTCAGTTCAGAAAAATAATTTACTCGTAGCCGCACGCTTCACGAAACTGCTCTGGATCTTCTGCGTACATTTTTTTGGCACATCAGGCAATCAAACATGCTCTTCGTGATCGCTCACATTGTTGGAATTAAACTGACGAAGATGAGAAACACCTGTACGAAATTTTGAGTATGGCTGACTGAAAGGCAAAAAAAAAAGTTTGCCTTAAAGAATTATTTCCATCTTTCACGAGGAGAACTAGCAACACCTGATAGGGGTGTTTTTGGAGTGAATGCATAGTTCATGAGGTAAGATGATAGCGAACAAGTCAAGACTAATAGAAGTTGTAAAGGGATGTTCCTGGCACACCCGATTTTCCGTTCTGGCTATGCCACTGGGTCAGATAAATAAAGATCATATAACAAAAGTTAAATGATAAACTAAAGCTAAAATACAAAAGTATATTGTACATTGTAGTAAACCCATGAAATTTAAAATTGCAAAAAGCCTATAAATTGCAAAATGTGGATAAATACATTAATGCATGTTTATTGGGCATCCCCTCGTGTTTACATGCGTATTTGTCGGGAAAATAGCGTAGATAAAAGCTACTGGTCGTGTTTATGCCCGTGAGACACAGCTGAGACGCGAGCCGCATGGAGCCGGTGCAGACAGCTGTGTAGATTAGAACAAGAACGTATCTGCTGCATCAGACGCGCGAGTAAAGAAACGCATCGAAAACGCTTGCGGTCTAGACAAGGGGTGAGGGGCATAAATTCTAGGTGTTTTTCATGAAATTTGTTATGCCTCTTACTCCTCAGATTCAATTGACTGCACAGCTTGTCCAGAAGATTTCTGGTCCAATGCAGCAAGAACTGAATGTGTACCCAAAGTGATTGAATACCTCTCCCATGATGCAATGGGACTAACCCTGACTGTGATCGCTCTATTGGGAGCCATCCTCACCATCACTGTTCTAGCAATATTTCTCAACCACAGGAACACCCCAATTGTCAAAATCAACAACTCAGAGCTGAGCTTCTTCATTCTGCTCTCACTAACTCTGTGCTTCCTATGTGCACTGGTATTCATCGGACAACCTACATCATGGTCCTGCATGCTGCGCCATACAGCCTTCAGTATCACTTTCTCACTCTGCATCTCCTGTATCTTGGGGAAGACTCTAGTGGTATTGGCTGCCTTCACAGCAACCAGGCCTGGAAACAACATCATGAAATGGCTGGGGTTGAAGCAACAAAGATTTATAATCTCTTTCTGCACTTTCATACAAGTGCTAATCTGTGCAGTGTGGCTGATCTCTGCTCCTCCCTTCCCCAATAAAAACACCAAATATTACCGATCCAGAATCATCCTGGAGTGTAGTGTTGGTTCTGATCAGTCTTTCTGGTGTGTTCTTGGATACATTGGCCTCTTGGCTGTTCTCTGTTTCTTTCTGGCCTTTCTGGCCCGGAAGCTCCCAGGCAATTTTAATGAAGCCAAATATATCACCTTTAGTATGCTGATATTCTGTGCAGTGTGGCTGGCCTTCATACCAGCTTATATCAGCTCTCCAGGAAAGTTTACTGTAGCTGTAGAGATCTTTGCAATACTTGCATCTAGTTTTGGGCTGTTGGTTTGCCTATTTCTTCCAAAATGTTATATAATTTTATTGAAACCTGAAAAAAACACTAAACTGCATCTTATGGGAAGAGTCACCAAATAAAACATTGGTTGTGTTCTTGATTTGAATGAAATTATAAGTGTTTACTGATGCTGTCGAAATGCTTGCAATTCTTGCATCTATTTTTTGACTGCTACTGCACTTATTAACCCCAAATGTAAAATAAATTTTATGAATCCTGAGAAAAACACTTAGGGCTCTAAATTCGTTGACCAGGCGCATGCGCGGTCCAGGCCCGGCGAATGGGGGGTGCGCCGCGCCCACAGGATGTGTCCAGGCGTATGTTGCAATTTCGTGCCTGGCGTATCCTGGCGCAAGTACTTCTCTGTCCTGCCTCAGTCCCTCCTGCCGGTGCAAGTGGCAAAGAGGGAGGAGAGAAGGCATGTTTGGGTATAACACAGCTGTTACAAATCTTCACCTATCAAACAAGCTCCTCTCCTCACCTTTAATGTGTTGGAATATAGAAGCCTCTGTCCTAGATCTGCATGATGCGTTAATTTTGCATTTTACTTTGCTGCTTCAGGCATCTTTTCTGAACCGCTTATGTCTATATTAAGCATTACAAGTATGAGTTAGCTGGCTAGCTAGGGCATTTGCAAATTATTACCATTAGCAAACTTGAATGGAAATTTTTGCAAAACGAAACTACGTCAGATCATTCAAACTTATGGAGTTGAAATGAAATACAATGGTTGCTCATTTATTTCTTCTGCCTGCATCATTGGGAAGAGAAACGATGGATAGCGTGTTCCTATTATTACACCTTATTGCTGCTTAAAAATTTGGGATTAACATGCATGGACAACAATGCCTGATATGTTACACATTTATTTTCAATATGTGATCTTAACTCAGTACGAGATTATAGCAATCAGGCTGTATTCCTTTCCCCCACTAAAAATGATAAAACCTAAGTGACAATAATAGTAGCCCAGTATAAAGCCGCTTGCACACTGGCCGCGAAACGAATTCTTTGCGCGACAGATTGCGTTGAACGCAGTGTCTATGTGTCAGAAAGTCTGACAGGGTTTTAAAATATCTCCGTGTCCGACAGTCGAATTGTTTCAATGCAACTCTATGTCCGACAGTCGATTATTATTTTTAATTTCTTCAAATCTAATGAACGTTTTAGTTATTAAACATGAATGTGTGGATAAGAGGGCTCAGTTGATGAGAACTGAGAATTTCAATCAATGTTTCTGTTTAACCTCTGCTCAATAAAGTGAGTCGACATTGGCGCGGGACAACGTACAATGTCTGTCAGACATTAAATGCAAAACACTCCGTGTCTGACTGCCAAAAGAAAAAAAAGAGGACGATTAGAACAGATTGATAACGAAGTAAAGAAGAAAAAGAGACATTTTAACAACAAACAGAGCATCCAATGAACAATGCGATTTATTTATTTGCAGGCCATCTTTTTGGATGCTCTGCTTGTTGGTGATATATTTTTATTCTTTATATTGTTATAAATAAATCTTATACTTTTTCCTGACTGCCGGACATGGAGTATTTTGCATTTCGCCTCGGACAGTCTTGATCGTGCATGCCATAATTTATTCACACTGTCAATGGTCATGGAATTGATTTGCTCACTGACTGCAAGCACTATTTTATTACTAGTGTGGAAAAAAAGTGTGAACCTGTTCGATCCATCTGACTAATTTTCAAAAGAGAGACCGAATAAAGACTGTTGTCTATCTTCAACGGAAGAAAACACACCAATAAAAAGAGTTGATAGCTATCAATTTGCATTTTGTGATGGTCGAACACAAACATAGCCAAGTTTGCACGTCTAATAATTCCTGGAAAATTAGAACTTTTATGATTTTCGGACACGGAGCTATATTAAAACCCTGTTCGACTTTCGCGTCTTTGCATTGACTTTGACTGTAATCAATCGTGTGAAAAATTTATTTCGCGTCCAGTGTGCAAGTGGCTTTACTGAGCAGAGAACGCAAGCATTATATATATATATATATATATATATATATATATATATATATTTATATATAGGCAGTTTGTGGTTGGCTGAGAAAGATGTGAAGTCCTTAGTCTGCATCACAGATTCAGCTGCATTTATTAAGCCAGGTGGAGTTTCCATTACGCGTGCCAACCGCCTTTAATCTGACATCAGGACAATCGATATAGATACTATAATGTATGTCCTGATTCAGATAGTTTCATTAAATAGTGGTTGCTGTAATTATTTTATTGCATTGAAATGTGCCTGACATTCTGGAAACCAGCCTGTGAGGTTTCAGTGACGCGCGCGCATTGTGCGCCGGTCAGCCAAATTACCACTGCACAGAAAGTAAACCAGGTTGGAGCTCGCGAGCTTTCTGCGCAACTTCAGCGAAGACTTTCTCTACGAAATTGTCACTGCGTCTTAATGAATATGTGACACCTCCCCCTACTACGCCGCCACACCCATCTCGGCGCACGTCCGTCCACACGTTGTTGCACCGCACAAAATTACCACTGCGTGGGCTGCGCCATGCTACACCACCCTGCGCTGCCCCAAGAAAATAGAGCCCTAAGTGTCATTTCATTGTTAGGAGAACACCTTAAGAAAATATTTCAGTGTCATTTGTTTTCATGGCAATGAAAAGACAGTTCCTTTATTTCCCCTGATTGTTTGCAGTTGTTCAGCTAACTCCAGGCGGTTCTGTTCCTGTAGCCTATCTGTGGTTTAAACTTGAACATATTTACAGAGCACACCAAAATATTTTTTATGGCTCAGTACTGTTGCACTTTGGTTTGAAAGAATGGTCTTATAGTGAAACAGAAGTGCAGACTGTCAGCATTAATTTGAGAAGAATCAAAGAAACCATTTAGGGATGACGGAACATTTCTGTACATAATATTCCCGTTTTTGGCTGTATATAAAAAATATTGGACAGTTGTATATGATGTAGAATAGACCATAAATTCTTAAAATTTGTGATCAATAAGAGTAAACATACAGGAGTGTGGTTACAACCTTAACTCACAGAAGTTAACATTTTCGCATATCATTATAAAAGTCTCAAGAGATAAAAAGGGGAAAAACAAGACCGAGTTGTCACTCCCCCCTGGGTCTGCAAAATCACAGAAAAAGAAATAAGTTTTAAAACACTAATAAACATGGAAAAATGGGGCAGGAAGGAGAGTTTAAACAGATACCCCATTTTGCTCCCTCCTCCCTAAATTCCACAGTCCCTCTGTCCCTGCCCCTTCCCCCCTGTCCTACCCTCCAGCCTCGCACCCCTACTTGGAGGAGCCCATGTCTGAACACAGTAAGTACATGAGAGGGACTTATGAGTATGGATGATATGATTTTAGAATTTAATTTTGTTGGAACAAGTGTGATGTTTATCAGCTGCACCGTGTTCCATGTTTGCAATATCAAGTCTAATTACCACTTCTGTATAGACTGAAAGTAGGGATGCTTTCATCTGCGGGAAATAAGTCTTTTTCCAGTTGTGAGTGCAGCGAACCAGAGCCATCTCAGTCTGATTGAGAGATCTTGATTAGAGCTGTCATTAAGTAAGAGGGCAGATGTTGAGTACGGCAATGGCTCGGACAGTATTGTGGAGAAAACGCCTCAAACTGTCTTCTAGAAGTGTCAAACTCTTGGGTATAGGATCACTCTTTTGGAGTAACCGTTCCACCCAAGGTCTCAAGAATGACAGGGGGACCCTTAGTTCATGAATTTTTGCATAAGGATCTGCCTGAAACAATCTTTGAGAAATTTTGTGGATTATAGTTCTCAGAACTTGGGCAGCATGTCACAGTAAGGACAAACTCAATGATTGTTTTCAAGTTTCATCGGGTAAAAAAGTATTATTCGCCATTTTTAAAAAAAAATTTGTTGAAGGAAAGATCATGAATGAAAATTCACTTATGTAAGTTGTTATGTTTTGTAAGTTGACCAGAGTTCTGCATCTTGTCTTTTGGGAATGGAGAATTATGATGTCATTTGCTTACCAATCGTGGAGCCCAACACGAAACAGAGAATAATGAGATGCACAGAGGATCATCTTTTAAAAATAAATTGCTCTTATCTGAATGCAGGGTGTAGGACCAGTGCATTTCAAAATGACTCCACTCTTGGTGGTAATGAGGGTGCTATGTTACCACTTTTCAGCATTTACACTTACCAGCCAGACCCCTGTCTGTTCTTTGCAAGGCAACTTTAATCCAGAATTCCAAGCTGATGGGGATTTCATCATTGGTGGCACTTTCCCCATGCATTACAGGGTTGAGCCACCACAACAGAACTTCACTTATGAACCAGCTGCTCCTCAATGTTTGGGGTGAGGTCCCTGTTACATTTATGTGTGGAAACAACTTTTCAGCTCTCCAGCCAAGTCAGATTGTGCTGTTGGTCCATTTACAGGTTTGACCCCAGATCTTTTCGCTGGGCGCAGACAATGAGGCTGGCGGTTGAGGAGATCAATCAGCGGAAGGACCTACTGCCAAACTTCACTCTGGGATACGTGATCTATGACTCCTGCACAACCCCTGTGACTGCTCAGGCTGCAGTTCTGGCCGTTCTGAATGGACCAAGGAAATCTTCCAATGCTGCGTGTTCTGCCACATCTCATATTTTGGCGGTGGTTGGAGAAGCTGGGTCTGCACAGTCAATTGTTCTCTCCAGAACTCTGCAGCCCTTCAATATTCCAATGGTACGTTGTTTTTTTCTTTACTATAAATGACTTAGTGGCTTTCATAGACAATACACGTAATATGTATTTACCAAATTAAATCTGTTCATAAATATCATTTTTATTTGGTTTGGCATTGTTGATGAAGCAGTATTATTCCATTTATTTATAATTGATTGTCAAATGTCATTACTTAAATTTACAGTGCAGGAAAGTGTGAAACTCAGGCAAATTCTAAGGAAGGAAACAAATATTAGGGCTAACTCTTTATTTAAAGCATTTTTTTCAGTTCTGACATTTTAATGCAGTCTAAAAAATTATATTGTTATTTTACCACTACTGATTGCTTGTTAATTTCAAAATGAAAACAAAAAGTTTTGAAGAATACAATTCTACTTTAGCTAACAACATGAGTTGATTCCTTTTATGTGAGGAGTCATTCAACAGCCAGAGATGTCATTGAGCTGTAAATTAGTGGGAACACTTCTGCTTACTAAGGACTGAAATAATAACTTACTGTTTGGTAGATTTGCAGGGGCAGGGTTAAGCAGGGTAAAGCACTCAAAATGATTAATTTAACATTTATTTTAATGTTTTAAGATAAGTGACTAGGAAATATTTGCATATACTAATTTTTCAAAATAACAAATTCAAAACAACACTTATTGAAAAAGTTGTATGGCAAAATTTTTTATAAATTACTTTATTGTTCAAGTGGTACTAGTCATTAAATTAATAAATGTAATAATCATAACATGGATATTTTTGTTTGTGTGTTTCATTATATTCAAAAATGTAGACTTGAAGTTTTTTTATATATTAATTATTAAAATTATATGATCGTGATATTATGTATACCTTTTCTTTTTTCAGATCAGTTATTTTTCTACATGTTCCTGCTTGAGCAACAGGAAAGAATTTCCAACATTTTTCAGAGTTCTCCCTAATGATGACTATCAGGTGAAAGCCATTGCCCTTCTCCTGCAGAAGTTTAATTGGACATGGGTTGGGGTCATCCTTGAGGACCATGACTATGGAAGATTTGCACTACAGGGATTGATGAAGGAGATAAAAAACACAGGTGTGTGTTTAGCATACCATGAAATGATCCCCAAAGTGTATAATCAAGACAGAATGCAGGAAATCCTAAAGGTTATGAATCATTCCTCTGCAAGGGTAGTGGTGGTCTTTGCTGCTGAGGGGGAGCTCTATACTTTATTGAAAGACTATATGGCACAGAACATCACTGGTATCCAGTGGATCGCCAGTGAAGCCTGGGTAACAGCCTCATTATTCACTGGTAGTGAGTTTTACCCATATCTCGGAGGTACCATTGGGTTTGCCATTCGACAGGGCCAGATTCCTGGTCTCAGAGATTATCTGATGAATGTGAACCCATTGAGGTACCCCAGTAACTCACTGGTGCACGAGCTGTGGGGTGCTTTGTATGGTTGCTCTCTCAACCCCCCCAGCAGCAGTACCCAGGACTCCTCACAGCTACCTCCTTGTTCTGGGCTGGAGCTCCTGCAGGAGCAGCACTCTGTCTATCTGAACACCTCCAGCCCTCGTGGGTCCTACAACGTGTACAAAGCTGTTCACGCTATTGCGCATGCCCTGCACAACCTCATCAACTGTAAGCCTAGGAATGGGCCCTTCCAAAACTCCTCATGTGCCGATGCCACAAACATTCATCCATGGCAGGTGATCCGATATAAAATGACAATAAAAAATAATTAATAAAGCATTGTATGCAAAATTAAAGGAATTGCCTCACAGTATGTCTCATTTTGTTGTACAAATAGTCAGAATTTTTAGAATTAGGTCTCATTTCAAATACCAGACGTTTGAATTCGCATATGAATTTAAGGGGCTTAAGTGATGGAGCTGGCCACTCATTTCCTAGTGCCCTCCAGATTTAGGATTTTTATTTTGGTTTGTTGTCTGAACTGAAAAGGTTTCCTTAATTAAGTCTATGTCAAAAATACTTTGCGATTCAAAACTTTTGGGCAGAAGTGGATATACGGCAGGGAAAATATTGAACGCATCAACATTTTACTCAGTAAATATATTTCTACTGAGGCTATTGACATGAAATTTTACCAGGTGTCGGAAACAACCCTAGTAATCCAGACATCCAAGAATTCAAAACAAATAAGTCCATAAATTAAGTTATGTGTAATAAAGTGGAATGACCTCGGGAATAAGTATTGAACGCATGAAGAAAAGGAGGTGCAAAAAGGCATGCAAAGCCAAGAAACCAGCTGAAATCTGTCAGTTTTTAGAAAGAAATCACAAGAGTTGTCCAAGAGCCAAGGACCACTTGCGCAGAGTTTCAGAAAGACCTGGAATTAGCAGGTACAGTTGTTTCAAAGAAAACAATATGTAATGCATCAACCGCCATGGCCTCTATGCACGTTCACCGCACAAGACTCCATTGTTGAAGAAAAGGCATTTTGACGCTCGTTTAAAATTTGGTGCGTAACATTTGGACAAGCCTATGAAATACTGAGAATAAAGTCTAGTTAGCTATGACCAAAATTGAACTCTTTGGATGTTATAGCACACACTATGTTTGGAGGACAAATGGCACTGCACATCACCATGATGTTCCCACCTCCAAACTTCTCTGATGTGGGGTTGTTTTTCAGCATATGGTACTGGCAGACTTCATATACAGTAATTGAAGGAAGGATGAATGGAAAAATGTACCGTGACATTCTTGAGGAATCTGCTGCCATATACCAGGATGCTGAAGATGGAGCAAGGGTGGACATTTCAGCAAGACAATGATCCCAAACACACATCCAAGGAAACTCTCAATTGGTTTCAGAAAGAAAATAAAGCTGCTAAAATGGCCCAATTAATCACCCATCTTGAATCCAATTGAAAAGTTATGAGAAGAACTGAAGATCGGAGTTCTTAGAAGAGGTCTCTGGAAGCTTCAATATTTAAAGACAGTTTGTGTGGTAGAATGGACCAAAATCAAACCTGAGAAATTCATGCGAGTAGTTTAAAGCTGTCATTACCAACAAAGGCCTTTCTACTAAGTATTTAATAAAATTCAGTAAGGGTGTTCAATACTTTTTTCCCTGTGTCATTCCACTTTATTGCACATAATTTATGGACTGATTTGTTTTGATTTCTTTGGATGTATGGATTCCTTGGGTTGTTTCTGACATCTGTTGAAACTTTCATGTCAATAGCCCTATTAGAACTACACTACCGCTCAAGTTCGGGATCACTTGCAAATTTCTTTGTTTTCCAAAGAAAAATACATTTACATGCATTTCAAACTTGTGTTTTTTTTTTTTTTAATTTCAAAAATTATTAAAATAAATCAGATTTTTAAAGAATGATCTACATTTTGCATAGAGGCCTATTATCAGCAACTGTCAGTCCTCTGCATCAATCTCCTGGTATGGCTGCTAATCCAAGTTAAGCATTTTATAAGGCTAATTGATTATTAGAAAACCCTTCTGCAAATGTGTTGCACAGCTGAAAACCGTTGAACTAATAAGGGAGCGCAAAAGGGAGCACGGCATTCTTGAGGTTGGTTTAGTCCCTGAAGCTTCAGCAGTTGTTTGTTTACGGGCTCAAAATGGCCAGAAAGAAAGAACTTCCTTTAGAGACCCGTCAGTCTATTGTTGTGCTTTTGAGAAGAAGGCTATTCAATGCGAGAAATTGAAAACTTAAATCTCTTACCATGCTGTCAACTACTCCCTTCAGAGAGCAGCACACACTGGCACTAACAAGGACAGAAAAAAGGAGTGGGAGGCCCCGATATACAACTTTGCAAGAAGACAAATATCTGTGAGTGTGTAGTTTAAGACAAAGACAACTCACAGGTTGTCAACAAGCAGCTGCCCTCAATAGTTCCCGTCAAACACCAGTTTCAGTATCAACAGTGAAGGTGTGTGTGTTTTTTTTTTTTGATGAAGGCAAAGTTTGTAGTACATATTCATCATTTTCCATTAAAATCATTATTTCTAACTCAGACAA
Organism: Gymnothorax reevesii; assembly: GCA_029721435.1. Classification (NCBI taxonomy): domain Eukaryota; kingdom Metazoa; phylum Chordata; class Actinopteri; order Anguilliformes; family Muraenidae; genus Gymnothorax; species Gymnothorax reevesii. The sequence goes on from CM056574.1 coordinate 142,094,496, forward strand.
TGTCAGCATATTCTGTTTATTTGTTATATTTCCTATTCAGACTAATTTCATGTCTGTTTCCATGGAAAACAAGAAAATTTCCAAGTGATCCCAAACTTTTGAGCGGTAGTGTATATTTACTGAGAAAAATGTTGACGTGTTCCATACTTATTTTCCCCACTGTATATATTTACAACATCTATCACTATATTTTATATTTATTTTGAACTCTTAATATTTTCAGATACAAAGTTAATAATTTCATAAATCTAATGAAAGACGCTCAACTAATGTCATTTCAAAGCTGCAGCACTATCTTCAGGAAGTCTCCTTCACCATTTCTCAAGAGGATGTGAATTTTGATGCAAATGGGGATGTGGTTCCATCGTATGACATTATCAACTGGCAAAAAGGAGCAGCTGGAAATATTGAATTTATCAAGGTGGGAAGGTTTGATGGTACCAAAGAAGCCAGACTGGACCTCAACATTGAAGAGGATGAGATCGTGTGGACTGGCCACCAGAGAGAGGCAAGCTGCACACAGTGTGTATTTCAGTGCATGCGATGCCATCTGTTGAGGTTCTGTAGGGTAAAGTGGAGGTAAGTGCCACTCTGAAATAAATGCATTGACTTTACATTGATGAGCAGGAAAAAAACAAACAAACAAACAAAAAAAAAAACCAACTTCACGGGCGCACCACAGACTTAAAATGTCATTGTGCAGCCCCAGATCAGAAAAGGTTGGGATGGTACAGATAATGCACATAAAGACATAAAGCAGTGATTTTGAAATTTAATTTTGACTAGTAATTAATGTCAGACAGTATAAAGACAAGATATTTGATGATTAGTGGTGAAACTCACTTCATTTGTAAATGTACATATATTCTTGCCATTCTGGGCAGCAACCCATTCCAGGAAAAAAAGGACCGAGCAAAATATGAGGCAAAAAAAGGTGAGACGAAGGCAAAATATGAGGTGAAAAAGAAAAGAAAAATTATGGAATTTGAAACAGCTGATGTCAGCAGTTGACTATGATCGTGAATTGGTACCAGGGCTGTGCGCAGGAATGTACTAGAATCTTTGTAATGACTACTAAGAGCCATATTCCGAGAGAGTGGCCCTGGCAGTGGAGCTGACATCTAAGAATTGCATGGAATTTGGCAGAATGGTGCCCATACATGTGTAATGGGAATTCCAGAGTTTGAGCCCACAATTTCTATCAATATGGCTACAGCGCCACCTGGAGGTGTACAAGTCAGGAAGCAAATTGAGCATTTTTGAGGAAAAAATACCCATTTTGAAGGAATATTTTGGATTACTGCTTCAATGTGCCATAGACGTTACGAATGTATTTGATACTGGGATTTACAAATTTTTTAAATGTGAAAGTGCCACCTGGTGACCATGTTGGTTATACATGCAGTGACAAGAAATCTGTGTACAATGGGCAAAAATATTTTTACATATTCAGGCATATTTCAATTTTTAAACCAGACCAGTGCCAAATTCATCTTACCTGTCTCCTTTTCAGACATTAAAGGTGAGAAAAATTTTGAGGTATTTAGTCTGGCACTTTTTTTGTTTTTTCAAGATATTTGCTCTCAAAGATGGGTGCGGGCTAATTTTTCATTTTTGTACAGTAGATTAACATTAATAACCAGACACCAATCGGGATGGATTGACCATTAATTTGAACCTTCCTTTGGGCTAAACAAAGGATACTGGAAATATATTTGGCACTATGCTCCATCTTGGAGCAGTGCCTACAGACATTTTGACAAAATTTCCAATTCACCTACTTGCAGTGATTTTCAGGGGCCCATAAAAATTTTAACCAAGAAGATAGAGCCTTGAAATTAGCTGAATCTCCAGCACTCTCAGGAAATTTTAACACGCCAAAGGAAGTTTTATGGCACTCTTTGCCAGTATCTGGATATAAGGGGATGAATGTTAAAAGATATATCAGTATAGGGGGCACTGTTACCAATATGTCAGATCTGACAAAACCAGACATGTGCCTTGGAGTAGTTTCTGGAAATGGAGTATGTGTCATATGTGCATTATGAAAACACTGATTTTGTTTTGCAACTATGTTGATTTAGCTACTAATGGCCGACCGTACCACCTTATTCAGGTCTCGCAAAAACAGACATGCCACAGAGAAATCTCTTGAAAAAAATATGTGCAATGTATACAGCAAAAACACTGATTTTGTATTGGCAGTTGGCTGATTTAAGTAGTTACAGAGTTAGGTGGTGCCCTCAGAGGTACTGGTGCAAGATAAATGTTAAGGTTTTAAGCACGTTTCATTATCGATGATGTCATTCCCTGTGCCAACTCTGGAAGCACATCATCAAGCATAATAAACAAAATTTAATTTGACATAGTTTTTTGTAAAATGCGATTCAGGAAAAGACCCAACTGATGTTATCAATGGTTTTGCTATGCCTTGCAATTGTTTTTGCAAGTGTTTTGATGTTTTTCTTTCTCTCTTTACTACTCTCTCAGTCTTTCTTGAAAGTGGGTCTGGTAGGGGGCTGGGGTGAAATTATCAGGGGGGAAAAATGTGAGGGGAAATCACTGGTAAAAAGTAGGATGCCACTTAAAGAATCTTTTTTAGGCACTGGATGAAAATGAGCAAACTACAGTCAGGAAACAAATTGCAACCTAATCCTTGAATATAGTCAACGAGAAATTATGAATGATCTCTTGGAATGTAAATGCTATTAATAATCGAATGAAACGAGGCAAAATTCTAAATCATTTGATACCAGATTTTGTCTTTCTTCAAGAAGCACACTTGACAACAGTGAATCTCCGTCATTTTAAAAGGAACTGGGTAAGCGACGTATGTGAAACAGGGGAATCATCAAAATAAGCTGGGGTAGCGATACTGTTCAAGAAGAAACTACGATTTCAAATGAATTGAATGGGTTCAGACCCATTTCGTAGATTTAAATTCGTTGATGGGATCTTGAAGCCAAAAACAATGATCTTTTTATGTTTATGCTTCCAATGAAGACAGTCCTTTTTTAATATAATTGAGCATAATTTGATCAGATTTCAAAATTAAACAATCATCTAAGGGGATGACTTTAACTTGGCTTTAAATCCCCAACTAGACTGAAGAGGGTCTACAGTTAAACCAAAAAAATCCACATTCACTTTACTCAAATGAATGCAGATATTCAAACAGCAGAATGAGTGGTAGATTTTGCAACCAGTTATCACAGATTATACTTTTTATTCCAATAGACATCAATCCTTTCCAAGAGTTGATTTTTTTTGTTTGTTTCACAGGAGATTATGAGAGATGAATTGCACAGCATGATCCATCTAATGGTTATCACAGATCACAATCCGGTTCAGATAACCTTTAATAATACCTCATGATAAATTCGAAATCAGCTAATATTTTTCACTAAATGGTAAAATGTCTCACTTTCAATATCAGATATATTGTCTTTGTTCTATTGTGAATAAAATGTGGGTTTATGAGATTTGCAAGTCATTCCACTCTGTTTTTGTTCACATTATAGACAACGTCCCAACTTAATTGGAATTTGGGATTGTATATATATAGGTCATAGCTAGGTCATAGCTATTGTCTGTTATATATAGTATTTATGCGTAACAAATTTATTAGCCTACCTGTCATACAACCGAGAAAACACAAAATATTTTAAATATTTGTCGGAAAGTTGTTTAAAACTATACGTTATATTGTTATTTCTTTGGCAAGTAACACACTGAAAGTCCTAAATAGTCCTTATTCACACATGAAAACCAAAGAAGCTGAAAATTTTGTATGGCCTCCTTCAGCCTTGATAACAGCTTGCATTCTTGCATTCAACCACTCAACAAATTTTTATGTTCAGGAATGCAAGTAAATAACTTATTTGGCATCTTTATCAAAAAATAATAATGTGCTGAAGTATTTTTTCTTGTAAAACAGTGTATTTGAAAATTCATGGATAACAAAAATAATTATATTTTAGCATTACAAATATAACTTCCAATTAAGGAGCTTGGGCATACTGGTGGATTAACCACTACAGAAATACAAAAAATTATTTTGATAATTACCAATACTGTTAATTTAGGGCAGCTGTGGCATAAACCTTACATTGGGTGGAGTTGTAAAAAATTTGCTAAGCACTGTAATGTAGGGGTAGATACTAGCGACAGCAGTGGCGGGTCTTGAACTGGGAATTTGGGGGGGGGGAGTTCTCAATCATTTTCCTTTATTGACGCATTTTCCAATTATCATATTTGATGACCAAAGACGCGGTTTCTCTCCATATGTGATCTAACAGCGATGAAATCATGGGCTAAATTCAGTAGGCAACAGTGGCGAAGCCAGAACTGATAATAGGGTGCACAAAACATCTGTTTGAAACAATTATTAGTCCTGCTGTGCTGCTGCTTGTTCAACCCAATTCGGAAAGATGACAATCATTTATCTGGAAGCGTATTTGCTGTATTTAAATCAACGTTGTTCAAAATTGCATACCTGTCAACTCTCAAGCAAATAGCTTGAGCCGCAGGCTTTCTATAGCCTATTTAACTGCCAAGTGCCACTTTTTTTTATCAACCCACGCAATACTGAGAGTGAAAGCCAATATTTCATTGGAATGCAGATCAGTTCAATCAGCGCAAAGCATTGGCCTATTAATCAGCAAATTATTTTTCTGTACTGAATTTAGCCCATGATTTCTTCGCTGTTAGATCACATATGGAGACTTGCCACTTACGGTAATTGGAAAACGCGTTAATATAGGAATATAGTTCTAGACCCGCCACTGCGGGACAGCAATGTGTGAAGGTGTTTCTATAAGCTATTGAATCATGGGGTGTTCGTGGTTTTTCACAGATGCATTTTGGCTGAATTTTGTTTTAATAAATAAAAGCACAGTGGAATCTGCTGTGTATTATTTTACACCTGAGGTTAGATTTACCTAATTTTAGGACCTGATGAAGACCAGCTGATTTTTATACCCCCGACGACGAAATGTCGGGGGTATATAGTTATATATCAAGAATTCCGTCCGTAATTCTGTTCGAAGACATTATTTGTCTGATAGCTTTGAATAATATTTGAGATATCATTCTTTTCAGCTTTCCTGATGTATGGTGGCAGAAGAGGCAAACGTGCTGCAATGGCCCAAAACAACTGCATTTGGAGAAACGCACTGCAAAAAAAAATCATGCAATGCCAAAATAACACGAACCACAAAAACAAATGCAAGAGAGAAACACTTTAGATCCACATCGACACAAACGCTGCAACGGCCCGAAACATCTGCAATCGGAGAAACGTGCTGCAAAAACTGAAACAATGGAAAGTCAAAACACGCAAACCACAAAAGCAAGTCCAAAAGAACACATCGACGCAACATATATATGTATATATACACACACATCTATAACATACTTGAGGTCGATGTCTGTCTGTCTGTGTGCGTTTGTGCATGTACACGTTTTTCTCCTACATTTCTCAACTGATTATCACCAAATTTGGTGTGAATATCCACTTGGACACCAGGAAGGACTTGACGTCGCCCGATTTTTGAAAAACGGTCATGCACGCAAAAAAAATTGCAATTTCTCTCTGGGTAGCGGGTAAACTTATATAGCCTGATGCGCGTAGCAATATCCGGTTGCACCGCCAGGAGCCGCAGTGTCCCTACAAACGTGCGTTGAGGTAACCTGTGAGCAGGCTATGTTTGCGATGGGGCCGAGAGAGTGATAAGACAGTCTGCACGAAAGCCAGGCTTTTGAGAGGGCACCACGTTCGTCCATGAATGCAGCATTCTGATTACTCGAACTTGACAGCTACCAAATTCAAATTTGACAGTTGAACACTCGCAGGGCTGGCGTTAGACCTGAAAATTCGGAGGCAATTATTGACAGAAATTAGTCCTAGCTGATTCTAGATGGTTTCCCTTGATTAACACGTCTTCCAATTCACGAATAATCAAGTGACAATTGAAGACACGGCTTCTCTCCCTCATGCGATCTAAAAGAGACAAAATCATGGGCTACAAAGCGGGTAGCAGCTAGTATACATACATATATATATACATACCAAAAAAAAAAATATATATATATATATATATATATAATAAAGCTGACCTCCAAAGAGGGGGGAAGGTGGTGGCAGGCTATAAAAAAATGTTCACAAAGTTACAACTTACTGTTGTATTACTTGCACAGATGCTGGTTTCTGTGTGCAGTGAGAGCTGCGCCCCTGGAAGTAGGAAAGCTGTCCGACATGGGGAGCCTCTATGCTGCTTTGATTGTGTACCATGCGACAGCGGGAAGATTAGTATTAAGACAGGTGAGTGCTCTTGCAAACAGCTGGTGAATACCTGCTTGCATAATACACATCTATTACATTTGAATTGTAAGTCGTTGCTGCAAATCATTTACATACTTCACTGTCATTTTTTTTTATAAAACACTATTATACTGTGTCATATACCAGAAACAAACAGATTTCCAACCTTACAACCCCAACTCAGAAAAAGTTCGGACTGTGTGAAAAATGCAAATGAAAACAGAAAGCAGTGTTTTTAGATTTATTTTGGCCTTCATTGCTGATAGTATGACGACAAAAATATTGTTTGTTTTGTCTGGCCACCTTCATTTTACTTAAAAATACAGTTGGGACTGGGGCAACTTAGGACTAATAATGAGGTAAAAAATGTGAATTATGATGTCATTTCAGACAGTTGATGTCAGCAGTTGATTGTAACTATTATTTGGTGTAAAAGCATCTTCCAGGAATGGCCTACTCCCTCAGGAGCAATGATAGAGTGAGAATCACTCATTTGCCCACAACAGCATGTGAAAATCATTGCCATATTTAAAAATAGCGCGCTATCGCGAACGGGACTCCTCAGGCTTGCGTTTGCCCCGTTCTCTTTCTTTGAGGTATTTTCAAAAGCCCTCAGTGGTCCTGTGGTTCCCAGTCCATTATTGTCTATTTTCAGTGTCCGAGAAGAATTTGCTTGTTTTTCTTTGAGGGAGAGAAATATTATGGCTTTTACCTCTCTTGTGGAAGGACCTTTATTGGCAGGACAAAAAACCTCCATCTCCTAACTCATGGCCAAAAGACATAATTTTTTCTAAAAAAAAAGGACATTAAGTACAGTATTAGGGGTAGGGTCAGGGTTAGGTTAGGGCAGGGTTTGAAAGTAGGACTGCCGCACCTCTCTACATTGAAATGCATTGGAAAACTGCCGTACCCATAGCACCTGCCAAAAAAATTTCACTTGGTTACCTTTGAGTGTTATTCATGTTGATTTACATGTGAGACTTTCCACATGCCTTAATCCATCAAAAAGCACTTTTCCAACTGCGCTTTGGCTTATGAAAAGGATTAATTGAGCTCTCTGGAGCCATACTGGGTATCTCTCTTCAGTATTACATGCTCCCCGAGTGCATCTAAGAACTATTTTCGAAAATTTCAGACATTTCCTTACCCAATTCGCACAACTGCATTTCACGTGGGACAATATGGCGGTGCTGTCGGGGCAAGCAGGACCAGAGTAAGATAAGGCAATCTGATTGGTAGTTATTCTTGTTATGGCCCCAATTTGTGATTACATTTACTGTCTCAATTCTTTTCCTTAGATACTCTTTTGCAGACCCCACCCACATTTAGACCTCTTTTTTTTATTTTCGGGGACTTGCCCCAGACATGTCCAGGACATGTCTAAACATAGCTCCAGTCTGAGCTGAATAAAAAAAAGGTAAATACTGCCATCTAGTGGCCTATATTCACATTTCACCTCCATTCCAAAAGGGAAAAATTTTGAGTCATAAAGGCAAAATATTTCTTTTCAATACAAAATGGTTAAGTGGAAACTTGTCTATACATACATATCATAAAATATTCAAATAAACACGTGACATATATATACATATTCAAACACGAGATAAGCAATCAGCAATTACATTGTCTGTACCCTTCACATGCTAAATTTCCAAGTCAAACTCCTGTAAAATCAAACTCCAATTCAACAATCTCCGATTCTTGTTTTTCATCTTACTCAAAAACATTAACACTAGAACTGCCATGACGGTCATTTTGACCGTTTTGAAATTTGTTTGCGTCATAACTTTTCAAAATAAAAGAATACAACCTTGAGGGTCCCTGACTTTTCCTAAAAGTGTCAATATTTTAACGTGCAATTGATTTGAAATAGATTACACCTACGAAGCATAAAATACCACCAAATCTACCTATTACAGCCATTAGCGGTCTCACTGACCGTATAGTTTTGCGGCTCTTATTTTTTTCGAAAAAATTATCTTTTGGGTGCCTAGCAACTAACCGATGCCACTGTCAGGAGTTGGTAGAGTAGAGCCATCTAGAATTATTTTATTGGGCAGCACTGGCAAAAAGTTTGAGCCAGCAATAGCGGGAGACACTGGCACCAAAACGGAGGCAGTGCCAGGTCCGCAGAAGCTGCTCACAAATTAAGACGCTCGTCACCTGCTGAAGATGCGTCAGACCCGTCTGTGGGAATTGCTCCGAAGAACGGAGGTTACCTACGCAGACAATTACGAGTAGACTAAATGCTACGCCTGGCCATGATTGTGTTCGACCTTCACAAAATGCAAATTGATAGCTATCCGCTTTTCTTGATCTTTTTATTCGTCTGTTTTCTTTCGTTGAAGATAGACAACAGTTTTTATTCGGTCTCTCTTTTGAAAATTAGTCAGATGGATCAAACAGATTCACGCTTCATTTCCACACCAGAGATAAAATAGTGCTTGTAGTCAGTGAGCAAATCAATTCCATGACCATTGACAGTGTGAATTAAATATTGCATGCACGATCAAGACTGTCCGACACGAAATGCAAAATACTTTATGTCCGGTAGACAACAGAGAGTAAAAGTATTGATATGAGAGCAGATTTATAACGAAATAAAGAATAAAAATATATCACCAACAAACAGAACGTCCAAACAAGATGGCCCGCAAATAAATAAATTGCAGTGTTCATTGGTTGTTTTGTTTGTTGTAAATTTTTTTTTTATTCTTTACTTCGTTATCAATCTGCTCTAATCGTCCTCTTTTTTTAGGCTGTCGGATCCGACAGGCATTGTACGGACTTCATTGTATTTATAAAAATTGCCCAAATAAATTGATTGCAGAGCACATTGGTTGTTCTGATTGTCTTTGATTGAAATTTTCCGTACACATCTTGAAGAAATGAGCCCTCTGATCAAAACATTCACGTTTAATATCTAAAAGATTCAGCAGATTTTATGAGATTAAAAACAATAATCGACTGTCGGACACGAAGTTATATTGAAACTATCCGACTGTCGGACTCGGAGTTATATGAAAACCCTGTCCGACTTTCGGACACATGGACATTGCGTAAATAAAAAGGTAATCAGAAAAAAAAAAGTTCAGCACCTACCTATTGTTTTCTAATCCGTGTGATTGTTCCGATTAATTATTTCGTAATAAATAAGATATTCCATATAAATGTTGAATCCGAATGTGTATTAATCAATATAGATGTTTTTAATTGTTGTTTTTGTCGTTCTGAATTGTTTAATTATTTCTTTACCCAAAAATATCGTTGTGAATGTTTACAATAAACCCCCATTCACATTGGACTCGAACGAATTTTTCGTAGACAGATCACTTTCAAAAGTCAATGCAAAGACGCGAATCCGCGCGAAACATGCGTATTTGCGTCTCTGCATTGAATCTGAATGTAACCTGTCTTGCGAAAAATTCGTTTCGCGTCCGGCGTGAAAGCAGCTTAATTCATGTTAATTATACATAATTCTATTACCTAAATATTCATACATGTATTATTAAACTTGTTAAAACATAATGCTGGTGTTGTTTCATTCTTTTAAGATACATGGTAACATACAAGATGCATTAATTGCTTAATTAGGTGCTCAGAGAGACGGATTAGAATGCTTTGAACCTAACGGTCCAAATGACCGTTCATGGTAGTTCTAGTAGTGATAAAATTTCGGCGCTTCTAGTGTTAACGGATTGTGGTCTGTGTACACAGCCATTGGCTTTTCCCCTGTACAAACATAAACATCGAAGTGTTGTAAAGATAGAACCAGAGCCAACAGCTCCTTCTCTATTGTGGAAAAGTTCCTTTGGTGGCGATTGAACTTCCTGGAGAAGTATGCCACGGGATGCTCAATGTCATCAGAGTCACTTCTCTGTAGGAGCACAGATCCACAAGCCTGGTCACTAGCATCGACCGCGATGGAGAACGGTTTGTTGAAGTCAGGAGATTTGAGCACGGGAAAGTGACACAGCAGAGACTTCAGGTGATCGAAGGCTCTCTGGCATGCATCATCCCAAGTGAACTTTACGCCTTTCTTCAGTTGGTTAGTTAGACTGAGAGCAATCTCAGCAAAGTTCTTGCAGAACTTGCGGTAGTACCCGATCATTCCAAGGAAGCGGCGCAAAGCTTTTTTGTTGTCAGGAACTGGAAAGTCCATGATGGCTTGGACTTTAGCATTTATGGGTGCCACCTTACCCTGGCCTATGACGTAGCCAAGAGAGGTGACAGTAGCACAACCAAAGTCACTCTTGCTCAGGTTAACAGTCAGGTTAGCCTGGGTCAGGCGCTGGAACAACGTCTCTACATCTTTTAGATGTTCTTCCCAGGAGTCACTCCAAGTGATCAGGTCATCGATGTATGCACCCGTGTGTGGCAATCCGGCGATTGTAGACTGTATCATCCTTTGGAACGTGGCTGGGGCATTTTTCATGCCAAAGGGTAGGACTTCATACTGGCGCAATCCAGATGGTGTGGCAAAAGCAGAGATGCTCTTGGCCCTCTCAGTTAAAGACACACACCAATAACCCTTCAATAAATCAATCTTGGTCAGAAACTTTGCTTGCCCTACTCTATCAATACAATCATCAATCCTAGGTATTGGAAACACATCAGTTCTAGTTACAGCATTGACTTTGCGATAATCTGTAAAGAATCTAGTACTTCCATCAGGTTTTGGAACTAGCACACAGGGTGAACTCCAATCTGAGTTGGAAAGTGTGATAATATCATTTTCTAACATGTACTCAATCTCTTTCTCAGCAATCTTTCTCTTTTCAGGATTCATCCGGTGCAGATGCTGTTTTATTGGTTTGGCATCACCAACATCTACATCATGAGAGGCTATAGAAACTCTTTTTGGAACATCAGGAAACAGATCCTCATATTTCTTCATTAACCTCTCAAACTGATCTCTCTGTGAGGGTTCTAAGTGCTGGAGTTTTACATCAAGATTTTGCAACTTCAGAATTTGACAATTTACATGAAAGAACTTCAGCTTTAATTCTAGGTTCATCATCTTGAAACTCCCCCTCATCTTCACAAATCTCGGTCATAGGAGAATCTGAAGTGACAGCTGCAACCCTAGCATTTCTGTCATGATAAGGCTTCAGCATTTTAATGTGACACAATTGTTTTGGTTTTCTCCTATCTGGAGTCTTCACAATGTAATTGAGATCATTGAGTTTTGTCAGAATTTCATAAGGACAATGAAATCTAGCCTGCAATGGATTGGACTGCAAGGGAAACAACACAAGGACCTTGCCTCCTGGTTTAAACTCACGGCTTCTAGCCTTATGATCATACCAAGTTTTCATTTTTCCCTGACTTGATTTCAAGTTCTCTTTGGCTAGGTCACAAGCTGCACGCAATCTTTCCTTGAACTTGCAAACATAGTCAAACAGGCTGATGTACGGCTCTTCCTCTTGCCATTGTTCACTCAATAATCGCAAAGGTCCTCTCACTTTATGACCAAACACTAGCTCAAATGGACTGAATCCAATAGACTCCTGCACTGCTTCTCTAGCTGCAAACAACAGCAAATGAACACCTTCATCCCAGTCTTTCTCATGGTCATAACAATAAGTCCTCATCATTGTCTTGAGAGTGGAATGAAACCACTCTAAGGCACCCTGACTTTCTGGATGATAGGCACTAGAAAGAATCTGCTTTGCACCTAGTTCATACACAACCTGCTGAAACAAAGCAGAAGTGAAATTGCTACCTTGGTCTGACTAAATTTCCCTGGGAAGGCCAAACAACATGAAGAACTTTATCAAAGCCTTCGAGATCGCAGTTGCCTTGATGTTACGTAGAGGTATGGCTTCGGGGAATCTGGTAGATGCACACATGATTGTCAACAAGTACTGATTTCCAGATCTAGTCTTGGGTAATGGACCAACGCAATCAACAATGACCTTAGAGAATGGCTCCCCAAATGCTGGGATAGGCTGCAATGGAGCTACAGGTGGGTCAAACTGATGTTTTCCAACTACCTGACAAGTGTGACAGGTTTTGCAAAAGTTGGAAACGTCTTTCCGAAGCCCAGGCCAAAAGAAGTGTTTCATGATCTTATCAACAGTCTTGTTAACACCAAGATGACCTCCTAAAGGTAAACTATGAGCCATTGTTAAGATCTCATTCCTGTAGACCTTCGGAACAACAATTTGCCTGACCACTGCCCAATCTGCATTGGCAGGGATATCAGGAGGGCGCCACTTCCGCATCAACACACCATCCTTGAGATAATACCCAACTGGAACTGCGTCTATTTCTTTATCAGGAAGGGCTCTCCTCTTTAGTACACAAATTTCAGGATCATTAGTTTGCTCCTCAATCAACCGCTTTCTGGACAGAGACAAGTCTCCAGACACATCAGAATCACCAAACCCATCTGGCTGACTGAACAATGAACTAATAAAAGTGTCTGATAAGTTCTCAAAAGGAGAAACCATAGTAGGCCAATCAGAGTCATGAGGCGAACCACCTGAGTCCTGACTATTCAATGTGCTGGACGGCACCACATCATCTTCTTCTTTAGCCTTCTTGGCCATAGCACGAGTCACTGTGCAAGAAGGATACAGAGATGGGTCCTCATCCCCATCTTCAGTGCTCGGCTGTGAAGTAAGATGTACAGGGGGAACTACTTTGCCCCCAGCCAGGTCATTGCCTAGCAACAGAGAAACACCCTTTATAGGTAGACTTGACATAAGTCCCACCTTTACCTGTCCTGTAACTAAATCTGACTTCAAGAATATAGAGCGCAGGGGTACAGATACAGTCCTCCCTTCAATACCTTGTACAAGTATGAAATCCCCTGAAGCGGTCTCATCACGTAACTCCAAGGAGTCCATCAACAAAAGTGACTGAGAAGCTCCGGTATCCCTGAGGATATATATGGGGACAGGAGTAGTATGCTCATTCAGAGCCACAAATCCCTCTGACATAAATGGAAGAAATTCCTCCCTCACGAAGTCAGCTGTATCAGGCTTTTTAGCCCCACAAGAAGCAGGCAATTTCGCAGATCCGTTATCTACTACAGGGGTTTCTAACCTTGTTTCAACAAAGGCATTTGGTTTGGCATCCTTTTCTTTTTCTTTCTTAGCTTTAAGGAACCAACAGTTAGTTGTAACATGACCAAATTTCTTGCAATAACTGCAAACTAGACCACTTTTGTCACTGTCAGCTTTCACACTTTGATCAGACCTGTTACTGAATTTCTGAGCACCATCACCAGATTTGTCTTTGTCTTTGGGTGAGGAATCTTGGGTATCACTGTAACCCTTTTTCTGAAATTGGGACCATCTATTGTTACTGCTAGACTGAAATTTGGACTTATGTGTGAGAACATATTCATCTGCAAATTTGGCAGCTGATTGCAAATTCAGTGCTTGCTTCTCATTAAGGTAGGTCTTAACATCATCCTTAACACAGTTCTTGAATTCTTCAACTAACACCATCTCTTTTAGTGAGTTGAAATCATCCTTCACCTCCATAGAAGTACACCAGCGCTCAAAGCAAACTTTCTTCTCATTAGCAAATTCCACATAAGTCTGATTTTCAGATTTCTTCAGACCTCTGAATTTCTGTCGGTAAGCCTCTGGAACCAACTCATAAGCTCTCAAAATAACCTTTTTGACAACCTCATAATCAGAGGAATCATCTGCAGACAAAGCTGAATAGGCTTGTTGAGCTTTACCCTTTAGGACAGTTTGCAACATCAGAGGCCAGTTTTCCTTTGGCCACTGGCAACTCTTTGCTACCTTTTCAAAACACTGGAAATAGTTGTCAACATCCTTTTCTGAAAATGGAGGCACCAGTTTTACCTCCTGGCTAGCCCGAATTTATTTTCTGTTGCTATTTTTATTTTTAGTTGCTCCATTTGGAGTCTTTCTTCTCTATCGAATTTCTCTAATTCAAAATCCCTCTGTCTCTGTCTCTCTCTTTCTGCTCTTTCCTCTTTCTCTCTCTCAAATTCTCTTTCTTTCTCTTTTTCCTCCCTTTCTTTTTCTCTTTCCTCTCTTTCTTTCTCTTTTTCCTCCCTCTCAAATTCTCTTTGTTTTTCCTCTTTCCTCCCTTTCAATCTCTCGCAGTTTTAATTTAAGTTCCATTTCTATATTTGGATTTTCCACTGGAAACTGTTCCAGATCTCCGGGTGCAAACACATTTTCATCAATGTAATATTCAACTATCTCTCTAGCCAGTCTTGCTTTTCGCATGGCTGGTTTCACCTCTGTCAGCTCTAAATGTCTGCAAATTTCTAGCAGTTCTGTCTTTTTAAAAGACTTCAAAACCTCAACGGTTGGTGATGCCAAGAAATCATCCATTGCTGTTGATCTGTCAATATATTTATATAGGAAAATTCAAAAAACAACAATTTTACAATTTGCAATGTTAGATTTTCAATTAATGAATCGCACAATGGTCTATCCCGGACGAGCCCCCAATTTATTATTATTTTTATTATTTATTATTATTTTAATTTGTTATTACATTTACTGTCTCAATTCTTTTCCTTATATACTCTTTTGCAGACCCCACCCACATTTAGACCTCTTTTTTTTAATTTTCGGGGACTTGCCCCAGACATGTCCAGGACATGTCTAAACATAGCTCCAGTCTGAGCTGAATTTAAAAAAAAAAGGTAAATACTGCCTAGTGGCCTATATTCACATTACATTCTACACTCAATTGAATGGACCTTTCTTACCTGTCAATCTCCACACAAAAAGACCTCAGGCCAGATTTGTATCTACAACCTTCTCTCTGTGAGGCAACAGTGCCACCCACTCATGCTCTGTGAAATTTGTTTTCACTCAAGCCAAAAATGCATTTGTGCTGCTGAGCAGCAGTGTTATATAAAATTGCGTAGCTCAAAGTTCTCTTTTCAGTTGATCCAAATAGTGAGGTTACTAATCTGTGTATGTGCATCCTGCATGTTGCAGTTAACAAGACTGTGAGCTTCAACAAGGTGTGTAAAATATTCAAAAGTGACCAACTCGAAAAACAAGCAGTCTCACTAGGGCTTGTTCTCATGTTCAGAAAACTGTTTTGATAAACATGCATTTTTTTTTGGTGTTTTTGGAATAAAAATTGACAGAAAATGTATTTAAAAGATTTTACGTAGAAAAACTTCCCTGTTTTTTAACATTCTGCATTCCCTAGTTTTGTTCTGTTTGATTTTTTTCTTTTTCCATCTGTTTACGTATATTAAGTTGTAAGAGAAGGAATGAGATGACATTCCAACGATCCAAAGCCAAACTTGGATGCAAAATAGTTGAAGACAGCCAAAGCTGAAATAACAGAAACATTGGAACAAGTGTACATCAGCTGGTGGGATTGGTTTGAAGGGGATAGTATTGAATGCTGATGTATGTAAATTATTCTTTGGAATAAGAGTGTGATTTTGAGCATCACACCTTGTAAATAAAACTCGTTTTTGATGATTGCATAGCAAAGTTAAAACAGGTCATGGCCTTTTACAAACTGTAAATAGTAGTTATTATTGTTGTCTTCCTCTTTAGATTCAATAGAATGCACAGCTTGTCCTGATGATTACTGGTCCAATGCAGCAAGAACTGAGTGTATTCCCAAAATGATTGAATACCTCTCCCATGATGCGATGGGACTGGCCCTGACTGTGATGGCGATATTGGGAGCCTGCCTAACTGTCACTGTACTGGCAGTATTCTTCTACCACAGGAACACTCCAATTGTAAAAGTCAACAACTCACAGCTGAGCTTCTTCATTCTGCTCTCACTAACTCTATGCTTCCTGTGTGCGCTGGTGTTCATAGGAAAACCTACATCATGGTCCTGCATGCTGCGGCATACAGCCTTCAGCATCACTTTCTCACTCTGTATCTCCTGTATTCTAGGGAAGACTCTGGTAGTACTGGCTGCCTTCACAGCCACCAGGCCTGGAAACAACATCATGAAATGGCTGGGACCCAAACAGCAAAGATTTATCATCTCGGCCTGCACCTTTATACAGGTCATAATCTGTGCAGTATGGCTGATCGCTGCTCCTCCCTTCCCCAATAAAAACACAGTTTACGATCAGTCAAGAATAATACTGGAGTGTAGTGTGGGTTCTCAGCCTGCCTTCTGGTGTGTTCTAGGATATATTGGATTCCTGGCGGCTCTGTGTTTTGTTCTGGCCTTTCTAGCTAGGAAGCTGCCAGGCAATTTTAATGAAGCCAAATATATCACATTCAGTATGCTCATATTCTGTGCTGTATGGATCACCTTCATACCAGCTTATGTCAGCTCACCTGGAAAGTACACTGTAGCTGTGGAGATCTTTGCTATTCTAGCATCTAGCTTTGGGCTTTTGCTGTGCTTATTTGCCCCAAAATGTTATATAATTTTACTGAAACCTGACAAAAATACAAAAGACCAAATTATTGGGAGAACTGTCAGTAAATGAAATACTGCAACTTTTAAATGATCAATTGATGGTAATCGATCCGCGTCATCAACGTTCGATGCGGCCATATTGTTGACATCCCCACTAATATTCCTGACTAGACTCTATCGAGAGGCTTCTACCTCACATTCTTTAGCGATCGTATCAACCCTGGTTGGTTCAACATCGTTTGCTGTGTGGTTCATGGCTGTTGTAATGACAGCGGGGGGAAAAAAACGGCGTTAGATTTCTTTGCAGTACCCACTGGGAGGAAAAGGGAGGGGAGAGACAGAGAGGAGTTGAGCCACCGGAAGAGAGACCTATGGCTAGCTAGAATCAACAGGAGAGACTTCAGGCTACTCCTTAGAGCAAAGTCTGTTCCGATCATTTTACCTCAGGTAACTGTTGGAGTTAGATAAGCCACACTCCCCAGTAAAGTGTGTGCATAGCATTTAATCACTGGTAGATAACGGTTTTATTAGTCAGAGATCGTTTTGTCAGACAGTGAATATTGCTTGATATGATAAATGATGCAAGGTGCTAGCTACCGGCGCCTGACATGGTTTTGGTAGGAGGCGACATCAAGACAGCACATATGACAGTCGATATAATTGACTTACGAGATTCACGGGTTACTGTTGAATGGAGTTAATGGCTGCATCCAAAAGCGCCAAAATTAAATCCTCGTTCTGTAGCTACACTGGCAAAATGTCGGTTTTGGCATCAGCATTAAGATTTTGTATTTGTGTCTTTAGACGCCATAATATGCCCCGTTAGCACTCTCTTATTTTACAACAGAAATAGCCAGTTAAGACGTCATAAAATTCCCAGTTAAGACACAGAAATACAAAATATTAATGCGGACACAAAAACCGACGTTTTGGCCCAAACGTAACTTTACAGAACGAGGATTTAATTCAGGCGGTTTGGGAGGCAGCCAATGTTAGCTTAGTTATATGAAATAGTTATACGACTCCTTACGCCTTCAGCTCCTGCGCTGTGTAAACGTACACCGTGAGGATTAAACAGTGGCAAATATCGGGGTAATCCAAAGCTAGCAGCAAAGATATATCTCGGCTAAATGTCCAATTTATATGGATCGACGCCAATCAAATAAGTTTTCTCGTCGTAGCGCGATGAGGATGCCATGACAGCTCGTTTAACTCAATTGAAATCTTCTCTCTGCTCCTCAGTGGCATGTCAACAATATGGCTGCATCGAACATTGATGACGCGCATCGAATACCATCAATAGTGAATTCTTAGATTTTTTTTGTTCTGGTATAAAGTGAGACAACTTAGTTATCGAGCAGAAGTCATGGGTTGTAGGACCGTGCAAGGTACTGCAGTGCTCAGACCACAGGAAGAATGAGAAGCTGTCTTTAAACTCCTTTTTCTTCAGAACCGTAACCCATTGTAGAATAATCATATATGTTAAACAACAAGACATCAGCAACCATTACATGATCTTACATTTTATAGCATGATTGTGTAAACAGCCTAGTTTAGACTGTGCAAAAGTTTTTAGCTTTAGTTTGTACCATGTATTGCTTGTACGGGGATGCCATTCATCATGTTCATGTACAAGCCAATTTTCAATAAAACTGAGACACTGTCTGTGATGTAAATAAAAGCAGAATGCAATGATTTGCAAATCATTGACACTTTTTTTAATAGAAAATGGCATAGAAACAATATATCAGGTTGCTTACCGCTGATTTTTAAATTTTATTTCGCTAGCTTGTGATTCGCCTGGGGGACAGCAGGCGGAACCTGTCATAACATTTGTGATAACAAAACCCTCTCATTCATAAGGGAAATATGATTGGACAATTTTACTGTCATTTGAAATTCCTATTGCTCAGAGCCAAGCCCTCTGTAAATGCACTGTGGACCTGCAGCATTTCCTTCCCAGGAGCTGCAGAGGAAGACAATTCAAAGTATTTTTACGTAAAAGACATGACTTACTTCGACAATGCATAAAGAAGAGCAAGAACTATAAGCGAAAGGTATACCTACATTCCAAGTTCGCTAGCTATGTCATGGCAAGGTCGCTAAACACACATTACAGAGGGCTGCACAAACTGACTCGGCAGCAAGTTTAACTGGGAAATGTTCATTGATATCGGAAAGATACCCATGGCTAAAATGACGAGCTAGCAACAGTATTATATTATTTTTTCACCTGTGTGCGACATGCTTGTAGCTAGTCAATAGAATTTAGGCAATTGGAATGAATTTACAACGTAGCCTGCTGCCAGTAATCAAGCGACTGGACTGTTAAGTCACAATATGAATGTCAATTCCAATAACCAATCTAACTTAATAGTCAATGACAATGCGGTATTTTATATCTGATAGAAATTGTTGTGCAATACGTCTGATGCTTTTCGTGAAGATATCTTAGTCCAATTACTTGCTAATGAGGAACGTTGTCTGTGTGGAACTCGGTTGCAAACATAAATAATAATTTCTTGGACGGGGCCCATAGATACAGTCGGCAACCAGGGGAATGCCCACAGAAGTTACATCTGGTAAAGCTGAGGGGGAAAACAAACCGGTCCAGTATCCTGTATAGCTCCTCAACTTTAATAAGCAGCTATTTCAATTTTTTTAAGTGATGAAGAGATTACCTGATTTTGGGCTTCCACTTCAAGCTCTTCTTTGACGTGTGCACACAATACTAGCATTCGCACGTGTGGAAGACGTGATTACTGCACTTTTATTTCACCTGGCAACAAGAAATACTATTTTCTGATTGGCTGATTGCTCTGCCTAAATCAGCAACCTGTCTGCCTTTCTCCATTGGCCACACTTATTTGAAGTATAGTCTATACCAGGGGTGTCCAAACTTGTCCATAAAGGGCCGGTGTGGGTGCTGGTTTTTTTCTAGCCAGCAGTGCTACAGCACCTGAATCCACTAATTAACTAATCAGGCAGTTCAATCAGGGCCCTGGCGAGTAGAATCAAGTGTGTTAGTGCTGGGCTCTAACAAAAACCAGCACCCACACCGGCCCTTTCTGGATTAGATTGGACAACCCTGGTCTATACAAAGCTTAAAATTTTTTTCTTTTTTTTTTCTTATTTCTAATTTTTTTAAAATTTTAAGCGGTACTTTCTGTAAGTGGCACTGGAATGGTCATCAACTGGCGCACTTTTTAAATTCACACTTTTAATTGTGGCCAAGAAAAAAATTCAGCATTAGCCACATGTATGAGTGTGAATAACATCGGCCTTAAGAAATTCAATTTATAGATCCATAATATTTCACATAATATAGCCTACATAATTGACAATCCAAATGCTTTACATGTACGTTAAATAAGTGGCCTGCTTCTAAGATCGCCACCAAAAAACGGGTTGCAGCGCTCAGGTGCTGTAGCGCACGGACTGGTGGAGGTCAACCAGACTCAAACCTCCAGCTGTCACCGTTCAAGGAGCGCGTGGCAGTAGGGCTTACCCTCCATCGCTGGAATACGAGGCATTAGGGACACGGATGAGTCCCCACCACCTCGATCGGACCTGGATGAGTGTGATGGTTAAAATATAGTCTGCAGAGATCACTCTTCATTGTAAATTTATTAATATAACTCCATGACATTTTATTGGGTGTAACACAAAACGAGCAGCCACTCTTCACTTTCCCAGAGGAGATCTCTGTGCCACAAGTTCCTCTCACATTAGACAGAAGCGTATTCCTCGAACAACAGAAGATCAGCCATTGTCAAAATGTGATCACGGTCTAAGTGTCCATGGGCCATTATATACAGAGCAACGAAAGAAACGCAAGTTAGCTAGTTAGTCAATGTACTCTTATCGTTACTCATTCAAAGTGACCTCAAAATGAAGTTTGATTAAATGACTGAGTGTACATGTGTGTGCGCTAGTAATAAATTAGATTGTCTCAAATATTATTGCGTAAACTTATTTTCCGGTCTGCCTTTAATTAACTTGTGTTTCTTTTGTTGTTCAATATATATCTGACTGACTGAGCATCTGACATACCACACTGCATATCTGTTGAGTCATGCATTGGGCTTAATCCAATTGATTGTAATTGTCAGCCTTCTGGCCTGACAAGCAGGTTGTCTCAAAATATAAGTTTAATTATTTTCAACACTAGTGTCTTATTCATTTATTAATATAGCCTATTCAGCCAATTTATTCATTTTACTAGTAAGAGCAACAACAGCATGACGTCCGCATTGCTGCATATGGTTTATTACTCATTTTGACAACTGCACTCGTTCCTGCATGTTTTTCGCTGGTTTCATATCTGCATACACCTGGTCAGACCTGGCGTGAGATTTTTGTGTACCGTTCATAAGAAATGCCGATCCTGGTGGGAGATTTGGCGTACACCAGTTTTTTTTGGTGGACGAACGTTTGATAAATGAGGGCCAATGCATGAGACTTGAGAGCCCTGTCCATGCTATTATGGACACTAGCTTTTGAACTGTATGCAGATAATAAGCTCGATGATCCCTCTTTAGCCCTGAGGAGCCAGCGTCCCTGATTTCCAAAAAGAATCACATTTTGATTGGTCAGACCAGAGGATAGTATTCTACTCTGCTTCTGTCCACCTTAAATGAGCTCGGGGATAGAGAGGACGGCAGTGGTTCTGTAATTTGTTTATAGATGGTTTTTCCTTTATATGGTCAAATTTTCCTTTGCATTAGCATATGTAGCTGTGAGGTTACACTTAGGAACCAGATGCGAGAACCAAGTGATCCAAAAACTGGTACTTTATTAGGAAAGGGGGCGAACCCCCACAGAGCAGTACAATGTCCACAATCCAAAAATCAGAATCCCAGGGGCGTAATTCAAATGGTAACCAGGGCAGTAAACAAAAAACTCGTGATCAGGCACAAAAGGTTCGATACACAGATGAAAACAAATCCAAGACAAAGCCAAAATCGTAATGAGGGACAGTCAGAAGTGAATCACAGAGAGTACAAGGCATAAACACTCACAGCACAGGAGAAACATTCTGACAAGGAGCTGGCTGTGAAAAGGCTGCTTAAAGGGACAAACGGGAAGTCACATGGTACGAAGGGAAACAGGTGAACTGGATCAGACTAATTACAGGAATGAACATGAGGAAGTTCCTGATTACAAGAAATTGGCAAAAGCCAAAACGCAGACAGGGATCACGAAGACAGCCTACTGATAAACATACGGCTCCGGTTAGGGGGTTCTACTGTGCACAGAAAAAGAGAGAGAACAGAGTTTAACAAGCGCGGAGGCTCCGCTGAAACTGCACCTAAGTAAATTAAGTAAAGACAAGAGGCGGAGACTAGAATTGGGTGAATGCTGAGAGGTCGTTAGTCAATTAGTACTATGTGCAGTTATACAATCCCTAGAGCTCGTTAGTAAATTAGTACTATGAGCAATTTTAGTTTTTGTTAGTAATTTTAACTAAAACAACAAACTGTTAGTATTGTTAGTAATATAAAAAAGCAAGGTGAAGGAAGTAAATGAGATTGGAAGGAATGATTGAAATCCCAGAAACCATTAAATCACCCAAAAGAGTGGCACGCAATACCGGAGCTGAGTGATCACAAGATATGAGACCAGACTGGGGAAGACGAAGTGCAATGCATGGTGAAAAACAAAACATGGACCGGAGTAAAACTGCAAGGATGGTATATGAAAACAAACAAGGCAAAAACAAAACATGGCCAGAAATCTTAGTTCCATCAAGTACGACAAGTCGTCCAAGTCCTGAAGCAGCGAAGCAGCCCCAAACCATCACGCTACCACCCCCATGTTGGACTGCCTTCACGGGTTGGAGAGCCTCTGGCCATCTTTACTGCTGAGAGAATCAGCCTCTCTAAGACATCCCTTTTATAGCCAATCATGTTAAACACCTGATGTCAGTTAACTTAATTACTTGCTAAATATTCTTTCAGCTGTTTCTCATATATATTAATTGCTTTCTCAGCCCTTTTTTGCCTTTGTCCCAACTTTTTTGAGACTTTGTTGCAGCCAGAAAATGTGAAATAAGCTCATTTTGTGGATTAAAATGTCTCCGTTTCAACATTTGAAATGTTATCCATGTTCTATAGTAGATAACATTGGCTCATGTGATCTGAAAGTCATTGCGTTTTGATTTTATTCACAATTTACACTTTGTTCCATTGATTTTGGAATTGAGGTTGTTTTATAATTATTATTTGAATTAGAATGTGTTTCGCCTGTCCAAAGTTTATTTTGAAAAAGAATATCTGCTCAAACAATACGAGATTTGAAATATATTGTATCAAAAAGTCAGCTATTATAGTGGTTACATTAAGAAAAACGGAACACTACGCAAATTCCTAAGTAAGACAAGAGCTTTATGAGACTTTGCACAGTAATGGTACAAAGAGGGCTTTAATGAGGTTGCTAACACTAAGGAGGCAATTGGACACAGATGACAATAATGAGTGATCATGAGTAGAACAGGCTCCCTCAGAGTTCTAGAGATGTGGACCATCTGGGGTGTGGAATGACAATTATGTTTGTGCTGTGCTCGAACATTTTCACCTGGGAACGCAATCTGTTACGTGAATCTCCTGATGGTCATGACGAGACATGGAGCATATATAGGGACAAAATTTGAAGATGAAAGGCCATTTCTTATTTTATAGTCTAATGTATGGGGCCAGTCTGTCACAGGATGATGGTATTCCTCATACTGGGCCTTTTTGTCTGTCTTTCTATTCTCCTTCCTGTCAGCATGACTACTGCACCAGTCTGTTCCTTGATGAGCTATGATCAGCCTGAATTCAAAGCTGATGGAGACTTCATCATTGGAGGAATCTTCCCTCTGCAGTACAATATGGAGATGCCAGATCGGAACTTAACTTATGAACCTGCAGCAGTACAGTGCAAAGGGTGAGTTAACAATTTGTCCTCATCACCTCATTGTGTACATTTCTATGAAAGAACTGTATCAAATAACTATGTAAATTGGTTTTTCTCCTACAAATTACGCTAGCCAACATAGCCCTCATCCCGCAGTTTCAAAATCTATTGTTGCTCTCTGGCCAGATTAAATCCCAGAGCTTTCCGCTGGGCACAGACCATGATGCTGGCTGTTGAGGAAATCAACCAGAGACAGAACCTGTTGCCCAATTTTTCTCTGGGATACAGGATCTACAGCTCCTGTGCAACCCGCCTAACGGGACAAAGAGCAGCCCTCGCTGTTCTGAATGGACCTGGAAATAATGACACTGCTGTTTGCTCTCCACTTTTGGCTCTGGTTGGAGAATCTGGGTCTGCGCAGTCCATTGTCGTCTCTAGAACTTTGCAGCCATTCAGGATCCCGATGGTAAGTGTTATAAGTGAGCCTACTTAGTTGGAAATTTGCGATATCAATCTGGACAATTAGATTTCTGCACTCTGTTCATTACACTGTGTTAGTTGGTGTACAGCAGCATTTTGGTCAATCACCAGGTATAATATGGCTAAAAATTTTCAATAGTTTTTGATTTCATGAAAGAAATCTTTTATTCAATTTTTTTCTATTTTTATTACACTTTTTTTTTTAACAGTACATATTCCATTTGTGTGGCGCAAAAAATTTAGAGAACTGTATTAAATGTTTTGGAGAGAATTCATATGAATGAACAGTAAATCAAATTGTTTTAAATTGACAATCAAATTGTCAATCCATAATTTCTGATTATGATGATACCTTCTCATGGCGACATTTAAGCATCAATATTAATTCATAAATTTCTGCTTTATATGCTGCTTTAAACTTCTGTTGAGTGTGATGTTTCACTCACACTATAAAATGTGAAAAAGTGACATTTAGCAATCTTATTATTAGCCCAAGTGTTCAAAAAGCATTTCAAAATTAGGTTTTTAGTGCTAGATCACATTTTCATTGTTCTATCGGCTGTAATCTCTCTCCAAATATGCAGCGACTGAACATGAATACCCCTGACAATTGATGTCGCAAGATCCTCCAAAACTGATAATTTGAAAATCCAATGATTGAGTTTGAAGCATTGAATATTTAAGAAAGGAGACAAAATCCCCTAAATATCTGCCAGGTTCTAAAACTCTATCTATGCAACAGTTTATGGACAAAGTCAAAGCATGCTATTATTTTCAGATTGGTGAATGCGCTCAAGTTAACCTCAGATCATACAGTGGACTAATTTTTAGATCTCTTGGACATCATTAGCATGACAACATCGTGTAATGAGAAGTTCAACAAAACGGGAAACAAACTACATCAAAATTATTTGTTTTTTATCCTTCTTAGCAGACTTATTATTTTTATTTCAGATTGCAGTATTTGTTAGGCAATGACTAAAGTGAAATTTATTTTATTTATTTATTTTTTTCATATTAAAATGAATGTAATTCTTTGAGTTCAGCTCAAAATGCATATCCCACATTCTTCTGAGCTGAACTGCATATATTTAGGCTTTGTTATTTCAAGCATAATCTTTGGTTCGAGTCAGGACTCTAAAATGTAAATTTTGTTTCTTTCAAAGAATTTGGACTTGCACCTCCTATTGTGCTTCAAATTACTTAATAGTCCAGTTATGTTTACACTATTCACAATAAGTTTGGGATTGGTATGTTGTTAGATGTGGTTCAATTTGGGAATCAAATATTTTCAAATGACTGCTTTCACCTATCTTTATGACAAATTATGAATGCGAAAACTGTCCAGTTATTCATTTAAACATTTATTACCAACAACAATGAGCAAACTTTTGCATGTACCCTGATGATTAGGAAATGACTTTTTCAGTAAGGAGTATTTCCACCGTTTTCATCCATCACTGCTTGGCAGCGACGCCTCGTACTCCTAATTATTTGCAAGGTTTTCTGCAGGAGAGCATTTCACTCCTCAAGTGATGAAAGTCTATAACGCCTCACTTGTAAGACCGTCCAGTAACAGTTCCATCTGTGATGACCAGTGGGGTTTTGCATGCACTGCTGACGCCTGCCCAGACTGTTGCACCCTCAACCCAAAACCGCTGTCTCGGGACCATGTTGACCTCTTCATTACGCTAACCCCAACATCTCCACCGGCAGTGATGGCCATCATTTCTGTGAAAGGTGACCCTAGATTCATTAGTGAATGGCACTGTGGACTACTGCTGCCTGTTCCTGGTAACGTGATCATGTGCCCACTGAAGATGATTACATTGTTGCTGTTCTGTCAAAGGTGTCAACTGCAACGGTCATCGAGCATTCAAGCTGAAGTGATGAAATCAGTTGCAACTGGTCTGTCAGGACACCCTGGTGCCTCTCACATCTTGTAGATGTGCTTGGAGTTGGGCAGCAATTGCATGTCTGAGAGTGTAGATCCTGAGGTACTGGTCGTCACCTCGATCAGTTACACTTGGTGCTCCACTTTTGGGCCGATCATGCATGGCTCATTGACATTGAAACAGTCAACTGACGACATGGTCTGAGACACGCCAAGTTCAGTGGCAACATCAGACTGTGTGCCTCCAACCCCGAGACAGGCCATGACCAGATGGCGTTGCTCCTCTGTCAATCATCGGCATGCATTCTTTGGTGAAGATATGATGTACTGGTGAAGCAATATTGATCAGGTTTCATAACACATAAAGGTGTGTCTGTCATGCAGATACAATTGCCTAATCACATACAACATCATCCAAGCAGAATGTATACCCTCAAAAACATATATTTGCACTCTCTGCAATCTCCCTAATTTATTGTGAGTAGTGTAAGTGTCAAATCAAGGAAAGCCTCATTAATAATTTTGCAGCGTTTCCTTCACTCTTGGCAAGTTGCTTTGGTCTACAATCAACCAGGCAACCGTAAGCCATCACATTACACCCACAATATTTACTACTGACATGACATTTTACCTTAAACTATGAAGGCAGGGGTTTTTTTACTACCAAGAACAAAGGTATTTTTCCATTGCACCTTAATTTCCTAAAGATTATGATTCCAAATGTTGCTTAATCCTTTGGTGAAATAAACTCCCAGAGGAAATCAGTTTTATATCTTTATTACCATATTTTAGAGGATTGTACGTTGTATTTGTTATACACTCTCCAGGTAATTTATTAGGAATTTAATCATTCTTGAAGACTCTGTAAGTAAAGTTGAAAAGACTTAACAATGAAATAAATTCAGTAATATCTTTGGTAATGACTCTGTCCTCAAGGACCCTTAAGCTAGGTGGGGTGCAAATCTGCCTGCGTTACAGGTAATGGTGAAGCTGTGGCTCATTTGGAAGGGATATCAGATTGGTAGATGAATGATGGGTGTGATGCTGAAGAGGGCTGGAGTCAGAAGCTGGGGTTGGTGGGGAGGAGATGGGTGATGCAAAACCACTGCAAAGAGCAAACGAAAATACGTAATGAGAATTTTTATAGAAGACTGCTGGTTATGATTGGGTAAATGCAATTGGTGGGTGTCCCATGTCTAATTCTTGAGCTTTCTTTCACTCTTGCACACCTGCTTATTTGGCAATTATTCAATCAGCTAATCATGTTTCTGCAGGGCAATGTGAAAGTTCATATTTTGAACACTGAACAAAGGAATCAACACAACACTTTTACTTGAGTGAAATATAAACATGTTCAGAAACTCGCTGTACTCTTGAGTGTTGACAGAGATTGTATGACCATATTGCAACGCATATTGATCAATGATTGAAACAGACAAACAAGAATCTCACGGTGGCATTGATGATCAAGGGATGGGGTCTATTGTCCAAATTGACAAATCAGCATAAGGTTTGTCTGCCTTTGGCCTGCTGGACCAAATTATTATTAATTATAATGAGGTCTATGCACTGGCACTCAGCAACTGTAATTTTTTTCCAGTGAGGGCGGCATTTCAGAACTCTTCTGCGAATGAAGGTAATTTTGATGACAAGTACGAACACCTGTTTTTGCAGCATGGTCAGGCAACTTTCCGTAAAAAATACAGCTGTCCGACTTGAAAATTTAAACGGATGAAACCTCGTACTAGTCACCCAAATTATCTTCATTCACTTAAGTGTTATGAAATGCTGTCGCCAAGTGCCCAGTGCATACACCTAATTATATTTAAATTATTATTCTGTACTGAATGTAGCCCATTATTTTCTCGTTGTTAGATTGCATGGGGGATAGAAGGCGTGTCTTCAATTGCCACTTGATTATTCTTGAATTGGAAAGCGTGTTAATAAAAGAAAACCATCGAGAATTAGCAAGGACTAATTGTTGTCAATAAAGGGATGGATGTTTGACCCCAAATTTTCAGGTCTAGCCCCGACCCTGACCTGCCATTACGAGTTATCTCGTGGTCGGCAGTCAACGTGTTAATGCTAAAGCTCAGTCAAAGATTTTGTTTTTCAGATCAGCTATTTTTCATCCTGTGCCTGTCTCAGCAACAGACAAGAACACCCAACGTTCTTTCGAGTGATGCCCAATGACGACTACCAAGTGAAAGCCATTGCTCAACTTCTGCAGCATTACGGATGGTCATGGATTGGCGTGGTCACTGGTGACAATGATTATGGTAGATCTGCTGTACGTAGCCTCTTGAGGGAAATTAAAAACATCAGTATATGCCTGGCTTACCACCAGATGATCCCTGTCATCTATAACAGGGAGAAAGTACTTCAAATTCTCAATGTAATCAAGCATTCATCTGCCAGAGTAGTCATTCTTTTTTCCGGTGAAGGAAAAATGGCCCCTTTTATTAAAGACTATATGGAACAGAATATCACAGGGATCCAATGGATTGCCAGTGAAGCCTGGGTAACAGCTTCTATATTCACAGGCAGCATGTTCTATCCATTTCTAGGGGGAACTATTGGGTTTGCCATACGGCAGGGGCAGATTCCTGGTCTTAGAGACTATCTGAGGAATGTAAACCCCTTTAGGTTCCCCAGTAATCCCCTGGTGCACAGGCTGTGGGGTGCTTTGTATGGTTGCTCTTTCTACCCCTCCAGCGGCTGGACCCAGGACTCCTCACAGCTGCCCCTGTGTTCTGGGCTAGAGCCCCTGCAGGAGCAGCACTCTGCCTACCTGAACACCTCCAGCCCTCGTGTGTCGTACAACGTGTACAAAGCCGTGTACGCCATTGCGCACTCCCTGCACAACCTCATCAGCTGTAAGCCTGGGAAAGGGCCCTTTGAAAACTCTGCATGTGCTGATGTCACAAACATAAAACCATGGCAGGTGAGCACACATAAATTATCGCACACATTCATAAATCGGTCACTTAAGGTACAATGTATTATGCCATTGTGCTTTGCAGTGTTTTCATTCGTGAATACTTGGTTTGGCTCTGTATAGTATTGGAATTGAAATGGTAGGTTTACCCGTGGGTTAATATTATTTGCATCTGCCCATAAGAATCTGTTTTAGTACTCCATAATTGCAAGTGAAACCTGAAAATACTGTAAATCCTTCATGGAATCCCCCATTCAGTTGTATAATCCCAATTCCGAAATAGTTGGGACAAAGTGTAAATTGTGAATAAAATCAAAATGCAATGACTTTAAAATCACACCAGCCAGTATTTTATTCGTAATAGAACAGAGATAACATAGCAAATGTTGAAACTGAGATATTTTACAATTTTTTCCATAAAATGAGCTCATTTCAAATTTTATGGCTGCTACGGGTCTCAAAAAAGTTGGGACAGGGGCCTGTTTACCATGGTGTAGCATCCCCACTTCTTTTCAACAGAGTGGAGGCATCAGGGCATTGAGGAGACAAGTTTCTTGAGTTTAGCCTTTGGAATTTGATCTTGTTTAATATAGGCTTCTAGCTGCTGGAGAGTTCTGGCTCTTCTTTGACAGACTTTTTGTTTAATTATGCACCAAATGTTCTCAATCAGTGAAAGATCAGGACTGCAGGCAGGCCAGTTCAGCACATGGATCCTTCTACTACGAAGCAATGCTGTAATAGCTGCAGTGTCCGGTTTTGCATTG
Source organism: Gymnothorax reevesii (assembly GCA_029721435.1). Lineage (NCBI taxonomy): Eukaryota > Metazoa > Chordata > Actinopteri > Anguilliformes > Muraenidae > Gymnothorax > Gymnothorax reevesii. The sequence continues at coordinate 142,124,150 of CM056574.1, forward strand.
TCCTGCTGAAATGCACAAGGCCTTTCCTGGAATAGATGTCCTTTGGAGGGGAGCATATGTTGCTCTAAAACCTTTATAAACCATTCAGCATTCATGGTGCTTTTTAAAACATGCAGGTTCCCACATCATATGCACTAATGCATCCCCATACCATCTGAGATGCTGGCTTTTGAACTGTATGCTGATAACAGGAGAGGTGGTCTTCCTCCTCTTTAGCCCAGAGGACACAACTCCCATAATTTCCAACAAGAATGTCAAATTTGGACTTGTCTAACTGCAAGACACTTTGCCACTTTGCTACAGTCCATTTTAAATGCACCTGGGCCCACGGAACACAGCGGGGCTTCTGGATCATGCTCAACAATGGCTTCCTTTTTGCATGATAGAGTTTTAGGTGGCATCTGTGGATGGCACAGCGGACTGTGTTTACAGGCGGTGCTTTCTTGAAGTATTCCTGGGCCCATTTAGTAAAGTCTATGACAGAATCATGCCAGTGAGTGATGCAGTGGCGTCTGAGGGCCCGAAGATCATGGGCATCCAGTGAAGGTCTTCGGCCTTGTCTCTTGCCCTGTGCTGTCGATGATGTGACCTTCAAAGCCTTTGTAATTTGACGTTGAGGAACATTGTTTTCAAAGTAATCCACAGTTTTGTTTTGTTTTTTTTTTTAATGCAAGCCTTCACAGGTTGGAGAGCCTCTGGCCATCTTTACTTCTGAGAGACTCTGCCTCTCTAAGATATCCCTTTTATTGCCAATCATGTTACACACCTGATGCCAATTAACTTAATTATTTGCTAAATGTTCTTTCAACTGATTCTCTTTTTTATTAATTGCTTTTCCAGCCCTTTTTTGCTTGTGTCCCAACTTTTTTGAGACCTGTTGCAGCCAGAAAATTTGAAATAAGCAGATTTTGTGGATAAAAAATGTAAAATATCTCAGTTTCAACATTTGAAATGTTATCTATTGTTTCTATTGTAAATGACATTGGCTCATGTGATCTGAAAGTCATTGTATTTTGATTTTCTTCACAATTTACACTTCATCCCAACTATTTTGGGGTTGTATATTCCCTCATATGAGACAGTCCTCTCTCAAGGGTTAGTGAACTGGGCAATTGGACACTTGTCCAGGGGCATCAAGCATTCCCATGTGAGCTTAGTGCGTTAAGTTCCTTTGAAGGTGAGTGGGAACGTCAAAAGTAAATTCACATTATCTGGCAAACTTATGTTTATATATCAAAAATATTATTTATCAAAATCTTATATGTCGAAATCTTTTTTTAAAATAAGTTCCAGAAAGAAAATTGTGTTTCATTAAAAGTGCCCCCCATCATGTCTCCTGGTGCAAAGCCAATTAGCCATTCCAAGCCAAAGAGTACTGAAGTGTGACGTCACGTTTCGATATTAGATCTAAACAAACTTATGAAATGGTAGTGGTAGGGTAGCGTGCCAGCAGTTTCTCTTTAGTTTAAGTCATATATTGTCAGTGTTTTGTTCCGGAGAGTAGGGATCAGTTGGAAAATCATACTTGGACTTTTCATTGCTTTCCAACAGATCCAGTTCAAAGGAGAAGATCTGGACCTCCTTGATAAGCTAGCAAGCTAGTTTGAGTGAAACGTGACGAGAAATTCTGATAATAGTCAAACATTATGCTTCAATGAGAGATTGCAAGGATGTAAATCTGAATAATTAATTTGATTATAATAATTTTAAAAAATCACAGCTTTTTTGGTAATTCTGTTTCATTGCAGACTGTTGTTCGTTGAATTATGAAAGAAAAATTAAAATAAACACCTCATAATTTTTTAAATGGAAGTAATTAGTGTGTGTTTGAAGTGAAAAACATCTCAAACATTGATCAAACATTTAAACATGGCCTAGAAAAGGTTTTAACTTGCTATGTAACATTTGTTTGAAATGGGCGTGTGAGTCTATAGCTAAAATGATGACTGTTTAGATCCAGGAAAACCGCAACTATGAAAACATAACATCCTAATTTAGGTACTCTATTAAAAAATAAGTCTTGTGTGACATCATAGGGGGGAGGGATCACACAGAATAATGAAGGAACTGAATAGTTCATTGGATGAATTTACCTCTTGGCAGTCACTTAACATATTGATACAAACAGATTTTGAAATGCCTTGCAATGAATAATTGGCTGTGCACCTGGCGAAATGATAGTTGACCTATTTGCGAATTTATATGGGTACTTTTTTACATTCTAGACATAACATATTTTGCAACATTATCAGCCCTTTGAGACATTGTGTAAAACATGTATGAAAGCAGAATACAACGATGTGCAAATCTCATAAACCCATATTTTATTCACAATGGAATATAGACAACATATCAAATGTTGAAAACGAGACATTTTACCATTTCCTAGCCAAGCCGTTCTACCTCCTGAAATATGCAAAACCTTTCCGAACAGAGACTGTGTCTGGATGGAACAATAAGTTGTTGTCAAACCTCTTTACTTTCCAGCATTGATGGTGCCTCTCCAGATCTGTAAGCTGCTCACCTCATAAGCACTAATGCAACCAGATCCCGTCAGAGATGTAGGCTTTTGAACTGTGCACTGATAACAAGCTGGATGGTCCCTCTCCTCTGTAGTCCGCACAACACAGCGTCCATGGCTTCCAAAAAGAATTTCAAGTTTTTGATTCATCTGACCACAGAACAGTTTTCCATTTTGCCTCAGTCCATTTTAAATGAGCTTTGGCCCAGAGAAGACAGCAGCGTTTCTGAATTGTGTTCATATGTGGCTTCTTTGGATTAAACAGCTTTAACTTGCATTTGTTGATTGCATGGGAAACTGTGTCGTGATTTCTGGAAGTGTTCCTGAGCCCATGCAGTGAATTCCTGTGCAGAAGCATGCCTATTTTTAATGCAGCGCTGCCTGAGGGCCCGAAGATCACAAGCATCCAACATTGACCTTCGGCCTTGTTCCTTGTGCACAAATTTCTCCAGATTTTCAGAATCTTTTGATGATGTTATGTACTGTAGATGGTGGTACATTCAAAGTCTTTGCAATTTTACATCAAGAAACATTTTTCTGAATTTTTTCCAGAATTTTTAGACACAGCTTTTCAGATTGGTAAACGTCTGCCCATCTTAACATCTGAGAGACTCTGCCTCTCTGAAATGCTCTCTTTATACCGTCATGTTACTGACCTGTTGTCAATTAACCTACTTAGTTGTAAAATGCTTCTCCAGCTGTTTTTTATTTGTACCACTTACTTTTTCAGCCTTTTGTCGCCCTTGTCCCAACTTTTTTGAGACCTGTTGCTGCCATCAAATTCGAAATGAGCTAATATTTTTCATGAAACGGTAAAATGTCTCTCTTAACATCTGATGTTGTCTATGCTCTATTGAGAATAAAAGGTGCGTTTACGAGATTTGCAAATCTTTGTTTTCTGTTTTTATTTACGTTTTAATGTTCCAGCTTCATTGGAATTGGGGTTTGTAGATAAAAAATTGAAAGGCTTATATGCATATCTTCAAATTGTTTAAGATACAGACATGTAAGTGGCTGCACGTGCTTGACTAGTCTTCATATTATTCTTTGTTTCGTGTTTAACCAGTGAAGGATACTTTTTTATTTCAATTTTTTTTTTGAATATGGCAAGAGCAGCTTAATACCAATTTCAACAGTATTTCTATGATGAAATCACTTACAAAGACCTATTCCCTATCAACCAATCGCTGCAGGGGTAGTAAGTCAACTAGTTCCTAAAAAATTTCATCATCCATAGCAACCGGGTCAACCCTGCCTCTTTCTCTTAGCCTAAGAGTTTTCCAAGTTCTTTTGTAAATTTTGGTGTCAGCAGCTTTGTGAATAGCTTTTAAGAGGAAACTTTTGGCTCGGAAGTTTTAGTGCCACTTAAGAGAACTCTTAGTGGTGAGCTGAAATGTTTTATAAATACAGGCCCTGAAGTGTAGAAAAGCAGTCTGTGTAAAATGCAGAGGCAAAGTGCTAAATGTTCGAAAGTCTTTTTGAGTGATGTATAACTGAATCTTTAAATTTTCAAATTCAACCTGTTCACAAATGTTCATTGAATGGAAAAATAAATGAAAAAATAAATAATTAAATAAATAGAATGAATCATAAATTAACAATCACAAAACTGTGCAGATGGCTGGTTATGTGCATGTAGCCCAATAAATATCTCCAATAAGTGTCAACAAGTGAGTGAGTTAGTCAGTTACCACAATTTGCAATGCATTTTCCCGCACAGCGAAAAACTAAGTTTAATTTGACATGTTACTGTTTATTGTCTTGAAGGTGCACTGTGCAAGTTTGTTTACTTTCTGCGCGATTATATTTTTGTCTCAATTCGCAGACATCTCTCCATGATCTGCTAGCTGCCTGCCGCTAAATTCATTGTAAAAAAGACCCCGGGCTCTGGAGGCATCACAAACTGCAAATAAACACAAGGGGCACAGGCTGTGCCCCATAACATAAAAAACGGTCCCGGCCAATCAACGACGAGAGTTGACAGTTATAGAAGCATGGGAAGGAGGGAACTGGAAGAGGGAGCGGCGGGCTAACTCTGTTTTGTTTGAGTTCGAATGTCAACAGAAGTGAAAGTAAACAAACTTGCACAGTGCACCCATAAGGGTTTCTATGATTATGGTTATGGTTACCATGGTTATGGTTTTGTGTTCATGTTTATGTTCATGATTTTGTATTTTCTTTATTCTTTTTGGTTATTGTAATTCTCAGGCTTTCTGTTCATGCCATTTTCAGTTCCATTGCAGTTGTCTCCCCTGTCTCATATCTAGTTGGTTCAGCCCGTCTCCCCGGTCTGTGTGGTCACCCGCTTCGGGTGATTTCAATGGTTTCTGGTGTTTCATATTATTCCTTCAATTCTTGTTTGCTTCCTTCGCCTTGCTGTTCTTGATTACTAACAAGACTAACATTTTTTTGTATCATAGTCTACTAACACAACTAATCCATGTATATATTACTAACTCACTAACGAGCACTCTAGTTAAATCTAAGTTGCACCGCTACCAATTAGTACTAATTCCCTCTCAGCCATCCCCCTGTTCTAGTCTCCGCCTCTTGCTCAGCTTTACCAGTCTCCCTCTGGATTTCTGTGAGATCTCTCGCATGTGCTTAATTACTTTCCTGCACTCATTGTCTGTGCACTTAGAACCGCCGGACCGGAGCTGTTTTAATGTCGTAGGCTGTGTGCGTGATTCCCGTCCGTGTCATGGCTTTTGACAATTTTCATGGTTAGGATTTCCCTCATATGTTCCTCCAATTGTAATTAGTTCTCATCCCATTCACCTGTTCCTTGCGTAGCATGTGACTTCCCATCTGTCTATTTAGAGTCCTCATTGCTGTTCTGACTTCGTCAGAACGTTGATCAATATTTCACTGTGCAGAGCTTCTTGTATGCCATTGAATATTGTTTTTCTTTGACTATTTCGCCCGACCAAGATTTTTGTTCGACCACGATTTCTGTGTTTGGATGCCCTGTGTATGACCCACTGCTTTTCTTATCCTGTACGACTTTTTGCCTGCTGTCTATATACCGTTGCTCCTCTGCTTTACTGGTTCTGACCCCGGCCTGTCAAGTCGACTCTGTTTTTGGATTTCATTTTGTGGCTTGGCAATTCTTGTCTTCTGGTGCTGACCCAGAACTCAAAGGCATACATTTTTTGGATTTCCCTCTCTTGCGTGTGGTTCCTGAATGCACCGTCACAAAGGCGCCAATAAGGGCAGTGGTTGCTGTTATTATAACTCATTATGCATGGTCTTTTAAATAATATAGGTTGTCTCTTTAATGATGTTATAAAATTCATTTTGTAATCATATCACACCACAGAAATGTGCACGTATTTTGTGCTAAAACCCATTCTAGTATCATTTACATTGATTTATACCAATGGCCATGAAAAGCGATTAGTTGTCATAAAAGTTTAGTAGAAATATGGTAGCCAGGCACAGTGGCAAATTTTACCCATTGGCAGTGTTAGGTATAATGCAACATCAGGTGGATGTAGTACTAAGAGAATCACCCACCCTGCAGCCACTGTAGCAGACTTTAATTCATGCACCTCTCCACTCTCATGCACTGAAGAATCGTTTTCTGATTTTTGTTTCAAAGTTCCAGCAATATCTTCAGGGGGTCTCCTTTACTATTGCCGGAGAGGTGGTGAAATTTGATGCAAGCGGGGATGTAATTCCTTCATATGATCTGATCAACTGGAAAAGAGGAACGGCTGGAAATATTGAGTTTGTCAATGTCGGAAGGTTTGATGGGGCAAAAGAGGCCGGGAAGGAGCTGTTCATCAATGAGGATGAGATAATATGGACAGGCCACCAGAAAGAGGCAAGCTGCACACACTGCGTTTTTCAATACGTGCGATGTCATCTGTTGAAGTTCTGTAGGGTGAATTGGAGGTAAGTGAAAACCTGAATTGACAGTTGCAACTCAACACTGAGGTTAGTCAACAAAGACTTGAAGGTCTACTCAGTTGTTTTTCAAACAGTTGTTTTTCCAGTGTCTTTTACCTGCTGTGAAACTCTGTAAAAATAACCTCAGGTGATGCTATCCTGCCACATAACTGACTTGGAAATGCATTATCAATGTCCTGTAATAGTCCTGAAAGTTAAACCTGTCTGAATTGGGCTTTAAAGGATGGTAATTGTCATAGTATGAGAGACACCGTGCTTTGAGGCTGTTGTGGCGCAGCTGTTGCTTGTTGGGGTGTTGCGACAGGGGGAGGGGGCTTTTTACGTCAGTTATCGAGGTATGTAGTTGCGGCATGAACCGTGAGCTGTAAGTAAAAGACAAGTTGATCACTAAAGCTGTGTCTGGACACCCCATTGATTTATTACAGTAATATTTCCTTTTGATGGCATGCAAGTCTCAACTTTACTGCTCATTATTTAAAAAAAAATATTTTTACTGTCTAAGGAGTAAAGATTATAAATAGCAAAGCCCTGAGGTAAAATATTGGACATGGGTTCAATGAGAGAAACAATTGTTGGATAATGCTGATCGATGTTATGTCAAACTAAGGCATTGAAAAGCATTTCTAAAATGATTTTTTTTTTTTTTTTTTAATTCGGCATGATTGAAAATCATTTCATGACAATTTCAACACACAGCATGTATCATGACCGAAAGGGTCGCGGGGGAAGCGAAATCGCTTATCAGAGTCCCGCCCCCAGCTTCCAGAAAAAACATTTTGGTTATGATTAAAATATCAAATGATGGCAGCATCCATATGCTGAAGGTTTTCAAAGAAGCCGCTGAATAAATGACAATAGAACAATAGAGCCGCAAAAGTAAGATAACTATGGTTATTGAATCATTTCAACATTTATACATGAATTAAGTGCATTGTGCCCTTCAGGGATAAAGGGTGCAACGGTGAGATGCAATCATGTTGTTCCATCTGTGTCTGTGGGTGTCAGGGTCGGGGGGGTTTTATGTGAAGAAGAAGCATGCTGAACATTACTTGAGGACATCTTTAAGCTTTGAAAGCTTTTGTGATCCTGAAACTGCTTTGACTGTGAAGCAGCCATGAAGTATCGACTCCCCTTTTAAAATTCAATAAAAAATATTTGGATCCGGCTGTGTTCTCTCTTATGCAGGTGCTGGTGTCTGTCTGCAGTCAGAGCTGTACTCCAGGAAGTAGGAAGGCTTTCCGTCGTGGGGAGCCTCTGTGCTGCTTTGATTGTGTACCATGTGACAGCGGGAAGATTAGTAATAAGACAGGTGAGAACTCCGGTCTGAACAAAGTAAAGAATTACACTTTTCAATCATTGTTATTGCCATGCTTTTTTTCTTTTTAGATTCAATAGAGTGTACATCTTGTCCTGAAGATTACTGGTCCAATGCAGCCAGAACTGCATGTGTCCCCAAAGTTATTGAGTACCTCTCCCATGATGCAATGGGACTGACTCTTACTGTGATCGCTATAGTGGGAGCCTGGCTCACCATCACTGTACTTGCAGTATTCTTCTACCACAGGAATACCCCGATAGTCAAAGTCAACAACTCAGAGCTGAGCTTCTTCATCCTTCTCTCACTAACTCTGTGCTTTCTGTGTGCGCTGCTGTTCATTGGAGAACCTTCATCATGGTCCTGCATGCTGCGCCATACAGCCTTCAGCATCACATTCTCACTCTGTATCTCCTGTATCCTGGGGAAGACACTGGTGGTGCTGGCTGCTTTCACAGCTACCAGGCCTGGAAACAATATCATGAAATGGCTGGGAACCAAACAGCAGAGATTTATCATCTCTGTTTGCACCTTTATACAACTGATAATCTGTGCTTTGTGGCTTATCACTGCCCCACCCTTCCCAAATAAAAACACCAAGTATTACCGATCCAGAATAATCCTGGAGTGTAGTGTGGGTTCTGATCAGTCCTTCTGGTGTGTTCTGGGGTACATTGGCTTTTTGGCAGCTCTGTGTTTTGTCCTGGCCTTTCTGGCCCGGAAGCTGCCTGGCAATTTTAATGAAGCCAAATACATCACCTTCAGCATGCTGATATTCTGTGCAGTATGGCTGGCCTTTATACCAGCATATATTAGTTCCCCGGGAAAGTTCACAGTTGCGGTGGAGATCTTTGCAATTCTTGCATCAAGTTTTGGGCTGTTGGTTTGCCTGTTTGTTCCAAAATGTTATATAATTCTACTGAAGCCTGAAAAAAACACAAAGCAACATCTAATGGGAAGAGTCGCCAAATAAAACATGAGGTGTTTTTTTGTCTTTTGTCAGTGAATGAATATTCACTGAAGCTGTGGAGATATTTGTGGTTCTTGGACTACTACTGTACTTGTTTGTTCCAAAATGTTACATCATTTTACTGAATCTTGAGAAAAACACTTGGCTTCATTTCTGGGAAGGTTAGCGAATAAATAAAATATTGACATTTTTTTTTGTTACGGCTATTTATTTCGCTTGATTCTTTGAAATTGTTCAGCAAACTCATACAACCGGCTTTTCTGTACAAGTAGTCTATCAGACATAGTTGTCATTCTCCCCCTGGTCCACATTGTCCTCGGAAAAATAATGAAATAATAATAATAATAAATAAGGAGAGCAAGTAGAGTTTAAACAGAGAGGGGAAGATAAACTAATGGTTATATAAATACCCTATCTTGCTCCTCCCTCACTAACATCCACAGTCCCTCTGTTCCCCTCATTACCAACTCTTCAACCCCCCACTCCAACACAAAAGAGTTAATGAGAAGGACTTCAGAGTATGGATGATATGATTCCAGAATTTAATTTTTTTGAATTTAGTGTTGTGTTTATCAGCCATACTGTGTACCATGTCACCAATATCATGTCTAATCACACTTCAGTTTAGACCAGGAGTGTGGAGGCTTTCATCTGCAGGCAGCAAGTCTTTTTGCAACTGTAAGGTCAGCCAACCAGAGGCATCTCAGCCTGATTGTGAGATCTTGATTCGAGTTGTCACTGAGTAAAAAGACAGATGGTGAGTACAGAATTGGCTTGGACAGTGTGGTGGATAACATGCCACAAACCATCTTCCAGAAGAGTCCAATCTCTGGGCACACCAGATTTGTTGAAGAAAGGTTTCTAGGGTGTTATGAGAGCTCTTAGGTGATGGTGCACCTTTCATCTCATGTAATGTGCAAGTAGTATAGTCCATGAATAAAACTAAAATGAATAACTGGTTGATTTGGGTTTATAGAAGATAGCAGGATTTCTTGCTAAATAAGTAACCGATTCACAATACTGAAACTGCGCTGATTTTACCTGTTATTCCATGAATGAACAAAATTATTTTTAAGAAAACCAAAGCTGTAACAAGTGGTGCCAGGCACGGCTAAATCCGCCAATCACATAAATTTTAGCTGTTTAATGAGTTGATCCACTTTTCAGGAACATGTGCTCTTGGGTTTTACCTTTCATGGTCAAATGTTACAGTACCATTGAGAATCTCAGTTATGAGTTCCTATGAATGATAAATACAGTCGTGACTAAGTGGATATCTACATTTGTTAATGAGATATAGCCTTCTGAAATCTTGTGACCTTAGGTTTCCCCTTTCAGGATCACTTAAGGTAAAAGATCATGATGTCATTTGACTTGTCATATGAGTTCCTATATGAGGGATAACTGGCAAAAATATCGTCCTGTCATACTAATGTCTGAAAGATAGATATACTTTATTGAACCCCGTGGGGTAATTTGTCCTCTGCATTTGACCCACCCTATAGTTAGGAGCAGTGGGCAGCCACATGGCAGCACGCCTAGGGACCAACTCCAGTTCGAAAGCCAGTTGCTTGGTCAGGGGTACTTGTAGCAGTGTTCCTATCTTGAGATATCAGAAAATGGGCGAACCTCTACAGAAAGCTAATGTCATGGTGATGATGAATAATAATTTTTGTGAGCACTCGCACAAATAGGAGGAGAATAAAAGAGGCACTTTGAACACCCTTTCAACTTGTGCACATTCCCAAAAAGACTGAACGAAAATAGCCCCTCTCTACTGACGAGATTTGTGGGAATTACGGACACATGGAAGGGAAGTCGAGTGCAGCGACCATCGTCTGCCTGTCGCAATCAGTTCATTTCTTGGTCTTGTTTTGTTTTTTTATTTCTAATGGATAAGATTTATGCTTGTCAAAAGTATGTGATTGTTGATGACGCAGAGCACACGTCCCTGTAATGTCTTGTTTTTGTTTTTTTCTGTGAAATGAGCATAAGCGTAATGTTCCTTGACAAAGTCCTGGGTTGTATAAGTCTGCCTTATTTTACCTCAGGGACACTCAACAGTCCTGAAAACCTATAATAAAGTCGTAGTTCATAAAATTATCAACATATTTCAATAGTTTTATGTACATTGGGCGATTCCCAGAGTACTTTATTCGAATCCCAAACTTGGAGAGTGGAACTGGTGGGCGGCTGTTTTGCATCACAATTGTCTGGATTTGGGCTTGCCAACTGCTTAAAATATCACTATGTAATGCGTTGTATATTTGCTTAAACGTTTTATATCTTTTTAGATGTTGAAGGATGGTATTATGGAATATTTAAAAAGTTATTGCTCAGTTTTGCAAATGATTGAAGATGGTGTTGACGGGATATGAATTCCATTCATGGGCCTAGTTGCCAGTTACTGCTCGTTTTCAGGAGTCTAACTTGCCGCTCTGAACTGAAGGATCATAAATTATGGTGCCCATAATGTTCCTGAACCCTAACAAATGTAATCGGGACAAATAAACTAGGGATGTAACGGTTACCAATATAATGGAATATCTCTGTATAAATTCCTAACGGTTATCATACACTTTTCATTTTCTAATATTGTTAAAACAGATTTCATACCCACGAAAACTCACTGTCTGCACTAGCATCTCTAGAAAACTTTGATCTGAAGTCTCGTGCAACTACGCGAGTGTAACAGACAACGTTAGTTTAGTTTGCTTTAGACATGGCGGAAAGCACAGGCAACAGGCTATATGCAAGGCAAGTTAATGTTTAGCTGAAGACATTGCCATATTTTCCTGCCATCTCATTGGTCAGGAGCTTCCAATCCACAAGTGCCATTGTACTAGCTAATCAACTCTGTGGTGCGTGGTTAAAAACACTGCCTCAGGCATATGGCAAGCAGCTAACATTGTTGACTGTATTTAGGAAAACTGCTGTTTATCATAACAGTCTAATTTTTGGTATGAGGTGATGCCTTTCATTCAAACCAAGCAAACATGGTGACACAAGCTAGTGAACATACGCTACCCATTAGGCACAGCGGATACCTTGCTACCGGTACTTCCCACACAGAAAGAACCTATATAAACTTAAATGTTTTAATATAGGGCCAGATATACGTTTCGAACATAAGCGACATACATAAAATTATCCATTTTCATATAGGTATGTGTAGGTACTATAATATATGAATAGGCTAATTAAAAGTTCCACGCGGTACCCTTTTTTTGATATTTCCAATCCCATCTGCATCTGGGATATCCAATCAAGTCGTCATGTACAGCATGTGTACACAGCCCAAAAGCAGCCCACAGCCTTCCAAAAAGTGACTGGGTGAAACTTCCCAACCTCAGAATGAGGGCAGAGAATACTGTACAGCTAACCTTACAGAGGTCAGAATCTTATATATCAGCGGCTGTCTAGCCAACAGGACGCGCCTAGAGTAACTCTAATCTACATAACCCTTCCCAGCAGGCCCTTCATAATTTGCATCCCTGTAGCGCATTGGCCAAGAGCTTCCACCCACTGCTGGTTGATGCAAGGCGGAGATTAAAACCTATATGTTTCCATGTGGGAATATAAGAATCCTTGTTATTTCATCCCTGTAGGAAAAAGTCTGGGTCCTTTAGTTGCTATTCAAGCATCTCAAATAAAAGACAAGTGTCTGTTCATTAAAACTGTGAACAGAAATGTGGACTTTTTCTTCAAATTCATTAACCGCAGTGAAATGCTCAAATAGATGTGGGGATGAAAATGACTTCTGAAAGGCATGTTGACTTGAATGTATGTTCTTCTGTGTACTTTTATTTTGTTATTTTTGTTTTATTTTACTACATTTAGACTAAGGACCTCTGAGCCATATTCGTCAAGAAACTGCATTACAGACAAGAAAACATTGCATTTGGTGGATGTAACAGAGTAGGGTATAACCTTTCAGTGGAAGTGTATGAGCTGTAATGATATGAATCCAATTTTATCTAATGTTGTGAATCTGGCAGTGACTTAAACTTGAAAAAAATGCTTAATTAATGAAATAAACATAATCAAACCATTTTTTAAAATACATTTCCTTCTCTTCCACAACACACAACTCAATCTTCATAGAATGGAAATAAGTATGGTCAAGAAAGAATTGATGAGCATGTTATTGTTAATGGTTCATGGGGAAAAATTTAACAAATAGTATTAGATATTTGTGTTGATATCACAGCTTTTTGTCACCTCTCTCTCGCCACAGTTAATAATGACTGGTTTACTCAAAACACGCCATCGTCACATGTCAAGATGTATTTAGAATCAAATGTGATGCCAATTTCACATGTTCAGATGCAATTAATAAGTTATTGCGTGAAATTCTTGTTATTTTTGTAAGGGACTTTGAACTAATATGCATATATTACCTTGAAAATAAAAATATGAGCTAGGCATCATGTATGACAGTTGCAAAAGTGAGATATTAGCTATACAATAGGTATGACAAACAGAACCTGCTACTGGGTATATGAGCTATATAGGAGACATATACCTTGTATGTACATATAGGTCCTATATGTGGAAATAAAGAAGCAATATAGGAGACCTACATGCCCTCTATAAGCACATATATGTACCTTAATTTGGCCTATATGCGGTATATATGCTGCATGTGGGTTATATTATTCTTCCCTGTAGTTAATGCTAAGGTAACTGAGATGAAGAGACACTAAACCAGGGGTGTCCAAACTAATCCACAAAGGGCCAGTGTGGATGCCGCCTTTTGTTACAGAACAGCTCTTACATTCCTGATTCTACTCATCAAGGTGGACCCCTGATCAGTTAAACAGTGGAATGAGGTGTTGTAACACTGGGCTGAAGCAAAAACCTGCACCCTCATCGGTCCTTAATGGAGAAGATTGGACACCCCTGCACTACGCCTTCTCTGTGGCAACATGCTGTTTTTAGCTGATAAACTCCAAAACAGAATATTCATCCCAAAGCCAGATTGCATCCATTTGTATTCCTGCAGGGTCTTGTCGGCTTTGACAGACTTTCCGGAGTAGGACGAGGGAAAGTTGAAACATTACCATACAAAAAAAAGGTTAAACGCAAAACTATTATCAAATAAGCTCAAGTAAGTGTTTTTTTTTTTTTTTTTGCAGTTTATAAGCTAAGCTAAATCCAATATTGCTGGTGATTTTACTGACTCAGGGACAACCTTTCAATCAAATCCTTTTTTTAACCAGATAAAACCAGTTGAGACCAAAGTCTCTTTTTCAATGGTGATCTGACAATGTGCAGCAAATCACAAACAAGTATAACATAAACACAACACAGTTCAAGAAAATATTGAAAAAGAAAATTACAGTATAAAACAATAACAAGGAACAGAAAAGAGACTACCAACTGACAGGACAAAACAAAATATCCAAAAAAAAGAAAGTTCTAAAAATGGCTCAATATAAAAACAGTGGAAAAATATATCTAAACAGTACGACAAGAGCAGCTAATGGGAAAGGCTTCAGAAATCTTTTGTCTGAAACTTGGTATAGAGATGGGAGCAGCAATTTTAAAATGAGTTTGAAGGTCATTCCATGACCAAGGGCCAAAGTAAAACAGACTCCTCTTACCAGCGTCAGATCGCACAGGAGGCACCTTGAATTGCAACCAACCGTTGGATCTGAGGTTGTACGAGTTCTGAATTAAAAAAATTAAGAGCAAATATACTGGGGTAGTTTGTGTAAAATAGTCTTGTATATTAAAACATACCAGTGGTGCAGCCTGCGCATAGCTAGTGAAGGCCAGCCGACTAAAGTGTACAGTGTACAGTGATGCGTCCTATAGGGCGACTTAGAAATTTATCTCAGTGCAGAATGATAGAGCGGATCGAGTTTAGCCAGGAAAGTGGGATCCGCAAATCGGTAAACTGTATCGCCATAATCAAGTTGAGACAAAAATATATTATTTACTAGCCGTTTACGAGAAAAAGAGGAAAAGCAAGATTTTAATCTATATAAGAAACCCAGTGTAAACTTGAGTTTCTTTGTCAACATGTCAATATGGTAATTAGAAATTAAATTCTTGTCCAGCCATAATCCTAGATATTTTTATTTATCTACAAACTCAATCGGAGTTCCATCTAGGGTAATAAGAGAAGTGGAAGAAACTACAGACCTATGTGGTGCAAACAGCATAGCTTTAGTTTTGCCACCATTCAACAGAAGTTTAGAATCAATGAGCACATGCTGCAGAGAGATAAAATCAGACTGAAGATGTGAGACAGCAGCCTCGAGAGAGGGAGCACTTAAGAACAAAATGGTGTCGTCAGCATACATATGATGCAATGAATATTTTAATGCGGTATAAATTCTACAGCAAAAAGCCATATTGAGCAAAATGCAAACAGAGTAGAAGTAAACCCTGTTTTCTTCATTGATGCCCTCCTCCAGATGCCCTCCTCCAGATGTATCGGGTAGAAGGAACCCTCCAGTACTGTTTCATTCGGAATAATTCCCATTGACCGCGTCCATAGAACATTTATCTCATAAATGAAACTGAACACTTCAGGCCAGTTTCAGGTGTCTTTGTTTCTTTGATATCGCATCATTTTCAGCTGCGCAACCATGGCCAACATACGAAGAGTACAACCTGAGAAGGCGTGTTTTCGCCTCCTAAAAGAGGTCCTTCCTTGAAAATAATACACCATTTCAATTGTAGGCTATATTTAAAAAATTCACAGCACTTCAACTGCTTGGAAAAAAGCACATTTGCTCTTAAACTAACTAGCTGACGTATTCCTCCTCGCTTGCATCGTAGCACTGCATGTAAAAAAAAGTTGTCTCAACTGAAAAAGTGTCCAGGCTGCCTCAAAATTTCAAGTTAACTGAATTTAAGATTATAAGTTGAATATTACCTCAACTTGTCATCTCAAGTTTAATGAGCTTCAAATTTTAAGGCAGCCTGGACACTACCTTTTTTTAGTTGAGACAACTTAGTTTTTTTACAGTGCTGTAGCGATCAGCTGTTTGGACCGGTTTGAAAGCGCGATAAGGGCAAGTAAGTTTGAGGGTGGCAGTAATGCAACTTTTTGGATGCCGACTGCCGTAAAACCTCAACGAAGATGATCAGCTGCTTGGGTCAGACTATTTAAAAAATTTGACCGATCGGGAAACACATGCATTGCGTTGATTGAGTAATTTCTGACCATGACAAAGGAACGCAAACATGCCACTAAATCTCACCTTGAATGAGGGTAAGAGTACCATACACAACCTCCAGCAAAATCGAAAAAAAATCACAACTTTTTCAGCTTACCTTAATGTTTAGATACCAAGTAAAGTATTCGGGTGTGGAAAAAAGTTGACCGTACATCCAGTAAAGATAATTTACACTTTAACTTCCACAGCGGCTATACGTGCTCCTAGCTTATGAAGGTGGCAGCCATGACACTGTTGACAATACTAGGGCATGCGCACTTTGCGCAGCGTAAGCACGCGCGTGCCGCAAGGGCGAGCGCTCAGTTTCCGCGCGCTACTATGTTCCACACCCAGCCGCTTGTGTCATTGTGGGGCTTCATTCATTCGCGCCTGGACCTCTGTTTGAGTAATGATTCGCGTTCTTAAGTTTGCTTTGCGCTTGACGACAGTAATTTTGGAATTTACGCGAAGTTGGCTTTATGATATTATTCAATGGACGTCGTCGTCTCGGTGTGCAAATGATGCTGTGTGGTGGTGCCCGGAACCGTAAATAATGCGACGAGATGTTACGTGCTCTTTGGTGGCGCGTACAGCAACAGGATGTCGGCTAAAATTTGAGCAAAGTGGTCGAGGCCGCTGTGTTTACGTCGCCACGTGTACTCTGCCAAATAGAACCCTAAGCTGTCGCTGCTGCTCGTGTGCGTGGATAGCGAGGACCTCTTGATCTGCCACTGCTGGCACTCAATATTTTGAGTGTGCGCGCCAGGGGAGGCAGGATCAACGAAGTTCAAGGAGTGGTTCACCGTGAGATGCTGGAAGTTTTCCTCGCTGAGGCAATGGTATGCCCGCCAGCAGTCGGTTACGACTTAATAAGGGGTATTAACGTCGCCGAATTCCGGTTCTCAACCTCGAAGAAAAAAAAAAAACCACCGCGGTTGTATTTTCGGCGGCGGTCAAATTTGGACTTGTCGATTTCCACGATACGTCCTGGGCCCCCTATAGTGGTGGTACTACACTGCTGGACGACGTGGAGGCAAACTTCGCGGCAATAAGTGAACCAGTCGACGACGGTCTCCTTGCTTGTGAGCTCGCCGTCGAGGCTGGATTCCTTTATTGCCGTCGCTTTGTTTGACATCTGCGCTGCACAGCAGTAGGTGAGTACCAGGACTTTTTCCAATGACATCCTGCTGCCAGCAAACCAGCTGCCACGACAATTGCTGCGGTCGGAGGTCCGAGTGGTGGCTGCTGCTGCATCTCTGATCGCGGTAGCGCCATACAAAGCCCACTCGAGAGTCTGCCTTCGCAAACCGCGAGAGGGCTCTGCAACACCGCCGACAAAGCGGAGAGCGAGCAATCAGACCCCACTCTTTGCAGAATTCAATCGTGGCCTCTGGAGTCCGCAGCTGCCGAGAAAGGCGCCACAAGTTCCACTCATCTTGTACCGTGCAATCACTCATTTTGGTTCTTGTTTGTCGGTGAGGACCCTTTATAGTCGCGAAATAAACTTTGTGCACGTATGTCCAAATTCATCGCGCCCTTTATTTCCATTCGAAATAGGAAACACGCGAGTGCATTTAAGGCTGCCCATTTATATAACGTTAACGACAATAATAGATCATTAAGAAGGAAAAGGACTTTATAATTTCGCTGATTATGTTATCTGTGCCTCACACTGCGAGAAATCAATCTGTCTGCCTCATAACTTAAGCTGCAAGGCTTTGGCACCGTGCACATTGTTTTTAATTTCTCATGACTCTGATCTATTGTTCTGTCATAAGCAGGCGAATGCGTACAAAGTTTAGTGTCTGTGTGTGTGTGTATGTATATATATATCGTGCCGAATCCCCCTCCTCCTCTTCCAACCGTACTCGCCGCGTGCCACACGGCACACTCATCACCAAACGAACTAAACCATCTCTATCCCTATCCAACTCATAGGCAATGCTATCCCTAACCCATAGGGAATGCTATCCCTATCCCTAACCCTAACCTTAACCCAACTCAGCCACAAATAGTTTGTTCTGCTCAAATTATTCTACCTAGTGTCTCCGGATCAGCCACCAGCATGAAAGACATCAAAATGGATATTCACTCGTCTCCTCATTAACAACAATAAATAAAAGAAAAATGAATATATGAGAAAAAAAGGAAATATACATATATGATCTTTCGATTGTCTTTCAGGCTTCAGCGATAAATGGAAACTAATGAGCTGGCAACAAACTCAGTTGGTGTAGTGGTTAAGGCCACAGTGAATGGTGTGATTAACATTACATTCTCCACAGGGTTCCTGGTTCGAATCCCACCGCAGACACTGCTGTAATCAAGAGATAGAACATAGAGTGAAAGGCACGAGGTAACAATACACATGCGTGTATCGGCATTAGCGCAATTTTTTTTTTTACGCGCGCCGCGTCTACCCCTTCCTTTTAAAATTGTTCCCCCATCATTCTAAACCCCCTTCTCACTCATAAAAACCCCCCAAATGATACAAAATCAGGTAGACACCAGAAGCGAGGTGAAGGGGAATGAGGATTTATTTAAACAAAATAAAACAGGCACGAGGGCCAACAAAAAACTTAGCCCAAAGGGTTGCAAAAGACAAACTAAGGTGAGCTACACAGAGCTAAGAACTAAGGATCAGAAAACGACAAAAAACAAAAGCCACTGGAAACTCCAGGGAGAATAAACAAGAACAGAAATGAATAACGAGACTAATAATACAGAAGGCTATGTACAAAATGACTATGAACTTGAGCGTGAGCAAGACTTGGGAACATGAACAAGAACTTGAAGCATGAACATGAGCGAGACACTGTCTGCAACTGTCTGCCAACTTCCACCGCATCCAGATAAAGGCTAGGAAATCAAGACATGTGAAGGGCAACACCTGGAGAAGGAGAAACAAGAGGCAGGGCAAGATCATGAGACATGGACCAAGATTGGTTAACAAGACTTGCTCATTAAGAGAATGAGCGTGCTCAGCTTAAGTACCAATTAAGTATGCAGTTTAGAAGCAAGCATGAATGTTAAGAACAGAAAAGCACAGCAAGACCTGAAATAGCAAAGCAGGAATCATGACAATAAACTCCCTGTCTAAATTAATAATATAAGTAATGTGCCTATCTAAGAATTACACCACCCAGTGAGTGTTAGTAAATGTTAGTAACTTAAAAACAGTTAATTGACAATTAAGCTGAGACAGCCCCGAATCCAGCACAGCATAGAAGGAAGGGGGAAATACCAAAGCCAACCAGAGCTCTGAAATGTGCAACAACGAAGGCACGGGGCGGAACGCAGACAAGCGGTGGAGTGGCTTGGCAGACCTGGCAAAAACAAAAACATGGAAATGTAAAAACGTGGACAATGAATGTGAAACATGAAATGCAAAAACCTGATACAAGAAACTGTTAAAACTGTGACATGAACTATGAAACTATGAACTATGGAATCTTGAACATGAAAACTGTTAAAATCATAAATGCTGTCCTGGCCAAAGGCCAGAACCCCGGAACACAACACTAAAAATATTTGTGCCCCCTTTTAAAATTATTCTGGCCAAAACAAACCCAAAAAAAGTGGAGGTTGTGGATGGTACTCTTGCCGTTTAATATTCTTGCATCTTTGTAATATCAGGAGGTAGTCATATGTTTATTGTTCTTACGGGCATCAAAAGCTATGGTTGTGTACCACAACATCAGATATTTGAGGCTACGGTTAGCACAATACAGTGGCGGTGTGTGTGACTCATTTAGCAAACAAACAGCTACTACAAGTAATCAGCATTGCTAAGGAAAACAGCCATCTCAACACAGCTGGTTTGTAATTGAAAAGTGATTATAATGTTACGGACAGTGCAGAAACTTAATTTGAGGACAAACCGTCATTAGGCCCCTCTGACTTGGGACGTTTTTTTCAGTTTATCTTCGGGAAACTGAAGAAGGTCCGCAGAACTCCGGGATTCAGCAGGGCAGGAAACTCGGGATGGTTTTTGATGCAAACAGCATCAAAGCGACCGGCATCCTCTGATTCACCCAGATCCCGAAGTTGCTCTGTCACGAAGTTCCACTCGTGGCAGCAGTAGCTATCATGATCCGCGGGCATCGGGTCACCGTCGGGGGGGTCAATCTGTCTTGTTACACCGGCACCTCCATAAATCTCCAACTCTTTCTTGCTCTCTGGTTTCCCCTGATGTTTCCCGTCTCTCTCTTTCAGCCCATTCAGTTTCCATCTGCAACAATTCTTCTTCAGTGTACTCCAGTTCATACAGATATCCACTAGTTTCCAAAGTGAACGGTACTTCATTGTCGCTGTCATAATCACTCATTTTTCAATCTTTTATACTGTCGCTGTTATAAACCGCGAAGAGTCTGACCCAAGCAGCTGATCGTCTTCCTTGAGGTTTTACGCCAGTCGGCATCCAAGAAGTTGGATTACTGGCACCTTCAAAACATACTCGCCTTTATCGCGCTTTCAAACCAGTCCAAACAGATCGCTACAGTGCACAGTTTACTACGATGCGCGCGCGGAGGAAAAAGTCAGTTGATTAGTTCAAGAGCAAACGTGCTTCATTCCAAGCAGTTGAAGCGCTGTGAATTTTTTTAAATATAGCGTATAATTGAAATGGTGTATTATTTTCAAGGAATGACTTCTTTTAGGAGATCAGAGAGCTTTCTACTGCATCTAATGTAAGTAGTGGCAATTTGAGGCTCACACAACCCCACTTCAGAAAAAGTGAACTATCCCTTTAATTCGAGGATTTCAGGAGGGCATGGTGCTTGGATATGAGAAAGGGCACAGCAGTCACGTCGAGCAGGTGCATAATTATACTACAAACTTCTCGCCAGACTATCACTATTTGCGTAATAAAATTCTTTTCTTTGAAGTTGATCAGCACTTTTGGTCATTTATTGTTCCTACCAGAAAAATTGGAACGATGTTCCTTTTTTGCAGATTTTGCTACCTGTTCAAGTCTTCTTTTACAATTGGGCATGATGATCTGATGATTGTTCGGCAAATACCATGAACAATACAGTGGAATTCCAGGAAACAGCAGAAGCACCACCCCTCTGTGCAGCGGCAAATCAAACTGAAATCAATCTGAATGCCTGGGAAAACACACCACATCCACCACACTTGGTTTCTGTACATAATCATTTTCTGTGGGCGAGGTTGAATGGAGAGATCAGCTACAGCTATCACCAAGAGCGGAAAGAGAAGAATACTGGAGTGGCACAGTAGAGTTGGGAAGGAGGTGTGATGGACCTTCCTTGGGAAGAAAAGGATAGTGGCGGGATTTAATGAAAAAAGGGGCAGCTATGGCGGGAGAGAATCGGGCATGGCGTAGCGCCATGGCCAAACGTTCTAGATATAACACTGGGCCATGTGCTGTTGTTATGAGATAATCAAAATCATTCTGCATATCTGAGTGGTGCTAATGTTTTGGCTCATCTGTATACATATATGTACATACATTTTATATTGGTGATGGGTCGTTCATGAACGATTAGTTTCTTTTTGCCCTTCACAACTCAAATTAGTTTCAACCGATCCCTTTGTTGGAGAGGGGGGTGGATGAAGTATTCAAAGTGCTGAAAAATCCAGACAGTAAACAACGGTAAGTCATATTTTAAATTCTAAATATTGAAATGGAGGCAAACACCTGTCTTACTGGGCCATCCTGACTATTCATTCCAAATTTAATTAAAATGTCTGGTATTTAGAATTTTGAAAGGTCTGTTTTCAATGAATGTCAAAGTGGTTTCAGTGAAGGTTCAGTGAGGTTTCAGTCCAAACAAAATTGGCTATATAGTGTATGTGCTCAAACTTCAAATTCAATGAAGGAAAGACAAAAATTTACAGTGATGAAATATGTACATCTTAGTTTGTGGAAAATGCAGGAAAAAAGGCCCCTTCAACTGTAAAAGCATAATCTTACTGCAGTCTTAATCAAAACAGTAAAATTATGGAAAAGTCAACCACATGCTGTTTTAAAGATGCTTTGTACCTGAACCTCAGCAACTGGGAGTGAATATTCATGTCACATGATCTCTTGATGACGCTGATGGGCTGCAGGATGAAATATGTAAATAAAAATCTGCAGCTCAGGTTGAGCTCTGGGTATGTGGAACGAGCCAGCATGACTAAAGATGATTCCTCTCATGATATTGGGCCATTTTGTCCACCTTTCTTCCATAATTCCAGCCAGTTTGGCCACTGCTTCAGCCTGTTCTCTGCTGGGCTACTATGAGCCTGGTTTCCAGGCAGTTGGAGACTTCCTCATTGGGGGGATTTTCCCCCTACAATACAACATGGAAATGCCAGATCGGAATTTTACTTATAAACCTCCTGCTGTACAATGTAATGGGTATGTTTATAATTTGTTTCAAATTTGGATATTCCTGATATGCATGCTCAGTGGTCATTTACAGTGAATGTAGATATAGTGCTTTACTGTTATACTTTTTTAAGAACTATTATATTATAATATTATTATCATTATATTACATAATAACAATGGTAAAGTTAGGTTTTTCCGCAGCACATTCCCATAGACTGCAAAATCTCTATAAGCCAATATCACAATAATTTACCGTCTGTCCAGATTTGATCCAAGATCATTTCGATGGGCACAAACCATGAGGCTGGCTGTTGAGGAGATCAACCAGAGTCAAGACTTGTTGCCTAACATTACTCTGGGATACGCAATCTACGACTCCTGTGCCTACCCCTTAACAGGACAAAGGGCAGCTTTGGCAGTTCTGAATGGACCAGGTGAAGTTCATGCTGCTGTATGTTCAAGTGCATCTCCACTTTTGGCACTGGTCGGAGAATCTGGGTCGGCACAGTCCATCGTTGTCTCAAGAACTCTGCAGCCGTTTAAAATCCCAATGGTAGGTGCTCTCCTGGAATTTCTTTGTCTCATTTTTGCAATATCAACAAAATTGCATGTGTAGAATCCTGTAACCGGGGAATTAGGATGCATTTAATTAATGCATTCTTCCATAGCTATTGACGCAATGAACAGATAAACTTTTGACAGTAAATGTCAATTATTTTCTTATTAACTGAAGACTGATGATTGAAGTTGTAGTTACGGTACATTTAATGATGATATTACCCTGCATTACACATTATAATATTATTATTTATCTAACTCTTCTGACACTTGATGGGAGAGCTGTCCAAATGACAAGAGAATAAACTATTTTATTTTCAAAACAATTAAATATCTGAACTATTATGGCAATGCTCGCCCAAAGTAATAAGAGGGCATGCAGAGTTGAGTTGAAAGCTGCCCAAGTGAATTTATTACTACAAAACACAAAAATAGTGTTTACAGACTGCATATCATGACAAAAACATGACCCGTTGCCTGACCAGACCGGGGTTAGCAAGTCCCAATGTTGACTACACCTGCCAACCTGTGTAACAAAAATAAAATAAGTTGAGTCTTTTGGGAATTTTTTGCTTCTCTAATGTTGTCAAGGCTAGTAAAATTAAAAAAGAAGAAAAGAAGTATCTCTTGACTCAACAATGCACAAAAAAAAAACACAAGCCAGTAAACAAGGCTCACCAGCTTTGTATCAGGCGGGGCAGTCGAGGAAAGACAACCTGCAGCCCATTTTCAGGTCCAGCTTTTTAAAACAGGAGGTAGGGTGGGCAAATAGATTCAGCACACGTGTCAATTGCCTCCTAGACAGGAAGGACAAAAAATGCATGAGCAATATGAACAATAATCTCGGTAGACAGTGGTATGTGGTAAATTTATAAGGTGTAACTGGCGGAGCTAGTTCTGCTGTCTTCTCCTAAAGCTCTGTAGGCCACAGGGTGTGTCAGAATCAGAGTGCAGTCTCCTAATTATCATTATATGTACTTTTTCACCCTTCTACTAGTCAAAATACATTTCTGTCGCCATTTCTGACCAGTTGAGCGACATAATTCATGTGCTTGCTGAATTTTTTAATTTAATCACAGATATGGTTACTAAACTATCAAAACAAAAAGTGTTTTATTTCATTTTAAGAGGAATTGTTGTTACTTTATAGTAATTTTTTAGTTTACCTGTAAAAAAAAAAAAGAAAAAGAGAAAAAATTGCCGGGTGTTACTAGGTAGCTGGAAGAAAATAGGCCAGTAAAAGGGGTGATACGACAGTTAATGGTTTACAAAAGTTTTTCCCATTTCTTGTGTATGCTGCTAGAAATGACATCAAGAATGAGCAAATAGTGAGAACACAGAGAATATGGTCATGAATGTTTTTTTTTTTTTCCAGATCAGCTATTTTTCATCCTGTGCCTGTTTCAGCAATCGAAAAGAGTACCCAACTTTCTTTCGAGTGATCCCAAGTGATGACTACCAAGTTAAAGCCATTGCACAACTTCTGCTGCGCTTTGGGTGGAAGTGGATTGGGGTGATCAATGGAGACCATGAGTATGGTAGATTTGCTCTGCAGGGACTCTTGAGGGAGATCAAAAACACCAGTATATGTTTAGCCTACCATCAAATGATACCCTTACTCTACAATAGTAAGAAAGCACTTGAAATCATCAATGTAATGAAGCAGTCCACTGCGAGGGTAGTAGTTGTGTTTTCCGCAGAAGGAGAAATGACCCCATTCTTGAAAGACTATATGAAACAGAATATCACAGGGATCCAGTGGATTGCCAGCGAAGCCTGGGTAACAGCCTCCGTATTCACAGGCAGTGAGTTCTACCCATTTCTTGGAGGAACTATTGGATTTGCCGTCCGACAAGGGCAGATTCCTAGACTTAGGGACTATCTGAGGAATGTGAACCCATCACAGTACCCCAATAACCCATTAGTTCATGAGCTGTGGGGTGCTTTGTATGGTTGCTCTCCCCACCCCACCAGTACCACGGCTCAGACCTCCTCCCAGCTGCCTCCCTGTTCTGGGCAGGAGAACCTGCAGGAGCAGCACTCTGCCTACCTGAACACCTCCAGCCCTCGTGTGTCCTACAATGTGTACAAAGCTGTTTATGCCATTGCGCACTCCCTACACAACCTCATCAGCTGTAAGCCTGGAAAAGGGCCCTTCCAGAACTCCTCATGTGCTGATACCACAAACATTCATCCTTGGCAGGTATGAATATTTGAATGATCATATGCATTTATTGTACTAGAGCGGAGTAAAATGTCTGTGATTTTAATTATATAAACAAGTAATAACATGCTCCTTTTTAAATTTCAACACTGCTGTATCTTATGTAAAGTAATATTGTAGTTTACATCTATGATTATATTTCAGTCAGCAAACTCACTTGTCAATAATCAATTGCAGTATTAATAAATACTGTAGATACAATGATAATCTTGGATCTGACCTTGACATACACTGAGGCCCACTGTGCATGAGGAGAAGACAGCAGGCAGAGGCAGAATATATCCCCCTCTGAATAATATTTAGAGCCCAGAAGTGGATGCTGTGGTGGAAGTAGAGTAGGGTTTTACTTCTGGATTATGTTGAGATTCATCAGCTTGGGATAAAGGTCTGAATTTCAGTGAAAAATGATTTATAACCCCTTAATTTTCATGATTATTTCCAAAGTTGAGACAAAAGCATGAAACATTGAGTCTCTGAGTGTGTTTTGTCGAAGGAAGGCAACTGCCACACTGTAGATTTTGAAAAGTATAGACACCTAGAAATTGTAGGGGGGGAGACAATGAACTCTGGTTTCCTGAGTGTGGCCTCACATACCCTTGGCAAAGCAATCTCCAATTGCGTATTTTTCTATTGTGCCACTTGCCGCAGTTCAAATTGGCAAGGTCTATATCCAATCCAAGAGTGAGGGGCACATCCTTGCACCATAGCCTGGGACCTTAACCCTGTAAGCCATCAGCAATCATTTGAATAACCTTTGTGGGCACATTTGAACACCTCTGATTTTTTTAATATTCTCATTTCAAAGCTCCAGCACTATCTTCAGGAAGTCTCTTTTACTATATCTGGAGAGGAGGTCAATTTTGATTCAAATGGGAATTCAATTCCATCATACGATGTGATCAACTGGCAAAGAGGTGCAGCTGGAAATATAGAATTTGTTAAGGTGGGAAGGTTTGATGGTGCGAAGGCGGCTGGAAAGGAACTACTCATCCAGGAAAATGCAATCATGTGGACAGGCCATCAAACAGAGGCAAGCTGCATACAGTGTGTATTTCAGTTCATGCGATGCCACCTGTTGACGTTCTGTAGGGTAAGGTGGAGGTAAGCGCGATTCAGAAGTGAAAGAATCAACTCTAGATCAATGCAGGTTATCATCATGGACATCGCAAGCAATTCATTCTTGATTAAATACTGTTATTTATTAGAAATTGAAGTAACCTCTGCATTTATATCAGAAATAGAGATGTCTACAGGTAAAATGTTATGCTTTTCCGTTGAAAGTGTTGTGAAGAATATGCTTCATTTTAATCATTATCCTATAAAATTAAACAAATTTGCACCGATAATTCTCTCGTTTTTTGTATGCAGGTGTTGGTGTCTGTTTGCAGTGAGAGCTGTCCTCCAGGAAGTAGGAAGGCTGTACGTCATGGGGAACCTCTGTGCTGCTTTGACTGTGTACCATGTGACAGTGGGAAGATTAGTAATGAGACAGGTGAGGATTCCACCCTTCACACTAGATTTAGTATCTCTATTTTTTGATAATGCAAACATGTTGGCTTTTTCTCTCCAGATTCTGTAGATTGCTCACCTTGTCCTGAAGATTACTGGTCCAATGCAGCAGGAACTGAATGCATACCAAAAGTTATTGAGTTCCTCTCCCATGATGCAATGGGACTGACCCTGGCTGTGATAGCTGTAGTCGGAGCCTGCCTAACCATTGCTGTTCTGGCAGTTTTCCTTTACCACAGGAACACTCCAATTGTCAAAGTCAACAACTCAGAGCTGAGCTTCTTCATCCTGCTCTCACTAACTCTGTGTTTCTTGTGTGCGCTGGTGTTCATTGGAAAACCTACATCATGGTCCTGCATGCTGCGCCATACAGCCTTCAGCATCACTTTCTCACTCTGTATCTCCTGTATCCTGGGGAAGACACTGGTAGTGCTGGCTGCGTTTACAGCCAACAGGCCTGGAAACAACATCATGAAATGGCTGGGACCCAAACAGCAAAGATTTATCATCTCTGCCTGCACCTTTGTACAAGTCATAATCTGTGCAGTATGGCTCATCACTGCTCCTCCCTTCCCAAACAAAAACACCCGGTACCACTGGTCTACAATAATACTGGAGTGTAGTGTTGGTTCTGATCAAGCCTTCTGGTGTGTTCTGGGATACATTGGATTCCTGGCTGCACTGTGTTTTATCCTGGCCTTCCTTGCCAGGAAGCTGCCAGGCAATTTTAATGAAGCCAAATATATCACCTTTAGTATGCTTATCTTCTGTGCAGTGTGGCTGGCATTTATACCAGCTTATGTCAGCTCACCTGGAAAATTCACAGTAGCTGTTGAAATATTTGCAATTCTAGCTTCAAGTTTTGGCCTGCTGTTCTGCTTATTTACTCCAAAATGCTTTATAATTTTACTGAGACCACAGAAAAATACGAAACAGCATCTAATAGGTAAGAATAGATAGTTACCAACTTGACTTTACATGACTTACATTTTTTTCTGTGTCATGAAAAAATGTACAATGTTAGCTTGATACAGTGACTTAACGTGTTATATGCAAAGCAATGAGATATTTTGTTTGTTCTATATGATGTTTTTATAACTGTGAAGAACACAAACACGTCTTTTGGCTCCTCCATTCAATGGAGCATACAACAATGAAATGTGAAATTTAATTTTACTGTTGACTTGTTATTGAAAGTAAAAAAAAAATGTTGCAACAAATGAAATCCCTCATATTTTTAATCTGCTTTTGAACAGCTCTAGGGTTCCTCTTCTGTTATACCACAACCTCAAAACACACTATATATGTAAGGGATAATTAACAAGAAGGTGTGCATTCCACGGTTTTAATGCACGACGCGGTGGTTCGCGTCGGGTGGTTATTTGCCTCCGCGAAGTGCATTAAGACCGTGTAATGCTCACCTTCAAGTTGATTATCCAGCTTATACCATGGTCATTTGCCCAGCGATATCAAATCGCAGCATTCAGAAAATTTTGTTTAAAGTTTAGCACTAAAAAAAAAACGAGCTGGTAATCATTAAATGGGCGCCGCGCCTTGTCATACCCAATAGCCTACTATAGGCCAAATTAAATTGAACCAGCTATAGTTCATCTTACGTTCACGGAGAAAGATTTTTTTTGCACACGCTTACATCCGTTTACCAGCTGATTTGATAACAGATTCCAGCTGAAATGGAGATTATGCATAACGCAACATTATGTGCGATTATGCAGACTGTAGCTAACTTGCTACCCACAATTACAATGAACTTATGACGGTTTCCGCAGTCAGCAATCTGAAATCAGTCTGCAGGCATAGGAAGTAGCTAGCAAACTGTCAGCAGTTGCTGACACATGAAGTGGACACGTTAGCTTCCTTTGTAACCGTACACAATTACAATCGTTTAATGAATAAAGCCTGATTACTTCGCTGCTATAATATTTCCGGTCATTATCGCTCGAGTACCTATCGTTAACCGCCCCGCAGGACGCTACTTATGTGACGCCGCTAAATTTACTGGAGATAAATTAGCAGCTAGGTTTCCGTTGTACCCAGTCGAATACCACGTTTAACGTTGCTAGGGTTACAAGTTGGTTAGTGGATGAATTTCGAATGGTGAAACGACCATAGCCGAATTTCCTGTGCGGTTCCACGGTTTTAATGCATACCTGCCAGCCAATCAGAAAAAAGTATTCACCCAGACCATGGTATAAATATATAAATATATATATATATATATATATATATATATATATATATACACACACACACACACACACACACACATTGTCACTGTCGGGCGCAAACCTCCTATTTCCATGAATCATGATTCTAAATTTTTTCCATAAATCAGTACTATTGGTCACCCTTTATGTCTGACTGTGGTTGTACAAATATTTGACCAATGAAAAGTATTTAAAACCGCTTGTGACTAAACCTCCTAACTCCATTGGATCCTGAAACTGTCCACCAAACCTCCTAACTCCACCCCCTCCCCTTTGCCATATTTTAAAGGACGTTCACAAGAGGAGCGCATTCAATACTGTTGGATTTCACTGAGGTAAACACCTCAAAGTGTTTTCATATAAGGCCTAGGTGATAGCAAATTCAGTTAAGTATGTAGTGTACCCGATTGATCAATTTTAAAAACATGTCGAAGTCCTGAGCTAGCTAGCGATGTGATAAGTAATTACCTGAGTAACATTATTCACAGCCTGTCTCTCGCTAGCTTACTTCAGATTGATATTTCATCGAAAGTAATACTTATTTTAAAAAAAAGACGGGGCACACTTATTCCATGGCAAGTTCTACTGGCAGAACATAATTAAACCTGTTATTTAAACACATTTGGGCATCCAGCCTTCCTCAGGAAACAAACTTCGGGAACACTTTACTTGAAGGTATCGTCATAAGAGTGACATGACACAGACATGAACGTGTCATAAACATTATGTCAATGTCATAAACTTTGTCATTAAGTGTCATTCGGTTTTCTGAGATGACAAGTTGACATTGTTTGAGTTGTTTTGATTATGACATCTTCGTCATAATAGTGACATGACACTGTCATAACTGTCACATGACACGTAACAGTTATGACAGTGGCATATCACTCTTATGACGGTACCTTCAAATAAAGTGTAACCCAAACTTCTATATAGACGGTGAGTCATTAGCAGGTGAAAGCATTGAGTAATCAGAGTATACCGGTCTGACGGTTGGATGCCGAAAAGTGTTGAAGTAATAGTTTTTTGTTTTTTTTTTAATTTGGCATCTCCAATCTCACCCGAATCTGAAATGTCCAATTAAGGAACTATGTACAAATACTCAGGCTTTTTCTTATACATGTTTCTTAGACATTCACTGGTTGGGTTATCGCAAGCTTAAAGAGAATACCTGAACATAATTAAACTTAAAATCTTCCTTATGAGCGCCCGTCTGGTCAACAGGAGCCGCCTAGTAGTGATGGGCAAAAATGAACGAACGATGGATTTCTCCAAAAACTGCATCTACCGCCACCATGTAACATCCTTTGTTTGCACTCGCTGCTAGGAGGCCATGTTCGCTCACATGATTTTTTATATTTCCCCTGCGAACCCCCCTCCCGCCCCACACTGCACTGCACAGCCCCACCCCGCTTTTGAAAACTTTTTGAAAATGAATGAAAGGTTCGATACATTTGCATTTATCGACTCGAAAGATCAGATTCGTTGAAAAGAATCGAACTGCCCATCACTAGTGCCAAGAGGAACGCTAATCTACATAACCGTTCCCAGCAGACCCTTCTCAATTTGCATGCCTGTATCGCATTTGCCAATAGCGCGCTACTTCTGAGGGGAGCTGCCGACCTCTGCTGGTTGGTACGAGGCGGGGAGCAAGCCCGCGCCGTGATGGTCACTTCTGCTTCGCAACATGATGCTTTCCTGAGTGAGCCATCTGGCAGCCCACGAAATAATAGTTTTTAATCATGTTCTGCTGTTAAAACTTGCCAAAGAATAAGGTATTTTATCTATTTTTCTAAAGATGAGTGCCTTGTTTTTTTCTTCTTCATTTTTTCAGTATTGCTCTAGACCTAAGAGTTTCCGAAAGCACCTTCATCTCCAAGTTGATGATAAAATAATGCAATGAGCTACTGTAGCTGATGCAGCCATCATAATCATTTACAGCAAAAACCTTCTATCTCCACTTTTGTTGGTCACAAACCTCCTAACTCCTCGTGAACTTGATTTGGGTAAAGTATTCATAAAGTATTGACACATTGAAATATCTGACTATATGTAAAGACAGAATACCAAGTTTGATGACATCATGTCCAGTTATTACAAAACGAAGTTTTTTTTATTTCCAGAAAAGTAACAGTGTAGACATAAGAGGTTTGCACCCGATGATATGTCTATGTGTGTATATATACTGCATATATATATATGTGTGTGTGTGTGTGTGTATGTGTGTGTCTTTTCACAAGAAAAAGAATCAGCTGAAAGAACATTTGGCAAGTACAAAAGTAATTATATTAACTGGCATCGGGTGTGTAACATGATTGGCTGTGAAAGGGATGTCTTATAGAGGCTGAGTCTCTCAGAAGTAAAGATGGCCAGAGGCTCTCCAACCCGTGAAGGCCTGCGTAAAAAAATTGTGGAATACTTTAAAAACAATGTTCCTCAACATCAAATTGTGAAAACTTTGAAGGTCTCATCATCGGCATTGCATATCATCATCAAAAGATTCAGAGACACTGGAAAAATCTCTGTGCATAAGAGACAAGGCCGAAGACCTTTACTGGATGCCCATGATCTTTAGGCCCTCAGACGCCACTGCTTCACTCACCGGCATGATTCTGTCATTGACATTACTAAATGGGCCCAGGAATACTTCAAAAAACCTTTTACTGTAAACGCAGTCCACCGTGCCATCCACATTTGCCAATAAAACTCTTATCATGCAAAAAGGAAGCGATTGCTGAGCAAGATCCAGAGGCGCCGCCCTGTTCTGTGGGCCAAGACTCATTTGAAATGGACTGTAGCAAAGTGGCAAAGTGTCCTGTGGTCAGACGAGTCCAAATCTGGCATTCTTGTTGGAAATCATGGGTGTCGTGTCCTCCGGGCTAAAGAGGAAAAAGACCACCCCTCCAGTTATCAGTGTTCAGTGCAAAAGCCAGCACCTCTGATGGTATGGGGATGCATTAGTGCATATGGTGCAGGACACTGCATGTTTTAAAACGCATCATGAATGCTGAAAGGTTTATAAAGGTTTTTAGAGCAACATATGCTCCCCCAGACGCAGATTCTCAGGAAGGCCTTGTGTATTTCTGCAGGACAATGCAAAACCACATACTACAGCTATTACAACAGCATTGCTTCGTAGTAGAAGAGTCTGCGTGCTAAACTGGCCTGCGTGCAGTCCTGATCTTTCACCGATTGAGAACTTTTGGCGCATAATTAAACAAAAAGTCCATCAAAGGAGACCCAAATCTCTCCAGCAGCTGGAAGCCTGTATTAAACAAGAGTGGGATCAAACTCCAATGGCTTAACTCAAGAAACTTGTCTCCTCAATGCCCAAATGCCTCCACTCTGTGTTAAAAAGAAGACGGAATGCTACACCATAGTAAACAGGCTCCTGTCCACACTTTCTTGAGATCTGAAGCAGCCATCAAATTTGAAATAAGCTCATTTTGTGGATAAAATTGCAAGAAGTTTTCAGTTTCAACATTTGCTGTGTTATCGCTGTCCTATTGTGAATATACTGGCTGGTGTGATTTGAAAGTCATTGCATTTTGATTTTATTCACAATTTACACTTTCTCCCAACTATTTTGGAATTGGAGTTGTGTGTGTGTATATATATATATATATATATATATATATTTATATACACACAGTGCTGTGAAAAAGTGTTTGCCCTCTCCCTGATTTCTTAATTTTTTGTATATTTGTCACACTGAAATGTTTTAACAAACAAATTTAATATTAGACAAAAGATAAACTGAGTAAAGACAAAATGGAGTTTTTAAATGATGATACCATTTATTGACATTATCTTTGTCTAATATTAAAATTTGTTTGAAGATCTGTAACAAATATGCAACTATAATAATCAGGAAGGGGGTAAATACTTTTTCACAGCACTGTAAGTGCAAGACATAATGAAACAATTTACTGTGTACTGTGTACTGAGTACTGTGAGTTTTGAAGAGATAAATTAAAAAGAAAATGTTTATTCAATTAAAGAGGCCCACTGGTGGAAGACCCATTGTGACTGATGTGCTCAGTCTGACAAAACATGTTTACGCGCAAACTGATTGGTTGTGGATTTGAGCTTTTAATTAAAAATATTCTCCTATGGAACAGAAGGCAAATGAAAGAAAAACATATTTTTCGCAGTGTGCTCTAATGAGGGGAATGATTTTGTCATTATTCCTTATGGGAAAGTTAGGAACACAACCTGGCACATGACAACTAGCTTCAGGCAGATGTTGCAGAGAACAAAGCCTGTCTGCTGAGTGCTGTTGCTGGAGGGCAGGCAGAGTCAGTCTCATTCCTTTGGGAGCAGCAGAGGAGAAGTGTGAATATGACTTAAGAAAAGGGCCCCACGAATATCCAACAGATATGTCCCAAGGATTCAAAGAAGCACAGTATGATGAGATGTGTTTAATTGTTTATTAAACTATTCTCTAAAGTGAGAGGCACAAAGGGCTTTTTTTTCTGAGCATAAAAATAACACCTGCCGGCTGCCGTAGTGATTGTTTGGGGACTTATGTGGAACCTTGCGATGAACAAAATCACCCAATTTATTTCTCTCACCTTCCTCACAGCCAGCAATGTTCAAACTGCTGTGCAGTACAACTAATATTCATTCTAACTAAATTCATAAAATGCTGTCATGAATTTCCCAAATTGTATTAATTGATATCAGAGTTCATTTGATTTGCTCGTCTGTGGATAGAGCATCAATTCTAAGCTAATTGCAGCCCTTGTTCCTTGTCAAGCTTTTACAGGCAATAAAACAGTCCATACAGTTCTCACAAAACAGAAATCACACACAATAAAATTGACATTATAAATTGATATTGATATTCATGTTCATGTCTCTGTTGTTCATTGAGTCTGAGGGTAACTTTTTCATTGAAAGTTCAGGAAAGGATTTGATTTCTGTTAACGGGACATTTTATTTGTGCTTTCCTTTTACGGAAAAGCATGATTGACCGAAAGTTATTCTGTACATTGGGATTCTACTGGTCTTGCTAGTTACTTGCTAGTTACTCAAGCTGTTGATTTGTCATGTTTAAATGCATTTAATATTTCATGCAGTTATTTGCCCTATAGACCTTCATGTTAACAGAAATATCTCAGAATGCCTTCAATAATAAACAAAAAATACCATACCCTTGTTGTGTGGGAAATACCGTAACAGCTTAAAATCAGAGAAAACAATGTCACCAATCATATTAAATAATTATTGGGCTCCTATTTGGTGAAAACTAATTGGCACATCATGACAAATTTATTCGACCTACAAATGATAAATTAGTCAAACCAGTTTTGTATTACGTTCATCTCAAGTTCAGAGAATTTCATCTCAAGTAAAGAATTTTTTGAAAGAACTCAAAACACTTGTGACCAGCTACTTAATTCGGGGTTTACTGATTTTCTCTGTGTCTAATTTGATCTGTTAAAAATGCTATATTACTTGAAATTACTTTCAATATAGAAATCAACATACCATCTTCAATGGTATTTTATTCTTCATTGCATGTATAGTTGTTTCTATAAAATTCGGATAAAAAGACTCATTAACTCGAAACATGAAAAACACCTAATTAAGACAAAAACAGCTTGTTAAGACCTTGTGATTACAATTGTGGAAACCACCATACACAGTGGGGCGCCAGGAGGGACGTTGAAGACCACTGCTTTAGGGGGATGTTCTGTGGCCCCCAAATTTCCAGTTCCAGCACCGCCACTGCTTGTTATGGGTTATGTATTGGTTTTAATTGTTCAGTCGATAGGGGGCAAGGCGGCGCAGTGGCTAGCATTGCCGCCTCACAGCAAGGTTGTTCGAATCTGGCCTGGGGCCTTGTGATGGTGAGGGTTTAAACACCATCATGGCAGCCATTGCTGCCACATATTAGATAAGTGGCCTGTACTCCAGTAACTGTTTTTTTCTCTCTCATAAATCTTATTTTTTTTCTTTCATCTTTATGTGCTTGCGTTTGTGAAAACATTTTCCTTTTGTCTTTGTCAATTTATTCTGCGTATATTTGCTCAATTCATAGAGCCACTTCTCCTAAACTCTTTTATTAGCTGTCATCGCGTATTTATATAGATGAGTGCACGCATCTATATGAATTGCGATATAGCTTTCCCTAACATCACATACCATAACTCGTTCCATTTATTCGTTAACCTCCGCCGAGGAGGTTTGTGTTTTCGGTGCCGTTTGTTTGTTGGTTTGTTTGTTTGTGTACAATGTAATGTGAATATAGGCCACTAGATGGCAGTATTTACCTTTTTTTTGTTAAGCTCAGACTGGAGTCATGTTGGACATGTCCTGGACATGTCTGGGGCAAGTCTCAGAAAATTAAAAAAAAGAGGTCTAAATGTGGGTGGGGTCTGCAAAAGAGTATATAAGGAAAAGAATTGAGACGGTAAAGTAGTAGGAGAAATTGCAAGAAGATGACCAGACCTGCCATTCTGTTCAAGACCTGTGACGTTTCTTTTGTGGATTTCTTTACCTGTGTTTGAGCATTTTCTCACCCAGGACATCACCAAGCCGCCCCACAAAAAGGGACTGTAAATATTTCTTTTTGTTTTTGTTATAATCAATCTTGGTCTTAGTTGTTAGTTGTTTAGTCATTATTGTCTTTGTTAAAAATTAAATGTTTTTTAGTTGTTAAAACTGTGTCTGTCATCCCTTGCTGTTGCTGTTGTGTTGTAATGAAATAACAAATTGGGGCCATAACAAATTGGGGGCTCGTCCGGGATAGACCATTTTGTGAGTAATTTATTGAAAATCTAACATTTCAAATTGTAAAATTGATTTTTTTTAATTGAATACATATATATTGACAACAGCAATGGATGATTTCTTGGCATCACCAACCGTAGGGGTTTTGAAGTCTTTTAAAAAGACAGAACTGCTAGAAATTTGCAGACATTTAGAGCTGACAGAGGTGAAACCAGCCATGCGAAAAGCAAGACTGGCTCGAGAGATAGTTGAATATTACATTGATGAAAATGTGTTTGCACCTGGAGATCTGGAACAGTTTCCAGTGGAAAATCCAAATATAGAAATGGAACTTAAATTAAAAATGCAAGAGAATTTGAAAGGGAAGAAAAAGAAAAACAAAGGCAGTTTGAGTTAGAAAAATTAGCAAGAGAGGAGAAATTAGAAAGGGAGGAAAAAGAAAAACAAAGAGAATTTGAGTTAGAAAAATTTGCAAGACAGAGAGATTTTGAATTAGAGAAATTCGATAGAGAAGAAAGACTCCAAATGGAGCAACTAAAAATAAAAATTCAAACTGAAAATAAATTTCGGGCTAGCCAGGAGGTAAAATTGGTGCCTCCATTTTCGGAAAAGGATGTTGACAACTATTTCCAGTGTTTTGAAAAGGTAGCAAAGAGTTGCCAGTGGCCAAAGGAACACTGGCCTCTGATGTTGCAAACTGTCCTTAAGGATAAAGCTCAACAAGCCTATTCGGCTTTGTCTGCCGATGATTCCTCTGATTATGAGATTGTCAAAAAGGTTATTTTGAGAGCTTATGAGTTGGTTCTAGAGGCTTACCGACAGAAATTCAGAGGTTTGAAGAAATCTGAAAATCAGACTTATGTGGAATTTACTAATGAGAAGAAGGTTTGCTTTGAGCGCTGGTGTACTTCAATGGAGGTCAAGGATGATTTCAATTCACTAAAAGAGATGGTGTTAGTTGAAGAATTCAAGAACTGTGTTAAGGATGATGTTAAGACCTACCTTAATGAGAAGCAAGCACTGAATTTGCAATCAGCTGCCAAATTTGCAGATGAATATGTTCTCACACATAAGTCCAAATTTCAGTCTAGCAGTAACAATAGATGGTCCCAATTTCAAAAAAAGGGTTACGGTGATAC
Organism: Gymnothorax reevesii; assembly: GCA_029721435.1. Taxonomy (NCBI): domain Eukaryota; kingdom Metazoa; phylum Chordata; class Actinopteri; order Anguilliformes; family Muraenidae; genus Gymnothorax; species Gymnothorax reevesii. The sequence continues at coordinate 142,160,773 of CM056574.1, forward strand.
CCAAGATTCCTCACCCAAAGACAAAGACAAATCTAGTGATGGTGCTCAGAAATCCAGTAACAGGTCTGATCAAAGTGTGAAAGCTGACAGTGACATTAAAAAAAGTTGTCTAGTTTGCAGTTATTGCAAGAAATCTGGTCATGTTACAACTAACTGTTGGTTCCTTAAAGCTAAGAAAGAAAAAGAAAAGGATACCAAACCAAATGCCTTTGTGAAAACAAGGTTAGAAACCCCTGTAGTAGATAACCGATCTGCTAAATTGCCTGCTTCTTGTGGGGCTATAAAGCCTAATACAGCTGACTTCGTGAGGGAGGAATTTCTTCCATTTGTGTCAGAGGGATTTGTGGCTCTGAATGAGCATACTACTCCTGTCCCCATATATATCCTAAGGGATACCGGAGCTTCTCAGTCACTTTTGTTGATGGACTCCTTGGAGTTACGTGATGAGACCGCTTCAGGGGATTTCATACTTGTACAAGGTATTGAAGGGAGGACTGTATCTGTACCCCTGCGCTCTATATTCTTGAAGTCAGATTTAGTTACAGGACAGGTAAAGGTGGGACTTATGTCAAGTCTACCTATAAAGGGTGTTTCTCTGTTGCTAGGCAATGACCTGGCTGGGGGCAAAGTAATTCCCCCTGTACATCTTACTTCACAGCCGAGCACTGAAGATGGGGATGAGGACCCATCTCAGTATCCTTCTTGCGCAGTGACTCGTGCTATGGCCAAGAAGGCTAAAGAAGAAGATGATGTGGTGCCGTCCAGTACATTGAATAGTCAGGACTCAGGTGGTTCGCCTCATGACTCTGATTAGCCTACTATGGTTTCTCCGTTTGAGGACTTATCAGATACTTTTATCAGTTCTCTATTCAGCCAGCCGGATGGGTCTGGTGATTCTGATGTGTCTGGAGACTTGTCTCTGTCCAGAAAGCGGTTGATTGAGGAGCAAACTAATGATCCTGAAATTTGTGTACTAAAGAGGAGAGCCCTTCCTGATAAAGAAATAGACGCAGTTCCAGTTGGGTATTATCTCAAGGATGGTGTGTTGATGCGGAAGTGGCGCCCTCCTGATATCCCTGCCAATGCAGATTGGGCAGTGGTCAGGCAAATTGTTGTTCCGAAGGCCTATAGGAATGAGATCTTAACAATGGCTCATAGTTTACCTTTAGGAGGTCATCTTGGTGTCAACAAGACTGTTGATAAGATCATGAAACACTTCTTTTGGCCTGGGCTTCGGAAAGACGTTTCCAACTTTTGCAAAACCTGTCACACTTGTCAGGTAGTTGGAAAACACCAGTTAGACCCACCTGTAGCTCCATTGCAGCCTATCCCAGCATTTGGGGAGCCATTCCCTAGGGTCATTGTTGATTGCGTTGGTCCATTACCCAAGACTAGATCTGGAAATCAGTACTTGTTGACAATCATGTGTGCATCTACCAGATTCCCCGAAGCCATACCTCTACGTAACATCAAGGCAACTGCAATCTCGAAGGCTTTGATAAAGTTCTTCACGTTGTTTGGCCTTCCCAGGGAAATTCAGTCAGACCAGGGTAGCAATTTCACTTCAGGATTGTTTCAGCAGGTTGTGTATGAACTAGGTGCAAAGCAGATTCTTTCTAGTGCCTATCATCCAGAAAGTCAGGGTGCCTTAGAGCGGTTTCATTCCACTCTCAAGACAATGATGAGGACTTATTGTTATGACCATGAGAAAGACTGGGATGAAGGGGTTCATTTGCTGTTGTTTGCAGCTAGAGAAGCAGTGCAGGAGTCTACTGGATTCAGTCCATTTAAGCTAGTGTTTGGTCATGAAGTGAGAGGACCTTTGCTATTATTGAGTGAACAATGGCAAGAGAAAGAGCCGCATATCAGTCTGTTAGACTATGTTAGCAAGTTCAAGGAAAGATTGCGTGCAGCTTGTGACCTTGCCAAAGAGAACTTGAAATCAAGTCAGGGAAAAATGAAAACTTGGCATGATCATAAGGCTAGAAGCCGTGAGTTTAAACCAGGAGAAAAGGTCCTTGTGTTGTTTCCCTTGCAGTCCAATCCATTGCAGGCTAGATTTCATGGTCCTTATGAAATTCTGACAAAACTCAATGATCTCAATTACATTGTGAAGACTCCAGATAGGAGAAAACCAAAACAATTGTGTCATATTAACATGCTAAAGCCTTATCATGACAGAAATGCTAGGGTTGCAGCTGTCACTTCAGAGTCTCCAATGGTCGAAACGTGTGAAGATGAGGGGGAGTTTCAAGATGATGAACCAAGAATTAAAGCTGAAGTTCTTTCATGTAAATTGTCAAACACTGAAGTGTTGCAAAATCTTGATGTAAAACTCCAGCACTTAGAACCCTCACAGAGAGATCAGTTTTAAAGGTTGATCAAGAAATATGAGGATTTGTTTCCTGATGTTCCAAAGAGAGTTACTATAGCCTCTCATGATGTAGATGTTGGTGATGCCAAACCAATAAAACAGCATCCATACCGGATGAATCCTGAAAAGAGAAAGATTGCTGAGAAAGAGGTTGAGTACATGTTAAAACATGATATTATCAGACCCTCCAACTCCGATTGGAGTTCACCCTGTGTGCTAGTTCCAAAACCTGATGGAAGTACTAGATTCTGTACAGATTATCGCAAAGTCAATGCTGTAACTAGAACTGATGTGTTTCCAATACCTAGGATTGATGATTGTATTGATAGTGTAGGGCAAGCAAAGTTTCTGACCAAGATTGATTTATTGAAGGGTTATTGGTGTGTGCCTTTAACTGAGAGGGCCAAGAGCATCTCTGCTTTTGCCACACCATCTGGATTGTACCAGTATGAAGTCCTACCCTTTGGCATGAAAAATGCCCCAGCCACGTTCCAAAGGATGATACAGTCTACAATCGCCGGATTGCCACACACGGGTGCGTATATCGATGACCTGATCACATGGAGTGACTCCTGGGAAGAACATCTAAAAGATGTAGAGACGTTGTTCCAGCGCCTGACCCAGGCTAACCTGACTGTTAACCTGAGCAAGAGTGACTTTGGTTGTGCTACTGTCACCTATCTTGGCTACGTCATAGGCCAGGGTAAGGTGGCACCCATAAATGCTAAAGTCCAAGCCATCATGGACTTTCCAGTTCCTGACAACAAAAAAACTTTGCGCCACTTCCTTGGAATGATCGGGTACTACCGCAAGTTCTGCAAGAACTTTGCTGAAATTGCTCTCAGTCTAACTAACCAACTGAAGAAAGGCGTAAAGTTCACCTGGGATGATGCATGCCAGAGAGCCTTCGATCGCCTGAAGTCTCTGCTGTGTCACTTCCCCGTGCTCAAATCTCCTGACTTCAACAAACCGTTCTCCATCGCGGTCGATGCTAGCGACCAAGCTTGTGGATCTGTGCTCCTACAGAGAAGTGACTCTGATGACATTGAGCATCCCGTGGCATACTTCTCCAGGAAGTTCAATCGCCACCAAAGGAACTATTCCACAATAGAGAAGGAACTGTTGGCTCTGGCCTTTCTTTACAACACTTTGAGGTTTATGTTTGTACAGGACAAAAGCCAATGATTGTGTACACTGACCACAATCCGTTAATGTTTTTGAGCAAGATGAAAAACAAGAATCGGAGATTGTTGAATTGGAGTTTGATTTTACAGGAGTTTGACTTGGAAATTAAGCATGTGAAGGGTACAGACAATGTAATTGCTGATTGCTTATCCCGTGTTTGAATGTGTATATATATATCATGTGTTTGAATATTGTATGATATGTATATATAGACAAGTGTTCACTTAACCATTTTGTATTGAAAAGAAAAATTTTGCCTTTATGAGTCAAAATTTTTCCCTTTTGGAATGGAGGTGTAATGTGAATATAGGCCACTAGATGGCAGTATTTACCTTTTTTTTGTTAAGCTCAGACTGGAGTCATGTTGGACATGTCCTGGACATGTCTGGGGCAAGTCTCAGAAAATTAAAAAAAAGAGGTCTAAATGTGGGTGGGGTCTGCAAAAGAGTATATAAGGAAAAGAATTGAGACAGTAAAGTAGTAGGAGAAATTGCAAGAAGATGACCAGACCTGCCATTCTGTTCAAGACCTGTGACGTTTCTTTTGTGGATTTCTTTCCCTGTGTTTGAGCATTTTCTCACCCAGGACATCACCAAGCCGCCCCACAAAAAGGGACTGTAAATATTTCTTTTTGTTTTTGTTATAATCAATCTTGGTCTTAGTTGTTAGTTGTTTAGTCATTATTGTCTTTGTTAAAAATTAAATGTGTTTTAGTTGTTAAAACTGTCTGTCATCCCTTGCTGTTGCTGTTGTGTTGTAATGAAATAAAAAATTGGGGCCATAACAACAAGATAACTCAAAAACTAATGGCCAGATTTTGATGAAATTTACAGGGTAGGTGGGTATTGAGTCAAGGAAGAGGCGATTAAATTTTGGCATATCTAGGCCAAAGTACTGCTAAGATGTACTGCAAAGTTCAAGATTTCAAGTCTTTCCAAAGGGCCGGAGTTCCAATGGCCGTGCTTTTGGCTTTGCTGCCCCCTGGCGGCGGAGGTTCTGCGCTCTCTGAGTGCTCTTCTCGTCTTAATAATTCTACCCTTTTAAATACTCTTGTGAGTCAAGGTATCTGTTTCGTATGTTTTGTATTATTTGTTTTGTTTGGCGTTCCGGCCGATATGTTGTGCTGTCACGCCTGGCCTCACTAGGGGAGCGCGCACCCGAAGTGAATGCCTTATAAAGCCTTATTTAATGCCTGTATGTTGCGGATGGCCCATTTAAAATAATTTACTTTGACTCTGGGTCTTATTTTCCTGTATAATAATCATCATTGTCTGTACAGTGAATGAAGGGGAAAATGGTACAGTTTTAATTTTGGTTGGCCCGTCTGTACGTTTATTGTACTGTTTAGTTCATTTCTTTATTATTCCAAATTTCCCAGTGTGAGGAGTGGGTTTGTTTATCCCAATGGAGGTGGCAGGATGTTTATAAGAGTGGGTAGTTTTAGTTGCCCAGGAGACTGGTGAGTGGCAGTCATTAGTATATGCATTTCTCTCAGTTGTGTGAGGATTATTTTAATGAGCCCGCAAGCTAATTTTTTTTATCATTCTGCCTTATTTTTGACTCTCATGTCAGTTGAATGGCTGAACCCCACAGTTAAAGACGGCATTGCCAAACAAATGGCCTGACAACAGAACAAATGGATTGAGGCTTTGCTCACCATGCTAACTATCTAACGAGCTGCTACCTGCAAAGCCACGGGCAATAGCCCCTATGAGTTAATGACCATTAAGGTGATGAAACTGCCCACTGATCCAGCAATATCCCCTACAAGTCTGGGGCCTCTTGTTGTCGCAATACAGCCGACAGTGTTGGTCCGGCGGCAAAAGAGGTTAAAGATGCTACATGCCCAGGCTGCACTGATGAAGCAGTAGTCAGACCTCTCTAATGATCTTCAATTTAATCCTACTTTTGAGATCAAATGTGCTGAAGTTGACATAGTTATGATGCATGTATTTGTGCCACAGAATTCATTTTCCCCACGGTGGCACAGGCTAAATGAAGTGAAAGCTGTCTGTAACAGCTGCATTGCTGCGGGTATCAGCGGGAAGCTAAGATGGTACCACAAATTTATGAAATTAGAGTATTATTTTTTATTTATTTTAAGCTTTCGGGGTGGAATGAATGAAAATCACCCCTTAAGTTTCATAAATCTGATTTCTCAGGCTCATGATTTTGAGATCTTATTTATCTCACAAATGTTGTATTATTTGGAAAATTTAAGAAAAGTGTTACCTTCTAGTTGGCGGTCTTTTCAAGTTAATAGGTTGCGTAATTAGCTAGCTAGCATGCTAATACTTTTCACCATTAAATTACGTAAATAAATTCAAGTTTTTTCAATAACAGTAACTCACACAACTTATTACTTTAATGGCAAAAAGTGCAAGCACACTAGCTAGCAAATTAGTCATCCCATTGACTCAAATAAACCACAATCAAGAAACCAAAGTTGGCTGTGGTTAACAGTTACCAGCAGGAGGACTGGTAACATTACTGTGTTTGTAAAGATGATGACCAAGAGTATGAATGCTTCAAAATAAAACAGAAATGATAAAATAGGCAGTATTGAAATATTTCAATGTCCTCTGGCCGAAAATGCGTCTCGCAGGTAGAAACTGTCATTTTATATCTGTTCCCTGAATATGGGATTGGCACGAACCACAACCAAAAACGGATTAATTTATCACCTGGCATCTCCAGGAAATAATTTCTTTTTCAAATACTGAGTAAACAATTGTTTAAGTAAAGAAAAACCAGCAAAACTTTGCACTTAAATCACGCAACATGTCCTCGTCTGACGTTATGTTGAATTCTGGGTGCACAGGCAGTGTCACGTGACCATGCAAAAGTTCACCGAGTTTCCTGACCAGTCCCTTCTATTAACTCTGGTTTAATTGACAGCTATCTTTTCTCCAACTCTTCCCACTGTTTTAGAAACAAAATTTTATTTTGGTTGGTCACTCTTTTGAAATGCAGGATTCTGAACATACTGGATTATTATTTTCAGATTTTAAATAAATGTGAATTATGTGAAAATTGGCATAGTGTATTTTGGGTCAAATTTGGTAATGTGGCTAGGAGATAATACAATGAGTGGATTCATCAATGTGTTAGAAAATTCACATTACATTGGTAATTTGTCGTTTTGTAATAATAATATATTGCCACTCCTATGAGACTTAAACTCTGAAAAAATAACACCTCAACCCCTCCCCATAAACCTGGGGGGCAGTGCTCTGGGAGGATATTTTAACCTGAGAGAGTGCTATGTCCTGTTCTGAAGGCATGGAGGTGATGATCACATTGGTCGTAGAACTAGTGACTGCCGCTTTGGCCCTGGGAAAGGTAAGGTCAGGGTCAGGGTGTACGCTACAGGGGACCCCCAGGCCTGCTTCTTTATCTCAGCCTGGGGACTTTGTCATCGGAGGCGTATTTTCCATCCACAACTATGTGATCACCACTCAGCAGAACTACACCAGCCCACCCAAAGCGCCGCTCTGTACTGGGAGGTCAGTGAAGGGAAGGAAACAATGCAGAACCAATGCAATTCTTGCAGTCTCTGGCTCAGACCAACTGCAGAATGACTAAAAACAGTGTGTTATAAATTCATAACACAATTGAATCATGATATAAACATTTTTTTCTCTTCTGAAGAGACAAGCATGGAAAGATAATATTTAAACAGACAAAAAAATGTACAATTATATTACATTATTTACAAGATATACAGATAAATGCTGCAGTTAAATTCTGGTTATGTACTTTGGCACACTGGATGAAAAATTATAAATGAATGTAAAACTGAGATGCAGGCTGTCATCTTTAAATGAAGGACTTACAGACTCTACATAGCCTGCCTGGTCACACTTTGCCCAGCTACTATCCTGGTGCAAGATTAAACATAAATGAAGCAAATGACCTGCAAGCAAGCAATTTTTGTGCTGTTCTAACACTATAGTATTATACTAGAGATATCTAGTATATCTAGAGAGCGATAGCCCTGTGCTTCTTTCACATGGTGCGAAAATCCGTTTTTAGAAAGTCATGCTATAAGGTGTCTTTTTGTCATTGTCAAAGTTTGTGTTTTTCTATAAATTGCGACAGGCACCAACACAGAAAAAGCTGATATACTCAAAGTGAGGAAAATGGATGTATTGGATTTTGGAAACAAACAAACTCATAACTGAATGTATTTCTGTTGATTTATTTCACGAACCTTCATTGGACTACCAGGTAGCTTGCAAGCTCAGCACTGCATTATTGCTTCTAAACCTCTTGCTTATCAGTTTTTGCTAAACATCCATTTTTTTCCTTATTCCTGGCCTCATGTTGGCTAGCTGTAATTAAACTGAAACTTTTTTTTGGTCTTCATATTGACAGAAAAAAGCAAGATTCTTTTATTCCCAAAAATTTCTAAGATGTCTAATAGAGATTTCCAGGGTAGGATTGTCTGCCTAGGTCAGGCTCATTGGCAAACACGAGTCCGGTTAAAACATAGGAGTATGTTATCGAACGCCAGCTTTGGACAGTATTGTCAGTTAAGTGCTCTTTAAGAGGATTAGGCAAGCTTGTAGAGGAGGGACTATTATTATGGGAGACTTCAATGATCCTGGTATCGACTGGGAAATGGTGAAAGGACAGGGTAGGGGGAGGAAGAATTTCTAGATGTTATAAATGACAATTTTTTGGCGCAGTAGAAAAAAACTAATGACTTCAAGACAGGAGGCAATTTTAGATTTAATGCTCTGTAGTAACTCTGGTAGAATTAGCAATGTTGAGGTACTGGAGCCACTTGGGACTGGTGATCACTGTACTGTTAATTATGACGTTTCATGTGAAGTTAAAAAGGTGTCTTCGAAAACCAAAATTTTCAATTATAGGCGAGCAAACATTCACAGGATGGGCTCATATCTAAGCAAAATAAAATGGGAGACACTCCTGGACTGTGAATCTGTAAATGAGATGTGTGAAAGATATAGGGGGGTTTTACTTTATTCACAATGCAAATTAATTCCAAAGGTGTCCAAAAGTAAGCTGAAAAAACAGAATCCTCAGTGAGTGACCACAGCTATTTGTAGGAGTTTGAGGGAAATGAGAAATCTTTATAAGATGTACATAAAGGATAGCAATGAGAATATTAAAGCTGCAAGCAACGTTAAACGTCCCCTCGCACCCTTGCGCACGTTGGGGTTAGTGGTGAGATCCTGACGGATGCAGCTGCGCCCTCACGACCATTAAACAGGTCAAGTGCAGGCCCAAGCAAATCGGACAAAGCTGAAGGAGTTATGACAAGTTGATACTTCATCTACCAGGGGGCACTCAGAACATAATCAAACATGGGCAGGTGCATTCAGGGGCAGACTCTCAGCACAAATATGAATTTTTGAGCAAATTGGCCAATTTCAATTTTAAAATATGGCATTTCCTGTTTCCACAAGAGGGCGCCATGAGTAAGATAGCCAATGAGCATATGTAGGCTTTCAGGGCGGGGCTCTTATCATGTCCAGGAATTTTGAATCCATTTTAATGAAGTATAAGGGAGAGAGAGCTGCTCGAATGTGCATGGCGAGGCATCAGAAATAGGGATGCCATAGTGGCCACGCCCATTGAGCTACACACATGCAGAGCACTCTTGATTATATGGAATAAATATGAGGTTGATTGGAAGGAATTGCTAGGAAAAGTTCGTTAAAATACAACGTGTGGAAATCGGGCCAAAATGACATGTTAAAATCAAAATGGCTGACTTCCTGTTTGAAATTGACCAGTGGTGCCAGAGACTTTTTTGTTCGTCTTGGCAACATACACATGCGCACAAATTTTCATTTTCCTATTCCAAAAAAAACCCGATGGGGAGGGGTTTTTCCAAATTTCAAGGGGGCGCTATCGAGGCATTTTGCTACCCTCATGGGCAACGCCCCAATCAGATGTTAGAGCTCACCATCTTTGACCGGCATATCAATTTCCATGATGATACGAATTCATTAAGAACATCAAAAACCCAAACGTATTTTCATGGCGAGGGATCCCTATTCACCGCATCGCCACACGGACGCCATTACTCGAAGCTTGACAGCATTCTTAAGTTAGCTTCAACAACTTGTTCTACATGTTGTAGAGGGGGAATAAAGTTGATGGGTTCAACTTTGCGTCATCGGTACAAGTGAAAGTAAAAACTGGTCACTTCCTGTTAGCGGCCACGCCCACTGACTTTCAGACCTCCAGAGCACAAATTTTGATCGGCATGGTCTTGTGATGTTAGTAATAAATCTTGTTTTGATTGGATGAAATCTCTAGGAGGAGTGCGTTAAAATACAATGTGTGGAAATCAGGAAAAAATGACACGTTAAAATCAAAACGGCCGACTTCCTGTTTGGAGTAGAAAAATGATGCTAGACACTTTTTTGTGCGTCTCAGCCAAATACACGTCTACCAATTTTCATCTTACTACTCCGATAAAACCCCTATGGGGAGGGGTTTTTGAAAATTTCAAGGGGGCGCTATCGAGGCATTTTGCTGCCCTCATGGGCAACGCCCCAATCAGATGTGAGAGCTCGCCACCCTTGACCAGTCCATGAATTTTTATGATGATACAAGCTTATTAAAGACATCAAAAACCCAAACGTATTTTCATGGCGAGGGATGGATAGTCGTCGCGTCACTACACAGACGCCATTATGCGTAGCTTCACAACATTCATAAGGTAGGGGAGTGGACTTTGTATAGGGTGAAATAACACCCAGATGTGACAATGACAATGTCACTTAGCTGACAATGTCACCCTTTACAGTATTTAGCCACTAGCTTAGTGACGTTGTCAGTTATATGACATTTGGCATTACATGCTGAACGAGGATGTGTTATTTTTTAGTCTGTCACGAAGGGAAAGGGTGGGGGTGGGGGGTGCTCTTGAAAAGTCCTGTAATTCGACCACCTTGCAGCCAATTTTAATTTGGCTACACTCAAATTGAAGCTAAAAGTCTGCACTTCTAAATCTTGTTCATCATTTCATTTCAGCTCCATTTTTTTATGGTTAACAGCTAAACTAATAACATTGTCAATGCCAGATATTTCAGAACCTGACTGAATATTGTTGCTCACAACAGTTTGGATTTCCGGGAAGTACGCTTTGCCAGAACCATGGTGTTTGCTATCAAGGAGATCAACAACAGTTCAGAGCTCCTGCCAGGTGTAACTCTGGGCTACCAGATCCATGACTCCTGCTCTTTTGTGCCACTGGCTGTGAAGGTGGCATTCCAGCTGGCTAATGGCATGGAGCCAGTTTTCTTTCCCAATCAGTCCTGCTCAAAGTCTGCCACTGTGCATGCAGTTGTAGGAGAGTCTGGATCCACACCTTCCATCGCCATATCCCGAATACTGGGACCTTTCGGGATCCCCTTGGTGAACTCCTCATACTCGGTCCTTCATTGCATGTTCCACTAAATTATCTGAAATTATTCTGAAATAATAATAAGCTTGGTGTTAAAATGTGAGCCATTAAAACTTGTTTTGTCAGTTTATGTATATTTACAAAGTACGCATTTTTGAATAATCAGATACAAAGTGAACATTTTTGAATAAGCAGCAAGCGGCTTTCATGGTTCTTTGGTCTTCTGACTGTTTGTTTAAAAGGATAACGTTAGCATCATTCCTTATGTCCCTATTTATTTCTAGCAGTCATGCTTCCCTCCCCCAGAAATTTCTGAATTTGATAAATAGCCACAAATATTTTTGTGTTGTGCTACAGAACTGACAGAACAGAAAAGTGTTAGAGAGTCATTTCAACAAGTTCTAACTTGATTTGAAAAGGTACATTCATTATTTTAAAAATGTTCCTCTCCTTTTATTGAACTGTAGGTCAGCCATTTTGCAACCTGTGCCTGTCTAAGTGACAAGCTTCAGTACCCAACCTTCTCCAGGACCATCCCGAGCGACTACTTCCAGGCAGCTGCCTTAGCTAGGCTCGTCAAGCATTTTGGCTGGACTTGGATTGGAGCTGTGCGCAGCGACTCAGATTACGGGAACAATGGAATGGCTGCCTTCCTGCAGGCAGCACAGGCAGAGGGAATTTGTGTGGAGTATTCAGAGGCATTCTATAGGACAAACCCCCGTGCAAAGGTGCAACATGTAGCAGAGGTCATCCGGAGGTCCACAGCCCGTGTCATTGTGGCATTCGCTGCAACAGGGGACATGCTAGTTTTGCTGTCAGAGCTGGAACACATGGAGCTAGCCCCACTACAGTGGATCGGGAGTGAGGCCTGGGTCACTGACAGCGATATGTTGAGGTTCCACCAGTGTGCGGGTGCCATTGGCTTTGGCATCCAGCGCTCAGTCATTCCAGGGCTGCGGGAATTCCTATTAGACCTGGGCCCAGCACAGATTTCAGCCTCACCTCTCATCACGGAGTTCTGGGAAAGTGCTTTTGACTGCAGCTTTGGAGGACGGCAGAGCTCAACAAGCCAGAACATATGTACTGGAAAAGAGAATCTGCAAGACCTGCAGAATCCCTACACTGACACATCCCAGCTGCGCATCTCCAATATGGTATACAAGGCTGTGTATGCAATAGCCCATGCCATTCACAGCATCATCTGCACAGATGAACCCAACACGCCCATCCAGTGCAACTCAAGTATCCAAGTTCACTCGCTACAGGTAAACAGCCCGTTCAAATGTCTTTGTACTACAATAATAATAATAATAATAATAATAATAATAAAATAAAAATTATTATTATCATCCTCATCACCATCTATGGCACAAGGCAAATTTCATCTGGATTTTACAGATTATTTGATATTACAATGAAAAATAAAACATGTCAATAAGCATTATTTAACAAACAGCATTCTAGAACCTAAAAGATCAAAACAAAATGCTCAGCCAAATCCCTCTCAATCAGCTGAAAAAGTTACTTATTTCCATTATTTTGAATAATGACAAGAAGGACCCGAGAAATGCACATAGTACAGCAGAGACTGTGAGGTTGGAAACAAAAGGTGGGTTGTGTAGAATTCTTGCTGGTTGCTAGCAGGTGTGGTATTAGCCCTTTGACTCCCTCCAAATAGGTCACGGAGCACCTGAAAAAAGTAAATTTCTCCAGGAATGGGTTTAAAGTCTCATTTGACAAAAATGGGGATCCATCTGCCACTTATGAGTTGGTGAATTGGCAGATAATGGAGGATGGCCACATGGAGCTTGTTACAGTCGGCCACTATGATGCATCTGCACCGGTTGGACGGGTGTTCATCATGAAGAAGAATATTACCTGGGCAAGGAACCTGTCACAGGTAATGTTACAACTGGTAATTCCCAATACTCTTTAGGGTTAGTCTTAACCATTTCCAGGTATTTCATATAATCCACTTCAACTGTACCTCATGGAACTATTCAGGCCATAAATCAGTTGCTTGAGATGGGAAATTGTCAAATACCTGTATCAGGCTGGGTGTAAATGAGGAGAGGACTGGTATCCATAAAGGCTGATTTGGCATTCACGGTGCTCTTGAAATGAATGGGATGTTGTCTGCGAATGGCAAGCCATTTGTGGCTTTTGTTGGTGAAACAGCTCAAAGAAACGGAGTGTCATGTACTCTCCACGACATTAGGTGCTACTGCCCTTTCTTTGTAGTCACTTCAACCAATCGTCTTCTATACGTTACAGCCTTTACGGCACTGTGTCGTGTTGTTACAAAAACTGCTAAGTGCAAGGCTACAGTGCTTGACCACTATAGTGCCATTTGGTCCATAATTTTGTCATCCTGCCATGCACCGTTCACGCCATGAACATCGTGGGGGGCAAAAATCAGCCTTGAGACAGATTAGGCTGGGTGGCTTGTCAACAGTTGGCTCCATGTATATTGCTGTGGTATTGGTTTGAAGGCACCCGTTTCAGTGTGCAGTGAGAGCTGTCCCCCAGGCACTCGAAAGGCTGTGCAGAGAGGACGGCCAGTATGCTGCTATGACTGTGTGCCCTGCGCTGAAGGAGAAATCAGCAATACTACAGGTACAGCATAGAATGAACACTGAATTTTAATTTCAAATCTCACATTTCGAAATGTACCATTTTTTACATTTACATTTATTTATTTAAAACAGGGATAATACATATTAGTGAACATTTACATGTACAGCACCCTCCATAATTATTGGCACCCCTGGTTAAGATGTGTTCTTTAGCTTCTAATAAATTCAGTGTTTTTCTCAATAATATAGGACCACAATGAAAAAAGGGGAAAATCCAACCTTTAATTTAAGTGCATTTATTCAGTAGGAAAAAAATCCCACATTAAGAAATAATTATTTTACATCAAATCATGTGTGCCACAATTATTTGCACCCCTGGTGTTAATACTTTGTACAACCCCCTTTTGCCAACAAAACAGCACCTAATCTTCTCCTATAATATTTCACCAGATGGGAGAATACAGAAAGAGGGATCTTCGACCATTCCTCTTTGCACAATCTCTCAAAATCATCCAGTGACTTAGGGTCCTCTCCTCTGCACTCTCCTCTTCAGCTCCACGGGTTTTCAATGGGGTTGAGGTCTGGGGACTGAGATGACCATGGGAGGAGCTTGATTCTGTGTCTGGTGAACCATATCTGTGTAGATTTTGCCGCATGTTTAGGGTCATTATCTTGCTGAAAGACCCAGTGACGACCCATCTTCAGCTTTCGGGCGGAGGCCACCAGATTTTGATTCAAAATGTCCTGGTATTTCAAAGCATTCATGATGCCATGCACCTTAACAAGGTTCCCAGGGCCTCTGGAAGAGAAACAGGCCAACAGCATCACCGATCCTCCCCCATACTTCACAGTGGGCATGAGGTGGTTTTCTGCATACTCATCTTTTGTGTTCCCCAGACCCACTTAGAGTGTTTGTTGCCAAAAAGCTCTGTCTTGGTCTCATCTAACCAAAGCACACGATCCCAGTTGAAGTCACAGTACAGCTTAGTGAACACCAGACATTTCTGACTGTGAGTGAGAAAAGGTTTTTTTCGTGCATACCTCCCGTGCATACCTAACAGCTTGTTGGCATGTAGATAGCGCCTGATGGTTGATTTGGAGACTTTTTGACCCCAAAATGCTACCATTTGTTGCAATTCTTTAAGAGTGAGCTTTGGAGAACCTTTTATTTCTCTTACCATCCTCCTCACTGAGCGTGGTGGTAAAATAAAATGGCATCCTCGTCCAGGGTTGTTTACCACTGTTCCAGTTGTTTTAAACTTCTTAATGATTCCTCTGACAGCAGATGTGGGCAGGTGCAGGCGAGTGGCTATTTTCTTGTAGCCATTGCCTGACTTGTGATGGTCAACACAGATCTGCCTTACTTGAATGGTGTGTTCCTTTGTCTTTCCCATGTTAAAGAGTGGATAACAGAAATGGCCTCATCATATTTATACCCCAGGGAAACAGGAAGTGATGATTTACTAATGAAATGTTCCTAGATACTCTGATCAACTTTGTAAACTACTGTAGAAATGACAGAAATACTTCAATTACATTTAATTCCTAGGAATTGTAAGGGGTACCAATAATTGTGGAACAGGTGATTTTATGAAAAATAATTATTTCTTAGTCAGGGATTTTTTTCCCCCTTAAAATTCAATTGAGTTGAATGTTATATTTTCCTACAGTTTTCAGTGTGAGAGTATGCTTCGGCAATAAAAATTTTATTTAAGGCTTTTAACACATCTTAACCAGGGGTGCCAATAATTACTGAGGGCACTGTAAATATGCAAGGCACTGTAAATATGCAAGATTATAGTCAATGGCTAATTTTCATCTTTAGTCCCCATGGCAGGTTGATATTAACAACCAATTTATTAACAATTGATTTTAAGAACAGTAAATGCTGCATATGCATAGTCTATTCTGTGAATGTATATTTGTCTTCAAAATACTGCAGAGATTTAGGGATGATTATTGTTCATTGTTTTATGAGCAACAGATAATGATTGATGCATTACATTCATGTTCATTTTATTTAGCACATATAGGAGATATAAAAAGGATAAAACTAGGAACTGAACATCAGTAGTTTTTTTTAATTTAATTAAAAACATTTTTGGCTCAAAAAAAGGACACCAAAATGTGACATCAAAAATACGTTGTTATAAGAAAGGATGTGGAAAATCAAAATCAATAATTATTTTGCTGATTTGCTCATAAGTTACTTACTCACAGTCCAGTGAATAAATTCCACTTTGTAACAAAATGTCCCTGGTCAGCACATAGGAGTATATAAGACTGAAATTATCGGGTAACGGTCCGTTGTGTCCGCGGTGCTAACAACTGTTACCATGGCACGCAGGTCATGAAAGAGACGCACTGATCAAATGTGGGTGCTACTCCACGGATGAATTTACTTTCCTTCTGCCGATAAACCAATCTCTTCCATGCTAATTTCCATCCATTTTGAAGGATACTAACTCAAATACTAAAAATCATTTCGTGTCCAGTAAATCATGACTGTTACCAGAGACAAATATTCATTTTATTCTTTGATTATGCGCATCAATTTATTAATTTTTTCACATTTGATGGAAGGAATCTGTGCACACACGCAAGTTTTCCAGCATTTTGCTGTGAGTCAGCTATTTCTACTGCCATAAGTTTTGTGTTCACAAATTCGTATGCTGAAACGAATGTTATGTGAAAAGGGAATTAAGATAAAAATCATCCAAACCAACCTTATTCTTGATCATCGTTCTGCAACTGGCCATCTGCCTGCATGGTAAGATGTTACTGACGACTATTTCGATGACTTTTCTGTTTAATTCATTTCATAATTTAAAAGGAGAATTCCAGTGTGAAATTGACTTGGGGTGTGTTGATAACGAGTACTAACCTTTGCCGAATACCCCACCTCTGTACGCACGCAATATTTCGAAATATATAGCTTTTTAGCTGAAGCTCCCAACAGGCTTACAATGGTAGTGAATCGAGCGTAGTGTTGCCATGCAAAGAAATCGCTATTTTTTTCATCATTAACGAGGCTCATAGTAGCTCCACACTTCATCGGTAAAATTCCAAGGGCCCTGACAATTAAAATGAGGCAATGAGAACTTTTAAAATGCACAGGTAGTTTATTTAAAAAGACTATTTATGCAAACAGCACCTTGAGCTAGTTTCCGGTCGCCTTTATCTTGAAAGTTACGATAAGTTGATTGACAAGCAGGAATGATAGGAAGGATAGGGGAACAGATTGAAATCTATTCTTTTGTGCTCGTCAAACGACTTATCGTAACTTTCAAGATGGAGGCGACTGGAAACTAGCTCAAGGTGCTGTTTGCATAAATAGTCCTTTTTTTATAAACTACCTGTGCATTTTGAAAGTTCTCAGTGCCTCGTTTTCGTAATTCTACAATGAAGTGTGCAGCTACTTTGAGCCTTGTTAATGATGAAATAAATAGCGATTTTTATTTGCATGGCAATGCTATGCCAGATTCACCACTATTGTAAGCCTGCTGGGAGCTTCGGCTAAAAAGCTTTATATTTCTAAATGTTGTGTGTGTACGGAGGTGGGGTATTCAACTCATTATCATGTTTCAACACACCCCAAGTCAATTTCACAGCTGAATTCTCCTTTAAGTTTATAACGCTATTTATTATTATGCAGTGACTGATTCATTCGTATGCATTTCTCGTCCACCTTCATCCATCAAGAAATTATGCTTCAGAATAATGTTGTCCTCAAAAATATCGAATTAATTAATTGGACCATTGACGTTACCTGTAAGCAGAGATGACAACTTTCCAAATTCAATATGAATAGGCGTTTTCGTTCTTGTTTCGCAGTCATTCTTTTATTACCCAGTATCGTGAAAAGACGCATATACTTTGCTGGCTGTTACTACTTAGTTGCATCCCACAGCCCTCAGGCCTCATGCTCTCACAACACGGGCCTTGTTTGTTTTGCCCAACCTCTTCCACTCCCTAGTGTTAGATGAGGTTTTATCTATTTTCTCTCTTTTGTGCAGATTCTCTGGATTGCATCACATGTCCAGATGATTACTGGTCGAATGCTGAGAGGAATGAATGTGTACCCAAGCCTGTCGAGTTCTTGTCCTTCCACGAGGTTTTAGGGATCATCCTGGCAGTTTGTTCCATAACTGGGGCCTGCATGGCTATCACGGTGGCTGCTGTGTTTTACAGACACAGGGACACACCAATTGTGAAAGCAAACAACTCAGAGCTGAGCTTCTTGTTGCTCTTTTCATTGAAATTGTGTTTCCTTTGCTCTCTTACCTTTATCGGCCAACCCTCAGAGTTGTCCTGCATGCTGCGACACACTGCATTTGGAATTACATTTGTGCTCTGTATTTCTTGTGTTCTAGGGAAAACAATAGTAGTGTTAATGGCCTTCAGGGCTACACTTCCAGGCAATAATGTTATGAGGTGGTTTGGGCCTTCACAGCAAAGACTAAGTGTTGTACTTCTCACTGTGGTGCAAGCTCTGATCTGCGCCCTGTGGTTGATTCTGTCACCTCCTTTTCCACTAAGAAACATAAAACACTACAAGGAGAGAATCATTCTTGAATGTGATCTGGGGTCAGCCAGTGCTTTCTGGGCTGTACTGGGTTATATTGGGCTCCTCTCTATACTGTGCTTTGTTTTAGCTTTTCTGGCTAGAAAGCTGCCTGATAATTTTAATGAAGCCAAATTCATCACATTCAGCATGCTGATATTCTGTGCAGTCTGGATCACTTTCATACCAGCTTATGTCAGCTCACCAGGAAAATTCACTGTAGCTGTGGAGATATTTGCAATTTTAGCTTCAAGCTTTGGACTGATAATTTGCATTTTTGTCCCTAAATGTTTCATAATATTGTTTCTGCCGGAGAAAAACACTAAAAAGCTTATGATGGGTAAAATGTCTTCAAAACCTCACTGAAACTGAAAAAAAGATATGACAATAACATTATTATTTTTGTTGTCAAACTTCTATTTGACTTTGTTTGTTACCAAATATTTCTTTGACCAGGGTACATATGAGTGGAATCACTCAGTAAGTGAGCCGTTTTTGGAAGAAATTTAAATGGATATTATTTAAGGTAATACTATATTAATTAAAGATAAAGCCAGAACACAGATAATGTTGCAACTTGCTGCTGCAGGGTAATTTTTCTATTTTGCTTTAGACGTGACTGTTTTTTGTGGCCATTTATTGAGTGCCCAAACAAAATACTGTTCCCCTCAACTCTATGTCTCCGGGGGACAATCCAAGTTGGCACTACAGAAGCCACACCCATCCTGTTGCTGTTATCTCTCAATATGAAGTCCAAAATCCTGTCACTTGATTTAACCATTATTATGCTGAAAAAGCAAAAAAAAAAAAAAAACCCATCAGAGAAATAGCAAAATTAATAAGTATTGCAAAATCAACTTGTTAAAGCAGTCTCAAGAAGAAAGGGCGCTCTGGTGAGCTCAGGAACACCAAAATGCCTTGGGAACTGCATCACAGCGGTATGTGATGACGGACAAATTCTTTCCCTGCTGAAGAAAAACCCCTACGGTTACCCTGATCAAGGTGACCTTCCAGGCCTTTGTGTAAAATACCAGGTGGGGGTCCTCCCTGCCAAGATTTCATATTTTATGATGTCATCACTTTGAAAAAAAAAAAGCCTAAAAACAGTTTGAATAAAGTGGTTCATTAAATTATTCTTTAAAAAGAAAAAAAGACTTCCCTTAATGAATCTAACTCCTGTCAACATAAATTCATACGGCATAAAATAACCAGGAAATAATAACAACCATGCATGTAGTCTTTGCAACAGAAATGGCAATTAAATATATCAGAACATAAGTATTCCATAATCCATACAGTGAATGATTTGTACTGCATTTACGTGTGAACTATGAATTTAAATTATAATTTATTTATCCATTATGCTACTCTTTCTTCAAAATCTCTGGCTGAGTTATTTATTCATCATGTTACCAATTTTAGCCATTTAATCAACTGAGCTAACATTATTCATACTAACATTAGCCAGGCAGAAAAAATTCAGAGAGCTTACACCTTTCAATGATCACCAAATATGTAGGAAGTATGATGGTGCATCAGTTCACTTTGCCTAACTGCCACTGGACTTTCTTGGGTTCATTAACAATCATAAAATACTGCCAAACTGGCAATTTCTTCAACATCTTTAAATCATTGTTGAAAGTGATGATGTCTTGATGGAGAGCATGGAATGATTTACCTAATTTACAATAATAGTGTCAGAGCCTCGTGGAGACAACACAACTCATGAACAAGCAAGACACAAGGTTCCATCTGCTGCCTTCCTCCAACCTCTCCCAGATTTAGGCAAGGGACTGGACAACGGGAACGAGGAACCCCTGGGCTGCACATGAGGAGAAAAGCACATGATAGCAAGACATGGGGAAATACAATGGAAGTGTGGACTCTGACTAAGAACAAACAATTAAGCAATGACAAGTTCATTAAGAGTAATGAGCGTGTTCAGCATAGGAGTATCAATACAGTCAAGACAGTGACTTTTTCTCACAAAAAGACACTATTGTAGCCCTGGACGGTGTGTCCGGGGGGCGGGGCACTTTGGATTTGCAGTGGTTGCCCATTTCTGTCCTGGCCCAGAAGTACCTCTGCATGAGGGAAACGATAGAAGATAAATGATAGAGATAAAAGACTAACAGTTTGAATGTCAAACTTTTCCCTCAGAAAACCGATTTTTCTTCACTATTTTGAATACCACTGGCTCAGTATTGATGAAGTGGTTGCTACAGAGAACAACAAATTTTTCAGTCACAAGACAGCATTTTTGGAATTGCTCGATAGATTGAATGGGCAAGTATATTGAGTAGTTTGCACAGGAGGCTTAGCTGAGGAGTTTCATTTATGCAAGTCTTGAAAAACAGGGTTGGCAGTTCGGACTGAACTCGCCAATATTGTAAACTGTGTTCGAGCTCAGCTTGCTGGTGAATATTCAATTACTGGACTGGGTCTGCCATCTAGTGAAAGAATAGTGTAACTGCGTGCATAAATAGAGCAGCTCCATGTCCGCTGGCATCAACATCTGCACTGACGTGTTATGAGTCAGACTGGAAAACACACACACACACACACACACACACACACATATATACATATAGGTCAATCCAAGAAATGATGTTTAGGCCTATTTTCGGGTCATTTTGACTTCAGAAAGCTATATTAAAAAAAATTCCTGTTTCTAGTCTCATTTGAAAGAAAACATCCAGGGCTTCAAAAGAAGGGCAAATTTGCAAATGTCGAGCCATATTTTCGCGAGTTATTGAACCCCAAAGTTAAAAAATTGCCCAAAATGACCATTCTTGGGACATTTTCATCTCATTCTAAGCCATGTATTGTCAAGCCATATAGTGCTAGACCGCCATAAACTTTTTTTCTCCTTAGTGGGGAGGTCATATTTAAGATTCTTATGTGGTTTAGCCATTTCATTTCTTTCCTATATCTTTTCATTGGAATTTCAACTTGTTGAAACGCGAATTAATGAAACTTTTAGACCATCAACTAGCATACTACAAAGGTAGTCCCACTGTTCATATTACATCCAGCCAAGAGGGTCCCTATAAGGGTTATGTTCATTGAAATATTTTTTACATACACTGACCTGAGCCTGTGCCAGCTTGAAAAAACTATTTTTCAACACTGGCCTCGTCACTCACTTTCACTGACATTTACCCATATATAGAGCAGACTACTGCTAATTTTTATACTTACTACCATCCAAACAAAGTTATAGGGTATATGTAGCAATCCTGAATGTAAAATAATAAAGAAAATTAATTCAGGTTGGCTCTATGGGGTGTTGCTCGGTGAGTGAAACATGAGTGATCATCGGGCATCAAAAATGTCGCGAGAAGAGGAAAGCGACTTCCTGTTAACCGGCAAAAGTAAACTACATCCGGGGTCCTTCGTAAACAACTCAGAGGATCTCAAGCTTCGATTGAGGCAAGTTTATGGCAGATTTTACTGCGAAATACAAGAGAAATTCTTGGTAATTTGGATGAAAATCTTACAAAATATTGTTGTGGGGGTGTCTGGGTGTATGCAGACATCTCAATTTGTACCAAAACTATGTATTTTGGGTTCTATGGGTTACGTAAATAGATCGACGAGTGAAATTTCCAAGCCGGTACGACCATTGGTTTGCGTGCATGGAGCCATTTTCTGGCCCTGGTGTGGGTTTGGGGAAAAGTGATACGTGAGTGACCGGCCAGCCACCTTGCCGAAAATGGCCTCAGTGGCTTGAATTCCTGTATCCTTGGCTGTATATGAATGTTAATTCTGTAGAATGAGGTGCCCCACGTGTGTTACTACCTTTTTAAACCATGTTTGGGCATTTTGAGTCGACCCCCCACCCCAATGAAGGGCAGAATGGCAAGATTTTGTCAGAGTTTTCACTTTCTGGCCCCCAAACAGC
This sequence comes from Gymnothorax reevesii, assembly GCA_029721435.1. NCBI lineage: Eukaryota > Metazoa > Chordata > Actinopteri > Anguilliformes > Muraenidae > Gymnothorax > Gymnothorax reevesii. The sequence goes on from CM056574.1 coordinate 142,182,763, forward strand.
CTCATTTCGCTAGATTACAAGCTTAATCTTTGTTATATTCCTTACTACATTTACTCTTAGTCGTTTTAGTGTGTTCAACCTATCCTGGGAAGTATAATATTGCCACTATGCAGGCCTAAAGGTATTTGGCCATGCTGAGTCACTGATGTTTCACGTACTATGACTATGGCCGCCACACACCTGTTGAGATTTACGAAATGAACCAAGTGCGACAACCAGTAGAATGCAAAAAGGAGGCTTTATTTCTGAAGGGGGAAACCCCCCAACAGAGCTGGCAACGGTACAAAGTCCACAATCCAAAAACAGTATCCAATGGGCGTAATCCAGAATCGTAACCAGGGCACCAATAACAAAGTTCGTGGTCAGACAAAAAGGGTTCGGTACACAGGCGTAGGTTTGGAGGAGAAACAAACTCATAAGCCAAAGACAGTCCGAATCCAAAACCAGGGCAGTAATCACAAAATCAAGGTCGGGCAGAAAAAGGTCAAAACTCACAGATGCAACAATATCCAAAAAGGGCAAACCAAAATCAATAGTCGAGCAATCCAGTCAGAAAGATAAACACTGAGCAATCAAGGCGAGAAACGTGGCACGAGAAAACTAGGGAGAACGATCTGACAAGAGTGTGAAGCAAACAGACATCTTATATACACATCCAGGAAAACACATGACCAGGGAGAACAGGTGCAATCAATGGTGACAATGATTAGGGAGAGACACATGAGGGATAAACTAATTACATGAATTTGGCTGTAGCCAAAACGCAGACAGGGATCACAAGACAAACCTAAGTACAAACAACAGCTCCGGTTAAGGAGTACTAAAAGTGCATAGTCTAAAGACAAGGAAAGCATGAGATATAAGTGGAAAACTGCAGCAGAGATAATTAGGGATAGGCAAGGAGGCGGAGACTAGAATTGGGCGACAGCTGAGAGATCATTAGTCAATTAGTAAGTGCAGCTATACAATCCCAAGTGCTTGTTAGTAAGTTAGTCCAAATATACAAGGTTAGTGTGGGTTAGTATTTAGCAAAAACAATAAACTGTTAGTATGTGTTAGTAAGACAGTAAAAGAGAGAGGAAGGAAGAACACGAGATAATGAAAGAAGATTGAAACCCAGAAACCAATAAATCACCTGAATGAGTGGCACACAAGACAAGGGACCGTGAGCAAAGATACACACATGACAAGACAGGGGAGACAAAGTGCAAAGCATGGAAATGAAAACATGGCTAGGCCAGGCACAGAACTTAACATGACAGCAAGATCAGAATCACAACAACACCTCCATTTGCACAGCCCAGGAATTTTGACTTGTTAGTATTTTAGATAGGTCTCTAATATCCTGACCAGAAGTAATGAACATTGTGCAATACCTTCACTGCTTTTAGGTACATTTTCCCATCATCACTTGCATTTCAATTTCTATTTTTTCATCAGAAAGGGCACCTCCACCCCATCCAGCCTATTCATATTTCACCAGAAGATGGCCCTATGGTACCCCTAACTTGCTCAACAGCCAATATGTACTGTAGATACTGAGTACTTTTTTTTAATCTAAAATTTCTGGGGGGGTATTTTGGGTTTTGCCTGGATATTTGGTCACTATCATTCGTGGCTTGTGAACTACCAACAGCAGAGGCTCAAACAATCCCTTAAAAAGAATAATTGGTCATGACCTGTTTTCAATCAGCCATTTAAATACTGACCCGTTTGGAGTTGGTGACTTGAATGAACCATTCCAATGAACCAAAGCCAAGATAAAGGGCTATCAAAAAACAAAGTATTATTAAGTAATACTGAGTTTGTTATTTTCATCCGCCTGAACATCATTTCATGGTTTTCTTGGATTATATATACTCACACTCACACATACAATCTGAAGACATAAAAACCACCGTTGAAACCAGTGACCACAAAATGGTCAAATGTTAATTCAAACAGAACAAATGTCATTTCAATTGTATTTCATTGTGATTCCACCTTAGATGTTTGCAAATTTTCTTGATGCAAATGAAATTACTTCAATTCACTTATTCATGCATGCATTATTTCTTCGCTAATTATGTACGGCACGACAGACCGAGCCTTGAAGTTATCTACACAAATATTCCTTGGACGTTTAGCTTATCTTAACGGTAACACTGGCAGACAGATGCTGATAACCTAGCGAGCCTGTATTGTAATTAGTGAAGACTTAACATTTGCTAATGAACCTTGGCAAACACTAGCTTTGCTAAGCAGTAATTCCATTTACGGTAGACTGCAAACAGTGGTATATTGCATTCATGAACATATGTTTCACTTTTTAACGTAACATTTCTATCGAATGCTTCTTTGTCTTTGATTGTTCGACAAAGAGAGCAATGTTTGAAAATAGTGCCTTATTAGCTTAGCAGTGACCTGGCAGTGAAAATAAACAGCCTGGAAAATGAGGCAGGTTACCTTTTTAAGATTGGGAATTTGTAACATCAGGCGAATTTCAATATGCGCTAAATTGCTGGGTAGTTTAACATTGTTCTGATGATGACACATGGTATGCACACTTGTCGAATCACTCACTCACTCACTGTCTTTATTTTGTTTTCAATGTTGAACATTCACAACATAATGTCATACATAGTGGGTGAGTGTACATTTTGAACGCGCCCTTTTCTAACCATATCATCTCCATGCAAACTCAGCCGAGTTGTTAGATATCAATAGATTACAATCTGTTCCTCTATCCTTCCTATTTGTTCTTGCTTGTCAATTGACATTGTGACTTTCAAGATGCAGGCGACTGGAAACTACCTCAAGGTACTGTTTGCATAAACAGCCTTTTGAAATAAACTACCTGTGCATTTTCAAAATTCTCAGTGCCTCGTTTTAAATGTCAGGGCCGTCGGAATTCTACCGATGAAGTGTGGAGCTACTTTGAGCCTTGTTAATGATGAAAAAATTGCGATTTCTTTGCATGGCAACGGTATGCCCGATTCACTACCATTGTAAGCCTGTTGGGAGCTTCGGCTAAAAAGCCATGTATTTCAAAATATTGTGTGCATACGAAGGTGGGGTATTCGGCAAAAGTTAGTACTCGTTATCATATTTCAATACAGCCCAAGTCAATTTCACACCGGAATTCTCCTTTAAGCATCTAGGGGCCCGTTTCAAAAGCAAATTTGGGGCCCTGTAAAACATAAGAACTTCATCATTATGCTGAATGAAAGTTCACCTTTTAGCCTATCCAGTGAAATTTCAACATTTCTAGCTGAAACTTGATGTTTTTTTGTGATGATTTATTAAAATATTGGCAATAAAGTATATGCTTGTGTAAATGTGATAAATTTCTCAAAAACTGAAATAAGAAACTCACCCCAACAAGCTAGTTGCATTGCAAACTGTGGACGCCTTCGTGGACTTTTGCGTCACTGAATTTGAAATTTTAAAAAAAGTTGCCACCTAAAATGATCAAAGGTTAAAATACAAATGGCGTAAAAAGAGCCCTTATTCTTTGTTTTCTTATGAGGAGACTGAGTTACGAGATCGCTCTACATCATAATCACTGGGATAATGATACGGTAAAATTTGAATGTAATTCAAACTTCTAAATCCCATCAACATATTTTAATGTCGCTTGATTAGACTAGGTTTAGAGCCATTTGGTGACTCTTATTGCCAGATATGAATTCAAATTTTCATTGCTATAAACATTACGCAACACTGGGTGACTCTGCTTTGTCAGAGAATGAGGATGGCTTTGCCATAGCCATGATGATGTATATAAAACCATCATTTCGTGTTCAGTTTGTTCACCATTTTAATGTTTTCATTCAATTACGATGTCATGTGAATTGAGAAGCATGTTTTTTGCTCAAAGTACCTGTAGCTAATGTGTTATACACTGCCCGGCCAAAAAAAAGGTCACCATTTGGAAATTAAGGAACACATTCTATAATTGGATCATTATTGTGGTTATTAATATGTTTCAGCTGGCAATAATCATTTTACCCTGACTAATGAAGCGCGTCGCTACTCATTTCTTAAAAAATCATGTTGGAAGACACATCCCCTGATGGTGGAAAAGATGTTACAATATTTCAGAACGGGCAAATTATTGGCCTGTATTTAGCAAAGAAAACCATGAATGACAAAAACAAGTATGAGGGATCATTTTCACAAACAAATTTGCCACCACAAAATCCTGACCTTAAACACATTAAAAGTTATTGGGATGTGCTCAAGAAAGACCACAGTGGTTCAACCATTATGTCGAGAAGACAAGATCTCGGCCAAAAATAATGGCATTTCTGATCAAAAATAAATGTTCTGCGAGCCTCGGCGTACCCACCGGCGGGGGTCGGCTGCCTTTTCGGAGTAGCACACAATTGGCTATCGCGCTACAGGGTTTCAAATTGGGAAGGGACTGCCGGATTTGGGTGTTCAGCGACAGCTTTGTTCGTTGCTCCAGCGCCTCCTGTTGGCCAGACGGGCGCTCGTCAGGAAGACTCTGGGTTTGTTCACGTCCGGGTATCCTCCGCCCTCGTTCGTAACTTACGAAGATTCGACCAATGAGTGTATAAGAATCAGTGGCTGACGGACACGTGCTTCGGAGGAGAGTCGTGAACTGTCTTCACTATCCTGAGTTGGCAGCAAGGGGTCGCATACGAGCAAGCTTTGTACATAGTTCACTAATTGGGCACTCCAGATTTGGGTGGGATTGGAGATGCCAAATTAAAAAATATATATATAAATAAATGTTCTGGCATTGCATATAGATGTTAAAACAATGACAAGAAGAATATGCACTGTAATCAAAGCTACAGGGGTTCCAACGAAATATTCCACTGTACGACTTTTTTTTTGGCCGGGCAGTGTATTAAAACGCAGCACAGTGTGTAACGTTAATATTATGCATTGATAATGGATAGGCAAAAATCGAACAGGTTCGCACCGGTCATTTTCTGCCCGCTGTATGTACGTGGAAATGCTTGAACTCCGACTTGCCCCTGAAAACCAGCCTCTCGTTAGCATTGGTTGGGTTAAGTCCCGAAACTCCTTGGGTATAGAGTTGCCAGAAGTTGCCGAAGAGCCATAACTTCTGGGAGCTTGGAAGCTACGTTCCTTTTTAAAGTGCCTAATTTCCATCAAATACTCATCAGACACCAATGAAAGGAAAACAGAAGAGTTCTTTAATGTTGCAACTTAAATTTTGCAATTATCTTCGCATTTTACCGATCAGAAACTATTTTGACTGGGTCGGCTCCGGAAGCTACCAGACCGTGACCTGGCCCGAATCCAGACATTTCCATAATGTTCTTGGATAATTTAATGTGTAAAAAACGCAAACAATTGATAAAAAATGCTATAAAATGAACACTTCAAAGCTCACTGTTTTATACAATATGAAATACCCCCGGAATGCAGCAAGTGAATTACTTTTTTATTTGTTCACATGCCAACTGATAAGTCTGAGGCGCTAGCAAGATTGGCTAAAGTAACGACAGTATTTCCGAACTTCCTGGAGCATCAGCTACCATTGTTCTTTTGCTGCTATCATTTGTAGCTTTTCCAGCTCAGTGTCCATGCAACTATCATAATTTGACGGAGAAAACCTGTAACTATGACCACCGCGAACGGTATATTCTGCGCATTTGCCGCAACTCAGAGAAGGGCCCCGTGTAGGGGGATTTGGAGGCACCATCCAGGGGTGCACTACAATGCCTTTATAGAAGGCTTAATGGGGTTTTTATAAGTTATTGCAAAATGTGCCTATTTGAGTGGTCATCGGGGATCCCAAACATTTGCCTTTTTTGGGGGACTCAAATATTTTCCCAGTTTGCCTTTTCTGGATGTGTGCCTCTGCATGTTTTCATACAGTCAACGTAGAGGATGTTAATTCTTGCCTGGCAGCTCGGGGCACCCAGGAGGGCGGGGCGCTTTTCAAGTGAAACGGTTGAAACATAGGTTAGGCCGCCTATGCTTATAATATTGGTGTTGCGTTATCTTTATCTCCAACTGCGCTACGATATCAAGTTAGCCCGAATAGACAACATGCACAAAAAAAGCTGCGCAGAATTCAGATTGTTGATTTAGAAATCGAATTTCAGTGTTTTATATGAAGTTGCAAAGTTTATATTGTTCGGTAAAGTGCCACAAGTGACCGATAACATGTAAAATTTTCCCAAAACCCCCTAAAAGTTTTCTGTTGAGGCTTTCAGGATATCTAACGTGTCAATCAAGTGCTTCCGACCTCTCAGGACTCCCATATTTAATATGCTACTGTCGGCTACAGTCAAAGTCAGCAATCAAGACTTCACCAGAGTAAATACAGAGGGCTTACCATAAGATTTCAATGAACAGTGAACCTAAAAGTGATAAACAGGCAGTTGTTTCAGGGTCCATATGATCTGGATAAGTATTTTCATGTTTTACTTTACAGTCGACATAGTGTTTCTTCTGCTGATCTTAAGTAGTAACAAGATGGCTATCATTTCTCTTGCAATTCAAAAGATTTATTACACGAGGTGTTTGAAATTTTTGGTGTTGCTGCCCTTTATAAGTTCATTCCTCACTCAAAATGCTTCACTGTAGCAACATGGAACGCTATGTGGAAGTTTTCTGTGATAGAAAGTCTGTCTGAAGTTTGTTTTAATGGATGGCAGACAGAATCTGTTTTACTCCTTTGAGAGCTTCAGAGGGGAGTTGCAGGTGAAGCTGAAGTTCACTTGCAATCAAACAATTGCATCATGGTTGAGCCGGGGGTGTTTGTTTTTCAGGACTGTCAGGGCAGAACTGTTTTTCAGAAATGTTGGGAGGGGAAACTTGTTTTTACATGCTAATCCTTTGTTTGACAAGCCCTGTGTGAGTATGACATTAGACAGGGAATTCCAAAGTCAGATTTCTCCCTTGAGTTCATGCAGTTTTTTTTAAAAAATCTGTTTATCCACCTGCCGTTCTTCGAAAAACAGAAGAGGCGCGCAGGGCTTATTTTGATTTTCAGGCAAATAAAATTAACTCCTGGGATGAATGATTGATTTGGGAATTATGTGAGGAAAGTATCATCACTGTGACTGGAGACCTACATAGCAATCACAGTGGCTGCCACATTTTACAGACTGAGGGACATGCCCATCCTGAAAGTCAGTAGCTTAGAACTGAGATTCCTACTGCTTGTATCATAAAAACTTTGTTTTCCTGGCACTCCTCCCTTCATTGCTCGGCATTTGGCTTTGCATTTGGGATGAATTTTGTCCTCTGCATGTCATATGTGTTGGGGAAATCAATAGTTGACTTAACAGTCTTCGTGACATTTGAAGCATTAATGTCCTGAAGTAGTTTGGGCCACCGCAATAGAGACTGAGGTTTGTTTCTTTCACTCTGTTGCAAGGTCTACTCTATTCCTTGTGATTTATCCTTCTACATTCATTACCACAAAGAAACATGACATATTCCAAATAAAATCACTGTTGAAAATGACTTGACCTTGTGCTTTCTATGCTGCACTGGAACATTTCCGGTTCCTCCTTTTTTTCCCGCTTATTTTAAGCTTTCTTACTTGTACTGCCTGGCAACTTCAATGCCTTATTCATCAAATTAAAGCATGATCACATTCTGTGCCATTTGGATCACCTTTTTACCAGTTTGACATCTCATCTGGAAAGTAGACCATTGCGATATTGATGTTTGGAATCTCAACTTCCTGTTTTGGTCTAACATTTTTCGTGTAACGCCTCTAAGATACAGAATTGCAAGGTTTGAGAAAATTATATTCAATAAACTTTAATTCCTTTTTTGTCAGTAGAACCAAGTTTATAAAAAAAATCTAGGCCATTTCAGTCTTGACAATCTCACCCAAGAGCACCAATTAGTAGAGGAGGTGGTCAAGCCACCTTAGTGTAACTCAATTCAAGAAGTCTCATTTAATCAGTGTATCATTCTCAAATCAATTAATATCTGAATAATATATATAATTAAAAAATACCAATAAACAGTTGACCTTTATCAAATCACATCATATACTCAGTTACTACAGAATTAACTAGAACGGGCACTCGGTAGAGCGCATACCTTCGCCGACGCCACTGAATCCCTCGCCACATAACTCTGAGGACCAATTTTTATTTTTTTAAATGATCGATGAATGACAAGATTACGATATATATTTTTTTACATTAATACGCCTTTAAGTTCTAAAGGTAATGACCCCCCTGACCTTTGACCCTCAACCGCTAAGAAGGGTATTGACCCCATTGTACCGTGTTTCACATCACAGGATCGGGTATATAATTCTGCACATTTTGGCGTTGGTTTCATGTTGATCGGATAAAAATTGACCGAGATATGGCCGAAAGTCGGTTTTGACCTTTTCGTGGCCTTGACCTTGACCTTTGACCCGATCACTCCCAAAATCTAATCAATTGATCCTCAGATCATGCCAAATCAACCCACCAAATTTTATGAAATCCTGTTCGGTACTTTTTGAGTTATTCGATACACATACAGACAGACACACAAACAAATAAATACACGGGGATCAAAACATTACCTTCGTCAGCGAAGTCGCTGGCGAAGGTAATAATAACATTAATGATTTAAAAATGTGGATCTTGGAGGTATTTGGAAGAGCAGAGGCAGGCGTAATTCAACACAAGGGTATTATGACAGGGGCCTATTACACAGTTGTTGTTTTTTTTACAATAATATAAGATATATTATTCTTCGATATTAGAAGTGATTAAAAACTTTTCAGCAGAAAAAGCAGGGAAATCCATGACTACATTTGATTTCTGTCAAACCCCCAAACTGTGAAAAACAGCCTGTTCTGAGTGGGTGACCTGAGATAGGCATCTCCACTCTTATCAGTCTTGGAACAGAGCCACCAGCCCAGTCTGTAATTTCTGCAGGCCAAGCAACTGAGGTGGTAGTTGCAATAACAAAAAGTGTGGCATGCAGTCGCAAATCCATCCATTTTCTATACCCGCTTATTCCTCACTAGGGTCACGGGGCCTATCTCAGCTGACTACGGGCAAAGGCAGGGACCCATCCTGAACAGCTTGCCAATCCGTCGCAGGGCGCACACATCAGCAGTCGCAAATTACACTTGGAATTCAATATCATTAAGAATGGTTCACTGTGATTAGTGACATAACATAACATGAGTGGCGAGAACAGCCTGTTTAGCCCAACGAGGCTCACCATTTTCCAATCAATATGGTGAACCTAACACTTAAGATACTAAAGGACTAGTGCTGGTACCCAGCACTATATCAAGCTGGACTTGAAAACTCCCAGAGTTTCTGCCTCAGTGATATGCCCAGGCAAACCATTCCACGTTGTGATCACTCTCTTCAGGAAAAAAAATATTTTCTAATATTTGAGCTAAATTTACCCTTGGCTAACTTCCATTTATGACCCTTAGTTCTGCAGACAGAACCCATCTGAAGCAATCCTGCATAGTTGTCTTTGTTAATTCCATTAATATATTTAAAGACCTCAATTAGATCACCACAAGGTTTCCTTTTACAGAAGAGTTTAAGATTCTCCAGCCTATTGTCATAGCTTTCATCTTTTATACCAGGAATGCATAGGCTTTTCCCTGTTCTAGCAGTCTTGCGGGTTGTCCCAGTTAACAGATTTTTTGGATCCTTATTCCGTTCTGAGTGTTTGTCACCATGATTATCCTGTGTACATAGGTTGTGGGTTTTGTCTCAGTCGGGACTGGATTGTCCTACTCTAATGGCTTACTAGAAGGGGTAACTCAAACCTTTAACTCTAAATGATAGTTTCCCCACCCCAGTCTGTCATGGTTCTGCCTCATGTGTGCTGTTTTGTCATTGTGCTTGGCCTGTTTGCAAACTTTATCCTCTAGTGTTTGGTGTTTAAATAAACACTTTGGATCCTGCATCTGGTGTCCCCTCGACTACTTCCAAACAGAAGTTCCGTCTCCTGGACACCAGCAGGATGGATTCCCGCGATGCCGAGCTCCAGCACCAGCGGCAACAGATCCAACACCTGACTGCTGCCCTGGCAGCGCAGCACACCACCGCTACTGGGAGCATGGGGCAAACTTGCCCTCCTGCTGGAGCTGCTGCATCGCCACCTCCTGGTCTTGGGCCAGAGCCTCAGCTACCGCCTCTTGAACTCTACAATGGCAACCCTGAGTCCTGCAGGGCGTTTCCGACCACCTGCGAGATGCACTTCGACACTGGTCTTGGACTGGTCCACGCACAAGATTCGTGAGTGGATGTCCTCCTGTTCTGCCTGCTGCCTTCGCCATGCAGCCTCACCTGTGCCTGGGGCCAGGTTTTCTTCCGAGCCAGCGCCTGATCTCTCCCGAGTCCCCGCCAAATACCATGACCTGGGGGCGGTATTCACTAAGTCTAGTGCGGTGTCTCTGCCATCTCACCGGCCCTCTGATTGCAAGATTGACCTGCTGCCGGGAGCAGTGCCACCCTGGGGGCGGGTCTTCTCCCTGTCTCTGCCCGAGAGAGTCGAGAGAGTCGCCATGGACAAGTACCTCCAGGAGTCTCTCGCGGCTGAGATAATTCAGCCCTCCACGTCGACAGCAGGAGCTGGGTTCTTTGTGGCTAAGAAGGATGGGTCGCTCTGGCCCTGCATCGACTATAGAGGGCTGAACAAGATAACGCTCAGAAACCGTTATCCCCTGCCGCTCATGTCGTCCACCTTCGACATCATCCAAGGGGCCCACGTGTTTACCAAGCTGGACCTGCAGAACACCTGCCACCTGGTGAGGATACGTAAGGGGGATGAGTGGAAGACCGCCTTTAACACCCCCAGTGGTCATTGGGATTACCTGGCTGTACCCTTTAGCCTCACCAACACGCTCACAGTGTTCCAGCGGCTATTAAAAGATGTCCTGGGTGACATGATCAGTAGGTCCATTTATGTCTACGATGACGACATCTTCATTTTCTCACGTACCCAGGAGGAGCACAGTCGGCATGTTCGCCAAGTTCTGAAATGTTTGTTGGAGAACCACCTTTTTGTGAGGGCCGAAAAGTGCGAGTTTAACACCTGCTCCACTACGTTTCTTGGCTACATCATCTCTCCCGGGTCCCTGAGAATGGATCCCACTAAGGTGTGATCCGTCCTGGAATGGCCCCAGCCCAAGGACTGCAAGGCCCTCCAAGGATTCCTGGGTTTCGCCCATTTTAATCGGCGCTTTATCCGAGGGTACGGCTCGGTGGCAGCCCCCCTGACCGCGCTTACCTCCACTCATGCAACTCAAGCGATGATTGACATCTGCGTCCATCCTGATGACCTCGGACTCGGCGTCCCAGTTCATCGTGGAGGTGGACGCCAGAGATCGGCTAAGGATGGGAAGGTCCACCCCTGTGTCTTCTTTTCACACCACCTCATGCCCATCGAGGCCAACTATGATGTCGGGAACCGAGAGTTGCTGGCAATCTAGTTGGCTCTGGAGGAGTAGCGCCACTGACTGGAGGGAGGCACTACGCCATTCCTGGTGTGGACAGACCACAAAAATCTTGAGTACCTTAAGACGGCTAAGAGGTTTAATCCCTGCCAGGCCCGGTGGGTCTTATTTTTCGGCCTGGGTCACGTAATGCCAAGGCTGATGCCCTTTCCCGGCGGTTCGAGACAAGCGCCGCTTCCGAGAACCCTCCCGAGACCAGCCTCCCTCTCAGGAGGTGGAGGTGGGGGTCCCTTCTGCCGAGGCCTTCATCAGACGCTGCCGTAATACCTGGCACTCCACCCGCCGCACTCTCATCCTGGCAGGGAAGCAGATGAAGGACTCGGCGGACAGACGCAAGCCGGCCCCCACCTACCGTGTCGGCCAGAAGGTCTAGCTCTCCGCCCAAGACAAGCTTGCCCCCAGATTCCTCGGTCCCTTCTCCATCAACTAGATTATCAGCCCCACCGTCATCCGTCTCAAGCTCCCAAACACCACGCATCGCATCCACCCAGTGTTCCACGTGTCCCGAGTCTGGCCCTCCGTCACCCACCCCTTCCACCCAGATCGCGAGACCCCACCTCCGCCGTGCATCATCGACGGTGGAGAGGCCTTCACTGTCCGGAAGCTCTTGAACTGTCGGCGGAGGGGTGGGGTTACAGTGCCTCGTCGATTGGAAAGGATACGGTCCTGAGGAACGGTCCTGGGTCCCTGCCTGATTCATCTTAGACAAGAACCTAATTAGTGATTTCCGCAGAACTCACCCCAAGCCTTAGCCCCAGCTTATGCTGGATAACCGAAGTATTCTTGTATATGTTCTGTGTATTTTGTTTTTGAGCGGTTTAGTATTTGGTAGATGTTTTGTATTTCTTATTTTTTAGGATTTTGCATTTAGTATTTTGTAGGTGTTCCTTGTTTTGTGTTAGTCCTGTAGATTTGTTTTGTATTTAGTATTTTGAGGTTTCTCGTATTTTTAGTTCTGTAATGTTCCGTGTCAGCGCCAGGTGGTGCTTCTCGGGGAGAGGGGGGTTACTGTTATGGGTCAGTTCATGTGGGCTGTTTTGTCATTGTGCTTCCACTTTTTCTCCCATTCCTCACTCTCTTTATTTTTTAGCTTTCATTCTGCTGTCTGACGATCGATTCTCTCTTGCCCAATCTCCTGTGATGTCGTGTGACAGCTGCCAACACGCCTGCGTCTCGCTGTCCAATCACGTTTCCTCTTTCGGTGTCAGCTGTGGTATTTCATTCATTGCTTCCACCTGTGCTTAATTCTGGGTCTCGCGACACTGAGTGAATGCGTTCTCTGATAGGATCATTACTAACCCGAACTAACCAGCACTTATTTGAGGGTAATTGACATATCTCGTCACATAGTATCAACCTAATTAACTCATTAAAGAGTGCGAGTGTTTCTAGCTTTAAAGCTATGCATTCCTTTGCTTTTCTCCTGGAGGTTTTTGCTTGTCACATTTAGATTACCTCAATCTGTACTGTCTAGCTTGATTGATTGTCTTAGAGTCTTGTCTCGAGTCATTATTCTTATCCTGGTTCTCGTGAATTCGTTTATTAATCCCATGTGTTTCTGTTTCCTTTTGAGATTGCGTTCTGAGTCCCCGCCTCCTCTCGTGCGTGTGTCTGTGGGGAAGAGAGAAGCGACCGTCAGACTGAACTTTGTTAGGCTTTGCTCTGCATGGTGAAATCTCAGCTCTTTGTGCCTTCCGAGTATTTTCTTTGTATGATTTCCGAGTCTTGTATTTTGCTGCGCCCTCGTCTCTTCTGCCCTTTGTCTGGTCTCCCAGTGTTTTCCGTCAGTTTAGTTAGGTCAAGTTTTTGTTTTTCTAGCCACTCTTGGAGTGTGTACCTTTGTTTCCCCCTGCCTTAGGCAGTGTACCTTAGTTTCGCCCATTCGTTGAGTGCATATGCACAGTGTTTTGTTTCTGGCCTGTTTGCCAACTTTATTCTCTAGTGTTTGGTGTTTAAATAAACGCTTTGGATCCTGCATTTGGTGTCCCCTTGACTACTCCCTAACACTTGTCAGTGTACTCCACAGTGTACTCCCTGAAGGCGCTTGTGGCATCGGGATCGGTAGAATAAAGTAAAATTGAAATTGAATGATGACATTTTTGTTTAAGGCCTAACAAATCACACATTTGAAATGATCTATACTACTGACTGCAGCAAGATGAAGTAATGTTGCGACACACGGTCAATTAATGGATAGCAAATGGCTCTGGCTAAATGGCTAAATTTGGGAACACATTCAATTCTTAATGATTTGTAGAAACTATCCAATTTATTCTGAATATATAGGCATCAGGCTGTCTTTAGAAGTATAGCATACTAATATTTCTTCTCATCAGTAACGGTGGCTGAAAAAAAAAATGGCAGAAACACTGAAAGCAATTCCGGTAGGCTGCTGGCCCCTGCAGTTAAGCATGTCAAGTAACATGTAGTCCCCTCCCCTAGATGTTTCTTGACTTATATTTGGTTAGTAATCATAAGTTGGTGATATCAGGGCGATTAGAGATACACACCTGAGTGCGGGAAAGATTACCGCCAGCACTATGGGGACGACTGATGATTTTGGAGGTGATTAGTGACTCTGATAGACTTCACAAAGTTGTGGATCTAATGCAGAACTCTTTGCGGTGCCATGGATGTCAATATTGGAAGGTATACAGTGATTCAACAAAGAAACCTTCTCAACTTTTTAAAGGATTCGTGCCAACAAATTTCCTAATTCACGGCTTATAATGCTTTTGTAAAAATGATATTGTTCAAATAAGCCATACACAACCACACCACTCGGACTTTTCATAATCCCTGTGTATCTGACCGGTAATAAGCCTGAGGCAATTATGCATATTTGAGATTCAAGAAGGAAGCTATCTGGCGGGTGACGTCACAGTAAAGGCAATAATAAAAGCCAACATATTGCCTGGTTGGTCACACTTCAGAAGAAGTGTTGCTCATAAAGGTTTTATACAGCATATATAAGGCCTTCATAAATTGGACGAAATGTCTCTATAAATCATACATAAGCAAATGTCATGCTTTGTAAAGAGTCAAATAACACATCCTTATTCAGTATGTTATGCCAGAATTGATATAATTGACAATGTCACTTACTTATTTTATGTTTCACCTCATGAATTTTATTTTTCAAAACATACATTTTAATTTTGATTCATGCAACATTTAAAAAAAAAAAAAAGGTTTGGACACCAATGTATTCACCACCTTGTAATGTTGCCATTCCTGTTCCCAAAATTTTATAAATATACTGAAGACAGCAATTGATTAAGTATTTTAGGTGTAATTTGTTCCATTCTTTCTGCAAACAAGTCCTGCTGTTTGCAACAGTTGAGGGTATTGAGGGAACGCCACACATTCTCTATAGGCAAACCAGTCCAGCACCGGCACCCAATTTTTATGCTGCTGTGCTTTTGTAATGTGTGCGGAAGTTAGTTTTGTATCATTTTATTGAAACACAGTATTTATGAGTGTCCCTGGAAATCCTGTCTTCTATAAGGCAGTGCAGGTTCTTCCAAAATCTCAAAATCTCTGTGTAGTTTTAAGCATTAATGGTGCCTTCACAGAAATGCAAGTTACCCTTGCCAAGAGCACTGACTCAATTTCATAACATAACACAGTGTGGCTTTTGCACTCGATGCCAGCAACAATTTGAATGGTCTTCCTCTACTTTAGCCGGGAGGATAGGGCATCAATTTATTCCTAAAAAGGTATAAAATACTGATTCATCTGACCATAATACACATCTCCGCTGTAAGATAGTCCATTGCCGGTGCCTGCAAGTTCAGAGAAGTCCGATAGGTGCTTCAGGACACTTAACATAAGGCTTCCTTTTCATTCCATAAAGTTTTATCTGGCATATGTGGAAGTAACTTGACAATTTGTACTTGACAAAGATTTGCCAAAGTGATATAAAGCCCAAGACCTTAGATCACTTATTATTTTCGCCAGCAATTACCGGATAACAGAAACATGGGCACAGCCATCTATAAAATACACAGACTGACTAACTAACTAACTGATTGACAAACATAACTGTTGTAAGAAAGCAACAGCTACATTATTACCCAAAATATATTAGCTTAACGTTACCTTCCAGAGGATCGCCGCTGCGTGACTGGAAGACTTCCCCTGTCCCGCGACACAGGAGCAACTGGCCGTTTTGATCGTGCAAGCCGATGTAGTCAGGACCCAAGCAGAGTGGAGGTCGGCGTTGCTTTGACTGGGCAGTACATCAGCTTTCATGAAAACCAGGTCGTTGAAGTTGTTCAGCAGTACCTAGCTGACTTTACCGCGATGGACTTACTGGTACGCTTCTGTGCTCTTGTAGTTTCACATATGAGACCCATCCACTCCAAGAGACAACACAAAATAATTAAAAATGTCCTCGTATCGTATTTCAGGCCACTTCCTCATGTCGTCTTCCTAGTCGGTGAGCAACTGAGGATGTGGTACCAACCACCCATCTTGGTTTAATAAAGTTTCTTTATAATGTACCCACAACATTGTTGAACAAAATTTGCTCGCACCAATAGCCCCAGTAAGGGAAAGCGGCTGACCGGAAGTGCCGGACAAATAATACGGAAGTTGATCACTATTTACTTCTGTGTTTGAAAATAAGGTGAATGGACTTATTACCCATGTATCGCATGTACATATTATAACTCTTGTACTTCATGCTAGTTATTGTGAAAATCAGCACTTTAACTTTATTACCAGGAACCTTGATTCCTTGTTCTTTAGTCCTGATTGAAATAAATCGTACTGTAGCTAAACGCCAGTGTCTGTATTACTAATGGTATTATCCAGGAACCCCGATTCCTTGTTGTTTTTATACAACGTATTATATCCTGTTTTCCCTTCTTGCTGTGTTGGAGGCATCATAAATACAACCAAGTCCATCTTCGCATTGAGCCCAGTCCTTAACTTCTTGTCCCTCATGCACATCACTGGTAATCAGGGCACTGGGATAGTGTGAGGAAGCGATCTGGAACCAAATGCGAGGACACGGGATTGCAAAAAATAGGTGCTTTATTGAATAAGGGGGATAACCCCCGCAGAGAGAAAGGCAACAGTACAGAGTCCATAATCCAAAGCTCGAATTCCAATGGGGCAGAGCAGAGTTCGTTACCAGGGCACCAATCACAAAAATCGTAGTCAGGCAAAACAGATCCGGTACACAGGTGTAGGTTTGAGGGAGAAGTAAACTCATAAGCCAATAGACAGTCCGAATCATTAACAGGGCAGCAATCCACAAAATCAAGGTCGGGCAGAAAAAGATCTAAAACACACAGATGCAACAATATCCAAAAAGGGCAAACCAAGAATCTGAAGTTGGGTAATCCAGTCAGACAGATAAATCACAATGAGTCGAGGCGAGAAACGTGGCACAAGAAACAAGGAAGTTACGATCTGACATGGAAATGAATGTGAAGACACCTTATATACACATCCGGGGTGAACACATGACAAGGGAGAACAGGTGTGATCAATGAAACAATCATCAGGATTGACACTTGAGGAAAAATCTAATTACATGAATTTGGCGAATGTCAAAACGCAGACAGGGATCACAAGACATTCCTATGAACAAACAACCGCTTCGGTTAAGGAGTACTAAAGTGTACAGTCTAAAGAAAAGGGAAAGCCTGAGATATAAGTGGAAAACTGCAGTAGGGATAATTAGGGATAGACAAAGAGGGCGGAGATACGAATTGGGCGATTGCTGAGAGATTGTTAGTCTATTAGTATGTGCAGCTATACAATCCCAAGTGCAAGTTAGTAAGTTAGTGAAAATATACAATGTTAATGAGTGCTGGTAATTATCGAAAACAGTAAACTGTTAGTACTGTTAGTAGCTAGCAAAAGGAGAGAGGAAGGAAGAACACGAGATATGAAGGAAGATTGTAATCCCAGAAACCGGTAAATCACCCGAAAGTGCGGCACGTAAGACTAAACCGTGAGCAAACACCTACACAAGACAAGACGGGGTAGACGTAGTGCAAAGCATGGCATGGCAGAAAAATAAACAAGACAAGAGCAAAGAAAACATGACATGAAGACTATGGCAGAAAAATAATAAAAACATGAAGTCCAATTACCAAAACACAATACGCAATCAAAGAATAGTCATAATAACAAGCAGAGGTCACTTAAACACAAAAATCAATAATCATGGCATGGCCAGGCACAAAACATAAACATGGCATGAACAGGATCCTAACAGATAGTGCTGATAAATATATTTTGTGAGATTATATCTAAATTAATGTTTACCTGTGGTGCATTTGCTACATACAGTAAATTTGCTTTATAAATCACTGTACATACTTGGCCAATTGCTGCCATTTATTAGCAACTAAATTATTGTCAGAGAGCAACTTGCAATAATATTAGAATACAACATGTAATTTAATAATTGTTTAAACTTGTTTTTTAAACTTTAGAATGTGGGTTTCTTTTTTTAAATAATGGCAATGATCTCTCTGGTTATTAAATAAGAGGATTCACAAGAGGATTTGGTGACACAGCTTGTGGTACATTAGGGAATAAGTTGCTGAAAATAGGTATTTGCAAAAATACTGAATTCAAAAAATAATAAACTGGAAACAGTAAAGAGAGCTGCAGTCCAGGATTAGGGTTGCCTTTTCTGCTCTCAAATTAACTGAGCTGAATCAGACTGTTTTTTTTGTTTTTTTTGCTGTTTTTAATGCTTATACTCACTGTTCAAGATATTATTTTTCACTTCAAATGTTTATTTGGCAAAATGTTAGCAAGATTGGTGCTTGATTTTGAAGTTTTCAAAGACGTACAACCAGTTGGCAGCATGTTGTCGCTGGATGGTTGGCAGACAGTTTTGCTCCTCTGAGAGCTTCTGCGGGGAGATGGGTGTAGGGTAAGTCATCATTAAGCTTTGGTTGGTTTGTTTTTGAGAACTGTATGGGCATCTGTTTGTGTTTCGTTCCGCTGGGAGGGGAAGACTTGTTCTTGCCTGATAATTATTTGCTGGAGAAGTGAATATGTCTAAAGGGAGGGACTTCCAAATGCAGATGTCTCCCTTGTATTTCAAGAAACAACATGTTATTGTTTACTGTTTGTCCTCGAGCCATTCTTCATTAATCAGAAGAGGAGTATAGGGCTTATTTTGAAGGAGGAACTTCCAAATGCAGATGTCTCCCTTGTATTTCAAGAAACAACATGTTATTGTTTACTGTTTGTCCACGGGCCATTCTTCATTAATCAGAAGAGCAGTACTTGGCTTATTTTGATCTCTTAGCATAGCATTAACTCCTGTTACAAATGATTGATTTGGGAATTAGGTGAGATGAGTAAAATCACACAATTTTCTGTCATTTGCACATCCAGCAAAAGTTTCAGTATTTCAATGAAAACTGCAATTTGAGTTTTGAAAGCAAATTTTTGAAGAATGTTCTGTCCCTGGAGGTCAGGATAGGACAGCTATTTTTGGTATATTCTGTACGGGCACATTTCCTGAGAAAAAGCAGTATTATATCAAATTTGTTTTTCAACAAGGGGAGTGACAGGCTGTGGAGATTAGTCCCAGCAAGAATCACCCACAATATTCTTTTATCCAAAATTTGAGTTGCTTTACACAGTTTTTTCACAGAGTAATTCAAGAATTGCAAATATTCCTATTCCCCAAAAATATGATAGTTTTGTCCCTTTTTGTCTCAGTCTTTTACAAATAGACTTTCTGGAAAATGAGCCAAAAGGGCATCTCTACCACTGTTAAGAACAGATGAAGAGGATCAGAGTCCAGACTTGTGTCCGATAGATAGTGTTTGGTCTCACATAAAACACAACCTCCCAAAAAAAATTTTTTTTGACCAACTCTTTGAAGCCATCAACATTGAGTGGAACAGTACTGACTGTTTCTGTCATGACCCAGACAAGGAACCAGACACAGACTCAGGGTGCAATCCAATGAGGGTACTTGTTGGTAGGAATACGCCAATAATTGGAGAAGGGTCAAAGCCCGGAGTAGGAGTCCAGCTTGGGTGGTATAGACTGGTGAGAGTAATGGGCATAACCATGCCTGGCCAGAGGTGTCCTGGAGTAGACGGCTGGTGGTATAAACCCCCACCGAGGCAGGACTGTTGGACAGCAGGGACATAAGGTCTTGCAGGAAATTAGTCCCAATCATGGAGACTGAGAATGGAGGTTTGGGTTGTGTTCCTAATAAATTGGTCAGAGCAACATACTGGAAAACCAGGTCATAGGAATGTGGTCCCAATCCTGGAGACCGATGATAAGGCCTGGGAGTTTGTTCATGTCAAAAAAGCTTTGAAGAGAAATTATGTATTTCACAGTCAAATGAGTGACAATAATTTCCAAAGACAGTCATGTACTTCTGAACTGGCCCACATCAACTGATGGAATTGACGTCTACAGCAACCCCCCCCCCACACACACACACACACACACACACACACACAGACAGACACAACATGCATTTAACATTTCCCAAGATAATGAGCAAAAAGCAACAAGAAAACTTTGAAGAAAATTTGTGTTCTTGCTTCAGCTGGAAAAGTTTAAGAGGTTGGCTTATAAAATGAAGGTGTTGGAAACTGAGAGGCAAAGGAAATTGCTGAAGAAATGGTTATTTATTTATTTTATTTATTTATTTATTTATTCCTTCCATGAAAATGCACAAAATAATATGAAATTGGTTCAAAATTCCACAATACATATCTCAAATCAATGCATCTCATGACTGGAAAGGAGCAGAAAGAAGAATATAATTCTTAAGTTGAAAAACTGCTGAAATGTAAACACAGGACTGAAAGCTGAAAGTAATTGTTTAAGGAATTCTAACTTTACAGCTGCATTGTGACCGAGTCTATTCCTCTTCAACCCCGCTGTAAAAAAAAAAAAAAAGGTCTATTGGAGTCAATGAGGTTGACACATCTTTCTCTGTGGCCCTGTGCGTAATTATGTCAACAGAGTGCATGCTAAGAAATTTGTTTTATGGTGGAGCAAACATGGCAGCCAACATTGGCAGACTGCCGCGGCTGTTGTCGCTTATAGTTCATTGTCAGTGTCTTCCCCAGTCCCTTGGCTGACCTGGCCAAGCAGTACAATGCTGCTATTCACTGCTCTCTGTTCATTTCTGTGCACTGTGTGTTCGCTAGCTAAATAAGATAATAATAGCAAGTTGCAAGACATCGTTAAGACGTTATTATTCTCGGCTCCCTTTTTATTTCTGTGCTATTATTAGCTAGTTAGCTCGTGCACGCACAGTGCACAGAACATGTTCAAAACGGGAGGAACTTGAGTGTTGAAATTGCCATCACTGCAAATTACATAATCAATAGCTAGCTAACGTTACACAAAGTGCTTTAACAAAATGCAGGTTTAAAAAAATTGAGCAGACATTTCATAGCTCTATGAATGCATCTCTAGGTTTCACCTTGGACCCATTGTACAACGAAAAGGTGGCTAAATTTCACAGGACATACAAGGATTTGAACATTTCAGTTACCAGCAAGGTCCACATCATGATTCGCCATGTTCCAGAGTTCAGTGAGCACCACAACAGCCCTTTTGGTCGATATTCTGAGCAGGTGGTTGAAACTTGTCACACCAAATTTGACAAGTTATTCATTAACTACCGGATCAAAGACATATCCCCGTAAATAATTTAGATAAATTTTACAGAGCTGTGATACAATTAAATTCTGACCATATCTGAAGATATGAAGCCATAAGTGTATTATAAATTGACACTTAGTTATAGGGCAGTGTACTTTATGTAGTGTACATTTACGCAATATACACTTGAGGTCTGTAATGATTTTGTGGAGAGGTAAAGGCTATAATTAAAAACTACATTATTTTGTTTTTCTTGATAATCTTTTACCCAGACCACAATTTTTCACACGAGATAAAAACATGTATGCAAAAACTGTACATAACACAATATTTTTCCAACAGAATATTTTCATTTTCAGCTTATTATGATGTTGAAGGCCATGTCAAAATTTTTTACCAAGGAAATATCTACTCAATTTTTTTAACCCTGCATTTTTTGAAAACATGCTGTGGTTAAGTATTAAAGTACTCAATTAGTATGGAAAAGTAACTGGCTTAGCAAGGATGGCAGTTACGGTAATTTTGATACCAATATTTCGCTTGTTTTTGATGCGATCGTAAATATATCTAGTATTTAACTAGTTTGAACAGTTGCTTACATATACTGGGGTAGGAGCTCGAGCACTTCTTTTCTGCTGTGCAATTCTTTACCATAACATGTGTTCTCATGGACCCGCCCTGCAAAACATTCACTTTGCTGCCCTAAATGTGCTCTCTTGGAACTGGTTGGAACGACTATAAAAATGACGATACCGAAAATTTTTTCACTGAATTTGATGCAGAAGAATGAGATTTGTCAAACAGTCGTATCAATTTTATTTCTAACAATGACAATGCTGAGGCCAGAAAAAAAAATGTCCATCAGAGGGCAGAATTGAACCACAATAACGCTACGCCCAGTGGTGGAGCCAGACAATTTTCATCTGGGTAGCTAGACTGAGGCCATTGCTCTCCTATGGGTGGCACAGAAACTGATATCTTATTTTTTCCAACGTGGAAAGTTGCTGTAGATCTAGTAGTGTTTCTTGGTCACCGGTTACTTAGCTATACAGACAGTGACTGCCATGAAGAATTACATCATGACCCGCATGATAAGCTTTTAATGTATGCCTAAACTAATTCAAAAAAAAGTACACCTTATCATAGTTTGCTCGCATAAAATTGAAAATTTTGGTTTTTTAAGACACCTTTTAAACTTCCCATGAAACATCAAAATTAACAGTAGAGTGATCACTAGTCCCACGAGGCTCCACTACTTCAATATTGCTAATTCTATCAGGGTCATGACAAAGCACTAAATACAAAATTGCCTCCTCTCTTGTAGGTTTATTAAGAAACTGCACCAAAAAATTGTCATTTATAACATCTAGAAGTTCTTCCTTTCACCATTTCCCAATCGATAACCAGGATAATTGAAGTTTCCCATAATAGTCCCTCCTCCTCTAAAAGTTTGCCTAATCCTCTTAAAGAGCATTTCATTGACAATATTGTCCAAAGCTGGCGGTTGATAGCATACTACTGTGTTTAAACCTGTCTCATGTTTGCCAATGAGCCTGACCTAGTTATCTTCACAGGGCAAGGAATGTTAAATTTCAGGAATTTCCTGCACATTTATGTTTTTGTTCACATAGAGTGCTACACCCCCTCCTTACATCTGTCCTTCCTAAAGAGCTTATAACCTTCTATATTATATTTATCTCCATCTTCCTCACTAAGCCATGTCTCTGTAATCCCAACTATGTCATAGCCCTCACTCATCATAACGGCCTCAAGTTTGGGAAATTTATTTTTTATGCTTCTTGCATGTAAATAAAAACATTTCAGGTTATTATGAATGCTCTTCCCCTTCGATTTTCCATGTGCCTGCTGCTCCAAGCCCCCCACTACGCTAGTTGCTTTAAAAATATATCATCGTGCCAGCAAAGAGCGGCACATAAGGGTGAGGGCAGGGTAAGTGCCCCTCACTCTACAAAAAAATAAGTAATTAAAAAATTTGTCAATAGTGCAATGCTGTCAGCTTCCATCAGGGCAGTCTGCATTTCCCTATGTATAACACTCTCCCTGCCCCCCAAGTCCCTACTTTAAATAATCTTGTGCAACCCACAACATAAGCTGACCCAGTGCAAAGGTACCCCTCCAGTTCAGGTGTAGCCCGTCCGGCTTGAATCACCCCTGTCCCAGAGAAAGTTCCAGTGCCCCTTGAACCTGTACCCCTCTATCCTACACCAGGTTTGTAGCCATGTTTTAAACCTCCAGGTAAAATTCTGCTTGCACATGGTGCCCATAGAATCCCAGAGAAAACTACCGTGGAGGATCTGCTCTCAAGCTTTTCAGCTAATTCCACAAATGTGCCTTGCAGAACCTCAAACCTACCCTTACCTGTGTCATTTGTCCCAACAGAACTGGATCCCTCCCCGCTCTGGCCAGGAGCTTGTCCGCACGCTCCAGGAGGCAGGAGGTCTCCTACCGGGGCACCAGGCAGGGAACACGCTGTACGGGACTCCTTGTTGCGCGAACAGACTAAGCTGTCTATTCCTCTAATAACTGAGTCCCCAGCTATCACAATCTCCCTTTTCTGAGGGGAAGAGGCCAGCAGGGTGCTCTGATGCCTGATGCTCATCAATCCCCCCACTCTCAGGGTCAGGGGCCAAGACGCGTTCCTGAAAGGGCCGGAATCGGTTGGACAGCTCGCCCCTGGTTATCCCTGCTTATTTTTAAGTTTCTAAGTTATGGATACTTGTAATTGCCGGAGTCAGTTTCTTTCTGTTTTCTTCAGTTGTTCAAAGCTCGCCTAAGAGCAAAGCCAGCAAGTGAGCGAATTTGCGTATCATTAGCTGTAATGTAAACTCTGGAAAATGGCTAGCTGCAAAAGTGAAAATAAAAGTTATTGTTAGCATTTGCAGAACTCCATGCCATAACGTCGGTGGTTAGCAATACATGTCACTGATTTGAGCATGTTATATTTCAAACTAAACTTCCATAAAAATGTAAACCTGGCAGTCACTTCTGCCTTGAAGCAAAACTAACCAAGTGAGTAACTACCAGTGAAATGGAAAACTAGTTTGTTTTTGGTGAATAGTATGCAAGGAGCTGCTGTAAACATGCTGAACTAAACATTATATTTTAATTTGATCTACACATTGGTACATAATAAGGAAATGCATAGCTAGCCACGTACATTTCTTCACATCAGCTATATTAAATGACCAAGAAAATGCATTCATGTTGTCAGGGAGTCCACCAAGCAGCGCGATTGCAGGATTCCCGCAAAAACTGCCCTAGCGCCTGCAAGAAAAAATAGTCAAAGCGGCTCATTCCCGCACGTTTTCAGTGAATTAAGCTGCTTTGCACACGGGACGCGAAATTAATTTTTTGCACGACAGACTATGTTCAAAGTCAATGTAATGTGTCGTGCAAAAAATTCGTTTCGCGTCCAGTGTGCAAGCGCCTTTTTAGTACCGATACAAGTACTGCTCGACTCGCACGTTCATACACGCCCACAAAATCTGAACGGATTGGACATTCAGAGAGTAACCAGCCAATCACTGGGTACATTTTCTGCCTTGCCGCAGGCCGCTGACCGCAGATGATCTTGAATCTTCCCTTTCGTTGAGCAGCACCGCAATCAGGGCTGTGGCTAAACATCTTCATGGCCAATGTCGTCCCTAATTTCAGACATGGCAATCATTAGCCTGCCCAGCGCTGTACATATTTTCACCTTGGAGACAAGGTTTGCGTCGTCTGCACCTGTCGTCTATTCATTAAAAATGATATTTCGCCGGACTCGCTTCAATCAAGTGAAACATTTTTATAATGGGGGAGATGGCTTGTACGTTAATGATTTTTTTTTCATGCTGTCAATGCCAGTCTTTAATTTATGGGCGTACGATAACGGTTTCCAAAGTGTCGCCTTCCCTTCTTGTCGATTTCATTTTTCCATGCGCATATACGTACCGATCGAGAATCGCGCTGCTTAGCGAAAGCACTGCTATTTTTTGTGTCTTTGCAGGTTTGTTTGTTGACTAGAGAACCTAGTCAAGCCCAGTCCTGTGCTAAAGCATACTGTTCTGTCGCGTAATATCCATTATCTGATTATAGTCAATGGCAGTTGTAACTTGTATTTTTTATTTTTCAAATTTTACTTGGTCACTTAGTCACTGAGTGCAGTAATTACTTTTTTTAAGTAAATGCTTTATTTTTGTGAGAACTTTTGTCTAGTTTCAGTTCATCTCAATATCATAAGTGAATAGTTGTTACAGTTTCTAATGGTTCTGACAGCTAGCCAGTACATACAAAAATCCCCCCTGACAAATTGAAAATCCCCCCAAAAAAAGTTGGAAAGGGGGAAATCCCCCTCTGAAAAATATTTTGGTAGAAGCCCTGGTTGTGATCCTTGTACCAGGCGACTGAGAAATCGTACTAGGGATTTCCCTCTCAGGCACCCATTTAACTAGCTAGGATAACATATTGACATAAGAAAGGTACAATGGAAGCCACAAGATTGGTCTTGGCAGCTTTTCCATACTCTATAGATATACATATGCACTAAATGATATAGATTGAAGAAATGAGCCCTCTGATCAAAACATTCACGTTTAATATCTAAAAGATTCAGCAGATTTTAAGAGATTAAAAACAATAATCGACTGTCGGACACGGAGTTATATTGAAACTATCCGACTGTCGGACACGGAGTTATATTAAAACCCTGTCCGACTTTCGGACACATGGACATTGCGTAAATAAAAAGGTAATCAGAAAAAAAAGTTCAGCACCTTCCTATTGTTTTCTAATCCGTGTCATTGTTCCGATTAATTATTTCATAATAAATAAGATATTCCATATGGTTATGTTGTTAGGCTATAAATGTTGAATCCGAATGTGCATTAATAGATGTTTTTAATTGTTTTTGTCGGTCTGAATCTGTATTTCTTTACTCAAAAATATCGTTGTGAATGTTTACAATAAAGCCACTTTCACACTGGACTCGAATGAATTTTTCGTACGACAGATCACTTTCAAAAGTCAATGCAAAGACGCGAATCCACGCGTATTTGCGTCTTTGCATTGAATTTGAATGTAACCTGTCTTGCGAAAAATTCGTTTCGCGTCCGGTGTGAAAGCAGCTTAATTCATGTTAATTATACATAATTCTATTACCTAAATATTCATACATGTATTATTAAACTTGTTAAAACGTAATGCTGGTGTTGTTTCATTCTTTTAAGATACATGGTAACATACAAGATGCATTAATTGCGCGTTATCCTTAATGCCGTTGTATAAGCAGACTGTATAAATCAGTCTATGGCTCCAAGTCCGGATTTCCTACATTGTGCATGAACATACGGAAGATCTTAAGAATGGGTAATTGGAGCAAGATTACGACTGGCGTAAAAAAAGTCATTGCCTTTATTTTTTCGCTTTGGAATATGCTGCCTTCAGAGTTTTCCAGCGATGCTGAATCGGGTTGGCGCTAGTCAGTCAACACAAAACCAGTCTCTCTCCACTTTTCGCCCACCATAATTATATCGTTGTTACGGTGCTTTCGCCCATCGATATATTACAATATATTCATGTCTTTCATTATGCATACAGTCGTCTCCTCTTTGCTCCAAAAATGCTAATTCCTTGCGAGGTGAACAGGCGCAGACGTGGTTGAATATTCAGTTCGAGGGCATATTCTGATTAAGGTGTATACATGAGCCAATATTCCGATTAAAACAGGCATATGCCAGGGGTCTTATTCGGAATATTTCGAATTGGAAAATGACCTTAATCGGGTTATTGAACTCGTTTACATGACAGGTACGCAATCAAATACAGGAACATGGTGCGTAAACGCAGTCACTGACTGTGAATGGACGAACGATGTACATTGCTAAGTATCCCCCGATTAGCGCGAAGCGGGGGATATAGCATTGAGCTCCGTCCGTCCGTCCCTACGGACACAAAACATTGAGGCGGCGGGGAATATTGCCATGTTAGTGTAACTTGTTTAGTTGGCATCTATGCTTTTGGGAAACGTAACCCTGCCCTTCTCTCTCAGGAGCGTCCCGCTCCCGCTTAGATGCCGAAAGGAATTCTGTGATATGTCTGCTGTCATGTTCACACAAGTTACCAGCCGATGCATCCTCGGAAAAATGGGCGATTATATTGATTCAAGCCCAGACAGGGCGTCATGTTATCTCGAAATAACGAGATATTATCTCGAAATAACGAGATAATATCTCGTAATAACGAGATCTTATCTCGAAATAACGAGATCTTATCTCAAAATAACGAGATATTATCTCGAAATAACGAAATAATATCTCGTAATAACGAGATATTATCTCGAAATAACGAGATAATATCGCAAAATAACAAAAGGAAAAAAATTACACTTTTACTTCACCACAAAAATTTTTTTTTTCACAGTGCGGTTCAGGGCTTCCGTACATAATCATGGGAGGTTGATCTGGAACTTCAAGGTTGATTGACCATCTTCAGGATGGGCCTCTGCCAGGGAATCACATATTTGTCATTGAAGCAGACAGCTTCTTCATTGAGACACCCATCACAGAAGCAGCGCAGAAGGCGTGTATCAAGAACACCTGGCTCAACACACCTTACCGCATGCAGTAGGCAGGTTCCAGGGAGAGAAGTCTTAATCTCGATCTCTGGAAGACTTCTGTCCACATCCTCTTTTTTTACAATGAAGAATGTACGTCTCTGGCAGCTACAGTCCTCCACTGTCATGTTGGCAGTGCAGAAGGCATACATTTCCTCGACATTGTTGACGACTGCCCGTCGGGAGGTGACTGCACGTCTCACGGTTGATTATACACATCCCGAAACCCCATCAGACGGGCCTGTCCCATGTTGGCTATCATAGAAATGTTGTTCTACAGAGACACCCAGGTTTTTCTCAGAAAAGCTGATAACGGCAAAAGGCATGCGGGACTTATATTGCGCGCTACAGCCATCAGTAAATTCAATCAGTTAAGAAAGTTCGACTCTGGTCTTCAGGTGTGTGACTGTGATCTTTTCCATGTGATGGACGAGGTGGTCGTTGTGCTGTAGATCATCAGACAGAAACACTACCGCCTCTTGGGACTGTGTGATTTGTTCCATCCTGGTGTTTGCAATTATAGAATGTGACAACCGGGTGCACCGTGACCTGTTGTGTTGTCCAATTTCATCTTGTGAAATGCAAGCATAGTTCTCAGCAAAGTCCATAACTATCAGAGACCAGTTGGGTGGAAGCTTCTCTTTGATCCTCGAAAACATCTCTGACTGCCAGTTGGCAGTGAAAACATGCTTTGACAATGGTACGGCTTCAGTTGTGAGCTCTTCGATCAACTCTTCAATTGTGGTTTCTTTTGCCTCTTGAGCTTTCTTCTTCTTTTCTTTATCTTCGTGCGTGTAAGACAGACACTTCCAAGCTTGCCACGAAAGTTTTCTTTGGCCGTGTTTTTCCACAAATGAAGCAAAGTGCTCTTGTAGCATTTTCACCCCACAGTCTGAACATGTTCGGTTAATACACTTGGGCTCATGATACCTGGCTTCACCCTTTGTGCATGTTGTCAAGTTAATAAGATGATATTTTTCCTTGACCTTCTGACCTTTGGCATCGCAGACAGTGAGGACACGATTTATGGCGTGAAGCTTCAACATAACACTGGTGAAATATTCACAAAGGCACTGCTTCAGGATGGTGTTGCACTGGAGAAGAACAAAGGTTGGCCTCAATTTTTGGAACACCAACAGGGACACGGATTTGATTTCTGGATTTTCTTTCTTCCACATTTGATATGCCTGGGCTACTGATATTTCCATAATAAATTTTTGATGGTTTCTTCTAACAGTTCTCATGCAGGGTAATTCCCGGGAAATCTTCTGATTCATATAGAAGCCTTGTATGCTTTCAATAACTTCTATTGAGCTAGCATCCTTCCTCTCTTTTGGAGTGGTTTTGATTGATCCTTCATTTGCTTCGACCTCGCTGGCCACTCATCTCACATAACCAGGTCGAAGATTGAGTATTCTGGAAAGCCGGGACTTTTTGGAGATGATAAGACTGCTTACAAGCATGCGCCGCTGCTGCAAAGAGGCTCGGTCCTTTTGTTGCTTAAGGGCATGTACTGATGACCTGATCTTCGTCTGTAACTGCTGGTCAAAGTCAAGGGTCTTTCGGCTGGAAGCTGTAATCCCCCGTGCAAGAAGCGCTGCCCGTTTCCTTGGGGTAGTTCTGGTTCCACTTATAAAGTTCTCAACAATATCAGCGACTTTTTCAGCCTGCCGAGGGACAAATGCCCACATCCTTGAAACAGCCATCCTCCTGGCAGCATTTGTCTTGTATGTGGTGGCTCCTTTCTCTTCAGAGGGTGGCATATTTATAGTCTTTGTTTTGGGCCTCCTTTCTTTTTCTCTCTTTCGTGTTTCTGCTTCCTTTTCTCTGGCATGCCTTTATTGTTGTGAATTCATTCTTTCTCTAGACTCGCGCTTTTTTTGCCTGTCATATTCCCTCTTCTTTTCCCTCACACTTTGAGTCAAAATCTTCTGTCCTTTCTGTTTTGGTTCTTCGTCACCCTTTTCAGCTTGTTGAAGTTTTCTTTTTGCTGTAAATCTCTGCTGTCGGATACGCGTTTGTGCCCGCTTTATTTCTTTCTGCTCCTCTCAATGATTAGCCCACTGTATTCAAAACCATTCAGCTTCCTGGTTTTTGTATTCCTTCCACTTCTGAGGGTCTTGCTTTTGACGTTCCCTTTATGCTGCTGAATACTGGGCGGCCTTCAATTTCGAACTCGACGGCTCAGGCTCATGATCCACGTTTTTAACAGAACTAGGGGGCTTTCTTACTCCACTCCGGAGTTTGACTCAGAGTGACATCCTAAAAAAAGATTTAAAAGAATTGCCAATGTGCCAATGGATTGTCACACCATACTCTATGATTACATGAAACCATAGGCCGCCAATCGATACATGCAGCACTTGCAGCATGATGGGGGCCCAGAAAGATTGGATTTTTGGAAAAATGGGAATATGTTTTTGGTGAAAAATAATACTGTCAAATATAACGCACACAATTATACACAGATGTGTACAGAGCGACACCTGTCCTACAATCCATTCAGAAGATAGGGAAGGAAGATTTTGCATTGGGGACAACAAGAGGCAATTAAATCACAGAAACGTTGATTACATTAGGAAATTTAAGTCTTTCATTCAGTTGTGGCAAACACATTCAAGATTAACCGGTCAGGAACCAACGCACAAATGCGCTTATTGTGTCAGTAGTAACGTACACAATGCATACCAAGTGTGTAGCGATAAAGCGCCCACAGCTTTACATCCATTCAGAAGATAGGGAGGGATTTTACAATAGGGACATCAATGGGGCGATTAAAATCACTGATAACCCGTCAATCATGTAGAAAATTAAGTCACTCAGTAGTTGTGGTTGTCGGGGGAAAACGCACATAAGATCGTCGGTCAAAAAATGACACACGATCAACGAAGCCGGTCAGGAATCTGGGAGATTTGAAAATTGCAACATGACCAGTGAATAAACACACCAGGCACCAATCCCCAGGAAATTCTAACAGTATTTGATGATTATGTATACATTCTTAAAGTATTATTCCTTTGTTTCAATGATATATGAACCTGATTATCTATCCGAGCGTTAGTTCTTAAGTGCGTTAATCTTCTTGACTCCTGAATGAAATCAAGACTGGCAGCCATTACGGGGCGATCTACAACAGAGTTGATGACGTAGTACACAACTGAGCTCCACCCCCTGCTTCTCGGAATTAATTTCCTGGAACTATCGTAGCTCGCTGTGGATGAATTCCCGGAATTTGCGTGCGTTATTTTTTGACAAACAAAGTAGTCCACTATATAAATTCGTTAAATATTGTAAAAGGGACCAAATCAAGAATCGTAAATCATTTTGGATTCAAATATCTTTTTCGACAAGTATTATTTTTACAACCAACACGTGAGTAACGTGTAACAAAGAACAATGTGACTGACGAAAGACTTTTTCAGCTTCAGGTTTTGACAGTCATCATAACGCATGCAGGGGGTTGGTTTAAACCGAATTTTTTTCCCCATCAAATGCAACAATAACACTTGTTTATCCCATTTTGTAATTACTGACGAATAAACCTCAATGGAAAAGTAGATTTTTTTGGAAATTTTTCACTTCATTAAAGAATATTGCCACTCAAAGTTTCAATGGCGGGTGCTGTTACAAAAGGCAATGTCACATATGCTATATTTCCAGACGAGATGATAATGGCATCTCATTCGGGCACCATGCTAGGTAAACACCTTTGTTAATTTTGACTCATATGCGTTATGTATACATATGTTACATTATGCGTATATGTACACGTT
Source organism: Gymnothorax reevesii (assembly GCA_029721435.1). NCBI lineage: Eukaryota > Metazoa > Chordata > Actinopteri > Anguilliformes > Muraenidae > Gymnothorax > Gymnothorax reevesii. Next base: position 142,214,210 of record CM056574.1, read on the forward strand.
AAGTCGTGTACTATTACCTGTATCACTAAAAAGGTCACAGATGGAGTTTGTATCACACATGAACTTTCATTTGGTAGCATTCAACTTGACTGTCGGTCACCTTTGAAGGTCAGACTTGACATAATATAATTACAATGACTTTCATTGCCACAACTGTCAGAGATAGAGCTTTGGTTTGCATTAAAGACATATAGGAAGTCATATATGACCTTTTATTTGGTGACCTTCAAAGGTTGAATGTGACCTAATGAATATTCAATGAGTTTTATTCAAAAATGGTTGCAGAGGGAGCCCAGGTTTGTTTTACGGACATCTAGGAAGTCACATATGAACTTTCATTTTGTGACATTCCACGTGACTGTCAGTGACCTTTGAGGGTCAAACTCAACAGTGTTATTACAATGAAATCACCAAAATGGTCACAGATTGAGCCAAGGTTTGTATTGAGACATTTAGAAAGTCATATATGAAGTCCATTTGCTGACCTCAATTTGACCTTCTGTGACCTTTAAAGTTCTCAATTGACATATTGAATTTTCAATGACTTGTATCACCCAAACTGCTTCAGAGCCTAGGATTGTATTACAGAAGGTTTCATAAATGTATGTGAACTTTTTAGTGACCTCAGCACTATCAGATTGCTGCTGGTAAGCTACATGACCCTTAGTCATATTTTAAATGATGATTTCATTTATTGAGGGGAAAAACTCAGTAATTTGCCCACTGTTAAAGTGCTATAGTACAGTATATTACAGATTAAAAGGTGAAAAGATTCCTGTTTAATGAATTGAGTCAATGTTACGGATGTGAGTCCGTTCAAGATCTTATACTCACAGCAGGCATAATAATGAAACTTTCAAAGCTTAATAGGTTTTGGTGTATGAGAATGTCGCAGTGATGTTAACAGGAAGGTTTTCTATTAAACGCTTTCAAGGTTTTTTAGTAGAGAGACGCAATTGTTTTGAGTGTTGCTTTACCTGTAAGAGACCAGTTTGTGAAACAGTACTCAATAGGCAAAAAGATCATGGAGTGCATGAACATTTGTCCTGCCTCCTCTGTTGGTGATGATCTGATTTGTCTAAAGTTACTCAAATTAAGTTTAACTGTGTTGATTACTTTTTTTCACGTTTTTTGAAGGAGAGGGTAGCATTTAAAATTACTCAGAGACACTTGAATTCTTTAACGATGTCAAGTTCTTCACCCTAAAAAAAAAAAAAAGGTTTTATTGGTTTGTTGTTTGGAGAACATCACGGAAATGGTCTTTTGGTGTTTAACAGAAGACATGAATTGGTAAGCTATTCCTGTATAGGCATCAGGGTTGACATTAAGATATGTGAGGCTTCTTTAACACTTTTAGCTCGTGTGGAGCTCACTGCGTCTTCCGCATACATGTAGATATTAACATCTTTGCAAACACTTGGTAAATCATTTTTCCTGAACAAAAACATAAACATAAACCTAAATGTGCAAGAAATTCCCGAAATTGAACATTCCTTGCCCTGTGAAGATATCTGGGTCAGGCTCATTGGCAAACACGAGACAGGTTTAAACAAAGGAGTATGCTATCGACCACCAGCTTTGGACAGTACAGTCAGTGAAATGCTTTTCAGGAGGATTACGCAAGCTTGTAGAGGTGGAGGGACTAGTATTATGGGAGACTTAAATTATCCTGGTATCAACTGGGAAATGGTGAAAGGACAGGGTAGGGGGGAGGAAGAATTTCTAGATGTTATAAATGATAATTTTGTGGTGCAGTATATTAATAAACCTACAAGAGAGAAGGCAATTTTAGACTTAGTGCTCTGTAATGACCCAGATAGAATTAGCAATGTTGAGGTACTGGAGCCACTTGGCACTAGTGATCATTCTGCTGTTAATTTTGATGTTTTATGAGAAGTTAAAAAGGTGTATTCAAAAACAAGATTTTAAAATTTTAGGTGAGCAAACTTTGACAGGATGCGCTCAAATCTAAGTGAAATGAAATGGGAGACACTCCTGGACTGTGAGTCCGTAAATGAGATGTGGGAAAGATTTAAGGGGGTTTTACTTGAATCACAATGCACATTCATTCCTAAGGTGTCCAAAAGTAAGGTGAAAAAGCAGAATCCTCAGTGGATAAAGGATAACAATGAGAACACGAAGGCTGAATACTGTAAAATGTGCGTTGTGGTCAAAAAATAGCTGAGGAATGCTAGAAGACTGTATGAAAGACCAACTGCAGAGGGGGCAAAAACTAACCCTAAGCGCTTCTTTCAGTACTGTAGCAGAAAAAGGAAAGTTAAAGAGCAAATTAAGTGCATAAAGAATAAAAACGGATCGCTGTTATATGATAACAAGGATATTGCGGATGCCTTCAACTGGTACTTTGTTGAGAATCTCAGAGGAGGTCTTTATTTGTTAAATGCTCAAGATTATTTAGCGGAAATTGAGGTTCGAGTTAACAGAGTATTAGACAAGTTGCATAAACTAAAGGAAGGTAAGGCGACGGGTCCTGATGGCTTATATCCTAGAGTGCTCAGGGAAGTTGGTGAGATCATCTTAAAGCTGCTATCCGCCATCTTCAGACGGTCTTTGGAAACTGGAGAAATACCAAGTGATTGGATACAGGGCAATATAATACCGATATATAAGAAAGGGGACCGTACTGAGCCAGTAAACTACAGGCCAGTCAGTTTAACTTGCATTGCGTGCAAAATATTGGAATCTATCATAAAAGATGAGCTGGACTTATTTCTTGAACGTAACAGTATCTTGAGGGATAGCCAACATGGTTTTCGGAAGGGAAAGTCATGCCTGACATCCATCCGCTCTGTGAAGTTGGAGACATGACTTGTCTTTAAAGAAAATAATCCTCCATTGTGCCATTAGCTATCAAATGTGTGTATTCACTCAGTCGAACCAATTTTTTTATCGAGCTGAGGTGAGGTCCAATCCACAAAGGGCAAAAGACGTAAAAATATGGACTTCCTGGAGATTATTTTTCACGGTTTCAGTGAAAATGGGGTGATGTTGGGGACCATCTTTCTCATCTGCTGTGGGAGTTACTGGCCTCAGATGATCACAGAGATAAAGAGGTCAGATAAGGCGGTCTTGGGTGGGGCTTTGTCACACATGGTTGTCATGCATACGGGCGGTCTGCTGTTATGCCTCATTCCTCAAAAAGGTGTTTTATGCGACTTATTGTTGAAACATGGACATTAAGAGCCCTTTCAACATCCCTGAGAAACATTTCTGCATTGAGCAGTCATTTCTGGCATTTTGAACAATGGCAGAACTGGGACTTTTGGGGTGGCCTTTTTTATTGACCAGAGTACAGGATGTGCCAGGGCTGACTGTACCAGATTTCAATAGTTCTGGATCATGCCCCACCTGTCTGACAGGCCAATTTTGACAAAGGACATGAACTTGACAATGATATGGACAAGGTGACTGAAATGCACACAGACTGATGGCACACAACCTTAGTCACATAAATAAACCAAACTAAGTCAACCTCAGAAATAATTATGCATAATATTGAAATGACTAAAATGTTGCATTTATATATTTGTTTAGTATATATACAGTGAAAAAAGAAAGAGAGCTGGTCCAACTATAGACCCTTGCGGAACTCCTACTGGACATTCAATGTATGGTGATTTGATTCCGAAAACAGTGGCACATTGTTTTGTTTCAGACAGCTACGATTTCATCTATAGCATTGAGCATTCTGAGAAATTACATGAGGTTAATTTAGAGAGGAGGACCTGGTGGTTGATGGTATCATAAGTCTTCATTAAATCCAAGAAAACTTCCCCAACATTAGCAGTTTTATCAAGAGTTTTTTAACTTCTCAAGAAATGCACTAATAGCTGATTCTGTTGAGTGGTGGGCCCAGAAACCAAATTGTATCGGATGCAGGGAGAGTTAGCAATGCTCATCTGTCTAATTAGTTGTTTTGATACCCATTTCTGTATGATTTTTGAAATTACTGGGAGAATATTAATTGGACGGAAGTAGTCATGTCCGACTGATCTCCAGACTTATGAATAGGGATCACCTTGGCTGCCTTCCACGCTGATGGTACAATTGATTGCTTAGTTGACAGATTTACGGGAGTCCTTATATATTTTCTAAAAATTTGTGCCAGGTCTGCTATCTTCCATGGTTTTAGAAGCATTTAAGGAATCAATGGAATTTGCGACTTCAATTTCTGTTATTTCGTCAACATTGAAAATACATTGTAGGTTGGGCATTATTTATAGAATTTATGGGATCGTAAGAGAAGTGGGAGGGGTAAAGAGTGAACATATTTCTTGGATGGAGTTTATAAAATAAATATTAAGACTGGTTGCCAGGATGATGGGATTTGACACTAGTACACTTTTTTAGCTCCAAATCCCTGTGGTCCTTTTTGTTTTTTCTTACAGTTAATTTGTTAATACCACCCCATACCATTTTCCCAACCATTTTTCCATGAAAAAATTTCCTTTTGCCTTTTTCATTGCCTGTATTACTTTATTCCTAGCTGAGGTGAACTTTGGCCTGTCTGTTGTTTATCCAGATTTTTTGGAATTTTTTTGGTAATTGATCTCTGATTTTCATTGGTTTCCTACAATCACTAGCTACCCAAGGTAAGTCCCTTTCTTGGTGAACAGTGCCATGGCCTCCAGAAGTTGCACACAAAATGACCTACTGCTAATCTTTATGTCTTTATAAGATATCACTTTTGTCAAATCAAATAATTTGAAGGCATCATTAAAGTTTTGCAGTCCACTGATTGGAATTATTTTATGATTGAGTACTAATTTTGGTGCATTTGAATACAAATCAGAAAACCGATTCTAGGTAAGCTTCCTTTAGATGGAAATTGCATCATGGTCAGACTGACCAGTCAGGAGGTTATGGGTCTTAATAATTATTTCTGTTTTATTGGTAAATAGTAAATCAATCCTTGTTCTACTGCGAGTAATAGCTCTTGCTGGCTGTTCTATTAGTTGTATGAGATTAACGTAATCTGTTATAAATTTAAGATTCTTTCTCTTCTTCCTATCGTCCCAGTTAATATTAAAATCTCCCATGAGAATTATCTCCTTTTTTGGATCACAGAGATTTAGAAGTGCTTTTAACTGATCATAGAAATCTAGCACAGCAGACAGTTTCCAATATTTGAAGATTACAGTAAAAGACATTTCTGTAGAAAGTGAGATGTTAACCCCAACACATTAGAGCATGATGTCGTCGGGCCATTAGATCTCTGTGCATTTTAAAGGCTCTCTGATATATAACAGGACACCCCCACCCCTTGACATCTATCTTTTCTGAATAGATTGTTATATGGTATTATATTGTGATACCAGCCTCAGGTGAGGAATGAGTTTACCAGGTTTCAGATATACAAAAAAAACTATTTTGGAATTAATAAGGAGATGCTCCAATTGCTCCCATTTGGGAATCATGCTCTGTATGTTTAAAATACCACCAAGCAAACCTTTTGTCTTATTACGGGGGTCAGACAGAATTTTTGCCTGATTTAGCGTGTAAAATAGATTTGTAGATCTGGGCCCGTATTCACAAAGCATATTATCTTACCGCTAGGAGTACTCCTAAGTCGCGCTAAAACATTTTATGAAGGAGTAAAATCTTAAAAGTAATTCACAAAGCCGCTGAGAGCAACTTTTAGTTAAGGAAACTGGTAACTCCTTGAATATCAGTAGCTCTGAGATAGGTGGGAGTAATCTCCGTTGCTATGGCTAACGTCAATTCTCATGCAAGAGTCTTGGGACAATGAGCATGATGATTGGTTGTTTGGTAGCAGGGCGGCCCATTGAAAAAAATATCCCACATACAACCCATGGAGGAAAAAATGAGAAAATAGTCCAAGCTGCTGATTTGTCCCATAAAATAATGGCAGTTGCTAAGGATATGGCAGATTTCCAATCCATTTCAAAATAAAGAGGTACGGCGGTCCCAATTTTAAACACTGCAACAACCGTAAGCCAAACCTTAGCCTTAATGCTGACCTTAAAAGTAACTCCTCCCCAGTATGATTCCCGTATTCTAATCCAAGTGCTATGTCATAGATCCTGCAGAAAATAATAACATGTAGAATGTTTTTGAAAATGCACAATGCATGGTCCCCACATATCACGCTCTAGGCAAATGAATGTACATAGGAAAGAGATTATTGTAAAAACGTTAATAGAGTTATTAATGAAACGCGTAATTTGCCCCAATAATTAGCAACTTATTACCCGATGAGAATGAGAAAATGTTGCGATCATTTAAATGTCTAGCCGCTCAAGTTTGTATTCCCTAAACTGCCATGGATGAAAGCTCAAAAAGGATGAGAAAGCCCAACTGGAGCCACGATCAGTTACTGCTGCTGGGCCAGTCGGTGCTGGAGCGAAAGCATGTAGCCCAATCAGAGGGAAGTTTAACTCGGGGGTGAACAGCAAATCCAAGCGGTATGCGTGGCATAATATCAGCCTACAGATCATTGCTGTGTTACCCACGGTGTCTCGGATGGCTGCTAGAAGCGGTGGTATAGGCTGCAATCGCCCAAGAGGTCCGAGATCGCAGAAGGCATTCTAAGCTTGGTTTGTATCTTATACAGGCCTACCAAAGAAAACGTAGCCTCAGCACACAAAAACTTTGAAATGCCTACATTAATCGCGGAAATAGCAACAGAAAAATAATACCCCGCTACCGAAACTGCAAAAACCGCAACATAAACTGTTGACTCGTAGCATAAGACTATGAAACTGCAACATCTTCATTCGCATCTGTCTTTGCCATTTACTGCGCTTGCGCGTACCGGCCCAGGCTGCTTTCAGAGATAGCGGAATCAGACGTGTCTCCTTCGGTTGGTAAGTAAAACTTCCAAATATGACGTTATTGTTAATGCAGATGTTTTTGTTTTTTTTTTTAAATTTGGCATTTCCAATCCCACCCGAATTTGGAATGCCCAATTGGGGAACTATGTACAAAGCTTGCTCGTATGCGACCCCTTGCTGCCAACTCAGGATAGTGAAGACAGTTCACGGCTCTCCTCCGAAGCACGTGCCTGTCAGCCACTGATTCTTATACACTCGCTGGTTGAATCTTCGCAAGTTCAGAGCGAGGGCGGAGGATACCCGGACATGAACCAAGCCGGATTCTTCCTGACGAGCGCCCGTCTGGCCAACAGGAGGCGCTGGAGCAACGAACAAAGCTGTTATCGAATGCCCAAATCCGGCAGTCCCTTCCCAATTTGTAACCCTGTAGCGCGATCGCCAATTGTGCGCTACTCTGAAAAAGCTGCCGACCCCTGCCGGTGGGTACGCCGAGGCTCGAACCCGCGACGTGGTGATCACCTCTGCACTGCAGCGCAGTGCCTTAACCGTGTGAGCCACCCGGCAGCTCAATGCAGATGTTTAATAATGACTTGTAAGACGTAGCTGTTACATCCACATTCTCGTAAATTCGCTTATTTTAGCATGTCACCCTGCCGAAAATGAACGATGCACTGTCGATTTCGCTAAAGTCTTAGAGTTGCCAACTTGACGACTTTCTCGCTTAATCTGGCGACTTTCCGAATCGGGATTGTTTGTCCACTCAAGACAAGTCGTCAAGTTGGCAACTCTAAGACTATAGCGAAATCGACAGTGCATCGTTCATTTTAGGCAGGGTGACATGCTGAAATAAGCGAATTTACGAGAACGTGGATGTAACAACTACGTCTTACAATTCATTGTTAAACATCTGCATTAACAATAACGTCATATTTGGAAGTTTTACTTACCAACCGAAGGAGACACGCCTGATTCCGCTATCTCTGAAAGCAGCCTGGGCCGGTACGCGCAAGCGCAGTAAATGGCAAAGACGGATGCAACAGAAGATGTTGCAGTTTCATAGTCTTATGCTGCGAGTCAACAGTTTATGTTGCGGTTTTTGCAGTTTAGGTAGCGGGGTATTATTTTTCAGTTGCTATTTCCGCGATTAATGTAGGCATTTCAAAGTTTTTGTGTGCTGAGGCTACGTTTTCTTTGGTAGGCCTGTTATAGCATACCGTTTAAATATGCATACAAAATATGACAGAGGCTGGTATTATTATGATGATCTATTAAATGTAATCTTTGCTCAATAGTGTAATAAAATTATTCATGCATAGCAGGAGGAGGGACAGCACCAAAGCCACTGTCCCCGAGCAAGTGGCATTCCACAGGCACATAATGCCTGTCAAAAAATTGGCATAAGCTGCTTCCCATTGAAATGCGAGAGTCATGCGTGAATCCTGTCCATTTCGCAAAAATGTCCAAAATATTGTATTCAATATTTGTAATATTGTAACTTTTTTTCTGCTTACAAATACCTCATCATCTTGGGTCAGAGCAATAATTTGAATATGGGTCCCGTCAATAGCACCGATGATCCTGGGCATACCTGAGATGTGCAAGAACTGAATGAATCAGATGATATGGGGTTCACAAAGTGTGGACTATTGACTGTTTGTTGAATTGAGCGACTGACAGATGATTGTGAAATCCCTAAATTGTCCGCGTTGCAAAGTTGCATTTTTCCGGTGGCCAAATAATGAATTGTTGCCAAACATTTTATTTTGGGGCTTATTGGGTTATTCTTTTGGTATCTCAAACACCATCCATCACATAAGCTGAGTCGTGCGCGTATCCTGGCCATTTCGGAACAATGTCCAAAATAGTATTTGATGCCAAATACAATATCTGGCTGTTGCTGGAATTAATTTTTTTCTGTTTACAAATACCTCTTCACCTTGGGTCAGAGAAATAATTCAAATATGGGACGTGTTAATAGTAATGATGATATCGGGCATAGGCCTACCTGAGATGTGCATGAGTTCAAGTTTGATTCTGTGTTGTTTGCGAACGTCCATTGGAAACCGGATAAACTGTCGGATGATATGGGGTTCACAGAGCGCATAGATTGTTGAATTGAGCGACTGACAGATGATTGTGAAATCCCTAAATTGCCCGGGTTGCAAAGTTGCATTTTTCCGATGGCTAAATAACGAATTGTTGCCAAACATTTTATTTCGGGGCTTATTGGGTTGTTTCTCATGGTTGGAGACACAATTCTCTCCATCACCAAGTCAACAACAAATAAAATCCTTTCAAGGTTGATCCGATAGCTTTTCAACAACTGTGCATCATTCAGAAAGTCATTCCGTCTTTCAACAGCAGCAGCCATTTTCAGATTCTTTGTGAATAGGTTTTAGCGAGTTATAAGTTCTCTTGACCACTTTTAAGCCCTCCCAGACTCAGGAGCTACTTTTAGGTTGAAAATGCTTTGTGAATAACACTTAGTAAAAATAATGAGGAGTCCTAAATTTACGACTGACACGCCCATTTTTATGAGTTCCTCCTAAATCCGGCAGTTAGGACCTACTTTTAGCGCTATGATGCTTGTGAATACGGGCCCTGGAGTTTTAAAACACAGGATTCCTTTGTTTTACAGTGGTTTTGCTAAGGTACAACAGAAAACTTGTAAATGAAACATGGTTTGGACTCACTGTGCGTCCTTTAGAAGCATTCAATGGCAATGGGTCGGCTTGGCCAACCAGCCACTTGGCATGAGGCCTAAAATGTAACTTCTCTGGAGGAACCGCCTGGTAAAACTGAACAGGTGATGGGGTCCAGTTGCTGAGCGTGCTGGGTGTGGAGCCGCAAGCACGACTCCTATGGAGAAGCTGCTGTCGTCTTGCTGCCGCCCAGTGACACTGCACTGGTGAAGGGGTCCAGCTGCTGGGCATGAACCTGTAAGCACGACCCTGCTGGAGAAGCAGCTGTCGTCGCGCTGCTGCCAGGTAACACTGAACCGGTGACTGGGTCCAGCTGCTGGGTGTGGAGCCATAAGCATGACCTCGCTGGAGAAGCTGCCATTGTTGCACCACTCAGTAACATCGGGTTGAAGAGGGGGATCAGCAACTGAGAGCGTAGCCACAAGCACAACCCCACTAAGGGAACTGTCATCACTGCACTACTGCCATTGAACACACAGCTGACATGGAACTCCAGCCACTAGCCCCCTCATCGTGGGAGCAGCTCTGCTGGAAAGGCATCAAATCTCTGCTGCTCATGCAGCTCCGCGAGGGAAACTCAGCTTCCCGGGAGCAGAAGGTTGGAGTATAGCTAGGTTAGCTGGTAAGTCAGCTGTATTGGCTGCGGTGCATGACGTTGTGGTATTAGCATTGATGGTAACCATGATTGCTGTTGTGGCTCTGGCAGCATGATATTGAGGCTATTTGTGTCCGTGGGAAGTAGACCAGGATATATTTCGATGTCACAAGCCAAGAGCAGGAAAGTGGTGAGGTGGCTTGTGAAGGTACTGGTTTGCTCGTGGTTTGCTGGCATTTTAGCTCGGCCATTGTTCAAGAATCTTGTGTACAGGAGGTGCTGGCTTCCTATCCTTGTGAAGTATGCTTACTCATGGCTTTTCATTATTGTTGTTATTATCCAAGGGCGTACAATACAGAAAAGCAGATATAGAATCAAGACAGCAGTCGTACAACAGATTTATGAAAAAGGAGGAGACTTTTGAGTGGATTTGGCTGATTTTGGAGCTTACACACAGGACCTGCCAGCCTGCACGTCCGCTCCACTGCAGCAAATGTTTGGAAGTAGGGTAATGTAATACCAATATATATAAAAGAGGACCGTACTGAGCCAGGAAATTGAAGCACTGATTACTAAAACCCCACAAGTCAAGTCAAGTCAAGTGTGACTTATGGGGTTTTAGTAATAGGTGCTTCAATTATAGTTCAGTCAGATTAACTTACATTGCATGCAAAATACCAGAATCTATCATAAAAGATGAGCTGGAATTATTTCTTGGAGGTAATAATATCTTGAAGGATGGCAAACATGGTTTCCATGAGGGAAGGTCATGCCTCACAAACCATCTGGAATTCTTAGAAGAGGGCACCAAGACTTATGATCAGAGCTGGGCTTATGACCTCATATACTTGGATTTTCAGAAAGCATTTGTTACAGTACTGCTTCAGGGACTAATTTTTAAAATGAGGTCCATTGGAATTACAGGAGGTATTCTGGAGTGGATTTGAGACTGGTTACCAGACAGAACACAGAGTTGGGGTCAGTGGGATCTCATCTGAGCTGGCTAGGGTGGGAAGTGGAATCCCTCAATGATCGGTGTTGGGACCCTTGCTGTTCCTCATCTACATTAATGACCTTGATAGGAATATTGAAAGCAAATTAGTTAAATTTGGGGATGATACTGAATTGGGAGGTTCGGAAAACAGTTGAGAGTCTACTAAAGTGATTGCGAATTTTCAAGAGTAGGCTTGATTTAGCACTAGATACCATTGAGTCATTGAGCATCTGAAGTCATAGATTAACTATTTAGTAATATGAAACTGGCGAGCCAAGTTAAGCTGAACGGCCTGTTCTCGCCACTCATGTCATATTTTCTTATGATAAATTAGAAAAAGAGATCTCATTGTTTATGTTGCACGTACAAGATAAAAAATACTTTTCCAAACTCCGGGGGCTCCGTGGCCTACTTTTGTCGATTTTAACATGTTTTTTGACTCCAGAAAAGATTGTTCCATCGCTGTGATGTAAATTAATTTAGATCTGGGTCTGCTCTTCAGAGTGAAACAGATCACAACAGTGCTTGACAGGGTTGAGGTCCAAACATTGATATAGGGCTATCCTCCATGTTCTTCAAATAAAAGTTACACAAAAATGTTTTTTGAAGTGCATGCTGACAGCCCCCCAGTGACTGAATGGACTGATACTGATGTTTGCTTAATGAATCGATTTTGAAAGCACTTTTAAACACACACACGCGCGCATACACACACACACACACACACACACACACAGCCAGGCAGAAATAAACACACACTTTAAGCAAGACTGTCCAGGATGTTAGCCTGGCTGATATGGAGACCAGTATGGTACACAGGGAGTCAGTATGTCAGCCAGGCTACTAGACTGCCACTATGGTTGAAAAAAATGCAAGGTCACACCAGAAGGGCAACTTAGCTGCGAAAATACCTCCCTGATGTGATCTTTGCGCAAAAATGAGGCACGGAAGCGTTTCATCACGGTCCTTTTGGATAAAAAAGTCCCCCCATCCAAGTGCATGCCGCTGACCGACTGTACTGCTTCTTACCAATGACTTCACAAAATGCAGCATCACTGCAAAGTAATGACAAAAAAGATTTGTTTGAAGAGAAGCTGACATTGTTTCATATTGAGCATGTTGTGGTAAGGGCTAACAGCAAATTTAAATACCAGAGTCTTGGTTTCTGACACAGATCTCCTGCTAGTCTTGTGGTGACCACCGGGAGACCGCTTGGAGATTGTGGCTCAAGAAATTATTTGTGATCTGATTATGTTTAGAAGAAAGAGAGCATTCATGTTGACAGTAATCATTATATCATGGTGGTTAAGTTTCCAGCCTTTTGGCAAATTTGTCAGTGAATTAAATGAACGCTCCCCAGATTAGTTGCAGTTATGTGTGTGGTTTATTGGGCCTGTGTGATGAGGATTCTTATGAGGATCCCGAAAGAATGTAATGCCTCTTCCTTGCTGCATGTGCTCGGGGGCTGAACTCACAGAGGGTATTTAATCATGAGAGACTGCCACATCGTGCCCTGAAAACGTGGAGGTGATGTGGACTATAATACTCCTGACACTGGTGACTGGCACTCTAACCCAGGCAATGGGAACTTCAGAGTTAGAATGCAAATTACAGGGGACATCCACACCTGCTGCATTCTCCCAGCTGGGGGACTTTGTGATTGGTGGTGTTTTTACCATCCACAACTATGTGAGCACCACCGAGCAAAACTATACCAGCCAACCCGAAGCGCCGCTCTGCACCGGCAGGTTAGTAAAAGGTGGAGGAGCACAACGCTGCATGGGGGCCATAGTGAGAACAGCCATACTTTGAAATTTTAACTCTCACTCATTCAGAATGTAAAGGCAATGTACTGTTATTCAAAGATTTATTAGAAAATTAATTACACTGTGATGATCTGAAGATAAGCCTCAATCCTTTTGCTGCATATAGATTGTCAGCAATTTTGTCTGTTATATTACAAATTATTTGGACAATGTCCAGTACATTTCAACCTCAGAAAAAATTGTCTTAGGACGGAAATCGAACAAATGTTATAACATATACTTGCTAGAACTACGCATTAGAATTCCGAAACCTTGGTTATTTTCCTGCACAATTTCTTAATCTCCATGGTGTACCCAGGGAGCGCTCCATTCTTATATCAGTTTTAAACATGGAATATTTCTGAATCAGTAAAATATTATTTAAATGATTGCCATTTCATACACTGTTGAATTTTCTATTTGTGGTTTTAATTGAGAGGCTATTTTGTTCATATTGTTGTTCGCAACAGCTTGGACTTCCGGGAAGTGCGCTTTGCCAGGACGATGGTTTTCGCCATCAAGGAGATCAACAACAGTTCTGAGCTACTGCCAGGTGTGACTTTAGGCTACCAGATCCATGACTCCTGCTCCTTTGTGCCAGTGGCAGTAAAGTTGGTATTCCAGCTGGCCAATGGCTTTGAGCCAGCCTTCTTTCCCAACCAGCCCTGCTCAAAATCGGCCTCTGTGCATGCTGTTGTGGGCGAGTCCAGCTCCTCTCCATCCATTGCCATGTCCAGAATTCTTGGACCTTTCGGCATCCCCCAGGCGAGTTCTTCGCATTTAATCCTCTATTCCATGTTCCAGTAAACTGTCTAAGTTTGTGTCAAATATATTTATTTTTTGTTTTCAAAAGTACTGTATATTTGAAAAAGAGATGAGCTATGAATAAATAAGATGAAGTGCTTACATTCTGTCATTGTAAATCCAGCAGAAATTAAGAAAATATTTTTGAATAAGTCTCTTGGCAAATTGGCTTTCTGTCGGTTTTTGCAAACAGACATGTTCTCTGTCATTTCCCAATTTAACTACAAAATATTTATTTGCAGTCAAGATGCCATGTAAGAATTTGTGCGCTGGGCCGGGACATTGGTCGTGCTTACACAGATTAATATGGACCATCACGAGGGACACAAATACAATGCACTCCTTAATTTCTGGGACAAAGAGATTTTTTTTTTTAGGTGCCAATTTAGAATTTTTTATTTTTTATCTATCAATTTACATGTGGTTATAGTGCAGATTCTTAAGATATTTTCATACATTTTGGTTTGACCATATATAAATGATGGTACTTTCTATCCTTACTCCCACCACGTTATGGCATAATCACTGTTCGGGCTTATTGATTACTTGTAATCGCAAGTAAGCATGTATAGTGCTGTCTCATGCAGAATGCCAGAATTTTGTGACCCTCAGACAAAGATACCAGGTACTGGTAATATTCTTTGCTGATGCTCTGCAAGACCAGTATTACAACCACCTTCAGCTGTATTGCAGCTACTCTTTAACCATGTGAAAAGTATGATTGCTAAATTAAATTGAGGCAAAAAGACCCAATTTGGTCTTCTGCCAAAATGTCAAAAAGATCCCTGGTATGGTAATACACTATTACTCTTGGTTGGAATTTAATACAACCCCAATTCCAAAGAAGTTGGGATGCTGTGTAAATTGTAAATTAAAAAAGAATGCAATTATTTGCAAATCTCATAAACCCAAACTTTATTCACAATAAAACACAGACAACATATCAGATGTTGAAAGTGAGACATTTTACCATTTCACGAAAAACATTAGCTCATGTTGAAATTAATGGCAGCAACACATATTACACAAGTACGTGATTTTACTCGTAAAAACAGATGTCTTCCCCCCGTACCCCTTCCCTGTCTTACCCACCGGACAGACTGATGGACAGACAGACAGGCAATGACCAAAATGCACCACTGCAGGACCTGAGTCGTAAGTTTGCAAAGTTTGGTTGACATGATACAGAGGGTTTTGGAATTATGCTCCAGACAAAAATTGATTACATCTGGACAGACAGACGGACGGATGGACAGACAGGCAAATACCTAAAGGCACTACTTCAGGACCTGAGAAATAAATATACAAAGTTTCATTTCGATCATGCAAACGATTTTGGAATTCTGCTCTGGAAATGAAGTGGGAACGTCGGCGCGAATGGGAACCGAGCCTGAAACAATATATCTCCCCTCTACCTCTGATGAGAGAAATAAAAAATTTGGAGAGGGGCAACAATAGGCTGGAAAAGCAAGTGGTTCAAATAAAAAAAACAGCTGGAGGAGCACTGGGCAACTAATAAGGTCAATTGGCAAGAGGTCAATGACATGACTAGGTGTAAAAATGTGCATTTTAGAGAGGCAGAGTCTCTCAGAAGTAAACATGGACAGAGATTCACCAATCTGCAAAAAACTGTCTAAAAACTCCGGAACATTTTCAGAAAAATGTTCTGCAAAGTAAAACAGCAATGACTCTGAATCTACAGTACACACACTGGGTTTAAAGTGCTTACAAGTCCGAAAAAAGATACTGAAACAAGACCTCTCTCATTTTGTAGGTCTTAGTGAGCAGACAAAGAAAATGCAAAAACAAAAAAAATCTGTCGGGAACTTTTGGATAAAATCAACTTTTTCATCGGCACACAACTTGAAATTTTCAAATTGACGTTAAAGGGTTAAAAAACCTCTGCGCTTTGGTGATTTATTTCTGAAAGTCTCCTCTGCAGGGTTGTCAATCAAAAGAATGTGAAAAATAGTAATGGTAGTCCATCTCCTTTCTTTAACCCTAACGTGGCAAAAATGTTCTATCAAGCCAAATGTAATTCTTAGACATGTGCGCTTTTGTACTCTTTGATGGCTTGCTTTAAGTGCAAACCAAATGGTTTGTTGCTGCTATCCTTTATCTGATGCCTCTCCCAGAATGTTGAGAAGTCAGTGTGAACTGCTTCGAAAGCTTGCTCAGAATATCTACCCAATCCACAACCATGGCACTTACAGAATTCACGCAAATGGTCTCTGATGATGTGTAATTTGGGTGTGATCGAGATGCCAAGTTTCACATAGGATTCGCAGAAGTTGGCAACATGGTCTTCCCATCCACTGTTTAGGCTTTGTCCGAAGCAAAAAGTGTTCTTCTTTCCCATTGCTGCAAATGCATTTGCGAAGGGTGTGGCTGGATGGCTTGCTGGTGTTTTCATTGTTGAACTTATGAGCTTGACTAAGACATCAGTTCTGCATTGTAAGGTGAAGCATTCGTTTCCCTCAAACTATTTATGGTATTCTTTCTTCACCAGATGTAGCTTCCTTGGCCACTGGATAGCTTCTGGGTATCTAGTTTCCAGTTCCACGAAAAGTTCATGCTGACTTCTCAGCATTCTGGGACAGGCATCAGATAAAGGATAGCAGCAACAAACTATTTTGTTTGTGCTTAAAGCAAACCGTCAAAGAGTACAATAGCGCACATGTCTAAGCATTACATTTAGCTAGATAGAACATTTTTGCCACGTTAGGGTTAAAGAGAGGAGATGGACTACTATTACAATTATTCAAATTCTTTTGATCGACAACGCTGCAGAGGAGACTTTCAGAGATAAATCACTAAAGCGCAGAAGTTTTTTAACCCTTTAACGTCAATTTGAAAATTTCAAGTTGGGTGCCGATGAAAAAGTGGATTTTCTCCAAAAATTCCCTACAGATTCTTTTTTTTTTTTTTTGCATTTTCTTTATCTGCTCACTAAGACCTACAAAATGACATGGGTCTTGTTTCAGTATCTTTTTTTAAGACTTTCAAGGACTTAAAACCCAGTGTGTACATAATATCATCGAAAGATTCACAGAATCTGGAGAAATCGCAGTGCACGAGGGAAAAGTCCAAGGTTCGATATTGGATGCTTGTGATCTTCAGGCCCTCAGACGGCACTGCATTAAAAAACTCATGATTCTGCACTGGAATACACTGCTAGGGCTCAGGAACACACCCAGAAATCATTGTCTGTGAGCACAGTTCGCCGCGCAATCTACAAATGCAAGCTAAAGCTGTATCATGCAAAGAAGAGGCCATATGTGAATGCGATCTAGAAACGTTGCCATCTTCTCTGGGCCAATGTTAATTTAAAATGGACTGAGGCAGAATGGAAAGCTGTTCTGTGGTCAGATGAATACAATTTTAAATTCTTTTTGGAAACTACAGGCGCTGTGTCGCACGGTCTAAAGAGGGGAGGGACCATACAGGTTGTTATCAACACAGAGTTCAAAAGCCCACATGTCTGATGGTATTGGGTTGCATTAGTGCCTATGGCGTGGAGAGCTCACACATCTGAAATGAAAAGTATATTTTTTTACAACAACATAAGCTCCCATTCAGACAATGTCTCTTACAGGGAAGGCCTTGAATATTTCAGCAATACAATGCCAAATCACATGCTGCATCTATCATAACAGCATGGCTTCGCAGTAGAAGAGTCTGAGTGCTGAATTGGCCTACCTGCAGTCCAGACCATTCACTAATAGAAAACATTTGGCGCATCATGAAACAAAAAATCCGGCAAAGAAGACCTAGGACTGTTGAGCAGCTAGAATCCTACACCAGACAAGAGTAGGACAACATTCATTTCCTAAAACTTGGTCTTCTCACTTCCCAGAAGTTAAAAAAACTGTTGTTGAAAGAAGAGGGGTTACTATACAATGGTAAGCATGGCCCTATCCCAACTTTTTTTAGATGTGTTGCTGCCATCAAAATCAAAAGGAGATAATATTTTTCATGAAATGGTAAAATGTCTCACTTTCAACATCTGATGTTGTTTATGTTTTATTGTGAATAAAAAGTCAGTTTGAGACTTACAAATCATTGCATTCTGGTTTTATTCACATATTACACAGCATCCCAAAATTTTTGGAATTGGGGTTGTAGCATTAATTATTGAAAATAATCATTCTTCCTTTCATGCCGCTTTAGGTGAGCCATTTTGCAACCTGTGCCTGTCTTAGTGATAAGCGGCAGTACCCAACCTTCTTCCGGACAATTCCAAGTGACTACTTCCAAGCAGCAGCCCTGGCTAGGCTCATCAAGCATTTCGGTTGGACTTGGATCGGAGCAGTGAGGAGTGACTCGGACTATGGGAATAATGGAATGGCTGCATTCCTGCAAGCAGCACAGGCAGAGGGGATCTGTGTGGAATACTCAGTGGCATTATATAGGACAAACCCCCGTGCAAAGGTTCAACGTGTGGCAGAGGTCATCCAGAAGTCCACAGCCCGTGTCATTGTGGCATTCATTGCCTCAGGCGACTTGATGGTTTTGTTGTCAGAACTTAAAGACATGACACTCACACCACTACAGTGGATTGGGAGCGAGGCCTGGGTCACTGACCGCAAGATGTTGCAATACCATCTATTTTCTGGTGCCATTGGCTTTGGTATCCCTCGCTCAGTCATTCCAGGCCTGCAAGACTTCCTACTGGACTTAAGTCCGGCACAGGTTTCTGCCTCACCCCTCCTCACGCAGTTCTGGCAGAGTGCTTTTGGCTGTAGCCTGGGAGCAGAGAAAACCACAGCGAGCCAGAAAGCATGTAATGGAAAAGAGAATCTTGGAGAACTGCAGAATCCTTACACTGACACATCCCAGCTTCGCATCTCTAATATGGTGTACAAGGCTGTATACGCAATAGCTCATGCCATGCACAGCATCATCTGCAGAGATGAATCAAACTCTCCCACCCTCTGCAACACAAGTATCCGAGTTGAGCCAAGCCAGGTGAATAATACAATCTTTCAAATTTAATGGTTAAAGGCACAACTACACAGCCCGGCCAAAAAAAAAGTCACCGTTTGGAAATTATTGAAAAAATTCTATAATTGGATAATTATTGCGGTTATTAATATGTTTCAGCTAGCAATAATCATTTTAACCCTGAATGATGAAGCACGTCGCTAGTTATTTCTTAAAAAATCATGTCGGAAGACATCCTTTGATGGTGGAAAAGATGTTACATAATTTCAGAACGGGCAAGTTATTGGCCTGTATTTAGCAAAGAAAACCATGAAAGACAAAAATAAGTATGAGGAATCATTTTCACTAACAAATTTGCCACGACAAATTCCTGACCTTGAACGCATTAAAAGTTACTGGGATGTGCACAGGAAAGACTATCAAGTGGTTCAACCACTATGTCGAGAAGACAAGATCTCAGCCAAAAATTATGGCATTTCTGATCGAAAATAAATGTTCTGGCATTGCATATAGTTGTCAATACAATGGCAAGACGAATATGCACTGTAATCAAAGCTACAGGGGTTCCAACTAAATATTTGAGTCGGCGACTTTTTTTTTGGCCGGGCAGTGTATTTACTGATGACCTAATGCAACTGAGAGTACAATTCATGGTGCAAATTGCAAATGATGGCATTGTAAGCTCAGTCGAGCATATTGAGCATAAAACACTGCACAATGCCAAGTTTTCAATTGCATCTCAAATTCAATCCCATCAACAAAATATGTCATTTTTATAGTGAATAGACTGTGGGGGGGTCTAAATCTGAGTTTCTACCACCAGGTTGTGGAGCATCTGAAAAAAGTGAACTTCAACAGGAATGGGTACAAAGTCTCTTTCGATGCCAATGGGGATCCTGTGGCCAATTATGAGTTGGTGAATTGGCAAAAAATGGAGGATGGGCATATGGAGTTTGTAACTGTGGGTCACTATGATGCATCCGCTTCTGCTGGACAGGTGTTCCTCATGAAGAAGAACATCACTTGGGCAGGCAGCCAGCAAAAGGTAATTTCACTTTCAAATGTGATTTTATTACAGATACAGCAGCATTCCAGAGTGCTCTCCATATCTAGTAGTATTAATGATATTTTTGGAAGGTGCCTGTGTCAGTGTGCAGTGAGAGCTGTCCCCATGGCACTCGGAAGGCAGTACAACGAGGAAAGCCAGTCTGCTGCTATGACTGTGTGCCCTGTGCTGAGGGTGAGATCAGCAATAGCACAGGTACAGAGAACTGGAAATAATTTACTCTAACTCTGAAATGTAACAATGTAATATCTTTTTAATTCAGGAAAAGTAAAATTTGAAAATATATACTTTTTCAATGCTCTTTGCAACCTCTCGCTTATTATACTGGGGAATAACCTGCAACCTTTATGACTCAAGGCCAGGTGATATTAATGAAGTTAGAATCAATGTAAGGATTTAGAGCAGAAAAATAGTCGCACTAAGAGTATATCCTTCTGTCCTTGGAGACCTTGTTTTTAATGCCAAGCATTTTCTGCTCACTCAAAAATACAGTTTTCTCACTTTTGCGCGTAGATTCCTTGGATTGCATCTCTTGTCCAGCTGACTACTGGTCAAATGTAGAGAAGAATGAATGTGTACCTAAGCCTGTGGAGTTTTTGTCCTTCCATGAGGTTCTGGGGATCATCCTGGCAGCTTGTTCTGTTACTGGAGCCTGCATGGCCATCACGGTAGCTGCTGTGTTTTACAGACACAGGGACACACCCATTGTGAAAGCAAACAACTCAGAACTGAGCTTCTTGTTGCTCTTTTCATTAAAACTATGTTTCCTTTGCTCTCTTACCTTCATTGGGCAGCCCTCAGAGTTATCCTGTATGCTACGCCACACTGCATTTGGGATCACCTTTGTCCTCTGCCTCTCTTGTATTCTGGGGAAAACAATAGTGGTGTTAATGGCCTTCAGGGCAACACTTCCAGGCAGTAATGTCATGAAGTGGTTTGGGCCTCTGCAGCAGAGACTAAGTGTTCTTGCTTTCACTCTTGTACAAGTCCTCATTTGTGTGCTTTGGTTAACAATATCCCCTCCTTTCCCAAACAAAAACTTGAAACATTACAAAGAAAAAATAATTCTAGAATGTGATGTAGGTTCAGCACTGGGGTTCTGGGCTGTACTGGGTTATATTGGACTCCTTGCTTCATTATGCTTTGTGCTAGCTTTTCTGGCTCGTAAGCTGCCTGACAACTTTAATGAGGCCAAATTCATCACTTTCAGTATGCTGATATTCTGTGCAGTGTGGATTACCTTCATACCCGCTTATGTCAGCTCACCTGGAAGGTTCACTGTTGCTGTGGAGATTTTTGCAATTTTAGCTTCCAGTTTTGGTCTAGTTATTTGCATTTTTGTCCCTAAATGTTTTATAATATTGTGTCGGCCTGAGAAAAACACAAAAAAGCATATGATGGGGAAAATGCCATCAAAATCTCTCTGAAACAGTGGGGTAGTGGTGTTGGTATTGAAGGCTCTCTCTAATGTTCTATAAGGACTACATCACTAATTTACTTATCTGGGACCTTTGTTACTCAGGGATTAATCATGTTGGTTGATTAATCAACCGAAAAAGGATTTTCATGGGGGTTTTTTTTTGTTTTTGTTTTTTTTTGGCTGTTTGCCTTCCTTAGGCAATGGGCCTTAATGACCTGTCAATCAAGTGAAGGACTGTTACCTAATCATGACACTCACCTGTTTCCAATTAACCTGTTCACCTGCGGAATGTTCTAAACAGATGTTTTTTGAGCATTCCTCAATTTTCCCAGTCTTTTATTGCCCTGTCCCAGCTTTTTTGGAGCATGTTGCAGGCATCAAATTCAAAATCAGTGAATATATGCAAAAAAACAATAAAGTTAATCAGTTTGAACTTTAAATATCTTATCTTATATTAAGTTTTTATTTTCATTTTCCACAATGTCCCAACTTCCTTGCAATTGAGTTTGTAATTTATTTTAAGATTGCACTTACTCATAATGTTTTCAGAGTCCAAAAGAATCGGGTGCATTTGCAGGTAGGCATAGTTGCACACTGGTTGCGTGCAAAACAAGAATAACTATTAAATTACAAACGTTTCTCACGTTGAAGCGTTGGTGATTGAATAATTTAGTAAATTGGATATTAGTGCATTAAGAAAGTTTGACGCATGGCATGCATTTTAAATCATTAGGTCTCTGCAGTTAGGCTTCTCGGAAAGTTGTCAGAGGGCTATAATATGAGATTATTTAGATAATTGCGATTGATACAAACAAAATCTAAACCTTATCTAAATACTATCCTCAGATGCATTTACTGTATAATACTCTACTTCAAGATGGAATTTAAAGAAATTTCACTTAATTACTGTCCATGCAATCTCATATTTGTAGCCTTTGTCATTGACACAAAGCTGTATGTAATAATCATCAATGGCAATGCAGCTTACAGGAAGCCAATTTGCTTAGGAAATTAATTCACTATTTTATCTGATTCTCACTCGGAAATGCGTTGAGTGTCATGCTGCATTTTGGTACTGTCTCTGGTTGGACAGTTTTATTTTTAAATGAGCAGCCTTAACACCTGCACCTAAGTCGGCAAAACCTCATTTTCACTCTTGGATAAGCAAAGCTTTGGAAGGAGTGTTGTGATGAGACTCAAGTGTCACTCACTAGTCAATCAATCAATTTTCCATTTGCATTAACATGGGTGGTAAGATTCACAGCTTATCCAGGAGTTAACGATAGTGGCACTTCGATTAGAAACGTTTTCTTGGGCGTATTGAACCGATCAGACACAGACACAGAAATAATGCGCTTTAAGGTTAGATGAGAGCAATGCCAATATCCCTCCTAAGATGAGTGGAAGAGGTTAAGGATTTGCAGATTACTGCTGGCTTCTTTTATTTATATTGCACACTTTTTCCCAGTTCTTTGGAACTGAAATTGTTCATTGCAGACCGTGAGTTCAACCTCCTCAATAATAGCTTTTGACAGTGTGCCCAAGTAACAAAGTGACAAAAAAAGAGAAAAAACACCTGTCAATAATTGATGGCCAGTAAATCTGAAGTGCATATGTTATGTTTAACACAGTCATTTGAAAGAAGTATCAGACATTGTTGCCAATTGTGAACATAATAGTTTTTTCCAGAATTTCTTTTCCCAGTACTGCGATACTGCCCATACCGAACTATGCAAAATAAAGAAAGCTAAGTGGGCACAGAACATTTACAATTCTTTTCCGAGTTCTGCAATACCGCACACACCAAACTAGACCAAAAAATAAAGGAAGCTAAGTGGGCTCAGAACGTTGACAATTCTTTTCCCAGTTCTGCAATACTGCCCATACCGAACTATGCAAAATAAAGAAAGCTAAGTGGGCGCAGAATGTTTACAATTCTTTTCCCAGTTCTGCAATACCGCCCACACCGAACTAGACCAGGCAGATGAGATGACAAGTCGAACACAGAACAAATACAATTCTTTTCAACAGGTTCTGCAAATACCGTCCGTACCATTCTTTACCTTATCGGCTAGAGAGTTTAACGAGAGACACTGAAGCCCCGAGTGCAAGAGCTGTAGAGCGTAAATAGCAGAGACTCGGGGCGGAGCGTGCAATGACCACTGGAATCACCTGCTGCAAACAATTGAGTCCACGTGCCAGCCACCTCACATATTAACTTGCAGCTTGCAGACCCAGAACCATGATATAAGCATCATCTTTTTTAGTATCAGTGTACAGCTACAGATGTCTTCTCTTCAAATAAAGTACAAATAAAACACATTTCAACATTGTGACATCATAGTGGTGTCATAACTAACACTATATTAGGAGAAAACATCAAAATGGCAAAAATCTGTTTTTTAAATATTTTTATTAGTTTTAACTGAAAACTGATACTACAATTAATATTTAAGTATTATTTTAAATGCATTTAACTCATGAGTAACATAAATTTGACAATACTGTGATGTCTTAAATAACTCATTTTGGGAAAAACACACACAAAAGGAAAACAAATAGTTTCTTGAACATTTTTCACATTTTCTTTACTTTATTTTTCCCTATGATAGAACAAGGCTTATAATATTATTCCAACAGGAAAAAATCTTTTGGGGGGTTGGACGAGGGTTAATGTCTAAGTTTATAGCAAAGTACTCAGTTCAGTTTTAGAATTGTCTGTGGTTTATTGTGCCTGTCTGGTTAGGACAGAATCCTTGTGTGGACTGGAGATGAAATTAGATAATTGTACTTATGAGAGTCAGGTATTTTAAGCTATGCGCACGGTCTTTCCTGAAGAATGGCTCCTCCTCTGAGGTCAGAGAACTGAATGCCAGGAGGGTATTTAGTTGACATGAGAGTAAGAGTATCATATCCTGTTCTGAAAGCATGGAGGTGATGCGGACCACATTGCTCTTAGCACTCATAACTGGGGCTCTTGCCCTGGCAAGTGGACGATCAGGGTTTCTGTGCAAACTTCAGGGGACCTCCATTCCTGCTTCATTATTCCTGTCAGGGGATTGTGTGATTGGGGGCATTTTTACCATCCACAACTATATGATTACCACCGAGCACAACTACACGAGCCAACCCAAAGCGCCGCAATGTGCTGGGAGGTCAGTGAAGGAAGGCCAAGGAACAGCTTTGTGCAATGTAAAGGGCACAATAGGGACAGCCATTTCTGGAGGTGTATATATGCTGTATATAAATGCAAAATATTAAATTTTTGAAAATACGATTTAGATGTCAATTAAATATTATTCCCATTTAAATAGCAATGTTTTTATTATAGTTTGATCTCCAATGGTTTATTTTTCATCACAAAAGACATGCCTGTTTAGTTTTTTTATGCATTGTTCTTCATTGATCATAAGGTAAGCAATTCATTTTTCTTTGATTGATTAATTTTTTTTAGCACAGTTAGCTTTGCTTTAAATTTAAAGGGCACTGTATATAATTACAGAATTCAGGTGGTGGGGAGTTGCCATAAATGCAGCAGTGGATAAACGCTGCATGAGCAGTAACATGAAGTGCAATGAGGTCACCATAGCCATTTTAGGTTTGTATGCGTGAAAGGCTATTTATTTATTTGTCAAAGCATGCATCGTTATAGGGAATCTTAACAGGAATAGGATGTGAGTAGACCAAAAAAAAAAAACCAACAACAAACAAAAAAAAATGATGTCCCTATTTGTATAAATACAACTGCTGTGACAGTTATGCAGTCTTTGAGGCACTATAGCAAACAATGTGACTTTATCCTGTGACATCTTTGCTATCTGATGGAAAAAATGAGGGAGCCTGCACCAAACGAGGTCAAGAGGAGGGCTTCAGATTTGTACATTGGGGATGCATAATTAATGGACAGATAAGGTGCGATTTTTTTACACCAGCTTCAAACAAGGTTCAGTTTTTAAAAAAGAAATGAATTTGAATTAATTTTATTCATCAGCATGATGAGTATAGTTAACTGGGTATTTAATGTTGAAAATACTCAGACACATCCTGCTTTGAAGTAAATCCTATTTGGATGCTCCAAGTGATGAATGTTGAAAAACAGCCACCTTGTCACAGATAGTCATTATAAGCACACTCCAAATAACTTTGTAAGGTACCTGTATGTTTTATCAAATACTTATTCTGATATACAAGCCCAATTCGGAAATAGTTAGGACAAAGTGTAAATTGTGAATAAAATCATAAAGCAATGACCTTCAGATCACATGAGATCTGGCAATAACAATATGTTATTTACAATAGAACACAGATAACATTTCAAATGTTGAAACTGAGACATTTTACATTTTACCACAAAATGAGCTAATTTCAAATTTTCTGGCTGCAACAGGTCTTTAAAAAGTTGGGACACAGGCAAAAAGGGCTGAAAAAGCAATTAATATATAAGAGAATGAGCTGAAAGAACATTTAACAATTAATTAAGTTAACTGGCATCAGGCGTGTAATGTGATTGGCTAAGAAAGGGATGTCTTGGAGAGACTAAGTGTCTGAGAAGTAAAGGTGATCGAGGGCTCTCTAAACCGTGAAGGGTTGCATAAAGAAATTGCGGAATACTTTAAAAATAATGTTCCTCAACATCAAATTGCAAAGGCTTTGAAGGTCTCATCATGGACAGTGCATAACATTATCAAAAAATTCAGAGAAACTGGAAAAATCTCTGTGTGTAAGGGACAAGGCCGAAGACCTTTACTGGATGCTTGTGATCTTTAGGCCCTCAGATGCCACTGCATCACTCACTGGCATGACTCTGTCATTGACTTTAATATATGGGTCCAGGAATACTTCAAGAAACCACTGTCTGTAAGCAAAGGCTGCCGTGCCATCCACAGATGCCACCTAAAACTCTATCATGCAAAAAGGAAGCCATTGTTGAGCATGATCCTGAAGCGCCACCATGTTGTGGGCCAAGGCTCATTTAAAATGGACTTTAGGAAAGTGTCAAAGTGTCCTATGGTCAGACGAGTCCAAATTTGACATTCTTGTTGGAAATCATGGGCGTCCTGTCCTCCGGGCTAAAGAGGAGAAAGACCACCCCTCCTGCTATCAGCGTTCGTTTCAAAAGCCAGCATCTCTGATTGTATGGGGATGCATTCGTGCATATGGTGTGGGACACTTGCATGTCTTAAAAAGCACCATGAATGCTGAAAGGTATATGAAGGTTTCAGAGCAACATATGCTCCCCTCCAGATAATATCTATTCCAAGGAAGACCTTGTGTATTTCAGCAGGACAAGGCAAAACCACATACTGCAGCTATTACATTAGGGCTTCGTATTGGAAGAGTCCTTGCGCTGAACTGGCCTGCCAACAGTCCTGATCTTTCACCGGTTGAGAACATTTGGTGCATAATTAAACGAAAAGTCCTTCAAAGGAGACTCAAAACTCTCCAGCAGCTGGAAGCCAGTACTAAACAAGAGTGGGATCAAATTCCAATGGCTAAACTCAAAAAATTTGTCTCCTCAATGTCCAGACGCCTCCACTCTGTGTTAAAAAGAAGTAGGGATGGTAAACAGGCCCCTGTCCCAAATTTTTCGAGACCTGTAGCAGCCATCAAATTTTAAATGAGCTCATTTTGTGGATAAAATTGTAAAATTTCTCAGTTACAACATTTGCTACGTTATCTGTGTTCTATTGTGAATAAAATACTGGCTGGTGTGATTTGAAAGTCATTGCGTTTTGATTTTATTCGCAATTTACACTTTGTCCCAACTATTTTGGAATTGGGGTTGTACATTTTATTTCATAAATTAACACTCCCAGTTTTATAATCTGAGGATGTATCTTGTGCATGATTAAATAAATTCTGAAAAATTGAGCAAAATTTGGAAATTTGGATAGATAGATAGATAGATAGACAGACAGATAGATAGATAGATAGATAGATAGATAATCCTTTAATAATCCCTCACAAGAAATTGCAATTTTCACAGCAGCAGTGCAGTCATTCATCTCTCACACTATGGTAACTACAAGAATAAAAAACACTTACATTCATGGCAAATCTCCTCACCTCATGCATATGATTGAAAAGACAATTTAGCAACTCACGGTGGCACTGGGGTTAGCATTGCTACCTCACAGCAAGGAGGTCGTGGGTTCAAATCTGGCCTGGGGCCTTTCTGTGTGGAGTTTGCATGTTCTCCCCGTGTTGCGTGGGTTTTTGCCAGGTACTCCGGTTTCCTCCCACAGTCCAAAGACATGCATATCAGGCTAATTGGAGATACCAAATTGCCCATAGGTATGAGTGTGAGTGTGAATGGTGTGGGCGCCCTGCGATGGATTGGCAAGCTGCTCAGGGTGGGTCCCTGCCTTTGCCCGTAGCCAGCTGGGATAGGCTCTAGCTCGCCCCGTGACCCTAGTGAGGAATAAGTGGGTATAGAAAATGGATGGATGGATGTATGATTACTAGCATTCTTCTTGGATAATCTGTTGATGTAACCAGGTAATTGGTAATTGGTAATTGGTAACCAGGTAAATTTCACACCTCATTTTATGTCCTGTTATGTTCACGTCAATATTTGTGATGTTAATTGTTGCTCATAACAGTGTGGATTTTCGGGAACTGCGCTTTGTTAGAACCATGATTTTTGCCATCACGGAGATCAACAACAGTTCAGAGCTCCTGCCAGGTGTAACTCTGGGCTACCAGATCCATGATTCCTGCTCCTCCGTTCCAATGGCCATGAGACTGGCCTTTCAGCTGGCCAATGGCATTGAGCCAGTCTTCTTCCAAAAACAGTCCTGCTCAAAATCTGCCACTGTGCATGCTGTTGTGGGCGAGTCTAGATCCACACCCTCTATCGCCATGTCACGAATTCTAGGACCTTTTGGCATCCCCCAGGTGAGCTTCTGCTGCTATGTCATGGTCCAATAAAAACTTGCAATATTATGATACTTATGATATTAGTTCTTGCATCCAAAACATATCAGACATATGGAAATGAACCATGACTAAAGAAAATCCTCCTGGACATTTTTTGGTAAGCGTGCTGCTTCAGGCTGAATTTTGACCAATACTTTCTAATTTTGTGAATAGGCATCTTCACCATCATTTCTTAATTTGGCCAAAATATTTTTTTCAGTAAAGATTTCACATGGAGACTGAATTTTTTGAATGGCAACAAATATTTTAGAACAGGGCTTGAGTATAATTGCTAATTTGACAGAGTAGACAGGTAATGTTAATTTTCTAACACCCATGGGTTGAGCATCACGACAGCGATTAGGAGCAATTAGAACACTTTAATTGTTTAAAATGTGCGTATTTTTTTCATACCGATAGGTGAGCCATTTTGCAACTTGTGCTTGTCTTAGTGACAAGTTACAGCACCCCACCTTCTCCAGGACCATCCCCAGTGACTATTTCCAGGCAGCTGCCTTGGCGAGGCTAGTGAAGCATTTTGGCTGGACTTGGATTGGAGCAGTGCGGAGCGACTCAGACTATGGGAACAATGGAATGGCTGCCTTCTTACAGGCAGCACAGGCAGAGGGGATCTGCATTGAGTATTCAGAAGCATTCTACCGGACAAATCCCCGTTCTAAGGTACAACATGTTGCAGAGGTCATCAGCAGGTCCACAGCCCGTGTCATTGTGGCATTCATAGCCTCAAGCGACTTGATGGTTTTGTTGTCAGAGTTAGAGGGCAAGGCACTGGCTCCACTGCAGTGGATTGGGAGTGAGTCCTGGTTGACTAACCGCAAGATGTTGCAGTTCCGTCTTTTTGCTGGTGCCATTGGCTTTGGTATTCCTCGCTCAGTCATTCCAGGGTTGCAAGAATTTTTGTTGGACTTGGGACCAGCAGAGGTGTCTCACTCCCCTCTCCTCACAGAGTTCTGGGAAAGTGCTTTTGACTGCAGGCTGGGAGGAGAGAAGACCACAGAGGGCCGGGAAAAATGTGATGGAAAACAGAATCTGCGAGACCTGCAAAATCCCTATACAGACACATCCCAACTGCGCATCTCAAACATGGTATACAAGGCTATATATGCAATAGCCCATGCCATTCACCGCATCATCTGCCCAGAAAAACCCAACAATTCGACCCATTGCAACAAGAGTATTGAAATTGAGCCATGGCAGGTAACATACAGTCCATTACATCTTATATGTGTAACAATAATACTACCCCATTTCTGAAGAAGTTGGGACAAGGAAAAAAAATGCGAATTAAAGTGCAAAAATGGGATAATTAATGCTTTTCCTTCTCTACATTATTGATATTTAGAAAATAAACACTGAAACACTTCCAAAGTTCATGCCTGTGACACATTAAATGTTTCAGATCAACAAGCTAATTTTGATATTACACAAAAATAATCTGTGTGAACACAAAATAATTTTTTTAAATGATGATTATATTTTTTGAAGTAGAAAAGCCATACAACCCTAACCGGCTCTTTGTGAAAAATTAAGCGCCTCTTTAGTTAAAAAATCAACCTATCAAACAAGTTAATTGTTATTCAGTTTTCCTTGACACACCCAGGCATGATTAATGCTAGCTCTGTTGATTCTAACCATCAGTTAAATACAACCTGTTTGGCAATTTGAAGTAAGCAAAAAGTAACACATAGAAGCAAAAAGTAACACATGGTGGCACGATCTAAAGAAATTCAAGAACTGATGAGTAAGAAAGTCATTGCCATCTTTCAGCCTGGAAAGTGTTTCAAAGCTATGTCTATGGCCCGTATTCTGAAACGACACTCACACTCACCCTCCACTCACCATATAGTGAGTAAGATTGAAATGTAACTGGAGTGTGAGATAGAGATCGACCTACCACTTACCGAGGGAGCGGTCCCGCTCCTCGCCAGGTGCTATTCACAAATGCCACTCGAGCATAACTGACAGTAGTGGGCACTAGGTACCCAAGGCGGTGCGTTGGCTGCTGCAAAGGGACGCTCAATCCTCACCCTTCAGTGCTGAATGACCTAAGCCTGTCGCAGTTTACTTTTCTTGATTAGAGAGTTTCTCAGACTAATTGGTAAAACGACAATCTTATTTATTTTTGATAGCGCTGTTATACAGAATTGAGGTGTTTCTTTCGCACATAAATGACGACGTAAATATCAGTATGTCTTCATAAATTCTGCGGTCGAGTGGCTCGCGAAAGGTGCAGGACAGCCCGCGAGGCTCACTAAGCAACAAGCTGTGAAACGTGCCGGACATTTCCTTCTACATTCAGCAATTAAGAATGTAGAAAAGAATGGATTCTCGTGACTTACAGCTACATGAGCCTCGCAGACCAATCCACAAGCTCACCACGAGCCAGCTGAGCGCAGCATTTTCCAACCCATCAGTAAAGAAAAGAAATCCGAATGCGTGAGAGTTGACAAGTTGGTGTCATTAATGAAAACTGGCCACACCTGATAATGTTGAGAGTTTTCAGAGTTTTTGCAATGGTAATTTAAATGAATTGAAAACAGGGCAATAATTATCCATGCTTATTTTAACTTAACAAGTAGAACTGGCGACACATGATAATCCTTTGGATTTTTGGAGTTCATTAAAATAAAATTTTATTGAATGATTGGATATGACCTTTTTTCAATCATTATTTTTAAGGGATGGTTTTGAGCTTCCCATATTGCCAGTTCACCAGTAGCTACTGGTGGGTACACAAATGCTAACCTCGACTTCACCACAGTGCAGTTCGTAAACACTATAACCAGGTGGTCAGTTAGTAAGTTACCGGGATCGCAATGATCATTAGAGTTAAAATTTGCATAGTCGCGACTGCGTTGAGCACGTGGCTGTAAATGATCCAGAGTTTCTAATGTTTGTATCCACCTGAAAGCCATGAGAACAAAATACCGGCGCAAGTTAGTGCAGCTCAAGGGAGGTGTTCCCTGCACTCAATCTTCACTCAGAAAGAGACGCTATTTTCAGTGCGAGTGAGCTCTCTGAAAGCAAATGAGGGTTAGGACAACCTCTGACTCATTTAGTTTAACCGGACATTAACCCCTTTCTGCAGATGTAGATGCCCGCGTCTATAGACCTGCAAATTGGAAGTACGCTGTTACTGTACTCGATCACTAGATAGCACCCCCGGATCAGTTATTGAATGTTCACAAGCAAGCAGACCTCGAACGCGGTTCTGAATACGGTGAAGTTCACTCCACTCCCTGTTTTTCGAGAGCTGCATGAATTAAACTCCTCAGCTAAGCCTGATGTGCAAACTGGTCAGTATCCTTGCCCATAGTGTCGATTCAGCAGTTTGAAAAAACGATATCTTGACACAGAAAAAATCGTTATCCTTTGTAGCAACCAGTTTAGCCACAGTGAGCTAACAGTATTCCAATTAGTAGTTCATAAAAATCAGTTTTCTGAGGCAAAAAAATCGAAATGGTATTAATTCTCTCACATTCTATTGCCTATTACAGTTGTCCCATACAAAAAAAATTGTAGTTCCCTACCGTGGATTTACGCGTAGATTCCTTCATTGCCAAATCCAGCGCTTCCTTATATCCACCCGAGTACTGGCGTTGATAGCCAATCACTCAACCATACACTCAAGCTCTTCTGCGTAATTGTAGAGTTACACTTCATGGCCTCCTGAAGTTTCCCTGATAACGATGTATTGAATGGCTCGTTTCTTATCCAATTCCCGAGTGTTTAAACATTTTAGAGTAAGTGAAACACATTGATTGGACAAACACAGAGCATACAAACCAATGCGTATCAGCATGCGCTGTTGTATCCTGTCTACGTTCTGCACATTACGCGGCTAAAATAGACGGGATTTATAGAAAGTCGGTTCGCAAAACTGGCCTTGAAGTGTCCAGTTACATTACAGGATTTAAATGAGAACGATATGCTCTATTGGAATTATTTCGAATGAAACAGGACCGGAGGGTTCTTGTTACTGGATACATCGCTCTCTATTTTATACAGTCAATGTCTCTGGAGGAGGGATTCACGAAAAAGGTCAGGCTGCTATTTTTGTTTGTTTTTTTTTCTGTTTCGGAATGTATATGTACTCAACTAAGTCGAATGTCGAGGTTTTTTTCCTGTTTAAAACGCGAACTGCCCGTGCATTTTGGTGTGGACCCCCGGTACGTTCATTGCACGTTTCTTTTGAATCGGGAGACGCAATGGATTTGATATTCCCTGAAAGTGGAGTGTCTGTTCAGTTAAAATAAGGTATATTTCAGAATTCAGATATTACTGTGTTAGTGAGGTGTACTTGCTCCTTATAAGTGTTGAAATGGGTTCGTGAGCTTTGAAGAGGGGACTGGTAGCTTTCATTACAGGGTGAATGTTCTGACCGTTTAATTAGCAGTTTATTTAATGCGTGTTTGTGCTGGCTTTGAAGAAAAATGGCCAAACTCTAAACTTTATTATGGAGAAAGGCACGTTCATATTTGGAGAGGTTACTGGTGACCATTGGTATTCAACTGCACTGATATTGATAAATTCATACTAAACTCAACCAGAAAATCATTCGTTCATATTAAATTTCATGCCTTAAAGCTTTAATTGTGTTAAATACATGATTTTTTTAATGATTTGACAGCAAATCATTTTGAGACTTTGGGGAGACACTTGGGTAGCTGTATAATTTGGCTAATAGCATGTAGGTAATCTAGAATGTAATTTTGAAGATGAATTCTACTTGTGCTCAAGGAGTTTATGATACCATAAATGTATAGTTTTAAGCCCCAGCAGTTTTTCAATCGTCAGAATTATTTTTTTTGCAATTTCAATGGTGAATTCTCATGAAGATTTTTTATGTTTGCTGCTCATTTTCTCTACCAAAATCATGAAAATAAACTGAAATACAATGTAATTCTAAATGCTGTAAGTGTCTTTCCTGAATTGAGCCACATTTTTCCTCTTTGTGAAGCTTAAATCTTGAATTATACAGCATTAAAGTGGGTAACCCATAAATAGCCAAATTTGGCTTCTGCACAAAGGGGTTAACTAAGTTTTTGTACTCACTTGCACTCAATTAGTGTGAGTGTCATTTCTGAATACGGGCCTAAGCCTTTGGGACTCCGACAAACCACAGTGAGAGCCATTATCTACAAATGGCAAAAACTTGGAACAGTGTAGAACATTCCTGGAAGTGGCCGGCCTTCTCAAATGTCAACAGTGCATAAACGATTCACCCAAGAGGTCAGAAAAGAACCCAAACTAACATTTAAAGAATTCCAGGCCACACAGACCTCAGTTAGGGTCAGTGCTCACAGTTTCACAATAAGGAAGAGACTGGGAAAAAATGGCATCAGTGAGAGAGCTATAAGACAAAAACCTGTTTGTTGGTCTCCTTCTGCAGCACCTGTTGTGCCTATACAGTCCAATTTTGGAGTAAGACGCTCTGGTGCTGTTGCTGTAAGTAAAGACCACGTCTGGCTCAATCATTGCTGATGCTGCTGTATGCCATGAGTGGGCCCTTCTCTCTCCCGCTGTTCCTCCCTCTTCTGTTTACTCCCCTAGACCCCAACTTAACAGTCGTTGGTGCAGCATTATGCAATCTGCTGGACATTGTTCCTGGTCTCCTTGAGAGCAGTGAGTGTCTTCTTAGAAGGCTTACTATTATTCCCGAGGATTGCTGCTTGCTTGGCTACAATTACTCGTTCAAATTCACAAAATCTGGCAGTGTTGTAGATGGCATTGCAGATGTGGTTCCTTCTCTCCTCACCATCATCTGAGGGGCAGGTAACTCTGAGGGTTTGTTCAATGGAGTCAACAAAGTGTTTGCAAAGAAATGGAATTTTTATCCTGGTGGTGTTGAAATGTGGGCATCCTCTCTGCTTCAAGTGGTGGATTTCATTGGGCTAAAGACATACCTTGCTGCTGACTAAGCAATGGTCACTGTCACAGTTTGCAGTCTAGTAGCTGTATTTTGTAAGAATGCAGTTGAATGAGGGATCCATGAGATGAAGTGATCTTTCCAGTGACAAGACCTAGGAGGCCCCCAGGGTACTCTGTGGTTTGGCTTGGTGGAGAAAAACATGTTGATTATGCAGAGGTTGTGGCAAATGCATGCCTTTAACATCCTCTGCCCAGTCTCTTTGAGCTTTCTCATGACAAAGTGACCAGTGCAGCATGGCCAAGAGTAGTAGTCAGATCCCACTTGGGGGTCAATGTCCCTAAGCAGGTAAAGGAGTTCTGTGACAGGGATTGCTTTGTCTGTAGTTTCAAGTTCCTCATCGAACTCATCTTTGTCTTCAGCAGAAGAGCAGAGTGTGGGAGTGTATACGCTGAGGATGTTTACTGGGCCCGAGGAAGTCAAGAGGCTGAGAGAGCATGTAGGCTATTCCTTTAGACCCACAGAAGACAGCAGAGTGTTTCCCAGTGTTAATAGGGTTGTGCGCATGCTCTTTGCATTCTACGTATGGCAGCAGATGTACAAATTGCATTGAAAAAAGGGGGAATACTAAGTTTTTTTGCTTTCCCCGTGATAAAAGGCAGTTAACAGTGTGGATTCGGACTATTAACAGGAAGAATTTTTATTCCTAAGGAGGACTCTAGGGCGTGCAGCGCACATTTTGTGTCTGAATGGCCAGATGAAGAATCGAATGATATCAGCCTTTTTTTCAGCTTACCTTGAAGTTTGGGTACCCAGAGAAACATTCGGGTGTGTGAAGACGTCAAGCATACATCCAGTCAAGAAAATTTAGAGTTTACTTTTTAATGCTGCTATTTGTGGTAGCAGCATACAGTATAACAGCAACTGCCACGTTACTGATGACACACCAGGTTGCTATGGCAGACGTAGCATATGCATTCGTGATATTAGAAATTAATATCAAATTCTAAACCCCCTTTCTCACTTGTAAAATCATGCTAGCAAATAAAAAGCCGAAAAAAGAGAGGTTGGATTCAGAATTCTTTCCCCCTGATGATTTAGACAAAGCTCCATTAGTTTACGTCAACGAACTAAAAGCATTGACTCCTTCGGCGCAACATAGACTTGAAAGGCTATATTGGCGGGACAATGGCAAGATAAGTCCTCGACGTTGATCTTTTCAGTACGAATGAGAATTCGAAATCAAATGTGTTGCGTTCAGTCAAGCAGTGATGATGTTGTTGTTGTCAAGCAGTAACAATGTTGTTGTTTCGATATGTCTTGGCCTTGTATTTTACATGTGTGCCTGTTCACTTTGCCATGGTGAGAGGAGGTTAGGATCATGAATGCTTGCCGGTTGTTTTGAACAGCGCGAATATGTCTCAGGAACACTGTAGCTATTCGCTGACTTACTGCGTAGGACCCAATCATCGTGTTATGCTTTGTTCCCACTGTTGTGTGCTCCGTTACGAACGCCATGATTGGCCATTTGTAGTTGATTGTGGAGCTTCTCTGAAATTTCAGGTTTGGATACGAGCTGATACGATGATCACGATTGACAATTAATCGTGTACGATCAACACGATTGCCACAACTGACCTCAAGATCTGGTAAGATCTGATAGGATCACCACAAGAAACAAAATTTAAGCTTTGGAGTGGTCTAGTCAAAGTCCTGACCTGAATCCGATTGAGACTGTGGCACGGCCTTAATCATGCACTTCATGCTCAAAACCACTCCAATTTTTTGGAGACTACTGACATACATATGGCTTCCTTGGTGCATACTGTAGTACTGCCTTTACTTGCATTCGTTAATGCAATAATGATTGATGCTTATTGGCAAATTTTTTTCAAACTAGCCCCATCCCATGTGGTATGATCACAAAAGCATGTTGGTTTTCAATGCAGTGCCATCTAGAGGATTCATTTTTAACCTCTTCCGTCATGCAAAAATGCTTCCAGATTCTTTGAATCTTTGAAAAATATACTGCAATGTGGAGGGTGTTCTTTTTGATTATTAACCTCCGCCAGGAGGTATATGTTTTCGGTGCCGTTTGTTTGTTGGTTTGTTTGTTTGTGTACAACATAACTCAAAAACTTATGGCCAGATTTTGACGAAATTTTCAGGGTAGGTGGGTATTAACTCAAGGTAGAAGTGATTAAATTTTGGCATATCTAGGCCAAAGTACTGCTGAGATTTACGCCAAAGTTCAAGATTTCAAGTCTTTCCAATGGGCCGGAGTTCCAATCGCCGTGCTTTCGGCTTTGCTGCCCCCTGGCGGAGGTTCTGCGCTCTCTGAGTGCTTTTCTAGTTTTTATATTATTTGTTCTTTATTATTGTTCAAACACAGTTTTTTGCAAAATGGCAAACCTCAAGAACTTGCTGTGTGAATTGTAATGTGAATATAGGCCACTAGATGGCAGTATTTACCTTTTTTTTGTTAAGCTCAGACTGGAGTCATGTTTAGACATGTCCTGGACATGTCTGGGGCAAGTCTCAGAAAAGTAAAAAAAAAAGGTCTAAATGTGGGTGGGGTCTGCAAAAGAGTATATAAGGCAAAGAATTGAGACAGTAAAGTAGTAGGAGAAATTGCAAGAAGATGACCAGACCTGCCATTCTGTTCAAGACCTGTGACGTTTCTTTTGTGGATTTCTTTGCCTGTGTTTGAGCATTTTCTTCATCCAGGACATCACCAAGCCACCCCACCAAAAAGGGACTGTAATTATTTCTGTTTTTTCTGATTTATCAATCTTGGTCTTTAGTTGTAGGTTGTTATTAGTCTTTGTCTTTGTTAAAAATTAAATGTGTTTTAGTTGTTAAAACTGTGCTTGTCATCCCTTGCTGTTGCTGTTGTGTTATAAATGTAATAACAAATTGGGGCCATAACAAATTGGGGGCTCAAGGTCCGGGATAGACCATTGTGTGAGTAATTTATTGAAAATCTAACATTCCAAATTGTGAAATTGTTTTTGTGAATTTTCCTAGATATATATTGACAACAGCAATGGATGATTTCTTGGCATCACCAACCGTAGGGGTTTTGAAGTCTTTTAAAAAGACAGAACTGCTAGAAATTTGCAGACAGTTGGAGCTGACAGAGGTAAAACCAGCCATGCGAAAAGCAAGACTGGCTAGAGAGATAGTTGAATATTACATTGATGAAAATGTGTTTGCACCAGGAGATCTGGAACAGTTTCCAGTGGAAAATCCAAATATAGAAATGGAACTTAAATTAAAAATGCTAGAGATTGAGAGGGAAGAAAAAGAAAAACAAAGGCAGTTTGAGTTAGAAAAATTAGCTAGAGAAGAAAAACAAAGAGAATTTGAGAGAGAGAAAGAGGAAAGAGCAGAAAGAGAGAGACAGAGACAGAGAGATTTTGAATTAGAGAAGTTGGATAGAGAGGAAAGACTCCAAATGGAGAAACTAAAAATTAAAATTGAAACTAAAAATAAATTTTGTGCCAGTCAGGAGGTAAAACTGGTGCCTCCATTTTCTGAAAAGGACGTAGACAACTATTTCCAGTGTTTTGAAAAGGTAGCAAAGAGTTGCCAGTGGCCAAAGGAACACTGGCCTCTGATGTTGCAAACTGTCCTCAAGGGTAAAGCTCAACAAGCCTATTCGGCTTTGTCTGCAGATGATTCCTCTGATTATGAGGTTGTCAAAAAGGTTATTTTGAGAGCTTATGAGTTGGTTCCAGAGGCTTACCGACAGAAATTCAGAGGTCTGAAGAAATCTGAAAATCAGACTTATGTTGAATTTGCTAATGAGAAGCAGGTTTGCTTTGAGCGCTGGTGTACTTCTATGGAGGTCAAGGATGATTTCAACTCACTAAAAGAGATGGTGTTAGTTGAAGAATTCAAGAACTGTGTTAAGGATGATCTTAAGACCTACCTTAATGAGAAGCAAGCACTGAACTTGCAATCAGCTGCCAAATTTTCAGATGAATATGTTCTCACTCATAAGTCCAAATTTCAGTCTGGCAGTAACAATAAATGGTCCCAATTTCAGAAAAAGGGTTACGGTGATACCCAAGATTCCTCACCCAAAGACAAAGACAAATCTGGTGATGGTGCTCAGAAATCCAGTAACAGGTCTGATCAAAGTGTGAAAGCTGACAGTGACAGAAGTGGTCTAGTTTGCAGATATTGCAAGAAATCTGGTCATGTTACAACTAACTGTTGGTTCCTTAAAGCTAAGAAAGAAAAAGAAAAGGATACCAAACCAAATGCCTTTGTGAAAACAAGGTTAGAAACCCCTGTAGTAGATAACCAATCTGCTAAATTGCCTGCTTCTTGTGGGGCTAGAAAGCCTAATACAGCTGACTTCGTGAGGAAGGAATTTCTTCCATTTGTGTCAGAGGGATTTGTGGCTCTGAATGAGCATACTACTCCTGTCCCCATATATATCCTAAGGGATACCGGAGCTTCTCAGTCACTTTTGTTGATGGACTCCTTGGAGTTACGTGATGAGACCGCTTCAGGGGATTTCATACTTGTACAAGGTATTGAAGGGAGGACTGTATCTGTACCCCTGCGCTCTATATTCTTGAAGTCAGATTTAGTTACAGGACAGGTAAAGGTGGGACTTATGTCAAGTCTACCTATAAAGGGTGTTTCTCTGTTGCTAGGCAATGACCTGGCTGGGGGCAAAGTAGTTCCCCCTGTACATCTTACTTCACAGCCGAGCACTGAAAATGGGGATGAGCACCCATCTCTGTATCCTTCTTGCGCAGTGACTCGTGCTATGGCCAAGAAGGCTAAAGAAGATGATGTTGTGGTGCCGTCCAGTACATTGAATAGTCAGGACTCAGGTGGTTCGCCTCATGACTCTGATTGGCCTACTATGGTTTCTCCGTTTGAGGACTTATCAGATACTTTTATCAGTTCTCTATTCAGCCAGCCGGATGGGTCTGGTGATTCTGATGTGTCTGGAGACTTGTCTCTGTCCAGAAAGCGGTTGATTGAGGAGCAAACTAATGATCCTGAAATTGGTGTACTAAAGAGGAGAGCCCTTCCTGAAAAAGAAATAGATGCAGTTCCAGTTGGGTATTATCTCAAGGATGGTGTGTTGATGCGGAAGTGGCGCCCTCCTGAAATCCCTGCCAATGCAGATTGGGCAGTGGTCAGGCAAATTGTTGTTCCGAAGGTCTATAGGAATGAGATCTTAACAATGGCTCATAGTTTACCTTTAGGAGGTCATCTTGGTGTTAACAAGACTGTTGATAAGATCATGAAACACTTCTTTTGGCCTGGGCTTCGGAAAGACGTTTCCAACTTTTGCAAAACCTGTCACACTTGTTAGGTAGTTGGAAAACACCAGTTAGACCCACCTGTTGCTCCATTGCAGCCTATCCCAGCATTTGGGGAGCCATTCTCTAAGGTCATTGTTGATTGCGTTGGTCCATTACCCAAGACTAGATCTGGAAATCAGTACTTGTTGACAATCATGTGTGCATCTACCAGATTCCCCGAAGCCATACCTCTACGTAACATCAAGGCAACTGCAATCTCGAAGGCTTTGATAAAGTTCTTCACGTTGTTTGGTCTTCCCAGGGAAATTCAGTCAGACCAAGGTAGCAATTTCACTTCAGGATTGTTTCAGCAGGTTGTGTATGAACTAGGTGCAAAACAGATTCTTTCTAGTGCCTATCATCCAGAAAGTCAGGGTGCCTTAGAGCGGTTTCATTCCACTCTCAAGACAATGATGAGGACTTATTGTTATGACCATGAGAAAGACTGGGATGAAGGGGTTCATTTGCTGTTGTTTGCAGCTAGAGAAGCAGTGCAGGAGTCTACTGGATTCAGTCCATTTGAGCTAGTGTTTGGTCATGAAGTGAGAGGACCTTTGCTATTATTGAGTGAACAATGGCAAGAGGAAGAGCCGCAAATCAGTCTGTTAGACTATGTTAGCAAGTTCAAGGAAAGATTGCGTGCAGCTTGTGACCTTGCCAAAGAGAACTTGAAATCAAGTCAGGGAAAAATGAAAACTTGGTATGATCATAAGGCTAGAAGCCGTGAGTTTAAACCAGGAGACAAGGTCCTTGTGTTGTTTCCCTTGCAGTCCAATCCATTGCAGGCTAGATTTCATGGTCCTTATGAAATTCTGACAAAACTCAATGATCTCAATTACATTGTGAAGACTCCAGATAGGAGAAAACCAAAACAATTGTGTCATATTAACATGCTGAAGCCTTATCATGACAGAAATGCTGGGGTTGCAGCTGTCACTTCAGATTCTCCAATGGTCAAAACGTGTGAAGATGAGGGGGAGTTTCAAGATGATGAACCAAGAATTAAAGCTGAAGTTCTTTCATGTAAATTGTCAAACACTGAAGTGTTGCAAAATCTTGATGTAAAACTCCAGCACTTAGAACCCTCACAGAGAGATCAGTTTGAAAGGTTGATCAAGAAATATGAGGATTTGTTTCCTGATGTTCCAAAGAGAGTTACTATAGCCTCTCATGATGTAGATGTTGGTGATGCCAAACCAATAAAACAGCATCCATACCGGATGAATCCTGAAAAGAGAAAGATTGCTGAGAAAGAGGTTGAGTACATGTTAAAACATGATATTATCAGACCCTCCAACTCCGATTGGAGTTCACCCTGTGTGCTAGTTCCAAAACCTGATGGAAGTACTAGATTCTGTACAGATTATCGCAAAGTCAATGCTGTAACTAGAACTGATGTGTTTCCAATACCTAGGATTGATGATTGTATTGATAGTGTAGGGCAAGCAAAGTTTCTGACCAAGATTGATTTATTGAAGGGTTATTGGTGTGTGCCTTTAACTGAGAGGGCCAAGAGCATCTCTGCTTTTGCCACACCATCTGGATTGTACCAGCATGAAGTCCTACCCTTTGGCATGAAAAATGCCCCAGCCACGTTCCAAAGGATGATACAGTCTACAATCGCCGGATTGCCACACACGGGTGCATACATCGATGACCTGATCACATGGAGTGACTCCTGGGAATAACATCTAAAAGATGTAGAGACGTTGTTCCAGCGCCTGACCCAGGCTAACCTGACTGTTAACCTGAACAAGAGTGACTTTGGTTGTGCTACTGTCACCTATCTTGGCTACGTCATAGGCCAGGGTAAGGTGGCACCCATAAATGCTAAAGTCCAAGCCATCATGGACTTTCCAGTTCCTGACAACAAAAAAGCTTTGCGCCGCTTCCTTGGAATGATCGGGTACTACCGCAAGTTCTGCAAGAACTTTGCTGAGATTGCTCTCAGTCTAACTAACCAACTGAAGAAAGGCGTAAAGTTCACCTGGGATGATGCATGCCAGAGAGCCTTCGATCACCTGAAGTCTCTGCTGTGTCACTTCCCCGTGCTCAAATCTCCTGACTTCAACAAACCGTTCTCCATCGCGGTCGATGCTAGCGACCAAGCTTGTGGATCTGTGCTCCTACAGAGAAGTGACTCTGATGACATTGAGCATCCCGTGGCATACTTCTCCAGGAAGTTCAATCGCCACCAAAGGAACTATTCCACAATAGAGAAGGAACTGTTGGCTCTGGTCCTTTCTTTACAACACTTTGAGGTTTATGTTTGTACAGGACAAAAGCCAATGATTGTGTACACTGACCACAATCCGTTAACGTTTTTGAGTAAGATGAAAAACAAGAATCGGAGATTGTTGAATTGGAGTTTAATTTTACAGGAGTTTGACTTGGAAATTAAGCATGTGAAGGGTACAGACAATGTAATTGCTGATTGCTTATCCCGTGTTTGAATGTGTATATATATATCATGTGTTTGAATATTGTATGATATGTATATATAGACAAGTGTTCACTTAACCATTTTGTATTGAAAAGAAAAATTTTGCCTTTATGAGTCAAAATTTTTCCCTTTTGGAATGGAGGTGTAATGTGAATATAGGCCACTAGATGGCAGTATTTACCTTTTTTTTGTTAAGCTCAGACTGGAGTCATGTTTAGACATGTCCTGGACATGTCTGGGGCAAGTCTCAGAAAAGTAAAAAAAAAAGGTCTAAATGTGGGTGGGGTCTGCAAAAGAGTATATAAGGCAAAGAATTGAGACAGTAAAGTAGTAGGAGAAATTGCAAGAAGATGACCAGACCTGCCATTCTGTTCAAGACCTGTGACGTTTCTTTTGTGGATTTCTTTGCCTGTGTTTGAGCATTTTCTTCATCCAGGACATCACCAAGCCACCCCACCAAAAAGGGACTGTAATTATTTCTGTTTTTTCTGATTTATCAATCTTGGTCTTTAGTTGTAGGTTGTTATTAGTCTTTGTCTTTGTTAAAAATTAAATGTGTTTTAGTTGTTAAAACTGTGCTTGTCATCCCTTGCTGTTGCTGTTGTGTTATAAATGTAATAACAAATTGGGGCCATAACAGAATGCAGCTGTGAATTTATTTTGTATTCAAGTATAATCGCATTGCCTGTTCATCACCCATACGCCAGTTTTTTTGCTTCCTATCATTCCAAGTCTAATATTGCCCCTGTTCTAACTTTTCTGGAATATGCTGTAAGCAGAAATTCCAGAATGAACATATTTTCAAAAACAGTACTGATAAAGTAAAAAACTGAAAATTTTGTCGCGGACCATATTTAATTTAATACAGATGAATTACAAATTGCTGCTTTCTTCTTTTACTTGAATTTTGCATTCCTTCCCAACTTCTTCAGAAATGGGTTGTAATTCGAAAGAATTATAAAAATAATAATGATAAATCAATGAGGACTACTTGAGCACTACTTACTTTAGAAAAGCCCACAGGAAAAATGCTGTCCAATTCATCAACTAAGTTTGTAATATTTGTCAGCATTTGTGATCTCTTTTTGTTATTTTTCTGGCTATTGTTCAGATTTCTGTTAATTGTCTAGTTTTATATTTTTATGAATTCACTGTGAATAGTTTTTTGTGCTCATTTCCTTTCCCTCTTTCTGCATGTCTTTCTTTTTATTAGCACTTCCGTAATGGCCCTCTCCATTTCTAAATTTTCAATAATAAGTTTCATGAGTGCCCTTGTTTGTAGCCACTTCCCCAGTCACACTTCTCTGCTCTGGCATAACTGATTTTAATTTCCTCTCTCTTGGTTTCTTACCCATATAAATGACTCATTTTCCAC
Organism: Gymnothorax reevesii; assembly: GCA_029721435.1. Classification (NCBI taxonomy): domain Eukaryota; kingdom Metazoa; phylum Chordata; class Actinopteri; order Anguilliformes; family Muraenidae; genus Gymnothorax; species Gymnothorax reevesii. Next base: position 142,257,314 of record CM056574.1, read on the forward strand.
TTTTCCTCCATGGGTTTGTTTCCTTCCTAAATCACTCACAAAGTTAGGAGAAAAATCTAAGGGACAGAAAGTAAGAATCCTGCTATGTTTTTATTCCTCCCACAAAATCACTTAATAACACAAATTAGCCCTAAGTTCCAATGCTTTTTTTCTGGTTTCGATCCTCCTTTGTTCACAGTTTTTGTGATAGCCTATCCTATTGTATTGTGATATACTCACATATATATACGTTAAAAAGACTGAGTAACTTCGAGAGCAATTAATTTTTTATGAAGGATAACATTTTTCTTTCAACATATTAAAAACTGAATTTTTTACTAATTCAGGTCAGTTTTTTTCTGGTAAAATGTCTTTCATTTGGCAGAATAAGTTATTACCCTAATAAATACATTATGTTGGAGTCTATATCAACTAATCATTTTCATCTGAGCGCAAAATGCTGCCACACTAGTGCCAACATTGACAAATTATTACATTTGTATTCTCTGAACTTTTTCTGTTTGCTTGGATGTTGGCAAAAAAAGTTGGGAAAGGCACATCCTGTATTATTTCTGCGACTGTGATGGCATGGCTCCTGGGGAAAATGAGCGCATGATTAACAGTGACTCTCAGTGAAAATTTTGCTGCTTAAAAGCAGGCAAATGATCAGCTCTCTGACTCTCTCTGATCAGGTCATGAAGCACCTGAAAAAAGTGAACTTTTCCAGAAATGGGTACAAAGTTTCCTTTGATGCTAATGGGGATCCTGTGGCCAAATATGAGTTGGTCAATTGGCAGGTGATGAAGGACGGGCACATGGAGTTTGTGACTGTGGGTCACTATGATGCATCTGCTCCAGATGGACAGGTGTTTATCATGAAGAAGAACATTACCTGGGCAGGGAAAGAGCCACAGGTAATTTCACAGTCAGATGTTAATTTAAAAGACAGATGTGGTAACGCATCGGAGTTGATTTCGTGTTTACTATTTTCATATTATTGTAAAGGTGCCTGTCTCAGTGTGCAGTGAGAGCTGTCCCCCAGGCACTCGGAGGGCTGTACAGAGAGGAAGGCCTGTGTGCTGCTATGACTGTGTGCCCTGTGCAATTGGTGAAATCAGCAATACTACAGGTACGGAGAAATGGGACTGATAAACTCTAAATCTGTATGTATGTATTGATTTATAGATGATATTTTGCATTTGTAAATTCTGAATGCTTATCAAATTCCACTGCAGGTTCTCACTTGCTATTTTTAAATACTGTATTTTCTGTGTGCCTTGCAAAGTTGAGTTGTATTTTTAGTGTAGGAATCCTAGGATCCTAGTTTTGACCCATGGCCCTCTGGCCCTGTTTTGTATGTCCTGACCTCCACTCATTTTCTTACACCTTCTTTGCAGATTCCCTGGACTGCATCACCTGTCCCGTCGACTACTGGTCGAATGCTGAGAGGGATAAATGTGTACCCAAGACTGTTGAGTTCTTGTCCTTCCGTGAGATTCTGGGGATCATCCTGGCCACTTGCTCGGCGACTGGAGCCTGCATGGCCATCATGGTGGCCACAGTTTTTTTCAGACACAGACATACACCCATTGTGAAAGCAAACAACTCAGAACTAAGCTTTCTGCTGGTCTTTTCTTTGACTCTGTGTTTCCTTTGCTCTCTTACCTTTATTGGGCAGCCCTCTGTGTGGTCTTGCATGCTGCGCCACACTGTATTTGGGATCGCTTTCGTCCTCTGTATCTCCTGCGTTCTGGGTAAAACTTTAGTGGTTTTAATGGCCTTCAGGGCTACACTTCCAGGCAGTAATGCCATGAAATGGTTCGGACCTCTTCAGCAGAGACTGAGTGTTCTGGCCTTCACTCTCATACAGGTCCTGATTTGTGTGCTTTGGTTAACAATTTCCCCACCTTTCCCTTACAAGAACATGAAGCACAAAGAAAAGATCATTCTTGAATGTAATGTAGGATCAATAGTTTGGTTTTGGGCTGTACTGGGTTATATTGGACTCCTGTCTATTTTGTGCTTTGCTTTAGCTTTTCTGGCACGTAAGCTGCCTGACAACTTCAATGAAGCCAAATTCATCACATTCAGCATGCTGATATTCTGTGCAGTGTGGATCACCTTTATACCAGCTTATGTCAGCTCACCTGGAAAATTCACTGTAGCTGTGGAAATCTTCGCTATTTTAGCTTCCAGCTTTGGTCTGATCATATGTATTTTTGTCCCTAAATGTTTCATTATATTGTTTCGGCCTGAGCAAAATAGCAAAAAGCACGTGATGGGGAAAGTTCAGTCAAAATCTCTCTGAAATGCAGAAATTATTGTCAGTAATACTGATTGATGGTTGCATTTCGCATCTTCGTTATAATGATTTTTTGGCACAGATCTATCAAGGAAAAGGTGCATACATTTTAATGTTTTTCAGGACTTTTTGTATTTATTCACCAAAGACCCTTTGCGATTTCATTCCTCCAATAAAAGACTAATGAATTATGGAGTTTTTTTTCTGTTTGCCTGCCATGTGCAATTTTTTGTCCTCTCACAAAATGTACTACACTAAAAACAAAGGGGGCTCTCTTTTCATGTCTGGCAAGCATAAATACAGGCCACACTGTTTCTTCCATAAACGCATGTGTGCTATAGTGGGTGGAGGAGAACATTAAGGCGTCAATACATAAAGCTGCTGCTACGCAGGTTTTGTACCTCAAGCCACATTTGAATTTTGACTCATCCAGACTGTCATGGTTTAGTCCCGTCGGATGCTGGAGAAGGGACCCACACGCACAGGCTGAGAGAAAAATATGAACATTTTTTATAAACTGGTAAAAAATAATAAACAACACAACCAAAAACTCAGGGGAGCAGCGGCACAAGCAAACAAGGATAAAAATCAGAATGCTGCTGCAATGAATAATGGCACAGCCAACCCTTAAATAACCCGCCCTCACCTCCACCTCAATGAGCCACACGAGTCACACCTGTAGCTCGTTGAAGTGGAGGTGAGGAATTCGGCAGGGGAGGGACTGCCAGGGAAAACCCTTACAGTACCCTCCCCTGCCGCATTCTTCACCTCCACTTCAGCAAGCTACAGGTGTGGCTCATTGAGGTGGAGGTGAGGGCGGGTTATTTAAGCGTTGGCTGTGCCATTATTCATTGCAGCAGCATTCTGATCATTTAGCCCTGTTTTGTTGTGCTGCTGCTCCCCTGAGTTTTTGGTAGTGTTGTTTACTATTTTTTACTAGTTTATTAAACATCTTCATATTTTTACTCGGCCTGTGCGTGTGGGTCCCTTCTCTAGCTTTTGGATCCATGGACCCAGTGCCCGCCGGATCACCGGTTGCTTCCGCCGGGACTAAACTATGACACAGACAACCTTTCAATGCAAACGCTGTCAGTCTATGGTAGTTTCATTGGACTGAATCCCAGTCAACGGAACTGTTTACTGATAAATGGATATTGATGTAATTGTAATTTTCCTTCCCTTTTTAATTTTCATTTCTTTTCTGTATCCTATAAAATGGCAACGAAATCGATATGGGGTTTCACTGGAAGAAGAGGGCAAAGGGGTATTCTTACACGTTAATATTTGCTTTAATTAATCAATTCATTTGGAATAACCCCTTGAAATGTATCATCTCGTTTTTGAGGGTATTAAGCAGGTTACGTCATCTGCTTATCATCCACAGAGTTAGGGGGCGATTGACCATTTTCATCACTCACTTAAAGAGATGGGGAGGATTTATAGTGATCAGTTCCCAACAGAATGGGATTCTGCAATGCTGTTCCTCATGTTTGCTGTGAGGGATACAGTTAATGAGTAGACTGGTTTCTCCCCATTCCAACTGGTCTTTGAGCACAAGGTGCGGGGGCCTCTGCAGTTGATGAAGGAACACTTAATGGGGCCGAGTGTCCCTGAGGATCCACTTGAGTATGTTGCTCATTTTACTGACTGGCTGCAGGTGGTTTGTGAGGAGGCCCAGCAAAAGATGGCGGGGTCCAAGTTGCGCATGAAACGGCAGTATGATAAGTGAGCTCTGCCGCGTATTTTTGTGCCTGGTGTGTGGGTGCTGGTTTTGTTGCTGACAGGAGAAGAGAAGTTGGGTGTCCATTTTGGAGGGCCATATACAGTGGTCAAAGAGGTGGGCACATGCAATTATGTGATTAGCACTCCTGGTCGGAGATTGAAGACATGGCTGTGTCATGTGAACTTATTCAAGCCTTATGTGGACAGGGAAGCCGGTGCCCCTGTGTGTTTCAACTGTGTGCAGGACTGTGATGATGGTGAGGTGGAGGCAGGTTACTCTCCTCGTGAGCCAGTCAGTGCTCGGCTCCAGAATACCGAGGCAATGCAGAATCTTCATGACCAGCTTAGACATTTGACAACATCTCAGGCGAAGGATGTGGTGGGTCTGGTTTCATCTTATCTGTCACTGTTTCGAGATGCCCCAGGTGTAACAAAGCTTGTTGTCCATGATGTGGACACTGAGGATGCTGCCCCCATAAAACAACATGCCTATCGGTTGTCCCCCCGGAAGCGCTCCCTAGTGAAGCAGGAAATAGATTACATGTTGTGGATAAGTGTTACTGAGCTGACAGATAGCGCTTGGAGTTCTCCCGTGGTCTTGGTGGCAAAGGACGACGGTGCACACCGCCTATGTATTGACTGTAGGAGGGTGAATGCAGTGACACGTGCTGATGCATATCCCATCCCTAGGATCGAGGACAGAATCATGCCGGTGAGTGATGCAGTGGCCTGAAGATCATAGGCATCCAGTAAAGGTTTTCGGCCTTGTCCCTTATGCACAGAGATTTTTCCAGCTCCTCTTAATCTTTTGATGTTACGCACTGTCGACGATGAATCCTTCAAAACCTTTGCAATTTGACGTTGAGGAACATTGTTTTTACTTTTTGTAAAGTATTCTACAATTTTTTTACGCAAGCCTTCACAGGTTGGAGATCCTCCGGCCATCTTTACTCCTGAGAGACTCAGTCTCTCTAAGACATCCCTTTTATAGCCAATCATGTTCCACACCTGATGCCAGTTAATGTAATTACTTGCTAAGTGTTCTTTCAGCTGATTCTCTTATATATTAATTGCTTTTTTCAGCCCTTTTCCGCCTCTTTCCCAACTTTTTTGAGACCTGTTACAGCCAGAAAATTTGAAATGAGCTGATTTTGTCAATAAAAATGCAAAATGTCTCAGTTTCAACATGTGAAATGTTATCTATGTTCCATTGATAATAATATTTTGGCTCGTGATCTGAAAGTCATTGCATTTTGATTTTATTCACAATTTACACTTCGTCCCAACTATTTTGGAATTGGGGATGTAGTATGTATGGCTTCTTTGTCATTGCTAAGAGGTTAGAAAAAGTATTCATAATCAGTATACTTTACTATGATATTTTCCTTGGTAACCTCTGGGGCCACATATTCCCAGATAGTGGCAGATCAAGTTTTATGGAGATATATGATTCAAATGACATCTATTCCACCATTTCAGACAGAAGAACTCCTGTCTTTTGAATTATTCAAGGGCACCTCTTCATTATCATTCAGTGAACAGTTACTATGTGCTCCAGGAGCAATTAAAACTATGGCATTATTTAGACGCCAGTCAATACAGTTACTGCCCCTCTGCTGAAAGGAGGTAAAAACAAAATTTTGTCTTTACCTGGGGAATCTTTCTAATATTAAAATTAACAAGCTGGCCGTGAGACCCATGGTCTCCTGTCGCGAAAAAAATGTACCTTGTGACCTTAAAGGAGGTCAATTCCGTTCAACGTGAAAGTGAATATTTTGGAAAAGATGGCAAGGAACTGGATACATAAAATTTCACCATCAGGTTAAAGAGAATGCCGCAAAACACCACAGTGAGAAATTTTGAGCTTGTAAATCAAGTTTGAAAAAATAGATCAAGTAACAATTTTTGACCAGCTAATTGCAAGGTCACTGATATTAAATAGGAAACTGGTTCATAATCTAATCTTCTTATATGCACAACCTGGGGTCTGTAATCCATTTTCTTCTTGAAAATTGTGTTTATTATGTTATTGTGTTAACGCCACTTTCCAGACAGACGGCCGGATGGACACACACACGCATGGGCGGGGTGCATTCCTATGTCTCTCTTTCGCCAGAGGCGACGGGAGACAATTAATGATGTGAAACATTTAAGTGTGATATATGCAAAAATAGAAAAAATCAAGAAGGGAGCAAATACTTTCTCATAGCACAGTAACTTGGTTTTTGTATATTTTCTGTATCTTGGAAACAATCCATGGTGACACATTTTGAGGTATATCCCCTATGAACAGAGTGTCTCTCCCACTCAGTGAGTCCAGGGGGCTGTGCTCCACTACGGTATTTAAACAAGAGAGAGTGCTGTATCCTGTCCTGAAAGAATGGAGGTGATATGGGCCACACTGTTTCTGGTATTAATAGCTGGTACTCTGGCCCCAGCTCATAGAAGTTCAGGGTTAACATGCACACTGCAGGGGACCCCCGGATCCGTTTCATTCTTCCAATCTGGGGACTTTGTGATTGGGGGCGTTTTTTCCATTCACTACTCTGTGAGCAGTACAGAGCGCAACTTCACCAGCCAACCCAAAGTTCTGCAATGTTTGGGGAGGTAAGCATTACGAGAGGCAAATATGGACATTTGTCTGAAGTACTTGTCTATCAACAATAATCAATTAGGTAGATGAACTGAGGAATTGCTTATTTATTGAAACCAATTGTTGCAATATACTTTCTCATCAAGGTAAAGCCATAGTGTTGTCCTACAGCAGTCAAGTATTCTCTTGTTTAAAATAAGGTTTTTAATGATTTCAGACTATGTGTCTTGTTATGTTGTTTTAAAGTCAACTTAATATTAATGAAAAACTTGATATTTTGGCCTGCTCTTTTTGTGCCAACATCGATCGATCCCTCTGGCATACTCAGTGCACCATAGTACCAGATTGAAAATTTGTCTGATTCTGCAAAAATCAAATGGCGATTCCCTTGATTATCATTTGACAACTCTTTGCATGCTCTGTTATGGCTATGATTTTTTCATGTTTTGCGACTCTTGTAATTATTGCTCAAAACAGGATGGATTTTCGGGAACTGCGCTATGCTAGAACTATGGTATTTGCCATCCAGGAAATCAACAACAGTTCAGAGCTACTGCCAGGTGTAACCCTAGGCTACCAGATCCATGATGCCTGCTTTTCTGTGCCAATGGCTGTGAAAGTGGCATTCCAGCTGGCCAATGGCATTGAGCCAAGTTTCTTACTCAACAAGCCATGCTCAAAGTTTGCTACTGTGCATGCTGCAGTGGGCGAGTCTAGCTCTACCCCTTCCATCGCCATGTCCAGAATCCTGGGACCCTTTGGCATCCCCCAGGTGAGTTTCTTCTTTCAAGGCCTACAGTGTTTTTCCTAAATTATTTGTAGATCACCATTGCTTTGTATTTGAAGTAAATCCATTGGCAAATATATGAATGTGTTGTAGAATAGGCATAAATTTAGAATAGACATAGAAAAGACATTATTTTCTAAGCCCAAGACAGGAAAATTATTAGACAAACCTTTAAAATATTAACCATTGGAGTACTTTTTGTTTATGAGGAAAAACTTGTGGAATATATAACTCATGTTAGTATTGACAAATGCATCACTATACATTCTTCTAAGGAACTAAAAGTGAGAGTGAGACATCAGCATGTTAATCTATGTTGTATATTAAAGCAGAATATTAATAAATTAATGGCTTTTATACTTTCAAAAAGAGGAAATCAAATGCATTTCACAGGTTAATACTCAATTTCCAACCCACACTACTATCAACTCAACATATGCCATACGGATGATAAAACAGTGTAATCTTTATTACTTTTCAAACTGTGTTGTCATGCCAAACAACAGGCCACACTAATTTCCACTAGCTAACTGAGACAGAAAAACCCTTCACAGAAATGTCGCAAAATGGAATTAATTAGATGCAACAACACTAGGTATCAATGATACTTACTCGATGAATCCTCAATCATCCTGACAAATTCATAATCTGGAATTGTTTTCTTCCTACATTATGGTTGTTCCATGGGCGCTGCCATAAGTGCGTAAGACCATTTTGCATTGCCTTGCTTTAGCTCTCTGGAAGTGTTGGAAATTGGTGACCTAGATCTGGCTTGATCTGAGTAAGTTCAGTATTGCATTCCACAGGTATGAACCTTATGTCCAATTCCCTGTATCAAACTTAATAAACAAGAAAAGTGTTGTCAGACCATTCTTGTTCTGAGGGGCTCAAATAATCTTTAGAACCCTAAAGATATTCTATTAGCGATTTAGAGGAGCACTTCTCACAAATGAAAACACGAGTGGGGAATGTATTTTATTTTTTGTTATAGCACAGTAGTAGTTGGCCAGTAGAACAATTTGAAAAACAGTGCATGCATCGACTTGAAAATAAAAACACAAAGTGGACAATTATGTTATATTTATCATTATAATACAAATAATGTGCTTGCTCCTTGCAAAAGAAAAAGCATTTCCGGGAATGCATTTCGTTAGCTTCATAGCATAATTGCCCAAGTAATTTTTTGGCTTACTGTCGCAATATAAAAAAAAATACCAATAAGCTTGCTAAAAATTGTGTTTTTTTTTGTTTTCTGAAAACGTTGAAATATGACTTAGGCAACTATGCTATTAGGCTAACGATTTGCATCATAAGACTTGCATTTTCATTTTGTTAGCGATATTGCATGGCATGTTTTGAAAATGGAAACGCAAATGAGGAATGTATTTTAATTTTAAAATTCGTTCTAAAAATTGCGAACATGGATTGAAAATGAAACTGCAAAGTGAAGGAATACTTTTTTTTCATTTTGATACAAACAATGTGTTTGCATCTTGAATACGAAAACACATTTCTGAGAATGAATTTACTGTATTATATTGTTAGCTGTATTCTTCCATAGTTATAGCCTTAATCAAAACATTTCAACTGCATTTGATCACTGACCTATATTTATCACAGTTCATGGCTTCTCCCAAATACATGCCTTGGTTAGTGCTCCAGGATCATGGTAATCCACACAACTTGGTTTCAAGCAATTGTGCTTCAAGAAAAACGGTTTGAATTTTTTATTTAATTGGAATGTATTTTTATATGATTTTTCGGAAGGTAGCCAGTGGATGCAAGCCGAATCTCACCATGGTTTGCGGACCAAGCTTCCGCATTATGTAAACTCACTTTACCTCATTATAGAGCTTTATTGGTTTACACTTTCTTGCTTAAAAGGTTGCTGAACATAGCTGCTGATCTCCATGAAGGACCACAACTCATTAATGTGCTAGCTTGACTAATTGGGACTCTGGCTAATACCATAATCTCTTTGGTAGCCTGGTAATGTACATGCCCATCCTTTCCTTTATTAGTCATACTAATATCAGCCAGAGCAATCAAAATGTGTCTGGGTGTGTATTTCCTGAATGCATGAGGCATGTTGTGATAGATTCTGCGCTCCACCATTATACTCTGTGCTCCCAGAATGCAACTGAGGCATTTGGAAATGGCGTCGGTCTGTTTATTTAGCCATCCTGAGATATTTGGCAGGCATGCAAACTGATTCACTGACTTACTAATATGCATGCATCAAAGTACAACCCTAATTCTGAAATAGTTGGGACAAAGTGTGAATTGTGAATAAAATCAAAAGGCAATGACTTTCAAATCACACCAGCCAGTATTTGATTCACAATAGAACAGAGATAACATAGAAAATGTTGAAACAGACAAATTTTACCATTTTATCCACAAAATGAGCTCATTTAAAGTTTGATGGCAGCTACAAGTCTCAAAAAAGTTGGGACAGGGGCCTGTTTACCATGTTGTAGCATCCTCTCTTCTTTTAAACACAGTGGAGGCATCTGGGCATTGAGGAGACAAGTTTCTTGAGTTTAGCCATTGGAATTTGATCCCTCTCTTGTTTAATACAGGCTTCCAGCTGCTGGATAGTTTTGGGTCTCCTTTGATGGACATTTTCTTTAATTATGCGCCAAATGTTCTCAATCGGTGAAAGATCAGGACTGCAGTCAGGCCAGTTCAGCACACGGACTCTCCTACTGCGAACCCATGCTGTTGTAATAGCTGCAGTATGTGGTTTTGTATTGTCATGCAAAAATACACAAGGCCTTCCTTGGAATAGATGTCATCTGGAGGGCAGCATATGTTGCTGTAAAACCTTTATATACCTTTCAGCCTTCATCGTGCTTTTTAAAACATGCAAGTGTCCCACACCATATGCACTCCCCATACCATCAGAGATGCTGGCTTTGGAACTGAACGCTGATAACAGGAGGAGTGGTCTTTCTCCTCTTCAGCCCGGTGGACACGACGCCCGTGATTTCCAACAAGAATGTCAAATTTGGACTTGTCTGACCACAGGACACTTTGCCACTTTGCTACAGTCCATTTTAAATGAGCCTTGGCCCACAGAACACAGAGGCGCTTCTGGATCATGCTCAACAATGGCTTCCTTTTTGCATGATAGAGTTTTAGGTAGCATCTGTGGATGGCACGGCAGACTGTGTCTACAGACAGTGGTTTCTGGAAGTATTCCTGGGCCCATGTCAATGACAGAATCATGTCAGTGAGTGATGCAGTGGCGTGTGAGGGCCCGAAGATTGCAAGCATCCAGTAAAGGTCTTCGGTCTTGTCCCTTACGCATAAAGATTTTTCCATTTTCTCTTTATCTTTTGGTGATGTTATGCACTGTCGATGATGAGACCTTCAAAGCCTTTGCAATTTTCTGTTGAAGAACATTGTTTTTAAAGTATTCCACAATTTTTTTATGCAAGCCTTCACAGGTTGGAGAGCCTCTGGCCATCTTTACTTCTGAGAGACTCAGCCTCTCTAAGACATCCCTTTTATAGCCAATCATGTTACACACCTGATGCCGGTTAACTTAATTACTTGCTAAATGTTCTTTCAGCTGATTATCTAATATATTAATTGCTATTTCAGCCCTTATTTGCCTTGTCTTAACTTTTTTGAGACATGTTGCAGCCAGAAAATTTGAAGTAAGCTCATTTTGTGGATAAAAATGTAAAATGTCTCAGTTTCAACATTTGAAATGTTATCTACGTTCTATTGTAAATAACATATTGGCTCATGTGATCTGAATGTCATTGCATTTTGATTTTAATCACAATTTACACTTCGTCCCAACTACTTTGCCCTTGTAAGTTTCACCATTTAAATTGTGAACCTTTCTTTCTTTAAATTCGTAGGTGAGCCATTTTGCCACTTGTGCCTGCCTCAGTGACAAGCGACAGTACCCCACCTTCTCCAGAACCATCCCCAGTGACTACTTCCAGGCAACTGCCATGGCTAAGCTAGTCAAACATTTTGGCTGGACTTGGATTGGGGCAGTACGGAGTGACACAGACTACGGGAACAATGGGATGGCCGTCTTCCTGCAGGCTGCACAAGCTGAGGGCATCTGTGTGGAGTACTCAGTGGCATTATACCGGACCGACCCTCGTACAAAGGTGCGGCATGTGGCAGAGGTCATCCGCAAGTCCACAGCTCGCACTGTTGTGGCATTTGCCGCTCCAGGCGACATGCTGGTTTTGCTGTCAGAGCTTGAAGACATGGTGCTTGCCCCACTGCAGTGGATTGGGAGTGAAGCCTGGGTGACTGACCGCAAGATGCTGCAGTTCCATCTTTGTGCCGGTGCCATCGGCTTTGGTATCCCTCGCTCAGTCATTCCAGGGTTGAGGGACTTCTTGTTGGACTTGGGACCGGCCCAGGTGTTAGCCTCACCCCTCCTGACAGAGTTTTGGGAGAGTGCTTTTGACTGCAGTTTGGGAGCAGAGCAGAATACAGCAGGCCAAAAAATTTGTGATGGAGAAGAAGATCTCAAAGAAATCAAAAATCCCTACACTGACACATCCCAGCTGCGCATCTCCAACATGGTATACAAGGCTGTGTATGCAATAGCCCATGCCATGCACAGCATCATCTGCACTGATGAACCCAACACTCCAGCCCACTGCAACTCAAGCATTCGAGTTGAACCATGGCAGGTGAAAAAAAAAACTAAATCCTCTTTTACATATGAAAGATATTAATAATGACAATAATACTGTCATGGTTTGGTGGCTTTGAGAGCTTTCTTTGCTGCTCTTGTCCGGGATGACATCGTTTGGCTCTCAATTGTATTCTTGGGCCAGCTGGCATTAATTGGGGGCGTCGCCCGGAATCTATTTAAGCCCTAGTTCCGCCTCAATTCCCTTGCTAGAGTGTCAGTGCTATGTTTTGCGCTTTAGCCGGTAAAGTCTCTAGCAAGAGAGCTCTTAGGGTTTAGCTGCATATTTGAGGAAGAGTTCTAGTAAGGGAATCTGTGTGTTCCTCTTTCTAATTGTTCTGTCAAGCTCGCTTTGTTTCCTCGCCTCGGACTACATCTTGGTCCATTGGAAGCACGATTCTCGGTCTCATGCTTTGTTTGTTTGTCTCTCTCCCTTCTGCGTGCCCTCCTTTATTTCTGGCTACTGCGTTTGGCGTCTTAAACTTACCACCAATCACAGTACACTCTAACCAACATGGAGATAACAGTGGTTGCCGCTATTAAAAGCCTGATGCCAGCCAGCAAGATATGCTGGTTGGTTTCACAAAATGGCTTTCTGGCTTGGGTAATCAGCAGTTGCAGCTAGTTGAGAGACTCTGCCTTCAAGAGAACTCACTTCAGAATCAGGACAACGTTCTGTTAAGCTTGACCGAGAGTCTTAGGTCTCTGTCAACACAAGTTTCGGAAAAAGTTGCAGAAGCACCATCTACACATCTTCCGAGAACCTGAGTTACAATTCCCCCTGAGATATAGTGGCGAGGCCGGACAATGTAAAGATTTCATCGCCCAATGTGAAATATTTCTTAAGGCTCAGCCATCACGATTCGTTAATGAGGATTCTCGGGTAGCATTTATATTATCCCTGTTGGCTGGCACAGCACTCACTTGGGTTGGCCCACTAATCAGATCTAAGTCACTGGTCTTAAAATCTGTGGAGGCTCTTGTTAAGGAGATGGTGTCTGTATTCGATCAAGATATTAGTGGTCAGGACGCAGCTACGCATTTGATGCACCTTAAACAGGGCAGAGAAAGTGCAGCTGAGTTCTCTATTGCATTTTGATCTCTGGCTACAGAGACAGGCTGGCCAGAGGTTCCTCTTATGGCTGTATTCAGTCATGCTCTTACTGAGGAGATAAAGGCCATGTTGGCTACATTAGAACCCTGTCCGACTTCAGACTCTTTAGTTCGTACTGCTGTGCGAATTGACAATCGCATATGCAAATGCAACAAGGAGAAGCTAAACAGATTTCTGCTTGCTGACAATGGGGCTAAAGTTGCTAGTGGCAAGCGTGCCACCTATTCAACCCACCCAACCCAAAATCCTACTCCGGTTGAGCCCCTGAAAGTTGATAGTTCGTTTGACAGTTGGACTAATAAACCTACTCATATAAGAATAATCTGCTTTAATTGTAATAAGCTGGGTCATATCCGTCCACATTGTCCGAAGCTTCAGGGAAACGGAAAACCGGTTAGGGCAGACCCAATTTTCCTTCCGAATACTAATCCCTGTTGAACTGACTGTGGGGAGCAAGAGAGTTACCATTGAAGAGTTCATGGACTCGGGCACAGTGAATTGTTTCATGGATATAAAGTGGGCTAGGAGGCACACCGTTCCCACCGTTACACTTTCACAGTCACGCTCTGTCAGAACTTTGTACGGTCGCCCACTTGGAAAGGGAGTTATAACCAAAGTTTCTGAACCACTTTATATGTTAATTTCCCTTGGTGGCCACTCCTTTTTATCTTTTTTTAACTTTTTATCATTGGTTCCCCAACTTTTTCCATTGTTTTAGGGCATTCCTGGTTATGGGAACATAAACCTTGCATCAGTTGGGGGAACAATACAATCCTATTGTCTGCTGGGGCACCAGTTGCAACTCTCATTGTTGAGATAATGAGACGTGTTTTTCCAATCATCAAGTTATGGGGGAGGCTGATGCCTGGAGCGAGAGTGAGGAGGTTATCTCACCGTTCCCTCCCAAACTAGAAAAAGGGGCAGAGGAGGGGTTGGAATGGCATCCTCAATTTGATTGGCGACAGCCAGAGGACGATTACCTTTTAAAGGATTTTGGCGATTCTGAATCAGTCACGGAGACATTAGATTTGAAGCAGGGTGAGGAATTTAGAAGGCAAGCTAAAGTTCAGGGTGGCCCCAATGTTCAGCAAAGGACTATGCTGATGTCGCCGAAGTCCTAAGTAAGCAACTAGCATTGACGTTACCTCCCCATCATCCGTAAGACTGTGAAATCAATCTCTACCCTGGTACAACTCCGTCGAGGAGTTCGCTATACTCGCTGTCAGGACCTGAGCGTAAGGCCATGTGAGAATATATTCAGGAAGCTCTCGCAAATGGTTTTATTCTCCTGCCGGAGCGGGATTTTTTTTGTGGGAGGGAAGTATGGCGGTCTGAGACCCTGTATTGATTATAAGATCACCATTAAAAACCGATACCCCCTTCCGTTAACGAATTCCGCGTTTGGGCGTCTGCAGGAGGCGTCGTTTTTTACTAAGCTAGATCATCGTAATGCTTATATTTTGGTTCGCATTCGGGAGGGGGATGAATGAAAGATGGCATTTTTCACTCATGACCGGCACTATGAATATTTAGTCTTACCGTTCAGATTGGTTAACGCCCCCTCTGTGTTTCAGGCACTTGATAATGACGTCCTCCGAGAGATGTTGGAGAAATTCGTCTTTGTTTCTCTTGATGACATTATGTTTTTTTCTTCAACACTCTCGGAGCATAAACAACACTTCAGACGTGTGCTTGAGGCCCTGCTCAATGCCAAGCTTTGTTTTTAAGCCGAGAAATGTGTTTTTCATGCCTAAACTGTCTCGGTCTTGGGCTTTATTGTTTCTAAGGGGTCGGTTCATATGGACTCGGACAAGGTGGCTGCGGTCAGGAATTGGCCTGCGCCTCAAAGTGTTAAAGAGGTTCAACGCTTCCTGGGCTTTGCTCATTTTTGCTCATTGGAGGTTTATCCATTATTTTAGCGCGGTTGCTGCCCCCATTATTGCGCTCACCAAGAAGAATACCTCCTCAGCGTTTTTTTGATCTCCAGCAGCTGATGCTGCCTTTCAGGTATTAAAGAAACGTTTTAGCTCAGAGCCTATTCTGGTTTTGCCCGATTCCTCCCTCCCATGCGTTGTGGAGGTAGATGCTTTGGAGGTGGGCTTGGGTGCGATTTTGTCCCAGTGCCCTTGTTGGGATAATAAGCTTCACCCATGTGCATATTTCTCACGGTCTTTGTCCACCGCGGAACACAATTACAGCATTGGTGACTGGGAGTTATTGGCGGTCAAGCTGGCACTCGAGGAGTGGCGCCACTGGTTGGAGGGAGCTGAACACCCTTTTGTGGTGTGGACCGACCATAAAAACCTCCAATATATTCAGCAAACCAAGCAACGTAATTCCCGGCAGGGGCGGTGGTCATTATTCTTTTACCATTTTGATTTTACTCTGACCTATCGCCCGAGCTCTAAGAACATTAAGCCTGACACCCTGTCACGGATTTACGACCGCTCTGACCACAATCCTACCCCGGAGCCAGTTATCCTGGCTACTGAGGTTGTTGCACACATTCAGTGGGAGATTGAGGCAGTGGTTCAGGAGGCTTTAAAGACTGACTCTGGTCCTGGAGGGGGGAGGCCTCCTGGCTGTTTGTTTGTTCTGCTTACAGTTAGGCCACAGGTCCTCCAGTGGGGACATTCTTCCCACTTGGCTGGGCACCCGGGGGCCCATTGGACTAAGCAGTTCCTGGCCCAATGTTTTTGGTGGCCTGGTATGTTGAGAGATATTCGGGAATTTGTTGCGGCTTGTGGCACATGCTCCAGGAATAAGACTTCCCACCTCCCTCCCTCTGGTCTGCTGCGACCTTGTTCCCAGGTCCCGTTGGATGCATATTGCGTTAGACTTCATTAGGGGGCTGCCTGTATCTGACGGCAACACGGTCATCTTGGTCGTGGTTGACCGTTTTGATCGGCTCATTTTGTTGCGCTACCCAAGCTACCTTCGGTGTGGGAGACAGCCCTTCTTGTGGTTAACTATGTGTTCCAGCTGCAAGGGCTTCCGCAAGATGTGGTCTCTTATCGAGGCCCTCAGTTTACGACCAGATTCTGGCGGGCATTTTGTAAGCAGTTGGGAGCCACTGTGAGTCTGTCCTCAGGGTTTCACCCAGAGACCAACGGGCTGACGGAACGTACTAATCAGTCTTTGGAAAACACTCTTCGACGTTTGGTGGCTGATAATCCCTCCTCATGGAGTCAATTTTTAGCTTGGGCCGAGTATTACCATAACTCACTGAGTAATTCCTCCACAGGTCTTTCCCCATTTGAAGCCCAGGTGGGTTACCAACCCCCACTGTTTCCTGAGACTGAGAATGATTCCGAGGCTCCCTTAGTCAACCATTTCATTTGTCGCTGTTAGTCAGTTTGGACCAGAGTCCATTGTCCTAGAAGTGGGATTCCAACCCACGCCTCCTCAGAAAAGTTTTGAAGGGAGTCCACGCCCCATCGCCCCCGCACCTAGTGGAGCCTTCAACCCTGAAAGACAGCCTGTATCTCCAGCCATGTCAGTGGGAAGTCAGCCAAGCCGTTCCGCGCTAACCCTCTGGAGAGAACCAAAGCTTCCACCATACCAGGAGGGGGAAGATATTGAGAATTCTCTCCTCAGGTTTGGCATGGCACGAACCTAGGCATAGCCAGAGGTGGAGTGGGCCAGCCGTCTTGTCCCTCAACTCACTGGGAAGGCGTTGGAGCCATACTCGGCAATGGATGAGGACCGCACTGGTCTCTACCCTGACCTGAAGGCAGCACTCCTAGCCAAGTTTGTTATCTCGGAGGAAACGTACCGCCTGAGGTTCCGGTCACCGGTGGTTCCCAAGGAAGAGGCGCCGCAGGAAACCCATCAGCGACTGAAAGGCCTATATCGTCGGTGGATGAAACCAGAGCAAAGGGTCAAGGGCCAGCTTGGTGAAATGATCATCATGGAACAGCTGCTGCAGGTACTGCCTACTGAAATTCAGACTTGGGTGCGGGAGCATGATCCTACCACCGGTCAGGAGGCAGCTAAACTGGCTGGACAGTACATAAATGCGCGGCGAGGGCTGCAATGGCAGACGCAAAGGACACTGCCTCTGCAGGTACAGACTACCAACACTGTGTCCCGGAATACAGGTACTCTGGGGGGCGGGGGGCGGGGGGTTGGAGAAATGGGAGAGCCCAGTTGCAACCTTATTTGTTTTTTCTGCCAGCAGTCAGGACACAAAGCATCTTTGTGCCCTCTCAAAAAAACCGAACTGTCAAGTTTTTGCTGTATGCCTAGAACTGGGGAAGTTTCAGGGGTGAACTGTGGGGGGGTTACCATATGTTTGGGTAAAGGCTAACAATGTGAATGTGCAAGCTTTGTTGGATATGGGAAGCTCTTTGTCTGTCATAAAAAAATGCCATGTTCCAGATACGGCTAACAATTATACGTTGAGCCATGAGATGTTGTATGTGCATGGAGACCGCAAGACCTACCCCATGACAGGTCACCATCACGTGCAACAACCAAGCCTAATTGTTGTCTGTGGGTGCGGTGGAAAATTTACAATGTGATTTGGTTTTGGGAAAGGATATGCCTAGTCTTTTTGATATGCTCTCGCAGTTATCATGCATTGCAGTCACCCGATCACAAACTAGACAAAGGAACACACAACATTATATCCCGTCCTCAGTTCTCAAGTTCTCAAATTCTCCCGTCCTCTGTCTGCAATTAAGTCGTCCCAACACCCTCTGTTGCCGGTAGAACCTGTGTGGCAAGTGCCAGAAGACCTTAGGGAGCTGCAGGGTGCTGATCCTACTTTGATTCCATTGATTGAGCAGGCCCAATCAAACCAGAATTGTAATTGCACTGATAAATACATTCTGCACAATGAGCTGCTTTACATTGCAGGGTCAAATGGGCATCATTTGGTGTTGCCAACCAGCTGTTGTGAGGTTGTGTTACATCTTTCCCACACCATACCATGGGCGGATCATCAGGGCCGGTTAAGCACTTACCTGCGGGTCAGTTCTCGGTTTTTTTGGCCAAAAATGTATACTGATGTGGAAGAGTACTGTCATTCCTGCCCAGAGTGTCAGCGAACTGCTCCTTTGAGGAAAGTAGACCAGGTTCCTCTCCAGCCACTACCTAAAATCCAAGTACCCTTCTAAGGGATTGCAATGGATGTGATTAGTCCCCTGGAAAGAAATAGGGCGGGTCATCGTTACATCCTGGTACTGTGCGATTATGCCACCCAGTTCCCAGAAGCCTTCCCCCTTCGCAGCATCACTACTCCAAACATTATTCGCTGTTTAGTTGAACTGTTCTCGCAAGTAGGGATACCCACCAAAGTAATGACAGATCAAGGCACTAATTTCACATCCTGGCTCAGGAAACAACTTCACTAGACTTTAGGAATGACCGGCATCACCACCACACCCTATCACCCCCAAACGGATATGCTCATAGACCGTTTTAATCACATTTTGAAATCTATGTTGAGAAAATATGTCTCTGACAAGGGTCCTGACTGGCATAAGTGGCTTCCTTTCCTCCTATTTGCTTATCGTGAAGTGCCACAGGCATCGACTGGGTTCTCCCCATTTGAATTGCTTTATGGTAGACAGGTGCCCGGGCTGCTGGACCTTTTGAAAGAATGTTGGGAAGCCACTGCAGAGCAGAAGTCCCCTGTGGGGGTCGTGGCATACGTGTTCTAAATGAGAGACCAGGTGGAACAGCTGAGAGGTGAAGCAAAAGAAAACTTGGAGAAGGCACAAAGGAACTAAAAGGGTTGGTACGACTGCACCGCACGCCTACGACAGTTCCAGCCTGGACAGAAGGTGTTGCTGCTCCTACCATCATCTACAAGCAAGCTGCTGTGCAAATGGCAAGGACCCTTTGAGGTGCTGCGGCAGGTGAGTCCAGTAACCTATGAAATTTGCTTTCCAGAACCTACTCGGAGGAACCTACCCCAGAACCTACCCTAGATCTACCACGTAAACCTGCTCAAAGCGTGGACAAGAAGGAAAACAACTGGCAATCACCGTGAGGAGGAGGTTAAAGAAACTAATGGTGCGAGACATTGTGGAGGAAGATCAGGAGAATGAGATGGACTTCCCTGTTGGTAGTGAACCTCTACCACCGGACTTGAGTCATCTACCAAAGGCTCATCAGCAGCAGCTACAGGAAGAACTAGGTAGGTTCCCTTCGTTGTTTAATGGGAACCTAGGCTAAACCCTCCTAGCCAAACATCACATAAGGCTAAAAGATTCGACACCTAAGCGTTTCCGTCCATATCACATCCCTGACAGAATTTTACCCAGTCTGCAGAAATAACCACTATGCTTGAGATGGGTGTGATAGAGCCTTCTGTGAGTGAATGGACTAATCCTGTGATTATTGTCCCAAAAAAAGATGGCAGCATTCGTTTCTGTATTGATTTCTGGAAAGTCAACTCTGTTTCACAGTTTGATGCCTACCCCATGCCCTGGATTGATGAGCTATTGGAGCGCCTTAGGCAAGCAAAGTATTTAACAACCATCGATCTGTGCAAGGGCTATTGGCAGATTTTGAGTCTAACTCCCGGCAGTACACCGCTTTTCAATCTCCATTTGTGTTGTACTAATTTAAGGTGATGCCTTTCGGGCTACAAGGGGCACCAGCGACCTTCCAAAGGTTAATGGACAGAGTACTGGATGGCTGTGCAAAATATGCTGCTGCTTACTTGAATGATATTGTGGTCTACAGCACCACTTGGCGGGGACGTTTGGACCACCACAATGATATCCTGAACCGAATCTGTAAGGCCGGGCTGACGCTGAATGTCAGTAAGTGTCAGTGGGCAAGACAAGAGACTCAATATCTCGGTTATCGAGTGGGCAGCGGACGCTTGTACCCCCAGGTGGACAAAGTGGAGGCTATCTGAAACAGTCCCTGGCCTCGGACAAAAAAACAAGTAAGATCATTCCTTGTGCTGGTGGGATGGTACCGGCGATTCATTCCTTAGTTTGCCACCACTGTTGCTCCCCTGGCTGACCTAACTCCGAAAGCAAGACGGAACCCTGTCCCATGGACTGAAGACTTTGAACAGACGTTCCAGCGCCTCAAGCACTGCCTATGCTCAGACATTGTCCTCATCAGTCCAAACTTTGAGGAGCATTTTCTGGTTCAAGTACACGCATCTTAAGTGGGCTTCGGTGCAGTGCTGGCGCAGGGGCAGGAAGTGCTCTAACCAGTGCTGTATCTAAGTCAGAAACTTCTATCTCATGAACAAAGGTACTCAGTAATTGAGAAAGAAGGGCTGGCGATTAAATGGGCCCTAGACAGTCTCCGCTATTACTTAATAGGTAGAGAGTTTGATCTGGACACGGTGATCGATGCACAGCTGGCATCGTCTGACCATGTCTCTGACAGCCCATCAGATCATTTGGTGATCATGTGGAGCAGATCATGTGGAGGGACCAGTGCCATAATTTCACACTGTGTAACATTTGAATAAATGAGTACTCCTCATCAATCTTTTTGTTTTTGATTTCCCTTTCCCACAGCTACGAAGAGCAGAACACTCGTCACAGCAAGGATCTGGGTGCCCTGCAAAAAATGCATTGTTACTGATTCACCCATGAAAATAAACATATGGTTAGGATATCATTTAAAAGAGTAAATCCTTCTCTTTCAAATGACATACAACACTTAAAATAAAATTTAGAAGTCGTCATATAATCTTTGATTCAAGTTGGGTATACTTTTTTCTGAGACACCCTGTATAAATCAGTGGCGGCGGGTGAACTGGTGATAGAGGAGGCTCAAACCATCCCTTGAAAATAATGATTGGTCATGACCTGTTTTCAATCATTCATTTAAATTACCATTACAAAAGCTCCGAAAACTGTCAACATTACCAGGTGTGGTCAGTTTTCGCTAATAACGCACCCCTGTCAACTGTCATGCTCTAGGTGTGAGTTTTAAGTGGCATATTTACATTCCCCTACTGTAGTCTGCAATTATTCAGTCAATGCATGTGTAAGAGATTCTCACAAGGAATTGAAGTCTTTGTGCATGGAGGTTTATCAGTTTCACCTGCGTTATGGCTCCGGACTTCTCACGCTTTTCTTTACTGAGGGGTTGGAAGCAATGCATGTGTTTCATGATCATTTAAACTGTTTAAATTTAATAAAATCATAGCGAGCAATGGAATTGCATAAAGACGTTTCAAATGATCTTGTTTCATTTGAACTATTTGAATGATAATGAAATACATGGATAGCCTCCAACCCCTGAGCAAAGAAGCACAAAATTCAAGCACAAAATTCAAAATTCCAGATGCTTCGAAAGTTGTCATCCACTACGGCACACTACACGGCATAAAACGATCAAACTTTGCTCACGATGACCATTCGTCATTTCCAACCCCACTCGATGCCCTACGACTTCAAGATCGGGCTAAAATCGAGTTGAAATTGTGTAGTCTGATCCCGGCATCATGCAGATCTGGGCCGTTTCATGAGCTACATGAGTTCAGAATTCATAAAGATGTATTGACATTTTACATCCTCATTAATGTGCAGAAGTAAATACCCCAATGACTATGTGATGCAATGTACAACAATGCTATTGAAAATAAATTAAATCTGTCAATCTGCCTTAATAACTGTCGCTAATCACGCAAAAGTAAGCTGCGAGAGGATTAGGTAATTTAGCACTGAAAGGTGAGGCTACTGAAGACATTTGTTTCCATAAAAGGACCGCTGCTGATAAATACTACATCCCTGTATGTTTCCCGTCAAGAAACGTTTGTACATTCTGAGAAAAAGCTGGGGTATCTGGCAATAAGAACCTAGGATAAGCAAGTAGCACTGCTGAGGCTGTCATGATATGGCTGCCAGTGAACCCAGAGACTAAATGAAAGTTGTGCTGGCTGCCAGCAAGTGAACTATCAGCCTTCTGACTCTCTCCTATTAGGTCATGGAGCATCTCAGGAAAGTGAACTTCTTAAGGAACGGATACAAAGTCTCTTTCGATGAAAATGGTGATCCAGTGGCCACTTACGAGTTGGTGAACTGGCAGGTGACGAAAGATGGGCACATGGAGTTTGTGACTGTGGGCCACTATGATGCATCTGCTCCAGATGGACAGATTTTCACCATGAGGAAGAACATTACCTGGGCAGGCAGACAGCAGCAGGTAATTTCACATTCAAGGGTTGTTTTAAAGGACAGAGATGGCGCATATGAGTTGACACTGTGTTTATTGTTTTCATATTTGTATATAGGTGCCTGTCTCAGTGTGCAGTAAGAGCTGTCCCACTGGCACTCGAAAGGCTGTACAGATAGGAAGGCCTGTGTGCTGCTATGACTGTGTGCCCTGTGCAGAGGGTGAAATCAGCAATGCTACAGGTACAGGGAAGGACTAATTATTCCAAACATTAATGTAACAAATTTTATTTTGCATTCAGTGTAGCATTAGTAAATTCAGAATATCTTTTTTCATTCAAAGTTCATTGCTTGTTCTTACCTGATGGGGGACACACAAATGCATGCATTTTTGGTCTGAGGATCTGAAGCTGAAAATAAGAAAACCATAAACCATATAATTTAATTGAAAAACGTTCTCTTTTCGTTCAGATTCCCGTGACTGTGTGACCTGCCCAGATGACTACTGGTCAAATTCTAAGCGAGATCAATGTATACCCAAGCTTGTTGAGTTCTTGTCCTTTCACGAGATTCTGGGGATCATTCTAGCATTTTTTTCAGTGTCTGGAGCCTGCATGGCCATTACAGTGGCTGCTGTGTTTTACAGACACAGGGATACACCCATTGTAAAAGCTAACAACTCAGAGTTGAGCTTTCTACTTGTCTTTTCATTGAAACTCTGCTTCCTTTGTTCTCTTACTTTCATTGGCCGGCCCTCTGCGTGGTCTTGTATGCTGCGCCACACTGCATTTGGAATCACCTTTGTCCTCTGCATCTCTTGTGTTCTGGGGAAAACAATAGTGGTGTTAATGGCCTTCAGGGCTACACTTCCTGGCAGTAATGTCATGAAGTGGTTTGGGCCTCTACAGCAGAGACTGAGTGTTCTTGCTTTCACTCTCATACAAGTCCTTATTTGTGTGCTTTGGCTGACAATATCCCCTCCTTTCCCCAACAAGAACATAAAGCTGTACAAGGAAAAGATCATTTTAGAATGTGAGGTTGGATCAGCTGTGGGCTTTTGGGCAGTTCTGGGTTATATTGGACTCCTTGCTATATTGTGCTTTGTTTTAGCTTTTCTGGCTCGTAAACTGCCAGACAACTTTAATGAAGCCAAATTCATCACATTCAGCATGTTAATATTCTGTGCAGTCTGG
The DNA here is from genome assembly GCA_029721435.1 of Gymnothorax reevesii. Taxonomy (NCBI): domain Eukaryota; kingdom Metazoa; phylum Chordata; class Actinopteri; order Anguilliformes; family Muraenidae; genus Gymnothorax; species Gymnothorax reevesii. Next base: position 142,280,780 of record CM056574.1, read on the forward strand.
ATAACTTTTATACCGGCTTATGTGAGCTCACCTGGAAAGTTCACTGTTGCTGTGGAGATTTTTGCAATCTTAGCTTCCAGCTTCGGCCTGATTGTCTGCATTTTTGTTCCTAAATGTTTCATTATATTGTTACGGCCAGAGCAAAACACCAAAAAACATATCATGGGAAAAATGCCATCAAAATCACTCTGAGGCGCAGAAAGAAATGCAAGGTATTCTGATTGATGATTGTATTTCCTTTTGCTGTACTTTTCATAAATGTAAAAATTTCATGCCTCTTACAATCTCAGAGAACCTCATTTTTTTCTACAGACCTAAATTCCACCATAGAAAAAATGAGGAATTGGGTTTTCTATGTTTCTTGATATTTATATTCCCTGTCCTGTTGTCAAACTCAAAGTACCATAGAGTCAGAAGAGTGGAAACTTGATTTACTAATTTCAAGTACAGTAGTACAAAGCCTTCTTGCAGGAATTATTCTTGGAGGGCAGACAGAACTAGACTTCCCCCTAGTAGGCACTGCAGAGGGTAGCTCAAGGCGTGGCTGAAGTTTCGCTTCATCCAAAGACATCTTCACTGCTGAAAGTGGTGCCTTTCTTTTCTTTCTTGGACTGGGAGCTTGTGGTTTCATCTGTTTTTCTGTTCAATCTTTTGGGACCAGTAACTTGTTTATTATTAGCTGAGCCTTTGATTAAAAATCTGAAGTTATATTAATTTCAGCTCATGGCTAGAGCATGATTTTTTTTAATTGCTTATCCAGCAGATACCTCCTAGGAAGCCAAAAATATTTTATAATCTGAAATGTTGATTTACCAGTCATTGAACAGAAATGGTCTTATATAGATAATGGGCTTACATAGATTTCTAAGCATAAAATTTACGCTAACCTAAAAAGTGATTGCAAAGAAGTGCAGTTTGCATTCACATGTTGCTGTTTGGCTTATACTACCATCTTGGCAGTCAGCAGTATCCAGACGTACTCTGATTTGTTGTTCAGATATATTTCTCATTCAACACAATGACTAGAGATGTAGAATGCAGCCATATTGTCCAGAATTTAAGGCATAACGCAGAATCTACATGGTTACAATTAGAGGACTTTTTACATCAAATATTGCTTGGGGGTGGACATTATTGTGCTACATATACAGGAGCCATTAAGAATGTTGACAGAATTCATCCCCCACATTTGAAGTAGAATGGTTTATTTGTATGAATATCAATGGAAATAAATTAAATTTCATTTCAATCACAAAGTCTCTGGAATTAAAGTTGAAAAGAATAATACTATTACCACAACTAAAACTACTACTACTTATAATAATAATAGTAGTAATAATAATAATAATAACAACAGGTTTTATATATACAGTGACTTTCTCATAGTCAAGGTCACTTTACATGGCACACTGAGAAAACTTTAAAACAAGGCAAAACAAATATGATACATACTGATAAGAAAAAAAGGATCAATAAAATTTAAGAGGGGAAGGAGGACCAATAGACTGTTTGAAGAGGTGGATTTTCAGTTGTGATTTGAATTCAGCAATTGAGGAGATAGTGCAAAGAGTTTGATGAAATGAGTTCCAAAGTTTGGGAGCTGTGATGCTGTGTGCTCTTCCACCCATGCTGAAAAGCCTATCTTGGGACAACATTTTTCATTGTAGGCAGGGTGTACTTTTCAACATACGCTTCTTTATTACACCACCGGAAATTCATAAGCCTGAAGTATTCGAGTTTTGTTTCATCACTCCACAGAACAATATCCCCAAACCTCTGTGTATGGAAGCCCAAAGTGGACAATATTCAACTGAAAATGTAATCTTACTATTGCATTATAATCTTCCACTTATGAATCCACTTATGAGTTATTTGAGACGATATGAAATTGAAAATGCATTAATCCAATTATCACTTTCATTTTCACAAACACATATGGGAAATCTATGACTATATTCAAATGATAATGAAAAGCTGTTTGAAATTTCATTTTCAAAGTCATGCTCTGCAATAAAAGTGAACAATGCTCAGCAATAAAAATAAAAAAGTGGACAATATTCAAATGCAATAAGCAAAGCAGCACCCCCAGCCTATTGCATTCACATTTACATGTCATCACGCTCTTTTAGGGTCAACATGATAATGAAAATGATGTTTTCTAATCACTTGGAACTAATAATGACATCATAATGATGACGTCATTTGAAATTTCATTTTCAATGACTTATCCTGCAATATATGAGACAATATTCAAACGCAGTAAGGGCAACAGCGCCTCCAAGTCCATTCCATTTTCAAATACATCTCACCATGCTCTTTTTGGGACACAATGAAAATTAAAATGCAATCTGTCAGCGTCTCATCATGGCGGGTCTTCCGCTAGGACGTCACTCATTAGGGGCGCGAAACCATGTTCCTTATTTGCATACCCACCAATCAGCTTCTGTGTAGCGCTTGTACGCACGGAGGCTTACTGATAATGTCATGATGACTTGGTTGCTATGTATTGTGTGCCATCGCACAGTAGGCTACGTTGCACTTTGGATGTAGCCACCTCGGCAGCTAGTATGCTAGCCAAAGTTAACGCAGGAAAATATTTTTAAATGATCATCACATAAAAGCTATATGATTCGATTTTTGCCCCAACTCTATTAACTGAGCTAGCTGTAATAAGCATGAACTTATCTCAGGCTTCGCGGCAGAGTTGTACAACTGCAACCCAAGTGTGCTTGTAGATCTCAGAATTATCTTTCCATGCGTGCTATAGCATATTACATTACTCCAGATAAAATGCTATCCGTCTTCCCACCCTGAGACGCTAGATAGGGAAAATGTTTGTCATTATTTTAATACTTAATCGCTGTGATTCAGTTTTTCCCCTATCTTCACAAGCTAGCTAGCTGACAGCGATTGTTCTTGTGCTTCCGATTGTTCTTGAGCTAGCCAGGTAATGAGCTATCCATTTAAATCTCCCAGAAATCTGATAGTACCGTTAGGATGTACAAAACTGCTGCCAAAAATATCAAAGAAGTTCATATTTCATCCAGGTAAGTTAGCAAGTGAGGAACATCGTTTTCAGGGAGTCAGAGTCATCAAAACTTTTCCCTTTGCTACATGGCTTGGGAATCGCGATTAAACTAGGAACAGCAGCAGCCTGACTGCTGGCCGTTTATCGGACCGTTCTGCATAATGCCTACATTGTGCATGTTTCAGGAGTGGTGAACTTGCAACTCGGCAAGCACAAGAGAAATTGCTGTCAGCCAGCTAACTGGTGAAGCTAGGGCAAAAACCGAATCACAGCAATTCACAAAGTCAGTCAAAGTGCAGGGTGAGTCGGTGAAAACAAAACCCACATGGCCCGTGAAACCGAATTGAAAGTGATGCGAACGAAGTAATAATCCATCAAAAAACATGCCCAAGTCATGCGTAGCGTTTGGTTGTTCGAATCACAACATGAAACAGGGAGAGAGAATTTTATTTCACGTATTTCCAAAAGAAAGTATGCGGCGTGAAGCATGGATACAAGCTGTCAAAAGACAGAACCCTGATGCCTTCATGCCAACTCAACCGCTTTTGGGGCGCTTCATTCTGAAAAAAAAAAAATGCCCCAAAAGCGGTAGAGTTGGCATGTATACAGCAGCAAGTGGGAACCGTCAGCTCATGCAGTGCTGTGTGGGAAGCATTTTATCGGAGGTGAAATAGTAAATAGCTAAATATAATATTGAATTAACTAGGAATTTCCTTTTGCTTTCATGCTTTTAATTTACAACTCTATCTGCAGTACTTAGTGTCTGTGACACAATGATGATCAAAATAGTCAAATGACATCTCTAGTACCTTATAATAACTCAAAAGAAAAAAATCGCAGATCCAAGTACTAATAACATGGATTAGAAATTGACATTTTTGATGAGATAACACGAAGACGAACGCACAAGGTTAATTGTTTTCTCCGAGTGCCTAATTGAGCCAGCCGGAAGTGACGAAATCGCGACTTTGAGAATTAAGTATAAAAATGATGACAAACATATCCCCTTACTAGGAAGCAGGGTGGGGAGACGAATAGCGTTTTATCTAGAGTAATGTAATACGCTATAGCACTATAGCACTCATGGAAGGATAATGCTGCTATGACTAGGTATGAAATAACATGTCTCAGGCTGAACTGTCAGTTTGTTCTGTAGGTAAAAATACATAAAAATACTTTTGTACATAAAGCCCTGAACTCTCCTCCAGGTAGACCTATAGTGGCTTCAATAGAGTCTCTTACTGAGAAAATCTCTACGTACGTAGATTCCCTACTCAAGCGTCATGTCATATCCCTCCCGTCATATGTTAGAGACTCCATGGACAGGATAACCACTTTAAAAAATATGGGTATAATCTATGGAGATTTATACATGGTCACTTTAGACGGTGAAAGCCTTTACAAGTGTATTTCACACGAAGGTGGGCTTCAAGCGTTTACCCATTTCATGAATTTGCGAGACTCGGCATGCACACCCAGCACATAATGTATCAGGGAGCTTGCTTAACTAAGTCTCACAAAAAAAATATTTCATGTTTGAAAATGACTTCTACCTCCAAATACTTGGCACTGCTATGGGAAGCCGTATGGCCCCCAACTATGCCAGGCTATTCATGGGTTTGTTTGAAGAAAACTCAGTCGTTGGTCAGAATAACTCTTTTCTGACAAACATTAAATTATGGCGATGATATGGAGACAACATATTTTTACTGTGGCATGGCAGCGAATCTCATTCGGAGAGGTTTTTACTGTGGATTAATACCAGAAATCAGTACCCATCATTTGCGATGTCATTCAATAAAAAAGAAATTTGTTTTCCTGACATCCTGATTACTTGGTGCGACCAAGGTTTTAAAACTGGCATGTATAAAAAACCAACAGACAGGAATACGCTATTAAGAGCGGATAGCCATCAGCGAGGAAAAAATACAGATACCTCCGTTACCGACATCAGCACACACGGCTAAGACAAGAAAGAAAAGGAAGCCGGAAGAAAAAACAGCCAAAAGAAAGAATTAGACAAAGCCCGGGGTAAAACCAGAGTGAACATCAGAGTGGCTTTTCAGAGGTGGAGAAAACTCTGTGATCTGAAAGGAATAAAAACCGACGCAGAGTTTTCAACTATTCAGCTCGACAGGTAAACCCCTGCTTTATTCGTTGGTTCATTTTTGCTCCGCAATGCTCTGCAAATAAGTGAGTTTGCGTCGTCACATGAGCAGCTGGCACTAACCCCAGCCTTAACCGGCATCAATTCAGTTTCTCTCTGCAAATTAGCGAGTGAACGTTGCTTACAAGCACAGTCGCTGTTTGAATAGCCAGCATCTTGTAATTGTTTACAGCACTCCGAAGTGCATGTGATGTTACTGTGATGCTACAGTCGTGGTAACATTAGCTTGTTTCCTATGCGAGGGTTAACGTCACAGGTGTCTTTTTATTAGAAAGTAGCAGAAAATGTCTTTATGTAGTAATCTGGCTGTTTTATCGGATGTGTTGTTGTCCTCATCAATATGTGTAAGATTTCTGTGCCCTCACAGCTAAATTCTGTCATGGTTTACTGGCTATTCAACAGGATTCACGACAGTTTCTGTACTCAAAAAAATGTGTAACTTACTGTGTTATGGCCCCAATTTGTTATTACATTTATAACACAACAGCAACAGCAAGGGATGACACACAGTTTTTAAAACTAAAACACATTTAATTTAACAGACAAAGACAATAACAACTAACTAACAACTAATGAACCTAAAGACCAAGATTGATTAGGAAAAAAAAAGAAATATTTACAGTCCCTTTTTGTGGGGTGGCTTGGTGATGTCCTGGATAATGAAAATGCTCAAACTCAGGCAAAGAAATCCACAAAAGAAATGTCACAGGTCTTGAACAGAATGGCAGGTCTGGTCATCTTCTTGCAATTTCTCCTACCACTCTACCGTCCCAATTCCCCTCCTTACACACTCCTTCGCAGACCCCACCCACATCTAGACCTCCTTTTTTTTTACTTTCTGAGACTTGCCCCAGACATGTCCAGGACATGTCCAAACATGACTCCAGCCTGAGCTCAACAAAAAAAAGGTAAATACTGCCATCTAGTGGCCTATATTCACATTACACCTCCATTCCAAAAGGGAAAAAATTTTGACTCATAAAGGCAAAATTTTTCTTTTCAACACAAAATGGTAAAGTGAACACTTGTCTATATATACATATCATACACATTCAAACACGGGATAAGCAATCAGCAATTACATTGTCTGTACCCTTCACATGTTTAATTTCCAAGTCAAACTCCTGTAAAATCAAACTCCAATTCAACAATCTCCGATTCTTGTTTTTCATCTTACTCAAAAACATTAACGGATTGTGGTCAGTGTACACAATCATTGGCTTTTGTCCTGTACAAACATAAACCTCAAAGTGTTGTAAAGAAAGGACCAGAGCCAACAGTTCCTTCTCTATTGTGGAATAGTTCCTTTGGTGGCGATTGAACTTCCTGGAGAAGTATGCCACGGGATGCTCAATGTCATCAGAGTCACTTCTCTGTAGGAGCACAGATCCACAAGCTTGGTCGCTAGCATCGACCGCGATGGAGAACGGTTTGTTGAAGTCAGGAGATTTGAGCACGGGGAAGTGACACAGCAGAGACTTCATGCGATCGAAGGCTCTCTGGCATGCTTCATCCCAAGTGAACTTTACGCCTTTCTTCAGTTGGTTAGTTAGACTGAGAGCACTCTCAGCAAAGTTCTTGCAGAACTTGCGGTAATACCCGATCATTCCAAGGAAGCGGCGCAAAGCTTTTTTGTTGTCAGGAACTGGAAAGTCCATGATGGCTTGGACTTTAGCATTTATGGGTGTCACCTTACCCTGGCCTATGACGTAGCCAAGATAGGTGACAGTAGCACAACCAAAGTCACTCTTGTTCAGGTTAACAGTCAGGTTAGCCTGGGTCAGGCGCTGGAACAACGTCTCTACATCTTTTAGATGTTCTTCCCAGGAGTCACTCCATGTGATCAGGTCATCGATGTATGCACCCGTGTGTGGCAATCCGGCGATTGTAGACTGTATCATCCTTTGGAACGTGGCTGGGGCATTTTTCATGCCAAAGGGTAGGACTTCATACTGGTATAATCCAGATGGTGTGGCAAAAGCAGAGATGCTCTTGGCCCTCTCAGTTAAAGGCACACACCAATAACCCTTCAATAAATCAATCTTGGTCAGAAACTTTGCTTGCCCTACACTATCAATACAATCATCAATCCTAGGTATTGGAAACACATCAGTTCTAGTTACAGCATTGACTTTGCGATAATCTGTACAGAATCTAGTACTTCCATCAGGTTTTGGAACTAGCACACAGGGTGAACTCCAATCGGAGTTGGAGGGTCTGATAATATCATGTTTTAACATGTACTCAACCTCTTTCTCAGCAATCTTTCTCTTTTCAGGATTCATCCGGTATGGATGCTGTTTTATTGGTTTGGCATCACCAACATCTACATCATGAGAGGCTATAGTAACTCTCTTTGGAACATCAGGAAACAAATCCTCATATTTCTTGATCAACCTTTCAAACTGATCTCTCTGTGAGGGTTCTAAGTGCTGGAGTTTTACATCAAGATTTTGCAACACTTCAGTGTTTGACAATTTACATGAAAGAACTTCAGCTTTAATTCTTGGTTCATCATCTTGAAACTCCCCCTCATCTTCACACGTTTCGACCATTGGAGAATCTGAAGTGACAGCTGCAACCCTAGCATTTCTGTCATGATAAGGCTTTAGCATGTTTATATGACACAATTGTTTTGGTTTTCTCCTATCTGGAGTCTTCACAATGTAATTTAGATCATTGAGTTTTGTCAGAATTTCATAAGGACCATGAAATCTAGCCTGCAATGGATTGGACTGCAAGGGAAACAACACAAGGACCTTGTCTCCTGGTTTAAACTCACGGCTTCTAGCCTTATGATCATACCAAGTTTTCATTTTTCCCTGACTTGATTTCAAGTTCTCTTTGGCTAGGTCACAAGCTGCACGCAATCTTTCCTTGAACTTGCTAACATAGTCTAACAGGCTAATGTGCGGCTCTTCCTCTTGCCATTGTTCACTCAATAATAGCAAAGGTCCTCTCACTTCATGACCAAACACTAGTTCAAATGGACTGAATCCAGTAGACTCCTGCACTGCTTCTCTAGCTGCAAACAACAGCAAATGAACACCTTCATCCCAGTCTTTCTCATGGTCATAACAATAAGTCCTCATCATTGTCTTGAGAGTGGAATGAAACCTCTCTAAGGCACCCTGACTTTCTGGATGATAGGCACTAGAAAGAATCTGTTTTGCACCTAGTTCATACACAACCTGCTGAAACAATCCAGAAGTGAAATTGCTACCTTGGTCTGACTGAATTTCCCTGGGAAGACCAAACAACGTGAAGAACTTTATCAAAGCCTTCGAGATTGCAGTTGCCTTGATGTTACGTAGAGGTATGGCTTCGGGGAATCTGGTAGATGCACACATGATTGTCAACAAGTACTGATTTCCAGATCTAGTCTTGGGTAATGGACCAACGCAATCAACAATGACCCTAGAGAATGGCTCCCCAAATGCTGGGATAGGCTGCAATGGAGCTACAGGTGGGTCTAACTGGTGTTTTCCAACTACCTGACAAGTGTGACAGGTTTTGCAAAAGTTGGAAACGTCTTTCCGAAGCCCAGGCCAAAAGAAGTGTTTCATGATCTTATCAACAGTCTTGTTAACACCAAGATGACCTCCTAAAGGTAAACTATGAGCCATTGTTAAGATCTCATTCCTATAGACCTTCGGAACAACAATTTGCCTGACCACTGCCCAATCTGCATTGGCAGGGATATCAGGAGGGCGCCACTTCCGCATCAACACACCATCCTTGAGATAATACCCAACTGGAACTGCGTCTATTTCTTTATCAGGAAGGGCTCTCCTCTTTAGTGCACAAATTTCAGGATCATTAGTTTGCTCCTCAATCAACCGCTTTCTGGACAGAGACAAGTCTCCAGACACATCAGAATCACCAAATCCATCTGGCTGGCTGAACAATGAACTGATAAAAGTGTCTGATAAGTTCTCAAACAAAGAAACCATAGCAGGCCAATCAGAGTCATGAGGCGAACCACCTGAGTCCTGACTATTCAATGTACTGGACGGCACCACAACATCATCTTCTTTAGCCTTCTTGGCCATAGCACGAGTCACTGCGCAAGAAGGATACAAAGATGGGTCCTCATCCCCATTTTCAGTGCTCGGCTGTGAAGTAAGATGTACAGGGGGAACTACTTTGCCCCCAGCCAGGTCATTGCCTAGCAACAGAGAAACACCCTTTATAGGTAGACTTGACATAAGTCCCACCTTTACCTGTCCTGTAACTAAATCTGACTTCAAGAATATAGAGCGCAGGGGTACAGATACAGTCCTCCCTTCAATACCTTGTACAAGTATGAAATCCCCTGAAGCGGTCTCATCACGTAACTCCAAGGAGTCCATCAACAAAAGTGACTGAGAAGCTCCGGTATCCCTTAGGATATATATGGGGACAGGAGTAGTATGCTCATTCAGAGCCACAAATCCCTCTGACACAAATGGAAGAAATTCCTCCCTCACGAAGTCAGCTGTATCAGGCTTTTTAGCCCCACATGAAGCAGGCAATTTAGCAGATTGGTTATCTACTACAGGGGTTTCTAACCTTGTTTTCACAAAGGCATTTGGTTTGGTATCCTTTTCTTTTTCTTTCTTAGCTTTAAGGAACCAACAGTTAGTTGTAACATGACCAGATTTCTTGCAATAACTGCAAACTAGACCACTTTTGTCACTGTCAGCTTTCACACTTTGATCAGACCTGTTACTGGATTTCTGAGCACCATCACCAGATTTGTCTTTGTCTTTGGGTGAGGAATCTTGGGTATCACCGTAACCCTTTTTCTGAAATTGGGACCATCTATTATTTCTGCTAGACTGAAATTTGGACTTATGTGTGAGAACATATTCATCTGCAAATTTGGCAGCTGATTGCAAGTTCAGTGCTTGCTTCTCATTAAGGTAGGTCTTAACATCATCCTTAACACAGTTCTTGAATTCTTCAACTAACACCATCTCTTTTAGTGAGTTGAAATCATCCTTGACCTCCATAGAAGTACACCAGCGCTCAAAGCAAACCTGCTTCTCATTAGCAAATTCAACATAAGTCTGATTTTCAGATTTCTTCAGACCTCTGAATTTCTGTCGGTAAGCCTCTGGAACCAACTCATAAGCTCTCAAAATAACCTTTTTGACAACCTCATAATCAGAGGAATCATCTGCAGACAAAGCCGAATAGGCTTGTTGAGCTTTACCCTTGAGGACAGTTTGCAACATCAGAGGCCAGTGTTCCTTTGGCCACTGGCAACTCTTTGCTACCTTTTCAAAACACTGGAAATAGTTGTCAACATCCTTTTCTGAAAATGGAGGCACCAGTTTTACCTCCTGACTGGCACAAAATTTATTTTTAGTTTCAATTTTTATTTTTAGTTGCTCCATTTGGAGTCTTTCTTCTCTATTGAATTTCTCTAATTCAAAATCTCTCTGTCTCTGTCTCTCTCTTTCTGCTCTTTCCTCTTTCTCTCTCTCAAATTCTCTTTGTTTTTCTTCTCTTGCTAATTTTTCTAACTCAAACTGCCTTTGTTTTTCTTTTTCTTCCCTCTCAAATTCTCTTTGTTTCTCTTTTTCCTCCCTTTCTTTTTTCTCTTCTCTTGCTAATTTTTCCAACTCAAACTGCCTTTGTTTTTCTTTTTCCTCCCTTTCAATCTCTAGCATTTTTAATTTAAGTTCCATTTCTATATTTGGATTTTCCACTGGAAACTGTTCCAGATCTCCTGGTGCAAACACATTTTCATCAATGTAATATTCAACTATCTCTCTAGCCAGTCTTGCTTTTCGCATGGCTGGTTTCACCTCTGTCAGCTCTAAATGTCTGCAAATTTCTAGCAGTTCTGTCTTTTTAAAAGACTTCAAAACCCCTACGGTTGGTGATGCCAAGAAATCATCCATTGCTGTTGTCAATATATATGTATTCAATTAAAAAAAATTTTTTTACAATTTGAAATGTTAGATTTTTAATAAATGACTCACAAAATGGTCTATCCCGGACCTTGAGCCCCCAATTTGTTATGGCCCCAATTTGTTATTACATTTATAACACAACAGCAAGGGATGACACACAGTTTTTAAAACTTAAACACATTTAATTTAACAGACAAAGACAATAACAACTAACTAACAACTAATGAACCTAAAGACCAAGATTGATTAGGGAAAAAAAAGAAATATTTACAGTCCCTTTTTGTGGGGTGGCTTGGTGATGTCCTGGATAATGAAAATGCTCAAACTCAGGCAAAGAAATCCACAAAAGAAATGTCACAGGTCTTGAACAGAATGGCAGGTCTGGTCATCTTCTTGCAATTTCTCCTACCACTCTACCGTCCCAATTCCCCTCCTTACACACTCCTTCGCAGACCCCACCCACATCTAGACCTCCTTTTTTTTTACTTTCTGAGACTTGCCCCAGACATGTCCAGGACATGTCCAAACATGACTCCAGCCTGAGCTCAACAAAAAAAAGGTAAATACTGCCATCTAGTGGCCTATATTCACATTACAACTGAAATATGCGTGTGCTGGGTTTTTACTGAAGACATACTGCTGTCGATTACTTTTCATCTCGACATGATTTATTTCTGCTCGTTTGTTGGCTAGCGGTGTTGACTGTTCACAACAGTAATTTCTAGACTCTGCAACTTGGTCGCATGCATAACAGCTCGCGTGCCTTAGAGTGCATGGCAGCCTTCTGGGGGAGGGTCTTTGGGCAGGAGTGCAGTGGAGAGGGGAGGTGGAGGGATCTGAAAGTTGCATTTTTTCAAATTTATATGCCAAGTCCTCTCTCCCCTCAGAGTTACCAACTGCAGCTTTAAGGGGTTAATAATTCATTAATTATCAGAAACAGGTTCTTGCACGCTCAGAATTTGGTAGACAGGGTCAGAGTGAAGACAGACACCAATTTTCAGCCTTCTAGCTCAATAGAAGCAAAAGATAAGAAACTCCTGAAATGCTGATAAATAAAACTCACAATTCACATGTGCAGAAAAGAGGCATGGCACCCTAACTTCGAAGGGCCATAACTCCAAACCAAGTTGAGATATCAAGCTAAAATTTGGGATTCTTTCATTTGACATTAAATCCAACGTTTAACACTTTTACAAGGAATTTTGAGAGGTGTAACCAGGGAGGGGGCGTGAATTAACATGCAATGACCCAGGGAAATATGTGTTATCATATATGATGACTATAATAGATACTAGAATGAAATAGTATCAATACCATATTGAATTTTTGCTTCAGAAAACTGATTTTTCTTTCCTACTAATTGGGATACCATTGGCTCACTGTAGCTGAAGTGGTTGCCACAGAGGACAACATTTTTTTCTGGTGCGGAGATTTTTTTGAACTGCTGGATAGATACTATAGTTAAGTATATTTAGCAATTTGCACATCAGGCTTAGCTGAGGAGATTAATTCAGGAAAATCCTGAAAAAAAAGGGATTGGAGTGAACTTGTCCATATTCTAACCATGTTCGAGCATGGCTTGCTTCTGAATATTCAATAACTGATCCTGGTGTGCCATCTAGTCTAAATTTTTTAATTTTTTAATCCCGACTTAAAATGTATTTTTATTCTTTGGCCTTTAACCCAGCATGAGAGTTGTGTGGTCATTGTTTTATAACCGGATAATAAACCTCAGGTCCAAATGCTCCGCCTTATCTACAACCCTAGCTCAACAGACTATGGGTGCATCTCAAAGCCTAGAGTGCATCCTTCGAAGGCTACATTTTTAGGGGTCGTCACTTAATTCCATCCTCCAAATTCAGGTAAAATCATTACATCTTCGTTAAACAGCGTTGGTTTGAGAGAGTTGTGACTGCTTCCCCGAACCTTAACCTTAACTCTAACTCCAAACCCAAAACCTAGCCATCTAACCCTAAATCTAACCTTGTCCCTTACCCTAAATGTTAGTTTGGCGGATGGCAGTAAACGATGACCCCTGAGCTTTTGAAGGCTGCAGCCTAGGCTTTGACATTGTCATGGTTTGGATTTGAGAGCTTTCTTTGCTGCTCGCTTCCGGGACGACATTGTTTTGCTCTCAATCGAAATCTTGGGCTAGCTGACATTAATTGGGGGCGTCGCCCAGATTCTATATAAGCCCTAGTTCCGCCTCTATTCCCCTGCTAGTGTGTCAGTGTAACGTTTCGCACTTTAGCCTGTCAGGTCTCTAGAAAGAGAGTTGTTAGGGACTTAGCTGCACGATTGAGGACAAGCTTTAGTAAGCAACGGAATGTTTGTTTTGTTCTCCCTTTTCTTTTTGTCTTTTCAAGCTCGCTTTGCTTCCTTCTCCGCACGACATTTAGGTCCGTTGGTAGTGAGAGTCTCGCCTTATTATTTTATTTGTTTCTCTCCCTCCTCTGCTGTTTTGCCCTTTTATTCTGGCCACTGCGTTAGGCGTCTGAAACTCCACAGCCACCACAGAAATGCACCCTATATACCCTATTCACTAGTTGATTTAACACTTGTATAGCTGTGCTGTGTTTGAACTTGAGCATATTGGCGCAAGGATTCTGAGTCATAAACTGGCTTGGAAAAGACAGTTGAATATTTAGCAGTTAATTATTGCGAAAATACATAAAAACTAACCATTTAAGTGATTATACTGCTGAAGTCTTCCAGTGCATAGCATAATGGCGAGAGGACTCTAAGACTGGCTAAAACAATAGCAAGCACAGATTTACCCACAAACAGCTTTTATGACAAAATATCAAAGGTAAGAATTTTTTTCTCATCTCTGCAGCATTTAAATTGTATGCCTGCTGTTCTTTGAGTGTGCTGACAATTTAAAATGACAAGGCTTTTGTCGTTGGAATCTGTGGAATGTCCTTTTTCATTTGAGGTATCGTTTGTATGCATTGCACAAATTCAGTAGAAATGCTTGCGATAGAGCACTGACTGTTAACTTCTGGTACGTGAAGCAGGTTTTATCGAAGTTCTCAGAGCAAAGAATTGAATGTTTTGTTGGTTTGTAAAGCTTTCGACAGTCAATTCTTCTTAATAATAATAATAATAATAATAATAATAAATTTTATATATATAGCACCTATCAAGCAATACAGCATAAAGTGCTTCACAAACAGGTAAAATACATTTACATAAAAGCAATAAGACAAAATGGGGGAAAGAGGGAATTAAACATCAAAATTGGAAAAATCAAGATAATAAAAGCCCCTCCCTGAATCGCCACCTTATCGTGGTGGAGGGGTTTGAGTACCTGGATGATCCTAGGAGCTATGTTGTCTGGGGCTTATTGCCCCTGTTAGGGTCTTCCAGGGCAAACAGGTCCTAGGTGACAGGTCAGACTAAGAGCGGTTCAAAACACCCCTAATGAATGAACTGTATACCAAGGATGTTCACGTTGCCCAGATTGGCGTCACCGGGACCCCACTCTGGAGCCAGGCCTGGGGTTGGGGCTGGCAAGCGAGCACCTGGTGGTCGGGTCTCTGCCCACAGGACCCGGCCAGGCACAGCCAGAATGTGCGACGTGGGCCCGCCTTCCCGTAGGCCCATCAACCGCGGGAGGGTTCAAAAAGGGCAGATGCCTTGCACTTTGGGTGACAGTCGTGGGCGGGGGCCCTGGCGACCCAATCCCTGGATGCAGAAACTGGTTCTCGGGGCATGGAATGTCACCTCACTGGGTGGGAAGGAGCCTGAGCTTGTGCGGGAGGTCGAGCGATACCGGCTAGAGATGGGCTCACCTCCACGCACAGTCTGGGCTCTGGAACCCAACTCCTCGAGAGAGGCTGGACTCTCTTTTCCTCCGGAGTTGCCCGCGGTGAGAGGCGGCGGGCTGGTGTGGGTTTGGTTATAGCCCCCCAGCTTAGCCGCCATGTGTTGGAGTTTTCCCCGGTGAACGAGAGGGTCGCTGCCCTGCGCCTTCGGGTCAGGGACAGGTGCCTCACTGTCGTTTCGGCTTATGGGCCGAATGGCAGTGCAGAGTACCCGGCCTTCTTGGAGTCCCTGGGAGGGGTACTGGAAAGTGCTCCAACTGGGGACTCCATCGTTCTGCTGGGGGACTTCAATGCCTACGTGGGCAGCGACAGTGTTACCTGGAGGGGCGATGGTGGACACCGGAAGTAAGGGATGCCGTCAAGCTGAAGAAGGTTTCCTATCGAGCTTGGTTGGCTCATGGGACTCCTGAGGCAGCTGACAGATACCAGCAGGCTAAGCATGCTGCGGCCTGGGCGGTGGCAGAAGCAAAAACTTGGGTATGGGAAAAGTTCGGGGAGGCCATGGAGGAGGATTATCGGTCGACCCTGAAGAGGTTCTGGCAAACTGTTCGGCGCCTCAGGAGGGGAAAGCAGTGCCCTGCCAACACTGTTTACAGTGGAGGTGGGGAGCTGTTGACTTCGACAGGGGATACTGTCGGCCGGTGGAAGGAATACTTTGAGGATCTCCTCAATCCCACTGACATGCCTTCCATAGAGGAAGCAGAGGCTGGGGACCCAAAGGCTGATTCATCCATCACTCGGGCGGAAGTCACTGAGGTAGTTCAGAAGCTCCTTGGTGGCAAGGCACCGGGGGTGGATGGGATGCGCCCTGAGTACCTCAAGTCTCTGGATGTAGTAGGGCTGTCTTGTTTGACACGCCTTTGCAACATCGCGTGGCAGTCGGGGACAGTTCCTCTGGACTGGCAGACCGGGGTGGTGGTCCCTCTTTTTAAGAAGGGGGACCGAAGGGTGTGTTCCAACTATAGGGGGATCACACTCCTCAGCCTCCCGGGTAAAGTCTATTTCAGGGTGCTGGAGAGGAGAATCCGGCCGATAGTCGAACCTCCGATTCAGGAGGAACAATGCGGTTTTCGTCCTGGTCGTGGAACACTGGACCAGGTCTATACCCTCCACAGGGTGCTTGAGGGTTCATGGGAGTTTGCCAACCAGTTCACATGTGTTTTGTGGCCTTGGAGAAGGCATTCGACCGTGTCCCTCATGGCATTCTGTGGGAGGTGCTTCGGGAGTATGGAGTCTGGGGCCCTCTACTAAAGGCTGTGCGGTCTCTGTATGACCGGAGCAGGAGCTTGGTTCGCATTGCTGGCAGTAAGTCAGACCTGTTTCCAGTGCATGTTGGACTCCGGCAGGGCAGCCCTTTGTCACCGGTTCTGTTTATTATTTTTATGGACAGGATTTCAAGGCGCAGCCAGGGGCCGGAGGGAGTCCGATTCGGGGACCAGCGGATCTCATCTCTGCTTTTTGCAGATGATGTTGTCCTGTAGGCTCCTTCGAACCTGGACTTTCAGCTTGTACTGGGGCGGTTTGCAGCTGAGTGCAAAGCGGCTGGGATGAGAATCAGCACCTCCAAGTCCAAGGACATGGTTCTCGACCGGAAAAAGGTGATATGTCCCCTCCGGGTTGGAGGAGAGCTCCTGCCTCAAGTGGAGGAGTTTAAGTATCTTGGGGTCTTGTTCACGTCTTGTTGTCTTGTCTTGTTGTACTGCGGCAGCAGTAATGCGGTCATTGTACCGATCTCTTGTGGTGAAGAAGGAGCTGAGCCGAAAGGCGCAGCTCTCAATTTAGCAGTCAATCTACGTTCATACCCTCACCTATGGTCAGGAACTTTGGGTCATGACCGAAAGAACGAGATCTAGGATACAAGCGGCTGAAATGGGTTTCCTCTGCAGGGTGGCGGGGCGCTCCCTTAGAGATAGGGTGAGAAGCTCTGTCACCCGGGAGGAGCTCAGAGTAGAGCCGCTGCTCCTCCATGTCGAGAGGAGTCAGTTGAGGTGGCTCGGGCATCTATATCGGATGCCCCCTGGACGCCTTCCTGGGAAGGTGTTCCGGGCATGCCCTACTGGGAGGAGGCCCCGAGGAAGATCCAGGACACGCTGGAGGGACTATGTCGCTTGGCTGGCCTGGGAACGCCTCGGGATACCCCCAGGGGAACTGGAGGAAGTGTCCAGGGAGAGGGAAGTCTGGGCATCTTTGCTTAGACTGCTGCCCCCGCGACCCGGCCCCGGATTAAGCGGAAGATGATGAGATGAGATGTGAAGATAATAAAAGGATACATACATGAAAAAACACCCATAATAAATGAATAAAACCGTAAAATCAGCAAAAGCAAGCCTAAAAAAACTAGTCTTTAAAAGAGATTTAAAAGACAATAGAGGCTCGGCATTTCTTATGTTGTTTGGGAGGCTGTTCCAGAGTATCGGAGCCTTAACCGAGAAGGCTCGATCCCCCTTTGTTTTTAACTTGGACTCTGGAACAGCCAATAATGCTTGCTTGGAAGATCTCAGCAATCTTTGAGGTCTGAAAGGACTCAAAAGCTCACTTATATACTCTGGTGCCATGCCATGGAGTGCTTTGAAGGTAATCGACAGAATTTTAAAATCAATTCGGAATCGGACTGGCAGCCAGTGCAAATATGCCAAAATTGGAGTAATGTGGGCTCTTTTATTTTTTCTAGTGAGCAATCTTGCAGCTGAATTTTGAACCACTAGCAGTATGTTCAAAAGTTTCTTATTCAGACAAGTAAATAATGAGTTGCAATAGTCTAATCTTGACGAGATAAAAGCATGAATAATTTTTTCTGTATCTTCAAATGACAGAACAGACCTAATTTTAGATATGTTAAGGAGTTGCAAAAAGCACGACTGTACAAGCTTCTTTACTTGGAGCTGAAATTTGAGTTCCGTATCAAATATCACACAGAGATTTCGGGAAGAGGGCCTAATATTAGAAGCAAGAGGTCCAAGTGATGACTGGATTTTATTTGACACCAACTTTGGACCAAGTATAATTATTTATTGAGTTAAACAAGTTTTATTTGAGTTAAACTGATAAAAAATTATTAGACAACCAATTTTGAACATCAGCTTAACAGTCATGCAAGACCAAAACATTGCTGAAATCAGAGGACTTTACATAAATATACAACTGCGTGTCATCAGCATAACAGTGAAAACCTATTTTATGCGGATGAATAATAAAACCCAGAGATAGCATTTAAATACAAAACAATATAGGCCCAAGTATGGAGCCTTAAGGTAAACCTGAAGTAAGCAGTATAGAATTTAACAAGCCACTCTTTCAAAAGGGCTTCATTATTTTGTGGAAATCGATGAATACTTATTTTGCCATATTTTCCAGATGACTGAATGGCATTATTATTGGCGTAAGCAACAGCAGCACGAGATTTCCCCATTTTCACTATGCTGCGATCAACCTTTGTGTATATTATGCTTCGGGGATCATGTGACCACCTACGTAACTTGCAACGACCTCATTGGGTTCATTAATAGTATGGTTTGATAGACGTTAATTATCGTTAGACCTAAATAAAACAAGAATAATACTTCTTGGGAACTGCAGAAGTAATACACAAATAGACATTCAGTTGGATGGGGTTAAGATCGAAAAAGTTATAATGAAATCAAATTTATTGTGATGACAATAGATGGCCAAATCTGTTGGAAATCTCATACTAAGCCTGTACATACAAATCAAACTGACAAGAACCATTGCAGAATTAAGTAAAGCAAAGCAGCACTGGATCATAAATCACTCTGCATTCCAGGCTGTTCACTAATTCTTCCATCTCTAAGTTTCTGTGCAGAGGTTTGGGGCAATAACTACATACGTACCGTACATCCTTATTATTCTGCAAAAGAAAGTAATACGAGTCATTCATGGGCCAGGATATTGTCAATTATTGAAGTAAAAACCTATTTACTACCAGGAAATATTTAAAAAATATTCATTGAAAGGGACGGGGGTTATAATTTAAATGGAAATTTTCATTTCAAGACTGTGCATGTGCATACAAGAAGACGTTTTTATATATTTTTAGGAGTGAAACTATGGAATAGTTCGAATGCAGAGCTCAAGAGATGTCCAAACATGAACCAGTTCAAAAAGAGGTCTAAAGAGGCTTAAAGGATGATGACTATCACCAAGTGTGTACGCCTTATTTATTTATATATTTTGGATTTATTCATCTTTTTGTGTTGCCATCAGTTTTGTGTGTGTGTATATATGTGTATGTATGTATGTACATGCATATATGTATACACATACAAATTCATATATATGTGTATATGTGTGTGTATGTGTGCATAAGTGTCTGTATGTATACATGTATCTTTATGTCATAATTTGACAAGGAGAAAGACAAAGGAAGACAAAGATTATTAATAATATCACAATATAATTATTTGCTATTAATATTCTAATAATGTTAATAGGTAATAATTAACAATTATTAATTTATAGACAAGGAGTGCGTTCAAATAAGTTTGATTTTCCTCCCACTCCTTTTCAAATGTGTTAATCAAATCATTATATGTGGTTCTCAGCTTTCATTTTTCCTTTTGTAGTCTGTTTTTTATGTTTGTCAATTACTGTATAATTATTTTTGTTTTTTCATGTTCGAAATAAAACTACTACTACTATTACTGCTGCTACTGCTGCTACGTCTGCATCTACAGAGAACCCATTCTTTTGTAAATTGGAATACATGCTACCTTTATTTGTTTTCTCTCAACTTACCACACTCTTAACACACAGGACGGTTTATGATAAAATGTAATGAGGATTAGTATGTGATCAAGTATTTAACCTTTTCACATAATTTTTCCCTTAAGTAGGTTCAAGTCAAGAAAAACCTTTTTTTGTACTGTAGAATTATGTCACATGCATATTTTCTATCTCTTGGTTGCAGTGGTTCACTGAAGCTGCATCACACTTAGACTAGAAGAAATTCAATTCGTGTTTATATGGCCTCAGTATAACATCAAATTGAGAGTAAGTCAGTCTTAAACCTTATGAACTTTTTAAAGACATTCTTAGTCTGAATTTTCAGTAGACCGGCAATAATTGCTGCTGTGGTTTCTGGGATCTTATTATGTAATAGGACAGAATGTTCAGTTTTACTGTTTTATTGTCTGTGTTTTACATTGTCTGTGTTTAGAGAAGAAGCGTGTCTCCCCAAAATGAAGGCTCTTGCTTTTAATGAGTCAAGGCGGTGCTCCAGAATGGTATTTAAGCAAGAGAAAATGCCATATCCTGTCCTGAGAAATGGAGATAATGTGGACCACTCTGACTCTGGCACTGGTCGCTGGTACTATAATCATGGCAAGTGGAAATACAGGGCTGGAGTGCACACTGCAGGGGACCCCTAGGTCTGCGTCACTTGCCCAATCTGGGGATTTTGTGATTGGAGGAATTTTTTCCATCCACAACTATGTGAGCAGCTCTGAGCTCACCTACACCAGACGACCCGAAGTGCTGCAATGTGTGGGGAGGTCAGTGAAGAAAGAATGCTTTGTGAAATGATAGGCTAACAGGGGATACATTGTGGACCGTGGCCATGGAAACATCAATACAATATGTTATTTTTCATGCATAACAAAATATAAACTGTTTTACTTAGATGACCAGCAGAAAGTAAATATTTTGTTAGATTCAATGTGTGGTATACGTACATTTTGATCTCAACAGAACTAAATATTTTACTGCATAAATACGTGCATATTTTTTTAAATAAATGTAAAAAAGACTAAAGATATTCATGGTACACAGACAATATTGGGCAACGTATTGTAAGCCCATTACAAGAAAGCACTATCTTTCAAAATCTGTTGATCATTAAGTCTATTCAGCATTCAGCATTTCTCAACTGTTTCTGATCATACATTTTATTTTTTGGTCAATATTTTACAAGCCAGGTGTAGTCCTCATAGTTCAATTTGTTTCATGTTCTGTCATTTCAACAGTCTAGATTTTCGGGAACTTCGCTTTGCAAGAACCATGGTGTTTGCGATCAAGGAGATCAACAACAGTTCAGAGCTCCTGCCTGGTGTGACTTTAGGCTACGAGATCTATGATTCCTGTGCCTCTGTGCCTGTTGCTGTGAAACTGGCACTTCAGCTGGCAAATGGTATTGATCCAGTTTTCTTTCCTGACCAGTCTTGCTCAAAATCTGCCACTGTGCATGCTGTTGTGGCTGAGTCAGCTTCCACACCCTCCATTGCCATATCTCGAATTCTGGGACCCTTTGGCATCCCCCAGGTGAGGTCATCCATTCCCGTCCTCCAGTGTGTTCCAGTAAATTATGTTCATGAAATTGCCCCTGCATTTAAAAATGGATTTGATAGAAATCTAAAAGATGAGCCATTAATACTGAATCTACATAAAATATTTATAGAAATAAGCTTCTCTTTCTATATACTTTTGTCTTACAATTATTTCTGAGAATAATAAACCTGACACCTGTTTCCAAATTTAGGTATAATATTGATTGCATCCAATATTGTTCCATTATGAGATATTTGAATGCTGAAATGTTTTCATGCTGAGATAAAAGTAAGTGCAGTGGAGTGCGTTTAGACTGGGCTGTAGTTGCTGTTTCAGATATGGATTGGAATTTTATCTTGCAGTCTCCAAAATGTCAAACGATGTTTCATGAAAGTTTGATGCTTGCTATTCAACATCATAACTGTGACAACAACAGACCATTTGCACAGCCATGAAGCTGCGCAAATATCAAGTTCATTTTGAAATGTGTGGAGATGGGGGCTGGCCCCTGAATGAATCTAGTGTGAACCCATCTTTTAACAAAGCACAGGGATTATGAGATGAACAAAATGGATTTCAAGGGCATAAAATGTGTTTTGGAACCTTCTTCACGATAATCAGACAAACACAAACAGAAACAGTCATTCTAGTGTCCACTGCCTAAAAGTATTACAACCCCATTCCCAAATAGTTGGGACAAAGTGTAAATTGTGTAGAAAATCAAAATGCAATGACTTTTAAATCACACCAGCCAGTATTTTATTCACAATAGAACGGAGATAACATAGCAAATGTTGAGAACTGAGAACTTTTACAATTTTATCCACAAAATGAGCTCATTTCAAATTTTATGGCTGCTACAGGTCTCAAAAAAGTTGTGACAGAGACCTGTTAAGCATGGTGTAGCATCCCCTCGTCTTTTTAACACAGAGTGGAGGCATCTGAGCATTGAGGAGACAAGTTTCTTGAGTTAAGCCATTGGAATTTGATCCTACTCTTGTTTAATACAGGCTTCCAGCTGCTGGAGAGTTTTGGGACTCCTTTGACAGACTTTTCATTTAATTATGTGCCAAATGTTTTCAATCGCTGAAAGATTTGCACTGCAGGCAGGCCAGTTCCGAACACGGTCTCTTCTTCTGTGAAGCCATGGTATTGTAATAGCTGCAGTATTTGGTTTTCGATTGTTCAGCTGAAATACACAAGGGCTTCCCTGGAATAGATGTCATCTGGAGGGAAGCATAGGTTGCTCTAAAACCTTTATATACCTTTCAGCATTCATTGTGCTTTATAAAACAAAGAAGTGTCCCACACTATATGGACTAATGCATCCCCATACCATCAGAGATGCTGGCTTTTGAACTGAACGCTGGTAACAGGAGGGGTGGTCTTTCTCCTCTTTAGCCCGCAGGACACCACGCCCATAATTTCCAACAAGAATGTCAAATTTGGACTCGTTTGACCACAAGACTTTTTGCCACTTCGCGACAGTACATTTTAAATGAGCCTCGGCCCACAGAACACGGCGGCGCTTCTGGATCATGCTTAACAGTGGCTTCCTTTTTGCATGATAGAGTTTTAAGTGACATCTGTAATGGCTACAGACAGTGGTTTCTTGAAGTATACCTGGGCTCATTTAGTAATGTCAATGACAGAATCATGCCGGTGAGCGATGCAGTGGCGTCTCAGGGCCTGAAGATCACAGGCATCCAGTAAATTTCCAGTTTCTCTGAATCTGTTGATGATGTTATGCACTGTCGATGATGAGACCTTCAAAGCCTTTGCAGTTTGATATTGAGGAACATTGTTTTTAAAGTATTTCACAATTTTTTTTACGCAAACCTTGCCAGGTTGGAGAGCCTCTGGCCATCTTTACTTCTGAGAGACTAAGCCTCTCTAAGACATCCCTTTTATAGCCAATCATGTTGCACACCTGTTGCCAATTAACCTAATTACTTGCTAAATGTTCTTTCAGCTAATCATCTTTTATATTAATAGCTTTTTCAGCCCTTTTTTGCCCGAGTCCCTACTTTTTTGAGACCTGTTGCAGCCAGAAAATTTGAAATAAGCTCATTTTGTGGATAAATATGTAAAATGTCTCAGTTTCAACATCTGAAATGTTATTTATGTTCTATTGTAAATAACATATTGGCTCATGTTGGATCTGAAAATCATTGCATTTTGATTTTATTCACAATTTACACTTTGTCCCAACTATTCCGGAATCGGGATTGTAGTTGCGATACAACGTAAATAGGTTTTTGTTAAAATAAATTTTGGATAGATTTATCATAGCATTTGTCAATTTCAAGTATTGCATAAAACAAATTTAGTCCATTTGAAAGGATTAGTTTGACTATATTTAACCATACATTGTTTAAAAATGTAGGCTGCGTGTAAATAGATGGCACACAAATGATAGGAATTTTTCCACAGTAGCTGAAATATGTGTAATTATCATCCCCATAGCTTCCCTTGGCATTTGAAGACAAAAAAACGACTTCAACTACGCAATCCACAGGCTAGCTATTACATACATACCCGCAACCCACCAGGTAGGCGAGGATTAGCGACAAGTAAGGTACAAGCAGCAGACATAGAATTGCATGGAGTGCGCCATTCACGGTACTGGAAGAAGACTGGTTGTGATTGAATGTTGACAGTTTTTTACTGTGCATGAGTGCATGGGTGCAAGGGCTACAAAAATGCAAAAAAAAAAAACGATATAATTTTTTAAATCTTTACCTGCAAATACGGAATTGGCAGTGCCATTGTGAACCCAACACGTTAACAGGATAAGTTCGCAAATAAGAATACAAATGACATGGTTAGCATTGAGCACTTTCATCTTTAGGACCATGAGAGATATCTCTTATCAGAGTTAGTGGGTCCTGAAGGACACAGCCATAACGTCCATTTTTCTGTTGCAAGCCTCAAACCATAAAGGCTCACTTTGAAACCCCTGAAGGAGAAAAGATGATGACCGACAGAGTCGCAGGTAAAAAAATTAGCCAGGTGGCTGTTTCAGTATATGTCAATGCAATAATCACAAAATGGAGTGCTACCAAACTCACGACTGGTTAATTTTTCCTCCATGGTAGTTGGCTCCAACTGGCTAAAATTTCAACTGTTACCTACTCTTGATGCTACTTGACAGGATCTAAGCTGCCGGTGACAAAACAGTGAAATTACATTGCCACCATGACTTAAAAAATTTCTTCTTGCTGGCTTGCTAAGCTAACAAAAAGTCTTGGAAGATAGAAAGGTGTACAAGGTATCATTATGTGAAATAAAGATACATCAGCCATTGGTGTTATGGCTGATTACTTTCAACTTCAGGTTACTCAAGGGGCATGCTTTTGATTGTTTTACCCATCCAAAGTTTGCTTGTCCAGTAAGAATATTGGGTGTACACATCAAGCAAACACCAGGAACTCAGCCCCAAGTAGTTTCAAATCCAATGACAGAGAATTGAGTTGAAATCCCATCAAGTCTGTTTTTCCCTCACAAAAAGGCAATATTTTGAATCACAGGTTGCATAAAGATCATTCTTTTTTCAGCCTATAAAATTCTCCTTGTCATCTCAACACTGATCTAATGGTCAAAAATAGTGCCATTGGCACTGTATTTCACTTGGTTTATTTCAGGCTTTGGAGTTATTTAACCCCTTAGGCCCTTAGCCTCTGGCTTAAAATGACATGTCCAAAATGAAATGACTATATCTCTGCATCCCATTTGTCGATATGACTAATCTTGGTATCATAACAATGGTAAAACCTTGGGGATTTTTGTCATGGTGCAAAAATGTATGACGATGGAACACTGCATAAATGAAACATCTTTTTTGCACCAAACAAAGTATTACTTTTATCCGTCTTAAAATTATTCAGTTGCAGTCTGAAACCCCTAAAAATCTACAGCACTGAATCTCACCATTATCTGTGCCAAAGTTTATTCTAACCAAGTAAATCAGAGCAAAATTAGAGAGGTTTTAGTTCTGAAATGTCTCGGCGGACTCTCCAAGCTGACGCTCTGTGCCGTTTAATATTTTCAGTTACCAAACAGTAAGACTCCATTTAATTTCACTTATATGTTACTACAGGCATACATTCCATCCAAATACAACCACTTTTAAATTTTTAGAATTTTTCATAATTTTTTATTACTATTATTTCTGCCAGTCCTGTAGCCTAAACAATTTCCCATTCAAAGATAATACAAAGAAAATGAAGTTTGACTCCACTGGAGCAGGTTTATTTTTTTTTAAAAAGCACATAAATACAATTATAAATAAATAAGTCCTACCCTTCCTCCTATTCAGCACACCTGATTCAACTAATTAGCCAGTTAATTGCCAAGCTCGTGATCTTGTTAAGTAGCTAATTTGTTGACTCAGGTGTGCTGAACAGGAAGAAGAGCAGAAACCTACAGGATGGTAGCTCTCCAGGAACAGGGTTGGTGACCCCTGCTGTAAAAAGCATGCCTACTGTTCTTTGAGTGTGGTATCGGTTTAAAATGTCAGGGCATACATCATTGGATTCTGTGGACTTATCTCTTTCTTTTGAGGCATCGTTTGTATGGCAAAGCACAAATTCAGTAGAAATGCTAGTGACTCAGCGCTGATATGATTTTATCATGTTTTGCAACATGGTTATTCACTTGCTTAGTGCTTGAATTGTGTTCAGTTGAAGAGAAAATTGTCAACATGAGCTTTTTGCCAAGTTTCTTCACGCAAAGTGCATAAGCTGCATAACAATGTTGCGATTAGGGAACAAGCAGTGACTAGATAACTCGGTCGCTACAGGGACCGAGTCATCTATCTCCCCAATCCCCAAATTTCAGACAAATTGTTCACCGGCAGCCATATTGGTCATCCAAAATAGCCAAAAATTAGTCTTGAGCATTGTCAAATAAATTTCTTCGCCTGTGCAAAATTATAAAAAAATCCTGTAATAATTGTCGCTTTCAGAGCCTGGAACAGAAAATCTCTGCGGGCATGGCAGCCACGGAACTAAACAATACTATCTCCCGACTATCGTCGTCAGGGAGATATGATTATTATGCGTAACGACCGCCCCCGGTACCGGGCCCTCTCGGGTATAAGGGGTTAATTACCACTACAACAGGTGGTAGTATGTTTTTATGGTTGGTATGCTTTGCTCCAACACTGGGACAATGAAGACACCTTTTGTATTTGTGTAGGGAAAAAATTATGTAACTACAGGATGCAAGCAACATGAAGTAATAATCAGTGTTGAAGCAGTGAGGACAGAAATTGCATAAGTTTTTCAAACAATTTCCAGTTCATGAAACATACCATATTTCATGGTTATTCGTCACTGCCATGTCTTTGAAATAGCAGCAAATAGCAGCCAGATATTTATAGATTTATTTTCTCATTGGAAATACTATTTGATCCTCATCCAGAGATGTAATATACAAAATTAGAACAATTGAGTCAAATTGAAAATAAATATGCAAATGTGCATTGTTTTTCTTACTACAGCACCACATATTGGCCAGTTAGAGCAGATCAATTGTGAAGAAGTTGTATGGCCTGTAGATGTGTGATTTCAAGTTTGGTGATAATTGGTCATTGCATTACGGAGATACAGCTCATTACATCAATATAGGGCATGGCCTTAAATTTTGAGTGACAATTGCACAATTGCACCTAGAGTTAAACTGAACTAACTGCAAGTTATTTCGTGTCTTATGATTTGAAGATGGCTGCCATAGTGGCCATATTCTTTGAATGATCACGGTCAAAATCAATAGGGTCCATCCCCGATGTAATAGCGACCCACCCACTAAATTTCAGATATATCTGTTCATTACTTTTTGAGTTATCTTGTTCACAAACAAACGGCACCAATCACATACCCTCTTGCCAACTTCGTTTGGCGGAGGTTTATTCTGTCCTAATTAGGGACAGTTCCTTTTTAAAGCAGTTCCTTACCAACTTCTGCCACTTTTTTCAAAAATATCCATGTGCTCCATGAAGAATAAAGGACCCTTTCACATACTGTGTTTATTTTTTTTTATATTTTAAGTAATTTCATGTAACAACATTTTTAAACAGAACAAATTGGACACTGAGAAAATCAGTAAGCTCTTTATTATTTTGCTGATCACAGATGTCTAGAGAACTTTCAAATGAATTAGAATCAACTTTGTATAAAACAGGTTTGACTACCTCTTGCTCGCTTAATAAATTGTTGTTTTTGAGATGATGTGTTCATGGTTTCATTAACTTACTCATTGTTTAATTTCATTTGTTCAATTTTCATGTTTTTATGCAGTTCTTTCTAATATAACACAATGTGATATGGATTTTTTTCTTTGTGGCGCATACAGAGATGCCAAGGCTTATGTCTTAGGCGTGAGTTTCTCCTCTTAATGGCATTCACGTTTCCGTGCCGTAGTCAGCAATTATTAAATCAAAGCGCATTGAAGATATTCACTTGCGGAATTTAAGTCATCGTGCATCAAATTAATCAGTTTCAAGTGCATTATAGTGGATTTCCCCACTAATGACACAGAAATCCATTATGACTCGGGAATTCTCTGGCTTGTCTTTACTGAGGGATTAAAAGCAATGGAATTGCATAAAAGCTTTTAAAATGATGATGAAACATGCATTGTTTCCAATCCCTGAGTAAAGAGAAGCACGGGAAGTCCAGAGTCATAATTGCTTTCCATGTTACTTGTGATGAGGTGCACCTTTTACACAAATGAAACGGAAACTTCAATGCACAAGGATTCTGATTCCGCATGACAATCTCACTAAGCATTCAATGAATAATTGTGGTCTACGGTGAATAAGCCTAAAAAATGCATAAGACCTATGCCGAATGCGTGAGACTTGGCATCTCTGCATGTATGGATATCTGTTAAAATGTGGCTTAAGAGGATAAGGAATTGCTGTATACATTAATTCAATGAATTAAGACAAATTCAAAGCTTGTTTAAATCCAACTATTACAATTCTGGGAGGGAGAAAAACCAGCATATACAGGACGCGCCAGGACTGAATTTTGGAACTACTGCAGTAAAGTATTCATATAGCCTTACATCATGTGTTTAAATAAACACTCTATCCTGTGTTTCTTTCCCAATTTATTTTGCAATAAATTATGCCACTTTAGGTAATAAAAAAGAATGTGTGCTTTAAGCAAAATCTGCTCATTGAGATTTAGTGAAGAGAAAGTATTTTAGGCTGATTTCTTTTTGTAAGAATTTATAGCCTGCAGAACTGATGGCTTTCATGCATTTTCATTATAATTTAATTGGAAACCCTTTCCAGACACACTTGAAAAGCAAGAAATTTTCTAATGGCCGTCTGATTTTTTTCAGTTTCTGAGGACCATACGCAGGGGTCAAATTAAACAGCCTTCTGATGTTTTGAAGTCCTTGGTGCGGATGATCTGTTTATTTTATTTTTATTTTTTAAACTTTAAACAAGAACAGTCAGGATGAGATCACACAGGTGACAAGGCACCTATAGTGAGTGATCCTCCAAAAACATATACAGAAAGTTGTAAAAAGATAAAGGCAATTAAAAGCATTAGTGAATACAGAGTAAAAAGGGGCAAGAATTTAACTATATCATACGACAGAGTGTACAATGACACTTGCCAACCCATGTACAAGAGTTATTGGGAAAAAAATGATTGTAAAACTCTTCTGTATAGTAATTAAATAACTTGGGATTTAAAAGCAGCTGTGGTGTCAGAAGGTTGATAGAGATGAGTGGCGTTCAACAGGTTAAAATATGAATATCAGAAAGTTTCTTCTTACATTTTTAATGAAAATTCCTAAATTTATCATCTGTTTGAAATGAGACAAAGTGCTCATAGACAATGTCATATTCACCCGTCAGATATTTGCACAAAGGTACACAATCCATTATGTCACGCCTATAGCCAAGGGGTAATAGGTTAGATGGGCTTTATAATCGCTTCCTTCAAAATCACTGTAACAAGAATATACTTTGTTGCTCTCCTTTGCACAACTTCAATGTGAATGAGAGATTTTTTTTTGATGATACAGCCCAAGATTGGGTAGAATATTCCAACAGTGGTCTTATGAGTGAAGTATACAGTTTTCGTTTCGTTTGAATTGAACATGTGTGACCACAAGTTCTTTTAATCAGCCCTAGCATACGGTTTGCTTTGCTGACCAATGTATTTACATGTGCGTCCCATGATAAGTTTGATAATACCACAACTCTGAGATCGTGCATGCAGTCAACTTTTTCAATTATATTACCATTCATTATGTACTGGTGAAGAACAGGGGATCGCTTTCTAGCGACGTTCAAAAGTTTACATTTGGCGGCGTTGAATCTCATGTCCCATTTGCGGCTCCAATCTAAGATGTTTTCAAGGTCACACTCCAATTGTGTACAGTCTGGCACACTTCGGATTTCTCTTATGCATTTTGAATCATCCGTGAACAAAGCAACCTGTGTGTCAGGACTTACGGAGTCTGGCATGTCATTGATGTACAGCAGAAACATGACCTAAAATTGATCCCTGTGGAACTCCTGATGTGACAGGAGACCAGGAGGATAGGGCACCATCGACAACAACTCATTGTCTGCGATTACATAAATATGACGCAAGCCACTTTTAGAGATTACCATGTAATCCATAAGCCTGATGTTTATGCAGGAGTAGGTCATGGGGTACAGAGTCAAATGCAGATGAGAAATTTAAATATAGAATATCAATTTGTGCAAACTGATCCAGGATTTTATGGACTTCATGAAAAACCTGATTTAACTGAGTTGTTGTCAACCGTCCCTTTACAAAACCGTGTTGTAGGTAATGCAAAACAGGCGCAACGTGAGGATAAACCAGATCTAGTATACACCTTTCCAGCACCTTGCTGCATATGTACAATAATGATATTGGTCGATAATTTCTCACATTTTCTTTATAGGATTTTTTGTGCACAGGACTAACATTGGCTCTTAGCCATTCGAGAGGCAGCTCTCCAGTTCGAAGACATTCATTAAACATCCTACAAAGTGATGGTGCCTATTCATGAGCACATTCTTTTAGAATCCGAGCAGGTAACTCATCTGGCCCACACGCTTTGTTTGTATCAAGGTTGGTCAAAACTGATTCAACATCATGGATAGTAATTGTTACATTACCCAAATTAGCATGTTTAGAAACAGTCTGGAAAGGTACCCAATGAGGGCTGGGGGGTGAAAAGGGATTGAAATACTCATTAAATAGGCTAGCCTTTGTGCTGGGATCAGATGCAGTTTTCTCACCAGAAGCAAAAAGGCTGGGGACACTTTTAGTTTTTGTTTTACTCTTGAAGAATCCCCAGAAATGCTTTGGTGTTTTGGCAAGAGAATCACTGAGAACATCCAAATACTGATTGTACCTGAAAGTACATACATTTTTTAATTTATTCCTTAGTATAAGAAATTTCTCCCACAACGCTGTAGTATTGCGTTTTTTAGCTTGTTTCCGTGTGGATTGTACTTTGTTACTCAGGTGGCGCACTTCACTGTCAACCCAGGCAGGAGAATTTACATCCTTAATTACAGCGATGGGAATAAATTCACTGACAGATGAATCCACAAGATCAAGCTAACTTTGCCAGTTAACATTAAGATCAGGATGGAGAAGAGCACAGTGAAATGACACTTTGCCCATGTGAGATTGTATCCCGATAAAGTCAGCTCTTTTGAAATTGTACACATTTCTCGAGCATGTGCGGAGTCTGTTGAGTTTGGAAATTAAACTTAAAATTAAATCACTGTCAAACTGACCAAATGTTATATTGGGCTCGGAGCAGCGTTCAGCAATATTGGTGAATACTAAATCCAGCACATTTCCCTTAATATGAGTAGGTTGGTCAATGATCTGGGTAAGAGAAAAGCTGTCAGCCAAGTCACACAGCGTGTGTCCAGTGTTCGCCGATTCGTCCCACCAGAGTATATATGGGAGATTAAAATCGGCAAGTGCAAATTAAATTTTGTACTCAATACTGCATTTAGTAAAAACGTTAGACAAAAAATCATAAAAAGATACAGGATCACTGTCTGGAGGTCTGTAGCACAAAATAACGCAAACTTTCAATGATTTACTAGGCACTAGTTCGCAGGTTATAACTTCACAAATACTGGGTTCCAAATCGGGCTGACGGCGGGAGATAATATTGTTATGAATACGAAGAAGAACTCTGCCGCCTTGTTTGCCGCCTCGGTCTCTGCAATACGGGGTACAACCCTCGGGAAGAATTTAATTTGACTCGACAAATTTACATTTCATTTGACTCGACAAATTTGGCTCAGTTTACATACTGAGCCAAATACACTGAAACTCAGTTTTTCACCATTTCTGACTAATCCCAGTAAATATTCCCTGTCTTTGGTCAATTAGGATAGTTGTGTTAATGTGTGCATGAACACAGTTTGGTCAATATATTGGTTGAAACATGTAGGGGAGACTGGAGTCCAAAGACACATGGGGACCAATAGGCAGTATCACATATTTGTAATCAATAGATGTCACAGCTGCCTTGGGGCACCACTAGCCGGACACAAACATGCCCTACACCCAAGCTGAGTATCATCTTCATTGAACTGTGCCATTCCACTCTGGGTTCCCTCCCTCACTGTCATTACCATACCATTATCAACAATCCCTGCTAGTAGACTGTACTCTGTCTCTGCAGGTGGTTCCTTGTCTGGATTGTAACGGTACAATCCAGTCTTGAATGGGATCAGCAGAGACGCCCAGCCTCGTTTACATTTTGAGGTACCAAGAGTACTTATTGGCTGTCATGAGCAAAAGCTTTGCCAGGTTCACCAGACTGTTGGTGCCCTGTCCAGTCAACTCGAGGCAATTTCAAATGTCTCTCAGGACTCTGTCACTGCTGCTTGAGCAGCCAGCTGCATTTTGCAGCAGATCCTCCTTCAGGCACGCGCCTCTGGAACCTAGCTTTGGGGTGCTGGACCCCTATTACAGCAGTCCCTTCACCAGCCACTGCTTCCTGGACCAGTTTTTGATTGTGTTTGAATTACAACCATCTTCATCACCGACCAAATGCTCCAGAGTGGCATTTATCATCATTAGCCTCTCCAGACCAGGAAGGGCCTGGCTGCTGCCTGTTGGGAGGCCGAGGACCCTGCAGTCCAAACCTATGCTGCCTTTGCTGAGGAAGTGAGGAAGGTATTGGACTGGTCCTGCTCCAGCCATGCTGCGGCCCAGAAGTTGTTCCAAGGCAGTCTGTCAGTTTTGGAATATCAATATCCGAACTCTGGTCGCCTCAATGCGCTGGAACGCCTGGGTGATGTGATACCTATTCATTCAGCTTAGTGGAGAGAGTCCAGGATGAAATGGCCACCTGTGTCCTTCCCCCAGATCTGGACTTCCTCATTAACCTGGTGCTCAGAATAGATGTCCAGCTGCAAGAGACTCAGCTGGATTGGCGAGCTAGCTTACAGGGATCTGCCCCGCCTAAGTGTCAAGATGCTTTATCTGGACCCAAAACCCCTTTTGGCTCCTTTGGTACCTGACGCCACCAGCTGGGTTCAGCTTCCCTAGCTGACCCCAGTAGAACAGCAGTGCTAAATTGAGCGGAACAATTGGAAAAATTGCCTGTAGTGGGGAATAGCCTGCCACAATTTTGCTGAATGCCCTGTCTGGCGATCTCAAGCTACACCATTGAAAGAGATGCGTTCTGAAGCTACTGTTTCGTGGGTCATTGCCTGTCAACTCAGACGCCCATGTACATGACACCTCTCAGATTTTGCTCAAACTTTGTCCAAAAATACTTTATGGTACCACACAAATTAATTCCAAGTTTTGTGTTAATATCTCTGATGGTTTTCGTATGAAAATTACTTTAAATTTGGGTGCCACGCCCTTTTTTGACTTAGAGGAATTAGTCATTTCCTTTTTTAGCATTTTGGAAGGACCATACCTTCTCATGTAATAGAGATTGGGAGGTAAAATTTCATGTGCTGGTGCATTCTGGCCCATACAGTATATCAGGATTCTGCAGCCAGAATCACCATGAGATATCAGAGGGGTGAGAGGAGGGCCCACAAAATCTATTTTTTTTAAGTCAGCAAGCGATTTTTTTCACTTTTTTTTCACTGGATGCAGTTCAGTGAATGTTGCTGTTGGATATGTGGTTCTCCCAAATATTTGGGAACTTTCCTACCATCAAACCAGGGGCATTACCAAGGAAATCTCTGCCCACCCAAAGAAAACTCAAGATAAAAAAACTGATTTACTACTATTTGACAGCAAATACGCGATATCCCACGTGACTAACAGCCAGAGGTAGAGAGCTTTACGTATGCGTCATCTATCTATCAGTATGTGCGATTGGTGGATTCCTTTGCCAGTCTATTCTGATGTAAAACTAACCAATGGGCACTCTCGAATTACTACGAACCCTCCCATTCTCTTCAAGTGCCGTCTTCGCTCAGTCTGAGGTCACGTCTGTGCTGCTTATACAGGACCCGCGCTTCTCTCAGGGAATGAAAACTTGGCCCATATCTCTTTTGTTGCTACTTTTTCCACCGCTTATCTTGTCAGTCTTGTTGTTTGACATGAAGGTAATTTGCGTACTAGTTTGTCATCTATGTGTCGACTCGTGTGGTTATAACCTGAGTTGGCTACCGAGTGAGCCCAGGCAGTCGCTCACTGGGGCTGTTGCAACAATAATTCTGTATCATAAGCACATTTCAATTTTGAACATGTATCATAAGCACTTCGAACATTTGCCGATAGGACTGCATATGTGGCTCATTAAAAAAAACAAGCTGCTTCTACTCCCGCAAGTGCTGTCTCTACCACCAGACCTGCAATCACCGAACAGCGCGTTGCATTCGTACCGGGGTCCAGGACTGCCCCTGACTCAACGGCAGATTTATCATGCTCCATCAGCTCTGCACCCATGCTGGGGACTCTAAACGTCTGTTATCACCATATCTGTTATCACCTCCAAACTTAAATATGGATTGCCCATCTCAGCCCATTTTAAGCAGTTATCCTAAGCGTATCAAATTCGACCATGTTATGGCTTGAATATTCAGTACTACGCGATGCCAGCTTTTGCTTCGCTTGTCGCAAATTTTGTTCTAATTCGGATCTTGAGGTCATATTTACTAAACGTGGCTACACAAATGGGAAGAAGAGCACTCGATAAAGACTGAACAAATACGCAATAAGCATCTCACACTCCAGGGCCATGGTTGCGTGGCAGGAGTACCAGCACCGGTCAGAGACAGGTGAAAATATTTTTCATCTGCTGGGTTATACCCAAGTAGAAAAGAACAAATACGACATTAAAAACATGGGTGAAGTTTCTCACTGTCAGTGAACTTGCTCTGCGTGGGCGCAATCACAGGGATTTGGATAAGGAGGGATTGTTTACTCAGCTTGTTGATTACACTATCAAACAAGATCCCAAATTCGTATTTATCGCAAAATCCATCCCGGAAAATTCCAAATATTCACAGAGGCAGGCGGTTGACGGAAAACTGGGGGGTCGGCAAACATCCCTTGAAACGGATGAGATTAGTGACCCGATTTCAATCATTGTTCTTGGTCAACATGTTACTTTCGCTTATAATGAAATGTTTCGGCGAGTGAATAATAAATTCTATAACATGCCTTAATAGGCAACTCTTCACGAAAAAACCACTGTGGATTTTCTGCGTTAAATTTTGTCACTTCCTGAGCAAGTCGTCAAACCTGTGCGTAATGATTGTTTAGTAGAAAAAGATTGCAATGCACCCTTTTTTTGTTCAACTGGTTTGCGTATGATTTCCCGTCTTAACGAAGACAAGCTACACCTGAGAGGGGAGAGTTCAAGTGTCTTTTACTAGGGAAATTGACTGAAAACAGATCAAGAATAATAAGCAGTTTAAAGACATGTTTATCGCCCTCCTTGTTCTCTGTCCACCGTCCGCCACTGAATATACATCATTCTCGCATGGAATTGAAGTCCTTGTGCATGGAGGTTTATCAGTTTCACCTGCGTAATGACTCCCGAATTCTCACCGCTTTTCTTTACTCAGGGGTAGGCAGCAATGCATGTGTTTCATGATCGTTTAAACTGTTTTAGTGGAATAAGATTATTTGAAACGCCTTTATGCAATTCCATTGCTTCCAATGACCTTATTTCATTTAAACAGCTTAAACTATCAAAAAAAAAAAACACATGCATTGCTTCCAACCCTGAAGTCCAGAGACATAACGCAGGTGAAACTGATAAACCTCCATGCACAAGGACTTCAATTCCGTGTGAGAATCTCTTACACATGCTGTTGACTATAGCAGGGGAACGTAAATATACCACTAAAACTCATGCAGAATGCATGAGAGTTAACAGGTGTGTGTTATTCATGAAAACTGACCATCCCCGTTAATTTTGAGAGTTTTCTGAGCTTTTGTAATGGTAATTTAAATGAATGATTGAAAACAGGTCATGACCAATCATTATTTTCAAGGGATGAGTTTGAGCCTCCCCTATCGCCTGTTCATCAGCCGCCACTGACGCACACACACACATACATATATAAGGTTTGTGCATTTTGTATTTTACGCCAATTTAGAGGTTCTTTTTTACCCCCCCAAAGAGGACAAATGCCCACCCAAGCTTGGCATCCTGGCAACGCCTCTGCATCAAACTTGGTTTTAGGATAATAGTACCATCGGTGGGGGGACTTATGGAGGTCTGAAAACCACTGCGGGACAAAATGACCCTTTCAGACCCTGGACTGCAGACCCCCAGATGACCCCGTGGGCACTTTATGATGGTAATGGAATTTATACCAGACACACATACATACTTAAACATTCATTTCATGAAATAAAAACTTTGATAATCAACCTCCTTCTACATGAACATATTTTATGAAAAAAGGCATTCTGAGACCCTTTTTCGGCAGAATTTCTAAGTCCGGAGATGAGGTCAAACAGGATTACTTAGAAAGAGTAGATCAAACTGTCTAAATCAGTTGTAATTATATTAATGCAGATGTTCATTAATGAAAACTGATGTAATCATCCAAAATTATGCAAAAAAAAGAGACTTTAACCCCTTGTACACTATGGCACGACTACGACTAAATGTAGTGGGAAACCAGGTTACAGCTGACAACATGGTCAAGGTTGATGATTCATGAAATCTGCCAACAACATCCATTCTTGGCCATCTGACCATGCAAGGTACCATTCCAGAATATTATCTGCTGTATAGACACACCTGAAAGTCATGGACGCTTTGCACGTCAGTACAAACTTGCGGAATATGAAAATCAAAAAATCATGTTGCTTCTTCCTCAATTTGAAGGACAAAAGACCTGAAGGATTGTGTTGAAATCACGCCTTGACCGATTGTATTGCATCGCTTGGAATCCTTGCACATTTATTCTGAATGCGTTCCAGCGACAGTATCCTTGCTTAAGACATACTTAGGCTATACCCTTAGCTATTTCTCATTTGGTAGGAATCATAAACAACATAATATATTGGGACACATGGTAGTATAACATGGGATGCCTGATCTTGCATAGAGTGATCAACCTTGACCATGCTGACGGTATGTTGTAACCTGGTTTCCCACTACATTAGGTCATGGTAGTGTTATGGTGTACAAGAGGTTAAACCCCTTTTTGCGTAATTTTGGATGCTTACCTCAGATTTTCATTGATGGACACCTGTATTAATGTAATTTTAACTGATTTTAGGCAGTTTGGTCAACTCTTTCCATGTAATCCTAATTGACCTAGACTCCAGACTCAAAAATTTCAGCTGAAAAAGGGTCACAGAGTGCCTTTTTTCAAAATTCATGTTCATGTATAAAGAGGTTGATAATCAAACTTTTAATTTCATGAAATTAATGTTTAAATATGTATATTTCCCTGGTATAAATGCCATTACAGGGCTGGCCTTAAGCAAAAATAACTGCATAGATGCTACGCAGTCTCTAGAAGTCTGTAGCATTTTGTAGCATTTTTAAGAACTCCATCCATCCATCCATCCATCTTCTACCGCTTATCCGGAGCCGGGTCGCGGTCTAAACAGGGATGCCCTGACTTCCCTTTCCCTGGACACTTCCTCCAATTCTTCCGGGGGTATCCCAAGGCGTTCCCAGGCCAGCCGAGAGACACAGTCCCTCCAGCATGTCCCGGGTCTTCCCCGAGGCCTCCTCCCGGTGGGGCATGCCCGGAACATCTTCCCAGGAAGGCGTCCAGGGGGCATCCGATAGAGATGCCCGAGCCACCTCAGCTGGCCCCTCTCGACGTGGAGGAGCAGCGGCTCTACTCTGAGCTCCTCCCAGGTGACAGAGCTCCTCACCCTATCTCTAGGAGAGCGGCCCGCCACTCTGCGGAGGAAACCCATTTCAGCTGCTTATATCCGAGATCTCGTTCTTTCGGTCATGACCCAGAGTTTATGGCCGTAGGTGAGGGTAGGAACGTAGATTGACTGGTAAATCGAGAGCTTTGCCTTTCGACTCAGCTCCTTCTTCACCACAACAGATCGGTACAATGACCGCATTACTGCTGTCGCTGCACCGATCCGTCTGTCAATCTCACACTCCATCCTTCCCTCACTCGTGAACAATAGCCCAAGATACTGGACATTCTCCACTTGAGGCAAGAACTCTCCTCCAACCCAGAGGGGGCTAGCCACCTTTTTCCGGTCGAGAACCATGGCCTCAGACTTGGAGGTGCCGATTCTCATCCCAGCCGCTTCGCAATCGGCTGCAAACCGCCCCAGTGCATGCTGAAGGTCCTGGTTCGAAGGAGCCAACAGGACATCATCATCTGAAAAAAGCAGAGATGTGATCTTGTGGACCCCAAACCAAACTCCCTCCGGCCCCTGGCTGCGCCTAGAAATTCTGTCCATAAAGATAATGAACAGAACCGGTGACAGAGGGCAGCCCTGCCGGAGTCCAACATGCACCAGGAACAGGTCTGACTTACTGCCAGCAATGCGAACCATGCTCCTGCTCTGGTCATACAGAGACCGAACGGCCCTTAGTAGAGGGCCCCGGACTCCATACTCCCGAAGCACCTCCCACAGAATGCCATGAGGGACACGGTCGAATGCCTTCTCAAAGTCCACAAAACACATGTGAACTGGTTGGGCAAACTCCCATGCACCCTCAAGCACCCTGCGGAGGATTTAGAGCTGGTCCAGTGTTCCTCGACCAGGACGAAAACCGCATTGTTCCTCCTGAATACGAGGTTCCACTATCAGCTGGATTCTCCTCTCCAGCACCCTGGAATAGACTTCACCTGGGAGGCAGAGAAGTGTGATGCCCCTATAGTTGGAGCACACCCTCTGGTCCCGCTTCTTAAATAGAGGGACCACCACCCCGATCTACCAATCCAGAGGCACTGTTCCCGACCTCCACGCGATGCTGCAGAGGCGTGTCAACCAAGACAGCCCTACAACATCCAGGGACTTGAGGTACGGTGCCTTGCCACCGAGGAGCATTTTTCAGAACTGTGTAGCAAAAATAAAACTTAACAAAAACGTTTGTATATGCAGTTTAACTTTTTATTTTCAACTTTTAGAACTCTTTGCTAATAGTACTAACACTAATCAACAGAGCCTAATAAAGACCAAGGCAGTTGAGTTACAATAGCACTGCAGTGTTAAAACTGCTTGGACTTACCAACTGGGTCCCACTTACAGCTAACATGTACTTACTCCGTAAATGAATAGGAATGAAGTTTTAGTCGGTTCAACCTAAGCCACTCACCTGGCTCAGGCTGTGAATGAGTGAATATTTATGACCATTTTTTATCAAACATAATATTTTTACTGTGTAAAACTACTTGGACTTACCAACTGGGTCCCACTTACAGCTAACATGCAACTCGGTAACTGAATAGGAATGACTAAGTTTTAGCTGGCTCTACCTAAGCTACTCACCTGGCTCAGGCTGTGAATGAATGAATATTCAGGACTGATTTTTATCGTACATAATATTTTAACTCTGAAAACAAGAGCCATCTGGCAATGGCGGATCCCCCCGGCTGTATGTTGTGTGACTTACAGGTTGTGTGGACAGACAGACGGACCGAAACCCCCAAAAGGCACAACTAGACCGTAAGCAGAAGCTCCATACCAAATATGGTGTTTGTAAGTGGTATAGTATTCGAGTTCTGGTCCTGAAATGATTTTATTACGGACGGACAGACAGACGGGCGGACGAACGGACACACTGATCGCTGTATCCCCCCGCATTATATGCCGGGGCGATAAAAATTTATACTGGTACTTATTATGAACCATGATGAATTTTAAATATTAAAATAAAAATGTCCATAATCTAGAATAAAGAGCACTATAGGAATTCAAGCTGCAAATGCAAATGTACATGTGTTCAACATATGAAAACAGCATTCTTTAGACATAAATATGCAACTCTTTCAGATACATTTACAGTTAATTTAAATTAAATTTTTCGAATTTTAACTAACCATTAAGAATTTCCTGACAACAATTACCTGACAACAACCAAGCACTTACACACCTGACACCACTAATCAACCAAATGAGTCTTTGCAAAAAGCTTCATTAGTAGGATCACGTGTGTAAGTGCTTGGTTGGAATGAAAGCCTGCACCAACACTGGCCCTTGCAGGATAGCCCTGCCATATAAGATGGGTCTCTTCATCCCTGCATTGATTATTGGGGACTTTATTCAATAACTATCAAGAATTGTTACCTACCTCCGAACTCAACATTCCCCAACCTACAAGGCTGTCTTTATTTTACCAAGCTGGATGTGCACAATGCTGATTCACAATTAACAAGCCAGGAAAACTAAAGATGACAAAATACCAAGAAACACATTGTGAAATACCAACTGATGTAACTGGACAAGCACAATTTTTACATCATGCACCCCAAAAATATGATGACATTTCTAATACAGAATGTTATAATTTTGTCACGCTGAAAGAAATGCAAAAACAAACATAAAGCAGCAGGTTTTTGCTTTGGAACTTGAATTGGGATTTAATACTGAAAAATTGCAGCTTGTTTCAATTATTTTGCGCAAGGGTGTATTAACC
Organism: Gymnothorax reevesii; assembly: GCA_029721435.1. Classification (NCBI taxonomy): domain Eukaryota; kingdom Metazoa; phylum Chordata; class Actinopteri; order Anguilliformes; family Muraenidae; genus Gymnothorax; species Gymnothorax reevesii. Next base: position 142,321,061 of record CM056574.1, read on the forward strand.
TCAGTATTTTTATCTGTAATGTTCTGCCTCTGTGTGTGGTTTTAGACTTTCTTTGTGGCTCATATTTGGACCATGTCTGTTTCTTTAACCCCTTACCACTCCGGTAACATTTTCTTAAAATGCCTATAAAGGACGTACTCAAGGTAAAATGAAATCTTTTCTTGTTTTTAACTTCTCTGATGGGCCGTCGGAGTGGTAAGGGGTTAACTATCCGAGTCTTTTCCCGGCTGTTTTGTCAGTCTTGGGCGCGCCTTCCCCTAAGGCTATATAAGCCGGATGTCCGCTATGCCTCCTTTGCTGGAGTGTCTGATTTTAGTTATCACTACAGCCAGAAGATATCTCTAGTTAGGGATTTTTCGCGAATTTCTTCCCAGTATATTTTTGGTTCATTTCTTCAGGGTTTCCTTTTACTTTCCCTAATTGTTTGTTCCTCTCTCGCTCTGCTTCCTGGTTCGTATTGTTGGGCCTACGTTTTGGATGTGCGAGAGCTCTTCCGTTTCTTCGTTTATATTTCTCCCTGTGGGCATTTTAAGTCCTTGCTGGTCCTGTTTTTTCCTAGCGGTTGCAATTGGCTTCACGATTCCTTCGGCCATTACAATCTGTTTTTAGGCTATTGTTTGCCATATGATTCAATGAACAAGGGATTAACTTTGGAATTATACGAATTTCACAGCAAAGCAATGTCTGCCATAATTTTAATATGCGTAATCCGCTGAATATATTAAGCACCAACTCAAATAAAATGAATAACTTCTTAAAATTATTTGATTGCAGTTTGGGTTGGAATAAAAACACCATGCACAGGGGTCCCCCAAGACTGACTGGGAACTGCGGCTCTATTTGTCTCATCTTGCAAAATAATTTGTTCAAGAACGCTGCAGTTCTTTTCATGGTTGTGTTTGAACTGTCAAAATGCCTGTATCTGAGAAATTCTTTTTTTTTTTTTAAACATTTGACAGTTGACAACTGGTAGTGATCCTTGGTCATCCACTACAATGGGCTTTCACGATTGCTCAAGTTGGTTGCTTTTGCTCAACAAATAATGCTGCTTTACTCACCCACATGATCATATAGTTTATAGTTATTGACACTAATTTGGCCCTCCAGACATTTTGTAACCTTTAAGCCTGTATTTGTGGACTGCATTGTAGGCAGGCAAACAGACTGATGCATTAAATGAATAATATTCATGGTTCAAGCACAGTAATTTGCACAGCTGAAAATGTGTGTTTTCCCTTTCATGGAGCAATAGGTGAGCCACTCAGCGACCTGTGCCTGTCTCAGTGATAAGCTGGAGTACCCCACCTTCTCTAGGACCATCCCGAGTGACAATGTCCAAGCAACTGCCCTGGCAAAACTAGTCAAATATTTTGGCTGGACTTGGATCGGAGCAGTGCGGAGTGACTCAGATTATGGGAACAATGGAATGGCCACCTTCTTGCAAGCTGCCCAAGCAGAGGGAATTTGTATTGCGTATTCAGAGGTATTCCACAAGACCAACCCCCTTGCAAAGGTGCGACATGTAGCAGAGGTTATCCACAGGTCCACAGCCCGAGTTATTGTAGCATTTACTGACTCGGGGGACTTGACTGTCTTGTTGTCAGAGCTGGTCAAAATGCCACTGGCCCCACGACATTGGATCGGGAGCGAAGCCTGGGTCACTAACCGTAAGCTGTTGCCACTCCATCTGTTAGCTGGTGCCATTGGCTTTGGAATCCCTCGTGCAGTCATTCCAGGGCTACGGGACTTCCTGTTGGACCTGGCACCATCACAAGTTTCCCAATCACCACTCCTCACAGAATTGTTGGAGAGTGCTTTTGGCTGCAGTTTGGGAACGGAGTCCTCAGCTAGCCAGAAAACATGTACTGGGAAAGAGAATCTCCATGACATAACAAACGCATACACTGACACATCCCAGCTGCGTATCAACAACATGATGTATAAGGCTGTGTACGCAATAGCTCATGCCATGCACAATATCATTTGTACAGATGGACCAAACATAGCCATCCACTGCAATGCAAGTACTCGAGTTGAGCCACAGCAAGTAAGCAATATATTATATAATATTTTGAATTTCAACATTATTTACTTCCCTCTAAAGTTGCTTCTAATTATTAGAATATTTTTTCCCATAAGGTCACTCCATGCCATGTGATCAAATGCTTCCCAGGTGACCGTCTCATATTTTGTTTTGTTATGGCCCCAATTTGTTATGACATATAAGACAGCAAGTGATGACAGACAAAATTTTAAAACTTCAACAGATTTACCTCAACAAAGATTAACAACTAACCTACAATTTATACTACAGACCAAGATTGATATTTACAAGAAAAAAAATATTTACAGTCCTTTGAGATGGGGTTGCTTGGTGATGTCCTGGGACAGGGAAATGCTCCAACACAGGTGAAAATTCACAAAAAATTCACAGGTCTTGAAAAGAGTGACAGGTCTGGTAAAATGTATCCTTCTCCTTGCAATGTCTACTTTACTCTCTCAATTTTTCTCCTTATATACTCTTTTGCAGCCCCCTCCCACCTTTTAGACTTGTTTCTTTCTCTGGGACTTTCCCCTCTCAGACATGCCCAGGACATGCCCAAACCTAGCTCCAGACTGGGCTTAACAAAAAAAGTCAATACTGCCATCTAGTGGCTTTTTTCCACATTACAGCTTAAAGTCTGTCAAAATTAACCTAAGGGTATATAATGAACAGCTGAAACATTTCAGGGTCCAACTCTCACCGGTTCAGACTTTATGGCCCTTCAAATTTTGGGTGCCACACCCACTTTTTAGAATGCAAATGCCTGAAGTGGTTTTGGGAGATCAATATCTCCACGATGTAAAGCTGAAAATTTGTAGACTAGCCAATCCTGTCCCAGAATCTTTCAGAATCTGTGCTTTGGGCTCTGGAGGTTTGGAAGGGCCCTGAGACCGCATATTGTGAAATAACATCAATTTCTTTGCAGGGACATCAAATATGGGGACAAATTAATAAGTAAAAGGCTTATGAACCAACCGTGATAGTGTGTTCATGGATTGGTAGGGGCCTAAAAAGGGTCTGCAATTGAAAATAGCAAAAATTTGCCTCTCTAATGAGGGCAAAAAACCCTTCTGGGACGGTACCCAGCCTAAGTAACCTTTTACCCCTGTGTCACCTGTTTATAAACTACTTTATTGCAAGTTTCAGCTTTGGTTCTCCCCTCCTTCCCTTTCCAGATCAAAGTTTGCTGTTCTGGGGGGGGGTTAAACGGTAGAGTCCAATGTATGTGTAATGCGCATAAAATGTACTCAAAGGGCTCTAATTTCCTGGCGCAGCGCACGTGGCGTAGCGAGGCGCAGCCCGCGAAGTGGTAATTTCATATGGCGCAGCGCGCGTAGTGGTAATTTCGTGAGGTGCGCAGCCTTCGGCAGACGAAGGTGCGCCGAGATGGGTGTGGCGGCGTAGTAGGGGGAGGTGTCACATATTCATCAAGAAGCAGTGACAATTTCGTAGAAAAAATCTCCGCTGGAGTTGCGCAGAAAACTCGCCAGCTCCAACCTGGTTCACTTTCTGTGCAGTGGTAATTTGGCTGACCGGCGCAGAGTGCGCACACGTCACCGAAATCTCACAGGCAGGTTTACAGAATGTCAGGCACATTTCAATGCAAGAAATAATAACAGGAAGCACTATTTAATGTAACTATCTGAATAAGGACATAAATTATAGTATCTACATCGACTGTCCTGATGTCAGATTAAAGGCGGTTGGCACGCGTAATGGAAACTTGACCTGGCTTAATGCAGCTGAATCTGTGATGCAGACTAAGGAGTTCACGTTTTTCTCAGCCAACCAAAAACACACACACACACACACACACACATATAGCATGCTTGCGTTCTGTGCTCAGTAAAGCCGCTTGCACACTGGACACGAAACAAATTTTTTCGCACGACTGATTACAAACAAAGTCAATGCAAAGACGCGATGGTCGGACAGGGTATTAATATAGCTCCATGTCCGAAAGTCATAAAAGTTCTAATTTTTCCTAGTATTCCAGAAATTATTAGACATGCAAACTTGGCCATGTTTGTGTTCGACCTTCACAGAATGCAAATTGATAGCTATCGACTTTTCTTGGTCTTTTTAGCCTATTCGTTTGTTTTCTTCCGTTGAAGATAGACAACAGTCTTTATTCGGTCTTTCTTTTGAAAATTAGTCAGATGGATCGAACAGATTCACGCTTTATTTCCACACCAGAGATAAAATAGTAACGTTACTTGTAGTCAGTGAGTAAATCAATTCCATGACCATTGACAGTGAGAATAAATTATCGCATGCACGATCAAGACTGTCCGACGCGAAATGCAAAATACTCCATGTCCAGCAGCCAGCAAAAAGTAAAAGTATTGATTTGAGAACAGATTTATAACGAAATAAAGAATAAAACATATCACCATCACACGGAACATCCAAAAAGATGACCCGCAAATAAATAAATTGCAGTGTTCATTGAATGTTCTGTTGTTAAAATGTTTATTTTTATTCTTAATTTCGTTATCAATCTGTTCTAATCGTCCTCTTTTTTTTTTTTGGCTGTCAGACACGGAGGCATTGTACATTGTCTCGCGCCAGTGTCGACTCACTTTATTGAGCAGAGCTTAAGCAGAAACATAGATTGAAATTCTCGGTACTCATCTTGAAGAACTGAGCCTTCTAATCTAAACATTCACGTTTAATATCTAAAAGAGTCAGTAGATTTGAAGAAATTAAAAACAATAATTGACTGTCGGACACGGAGATATATTAAAACTCTGTCAGACTTTCGGACACAAGACACTGCTTTCAACGCAATCTGTCGAGCGAAAAATTAGTTTCGCGTCCAGTGTGCAAGCGGCTTAATACTAGGCTACTATTATTGTCAATTAGGTTTTATCGTTTTTAGTGGGGGAAAGGAATAAAGCATGATTGCTATGATCTCGTACTGAGTTAAGATCACGTATTGAAAATAAATGTGTAACTTATCTTGCATTGTTGTCCATTCATGTTAATCCCAAAATTTTAAGCGACATGAGTTTGTAGGCCTAATAACAGGAACACGTTATCCATCGTTTCTCTTTTCAATGAGCAATATTGGCTCGGCTGTGTTATACCCAAATACGCCTTCTTTGCTACGCCAGGCACGAAATTGCAACATACGCCTGGACACACCCCGTTGGCGCAGCGCACCCTCCATTCTCCGCGCCTGCGCCGCGCCAGCGCCTGGTCTACGAAATTAGAGCCCAAAATGTTTATGAATCATTCAATGTCATATTTTGAAATGAAGAAATTTAAAAGCAAGCTTTGGGGAAAGGCAGGGGCTGATCCTGAGTACACTACTAAAACTGAACAAGTGATTTTCATTATATTCACAAGTACAAAAAAGAGAAATATACCTTGCTTTAATGTTTCTCCATTTCAAAATATGACTTTATATGATTGATTTTTTTTTGTACATTTTATGTGCATTCCATGAACCTTGGACTATACCCGCAGAGCAGAAAACTTTGACCTGGAAAAAAGAAGCAAAGAAGGAGAGAACCAAAGCTGAAAACTTGGTTAGGCTAGGTATTTTCCCACATGGTTTTTCGGCCCTTGTTAAGGGGGCCATTTTTGGCTATTTTCCATTGTGGACCCACCACAAATCCATTAACAAACCATCAGGGGTGGTTCATAATCCTCCTACTCATTGATCTGTACCCATATTCGATATCCTTGCAAAGAAATTGACGTTATTTCACAATATGTGGCCTCAGGGTCCTTCCAAACCCCCGGGGCCCCCCGAAAGTTCCATCTTTCGAAAGTTCCCTCATTGGGAATCCACAGCTGCCAAATGGTGCAAGATATTAAATGTAAGCACATATTCTGAAAGACTGGGCCAGAATTGGCCAGTCTGCCAATTTTCAGTTTTCTAGCACTCTCCATTGTGGAAATATTGATCTCCCAAAACCACTTTGGGCATCTGCATTCTAAAAAGTGGGCATGGCACCCAAAATTTAAACGGCCATAAAATCCAAACCGGTGAGAGTTAAACCCTGAAATTTTTTTAGGTGTTCATTATATACCCTGTGGTTCATTTTGACAGACTTTAAGCAAAATGTGAGACGGTCACCTGGGAATTTTTCCGAAAATGTGATCACTTGGCATGGAATGACCCCATAGTGAGCTTGGGTGCAGTCTGGAGCACCTGCTATGGTAAAGAGTAAATATTCTTACAATATTGCTCATGCTGCAATTAGACAACTTTTTTTGAACGCTCTGAGGATGCTTTGTGTAAGCTTTAATGGTGGTTATTAGAAAAGCATTGCTCAGGCAGTGATATTATATAGTATAGCTGTGTCGAAAAAAAAAAGATTGTGAACCTGAGCGCCTGTTCATGAAGGGACTGTCACTCCCCAAACAATAATCCGTGAAGTCCTGATAGGTAAGGGACTATTCAAGACATATTTACAATCTGCCGTCTGCAGGGTCAAAAACAAATTCCCCATTTATTTCATGAATATAACCCAGTAACATGCCATGCAAAAAGGAAAAACTAAGTTACTCCTCCCAAGAAGACATTAGCGAGCAAGCGTACCGAACTGGCAGATAACAGATTGTTATTTGAGAAAATAGACCTAGAACGTGGAGTTTTGTTGTCTGCACAAACAAAAAAAAAGTGCGGTAAAAATTTCACAGATATATATGTCCATCTTTTGGGGTGGCGAACAGAACCGCAATCAAATGCAGGCAACTGTAGAACCCCACAAAACAATCCCAAAGACGGAGATTGCCGGGGCCGAAGGGTTTGCGTTTTCTTTTTGGCTGGCGTTAACTCGAGCGACCTCCTGGCTGGTGTGATTCACAATAAAGTAGATCTATTTTCAAAGATTGGGGCACAAAAGCACAATGGTGACAATTGATCTGACTCCATAATACGCTTAGAATATCAAATTTAGTTATACCCTTGGTAAATATCTGACTCCAAATTAGAACTTGAATTTATAGTTTAGGGACAGCATGCATGAATCTCGGGGCAGCTACGCCACCAGACTCGTCCGTGAAAACCACTGTTACTCAGCCGACGTCCCCGGGTAATAACGCGGCTGCCGGATCTTAGTTCGGTGATAGTTCTAGAGGATTGAAGAAATTACCTCGATAGTAGCATCTAGGCATAAACATAGTAGCACTGAGCATAATCATATCATGAACCCAGGTTTATGTACACCACAGGGCCTCTTAAGGGGATCGGCCAGGCACCAGCTTATAAGCCCAAGGGTGCCCTTAAGGCCGAATCCCCAGGATCAGTACTACATAAACCCTTTGGGAGTAGACCGTAATTTGCAATCCAACTTAAAACCCATCACTACCTACAAACATCAGCTAGCTAGTCTGGAATGGTAAGGAATCGTCCCCTCAGTACCGGTCGTAACATGGCTAGAGAGATTAAAGGAGTCACTGAGACCATGCAAGCTTAAAGGAAGAACAATAATTTATTCACCAGGTAGGCACGAGCTTAGGTCAAACAAATAAATGTTAAGCCAATTACAAACTACACACAATTTAGAAAGAGAGGATAAAGTCATACCTGTAGGAAAAGCTACTCACGCAGCAAGCATACAGGAAATTCGAATTGCGAGACTTCCATAATTAAAAGACTACTCATGCCTGCACAGGGAGGAATCGGATGTGATTCTCCAAGAATGTAGTTTCTTTTTCCTTTAAGCCAAACCACATCTTTGATCCAGGCGGCATGGCCATAAACGCCTGGAAGGGGGGTCGAATCTGGTTTTTGGGTTTCCACAATTTGGAGGAGGTAATAAAACAATCTAGCAGAGAGAGGAGAATAGGGGGATCACCCAAGTGGATTCTGACCAATTTTCAGGAGTTTCCAAAAGGGAATGAATTATAATTTCAATTGGAATGAAACATACAACTCCTTGGATTCCCCTGACAATAACAAGACCAAACGTGATACGAATATGTACTAATATGATGCAGTTGTCATGAGAAAGCCTTAAGATGAATTAGTATAGAGGTAAATTGAGCTTTAAATGCATATGATTTCTTAGAAGGATATTGGACATATGAAAATATTATGAAGTCCCCACAGGTGTAGATTATTTTAAACAGATTAATATAACTCAGGGAAGGCCAACCCTGGTCCTGGAGAGCCGCAGTATCTACTGATTTTTGGTGTTACTTCGCACTCGACTGAAGGATTAAATTAGTTGATTACTCACTTAACTGATCTCACCTGGTGTCTCAGGCTTAATTTGGCAATAAAGCAATTAATTTTGTACTTGAGCCAATCAAGCAATTAGCAGGAATAACCCACAAGACTCCTAGAGCCAATTAAGCAGACTTGCAGGTTGTGAAAGATTTGTCAGTGTGGTTGGATATTTAGTGTGGTTGTAATGCAGGCAAAGTAGAAGTACAGAGTACAGATAAAAGTTTATAGAGCAGGGGTGGATAACGCTGGTCCTGTAGAGCCAAAAGACATGCTGAGTTAGGTTTTAATCGGGTGGAGAAAAACAAAGACACCAGGTGATATAAGTGAAGGGTGTAATCAACTGCTTTAATTTATCAATCAAGTAACACTAAAAACCAGCAGACACTGCAGCTCTCCAGGACCCTGATATAACTGGACTGTAACTTCATTGGGAACAGTGATATGACATTGTGTCAACTACCCCCCCCCCCCTGTACAGAGTAAAACCAGGGACACCCGCCACAGGCAGGCTGAGCGAGCATCCTGGGGAGGGGGGGGGAGTACACAAAAGTTTTATTGCTATTTGGCCAGGCTCTGGACCGAGCTTATCAGCCATTTGTCACTTATATTTCCAGATTCTCCACAACAATGGAAAAAATGTAATTTCTCCTGTAGTTATGTCTGCTTTTAAGGAGAGTTATTGGCTCACTTTCCTGCCTCTAACTTATCTAATGATAAGGAGGGCCAATAAGGCATAATGTCCCCTCATGAATGGCCCTTTCTGGGAGTTGTCAGACAATAAACTTCGGTAGCCCATTGACGATGATATTGTCCCTTCATGAATACGGCCCTTGGTGATAAATTGAAAGTTGAACCGGTTACAAGTAGAAGAATTATCACTCCTCTGGCTCCCCCCCCCCCCCCCATCAGGTCATGGAGCACCTGAGGAGAGTTAACTTCTCAAGGAACGGATACAAAGTGTCCTTTGATGGCAATGGCGATCCAGTAGCCAGGTATGAGTTGGTGAACTGGCAGGCGATGGAGGACGGGCACATGGAGTTTGTGACTGTGGGCCACTATGATGCAGCCGCTCCAGATGGACAGGTGTTCATCATGAACAGGAACATTACCTGGGCAGGTGGCCTGTCACAGGTGATTTCACATTCTACTCTGATTTCACTACATATACTGGCACGTCATTTGACTCCATGGCTGTGTTCCCATGCAAAGTCAGTTGCCAAAGATGGCAGCATTCGAAGGCAGGATTTGCGTTATGTTCACACTTCCATGCATTTGTCCTTCATAGGGATGTCCCAAATTGAAGAAGCCTAATAAAAATGTGATCTTGTCAAGTGCCTTATTTTGACAAAATCTGAAGGAAACATTTGATCTGGCCTTAGACGGTTAGGCTATCTATTCGACCTTTTTGATCACCTTGTATGTCTAAATTAATGGTAGCTCATGAAGGGAAGTGGTGTGAGGAGAGAATGTTATCTTACAGTGAAGTAGCAAACGTATTTGAAAGTATATTTTAATTATGCAAGAAGCATGGAATACACAGGTCGCCGCCGCAGTATAGCTTATGTCTGGCCTGGAAAGAAAACTTGGCGGAAGGACAGATAGACGGACTGGAGGATGGCGGAACTATGAAAAGGCACACCTACGCATTAAGATGTATCCATGTAAAAACATTTGTCTAGAAATTTGAACTGGTTTTGAAGTTCTGGCCCAGAAAAAGACGGGATATTGGTTTTTTGCTAATATTTTCTTTCACTGTAACGTCCCAGTGGGACAACTTAACATGAGGCCCTGTCACACTTCTGCGTATCCTAATTCCTTACATGTTGCGTATTGACGTTTCTTTCATACGCAGCCGTACGCACAATACGCACCTCATATGCATCTCAATCGTTTTGTGTTAAGGCCCTGTCACACTTCTGCGTGTCCTAATTCCTTATGTGTTGTGCATTGACATTTCTTTCATACGCAGTGTTATGCACGATACGCAGCTCAAATGCATCTCAGTCATTATGAGTAAGTTTTACGTACGCTGGCATGTGCACAGTATTTTATAAAATAAAAAGTAACAGAATGAAAGAAAAATAAACACACTCTCAAGTACAATTTTTTTGTGTTTTTAATTTTCTGAGAACATTTCTAAGACGGACGCGTTTCGGCAACAAGCGTCTTCTCAGCGTCTTGGAGAGGATAGAACCAGGTGTAACTAAAAACATCATCGAATTGCCAATTAGGCACATAGGTAATACCACAAAACACGAACTGAATGAAACTACAAGAAAAATCAGCAATACTACAAATATACAGACATAATTAGATCAAAAATGATATCATTACTAGTAAGACGTTGGAAACTGATCAGAGAAAACACTGCAAAACTAGTTCTTCATTAAGGCCACCAGGTCGGACCATTTGGACCTCATGAATATGGTGCAACTGACAGGTTTGTGGCTTTCCAAAGTTATTTGGTTTTATACAGCACGGTACACTGAAATTAGTCAATATAGGAAGGTCTTGAATCCAGCTGGTCCACTGCCTAGACTTATTTCCACCTTTTCGGCTTTTTATTTGACAGAACGATTTGAAAAGGGGTCGCCAATATAGTTTGGGGGTTTTATTAGTAAGAAGGGTATTTAGCCCTAGCCACCCCGTGTGTCATCAGTATCATGGCTGCCACCGTTATATGCCACTACTACATGTAGCAGCACAGCCCTAGAAATTAACTCAAATTCTTTTGACTGGATGGATGCTTGATGTTTTTACACACCCAAATGCTTCTCTGGGTATGCAGAGTAAATACTAGAAAAGTAATGATTTCATTCAATATTGGTCGAGGTTGAAGAATTTTGTTTGTTAGCCCATGTTGCTAAAATAGGCAAAATAATCTATTGTCACTGTCAGTTCGTCTAGTACATAACACTGAATGAAAATAAGTTCTAACAAGGAAGGATGATGATGTTTTTTTTTTTGGGCCTGGCTGAAAAAACCCCTTTAGAACCAATTTAATCTGACCTAAAACTTTATTTATCATTTGGTGAACCTTCTTTAGCAGACAATGTAAAGCTTATTTGTTGTACTGGCGAGATCCTAGGTTTACAAAATGACATTTTCAATGCTGTAGACTTAATTAAAATATGCACTTAATGTCTAATATACTGATAAAGGTATTCCAATAGAAAAAAAGGAGCGTTCTCCGCGCTTCTGCCAATTAAGTCAATCCAGATAATCCGGTGCAACCAGGACAGGACCAAAATAATATGAAGTAAAAAGAATGCCGGTGCAGCACTGATATCTGCTCAATTCTCACTTTTTATTGAATAAGGTACATAACAATAGTGACTAACGTTTCGATGTAGACCCTACATCTTCATCAAGATGTTCATTCAAGAGGGCCTCTTTAAGCACACCTGTTGAGGATTTCTTACAATTTATCAAAGGCTTGTTCACTCATTTCCTCCAAGGACTCTGATGAAGATGTAGGGTCTACATCGAAACGTTAGTCACTATTGTTATGTAGCTTATTCAATAAAAAGTGAGAATTGAGCAGATATCAGTGCTGCACTGGCATTCTTTTTACTTCATACTGATAAAGGTGTTTTTAAAGGGATGTCTGCTGACTGTTGGTGGAAGTTGTATGGTTCTGGTTTCTTTTTTGAAGGCATAATAGGCCAATAATATACAAGCTAAAATGTTAGTGATAATGAATTAATAGGTGCATATGGTACCAGAGACTTATTCATTGTATTTCACTGCAAATTGAGGGGCGCTTCTGAAATATTTGGCAACACCCTGTCTATTTAATTTCTTTCAAATAATTAATTAATTATTTTATTACTAAGTTACAAATGCATGTGCAATTAAAAAAATTTTTATGCATATTGTTTTTTTTGTTTTCTGAAGTCGGAAAGGGAGTGGGGGGATTGGGGGCGCCAAAGGGGAGGTTCGCCCAGGGCGCCATGGTTGCCAGAACTGCCACTGTGGACATAGATCAGCAAAGGCATCTGCTTTGTACTTGCCGCTATTTGTGCCAGATGTAAGACTGAGCCCGGAATCTTTTATTTTCTAACAGACAAAAATTTTCCACTATGTTACTCAATTTGGGTAATATTTTCAGTAATTCTTACAACTTGAGAGCAATCTATTGAGTGTTACTGTTCAGAAGAGACCATGATTACACCTGTAGTCAAAGTGGTTCAAGAACAGTAAACTTTTTAATTTTCAGTCAAGTTCGAATGAAAATTTACTCAAAAAAGAGGGGGACTTTCAAGGGTTAACTGGTGTAGCCCTCCCACGCAGCAAGGTAGTTGACTGTGTTGGGACATAGCCCACATTTACTCTTGTCATATTTGTTTAAAGGTGCCTGCCTCAGTGTGCAGTGAGAGTTGTCCCCCAGGAACTCGGAAGGCTGTGCAGATAGGAAGGCCAATCTGCTGCTACGACTGTGTGCCCTGTGCTGAAGGAGAAATCAGCAATGCTACAGGTACATAGAAGAAATTACTATCTCTGATTGCACATTTCTATTGAATGCATTTAGCCAAGATTTGCCTTACTTTACTCACGCGAATTTGACCACGGGATCATTTGTATTTTCTTGCATTAAAGGAACAGTCCACCGTATTTTCATAATGAAATATGTTTTTCTATGAAATGAGACGAGGTGATACGTACCTCTCCGAGCTTTGAGCGACCACCCAGTCAGCCAGACGCGCTGCCACTCCTGTTGGCATTTGTAGCTAGACTCATTGTGGTCAACGGTATTTTTCGGGGCTGTAGTTAGATGCGACCAAAGTCTTCCACCTTTTTCCTGTTCACATAGGTTTATATGACCAGTGACATGAGTTCCGGTTCGGGTACGCCATCCAAACGTGGCTTTTTCTATGCTGTGGGAAGTGCGTACTATAATGACAGGCGTAGTAACACCTTCTGCGCGCTTCGACACCGCATTGATACCTTCACTTCTGATTTCTTTTCTCTCCCACGACCCCCCCTACTTCCGTAAATACAACCAACGTGACTGCACTGCACTGCTTGGTACACAGTCAGGAAGCCAGAGCTTGCAGAAAATTATAAGTTATAAGAAGGTGTGCATTCCACGGTTTTAATGCACAATGCGCAGGCAAATAAAATAACCACCCGACGCAAAGCGTAGGGTGGTTGCCTCCGCGAAGAGCATTAAAACCGTGGAATGCTCACCTTCGAGTTGATTATTCTGCTTATACCATGGTCATTTGCCAGCAATATCAAATCGCAGCATTAATCTGAAACGGAGATTATGCATAACCCAACATTATCCGCGATTATGCGGACTGTAGCTTACTTGCTACCCACAATTACAATGAATTTATGACGGTTTCCGCAGTCAGCGAGCTGAAATCTGTCTGCAGGCATAGCCCGTAGCTAGCGAACTGTCAGCAGTCGCTGATACATGAAGTGGACACGTTAGCTTCATTTGTAACCGTACTCAATTACAATCTTTTAATGGATAAAGCCTGATTTTTTTCGCTGCTACAATATTTACGATCATTATTGCTTGAGTACAAGTCAGCGAGGTGAAATCAGTCTGCTGGCAAAGCACGTAGCTTGCGAACCTTCACTTCACTTCTTCACATACGATTCATCTTCGTCTGTTTCTTCTTCCCTCTCACGGTCCATTTCGGCTAGCTCCTCCTCTATATATTCCGGTTCAAATAGATATGGCTCTGGCTCCGCCACAAGCCAGTCGTCGGCATCTATGTCCTCCATTTAAAAATGTTCCACAGTAGCACACTTGATTATTTTCTTTTATACCATGGTCTGGGTAAATACTTTTTTTCAAATTTTTTCTAATTGGCTGGCAGCTGGCAGGTATGCATTTAAACCGTGGAACCGCACAGGTAATTCGGCTATGGTCGTTTCACCATTCGAAATTCATCCAATACCCAACTTGTAACCATAGCAATGTTAGAGCTGATATTTGACTGGGTACAACAGAAACCTAGCAGCTCATTTATTTCCACTAAATTTAGCGGTGTCATATAAGTGCGTCCTGCGGGGCGGTTAACAATGGGTACTCAAGCGATAATGACCGTAAATATTGTAGCAGCGAAGTAATCAGGCTTTATTCATTAAACGATTGTAACTGTGTACGGTTACAAATGAAGCTAACGTGTCCACTACATGTATCAGCAACTGTTGACAGTTCGCTAGCTACCTGCTATGCCAGCAGACTGATTTCACCTCGCTGACTCGTACTCAAGCGATAACAACCGTAAATATTACAGCAGCGAAAAAATCAGGCTTTATCCATTAAAAGATTGTAATTGAGTACGGTTACAAATGAAGCTAATGTGTCCACTTCATGTATCAGCGACTGCTGACAGTTCGCTAGCTACGTGCTATGCCAGCAGACTGATTTCACCTCGCTGACTCGTACTCAAGCGATAACAACCGTAAATATTACAGCAGCGAAAAAATCAGGCTTTATCCATTAAAAGATTGTAATTGAGTACGGTTACAAATGAAGCTAATGTGTCCACTTCATGTATCAGCGACTGCTGACAGTTCGCTAGCTACGTGCTATGCCAGCAGACTGATTTCACCTCGCTGACTCGTACTCAAGCGATAACAACCGTAAATATTACAGCAGCGAAAAAATCAGGCTTTATAAATTAAAAGATTGTAATTGAGTACGGTTACAAATGAAGCTAATGTGTCCACTTCATGTATCAGCGACTGCTGACAGTTCGCTAGCTACGTGCTATGCCAGCAGACTGATTTCACCTCGCTGACTCGTACTCAAGCGATAACAACCGTAAATATTACAGCAGCGAAAAAATCAGGCTTTATCCATTAAAAGATTGTAATTGAGTACGGTTACAAATGAAGCTAACGTGTCCACTTCATGTATCAGCGACTGCTGACAGTTCGCTAGCTACGTGCTATGCCAGCAGACTGATTTCAGCCAAAAAAAGGCCAAAATCTAAGTCTCAGAAACAAAAGACAGCAAATCTTCCCATAGAGAAGGCAGATAACAATACCCAAATGCACTGCACAGCACTTGTTGGTGTTAGTTCTAGGTGCCAAAAAAGTGCCAAAAAGCCAAAGTACAGTGTAAAGGCCCACATTTTCATGTGGTTAGAAAGAGGGGAGGGGAATGAAAGCAGGCTGTGCTGATTGGTGGAGCTGTGAATATCCAAAGGTGTGAGCAATGGTAAATTGTCTCTTGAAACCGTTCAATTCATTTATGAAAATGCTTATGTTCTATCCTTATTTTTTTAGGAGCAGAGCTGAGCACAATGGAATGTTTATTACAATTTTCCAGGGTTTAGTCTCTTTCGACTGTGACCAAACATGAATATGGTCGGAGGAAATGAAGCTGAGTTATGAAATACCTCGAAATAGTTTTACTACTGCTCCTAAAAATAGATGTGATATGAACAAATCGGTATTTAGGGGTGCAAAACAAAACAAAAAAACTGTCAAAAAATTAAATGAGGTAAAAAGGAAAACTAATTATAAAGGAGACATATGTTGTTGAAAGTCACAAGGCTGTGACAATGGTGCTCTTGATTGTCTTCGGAATTGCAGGGGTGTACAATCATAGTTTATGATCCTCTGCTTGACTCTCATGGCCCTGAAAGGGTCATCTTTGGAATGCCTACTGCAGTATCGGCCTGAGTGAACAGATGAAATTCCTAAAGTTAAGGGGGGACAGGACCAGTGTCGTTTGGTGGAGGTTAATTTGGTGAGGCAGAAACCTCCCTTTTGCTTGATTAGCAATCAGACTATTAACTAGTTTAGTAAGACTATTTGGCAGAATGATGGGCCAGTTAAGTTTCCGTGGCATTATTACTAAGTAAGCTACATCGAACTTGAAATGCTTACGAAACTGTAGATTTGCGAGTATTTGCTTACAGGAAGCCAGAGACATGCGGTAAGGTAAGGCTGTGACCCAAACTTTAATCAGAGGATTTTGTGAACTTGTCCCCACATACAATTCCTGATTGACAATCAAAACAAATAAAGGGGAACTCCGGTCAATTTCAACACGTGTCTTTGTTGTTTGTGGTGAAGGAGTACTGTCAATAGCGAGACAAACAAAGAAATTTAGTTTTGCCTACACTGAGTTATGCTCCTGCTAGAGTTCGCACCTAAGAGGCTCAAACGTGGCAGGCTTTAACGTGCTTTTAGCCTCTTAACACGATTCCATAGCCATGTTAACCTAACCCTTCTAAGTGACCACAGTGAATTTGACTGCAGTAGCTAACCTAGAAATGCATAAAAGGTGTGCTAATTCACTCAGTGCACGTACCTCTGTTTACTTTCTCTTGTTCCGGTGAAGTCCACATTAGTCAATTGTCGAACTCGTACAATCCAATATTCCAGAATGTAATTTTTCAAGATCAAAGCAGGCCAGAAACTAAGAAATTAGATCGCTATACTCCAAACTCATCACAAATAATCTGGCATGAAAAGCCCCATATGCATACATGTATGTTCCGGGGCTACCAAGGGTAATCATAAGAAGAAATCATAAAGACTGTGGGATTTTGGGACTGGTTGAAATTCACCTTAAATGAAGGACCCAAAACACCATTTATATTTGCAATTATATTTTTGTAGTTTAATCAGAAAAGCAAGAGAGTACATATTCAAAAGAAATCATATGCATGTAATCAAATGATGACAGCAAACATCAGAGACGATAATAATCAAACCATTAGATGATATAGTTGAATGTTCCTCCGTGCCAGGCAAAAGTGGAGTGAAGGCTTGCTCAGCGTCCGTCGAGATCCTCACCCAGCAGCAGGCAATCGGAGAATGCCCATCCAGTCCTCACAGTCATTTCATGTTCTCTCTCTTATAGCTCCTCTTCATCCTCCCACCATGTACTTTTCACTGCTAATTCATGTTCATGAACTCTGTTCGACCAAATGTCCCAATTGACCATATGTTTAAACCTCAGGGGACATTCACAACTCATTCTGGTCTCAGCCGTCAGTCCTCCTATAAGAATTAAGACCCAACCGAAGTTTTTCCTTGTCATCGTTTAGTCTAGACCAATAAATTGTAGGCACATCTGAAGTCTCCAAAAGTATAGATAGTTTTCCCTAGAGCAAAGACCTTTTCCTCGAAACCTCATGCTTTTGAATGTGGGACACCGATAGTGCTTCCTGAAATTGAGCACCGTACACTCAGATTCCTCTTGTTTTAGAGTAATACAATGTTTCAGTTTAATATTAACATAAGCTTGTTGATTAATATATTCGGATTTATAATAGTCGATTAATAATGTGTTTGAATATATAATGAATACAATAATTGGGTAATGGGTAAAATATAATCATGCTTATGGTAATACATTGATAATACATTTCAATATTCATGAAGTTAAAGAAGCTTGATTAATACGATTATATTGATTAATATTCGGCATGATTAATATTCGGTCTGAAGCTGGCTTTCTTGCTTTTGGAATGGCATTTACTTTCAGATGCCAGTGTTCTGACAATTTTTGCTACCTATCAAAATATGCTACCTCGTGGTTCTGCGCTTACGCAAACCTAAAATCTTGGGCTGTTTCCTCACTCATATCTTCAAAAATCATAAAAATAGATTTATTTTCAGTGCGCATTTCGACCTGTAACTGTAAGCGTACATATATTTGCATGTACACACTGGGGTTTCCTGAAAATGCAGAAATTAGATGATAATGGCGCATATGGGCACACATCTTTCAACAAACTTATCCAACTTGTTACAAAATCTGCTTATGTTATAAAAAGCCAACAAATGACAAAGTCACTACTGTAATCTGATCATATTTTACGATCGCTTTGCATTAAAGTAGCATTTTTTGACAAGGGAGCAAAATTTGACAGAGCACCGGCACTTGTCGCTCTTTTTGGTGAGGTCGTCTTCTTCAAAATGTTCACTGCAAACATGGTAAACTCTCTGACGTTATGTTTGCAAAGGAGTTTGCACATCAAGTTGAAGTGCAACCAGCCACAACGGCAGTCTCCCTGTTGCTCTCCGATCCCCGCAGATGTTGCTGACACTCACCAGTAGTGCTATTTCCCAATGAGCCCGCGCCCAAGTATTCAAATGTAGTTGAAGCTAGTTGTGATGTTAGGCTTCGGTGTTCTATGTACTGAATAATAACGCCGCGGAAAGTTAAACTAGCCCGTCATTCTGCCGAATTGTCTTACTAAACTAGTTAATCGTCTGGTTGTTAATCAAGCAAAGGGGAGGTTTCTGCCCCACCAAACTAACCTCCGACTGCACGTCACTGGACAGGACCCATCACCAGGGAATGCACAAGTCATTACACTGTCCAACTCTGAGGTTAAGTCGAAACTTCCAAAACTAAACACTATTTGCCAGATATACCAATGATGTAATTCTGAACACTTCGACAGTAGTGCTATTTCCCAATGAGCCCGCGCCCAAGTATTCAAATGTAGTTGAAGCTAGTTGTGATGTTAGGCTTCGGTGTTCTATGTACTGAATAATAACGCAGCGGAAAGTTAAACTGGCCCGTCATTCTGCCGAATTGTCTTACTAAACTAGTTAATCGTCTGGTTGTTAATCAAGCAAAGGGGAGGTTTCTGCCCCACCAAACTAACCTCCGACTGCACGTCACTGGACAGGACCCATCACCAGGGAATGCACAAGTCATTACACTGTCCAACTCTGAGGTTAAGTCGAAACTTCCAAAACTAAACACTATTTGCCAGATATACCAATGATGTAATTCTGAACACTTCGACATTTTCATACATTTTTCGTCCAAGTTAAATATTTTCAAGTCAAGCATGACTTGAATTTAAACTTTAATGCATTTGCGTTGCATGATTCATGACATCACATATCTTATGTGGACTTACGTCCTTTAGGCCGATTTTGTGTTTCCTTGCATTCATTTGAATCTTTGCATTGACTATATGTGATCTGTGTGTGTGTGTGTGTGTGTGTGTGTGTGTGTGTGCGTGTGTGTGTGTGTAACATTTGCTACACATTTAGTGGAAATGCACCATTACACTGAAGTAGCACCATTTTACTCACTGCATTTGGCATTAGTAAATTCAGAACATGTATATTTTTTAACAAAGTTGTAACAAAGTAACATGTTGGGGGAGACATGCAATTCATTCCATGTTGACATGTTATTGTCAGGATATGAAACTGGATGAGAAATCAGAACCACAAAACTTTGCTTTTCTTTTTTGAGCAGATTCCTATGACTGCATCATCTGCCCTCCTGAATACTGGTCAAATGCTAAGAAGGATGGATGTATACCCAAGTCTGTTGAGTTCTTGTCCTTTCATGAGGTTCTGGGATTCATCCTGGCTGCTTGTTCAGTGTGTGGAGCCTGCATGGCCAGCACAGTGGGTGCCGTGTTTTTCAGACACAGGGACACACCCATTGTGAAAGCCAACAACTCAGAGCTAAGTTTTCTGCTAGTCTTTTCATTAAAACTGTGTTTTCTTTGTTCTCTTACTTTCATTGGCCGGCCCTCTGACTGGTCCTGTATGCTGCGCCACACTGCATTTGGGATCACCTTTGTCCTCTGCATCTCTTGTATTCTGGGGAAAACAATAGTGGTGTTAATGGCCTTTAGGGCAACACTTCCAGGCAGTAATGTCATGAAGTGGTTTGGGCCTCTGCAGTTGAGACTGAGTGTTCTTGCTTTCACTCTCATTCAGGTCCTTATTTGTGTGCTTTGGTTAACAATATCCCCTCCTTTCCCAAACAAGAACATGAAGCACTACAAGGAAAAAATCATTCTAGAATGTGATGTAGGATCAGCAGTATGGTTCTGGGCTGTACTGGGTTATATTGGGCTCCTCTCTATATTGTGCTTTGTTTTAGCTTTTCTTGCCCGTAAGCTGCCTGACAGTTTCAATGAAGCCAAATTAATTACATTCAGCATGTTGATATTCTGTGCAGTCTGGCTTACATTTGTGCCAGCTTATGTCAGCTCACCTGGAAAGTTCACTGTTGCTGTGGAGATCTTTGCAATTTTAGCTTCCAGCTTTGGCCTGCTTGTTTGCATATTTGTCCCGAAATGCTTTATAATTTTGTTTCGCCCAGGGCTAAATACCAAAAAGCACATGATGGGGAAAATGCCCTCAAAATCTCTCTGAAATACAAAAAGCTATCAATAATGCTGCTTGATGATGGTATTAAACTTTTCATGTATTTTTTTCTGGCGAAAATGTGTATATATCTCATAACTTTGAGGACCTCACTTTTGTCCCTTGTTCACAGACCCTCATTCTGCCATTAAAAAACTGATGAATCAGAGTGTTTGTCTTTCTTGATGTTTATGAAGCCGGGGCAGGGGGGGGGGTGTCACTGCAGAGGGTTGCTAGAGGCATGAGTGATGTTTGTTTGTTTTCCTTTGGACCTTGTGTGCTTTGATGTTGAAGACAGGACAGGTAAGAATTTTCTGAAATTCTCTTTACAGCCTGTAAGAAATTAGTAATTGAAATGGTTAAAAAATTATATAACAAGAACATTCAGGGCTTTTAAGTTGTTGCAAAGCTGTAATAAACCCGTCCAATCATTTTATTTGTTCAAGTTCAAGTTTTTATTTTGCCATTTGTCCAAGGGACCCGGGGGGGGGGTCCCAGTGCTGATTAGGGTTAGGGCTGGTTAGGGCTGTGGATACCTTGTTCCCAACTCAAACCACCTGTGGTCTTTCTGTCAAGAAGTCGAGTATCCAGCTGCAGGTGAAAGAGGGCAGCCCAAGGCCTGTCAGTTGAGCCACTAAATTAGTGGGCAAAATAGTGTTAAAGGCTGAACTGTAGTCCAGAAAGGCAAATTGAAGAGGGTCAGTTGTTATGGGTATAATGGAGTCCATGGCCTTCAGCACCAGTTTCTCCAGACATTTCATGGCAACTTAAGTGAGTGCAGAAATCATTCATGCAGGTTGTGTGTGACTTCTTGTGGACTGGTGTGATTATGGATTTTTTGAAGAGCAGCAGGACAACGGCCTGAATCAGTGAGGTGTTGAAGATGTCGGTATACACCTCAGCCTGCTCTGCTGCACAGGCTTTCACGTATCACTCTAGGTGATACGCCGTCCGACCCTGCTGCCTTGCAGGGGTTTACATGCTACAGAGATCTTAGAACCTGTACCCATGTTATTTAGCCGGACCTGCCTGCCTGTCAGACGTATAGTATCGACCAGCAAGCACCTTGCCCCTGCACTCATTGCATGTCTTGAGAGTATGTAGACGATGTTGGTAAAACTAGGGAGCTTCTCATACAAGACTAGCAAATGTCATGGAAAGTGCAGCCAAAATTAGCAGCTCAGCAAACACTGCTAAACAAATAACCCCCCCCCCCCCCCCCCCGGCCCCCCAAAAAATGCAGGTGAAACTGATAAACCTCCATGCACAAGGACTTCAATTCTGTGCAAGAATCTTTTACGTATGTGTTGATTGAATGATTGCTGACGACAGCAAGGTAGCATAAATAAGCCACTGAAACTCATGCCGAATGCGTGAGAGTTGACAGGTATGCGTTATGAATGAACACTGATCACACCTGATAAAGTTGAGAGTTTTTGGAGTTTCTTTCATGGTAATTTAAATTAATTATTGAAAACAGGTCATGACCAACCATTATTTTTAAGGGATGGGTTTGAGCTTCCCTTATTGCTAGTTCAGCAGATGCCACTGCTTCATTTGCTTGTCCCCCTCAGTCAAACATTGGAAAACATCAAAAAAAATATATACAAGAAATCAGATGTAGGTTAGTCTATTATTAATGTATGGGGTATTGGGGTAATGCCTCGCACAGAACACCAATGTTGGGGAAATGCCTCGAATGATGGCACCTTTGTGGTGCACCTTTGCAGTCCCCAGGGGTCCTGGAGCCTCACCAAAGGGGGAGAGCAGAGCCAAAAGAGAGAGTCCAGAGCCGAGGGTTATTCAACGAAAGAATGCGTGTATTTTCTTGAGAAAAAGAAGTCGAGAACAACGTCCATTATGTGGTTTGAAAATGACTTTTCTTTTTCTTTTTCAATAAATAGTTGGCATTTTGTGCAGATTGAAATGTGAGATTTTGGCAAGCTGCTGTTAATCCAAATGACAAACAATTGCATGTAACTGTAATAATAGTCCCCAGGGGTCCTGGAGCCTCACCAAAGGGGGAGAGCAGAGCCAAAAGAGAGAGTCCAGAGCCAAGAGCCAAGAGAAGAGATAAAATGGTTGACCACTGCTTTTATCTGCCTGGCCTGCTGGCAGGAGGGGCTTACAGGCAACAAGTGGTCATGGGAAATCCGGGGATCCATTTTGAATTTCCACACATATGAAAGTTTTTCTCTGTGTAACCCCAACATACCCCCCTTAGGTCTTGGGGTGACTCTGATGTGACATCCTAAGAGCTCAAAGGTGAAGTCCACGGATGAAAATTAATTTGTCAGTTCATTCAAGGTGTAACAACTGGGCATTGGTCGTCTAAACACAAACAGTAAAAGTTACAACCAAAACCAGATAACACACTTGAAAATGACAAAATCGAAATGTATAACCAATGATGTTGCTCATCGGGGTAAGAGAGAAATGGAATGTTAATGGTGTTATTTGTTAGATGCAGGGAAAAATGGCACCTGTTACGGCCCCAATTTGTTATAACATATATGATAGCAAGGGATGACAGACAAAATTTTAAAACTTAAACAGGTTTAATTAAACAAAGACTTTTAACTAATCTACTATCTACTCTACTGACTAAGATTGATAAATACAAGAACAAAAATATTTACAGTCCCTTTGGTGGGGTTGTTTGGTGATGTCCTGGGTGAGGAAAATCCTCAAACACAGGCAAAAATCCACAAAAAGCTTAACAAGTCAGAAAAGAAGAGACAGGTCTGGTCAAATGTATCCTTCTCCTTGCAATTTCTCCTACTCTACTACTCTCTCAATTTTCCTCCTTTTATACTCTTTTGCAGACCCCTTCCACCTTTTAGACTTTTTTTTATTCTCTGGGACTTTCCATCTCAGACATGCCCAGGACATGTCTAAACCTAGCTCCAGTCTGGGCTTAACAAAAGAGAGGTCAATACTGCCATCTAGTGGCTTCTATTCACATTGAACCTCCATTCCAAAAGGGAAAATTTTGACTCATAAAGGCCAAATTTTTCTTTTCAATACAAAAATGGTTACGTAGACACTTGTGTGTATATATACATATAATGCAATATGCCAATAAACGTGATATATACACATACTCAAACACGGGATAAGCAATCAATAATAGCATTGTCAGGACCCTTTACATGCTTAATTCCCAAGTCAAACTCCCGTTAAATCAAACTCCAATTCAACAATCTCCGATTCTTGTTTTTCATCTTACTCAAAAACATTAACGGATTGTGGTCAGTGTACACAATCATTGGCTTTTGCCCTGTACAAACATAAACCTCAAAGTGTTGTAAGGATAGAACCAAAGCCAACAGTTCCTTTGGTGGCGATTGAACTTCCTGGAGAAGTATGCCACGGGATGCTCAATGTCATCAGGGTCACTTCTCTGTAGGAGCACAGATCCACAAGCTTGGTCGCTAGCATCGACCACGACGGAGAACGGTTTGTTGAAGTCAGGAGATTTGAGCACGGGGAAATGACACAGCAGAGACTTCAGGCGATCGAAGGCTCTTTGGCATGCTTCATCCCAAGTGAACTTTACGCCTTTTTTCAGTTGGTTGGTGAGACTGAGAGCAATCTCATTCAAAGTTCTTGCAGAACTTGCGGTAGTACTCGATCATTCCAAGGAAGCGGCGCAAAGCTTTGTTGTTGTCAGGAACTGGAAAGTCCATGATGGCTTGGACTTTAGCATTTATGGGAGCCACCTTACCCTGGCCCATGACGTAGCCAAGATAGGTGACAGTAGCACAACCAAAGTCACTCTTGTTCAGGTTAACAGTCAGGTTGGCCTGGGTCAGGCGCTGGAACAACGTCTCTACATCTTTTAGATGTTCTTCCCAGGAGTCATTCCATGTGATCAGGTCATCGATGTACGCACTTGTGTGTGACAATCCGGTGATTGTAGACTGTATCATCCTTTGGAACGCGGCTGGGGCATTTTTCATGCCAAAGGGTAGGACTTCATACTGGTACAACCCAGATGGTGTGGAAAAAGCAGAGATGCTCTTGGCATCAATAAATCAATCTTGGTCAGAAACTTGGCTTGCCCTACTCTATCAGTACAATCATCAATCCTAGGTATTGGAAACACATCAGTTCTAGTTACAGCATTGACTTTGCGATTAATCTGTACAGAATCGAGTACTTCCATCAGGTTTTGGAACTAGCACACAGGTTGAAGTCCAATCTGAGTTGGAGGGTCTGATAATATAATGCTCTAACATGTACTCAACCTCTTTCTCAGCACTCTTTCTCTTTTCAGGATTCATCCGGTACGGATGCTGTTTTATTGGTTTGGCATCACCAACATCAACATCATGAGAGGCTATAGAAACTCTCTTTGAAACATTAGGAAATAGATCTTTATTTTTCTTGATCAACCTCTCAAACTGATCTTTCTGTGAGGGTTCTAAGTGCTGGAGTTTCACATCTAGATTTTGCAACACTTCAGAATTTGACAGTTTACATGAAAGAACTTCAGCTTTAATTTTAGGTTCATCATCTTGAAACTTCCCCTCATCTTCACATATTTCGACCATAGGAGAATCTGAAGTGACAGCTGCAACCCTAGCATTTCTGTCATGATAAGGCTTCAGCATGTTAATGTTACCCAACTGTTTTGGCTTTCTCCTATCTGGAGTCTTCACAATGTAATTGATATTGAGTTTTGTCTGAATTTCATACGGACCATGAAATCTAGCCAGCAATGGATTGGACTGCAAGGGAAACAAGGACATTGTCTCCTGGTTTAAACTCACGGCTTCTAGCCTTATGATCATAGCAAGTTTTCATTTTTCCCTGACTTGATTTGAAGTTCTCTTTAGCTATGTCACAAGCTGCACGCAATCTTTCCTAGAACTTGCTAACATAGTCTAACAGACTGATATGCGGCTCTTTCTCTTGCCATTGTTCACTCAACAATAGTAAAGGTCCTCTCACTTCATGGCCAAACACGAGCTCAAACGGACTGAATCCAGTAGACTCCCGTCACTGCTTCTCTAGCTGCAAACAACAGCAAATGAACACCTTCATCCCAGTCTTTTTCATGATCATAACAATAAGTCCTAATTATTGTCTTGAGAGTGGAATGAAACCGCTGTAAGGCACCCTGACTTTCTGGATGATAGGCACTAGAAATAATCTGCTTTGCACCTAGTTCATACACAACCTGCTGAAACAATCCTGAAGTGAAATTGCTACCTTGGTCTGACTGAATTTCCCTGGGAAGGCCAAACAACGTGAAGAACTTTATCAAAGCCTTTGAGATTGCAGTGGCCTTAATGTTGCGTAGAGGTATGGCTTCTGAGAATCTGGTTGATGCACACATGATTGTCAACAAGTACTTATTTCCAGATCAAGTCTTGGGTAATGGACCAACACAATCAACAATGACCTTAGAGAAGGGCTCCCCAACTGCTGGGATAGGCTGCAATGGAGCTACAGGTGGGTCCAACTGGTGTTTTCCAACTACCTGACAAGTGTGACAGGTTTTTGCAAAAGTTGGAAACATCTTTCCGAAGCCCAGGCCAGAAGAAGTGTTTTATGATCTTATGAACAGTCTTGTTAACACCAAGCTGACCTCCTAAAGGTAAACTATGAGCCATTGTTAAGATCAATTTGCTTGACCACTGCCCAATCTGCACTGGCAGGGATATCAGGAGGGCGCCACTTCCGCATCAACACACCATCCTTGAGATAACACCCAACTGGAACTGCGTCTATTTGTTTATCAGGAAGGGCACTCCTCTTTAGTACACAAATTTCAGGATCATTAGTTTGCTCCTCAATCAACCACTTACTGGACAGAGACAAGTCTCCAGACATGTCAGAATCACCAGACCCATCTGGCTGGCTGAAAAGCGAACTGATAAAAGTGTCTGATAAGTCCTCAAACGGAGAAACTATTGTAGGCCGAACAGAGTCATGAGGCAAACCACCTGAGTCATGACTATTAAATGTGCTGAGCGGCACCATATCATCTTCTTCTTTAGCCTTCTTAGCCATAGCACGAGTCACTGCACAGGAAGGATACAAAGATGGGTCTTCATCGCCATCTTCAGTGCTCGGCTGTGAAGTAAGATGAACAGCGGGAATTACATTGCCCCCAGCCAGGTCATTGCCTCGCAATAGAGAAACACCCTTGATAGGTAGACTTGACATAAGTCCCACCTTTACCTGTCCTTTAACTAAATCTGACTTCAAGAATATAGAGCGCAGGGGTACAGATACAGTCCTCCCCTCAATACTTTGTACAAGTATGAAATCCCCAGAAGCGGTCTCATCACGTAACTCCAAGGAGTCCATCAACAAAAGTGACTGAGAAGCTCCGGTATCCCTTAGGATATATATGGGGACAGGAGTAGAATGCTCATTCAGAGCCACAAATCCCTTTGACACAAATGGAAGAAATTCCTCCCTCACAAAGTCAGCAGTATCAGGCTTTTTAGCCCCACAAGGAGCAGGCAATTTAGCAGATCTGTCATCTACTACAGGGGTTTCTAACCTTGTTTTCACAAAGGCATTTGGTTTGGTATCCTTTTCTTTTTCCTTCTTAGCTTTAAGGAACCGACAGTTAGTTGTAACATGACCAGATTTCTTGCAATAACTGCAAACTAGACCACTTTTGTCACTGTCAGCTTTTACACTTTCATCAGACCTGTGACACGATTACTGAGCACCATCACCAGATTTGTCTTTGTCTTTGAGTGAGGAATCTTGGGTATCACCGTTACCTTTTTTCTGAAATTGGAACCATCTATTGTAACTGCTAGACTGAAATTTGGACTTATGTGTGAGAACATATTCATCTGCAAATTTGGCAGCTGATTGTAAATTCAGTGCTTGCTTCTCATTAAGGTAGGTCTTAATATCATCCTTGAAATAAATGGCAACGTCCGAACACAAAGACAATGCTCCCCAAAAATTTATTCTGTCAACGTTTCAATCACAAAGTGATCTTCGTCAGGATATGTGGCTTGTATCCTGACGAAGATCACTTTGTGATCGAAACGTTGACAGAATAAATTTTTGGGGAGCATTGTCTTTGTGTGCGGACGTTGCCATTTATTTCTTTGCTGATTTTCTTGTTGTCCTGCACCTCAGTTGAGTGGATGTGCACGCTATATTTTCTTAATCTTAATATCATCCTTAACACAGTTCTTGAATTCTTCAAATAACACCATCTCTTTTAGTGAGTTGAAATCATCCTTGACCTCCATAGAAGTACACCAGCGCTCAAAGCAAACCTTCTTCTCGTTAGCGAATTCCACATAAGTCTGATTGTCAGATTTCTTCAGACCTCTGAATTTCTGTCGGTAAGCCTCCAGAACCAACTCATAAGCTCACAAAAAACCTTTTTGACAACCTTATAATCAGAGGAATCATCTGCAGACAAAGCCGAATAGGCTTGTTGAGCTTTACCCTTGAGGACAGTTTGCAACATCAGAGGCCAGTATTCCTTTAGCCACTGGCAACTCTTTGCTACCTTTTCAAAACACTGGAAATAGTTTTCAACATCCTTTCCCAAAAATGAAGGCACCAGTTTTACCTCCTGGCGAGCACAAAATTTATTTTTAGTTGCTGCATTTGGAGTCTTTTTTCTCTATCCAACTTCTCTAATTCAAAATCTCTCTGTCTCTATCTCTCTCTTTCTTCTCTTTCCTCTTTCTCTCTCAAATTCTCTTTGTTTTTCTTTTTCCTCCCTTTCTTTTTTCTCTTCTCTAGCTAATTTTTCTAACTCAAACTGCCTTTCTTTCTCTCTTTCTTCCCTTTCAATCTCTAGCATTTTTAATTTAAGTTCCGTTTCTATATTTGGATTTTCCAGTGGAAACTGTTCCAGATCTCCGGGTGCAAACACATTTTCATCAATGCATTATTCAACAATCTGTCTAGCCAGTCTTGCTTTTCGCATGGCTGGTTTTACCTCTGTCAGCTCTAAATGTCTGCACATTTCTAGCAGTTCTGTCTTTTTAAAAGACTTCAAAACCTCTACGGTTGGTGATGCCAAGAAATCATCCATTGCTGTTCGATCTGAAATGTTAGATTTTCAATAAATGACTCACACAATGGTCTTATTGAAATCTTTTGGGAGAAACTGGAGCTGCAGTTTCAATACTGGAGGACAGTGAATCGAAGTAACCAGAGTCACATGGGCTGAACGACTGTGGAGTGGAAATACTTTCTGTTTTAAGCCGCAAGAGTTCCTTCTTATGCGAGCAGAGATCTGACTCTGCAGCACACAGGTCTGTCAAATAGCGCATGGCTTTGCTATTAGCTGTTGTATCTTCTTTTAGAAGGTCAGCATGTTGCGCTCTAAGAGTGTTTATCTCAAATTCTAGGGCAGTTTTGCGTTGGACAGCAAGACTGGTCTGTCATGGAAGATCAACAGCAGACATCTCAACAATGGGCTTTTGGATGCGTTCTGTAAATCCTGCATGTAATTAAATAGAGAGTCTATTTCTTTGTCACACTCACTGAAATTCACTGTACTGATAAACTCAGGATAGCCAGGCTTCAGGCTCTGTGCTCTACACAGGGGCTATCCATTCTTGGATCTAAAAGATAAAGGAAATATAAAGTTGTCTGATATAACAAAAGGAATTTGGCTGACTATGGTTGTTGTGGTAGCAGGCACCTTAATGTGTAATGGAAATACAATAGATTTAGCCAATCACAGGGGCCTACACTGTAAATATAGCTTCTGTGGGCGGATAGCTATGGCACCAACTAGTGGCAACAGTGGGCACAACAAGAAAAATGCAGTTTGCTTACAAACATGCAAAAAAAAAATACACTCACTGAAACACGGAGCTACAGTAAGGGAATTATCTCTGGGAACTTGCTTAAGCTAATGCACATGGTTGCGCAGCTAGGTTCAAAACTTTCACAGGACTGATTGCACGCTGTGGCTCAATCTTTTTATTTTATTTTATTTAACCTTTTTTAACCAGGAAAATCCCTTGAGATTCAAAATCTCTTTTTCGAGGGAGACCTGGCCAAGACAGCTCACCATTTCACTTAAAATTACGAAGTGTGTAAACAACAGGAGTGACAAAATACAATCAGTTAACAAAAATACAAACCTAAGGACAACAACTGCACACCCCATTTATATACAATCTTATCCTATGCTTAAACACACCCAATGAGACTAAATTGTTCAACTGTGGAGTATTTTGGAGGTTATTCCATGACCAAGGAGCAAAATAGGAAAAGGTACTTTTGCCAAGCTCTGAGGAAATCCGAGGTACCTGGTAAAGTAACCTTTTTGTGGAACGAAGCTGATAATGGTTGCTGAGTGGGGTCAAAAGGCTACTGAGGTAAGGAGGTAACTTACCCAATATGGCCTTATATATAAAAATAAACCAATGATGCCATCTCCTTAAGCTTAAAGAAGGCCATGAAACAAGACTATAGAATTTAGAGTGGTGTGTGCAGTATTGTGACTTTGTTATGAAGAGTAGTGCACTATGATACATACAATCCAAACTGCGTAAAGAAAGGGAGGATGCGTTCATGTAAATAATGTCACCGTAATCTGCAACATTAAGAAAGGCGGCTTGTACAATTCTTTTCCGAGCCTCAAAGTGAAAACAAGCTTTGTTACAATAATAGAAACCTAATCAAACTTTTAGTTTCTTTACAAGCCTGTCAATGTGTTCTTTAAATGTAAGTTTTTCATCAATCCAATTACCTAAGTACTTGTACAAAACCCAAAACCAGTGAAGTTGGCACGTTATGTAAATCATAGATAAAAACAGAATACAATGACTTGCAAATCCTTTTCAACTTATATTCAATTGAATACACTGCAAAGACAAGATGTTTAATGTTTTTTTTGCAAATAATCATTAACTTAGAATTTAAAGGCAGCAACACATTGCAAAAAAGTTGGCACAGGGGCCTTTTTACCACTGTGTTACATCGCCTTTCCTTTTAACGACACTCAGTAAACGTTTTGGAACTGAGGAGACCTATTTTTGAAGCTTTTCAGGTGGAACTCTTTCCCATTCTTGCTTGATGTACAGCTTCAGTTGTTCAACAGTCCGGGGTCTCCGTTGTTGTATTTTACGCTTCATAATGCGCCACACATTTTCAATGGGAGACAGGCCTGGACTACAGGCAAGCCAGTCTAGTACCTGCACTCTTTTACTACGGAGCCATGCTGTTGTAACACATGCAGAATGTGGCTTGGCATTGTCTTGCTGAAATAAGCAGGGGCGTCCTTGAAAATACGTTGCTTGGATGGCAACATATGTTGCTCCAAAACCTGTATGTACCTTTCAGCATTAATGGTGCCTTCACATATGTGTAAGTTGCCCATGCCTTGGGCACTAATACACCCCCATACCATCCCAGATGCTGGCGTTTGAACTTGGCGCCTATCACAGTCCGGATGGTTCTTTTCCTCTTTGGTCCGGAGGACACGACGTCCACAGTTTCCAAAATCAATTTGAAATGTGGACTCGTCAGACCACAGAACACTTTTCCACTTTGCATCAGTCCATCTTAGATGAGCTTGGGCCCAGCGAAGCCGGCGGCGTTTCTGGGTGCTGTTGATTAATGGCTTTCACTTTGCATTGTAGAGTTTTAACTTGCACTTGCAGATGTAGCAACAAATTGTAGTTACTGACAGTGGTTTTCTGAAGTGTTCCTGAGCCCATGTGGTGATGTCCTTTACACACTGATGTCAGTTTTTGATGCAGTACCGCCTGAGGGATCGAAGGTCACGGGCATTCAATGTTGGTTTTCGGCCTTGTCGCTTTCGTGCAGTGATCGCAGATTCTCTGAAACTTTTGACGATATTACGGACCGTAGATGATGAAATCCCTAAATTTCTTGCAATAGCTCATTGAGGAATGTTGTTTTTAAACTGTTCGACAATCAGCTCACGCATTTGTTCACTAAGTGGTGACCCTCGCCCCAACCTTGTTTGTGAATGACTGAGCATTTCAGGGAAGATGCTTTTTTACCCAATCATGGGTAAAATCACCTGTTCCCAATTAGCCCGTTCACCTGTGGAATGTTCCAAATAAGTGTTTGATGAGCATTCCTCAACTCTCTAAGGTCTTTTTTGCCACTTGTGCCAGCTTTTTTGAAACATGTTGCAGGCATCAAATTCCAAGTGAGCTAATATTTGCAAAAAATTACAAAGTTTACCTGTTTAAACATTAAGTAACTTGTCTTTCCAGTGTATTCAATTGAATATAGGTTGAAAAGGATTTGCAAATCATTGTATTCTGTTTTTATTTACGATTTACACAACGTGCCAGCTTCACTGGTTTTGGGTTTTGTAAATAAGGCTTATATATAGTGGCAGCTGGAGAACTGGCGATAGGGGAGGGACATTAACAGGTGTGGTCAGTTTTCATTAATTATTCTCACTAGGGTTATGCCAATCGTGAACCGCAATTTTTTTAAGGCGTAGCACCACTACCTGCTGCCATGGGGCGAACATCCGAGGTTTCCCTTTTCCTTCATTACACCCATCGCAGGTTGAACGACAGTGCGAAACATCAAAGGGCATGTGAAATGCTTTCGGAAAAAAACTTGACTGACATCAGTATTGTGGCGATCCTGCCCTAGTTCGTGTTTGCCTGTTAAAGTTCAACTTTAGAAAATAGCGGTGTGGTGCTATTGGCTGTACCTGGGGAGGGAGAGAGAGCCAATCAGGTCCGGGGCAGGGGGTATAGGAGGGCTGAGTTGCCAGCATCAAAAGGGGGTTGTTGTTAATGTTGTGCGTTGTCAAAAAAAAATGAGTCTGTTTGGGAGCTTTGAGGAAACGGCCCTTTTAAGGGCCGAACCGCAAATAAAACGAAGCCCGCCCCGGGCAATGCGAGAACCGCTATTCCTGCCTCAGTCTCAGTCCTTCAGTACCGAAACCGCTACATTGGTGTCAGAAGTGGGATTTGAAGAAATCCGCCACAAGATTGCGCACCTCGAGGGAGAACTGAAGACGGGGCTGCATGCGAAAGCGGACAGAGCCGCGGGGAGCGGGAGCCAAACGGGCTGTGCATTGGAAGGAAGGTGCGAACCTCGTCCCGCATGAGCTCCCACAGCAGCAGCGGCGGCGGCAGCTGAGAGAGAGGGGGTGCCGGCCCGGAACCACGGAAGGGAGTGAAGCTACCCCGGTTTAGCGGCGCAGCACCCAGGGAGCCCTACCAGGCTCAGCTGCTACTGGCGGCCCAGTGCTGTGGGTGGACGGACGGCGAGGCAGCAACCTATCTGGCGCTAGCCCTGGAAGGTCCAGCACTTCAAACGCTACTCGATCTAACCCCACTGAACAGACTAGCCTAGCTTCGCTAACCAAAGCGTTAGAAAGGCGATACGGGCAGCGCCAGTCCACCCGGCCACACCACCAGAAGCTGCTTCTTCACCGCCGCCAAATGGGGGAACAGTGGGGGGCCATAGCCGCCGACCTGCGCTTCCACGCCCGCCAAGGCTACCCTACATTCGGGACGCATGAGCAAGACGAGCTAGCGCTGCACAGCTTCCTGCAGGCTCTCACCCCGGAACAACTGAGGCACAACGTCATGCTGACCATGCCCCAGACGCTCGATGAAGCCCTTCTACAGGCGGAAAGAATAGAAGACGTTATGAAGGAAGTGACGGCAACCAGCCCCTGGGAGTCACGCCCACAAGTACGCGAAGTGGCTCCGGAAGAGGAAGAGGAGCAAGTGAGGTAGGCTCACACCCCCAGTCAGGCACAACAACATCGCTGCAACCGCCGTGACGAGCGGCGCTGTTTCCGGTGCGACGAGAGAGGCCATATTGCACGGGACTGCACAGCGCCAGCCCCAGAGCCAAGGGAGCCCCAGTTGTCGGGAAACGAGTCGAGGGCGGCGCTGTGAGGAGCCCGCTGCCCCCAGTAGCCATCCTCCCCAGTTGTGTGCAGCCTGCCGAACCTGAACCTAGCCCGGCCCTACCCGCACCCCTAGCTGAACATCATACCGCCCTTGTAAGGGCGGATGAGCAAAAGTTCCGTTCTGCCCTTGTAAGGGCGGACGAGCAAAATTCCCTTTCTGCCCTTTTAAAGGCGGATGTGTTACCGCGGGTGGGCCAGCTAGGTGGGGCCGGTGGGCTGTACCTAGACTGCCGACTGGACGGCCAACCCTGCCGTGCGCTGGTTGACACAGGAGCCACCGTCTCTCTCGTCCGGCCAAAGACGCTCCCCAACGCCACCTGGGTACCGACCGTGACCAGGCTGCAATCCGTGACCGGCCAGAGAATGGGCATGAAGGGCAAGAAGACAGTGAGTGTGGCTGTAGATAGCCACCTAGCCGAACAGGAGTTCTGGCTAGCGGACATTGGGGAAGCATGCATCAAAGGCCTGGACTTGTTAGCATCATGGGGAGCTACAGTTGAATCCCCAGAAGTGCCAGCTTCTCCTGAGGGAGACGGCCTTCCTGGGGCACCTCGTAAGCGAGCGAGGGCTGGCGACCGACCCGGTTAAGGTAACTGCAGTGTCAGAGTGGCCGACATCGGCGGACATGGGCGAGCTGCGTAGCTTCCTGGGGCTGGCTAGCTACTATCAGCGCTACGTGTGGGACTTCGCCTCCATAGCTAGCCCTCTCCACCGCCTCACTGACAAGCACCATGCCTTTAACTGGACCAAAGAGTGTGTGGCAGCCTTCGCACAGCTCAAGACAGCCCTCACTCAGGCCCTAGTGCTAGCGTACCCTGATGTCTGCCGGCCCTTCATCGTGGACACTGACGCTAGCAATACAGGCGTGGGGGCGGTGCTATCACAGGCGGACGGTGAGGGGGAGCGTATAATCACCTACTACAGTCGTGCTTTGAGCCGAGCTGAAAAGAACTACTGCGTCACACGCCGAGAGCTGCTGGCCGTCATCCTAGCCATCCGAAACTTCCGCCCCTACCTCCAGGGCACCTCCTTCCGCCTGCGCACTGATCACGCCTCACTCACGTGGCTCCTGCGGTTCTAGAACCCGGAAGGGCAAGTAGCACGGTGGCTGGAGACATTACAAGAGTACAACTTTACAATTGAGCACCGTGCAGGCCGTCTACATGGAAATGCCGATTCCCTGTCACGGCGCCCATGCGCCGAACTGAATTTTAAGCCATGTCAGAGAATGGAGGAACGGGACCAACCTGAATCACAGGTGGTGGAGATGCGGGGACTAGAGGAGGCGGAAGGCTGGCTGCCGTGGGAAAATCAGCAGCTGCGGGAGGCGCAAGAGACTGATGCTGTTCTGCAACAGGTGAGGGGCTGGCTGGAGGCTGGCGCATTTCCGACCTGGCCGGAGGTCTCGGCTGGGGGGCTGGAGCTTAAGGCGTACTGGGGGCAACGAGGGAGCCTGGAGCTGCGTGACGGGCTGGCGTATCAGCGGTGGCGGGCTCCTGGCCGGGGCAATGACCTGCTGCGTCTACTAGTGCCTCACTCATTACGCTCGCAAATCCTTGGACTGGTGCAAGGCTCGGTGGGGACGGGCCACTTGGGGGTCAACAAGACCCTGCATCGTCTCCGGCAGCATTTCTATTGGCCGAGCTGCCACCGAGACGTTGAGCTTCATGTTCACTGCTGCAATACCTGCACGGCCCACAAGGGTCCCGGCGAGACTTCACACGCCCCGCTGCAGCGCTACGTCATGGGGGCGCCCATGGAGAGAGAGGGTGTCGATGTCCTGGGGCCATTCCCCACCACCGAGTATGGCAACCGATACTTCCTAGTGGCGATGGATTACTTCACCAAGTGGCCCGAGGCGTATGCTATTCCTAACCCGTGCACTGAGACGGTGGCCAGCCGCCTGGTGGAAGAAATAATCGCCCGGTTCGGAGTCCCAGGGGAGCTGCACAGTGACCAGAGGCAGAACTTTGAAGCCAAGGTAATGGCCGCTGTCTGCAAACGTCTAGGCATTGTGAAAACACGCACCACTCCCCTTCACCCTCAGAGTGACGGATTAGTGGAGCGCTTCAACCGGACACTCGCCACCCAACTAGCAACTCTAGCTAACCAACAGCAACGGGACTGGGACCTGCATCTACCGCTGGTGCTGTGGGCGTATCGCTCAGCCGTGCAGGAATCCAGCCTCTGTACCCCTGCCGCATTGCTGCGAAGGCGCGAGCTCCGAACACCCGTCGACCTAGTGTTCGCCCCCCCCCACTGAGGAGGAGCCCCGGATAGGTGAGGCTACCTATTACCACCAGCTCCTTGAACGCATGCGAGTGGCACACGACTTCGCTCGGAAAGCTCAGGAAACTGCGGGCCTTCGCCAAAAACGGCAGCACGACAACCGTTACGGCGGGCGAGCTTTTGCTTCAGGGAGTCAGGTCTGGGTCTACTGCCCGAAACGCCAGAAAGGCTTATCTCCCAAACTACAACCACACTGGCGTGGCCCTGCAGAGGTGCTGCACAGACTGGGAGAAGTGATCTACAGGGTGCGGATGCCTGACGCCCGGCGGGTGGTGATCTTACACTAAGACAGGCTGGCCCCCTACCAGCCTCGGGCTGCCAGCCCCGCTCCCAGCGCCGTTACACAGCAGCCTGAGCCCACCAGCAGGCCTGTCCGTCAGCGACGGACACCAGGACATTTTGGGGACTTCGTTGCGGGGTAATTTCTTTTATTTTTATTGATGTTTTGTCACTTGGGAGGGTTATTCGTTGTGGGGTCGTCGGGGACAGTGACCCCTTAGGTGGGGGCAATGTGGCGATCCTGCCCCAGTTCGTGTTTGCCTGTTAAAGTTCAACTTTAGAAAATAGCAGTGTGTCGCTATTGGCTGTACCTGGGGAGGGAGAGAGAGCCAATCAGGTCTGGGGCGGGGGGTATAAGAGGGCTGAGTTGCCAGCATCTAAAGAGTGTTGTTGTTAATGTTGTGCGTTGTTAAAAAAAATGAGTCTGTTTGGGAGCTTTGAGGAAACAGCCCTTTTAAGGGCCGAACCGCAAATAAAACATAGCCCGCCCCGGGCGATGCGAGAACCGCTATTCCTGCCTCAGTCTCAGTCCTTCAGTAGCGAAACTGCTACAGTATTTTTTGGTTACATGCTGCATGGAGCCAAGTAAAGGACTATATAATCGCCTCCTATAAACCAATTAGGCCACTCTCAGAAAAACAAACCTGTTCCCATTTACTTTGCTTGATTGGCAATCAAATTGTGGATTTGTTTACTCTTTAAGTTGAATGAGTAGAACTGTTTAGACAGCATGTTTGATTGATGCATTTCGAAATTAATGGCCATAGAACAGCATATTTGCATGAACGTGATTGTCATTGCCATGTGATTTCGTGTAACTGATCATTTATATTTCACATTCATGTGTTATCCGCTTTTGGGGAAGATGAAGATTTTTTCTAATTATACAAACTGGCATTCTTTCAATCTAACACCGTAGCCCAGATAGGTTTGTCTGCTTGCGATTTGCGAAATCTAAACTTGGGCTTCTTCCCCGCAGCATTTTGAATCATTTTAAGCCGCTTAAAGAAAGTTTAAAGAAATTACACGCAACTGCCCACACACCCCATGACTGTAAGTGGGTCTCATCACACTGAAAAAAAAATCCTCGTTCAATACCGCCACAACTCAGCATTTTATCTCTTGTTGTAGTATATTTAGGAGATCTATAATGAGAAAATAAAAATAAAAAGATTTGTTATAAAAGCGCCCTGGAATTTAAGCGTTTAGGAAAATACACAAGGTGGAAAACCTTCTGAAAATCGGATGAAACACAAATGTGAGATAAATGATCAGTCGCACGAAATGGCGAGGCAATGACATAGTGCTCAAGCAAATCTGCTATTCTACGGCCATTTAAATTTCGATGTCTTTATATGTCTTTATAAACAGCTCTACTCATTCAACTTAGAGAGTAAACAAATCCACCATTCGATTGCCAATCAAGCAAAGTAAACGGGAACACTTTTATTTTTCTCAGAGTTGCCTTCTAAGGTCCTTTACTTGGCTCCGTGCAGCACGTCGCCGAAAAATACTTATGCCAGTCAAGTTTTCTTTCCGAAGTGCTTATGATACAGAATTATTGTTGCAACAACCCCAGTGAGTGACTAGCAACTCCAGACTAGCTGCTGGCGAGCTGCCTGGGCTCACTCGGTAGCCAACTCAGGTTATAACCACACGAGTCAATACAGATGACAAACTAGTACACAAATTACCTTAATGTCAAACAAAAAGACTGACAAAATAAGTGGTGGCAGAAGTAGCAACAAAAGAGATATGGGCGAAGTTTTAATTCCCTGAGAGAAGCACAGGGCCGGAGACGTGACCTCAGACTGATGAGTAAAGGCTGCAGTCTAAGAGAATGGGTTGGTCCTAATAATTCCAAAGTGCCCGTTGGTTTCACTGCAGAACAGACTAGCAAAGGAATCCAACAATCACACATAGTAATAGATAAATGAAGCATAGGTAAAGCTCACTCTAAATGGCTGTCTATCTCCGGCTGTGAATTGGTTGGATATCGCGTATTTGCTGTCAAATAGGAGTAAATCAGTTTTTTATCTTGAGTTTTCATTGGGGGGGCAGAGCTTTTCTCTGGGTGGGCACTGCCCACCCCCTGCCCCCGCTTGGTAACGCCCCTGCTTCGAAAGTGCCCATACAACACATTCTCATCCCGAACTCGTCATATATTGACGCCACCTGCCCAAACATTGATATAAGAGGCAGATGGAAGCTTTTGGCGTCATTATTTGAGAGTTAAGGTTAGGTTTAGGGTTCGGGTTAAGGGTCAGTAGTTAGGGGTTAGGGGGTAGGGTTTGTTTTACACTGGCTTAAATAAAGAACACTAAAAGCGACCTTTTGCCTTGTATAATCGAGGTGTGCATATCTTGTGTGCATAATATCCACTGAAGGACTGGAGAGTTTTACACTGAATCACACATGATAACTCCCCACGGAGGGTAGCTGAACTCGCTAGGTTTCTGAGACCTTCAGCTTGAAGGTCAAGATCACATAAGGACAGCTGTTTGAGGGGACTGACGAGCCACTTTAAGGGTTAATGAAACTGCCATTGGTAGAGCATCAGGATTAATTCTGAGGTTAATCAAAGGAGTGAATTGCATAGTGATCAGTGATTCATATGCAGACTCAAAATTTCAAGAATTGCTTTCTATTCTTAAAATAAAAAAGAATTACATAATTTGTCACAGACATGCTTCGCATGCACTTACCCAATTTGGACAATTTATGGAAAATAGACCGCCTACTAGGTAGCAACACAGCTTTTGAAAAGGAAAAAAGGAACATTGTCCTCTGAGGATAGCAGGTGGCAGCCACTCTAAAACTTAAATAATTGCAATCAATGTTCTGTGGTGAGGTTCAAAACATGTTTACTTTTGTTGTCAGCCAGCTTAGTTCATTATTGAATTGCCTGCCTAGAATGCTGAAGTGGTTGCTTCCAACATCACTTTAACGAATACTGATTCGATAATTTATTTTTCAGAATTTACCATTAAGTAAAATATCTCATGTAATATTTGATTCATTATCATGTGGACTCTTTGAAAATTGGGAGATGATATTTGACAGACTAATATTTTTAAGGGATCCTTAGTTTTCACTGTCTGCATGGAGGAGAGTGTTTCTAAAAGAAAAGAGAGGCCAATTAATCATTGAACATCCAGGGGGCTGTGCTTCAGGGAAGTATTTAAACATGAGAGAGCACCACATTTTTCAAATGGAAGAATGGAGGTCATGTGGGCCACACTGCTTCTGGCACTGGTAGCTCAAACTCTGGCCCTGGCAAATAGAAGTTCAGGGTTGGCATGCACACTGCAAGGGACCAACGGGCCTGTTTCATTCTCCCAAACTGGGGACTTTGTGATCGGAGGCATTTTTTCCATCCACTACTATATGAGCAGCACTACGCTTAACTACAGCAGAAGACCCAAAGTGCTGCATTGTACAGGGAGGTCAGTGAAGGATGGAAGTATTTTGCAATGAGGAAGCCAATCTCAATATTTTTTAGACATTGGAGTTGAATATGCTTATGGACTTTGTCACTTTATTAGGCATAATAAAATATAAAGTGCTTTACTCAGGTGAAGCACAGAGAGCAAATATATTGGTATATACATATCTTGCCATACACATATTTGATTTCGATGGAGCATGATCATATGTGATTAATGAATATATCAGTATTATATCTAAAGGTAACAAAAACTGATTATTTGCCAGAAAAACTTGTTTGTTTTCTGATTGCAATTCATTTTATTATTTCACTAATTATTTTCGAAAGGCACAAATTTTATTCATTATCTTGTGTTTGGTGCGATAAATCTTTCTCGTTACCCAGTGCTTGAAGAAAAATCATTGCACTTCCATTGACCAGTCAAGTGTTCGCTTATTGTTTAAAAATGTATATTTCCAGCAATTGCTGAAATAAATATTTAGAAAATATTCAATAAAAATATATGTGGAATACATCGACAATCTGGGACTGCTTTATACCCAATAAACTAACAACTAGAATATGTTGATCAGGAAGTACACTGAGCCAATGCTCAATACACCACAAATGTATTGAAATATAGATTTTATTTTTGCTAAGATTAGATTTTGCTTAATTGAAATTGGAAAACTAGTTACATGTTCTGTTACAGTTCTGATATTGGGTGGACTCTCAATACTCTTTCAATCAACAGCTTGGATTTTCGGGAACTGCGCTATGCTAGAACCATGGTGTTTGCTATCAAGGAGATTAACAACAGTTCAGAGCTCCTGCCTGGTATAACTCTGGGCTACCAAATCCATGACTCATGCGCCTCTGTACCAGTAGCTGTGAAATCGGCACTTCAACTGGCCAATGGCATGGAGCCAGTTATCTTTCCCAACCAGCCCTGCTCAAAATCTGCCACTGTGCTGGCTGTTGTGGCTGATTCTGCTTCTACCCCGTCCATCGCCATATCCCGAATTCTGGGACCCTTTGGCATTCCCCAGGTGAGGTCTTCCTGCCCAGTCCTGCAGTGTATGTCTAAAGAACTATCATTACATGTTCCTGCACTTAAAAATAAGTCATCGAAACTAAATAAATGCAAGCCACTTATTTCAAAGATATTTGGAGATGAAGCCAGGCTCCTGAAAGAATCTTCTGTCAAGCCACAGAGACTGAGAAAATATTGAAATTATATTGACATTTTCTTGTCTTTAAACACTATCTTTAGGTGACAGAAATGTAGGGTCAGTCAGGAGGGACTTACAAACACGGCATCAAATCTATTCCAATTCCAAAAAGTTGGTGCATTACTGTATTGAAAACAGTAAAACAAAATATTAGTTGGATGTTGAATGTGAATTTGACTGCTTATTGACTGTTGGCACAGTTTATTGTTTACTGCTGTGCAACATTAGTGTGTGTTTTAATCACAGTCATTTTCACCTGCTTTTTTCAAATGAATATGTTTGGCAAACTTCAGATAGATCGATTGACGATTGGATGGAAACATAGCTAGTGTCCCTCATTACCCCCGGGTGAGATCGCCTCGTAGCAGAGAAACAAATTCAGGGATCCTACCGAATCTTGCCTAATGGCGAGTTATGTTTCTTAGTAAATTTTACATTTGTTTTAATGCCGTTCGTATCATTTATTTCATTGTGGTCATCTTCCCACATTGATGGCCGGTCCGTGACATTATTGTCTTATAAGCAATTGAAGGGATGATCATGATTGAGATTGATCTGGATTGTTGAACATTTGCTGGTTGTATAATTATCTCTCCCTGTTCTGTTAAATAGTTATGCCGTTATACGGTGCGCAGCCACTTCTGAACTAACCTTAGTGAACTGTGTGGGACGGTCTGTCTTCCGTGCATCATTGGAAGAAAAGTCAAACACTGAGGGAGTTGCATCTGGTTTCAACCTGTTGTTTCTACGAGTCATCAGTACTCCTGCCTCATCAAAAAAACTTTTCCACCACGTTGTCTTCAGCTACATAGTGATCACTACAAACTCTAGCATTGCTGCTAAATGATGGGTTCTTCCTTTTGAGTGCAGGTAGCCAGCGCAGGAGAACAGGTGGTCGTTTAAGTGGCAAATGATGGAAATCTACTGGTTTTTCCCAATCTTTGACTCTGTAAAATTCATTTGAACATTCAGGGGCAATGCAAAACATGCCTTTCTTAAATCGCTTTTTAATTTGCTTCCCTTTCTCTGTCATTTTGAAGGAATCGATGTAGTTTGTCAATGCGATTGCTAGCTTGACGAGTTGAGCCAACCACTCCGATGACGTCACATCCGGCAACACAATAGCAATGGCGCCCTCCTTTGTTTTGACAGTTGAACTTAATTGGCAGGATTTTGAAATTTCTTTCTCCATCACTGGTAAAACTAAAATAATCTTTTTTGGGTGAGAGACCTTCATTAAATTAAGATAACTACATTTAGTGTCTCATGACCCCTTTAAATTGCAGTAGGAGCATTAGGTGGGTTTAAAGGAGCCTTTTTTAACTTACAGAACTAGTTTTATGTAATACTGTCTGTACACAGTGACAGTTATAGCAAAAATCCTTTTATTGGTTTTCAACACGTGATGTAGAGTAACAAGTACAGATAATGCAGAATAACAAATAGAAAATGAAAAAAAAATACATCCACTTACTTCCCTCGTCCCTCCCACCTTCCCACTCACCCCCCACAACCCTCCAGTCCACCCGCCCAAATGTCCACAGTGCGCATACCCTAGGTCCATCGTGAGCCCATGGTTCTGCCAGGTACAGGCCCAAAGTAATTAGTTTGGTTGCATAGAAAGGAAAAAAAAATAAATAAATGAAGTCCTTATCTCAGGATTGACAATTCATGGTAAAAATATTACATATGCAATATACATGTGTACAACAGCTTTATACTGGAGGGGAGAACTCAACACGTCTTAAGGGAATAAAGTGTGACCAGAAGGGTTCCCATATTTTCCCAAATTTACCCAAATCGTTCATCCTAGCAAATCTAATTTTCTCTAAGTTCTCTATTAAATTTCTCATCCATTGAATAGCAGTGGGGGGATTTTGCTGTTTCCAATTTTGGAGGATAAGGCGTCTGGCCAATAAAGTTGTCAAGGCTACAGCATTACCCAATCTGCATGGGATTGGGGAGCCCTCAGGTATAGTACCAAAAAGTGCCACAAGGGAGCAGGGATTAACCTGTTGATTTGAAACGGAAGAGAAAGTTGTGAAAATTGAATGCAAAAACTGTTTCAACGCAGGGCAAAGCCAAAACATATGGATTAAAGTGCCATTGTCTCGGTGACACCTATCACAGATAGGGTTAACTTCCGGTTTTATTTTGGACAGTCTCATCTTGGTCAATAAACTCGATGGACAAGTTTTAATTGGATAAAATTAAGGCGAGCACAAATAGATGAGGTATCTGTCTTGTGGAGAACTTCATCCCAGTCTACATCGGTGAACTTGTGGTTGAGATCGTCCTCCCAGCGTACTTTAGACGATAAAGCGGGAGGGTTGGTGAGAGAATTGATCAGATTATATAAACGTGAGATAGTGCCCCTATTGCTAATATTGACCTCCAAGATGTGATCTAAATTTAATTTTGGGAGGAGGTGTGGAAAGTGTGTGTAGATACTTCTCACAAAATGACAAACTTGAATGTATCTAAAGAGATGTGACTGTGGAAGGTTATACCTCTGTGAGAGTTGGGAAAAAGATCCAAATATATTATCTACATAGATAATCCCCATTCTATGCCAGTTTACAAACCCATCGTCCAACAGGGAAGGAGGGAATAGCGGGTTTTTAATTAATGTTAAATGAATTGATGGGGGTTGAAGACCGAAATGTCTCCTAAACTGGCTCCATATCCAGAGAGATTGTTTTAAGATTGGTTTTGAACTTGGGGGAAGAGAGGCTAAAGGGAGAGAGGAGGCTACAATCGCCCGGAGGCAGGCAGACTTGCAAGAAGCCTGTTCAATTCTGATCCACGCCGAAGTCCAGTCACATAGACCGTAATGTCCCAGAAAGAAATGAAGGAGGCCATGTATGTTGGCGAACCAATAATAAGTGAGAAAGTTTGGGAGTGCCAAGCCAGCTGCAGTTTTTGGTTTTTGAAGGAGGGTCTTACTAATTCTGGCAGGTTGGCTGCCCCAGATAAATGAAATTATATGTTTGTCCAGTAGTCTGAAAAAAGATTTGGGAATAAAGATTGGGATGCTTTGAAATAAGTAAAGAAATTTACGTAGTATGCTTGTTTTAATGGAATTAATGCGACCAATGAGCGAAAGTGGTAGGGAAGACCATCTGGTAAAATCCTTTTTGGTCTGAGCCAATGAAGGGGAGAAGTTTAATTTGAACAGATCAGACAGTCGTTTAGAAATATTTACCCCGAAATATTTAAACTTTTGCGGAGATATTTTAAAAGAAGATGCTTAAAGTGGGAGGTCTGCCGCCCTAATGTTAATTGGGAACAGTACACTCTTATTGACATTAAGCTTGTAACCTGAGATGGCGCTATATTTATTAATCAGAGCCAAAATCTGTGGTAAGGAAGACATTGGTCTAGAGACAAACAAAATGATGTCATCTGCGTATAGTGCAATTTTTTGTTCCACCCCCCCACAAACAGTGCCCTGTATATTATCATTATTTCGCATGGCAATAGTCGGAAGCTCAATTGCTAGCGCGAAAAGGAGTGGCAACGACGGGCACCCCTGCCTTGTGCCACGTTCCAAGGGAAAATAAGGGGAGGAAACTCCATTTGTGTTGACAGATGCTAGAGGGGATGTGTAAAGTAGTTTTACCCAGCCAATAAAATTATCACCAAAGTTAAATCTGCAAAGGGTATGGAGGAGGTAAGACCACTCTACGCGGTCCAACGCCTTTTCTGCATCTAAGAGTAAGAGGATCTCAGGGTCGGAAACTCGGAAGGGGAATACATTATATCCATCACTCTTCTGATTTTAAAAGATGACAATCTCCCCCTAATAAAGCCCGTTTGGTCAGTATGTATAATTTGGGGTAGAACAGTCTCGAGTCTATGCGCAAGAGCCTTAGCTAGGACTTTGACGTCGGTCCCTAAGTGGCTGATGGGTCGAAAGGAACCACAGTCAAGTGGGTCCTTGTCTTTATTTAAGATTAAAGAAATTGATGCCTGCCTGAGAGAGAGCGGAAGTATATGATTGTGAAGGGCATCATTGAACATTTCCAGAAGGGTAGGCGCTAGTTCATCAGCGAAGGTCTTATAGAGCTCTGTGGGCATCCCGTCCGGACCTGGACTTTTGCCATTCTGCATCGAGTTAATGGCCTTTTTAACTTCCTCTAAGGTAAGGAGAGCATCAAGTTTATTATGGGTGGCCAAATCTATAGTTGGGAGGGGGAGGTTGTCAAAAAACTTGTTAATGAGAGACAGATCGTAACGATTTTCAGATTGATAAAGGGAGGTATAGAATTGAGCGAAACATGCATTTATCTCAATGGGGTCAGTTAGGATAGAACGGGAG
Source organism: Gymnothorax reevesii (assembly GCA_029721435.1). NCBI lineage: Eukaryota > Metazoa > Chordata > Actinopteri > Anguilliformes > Muraenidae > Gymnothorax > Gymnothorax reevesii. Next base: position 142,365,834 of record CM056574.1, read on the forward strand.
GGAGAGCAGATTTGACTAATAATATTTTGTGTAGATTGGTGTCTTAGCTGCAGAGCCAGCATCTTGCTAGGCTTGTCGCCGAATTCAAAGTATGACTGTCTGGTCCTGTGGAGCTTATTCCCTGCTTTTATGGTGGTAAATTGAATTCAGTTTGCAGTTCGAGCCTCTTTTTATAGAGCTCAGGGGTAGGAGAAGAAGTGTAGAATTTATCGATGTCTAATATTGCATTGGATATTTCAAGGAGCCTAGATTTACGTGTTCTATTGAGGTAACTAGAGCGCGAGATAAAAGTGCCTCTTAACTTAGCCTTTAGAGCTTCCCATATCGATGAAGGGGCCATTCCTGGGGTTTTATTGACTTCCAAAAAGAAATAAATTTTGGATGAAATTGACAGAGCATAATTTTTGTCAGCTATTAACCGGGTGTTTAGCCTCCAAGTCGGGGGAGCAGCCGGCCTACCAGCAAAAAGCAGATTCATCAATAATGGTGCGTGATCTGAAATGGCAATACTACCATACGAAACAGATTTAACACATAGCAATAACCTATTGTCAAAGAAAAAATAATCAATCCTAGAAGAAGAATGATGGACTGGTGAAAAAAGGAGTACTGGCGTCCGTTAGGGTTGAAGAAACGCCACACATCAGACAGGGCAAAATCAGTTAAATGTGATTTAAGAATTTCGGCAGTGTGAGAGCGAGGAGCTGGATTAGTAGAGGAGCGGTCTAATTTGGAATTCAGGGTGCAATTAAAGTCCCCCCCAAAAATTAGGTAATGATGGTTGAGGTCTGGGAAGAGAGTGAATAATTTAGAAATAAAATGCTGGTCATCTATATTCGGGGCATACACATTAGCTAAGACCACGTTAGTGTTATACAGAGAATCTGAGATAACTTGAGCACTCGCCAACTGAGCACATGTAGCCCCCGAAGGCCCCCCAGTTGGCCCAGATGGTCCCAGAATACCCAAAATCAATCGGTGTTGTGAACTTACCATGATACATGTCTCTGCAAAATTTGAAAAGAATTGGTGATCTTATGTGGGCTGTAGAGCGTTCAAAAGAAAATCTCTGTGGACGCGGCGGACGCGTGACGAGGCCAAATCCATAGTATCCTCCGACCTTCGTTCGGGGGATACAATTATCTATCTACCATTGGGGTCGAATATGACTTGGGAAGGAGAGAAGTCAATAATCTTGGAGATCAATATTGCCACGCCTCTCGAGTTACCTTGGAAGTTAGAATGAAAAGCGAGCCTTATCCAATGTTTCCGGATACGTGAGTGATCACGTACTCGAAGGTGTGTCTCCTGCAGAAATAAAATGTTTGGATTAAATTGTATCAGATGCGAGAAAATGCAGTTACGTTTTATACCACTGTTGAGACCTTTTACATTCAGACGAATGCATTTAATCACCCCTCTAGGCTTGCTACCATGTGAAGCATTCATATGTACACCGAATAGAAATAACAAAAAAGTCTGAGATAATTACGTAAAAAAGGGCCCAACAAAGAGTTAAACATAAACATCCAGGCCAGAGTATCAACAGTAAGGGCACGCAAATGAACCTTCGCAATAAATGAAAATGGATCAGGCTTGGACTGTATTATCCTTCCCTTTTCTAACGCAAATACGTACCTCAATCTCATAGTTCTCAAGGTCGAAAACTATCGCTAGTCCAACTATGTATCTCCGTGAAAGGAAACCAAAATGAGTATTTACACAGCGGAGAAGGACCTGACAGCTCGTATGAACGAAGACGTAACTTTCTTACTTATGAAATAATGGATATGCAATTACTTAACTGGCAGATATCAAATCAGACTGCAGAGAAACATAAAAACTGAAATACAATACAAATACGAACCATTAAGACAATTATAGAAATCAGTGGGTTACGTTGAGCAAAATATAACGAGGCAGTTTCAAAAAAAAAAAAAAAGTGTAACCAGTACTGAATTGTCAATCTTACAGTCATGTGAGGAGAGTCCTGGTTGTCGGTAGACATACATACATATGGTGCAGGCCCGCATTGTCCAATGCTTATAAGAGCAATCAGAACTCCTCAGAACGAAGGTGGCAAAAAAAAAAGAAAATCCTTGTGATAGTGTATTCAGTTCAAATGAAAGTCTACTCAAGCATTGGGGAATTGGAGGATTGGGGGCGTTCGAGGATATACCCCCAGCCGTCGCCTCCAACGGCATAAGCCTAGTTTGAACTTAATTTCAAGTCAATCGGTCAAATGGTTCTGAAGATATGGCCAAAATGGTAATTTTCCATCACAAAGTGCCACATGGTGGCAAAATATTGAGCCATACAGTTATGATGTCATCATGTGACACGTTGTGAGGTCATGACCTTGCAGTTGCACATAGTTTCATGTCAATTGGAGAAATAGTTCCAAAGATATATAATTCACTATTTTTGCTATGTGAAAAAGCTCCACCTTGTGTCAAAATTTTGAACCAAACTGGTATAATGTCATCGTGGGACACATCATCAGGTCATGACCTTTCATTTGCACTTGATTCCAGGTCAGTCGGACAAATATTTCCAGAGATATGATAAAAACAGTGATTTTTTCCATTTTTGGCCCCTGGTGGCCAATCTAGAAATTGTAAATTGTCCTAAATCAAATCAGTTCTTCCTCTTTATGATACTTACTTATATGCAAAACTTGGAATTTGTAATTGAAATATTACTGAAGTTATCGCGGAACAGTGATTTTTTTTCAGTTTTAGGCCCCTGGTGGCCAATCTAGAAATAGTAAATTGTCCAAAATCGAATCAGTTCTTCCTCTTTATGATACCTACTTATATGCAAAAGTTGGAATTTCTAATTGAAATATTACTGAAGTTATCGCATTAACACTGAAATCAGTTTTTGGCCCCTGATGGCCAATCTAGACATCGTAAATTGTCCAAAATCAAATCAGTTCTTCCTCTTTATGATACTTACTTATGTGCAAAATTTGGCATTTGTAATTGAAATATTACTGAAGTTATCACGTTAACACGTAGTGCGGCAGCGAGACCAAAAACATAATATCCCCATTTGGCGTTTGGAGATATAATTAGGTTGCCCTGCTGGAAAAAAATCCAGGGGATGGAATTCAAAGAAAGCACTGGGTTAATCTTCTTCTCTTCTTCTATCTGTACCATTATAGCAACCAACTTCTGCACAAATCTGGCTTTCTGCTGAACGTATTCACTTGAAACTCCGCCCATTTGTAATGTACCTCCCCTTTTCCACTGGAATTATTCAACAAAGAGTAAATCAGAAAGGGAAATCCATCGCTTATTCTTCGTCATCTACTTTTAGATTGGGATTGACCTGCCAACTGCTGCCGAGATTTCCCAGAACTGTAGTTGTACAGGCTGCACGCGCGCCATGTACATTCATAAAGGAACAGACTTCCACAAAAATCTTAACAACCACAACATACTCACCTGCAAATTAGTGTAAACTTCAACAGTATCCTCCCCTTGCCAATTCATAATGATCATGAGAGATCGCATTTCAGAGCCCGTTTTTGATTCGGAAATCCATAATTGTATCCCCCGAACGAGTTCGGAGGATACTATGGATTTGGCCTCGTCACGCGTCCGCGTCCACCGCGTCCGCAGAGATTTTCTTGTGAACGCTCTACAGCCCACATAAGTGCACCGATTCTTTTCAAATTTTGCAGGGACATGCATTATGGTAACTTCACGACACCTATTGATTTTGGGTACTCTGGGACCATCTGGGCCCAACTGGGGGGCCTTCGGGGGATACATGTACTTGGTTGCCGAGTGCTCTAGTATATTTTTTGAATGGCTACCGAACCCACATCGCGCACTGAACAGCGTTGAGAAATCCTGATTAGCCAATTGCTGCAACCAACGCGAAGATTATACAAATTTGGACTGTTCGGATATTTTAGATTTGCCCTCTGAATGGGTCGCAGGCAGCTCACAAATTGTAACAACTCGTGCTTATATTTGATGGTTTTTTATTTTTCCACAAATTGCACAGGTTGTAAACCTGGGAAAACAAATAATATCTTTAGAATATAATAAATATATATACATTATAATTTATATATAATATAATAATTTAATTAATATTCATTTTGAAGCTTATTCAGAAAACCTGTCATCAAACCAACATTAATCATTAATCAGTTGATCAGAAAACTAATGACCTAAGATGTCATCAATGCAATGCAGACCCACTGAAATATAGCCCAGACTATGCACACACAGTAGGCTATATGCCAACCAAACCTTAATACAAGTTAATATCAATACAGTTGTTGCTGTCATCATTATTATTATCATCATTCAATGTTATATATTGCACGCAGAACAATAATAGCAGTAAAATTGACAAAACAATTCAACCAGCTTGCATGCTTTCAAGCGCAGGAGTTCCAAACTGCATTTTCCATAATGCCTAGCGCGGGTAAGATCACCGAGAGCCAGCCTACTAGCGTGCCCCGGTAGCCGCGGCAAACTCAAACATTGTTATGAAAGTTTACAAACATCCTGCAACGATGCGACATCAATAGCGAACAATCATAACATCTCTCCCATGGGATTATAAAGACCACACCAGTACAACGCTACGGCAGCAATCAGCAGTAGTTGAAAGGTAAGTTTAACAAGTGTACATACCGATGGCCTGTGAGCTCCGTTCACAACAAAGGTTTGTTTGTGAATGAGAACTGACTGTGGACGCCATGATAAAGCCAGTTCCGAACCAACTGCCCACGCATTCGCCAATTTGTATCCATTGTAAACAGAGGTAGCGACACAATTACTCTTTTAAATACATGATAATGAGAATCTATTGATCATAATCATTATAGCTAATCATTTTATAAACAATCATAATTATAGATACTTTGTTGTTGTTTTCCCATTAACTAAATTAATTATTTCAAGCTCAAGAAAGCCAAAACTCTTCACAGGGACACAGCCCAGCAATTGCATACACGCGGTTTTGCCTTCTGCTCACAAGGTTTCAACAAACTCAGTATGCTCGTTATAATTTATTATTATTTGTTTTTTTTCTCTCCATTAATACATTATCAGAAAGTACATTGTCAATGTAGCCCTTCAGTTATCTGTCATTCCTTATACTGTCTTAGTAATTATAGGCCTATTTCTTGGTCTTGACTATTCAATAAGAAAATTGCATGATTATCAATCAAGTGATCTGAAACTGGAACAGCTTGAAAGCAATGATGCGTTTAAGGGTCGGAGCCTCACGGCACATCCCGGCGTTACTGTCAGAGAGTTTTTGTAAATAAAGAGAGAAAATGCCGGCATAACAGTGGACCTTTAAGGCTATAAGGTGGATCAGTACAGTCTGCCCAAGAATGTTATTGTTATCATAATAAGGCTGATACCATCGTATTCATTAAACAATTTCAAATTCAATGTGCTACTGTACAGGACTAAAACAGTAAAAAGCATCCCAAGCCAAAAGCTTGTGGACTGAATTAAGTAAGCATGCAAACAGATTTTTGATTCAACAATATTCATGGCAAGTACAGAGTAATTTTCACTGTTAAAAAGTCTTCCTTTTGTGGACCAATAGGTGAGCCACTATGCCACCTGTGCATGTCTTAGTGATAAGCTGCAGTACCCCACCTTCTTCAGAACCATCCCCAGTGACTACTTCCAGGCAGCTGCCCTGGCTAGGCTAGTCAAACATTTTGGCTGGACTTGGATTGGAGCTGTGCGGAGTGATACAGACTATGGGAACAATGGAATGGCCGCCTTCCTCCTGGCAGCAAAAGCAGAGGGCATCTGCGTGGAGTATTCAGAGTCATTCCACAAGACCAACCCACGTGCAAAGGTGCGACGCATAGCAGACGTCATCCGCAGGTCTACAGCCCGTGTCATTGTGGCATTCACCGTCTCAAGTGAATTGATGGTCTTGCTGGCGGAGCTGGAAAATATGCCACTGGCCCCAATCCAGTGGATTGGGAGTGAGGCGTGGGTCACTGACCGCAAGATGTTGCCATTTCGTATGTTTGCCGGTGCCATAGGCTTTGGCATCCCTCGCTCAGTCATTCCAGGGCTCCAGGAATTCTTGTTGGACCTGCGACCGGCCCAGGTTTCTCATTCATCCATCCTTACAGAGTTCTGGGAGAGTGCTTTTGACTGCAGCTTGGGAGGACAGCAAACCTCAACAACTAAGAAAACATGCCGTGGGAAAGAGAATCTGCGAGACCTCAAGAATCCTTACACAGATACATCCCAGCTGCGCATCTCCAACATGGTATACAAGGCTGTGTATGCAATAGCCCATGCTATGCACAGCATCATCTGCACAAACCAGCCAAACACAATAACCCACTGCAACAGCAGTATTCAAATTGAACCATGGCAGGTAAAAATATATATTTCACATTCTTTTATGTGGAAGAGATAATAAGAATGATAATAATCCTAATCATCACCATCAAATACCTGAATGCCCAGAGTTCCTGAAAGGCATGTATGAGTGCTTAAGCTGTTATGATATGGCCTATGGAAAAAAAACATCTGATGGTCAACCTAAAGTTGAAGATGATGTTAATTAAGCTGGTAACTAGCCAGTAACTAATCAGCCTTCTGACTCCCTCCCATAAGGTCATGGAGCAGCTGAGAAAGGTGAGCTTCATAAGAAATGGATATAAAGTGTCATTTGATGAAAATGGTGATCCAGTGGCCAATTATGAGTTAGTGAACTGGCAGGTGATGAAGGACGGGCACATTGAGTTTGTGACTGTGGGCCACTATGATGCAGCCGCTCCAGATGGACAGGTGTTCATCATGAAGAAGAACATTACGTGGGTTGGAGGCCAGTCACAGGTAATTCAAACATGATTTTGCATTCCAGAAACGGTGGCATGTCTGAGCTGATTGCAGTTTCATCATTGTAATGTTCATTTTAAGGTGCCTAAGTCCGTGTGCAGTGAGAGCTGTCCCCCAGGCACACGGAAGGCTGTACAGAAAAGAAGGCCTGTCTGCTGCTATGACTGCTTGCCCTGTGCAGAGGGTGAAATCAGCAATACCACAGGTACTGAAAGAATAACTATCTCTAAAGTCAATGCAGCAATGTCTTATTCATCGATTTTCCATCAGGGAATATTTTGAATTTGCGTATTGTCAAAGTACAGTGCAGATTTTCATGCTGTCGGACAAACTGCATGCCATGGCAGACAGAGGCGATCATTTTTTTTTTTTTTTTTTTGCAAGCACCTGAAGCAGCAAATTAGAAAACTAAACCAAAGCTTGGTTTTCTCTTTATTGTCCAGATTCCTTTGACTGCATCACCTGTCCAGCTGACTACTGGTCAAATGTAGAAAAAGATAAATGTGTACCCAAGCCTGTTGAGTTCTTGTCCTTCCACGAGGTTCTGGGGATAATCCTGGCAGCTTGTTCCATAACTGGAGCCTGCATGGCCATCATGGTGGCTGCCATTTTTTACAAACACAGGGATACACCCATTGTGAAAGCCAACAACTCAGAGCTGAGCTTTCTGTTGGTTTTTTCATTGACATTGTGTTTCCTTTGCTCTCTAACTTTTATGGGTCAACCCTCTGAGTGGTCCTGCATGCTGCGCCACACTGCATTTGGAATCACCTTTGTACTCTGCATCTCCTGTGTTCTGGGGAAAACAATGGTGGTTTTAATGGCCTTTAGGGCAACACTCCCAGGCAGTAATGTCATGAAGTGGTTTGGGCCTCTGCAGCAGAGACTGAGTGTTCTTGCTTTCACTCTCACTCAGGTTCTCATTTGTGTGCTTTGGTTAACAATATCCCCTCCTCTACCCTATAAGAACATGAAGTACTACAAAGAAAAGATAATTCTAGAATGTGATGTTGGATCAAAAGTAGGTTTCTGGGCTGTACTGGGCTATATTGGGTTCCTCTCCATATTTTGCTTTGTTTTAGCTTTTTTGGCACGTAAGCTCCCAGACAACTTCAATGAAGCGAAATTCATCACATTCAGCATGTTAATATTCTGTGCAGTCTGGATCACCTTTATACCAGCTTATGTCAGCTCACCTGGAAAGTTCACAGTAGCGGTAGAGATCTTTGCCATTTTAGCTTCTAGCTTTGGTCTGATTGCTTGCATTTTTCTCCCAAAATGTTTTATAATATTATTTCGACCAGAGCAAAACACCAAAAAGCACATAATGGGGAAAATGCAATCAAAATCTCTCTGACTTACCAAAAGACTAGCCAGTAGCACTAAGCTGGAGTGCTCCACCAAGGAATTGTTCGAGCCTAAAGGTATCGCCCCACGCATCCCCTCCTCTCCATCGGCAAGCCCACCCCACTACCCAACACAACCTTAGGGCCCCAAACCGGGGACTAATTGACAAGTTGAAATGAGCTGTTGTTTGTGACATCTTTTTACAGCACGTATTAGGATCACCAAAGAAGATGATAATACAGTAAGAAAGTAACAATATTGAGCATTTTTGGCCCAAAGACCTCCATGGGCCCATGGGCTAGAATCACCCGGTTTGTCAAACTTGTTCTGGTTTAGTTTCCCATTTCGCCAAGTGCCATAAATGAAAGAAATGAATAAATTATTTCTTGCTCTCCTGCAATGATGCCAAAATCTCCTGCAGGAGAGATTCAAAATCTTGGTGGCACTGGTGGTGGCAGCTGTCCTCCAAATCCTTACAGGACAGATAATTATGATTGCATTAAAAAAAATGTGTGAGATTGTGTCAAGTGTGTTATTCTTTAAGTCACAGAATCTTATTTTAATCTCCTATCCACAGACTCTTTTTGCACCAGGAAAAGATAAAGGTTTTTTTGCGGTGTTAATGAAGCATGTGCAAATGGCCTCACTCAAATTACCCTAAAGAAACAATATTTGGAATGCGAAGTGGAACTCTTTTGGAGAACAGTGCATTCTTGCTGAGTGGTGTCATTGAACGGTGGACAGCGAGTCTTTTTTTTTGTTTTGGGGGGCGCAGAGCGTGGCAAGAGGTGTTGCTGAAGTTTTAGCGGCCTCTGAAACAATACACCATCACTGCTGGGAGTTTTTTTCTAGGACTGGAAGCACATGTAGTCAGGTCCATTTGTATTTGGACAGTGACAAAATTTTCATAATTTTGGCCCAGTACAATGGCCGCCTCTCCACAATATACAGTGAGCGTCTGGGCACAAACTACATTTAATAGTGAAGCACCACTACACATGGGAAAACTTCACACTCGTCTGCACTCCATTCATTTCTATGGCATACAAATGTTTAGTTGCACTTCGCATGCAGGGATACCTGTCAATGTGAAGAGGCTAATGGTGCAGCAAAGTGGAAGGGACAGAAGTAGAAAAATGTTAACTTTTAGAAAATTAATATGATATTGACACAGTGGGAGTCAGTCAGAGTTTCCCCAACACCTGAGCAAGCAGGAGATCTTTTTTGATATGGTTTATAAGATTTCAGCCTCCATTCAACATGCACAGAAGCAGCCAACAGCTGATTGCAGTACAGGAGAATCTGGATTTTTCTTGTGAAGTGGTGCTTCAGGGTTATCCAGAATCCACTCCTTGAACAGGATCTACTTTTTAAACAGTTTTTGCTCTTCTGTAATTTATATCATTATCATTCATCTGACAGAAAATTGTTTTTTACTGTTGTTTGTCAATAAAACACTCTTTTTCGGGAAATGGTACAGAAATTGGATGATTGAGGAAATTCTCCCACTAACTGCCTCAAGCAACCAGCAGGGAAGGGTGGATACAAGTTCATACAAAGTATTTGCGTGAAGTGGACAGGTTCCTTGACTGTTTCCAGGCAAACTGAACTCCAAAAAAAGTGCACTAATTCATTAACAATAGAAAGTGGCGGATTCGCTGTACAAGGCGTTAGAATACATCACAGTGCCAGTGACGAGATGATGAGAGTGAGTGGAAAATTCAAATATTGAAATGGTCCATGGCTCTTCAAAGTTTGGGTTTCACACCCCTTTTCTGCACACGTGAACTGCGAGTTTTATTTATAAGAATTTTTGGAGTCCTAAATCTTTTGATTCCATTGAGCTAGAAGGCTGAAATTTGGTATATGACTTCACATATACCAATGTCCTATCTCTGATAATCTATGAATTATTATCCCCTTAAAACCAGAATTTGGATTACCAAGAAGTTGATTTTGTGCACTTTGGGAGTCCAGAACAAGAAGTGTCAATGAATTTCTTTGCAGGTATTCACTTTATGTTCTTTGGCAGCAGTACTTTACACTAAAAGAGTGGCATCGAAATCTGGCCTTTACTGGAGGTACAGCGTGTCCCCAAAATGGTTTCCAGACAAACTGGCCCTTTGATACCCCCGACTTCAAGCCATCCGTTGACCCCTTGGGCACATTTTGCAGGAAATGAGTTTCACACCACATAAATTTTCCTCTTTTCCCAAGATATAGAGCCAATAAAAAAGACTATACTTCTGTAACTGAACCTTTGAGATTGGGCACTTTTAAATCATTTTTTTGCAAAAAAAAACATCTAAGTGCAGAAAGTAGGTCAACTGTGTTTAACTGATATATTGTAAATTCACATGGTCATAAACAACTGATGCCCTCAAAGTAATTTGAGGAAGATTATTCAGTAACACATAACTGTTTTTGACAAACTTAGTCCTCTACTAAGTCAAAGAATGGGCATGCTCATATAGTACACAACACAAAAGTGAAGTATCTAAAATTCATCAGATAACCCAGAAAAAAGAGCAACTACCATAAATTACAAAGAGCATAATGCATTCCTCCAAAATAGGTGAATAAATGCCAATAAAAGCTTGCTGGGATTCAACTTGAGGACAGACCAAATGACAGAATATCAACTTCAGTGAGTACTCATCAAGTGGTACACCTGTGATAAAAATTCTTCAGAATTATCTGAAATACCATAATATGCCATCACTGATGCAGCAATGAATGTTCATGACATGAAGTAGAAAATGAAATACTGCTGATTAGCTATGATTTCAGCAAAATCACAATTCAATTGCAAATGAACCCTGGAAGAAGCCAACAAATTCTCTCCTCATCTGCTTGAGCTAGCTTGTAATGGCATGCACTACGACCTTGAATCTCTGCAGCACTGATGCAACATATGACATGTTGAAAGGGGATCCAACATGGTGGGTTCTGTCAATTTTCTACTGGTGAGGACAGAGTAGTGTTCACATGCTTCATTAAATTACAGTAAACATCTCATGTTCATCTGAACATTCCAGAATATTTACCACAAGCCATTCATCATCATAAATGCAAGCAATGTATTGCCCTGGTTGATATGTCTCTGAAGAGCCTGCGCCAATGTTTCCGAGTCCACAGAACAACCTTCGCCTGCTGGCATTTGTATCATCGTAAAAATCCTGCCCTCAGAAATCCCTCTCGTTTCCAATCGGTCAGCTGATACAGGAATGAAACTGTGGTGAGAACGTGTTCCATGCGCTGTTTTTGTGGATGCATACTGAGCCTCCAGTTTCAATTCATTCTCGTGTCGGGTTATATCTTCATTGCTGACGTAGAAGAACTTTATGTTCTAAATATTTTTACGAGCCTATTCGTACATTTGCTCAGGGGTGAGGATTTGGTTTTCATCAGTAGCTTGTGGACTGGCATGAGCAACAAGGCGTTTTACAGTACCACCGATACCGTCACACGGGCTTTTACCATGTGATGTTGCAAAAAAAATGTCACTCAGCTTTGATATTGAAATCCTTCTTGTGGTTACAGAGGTTGGCAAAATTTTTGCAGTTCTTGTACCGTGATGCTGCTCCATCACTGAAGAACACTGTATTTTTCAAGCTGGGGATATTATCTTGCACTTTTGGAAGAACTTTTGCAGTGAAACGGTGCACAACTCTTGTGTCATGCTTAAGGTTATCAGATATGAACTGTGCCACTTTAGATCCTCACCATCTTTATAATAAACAGCAAAAGGGTGAATGTTTCTTGGCTGTTGTTCCAGTGATGGCCTTGAACAGCATCTTGTACAATGAAACTATAGTTTTAAGCAAAATCCAACAAAATGACTTCCACATTTGCAGGTAAATTCTCTTTGAGGGTTCTCAAATAGGCACCCTGTGACTTCATGATAAAATGATGGTACCAGAATTGGTCAAATGCATCACACACAGCATCTAGAAATTCATGCATGGGTTGCTGTACTGAAGCTAAGGCTGTCCTGTCGTTGTGAAGCAACTGTCTGCATGTCATTGTGTCATCCATGTCTATGTCATTTTCAGTGAATTGAGTTGTCAAATACTCTCTGAGGCCATCTTTCCCAGGACAGGAGTCACACAGGTGTATCATGCAATCCCTGATTTCCAAATTGCATTTTATTTTGTGAAGCAAGTCCTTAGAATCATCTTGTGTTGGGATAGCACTAAACATCAGTTTTACATTTTGATGAGACAGACAAACACACACTGAGTGCATCCCAGCACTGTTGACAGACAAACAGCGCTTGGGACGCAGTTCACAGAACTTTGAAAAACGTATTTTATCTTTGCTTTCTTGTTTGAATTGTACAGAAAGTTCCTTCAGATTCACCAGCAGCAGAGATGGGGACTCGAGTCACTGTAACTTGTCTCGAGGCGCTGTTATGATGACTTGTGACTTGACAAAAAATAAAAGACTTGAGACTTGACTTGGACTTGGAAGTTAAAGATTTGACTTGACTTGAGACACGATGACTTGAATAACTTTAGTTATTCAGTACATGCTTTCAGTTTGAATATAAAATTAATAAATTAATAAAAAAATAATATTGATTACCCGGCAGTAGTGCAATGGCGTTGTCATGATTGGATCACTACCCTGTCAATCAGTCATGCCCTCTCTACATACCTTATGTGTTTACTGGAGAAATACGCCTGCTTATATCAGATATAGACATCAAAATGTCAGCGGGAGGGGTACCGAAAGTCATCATCTTCGGCTTTTTTTTTTCGCGATTACCATTTTGACGGCAAAAGATGAACAGCACAGCGCAAGACATGCGGCATAAACATCTTGGACAGCCAGACGACAACTTCAAACTTCGTTCATCATTTGTAGAGCCATTCAGCCCAGTAAGTGCTTGTCAATTAGCTAATATTATCCTGTTAGCCTAGCTTGCGGTTGTAATGCAAATTTCAACCCAGCGACTTCAGTGCTACCATCTCAATATGCAGAACACCAAACATGACCAGGTACTTGTCTTCACCATACTGATCTGGCCACTGCCACTGCACCTGCTTTGCTATGGCGTAGATTGGCTGGTCAGCTGTGATGACAGGTACCTGGCCAGGGTTGAGGAAATCAACAACATCTTTTACTTTGTTCATTACATGTTTGACTGTAGCAACTGAATGAGCTGGATCCCGCAGGAGAGGAAGCAAAGAAGTAATGGTAATGTCAAATTCAGGGCTTCTCTTCATTGAAGCATGATGTGCTGACCATGTTAGGTTCAATGCATCATCAACTTCTTGTGTCACTAAGACCTTGTCCAGCCACTGGTACTCCTGTGCCAGTTGTGGCCCCAGAATATCTGTGGTTGGTTTTGGCATTGCAGTACCTGGTGGAACAGGAAAGCCGAAGATATCTGTAGTCAGGATTTGTTTGACTTTATATCTTCTCGTTATTTTTGGATTTTCTATCTCTCATGGGATATTCCCTTTTCTTTACCTCTCTATCTTTGTATTGCACTATTTTAGGTGCTTTGTTTGCGTCCGTGTTGTCGGATGGTTGGACGTCCTTTTGGAAGCGCAAGAACTTTTCCTGTCATGTGGTCCATATCATTCTCTGTGTTTGTATTAACTCCGTGCTGCTCTGTTGTTGCTGCACTTGACCTCCCAGTTCTACCGGCCATTACAATATGACCTTCATTGGATGTCTCATGATCTTAAATATGTGACAAACACCAGCTGACGCTTGGCAGCCCTGCCTGCCAGTATAGTTTCCCACCACACACACCTATTATTCAATTATTAGTTTGTTTCTTTCATTGCTTTACCTCTCACCTCACTTTAGTATTTAGTTCCTGCCTTGTACAGTTTTCTTTTGTCGGTCAGATCTTTTGCCGCCCTCACTCAATGCCGATTCGGCTTGTGAGTTGTGTTTGTGTTGTTAGAAAATAAAGAGATCTGAGTTTAATTATCAAGTTCTTATTTTTTGGCTTAATGAATCAAGATGTTTTTGCAGGAATAAACCACCTGGATACTTGCTCGTGACACATCAGTCATTTCCATGAAAACAGTTGATTTATGTAAAGGGTTAAAATATAATTTTTTCAAAATTAATCAAGTCTTTTCAGGTTGATATATTAATATATTATTGAATAACCTTACTCAAGCTAATCTGAAGGGGTGGAGTGTCTTTTTTTACCAAATGAATCAATGATGTAGATTTATTGCCGTTGACCTACTTTCTGGACTTGTGAAAATAGGATTTAAAAGTAGGTATGTAGTTTGTGTATGTGTATATGTGTGCATAAGTGTCTGTATGTATACATATATCTTTATGTCATGATTTGATAAGGAGAAAAAAAATCTTGTTGGAAGACAAAGATTATTAATAATATCACAATATTATATTTTACTATTAATAAATACTAACAATGTTAATAGGTTATAGTTGACTATTATTAATTTATGGACAAGGAGTGGGTTCAAATAAGTTTGTACTTCCTCCCACTCCTTTTCAAATGTGTTAATCAAATCATTTTATGTGGTTCTCAGCTTTCATGTTTCCTTTTGTAGTCTGTTTTTTATGTCTGTCTATTACTGTATGATTATTTTTCTTTTTTTGTTTTTTTTTATGTTCAAAATAAAACTACTGCACTGCTACTATGACTGCATCTACCGAGAACCAATTCCTTTTGTAAATTGGAATACATGCTACCTTTTTTGTTTTCTCACTACTTGCCACATTCCTAAAAAAGCAGGACGGTTTATGATAAAATAAAATGAGGAATAATCCACAGCTCTCCTTTATTATGCTGGATAAGTACAGTGATCAGGTATGTAACCTTTTCACTCATTTTTTCCCTGAAGTAGGTTCAAGTCAGGAAAAAGCTTTTTTATTCTGTAGAATTATGTCACATGAATATTTTGTATCTCTTGGTTGCAGTGGTTCACTGAATCTGCATCACACTTAGACTAGAAGAAATATTCAGTCTGTGTTTTTATGGCCTCAGCATAACATTAAATTGAAAATAAGTCAGTCTTAAACCTTATGAAATTTTTTAAGACATTCTCAGTCTGAATTTTCAGTTGACAGGCAGAAATTGCTGATGTGGTTTCTGGGATCTTATTATGTAATAGGACAGAATGTTCAGTTTTACTGTTTTATTGTCTGCGGTTTACATTGCCTGTGTTTAGAGAAGAAGCGTGTCTCCCCAAAATGAAGGCTCTTGCTTTTAATGAGTCGAGGGGGCGGTGCTCCAGGAGGGTATTTAAACAAGAGAAAATGCCATATCCTCTCCTGAAAAATAATAATAATGTGGACCACTCTGACTCTGGCACTGGTCGCTGGCACTATAATCATGACAAATGGAAATACAGGGCTGGAGTGCACACTGCAGGGGACCCCTAGGTCTGCGTCACTCACCCAATCTGGGGACTTTATGATCGGAGGCATTTTTTCCATCCACTACTATGTGAGCAGCACTGAGCTCAACTACACCAGACGACCCAAAGTGCTGCAATGTGTGGGGAGGTCAGTGAAGAAAGAATACATTGTGAAATAATAGGCTAACAGGGGATAAACATTGTGGTCCTTGGCCATGGAAATGTAAATACAATATGTTATTTTTCATGCATAACAAAATATAAAATGCTTTACTTAGATGACCAGTAGAAAGTAAATATATACACTACCAATCAAAACTTTGGGATCACTTGGAAATTTTCTTGTTTACCATGGAAACACACATGAAATTAGTATGAATAGGAAATATAGCAAATGAACAGAACATGCTGACATTGTCTGAATTAGATATGATAATTTTAATGGAAAATGATGCATATGTACTTCAAACTTTGCCACCTGGTTTGACGGGGTCTTTGTCTTAAACTGCACACCCTCAGATATTTGTCTTCTTGCACAGTTATTCATCGGGGCCTCCCACTCCTTTTTTCTGTCCTTGTTAGTGCCAGTTTGTACTGCTCTCTGAAGGGAGTAGTTGACAGCATGGTAAGAGATTTTAAGTTTTCAATTTCTCGCATTGAATAGCCTTCTTTTCTAAGCACAACAATAGACTGACGGGTCTCTAAAGGAAGTTTTCTTTCTGGCCATTTTGAGCCTGTAAACAAACAAACAACTGCTGATGCTTCAGGTACTAAACCAACCTCAAGAATGCCATGCTCCCTTTTGCGCTCCCTTATTAGTTCAACGGTTTTCAGCTGTGCAACGCATTTGCAGAAGGGTTTTCTAATAAGCAATTAGCCTTATAAAATGCTTAATTGGGATTAGCAGCCACACCAGGAGATTGATGCAGAGGACTGACAGTTGCTGATAATTGGCCTCTAAGCCGAAATGTAGATCATTCTTTGAAAATCATCTGATTAATTTTAATTGTTTGTGAAATGGATAAAAATGTTTGTGAAATGGTAAAAATGTTTCTGAAAATGTATTTTTCTTTGGAAAACAAAGAAATTTGCTTGTGATCCCAAACTTTTGAGCGGTTGTGTAGTTATATTCAATATGTGCAATGCATATATTTTGATCTCAACAGAACTAAATATTTTACTGTGTAAATACCATACATATTTCCTTGAATAAATGTAATAAAAACTAATACTTTCATGGTTCACCGACAATATTGGGCGACATATTGTTAGCCCATTACCAGAAAGGACTATCTTTCAAAATCTATTGACCATTAAGTCTATTCAGCATTCAGCTTTTCTCAACTGTATCTGATCATACATTTTATTTTTGTTCAGTATTTTACATGCCAGGTGTAGTCCGCATAGTTCAATTCGTTTCATATTCTGTCATTTCAACAGTCTAGATTTTCGGGAACTTCGCTATGCAAGAACCATGGTGTTTGCAATCAAGGAGATCAACAACAGTTCAGAGCTCCTGCCTGGCGTTACTTTGGGCTACCAGATCTATGATTCCTGTGCCTCTGTGCCTGTTGCTGTGAAACTGGCACTTCAGCTGGCAAATGGTATTGATCCAGTTTTCTTTCCTGACCAGTCTTGCTCAAAATCTGACACTGTGCATGCTGTTGTGGCTGAGTCAGCTTCCACACCCTCCATTGCCATATCTCGAATTCTGGGACCCTTTGGCATCCCCCAGGTGAGGTCTTCCAGTCCATTCCTCCTGTTTGTTCCAGTAAATTATTGTCATGAAATTGCCCCTGCATTTAAAAATGGATTTGATCGAAATTTAAAAGATAAGTCATTGATACGGATTATACATAAAATATTTTTAGAAATAAGCTTCTTTTTCTATATACTTTTGTCTTACAATTATTTCTGAGAATAACAAACTGATAATAGTTTCCAAATTTAGGTATAATATTGATTGTATCCAATATTCCTCCATTTGGCGATATTTGCATTATATATTAGCATTCCTCGGTAGTAGCTCATTGAATTTGTGACTGACTCAGCTGGTCACTCACGTACCTAGGCTGATAACCCACAGACTTAGCGGGGCAATCCATTGGATTTGCGACTGACTCTGCTAGTCACTCACGTACCCAGGCTGGTAACCCACAGACTTAGCGGGGCAATCAATTCGATTTTGCGACTGACTCGGCTAGTCACTCACGTACCTTGGCTGGTAACCCACTGAGCTATTGTTACAATCTATTGGATTTGCGACCTTTTTTTATTTTTCTTAAATGAATGTGGGATCTCGTTTGCAGTTTCAGTCAACCGTCAGTTGGTCATTTCAAGCGAATGACTCGACAAAAGCATCAACAAGTTTCATGCCCTTGTGTAATAAAAATATATACAAGTGACTTTAAAAGAAACATTAAAACCAAAACAAAAATCTGAGTCCATAATTCTTTAAGAAGTCAACTAATTATATTACCATGTTCAATTCTGTCTGAAGATTTGAATGACGAGGCAAAAGAGATTGCAATAGATGGCGCTAATGCCAAAATAATACGGATCAATTTCTTGTTTTCTATCGGGTACTGTTTGGTGAGGGGCAATGATTAATGAAGATTGATGCAAACCTACTGGTTCACTGTGTCATTTGATAAGGTTTTAAATTTTCATTTGATTTATCCAGTTATTATATATGAATCAAAAAGCAGTAACATTCTGTCGGTGGTAATGCATTATTTGTACGATGTATATTGCTTTGCTGTCACTCTCAGAAAAGAGGGTTCCAGTCGGGTTCCTCAGAGATATGGGGTTCTGCCATTTGCCAGAAGACCCTTTGTTTTTTAGTCTTCCAAAGGGTTTTTTAAGGTGGTAAATGGCTTCATCAAGATCCCTTTCCTTCTTGGAAGAATTTATACAGGGTATCTGAGGAAGGCAAAATAAGGCAAGGCAAATACTTTATACACTCAGTGCATTAAAACGCACAGATGAGGTATGTACTGTATTTGGGTCCTGGCACTGGTCCGACCTCCCATTGGTCCGACCTCCCATTAGTTCGACATCCCATTGGTTGGAATTCCCATTGGTCCGACAATCGGAGTAATGAGAGTTCGAACTAATGGGAGGTTCTCATTATTTTCGAACTGGACTAGTGCATTAGTCCACACCATTCTGCCAATCTGTAATCTAAACAGACAGGTCGGATATTTGAGGTCTGCCAACTTGAAATAAAAAAAATGTCCATTCACTGTACAGTCTGTGTTTGAAATAAAACGGAGTAAAACAAAATCAAATAATAAACAGGGAAACCTAAGCGAGATAGAGAAGATCAATAATCGTAAATTATGTGCGCCCGTTGCGCATACCTGCTCCAAAAGTTGAGACCACGGTATGGTCCAGTCCTAATAGAGCACTATAATACGTTATAATTACCTCACTCGAGCCATACATCTATATTATTAATGATTATGTTCATGAATGGAGAGACATATCATCAGATCTCAGAGAAGTTGCGAGAAATTGGTGTCCGACTTCTCAGCTGTTTACATTGTGTTTATCTCTCTCCGCTCACCGAGGCTGCTGAGCAAGGAAAAACCCGTCGTTATAGCGTATATTAATTTTTATAATTATTCATATAGGCTCCACCTGTCAATAAGACACGTGAAAGAAGAGGTGCAGTTTATTGTGTTTCACCAGGGAGGAGCTGTCATTAAGCATGGCTTTTCAAACTGCCGCGCTCATTATACTGTGTCCATAATTAAACCTTGACACCCATATCAAAACAAACTTTAAAAACACAATAAACTGCATGTCTTCTTCCATGTGTGTCTCATTGACAGGCGGAGCCTACAGACAGGTGGATCGGGTTCTCTCTCTCTCTCTCTCTCTCTCAGTGTGTAGGCTAATTCTCGCTCTTTTGATGACAGTTCAAACTAACAGGACCCCCCACTGGTTCGACCTCGATTTGTGGTCGATTTAGTCGGAGGAACAGGAAGTCGGACCAATGGGTCGTCGGACCAATGGGCAGTTCCCACTGTATTTGTGGCAAATTGAAGAATTAATAGATTTTTATTGCTTTTCCAGTGAAGCATGAGAGGAAATAAAAGCCCACGGTATTGTAATCCTGACGTGCACCACGTGCAGGCGCCAAGCTTTTCAGTAATAACAAACTTTGAGCTGTTCGTGATGTTTACAGTGACACTTGACTTGTTCTTTTTGGTGTGGTCAATAGCCTACATACCCACTTGGAAAGAATCTATATGAACATATATGCGCATGTAACCTATATTCCGCATATATGTGCATATATGCGGCATATAGAGCTTGGCAACCAACGTCACTACGCAATGCACTCTGGGATGTAAACAATAGCGCTCCGCCATATTGTGAGGCCATATCGTGCGAGACTAAATTAAAACAGAGCCAAAGAGACACAGTAATTAGGTGTAAACTTGTCGAAAGCGCTGAGATGCCAAGTCTCACGCATTCTGCGTAAGCCTCGCGCATTTTTTAGGCTTATTCAGCGCATTCTGCATTTATTCATTGAAGGCTTAATGAGATTCTCACGCGGTAGTAAAATCCTCGTGCATTGAAGTTTCCGTTTCACTTGCGTAAAGGTGCACCTTATCACAGGTAACATGGAAAGCGATTAAGACTCCGGACTTCCCGTGCTTCTCTTTACTCAGGGATTGGAAACAATGCATGTGTTTCATGATCGTTTAAATTAAACAAGACCATTTGAAACGTCTTTATGCAATTCCATTGCTTTCAATCCCTCAGTAAAGACAAGCCTGAAAATTCCCAAGTCATAATTGATTTCCTTGTCACTGTTGGGGAAACCCACCATTATGAACGTGAAACTGATTAACTTGATGCACAATGATTTAAATTCCGCGAGTGAATTTCTTCAGTGCGCTTTGGTTGAATAATTGCTTACACAGGAACATGAATGCCACCAAGAGAGACTCTCGCGTAATGTGTAAGACTTGGCATCTCTGATTAAGCGATGCTAAGAAGTCGATTGAACGAAAGAAACATACTATATAGAGACAAACTTCTACCGAACGCAAGAAAATGGTACATTAAAAAAATTGCGTTGATCAAAAATTTGGATCCGCATGAGGTGCCTGTGAGAAACTGCAGTCGAAACTGCTGTACCCCCTTTGACGTTTCTCGATATTTTTGTGTATATACCGAGTGCATATACCGAGTGTATATACAGTGCATATACCGAGGATGAATTTCGGAATTATAAATCTATTGAAGCCCATGTACAATTCACAAATGGCTGGGTCCATGATTTGGAGGTCTGCAAACCACCAAACTGGGAAAACAGCTTCATTTGCACAAAGGTGTGTATAATCTTGCTTGCTTACCTACCTGTGATTAGAGAGACATACATTATTAGGCTACTCAGTGGCAGCTTGTGTGAGGAATCGATTTGGAACCAAATGCGAGGACACGGGATTGCAAAAATGAGGTGCTTTATTGAATAAGGGGGATAACCCCCGCAGAGAAAAAGGCAACAGTACACAGTCCGTAATCCAAAGCTCGAATTCCAGTGGGAGAGAGCAGAGTTCGTTACCAGGGCACCAATTACAAAAATCGTAGTCAGACAAATCAGATCCGGTACACAGGCGTAGGTTTGTGGGAGAAGCAAACTCATAAGCTAAAGGACAGTCCGAATCGTTAACAGGGCAGCAATCCACAAAATCAAGGTCGGGCAGAAAAAGGTCAAAAATACATAGATGCAACGATATCCAAAAGGGCAAACCAAGAATCTGAAGTCGGGCAATCCAGTCAGAAAGATAAATCACAATGGGTCGAGGCGGAAACAAACGTGGCACAAGAAACAAGGAAGTTACGATCTGACATGGAAGTGCAAGTGAAGACACCTTAAATACACCCGGGGTGAACACATGACAAGAGAGAACAGGTGCGATCAATGAAACAATAATCAGGATTGACACATGAGGAATAATCTAGTTACATGAATTTGGCAAATGCCAAAACGCAGACAGGGATCACGAGACAGTCAGCAGCTCCAAACAACAGCTCCGATTAAGGAGTACTAAAAGTGCATAGTCTAAAGAAAAGGGAAAGCCTGAGATATAAGTGGAAAACTGCAGTAGAGATAATTAGGGATAGGCAAGGAGGGCGGAGATAAGAATTCGGCGATTGCCGAGAGATCGTTAGTCAATTAGCATGTGCAGCTATACAATCCCGAGTGCAAGTTAGTAAGTTAGTAAAAAATATACAATACTAATAAGTGTCTGTAATTATCGAAAACAATAAACTGTTAGTACTGTTAGTAGATAGCAAAAAGAGAGAGGAAGGAAGAACACAAGATATGAAGGAAGATTGAAATCCCAGAAACCGTAAATCACCCGAATGCGTGGCACGTAAGACTAAAACGTGAGCAAAGATCAACACAAGACAAGACTGGGTAGACGTAGTGCAAAGCATGGCATGGCAGAAATAAACAAGACAAGAGAATGAAAACATGGCATGATAACTATGGCAAGGAAAATAATAAAAACATGAAATCCAAATACCAAAACACAATACGCAATCAAAGAATAGTCATAATAACATGCAGAGGTCACTTAACACGAAAATCAATAAACATGGCATAGCCAGGCACAAAACTTAAACATGGCATGAAAAACAGGATCCTAACAGCTTGTGAACTGGCAATAGGGGAAGCTCAAACAATCCCTTAAAATTTATAATTGGACACAACCCGTTTCTAGTCATTCATTTAAATTACCATTACAGAAACCCCGAAAACTCTCAACACTGGTGTGGCCAGTTTTCATTTATAACGCAAACCTGTCAACTCCCACTGATTCGATATTGCGTTTAAGTGGCATATTTTCGTTCATCTGCTGTAGTCAGCAATTATTCATTCAACATGTATGTAGGAGATTCTCGCGCGGAGCTGAAGTCCTTGTGTGTGGAGGGGTTGGAAGCAATGAAATTGCTGAAAGACGTCTCAAATAATCTTATTTCATTTAAACAATCACGAAATGCATGCATTACTTCCAACCCCCGAGTGAAGAAAAGCGTGAGAAGTCTGGAGTCGTAATCGGTATGCAGTAAAGGCTAAATGACAACTGGCTACATCTGACCACACAGCAGGTTCTTCCCATGGCTTTGGCTTCTCGGTGCACAACAACAAGAAGTAGCCTCACAGTACGGCGTCTCTCCCATCAACCCCTGTGGCGAGGCAGCCGTGACGTCACGCCCCCATCCCCTATAGGCCAAATTCAGGTACATATATGTGCTTATGGAGGGCATATAGTCTCCTATATCGCTTCTTTATTTCCACATGTAGGCCCTAGATGCTCATACAAGGTACATGTCTCCAATATAGCTCATATACCCAGTGGCAAGTTCTGTTTGTCATACCTATTGTATAGCTCATATCTCACATTTGCAGCTGTTATACATAATGCCTTGCTCATATTTTTATTCTCAAGGTAATATCTGCATATTAGTCCAAAATCCCTTACAGAAATAACAAGAATTTCACGCAATAACTTATTAATTGCGTGTGAACACGCAAAATTGGCATCACATTTGATCCTAAATACATGCTGACATGTGACAGCGGCATGTTATGTGTAAACCAGTCATTATTAACTAAGGCAAGTGAGAGGAGACAAAAAGCGGTGATATCAACGCACATATCTAATACCATTTGTTACATTTCTTTCCTGAAATATTAACAATAAAAAGGTCATGAATTCTTTCTTGACCATACTTTTTTTAAAAACTTTCTATACATGATTGTATAGTTGTTTCATGACAATTTCAACACAACACAACATGTATCATGTATCATGACCGAAAGGGTCGCGGGAGAAGCGAAATCGCTTGTCAAAATCCCGCCCCCAACTTCCAGAAAAACAGTTTGATTATGGTTAAGATATCATAGGGCAGAGCTAGTGTCCATGTACGCTTTGATTTGAATGTCAGAAAATAAGATCGTAAGATTTATGAATATCATGAGAATTATAATTGCAGAATAGGTGATTGTCCTTTTAACTTTAGATTCAAATGCCACTTTTGATCCAATGCGACATTGCCCCGAAACCCCTTTCTTAATCATTTGGTTTGTTCCGGCTAATTTGGAGTAGATGAGAGGTATAATAATACCGGATCTTTGCTTGGATCTCTCGATTAGTCGTCATTTCCATCTCCTTGGTTCACCCTTCCCTTATCGGGCTGTATTTCCATTCTATGAAGATTTAGTTGTGTATTGTGGAAGAGAAGGAAATGAATAAAAATATATTGGTTTGATTTTGTTTATTTCATCATTTAAGCATTTTTCAAGTTTAAGTCACAGCCAGATTCACCAAAATAAATAAAATTGGAGTCACATCATTACAGCTCAAACATATCCACTGAAAGGTTATACACTACTCTGTTACATCCACCAAATGCAATGTTTTCTATCTTGTCTGTAATGCAGTTTCTAGATTAATATGGCTCAGAGGTCGTTAGTCTAAATGTAGCAAAATAAAACAAAAATAACAAAATAAAAGTACACAGAAGAATATACATTCAAGTAAACATGACCTTCAAAAGTCATCTTCATCCCCACATCTATTTGAGCATTTCACAGTAGTAAATGAATTTGAAAACAAAGTTTACATTTCTGTTCACAGTTTTAATGAACAGACAGTTGTCTTGTATTTGAGATGCTTGTATAGCAATTAAAGGTCCCAGACTTTTTCCTATAGGGATGAAATAACAATTATTCTTAAATTTCCACACGGAAAGAACCTAAATAAACATACAGGTTTTAATCCTCGCCTTGTATCAACCAGCAATGGTCGGCAGCTCTTTTCAGAAGTAGAGTCCAATTGGCGAATGCGCAACAGGGATGCAAATTGCGAAGGGCCTGCTGGGAAGGGTTATGTAGATTAGTTCCCCTAGGTGTGTCTTGTTGGCTAGACGGGCGCTGATAACGAAAGATTCTGACTAATTCTGCATTTGAATATCTTTCACCCTTGTTCTAAGCTTGCAAAGTTTCACCCAGGGAATATATTAAAAGCAATTACTAAAGGCTGTGGGCTATGTACACTCTCCTGAATCGTCAGCAGGGGGCCGCATTTGCGAAAAAGCATAAGGATTTGTACATAATTCCTTAATTGGATAACCCAGATTTGGGTGGGATCAGAAGCAAAATAAAAAAACAGAGAAGTTTTAATATAGGGCCACATATAAGATACGCATAGAGGTGTCATACATAAAATTGGCCGTTTTCGTATATTACCGGAACATATATAACTCACTTGGGGAGCAATTAAAACAGTGGGCAGACTTTTGTTCTTTTTTCTACTCAGTCAAAGTGATGACAAAATAAAAGAATATTTGATGAAACAAGAGTAAATGTCCATGCGCTAGTAATAAATTTGATTTTCTAAAATAATTACGCGCAAACTTATTTTCCAGTCTGCCTTTAATCAGCTTGCATTTCTTTTGTTGTTCAGTATACAGTGGGGGAAATAAGTATTTGTCCCCTTGCTGCTTTTCAGGTTTGCCCACGAACAAAGAGTGCAACGCTCTATAACTTTAATGATAGGTTTATTTCAACAGTGAGTGACAGAATATCACCAAAAAAGTGGAATAAGACATTGTATGCATTTTAGGAATTTATTTGCATATTTTTGGTCAAAAATAAGTATTTGATCCCTTGGACAAACAGCATGTTCATATTTTGGAGAAAAGCCATTATTGGCCAGCACAGATGTCAAACAATTTTTCTAGTTGTTGACAAGGTTTCTGCACATTTTGGCAGGGATGTTGGCCCACTCCTCTCCGCAGACAGCCTCCAAATCATTCAGGTCCCGAGGCTGTCGCCTTGCAACCCGAATTTTAAGCTCCCTCCAAAGATTTTCAATTGGATTCAGGTCTTGAGACTGGCTAAGCCACTCCAGACCCTTGATGTACTTCTTCTTCAGCCACTCTTTTGTTGCTTTGGCGGTGTGCTTAGGGTAGTTGTCGTGCTGAAACACCCATCCTCGACCCATGTTCAGCTCTCTCACTGAGGGAAGGAGCTGTTGGTCCAGAATTCCACAGTATATGGCCCCGTCCATCCTCCCCTCAATGCAATGGAGTTGTGCCGTCCCCTTGGCTGTAAAGCACCACTGTGCTTGACGGTGGGGATGGTGTTCTTTGGGTTGCACTCTGTGTTCTTTGCCCTCCAAACATGGCGAGTTGAGTTGAGCCCAAAAAGTTCTATTTTGGTCTCATCTGACCACATCATTTTCTTCCAGGCCTCTTCTGAGTCATCCAGGTGGTCAATGGTGAACTTCAGGCGGGCCTGTACATGTGCCTTCTGAGCAGGGGGACCTTGTGTGCGCTGCAGGATTTCAATCCATGACTGCGTAGTGTTACCAACTGTTTCTTTTGTAACTGTGGTCCCAGCTGCCTTCAGTTCATTAACCAGTTCCCCCCTTGTGATTCCTCACCGTTCGCATGATCAGGGACATCTCACGAGGCGAGACCTTGCATGGAGGCCCAGACCGAGGGAGGCTGGCAGCAGTGTGGTACTTCTTCCATTTCCTGATAACTGCACCGACAGTTGATCTTTTCTCTCAAAGTTGCTTTCCGATTCTCTTGTAGCCCATCCCAGCCTTGTGTAGGTCAACAATCTTGTCCCTGATGTCCTTAGACAGCTCTTTGGTCTTGCCCATGGTGGAGATGTTGGAATCTGGTTGTTTGGGTGTGGACAGGTGTCTTTTATACAGGTAATGAGGTGAGGCAGGTGTATTTGATGTAAATGAGTAGTTGGAATTGGGGGTGTGTCTTAGAGAAAGACTAACTGGCTTGTGGGACCCAGAATACTTGCTGTTTGGAAGGGGGTCAAACACTTATTTTTCCTAACCAGATGGTTATCAATTTCTATAAATTCATATGATGTGATTTTCTGGAATTTTCTTTGTGATTCTGTTTCTCACTGTTAGAATGTATATACGATTAAAATTATAGATCGTTGCATTCTTTGTAAGTGGGCAAACCTGCAAAATCAGCGAGGGGTCAAATACTTATTTCCCCCACTGTATATCTGACTGGATGAGCATCTGACATACCACACTGCATATCTGCCAAGCCTCGCATTGCTTTTAATCAAATTGATTGTACAACCCCAATTTCTAATTAGTTGGGACAAAGTGTAAATTGTGAATAATATCAAAATGCAATGACTTTCAGATCACATGAGCCAATATGTTATTTACAATAGAACATAGATAATATTTCAAATGTTGAAACAGACATTTTACATTTTTATCCACAAAATTTGCTTATTTCAAATTTTATGGCTGCAACCGTCTCAAAAAAGTTGGGACACAGGCAAAAAAAAAAGGGCTGAAAAAGTAAATAATATATGAGAGAGTCAGCTGAAAAGACATTAAGCGAGTAGTCAAGTTAACTGGCATCAGCTGTGTAACATCAGAGTTGGGTCCAAGTACTACCATAGTGCATGTATTTGTATCTGAGTACTACCTAATAATGCCGATTATTAGGCCAAATACCAAACAATACCAAATAATAAGTAAATGTTCTTGTATTCAAGTACTTTTTAAGTACTTGACCAATCTCTCTCAGCACTTAGGAGACAGACTGGTCAAGAACTTTTAAAAGTACTATCATACAAGTACAAGTACTTTAGGCATTAATAGGAAGTACTCCGACACAAGTGCAAGCACTTTGGTATTTTAAAGAAAATACTTGCATCAAATTCTTGAAAGTACTTGAAAGTTCTTGAACCCAACTCTGGTAACATAATTGGCTATTAAAGGGATGTCTTAGTGAGGCTGAGTCTCTCAGAAGTAAAGATGGCCAGAGGCTCTCCAATCTGTGAAGCCTTCCCTAAAAAAAACTGTAGAATACTTGGAATTGTGGAAACAATGTTCCTCAATGTCAAATTGCAAAGGCTTTGAAGGTGTCATCATTGACAGTGCATAACATCATCAAAAGATTCAGAGAAACTGGAAAAATCTCTGTGCATAAGGGACAAGGCCAAAGACCTTTACTGGATGCCCACGATCTTCGGGCCCTCAAACACCACCTCATCACTCAATGGCATGACTCTGTCATTGACATTACTAAATAGGCCCAGGAATACTTCAAGAAACCACTGTCTGTAAAGACTTTCTGCCGTGCCATCCAAAGAAGCCACCTAAAACTCTATCATGCAAAAAAGAAGCCATTGTTGAGCATGATCCAGAAGCGCTGCCCCGTTCTGTGGGCCAAGGTTCATTTTAAATGGACTGTAGCAAAGTTGCAAAGTGTCTTGTTGTCAGACGAGTCCAAATTTGACATTCTTGTTGGAAATCATGGGCGTCATGTCCTTGGGGTAAAGAGGAGAAAGACCACCCCTCTTGTCAGAGTTCAGTTCAAAAGCCAGCATCTCTGATGGTATGGGGATCCATTAGTGCATATGGTGTGGGGCACTTACATGTTTTAAAAAGCACCAATGCTGAATGCTGAAAGGTATATAAAAGGTTTTATAGCAACATATGCTCCCCTCCAGACAACATCTTTTCCAGGGAAGGCCTTGTGTATTTCACCAGGCCAATGCAAAACCACATACTGCAGCTATTACAACAGCATGGCTTTGTAGTAGAAGAGTCCGTGTGCTGATTTGGCCTGCCTGCAGGCCTGATCTGTCACCGATTGAGAACATTTGGTGCATATTTAAACGAAAAGTCTGTCAAAGGAGACCCAAAACTCTCCAGCAGCTGGAAGCCTGTTTTAAACAAGAGTGGGATCAAATTCCAATGGCTAAACTGAAGAAACTTGTCTCCTCGATGCCCCTTTCAGCCTGTGTCCCAACTTTTTTGAGACCTGTTGCAGCCATAAAATTTGAAATTTGAGCTCATTTTGTGGATAAAAATGTAAAATGTCTCAGTGTCAACATTTTAAATGTCATCTATGTTCTCATGTAAATAAAATATTGGTAAAAAATGGTAAATGGACTGCTTGTATATAGCGCTTTCTAGTCACATGATATGACCTCAAAGCGCTTTACAACTTTTTGCCTCACATTCACCCTGATCTCGGAGGCTGCCATGCAGGGCGCCACCCTGCACATCAGGAGCAGTGCGGGGTTCAGTGTCTTGCTCTTCCACACGTTCTCTGAAGGAGCCGAGGATCGAACCGGGAACCTTCTGATTCCTGGGCCGCCCACTTTACCTCCTGAGCCCCCAAATATTAGCTCATGTGATCTGAAAGTCATTGCATTTTGATTTTATTCACAGTTTACACTTCGTCCCAACTATTTAGGAATTGGGGTTGTTAATAAAACAAATTTAGTCTATTTGAAAGGAGTAGTTCCTCTATATTTAACCATACATTGTTTCAAAATGGAGGCTGTTTGTAAATAGATGTCACACTAACGATAAAATTTTTTTCACAGTAGCTGAAATATTTGTGTAATTATCATCCCCATAGCTTCCCTTGGCATTTGAAGTCAAGCCAACAACTACAGCAATGCAATCCACAGGCTAGCTATTCCATACATACCCGCAACCCACCAGAAAGGCATGGATTAGTGACACGTGAGGTACAAGCAGCAGACATACAATTGCATGGAGTGCACCATTCACAGTATTGGAAGAAGACTGGTTGTGATTGTACAACATATGTTGACAGGTTTTTACTGTGCATGGGAGCAAGAGCTACAAAAATGTGAAAGAGACAGATATAATTTTTCAATCCTCACCTGCAAATACAGAATGGGCAGTGCCATTTTGAACCCAACATGTAAACAGGACAAGTTCGCAAGTAAGAATACAAATGAAATGGTTAGCATTGAGCACATTCAGCTTAAGGACCACGAGAGACATCTCTTATCAGACATACTGGGTCCTGAAGGATACATCCATAACTTCCATTTTTCTGTTGCTAGCCCCAAACCATAAAGGCTCACTTTGAAACCCCCGGAGGAAAAAAGAAGGCGTCCGACAATCTCGCAGGTGAAAAAATTAGCCAGGTGGCTGTTTCAGTATATGTCAATGCAATAATCACAAAAAGGAGTGCTACCAAACTCACAACTGGCAAAATTTTCCACCCTGGTAGTTAACTCCAACTGGCTAACATTACAACTGGCACATACTGTTGATGCTACTTGACAGAATTTAAGTTGATGGTGATCTAATGGTCTGATCAAATGGACACTGATCTAATGGTCAAAAATAGTGCCATGGGCACTGTAGCTCACTTGGTTTATTTCAGGCTTTAGTGTTATTTAATTACCACTACTACAAGTGATAATATTTTTTTATGCTTGGGTCCAACACTGGGACAATGAAGACACCTCTTGTACAACGTAATTTGTGTAGGGAAAAAATTATAACTACAAGTGGTAACTACTGGGTGCAAGCAACATGAGGTAGTCATCAGTTTTGAAGCAGTGAGGACAGAAATAGTTCAAGTTTTCAAACAATTTCCAGTTCATGGAACATAACTGTGCATGGTATACTTCGCCCTGCATATTGCATGGTGATTAGTCTCTGCCTTGTTTTTGAAATTGCAGCAAATAGCAGCCAGATATTTGAAGATTTATTTTCTCATTAGAAAGACTAGTTAATCCTCATTCAGACATGCAATATGCAAAATTAGACCCACTGAGTCAAATGGTTGAAAATAAATATGCAAATATACATTGTTTTTCTTACTAAAGCGCCATATATTGGCGAATTTGAATCAAATTTGCTATACCTCTCTATGGTAGGACCATTTGACTAATTAAAGTAATTTGCATCAAGACGGCCCTTTTACACATCCTGAGCAAACGTATAAAGTCTCATGATGGATGACAGTTATAGTGAGTATACAGGCTAATGAAATTGAATAGGCTGATGTTAGCCTCTTGTTTGAACTATCACTTTGTTCTTCCAGGATTTTGAGGCAACCTTAAAGGTTGAAGGTTAAAAGTATTCACTCATATATCAAGAGAAAAAAGTTTCATGCGACTTGATAATCGCTTTCCAAATGTTGCTCCTTTTCCACCATAACCAGTCCGCCGACAGTCTTATTCTCCTTGACGTCACATACGGGTTGTGTACTCTGAAAGTACCCAGATGTTCCATAGTTATAATACAGTGAGCACTGTGAAAACTGTGTTCAATTTTGATTTTCAAGCCTGACAAGTCAGAACTCTTAAAAGATTCTTCCAGATCTTCCACTTGTTCATAGTTTTAAATCCCATGTTTAAATCTTTATTTTTTTTTAAGCTACAGTCGCATAAATGTGATTTCTTTCATTGATGCATATTAGTTTTTCTGCTTATTTTGGTTTGTTCCATGCCTCCAAGAAGTCTACTCGCTGTGCTGGCTATACCCGATACACGTACACGTTGTCTTGTTTAGAAATAAAATTATGTTTTTACTGGAGTCAAGCTACCATTCCGAGGACGGTTGGATAAGCTAAAGCTGGGCTACAAAAAAAGATAGTATTTTATGAACACGATCAAGTGGACTCTGATGACAGTGATTGACTGACAAAGAAATATGCAGTGATGAGGTCGATGCCATTTAGAATACAATCGTACGACTCAAATATCTCCACCCAATACCTCAAAAGCAGCCTGAATCATCTGCCTGTACTTCTCATGCACTCAAGCTCAATTTCAGATCTTAATTGCTTTTTTATAGTTGCTGTATCTCTTCCCATGGTTCTTCCTTAAAAATCTGGTCCTTCCTCTTCCATGATGGCCAAAATGAAACAAAACCTCAAATCTAAAAACATTAGATTATTACAGTGTACGCAATAGAAAGATCTGACAACAAGCAGCTGCAAGAGCATGAACAATATGTTTTCCTGCGCCAGTTAAGAGAGAGAATACATTCTAATAATCTTCCTTTCTTGTTCTGTCGTCGCTCTTATCAAGTCTACTCATTGAAAAAATATCAATATAAATTTAGGTATTAGTCCTTCCCCCCAGGGTTTCCGCTACATGTAATTGATCGTGGTGCACCGCCACGCCTATGTAAAATGACTTTACATAAACTCCAAAAATCCTAAGGACAATCAGTTCTCATTGTTAAATTAAAATAAGCTCTAATAATACTTGACCTGTTCATCATTTTGCTTGATGAACACGTTTTCCAATGAATAAAAATTAGCCATCGGCAGTAAAACACACTGCTTTCTTCCTAATGCAATGTGTGCAACAATTAGAGAAAAAAATGTTTAGTTCACTTTGCAAAACGATAAACTACAATGTTAACTTACGTTTTTGCTGTGAGCACATCCTGCTCTACCTGATTGTATCTTAATGATTATTTTACTCCAATTCAGGAGTCCAGAGTCACAATCGGTTTTCATATTATATGTGACATCCACCGTGACACGTGAAGCGGATAAACCTCCTTGCACATAGACTTCAATTATTACATCGCCTACGTGCTGTTTAATGAAAATGTTGGTTACGTATTGCAACCCCAGATCCTATGAGTATGAGTGTTGCCTTTTAAGGCTGTCGCTATTGGGATAAAGGGCGAAGCCGGATTTAGTCTTTGCTCCATTGTGACACCAACGTAAAAGCATTTACACACATCCAACTTATACCGCATGCGCAAGAGTCAAAATAAATTACATCTCCTCTGCGCTAGTCCCCTTTAGCGAAAAATATGAGGCAGTTGTTTCAGCATGGACGCTAACCGGAGTTCTGGCATTTGAGAAACGGTCCATTCAACTGCCGGCTGACCTACTGTATTGTAATGAATAGATTACATCCCCAATTATTCCATTCACGTTATAGAGACCTGCTGCTGCGACAGAGGGGGACAAAAGTTACGAATTGTCACTAGTTCCAAAGACAGCAGAGCAGGTTTCAGAGGCCCCTGTCCAGCTCCCCATGATAACCAACTTATGGGGAGCGAGCGGGAACAAACGTTACATATTGTGACAGTCCCTCAAGCTCATACAAATAATTGTAATGGGAGAGTCTGAACATCTGCTTGCTGTAAAGTGCAGACAACAGGAAATATCAATGTCAATGAAAACTCATGCATCACGTAGATAGAAGCGAATAAAAGAACATGGGGATGTCCATGACTCGGCAGCGCAGATGTCAGCCACTGCAGCTCCTCTAAGGAGAGCTGTGGAGGAGGACACGGCCAGCATAGAATGTGCTTGAAGGTCTGGCGGGAGATCTACTCCTGCACTAACTTACACTTGTGTGATAGCATCGCACAGTCAATGAGCCAGGTGTTGTTTTGTCAGAGGCTTGCCTTGAGAATGCGCTCTGTAGTGAACAAATAACTTGAGTCTGTCTGATGCTCGCTGTGCGCGCCACGTAATGGGATAGCGCATGTACTGGGCAGAGGCAATGCAATATTTCTTCCTCATTCTTATGTGGGGGAGGCAAAAAACCATCCACAGTCATAATGCCTGTATCTGAGAAATTCTTCTTTTTTCTTTAACATTTGACGGTGGACAACAGGGAGTTATCCTTGGACATCCACTACACTGGGCTTTCATGATTGTTCAAGTTGGTTTCTTTTGCTCAGCATATAATGCTGCTTAACTCACCCACATGATGATATAGTTTATTGTCATTGACACTAATTTGGCCCTCCGGGCATTTTGTAACCTTTTAGCCTGTATTTATGGACTGCATTGTTGGCAGGCAAACAGACTGATGCATTAAAAAGCATAAAATTATAATTAAAACATTAATAGTTTAAGCACTGTCATTTGCATGGCTGAAAATGTGTGTTTTCCCTTTCATGGAGCTATAGGTGAGCCACTCAGCGACCTGTGCCTGTCTCAGTGACAAGCTGCAGTACCCTACCTTCTCTCGGACCATTCCCAGTGATAATGTCCAAGCAGCTGCCCTGGCGAAACTAGTCAAATATTTTGGCTGGACTTGGATCGGAGCAGTGCGGAGTGATTCAGATTATGGGAACAATGGAATGGCCGCCTTTCTGCAAGCAGCCCGAGCAGAGGGCATTTGTATTGAGTATTCAGAGGCATTCCACAAGACCAATCCCCGTGCAAAAGTGCGACATGTAGCAGAGGTTATCCACAAGTCCACAGCCCGTGTTATTGTAGCATTTGCTACCTCGGGGGACATGATTGTCTTGTTGTCAGAGCTGGTCAAAATGCCACTAGCCCAACGACATTGGATTGGGAGCGAAGCCTGGGTCACTAACCGTAAGTTGTTGCCATTCCATCTGTTAGCTGGTGCCATTGGCTTTGGAATCCCTCGTGCAGTCATTCCAGGGCTACGGGACTTCCTGTTGGACCTGGGACCATCACAAGTTTCCCAATCACCACTCCTCACAGAGTTCTGGGAGAGTGCTTTTGGCTGCAGTTTGGGAACGGAGTCCTCAGCTAGCCAGAAAACATGTACCGGAAAAGAAAATCTCAATGACATAACAAATGCATACACTGACACATCCCAGCTGCGTATCTCCAACATGGTATATAAGGCTGTGTACGCAATAGCTCATGCCATGCACAACATCATTTGTGCAGATGGACCAAACATAGCCATCCACTGCAATGCAAGTATTCGAGTTGAGCCACTGCAAGTAAGCAATATATTATACAGTATTTTGAATTTCAAAATTATTTACTTGCATGTAAAGTTTCTTTTAATTATTATAATATTTTTCCCATTGGGTCACTCCATGCCAAGTGATCAAATGGCTCCCAGGTGACCCTCTCACATTTTGCTTAAAGTCTGTCAAAATTAACCAGAGGGTGTATAACGAACAGCTGAAACATTTCAGAGTCCAACTCCCAGCAGTTTGGATTTTATGGCCCTTAAAATTTTGGGTGCCACACCCACTTTTTTAAATGTGAATGCCCAAAGTGGTTTTGGGAGATCAATATCTCCACAATGGAAAGCTGAAAATTGGTAGACTAGCCAATTCTGGCCCAGTCTTTCAGAATCTGTGCTTAGGGCCCTGGGGGTTTGGAAGGGCCCTGAGACCACATATTGTGAAATAACATCAATTTCTTTGCAGGGACATCTGGGTACAAATTTATAAGTAAAAGGCTTATGAACCAACCCTGATAGTGTGTTCATGGATTGGTGGGGGTCTAAAAAGGGTCTGCAATTGAAAAGAGCAAAAAATGGCCTCTCTAACAAGGGCCAAAAACCAATGCGGGACAGTATCCAGCCTAACTAACATTTTACCCCTGCGTCACCTTTTATAAACTACTTTATTGCAAGTTTTCAGCTTTGGTTCTCCCCTCCTTTTTTCCAGATCAAAGTTTGCTGTTCCTGGGGGGGTAAAATAATGTACACAAAATGTATATGAATTATTCACAGTCATATTTTGAAATGAAGAAATTTTAAAGCAAGATATATTTTTCTTCCTTGAACAGGATTGAAAATCACTCAGTAGTTTTAATAGTGTACCCAAGATGACCTCCCCCTGCCTCTACCATTGCTGTGGTTACCTTGCTCTCCTGCGGTTCTCAGGAAACACATTTTAGGCAATTTATCTATTTTTTACAGAAGTTAGATTATTTAATCTTAAATATCGAATTATTAAGTGACATGGGTCAAGCCTTTCAGATGTCTTAGGTCATGAACCAAAATGCATCTCCTGATTTGATTGCAAACTTGACCTATACAGCCAAGTTTAAAATTTAGTATAGACCTAAAACAGACTTTGATATCAAAAGCATCCTTAGTGTAACGCAGACTTTTAGCATGGCTAACACTAGACAGTGCAGTCTAGTATAAGACTGGCGTTAAAGGAGGACTGCCACAAGAATACAAACTGCTGTAAAGTTGGGTTAATACCAGTGTCTAATCTGTCAGATGAAAATTGTGAATTTCTAAGGTGGCGTTGTGGATTTTCATTGTCTAATGAAGGTGAAATATACTACCACCATAAAATGGTACATATGATTTGCTGCAAAAGTCTACATTGGCAATGTTGCACCCCTTTCAAATGGCATAAGAAAGCAAAAGGTAGGTTTTAAATTTTATGTATCTTACATTTTAACACGTGGCTTATTTTTACTTTACAAAAGAGCTGAGATATGTAGTGGTCACAGTGCTCTGCAAAGTGTCTGATGTTGTTCCCCTTTAAGTCACTGAATGAATATTTCTTTTTGGATCCCTCAGAATTGTGAATCAAGAAATGGCACAAGCTTTGGGCATAGCATTTTGTGTGGTTAAGGTTCCTGATGCTCTAGGTATGGGAGCCCTCCAGTATAGATTAGCTCAGGATGACTTTGACAACATCTTGTCCCTATTTTCAAAGTACCAATAACTTGTGGATCAACCTATGTCCAAGGTGTGAACTAGCCTCAACAACTGTACTAGGTCAGCTGAGAGGAAGCCCAGTGCATATACTTTTTGTAACTGTACATGCACATTGGGTTTTATACATTTATGTTGGAGATTCCAAGAGCCTCAGACATCATGAATGTGTGTAACTTGCCATCATCTGCTTAGCATAGCTTCTGTACAAGAAGGAGAAACTAGATAGTGACTTTTCTCGCAAAAAGACAGTATTGTAGCCCCGGAAGGAGTGTCCGGTGTGGTCGTTGCGCGTCCACGTCCTGGCCCAGAAGTACCTGTGCATGAGGGAAAAGATAAAAGATAGATGATAGTGATAGAAGAACATTACCATTATTACGCCAATATTTTTGTTTCAGAAAGCCGATCTTTCTGAACTAAAAATTTGAATACCATGGCTCTGTATTGATGAAGTGGAGGACAACAAATTTTTTGGTCACAAGAAAGCATTTTTGGAATTGCTGGATAGATAGTATGGGCAAGCATATTGAACATTTTGCACATGATGCTTACCTGAGGAGTTTTATTTATGCAACTGTTGAAAAACAGGGTTGGGACTGAACTCACCAATATTCTGAACTGTGTTCGAGGTCGGCTTGCTGGTGAATATTGAATAACTGATCTGGGTGTGTCATCTAGTGACAGAATAGTGTAACTGCATGCATAAATAGAGCAGCTCCATGTCCGCTGCACAGACAGGTTATGGGTCAGACCGAAACAAAAACACTCGCATGTACAAAGTGAAGACATAATAACCACCGTTGACACTAGTGACCACAAAAATTGCAAAACAGTAGAAATATCATTGCAATTGTATTTGATTGTGATTCCACATTAGTTCTTTGTAAATTTTCTTGATGCAAATAAAATAGCTTCAGTTATTGCATTCATGCAGTCATTATTGTTCGTAAATTATGTATGGCACGACAGGCTGACCCATAAACTTATGTACGCGAATATTCCTTGGTGGTTTAGCATATCTTAATGGTACCGCTGGCAAACAGATGACCTAGCGAGCCTGTAGGCCTGTTTTAATTAGTGAAGGCATAAAGTTTGCTGATGAACCTCACATTAGGCAAACACTAGCTTTGCAGTAATTCCATTTAAGGTAGACTGCAAACAGTGGCATATAAAATTTGTGAACAGATGTTTGTCTTTTTAATGTCACATTTCTGTCAAACGCTTCTTTGAGTGATTGTTTCACACAGACAGCAACGTTTTAAAATGGTGCTGAATTAACTTAGACCTGCCAGTAAAAATGAACAGCCTGGAAAATTAGCAAGGTTACCCTTTTAAGATTGGGAATTTGTACCATTGGGCGAATTTCAATGACAAACAGCTGAACCTCGTTCTGATGATGACACGTGGAATGCACAGTTGTCCACTCGCTTACTCACTGTCTTTATATTATTTTCAATGTAGGATATTCACAACATAATGCCCTACATAGTGGGTGAGTGTACATTTGGAACGCAGCCGTATTATAACCAAAGCACCTCCATGGGAACTCAGCTGAGCTGTTAGATATCAAATCAGCCAATCACAGAGGGCCATGCCAGGACTAGTTCCCCACACACAGAGAATCGTTGAGTCACTAAGTCAAAGAAATCCTTGATCATGCCCACCTCAAACTCCTGCTTCTCATGCAAAAAATGTTCATCCTGCTAACAACGTAACCACATCATTCAAGGCACAAGACTTTTGCTGAGTGCGTGGATGTCTCTTTTTATTTCTCTGAGTGATATAATGTTGGAATTACAGCAATCTAAAAACTGACAGTTTGCTGTTCTCCCAAGAATGTTTGGGTGATTCTTGAATGGAAAAGATAGAGAAATTTGACGTACTTCATATCCTTTGACTGTTCCCTGAGGCATAACTATGTACTTCTGTGCGACAAAAACTATAATACTGTGACAAAAACAAATTTTCCTACATTATTTGTGAAATTTCATCGAGAGGGACTCAAATTTATGGAAGTTAGAGCGATTTAAAAAGTATTTTTTCATTCTGTCTGCTCTCAGCTCCCACTCTAGCTGTGACATCATGCACTCTAGCTTTTGCCATTCATTCCAATAGGAAATTTTGTCCCTTTTTTTGGGAATTATCCGAACACCGCAGAACTCAACCAAAATCAATAGGCTTCATCCTCTGACCACTGTCAACGTGCATGTGAAATATGAAAAGGATCAGATAAGAATTGCAGTCTGTTGAGCATTCACAAGAAAATCTCTACGGACATGGAAGCGCAACGACCATAACTCCATAGTGCCCCTGCACACTCCGTTCGGGGCTACAATAATACATTAGAGAGCAAGGGTCATGCTGTTTTGGAACTTTGTCGGGGGGAGGGGGATCCTGAGTACACTATGAAAACTAAACAAAAGATTTTCAATATAATTACAAGTACAAGAAGGAGAAATATTCCTTGCTTTAAAGTTTCTTCATTTCAAAGTGTGACTTTGCATGATTCATATGTTTTGTGTACATTTCATGTAAATTACATGTACATTGTACTATACCTTTTATCCCCAGAACAGCAAACTTTGACCAGGAAAAAAGAAGAGAAGAAGGAGAGAACCAAAGCTGAAAACTGGGTGAGAGTGGGTAATGTTTTTGCCCCTCGATAAGGGGCCATTTTTGGCTATTTTCACTTGAGGACCCCCCCCCCAAAACAAATCTATGAACACAGCATAAGGGGTGGTTCATAATCCTTCTACTCATTGAGGTGTACCCTTATTTGATATCCTTGCAAAGAAATTGATGTTATTTCACAATATGTGTCCTCAGGGTCATTCCAAACCCCCAGGGCCCTAATTTCATCTTGCGAAAGTTCCCTCATTGGGGAACCGCAACTGCCAAATGGTGCAAGATATTAAATGTAAGCACAGATTCTGAAAGACTGGGCCAGAATTGGCTAGTCTACCAATTTTCAGTTTTCTGGGACTCTCCATTGTGGATATATTGATCTCCCAAAACTACTTTGGGCATTTGAATTCTAAAAAGTGGGCATGGCACCCAAAATTTGAAGGGCCGTAAAATCCAAACTGGTGGGAGTTGGACCTTGAAATTTTTCAGGTGTTCATTATGCACCCCGTGGTTCATTTTGATGGACTTTAAGCAAAATATGAGCCGGTCACCTAGGAAGTTTTCAGAAAATGTGATCACTTGGCAAGGAATGACCCCTTAGTCAGCTTGGATGCAGTCTGGAGCACCTGTTATGGTAAAGAGTAAATAATCTCACAATAGTGCTCATGGTGAGCTGCCAGATAGCTCACTCAGTTAAGGCACTGCGTTGCAGTGCAGAAGTGACTATCACGTCGTGGGTTCGAGCCCCGGTCGTACCAACCGGCAGTGGTCGGCAGCTTTTTCAGAGTAGGGCACAATTGGCTATAGCACTACAGGGTTTCAAATTGGGAAGGGACTGTCGGAAACTGGAAATAAAATAAACAGCTTTGTTCGTTACTCAAGCGCCTCCTGTTGGCCAGACGGGCGCTCGTCAGGAAGACTCTAAGCCTGGTCATGTCCGGATATCCTCCACCCTCGTTCTGAACTTGCGAAGATTCAACCAATGAGTGTATAAGAAGCGGTGGCTGACAGCCATGTGCTTCGGAGGACAGCCGTGAGCTGTCTTCACGCTCCTGAATCGGCAACAAGGGGTTGCAAACGAGCAAGCCTTGTACATAGTTCACCAATTAGGCATTCCAGATTCGGGTGGGATTGGAGTTGCCAAATAAAAAAAAAAAAAACAAAACAATATTGCTCATGGTAAAATAAGAAAACTTTTCTTGAACGCTCTGTGGATGCTTTGTGTTAGCTGTCATGCTGGTTATAAGAAAGGTGATAGTATATAGTATGGTTGCTGTAGAAAAAAAAACATTGTGAACCTGAGTGCCTGTTCATGAAGGGACTGTCACTACCCAAGCAATAAAGTCTTGATAGCTGGGTCAAAAGTAAATGCCCCATTTATTTCATGAATATAACCCGGTTTGCCTCTGAGAATACTCAATTAGATGTTGTCAGCTGCCCAGAGACAAATGAAACTCCCCAAAAAAATGCAATAAACATGCAGTGCAAAAAGAAAAAACTAAATCACTCCTCCCAAGAGGAGATTAGCAGAGCAAGGGCACCGAACTGGCAAAAAGGCGAAGTCAGATTGTTATTAGAGAGAATAGACCAAGAACATGGAGTTTTGTTGTCTGCTCAATCAAAGAGAAAAAAGTGTGGGTGAAAATTTTACAGATATAAATGTCCATCTTTTGGAGTGCCGAACAGGGCCGCACTCAAATGCAGGCAGCAATGGAAGAAAGGTTGTTTCTCCTGTAGTTATGTTTGCTTTTAAAGAGAGTTATCAGCTTACTTTCCTGCCTCTAACTTATTGGCCCTCCTTATCATCAGATAAGACATAATGTCTCCTCATAAATGGCCCTTTCTGGGAGTTGTCTGACAATAAACTTCGGTAGCCCATTGACGATGATATTGTCCCCTCATGAATACGGCCCCTGGTGATAAATTGAAAGCCAAGCTGGTTACAAGTGGGAGAATTATTAGTCGTCTTGCTCCCTCCCATTAGGTCATGGAGCACCTGAGGAAAGTTAACTTCTCAAGGAACGGATACAAAGTGTCCTTCGATGGCAATGGCGATCCAGTAGCCAATTATGAGTTGGTGAACTGGCAGGTGATGAAGGACGGGCACATGGAGTTTGTGACTGTGGGCCACTATGATGCAGCCGCTCCGGATGGACAGGTGTTCATCATGAACAGGAACATTACCTGGGCAGGTGGCCAGCCACAGGTGATTTCACATTCTACTCTGATTTCATTAGATATGGCACGTCATTTGACTCTATGGTTGTGTTCCCATGCAAAGTCAATTGCCGATGATGGCAGCATTCGAAGGCAGCATTTGCATTAAATGTTCATGCCTCTACACATTTATACCTCATAGGCATGTCCCAAATTGAAGAAGCCTAATAAAAATGTGATCTTGAAAATGCCTTATTTTGACTAAATCTGGTGGCAATATTCGATCTGGCCTTACTCGGGTAGGCTATCTATTTCACCTTTTTGATCACCTTGTACGTCTAAGTTAATGGTAGCACATGAAGGGAAGTGGTGTGAAGAGAGGAAAGTTTGTTTACAAATGTTATCTTACAGTGAAGTAGCAATTGTATCCGAAAGTATATTTTAATTATGCAAGAAGCATGAAATACCCAGATCGTAGCCACACTTTAGCTCATATC
Organism: Gymnothorax reevesii; assembly: GCA_029721435.1. Classification (NCBI taxonomy): domain Eukaryota; kingdom Metazoa; phylum Chordata; class Actinopteri; order Anguilliformes; family Muraenidae; genus Gymnothorax; species Gymnothorax reevesii. Next base: position 142,406,917 of record CM056574.1, read on the forward strand.
TAGCCTGGAAACAAAATATGGTGGAAGGACAGATAGACGGACTGGAGGATGGCGGAAGCATGAAAAGGCACACCTACGCAATAAGATATATCTATGTATAAACATTTGTCTAGAAATTTGAAATGGTTTTGAAGTTCTCGCCCAGAAAAACATGGGATATTGTTTTTTTGCAAATATTTTCTTTCACTGTCACATCCCAGTGGGACACGTTAACATAGCCTTGACCCTTTTGCCAACTTTGGCCTGAGGGCAGGCTGAAAGGCATAATTTTGTTTTTATACCTTTGAATAGTATGCTACTTTGGAAAACTCAAAATTCGAAGTCGTAAGCCATTTTATGATGCAAAAAATGCACAGCCAAAAAAATACTACCACAATTCCAAAAATGGGATGCTGTGTAAATTGTAAATAAAAACAGAATGCAATGATTTGCAAATCTTATAAACTAATATTTTTTTTCACAGTAGAACATAGGCAACATACCAGATGTTGAAAGTGAGACATTTGTACCATGTCATGAAAAATATTAGCCCATTTTGAATTTGGTGGCAGCAACACATCTCAAAAACATTGGGAGAGGGGCGACAAAGGCTGGGAAAGTAAGTGGTACCATAACCCCAATTCCAAAATAGTTGGGACGAAGTGTAAATTCTGAATAAAATCAAAATGCAATGACTTTCAGATCACATGAGCCAATGTTATTTACAATAGAACATAGATAACATTTCAAATGTTGAAACTGAGACATTTTACATTTTTATCCACAAAATGAGTTAACTTTAAATTTTCTGGCTGCAACAGGTCTCAAAAAAGTTGGGACACAGGGAAAAAAGGGCTGAAAAAGCAATTTATATACAAGAGAATCAGCTGAAAGAACATTTGCAAGTAAATACATTAACTGGCATCAGGTGTGAAACATGATTGGCTATGAAAAGGATGTTAGAGAGGCTGAGTCTCTTAGAAGTAAAGACGGCCTGAGGCTCTCCAATCCGTGAAGGACTGCGTAAAAAAAATTGTGGAATACTTCAAAAACAATGTTTCTCAACGTCAAATCACAAAGGCTTTGAAGGTCTCATCATCGACAGTGCATTACATCATCAAAATATTCAGAGAAACTGGAAAAATCTCAGTGCGTAAGGGACAAGGCCGAAGACCTTTACTGGATGCTTGTGATCTTCGGCCCTCAGACGACACTGCATCACTCACCGGCATGATTCTGTCATTGACATTACTAAATGGGCCCGGGACTACTTACTGTTTGTAAACACAGTCCGAGGTGCCATTCACAGATACCGCCTAAAACTCTTTCATGCAAAGAGGAAGCCATTGTTGAGCATGATCCATAAGCGCCGCCGTGTTCTGTGGGCCAAGGCTCATTTAAAATGGACTGAAGTAAAATGGCAAAGTGTCACCAGGACAATGCAAAACCACATACTGCAGCTCTTACAACAGCATGGCTTTGTAGTAGACAAGTCCGTGTGCTGATTTGGCCTGCCTGCAGTTCTGATCTTTCACCAATTGAGAACATTTGGTGCATAATTAAACGAAAAGTCTATCAAAAGAGACCCAAAACTCTCCAGCTGCTGGAAGCCTGTATTAAACAAGAGTTGGATCAAATTCCAAAGGCTAAACTCAAGTAACTTGTCTCCTCAATGCCCAGACGCCTCCACTCTTCGTTAAAAAGAAGAGGGGATGCTACACCACGGTAAACAGGTCCTTGTCCTAACTTTTTTAAGACCTGTATCATCAAATTTGAAATGAGCTCATTTTGTGGATAAAATTGGAAAATTTTAAAGTGTCATCATTCGCTGTGTTATCTCTATTCAATTGTGAATAAAATACTGACTGGTGTGATTTGAAAGCCATTGCATTTTGATTTTATTCACAATTTACGTTTTGTCCCAACTATTTCGGAATTGGGGTTATAATAAAAAAGAGCTGGAGGAGCATTTTGCAACTAATTATTTTAACATGTCAGTAACATGACTGGGTATTTTAAAAAAAAGCATTTTAGAGAGGTAGAGTCTCTAAGAAGTGAGGATGGACAGAGATTCACTAATCTGCAAAAAACTGCACCTAAAAATCGTAGAACAATTTCAGAAATATGTTCCTTTGAATCTACAGATTAGTAGTTGTTTTAGCCAGTCAGTCCTCACAGCAGTATACCAGGAAAATCAACTTAAAATTAGGTTTGCTCAAACAGTCAGTGGTGTGGAACTTCCAAAAGACGAATGCTTATGGTAGCCAATGGATTCATTTTGTTGACAATTAATTGCTTCAATAGTTTTTGAAAATGGGGGATTTTGACACTGAAGCAAAGGAGTTTTGAAAACAGCTCTATTCTACATATACAATTGCACACCAGCACTGGACATTGGAAGAATATGTTGGGGTGAAAATTTAGCTGCAGATGGGAAAACAAAAACAAGAAAGAAGCAAGACATAAAACTTGTAAATCTGAAAGCGATCGGGACTTGAGCACAGGAAAAATTTGTAGTCTCCAAAATTATTGGTTGAAGCACACATGGACATGACTTGACATGGACATGAAAAAAATCTGTGAAATATTAATTTTTGGTGACAGTATTGTAATATTTGAACGTGACGTTGTTGAGACGTCTGGCTGTGGCTTGATTATTTTTCTCAGCTGATGAGGCTTAGTCTCAGCACTACACGATCAGAAGAAAACAGAGTCTTGTGCAAATTAATTGGACAAAGCAGGATGGAGTGGGAAAAACCAAACAACAAAGGTTTTTGGGCTTTTTATTACTCTAACAGCATCTACATTCAGCTCCCAGTGTCAGATGTGTCCTCCACGGATCTTGATAAGCTGTTCCACCTGTTTTGGCATGGATATAACCAGGTTTTTGGAGGTTGCCTTGATTTCTTTGTCATGATGCCACACTGGATGACTTTGGCTTTTGTGATGCCATCCTTTTGCTGCAGCCTTGACTTGATGATGGACCAGTGATTATCAATGAGATTGAGGTCAGGTGAATTTCCAGGCCAGTCCAACACAGTTACAGTACTGTGTTGATGATGCAATCACATTAGTTGCATCATACAACTACCAAGAAATTAATGAAACGTGGTAAGGTACTATGGTGGTACTCAAGGTACTATGCAGTGATCTTGTTGATGGTTATGTAAAGCACCCATCGCCTGGCACAGCTATTTGCCCTCCATTCAGCTCATTCAATTGACAAGCACCTTTATCCAATTAATTTGCACAAGACTGCATTTTAATGATGCAAGCGCATGGTTTGAATCACACGGTGCAAATGCATTTAGGGTGTGTCCTAATCCATTTTCACTAGTTTAAAGTTGGCTAATCTGAGCGCAATGTATGGTGTATGGTTTATAGGGGTTGTACTAAATCTCTCAATTAATCATAGGCATGCTTTTGGGGAAACATGAAATTTATTCATTTATTTATACTGGGAGTCTGATTGAGAGCAAGCTTTCTTTTGCAAAGTAGCCCAGTTGTGAACCATGGTAAAACATGAAGTATAACAATAAATAAATAACAAACAAAAGAACTGCAGTAAACATGTACATTCCAGCTTCATGGCAGCCAATAACAGAGATTTAAAACAATCAAATGAAATAGGTTTTTCCAATTTTAACAACTGTTGAAGCCTATTCCATTTCTGTGGGGCATTGTACCAAAAACAGTTTTACCCAGTTTAGTATGAACCCTCGGGATGTCTGAAACCAAATTGCCATGAGCAAGACGATGGTACTCCCCCCTTTAAAATTAAGGAAACTGGAAGCTTACCTAACAATACCTTGTATATAAAAAGGCAACAATGCTGCTCCCTTCTCATGGCCAGCAAAGACCAACCAACCCTCAAATAAAGACTACAGTGACGCGTTCTGAAGCCATCTCCTGTTATGAACCTTAAGTAAAGGTAAACTAAACTGTGCTAAAAAGGTAAAGGTAAACTGTGTCAAGCAGCTTCAGCAATGAGGGAGCAGTGTGCATGCTAATAATCCATCCATCCTCTATACCCGCTTGTTCCTCACTAGGGTCACGGGGCGAGCTGGAGCCTATCCCAGCTGACTACGGGCAAAGGCAGGGACCCACCCTGGACAGCTTGCCAATCCATCGCAGGGCACACACACCATTCACTCTCACACTCATAGGCAATTTGGTGTCTCCAATTAGCCTGATATGCATGTCTTTGGACTGTGGGAGGAAACCGGAGCACCCGGCAAAAACCCACGCAACACGGGGAGAACATGCAAACTCCACACAGAAAGGCCCCAGGCCGGATTCGAACCCACGACCTTCTTGCTGTGAAGCAACAATGCTAACCACTGTGCCACTTAATAGACCAAATTTATATAGTTTCACCATTTCTATGCAATTTGCTAAGGAAGAGGACGTCCTTGGGTCTTCATGAATACCCTTGACTGCAACATTACCGTTGCACATGACTGATTAAAGTGGTAGAATAGAATTTCATTTTTCAAAATTTTGGTAATGCATGAAAGACATTCAGAAATCGACACAAGACTTTTTTTTCCTTGGGGACATTTGAAAAAAAAAGTGTCTGTGACTACTCCCAGAGATCTTGACGAACTGCAAGAGCGCATTTGAAATGAAGTTCAGGCTTTGCGAAATGATCCGCTTCGGTGAGACGTGCAGTTGAGGACATGCTCCGTCGCTGTTAGCTTTGCGTCGAAAGGGGAGGTGGACATGTTGAAGGCGGTGGTGCATAGGCAGAGGGCAATCTGTTGACTTTCACTGACTTTCGTGGACTCTTTTTTTTCTAACTTCCATTGAGAAACAAAACTTGGAAAAATGAAATTCGAATCTGCCATTTTCAAAGGGCATTTAATCAGGCATGCACAACAGTAATGTTACAGTAAGTGGTTTTCATGAAGAGCTAAGGATGTCCTCTTCCTTGGCAAATTGCATTGAAATGGTGAAACCATATGAACGTGGTATATTAACCCGCTGAAGTTGGATTACCTTTTTTTTTAATACTTACTATATACTGTAAAAGAGTCATGGCTTTACAATTTGCAAATACCTTCATGTGCATCCTTGCATGTTGAATCGGAATTCGTCCAGAAGTAGGTTCCCTTGGGATTCAAATACATGAGATCATTCTGTGATGCGGCACGTAGCGGCACAGGCACAAAATTGATCACCCCATTATGACATGGATTTTTTAAAAATATCTTGATTTAGACAATAATAATGTTATGATTCTGCCCTTTCGTGTGTTGTCCCGGGCTTATTTGTGCTTGTGATTTACTTTCGTTTCATTTATTTCCAGCTCTCAGTTCAGCTGTCTGACAATCGCTCCCAATCTGTTTCCAGTGGTGTCGCGTGACTGCCTTCAGCATGCCTGCGTCTCGTCATCCAATCACGTTTCTACTTTCAGTTTGGCTTTGGTATTTCATTCATTGCTTCCAGCTGTGTTTAATTCTGGGTCTAACGAAACTCTGAGTGAATGCGCTCTCTGATAGGACATTACTAACACGTACTAACCAGCACTTATTTAAGGGTGATTGTAAATAATTCGTCACGTAGTATTAACCTGATTAACTCATTTAGCGAGCGTGTGCGTTTCTGGCTTTTGTATTTCAATCTGGGCTGTATCTGATTAACTACATTTAAAACTATGCTTCCCTTCGCTTCTCTTGTGGTGCTTTTTCCTCATCACGTTTAGATTACCTTAATCTAAACCGTCAAGCTTGATTGCTCGTCTCAGCGTCTTGTCTCGAGTCATTATTGTTAACCCGGTTCTCGTGTAATTGTTTATTAATCCCATGTGTTTCTGTTTCAGTCTGTGATTGCATTCCGAGTCCCCGCCTCCTCTCGTGATTATAAATGTTCCAGTTTTCCACGCGATTGTCTGACGGCTCCTTCGTATTGTGCTACATGGTGAAGTCTCAGCTCCTCGTGCGTTCTGAGTGTCTGCCGTGTATGGTTCCCGAGTTTTTCTGTTTGCTGCGCCCTAGTCTTGTCTGCCCTGTGTATAAGTCTCCTAGTGTGTCCGTCAGTTTAGTTAGGTTCAGTTTTTGTTTTCTTAGTTATCCTCTCTTGGAGTGTGTATTTCTGTTTCCCCCTGCCTTTGGCAGTGTACCTCAGTTCTCCCGTTTGTTCAGTGCTTGTGCACGGTGTTTTGTTTCTGGCGTGTCTGCCATTTTTCCCTTAGTGTTTTGTGTTTTAATAAACACTTCTGCATCCTGCACCTGGTGTTCCTCTGGCCTCTTATACAAATCTTTCACATTGTAATATTTTTATTTTGTTTGCTTGTTCGTATGCTTCTGCTTGTCCTGGGTTGTGTAATTTGTGCTCTGCCCCACAGATGCACATAATACTTTTTGAATAATGTGCTCTTAAAATAGCAGTCAAAAACTGACCATTGACTTTTGACCGGGTTTTTGTTTGTCATCTGTGCAATTGCTTTCTGCTGGCTCAAGATAGCAACAAACCAACAATGCGCCAGACTACATCTCATTTTAAGACTAACCTACCCATGGGTGCTCAGTTTGGCACAAGTGCATTTGCTATGTCAGCTGGACAAGAAAATGACCACTGTGATGGACATGAAAGACATCTGCTTTGTACTTACCGCTACTTTGTGCCAGATGTAAGACTGAGCCCAGAATTTTTTTTTCTTTTTTCGAACAGACGATACGTCTGCAGTCAAAGTGGTTCAAGAACAGTAAACTCTTTCGTTTGGATGAAAATTTTCTCAAAAAAGTGTGGAACTTTAAGGGGTTAACTGGCGTAGCCTTCCCATTATTCACTACCATTTTAATGCAACAAAATACTTCATATGATTTTCTGGTTAAAATAGGAAAAAAAGTGTCCTGAAAAAATATTTGTTGCTTTCTGAGCTGCCTTTTCCAAAAAGTTTCATCTTAAGATGGACCTCACTTCTAAGGATATATGCAGTAAGGCAGCTGAGTTTGTAGTGGGACACAGCCCACGTTTACCCTTGTCATATTTGTTTAAAGGTGCCTGCCTCAGTGTGCAGTGAGAGTTGTCCCCCAGGAACTCGGAAGGCTGTGCAGAAAGGAAGACCAATCTGCTGCTATGACTGTGTGCCCTGCGCTGAAGGCGAAATCAGCAATGCTACAGGTACATAAAAGAAATTATCTCTGATTGCACATTTCTACCAAATGCCTTTAGCCAAGATTTCCCTTGGTTTACTTGCTCAAGTTTGACCACGGGATCATTCATATTTTCTTGCTTTAAAGATGTGTGGCTTTGTTCACAACAAAATTACATTTACTTCAATTGGAGCCATTTTTCCATGGAATCTTCTGAAAATTGGTAGCTAGGTAGCATAGCAATATTAGCCTTGCCAACGTTTTAAACAGTTTACGTCATGAACATTGTGCCTGCTTGAAAAGAAAAAATGAATGAAAGTAATGATGTTATCATATCCGATCTCGAACCTGACAATTTTTTTGCAAAACTGTTTAATTGGTTGTTGGAGACAGCTTACTTGCTCACAAGCTACCTAGTTTTCCCAGTTTGAGCAATATTGGTAGCATAGTTAGTCAATGTTGCAGCTTTTAGCTGTCAGGGAAGTGAAGTTTAATTGAATTATGTGCAATATAAGAAGCCAGCAGTTTTAAGTTAGATGCCCTCACTTAACGTCTGGCGTTCTGATTACAGAACACAAGTGCTTCAACTGCTCAAACCCCTCACTTATCCAAATATAAAACAAATTTATCCAATTTAATAAATTAATTACCATCAAAGATACAAATCAACAATTAAATTTCCAAATTTATTGATAGACAGAGGAACCTGCTGGATCAACCTTTATCACAAGCACAAGTTTGATTCAAAAGTAGAAAAATTAATGAAAGTTGCCACAGAATAAATAACATCTATGTCTACAAACAAGGATTTACTACATTAAGCAAGAATTAAACAGACATGAACAGTCAAAGAAGAAGAGAAAGAAAGAAAAAACCAAAGCGAAGTTGAAGTTGACCCCAGGAAGGCCTCCTGAAGTTGACCCCAGGAAGGTCATAATCTAAGTTGCACAAGCAAAAGACAGCAAAATCTTCCAATGGAAAAGGCAGACAACAATACCCAAATCCACTGCACAGGTGTTAAAACTCCTTGTTGGTGTTAGTTCTAGGTGCCAAAAAAGTCCAAAACTCCTGTATGCCAAAAAGCCAAAGTACAGAATAAAGGCCAACATTTTCATGTGCTTAGAAAGAGGGGAGGGGAATGAAACAGGCTGTGCTGATTGGTGGAGCTGTGAATATCCAAAGGTATGAGCAATGGTAAATTGCCTCTTGAAACCTCTCCATTCATGTCTAAAAATGCTTTTGTTTTGTCCTTATGTTTTGATATTCTTGGATTTAGGGCTCTATCTTTCACTCTGCCCTACCCGTTGCCACTATCCGCAACCTGTGAATTACGCCTTTTGCAGCTTCCACTATCCCAAAACGGTATCTTGCGGCCACACTACCTGCTATACATTATGCCGAATCTTATTTGCGCCTGTAGGTGTGCCCTTGGGCGTGTTTATGCACTTTCCCTACAATTGCTATCTTGACCACACAGGTTAGGGAAAGCGTATAGCGGGTCCTCAAACCATCCGCTAACCATTGAAGACACGGCTTCTCTCCCCCAATGCAATCTAACAGCCATAAATTCAGTTCATTCAGTACAGAAAAATTATTTATTTATAAATAGGTCAATGCACTGGCACTCAGCAACGGTAATTTTTTTTTCAGCGGCATTTCAGAAATTTTTTACGAATGAAGGTCATTTTGGTTGACAAGTACACACACCTGTTTGTGCAGCACAGTCCTGCAACTTGCTGTAAAAAAAAAAGACAGCTGTCCGGTTGGAAAATATAAATGGACGAAACCATGTACTTGTCACTAGAATTACCTTCATTCACTGAAGAGTTCAGAAATTCCGCTCTCGCTGGAAAAATAGTTACGTCGATAAGTGCCAGTGCATAGACCTAATTTTATTTTTCTAAAATGGGATTTTGTTCTATGCTTCATTTCAGACGGGAGAGGGAATTGGAGTTGGGAGTTTTTTCTAAATAATATAGGACTGCAATGAAAAAAAGAGGAAAATACAACCTTTAATTCAAGTGCATTTATTCAGGGGGAAAAAAAAAATCCCACATTAAGAAATAATTATTTTACGTCAAATGATGTGTGCCACAATTATTAGCACCGTTGATCTTAATACTTTGTACAACCCCCTCTTGCCTACAAAACAGCACCTAATCTTCTCCTATGATGTTTCACAAGATGGGAGAATACAGAAAGAGGGATCTTCGACCATTCCTCTTTGCGCAATCTCTCTAATTCATCCAGCAACCTGGGTCACTCACTCCACAGGTTTTCAATAGGGTTGAGGTCTGGGGACTGAGATGGCCATGGGAGGAGCTTGATTCTGTGTCCAATAAACCATTTCTGTGTAGATTTGGTCACATGTTTAGGGTCATTATCTTGCTGAAAGACCCAGTGACGACCCATCTTCTGCTTTCGGGCGGAGGTCACCAGATTTTGATTTAAAATGTCTTGGTATTTCAAAGCATTCATAATGCCATGCACCCTAACAAGGTTCCCAGAGCCTCTGGAAGAGAAACAGGCCCACAGAATCACCAATCCTCCCCCATACTTCACAGTGGGCATGAGGTGCTTTTCTGCATACTCATCTTTTGTGTTCAGCCAGACCCACTGAGAGCTTTTTGGCAATAAACACTCTATCTTGGTCTCATCTGGCCAAAGCACACGGTCCCAGTTGAAGTCCCTGTACCCCTTGGCTAACTCCAGACATTTGCATTTATGATTGTGAGTGAGAAAAGGTTTTCTTCAATGCATGCCTCCCAAGCAGCTTGTTGGCATGTAGATAGCGCCTGATGGTTGTTCTGGAGACTTTGCGACCCCAAGATGCTACCATTTGTTGCAATTCTTTCACAGTGAGCTTTGGAGAACTTTGTATTTCTCTTACCATCCTCCTCACTGTGCGTGGTGGCAAAATCACCTTGCGTCCTCGTCCAGGCTTGTTTACCACTGTTTCACTTGTTTTAAACTTCTAAATGATTCCTCTGACAGTAGATATGAGCAGGTGCAGGCGAGTGGTTATTTTCTTGTAGTCATTGCCTTACTTCTGAAGTTCGACACACATCAGCCTTACTTGAATGGTGAGTTCCTTTGTCTTTCCCATGTTGAAGAGTGGATAAGAGAAATGGCTTCTGTCACATCATATTTATACCTCAGGGAAACAGGAAGTGATGATTTACTAATGAAATGGTCCTAGATACTCTGATCAACTTTGTAAACTACTGTAGAAATTACAGAAATACTTCAATTACATTTAATTCCTAGGAATTGTTAGGGGTGCCAATAATTGTGGAACAGGTTATTTTATGAAAAATAATTATTTTCTAGTCAGGGATTTTTTCCTTCCCCTTAAAATTCACTTGAGTTGAAGGTTACATTTTTCTACAATTTTCAGGGTGTTATCAGTGCTACTGCAATAAAAAATGATTTTATTTTAAGGCTTTTAACACGTTTTAACCAGGGGTGCCAATAATTATTGAGGGCGCTGTATCTTGTTGGTGGTCACAAGGCTGTGACAATGGTGTTCTCTATTGTCTTCGGAGTTGCAGGGGTGTACAATCATAGTTTATGATCCTCTGCTTGACTCTTTTGGTCCTAAAAGGGTCATCTTTGGAATGCCTACTGCAGTACGGGCCTGAGCGAACAGACGAAATTCCTAAAGTTAAGGGGGGACAGGACCCATCAGCAGGGAATGCACAAGTCATTATGAATAAATTATTCAGTCCAACTGAGGTTAAGTCGAAATCTCCAAAAATAAACACTATTTGCCCGACATAGCAATGATGTCATTCCAAACACTTCGACACTCACATTAATTTTTCGTCCAAGTTCAATATTTTCAAGTCAAGCGTGACTTGAATTTCAAATTTCAAGCATTTGCGACATTTGGGTTGCGTCATTCATGGCATTGCAAATCTTATGTGGACTCATGTCCTTCAGAGTGATCTTGTGTTTCCTTGCATTCATTTACATCTTTGCATTGACTGTATGTGATCTGTGTATGTGTGCGTGTGTGTGTGTGTGTGTAACATTTGCAGCACATTTGGTGGAAATGCACCATTACACTAAAGTAACATCATTTTACTCACTGCATTTGGCATTAGTAAATTCAGAATATGTATATTTTTTAACCAAGTTGTTTCCAGGATCTAATATGTTTCGGGAGACATGCAATTCCTGCAAGTTGATGACAAGTTATTGTTTAGACACGAAACTGGGTGAGAAATCTGAGCCACAAAACTACGCTTTTACTTCTTTGCGCAGATTCCTTTGACTGCATCATCTGCCCTGCTGATTACTGGTCAAATGCCGAGAGGGATGAATGTATACCCAAGTCTGTTGAGTTCTTGTCCTTTCATGAGGCTCTGGGATTCATCCTGGCTGCTTGTTCAGTGTGTGGAGCCTGCATGGCCAGCACAGTGGGTGCTGTGTTTTTCAGACACAGGGACACACCTATTGTGAAAGCCAACAACTCAGAGCTAAGTTTTCTGCTAGTCTTTTCATTAAAACTGTGTTTTCTTTGTTCTCTTACTTTCATTGGTCGACCCTCTGAGTGGTCTTGTATGCTGCGCCACACAGCATTTGGAATCACCTTTGTCCTCTGCATCTCTTGTGTTCTGGGGAAAACAATAGTGGTGTTAATGGCCTTTAGGGCAACACTCCCAGGCAGTAATGTCATGAAGTGGTTTGGGCCTCTGCAGCAGAGACTGAGTGTTCTTGCTTTCACTCTCATACAGGTCCTTATTTGTGTGCTTTGGTTAACAATATCTCCTCCTTTCCCCAACAAGAACATGAAGCACTACAAGGAAAAAATCATCCTTGAATGTGATGTAGGATCAGCTGTGGGGTTCTGGGCTGTACTGGGTTATATTGGGCTCCTCTCTATATTGTGCTTTGTTTTAGCTTTTCTTGCCCGTAAGCTGCCTGACAATTTCAATGAAGCCAAATTAATTACATTCAGCATGTTGATATTCTGTGCAGTCTGGCTCACATTTGTGCCAGCTTATGTCAGCTCACCTGGAAAGTTCACTGTTGCTGTGGAGATCTTTGCAATTTTAGCTTCCAGCTTCGGCCTGATTGTTTGCATATTTGTCCCGAAATGCTTTATAATTTTGTTTCGGCCAGGGCAAAATACGAAAAAACACATGATGGGGAAAATGCCATCAAAATCTCTCTGAAATATAAAAAGCTATCAATACTGCCGCTTGATGATGGTATTACAGTTTTCATTGTATTGGTGAAAAAGTGCATATCTCTCATAACTTTGAGGACCTCATTTTTGTCCCTTATCCACAGACCCTCATTCTACCATTAAAAAACTGATAAATCAGAGTGTTTGTCTTTTTTGATGTTTACGTATCCAGTTAAACTATATTCACTCAAAATACACTGCAGTTCCTCAGAGTAGCGCACAATTGACTATCGCGCTACAGGGTTACAAATTGGGAAGGGACTGCCGGATTTGGGTATTCGATAACAGCTTTGTTCGTTGCTCCAGCGCCTCCTGTTGGCCAGACGGGCGCTCGTCAGGAAGACTCCGACTTGGTTCATGTCCGGGTATCCTCCGCCCTCGCTCTGAACTTGCGAAGATTCAACCAGCGAGTGTATAAGAATCAGTGGCTGACAGGCACGTGCTTCGGAGGAGAGCCGTGAACTGTCTTCACTATCCTGAGTTGGCAGCAAGGGGTCGCATATGAGCAAGCTTTGTACATAGTTCCCCAATTGGGCATTCCAAATTCGGGTGGGATTGGAGATGCCAAATTAAAAAAAAAAAAATACACTGCAGTTCCAAAACAGAAAATCTAATTTAAAAATATAAAGGAGAACAAATCCTTCTTGCTGAGAGCTGGTGCTAGATTTTTTTTTGGGGGGGGGGCAGAGGGCTGCAAGAGGCTTGAGTAATGTTCTTTGTTTTCTTTTGTACCTCGAGTGGTTTGATGTTGAGGACAGGGAAGGTAAAAATTTTCAGAAGCATTTTTTGTTATATTTGCTGAAATTTTCTTTATAGCCTGTAAGCAGTTAAATGAAACAGTTTAAAAAGTATACAACAGGAAAATTCTGAGCTTTTCAGCTGTCGGAAGGCTGTAATAAACCCGTCTGATCATTTCATTCGGCTCTACCTGCCTGCCTGTCAAACGTATAGTATCGACCAGCAAAGACCTTGCCCCTGCACTCATTACACATGCCCTGAGACTAGGTAGACGATGTTGGTTAAACTAGGGAGCTACTCATACAAGGCCAGCAAATGTCAGGGAAAGTGCAGCCAAAATTAGCAGCTCAGCATACACTGCTACACAAGTAAACAAAATTTTTTTAAAAAGCAGGTGAAACTGATTAACCTCCATGCACAAGGACTTCAATTCCACGCAAGAATCTCTTACATACAGTATCTCACAAAAGTGAGTACACCCCTCACATTTTGACAATTAATTTATTATATCTTTTTAAGGGACAATGCTACAGAAGTGAAACTTCTAAATATTCTAGAGTAGTCATGGCACAATATGTGTAGCAGTGTAGATTTACTGCACTGTCCAAATACCTGAACAAACAGTCACTATTTCCAAAATGGATGGCAACAAAAGTGAGTACACACCCCAATTGATAATGGTCAACCAAGCAATGAAACGTGACTTGTTCATCGTGTTCATGCTTTTGTCTGTTTGACTAGGCCATATGAGGTTGTGTAACATGTTGAAGGGTTAAATTGTGGTGCTTTGGGAGCAATGCTCTCATTCAGGTCACTGGATGGTCAACATGGCACCTCATGGGAAAGAACTCTCTGAGGATCTGAAAAAGAGAATTGTTGCTCTCCACAAAGATGGTCTAAGCCACAAGAAGATCTGTGAAACCATGAAACTGAGCTACAGCACGGTGGCCAAGGTTATCCAGCAGTTTTCCAAGACGAGTTCTGCTCGGAACAGGCCTCGTCAGGGTCGACCGAAGAGGTTGAGTCCTCGTGCTCTACGTCAGGTGCACAAGTTGGCTTCAGAAAGCAGACGCAGGAGTGCTGGCAGCATTGCTAACAAAGTTGTAGCAGTGCGATAACAGCCTGTCAGTGCTCAGACCATACGCCATGCTCTGCGCAAAGTTGGTCTGCATGGCCGTCAGCCAAGATGGAAGCCTCTTCTGAAGCTAGCCCACAAGAAAGCCTGAAAACAGTTTGTTGAAGACAACCAGTCCAAGAACATGAACTACAAGAACCATGTTCTGTGGTCTGACGAGACCAAGATAAACTTGTTTGGCTCAGATGGTGTCCAGCATGTGTGGCGGCGCCCTGGTGAGAAGTATCAAAACAAGTGTGTACTGCCTACAGTCAAACATGGTGCTGACAGCATCATGGTCTGGGGCTGCATGAGTGCTTCTGGTCCTGGGGAGCTGCACTTCATTAATGGAATAATGGATCCAACATGTACTGTGAGATTCTGAAGCAGAACATGATGCCCTTCCTTCAGAAACTGGGCCACACGGCTGATTTCCAACATGATAACGACCCGAAACACACCTCCAAGATAACAAGTGCTCTCCTGAAGAAGCTGAAGGTGAAGGAAAGGACGTGGCCAAGTATGTCTCCAGACCTGAATCCCATTGAGCACCGGTGGGGCATCATCAAGAGGAAGGTGGAGGAGCAGCAGGTGTCCAACATCCAACAGCTCCGTGATATTGTCATGGAGGAGTGGAGGATCCCAGCAACAACCTGTGCAGCTCTGGTGAATTCCATGCCTCGGAGAATCAAGGCAGTGCTGGACAACAATGGCGGTCACTCTAAATCATGGGCGTAAAAATGCGTATGGACGCTATGGACGTGTCCATACCAATATTTTGATGTGTTTAAAATTTCCACCATACCAATTTTGAATGGGGCATTGCACGGCATTCGGGACACAAAAGGTTAAATTTCCCCTCCTTAGTTCCGCCTCTCAAAGACGGCGTGTCATTGGTGGGGACAGCCTTGCTATCTGTGATTGGCTCCCCTTCCTGTATCCATCATCATGACTGGGTTGTCGTTGGTAATTTGGAAGGCTACGCGGTGAAAATAAAAAATAACAGCGTCTACTGTCGCTGGCTCGGGGAATCATGTCTGACTCGGGCAGGAAAAGAAAAAAGGCGGGCATTAGACATTATTTCACCCAGTCAATGGTTAGTTACTCACACAAAATAGTCTTGTAAAAACCTGTTCAGACCGCGACGCATTTTCTCTTCCAAGCGCTCGATTTCATTGTTTTTCCAGCAGCACAGCATAAACCTCAACATGCAGTGGCCGAATAATTTCCGTGCTTCCCATTCCCATGCTTTCCGTTTTGGAGGGGGGGTGCGTTGCAGTCTGACACGGATTCTACTGAAACAGATTAATCATGCTAAAAGTCTCTTAGAGCGGAGTGAAATAAGAACAGAAAATCTTAACATAATTTTTAGAATCCGCTCATCTTTAGCCCTATTCGGACGAGAGAACAGAACGTGAGAGGGGTAGATCTTCACGCACGCACTGTTGTGACAGTTGTCACGTGACCGCCATCTCCACAATGCATGTTGATGCATCTGAATGCATTTTTACCCCACGCCTCCCCATAAAACTAGTCCCGTCCTAATAGGGCTTTAGATGGAATGGTTAGATGAGTAATATATAGAAGGACAATGTATTATTAATGCAATAAACAGCCAGCCAGCATAAAATGTATTATTATTATTATTATTATTATTATTATGCAACAAGAGACTAAAATAGGTAGTGTTTCTTGATCATAAATTTTGTTTTACAGCCACAACACAGCAGCTCTGCAGATCAGTCTCCATCAGGCAGACAGGTATATTTCATGTGGAAATTAAGCAACACACTGTATTGCTGATTGATGAGGCCGTATTTTGAGTAGGTTGGGTCATGAAATAGGGAGGCATGGGAGGCAAATTATGTCCCCACCAATGTCAACACCATTATTACGCCCTTGCTCTAAATATTGACACTATGGACACAATTTGGCATGTTGACAGTAAGGTGTACTTTTTCACTTTTGTTGCCACCCATTTTGGAAATAGTGACTGCTACACATATTGTGCAATGACTACACTAGAATATATTCAGTTTTCATTTCTGTAACGTTGGCCCTTAAAAAGATAGACAAAATTAATAGTCGAAATGTGAAGGGTGTACTCACTTTTGTGAGATACTGTATGTGTTGATTGAATAATTGCTGACTACAGCAGGGTAATATGGCACTGAAACCCACGCCGAATGTGTGAGAGTTGACAAGTATGCATTAATAATGAAAACTGACCAAACCTGATAATATTCAGAGTTTTTAGAGTTTCTGTCATGGTAATTTAAATGAATTATTCAAAACCTGTCATGACAAATCATTATTTTTAAGGGATGGGTTTGAGCCTCCCCTATCGCCAGTTCAGCGGATGCCACTACTTCATATGCTTTTCCCCCTCAGTCAAACATTAGAAAACATTAAAAAAAACATATACTAGAAATGAGATGTTGGTTAGTCCATTATATATATATATATATATATATATATATATACAGGGCTTAGTTGAAATTGGGTGACACAAATACATACATACATACATATACGATATGTATGTGTGTGTGTGTGTGTGTGTATGTACATACAGTCCTGTGGAAAAAGTATTTGCCCCTTTCCTGATTTCTTTTTTTTTTTTGCATATTTGTCACACATATTTGTCATTGTGTTAAATGTTTCAGATCATCAAACAATAATAATAATACATTTTATTCATGGGCGCCTTTCATGACACTCAAGTTCTCCTCACAAAAGTAGCAAAAGTAATGGTTCAATCAATCAATCAATCAATCACCTTTATTGCAGGGAAGTCCCACTTAGCCCTGATTACAGTAAAACAATTACAATGGAAGGTTAAAGACAAATAGCACACATAAAATACACAAAAGTCACAACAATTTCAGATTAAAGGAACAACAAGTTTTGAACTGGAATAAAACATAATAAAAATATTTAAAAAATTTTATATATATATATATATATATATATATATATATATATATTATACATACACACATGCATACACACACACACACACACACATATTTACCTACAGATAAATATAAATATATACACACACACACACACACACACATACACATACATACATATGCACGCACATATACATATAAATAAACATATAAGAGCATAGGACAGAGAAAAATAAATGAGCAAATCCTACCATCAATTAAAAGCAAATACATCTGGCCTCCAAAAGCAGTGTATCCAACACTAATTTCTTGAAAGACACAAAGGGGATAAGGCTGTCTGGCTTCAATGTATCCTGGAAATTATTTCTCATAAAAGGAGCGAATGCACTAAAAAATGTGCATCCCAAATTTGTTCTAATCCTGGGAGCCTCCAACAAATACCATTCTCGTGATCTGGTATACTGACTTCTGATTTTGAAGCATAAGAGCTTAGTGAGATCTGAGGAAAGTTTGCCTAGCAAGGCTTTATAAATAAATAAAATACAATGTAGCTTCCTTCTTAAATGAAGGGAAAACCACCCCACAGTATTATATAACACTCAATGATGGGTTCGGAAACCATCGCCTGTGATGAATCTCCGCAATCAAGTATGGGTAATATTGTTGCCTCTACAATCCTCTTCCTATTGTCCAAAGAAAAACAGGACCTGTTTCTGTAAAGGAACCCAATTTTTATTCTAAGTTTCTTGGACAGTTGGACACATGCGTCTTAAAAGAAAAGTCATGATCCAACCAGATGCCCAGATATATATATAGACCCAACCTGCTCAATTTGAGCCCCAGTCACTGAGAAAATGGAGTCTCCTGACATAATTGCATTCTGTGCTGAAAAGATCATGTACTTTGTTTTATCAGTATTTAAAACCAGTTTAAGATCAGCTAGAGCATTCTCTATAACGTTTAAAGCAGATTGTAAAAATGTGAGGGCCTGTAAGCATGTTGGAGCAGAGGAATCAAGCACTGTGTCATCAGCATAAAAATAAACCTTGCAATTTGTTACATTACGAACAATGTCATTTATATAAATTGTGAATAAAATTGGACCAAAAATGGAACCTTGTGGTTCACCTTTTGTCACCTTT
Organism: Gymnothorax reevesii; assembly: GCA_029721435.1. Lineage (NCBI taxonomy): Eukaryota > Metazoa > Chordata > Actinopteri > Anguilliformes > Muraenidae > Gymnothorax > Gymnothorax reevesii. The sequence goes on from CM056574.1 coordinate 142,425,096, forward strand.
AAAAATTGAGTCTGCGCATTCCCAGAAATAATAGCTTGGGTTCTACAAAAGTATTTGAGAGGTAATCCTGGAACCATGAGCATGCTCTGTAACCAAGACCAATGGAGGACAACGTATTTCATAAGATATATGGTCAACTGTGTCAAACACTTTTGCAAAATCAATAAATAGGGCCGCACATTTTCGTTTACTATCCAGAGCTGTTATTTAATCATTTATAGCCAATGAAGCTGCTGTAATGGTGCTATGTCCAGGCCGGAAACCAGATTGCTGTGATGTTAAAATGTTGTTGGAAGTTAAGAAATTGCTATGTTGTTGTTTTACAAGAGATTCTAAATTCTTAGCCAGGCATGGCAATTTTGAGATGTGCCGATAGCAGTTAACTGAACTGGGATCACCCCCTTTAAATAAAGGAAAAACATGAGCCGCTTTCCAAATACTGGGAATAGGCCCGGTCGATAATGATAAGTTAAGAATATTAGTTATTGAATGTGCAATCAGTGGGGCTGCAAGACGCAAAAGACTTGGGACTAAGTGATCCTCTCCAGTGGAATTATTTACATCCATACGATTTAATTCTAGAAGGACCTCATTCACGTTTAATTCCCTGAAAGAAAACAATAATCTAGGATTTTGGGAATTTGGAAATGCACTAGAGCTAAGGTCAGACATATCTCCTGTAGTGGAGTGATTATTAAAATTTTCAAATTGGTTTCTAGCCGCTATAAAATGTTCGTTAAAAAAGTCACAAATTTTGTGCTTATCAGTAATAGGACCAGAGTCTGTGTGGATAGAATGAGGTAATGAAGAAGAAGGACTATTATTCAGGGACTTGACAATTTTCCAAAATTTTGCCGGATAACTTTGACATTTAGCCAATGACGTAATGAAATATTCAGATTTTGCTTTTTTTTTAAAATCAGTAAGCAGCATTTATTTGTTAGTTTTCTGAAAACCTGCCAGTCTGTGAGTGTCTGAGTTTCGCTAGCTTAAATCCAAGCTTCATCCCTTACGCGAAGATCATTGGATAAAGAAACTGAAAACCAAGGATTTCTTCTATTTTTTACTCGGAATCTCTTGACCCGGAGCATGCTTATAAACAACACAATTAAACACAGAAGTAAAATGAGCTAATGCTAGGTCAGGGTCTGGAATAAAGCCAGCAAAGCTTAAATCACTCCAAAAAAATATCGTGGAGGAAGGCCTGTTCACGGAAATGTTTAAAATTTCTTTTAGTAATAAAACATGGGCGTGTCTTTGACACTTTCATATCCCTAATACACGCTGCTGGGCAGTGATCACTCACATCCAGGGGAAAGACGCCGCTCAGAGCGTACTTGTGCGGTCTATTTGTTAAAATCAGATCAATTAAAGTTGATCGGGATAAATCTTTAAAATTTGGTCGCGTAGGCTCTGAGAGAAGCTGCGACAGAATCAGTTCATCACAGACTTCTTTGAAATGGTTTGAGGATGGCGATAGCCAGTCGATATTGAATTCACCTGCAACAACTAATTCAGCGTGTACATAAGCTGACAAGATTTTAGAGAGATTGAGTATGGAAGAGGGAAGCACACTCGCTGGGCGATACCTGCAAGTATAATACTTCCACTAACCAAAGCTATTTTAAGAAGAATACACTCAAATTGCTCAGGCAGACAGTATAATAAAACATTGACAGAGAGAGAGGATTTTACAAAAATCACTACACCTCCCCCTCTCTTACCCCTGTCACACCTAAAAATACTATAACCAGCCAATGTTATATCAAGATCTGACACAGAAGTTACTAGCTAGAACAAAATAATGTACATAAAAACAAGAACATAGTAACTACATTAGAGCAACAGACAGCAGGAGAGAGGATATGGTCAGAAAGAGAAGGCTTGACGAAACAAAGGGGTTTTGAGCTGAGATTTAAAGGTATAGAAAGAGATCCTGTCATGGATTGATTGTGGGAGAGAGTTCCAGTGGCGGGGGGCAGCATGGGTAAAGGCTCAAGACCCCATTGACAAACATATTTTAATATTGTACAAAGATAACCTAAGTAATAACAAAATGCAGTTTTTAAATGATGATTTCATTTATTTAGGGGAAAATGCTATTCAAACCTACCTGGCCCTATGCGAAACAGTAATTGCCCCCTAAACCAAATAACTGGTTGTGCCACCCCTGGCGACAACAAGTAGAATTAAGCGTTTGCAATAACTGCCAATGACTCTTTCACATTGCTGTGAAGGAATTTTGGCCCACTCTTCTTTGCAGAATTGTTTTAATTTAGCCACATTGGAGGGTTTTTTTTGCATGAACGACCTGTCTAGGTCATGCCACACCATCTCAAGCGGATTTAAGTCCAGACTTTGATGAGGTCACTCAAAAACCTTCATTTTGTTTCTTTTTAAGCCATTCAGAGGTGAACTTGCTTGTGTGTTTTGGATCATTGTCCTGCTGCATAAGCCAAGTGTGCTTGAGCTTGAGGTCACAAACTGATGGTCGGACATTCTGCTTCAGGATTTTCTGGTTGAGAGCAGAATACATGGTTCCACTAATTACGGCAAGTTGTCCAAGTTCTGAAGCAAAAAAGTAGCCCCAGACGATCACACTACCACCATGTTTGACTGTTGGTATGATGTTCTTTTTATGAAATGCTGTGTTAGTTTTACGGCAGATGTAACAGGATGCACACCTTCCAAAATGTTTGGCTTTTGTCTCGTCAGTCCACAGAATATTTCCCCAAAAGTCAAGATGGATCATCAAGATGTTTTTTCGCAAATGTGAGACAAGCCTTTGTGTTCTTTTTGGCAGTGGTTTTTGCTTCCCAGAGATGCCATTTTGCCCTGTCTCTTTCTTATTGATGAAACATGAACACTGACTTTAACTGAGGCAAGTGAGGCCTTTGGTTCTTTAGATGTTGGGGTTCTTTTGTGACCTCCTAGATGAGTCGTCGATGCGCTCTTGGTGTGATTGTGGTAGTCCGGCCACTGGGAAGGTTCAGCACTGTTCCAGGTTTTCTCTGTTTGTGGAGAATGGCTTGCACTGTGGTTCACTGGAGTCCCAAAGCCTTAGAAAGGGCTTTACAACCCTTTTCAGACTGATAGATGTGAATACTTTGTTTCTCATCTGTTCTTGAATTTCTTTAGATAGCTGCCTGATGTGTTGCATTTTGAGATCTTTTAGCCTACTTCACTTTGTCAGACAGGTTCTATTTAATTGATTTCTTGATTCAAAAGTCTGGCAGTAATCAGGCCTGGGTGTGGCTTGTAAAATTGAACTAAAAAAATATGGTTAATCACGGTTAATTCATGGTTTAACAAGGGGTAGTGATTACTCCATCACACAGGGCCAGGTAGGTTTGGATAGCTTTTTTACCTTAGTCAATGAAACTTGTCATTTGAAAACTGCATTTTGTATTTACTCTGGTAATCTTTGTCTAATATTAAATTTGTTTGATCTGAAACATTTTAGTATGAAATCAGGAAGGGGGCAAATACTTCTTCACAGCACTGTGTATACATATATAAATATTCATATATATATATAAATACACACACACACACACACACACATTTACAAACTCCAATTCAAATTAAGTTGGGACGTTTAGTGATACGTGAGTAAAAACAGAATATAATCATTTGCAAATCCTTTTTGACCTTTATTCAGTTGAGTACACTACAAAGACAAGATATTCAATGTTCAAACTAATAAACTTTATAGTTTTTTTTTTTTTGGGAAATATTCACTCATTTTGAATTTAATGCCTGCAGCATGTTTCAAAAAAGCTTACCTCTGTGTTGCATCACCTTTCCTTTTCAGAACACTCAAAAGCCATTTGGGAACTGAGATCACTAAGTGTAGAAGCTTTGTTGGTGGAATTCTTTCCTATTCTTGCTTGATGTAAGACTTCAGTTGCTTTACAGTCCAGGGTCTCCATTGTCGCATTTTGAGCTTCATACATTTTCCACACATTTTCAATGGGAGACAGGTCTGGACTGAAGGCAGACCAGTCTATTACTCGTACTCTTTTACTAAGAAGCCACGCTGTTGTAACACGCACAGAATGTGGCCTGGCATTGTCTTGCTGGTATAAGCAGGGATGTCCCAGAAAAAGAAGTCACTTGGATGGCAGCATATGTTGCTCCAAAACCTGTATGTACCTTTCAGCATTAATGGTGCCTTCACAGATGTTACCCATGCCATGGCCTCTAACACATCCCCACACCATCACAGATACTGGCTTTTGAACTTTGCGCTGATAACAATCTGGATGGTCGTCTTCCTCTTTCGCTTGGAGGACACGATGTCCATGATTTCCAAAAACAATTTGAAATGTGGAGTCGTCAGACCACACCACACTTTTCCACAATGCGTCACATTAGCTCGGGCCCAGAGAGGCCGGCGGAGTTGGGTGTTGTTGATATATAGCTTTCACTTTGCATGGTAGAGTTCAAACTTGCTCTTGTAGATGCAACGACGACCTGTATTAACTGACAATGGTTTTCTGAAGTGTTCCTAGGTCCACATGAGAGTATCTTTTACAGAATGATGTTGGTTTTTACTGCAGTGCCTCCTTAGGGATCAACAGTCACAGGTATTCAGTGTTGGTTTTCAGTCTTGCCACTTACGTGTATAGATTTCTCTGGATTCTTTGAATCTTCTGATGATATTTTCGACTTAAGATGATGAAATTCTTTAATTCCTTGCAACGTTCAGAAATGCAGCACTGATTACTAAAATCCCTCAAGTCAAGTAAAGTCAAGTGTGACTAATGGGGTTTTAGTAATAGGTGCTTCAAATATTGTTCTTGAACTGTTGGACTATTTTCTCAAAGTGGTGAACCTCACCCTATCCTTGCTTGTGAACGACCAAGCCTTTTGGGAATGCTCTATTTATACCGAATCACAAGGCCGTAGGTGTAATGTGAGAATGGGTAGGGACACGTATGTGATGCAAGTGTGCGTAGCTGGAAAATTTTCGTAAATCTGAGTGCAGATACTGCCTTTACTATTTTTAGAGACTATGCGACTGAGTGCTTCTCAATTTTTTAAATTATGCTACGCAAGGTGCCTCCAAAATTTTCATACAAAGATGCCACATACATAAACTTGCCACAACCTTAACTGACAGCTGCAAACTATCTCAGCGCACTCATGAAACCCGCTCAGATCTAGTAACCTGGACATTGATTGCAAGTGAGTGGATATATTGTAACATTAGCAAGCCAGCTCGGAAACCTCTCTATTAAGCATCTTAATGTGCGGTAATGCAATTGCAGCCACAATAAACACTTCAAAATGGACCACCGACTATGAAGAGTCAGGGTGCATTAGATTGGTTTCATTCCACTCTCAAGACAATAATGAGGACTTATTGTTATGATCATGAGAAAGACTGGGATGAAGGTGTTCATTTGCTGTTGTTTGCAGCTAGAGAAGCAGTGCAGGAGTCTACTGGATGCAGTCCATTTGAGTAAGTGTTTGGCCATGAAGTGAGAGGACCTTTGCTATTGTTGAGTGAACAATGGCAAGAGAAAGAGCCACATATCAGTCTGTTAGACTATGTTAGCAAGTTCAAGGAACGATTGCACGCAGCATGTGACCTAGCCAAAGAGAACTTGAAATCAAGTCAGGGAAAAATGAAAACTTGGTATGATCATAAGGCTAGAAGCCGTGAGTTTAACCTAGGAGACAAGGTCCTTGTGTTGTTTCCCTTGCAGTCCAATCCATTGCAGGCTAGATTTCATAGTCCTTATCAAATTCTAACAAAACTCAATGATCTCAATTACATTGTGAAGACTCCAGATTAACATGCTGAAGCCTTATCATGACAGAAATGCTAGGGTTGCAGCTGTCTCTTCAGATTCTCCTATGGCTGAGACTTTTGAAGATGAAGGGGAGTTTCAAGATGATGAACCTTGAATTAAAGTTCTTTCATGTAAGTTGTCAAATTATGAAGTGTAGCAAAATCTTGATGTAAAACTCCAGCACTTAGAACCCTCACAGAAAGATCAGTCTGAGAGGCTGATCAAGAAATATGAAGATCTATTTCCTGATGTTCCAAAGAGAGTTTCTATAGCATCTCATGATGTAGATGTTGGTGATGCCAAACTAATAAAACAGCATCCTTACCGGATGAATCCTGAAAAGAGAAAGATTGCTGAGAAAGAGGTTGAGTACATGTTAGAACATGATATTATCAGACCCTCTAACTCAGACTGGAGTTCACCCTGTGTGCCAGTTCAAAAACCTGATGGAAGTACTAGATTCTGTATAGAATATCGCAAAGTCAATGCTGTAACTAGAACTGATGTGTTTCCAATACCTAGGATTGATGATTGTATTGATAGAGTAGGGCAAGCAAAGTTTCTGACCAAGATTGATTTATTGAAAGGTTATTGGTGTGTGCCTTTAACTGAGAGGGCCAAGAGCATCTCTGCTTTTGCCACACCATCTGGGTTACACCAGTATGAAGTCCTACCCTTTGGCATGAAAAATGCCCCAGCCACGTTCCAAAGGATGATACAGTCTACAATCACTGGATTGCCGGACACGATTGCATCGACGACCTGATCACATAGAATGACTCCTGGGAAGAACATCTGAAAGATGTAGAGACATTGTTCCAGCGCTTGACCCAGGCTAAACTGACTGTTAACCTGAACAAGAGTGACTTTGGTTGTGCGACTGTCACGTATCTTTGGTACGTCATAGGCCAGGGTGGCACCCATAAATGCTGAAGTCCAAGCCATCATGGACTTTCCAGTTCCTGACAACAAAAAAGCTTTGCGCTGCTTCCTTGGAATGATCGGGTACTACCGCAAGTTCTGCAGGAACTTTGCTGAGATTGCGCTCAGTCTCGCCAACCAACTGAAAAAAGGCGTAAAGTTCACTTGGGATGAAGCATGCCAAAGAGCCTTCGATCGCCATAAGTCTCTGCTATGTCACTTCCCCGTGCTCAAATCTCCTGACTTCAACAAACCGTTCTCCATCGTGGACGATGCTAGCGACCAAGCTTGTGGATCTGTGCTCCTACAGAGAAGTGACTCTGATGACATTGAGCATCCCGTGGCATACTTTTCCAGGAAGTTCAATAGCCACCAAAGGAACTATTCCACAATCAAGAAGGAGCTGTTGGCTCTGGTTCTAGCTTTACAACACTTTGAGGTTTATGTTTGTACAGGGAAAAAGCCAATGATTGTGTACACTGACCACAATCCGTTAATGTTTTTGAGTAAGATGAAAAACAAGAATCGGAGATTGTTGAATTGGAGTTTGATTTTACAGGAGTTTGACTTGGAAATTAAGCATGTAAAGGGTACTGACAATGTAATTGCTGATTGCTTATCCCGTGTTTGAGTATGTATATATATATCACGTGTTTATTTGAATATTGTATTATATGTACAGTGCCGTGAAAAAGTATTTACCCCCTTCCTGATTTTTTATTTTTTTGCATATTTGTCAAACTGAATTGTTTCAGATCATCAAAGGAATTTATAGATAAAACAAAGATAACCCGAGTAATTACAAAATGCAGTTTTTAAATGATGATTTCATTTATTAAGGGGAAAGAGCTATCCAAACCTACCTGGCCTGATATGAAAAAGAAATTGCACCCCCATTCATAAATCATGAATTATCTGTGATTAACCACATTTTTTGAGTCCAGTTTCACTAGCCACACCCAGGCCTGATTACAGCCAGACCTGTTGAATTAAGAAATCGCTTCGATAGAACCTGTTTGACAAAGTGAAGTAGGCTAAAAGGTCTCAAAAAGCAACACGTCATGCCGCATACTAAAAAATTCAAGAACAGATGAGAAACAAAGAAATTGACATCTATCAGTCTGGAAAGGGTGGCAAAGCCATTTCTAAGGCTCTGGGACTCCGGCGAATCACAGTGAGAGCCATTATCAATAAATGGAGAAAACTTTGAACAGTGGTGAACCTTCCCAGGAGTGGCCAGCCAACCAAAATTACTCCAAGAGTGCATTGATAACTCACCCAGGAGGTCACAAAAGAACCCAGAACAGCATCTGAAGAACTGCAGGCCTGACTTTCCTTAGTTAAAGTCAGTGTTCATGATTCAACAATAAAAAGAGACTGGGCAAAAATGGCATCCATGGGAGAGTTCCAAGGCGAAAACCACGGCTGACCAAAAAGGACACAAAGGCTCATCTCACATTTGCCAAAATTCATCTTGTTGATCCTCAAGACTTTTGAGAAAATTTTCTGATGACTGACGAGACAAAAGTTGAACTTTTTGGAAGGTGTGTGTCCTATTACATCAGGCGTAAAACTAACACAGCATTTCATAAGAAGACCATCATACCAAAAGTCAAACATGGTGTTGGTAGTGTGATGGTTTGGGGCTACTTTGCTGCTTCAGGACCTGGACAACTTGTCAAAATTGATGAAATTATGAATTCTGCTCTCTACCAAAAAATCCTGAAGGAGAATGTCCAACCATCAGTTTGTGACGTCAAGCTCAAGCGCGCTTACGTTATGCAGCACAACAATAATCCAAAACACAGCAACAAGTCCACCTCTTCATGGCTTAAAAAATAGAAAATGAAAATTTTGGAGAGGCCTAGTCAAAGTCTGGACTTTAATCCCCTCAAGATGCAGTTGCATGACCTTGAACAGGCCGCTCATGCTCAAAAACCCCCCAATGTAGCTAAATTAAAACAACTCTGCAAAGAAGAGTGGACTGCAAGGGAAACAACACAAGGACCTTGTCTCCTGGTTTAAACTCACGGCTTCTAGCCTTATGATCATACCAAGTTTTCATTTTTCCCTGACTTGATTTCAAGTTCTCTTTGGCTAGGTCACAAGCTGCACGCAATCTGTCCTTGAACTTGCTAATATAGTCTAACAGACTAATGTGCGGCTCTTCCTCTTGCCATTGTTCACTCAATAATAGCAAAGGTCCTCTCACTTCATGACCAAACACTAGCTCAAATGGACTGAATTCAGTAGACTCCTGCACTGCTTCTCTAGCTGCAAACAACAGCAAATGAACACCTTCATCCCAGTCTTTCTCATGGTCATAACAATAAGTCCTCATCATTGTCTTGAGAGTGGAATGAAACCGCTCTAAGGCACCCTGACTTTCTGGATGATAGGCACTAGAAAGAATCTGCTTTGCACCTAGTTCATACACAACCTGCTGAAACAAACCAGAAGTGAAATTGCTACCTTGGTCTGACTGAATTTCCCTGGGAAGGCCAAACAACGTGAAGAACTTTATCAAAGCCTTTGAGATTGCAGTTGCGTTGATGTTACATAGAGATATGGCTTCAGGGAATCTGGTAGATGCACACATGATTGTCAACAAGTACTGATTTCCAGATCTAGTCTTGAGTAATGGACCAACACAATCAACAATGACCTTGGAGAACGGCTGCCCAAATGCTGGGATAGGCTGCAATGGAGCTAAAGGTGGGTCTAACTGGTGTTTTCCAACTACTTGACAAGTGTGACAGGTTTTGCAAAAGTTGGAAACGTCTTTCCGAAGCCCAGGCCAAAAGAAGTGTTTCATGATCTTATCAACAGTCTTGTTAACACCAAGATGACCTCCTAAAGGTAAACTATGAGCCATTGTTAAGATCTCATTCCTGTAGACCTTCGGAACAACAATTTGCCTGACCACTGCCCAATCTGCATTGGCAGGGATATCAGGAGGGCGCCACTTCCGCATCAACACACCATCCTTGAGATAATACCCAACTGGAACTGCGTCTATTTCTTTATCAGGAAGGGCTCTCCTCCTTAGTGCACAAATTTCAGGATCATTAGTTTGCTCCTCAATCAACAGCTTTCTGGACAGAGACAAGTCTCCAGACACATCAGAATCACCAAACCCCTCTGGCTGGCTGAACAATGAACTGATAAAAGTATCTGATAAGTCCTCAAACGGAGATACCATAGTAGGCCAATCAGAGTCATGAGGCGAACCACCTGAGTCCTGACTATTCAATGTGCTGGACGGCACCACAACATCTTCTTCTTTAGCCTTCTTGGCCATAGCACGAGTCACTGCGCAAGAAGGATACAGAGATGGGTCCTCATCCCCATCTTCAGTGCTCGGCTGTGAAGTAAGATGTACAGGGGGAACTACTTTGCCCCCAGCCAGGTCATTGCCTAGCAACAGAGAAACACCCTTTATAGGTAGACTTGACATAAGTCCCTCCTTTACCTGTCCTGTAACTAAATCTGACTTCAAGAATATAGAGCGCAGGGGTACAGATACAGTCCTCCCTTCAATACCTTGTACAAGTATGAAATCCCCTGAAGCGGTCTCATCACGTAACTCCAAGGAGTCCATCAACAAAAGTGACTGAGAAGCTCCGGTATCCCTTAGGATATATATGGAGACAGGAGTAGTATGCTCATTCAGAGCCACAAATCCCTCTGACACAAATGGAAGAAATTCCTCCCTCACAAAGTCAGCAGTATCAGGCTTTTTAGCCCCACAAGAAGCAGGTAATTTAGCAGATTGGTTATCTACTACAGGGGTTTCTAACCTTGTTTTCACAAAGGCATTTGATTTGGTATCCTTTTGTTTTTCTTTCTTAGCTTTTAGGAACCAACAGTTAGTTTTAACATGACCAGGTTTCTTGCAATAACTGCAAACTAGACCACTTTTGTCACTGTCAGCTTTCATACTTTGATCAGACCTGTTACTGGATTTCTGAGCACCATCACCAGATTTGTCTTTGGGTGAGGAATCTTGGGTATCACCGTTCCCTTTTTTCTGAAATTGTAACCATCTTTAGTTTACTGCTAAACTGAAATTTAGACTTATGTGTGAGAACATATTCATCTGCAAATTTGGCAGCTGATTGCAAATTCAGTGCTTGCTTCTCATTAAGGTAGGTCTTAACATCATCTTCAACACAGTTCTTGAATTCTTCAACTAACACCATCTCTTTTAGTGAGTTGAAATCATCCTTGACCTCCATAGAAGTACACCAGCGCTCAAAGCAAACCTGCTTCTCATTAGCAAATTCCACATAAGTCTGATTTTCAGATTTTTTCAGACCTCTGAATTTCTGTCGGTAAACCTCTGGAACAAACTCATAAGCTCTCAAAATAACCTTTTTGACAACCTCATAATCAGAGGAATCATCTGCAGACAAAGCCGAATAGGCTTGTTGAGCTTTACCCTTGAGGACAGTTTGCAACATCAGAGGCCAGTGTTCCTTTGACCACTGGCAACTCTTTGCTACCTTTTCAAAACACTGGAAATAGTTGTCAACATCCTTTTCTGCAAATGGAGGCACCAGTTTTACCTCCTGGCTAGCCCGAAATTTATTTTCTGTAGCTATTTTTATTTTTAGTTGCTCCATTTGGAGTCTTTCTTCTCTATCGAATTTATATAATTCAAAATCTCTCTGTCTTTGTTTTTCTTCTCTTGCTAATTTTTCCAACTCAAATTCTCTTTGTTTTTCTTCTCTTGCTAATTTTTCTCACTCAAATTCTCTTTGTTTTTCTTCTTTGGCTAATTTTTCTAACTCAAATTGTCTTTGTTTTCCTCTTTCCTCCCTTTCAATCTCTAGCATTTTTAATTTAAGTTCCAGTTCTATATTTGGATTTTCCACTGGAAACTGTTCCAGATCTCCTGGTGCAAACACATTTTCATCAATGTAATATTCAACTATCTCTCTAGCCAGTCTTGCTTTTTTTTTCGCATGGCTGGTTTTACCTCTGTCAGCTCTAAATGTCTGCAAATTTCTAGCAGTTCTGTCTTTTTAAAAGACTTCAAAACCTCAACGGTTGGTGATGCCAAGAAATCATCCATTGCTGTTGATCTGTCAATATATTTATATAGGAAAATTTAAAAAACAATTTTACAGTTTGAAATGTTAGATTTTCAATAAATTACTCACACAATGGTCTGTCCCGGACTTGAGCCCCCAACTTGTTATGGCCCCAATTTGTTATTACATTTTCAACACAACAGCAACAGCAACAGCAAGGGATGACAGACACAGTTTTAAAAACTTAAACACATTTAATGAACAAACAAAGACTTAAACTACTAGCTACAACTAAGACCAAGATTGAACATATATATAAAAAACAGAAATATTTACAGTCCCTTGTTTTGGTGGGGTGGCTTGCTGATGTCCTGGGTGAGGAAAATGCTCAAACACAGGCAAAAATCCACAAAAGAAACTTCACAGGTCTTGAACAGAATGACAGGTCTGGTCACATGTATCCCTCTTCTTGCAATTTCTCCTACTACTTTACTGTCTCAATTCTTTTCCTTATATACTCTTTTACAGACCCCACCCACATTTAGACCTCTTTTTTTTAATTTTCGGGGACTTGCCCCAGACATGTCCAGGACATGTCTAAACCTAGCTCCAGTCTGAGCTCAATCAAAGAAAGGTAAATGCTGCCATCTAGTGGCCTCTATTCACATCACAATTGTGAAAGCAGCAGAGGGCACTGTGAATGAAAGAACAATTTATCAAACAACAGAAAGACCAATGGTTTACTCCATCATAAAAATAATTTGTTTACTGCTTATAAGTTTTTTCACTTTTTTTTCTTCAGTGAGTAATATTCTCTCTCAATTTTGAAATTTTTGTTTGATATCCAGAAAGTTTTGTTCAATAATTTTGACACACATCTGATTCCATATATTCCGAGGCTCATTTAATATACCCGTAAAATCCAACCCCGATCTAACAGAACTATGGATTTGCAAAGGATTTTGAAGAACACAAATTCATCACATTTATACAAGACAATGATCTTGAGAGTGTCAGGTCATTGCCATCATCAAAAGATCCAAGATGGCAATTTTAATTCACATCTACATGTCACAACTTAAATAAATTTAAGTGGCATCTCTTTTTTGGATAAAATCATGAGTCGCATGCCTCTTTAATGGAACTAGTTTTGGTGGGAGGTGGTGATCAACACTGAGGTTGTTTAACATAGTGAATGAGAAGTTTTGAGACAGCCATTTTTAATTAATGGACTCATTTATATCTATAAATGCTTGAGATCTTGTTTATAAATTTCCTCAATTGTAAATACATATATCAATTAGACCTTGCTCTTTTCACTGATCTAATTTGTTTTCTGGTAGACCTTGTCAGATTTTTGCTATAAGCATTCAAAATACAGATGTGACAAGATTTTTTCAATTTTTAGGGGCCTAAATATGAGAAAGTATCATTTTTGTTACAGATCGAACTTGTTATCCTGATAGGACTATAATATGTCTCATATATTAAAAAGAATCAGACATCTGGTGTCATTAAATCTGGAGTTATAGAGAGCCAAAAGTGTTACCATGGATGAATATGCATTTCAGGCAATCCATATTTGGCATGCCATAAATCTGTACATATGTCACATACAAAGCTCTCCTTCTGTGCACAGAGCCTTATTATATCAAAGAATCATGTGTTCAAATTTAAACCATTTACTGTGAACAGTTGAAAAGTTATTAGCCATCAAACTATGGATGTTTCATTGTAGTACCCGTTTTTATGCCAAATATGGGGCCACACCCCCTTTTTGTTGGCTTACTATCTCCAAAACTAGTGGAGATATTGGCCTAAAATTTTGCTCAGTGACTGTAAGTAAAAAGGGCATCAAAACAAACTGTTCTGAAGCTAATCTGAGATGGTCAGTAGGGAGCCTTCTGGTGATTTGGTGTGGAATTACCCGTATGTGTTTTTTTTATTTTTAGAAAATCACTGAATAGGTTGGGACAACATGAAAAATGCAAGTGCTAAAAAAAAAAACAGTAATTTGACCTCTATTCAATTGAAGACAAAGGATTTACCCAAATAAACACTAAGTTAATTTTACTCAAACTGTCAGACAATGTCACGTACATATTCTCCATCTCCTGGTTGCAGCGCATCATTGAACCTGCATCACATTTATTCCAAGAGAAATAATCAACCTAGGATGCCATGTTTTTAAGGCAACAGCATTATATCAAATTGAAAATGACTAGATCTTGTACAGCATTTATAGAATTAAAATAGGTTTTATGAAGTAAATCTTTACTCGATGAAGTTTATTGTTTTGTTTAGTTTTTTCTTAAATACATGCTGAATCAGTATTCGCCATTGACAGGCGATGATTTCTGATATCTTATAAGCTAATGAGACTGAACATTTAATTTTACTATTTTATTTTCCATGGTTTACATAGTCTGTGAGTCAAGAAGGGGAGTAAGTTTCCAAAACAAAGGCTCTTGCTCTTAATGAGTCCAGAGGGCTGTGCTCCAGGAGAGTATTTAAACAAGACTGAGCTGTACCCCGTCCTGAAAAATGGAGATTATGTGGACCTCTCTGCTTTTGGCGCTGGTCGCTGGTACTCTGATCATGGCAAATGAAAATTCAGGGTCGGAATGCACACTGCAGGGGACACCCGGGCTGGCTTCACTCTCCCAATCAGGGGACTTTGTGATTGGAGGCATTTTTTCCATCCACTCTTATATAAGCACCACTGAGCTCAACTACACCAGACAACCTAACGTGCTGCATTGTGTGGGAAGGTCAGTGAAGGAGCTAACGGGAAATATATTTAGCCATGAAAACATCAGTACAATATGTTATTTATAATGTATAATAAAATACTTTACTATTGCTACATACTCTATTTTTAGCTCTGCTGTGACGACAGTCTCAGTCAGCACAGCTTTTCTAATGCAGAGTCGCCCAGCATGGTTTTTGGTTTTTGACAAATTCAGCATTTTGGACTTAGAAAATCAGTGGTTGTTCTCATTTTTTCAGTCTTTCATTCATATCTCAAAAACTGTCTGATAACTTTTTTGCTCTGCTGTGACCATAATCAGCAGTCAGCAGAGCTTTTCTACTGCCGAATTGTCCAGCGTCAGCCCGTCTGTCCGTCCAGCGTGAACTTTTCATTTCAAATTTGAATATCTCAAAAACTGTCTAATAACTTTGGTCTAATATGGTGTGAGCCTTCTTTATGATATTCTGAATATTCACTGTGAAAATTAAAAAATTCCATGTGCCGGTTTATGAGAAATTCAGCATTTTGGAATGAGAAAATCAGTGTTTGTGCTCATGTTCTCAGTCATTCATTCATATCTCAAAAACTGTCTGACAACTTTTTGTCTAATTTGTTGTGAGCCTTCCTTATGATGTTCTTATGATCCCCTGCGAAAATTAGAAAATTCCACGTGCTGGTTTATGAGAAATTCAATATTTTGGACTAAAAAATCTGTGTTTGTGCTCATTTTTTCAGTCTTTCATTCATATCTCAAAAACTGTCTGATAACATTTTTGCTTCGCTGTGACCATGGTCAGCAGTCAACAGAGCTTTTCTAATGCCAAGTCATCCGGGGTCTCTCTGTCTGTCTGTCCAGAGTCAACTTTTCGCTTCAAATTTGAATATCTCAAAAACTGTCTGGCAACATTTGTTCTTATTTGGTGTGAGCCTTCTTTATGATATTCTGAATATTCACTCTGAAAATTAGAAAATACCACTGAGCGGCTTTTGAGAAATTCAGCATTTTGGACTTAGAAAATCAGTGTTTGTTCTCATTTTTTCAGTATTTCATTAATATCTCAAAAAATGTCTGATAACTCTTTGTGTAATTTGATTGTGAGCCTTTCTTATGATGTTCTGAATATCCTTTGAGAAAATGAGAAAATTCTACATCCAGGATTTTGAGAAATCCAGCATTTTGGACTAAGAAAATCAGTGTTTATTCTAATTTTTTCAATGTGTCATATACTGCAATAGTTTTCAAGAATTTCTGAAATTAAGTTATGACATGGACATATCAGTCATACTCAGCGGAGCTCTCTAGGCCGACAGGTCTCTTGTTATGCATATATTTGGATCTCAACAGAATATTTTTTCCTGTGTACAATGCCATGAAAAGGTATTTGCCCCCTTCCTGATTTCCTTTTTTTTTTGCATATTTGTCACTCTTAAATGTTTCAGATTATCATACAAAGTTTTATATTAGACAAACATAACTCCAGTAAATACAAAATACAGTTTTTAAATGATGATTTCATTAAGGGGAAAAAGCTACCTGGCCATATGTTAAATCATGAATTAACTGTGATTAAAAATATTTTTTGAGTTCAATTTCACTTGCCACACCCAGGCCTGATTACTGCCAGACCTGTTGAATCAAGAAATCACTTAAATAGAACCTGTCTGACAAAGCAAAGTAGGCTAAAATATCTCTAAAAGCAACACATCATGTCGCGAACTAAAGAAATTCAAGAACAGAGGAGAAAGTAAGTAATTGATATCTATCAGTCTGGAAAGGGCTACAAAGCTATTTCTAAGGCTTTGAGACTCCAGCTAACCACGGTGTAAGGCATCATACACATATCGGGAAAACTTGAAACAGAGGTGAACCTTCCCAGGAGTGGCTGGCCTACCAACAGTACTCCAAGAGTGCATCGACGACTCATCCAGGAGGTCACAAAAGAAACAGAACAACATGTAAAGAACTGCAGGCCTCACTTGCCTCAGTTAAAGTCAGTGTTCATGATTCAACAATAAGAAAGAGATTGGGCAAAAATGGCTGCCAGGCAAAAAAAGGAAAAAAAAACGATTTGGAAAATATTCTGTGGACAGATGGAACAAAAGTTTAACTTTTTGGAAGGTGTGCGTCCCGTTACATCTAGCATAAAGCTAACACAGCATTTCATAAAAAGAACATAATAGCAAAAGTAAAATATACTGGTGGTAGTGTGATGGTTTGGGGCTGCTGTGCTGCTTCAGGACCTGGACGACTTGCCATAAGTGATGGAACCATGAATTCTGCTCTCTACTGAAAAATCCTGAGGGAGAATGTCCAACCATCAGTTCGTGACCTCAAGCTTAAGCACACTTGGGTAATGCAGCAGGACAATGATCCAAAACACACCAGCAAGTCCACCTCTGAATGGCTTCAAAAAACAAAATTAATATTTTGGAGGGGTCTAGTCAAAGGCTTGACTTAAATCCGATTGAGGT
This sequence comes from Gymnothorax reevesii, assembly GCA_029721435.1. Lineage (NCBI taxonomy): Eukaryota > Metazoa > Chordata > Actinopteri > Anguilliformes > Muraenidae > Gymnothorax > Gymnothorax reevesii. The sequence goes on from CM056574.1 coordinate 142,442,078, forward strand.
GCAGTGGCAAGACCTTAAACAGGCCGTTCATGCTCGAAAACCCTCCTATGTGGCTGAATTAAAATAATTCTGCAAAAAAGAGTGGGCATAAATTCTTCAACAGTGATGTGAAAGAGTCATTGCCAGTTATTGCAAATGTTTGACTGCAGTTGTTGTCACTGAGGGTGGCACAACCAGTTATTAGGTTGAGGGGCTAATTACTTTTTCACATGAGGCCAGGTAGGTTTGGATAGCTTTTTCCCCTTAGTAAATGAAATCATCATTTAAAAACTGCATTTTGTATTTCCCCGGGTTATGTTTGTCTAATATTACATTTTTTAAAATGATCTGAAACATTTAAGTGTGACAAATATGCAAAAAAAATACCTTTTGTTTATCGGGAAGGCAGCGAATACTCTTTCACGGCACTGTAGATTAATACTGTACAAGAAACGCCCGCGTTTGAACACCCTCGGCCTGACTTATGAAGTGTCCCAGAACAATTACATAATAACCAAAGTAGAATTCCACAGAACATACATTTACAAATACAAAAATGCCAAAAGTTTTGGAAAATTCAAATTTTTTTCACTAATCTAGAGCCCCGCACATATATGATCGTTCCCCCAAGTATAAACCCCTTAGCTCAAATGCTTCATCAAAATCAGTCCACAACAAAGTTTTTTTCAAAAACGCCAAAAATGCCATTTTTTCCCCAAAAAATGGTCCGATCTGAAAGATTCTTTCCTGGCCTGGATTCCCTACATTACCGCAAATGTTTTGGCATGGGTAACTAGTTTATTGATGCTGACTTTAGAGGTGCACACGCGGACAGACAGACGACGAACTGATGACAATACCCTTCGGCCTGAAGTCGGGCCGAAGGTAATAAAAAGTTTATATTAAATTTGATGAGGGCACATACATTAATGAGATAAAGACAATCTTGGGCTACTTAGTGCTTTCTTGTAATGGGCTTACAATATCTTTCAAAATATGTGGATCATCAGTACTTCACAGTTGTTTCTAAATATAAATTCTATTTTTGGTTAATATTTTACATGCCAGGTGTAGCCAGCATTGCACAATTTGTTTCTTATTCTGTCATTGGGTTCGACTTTCAGTATTGTTCCTTCCAACAGTGTCGCTTTTCGGGAACTTCGCTATGCTAGAACCATGGAGTTTGCCATCAAGGAGATCAACAACAGTTCAGAGCTCCTGCCCGGCATTACTCTGGGTTACCAGATCCATGATTCCTGTGCCTCTGTGCCTGTAGCTGTGAAATTGGCACTTCAGCTGGCAAATGGTATTGAGCCAGTTATCTTTCCTGACCAGTCTTGCTCAAAATCTGCCACTGTGCATGCTGTCGTGGCTGATTCATCTTCCACACCCTCCATCGCTATATCTCGAATTCTGGGACCCTTTGGCATCCCCCAGGTGAGGTCTTCCATTCCCGTTCTACAGTGTTTGTTTCAATAAATTACATTTATGAAATTGCCCCCACATTTCAAAATGGATTTGATAGCTGTCTAAAAGATGAGCAATTAATACAGAATATACACATAATAAATATTTAATTACATAATAATTATATTCTTTTATTAAATAATAATTACAAGCCTCTCTTTCTGAGTATTTTTGTCTTACAAGTGTCTTTCTGGCAATAAAAAAACCCAAAAATTGTATCCAAATTTAGATGGCTATAATACTGATTGGATCCAATATTCCTTCATTTGGCGATATTTTAATGCTGAATTGTGACAAATGTTTTCAAGTTTAAATAAAAGAGCAGTGGGTTTGGACTGAGCCAAATTTGCAGTTTCTGATATGGATCAGAATTCTCATGTGCAGATTGCAAAATGTCAAACAATGTTTTATGAAAGTACGATGCTTGCTAAACAACATGATAACTGCAACAACTAGAGACTATTTGCACAACCATGAAGCTGCACAAACATGAAGTTTACTTTGAAATGTAAGGAGATGGAGGCTGGCCCCAGAAAGAAGCTTTCTTATGTGTACCCATCTTTTAACAAACTGCTGAGATTATGAAAAGAACTAAATGGATTTTAAGGGCATAAAATATTATGTTTTGTGACCTTCTAGACTGTAATCAGTCAAATGCATACAGAAACACAGCCATTCCAGCATCCCCTCACAAAAAGTATTAGTTTAGATAATTTTTTAAAATGTATTCATTTAAAATAAAATTTGAAAATATATAATAAATATATGAAAATACAAGGCAACACTCGGGTTTATTGCAACACGTCATTTTCTTACGATAAATTTAAAAATACATAACAAATATTAAGATTCAAATCAAAAACCCAGTTTTAGAGTCAGGAATGAAGAACAGATTTTTCCTGGTTTCCAATTCATTAAGTGGAAGGCGCAATTCTGGATCACTTAAGTCAGTATCTTGTATGGCCTCCTCTGGCGTCACACACAGCCTGGATTCTGCGATGCATGGAGTCAATCAAAGACCGAATTTCAGCCTGTGTGATGCGGTCCCATTCCTCCTGGAGTGCTTGATGCAACTGTTGGACTGTGGCTGGTTCTGGATCACGTCTTCTCACCCGGCGATCCAGAATATCCCATAGATGTTCTATAGGGTTTAAATCTGGGGAATACGCAGGCCAATCAAGACACTGAACATTATTCTGCCTCAGGTAGTCCTGACAGACTCTGGCAACATGTGGTCTCGCATTATCCTGTTGCAGCGTTAGGCGATAGCGATGGACGAGTGGAACTGCAACAGGGGTAAGGAGGTCGTCACGGTTACGGGCCGCACTGAGATTTCCATCGATGAAAATGATGTCTGTCTTGTGTCTACTGCCTATTCCAGTCCAAACCATCACACTGGGTCCACCCCAGCGGTCATGCTGCAGGATGGTAGCGTCAATATAACGTTCGCATCGCCTATGCCATAAACGCAGTCTTCCTTCAGACACATTCAACTTGCACCTTGATTCATCGGAGAAGAGCACCCTGTTCCACCTGAGGGCATTCCAGCCCAAATGTGCCCTTGACCATCGCAGACGGACGCGGCGACGTGCAGGAGTCAACACCAAACCACGGCGGGGACGTTGGTTCTGCAGGTCAGCTTCACTTAGGCGGTTGTGTACGGTTTGGTCGCTAATCCAGTTTTGGTGACAACCTCTGGTCTGAGCAGCAGTGACTGTAGCTGGCAGGAAGCGATTGCGCAGGTGCTGGAGGCGAATATGGCGATCCTGCTGAGGGGTGGTGACACATGGTCTGGGGGCACAGGGTCGATCACCGGTGCTTCCTATTTCATTATACTGGCTCCAGAGATGTGATATGGTCGACACGTGGACGCCCAGGTTTCTTGCAACCCGTCTTTGCGACATTCCACCAGTGAGCATACCAACGGCTCGCTCTCGCTGATTTTGACCTAGGCGCGGCAATGTCACACGTTGACCCAGGATAATGCAGAGGAATATCTAAGTTGACCATTGCTACGGCTCGTTATTGACCAAATTCTCGAAGGATTGGTCAATGAGTTTTACTCAACCTGACGGGATGGGCAAAATTCTAAACAGTGTGCAATCAAGCGGAACAAGCTGCCCACACGACAAAATCAAAACAATTTTCTGAGCTTTTAAGTTGTAGTTGATGTATCATAAATTCAGTAACTGAATTTGGCCCATGATACGGCGGAACCAGAACTGATAATTGGGGTACACAAAACATCTGTTTAGAACAGTTAGTCCTGACCTGTTCTCAGTCATTTTCATGATTAAAAAAAGATTCACTCCGAGAGTACTCCATACTTAACAGGTGCTGCTTGTTCTCCCTAATTAAGTAAGAAGACAATCATTTCATCTGGATGCATATTTGCTGTATTTAAATCAACGTTAATGAAATTTGCATGCCTGTCGACTCCCATGCAAATAGCTTGAGCCGCATGCTGCCTATTTAACTGCCGAGTGCTACTTTTTTCTTTATCAACCGAAGCAATACCGAGAGTGAAAGGTGTTGGGGTCACATGGAGGAAAACTTTCATATGTGAGGAAACAAAATGGAGCCCAGGACTTCCCATGAACAGTTGCATGCAAGCCCCTCCCGCCAGCAGGACAGGCACATAAAAGCAGTGGTCAACCATTTTATCTCTTCTCTTGGCTCTTTCCCCCTTGGAGAGGCTCCTGGACCCCTGGGGACTGCTCAGGCTGGGGTACTCCTCCCCCACTTCTTAGGCCCAGCATAGACCAGCCATGCTGAAGAATCTGCCAGGCTACCGGGAGTAGAGCAAGCCTTGGAAGCAACAGCTTGCTTTTGAGGAGCGGCCAGCCTCCCTCCTCTTCCCACAGCAAAGACAGACTTCTGCAGCCCCAGAAACGCTCTTCCCAGCCGGATCAACATCGCCCACGATCAGATCCTCCAGCAACCTCCAAACCTCCTTTCTCTACTAAGGACTGGTAACAACTGGGCATCCAAACCTTCTTTTAAGACGAAGACACTGACTGTGTGTATTTGTAAAATGATAGTTGTTGTGATTGTATTTAGGATTGTGTTTAAGTAGGATAGGATGGTATTAATGTGTAGCAGACAAGCTCTTGCATGCAAATAACCTCCTGTAGACTAACACGGCGCCGTTCCTGTGCAAAACACACACACATATCTCTTCATTTTAATGTAATACACCCACACAAACAAAATTGAGCGTTTTAAGTCATTTAACTGACTTTAAAACTCTTAACTTTCCATTGCTACAAAGACTTGGTCTTTGTTACAGTAGGGTTGCCTTCCCCCACTCCACATGGTCTGCAAAGCTCCTCCACTCACACCTTAGATCATCCCTTTGTTCTCTCTCACCCACACCCGCACGCGCGCACACACACATACACACCCCTCCTTCATTGTGCCTATAGTGTTAGTGTTTAGTGTAGTTTAGATTGGGTTTTTCATTTTTTTCATTTAAATAAATATTCTTTAAAGACATATGCTGTGGTTATTAATGTTGTACAAGAGTGAATGAAACTGCCAACCTCTTCTATGTAGAACTCCAAATCTAACTATTGATTGGGTAAGTTGGTTACAATTATTAATTAAATTATTAATCAATTTCCAAATTAATAGTTTAGTGGATATTGAGACTGAGGTTTTATTAATTGGCTATCGTTTTCCCTTCACTGAGGAAGGGTGGTGCCCCGAGGTATTCATATTAATATTTAATATTACAATATCATATTTCTTTCATAGTCAAATTAATAATATTAATATCATTAGGCAAATTGCCTCAACACATGGTGTCCACTTGTGAGGTGTAACCCCAACAGCCGGCGCCCCTGTATTGACGTGCCATTGCACTCACAACAACGTCGCCACTGCTTGTGCATTATCACCACAAAGGTGCCACCATTCGAGGCATTTCCCCAACATTGGTGTTCTGGGCGCGGCCATCACCCCAACAAAGGCGATATTTCATTGAAACGCGGACCTGTTCAATTAACGCGAAGCATTGGCCTATTAATAAGTAAATTATTTTTCTGTACTGAATTTCGCCCATGATTTCATCACACTTCGATCGCATATGGACAGAAACCGTGTCTTCAGTTGCCAATTACGATAATTGGAAAATGCGTCAGTAAAGGAAAACAATTGAGAACTAGCCAGGACTAATTGTCATGAAGGGACTATCTGTGCCCCCCCCCCCCCCCCCCCCCCCAGTTCCCGGCTCTAGAACTGTTCCATCATGAGATCTAAAGTAAAATTGAAACTTTGGCCATGATTGCAAAGTTGGAACAAGACCAGTATCTGCAGTTGGAGAAAGAAGAAAGCATAAGCATCTAGTCTGTTCAAGTCAATGGGATGAATAATTCCCTAACTAGTATGCTAATGCTTTTCACCTTAAAGGAAAAAATTCAAGCTTCTACGACATCTGATTCACGTGTAACTTAATACTTTAATAGCAAAAAAGGTTAAGCATGCTTGTCAGCCAAGGGTGTGTTTCCCAAAAGCACAGTTGCTGTGTTACCAACTTACATAGTTCCTCAACTCAGTCAATGGTTTAACGTCAATTCAGTCGATGGTATGAACAATGCAAGTTAGCATCTGTGATTTCAGGAAATGCACCCCAGCTGTGCAATCAGGGCCTCATTTGACCTGCAAGGGCCATGTTGCTTGTGGAGTGTGCACTGTGAAATCAGAGTCATTACACTCTTAATTTGAGGCATTTGCATATTAATTTTCATAAAATTAATTTTGCCCATTTTAGAGGAGCAGTTTGGCTATATTTAACAATTAAATTTCCCAAATTGTGGGGACTTTATAAATTAGTGGCAAATTTACCAACAGCAGCTGAGATGTTTGAGTATATATCATGCCCATGGCTTCCCCAGGCATGTGCTGTTAAGCCAACAACCACAACAATGCATCGCACCAGCTAGCTGTTCCATGCATGCCTGCGACCCACCAGATGAGCTTGGATTTGTGACACTCAAGGTACACTCAGCAGATATAGAGTTGCATGGAGAGCACCATTCACAGTACTGCAGGAATGCTGGTTGTGATAATAATTCCAACAGGTTTTTTCTGTGCCTGGGTGCAAGGGCTGTAAAAAGAAAAAAACCATACACATAATTTTTCATGGCAATTTAACCTGCAAATACAAAACTGGCAACAGAGTTGTTGGGGGCCATTGTGAACCGAACATCTAAAGAAGACAAGTTAGTATATAAGTACACAAATGACATGGTTTGCAGTGTGCTGACTATGAGAGGTATCTCTAATCTGAGTTACGGGGTCCTGAAGAACACGGCCATACTGTGCATTGTTTTGTCGGGAGCCCCAAACCATCAAGGCTCACTTTGAAACGACCGAAGGAGAAAAGGATGACCGACAGAGTCGCAAGTGAAAAGATTAGGTAGCAGACCAGTCGCAAGTGAAAAGATTAGGTAGCAGACCTGAGGTGGATTACGCATAGTCATTGCAATTACAATTACGATAATGACGAGACATTTTTTAAAGATTACGATTACAGTGCTCCAAAAATTGCTGATTACGATTACGGGGATTTAGAATTTACGATTACGATTACGATTACAATCATGATTACGACTGGTTAGACTAAGGTTTCTTAGTGGAGATATCTTTAGAATGGTACATGTATATTGATGTATTTATACAGTATATTTATAAAATAGCATGTGAAATGATTAAACATTGTTTTTGTATTGTAGTGAAATTACTTGTGAAATAATCTGTACAACAATAAATAACAACAGTCCCTGCAAAATTAAAGATTACAATTACAGGCCCATCGAAATTAGTGATTGCGATTACGATTACAATCGTAATCTTAATCGTAATCCGGATTTCAATCTGACCCCAGGTCTGTTAGTTAGCCTGGTGACTGTTTTAGTACATGTAAATGCAATTATCACAAGGTGGAGTGCTACAAAACTCATGACTGGTAAATGTCCCACTTGCTAACTCAAATTAACATAACTCCAGCTGGCAGATGTTACAATCATTACCTACCGTTACTCAGAATCTAAGATGATGCTGACAAAGCAGTAAGGTTACATTGCTGAATTGATTAAAAAATTTTCCACTCCCTAGCTTGCTAAGCCAACAAAAAACCTTAGACGATTAAAAGGTATACAAGGGATGTTATCTACAGTAAATGTGAGTTTACTCAAACTGAAGATGAGCATTGTTTCAACTCACAAATAGTCAAGACAACAGATAACTGTAAGTTTGAAATTTGAAAATGTGTTAACTTGAGTTGCGTGTATAAAACTCATCATGACAAGTGGAGTCAAAAAGAAGAAATATTTTCAGATAATTTAATGCAGCAATCATGAATGAATTCCACCATTTCAGTGGACAAAACTGCATTTTTTAAGAGGGAGTTGCCCGAAAAGAGGTCATCAAATCCTGGGTTTCTTCCCTTCTGATGGCTTGGCTGTTCTGTGTTGTGCCAACTTAATTTGTCGGTTCAAGTAATTTTTCCCCATCAGTCTTGTTATTAGAACTCAGTCAGAGTAATTCCTTCCTCTTTCTTCATCTGAATCCTTTTTTGCTTCCATTACATTCTTGTTTTCCAACTATAGCCTCTGCCAAATGCAGGATACTTTCCCTTTGATGCGTTAGCTGGCCTGTACTGTTTGCCAACTTTGTTTGTTTTTTCAGGTGGCTTTTTTCCTTCACTGTCAGGTGTAGCAGGGCAAAATGAGGTGCATTCGGATTCAAGTCAGGTATTTGACTTGGCCATTATAAGTGTTAGATTTTTTGGCAGTAAAAAGCACTTTCCTCAATATATTCCTGTAGCATTGTTCAACTGTATGGTGGAGTGTTGTGAGAGATAAGTATTGAGGTACCTCGTTACATGTCAGCTGGTAAGAGGGGGGCTGTTCACACTGGTTTTCATTCCAACCAGAATAGCAATCCAATTCAAAAGCTATTAATTGTTCACAAACAGGTGCTGAGGTGGTAAATGGGAAAATGGCATTATATTGATATTATTAACGCGATTATGTCATTGAAAAAATTAGTTTTGTGGCACACATAGAAGTAATGCAAATTAGCTGCCAGATAGCTGACTCGGTTAAAGCACTGCATTGAGGAGCAGAAGTGACTATCATGGCGGGGCTTCGAGCCCCGGTTGTACCAACCGGCAGTGGTCGGCAGCTTTTTCAGTAGTAGCGCACAATTGGCCATTGCACTACAAGGATGCTAATTGGAAAGGGGCTGCTGGGAAAGGAAATATAAAATGGTTGCTTTGTTCTTGCTCAAACGCCTCCTGTTGGCCAGCCAGGCGCTCGTCAGGAAGATTCAATGCTTGTTCATGTTCGAGTATCTTCCGCTCTCGTTTTGAACTTGCAAAGATTCAACCAGTGAGTGTAAAGAGGCAGTATTGATGGGCACGTCCTTCGGAGGAGAGCCGTGAACTGTCCCTCTCTCCAGAATTGGCGTCGCATTCTAGGAAGGCTTGTACATAGTTTCTCAATTGGGCATTCCATATTCGGGTGGGATTGGGGATGCCAAATTAAATAAAAAAAAAGGAGTAACGTAAATTGACTGATGAAATAAATTCTGTGAGGAATTCAAAAACACTTGTTGGGGCTTTCAAAAACCAGCAGAGTTTGAGATATTTTGAATTTAAGGTGAACAATCTGTGCTTAAAAATGCGCACTGTATATTGTATATATATTGTATGTGGAGGTATATTTTGCTCCAGGTTCATTGTAAATCTACTTGTCCAAAGCTTAAAATGGAGGTGGTATGAGGAAAATACTTCAAAGTATTTTTTCAAGTTGCTGTGGAAATATGTGATCATTGAAGGCAAGATTTTAACTGTGCCCCATAATGATTGACCTGTGGCTTGCTTTGTGTGGCTATCTCAATGAAATGATGTATGAGAAATAAAAATTAAAATATATTCCTAAAATTATATATTTTGAAAGGATTGAGAAAAGTAAGAAGTCCATCATAAACATGTGGCACTTGAAGCGGACATTTAGAGGGGAAATGAAGGCTGTGTTCTATTAACACAGATTGGATGTTTTTAGTAAGAATATAGTTTGTGGTTTGGTGGTTGCAAGTTGTATTGTTGTTTGTTGCAAAAAAAACCACAAACATAAAAAACTTGAAATTGATGAAAATGATGCACCATGGAAAATGTTTGAAAAAAAAAAAAAAAAATCCTGCCATATATCAGACATTGATGACTACCACAAATACATGGCAGTGGCCAACTAAAATCTTTTTGAAAAGACAAACTTATAAAGAACATTGCATTTCTGAGGGTCTGGGAAATGCTGCTTTCATCAGGTTAGTGCTACACCTAATATATACAATTCTGAGCTGAATGGATTTCAGACGTACAAAAGATAACAAGTGACATGAAATTCTAAACTCATCTGCGATTAAAGGTGCAGTTAAGGGAATGTGATTTAAGACGAGTATCTTCTGAATCCAAAAGATCACTGTCTGCATCACTGAGAGTGGATTCCAAATGAATGTGCTTTAATTGCTATGAGCTAATTAACTGCATGTATTTGCATGACCCAACAAGCAGAGTTGGATCTACTTTGAAATCTATTAACATCAGCAGCTTGTTTATAATTCTATGGTTTGTGCCACTCAACTGCAAGATAATTGGGCACGTTTCCTCACCTTTAAGGAAGGAAAATATTTTTGACAACCAAATTAAGGGCCTAATAACCTCTTTATTTTTATTTTATCTCATTTTTATGTGATCATTTGTCATATAATGCTATGAACAGGGGTTTAACTTGGGAATTATACGTATCGCATCGGTGAAGCTGTGCCTGGTATGATTTTGATTATGAAGATAAGTAATGCCTCTGAATATCCGTAATATATTTGAGGTCGATGTCTGTCTGTCTGTGTGTATGTACACGTTTTTCTCCAACATTTCTCAACTGATTATCACCAAATTTAGTGTGAATATCCACTTGGACACCAGGAAGGACTTGACGTCGCCCAATTTTTGAAAAACGGTCATGCACGCAAAAAAATGGCAATTTCACTCCAGGTAGTGGGTAGCAGCAAGTACAGTATAAAGCACCGACTCAAGTAAAATGAATAGCCTCTTGAGGTTGGATCAAAGAGAAAAAGAAAAAAAAAAAATACTCAGAGGGGTTCCCCAGGACAAACTTTGGTAACTTTTGCTCCATTTGTCGCATTTTGCAATACACTTTGATCAAGAACTCTGCTGTTCTCTTTATGGCGGTCTTAGACATGTTGCAATGACTGTGTCTGAGAAATAGTTTTTTTTTTTCAACAATTTGACAGTCGATAACTATGTGATCCTTGGTCATCCACAGCAATAGGCTTTACTGATACTCCAAGTTGGTTGCTTTCGCTCAGCGTACGCTGGTTTATTCACCCACATGATGACATACCTTACTGGAATTGACACTGTTTTGGCCCTCCAGATATTTAGTTACTTTTTTGACTGCATTGAAGGCAGCCATACAGACTGATATGCCAAATTAATAATATTAATAGTTTAAGCACAGTAATTTGCACAGCTGAAAATGTGTATTTTCCCTTTCATGGAGCTATAGGTGAGCCACTCTGCTACTTGTGCCTGTCTCAGTGACAAGCTGGAGTACCCCACCTTCTCTAGGACTATCCCCAGTGACAACGTCCAAGCAGCTGCCCTGGCAAAACTAGTCAAATATTTTGGCTGGACTTGGATCGGAGCAGTGCGGAGTGACTCAGATTATGGGAACAATGGAATGGCAGCCTTCCTGCAAGCAGCACAAGCAGAAGGCATTTGTATTGAGTATTCAGAGGCATTCCACAAGACTAATGCACGTGCAAAGGTGCAACGTATAGCAGACGTTATCCACAAGTCCACAGCTCGTGTTATTGTTGCATTTGCTTCCTCAAGGGACCTGATGGTTTTGTTGTCAGAGCTGGTCAAAATGCCGCAAACCCCACGACAGTGGATTGGGAGTGAGGCCTGGATCACTAACCGTAAGTTGTTGCCATTCCATCTGTTAGCTGGTGCCATTGGCTTTGGCGTCCCTCGTGCAGTCATTCCAGGGCTACGGGACTTCCTGTTAGATCTGGGACCATCACAAGTTTCCCACTCACCACTCCTCACAGAGTTCTGGGAGAGTGCTTTTAGCTGCAGTTTGGGAAGACAGACCTCTGAAAGCCAAAAAATGTGTACCGGAAAAGAAAATCTGCAAGACGAAAGGAATGCCTACACTGAAACATCCCAGCTGCGTATCTCCAACATGGTATATAAGGCTGTGTATGCAATAGCTCATGCCATGCACAACATGATCTGCATAAATGAACCAAACACAGCTATCCACTGCAACCGAAGTACCCAAGTTGAGCCATGGCAGGTAAACAATACATTATATAATATTTTATGTTTCAACATTATTTGTCTCTTGCCTCTTAAGTTGCTTCTAATTAATAGCATATTTTCCACATCATCAATTTGGGTGCAGGCTGGAACACCAGATCATTAAAGAGTAAATGCTTTCACAATCCTGCTCATGGTATGATTACAAAACTTTTCTTGAACATTCTGTGAATGTTTTGCGTTAACTACAATGATAGTTATAAGAAAAGCAATGCTGAGGCAGTGATAGTATGGCTACTTGGAAAAAAACAGATGTGAACCTGAGCACCTATTTATGAGGGGACTGTTACTTCCCAGGTCGTAATCGCCAAAGCTCTGATAGTTTAAGTACTGTAACCTTCAGAACAAAAGACATATTCACAAACTGCATTTAGCAGGGCCAAAAGCAAATGTCTTGTTTATTTTAAGTATATGACCTACTTTGCCTCGGAGCATGCTCAATCAGAACTGAAAAAACAAAACTGCCGACCAAGGCGCGTGAAACATGCCATACAAAAAGAAGTTTCTCTACCCATGTAGAGATAAGTAGAGCAAGGGTACAGATCCGGCAACAGGGCAAAGTCATGTTGTTATCAGAGGAAATATGCCTAGAACATAGCCTTTTGTTTTCTGCATAAACAAACAAAAAAGTGGGAGAAAATACCACTTGTATCAATGTTTGTCCTTTGAAGTGACAAAGAGAACCGCACTCAAATGCAGGGTGCAATGGGAGAAATGTGGTTTCTACTCTGGTTATGTCTGTGTAAATAACTTCATTGCTATTTGGAATCTTGACTTCTGTCCATTCATGAGATTTATAGGCTCACGTTCCTGCCACTAACTTATCTGAGAAGGAGGACCGATTACACCAAATGTCCTCGCATGAGTAGCCCTTTCTGGGATTTTATGGACAATAGACTTTAATGGCCAGTCAACGACGATATTGTTCCTTCATGAATGCCGCCCCATAAACTGAAAGTTGAGCAGGGGAATTATCAGTCCTCTGGCTCCCTTCCATCAGGTCATGGAGCACCTGAGGAAAGTTAACTTTTCAAGGAACGGATACACTGTATCTTTCGATCGCAATGGTGATCCAGTAGCCAATTATGAGTTGGTGAACTGGCAGCTGATGAAGGACGGGCACATGGAGTTTGTGACTGTGGGTCACTATGATGCAGCTGCTCCAGATGGACAGGTGTTTATCATGAAGAAGAACATTACCTGGACGGATGGCCAGCCACAGGTAATTTCACATTCAACTGTGATTTCATTAGATATATTGGTGCATGTCATTTGACTCCCAATGTGTGTCCCAATGTAAAGTCAGTTAATGAATTGCAGAATTAACCAAGAATAGTAGTTAACAATATTTATTTTATTGAATAAGCATGGGAATTTGCAATAATGAAGGACAAAATAGAGTAGAATAGGCAGAGACCAGTGCAAAATCATGGGAGGCCCCGGGCGACGAGACTTGGGCCAGGGGCCACGTCTCTTCAAGTCCCCTGAGGTTCTAATAAAGTGATACGGTGAGAGATGAATAGAAGGGAATAGGAGGAAGGGACGTCGAACGAGACAGACAAGGATTACAGAATGAAGGTGGTAAAAATAGCCTGGTTGGTTAGGATATGGATAAATGGAGTGATGTATTTTGGCGTGGTCAGGTTCACTAACCTGTGTTAAGAAGTCCTTTTGATGACTGGATTCCAAGGCAGCATGTGCATTATGTTCAGACTCATATATTTGTCCTTCTTTGGTATGTCCCAAAGAAATAAAAATGTGATCTTATAAGGTCCCCAATTTTGACTAGATTTGAGGGCAACATCAAATCTGCCCGTCTTCTGCGAGGCTATTACATTTTTCTAATCTCCTTCTGCATCTAAATTCCGCTAGTTTACCAGCTGCTCATGAAGGGAATAGGTATGAGGAGAGAAAAGTTTGTTTCCTAATGCTACCTGACAGTGAAGTCTAATTAGTAGCAATTGCATCCAAAAGTACATTTCAATGATGTAAAAAGCATGACAAACTCAAATCCCCACTCCGAGATAGCTCCTATCCGGCCTGGAAACTAAACATGGTGGAAGGAGGGACAGCTGGACAAGTGACAGAGAGATGTATCAAAGGCATCCTGTGTTCTGGAAAAACCTAGTGAATTTATCAGTGGCAAGTATTCTTGCAACTGAAAAATAAAAATAAAAACTTGATTTTGAGAGTTAAAATAACTCTAATAGCTAGTGTTTTAAGATTCTCACCATTCTTAATTACTGCAAATGTGGTCCAAACTCAGTTTCTCCCAAAAGTGACATATATACTAGGTTTTTCCAGATCACAGGAGATATCTACACGATAAAATATATCCATATATTAAATTTCACTGAGAAACATTGAACTGTTTGGAGTTCTAACCTGGAAATGAATAGGATGGCGGACTTCTGGCCTGGACCAACAGACAGGAGGACAAACAGAAGTATGAGAAGACATGCAGTACCAATCAAAAGTTTGGACACACTTTACTTATGTCACAGCACTCTGTTTTTAGAGAAATGTAAATGTCTCAACTTCTCTATATAATTTTGAATTGATTCTGGCAAGAGGCAAACAGTCAGAAGTTAAAAAAGAACAATACTCTTGTTTGAATAGTGTCAAAATTTTGAATTCCCAAAGAAGCCATATTTTGCAGACTAAGCAGACAAATAAGCTCCTTACATTTTCCTACAGCCAAATTAAAGACAAGATCTTTTGGAACTTATTGGGTATAAAGGACAATGAAGCGCAAACTACAAGTCTAGCACATCTTTGGCAGCTTTGACGGCTACTCAGCAGCAAATTCATTATAGCCATATAACTGCTCCGGTAAAATAAAAAAAATAAAAAAAGTGAGCATGCTCTGCAAATATGACAATAAATGCTGGTAAATTGAATGGATTAAATAATTAAATATTTGTTTTGAAAAATAAAGAGGGCCTATTTTTTATATAACATGCAGTGGCGGTTCTAGGACTGGAGATTGGATGGCGCAGATACGTCCCTTTATGACAATTAGTCTCGGCTAGTTCTCAATCATTTTCCTTTACTGAGGCGTTTTCCATTTATCGTAATTGGCAACTGAAGACACGGTTTCTCTCCATACGCGATCGAACAGCGATGAAATCATGGGCGAAATTCAGTAGGTACCGAAAAATAATTTACTTGTTCATAGGCCAGTGCTTCATGTTGATTGATCAGGTCTGCGTTCCAATGAAATATCGCCTTTTACTCTCGGTATTGCGTGGGTTAATTTAAAAAAAGTGGCAGTGGGTAGTTAAATAGACAGCCTGCTGCTCAAGCTATTTGAGAGTCGACAGGTATGCCAATTTGAATAACGTTGATTTAAATACAGCAAATACGCATCCAGTTGAGTGATTGTCTTCTTACGTAATCGGGGAGAACAAGCAGCACCTGTTAAGTGTGGAGTGCTCTAGGAATGAACGTTTTGTTAATCATGAAAATGACTGAGAACAGGTCAGGACTAATAACTGTTTTAAAAGGATGTTTTGTCACAATTCTCAGCTCTGTTTCCGCCACTGTACTGTACACATTTAGCCCATTATTTCATCGCTGTTCCATCGCATATGGAAAGAAACCGTGTCTTCAGTTGCCAATTAAAATAATTGAAAAACACATCAGTAAAGGAAAATGATTGAGAACTAGTCAGGACTAATTGTCATAAAGGGATGTGTCTGCGCCCCCCCAATTCCCAGCTCTAGAACCGCTACAGACAACATGTATTGTAAGAAAAATGCAGGTGTGTCCAAACTTTTGACTGGTACTGTATCTACACAATAAAATGTGTCCATTTAAAAAAATTTTGTTGAGAAACATTGAATGGTTTAGAAGTTCTGGCCCAGAAAAGAAAGGGATGGCTGATATCTGACCTGGGAACAAACGCGATACTGGGACAGAGAGAGGGATGGGGGATAGATGGAAGTATAAAAAGACACATTTATCCATTAAAATGCATCCACATATTAAATTTTGTTGAGAAATATTAAACCTTTAAGCCCTGAGCCTCTAGTTTGAAAATGACATACCCAAAATAAAATGAGTAAAACTCTGCAACGACTTGATCCATTTGAATAATCCTGCATCATAATAAAGGTAACACCTTGGGGATTTCTGTCATCATATAAAAATCAGTATTTATGTCACTGAGTCAAAGTAAATGAAGATGACACAGCATGAATAAAAGATCGCATTTACACCTAACAAATTTCTACTTCTATCCCCTGTGAACTTATCTAGTTGCAGTCTGAAACCTCTAAAAATTACAGCACAGAATCTTATCATTATTTTGCCAAAGTTTATTCTAATCAAGTAAATCAGAGCAAACTGAGAGAGGGATGTCTGAGTAGCTTCTCCAAATTGGCAGTTCGGTTACCTTGTGTACCATTTCAGATTTCTCAGGTACCAAACTATGAAGCCCATTTAATGTCAGTTATGTCACTACAGGCATACATTCCATCCAAATACCTCCACTAGTAAAATTTTTAAATTTAATTTTTTTTAAATTATAATTTCTGCCAGTCCTGCATACATTTTCGAATTCAAAGAAAATCCACAAAAAGAAAATGAAGCTTGACTCCACTGGAGCAGATTTATTGGAAAAAAAAAAGCAAGCAAATAAACAAAATTATAAATGCATAGACATGGTAAAAATGGTAAAAAGTAAAAAGAACGAAAACCCCAACAAATATTTATATAATAATAATGCTTTTACTGCCTAAATAGGGGCAAGCTATCCCAGGTATCGAACCCTGGTCTCCCCTGGGAGAGCGCAGTGCTCTAACCACCAGGCTAAATCAGCCGACCAATTTCCCCCTCTAAAACTGAGATTATAAAGAGTGAGTTAAGAAAACACGCCATGCACCCCAGTTTAGCATTTATATTGCCACCTGTCTTAGTACTTGTGCATATTGGCATATTGAGTCAGAAAAGACTTTGAAAACAGCTATTGAATATTTAGCAGATAATCATACTGAAAATACCACAAACAAACCAGTCAAGCAGTTATATTGTTGCTCTCTTTAAGTATATGTAAATAGCCCATTTACTCAGTTTGACACACCGGGTATGTAAGGCTGTATCTCAGGCTCGGTTTTGAAGTTGAGGGCTAGTTGGAAATGTCCGAGCCCATAGAATCAAATGACCACCCGCGAAGAGATGAGGCATCACAAGCCAATCACAGAGAGGAAAATACATTGCGAGCAAGCGGAATGCGCAGGGGGTGACATCCTTTGAAGCAGTGCTCCAGAAACTGGCATATTGGTTCTGTGTACTTTCCTCTTTCATTTGTAGTATTGTCTATAAGCCTAGTGTATTTAGCAGAAACTGCTTCCAATGAGAGCTGACCCTGAACATTCTGTTTGCAAGCAATGTATTTTCCCCTCTGTGATTTGCTTGTGATGCTGTCCGATTGACTTTGCGGGTGGCCGTTTGATGCTATGAGCTCTGACGTTTCCAAAGAGCCCTAAAGTACCATAATCCCACAAACCTAATCTGAGATAGAGCCTTGGGTTCCCAGTGCATCTATTTGTCTATCATTACCCACAAATACTCTAAGAACTCAACAGTATTATTGCTTAAATGGTTTGTTTTTAGTATTTTCACCATTATTAACCTCTAAATATTCAATAGTCATTTTCAAAGGCATTTTCTGACTGAGAATCCTTGCACCATTATGCACAAGTACTAAGACATTCCTGACCTAAAACCGATCTAATTTTGATCTGATGTTCTTGATTAGAATAAACTTTGGCACAGATATTGGTGAGATTCTGTGCTCCAATTTCTAGAGGTTTCAGACTGCAACTAAATAATTTTAAAAGAGATTAAAGTAAAATTTTGTCAGACGGAAACAAGATCTTTCATTTATGCTGTGTTCTATCTTCATTTACTCTAAGTGACAGACATGTTGATTCTTACACCACAACAGAAATCCCCAAGGTGTTATGTTTATTATGATACCAAGATTATTCAGATGGACCAAGTAGTCGCAGAGATATACTCATTTCATTTTGGGCATGTCATTTTCGTGTCAGAAGCTCAGGGCTATTGGTTTTGTGTGAATATCACTGTAACACCCCAATGGAAAAAGTTAACATTGCCTTCACCCTTCTGTGAACTTTGGCCCAAGGGCAGATCGACAGGCGTACTTGTGTTTTAATATCATCAAATACCGTGCTACGATGGAGAACTATATAGAGTTTTAAAGTGTGTGCACACTCTGCATTCTGACTGTGTAAGCCAGATGCAATTATGATGCAATTTCTACTGCAATAACCCCATGTCCATAAAAGTTGGGATGCTGTGTAAAATGGGAACAAAAACCAAATGCAATGATTTTCAAGCCATTTGACCTCTGTATTTGTTTGAAAATAGTACAAAGACAATATATCAGATGTTGAAACTGAGATATTTTATTGTTTTTTGGAAAATATGAGCTGATTATGAATTTGATGCCAGCAACACATTAAAATAAAATACCACTGTGTTGGATCACGTCGTCTGCAGTCAACACTCCGTAAGGGTTTCGGAACAAAGGAGACCAATTACTGTAGTTTTGAAGGTAAATTGTCTTCCCATTCTCACTTTATGTCAGATTTCCGCTGCTCAATACTTTCCAGCCTCCTTTGTCATATTTTTTGTTTCATAATGCTTCAAATATGGTCGGTGCCTGACAGGTCTGGACTGCAGGCAGACAATTTAGCACCCAGACCCTTTTACTACAGAATAATGTTGTTGTAATATGTGCAGTGTTTGTTGTTTAGCATGATGCTGCTAAAATGAGCACGGCCTTCCCTTAAAGAAGGCATCTGGATGGCAGTAAATGTTACACCAAAACCTGTTTATATCGTTCACCTTTAATGGTGTCCACCGATGCACAAGTTACCCATTCGATGTGTGATAAAGTACCCACATACAATCGTGGATGCTTGCTTTTGAATTGTTTTCTGATATCAAGCAGCATGGCCCCTCTGCTCTTTAGCCCAGAGGACATAGCATCCATGATTTCTTCAAAGAATTTCACATTTTGATTTGTCAAACCACAGGGCATTTTTTCACTTCCCCTCAGTACATTTTAAATGAGCTCGGGCCCAGAGAAGAAGGCAGTGTTTCTGGATCTTATTTATATATGGTTTAATTGCTATGTGGCAGAGTTTTAACTAGCATTTATGGATGCAGTGACAAACTGTGTTTACTGACAATAGTTTACAGAAGTTTTCCAAGAGTCATTATTGGAGATTTCCACCATAGAATCCTGTCTGTTTTCAAGGAGTGCTGCCTGAGGACCTGAAAATCACAGCCATTCAAAATTGGATTTTGGTCTTTTCCTTTGTGTACTGGATTCTAGGATTCATTTAATGTTACTATGTATCATAGAGGATAAAATCTCCAAATTCTGTGCAATTTTAGTAGAAAATGTCATTCTTAAATTGTTGAACTAATTCCCCATGCAGTCTTCAATTGAGTGGTTAAGCCCTCTCCATATTTACTCATGAAAGACTTTTTTTCCCAATCATGTTACTGACCTGTTGCCAAATAATGTAATAAGCTGTGAGATATTCTGCCAGTTTATTTTTGTTTCTTTGTTTGTTTTTTTGCATCAAGCAACTTATGCAGTCTTTCATTGTCCCGTCCCAACACTTTAAACATGTTGCTGTCATCAAATTAAAAATGAGCTGCTTGTTTTTCAAAAAACAATGAAATGTATTCGTTTGATTATTTGATACATTGTCTTTGTCCTGTTTCAATTAAATATAGGGTTTAAATTGAATTGCAAATCATTGCATTCTGCTTTGTTTACATTTAACACAATGTCCCAGCTTTTTTGGAAATGAGGTTGTAGTCTTTTACATTGTAATAATACTTATCATTACTGGAGCATGTATGGTCATAAACTTAGTCTTGCTCTCATTAATTACCATACCATGAGACAAAGAATAATCGTATAAAACTCCATGGTGGCCAGAGCAGTCCTCTGCATCCCAGCAACTAGCGCAACAAGCGAGCGAACCTTTAGTTCGGCTGGCCATGTCCTGGAAGCGCGCCATAATCACTTAAACCCTGCCACTGTTGACGCGATTTTGTTTTGGCATAGTTTGGGAAAAAATACGCCTAGGCCTACATTGTAAGCTGTGTTGAAAAAGGCTTAAAAGCCTCCCCCAAAAAATCTTGAAATCAATGAGGAGAAAAAAAAAATTGTTTGGTTGCAAAGATCAGAAATCACGGTAAGGTTCAATTAATAGACAGAGCCTAAACTTTGGATCAAGAATTCCAGCCAAAAGCCAAAAGTATGTTGTGCTCCACTCAAATCCATAGCGTAACAGAGGAATCGTTTTTTTCCATTGCAAACCATGCCACACAGACCCACTGTATTCTTTTTCTCTTGTCTCCTTTTTGTGTCGGGTCGGGTTGGGTTCGGGTTGAAAATCAGCGCGAGTTTTAGCGGGGCAGGCAAGGCGGGTTAGCTATCACGTCGGGCTGGGTTGGTGCGGGTGTTAAAAAACCTCGATCCGTGCATCACTACTGACTACAGATATATTCGGCTATCGTGCTTAACTACAAACAACACTCTACCGAAGGAGATGTGGCAGACTTCCGGCTTAGATAGAGTGGGAAGGTGCCGCCCAAGTTCAATCAGCCAGCTGGGTAAAGAATCCGATGGAAACTGAATTCGATATCGTCCCGAGACGAGAGCCACAAAGAAAAGTCCTACAGCATACAAATATCCAGAACCATGACAAGCGGTTTAAGAACTTGAAGCTCATTAGTTTGGATAGAAATTGGGTTAACTGGCGTAGCCCTACCAGTACATACTGACTGCTACCATTTTGATGCAACGATATATAACCCCAATTCCAAAAAAGTTGGGATGCTGTGTAAATTGTAAATAAAAACAGAATGCAATGATCTGGAATTCTCATAAACCCACGTTTTATTCACAATAGAACAGAGATAACATCTCAGATGTTGAAAGTGAGTACCATTTCATGAAAATATCAGCTCATTTTGAATTTTATGGCAGCAAGTTGTGAGAGGGGCAACAAACGGCTGGAAAACTGAGTAGTACTAATAAACTGCTGGAGGAGCATTTTGCAACTAATTCAGTTAATTGGCAACAGGTCAGTTACATGACTGGGTATAAAAAGAGCATTCTAGCGAGGCAGAGTCTCTCAGAAGTAAATATGGACAGAGATTCACCAATCTGCGAAAAACTGCAGAACAATTTCAGAAAAAGGTTCCTCAATGTAAAATTGCAAAGACTTTGAATCTACAGACCACAATATCATCAAAAGATTCAGAGAATCTGGAGAAATCTCTGTGCGCAAGGGACAAGTCCGAAGGTCAGTATTGGATGCGTGTGATCTTCGGGCCGTCAGGCATGATTCTGCACTGGAATACACTGCATGGGCTCAGGAACACTTCCAAAAATCATTGTCTGAGAACACAATTCGCCATGCAATCTACATATGCAAGCTAAAGCTGTAGCATGCAAAAAAGAAGCCAGATGTGAACATGATCCGGAAACACCATCGTTTTTTGTCACCGTTTCTTCTCTGGGCCAAAGTTCATTTAAAATGGACTGAGGCAGCATGGAAAATTGTTCTGTGGTTAGATGAACCAAAACTTGAAATTATTTTTGGAAACAAAGGACGCTGGGTTGTGCGGTCTAAAGAAGAGAGGGACCATCCAGCTTGTTATCAGCGCAAGGTTCAAAAGCCTACATCTCTGATGGTATTGGGTAGCATTATTGCCTATGGTGCAGGGAGCTTACGCATCTGGAAAGGCATTATCAATGCTTAAAAGTATATAGAACAACATATGCTCCCATCCAGACAATATCTCATTCAGGAAAGGTCTTACATATTTCAAAGAAACAATGCCAAACCATGTACAGCATCCATCACAACAGCATGGCAATGCAGTAGAGTAGTCTGCTGCACTGGCCTACCTGCAGTCCAGATCATTCACTGGTGGAAAACATTTGGCGCTCATAAAACAAAAAATCCATCAAAGAAGACCCAGGATTGTTCAGCAGCTAGAATCCTACATCCAATAAGAGTGGGACAACCATCCTCTGCCAAAATGTCAGCAATTGGTCTGACACCTGAAGAAGGTATGTTACACAATGGTAAGCATAGTCCTATACTAACTTTTCTGAGATGTGTTGCTGTCATCAATTTCAAAATGAGCAATATCTTTAATTAAATGGTTAAATGTCTCACTTTCAACATCTGATATTTTGCTCGTGTTCTATTGTGAATAAATGGTCAGTTCACAAGATTTGCAAATCATTGCATTGTTTTTATTTACATTTTAGATAGCATCCCAACTTTTTTGGAGCTGGGGTTGCACGTATGATAATATGGTTAAAAGAGGAAAAAGTGGCTTGAATAACTATGTTTTGCTTTCTGGGCAGCCCTTTCCGGAAAGATGCCAATAAGATGGAGCGCACTTCTACGGATGCAGGCAGTATATTAGGACACAATCCAAGTTTATTATTATTTGTTTATAGGTGCCTGTCTCAGTGTGCAGTGAAAGCTGTCCCCCAGGTACTCGAAAGGCTGTGCAGAAAGGAAGGCCAGTGTGCTGCTATGACTGTGTGCCCTGTGCTGAAGGAGAAATCAGCAATGCTACAGGTACTGAGAAGAAATCACCATCTCTGATTGAGCATTTCCGTTAAACGCAAAGCCAAATTTCACCTTGCTTTATTCTCATGAGTTTCACCACCTTATGTGTTTTGCTTCCCTCCCACAACAATGTCTGTGAGCCGGGTATTGTGTTCCGTGATGTAATGGCATTGGGCAAAATAAGCCAATCAGAATGCTTGTTACATGATTGTCCATTTAGGTCTCCGCTGTCAAGTATTAATAAACAAGTATGGCGGGTACAGAAACTCATTGATAATGACAATTGTTTTGGATGTAATTTTTATTTGATAGTTATACAGAGTAGAGAGAGAGGGTAGTAGGAGAAGAAACGGGGAAGACATGCAGCAAATGACCCAAGCCGGAATCGAATCGCTAAGGGAAGGACACAGCCTTTTATGGTGTACGCACTTAGACCGATGGGCCACCATGGCGCCGCTGTTTTGTATATAATTAAGAATCGGATTGAAGAAAGAGAAAATGTGCATATGGAAAAAGCCAACTCGATGTTCCCTCAATTTTAAGGAGTGTTCTTTACATAAATACTGCTGTATATTCCTCAAGTGAACAGTTTGTTCACTGTACGGCCTGGATCATCAACTGGCAGCCCGCGGGTCACATCCGGCCAGCCAAGGCTTCCAATCTGGCCTAGGGAACATTTAATTAATTAATTAATTCAGAAAATGTGAACATAGAAGAAGTGCTTCTCTGTATTTTTTTTTTTAATCTACAGCAGCATTTCTCCTTCTAATATATACTGACCAAAAAAAGAAATGCAATTTACTATTTCTTGATTTTATCGAGTATAACTGTTATTAATCAACTCTTCATCGGTATCAAATGAAAGAGGGGATCTCAGACAATAGATATAACGCAAAATCGGGTTGGAATATCGCCATGTTCGTTATTATTTAACAAGGTGAAGTTTGACATTACAAAACACAAATGACACTATCAGCATCTCGTATGTCCCCCATCAGCGTCGCGCGCGGCTGTAAACCTGTGTCTCATAGACATCAGCAGACGTCTGATTGTTGCTTGTGGAACACTGTTCCACTCTTCAGTCAGTGCTTGTCTGAGCTGACGTACTGTAGCTGGCGATGTGGGACATTCCAGATAGAGCGATCCAGAGACGTCAACCAAGTGTTCTATAGGCGATTTCATCGCGGTAATGGACGGCATTGAACAAAATGAAGGTTGGTTCGGTGTGTAGCAGGTTGTAATACGACAGTCAGACACTGGAGTTGTAATATGTGGCCCACCGGATCTAGGGCTATCGGCCGTGTGTCCAGTGGCATTAAACCTGGTTCTGAGGCGACTAATTGTCGCAGAATGCACGCCGAATTGACGGGCAACTCTATCTACCCGACTCCCTGTCGTAGCATCCCCATCATGCATTCTTGTTGAACTTCCATTAGTTGTGGCATTATAACCCGTCTGATTTTTACTCATTTTCGGTCAAACTTTTATTGGCTTTGGTGTCTACGAGGAACTCAAAAACAAAATGGGAGTGTTAGGACAATGGTAGTACTTGAATCCAAGCACTGCTAATTTTTTGGTTCTGGACGAATGGCAGCTCCAGAATACGCGCGGTGACCGCTAAAATCTGTATGGCAGAAGTACTCACCTCCAGTACTCACCTAGCAAAAGTATCTTTCTCAGTGGGTTTGTTGAAATTTCGCACCGGATAACGTAATTACATTTCTTTTTTTGGTCAGTATATATTGAAATGACCCCATAAACTGCAGCAGATTAAAATAATTTTGTTTGAAATGATTTGCTGCCACGTGTGTTGCGTTCCTCCCATGGGAAAGAAAGTCAGCTTGAGCGGCAGGTTAACATTTCAGTATTTTCTTTATTATTATTCTTTATTACTCAGTTAGTTTCTTCAAGAACAAATGCCAGCATTGTGTGACATGAAAAATAAAATAGACGGGTCCAAACCCGTTCACAGCATCTGTGGCTAACCCATATAAATAAAGCATAATAAAACTAAGACTAGACCATGTCAGTTTACAATGAATCCTACGATAAAACCCTGCCCAATATTTCAGTTTTGCTTTTTTCACATGCACAATAATGATGCTCAGCGCAGTCAAAGTAAAAACCAGTATGAATTTAACTGGCTTATTTAATTTTGCAACAGTGACGAATACTATCTTTGTGCGATAACAGATATGAATGATAAATAAAACAGATAGGTCCAAACGGAGCCATTCATAACATCTGTGCCTGTATCAAATTAAGCGCTTTTAAAAAATGAGACTAGAAGATGTTAGTTTACATGAGTCCAATTAATAAAACTGTTGGCAAAGCTATTCTTTGGCTTGGAAAATGAATGTCAGTCCAAAGTTGAACGTATCATAACAGAGGAAAAACTTTGCATAGCCACCATCAGTTTGTTCAGTTGCTGAGATAATCGGTTGAATGCCTAACTATTTCATTATTGTTAATTGCATTACAAAATTGCTGGGCGTTTTCCTATGCACAGAAATGACGGAGTGTCTTTTGAAGAGTCTGAATGAATGTAGCTCATAAAATGGCATAGATTCGCAAATTTTTGCGGCTTATCACCATTAAAGCATTTTCCCTTCAGTGTGCTTTTGATGTACCTAAGATCTCTCGTGTGCTTTTGATAAACCTAAGATCTCTTCCTCATGGGATTTATTTGTTTCAATGCCAAAAACAACAGCCTATAATTAAATCAAGAGCCATCTAATAATTAATTGCGCTGCTGGAATTGCTAATATCAAAATTGATATATAAATAGGTATGAATGAAAATCCAGCCCCCACAGTGTCTGCTTGGAAAAAATTTGGCCCTTGGGCAAATGTCATGGTTGATCCCTGCTGTATGGGATACTATCATGAATAAATTACATTCACTTCGATTTCAGCAGTTCTTCCAAGGACTCTTCAGAAAATCTGCAAAAAGATAGCACAGCAACATCAGTGCCTTCAATGTTTTAAACATTTTACTTTATGAATATGAACATTGAATAATGAAAATATTGACAAAACTGATGATATTGTCAAGTCCAATGTTTAGCTAGACAACTTTTTCGTGAAAATATGTCACATTTGTTCTTTGATACAGCTTGCTCGATTGCAAGCTTGCTAGCTGTCCCATTCTTGAGTAGTGTAATTGTGGGTTGACCAATGTAGGTGGCATAGCTAGCTGATGTAGCAGCAAGACGCAATGATGTTGTTCTGAACACTCCTAATCTCCCTCAATATTTTTGCTTGAGTTGAATATTTTTAGCAGCGTGATTAGCAAATTTCACCCATGAGCCATTTGAATCGTATCAGTTGCGCCAATCCTATTATGTCTCTCACGCGAACTCGCATCGCTTATCGCAGACTTGTGCCTCCTCATGTTTATTTGAATCTTTGTATTGACGGTATGCAATCTGTCATCGTTTGCTACGCATTTGGTGGAAATGCGCCATGACACTAAAGTAACAATTTTACACACTGCATTTAGCATTAGTAAATTCAGAGTATGGATACTTTTCAACAGAGTTGTTTTCAGTTTCTAACATGTTCTAACATGTTGGGAGACTCATTGTGCAATTCCAGCATGCAGTGTTGACAAGTTGTTGTTTGGACCTGAACTGGATGAGAAACCTGAACCACAAAACTACGCTTTTACTTCTTTGCGCAGATTCCTTTGACTGCATCATCTGCCCTGCTGATTACTGGTCAAATGCCGAGAGGGATGAATGTATACCCAAGTCTGTTGAGTTCTTGTCCTTTCATGAGGCTCTGGGATTCATCCTGGCAGCTTGTTCTGTGTGTGGAGCCTGCATGGCCAGCACAGTGGGTGCTGTGTTTTTCAGACACAGGGACACACCTATTGTGAAAGCCAACAACTCAGAGCTAAGTTTTCTGCTAGTCTTTTCATTGAAACTGTGTTTTCTATGTTCTCTTACCTTCATTGGCCGGCCCTCTGAGTGGTCCTGTATGCTGCGCCACACTGCATTTGGCATCACCTTTGTCCTCTGCATCTCTTGTGTTCTGGGTAAAACAATAGTGGTGTTAATGGCCTTCAGGGCTACACTTCCAGGCAGTAATGTCATGAAGTGGTTTGGGCCTCTGCAGCAGAGACTGAGTGTTCTTGCTTTCACTCTTATACAGGTTCTTATTTGTGTGCTTTGGTTGACAATATCCCCTCCTTTCCCCTACAAGAATATGAAGCACTACAAGGAAAAGATCATTCTAGAATGCGATGTAGGATCAGCACTAGGGTTCTGGGCTGTATTGGGTTATATTGGACTACTTTCTGTACTATGCTTTGTTTTAGCTTTTCTTGCCCGTAAGCTGCCTGACAATTTCAATGAAGCCAAATTAATTACATTCAGCATGCTAATATTCTGCGCAGTCTGGCTTACGTTTGTGCCAGCTTATGTCAGCTCACCTGGAAAGTTCACTGTTGCTGTGGAGATCTTTGCAATTTTAGCTTCCAGCTTTGGCCTAATTGTTTGCATATTTGTCCCTAAATGCTATATTATATTGTTTCGGCCAGAGCAAAATACCAAAAAGCACATGATGGGGAAAATGCCCTCAAAATCTCCCTGAAATACCAGAAGCTGTCAATAATACTGTGTGATGATGGTATTGATGCTTTGATTGTATTTTTTCTACTGTGTATTTGAAGAGTTTGTTTCTGAAACGCAATAAGTGCCAAAATTTCAAATATTGAGATAATACTATGTGGCGATAGCCCTGTGCTTCTTACACATGGTGCAAAAATCTCTTTTAAAAAATGAATACTATAAGGTGTATTTTTTAATGGTCAAAGTTAATGTTTTTCTATAAAATGCGCTACCACAGAAAAAGCAGATTTACTCAAAATGACTAAAATGGATATATTGCGTTTTCGAAACAACTCCTCATTTCTTCACGGATAAAGTGTGTATCTCTTAAAAACTATTAAGGATCTAATTTTTATCTCATCCACAAACCCTCATTCTGCCATTAAAAGACTAATGAATCAGAGTGTTTGTGTTTTTTGAATTTTAAATAGCCAGTGCAACTGTTCTCACTCAAAACACACTGCAGTTCCAAAATTGGACAAGTAATTTAGACGTAGAAAGGAGAACTTACATCTCACTCATTCATCTTACTGAATGCTGTTGCTGGAAGGCATACTCAGTTTTTCTTCTTGGGGACTGCAGAGGGTAGCTTGAGTCATGCACTGTAAACCCTTAAAAGTGTGGTGAACTCAAATAGAAATGGTTTTGTGGAAACCGACTACCTCAAAAAAAAAAAAATTGAGTATGCCAACTTAATGATCTTGAGTCCATGGCGCTTAAAAATGTAAAAAAAAAAAAAAAAAAAAACCCTTACTTTCTTCCTTCTATACAATGCAATTAAGTTGGCCTACACAATTTTTTGAAGTAACTCATCTTCACCAACCTTGTGAGTTCACCACACTATCAGGGTTTACAGTGTGACTGGAGATTAATTTTTGAGGCTTGCTGTGTGGTTTCTTTTGGACTGCAAGTGGTTGGATGTTCTTAAAGGTAAGCTAGGTAAGATTTTTCAGAAGCCATTTTTATTCTATTTGCTGAAATTCTCTTTACAGCCC
The DNA here is from genome assembly GCA_029721435.1 of Gymnothorax reevesii. Lineage (NCBI taxonomy): Eukaryota > Metazoa > Chordata > Actinopteri > Anguilliformes > Muraenidae > Gymnothorax > Gymnothorax reevesii. The sequence continues at coordinate 142,470,191 of CM056574.1, forward strand.
AATGGCAATTAATAAATGAAATAGTTTAAAAATACAGTACTGCTTGAGAGTATGTGAATTGTTTGAGTAGTTTACAGTTTACTGTTGTTGTACCATGATTGTCATATTTCATCATCACCAGTTATTTATATATGAAATGTCAGGTTTATTTTAATCAATTGCGTGTGCTTTTTTTTTTTTTTTTTTTGAGGGAATTGTGTTAGTAGCCAAAAGAGGCTCTAAGACTCTTCGTCCCCAGACTTTTCATCCACAAATTTTTTTGTCCCATAAATTATCGTCCCTAGGAATTTGGGTCCCTGGGCTATTCATCCCAGCGAACTTTTCTACCCCATGACCTTTTCGTCCCCGTACTCTTCGTCCCTGGAGTATTCATCCTCATTCTGCATTATAACCCTAATCCTATCCCTTATATCCTGATGATCTGTCTGCTGTCTGTCCGTCCAACTGTGTGTCAACATTGGTGGCACGTTTCATTATCATTAGGGGATGGAAAATCCGGGAATGAAAAGTACTTGAGGACGAAGAGTCCAGGGACAAGAAGTCCAAAGAAAAAAAATTCAGGGAGGAAAAATCCAGGGACAAAAAACCACCGCCAAAAGAATACATAAAAATGGAACAAGTCAATGTTTAAAAGTAAGTGAACCTATAGCTACATAGGAAAAGTCAAAGTGATAATAGATTTAGGTAAGACACATTTGGGTGCTTAATTAATCAACTAAGCAGACCAATCAAATAAGACGTCCTTTGGGATGTGGTTAAGAAACATTGATTAAAGGAGAGAGAAAACTAACCAAACCACTGCAGTGCCAAGGTATGCCCATGCAAGTCAGCAATGCTGAGAGGTAAGGAGATATCCAAGGACATCTGGATGACATCTGGATGTCATTCACAGTCCCTCAGTCTGGGGAATGCTATGAGACCATCTTGAAAAGATTACAACTCCATCCATCCACTATTAGCCAAATCATTTACAAACGAACGGCATTCAACACAACCGCAACTCTGCCAAGAAATGGATGCCCACTTCAAAACTATCATCAAGGAGCACCAGTAAAATATTAAAACCAGAAAAGGCAAATCCACACATCACATCTAGAGAGTTGCGGACCTCTCTGGCAGCATTTGGGGTAAACGTACTTGTTGCTAAAATCAGGCGAAAATTGAACAGACATGACCTTCGTGGGAGGGATGCTAGATGGAAGCCTCTGAAACAAAGTTACCCATTTTCAACTTTGCCAGAGAGCCCTTGGACAAACCAGAGGGCTTCTGGAAGTCCATTCCCTGGACAGATGATTCAAAAATACAGTTGTATAACCATTCGGTTGCAATCAAAGCAGCCATGTTAGGAGAAAAGCCATCTGGATTTTAACCCTGTCCCTGAGAACACTGTCATCAGGAGATTTGCACCCATCCCATGATTGCTGGGTGTGTTACACAAACAAATGGTTAGTGTTCTAGGGTTAAGAAAAGAACCTTCTCCTCACAGTAAAGCATGGTGGTGGAAATGTGAAGGTCTGGGGCTGCTTCTGCCGCTAGACCTGGGCGACTTCATATTATTCAGGGAAACATGAATTGTCAGGCTTATCAAAAAACTCTTGATCTGAATCTTTTGCCATCAGTCAGGGAGTTGAAGCTGGATCAAAAATAGGCAATCCAATAAGACAACCACACAAATCATTCCAGCAAAACTACCACAGAATACCTTAAAAGAAAGCATACAAACTGTGGATTGGCCTAATCAAAGTCCATACCTCAATTCAACAGAAATGTTGTTACTAGACCTGAAGTGGACGATACCTGCCAGATATCCCTCCAATCTCTCACAACTGAGGTGGAATGGGAAAAAAAATCCCCAAAAGCACATGTGAGAGACTGGTCAGTGGTTACAGAAGACAATTGGTTGAAATAATGGCTGCTAAAGGAGGTGCAACAAGCTACTAACTAAAAGACTTCACATACTTTTGAACTAGTCAAATTATTCAGTCTTCGTGAGATGAATCACTTTTGTTCAATAAATGATTACTTGGAAAGTCTGCTTCACAAAATGAAGCAGACCCTGTTTGTCTTTCCACTCTCGCTTTGCTTCCTGGTTCGGATTGCTGGGCTTCCTTTTGGAAGTGCGAGAGCTGTTTCTATTGCCTGGTTAAACTTCTCTCTGTGGCTATTTTAAGTCCTTGCTGGTCTTGTTCTCTCACACTGCTACATTTGGCCTCCCTACTTCCTCGGCTATTACAGCTGTAATCCTGACGCGCGCCACGTGAACGCGCCAAGCACTTCATAAATAAAATCATTGAGCTGTTTGTGAAATGCACAGCGACACTTGACTTTTTTATTTTGGGTGCAGTCAATAGCCTTCATAAAGTCAACAAAAAAACGAAAAATGCAACTGCATCAAGAAAATGGAATGGCTTGTGACACAGGAGAGAGAAATAGAGCCATTGGCAGGTACGGGCAGCCGCCGAGAGGTGGTGCGTCATTTGCACTGTCACCGTTTAACAATCAGTTGGCTGTCAATCCGAAAATGGAATACAGGCACTGTCACTGACCGACCCCGCTTAGGGCAGCCACGAGTGACTATGGTAGCTCAAGAGCGCCACATCTGGTTACAGCCTGTACGTAACAGATTCTGGACAACAACCCGAACTGAACGTAAAATTTCTGGATCACCGCTATGAATGATCAACTCGGCATCAATATGGTTTTCAAATCGCTGTTAAATAATAACTTTCTGGGTAATCTCATCACATTTGACATAAATATAAATTTCTTGGAAATTTTAGGTGTAAATCTGAATTTGATATTTTGTTTTACTGCAAAATTATAATGATTTTACTGCATTGAGCAGGCAACAAAACCGGTATTCCAACACCAGTGGTGTTGTAGGCATTGTTGCATTGGAACTGCAACAATGCCTATTGAAATTTGAGAACAATACGTGACAATGACAAGACCTTTCCCAGTGGTCAACAGGCTCTTTTGGATATGAGAGCCATTACGTACCCATCTTGATTTTTTGCATACTAATGTGTAGTCCTTGTGCTTCCTTCCAAAGTCAAGACATTGAAGCGTACTTACAGAAGAGTGCATGCTGTTTCTGATGTGTAAGACAGGTATTGTCAGGCTTTTTTTTTGTATTGTCAGAATTATTTGTCATCAGGTTTGGCCTACCCAAACTGTCGTGACTCTCCCAATCACGTGCTTAATTGTGTCAAAAGATTTATATTTTTGGAAGTAAAGGTGTGACCCACCCCTTTTTTTAAAATTCTGTTTCATTATGGCAACCTTAGTTTTCATCAGTAAAACTATGGTTCCCATGTTACCAAAGGTCAATCACAAAAAAACATAGTCAAAAAAAATTCTTGAATCAAAATTCACAAGTGAAAGCTGTGTACCTATACCTTCACTTGGAACAACAAGACTCATGATATGTGGTGACAGTTTTAATGGCATTCCCTTCAGATTATTGGCTCATCTATCCGAATATCAAATAATATTGTTTTTTGTGGTTTACCTTGCTGTTTTATGAGGAGTATTTCCACAAAAAGAAAACACTTCTTTTGCTCCAAAATTCCAGAGGGCCATGCTGCAGGAGGGTATTTAAACACAAGAGAGTGCCATTTCCTGATCTAAAAGAATGGAGATGATATGGGCCACACTGCATCTAGCACTGTTTGCTGGTACTCTGGCCGAAGCAAATGGAAGCTCAGGGTTGCAATGCACACTGCAAGGGACTCCCAGGCCTGCTTCACTCTTCCAATCTGGGGATTTTGTGATCGGAGGCGTTTTTTCCATCCACATCTATGTGAGCGGCACTCAGCTCAACTACACCAGCCGACCTAAAGTGCTGCGTTGTTTGGGGAGGTTAGTGAAGAGAAGAGCATTTTGCAGTTAAAAGTACACTGTTGATATATTATTTCAATTTTGAAATGAATACTGAAATATAATTTGCAGAATGTACATAAATTGCAATTTATTGTGTATTGTTATACATAATTAATTTGCCATTAATTTTGAGGAAGCCTAACTCAAAAGGTTTTTATGCTAAATTTATTTAATTAATTCAGTAGTTTGCACATTTTTTAAACTTAAAGTATACATTTCATTTAGTACATGCTGTTTATGAGACAGCTTGAAGTCCATGCTAAAGAAAAAGATAAGGCATTGCATATCCCAAGAGCAGGGAAGTATTTTCTTACAGTTTATGAAATGCTAATATTTTATCAATTTCAGAAAATTCGTAAATCTGAAATATATGGACAAATATAGGATCACTTATTAGAAGCCCATTATCATAAAACACAATCTTTTTTATTCTTGAGCATACTGAGCCAATGATCAGTACACCACTTTATAATCTGAATATTGTATATTTGATCTAAAATGTAAGTTTTGTGTAATTGGCACTGGACAATTTAATGCGCTGTTGATTACAGCCCCGTAATTGAGTGTAACTCTCTATATTGTTTCTTAAAACAGTCTGGATTTTCGAGAACTGCGCTATGCTCGAACCATGGAATTTGCCATCAAGGAGATCAATAACAGTTCAGAACTCCTGCCAGGAGTAACTCTTGGCTATAAGATCCATGACTCATGTGCCTCTGTGCCAGTGGCTGTTAAAGTGGCGCTTCAACTGGCTAATGGCATTGAGCCAGTTGTCTTTCCTAACCAGGCCTGCTCAAAATCTGCCTCCGTGCATGCGGTTGTAGCTGATTCAGCTTCCACACCCTCCATCGCCATATCCAGAATTCTGGGACCCTTTGGCATCCCTCAGGTGAGGTCCTCCTGCCCCATCATCCAAAGTTTTCAATAATTGTCATAAAGATAACCCTTGCATTCAAAATTGCATTAGAAATATGTAAATTAAATAAGGGTCAAGTGTTTTGCGAGCATGACAGAAAATTCACATCATAAATCTTTTTGAGTAAGGATCTTTCTGTTTTTATGGGTTTTGCTCTGGCAACTGTAAGTAGAGGAATTTGCCATTGTTTCCTAATTTTGCCAGAATATTGATTGCATTCAAGATTCCTTCATCATCTATTTTGGCTCAGTTTGTTGTATTTTGATTCTGAGTAAAAAGTACAGTGCTGTGTATTTAGGTAGGGTCATGCGTGTAATCTTTCATGAGCATTGGGAGCTCATTTCATGATTGCAAGGATTTACACTCTCAGATTGAAAAGTTTTGTAAAAATGCATTTGATTAAATACTCATAAATCACAATTAAAACCACAACTTAAGGCTAGTCATATAACTAATATAATTTCTGTTCAATCATTGCCCCAGAGATAAGATCCATTCACACCAAGTGCGGATTTCTGTGTGGATTATTCGCGCGGATTTTTATAGCAGCTAATTCCATGGGCTCTAATGTAAGCTTGCACATCAAGGCGGAATTTCCATGCGGCAGAAAAAACATCCGCTTGGACTTAAGCTTCTGCGAAAATCTGCCTGCGAAATAGAACTTTTAGCCAATAAAATGATTTGTTTTTATTGATGTCACAGCATTTGAACCTTTTGATTAGCTAAATAGGTTGTATTCAGTTAATACTGAAATTTAATAAGACATTTTATTGCAATGTGCGCAGTTAGTTTACTTTTTCATATTAGTTAGAGATCTAGCTAATTAGTTTTTTTTTTTTTTTGATTAATATTTTCAGATGTTGAATATTTGTGCACCAAATCATGAAGCTGTGCATCACTGAGGTGAAAAATTACAACGATGCTTCGTCTGGGTTGGGCAAGTTAAGTTTATTGAAACAGCCCCAGGGGCGGACATCAATAAGGAAAACGTTCGTTGGCTACGTCAGTCCAAAAGTAGATTGCGAGGCTAACGTTATGGTTCAGATACATACAAACAATGTCATCGTCGCTGCTGCTGCTATCATGGTTCATTTAGGTTAAATTATAACTGGCAAATTTGTTTTTCCGCCATTCGGAATTGGAACACAAAAACATGAAATTTTGTACCAAGGTCGGTGTGAATGGTTTGAACGCGGAATTATCGTGCTGCAAATATTCCGCAAATCCGTGCCGCTTTTCTGCTCCGCCCCGGTGTGAATGGGCCTTTAGGCTGCTAAAACTATCTTTAGTCATTATGCCCATCCTTTGTACAGATAATGAGAATATGATCAATGGAGATCTACAGCACATTAAATATTTGTTTATTTTGACACAAATACTATTACAATCACATAGAGGACCATGGAAATTCTCTCTTTTTTGTGCCCCAGCACAAAAAGAAGTTGGAAAAATCTTTGTTTATTTTATTATGTTCGTTCGTATAAGTATGATACTTATATGGCCTGTATCAAATCTATTTTGAAACTTTATGTTTTCAAATGTGGCAATTTTTTGAACTTCATGAAGCAACTTGACCCATTTTTGTATTCCTTAAGAATTTATTGTTAAAGATGACATAGACAAGGTAAAAACGGGTTTTGATTCTATGTTGAATAATGGAAGTCTACACGCACTCAAGAACATATGAAAAGTGCTACACATTCTGAACATCTCCGTTCCATAGAAATTCCTCCTTTAAAAATGACTGCCAGAAAATGGGCCAATCTAAACTATGGATACATATGATGTCAAATGTATCTCAGTGCTCCCCCACTCTCATTCCGTTTCCTCCCCTTCAACATAATTTGCATACACGTCTTTATGCAATTCCATTGCTTCCAATCCTTCAACTAGAAAAGCACTCGGAGAGCGCAGACCTCCGCCAAGCACAACATTTCCCTCCATATTGCGAATTCTACCTTAGATATTGGTCTTACATTTATTTTATCTTCACTTTTAGATTCCTTGACCATGAAAACATGGCAATTTGATTCATAATGCTATATCAATATTAGTTCCACAGCGTCTTGGCTGTTTAAAGATGTCTGCTGCATGTTTCTTGCTTCATTTGTTTTTTTTTTTCTTAAGATGCAACATTTCCCCTCATGTTGTGATTTACACATAAATATTAGTCCTACATTTATTTCATCTATTTTTTTCAGATTCCCTCACCAAGAAAACCATTAGCAACTCAATTCATAATGATATCAATATTAGTTCAGTAGTTATTCACGAAAATCAAATTTTCTGTAATGGTGGTTTTCTTCTGGATCTAGTTCCCTGGCTTTTGAAGATACAGTAAGTCCGGTGACACCTTCCTAATTCAGCAATATCTTGGCTATATAACGGTGTTTGTCGCATGTTTGTAGCTTCATTTGTTTTCTTCCTATAATGAAAGTTCCGAAAGTCCCCTACTTTCGTATTCTGGATCATAGTATCATAGTATCCGGAATTATTCCATTTTCAGGATAAGTCTTTGATATATTGTAGAACATGTTTGAAACTTGTCCTGTATTTTTTTTCCAAGTGCGCTGACCATTTTTGGTGCAATTTTATGCATATAACAGATATATGCATATATCTCCCAATGTTAAAGAATCCTTTAAAAAATTCCTGGATCCAGACGGAGATCCGGATCACTTCCAAAATCTAATAATTTCTTCCTCATACCAATCTGTACAATATCTTAAAATTTCATCAAAATCTGTGTATAACTTTTTGAGTTATTTTGGAAACCAACAGACAAACAAACAAACAAACAAACCCAGGCAAAAACATAATCTCCTTGGCGGAGGTAATAAAGACAAGCATGAGAATTCCAGAGTCATAATCGTTTTCTGTGTCACTAGAGGGGAAATCCACCGTAACGCAAGCGAGACGGATTAACTTGTTGCGCAAGGACTTAAATTCTGCAAATGAATTTCTTGGAAACGGCATAATTAGCCCAGTTTGGTATTTGTAAGTTGTGCTATACATGCGTTTGTGAGTCGGTGGGTAGATCTGCTCAGAGGGGGGCGTGTCAATGAATAACGCTGGTGCTGTGCAACTTATGCGTCAAAGACCTTTGTTCCATCTTGACTGACTCAAACAAACTTTTAACGCGGACGCTGTTGCTTAATGGGAATGAATTCCAGCAAACTGAGCTATTAGCTCACATTTTGTTCATATACTTTTCTTTCCCGTCTTTATTTTCACTTTAGTTATGTCAGCTTCCATAGCTTATGAATAATGCCTACAAAATGGTTTTGGGGTCTCATGGAAAGGGTAGAGTATTTTTACATGCGTATGTTTTCTTCGTGTGGGGAGAAATACAAATAATTACCACTGTCTTGATATGTTTTAATATCGCGAGTGTTGTTTTGGCCCACATTCATATAAAATGCATAGCACTTGTTTACACTTTTTGCTGCACATCATTAATCATTTTACTGCACTGGAGCATGGATGTCAGAGGACTGAGGGAGAAGGCAATAATGCAGGCTAGGTGCTTGTTCTTAATTCGATGACTATGCCAGTTCACTATGGTATTAACACACTGGTTTTAAAATCAATGACAGCAGGTGATCTGATTGGTCTGAATAAAATCAAATCCCCAGTACCATTGGTGCTGACTTTAGTCCAAACTTGTCCAAATGTAGTTGATGTTTGATGAAATCATTGTGCTCTGAGAAAATTTGTTTCAGTCCAGTGGTGTCCCATACCTTTCTATAAAGTCGCTGTTATGAACCATGTCAGATATATTGTATGTATACATGTCTTTTCACAATAGGAGAGAAATTTCAGGGACAGTTGTTCTTTATTTTTTTATTATCAGCAGGTTGTGATTGATGCATTTGATTCAAGTTCAGTTTGTTAAGCATACAGAAGAGATATAGTGAGGATAAATCTACCACTTGAAGGCAAGTAGGTTTTTTAAATAAAATTAATTGAAATGATTTTTACCAAATATTTTACGCGCTGTAACGGCCCTAAACATCTCAAATTGGAGAAACGCTCTGCAAACCAACAACGATGCAAATTCAAACACACACAAACCACAAAAGCAAATGCCAGAGAAAAACGTTGCTTATCAAAACAAACATGCTGCAACAGCCTGAAACATCCCCAGTTGGAGAAATGCACTGCAAAGATAGAAACGATGCAAAGGCCAAAACACTCAGACCACAAAAGCAAATGCAAGAGAATAATGTTGCATTCAGACATCAACATAACGGATGTGCTCTCAGCCGCTATGGGCAGCACCAGTTAGAACCGCTTTACTTTTGACCAGGGCAAGACTAGCCAGCAAAGTCAGCTAAGGTTTTCTTGCTAGCTAGGCAGCTAATGTCGGTTCACTTGCTTGGCTAGGTAGTTCAATGGCCTAGCTTGCGAACAGTTATATTTGGTGCACGGACGTCAATATTAAATAAGCGAAAAAAAATGATCCATTATTTCCTTGCCACATTGGGCTAGAGTTGAACCGCAAACATTTATATTCTACCAAATATAATTGTTAGCTAGCTAGGCTAGAAAACTTGCTAGTTAAGCAAGCAAACTATAGCTAGAAAGCCTTTTTGGCTACTTAGCTAGTCATATCTGAAATGCCAGCTTACGCACTTGATGGCGAAGTTATAACCAGTCACTGCTATCCATTGATTTCTGCGAATCAAATTTAAGACTGTAATCGTGAGCGAGCGCTTTTCGAATACTCAGAAGGTCGCAGAGCTTGAGCGAGCCCTTTGTGCATGCTCAGAAGGTCGCCGCCCTGAGCAAACCCTTCACTGTGGTGTAAAAACCATTAAACAAAGTAGTCCAGCCGGTCTCGCTCTGGTCAAAACAGAAATGATTCTAGTTGATATTTCTCATAGTGGCTTATAGTACTTCCGTTGCGTTGATGTCATTGACTCACTTCACTACTGTGCTTAATTGTCCTGCGGATAAGCATGCTCCTATTAAGAGACTTAGTGTAAAAAGTAATCCTTGGTTTTTGATCGCTTTATCCACTGAACCATGCATTAGGGATGAAGCATGGGTTGAAGCTTGGGAAACCCAGGCACTCTCCGACTGGCAGGTTTTTGAAACACTAAGAAATAAATGCTGCTTGCTGATTTAAAAAAAAAGGCAAAATCTGAATATTTTATCTCGTCATTGGCAAAAAGTCAGGGAAATCCTGCAAAATTTTGGAAAATTGTCAAGTCCCTGAATCCTTCCTCATCATTACCACTCTCTATCCATACTGATTCTAGACCTATAACTCTTAAACACAAAATCGGTGATTTTTTAAATCATCATTTTAAAGCAGCAGGGAACCTTTTTGAAAACTTGAATAATCTGTCCTCTACAGGAGATAGGTCTGACCTCAGCTCTAGTTCATTAACAAATTTTCCAAAACCTAGAGTATTATTTCATTTAGGGAATTCACAGTAAATTGAGGTCCTAGTAGAATTAATACGCATAGATGTAAATAATTCCACTATAGGATCACCTAGTCCCAAGTCTTTGGCGTCTCGCAGCCCCACTGATTGCACATTCAATTACTACGCAAAGATTGGATGATAATGGCATTCGAGATATGTCTTTAAACAAACTTATTCAACTCATTATAACATCAGCTTATGTTATGGTAAGATGACAAATGACAAAGTTACTACTGTACAGTAATTCATTTTGCAATATTAAGGTGAAAACAAAGGCTTTACCATCGCTTTGCATTACGAAAGCATTTTTTGACGAAGCAGCATAAATTGTCAGAATCCTGGCTCAGCTTGCAATTCAAGGAACGAAAAGAGTTGTTGTCAGTCAGTTCATACGACAGCCACTTCATTTTTGGATCCAATTCAGCAATCCACCCACGAGCAGTATGAAGTTTAATTCCCGACAACGTCATGACTGATTCTGCTTGACAACTCCTTACCTCGCCGACAGCACACAAGTCAATAGGAGCGCATGTGATGGCTGGTGCATACTTACAAAAACCGAGTCCAAGGTTGATTCACACCACATAAGTATCGCTCACCACGTAGTAGAGAAGGAACTGCAAATGACAAAGGATGCACGAGCCGAGTTAGCTTGAGTCACTCAGGTGAACCCGGCTCATCTCACGGCAATAGAGAACATGATGGATCGTAGACCGCGGCCCGCAGAACCCAGCACAGTGAAAAAACACACGTATCGCAATTTGCTAATGGCTCATGTCATTCCCATCGCAAATTGTGAATTTTGTATTGCAAATTGCGATGCGATACCGCTTATTTTGAGCCTTGTTTTGTGGTTTGAGTGTTTTTTTACTTTACAGCGTTTCTGTTTTCGCTGTGTGTTTCTCCAATTGTGGATGTTTTCGGCCATTGGAGCGCATTTGTGTTAGCGTGGTTATGCAGCGTTTTTCTCTTGCATTTGCTTTTGCAGTTTCCCTGTTTTTGAATTTGCATTGTTTCTGTTTTTGCTGTGCGTTTCTCCAATTGGCGATGTTTTGGGCCGTAGCAGCGAGCTTGCCCCTGTCAGCCACCATACAACTACAAAGCACGGTCAAACAAACTGTTGTGTACTCATAAGACAATAAATTTGTCTTCTTTCTTTTATGATGAGTATATAACAGTTAATTCAGACTACAGTTCCTTGATAGAGAGAGTTGTTACAGTAGAGCGTCTGTTATCTGGTGCCGTTTCAAAATCAATGAGCTGGTACATAAATAATTCATATTTACATCTTCAAAATTAATTTGGCACAGAAATAGTTTGGATTCAGACATGTACAGGTTTCCTACTATTCCAGAAAGAACTATAATGCGGGCCATTAAATCCCCCGTGAAGGATGGAAAGCGAAGTGGTCATCGTTTCTGGCAGAAGCAAGTCCCTCCTACAGTCATTCATTTTATTGTTTTACCTCATCTTCTGACAGAGCTGAATTAAATAAATGCATGTCCTATTGGCAGTAGATAACACAATGTAGCTTGCCAATATCAGTGATATCAATGATATCTATTAATGAAATTTGGACCACTCCCAAAGTGGAGGAGAGTATTCGGTGGAACGATGGATAGGAAATTGGGGCAAAGGTGATGTTGTTTGGACTTGGTCTGTGATGCGAACATTGGAAGCCCCAGGTGGCGAGACTCAGGGTGGGGCTCGTGTCTCTCGTCAGAGTCCGTGTAGGCTCCTAAACCCCCAAAAAGGGTGAATGAATCAGCGAGAGATGGGCTCTACGTACGTTGTAAATATTATTGCACATATAGCTCGCGTAAGGGTTTGATGTCCAGCGGCTGACAATTTTAATTGGGTGGTCCGGAACACCTTGCTTGGATGCTGTAGTGGCAGCACTGATGCGAAAGGCATGCCTGGAGGAGTATTTGGGCGGAATATTGGATTGAATTAGAACATGACGGAAATGGTAGAGGAACCTGTGGCGATGGCCCCGTGTCGTTTGTAAATAATGGTCCTTGGGGAGAAGCGTGGTAATTGTACCTTGAGGGGAAGTAGTTTGATTTTGGCTCAAACAGACTGAGAGTGGAGTCTAGGCGAGATACGCCGAACTGATCCGTTTTACCTCTCTTTACCTTGAACATAAGAGGAATGAGATGTTTTTTAGGCTGGCATGACAAGAAGAATTGTAATTAGCGGAGAGCGGAGTGAACTCGAAACATCTTGAGAAACCTAAGAAGGACAATAAGTACAGGGCTTCTAGAGTTGAATCCGTGGAAATTATCAGCCTAATTTTTACATCCTAAATCAAATCATTCAAACTGTGATTTATACTCACTGATATTTATTTCAGTTCACTGCCTCTCCCTAACACATGCCCTGAGAAGCTTTTTGGGACCGCAATAATCCACAAAACTTGGTTTCAAAAAAATCGTTCAGCAATGGACCTTAAAGAAAATCTTTAATTTTTCGGCTGTCAATGTAGATCTGTTGGTATGCTCTGAGCCTATTCACTTAAAAGTAAACAAAACAAACACAAGTAGCCAAGGCAAAGCGAAGCAGCCCCAATACCCGACTCAGTGGCATAGGGCTGAAACTTGTGAAGGCATAGAACAGGCGTGGGCAATTCCAGTCCTGGAGTGTGTATGTAGGTTTTTATTTCCACCAATTACACTGACCAACTGGGTTAATTGGTTGCTTTCACAAACATGGATTTGCTCATGCATTATCCATCCATTTTCTATACCCGCTTATTTCTCACTAGGGTCACGGGGCGAGCTGGAGCCTATCCCAAAGGCAGGGACCCACCCTGAACAGCTTGCCAATCCATCGCAGGGCGCACACACCATTCACGCACCATTCGCTCTCACACTCATATCTATGGGCAATTTGGTGTCTCCAATTAGCCTGATATGCATGTCTTTGGACTGTGGGAGGAAACCGGAGTACCCGGCGAAAACCCACGCAACACGGGGAGAACATGCAAACTCCACACAGAAAGGCCCCAGGGCGGATTCGAACCCATGACCTTCTTGCTGTGAGGCAGCAATGCTAATCACTGTGCCACCGTGCCGTGCCTTGAAACAAATTAAGTCAAAGTGAGCATATCGAGTAATTTAACTTGTTAGGTTTTGCCATGACAAAAAGCGGAAAACTGAATTTGGAAAAACCCAGGAAGATCAACTTACCAGGTTTTAGCCTAGTAAAAGATTAAATACCAATGACTTGCTAGGTTTTGCAAAGGAATAAGAGATTATTTTGTATGCATATTACTGTAAGTGATGAGGCAAAGCCTAACAAGTAAAGATACAGTCCTAACTCAGTTTTGATCAAAATTAAACTTCCTATGTTTTTCCGTTACACTCAAGATTTGTAAAAAGAGCTGCGGTTCCCTTTTAGACTATACTAGTGTTGTCACTGCCCAAATATCAATGGAGTGCACTTTGAGAAGGCAAGATAAATATAAATACAGCATATACACGTTCAGTAATATTTGTGGTAATAATTTTCACAGTTGAAAATGTGCTTTTTCCCTTTCACTAACCATTAGGTGAGCCACTATGCCACCTGTGCATGCCTTAGTGACAAGCTGCAGTACCCAACTTTCTCCAGGACGATCCCGAGTGACTACTTCCAGGCGACTGCCCTCGCTAGGTTAGTCAAGCATTTTGGCTGGACATGGATCGGAGCTGTGCGGAGTGACACAGACTACGGGAACAATGGGATGGCTGCATTCCTGCACGCAGCACAGGCAGAGGGCATCTGCATTGAGTATTCAGTAGCATTCCATAGGACCAACCCACGTGCAAAGGTGCAACGCATAGCAGAGATCATCCACAGGTCCACAGCCCGTGTCATCATAGCATTTGCCACCTCGGGGGACATGATAGTCTTGCTTAATGAGTTAACAAACATGGCCCTAGCCCCGCTTCAGTGGATTGGGAGTGAGGCCTGGGTCACTGACCGCAAACTTTTGTCATTTCATCTGTGTGCTGGTGCCATTGGCTTTGCCATCCCTCGCGCAGTCATTCCAGGGCTGCAGAACTTCCTGCTGGACTTGGGACCTGAACAGGTTTCTGCCTCACCTCTCCTCACAGAGTTCTGGGAGAGAGCTTTTGACTGCAGCTTGAGAGGAGAGCAGACCACAGCAGGCCGGAAAACATGTACTGGAACAGAGAGTCTGCGAGACCTCAAGAATCCCTACATAGACACATCTGAGCTACGCATCTCCAACATGGTATACAAGGCTGTATATGCAATAGCTCACGCAATGCACAGAATCATCTGTAGAGATGAGCCACCCATCCACTGCAACACAAGTATCCAAGTTGAGCCACTCCAGGTAAACAGTCCATTACGAAACTTTAGGCTACAATGTTAGAAATAAAGAAAATTCGAGTGCCAAGGTCCCTGAAGGTTTCCGGTAGTTACAGCCCCAACAGGAGAAAAGTAACTAGCATCAGTTTGCCGATTAAACAGGAAGCCAACACGAATTCTTGCGAAAGCAACACGTTGTCTACACGATACTGACGTTAACAAGCTCCATCTCGGACAGTCCCTAGGTGCATCATACATACCTAAGCTCTAAATGCTATAGTAAGAGAGTTATAGCAGATTTTTGCCATTTCACCTTGACCTTTCTGCTCAAGGTCAAATTCGACCAAATGAAAATGTTCGGCAAGCAAGATATGCTGTACATGCTCAATTCATACCTATACAATAAATGCAATATTAAGCAAGTTACGGCACATTTTGCGGCAAAACACCCCGAAAAATGATGAAGTCCAGACACGTTGCCTAGGAGGCGCTATGAAGGAGCGATTCAGTCTAAAGGCCGTGTACATTGTTGAAGCAGGTCATGATACTAATCCCATTGCTGCGATTAAAAAATAATAATTCAGACAGTTTTTGAGAAAATTGCACATAAGTGCCAAAAATGGCAATTTTCGACATAAAAATGGCCGCCAAGTCAAAACGAACGATTCAATCAAAAAATGTTTTGCTCTGGCATTAACTTAATGACCCATTTGATCACCTCCCCAGATAAAAAAAAAAAATTATTAGATCATTTTTTGAGGTACGGCTTTAAACGAACAACGCCACCGGACGCAAAGTGACAACAATAGGTTACTGGCCTACAGCCGGCAACCTAAAAATTAAGTTGTCCACCGGACAACTCAGGAAACAAGTCAGGTTGTCCTTGAGAATTTTTAGTTGTACCATGTTCTGTCATTAGCATTCAAAGATAAAAAATTACACACACGGTATGTGCGCACACTCCGCATGCGTAGGGGGACAGGATAGTGCTGGTTTGGGATTGGAAGGTCCCGAGTTTGAGTCCTTGCCACGGCCCTTGCTGAGTGTTCTTGGGCAAGAATACTTTACTCCCACAGTGTCCCTCTCCACCGAGGTGTACAGTTGTGTAAGGATTACGTGGAGGAACCACAAGCGAGAACCAGAGAATGCAAAAATGGAGACTTTATTTCTGAAGGGGGAGACCCCCCACAGAGCTGGCAACAGTACAATGGTATAATCCTTGCATAGAAAACAAAGATGGTGAATGGTTACAAGAAATAAAATAGCTAGACTATGGAACATGGCATGGCAAGAAAACATGAGCATGATATGAAAAAATAAAGAAAACATAGTAAATAATAACAAATAAAACAAAACAAGACTTAACATGACAGAACAGAACAGAATTATAACAAATTGGGTGAAATGGTCAGGGAAACCTGACGAAGAGCTAGGGGTACTCGGCGATGGAATAGCATCCCATCCAGGGGAAGAAACAATATACTGTATATATGTGTGTGTGTGTGTGTGTGTGTGTGTGTGTGTGCGTGGGTGTGTGTGTGTATTTTCACAATACTGGAGAGATTTTAGGGTTAGTTATTGTTCATTTTTCATTATCAGCAGATAATGATTGATGCTTTAAATTCATGTTCATTTTGTTGAGTACCCATAAGAGATATTGTGAGGATAAAACTATGACTTGAACCCTAGTAAGTTTCTTTAATTTAAAAAAAATAAGAATTACCTTATATAGCTACCAAAGCACAACACATGCCTTATTTTCATTGACTATGCTCTGCTAACATCAATAGCAGGAGTTGGTCATAATAATGTGACTTTACTGCATATATGTGGGTGTGTGTGTGTGTGTCTTTGTCTTTCTGAGCCCCGCCTTCTATCACAATCTCAGGCAAAAACAGGTCTTTATGAGACTGAATTTCCCTCTCTGAACAGACTCAGCATGAGCTTGGTATCTGGCAAGCAAGAACAGAGTCGACCTATTTGACTTTGTTTGGGGTGAGTGAGAGATATACAGGCCGCAAGTACTTGAAAACAACATCACCAAAACACAATCAAAAGATTCCCGCTTCTTAGTGGTGTGGGATTACCAATTATACAAAACCCAAAACCAGTGAAGTTGGCACGTTGTGTAAATCGTAAATAAAAACAGATAAAATGATTTGCAAATCCTTTTCAACCTATATTCAATTGAATACACTGCAAAGACAAGTTACTTAATTTTCGAACAGGTAAACTTTGTAATTTTTTGCAAATATTAGCTCATTTGGAATTTGATGCCTGCAACATGTTTCAAAATAGCTGGCACAAGTGGCAAAGAAGACTGAGAGAGTTGAGGAATGCTCATCAAACACTCATTTGGAACATCCCACAGGTGAACGGGCTAATTGGGAACAGGTGGGTGCCATGATTGGGTATAAAAGCAGCTTCCCTGAAATGCTCAGTCATTCACAAACAAGGATGGGGCGAGGGTCACCACTTAGTGAACAAACAGTTTAAAAAACAACATTCCTCAACGAGCTATAGCAAGAAATTTAGGGATTTCATCATCTACGGTTCGTAATATCGTCAAAAGGTTCAGAGAATCTGGAGAAATCACTGCACGTAAGCGACAAGGCCGAAAACCAGCATTGAATGCCCGTGACCTTCGATCCCTCAGGCGGAACTGCATCAAAAACCGACATCAGTGTGTAAAGGACATCACCACATGGGCTCAGGAACACTTCAGAAAACCACTGTCAGTAACTACAGTTCGTTGCTACATCTGCAAGTGCAAGTTAAACTCTACAATGCAAAGCGAAAGCCATTTATCAACAGCACCAAGAAACGCCGCCGACTTCGCTGGGCCCCAGCTCATCTAAGATGGACTGATGCAAAGTGGAAAAGTGTTCTGTGGTCTGACGAGTCCACATTTCAAATTGTTTTTGGAAACTGTGGACGTTGTGTCCTCCGGACCAAAGAGGAAAAGAACCATCAGGACTGTTATAGGTGCAAAGTTCAAAAGCCAGCATCTGTGATGGTATGGGGGTATATAAGTGCCCAAGGCATGGGCAACTTACGCATATGTGAAGGCACCATTAATGCTGAAAGGTACACAAAGGTTTTGGAGCAACATATATTGCCATCCAAGCAACGTCTTTTTCATGGACACCCCTGCTTATTTTAGCAAGACAATGCCAAGCCACATTCTGCACGTGTTACAACAGCATGGCTCCGTAGTAAAAGAGTGCTGGCACTAGACTGGCCTGCCTGTAGTCCAGACCTGTCTCCCATTGAAAATGTGTGGCGCATTATGAAGCGTAAAATACGACAACGGAGACCCCGGACTGTTGAACAACTTAAGCTGTACATCAAGCAATAATGGGAAAGAGTTCCACCTAAAAAGATCGCTGTCTCGGGGTCACTTTACAAACAGCAGGAGGTCATGGCTGGTTGGGGGCCTGTGGCGCCCAGGTCTTTGAATTCATTAAATCCATAATGATAATATGGCTAATAATAATAATAATAATAATAAAAAAAAGGCTAATAATAAAAGCAACTGTAATTTATATTGCGCCTTTCGCAGTACCCTAGGTCGCTTCACAAATAAAAATTACAGAAATAACAACACACAACAAGCAATAACACCAAAAAACACCAAAAACACCAACAGTTTTAGGAGTCTTTTTGAAAATATCCTTAGAGGGGCGCTGTGGATCTTGGCAGGAAGAAAATTTCAGATGGTTAGGCTGCAAAACAAAGGCTCTGTCCCCAAAAGTGCAGAGACCAGAATGGGAAATATAGAGCTGGTCAGTGTCTGAAGACTGCAAAGTCCAAGATGAGCTATATGGGTAGTGGAGGTCCATGAGGTACTGCGAACCAAGGCCACGGAGGGACTCGTAGGTGAGGAGGAGGATTTTGTAGGTGATGCGGGACTCGACTGGGAGTCAATTGAGGTGGTTGATAGTGGGAGTGATCTGCTGCCAGGGATTGGAGTGGGTGAGAACCCTGACAGCAGAGTTCTGGACATACTTGAGTCTGTCCAGGGAGCCCCAAACAGGACTCCATTACAGTAATTGAGGTCGGAAGTGACGAATACATGAATGAATTGCATCCATGGTTAAATTTAAGGACTATCGGTTGAATAACACTTTTGTTAGCTCTCTTTATATCATTGATCGGCTATATTTTCATACTTTATGTAGTGTGAGTTCCACTGCTCTTACAAGAAGAGCCTGGAATACTTTATGGATTAATGTAGAGATTGATTGGTTAATATCAGATATATTTTTTGCCCTTTGACTTTCTCCCATTAGGTTATGAAATATCTGAGAGAAGTGAACTTCTCTAGGAATGGGTACAAAGTGTCCTTTGATGCCAATGGGGATCCAGTAGCCACTTATGAGTTGGTGAACTGGCAGATGACAAGAGATAGAATAGAGTTTGTGACTGTGGGCCAATACGATGCCTCTGCGCCGGATGGACAGGTGTTCGTCATGAAGAAGAACATTACCTGGGCAGGCAGCCAGCCCCAGGTAATTTTTCAGTCAAATGTAATTTCAGAAGACAGATGATGTCGCATGTCTGTAGTATATTCCTGTAAATAGCTGCACTTGATGCAGGAATTAACTACTTATAGGGTGGCATGCAGGGGCCCGAATGCCCCATGACATGTCAAAGTTGGTTCAATGTGTATTGCTTTGGCTTTTTTTTTTTTAAGGTTCCCATCTCCGTGTGCAGTGAGAGCTGTCACCCAGGCACACGGAAGGCTGTGCAGAAAGGAAGGCCTGTTTGTTGCTATGACTGTGTGCCCTGTGCAGAGGGAGAAATCAGCAATACTACAGGTACTGAAAAGTAGGAATAACTATGTTGAGCATAATGTCCCTTGCATTTATTTTAACACTGTAATATTGTCATCAACGTAATTTGCCTGTTTCCACATCATGCAGCATCTGCAATTTAATGTGAGTAGACATATTTGAAGAAGAAAACTAGAATAAAATCAATGTTTCATTCTGCTTCCCTGTTTTCAATGCCATAAACTCTTCTGCTTTGTCCTGAACAATGTGATTTGCTTTCTTTTTGAAGATTCCCTGGACTGCCTCACTTGTCCAGTTGACTACTGGCCAAATGTAGAGAAGGATGAATGCATCCCCAAGCCAATTGAGTTCTTGTCCTTCCATGAGGTTCTTGGGATCATCTTGGCTGCTTGTTCAGTGTGTGGAGCCTGCATGGCCATCACTGTGGCTGCTGTGTTTTTCAGGCACAGGGACACACCCATTGTGAAAGCAAACAACTCAGAGCTGAGCTTCCTGCTGCTGTTTTCTCTAAAACTTTGTTTCCTTTGCTCTCTTACCTTCATTGGCCGACCCTCTGAGTGGTCCTGTATGCTGCGTCACACTGCGTTTGGGATCACCTTTGTCCTCTGCATCTCTTGCATTCTGGGGAAAACAATAGTGGTGTTAATGGCCTTCAGGGCAACACTTCCAGGCAGTAATGTCATGAAGTGGTTTGGGCCTCTGCAGCAGAGACTGAGTGTTCTTGCTTTCACTCTCATTCAGGTCCTTATTTGTGTGCTTTGGTTAACAATATCCCCTCCTATCCCATACAAGAATATGAACCCTTACAAGGAAAAGATCATTCTAGAATGTGATGTTGGATCGGCAGTGGGGTTCTGGGCTGTACTGGGTTATATTGGACTCCTTTCTGTACTGTGCTTTGTTTTTGCGTTTCTGGCCCGCAAGCTGCCTGACAACTTCAATGAAGCTAAATTCATCACATTCAGCATGTTGATATTCTGTGCCGTCTGGATCACCTTTATACCAGCTTATGTCAGCTCACCTGGAAAATTCACTGTAGCTGTGGAGATATTTGCGATTTTAGCTTCCACTTTTGGTCTGGTTATTTGCATTTTTGTTCCAAAATGTTTCATAATATTGTTACGACCAGAGCAGAATACCAAAAAGCACATGATGGGGAAAATGCCATCAAAATCTCTATGAATTTAAGAGAAAAATTTAGATGAAATTTTTGGATAATGTTCTTTTTTTCCAAAATGTTCTTTATACTGCATTTCTCCTTTTGTGTTCATTTGGCAGCCATATTTTTATATCTTAAACACAGACCTGAAAGGTTTTAATAAAGTTGTTTTGTTTTGTTTTTTTTTTGGTAAATTGTGCAGTTATTCAGTCCCTTTCAAAATTCACGAAAGTGGCAAAATCAAGGCTTCATTCCATGGAGAACAAAGCTTGCCTACAGTGTGCTGTTAATGGAGAGCAGACTGTTGGCTTTGCCCCCTAGGGTGTTGCTGAGGGGAGCTGGATGTGTATCTGAAGATCATCTCAGGAGGGTATTTTTAGGGCTGGGATTATTTTAATTTCCTTGCAAATTCACAACTGCCATGTTATGATTTGGGGATTATGTGAAAATGTGAGCAAAACCAAATAATTTTACCACGGATCATTAGACTGATCAAACTTTAAAGATTGAGTCATCTCCCCAACACTGGCATTTATTAGATGCATAGCAGTTGCCCCTTATGTTAGCTTGAAACACTCATCAATTTATAGGTCCTAGTAAAGTGAAAAGTGTCATAAATCTTATTGCGCAAAGTCTGAACTCAACCATAAAAAAGCTAAAAAATGAAGAATGACCACAGTATAGCGATAATGTTAACAGGTCTTCTCAGCTATTTCAAAGCTTTGAGACTGGGAGCATTTTGCATTTCTTCCAGACACTGCAGCAAAAATTTCAAGCAATATCATAATTTTTTTACACAGTGTTGTGCATGCTAGAATGTTTGTAGATTAATTAAGAACCAAACCTGTGTGGATGCATTGTCTTTCAAAATACTTTGCAATTCATCTTCAGGTGTTTCCTTTACTATGTCGGCAGTCACTATAACAAATGGACAAGTATGGTTTTCTGTTGTAAAGGTAAAATATGCAAAATTTTAAAAAATATGACCTCCTTGCACTCTATGGTTTCAAACACAAGAAATCGCAGTCTATATACAGTACCGGTTACAGGTATGGATACACTTTATTCATATTATTGTATTCTGATTTTAGGGAAAATTCAGTGTTTAAACCTAAATGCAACAAGGCAAGAAGTTGTCTGTCATGTCCTAAGTGTTTTACACTTAGTTTTTCCCACAATGCAGCTGCCTGTGTCAGTTTTGGTTCTCTTAAGGTGATTGATTCTTATTATTTAATTATAGTCTCATGTGTTTTTTCTCATCTTGTAATCCATGCCCTTGCATTTGCACATGCACCTGTTCCCTATCTGTTTATTGTTGTCTTGCTAATTTCTGTTCCTAGTCTTCACCTTCCCTTGTTGGATTGTTGTTGCACTGCTTTGTCTTAGTGTTACGTGTTAACTGTTTTTGGGAAATAATAACTAAAAACTGAAGCATTGTTTCTTCACCACCCAGGCACTGACTCCAGTCCAGCCCCTTCAACTTCCTCTGTAATTCAAATGTTACTACATAACTTACTTCAGCTTGCTAAAGCTTTTTCTTTGAAATTTCATCGTGTTAATAAAGGCAAATTATGGCAAACCTTTGCTTTTGCATTAGGCTCCTTCCTGCCAACTCATAACAAAGTCAGTAGTTAAAAACAAAAATAATGATTTGTGTAACAGAGTAGTGTCCAAAACTTTTGATTTAATAAAAAGTCATTTCGAAAAATAAACGGTCTGACAAAATTGTCTTTTCATTTCCCAATGAGTGAATTAAATTAAGGCTAATGTGGAATTTTTTTAGAGAACAACATTTGGGGGAAGTATAACTAAAATAGAGTAAAATTGAGGGAACCTCTGCAGCTCTGCAGGAAAGAACACTCAATACGACTGCTACAGTAGAACAAAATATATTAGTCAGCTCAACAATCACGGATGGAACTGCTTTTTTTATTTTTTGGAAATTAAACTATGTTTATTCATTTTTTTAAATCTTTGACTTCATTAAAATATCTGTGAGCTCAAAATTTTGTAGAAATTTTAGGATTTTTAAACATATAATCCAGTTCGAGGGTTGTATTAAGAACTTTGATGAATCCTTGCATTGCTATTTAACAAAATACATATTTGGTGCTAGCGGCATCCCAGTAGTTATGGGCAGATTTCAAAATACAGATTACGCAAATAGAGTTTGCCCATTATGTAAAAACAGTCAACTCAGGGACGAATTCCATTACCTGTTTGAGTGTAGCCATTTTATTGGACCCAGAAGGAGGTATTTACCGAAATATGCCAGAGTGAGACCGAATGTTTACTGTTATGCATGCGTATTTTATGTACAGCATTGTACATCATTTGTAAATGAAGATTTATTATACGCTGTTTTGCTGCCTTGCTGGTCAGCTATATATTTTTTTGTTCATTTGGCACCTTCTGGTGGTGTGTCTGTAAAACATAATCTGATGTAATATCTCACTTCTATGTAAAGGACTAGTGCTTTCTAGAAGCTTCTGGCACCTTCCTGCCTGGAGGGGGTATCCTCAGGAATCCTGTGGATCTTTCCAGAGTGTTGCTACTCAATGCTGTGACTTTAAGTACAGCAGAGCAGAGCACAGGGAGAAGCAGAGTTTTGTTTTGGCAACAGAGTTCATTAGTGGCATTAGAGTTTCATTAGAGGTTTAAACAGTGTATTTTTTTTGTAGAACTTTTTTTGGTGAAGAATACATTTGTTTAAGTTTTCATTGCTGGTTTTATTTGTTGTGATTTTTTCAAGTCATAACAAATTGGAGGTTCTACTGAGATAACGCATTCATTGGATCAATGACTGGATTCACCAAAGATTAAAGCTGAATTATTATTTTAAATCGTGTGACTAGTTGAAAATCAGCAATCATGACTTTTGATGTTTAAAGTTTTTTGGAAAGTCCAACCCAGGAATCAATTGTGCTGGCAAAGAAGAAGGACTTGCTGCAAATAGGCTCAGCCCTTGGATTATCTGATGTGAAATCATCACTGAAGAAACAAGAAATATTCACCATTTTGGTGCAACATTTCATCGATGAAGATATCTTTGGGGAAGAAGCAGCAGAATTGATTAAAGGAGTGGAGGTGCCTGCAATAGAGCTGCAAACACTTGAATTTCAGCTACGCCTGAAAGAGCTGGAAGAAAGAAGGTTGAAGAGAGAACTGGAGAAACGAAGGATGGAGAAGGAAGAAAGAAGGTTGGAGAGGGAGAAGAAGAGAGAACTAGAAGAAAAAAGGATGTAGTACGAATTGGAAATGAAGATAATATTCAATTCAATTCAATTCAATTTATTTTGTATAGCGCTTTTCACAGAGACTGTCACAAAGACGCTTTACAGTGAGAGTTTAAAGAAATAAAAAGGCAGTGCCCAGCCTATTCCCCACTACAGCAAATGAGGCAAAAAACTCCCAGTAGGGAGAAAAATCCTCCAACAGTGGTGAGAAAAAACTCCCCAGTGGGAAGAAATCTCAGGAGGAACCCGGCCATAGTGGGGGAGCCCATCCTCCGCGGGCTAGCTAATTAAGAACAAAAAGTAAAATGGAGTGAAACGACAGAAGAGTTCCATTTAAGTCCATCTAAAGTGGCAACGGTAGCTTCAGAAAGTGGCAAGTCGAGGATGGTGCAGGACTGGACCAGGGCCAAACCGGATCGGATCAGGACAGCAGGACAGCAGCAGCCAGCGCACATGGTGAGGGACAGGGCTCATACGGTCCAGGACTCAGGGAAGTGGAAGGAAGATCCTCGGAAAGAGACACAGAAGAAAGGGGTGTGAGGCACTGGATAACTACTGCATGATAATAAAAGTACCGTCCTCTGGCATGTGCCAAGTGAGCCTGGTCAGGAAACAGTCAACACCCCTCCATCCACTTCCTGCAGCACAGAGGCCCAACACTTATTCCAGGCTGTTAGATCACTTTTCATTTTCTAAACAATAGTACCATATGGACCTCCCCGGTGACTAAGGCTATAGCAAGCCCCACTGGTGCCGTGTAAGTGCAATCTCAGTGCCACCGGTTCCACATGGATTTAAGCAATTTTAACAACCAAAAGCTAGTAACCTTCATCCATTTAATGCAGCGCAGAGGCCCTGAATTCCATCCGACCAAGGCTGCGTAATTTTTCAATCAAATACCACCAACACCATGTGGACCTACCCGGTGACTAAGGCCGTAGCAAGCCCACCGGTGCCGTGTAAGTGCTATCTCAGTGCCACCGGTTCCACATGGATTTGCGTAACACTACACCAGTACCATATGGACCTCCCCGGTGACTAAGGCTGTAACAAGCCCCACTGGCACCGTTAATGCATGCTCAGTGCCACCGGTTCCACATGGATTTACTTAACTCAGGCTTCCAATAGCTTATGAACCCATCAACTAGGTTTTAGTCAGTCCCATCCGAGCCAAGTAATGTTTTATACATAATGATCTAATCATGATCTAATCATAGGCTTGACTAAAAAGGTAAGTTTTTAGCCTACTCTTGAACACAGAGACTGTGTCTGAGGCCCGAATGTCCGTTGGGAGATTGTTCCACAAGATTGGGGCTTTGTAGGAGAATGCTCTCCCTCCAGATGTAACTCTAGATATAGTTGGAATTTTCAAATATCCAGCACCTTGTGAACGAAGTAATCTTGGAGGGGAGTAAGGAATGAGAAGTGCACTAAGATATTCTGGAGCCAAATCATTTAAGGCTTTGTAGGTAAGCAGTAGAATTTTATATTCAATTCTAAATTTGACAGGCAGCCAGTGAAGATTTTTGAGTACTGGGCTAATGTGGTCATATTTCTTCGTCCTGGTCAGAACCCTAGCAGCAGCATTCTGCACTAATTGAAGGCGATTCAGGATAGAACTGGTGCAGCCTGACAGTAAAACGTTACAGTAATCCAGCCGAGAGGACACAAATGCATGAACCATTTTTTCGGCGTCCTGAAGAGACAGCATTTTTCTCAGCTTAGATATATTTCTAAGATGAAAGAAAGCCACTTTTATGATGTTGTTAATGTGACAGTGCAGAGAGAGTTCTGAATCAAGGGTGACACCAAGGTTTTTAACAACAGCTTTTGCAGAAACCCGGAGACTGTCGACATTGAGAGAAAACTTGAGGAATGTGTCTCTGAGTGATTTGGGACCAATTACCAATATTTCAGTTTTATCTGGATTTAAAGAGAGAAAATTCTGTGTCATCCATGCTTTGACAGCTTTAAGACACATCTCTAATCTAGTTAGTGGATCGATTTCACCTGGTTTAAAAGATATATAAAGCTGCGTGTCATCTGCATAACAATGGTACTTCACATCATAACTACTTATGATGCTTCCAAGGGGAAGCATGTATAAGGAAAACAGCAGAGGGCCCAGAACAGATCCTTGAGGTATTCCAAAATTCACCTTGGAATACTCAGAGGAATTACCATTTACTCTGACAAACTGACAT
This sequence comes from Gymnothorax reevesii, assembly GCA_029721435.1. Taxonomy (NCBI): domain Eukaryota; kingdom Metazoa; phylum Chordata; class Actinopteri; order Anguilliformes; family Muraenidae; genus Gymnothorax; species Gymnothorax reevesii. The sequence goes on from CM056574.1 coordinate 142,496,136, forward strand.
CTATCAGAAAGATAGGACTTAAACCATGAAAGGGCGAGTCCAGAAATACCAACCAGATTTTCTAGCCTGTGAAGAAGAATATGGTGGTCTTTCGTGTCGAAGGCAGCACTCAGATCTAGTAGGACAAGGACAGAGATGCGGCCACAGTCCATGGAGAGAAGTAGATCATTCATTACTACAGTGAGGGCTGTTTCAGTGCTATGATGTTTTCTAAAGCCAGATTGAAACCTATCATTTACCTTATTCGTTTGCAAGAAGCAAGTGAGCTGTTGGGCAACACATTTCTCAAGGATCTTGGATAGAAATGGAAGGTTTGAGATCGGCCTATAATTGGCCAAAACTGTTGGATCTAAATTTGGTTTTTTGAGTAGAGGCTTAATTTCAGCAATCTTAAATGAAGTCGGAATCAAACCTGAAATCAGGGAAGAATTGATTATGTGCAGAATTTGACTGCCAAGAATGGGCAGGAGTTCCTTCAGTAACTTACTTGGGATGGGATCTAAGAGACAAGTTGTTGATTTGGAAGTAGCGACCAGTTTGGCAAGTTCGCTCAGGGATATGGGAGAGAATGAATTAAATTGGTTTATATGCATAGCATGAGGTTTTAAGTTAAGGCCTTCACCAACTGCCAGGGAAGCACTAATATTTTCTCTAATTTCAATTATTTTGCCACTAAAGAATTTTAGAAAATCATCACTGCTGCAGGATGGTGGAATTTGAGGGGAACTTGCAGCATGGTTGTTTGTTAATTTGGCCACTATTTTGAACAAGAATCGAGGGTCATTTTTATTTTCCTGTATAAGATTTGCAAAATATGACGACCTAGCAACAGACAAAGCCTGCTTATACACAACAAGGCTCTCTTTCCAAGCACAATGGAATACCTGGAGTTTAGTGCAGCGCCATTTGCGTTCTAGTTGACAGGATTATTGCTTTAGAGTCCGCGTCCGGTCAGTGTACCATGGGGCTGGTCTCTTATTCTGAGCAGCCTTTTTAAATTTCAATGGGGCAACTACATCAAGTGTACTACGGAGGGCATTAGCAAACTTACCTGCCATTTCATCAATACAGAGGGGGCTGGCTGGATAATCAAGATAAGTTGGTAGTACTTCAATGAATTGTGAAGATGTTGTGGCAGTAAAAGTACGACTTACGTACATCCTATTTTCTAATGATACAGGGTGGGCCAATTGTAGACTGGATGTTAAAAGAAAATGGTCCGATAAGCTGGGATTGTGTGAATGGATGTCAACTTTGGCAATCTCAACACCAAAGCTTAAGATCAGGTCTAAAGTATGACCATGAATATGTGTTGGGCCAATGACACTCTGAGTGAAGCCAACCGATTCCACAAGATTAGTAAAGATGGATGTTGAAGAATTATCTACCCTCTCGAAATGCAGGTTAAAATCACCCAAAATAACAATTCTATCATAGCTTAAAACTAATTCAGAAAGGAACTGCGAGAAATCATGCATGAAGCCAGAATATTGACCGGGTGGCCTATAGACTATCACCAGAGCAATAGACCAAGAAAATAGAAGCAGGTACTGTATCAAAATCTTTCTGATCATTTTCATGTGGTTAAACACATCAGACTTGTTCCTCCTTTCATAGAAAATGATGTAGGCCAATACTTTACCCATTTTGAAAAAATTGCTGAAAATTTGAAATGGCCAAAAGAGCAGTGGACAATGATGTTACAGAGTGTTCTTACTGGTAAAGCTAGGATAAATCTATTACCAGTTGTCTGTCTAACAGTGTTCTGATTGGCAGATTTGACAAAATCATATTCTTAAGGGTTATGAATTGGTCCCTGAGGCTTACAGGCAAAAATTTAGGAATTCACGCCAGGAAGCCAGTCAAACTCATGTTGAATTTGGCAGGTTGAAGGAACAGTTGTTTGATCAGTGGTGTAATTCCATTAAAGTTGAGAAAGATTTTGACTGAATGAGGCAACTTATTTTGGTTGAGGAATTCATAAGGTGTATCCAGCCTGATATTAAAACTTCGCTTGAGGAAAAACAAGCCATTACTTTGCAAGATGTTTCCACCCTGGCTGGCTTTGTCAAAAATCAACTTTTTCTAAGTTTCAAAACAAGTCTCAGTCACCTTATTACCTCCACCAAGGAGGTTATGTTTTAGGTAGCGTCTGTCTGTCTGTGTGTTTGTTAGCAAGATAACTCAAAAAGTAATGCACCGATTTTGATGAAATTTGCAGACAAGGTGGGTATTAAGTCAAGGAACAGGTGATTAGATCTTGGCTTATCTAGGCCAAAGTACAGCTGAGATATATGCCAAAGTTCAAGATTTCAAGTCTTTCCAATGGTCCCGAGTTCCAATTGCCGTGCTTTTGGGTTTTGCTGTCCCCTGGCGGAGGTCTGCGCTCTCTGAGTGCGTTTCTAGTTTCTGAGTGTTATACTCTCAAGAAAAAACAACAACGAGAGGAAACCAAGGCAACTTCTTTCACAAAGAGAGAATCTCTTGTATCAAAGGTCAGTTCGCCTGATCTTCTACCTTCTGTGTCTGATTCTGTTATGGAGGGTTTTGAATCATTTATCACTGATGGTTTTGTTTCACTTTCACATGATTATTCCTCATCTGCTCCTGTTCAAATTCTAAGGGATACTGGGTCTTCCCAATCTCTTATTCTTGCAGATATTCTGCCTTTTTCGGACAAATCGTCTACTCGGGCTAATGTCCTTATTCAAGGAGTAGAATGTGGCTTTACAAATGTACCTCTCCATAATGTTCCTCTCAAATCAGACTTAGTCTCTGGGCCTGTTACTGTTGGCGTTAGGTCTGCTCTTCCTTTCATTTGTGTTCATTTGCTTCTTGGTAATGATCTTGCTGGGTAAAGTCATTACTGGTTTTCTTTGTTGTAATTTTTTCAAGTCATAACATTACAAGACGGATTCACTACTAAACACTAATAATATACGTATACAGCGAAATGTTGCCAAGATGTGCAAAGATCGTTCTCACTTATAAACACCGTTAGTGTTTTATAATTTATTTGTCATTCTAATCAGTTGTCAAGCCATCTTTTCACTTAGTTTTTAATATTTTTAAATGTTCTGTCAATCAGTAGTATCTAGTTATCCTCTCATTTAGAGTTAGAAGACGTGTATTATGTTGTTTCACTGTGTGCGTATATGTGTTTTAAATAATAGAAAATGCAGTGCAGGCATTATGTGTTGGTAGATCCTGTCCAGTTAGTACCAACTGTGCAATGTAGATATTTTTTATTTTGTTTGTGCTATTTAGTTCTTAATGCATGTAACCCGTGTTATACCAGTCATGTATGTATGCTTCTTGTGGATGTATGTTTCTCACCTACTCCAAAGGGGGTGTTACAATTGATAATGTAATAAATGACCGATAATGTAGTAATGCCTGATAATGTAATAAATTATTACACTATCCGACCAATAATGTAATAATTGACCGATAATGTAATAACAATTTCCAACCGATAATGTAACACCATTTTGAGCAATAGTGTAATAAAGTACACCGACTGATAGTGTAATAAACTTTTGACGGATAATGTAATAAAGTCAAAAGAGGGCCAACATCTACCCCGCCTTGTCTTAATGGTGGGGGGTGGGTGTCAGATGTCCCATGGGGAGGTGTCAAGTTGTGACGGAACTGGGAACTGGGGAGACACAGACACATCCTTAGAACACATATGGAGAGAAACCGTGTCTTCAGTTGCCAATTACAATATTTGGGAAACGCGTCAATAAAGGAGATTGAGAACTAGCCAGGACTAACTGTTGTCATAAAGAGACGTGCCTGTGCACCCCCACTTCCCATTTCTGGCTCGGCCACTGCTAGACATCTCCCTCATGGGACATCTGACCCCCCTCATTAAGCCAAGACAGGGTAGATATTACCCTCTTTTGAATTTATTACATTATCAGTCAAAAGTTTTTCATTTTCGGTTGACATACTTTATTACACTCTCGGTCAAAATGGCATTACATCATCAGTTAGAAATTGTTATTACATTATCGGTCAGCTAGTGTAATTATTTATTACATTATCAGGCATTATTACATTATTGGTAATTTTTTACATTATCAGTTGTAACAGGGGGTCTTATGAGAAAAAAGTTTACTTACTTACTTTCCTGACACTACACTGCTGTGTACACATGCTCAGTTACAAAAAAATGGCTGCTTAAAGAAATATAAATTTTCCCATAATTTCGTGAATTTTGAATATTTGAAATTCATCTTTTTCGTAAATCAACTTTTCTCTCAGAATTTTAATTCTACGTCTATGAATTTAATGCTTATAGACCTTGAATAGCATATTTCACTTTGTTTTATGGTAATTGAATATGTTACTGCTCTAGTGTTGTGTAACTACTTTTGTGGTCTTACAAAGTAATGTGGTTAATTTGAATCTAGAAAGAGTTGACTTAGTTGGTAATTACTTAATTAGTTTAGTTTTATTATTTTCAGTCAATTACTGTGCATGGGGCGAGAAGATTTTTTTAAAGCCTTGAGAAATTTAAAAATTGAATTTTGACAGTTGGTTGTTCTCAAAACAATAAAATGCCACACCTCTGCATACACAAACATTATACAGACACGTGTTCTCTTCCTCAATAAAGGAACACCTCTCCCTCTCAACATTGCCTCATGGGTCTATACTACAGGAGAGTACTTAATTTCTTTAAAGCCATGTCTTGCTTTAAAAGAATGGATGTGATATGGGTCACACTGCTTCTGCCACTGGTAGCTGGAGCTTTGGCCCTGGCTCATGGGTCAGGATGCACACTGCAGGGGACCCCCAGGTCAGCATCTTTCTCACAACCAGGAGACTATGTGATTGGAGGCATATTTACTATCCACTACTATGTGAGCAGCGCTGAGAACAGCTACACCAGCCGACCAAAAGTCCTGCATTGCACTGGGAGGTGAGTGTTTGGAGCAAGGCCATTGAACAGTCAGGTGGCCACAGTCAGAAAGTCATTTAGATCAGAGATATTGATCAAAGATAAATATTGTTATTTAGTCATGAATTATTATAAATGCATTGCTTAGAGGAACAGCTAATATTAATACATTCAAATACACATTGCTTGGCCTAAAAAATTGTAAAATGCATCCTATGGTCACAAAAAAATGCTACTGCATTTCAGAAGGAACCAATTATTGGCCTTCATCAAGCAAATTATGTGCTAGAGAAGACTTCACGGAGTGATGAGACTTTCCCGTCGTAAATACTAGATCTTGGCCAAAAATAAATGCAACTCTGGGTGAAAATAACTATTTTGATGTTACATAAGGTCGTTGAGACAATGCCACAACGAATGCTAGTCATAATAAAAGGTAAAACTAAATATTTGAGTGTGTGGCTTTTATTTTGCCCAGGCAGTATAAATTGTTTGACACATCCTGCATGATGATCTTATTTACGATCTCAGGAAGCTTTTAATAATCCTTTCTAATAAATATTTACCCTTCATTTTAAGGCTCCAGTACATTTTCATTGAAATTTAAATTTTTTTTTATTTCAAACATTTCATACAAGTTGAGATGTATATTTTATGCTTCATTTGTCATCGAGCATATCTTTCATATGTTTTAAGGTAAGCTCTTCACAGCCTTCAAACTCTTATTTAAATTAAAGATCAAACGCAAACTTTGAAATTTCAAGCATACTCAAATTCGGTCATCTTTGGAATGAAATAAACTTCACACTTTTCGACAATCTGGGACCAGTATTGAAGAGTACTATCTGATTAATTCATGCTGTACAAATATGATACTCAAGACTAAACAATTCTATCACGAAACAATAAAAATATAGGAAATATAGCTTGTCATTAAACTATGTACTGTTTGGTCTCTCGTGTCTATTTCATTGTATGAGACACCTCATATTATTACCTACAAACAGTTTGGATTTTCGGGAGTTTCGCTTTGCTAGAACCATGATTTTTGCCATCAACGAGATCAACAACAGTTCAGAGCTCCTGCCAGGTGTAACTCTGGGCTATGAGGTCTATGACTCATGTGCGTCTGTGCCAGTGGCCATGCAGGCAGCATTCCAGCTGGCCAATGGAATTGAGCCAGTTATCTTTCCAAACCAGTCCTGCTCAAAGTCTGCTACTGTGCATGCTGCTGTGGGAGAGTCTGGTTCCACACCCTCCATCGCGATGTCCAGAATACTGGGACCCTTCGGTGTCCCCCAGGTGAGTACCTCTGACCCAGCCCTACAGTGAATACTTTGGGTGAATTTGCCCCGGAAAATATTTTGCTATGCCTTGCTTATCTGATTTTTTAACTGTGTGGTGGTCTGCCTTACTTGAAATAAAAAACTTATCTGATCTTAATAATAAGCCTCAGCTTTCTTTACCTTCAAATACAACGTAGCATCCGTATATCACGTTAAGTCAAGTCACATTAATTTATATAGCACATTAAAAGCTAAAATAAAACGATCATAAGGCTAATCACATAAAATCAAATTAAGGCGTAAAATTAAAATAGTACGGATAAATAAAATGAAAAAAAAAATTAATAAGATTGGGGAAGAATTAAAAATAAATAAATATTCTAAAATGTGCAAAATTATGCCAGTAAAAGACACATCTGCTAAAGAAACAACAGAACAGCAAATTCTATAATTATTTTGTTCCCCGTAAATGGATAAATATCTATTGGAAGGGCTGAAATTCCTTAATGTACTGTGCAGGCAGACATATCAATTTCTGAAATGTTCATTGTTAAAACAAAAAAAAAATTCACTCTTGAAATGAGCATGTTCTACTTCATGGACCTACAGGTGAGCCACTATGCCACTTGCGACTGCCTGAGTGACAAGCTGCAGTACCCCACCTTCTCCAGGACCATCCCCAGTGATTACTTTCAGGCAGCTGCCCTGGCAAAGCTTGTCAAGCATTTTGGCTGGACTTGGATTGGAGCAGTTAGGAGCAACTCAGACTACGGAAACAATGGAATGGCCGCCTTCCTCCAGGCAGCACAAGCAGAGGGCATCTGTGTGGAATATTCAGAGGCATTCTACAGGACCGACCCAAGGGCAAAAGTTCGACGTGTTGCTGAGGTCATTCGCAGGTCTACAGCCCGTGTCATTGTGGCATTTGCTGCCACTGGTGACATGCTGATCTTGCTGTCAGAGCTGCAAAACATGAAGCTAGCCCCAATACAATGGATTGGGAGCGAGTCGTGGGTCACTGACCACAAATTGCTGTCTTTTCCTCAGTGTACCGGTGCCATTGGCTTTGGCATCCCTCGCTCAGTTATCCCAGGGCTGCGGGACTTCTTGTTGGACCTAGGTCTGGCAGATGTTTCTCGGTCACCCCTCCTCACAGAATTCTGGGAGAGTGCTTTCGGCTGCAGTCTGGCAGGAGAGAAAACCACAAATGGCCAGAAAATATGTGATGGAACACAGAATCTGCAAGACCTAAAGAATCCCTACACTGACACATCCCAGCTGCGCATCTCCAACATGGTATACAAGGCTGTGTATGCAATAGCCCATGCCATGCACAGCATCATCTGCACAGATGAACCCAACACTCCAATCCACTGCAGCTCAAGTATCCAAGTTGAGCCATGGCAGGTAAACCATCCATTACTTAATTATTGCACAACAAGGGACACTGCATGTGCTAGATCTGATAATGTGCACACTGGTTGATCATAATGTCAAATCCAATTTTCCACAAGCCATTATGACAAATTAATTATTTCCTACCAGAGCTGCATGCAACTAGGCCGTTGGGAACAGTTCTAAGTCATGGTCAATTTTTGTTTCACATTCTCGTGGCTGTCGTCTAATTTATTCACATGAGATCACAAAGGGTGACACATAAGGCCATCTGAGTTTGACTTGCGATAACCACATCTCAACTGAAGCAAACCTATCTCCTGATTCCACCTGTGGGTGCTAAAGTATCTAGAGAGTATCTATGCCAATAGTGCAAAACGGAATCAATGTGTCACGTAATGAGATGTACTGATTGATATAATGTCATGATTTTATCATCTATCATTGTATCATCACCAACTAAAATATACATTTTTGCATTGATCAAAACTCAACTATGGAGTCTGCATGCTATTTCTCACAACCAGCTCCAATTTTTGGTAAACGGAATGTTTACTTTGTCACTTAAAAGAGCATGAGATGCATAATTAGCTGGAGGCAGAGACTCAATTATGTTTAAAGAGAAATCTGTCTGTGTAGGTCTTGGTACATCTGTGATCCAAGAGATACAAATTCTTGTCCCACTGCGGTCAATATAACCATTGAACTTGCTTTATGTATAGGCCACTGGATCATTTCTCGAGTCTGCTTGCAAGCTATGCTGAGCAATTGAATTTTTAACCTTTCAAACTGAATTTTTCACTTCAAATTTCCCTTAAGTACTTTACATCAGAGAAGCTTTTTTCCCCCATATTTTTGGACAATGTCACACACATATTCTGCATCTGCTGGCTGCTGCAGTTCACGAAAGCTACATCACAATTATATTGAAAGAAATATTCAAACCCAAGATGCTATCTTTTTATAACCACAGGATAACATCAAATGGAAAATATATAGATCTAGGAGACAACATTATACAAATTTCCTTGTAGTTCAGCAGGACACATTTGGGATTGTTGGGAACCTTTGGATCTCCGCTACAGTTTGAAATTGGCCTGAAGTTCCACAAGTTTGAATACAGCAATGGCATTTCATGATCCTCTGACTTTATGGGGCTATTGTTTTCTATTCATAAAGTTTAATGTTTTTTTTTATTTTTGAATTGTGTTTTGGTGTCAAACTGTGCCGGACATGCCAGAGCAAGCAAGTCAGCCAGAAGCTAGACTGCTCGTATGACACATGAGGGGAGGAGAGACAAATTTGCGTGGTTTCATGTTTGGTACCACATGCAATTTACTACTCAGTCATTGATCAAGCAAGTAATATTCAGTATGCAGCCAACATCTTCCAGTATGGCAAAGATACTTGTAGGATATTTTGGAATTTTTTCAAATTTCAAAGTTCACCTCCAAGAGTTCTCTTTGCGGAGTAACCTTGGACAGAGTAACACTCGAACCTGCATTCCAATGAGAATTTCAATCGGTTATAAAATTCCATTAAGACTCAGGTGATCTTAAGAGCAGAGTGGCTATTGGCAACAGTCGTGGTAATAGTGATGTCCTGCATAACACAGTGTATACTACTATGAAGAATAACATATGATATCAAGTGTATATTGGAGCAGTACACAGTGTATTGCAGCATATTGCAAAACATTCTTGCATGTCCTAAATTTCGCTCCATTGATGGACTGAAGGATCACAGAATAGGATGCAATAGTCCTTGCGCAGATCTTATACAATAGAGAAAATAAGCCACAATAGTTTTGAACATGCTCGATTTTTATAGCCTAGAAAATACATTTCCTTGTAAGAACATTTAATTTTACCGTTCATGCATGCAGGCCTGAGAAAGAGGCATAGCTATTACTGTGTTGGTATGGCTATTGGGGAAAATGGACAAAATAGTAAACGGGCAGTTTAAGTGGAAGTTGAGCTGGTCGTTAGCAGGCAAACTTTCAGCCTTCTGACTCCTTGTATCAGGTCACGGAGCAACTGAAAAAAGTCATCTTCACCAGGAATGGCAATAAAGTCTCTTTTGATGGCAATGGGGATCCAGTGGCCATTTATGAGTTGGTGAATTGGCAGATAATGAAGGATGGGCATATGGAGTTTGTGACTGTGGGAAATTATGACGCATCTGCTCTAGATGGACAGGTGTTCCTTATCAAGAAGAACATCACCTGGGCAGGTGGCCAGTTACAGGTAATTTCACAATAGGAAGTAATTTAATTAGAAAGATATGATTGTTTTTTCTGATGTATATCTTGTGTGAATATACTCTATTGAACAAACCATTTTTGTTAGCTGTAAGCAGACAACATGGCAGGTGAGTCACGCAGAAGTCACTGAAATTGCCTTGGCCCAAGCTTCTTATTTGCTGCCATGTTTAATGTTAGCCAGTTAGCCAGCACCTCCTTGGAGCATTGCCTTACATCCTCTGCTGACAATTCATTCAAATTTGATAGCTAATGTTGCCAAATATTAGATCGTTTGAAGACACCTCACCTTTACTCCTTTAGCTTTGAACTTCTGATTGAATTTTACCCAATTCACTGAATCTGCTCCCAAAATTTTCAGAACAGTCATGCTTTCCCTTTGATATCAAAGAAAAAAAATGCACTATTCACACACCTTAACAACGAAAATTAGCTGCCTATTCTTGGTTGCAGACACTCCATTAAAATATTGCTTCAACCAGGTCTTAAACATCCTCTGTTATGTTGGGAAAAAATTTTGAATACACACCATCAATTATGTTGGAGCAGGGGTGTCCAATCTAATCCACAACAGGCAGTGTGGGTGCTGGTTTTTGTCACAGCCAGGCACTAACACACCTGATTCTGCTCATAGAGGTCTTGATTGAACCCCCGGATCAGTAAATTTGTAGAATCAAGTGTTGAAACCTCATATATACTCCTCAAAAAATTAAGGGAAAAATTAATCATCATAGTATGACACCAAGTCAGTTAAACTTCAGATATCAATCTGTCCATTTGGGAGGCACAAGTGATTGTAAATCAATTTCATCTGCTTTGCTGCAAATGGAATTGACAGCAAGTGCAATGGAGAGGCAAAAGCAAGACAACCACTAAAAATTGAATGGTTGTGCATGTCGTGGCCACAAATATTGCTCTCTCCTTATCCTTCCTGACAGATTATTCTCTAGTTTTGTGGTCTAGTTATGTCCTTGTTACAACTTGTGGCATGAGATGGTACCTGCAGCCCAATCATGTCGCACAGGTAGTCCAGCTCCGCAAGGATGGCACATCCATATGTGCAGCTGCAAGAAGGTTTGCTGTGTCTCCCAGGACAGTCTCGAGAGCATGGAGGAGATACCAGGAGACCAGCTGTTACATGAGGAGAACTGGACAGGGCTGTAGAAGGGCATCAACCCAGCAGCAGGACCAGTATCTTTTCCTTTTTGGAAGAAGGAATAGGTGGAGCACTGCCAGAGTCCTATTACAACCCATCATGTTCCTCTGACGCATAATGTCCCACCGACGCAGACCATCCAAACTGATAATGTCTCTCTCAACACATAACGCCCCAATTTTTCTAACCAATAACGTTACACTTTTTGACGCATAATGTCCCACCAAATTTCTAACCGATAATGTCACAGCAACATTGACGCGTAATGTCACGCCTGCAGTATTTGGGCTATTTACAACTTGGGTGGCATTGGCCTGATTGACAAAGCATTTACAGGTGACCGTTATCTTTTACCTTGACATTTACTGTCAAGGTCATTGTACATCCTGCATTTTAATTCATGGTGAGATATTGGTGATAGACATCAAGCGTCTTCGTGGTCAGCCATTTCCCATGATACGATTCACAACATAGATGGAATTAACCGGCCAGCGCCACTGCAAGACTCATTTGTGGCCTGCACCAGTCTCATCACCCTTTCCAATGATCCATTTGGATGAAATTTATATGATGTGTAGCCTATGGGCCTCAGGTGATGCTGTTAAAAGTGTTTTAGGCTGGGTCCGCAGTCAGGTCACTAATGGGATTGGGACAGTGCTGAATAGAGAACAAGTCTAATAGAGAACAGAGTTTCTCCTTAATCCTGCAAGTGAGTGAGAAAAACAGGGGACACTGATCAGGTATTAGTCCTCCTCTACTGCAGGGGGACCTCCCTTCCAATTGGCCAGTGTCAAGCTTAGATCCCATTGTACCTGCCGGGCCTCTGTCTCAGTCATGGTAGGGGGGTCCTTGGGTCTCTCGTTCATCTGTTGGTTGCACTTGGTCTTCTCGGGGGCTTCTGGTGGTCCTGGAGGGCAAAGGGAGAGTTCTACAGCAGATGAGGAAAGGTAGGGAAACTATTGCAGCCTCAAATAGGAAACCCCAAAAGCGCCCTATCTACAGGCAGCTCTGCACCGCCTCTGGTGTGGAGAGGGGCATAAGTGGCAGAAGTAGAAGTGGCTCCTCCAGAATCTGGGGTCCACCAGCACCGTTGCTTCTTCCTGGGTACTCCCCCGGCTCCCGCTCTGGTGTTTGGGTCTCAGCAGGCTACCGTTACCTGCCTAGCCCCAATACGCTTACCCAGATGTATGTTCCGTCCATGTCCACTCCGCTGCATGTTCGCTCGGCGCTTTGTCAACCATGAACACCCACCAGCTGCATTTCTACAGCGCTGCAGGGCAGATGGCTAAAGAAGTGAGACTGCCAAGATTAAGAATTAATTACATTACAGAATTAATTAGTAATTACAGAATCATACACAATTGTACGAGATGACACGATAAATGTGGTATTAAATGCAACTACAAACAGGTAAAAGGTTTTTTTTCCCCGACCGAAGGAGTTGAAGAATAGTTCATTTGCTGGGTTCTGTCTCTTTTTTGAGATTTTATAGTGTACGTATTTTCTTACTTTTGTTGCTGTCCTAGCCTATTATACAATCTGGCATCAACAAAAGCATTTTATTCCAAAAATGAACGCAATGTTTTAGTGTTGTGTCTGTGTACCGATCAATCTGCTCCATGCTGAATTGCTTTGTTGTGCTCCAGCATTCTGCAAAAATAGAAGCCTTACGTATCTGCTATGGACTGTTCTGGTTAGCCAGGGGTGCAACAGAGGAAAAATAATAATAAGAAGAAGAATGCATCAGTTTTATATAGCACTTTTCTGGGCACTCAAAGAAGCTTCAGAATGGATACATTATTCATTCACTCACACATTCACACTCTGATTTTGGTAAACTATGTTTTTGTAGCCACAGCTACCCTGGGGCAGACTGACAGAAGTGTGGCTGCCAGTATGAGACCCATCTAGTGTAATTTATGGGTTAAGTATTCCGTCTGGTGAAAATTGTGCAACTGCAGTCAGGCCACTGGTGCTGTGCCACCCCAGCAGACCTACAAAGATAGAGGGAGGTAGAGAGCGAGAAAAGAAAGAAGGGACACCTGTTTGAATTACGCGACAACCACAATCCCTTTGTCACTAAGAGAACCCTAGTGGCGGTCAGAAGAATATACATTATGAGGAGAAACCCAATACGTTAATACATGCACAGTATTTCAAATACTGGTACTCTTGAGGTTAAAGATGCTCTGAGCATAACAACAAATTACGGCTAGGTTTGAAGCCAGCACGGCACACATTCTTTAACCATTGTTTTCATATGACTGGGAAATTTTGAAAGGTCAGTTCAATGGATTGAAAAAAATCTCCCTGCTTGAGTCATGTGCTCTTCCTATCTGCTCATCTGAAAGTTGTGCATTGTGGCAATATGGTTGCACCAACTCAGGTCTGCTTGTAAAGTTTAAATAAAACAATTTCTCTTTTCCATCTGTTCACAGTGCATTCGCACCACTTTTTATTCTCATGGAGCCCAATTCATGTCATACCAGAAATGGTTCAGATTGGCTGATGCTATAGCATGTGCACTTAGAAATGGTCCAAAGCATAAAACATACTTATTGTACATTTTTGAAAGTAAAAATTCTGCTCTTACCATTTCATTTGTTGTCTCACTTGCCTCTTTCTTTATTACCTATTTACTGGAAAAATGGGACAAAATTACACCTGAAACACGTAATCACTTGCTCTCTTCTATCCCTAAACGTTTATTAGGTATTACGAAAAGGAATGGCAACATTACAAACTGTACCAACCTTTTTGGTATAAGTTATCACAAAGGAAATAAGCGGCTATTTTTGAAAATCAATTCAAGGATGGCTCACAGGAGCTCTAATGCCATGTCAGAGTTGACTTTATTTTGACTTTTTTTTTTTTTAAGGTTCCCATCTCAGTGTGCAGCAAGAGCTGTACCCCAGGCAGTCGGAAGGCTGTGCAGAAAGGAAGGCCTGTCTGCTGCTATGACTGTGTGCCCTGTGCTGAGGGAGAAATTACCAATACAACAGGTACAGAGAAGCATGAATAATGAGCTTTATGTGGAACATTACGATCACTACCTGTCAGAAGTTTGAAATACTTCTAGTTTTCAGTGTGGCATTAAATTCCTGAGAAATATCAATAAATTCATTTTTTTGTTGCCATTACTTCAGAAAGTCTTATCCCTAAGTAATCATGCCAATGTGCTAAATTGATATGAAAGAAACTGCTCTCATGATCCGATGCCCTAGTGCACTGTTTTATCAAGCTGGAATACATCTTTATTTTTTTGCCCAGTTCATACTTTCATTTTTGTTCAACAATTTAGGCTTTCTCTGGGAAACTCAGCCTATATGCTCCGTAGCAGCCCCCCACAGGTTCCGTTTTCCATTACTGCTACAACTCTCCTGTTTTCTGCCTTCTTTGCAGATTCTTTGGACTGTATCGCATGCTCAGCTGATTATTGGTCGAATGCTGAGAGGGATGAATGTGTACCCAAGCCTGTTGAGTTCTTGTCCTTTGACGAGGTTCTGGGGATCATCCTAGCAGCTTGTTCAGTGTCTGGAGCCTGTATGGCTATTATGGTGGCTGCTGTGTTTTTCAGACACAGGGACACACCCATTGTGAAAGCAAACAACTCAGAGCTGAGCTTCCTGCTGCTGTTTTCATTGAAACTGTGTTTTCTATGTTCTCTTGCCTTCATCGGACAGCCCTCAGAGTGGTCCTGTATGCTGCGCCACACTGCATTTGGGATCGCTTTTGTGCTCTGTATTTCTTGTATTCTGGGGAAAACAATAGTGGTGTTAATGGCCTTCAGGGCTACACTCCCAGGCAGTAATGTCATGAAGTGGTTTGGGCCTCTGCAGCAGAGACTGAGCGTTGTACTATTTACAGTCGTGCAAGCTGTGATCTGTACCCTGTGGTTAATTATCTCTCCTCCATTCCCACTCAGAAACATGCAACATTACAAAGAAAAGATCATTCTTGAATGTAACTTGGGGTCAACAAGTGCTTTTTGGGCTGTACTGGGTTATATTGGGTTCCTCTCTCTGTTGTGCTTTCTTTTGGCTTTCCTGGCTCGTAAGCTGCCAGACAACTTCAATGAAGCCAAATATATCACATTCAGCATGCTGATATTCTGTGCAGTCTGGATCACATTTATACCAGCTTATGTCAGCTCACCTGGAAAATTCACTGTAGCTGTGGAGATCTTTGCCATTTTAGCTTCTAGTTTTGGATTAATTGTTTGCATTTTTGTTCCGAAATGTTTCATAATATTGTTTTGTCCAGAGCAAAACACCAGAAAACATATGTTGGGGAAAATGCCATCAAAATCTCTCTGAAACCCATAATGAAATGTCGGTTATTTTGTTTAAAGTCATTACATAACACTGACAGATCAAGACTTTTTGCACCCTTGATAAAAATGAAGAAAGAGTCTGTATGTCATCAGGAACACGGTTAATAATCCATAACTTGAACATATTGGAACACTATGGCTAATTATTTATGTATGTTGATCCTAATGTTTCAGTGTTTTTCATATAGTAATGTTGTTGAAATTAAAACGTAACATGTATGTATGAATTGGATTACTCCTTTGTGCAATAAATCACTGTTTGTCGTACGAGTTGAAATAAACTTTTTATTATTGCAGTGTAGCAGAGTGGGCAGCATTGCTGCAGGAAGGCAAGAAAATCATGAGTTTGATTCTGGTGTGGGGCCTTTATTGGTTTTTTTTTTGTTTTTATACATGTTTTACACAACGTCCCAACTTCATTGGAATTGGGGTTTGTACTTCTCCTTCGATGCTGGGATTTGAGACAGTTCAAAGAACAAAAATGAAAACTGGAAACGAACAAACTTTTGGGATGAAAGTCATCAAAAACAGGAACAAAAGCAATTGTTCCAAAGCGAAAATGCTATTCCCAATTGTAGATAACTGGATTCTTCATAACTATTTGATGAAGAAAAAAAAGGTTAGTAATCGTTCCCTTTACCTTCACTTGAAATTTCAATGGTGATAAATTCTCAAACGGAAATCGATTTCTGACGTGATTTACTTGGTACACGCGTGAGTGTTCCACAGACTGCTTGTGTACCTTGTAGGCTAATGTCAGACTTTTTAAGCCTGCCTAGCTATCTCCATGGCCTTGCATTCTGCTGCAAGGTGGTAAGATGGATCAGCTATCCAGCATTTGCTATTTGCTGTTCTTACCTTATCTGAATTATTTAAATTACCAAAAAAGTGTTTGAAATAATCTTGTGTCTTGCAGTTGCCAGTAATGCATTGGTTAGGCTTTTAATAGTTAATCTTTATATCAGAGGAACATTGATTGAAGCATTTAGTTTTGAGGTTTATATTGTTTAAAAAAAAGGTTATTGTACCAACTGCCATAAGAAATTGACAGCAATACTGTTTATTTCAACAGTAAGGATTTCTCAATGGATTGAGGCAAGTAAAAAGACATGTTGAGCTAGTCAATCTAGCATTATAATTCCCCAATAGGGCAAGTGGAAAAAAAAACGCATCTAAAATTCTGAATTAATCCTGATCCCAATGAGAAGTGCATTACAGGCGTCCAGCCTGGAGGAGATAAAGCCATGAACCAGCTTTTCGGCATCTGAGATGTAGAGAAGGGGGCGGATTTTGGAAATATTTCGGAGGTGATAGAAGGAGGTCTTGCATATGTGGTTGATGTGGGATTCAAAAGTGAGATGGGGGTCCATTATAACGCAGAGATTTGTGACTGCTGATAAGAGAGGGATATTGGAGCCAGAGAAGGTGATGCTGGTTATGGATGATGATTGGGTATGGTGAGGGGTTCTGACCAGGATGGCTTCGGTTTTTGAACTGCTGAGCTGGAAGAAGTTGTGCTTTCATTAGAATTTGTGTGTCTTGTCCAAATTTGATTTTTACCCTTGTGAAATACTCAAATTATGCACTCCAATAGTAGTTATTGAAGCCTCTAAGGCTGATGAACTGTATTATACATCGGGCATGAAACTCATTTTGAGAACCTTAAATCGTGTTTATCTGGACCGTTATTTATGTTACTTCATTAGAAAATGTTGTATTTGAATCTCCAATTGATTTATCACTGTTATGGATAGTTTCAGCACCATAGGAGAGACCATCTGGGCAACATGCTCAATAGACGCATTGTCAAACTACAACCCCAATTCCGAAATAGTTTGGACGAAGTGTAAATTGTGACTAAAATCAAAATGCAATGACTTTCAGATCACATGAGCCAATATGTTATTTACAATAGAGCATAGATAATATTTCAGATGTTGAAACTGAGACATTTTACATTTTTATCCACAAAATGAGCTCATTTCAAATTTTCTGGCTGCAACAGGTCTCAAAAAAGTTGGGACACAGGAAAAAAAAAGGCCTGAAAAAGCACTTAATATATAAGAGAATCAGCTGAAAGAACATTTTGCAAGTAATAAAATTAACTGGCATCAGGTGTATAACATGATTGGCTATAAAAGGGATGTCTTAGAGAAGCTGAATCTCTCAGAAGTAAAGACGGCCAGAGGGTCTCCAACCTGTGAAGGCCTGCGTAAAAAAATTGTGGAATACGTAAAAAAAACAATGCTCCTCAACGTCATATTGCAAAGGCTTTGAAGGTCTCATCATCGACAGTGCATAACATCATCAAAAGATTCAGCGAAACTGGAAAAATCTGTGTGCATAAGGAACAACGCCGAAGACCTTTACTGGATGCCTGTGATCTTCGGGCCCACAGACGCAACTGCATCACTCACTGGCATGGTTCTGTCATTAGCATTACTAAATGAGCCCAGGAATACTTCAAGAAACCACTGTCTGCAAACACAGTCTGCCATGCCATCCAAAGATGCCACCTAAAACTATCATGCGTAAAGGAAACCATTGTTGAGCCTGATCCAGAAGCACCGCTGTGTTCTGTGGGCCAAGGTTCATTTAAAATGGACTGTAGCAAAGTGGCAAAGTGTCCTGTGGTTAGACGAGTCCAAATTTGACATTCTTGTTGGAAATCATGGGTGTTGTGTCCTCTGGGCTAAAGAGGAGAAAGACCACCCCTCCTATAATCACTGTTTAGTTCAAAAGCCAGCATCTCTGATGGTATGGGGATGCATTAGTGCATATGGTGCGGGAAACTTGCATGTTTTAAAATGCACCATGAATGCTGAAAGGTTTATAAAGGTTTTTAGAGCAACATATGCTCCCCTCCAGGCGACATCTATGTCAGGGAAGGCCTAGTGTATTTCAGCAGGACAATGCAAAACCACATACTGCAGCTATTACAACAGCTAGGCTTTGTAGTAGAAGAGCCTGTGTGCTGAACTGGCCTGCCTGTGGTCCTGATCTTTCACCGATTGAGAACATTTGGCACATAATTAATCGAAAAGTCCGTCAAAGGAGACCCAAAACTCTCCAGGAGCTGGAAGCCTGTATTAAACAAGAGTGGGCTCAAATTCCAATGGCTAAACTCAAGAAACCTGTCTCCTCAATCCCTAGATGCCTCCACTCTGTGTTAAAAAGAGGAGGGGATGCTACAGCATAGTAACCAGGCCCCAGTCCCAACTTTTTTGAGACCTGTAGCAGCTCTCAAATTTGAAATGAGTTCATTTTGTGGATAAAATTGTAACATTTCTCATTTTCAACATTTCTTATCTTATCTCTGTTCTATTGTGAATAAAATACTGGCTGATGTGATTTGAAAGTCATTGCGTTTTGATTTTATTCACAATTTACACTTTGTTTCAACTATTTTGGAATTGGGGTAGTAGATGCCATGTGGGCAGATCCTCAGGCTACCTTTGACCGAGATGGGAATGGGTAGTGAACTCCTGAGTAGCATTTTCATGATGCAATTCCCAAACGCTTCTGGGTGATTTCCAATTTTTGACATAGGCAATAGATAGACAAAACAGTGGACTTCATCTTGAGCCACCTAATAGGTAGTCTGTGTAATAAAGCAAGTAACTGCAAAAAAAAAAAAAAAAAAAGCTTTTTTAATGTTAAAACATTGTTCAATTATGTTAATTTTTTTGCCCTGGTTAATGTTTAAATGGTACAGCCTGTAGTGAAACAATAATTTGTGTAATGTTATTTTATGTCATGCAAAAGTTGTTGGCTAACCCAGTAGGCCTGTTTCCAACTTCGGAAAACAAATTTGGTGTGTATTGCCCAATACTGTGTAGACTTTGGTCTCATCTGACTATAGTTCTCTTTTCCAGTCATTGTTTAAATGATTTTTGACATATTCCAGATACTTGGCTTTATTTCTTGGGCCAGTAACGGCTTACTTCACACAACCCTTTCACAACATTAATTGCTATACTGCCCAACAAAGCCTAAGTGCACTCACTACATATTAAGTAAAATGTAAGTTACACAGTTTTGGGCCTGAAAGTATATTGAGGTCAGTATTTATAGGGACAGATATTATACCGTGTTGAGTCAGTTAATCATAATCTATCATTGAAGTGCTGAGTATTTATTTGTTGGGACAGCAAACAAACTCTGAAGCCATTTTTACTGTTTAATTTATTGCGTAGTTACTGCACTTAGCCTTTGTAGGGCAGTATAGAGGAGGCAAGTTATGTTGTTTTTTCATCTTAGTGATCTCAAGATATTACGAAACACAGCAATTCTTTGACCATGATCTGTAAGTTCTCTATTTCCACCCTTACCAACCCCCAGCCTGTGAAAATTACTTTATTTTCAACCTTTTCCAGTCCAGTTTGCCTCCATTCCACAAGTTTTTTTTTGCCCCCTTTACAGTGCTAGGTGGTTCTTATATCTGTTAAGGTAGCCTTTGGAAACAATTACCTGATTTATGAAGGCAATCCTTCTCTTTTGACAGAATTGACAGAAAAATAGTTTCTTTAGCCTCAGATGAACTGAGAAACATGAAAAACATTTTCCTGATTTTACTTTAGTTTTTTTTTTGTTTTTTTTGCAATAATTGCTTATGTCACCAACAATTTTGACACCAATGGTTTTAATAAAAGCTTGATTACTTAATAAGAAACGCAGAAAGATTATTAAGAATGCATTAAATTTACACTTTGTACATATTATTGAGCTTAACATATTAATTTTTAACAATGCTGGAGGGTGCCAACAATTCTGTACCCTCCAGTGTTTTCTGCTTTGTTTCTATTAAATGAAATATGTAAATATCCATAAATATCTGTGAGGGCCAGATTTCACACAATTTTTAAAAAATTATTGCTACAGCCTTTATTTAACCAGGTAAAAGACTCATTGAGATTAAAAATCTCTTTTCCAAAAGTGACCTGGCCAAGAAGGCGGCATGAGCAGTGTACAATAATTAAATAACATTCCAGCCAGACAAATACAATTATACACACAGTATAAATGACAGAGTACAATATCCAGTTTGAAATGTGATCATGAAAAATAATAGTGATACACAGGTAGAAACTATAAGCATCTATAGAAAGAGAATGACGCACAATCACATTGGCCAAGACTGTCAGATTTCTGATCCTTTTAGATGTCTTAAATTTCTTCAAGGTTACCAGCTCTGACAAATAATAAGTTTCAGGGGCCACAGGGATTCCTTAAGGATTTCAATAAAAATGTATGAATCAGTTTATTAGTGTTTTTGGCTTCTGTGCTCACTATATTAATAATCACTCCTCAAAAACTCCTCAAACAGAATTATATCTGATGTGTATGGCTGTAAAAGGATATTTATCCAACAATTAAGAAAATAATTAAGAAACTCCATACAATTTTTTCAAAAAATCAAGTATTTATATGTTGGATTACATTATTGTAAGGTATTTTACCTACAACCAACACTTGTTCTTCCACCATATGATCTAAACAGCTTTTATCGATCCATTGCAATGTTCAAAGACATTTGATCTGAAAATCAGAAGAAATAAGAGCAATGTTTTTCAAGACAGTCATGCTTTCCAGCAGAGGGCAGTCTTTGCAAACAAATAAACAGAGCTCTCCTACTATTTGATGAAGAAAAGAAAAAAACATTTCACAAAAACCCATTCTGCAGCTTTGCGCACAGTTATAAATTGACTGAATTTAGCAGTTAAGTTAATGCCTTGTCTCCTTGTTATTTTAACCGTAAGTAGAGTCCTGCGCACATTTAATTGTGGCTCATAGTTAACATCCACAGACCCTCTGAAATAAATGATTGTAAAATAACAGTTGCAATAACTGGCAAGAAGAGGTGCCAGTTTTTAACAGTGCACTCTTTGTTTGTTAAAATCATGATTTTATTTCTGATTTTACCAGGGTGATCTATAAAAGTCAGCCCAACTGCTGTTTATCTCATAATGAGTAGAGGTACAAAATGCAAGAATGAATGCAGGAACAGTATGGGGTCCACACATAACCTTTTTGCTAATTTCAACAGAATACCATGGCCAACATCTACAGTATTTCTAATATTAATGCCAAGGACTCATTAATGGCCAGGATAACTTGCCTCAGATAGATTGATACATTTGAAAAACCATAAATATTAACTGAAAAGTCTCTTGTTAAGACTGTTTATCTCCAATTAGAGAGAGTTGGCTTGTGCACCAAGCTCTTTTTATTGTTCCTTTCAGGCCTCAGTAAGATTATGTAGCACTTGGGAAGAAATATGCATAGCAGGAGGCCAAAACTGGACGTCAAAATGGCAAAGATTTCCACAGCGACCGCATACTTCCCTGGGGAAGTGTGATAGGCTGGAATGAACGAGATCCAGACTGCGAAGAAGATCAGCATGCTAAAGGTGATGAGCTTCGCCTCATTGAAAGTTCCTGGCAGTTTCCTTCCCAAGAATGCGAGGGCAAAACACACACAGGAGAGCAGGCCAATGTAGCCCAACACCAAGTAAAACCCAAGAGTGGACCCAACTTTGCATTCTAAGATGATTTTCCCAACTTCATAGGACGTATTTTTGAAAGGGTAAGGTGGTGTCCATGCCAGCCAGCCAGCACACAAAATAGCCTGGATTGTGGTGCAGCTAAGGATCACTGCCCTTTGCTGTGGTGGTCCGAACAACTTCACAGTACTAGACCCAGGAAGGGTTGATCGGAATGCCACCAGAACCACAATGGTCTTGACCAGGATGCAGGAAATGCTGAGGACAAAACTTACCCCAAATGCCACCTGCCGTAACCAACAAGACCATTCCGAGGGCCGGCCAACAAACGCCAACGCACAGAGGAAGCACAGCATTAGTGATTGCAGCAGCAGAAAACTCAGCTCTGAGTTGTTAGCCTTGACGATTGCTGTTGTCCGGAAATTGTAGAAGATCACGAAGATAACCATTGTCATGGTAACACCCAGGAGAGATAAGGTGACCAGAATAATGCCTAAGGAGTCCTGGTAGGACAGGAATTCCTCCTCTGATGCCACACAAGCAACTCTTTCTTTGTTTGGCCAGTAATACTGTGGACACATTGTGCACTCTGTAGACCCTGCAAAAGGCACAGATAATAAAATGATAACAATCACTTCACTTGATTTACTGGGTCATGAATTGATTAAAAGCAAGACTTTTGAGAAATACTTGTGAAGCCATTTGTCATGACATTTATGGTATCCTGAAATACTAGGACTGTTTATAAAAAGTGGTGTAATTCTACTGTATGATTAAAAAAACTGTGCAAAAATGTGCTTTAATAAAAAATTTGGAATCTGTTCTTTGTCTACGCTATTTGATTACACATCACAAATTGTAGCATACAGCAACCGACCACTGGCCCACACATTACCTGTTCATACAGGTACATTTCTTGTTTGAAGAATGTATTCCTTAAAAAATGTTCTCGCACTCAAGTACACTCATTCTGATGGGTGCAATGCCAAAATATCATTTGTGACAGGAGTACGTTTTCTATATTAATACAAATTGAGGAGTTGTAAATTTACAATCACCATCCATATTTGCCATTTCCATCATCTTTTTCTAACCATTGATATCTTTTGTGATCATTACTTCAGGTGTAAGTACGCCTACAGTTATCCTCAAAAACACATGGTGTCACTAGCCTCTTTCTTTTTAAACCTTCTACAGCAGGAAGGCTTGCTTTGTCAGGTAGATACCCTGTTTCAGAGCAATTCAACCTTATCCAGAAAGGGCTGGTGTGGGTGCAGGCATTCATTCCAACCAAGCACTAAAACACCTGATATCACTAATAAACCAAGAGTCTTTGCTAAAGAGCTTGTTAAATAGAATTAGGTGTGTAACAGCTTGGGTAGAAAGAAAGCCTGCGCCCATCCCAGCTCTTGCTGGATAATGTTGAATAGCTCTGTCCTATTCCTTGCCGCTTGAGCATACTGACCACCAGGGGTCACTAGACAATAAAGAAATGTGAACCACTGAATGAATAAGACCACGTCCTGTGAACACACAGCCAGGACTGCCACAGGCTGGACTCAGTCCAGGACTTGGAGGGCTATCCTTGAATCACCATGTAGAGCAGGGGTGGGCAATCCTGGTCCTGGAGGGCCGGTGTGTATGCTGGTTTTTATTTCTATCAATTACCCTGACTAATCAAGATAATTGGTTTAAAATGCAAATATAGATTTGTGCAAAGATTCAATCAAAGAAAAATGTTTTGTGTCGGGAAACAAGAGTAGTCTTTGGTCATTCAAGATTATTTAAAGAAATGCGCCTGAAATGTCAGATTTCATAAAAAGCATGGCTAATTTAGATAATGAACTAATTAAAGGCCAGAAGTTGGTGCGAAAACCGGGGACAGATAAGGCCCTCACTGCCCACCTCTAATGTAGAGCCTTAACTACTTCCAGAAAAGTTCACACTGTGCATGCATTCTGTTCATGAAATGTGCAAGCACGTAACTGTATGTGCATCCACTGACATTCTCTTGAGAAAAAAATACAGGAATTTTTGAAAGGTATACATATTGGAGACTTCCGGTTTGCGAGTAGATGGAGTAGACGTGTTGCGTGTGTGCTCCCGTGAACTTCGAACTTTTTAAACCACTCAGCCCTCTAACTTTCATGCCAAGCGGAATCCCCCTCTCCTTTTTTATTTCTGTGTCTCCTAAACAAGTCCTGCTAACTCTGAAATGGCCTCGAAAGGCGGAAAGTTGAGCAAAAAAGAAGATGCTAGTGCTAGCTTAACCCTGGCAGCCATCACCGAGCTGCTCGAGGAACACCGTGCGGCGTTAGCAGCCGAGTTCAAAACATCATTCAGTCAGCTCGACTCGAAGCTCGACCAAACGCGGCTTGCAGTGGAGGACCATGGCCAGCGGGTTTCGTCCCTCGAACTTGCTACAGAAGACCTCGGTCAACGAGTCGTTGACCTTGAGGACATTTGCTCGACCCTACGTGATGATAATGCTCGGCTAAAAGCTAAGGTTACTGACTTGGAGAGCCGAAGCAGGAGGCAGAACATACGCATTCTCGGGCTACCGGAGTCCACTGAGAGCGGATCACCTACCGAGTTCTTCTCGAAGCTGCTGTGTGAGATGTTTGGAAATAACACACTCCCCTCACCGCCAGAAATCGATAGAGCCCATCGCTCTCTAGCACCAAAGCCGGCTCCCGGACAACGACCACGGCCGGTCATCCCCCGCCTACACCGGTACCAGATGAAGGATCTTCTCATCAGAGAGGCACGACGGCGAGGGAAACTTGAATATCACGGCCAGCCGGTCCGTGTTGTGGAGGACTACAGCCCCGAGGTTCTCTCTCAGCGAGCGGAGTACAGCGGAGTAATGGCAGAACTGTATAAACTGGGTTTGAAGCCTGCTCTCCTTTATACCGCCCGACTCCGTCTCACTCTGTCCGGTGGGGCCAGAAAGTGGATCAGCTCCGTGGACGAGGCGCAGAAATACATCGAGACCCTCCGCAAATCTCCGAAGCCGCCATAATAAGACTGTTAAACGACTCATTGTCGCTGGCAGCCCCGCTTCTAGGTCAGTGCCATTTTAGCTGGCGAGGTTTGTTTACATAGGTGGGCATGTTCACCCATCCGGTTCGTACGTGAGTATCTACGTGTTTGGACACTGCATTGACAATGTATTTGAAACAGAATTTTTCATATGCACCTTCTGAGAGCATTATGTCTAATTTAACCTGACATAGCAAGTTCAAAAAAAAAATGTCAGTGTAATATGTTTTTCCCCTTTAGTTGCAAGCTCTGTAATAATTTTGGTTAACAATTTTAATACTACGTTATATAGGCTAGGAAGTTGTATCTACTTTGTCTTTTTTGTAACCAGATTTCAGAGCTTAAATCAGAGTGTCAAAGTCCTATTTTGAAGGGGGAATTCCTTTTACACCCCCCCCCCTTTTTTTTTCTCTTTCTCTCTCTTGTTGGTTTTGAGGTGCTAAGTCCATGATTGTTCACGATATAGGAGCAATAGCTAGTTTAGTTCATGGGATTTAGGAAGTTGTGTTATTGTACAATGTTGGGTCTGAAGAGCTTGCTGCTTTTTTTTCTAGCAGCTGTCTTGGTTGGGGAGGGTGGTTTGGGGGGGTATGTCATTGCCAGAAATTTTGTAATACTTCCTTTGAAACTAACACTTTGCACTAGTCGCATCCATTTCTTTTCAGCTTTTTGCTCAGGTCACTGTGCTTACATCCCAATTTTTCATATCAAACGCTATGAGTAGAAATTTGAATCTGGCGAGCTGGAATGTTAAGGGCCTGAATCACCCTGTTAAAAGAAGAAGGGTCTTTTCACACCTAAAACAACTTAAAACAGAAATAGCTTTTCTACAAGAAACCCATATTCGTTGTTCGGACAGTAGCCGTTTACTTTCAGGATGGTTGGGGCAGGGATTCCACTCCTCATTTCAGGCCAAAGCCCGATGAGTTTCGATCCTTATCAGTCAGGATGTATTATTTGAACTGCACAATGTGATTTCTGATAAATTTGGTCGATTTGTGATCATCTCTGGTAAATTATACAACATACCAGTCGTGCTTGTAAATGTTTACGCCCCAAACATAGATGACGTAGCCTTCTTTGAACGAGTATTCTCCTTACTCCCTGATCTTAATACATATTCTCTTATACTTGGTGGCGACTTTAACTGTTGGCTTGATCCGATTTTGGACCGATCCTCCGCGAACCCTGGCATAGCGAGTAAGTCAGCCAGTTTTATTCAGGCTTTTCTTTCTGACTATGGCGTCTGCGATGTGTGGCGCTCTCTTCATCCGCATGATAGAGAATACTCCTTTTTCTCACATGTTCATCACACATACTCAAGGATTGACAATTTTTTTATTGATAATAAATTGATTCCCCTGGTTCACTCCTGTGCTTACCAGAGCATTGTCATCTCTGACCATGCTCCCCTCGCCTTAACCATGTCCCTGCCTGGCCTGCCACAAGGAGACAGACAGTGGCGATTCAATTCAACTTTGCTGTCTGATGACAATTTTGTTAAATTCATGGAGAAGGAAATAGCTTTTTTTCTTACAACTAATATGACTCCAGACGTATCTAGTCTAATTGTCTGGGATTCCCTCAAGGCTTATATCCAGGGACAGATTATATCCTACACTGCGCAGGTGAGGCGAAAATCCCACAAGGAGCGATCAGATCTTGCCCACCAAATTAAAGAGATCGATAAAAAATACGCTCAGACAAAGTCCCCAGATCTTTATAAAAAGCGGTTGGAACTAAAGACCAAATTTGATCTGCTTACCACTTATGTAATAGAACAATCGCTCTTAAAAAGTAAAACAACATTTTATATATACAGAGACAAATCATACAAATTATTAGCTAACCAACTTAAAGGCTCCAAGGCTAAACAAAATATTTCCAAGATCCGGTTACCAAGCGGCGATATAACTACGGACCTCTTACAAATTAATGAAGCATTCAGGGACTTTTATACCCAACTGTATACCTCAGAATCTCAGATTGATTGTGATGATATCTCTGATTTTCTAAATGGTCTCAATATTCCCATCTCTCACCAGATCTAAGGAAGAAATTAGAGGAACCTATAGCCCAGGCAGAAATAGTACTAGCCATCTCCTCAATGCAGTCCGGTAAGTGTCCGGGCCCCGACGGCTACCCGGCTGAATTTTTAAAGAAATTCTCCTTGCTTCTATCCCCATTGCTATGTTCAGTTCTGTCAGAATCCTGCCAACGCGGTACCCTCCCTCCTTCATTTTCTGAGGCCTGTATTACTCTCATAGCTAAAAAGGGTAAGGACCCGATGGAATGCGCCTCCTACAGGCCCATCTCCCTCCTAAACACGGATGCCAAAATTTTAGCCAAGGTCCTGGCCCACAGATTGGAGAATGCCCTCCCCTCAATTATATCTAAAGACCAAACAGGTTTTGTTAAAGGCAGGCAGTCCTACTTTAACATAAGACGACTGTTCAACATTATTTATTCTGCCCCTGAAGATATCCCTGAATGTGTTGTTTCTCTTGACGCAGAGAAAGCGTTCGATCGTGTCGAATGGGTCTACCTTTTTTCTGTGCTGAACAAATTTGGTTTTGGTCCAAACTTTACCTCATGGATTAAACTATTATATTTGCACCCCACAGCTTCGATTCGTACTAACTCCCAACGGTCAAGACCTTTAAGTTTACATCGTGGAACCCGTCAGGGGTGTCCTCTCAGTCCCATGCTTTTCGACATGGCTATTGAACCGCTTGCCACAGCACTCCACTCTTGTAAGAATATATCCGGGGTCCGGAGAGGTCACACGGAGCATAAAGTCTCACTTTATGCTGATGACCTGTTGCTTTTCATCTCTTATCCAACAGCCTCATTACCCCCTGTTTTGTCGCTACTTAGTCGGTTCGGTAAACTTTCAGGCTATAAATTGAACCTCAATAAAAGTGAGCTTTTTCCCATCAACAATAAAGCACGCGCACTAGACCTTGGCAGTCTTCCTTTCAAAATTGAGAACAACAAATTTTCTTATTTAGGCATATCGGTGACAAGGAGGCACAAAGACCTTTTCCAAGAGAATATTATTACTTTACTAAATCAGACTAAACAAATCCTAACACAATGGTCGCCCCTGTCGGTGTCGCTTGTGGGTCGCATCAACTCAATCAAAATGACCATTTTACCTAAATTTCTGTACCTTTTTCAGGCCTTACCACTCTTTATCCCAGGATCCTTTTTCCGAATTCTTGACTCAGTTATTTCTTCATACTTATGGAGGGGTAAACGACCGCGTCTGAACAGGATTCACCTTCAAAAGACCAAGGAGACGGGGGGTTTGGCCCTTCCAAACTTTCGCTTTTACTATTGGGCTGCTAACTTGCGCTGCCTTGCATTTTGGTCCTCCTGTTATGGCCAGCGTGACAGCCCTGACTGGGTGGCGATGGAGGTACAGTCAAATGGTGGTTTGTCGGTTCTTGCGCTCCTTGGATCCTCACTTCCACTTATCTCACTTAGATCACTCAGAAACCCAGTGGTTAAACATTCTCTAAAAATTTGGGCCCAATTTAGGAAACATTTTGGTCTTCATAGTTTTTCTCTGCTAAGCCCCATTGCATCAAACCACCTTTTTAAACCATCCTGTCAGGACTCCGCCTTTCAGGAGTGGCACAAGAAAGGGATTGTACGCTTCAAAGATCTGTTCATAAACGACAGTCTGGCATCATTTGAGCAGTTGAGTAAAAAGTTCAGCCTCCCCAAGTCAAATTTTTTCAGGTATCTTCAGGCAAGACATTTTATCCTCTCTCAGACGTCCAGATCTGTAACAGCAGCAGATTCAACAATGGTTGACACTGTCCTCTCTATAAATCCATTTAAAAAGAGACTCATTTCGGTTCTGTATGGCAAACTGTTGGCGCTTGGGAGTGCCCCCACAGATAAACTCAAAACTGCATGGGAGGAGGACTTGGGTTTTCCTCTATCAGAGGACACTTGGGTTTCCATACTCAAACTGGTTAATTCAACCTCCCTCTGTGCAGGTCACTGCTTAATTCGGTTCAAAGTGGTACACAGGGCTCATATTTCAAAAGCAAAACTGTCTTCCATATACCCAGATATTAGTCCATACTGTGTAAAATGCAAACATGCGGAAGCTTCTCTCATCCACATGTACTGGTCTTGCTCAGTCCTTGGGAAATACTGGGGCGAGGTTTTTCATACACTGTCTCGGGTGTTAAACATCAAATTAGAACCAAACCTGTTGACTGCTCTGTTCGGGATTATGGGAGGGGAGAAAAAGTTAACTACAGCAAAGCAACGCACTTTATCCTTTGCCTCCCTTCTGGCTCGACGAGCAATTCTACTCAGGTGGAAGGATACCTTCCCTCCCACTCATACGCAATGGCTGGAGGATATCATGTCCTGTTTAAAACTGGAGAAAATCAGGCACTCCCTTCAGCACTCAAGTGAGAAGTTTCAGAAGGTGTGGGGTCCCTTTCTAGGAGAATTCCAGACCCTTTAAAGGTTTGGCCCTTGAGTGCAGCTCAGCTATGTTGCACACTTGACACACACTCCGTGCTCTTAGTTTAACGCTGATCTTATACTGTGACTAGTAATATGGCAATGACATGGGAGGGATTATTCTGTACATTGTTTTATATTTTGTCTTATTTTAATTTTAATTTTATTTTATTTTTCTCTTCTGTATGCATCTTTATACATCCTACGTGTGCATGATGCGATTGATATGTACCTATACTTATCTCTTGTCTGTCATGGCTATCCAGCACTGCACATTTGCTATGAGAAAATGTCAATAAAAAGATCTTGAATAAAAAAAAGGTATACATATTCAACGTGTCTAATAATGAGGCAGCTCGTGTGCACTAATCTCTGAAGATTTTCCTCAGTTTTCTAATGAAGATCAAATGTGGATGAAATCATTTTGTGACATGCTTCCCAAAAAACTCCAAAAACATGATTTTTATGAAGTGTTTTTTGAACAAAGATTTATATCGGATAAAGGTGTTAATTCTAAGGGGGAACAGCATCCGGTAAAGTCAGTAAAAAAAGACTCTTGAAAATAGAGCAGTTAGCAGTTGAGGTGATCCTGAAATTGAAATTTTAGCATTGATTGGAAAGATTTGACTCACCTGTTCTGTTGCTGACCTCACCGTCTGCACAGGGGAGACAGTCGAAACAGCAGATGGGTTCCCCAGTGCGTCTGGCCAACCGAGTGCCTGGTGGGCAGCTCTCTGTGCATGTGGAGACTGGAACCTGCAGGAGAAAGGGAGGGTGTTTACGCAACTCTCAAAAAAAGTAGCTGTGTGCACATGCAACCTTTATTAAGGTCAGGTGCAGGACAAAGGATACCAGAGGAAACTAAAAGATAATAAACATCTGCACACTGAGTAGTAGTAACTCCTAATGCTTTATTGACTGGAAAGGCAACATTTCAACCCAGCAGGGTCCTCATCAGGCCTGATGAAGACCCTGCTGGGTTTAAATGTTGCCTTTGCAGTCAATAGGGTGGTTACACTACCCTGCCGTAAAATACACTGCGCATACATCTCATACTCCTTAAATTAGAGCTCTACTGCCAGCATTGCATAGTGCCACGGTCAATGTGGTGTTCAAGTTCTCTCCACAGGGCATGTTCAGCAAAGTGGCAGTCTCACTAAAAATCTCTAATTGATCGTTTTAAGAACCATGGTGTATGTGGTTTATAGTGCATATAATCCCATGAATGATGATAGATATATACAAAACAATATGCACACGCACACGCACACACACACACACACAGTATTAAGAGTGCAAGAGTCTGAGGCACATTTAAGGCAATTTCTTAGGGCAAATATGCTTGCAAAATTGATGAAATTAAAAGAAAGGTTCTAATTACGGAGAAATGTAGTGTACAGAGCTGTAATCTGTTAAAACCTAAATCAAATCAATATTTGGTTCAACTACCCTTCGCGGAATGATTTGGGACACTGTCCTGTTGTGCTGTAGTTTTATAAGATGATTGGCATTTGCTTGTTCTAAGCAGAGTGGAAAACTTGCCACCATTCCTCTTCAAAATGACTGTCTCATTTACATCTATCCCTCTAAGAATTTACAAACAGCCATGATGATATTGACATCAAGGCTCTGTCAAGACTTTAATATTTGTATCGACTATTTTCAATAAAGTAAAAAATTTATTCATGAAACTTTTCTTTAAATTAGCATTAGAATTTCAAATTTACTTTTTATC
Source organism: Gymnothorax reevesii (assembly GCA_029721435.1). Lineage (NCBI taxonomy): Eukaryota > Metazoa > Chordata > Actinopteri > Anguilliformes > Muraenidae > Gymnothorax > Gymnothorax reevesii. Next base: position 142,527,245 of record CM056574.1, read on the forward strand.
TTCAGGAACTCTAAAATGGAATCAAAAAGTAAACATATAATACACATTTAAATTAAAAAAACTCTAGGGTGCCGAAGACTTTTGCACAGTACTGTAAATTATATATATATAAAGTTGGTAATGTATGTTATTGCCCGCATACAGTAAAAACAGCCAGCCAATATATCTCGTTTTGGCCAACCTACAATAGCCGACCTGTATTGGCCAAGTTCAGCCCGTGCACAAGTAACCATATAAATTTTTTATTTTCATATTGCTTTGGTATTGGCCTTTGGGTTGTGGTATTAGCCAATACGGCATCCCTCAGGCCAATACCAAGGCAATACGGAAATAAGGAATTAATAACATATATATATATATATACACACACACACACATAGTTTGGAACATGTAAAAAGTTCTCAAGGATGGTAAATTACAATGCATGATCTGAAAGCTTTTGGTTTCCACATAACAGCATCAGCCAGTCACTGTCACAGCTGTTGATGGATACATAGACTCACCTGAGTCTGTCCACCAGCCCACACAATCAGCTCTTCATTTAAGACCAGCTGGAACCCCTCTGGGGCAGAGGCATCAAAGTGGCCGACTTTCTCAAACTTCATTCCTTCACCATCCGGCTGCCAGTTAATGATGTCATAGAGCGGCACTGGTTCCCCAGCAGAGTCAAAGGATACCCTCTCTCCCTGCTGGTTTGTAAAGTTCACTTTTCTCAAGTAGAATAGAAGCTGTGAAGTGGATTTGAGACAAGACGAATGCACATATGCAGTATATCTATTGCAGTAAATGAATACTTTTTATTTTCGACAATGTAGTCCACTTATATTATATATTGTATTTTTATCACTGCATATTGACAATGTAACTATTAAACTACAAACCCCAGTTCCAATGAAGTTTGAACGTTAAGTAAACCGTGAATATAAACAATACAATGATTTGTAAATCCTTTTTGACCTATATTCAATTCAGTACACTACAAAGACAAGATACAGTATGTGATGTTAAAACGTATAAACTTTATTGTTTTTTGGGAAATATTTACTCATTTTGAATTTGATGCCTGCAAAACGTTCCAAAAAAGCTGGGACAGGGGCATGTTTACCTCTGTGTTACATCACCTTTCCTTTTAACAACACTCAATAAGCATTTTGGAACTGCGGACACTAATTGTAGACGCTTTGTGGGTGGAATTCTTTCCAATTCTTGCTTGATGTATGACTTCAGTTGCTCAACAGTCTGGGGTCCCTGTTGTTGTATTTTGTGCTGCATAATGCAGCAAATATTTTCAATGGGAGACAGGTCTGGACTGCAGGCAGGCCAGTCTATCACCCCCACTCGTTTACTACAAAGCCACACTATTGTAACGTGCAGAACGTAGCTTGGCATTGTCTTGCTGAATTAAGCAGGGACATCCCTGAAAAAGATGTCACTTGGATGGCAGCATATTTTGCTCCAAAACCTGTACGTACCTTTCAGCATTGATGGTACCTTCACAGGTGGGCAAGTTACCCATGCCATGAGCACTAACACATCCCCATACCATCACAGATGCTTTGTAACTTTGCGCTGATAACAATCTGGATGGTCTTTTTCCTCTTTAGCCCAAAGGACACAATGTCCTTGATTTCCAAAAACAATTTAAAATGTGGATTTGTCAGACCACAGCACAATTTTCCACTTTGCGTCAGTCCATCTCAGATGAGCACGGGCCCAGAGAAGCCAGTGTTGTTAATGTATGGCTTTCGCTTTGCATGGTAGAGTTTTACCTTGCACTTGTAGATGTAGTGACAAACCGTGTTAAAGGCAGTTCCCGACGACGTAGATTAATGAACAGGTCCACTCCCAATGTGCCCTCCTATTTGTCCCTATGCCTATATATACCTCCTACATTCCCACAATCCCAGCTCATCTTGTTTCAATGTCGTTCACTCACTAACCAGACAGTCGGCACACAGCAAGATTTCGCTTCCCCGAAGTACGAAATCCGAAATCTTACCGTGTCCCTTGGGCGCATAATAATTCCAAAGCTCCAATGCTCCACAGGAATCTTCTCTCAATCCGTTCCCGCAACTCCATTGCTCCTACCTCCACCACAAAGCATCGCCCGCTCGCCCCAACCGGGGTGCCCACATACCGTACCGTGCTTCCTTACAATGACAATTAAAGCCATTTCCCTGCCTCAAGCTCCGCGCCGCAGGAATTCCAGCTACGCTCCTTGATAACCGCAGTGCTCAGAAGCGAGAGTCCGAGGCTGCCCAGCAAAGCTTACCACGGCTCACACTCCAAGCTCATCCGAGGCTCCACGTCGGAAAGTTGCCAGACTCCATCGGCTACTCAAGCAGAAGAAAATTCCCTTCCACTGCTCCGACAGCAAGGCCAGACTATTAAAAAAAATTGTACACCAACTCTTTCAGCAATGTAGCTGATCCTCCCCATGTGCAGACCAGATGTGTACAGACCACACAACACTTCTGGGTTCCACGCTCAACATCATCATCGCCAACGTCATCACACTCGGAGATTTTACTCCCTGTTCCAGATTCGGCGGAAGCCACTCCTTCCACAAACCAGCCAGTCTCTCTCTCCCCCCCGTGCCTGCTCCTTCTGTTTACGACCTCTTCAGTCTCTTTTCTGTCCCCCATTTTATCCCTTTGTTCGCAGGCTGCACCTTTGCCCCATGCACATGCTTCCCGTTCCCCCTCTCCCCCAATCACTTCCGCCGGACGAAACCCGGCTTCTACGCTCCTGCTGCCGATAACCGAATTCCCCAAGGCTCCAGCAGTTCTGGTGTTAACCCACTAACACCCAAAGAAGCTCCTGCTGCTGCCTTATCTGCTCGTCTCTTCCCGCCCACACTATTTTTCCCTGCCCCCCCTCCCCTTCCCCGTTTTCCATGTCACTAATTCTTTGCTTCCTCCGAAAGGTCCCCCCCTCCCATCAACTACTTCGGCTCCACACATTTTTCCCTTCGCGACAGTTTCAGCGCACTCTAGCCACCGCTCTACCTCCCATACGCCCCTCATAGCCTATTCCAAACCCTTCGCCATTATCCCCCACTCTTAGAAAACAGATTTTATCGGGCATGCACGTCAACCCGGCCCAGCTCATTCTACCATCCTATTTCCGCATTCATATTTTAGTCGTGAGTAAAAAAAAAAATCCAAACCATCATTGACCTCGCACAGCTCAAACACCCAACTGAACCGAGTTCGTCACAGCCCATTTCGTTGAACCGACACAATCGCCCAGTCCTTTCCTCATTGGACGCAAGAACTCGACGATTACTTTACATTTGTTCTCGATCTCGCTTTATGCTTTGGCTGTATGGTAAGCGATTGCCTGTTGGCTACGTTGGTATAATTGATGTGACTTCGCAAAGATAACAATCTGCGAAGCTGAAACTTTCGCTGACATTGCAGCAATTATATTCGCCATCACTCTGCTGTGCATCCTACCTAACAACACCATCAAGCTGCCACTTCATTCAGACTGTAGAACAGATTCTCATGGCTTATTGCTCTATCAGCCACGCAAACTTATTTACGTGAATCTGCATTGTTTTCACGAACTACGCGAGCGCAGAAATTGCACAGACTTATTGATATTTTTTGTTGTCTACGATGTGCAGAAGAAAATGCCATAAAATTTCACAGCGCAATTTATAACAAGGCTTTCAAAAACTAACTAAATAAATAAATTAGACTTTCATCGGTTCTACCAATTAGTCTGATCAACTCTTGCTATATACGAATGGCGTGTTCTTTGTAAATTAAATGCCACACATTATTGGTGCTTGCATTTATGGTGATTGCAGTGTTTATTCCAAAATTGTAAAATCATAACAAATGCTAATGTTCTTTGCCTCGCCGGCAAACATTCACGGATATGATGCGTATCCACCTGACGACCACTAGCAAACATTCACGGACCCCTGTCAACCCGACACCACAACCCAAGCCATTCTTCCCTTTCTCTCGAGATACTATTCTAAACGGGCTCGGTATACGCTTACTTTCCCCGTACCTCGCAAGACATAAGCATTTCAAGAAATTCCATTCAGCCCTCCGATTGCCATTCCCGGCACTCAACGTTGTTTCCCTTACGAGCTTCATTTCATACATTCACTCCATAAATTAAAGAATAGTTAACAGTGTAGAACCGCACAAAACAATACCAAGGACGGGCATTGCAGAGGGCTGAAGGTTTCACGTGTTCGTCTTAGCCGACGTTATTTCAAGCAAATTCCTGGCTGGTGTGAATCACAATAAAATGGATATTTTTCTCCATCCAAAGACGGGGCGCAAAAACACAACAGTTACAATTAATCTGACTCCCTAATACATTTAGAATACCAAATTTAGTTATATCCTCGTTAAATATCTGACTCCAAATTAGAATTAGAATTGACAGTTTGGGGACAGCATACATGAATCTCAAGGCAGCTACGCCATCAGACCCGTCTGTGAAAACCAATGTCACTCAGCAAATGCCCCCAGGGTAATAAACGCCGCCTCCGGATCTTAGTTTGGTGATAGTTCTAGAGAATTGGAAGAAATTACCATGATCACAGCATCTAGGCAAAAAACAAAGTAGCACTGAGCATAAACATATCACGAACCCAGGTTTATGTACACTGAAGGGACCCTTAAGGGGATCGCCCGGGGACCGGCTTGAGCCCAGGAGTTTCTTTGAGAGCCAAATTCCCATGACCTGTAACACATGAACCCTTTAGGGGTAGACCTTAATCTGCAATCCAACTTAAAACCCATCACTACCTACAACATCAGCTAGCTAGTCTGGAATGGTAAGAAATCGCCCCTTAAGTACCGGTCGTAACATGGCTAGAAAGAATGTACAAGTGTTAAGAGTCACGGAGACCATGCAAACTGTCAGGAATAACAATAATTTAATCACTAGGTAAGCACAAACTCGGATCAAACAAATCAACGTTGAGCCAATTATCAGTTACACACAATTTAGAAAGAGAGAATAAATTCATACCTGGAAAAATGGAGGCCGCACCATGAGCCTGGGGAGAACTCAGATGCCATCCCTCCCCGCCTACCTAGATCCCCTACTTGCGCGCAGACCCAAGCACATGGAGCGAGGCAGCATTCTCTATAATTAAAAGACTATTCGCCCTTCCTCATGCATGATCTCGAAATACAATCCTCTTCCAATGGCCAGAATCTCTTGGTTTTAAGCGAAACCACACCTCTGAACAAAGCGGAGGAAGGGATGGGCCGAATCTGGGTTTTCCACCATTGGGGTAGTAAAACCATCGAGCATAGAGAGGGGAGTGGAATCTGACCAATTTTCAGGAGTTTCCCAAAGGGAACGAACCATAATTTCAAGGGAAATGAAACGCGGTCCGTTCAACTCCTTGGATTCCCCCAAGAATAACAAGACTAAAAATGTTAGGAACATGTACTAATATGATGCAGTTGTCATGAAAAAGCCTTAAAAAGGAGTATTGTATAGTTTCATTGGGTTATAAGTATATAAGTCATTTCTTCACAGGATATTGAACATATAAACATATTATGAATTTTCCAGAGATTTAGATTATTTTAAACAGATTAATGTAACTGGACTTTGGGGACAGTGATATGACTCTCACAGGAGCCTTAGGACAGCCAGGGCTTTACAACTACCCCCCCCACCTTCTGAGCTAAGCCAGAGATACGACTCCCCACAGGCAGGCTGCAGGGACATCCCAGGGGAATGTCATAAAAGTTTTACCGCTGGCTCTGGATCGAGGTTATCAGCCATATGTTCAGATTCTAAAACAGATCAGTTCAGTATTTCTCAGCCCATATTCCTATTTTGCCTACGTCCCTTGAGAAACAATAACCATGCTTCTCCCCAGGACCCGTTATTCACGATCAACACTGGGGCCATACCCACTCGACACTGGTTCCTCTACCATTTCTGTCACGTTTTAATAAGATCCAACATTACACCCAAATACTCCTCTGGGCACTCTTTCCGCATTGGTGTCGCCACCACAGCATCCAAGTGAGGAGTGCTGGATCATCTGATTAAAATCCTCGGCTGCTGGACATCGAACTCGTATGCAAGTTATATTGGCAATAATGTTGACGACGCACGTAGAGCCCATCTCTCGTTGATATATAAACACTTTTTGGGGCTTGGGAGCCATACGGACTCTGACAAGAGATGTGAGACCCACCCTGAGTCTCCCTACCCGGGGGCGCCCAACATCTGCGCAATCATAGACTTAATCCAACACCACACCTGCCCCATCTCCTATCTGCCTGTTTTCCGATTCGCAATCCCACTCAATACTCTTCTCTACTTTGGTTGTGGTCCAGAATTTATTAACTGAAAATGGTTTTCCGAAGTGTTTCTGAGCCTATGTGATAACATCCTTTACAGAATGATTTTGGTTTTTAACGCAGTGCCGCCTGAGGGACCGATGGTATGAGACATTCAATGGTGGTTTTCGGCTTTGCCGCTTATGTGTAGAAATTTCTCTGAATCTTTTGATGATATTATGGACTGTAGATGATGAAATCCATAAATTCCTTGCACTTGCATGTTGAGAAACATTGTCCTTAAACCATTGAACTATTTGCTCGCGCAGTTGTTCACAAAGTGATGAAAGATGCATGTGAAAGACTGGGCCTTTCGGGGATGCTCCTTTTATACCTAATCAGGACACACACCTGTTTCCAATGAACCCGTTCACCCGCGGAATGTTCCAAACAGGTGTTTTTTGAGCATTCCTCAACTTTCCCAGTCTTTTGTTACCCCTGTCGCAGCTTTTTTACAATGTTTCGTTGGCATCAAATTCAAAATGAGCGAATATTTCCAAAAAAAAAAAAACAATAAAGTTTATCAGTTTATCAGTTTAAACAATAAATATCTTGTTTTTGTAGTGTACTCAGTTGAATATAGGTCAAAAAGGATTTGCAAATCATTTTGGGCCGGGCAGCCTAAGCTGCCAGGACCCTATTGCTATCCTGTATGTTCTTCTTTCTTCTTCTTCCTCTGAGGAAATCCTACTTCCCATGCGCAAAAAATCTCCAAACATTGCAAAAAGGTCCAGTCCCATGCCAGATTGCCTCAGCTGCAAAAACAGGCCAATAGTCTTGATGGTGGCGTTCCAGCAAGCCTCTAAAGTTCAAAATTGAGAAAATTCACTACCAATCAATTATATGTGCTACACATTTGCAACTTTCACCAAAATGTAACCCCAAAACTGAAGAAATGTTTGTATATTTAAACCTATTCCAAATTATGAAGTCCATTACTTTACCAAAAACTTTGAAACTTATCAAACCTATCTCCTCCCACAATTTTAGCTCAATTGATACCAAACCTGCTACAGAGCATCTTCAGACTGTCCTACACAAACAAGCCACACAGATTTTTGATTTATCAAATATTGAGCCTACAGTGCATAAAAATGTTTGACTGTAAACAGTATAATAAACATACACTTGCAAATTGTTGCTAAATACATTTTCAGTGTTCATTACATATAATGAAAAAATGGTTTGGAGTCATCGTAGATGATGTTTGAAAGATATCAGAATTTTATCTCAAAAACCGAATTTTTTTACAGCATTTTGAATTTCGCTCTCATGGGAACAATTAGAGTCAATGCGAAAATGGCATTTTTAAACATCGGTTTTTCACTTATGGAGCTAATAAATCATTGTTAAAAACCAATAACCAACATCTCCATTTGAGAGCCATTAGAAATCTGCCTTTACATGCTAACAGCTGCTGTCTTGCACACAGGTGACTGGCTTAGTCAAATTGTGAAGCTACATGCGACATTTCCGTATGCCAATTAGCTCAGTGAGATAGAGCACAGCCTCTTGTGCCAGAAATTGTGAGTTCAAGCCTCAACTGATTTAAAATGCACATTAGAATGCCACCTTTCTTTCATCTTCCTACACTCTGCTTGTTGCTCAGAATTGCCTAAAATTGCCCGGACTCGACCATTGCTGCGCAGCAGCTATAATTGTATTGTTTTTATTAATGTTTTACACATCGTCCCAACTTCATTGGAATTAGGTCCGTATGAAGTGTATATTTAGGGGTTTTAGTGACCACATGAAGTGCTAATGAATAGCAAACCAGCCTTATAGCAATTTGGTGAACACGTGCATCGCAACACCTTTCGCAGATGCTTACAAAATGCACATATCCTCATATTTATACTTATACATATAGTTGCAATCAAAAGTTTGGACACTCCTCATCAAAAATTCATGTTACTGTGAATAGCTAAGCAAGTAAAGGATGACCTGATTTCCAAAAGGCATTAAGTTAAAGATGATACCATTTTCTTAATACTTTAGGCAAAGAACTTCTTAAATTCCATCTTTAACAGCTTCAAAATGACAAAAAAAAGAAGGGAAAAGGGTCTGAAGCAAAATTTTGGGCACCCTGCACGGTCACTTCTTAGTAACACTCCCTTTGCGAAGTATCACAGCTTGTAAACACTTTTTGGTGCCAGCTAAGAGTTTTTAAATTATGGTTTGGGGGATTTTTGCCCATTATTCCGTGCTAAAGGCTTCTGGTTCAGTAAGATTCTTTGGCTGCCTTGCATGCACTTCTCTTTTGTGGTACATCAACAGATTTTCAAATATGTTGTGGTAGGGGACTGTGAGGGCCATGGTAAAACCTTCAGCTTGCCTCTCTTGATGTAGCCTGTTGTAGATTTTGAGGTGGATTTAGGACCATTATCCTGTGGTGGAAACAATCCTCTTATCATCGTCAGCTTTTTTTTTTTTTTTTACAGATGGTGTGACGTTTGCTTCCAGTATTTTCTGGAATGTAATTGAATCCATTCTTCCTTCTTCCCACTATATTTTCCCTGTGCCAATGGCTGCAACACAAGCTCAAAGCATGTTCAATCCAACCACGTGCTTGACAGTTGGAGAGAAGTTCTTTTCATAAAATTCTGCATCCTTTTTTCTTCAAACATACCTTTGCTCATTGTGACCAATGAGTTCTATTTTAGCCAGTCCACAGGGCTTGTTTCCTAAATGCATCAGGCTTGTTTGGATTTTCCCTAGCGACCTTCTGATGCTTAATTTCATGCTGAAGATGCAGGAAAGGTTTCCTTTTCATGACTCATCCATGAAGATCATATTTGAATAGATGTCGTTGAATCGTAGGGCAGTGTTCCATGACTCCACAGTGTGATAAATATTGCTGAAGGTCTTTTGTTGTTAAACAGGTGTTTTGATTTACCTCTCTAGCAATCTAATGGGCAGTTTTCTCAGAAAGTTTTCTTTGTCTTCCAGATCTCAACTTGACCTCCACCATTACTGTTGACTGCCATTTCGTAAATTATTTTATGAGCTGAGGGAATCTCAACTAAAAATGTTTTGTTATGTTCTTATAGCCTTTTCCTGCTTTGTGGTCATCAATTTTTTTCATTTTCAGAGTGCTAGGCAGCTGCTTAGTGGACCCCATGGCTTTTGTTTGTTCAGACAAGATTACAAGAGTCTGGGTATTTATAAAACTTTGAAATTTGCATCTATTGGCCTTTCCTAATGATGACTATGAAAAAGCCATAGCCCTTACAAGCTAATTAAAGTCTGAGACTTTGGTCAGAGTTACCCCAGAGCGCAAATCTTTTGGGGTGCTCAATCTTTTCCAGGGTGCTCCTTTCCTTGCTTCTCCCTATAATTATACAATACAAATGTAATACACTAATATTGCTTAAAATGTTGAAAAAAGGTGTTTAACTTTATGACATTCAGAGATCAGTGCATCTTCTACTTGCTTAACTATTCACAGTGACAGAAATTTTGACCAGGGGTGCTGAAACTTTTGCATACAACTGCATATTCGTGCCAAATGCGCATATTTAAGAACACCCATGAACTGTATATATGTGTGTATACTGAACATAAATTGTTGTCATTTACACATGAAAGCACTTAACCCATACTTCTGCCCACATCATATGCAAAATTGCAGGAAAACTCCACCTCTTTGGGTTTAATGTTGGTAACGGGGATGCAGGTTATCATTCCTGGAGCTTGCGCAACATAGTCACAGTGCAGCAGTTTATGTAGGGCATGAGCAATGGCATATACAGCTTTGTACACATTGTAGGAGACTCTTAGTTGTGATATGTCAGTGTAGATGCTTTTTTTGGTGCTCAGCTTTTCAGCCCCAGTGCAGGCTGGGAGTGCAGACCCTGCACCATCACCAGCTTCATTTTCACGGAAACTCAGCCTGCAGGTAAATAGTTCCTCCCAAAACATGTTGACAAAAACGGACTCTGGGCTACGGGAGGGGCTGGTTTGTAAAAGGAAGTCCTCCAATCCCTGAATTTGGCCACTGCGAAAGGCAAAGCCCAGCGCTCCAGTGAGAATGGGGTGGAATTGTGGGGAAGATAGAAGGGTAGCTGTCACCCACGCCTCACTGGCGACCCACTGCCTCCCTGTCAGGTTCCTGCGGATAACCTCCACCAGGAGCTCAAACAGCTGACCTTCAGTGGTGAAGGCTATGACCACACGGGCACTGGAGGCCTCCAGAGTATCTGCAATCTGACTGATTTTTTCTGGAGTGGGTGTCTTTGGGAGGATGCTGTGGAAGGCCAGACAGCCCCCTTGTTCATACAGCTGCTGTGAAAAAGCTTGTATCCCATACTGGCTGTAGTCGTCCTCTGTACCCACAGCACCAACCCAGCGCCACCCAAAGTGAGTGACCAGGCGAACCAGCCCATGAACCTGAAAAAGGTCGCTGGGCACCGTCCGCAGGAAGGATGGGAATGTCTGTTTGTTGTTCAGACAAGCACAGGTGGCAAAGTAGCTCACCTGGGGCACAGATAAAGAAGAAACAACACAGTGACACATGTCTAAGTCCGCAAACAATGTAGTCCTTTGTCAGATCATAAATATGACTTTCAAAAAGCATTCTTTTGGGCAAGGAAATACCACAAGAGTAAACGATAGGCTTTCGTAGTTTGGATCTTCAAATGGGTCTGTAAAGTGCTTTGTGCTTAACAAGACAAGGAGTTTAGTTTAAGAATACTAATAATAATAATAATAATAATAAAAACACTTATTTTACCACGACTGAAGCAAGTTACTCCAAAAAAGAAAATGTGTATTTAATTAAGACCTTTCCTTTCAATTCAATTCGGCAAAATTAACTTGCATAATCTGTACATCAATTCTCTCTCATGAAAATTATTTTTCATAACAGCATCACATACAGTACAATTCATACCAGATAGCGGAGGCTGACATTGGACAATGGTGTATGTGGCTTGAATTCATTCTTAGTTTAGTAAAGAGTTTTACTCCCTTAAGATTTTTGTGCTATTGCATTTATTCCTTCAGTGGTGATTAATAAGCTGAAAATAAAAGAGGCACAAAAAAGTTCCTCTCAGCTAGTGGTTAGTCTTGACCTGTTTTCAATCTTTTTTCAAAATAAACATTATGTGAACTGAAAACACCAAACTCCATTAGAAGTGGTTTTCCTCATTATGATAACACAAAAAAAAAACCACCAAATTTTTTGTGAAATTGAATTTCAATCGATGTTATTCATTTGTAGCTACATGATGCTAATCATTGTTTTCTTTGTTGTAATTTAAGCAATAATGAAATACAAGTTCAGGACATGCTAAAAGGAAACACGGAAGTCAACAGCGGTTATATTTTATTTTTTGTAAAGTGAATAAAACAATTTTTTCCTGAATTATTAATAGCTGCAACATTGCATGAAGAAGGAAGCTGTGAGTTGAACTGCTGGTAGATTTTTCTATTCTTTATGGCGACCAGCTGTCACTGAATTCCTTGACTGTCTAATTAAATATAATAGCAGCAACACACAAGCAGGCAACCAGGATAAATAATGAACGAAGAAATTGATCTGTTCATCCTGTAAGAGCGGGTGTAATTTTAGTAAAGCCTCCTGACTGATTACTAAATTCCTAAACTAGATGGGTTTGCAGTTCATACAGAATAATCCATATAATAAATATAAACTCAGTGCACTGTATTATCCTATTTTCACAAATTATTTCTTTATGTCATTTTCTCTACCGAAGCCTTGATGCAGACTTTAAAGAACTGCCATAAGGAGCTTGCGACTGATCGGAGAGTGAGGCTCAAGGGACTGAAGACATAACACTTCTTTAATGCCTTTTCCAGCCTAGTAAACACATACTAGCATTTGAACACTGACTCATACTACTGCAGAATGATGATCATTCTGTTAGGACTGCAAGTCATGAAGAATAATAGAGGACTGTTATAGCAATAATTCTTAACTGATCTGCCAAAAGCTTAATTAACAAGCATGGGGAAGACTCTTTCTATGGTGTAGTCCATCATATCCACCTGATATCCATTCCCCTGCCAATGCCTAAATTCAGTATGTACAGAGCTGTAGAGATAAATTGTTTGAGTCAAACAATTCTGAAATTTAACATCCACTCGAAACAACAGTGGGTACAATGATCTAATTTATTGCATGAAAATAAGATAAATTAATCAGTTGAAAAATAAAATACCAAATTATCACACACAGGAATCTTCAAACTCACCATGTCTTCACCACAAAGCTATACTACTTATTGTGCTTAGAACTTAGAGGTATTTTGATGTATTGGTGAAATTTGCACAGCACATATGGTATACGCACATTCTGTTTGCAGCGATTTTCTTCCTTTATAATTTACCATTGGAATTCCAAAAGGCCCGACAATGTGAGCAACAGCACGGGTTGGGGAAGAGGATGCCAGGCCAATTAAGGCTGACACAGGGGTGCTACTGTGGCATCGAGGACCCATGCTCTTTTGATCTGAAGAGCCACTGAGAAGCAAAAGTGACCCCCTGAGACCTGTATGGATGTGGTCACAGCTGTCTAGTATTCTGTAGCCCAAGTGCACCCCTGGCAGAAGGCTGCTGTTTCGATTGATTTCCTTTATGGCGAACACCATGGTCTGAACCCAGCGGAATGCCCTATAGTCAAACCTGGAAAAAAGAGGAGGACACAAACCGCAGCACAGGACACAGATGAATAAAAACTTGCAAAATGTTAAGGTGTATGGAATTGGCAGGTAGAAAAACTAAAACACCTGCTCTTGATGACATGGGGATATATGCAGAATCAGTACAAAAACCGGATCCAGCACCGCACGGGGTGTCCATGGGCGTTAGTGACTGCTATAAGCTTTCACCTCAGTGTCTCTGCTATGAACCTATAACTCAGTAGAGCTTCATTTATATAGAAAATTGCTCTGATTTCTTACTGAGATGTTGAACTAAGATGTGCTGTCACAAATTCCCTCATTTCTGAAAACATGGGTACACTGACCTGCGTGCAATTTTAGCGTCATTGATCACAATCAGCCTGAAATCTTGCAAATGAGTGTGTCCATTAATTGAGCCTGTTTATTCAATTAAGTTTGTTTTTCATTCATTCCAAATCCGCAGGTGAAAGTGGCGTGCCTATTTTTTGATTATATGCAATTAATATAAATGAGACCACTGGGTTGATTGGATAGTCTCTTTTTATCCAGAAAGGGAAGATTTGAAAAGGAGATTTCACTCACCCGTGGCATTGACCATGATGCGGTTTTGACACGTACGAAAGGTTGGGTTCTGGAGCAGTGAGGTGCAAGGGGAATAATCCTCCAATAAGAATGTCCCCACTCACCTCCAGTGTGGGGAGGTCGAAGTTGCCCAGCTGCTGGCACACTGGCTCTGACCCCAAGCCTTCAACAAACACAACCAAGAGAACAAATAGAGACTGAAGACCTATCACCACAATCCTGATAGGTTGCATCCCTGACTGCATGGAGGCGCAAATCACAGTGACTGAAATGCCTTTCAAACCATTTTGTACCTGTCCTATAAAACATTACACACCCTCTTTGTGAATTCATCATGTGACTGATGCTGCCACCCATGGGACACGGAGACAGAGAAAGGACTTAGGGCATTGAGAATGACTGGTAAGCCATGTTGTAATGGCCCATTTCAGCCCACTGCTTCCTTGAGCGAAGACAGAACATCGGCTTTCCAAGGTGGACGGGAAAACATTGGTAGTTACGTCAAAATGTAGAATGCATTAATTTTTCGGATGTCAAAAAACTTCCTGCTTCTCCCACAATTTTTGCAGGGATAGGCTCCAAGCACTTCACTGACCACCCATGACCCTGACCAGGAATAAATGGGTTTCATATATTCACATAAACTCACCATTGTTTGGTCAATTGTGTGTGGACACTCTCTAATCCAGGGCTTTTTTTATTGTTCAGGCAAGGCCTCTGTACCTCTGAAGCAAAATCTCGCAAGTAGCAGCTATAGCTTTCATTTAAATAGTATTGGAGATGATTCTGAGCACAAACAGTTTGGAAAAGGCCCTTTTCTGTTTCAAGGTGTCATTGCCCACATTAACAGAGTAAGGTCCATACACAGTCAAGATCAGCGTAGAGGATTGTAACTGATCTGCACAATTCACTGACTTCAATCACACTGAACACCATTGGGGATGACTGGAAAGCTGGCAGGCCTAATCACCCAAGACCACAGCCCAATCTCATTTATTAAGGCATTTATGACTGGTGTGGAGGGAAATTCCCATGCCAATGAAAATCCTAAAATCTTGTGCAAAGCCTAACTGCAGCTGTTTTACCAGCAAAGGGCAGATCAACCCCAACATTACTGCCCTGATTTTGGAATGCAATGTTAAATATTGGAGTGGGTATCCACATACTTTGGGCCGTGTAGAGTATGCTCATGCACATAAACAGAGTGAATCAAATGCAGGGGAGAATGAGAGGACAAGTCAGAGGTAGAGAGAGAGAGAGAGGGGGGGAATGTGATTACAGACAACGGGTGCTGTCATCAGCTGTGTCCGGCTACCATCTACAGGCTGCTCAGTGTATTTTATGTCATATTTCAAGAAGTCACCTATGGCTGCTTTTCCTGTGAAAAGCAGGAGGTGGGCATGATAAAGTCAGGAGTGCTAATGAAACCCTTCGGGATTTCTTTATATGACATCAGCAAACACCTCAACACAGCCAACTGCACAGACAGGCAACATAACAGGCTTTATTTTCCTTTGTGAACCGTGAAAAAATAAAGTGATAAGGGTGAAATACGAGAAAATTGCATATCTTAAACTACACTACTTTTAAAAACAGGCAAGAAAACAACTGAAAGACAGTTTACACAAGATTAGTTTTATTCTACCTCGAAAGCCAATGGGGAGCCACTATGGTGACATCCAAGCACTATTCTACAAAAAGGGTTAAAGAATGGCACAATGTGACTGTGGGCACTAAGGCAACAAAGACTCCAGAGGGGCCTGGGATGTGCACTTTATAAAAGCATGTGACCTGGGTGCCAGGCAGTGAATTAGGAGATATCTGTGGCAGGAATGAGGCCTGTGTTACTGTTGTGTCTGAACCTGCCCCTGGTATTGGCCTCCACTGCGGCCTCTCAGACAGCTTGCCAACTCCGGGAGCGCTTCCATCTGAATGGGATGTACCGCAAGGGGGATGTGGTATTCGGGGGGTTGTTTGAGTTCCACTTCGTGACAGTGTTCCCCGAGCTGTCATTCACATCTGCCCCAGAACAACCAAGTTGTGAGAGGTGAGTTTCTCAGCTGCTAATTATTAGGTAACAATCGTAAAGATTGGTGCGTACATACACATGCACACATATAAACACATACACATACATGTTTCTTTTCATGTTTTGTGGGGGCATTCCATAGGGTTTCATTCATTCCCTAACCCCTTTCCCTAACCTTAACCCTCAACAGTACATACCTAACCCTAACCCCAACCTTACCCTTCATCCCAACTTTGTGCCCCCACAAGTAACACAAATAACAAGAAATCTGGAATTCTCTGTCTTGTGGGGACATTTTAAACAGAAGTTGCAGTGTATTATGAACTGGTGTCTGAGAGTTAGAGTTCTTAAATAGACAAATAGTAAAGACGCGTTCTGCTTTTTGTGGAAAGTTTATGCTGATAACATCTGTAATTTTACATTTTGATCAAATAACGAGCAAATGAATTTTTGCATATTTCTGTCTTAAATTCAGCATTCAATAAATAAGAATATCAGTGATTCTTATAAAATGTAATTAATTGTCTGATTTTTATTCCTCCTCATCAGACTTGATTTTCTAGGGTTCCAAGCAGTGCAGACAATGGTCTTTGCGATTGAGGAAATCAATAAAAACCCAGACTTTCTGCCTAATATTACCCTTGGATACCATCTCTATGACAACTGCGTGGAGCTTGCCGTTGCATTTCGTGCAGCAACAGCACTGGTCAGTGGCACAGATGAGTCCCTCTCTGACTTGGGATGTACAGGATCACCGCCAGTTCTGGGCATTGTGGGAGATTCAAGCTCCACCAACTCCATCGCCATCTCCAGCGTGCTGGGCCTGTTCCGTGTTCCCATGGTACTGTATCATGGAGCACCAATCCGCATCCACAGGCCATCTGTTTTGTTGGGACTCTAAATCTCAGAGAGGAGAGGGCATTGAATGAAACCACTGAGCCAATTTTTCATTACATTTTAGAAGTCTAATTGACCTGGACTATGATTGTCTTGACTCTGTAGGGGCCATATGACCAATATAGGCATTTGTTTAATTATACCAGTTCATCGATTGCAGTAGAAAACAGGATTCTCTCCCACAAAAATATTCCAGATCCCTTCAAATGAAAGTCAGAACCAACTCAACAGAGTGAAACACACCTTTTTTTTCTCAGAGCATTCAGCTATCCAAATGCCATCCATGGCAGAATTACTTAATGTCTCTCAGTGGCATTACCACATTCAGAGGATATTGGCATTATTTAGCTCTCTTATGGCAAATTTCAATTTCTCACCTCCATATTGCTGCCATTTCTCAATTAATCTCAGTGATATTTTGTAGGTGGACTTTCTTTTTGTAGGAGAGAACCATCACAGTTGTTACATGTTTCACTTCTTGATCGGTTAAGTGCGAACCAAAGACCTGGGGGACTGACTTGCATGTGAATGTCATGTTTAGACAAAGTGTTAACGCCAGATTCTTGGGTCTGCATGGGTCTGTTTTGTCGAGAAGCTTACAATTGTGAAGGGATAAGTGGAGGTGTTTGAGAAGGGCAGTGTCAAATACCGCACAGTGTGCCGGAGCTGCTATGGGCTTCAGTGCCTTTTTGTTTTTACATTTCGCCAGAATTGAAAATGCCAGTGTCCCTCCACCTGCCCACAGCTGTAATTCCGGATGGTGAGCTGAAAATAGAGGAGGCAAAAAAATCTCTTGACTAATGATTGGTTTTGAACTGTTTTCTACAAACTTTTCTACAAAAGTTGGGATGTTTTGTAAAATGTGAATAAAAACAGAATGCAATGATTTGCAAATTTCATAAACCCACATTTTATTCACAATAGAACATAGACAACATATCTGATGCTGAAAGTGAGACATTTTACCATGTCATGAAAAATATTAGCTTATTTTGAATTTAATGGCATCAACACATCTGAAAAAAGTTGGGACAGGGGCAACAAAAGGCTGGAAAAGTAAAAGGTACTAATAAAAAAACAGCTGCAGGAGCATTTTACAGCTAAGTTGGTTAATTGGCAATAGGTCAGAAACATGACTGTACATAGGCTCACCAATCAGTGAAAAACTGAGTCCAATAATTGTGGAACAATTTCAGAAAAATGTTCCTCAATGTAAAATTACATTTTGAATATCCCATCATCTACAGTACATAATATCATCAAAAGATTCAGAGAATCTGGAGAAATCTCTGTGCGTGTGGGGCAAGGAAAATATTTGATGCTTGTGATCTTTGGGCCCTCAGGCGGCACTGCATTAAAAACAGGCATAATTCTGCACTTGAATTCACTGCAAAGGTTCAGAGACACTCCCTGAAATCATTGTCTGTGAACACATTTTGCTGTGCAAATCAAGGAATGCAAGTTAAATCTGTATCATGCAAAGAAGAGGCCGTATGAGAACACCATCCAGAAATGCAGTTGTCTTCTCTGGGTCAAAGCTCATCTAAAATGGACTGAGGCAAAATGGAAAACTATTCTGGGGTAAGATGAATCAAAATTTGAACTTCTTTTTGAAAAACACGGACACCGTGTCGTGCAGGTAAAGAGGAGAGGGACCATCCGGCATGCTATCAGCACTCAGTTCAAAAGCTCGCACCTCTGATGGTATGGGGTTGCATCAGTGCCTAAGGCATAGGCCGTTTACACATTTGGATTGGCATTATCAAAGCTGAAAAGTATAAAGACAACAACGTCTCTTTCAGGGAAGACCTTGCTTATTTCAGCAAAACAATGCTAACCCACTTACTGCATCCATCACAAAAGCATGGTTTCGCTGTAGAGGAATCTGGTTGCTGAAATAGTCTGCCTACAGTCCAGATTATTCACCAGCAGAAAACATGTGGAGCATCATAAAATCAAAAATCTGGTTAAGAAGACCCAGGACCAAACTGTACTCCAACCATACGGTAAAATAGGTTGATTATGCTCACTTACTCTGATTTACAACCCATAGGAGCATTTCCCAAAGTCGCGCCCCTACTGACAGCAGGAAGGTACTGATAGAGTTACAGTTTCAGTTCCAGATACAGTTTCAGTCATATTTACACTTAAAATAATGGTTTGGGTAAGAATTAGGGTTGGGGCTAGGGCTAGAATTAGGATTATGGTTAGAATTAGGTTTTTGTTAGGTATTTACTGACAGCAACGCAGACGACGGAAAGCAGATTGTAGTTATTTAAATGACCACAAGAGGTCGCTTAACTCCTAAAGGTAACTTTAGGTTGTAATACGCTGCTTGACAAACAACCTTTGAGGGCGCATTTTGTTGGAGGACAGGCTCCCAAGGACTGTTGAGCAGCTAGAGTCCTATATCTGACAAGAGTGGGACAGCATCCCTCTTCCAAAACTCCAGCAATTGGTCACCCCACTTCCCAGACATTCACAGACTGTTGTTAAAAGAAGAGGGGATGCTACACAATGGTAAACATGGACCTGTTCTAATTTTTTTGAGATGTGTTGCCGCCGTCAAATTCAAAATGAGCCAATATTTTTCATGAAATGGTAAAATGTCTCAATTTCAACATCTGATGTTTTCTATGTTCTATTGTGAATATAATGTGAGTTTATGAGATTTGAAAATCATTGCAGACTGTTTTTATTCACGTTTTACACAACGTCCCAACTTCATTGGAATTGAGGTTTGTGTATATACTGTGTGTGTAGTACATATATATAAGGAAGTCCCGAGAAGCAGTGGGTTACAGTGATTTTACAGCGGCGGAGGGGCGTTGTAAGACACAACGCGCAGTGGAGTGCCTTAGTGCCCCTCTGCCATTATAAAATCACTGTAACCCACTGCTTCAAGGGGCTTACTGCTTTTATAAAATGGCTACCCTACATATAGCCCATTAAATAAACACACAACAAAAAAAATCTACAATTTATTGGCAATTTTGGAATAATAAAATTGAGAACTTCCTCCACCAAGCAAGATAAAGTGGACAGAATAGTTGGCAAGCAACACAGACGCTAAGATTGCTTTTTCATCTCACACCATTATCATGTCACATCAGGCTATTTGGGCTCACTAATGTAGATATACTATGAAATATATAGATATACTATTTTGAAAGTCTCCTTCGGTCTCCTGAAGACCCTGTTAAATCATTTTACGTTCGTTTCGGTTTTCAAGTTTCCTTGTTCTCCACTTGCCCCGATCGGCCAAATCATTACGACCAGCAGCGAGAGTAGGGAACGATTGACTTTTGTTCTCCACACTTGCTGATGTCCAGGAAAATATGTTGAATTGTGCATTAGTTTGCTAGCCAGCTTGTCAACTAGCTAGCGTTCACTGCAATGGCTGTGGTTACTCTACACATAGCCCATAAAATAAACAAACAAGAAAAAAAGTCAACAATTTATTGCTAGTAGGCTACTGCAATAGCGAGCTAGTTAGCAACGTAGCTAGCAACGCAAAACAGATATCGAACTTTGTAATGCAATAACTAGCTAGGTAGATAGCCAACTGGTTAGCGGGTTAAAAGGCTAAACTTCGCTGACACTGAAATAGCGAGCCAAAAGTCTTGAAACCGAGTCAGCTGAGTGCAAAGTAGTTCATTGCATGCTGGGATATTTTGTAATGCGACCTGCCACAGTGGGTTAGAGTAATTTTATACCAGCATGGAACGCGCCAATCTCTCTTCCAATCACATTTAAGGATGGGAAGCACCCGTTTTATAAATAATATATATATATTTTTTTTTAAAGCTCCGAAAACACTCAACACTATCAGGTGTGTCCAGGGCTCTTTGCTAAGGCAAGACAAAGGTAAATAAAGTGTTTAATTTTGTCACAACTTGCATTTCAATCAACACCATTCAAAATTTTGGACAGGTCAATGTTTTGCTAATCTTCATTTTCTTTGTTGTAATTTAACAATGCATGCATTCGACAGCCTACATTGACAGACATACTAAAAGCAAACATGGAATTTAAGTGAAAAGTTAATCTTTTTTTAAGGAAAGTGAATTAACATTTTTTTCTGAATTGAGTTAACTACTTAATCAGCCCAACATTGCATCGGTGTTACACTGCCAATTATTTATTCTAATCACTGGAAATTTTTTAATGAAGGAAACTGATCAAAAACAGGTCGAGACTACTCAGGGGTTTCAACTTTATTGTTAGTTTTTACACTTTGTGCCTCCTCTAATGTAGTCCAAGCAGATGTCACTGCTGGCCACAACAGAAATCAAATGATAAAAATTTGCATATTTTAACCTCTTAGTTACCCGCCACCCATATCTGTGAGTCCATATCTTTCTTCTTTCCCAGGTGAGTTACTTTTCCACGTGTTCTTGCCTGAGTGACAGACAGCAGTATCCCTCCTTCTTCAGAACCATACCCAGCGATGCCTTCCAGGTCAGAGCCATGGTGCAGACCCTGGAGCGGTATGGCTGGAAATGGGTGGGACTCCTCTTCAGCGATGATGATTATGGGGTGCATGCTGCCCAGTCCTTCCACCAGGAGATTAGCGGCTTTGGTTGTGTGGCTTTCTCTGAGAGGCTCCCCCAGAACAATGACCGTGCCAAGGTACAGCGGATTACTAGCATCATCCGCCAATCAACGGCAAGGGTGGTGGCAGTATTTTCCTCAGAGGCATACTTGCTCCTCCTTGCTGAGGAGATTGTCCTGCAGAACCTGACTGGGCGGCAGTGGATCGCCAGCGAGGCCTGGGCAACGTCAACTAATTTACTCACACCAGCAATGCTGCCTTTCCTCGGTGGGACCTTGGGTGTAGCCATCCGCAGAGGAGATATACCTGGGCTGCGCAACTTCCTGCTCAGCCTCCGTCCAGACTTTGACTTGGACAATAACATGGTGAACATGTTCTGGGAGGAGACGTTCAATTGTAGGTTCAAAGCAGGCTTACTCGACAGTGTGTGCACGGGACAGGAGAGTCTGGAGGGCACAGAATCAGCATACAGTGATGTGTCTGCACTGAGGCACTCATACAATGTCTACAAAGCTGTGTATGCCCTGGCACATGCCCTGGGTGATCTGCTCAGCTGTAAGCCTGGCACAGGGCCTTTCCCAGGCGGCTCCTGCGCTGAACTCCATACTCTACAGCCCTGGCAGGTGAGAGACATTCTGTTAAATTCTGATATTCGAATGCGGGATTATTTTTCATAATGAAGTGAGGGAAAAATTGCAGTTCTGTACAGTCTGATTGGCTTACAGTTCCAGTTGGGGACAATCTGATTAACTGAAGTATGACTCAGAGCGGAAGCAGTACCACAACTTGCTTACGAAAAATAAGCGCGCTTCCACGATAGAGAAGAGTTTGTCATTTGAGTCTGTCTAGCCATTGGTAACTCATATCTGTAAGTAACTTTGCCATGACCTGAAAGTGGACCTGCACTAGAGTCCCATTTTGCTTGTGATATACAAACCACCTTCAGATGGATGTTGCGGTGATGTAAATGCACATTTTTTTTCCATCTGTGTAAAGTAGTCACAGTCGAGATGTGACATAATGGCATTTTTTCAGTTTAGGAACATTTGGTGCCTATATTACTTTCTGCTGTTCTGCTTTACAAGCATATCTGCATTAAAAATATCAAAGAAACCAAATATCAATCTAAACAGACAGTTTACAGAAGCATAGATAATAAATTTTCTACATCCTTCTTTTCATTCCAAGTTTAAATGTTTATCATGAAATTAATATTTTTTTTCCCCACCAAATGGAGCTTTGACATGAGTTCCGGCAGGTACAGAAGTTAGGCCTAGCCACAAGCTCCTCTCTGTCCTAGCATTCTTGACTTCAGTATCTCCCATCCATCCGTCAAGCTTTTATAATAAAGGGAGCAGTTATTCATCTTTCCTACTTTGTGTCCACAACGCCACTCATACTACAGATGTGCAACTCTACTATGCAAATAGTGATTTCCTTAGTTTTCTCAAATTGATTGCCCCTAAGGAAAAACACCGTTTTCCAATTTTCCTTCTTCTTACTGCTACTCTGGCTCACCTGCTATGGAGGTTACGTGATTTTTCACTCTCCTAGGAGCAATAGAGGAGAATGTGAAAGTTCAGAGGTGTATCCAGGGGAGGGGGCACACAGGGGTGCACGCCCTCCTCCCCAATTAATTGTAATTGATATTCTCATCAGCTATATTTTATTCATGATTTTGACCTATTAGTTTGCAAATTAGTTTATATGGTTTATATGGTCATGGTTTATATACTACTATTAATGGTTCAACTTCACTATTCCGGTTGTCTAGCACTGTGACCAATTTATCTGGATCCAATTGTATATATTTGCTTTATGCGATAGGAATGACCGAGAAATTTTCTAGCAAATAAAAAACTTAAACGGGAACTCCAGTGTGAAATTGACTTGGGGTGTATTGAAACATAACAACGAGTATAACTTTTTTCGAATACCCAACCTCCATACACATTTCGAAATACAGGGCTTTTTAGCTGAAGCTCCCAGCAGGCATTGCCGCCATCTTGAAAGTCACAATAACGAATGAATAGTTTGGATAGGGGAACAGATTGCAACCTATTTGTTCGTGCTCATCAATCGACTTATCGTGACTTTCAAGATGGCGGCGATGGGAAACTACCTCAAGGTACTGTCTGCATAAACAGTCTTTTTTAATAAACTACCGATGCATTTTCAAAGTTCTCAGTGCCTCGTTTTAAATGTCAGTGCCCGCGGAATTCTACCAATGAAGTGTGGAGCTACTTTGAGCCTTGTTAATGATGTAAAACTAACGATTTCTCTGCATGGCAACGCTATGCTCCATTCACTAACATTGTAAGCCTGTTGGGAGCTTTAGCTAAAAAGCCCTGTATTTCAAAATTTTGGGTGTGCACGGAGGTGGGGTATTCGACAAAAATTAGTACTCGTTATCATGTTTCAATACACCCCAAGTCAATTTCACGCCTGAGTTCCCCTTTAAGCTAAGTACAATTTATTTAATTTTAATGTTTTCGTCCTAAAGTTTAAGAAGGCAGGCTTGCTGGGAAATTTGTTCGACCAATGGCCTTGCTTGTCCCCTGTTGCAGTAACAATCGAAAAACGAGTTTCAATGACTACGACTTCAGACGAAAATGTAAGAAAGCAATGGAGAGGCGGAAAAGCTGAGAGAATAAAGTTTACAGACATTTGAGGCTCAGCCCTTCAAATGCAAACAAAAAAAACAAAAAAAAAACAGATGTTCGGCCATGATGATCCTCGTAGCTATTAGTTTTCATTTGCAGTTGGACATGGAAGCAGTAAGACTGACGTTAACTAGGCTATCGCAAGTATGCGTTCGGTTAAAATTTGCTTGACCTTACAAAAGGACCCCACTGACGAAACAGTTGTTCATAGCCTACTATTTGATATATACAGAAGTTAAAGTGGGATTTGACAGGTGGGGGAACCCTAAAATTCTGTGTTGCGGTGCAGTGGGGGAAAGCAACGCAAATGATTGAAAGTAACTGTACTCAGTTTATTTTTGGCCCATTGGGACTATGACATTGAATTTTTGTGTTCACATAATCAGGAAGGTGGCATAACAAGAGAAAAGCAGTGATGGATTTAGGTGAAAACTTGCAGAATAATGGGAAGCATGACAGTGAAGATATTCCACTGTTACAGTAGTTCTCATTTACAAAAACAGTAAATCAAAACTATTACAAAATTAACAAAATGAACATGTAACAGAAATCCATGAATCTTTTTGTGATTTCGAGACACTGTCCTTACACTGCACACATAAACCATTTTCTATTTCCAAAATGTTCTTGGCCCATATTCACAAAACATCCTAGCGGAGTTAGCGCTAAAAGTAGGTCCTAATTGCCGGATTTAGGAGAAACTCCTAAAAAAAAATGGGCATGTCAGTCGAGAATTTAGGACTCCTAATTATTTTTACTAAGTGTTATTCACAAAGCATTTTAGGCCTAAAAGTAGCTCCTAAGTCTGGGAGAGCTTAAAAGTAGTCAAGAGGACTCCTAACTCAGACGGAATGACTTGGAAATTTTGAATGATGTGCAGTTGTTGAAAAGATATCGGATCGACTGTGAAGGGATTTTATTTGTTGTTGACTTGGTGAGGGAGAGAATATTGTGTCCAACCATGACGAACAACACAATAAGCCCTGAAATAAAATGATTGACAGCACTTTGTTACTTGGCCACCGGAAAAATGCAACTTTGCAATGCGGACAATTTTGGGATTTTACAGTCATCTGTCAATTCACTAACAATCATTGCGCTCAGTGAATCATATCATCCGACAGTTTATCCGCTTTCCAATGGACATTCGCCAACAAAACAGAATCAAAATAGAATTCATGTACATCTCAGGTATGCCCGGTATCGTCGGTGCTATTGACGAGACCCATATTTGAAATATTTCTCCAAACCAAGAGGAGGTATTTGTAAATAGAAAAAAAGTTAATTCCATCAACATTCAGATAGTATTTGATGTCAAATACACTATTTTGGACATTTTTTCGAAATGGTCAGGATCCACGCACAACTCGCATTTTAATGGAAAGCGGCTTATGCCTATTATTGACAGGCATTATGTGCCTGCGGGATGCCGCTTTCTCGGGGACAGTGGCTTTGGTGCTGTACCTCCTCCTGCTATACATTGATTATTTTATTAGGTTGTTGAGCGAGGGTTACATTCAATAAATCACTATAGTAATACCAGCCTATGTCAAATATGTGTACAAAATATGTCATATTTTGTATACATATTTAAATTGTGGGCTATAAATTACAAACAAAGTTAGTATGCTTTCCTGTTTAAACAATAGCCCGTTTATACGCTGCAATCTCGGACCTCCCCAGCAATTGCAGCCCATACCACAGCTTCTCGCAGTCATCTGTCGTCCGAGGATTTTCTGTTCACCTCCGAGCCAAATTTCCCCTTGATTACATGCTTTCGCTCCAGCACCAACTGGGCCAGCAGCAGTAACTAGTCGTAGCTCCAGTTAGGCTTTCGCGTCCTTTTTGAACTTTCACCCACGACAGTATAGGGCAAACAAACTTGAACAGCCCAACATTTAAATGATCGCAACATATTCTCATTGGGTAATAAGTTGCCAATTATTGGGGAAAATGAAGCGTTTTAATATTGACTCGTTTTATGCTGTTGGCGTTTTTACGACTATCTTTTTCCTATGTATGCTTTTTTGCCTAGAGCGTGATATCTGGGGACTGCGCATAGTGCATTTTCAGGAGTGCTCAATATGTTTTTGTTTTATGGGACAAACCAGCCGCTTGGACTATTTCCTCATTTTTTCCTCCATGGGTTGTATGTGGGAAATCTTTTTCCAATGGGCCGCCCTGTCACCAAACAACCAATGACCGTGCTCATTGTCCCAAGACTCGTGCATGATAATTGACGTCATCCATAGCAACAGAGATTTATTCCTACCTTTCTCAAAGCTACTCCTATTCTAGGAGTTACCAGTTTTCTTAACTAAAAGTTGCTCTCTGCGGCCTTGTGAATAATTTAAAAGATTTTACTCTTACTTAAAATCTATTAGCGTGACTTAGGAGTACTCCTGGTGGTAAGATTACATTACATTACATTACAGGTACTTAGCAAACGCTCTTATCCAGAGCGACGTACAAAAGTGCAAAAGAACAGTACAAAAGTGCAGACCTCCTAGGAGACAAGTAAAAGTGCTAACAGTAAGTGACAGAACACGTTCCATTGTTACAGATCTAGACTAATAACAAAAAGGCAAGGTCAAGGGCAAGTGAACAAAATGGCAACAAGGTTAAGTGCAACAAAGAGCAATAAAATAAGTGCAATAGAAGGACAACAGGTCAAGTGCCACAAAGGGGCAGGAAAATCAAGTAAACTGACAGAATAGAGTGCAACAAAATGAAGGGAAACCAAATTAAGCGGTACAGTCAGGAAGTAGGGAAAACAGAATTAAGTGCAACAAATCAAAAGGATGTAGGGACAGGATTCAGGGCAGTGGAGTAGGGGAAAGGTGGAGCCTGAAGAGGTGGGTTTTCAGGGCGGCGCTTGAAGATGCTCAAGGATTCTGCCGTTCTGACCTCGATAGGTAGATCATTCCACCAACGAGGTGCCAGGACAGACGGCAGCCTTGAGCGGGAAGGGGAGGAGCGGAGATGGGGAGGAGCCAGGCGACCAGAAGTAGCAGAGCGGAGTGCTCTGGCAGGGGTGTAGGGTCTGAACAGTCTCTGGATGTAGGCTGGAGCGGTCTTGTTGACTCCCTGATAGACTAGCACCAAAGTCTTGAATTTGATGCGAGCAGCAACAGGGAGCCAGTGGAGCTTTGTGAGCAGGGGGGTGACGTGGGAGTGTCTTGAGAGGTTGTGGACCAGACGAGCTGCAGCGTTCTGGATGAGCTGCAGGGGTCTGATGGCAGATGCTGGGAGGCCGGCGAGGAGGGCGTTGCAGTAGTCCAGGCGGGAGAGGATCAGTGCTTGGACTAGGAGCTGCGTTGAGTAGCTGGTGAGGAAGGGCCGGATTCTACGGATGTTGTAGAGGAAGAACCTGCAGGTCCGAGTCACTGCAGCGATGTTCACCGCAGCGGAGAGCCTGTCGTCAAACAGGACCCCAAGGTTCTTCACACTCCGCGAGGGGGAGATGGTGGTATCCCCCAGGGTGATGGTCAGGTCCAGGAGAGGGGAGGATGGAGCAGGGATGTAGATAATCTCCGTCTTGGTTGGGTTGAGCTTCAGGTGATGGTTGTCCATCCAGCTCCGGATGTCTTGTAGGCAGGCGGAGATGCGGGCGGAGACCTGGGCATCAGGGGTAAAAGAGAGAAAAAGTTGAGTATCATCAGCATAAAAGTGATATGATAAACCATAAGCAGAAATGATAGGACCGAGAGACTGGAGATAAAGAGAAAAGAGGAGTGGACTAAGAACTGAGCCTTGGGGGACGCCTGTGATAAGTGAGCGGGGTGTTAATACTTCACCAGCCCAGGCAACCTAGTAGGAGCGACCGAAGAGGTACGATTTCAACCAGATGAGGGCTGTACCACGGATCCCCAGTGCAGACAGGGAAGAGAGGAGGATGGAGTGGTCGACAGTGTCTAATGCGGCAGAGAGGTCGAGGAGGATCAGGATGGACGAGAGGGAGGCAGCGCGTGCAGTGTGAAGCGCCTCACTGACGGAGACAAGTGCGGTCTCCGTGGAGTGGGCAGCTCTGAATCCCGACTGGTGGGTGTCCAGGAGGTTGTTTTCTGCAAGAAAAGAGGAGAGTTGGTTAGCAACAGCACGTTCAAGGGTTTTTGACAGGAAGGGGAGGAGGGACACTGGGCGGAAGTTCTGAATGACTGAGGGATCAAGGGAGGGTTTTTTCAGGAGAGGGGAAATGGTAGCCTGTTTGAATGGAGAGGGAAAGCATCCAGAGCACAGAGGAGTTAATAAGGGAGGTGACAAAAGGGAGGATGTTGGGTGTGATAGGCTGGAGGGGGGGGGAGGGGATAGGGTCGAGAGCACATGTGGTAGGACGGTGAGAGAGGAGCAGCTGGGAGACATCAGTAGAGGAGAGGGGGGAGAAAGCAGAGAGGAGATGGGAGGGGGGAGCGGGGGAGGGGGAGGGGGGAGTGAGGGGGGAGAAGGAGTTGCGGATGGACACAATCTTATCCTCGAAGAAGGCTGCGAAGTCCTCTGCTGTGATGGGGGTCGCAGGTGTGATGGGCGGAGAGCTGAGGAGAGTAGAGAAGATAGAAAACAATTGGCGAGGGTTAGAGATTGAATTCTGGATTTTAGAATGATAAAATTTAATTTTAGCACTGGTAATTGAGGAGGAAAATTCGGCTAGGAGGGACTGGTAGTGGGACAGGTCTGCCGGGGCCCTGGATTTCTTCCATTTCCTCTCTGCTGCTCGAAGGCTTTTCCTGCTGGAGCGGAGAGTTTCTGACATCCAGGGGCTGGGTGGGGATGATCTGGCTGGCCTGGAGGCAAGAGGAGAGAGAGTGTTAAGTGAGGATGAGAGGGCAGAGAATAGAGAGAAGGCAGCAGATTCAGAGGGGAGATTAGAGAAGGAGTCAAGGGAAGGGAGAGAAGCAGTGACATAGGAGGTGAGAGCAGAGGGGGAGAGAGATCGGAGGTCACGGCAAACGGTAACAGAGGGGGTTGGAGTCGGGGGAAAGAAAGGGAGAGGGAGGGAGACGGAGATGAAGTGGTGGTCAGACAGGTGGAGAGGGGTTACAGTGGGATCAGAGGAGGAGCAGTTACGCAGGAGGACCAAGTCGAGGAGATTTCCAGCTGTGTGAGATAAGATGCTTTGTGAATACGAGCCCAGATTTACAATGCAAAATTATGGCTAGATGGATCAAGATGGATCTCAAATAATTTTATGCTCAAATGCAGTTAGCGACTATGCTTTCAAGATACGCATCCTTGGATAGTACATGAGGCTGCGATGCTGCCAGCATAATATAGCTTGCACAAAAAGGTACACAAAAAAGGTACACAAAAAACATGCTGCTTAGAGCAATGATTTTCAAGTGGTTCAGCCGCTAACTAGCTGGCGAATGTAGATGTCAAAGGAAGATATGGACAAGTTACATTACCGCTGAGCCAGAAACACAGACCAAGATTGCTCACATTACTATCGGTTTGAGCCTTTGTCAGACATTGACTGAATTGCAAAAAATGTAATTTATGCACTAGCTAGCTGGTAAGCAGCCGGGTTAGCGTTTTGCACATAGCTTAAAGCAGCTAACGTTAACCCTTTTTTAAATTACAATTCTTTTAGTTTGGCCGATTTGAATTGTTGAAAATAAGAAAATTACACCATCAACTTAGGTTAATGCGCTTACTTTGGCTATTAATACCATTTCAAACATTGAAAATTCCTCGCAGGCCGGTACGTGACCGATGCACTCATTCAAATGTAATACTGCACAGTACAGCTGCGTTTTAGTCAAGGCAGCGCTAACAGAGACTGATGTTGCAATCTGATTTGTTGAGCATCTTGGTGCTCTTGAGAGAGTGGCAGGCAGGCTGTCATTGAAAGCAGCATGCGAAAATGATCTGTAGGGCGTGGCACTACTGTTAAGGCGTTCTCACACTGGATGTGAAACAAATTTTTTGCGCAACAGATTGTATTCAAAGTCAACACAAATCTTTCACGCCAAAAATTCGTTTCACGCCTGGTGTGAATGCAGCTTTAGTCAAATAAATATTTTAATTCAAACTAAGGTGGCGGAACGCAGTTCCGGACCGTTCCTGCCCACTTAAACCCCTGGATGTATACTGAGTACAAACGAAAACGCACTTGAAAAAAGTCAATATTTAAGTTCAAATTAACTTGCAATTTTTTGCAAAAACGCAACATCTTGCACGCACACCACGGGAAAAATGAATTTCACTCTGAATTTGTGCACAAATTGCCTTTAAAAGCATGTGAATCCGAATAAAATTTCACTTCTTCACTGACACTTGTGAAACGTCGACACTATGCCGCGACTTACAGCCCCTGAACGGGAACGTGCCATAGGCATGCTTCCAATTGGCGCCAGCACCAGGGAAATTGCCAGACGACTACACTGAGCACACACAACGATCGCAAGACTCCATCAAAGGTTTCTGCAAATGGGGAGCACTCGGGACCGTCCTCGACCGGGTCAACAACGTGTGAGAACGGCACGTCAGGACCGTCAGATTGTACGGGATCATGCCCGAGACCGAACACTACCAGCGACAAGAACGGCTGCTCAAGTCCAAGGACTACGTGGATTCATTCACCCCAACACCGTACGGGACCGTCTGCGAACTGCAGGCCTGCGTGCACGACGTCCTTATTTCGGCCCCATATTGACGGATCGTCACCGAAACCAGCGTCTACAGTGGGCAAACAGGCACCAGAATTGGAGACTAGGACAATGGCACGGTGTCATCTTTTCTGACGAGTCACAATTTCACTTAAGGAACGCAGATGGCCGTATACGTGTTTGGCGGAGATGTGGTGAACGTTTTAACGCCGATGGTGTCGTTCAAACGAACCGTTGGGGTGGTGGCAGCGTTACGGTGTGGGGTGGAATAAGCTACCGTCACAGAACCCCTCTCCATATCTGCAGAGGAAGGGTGAACGGCGTCTATTACCGGGACCAGGTGCTCCAGAACCATGTTGTTCTTCAACCAACACCACGATGTCCACATGTTCCAACAGGACAACGCTAGGGCACGCACTGCAAGGGTGTCCATGCAGTACCTTTCACAGCAGAACATCCCCGTGCTTCATTGGCCAGCTCTGTCACCCGACCTCTCCCCTATAGAGCACTTATGGGATGAAATTGGACGACGTCTTTCACGTCGGCGCCAGATGGACAACATCCGAGAACTTGAGATTGCCCTTGTTCAGGAGTGGAATGCTATCCCTCAGAACACTATCCAGAGACTGATCAACTCCATGCGACGACGATGCACCGCGTGTGTCAATGCAAATGGCGGTCACACCCGTTATTGACTTTCCTGTTTGACCCCTACACCAGTTAAACCTCTCTCGCGCATTAACATTATCGTGAATTAAATTGAATGATGTTTACATGTCTTCTTAAATCATTCATGATCTTAAATGCATCATACGTATATACTTCACATATCAATCCGACAGTGCCAAATAAAGTCGTCTTTGCATTGACTTTGACTGAGTTAAAATCACAGATTGAAAATAAATGTGTATCTTATCTTGCATTGTTGTCCATGCATGTTAATCCCAAAATTTTAAGCAGCAACAGAGTGTAACAATAGACACACGCTATCCATCGTTTCTCATCATTTTCAGCACATTAATTTTTCAAATTTTTCTGGGGGAGGTTTCCCCGATCCCCTCCTTGTGCATGCCCAAGCTTTCAGCAATTCCTAGATTCGCACCTGAAGTTTATTAAAATACTGTCAAATATCAAGGGCCTGCACAACTACATTCGTCAATTTAGAAATTGTTAATCCAGGTGATGGCGAATTAGACGGAGTACATGCTTGCAAGTTTTTTTTCAGGTTGCATAATTTTTATTGCGGAGGTAAGACCTGCCGAAAGAGCTGCTACTTTTCTCTAATTTCTGTTTAAAATGTTTTGTCTCCACACTTGCTGAGTGTGGATTTTGACCAGGAAAAGTAATTTCATCTCAATTCAGAAGAGCTCAAGTCCAAAGCGAGTTGCTATGACTTCACATTAATCATGATCAATCGACTGTTACTTTATGTAACTATGTAACATTTGGTTTTGTTTGCAAGTATGTCAAGGCAATATTCACTGCATACAATTTATCATGATTTTTCCCCCCCAAAACTGTGTCAGTGCTCAAAGTAATTGGCTAACATCATCGGCTACGCCTAGGAAATCGTAACTTTTAAACATTGTAATACATTGCAATTACTTGCTATTTAATCAGATGCTTTGGGTATCAGATGTGTGCAATATGTCGTTCTGCGTTGCCCTGAGAACTAGGGGGCTGAAAAAACGATATCTGACCTTTGAACTAATACAACATATCAGCTGTTGGAAGTGAGACATTTTACCATTTCATGAAAAATATTAGCTCATTTTGAATTTGATGGCAGCAACACATCTCAAAAAACTTGGGAGAGAGGCAACAAAAGCCTGGAAAAGTACATTGTAAGTAATGCCAATAAAACACAGCTGGAAGGGCATTTTGCAACTAATTCGGTTGATTGGCAAAAGGTCAGTAACATGGCTGGGTATAAAAAGAGTATTTTAGCGAGGCAGCGTCGGTCAGAAGTAAAGATGGACAGAGAGTCACTAATCTACAAAAAACTGTGTCAAAAAATTGTGGAACAATTGAAGCACCTATTACTAAAACCCCATAAGTCACACTTGACTTGAGGGGCTTTAGTAATCAGTGCTTCAATTTCAAAAAAATGTCCCTCAATGAAATATTGAGCAGAGTTTGAATCCACAGTACATAATATCATAAAAACATTCAGTGAATATGGGGATGTCTCTACGCGCAAGGGTCAAGCGCAAATGTCAATATTGGATGCTGGTGACATTTATTAATCTGCATTAAATACAGGCATGATTCTGCACTGGAATGCACTGCATAGGCTCAGGAAAACTTCCAGAAATTATTGTCTGCGAATACAGTTCGCCGTGCATTCTACAAATGCAAGCTAAAGTTGTGTCATGCAAAGAACATATGTAAACACAATCCAGATACGCCGCCGTTTTCGCTTGGCTAAAGCTCATTTAAAATGGACTGAGGAAGAAAGAAAAAACCGGATTTCAAGATGGCTGCTGTGGCAGACATACTGGTCGGTGGAGCGAGCTCACAATCAATAGGCATCATCCCCTATGTATGACCATTCACCCCACCAAAAATCATAAGCTAACTCATATTCGTAATGCTTAATATAGACCTAAGCAGCGCAGAACACGTGCTTCGCCGCACCTGCGCCGTGCCTGTGCCTGGTCAACAAATTTAGAGCCCACTGTTTTTGAATTTAAAGGTGTGTTGATTAATCCACAATGCTGAAGTTAGGGTTCGGAATAGGGCTGGGTCAAGGTTGCGTGAATTGACAATGAAAAACATTTCACCTTAAAAGTTTGATGTAGCCATTGTGCGGCAGTACCTGAGAGATAAAAATGCTGCATGGCACATTGCAGATTTTGGACACCTGGTCACCTTACTTCTGACGCAGACTAATAATGTCATTAGTCTTTTTAAATGAGTCTTTGTTTTCCCCATGTCCAGCTAATGCACTACTTACAAATGGTAAACTTCACAACCAACTTTGGTGACATGGTGTCCTTTGATGAAAATGGTGATGCCCTGCCCATTTATGATGTGGTGAACTGGAAGAGGGAGGCGGATGGGACACTTAGAGCCATGACAGTTGGGGTGTATGACGAATCTGCTCCCCATGGACAGAGGCTACTGGTGGAAGAAGGGAACATCTTTTGGAATTTTGAGTCAAATAAAGTGAGGCCATCTCTCTTACTCTAGTTAAACTGAGACCACTCTCTGAGGGGCTACTTGAATGGGAATAAGCTGGTTCACTGGGGTTTAGTGAGTTTACCTCCATGTGTTCAGTGTATAACAGTTAATTTTGGGCTGCATGTTCCCTCTTCGTCCTAATTCTCTTATGGGAAGAATAGTATTAATTCCTATGCTAATAAACAGAAGTTTCATAAATGCATCCATGGCAGCATTCTTATGATCTCCCACCAGCCCCCACGCTCCATCTGCAGTGAGCCCTGCCCTCCAGGCACCTGGAGGGCAATAAGAAAGGGTCAGCCAGTCTGCTGCTTTGACTGCCTTCCCTGTGCTGATGGGGAAATCAGCAACCAGACAGGTCAGTGGATTCACTTGGCAGATAACAATATACACTGCCAGAGCAGAAAAGTCATTGTTTAGATTTAAATCTGCGAATACTTATGAGCCCATGATTGAATCATTATTTCAGTGATTCTTATGTTTCACCTGGCAACAATTTTTGAAATCCTGACTGATGCGCTATGTAGCTTCTCATTTCTTAAATAACCACGTCAGAAGACGTATCCTTTAGTTGTGGAAAAGATTTTACTGCGTTTCAAGAGGAGCAAATGATTGGCCTGCAGCGAACAAAGGAAATGAATAACAAGTTTGCGGAAATAACTGGAATTGGGTTAAGAACTGTCGAACGTATTACTAAAATCACTAAATCGCTTGATGAAGTTTCATGGAAAAAAATGGACAATATAGTGCGTCGTTGAAACTGCGAAAGTAAGAGCATTTCCGCATGCGCAATATGACATAAACTTGCTGGATTGGGACTAAACAGCTACATCACCAAAAGAAACCCACGTGTCAATGAGGCAAATTGGAGGAAAAAAAGACTTTAACTTGCTAGGGAGCATGAAGATTGGATTGTGGAGCAGTAAAAAGAGACGTGATCTGATGAGTCCAGATTTACTCTATTCCAGAGCAATGCATTTGGGTAAGAAAGGGAACGTATTTGTTTGTTCGTGACTGTGGAGGCAGTGTTATGATCTGTTCTTTTCTTCTTTTACTCATCGTCGTGTCCTGGCTCAGCAATGTTATGCTGTAATAATATGGAGTCAGCAGACTATGTGAATGTTCTGAATGACCAGGTTATCCCATGAATGGATTTTTCTAATTCTCTGATGGCACAGGAAAATTTCAGGATGACTATTCCAAAATTTTTTGGGCTCAAATTGTGAAAGAGTGGTTCTGCAAGCAAATGGCCTCAATGGGCCTTTTGGAAAGCTCAGCTGAGCAAATTCTTTACAGGTAGCGAGTTCTGTGAATACTCTAACAAGTAGGACAGGTGCGGTGAACACCTGATTTGCTTTCTGCACAAAAAATGCATCAAGAAAATTTAACGATTACGCTATTTCAAATTATTCTAATTCGTTGACCAGCACTTGTAGATTCATGAAGAAATATTTTCATTTTCATTTGTTTGAATTTATCAATTTTGTCTCTTACTATTTGAAATATGGCACAACCAAGGCATCAATCTTGGAATATACGGCTGTGTGTGATCCCATCTAGATTTCCTGTTTTTAGAGGCTTTTAGAAGCTTTTTTCATCTTCCTCTCTTTCTCCTGCCCTCTTTTCTCCTGCTCCATATGTACTCTTCCCTCTGCTTGCCTCCTCTCTTCTCTCTCCTCACCTGTCCCATGCTGAGATCTCCTGTTCTGTTTTATTGCCTTGTTTAAAGGAATAGTTCATCCAAAAATGAAATTCAGTCACTATCCACTTACCCTCATGCTGATGAGAAGTCCAGTGTAGTTTTTTATTCCTCAAAGTGTCATGGTTATGGTTTTTGGTCATGTTTATGTTTTGTGTTCATGATTTTGTCTTTATTTATTCCTTTTGGTTATTGTAATACTCAGGTTTGTAGTTCATTCCATTTCTCAGTTTCATTGCACTTGTCTCCCCTGTCTTGTGATCTAGTTGGTTCAGTCCGTCTTCCCTGTCTGCGTGCCCACTGACTTCGGGTGATTTAAATGAATTCTGGAGTTTAAAATATTCCTTCGATTCTTGTTTTCTTCCTTCATCTTTCTGTTCTGATTACGAACAAAACTAACATTTGTATTTTGTATCATAGTCTACTAACACAACTAATCCATGTATATAAGATTACTAATTTACTAACGAGCACTCTAGTTTAATATGTAAAGTTGCACCGCTACTAATTTAGATTCCCTCTCAGCATTCGCCCTGTTCTAATCTCTGCCTCTCGCTCAGCTGTTTTTATCCTCCGCTGAGTTTCAGCGAGATCTCTTGCATGTGCTTACTACTCTCCTGCGCTAATTATCTGCACGTAGAACTCCTGGACTGGAGCTGTTTAAATGTCATAGGCTGTTTGTGTGATTCCCCTTTGTGTTTTGTCTTTCGCCAATTTTCGTGGTTAGTGCTCCCCTCATGTGATTCTCCCGTTGCAATTAGTCTGATTCTCCACATCTGATTCCAGTATAGCTTGTGACCTTCCTTCTATGTATTTAAGCAGTCATTTCACTCACAGCTCTTGTCAGAACGTTGATCAATATTTCTTTGTGCAGAGCGCCTTGTATGCCATTGAGTATTGTTTCTCTTCTACTGGACTGTCCGACTTCGATTCTTGCCATTTCCCTTTTTGTATTGTTTTTGTCTTTCGGGAATTCGTCCCATTCGATACTCCGATTTGATCGCATAGCAGCAAGAAAAGTCATTTGGCTTCGCACAAGTTTTTATTCGATTTAATGCTGTTAGGTGGGAATGCATTTTCACCACCTTTATTCGCATGAATATTTTTGGCAAACTTCTGGTGATTCAAGTGACAAGTGGATGGAATCATAGCTTATGTCAAGCATAGATGCACAGCTGGGGCACTCTGACATGTCCACGCAGAATTTTATAGCTTCATCAAGGGACATACTATTCACCGCTGTAAGCACCGAGGCATCAGCACCTTCGGTGCTTTCATTTTAGAATGATTCTTATTCGATGATCAATCCTGAATCCTCGCCTCGGCCTCACCTCGATCTTTGTTTCCAGATATGTGATATGTGCCAATGTTGCTACGTGACAATGCTGAAAAATAATTTATTATGGTTATGAGAAATGTAGTTTAGAAATAAGGATGAACAATTGAATGTCTCAACCTTTACCATGTTAAATAAAATAAAATTAATGTTAAAATTCGGTCTCTAACCGACGTCAAACGCGATATTCCATTTTGCCTTATGTTGGCGCTTGACCTTAATACAGCCCTCGAAAGCGCTTAACAGAAGAAGTGCGTAAGCCAGGGGGAGAATACGCGCAAGTGTTATTTGCCTGAGAAACGCCCGGAAAAGGCACGTAATGCACAGACTTAAGTCGAGGGGAGTATACGCGTAGGCTGAAAAGCACGTCACTCTGCGCTTTTTTCGACTTGAGTGCATGGGAGAATAGACCCCATTGAGAGCAAAAAATAGAGAATACCTTGTGTACGCAGTACAGGCTGCAATTTTGGACAGATTACTTTCATATTTGGTATGGACATGTGATATACTTCACTTATAACACCTATCAATTTCATTTGCCATGGCAACAGTATTGGCCGAATACTGTGTAAAGAAGGGGAGAAGTGGGCTTGCGGGGGCGACACCCATTAGGTCACAGCCGACTGGACTGTCTAGTCTAACTCTGTATTTAGTGCTGCTTATTATTCATGTCAGCCCTTTTTCTGAATTAATGGGAACCTCATTTCCCCGTTAGTTTGTATTGCCTTGTGTCTGTGCCTGCTTTTCAGTAGGCTTATTAAACAATCAAGTCCGTCCTTGCACCTGAATCCTGAAATTACTGTCCTCTGTGCATCTCATCTGTGTACGAGCAGTGATCCTTACAGGATCCCCAACTCAGTCTTGGTGCCTCCATGGTTTTTGTTTCAACAGCAATTACAATCGTTGGATTTGAAAAAAAAGGTTTTAATTTCTTAATTAGATGCATTTCATGTTAAAAGCTGTCATTTACCATCTTAAGCCACATTTTGGCAGAAATAAATATTGTGTTTGATTTTCTATGTTGTAAGCAATTTCAGGCGACAGCTTGTATTTCAAACAGTATTTCAAAGCGTTCATGATACCATGTACCCTAACAAGGTTCCCAGGGCCTCTGGAAGAGAAACAGGCCCACAGCATCACCGATCCTCCCCCATACTTCACAGTGGGCATGAGGTGCTTTTCTGCATACTCATCTTTTGTGTTCTGCCAGACCTACTTAGAGTGTTTGTTGCCAAAAAGCTCTATGGTCTCATTTGACCAATGCACACGGTCCCAGTTGAAGTCCCAGTACCGCTTAGCGAACTGCAGACATTTGCATTTATGATTGTAAGTGAGAAAGGGTTTTTTCGTGCATGCCTCCCAAGCAGCTTGTTAGCATGTGGATAGGGCTTGATGGTTGTTTTGGAGGCTTTGTGATCCCAAGATGCTACCATTTGTTGCAATTCTTTAACAGTGAGCTTTGGAGAACTTTTTATTTCTCTTACCATCCTCCTCACTTTTGCTCAGTGGCAAAATAACCTTGCGTCCTCTTCCACGCTTGTTTACCACTGTTCCAGTTGTTTTAAACTTCTTAATGATTCCTCTGACAGTAGATATGGGCATGTGCAGGCGAGTAGCAATTTTCTTGTAGCCATTGCCTGACTTGTGAAGGTCGACACACATCTGCCTTACTTGAATGGTGTGTCACTTTGTCTTTCCCATGTTGAAGAGTGGATAAGAGAAATGGCCTCTGTGTCACGTCATATTTATACCCCAGGAAAACAGAAAGTGATGATTTACTAATTAAATGTTCCTAGATACTCTGATCAACTTTGTAAACTACTGTAGAAATGACAAAAATACTTCAATTACATTTAATTCCTAGGAATTGTTAGGGGTGCCAATAATTGTGGAACAGGTGAATTTATGAAAAATAATTATTTCTTAATCAGGGATTTTTTTCCCCTTAAAATTCACTTGAGTTAAAGGTTACATTTTTCCACAATTTTCAGTGTGAGAGTATGCTTCTGCGGTAAAAATTTAATTTATTTTAAGGCTTTTAACACATCTTAACCAGGGGTGCCAATAATTATTGAGGGCGCTGTAACTGTAATGGCCAAAGGAATAGAGAGGCCGAATGCAGCGATTAGGAGAAAACGAGACCAGCTAGGACTTAAAATACCCACAGGGAGAAATATAACTGAGGCAACAGAAGCAGCTCTCGCGCTTCCAAAAAGAGCGCCAAAATCCGAACCAGGAAGCAAAGTGAGAGAGGAAAAGGATCAAAAGGAAAATTTCCCTAAAGAAATTTAAACCACAAAAAATACAGCGAAGATTTGCGCCACAAATCCCTAACTAGAGATATCCTCTGGCTGTAGTGATAACTAAAATCAGACACTCCAGCAAAGGTGGCGTGGCTTATATCAGTGGTTCCCAAAGTGGGGGGGGGCGCAGAGCAATTGCAGGGGGGGCGCAGGGTGCGGGAAGCGATCCACCCCCCACTAGAGTCCCGGACACCAACAGAAAATTATTTGCATGCAGTCCTTTCGCTGCCCAGAATTCTGCGATCACATCGCAAATGCCTGCCTTACTCTCAACTGTTCACCAAATCATTCATCTAGCCTGCCATTTTCATAAATAATTTGTTTCGCATGTAGTTGTTCAAATATTTGAAGCCGGTAATGTAGTCTCGCGATACTCAACTCGCCGCTTCTTATCCTGCACTGATCTGGCATATTGATAAAATGGTAAGTAACACCGAACAAAATCCGATGAATACAAAGCAGAAATAACCGAGATGGCGTCATCTTATTCTCGATAATATGAATGCTCTGTATGCCGACTGGTTATTTTTATCTTGCCCTGCAACTAAACATTTCGGCAGGTTCGGCAAGTGGTGTTCATGAATTTTTTTCGTAGGCCTACTTCGCTGTCGGCTGTTAATATAGGTTGATTATGGTGCTTTCTTTCTGCATCATAGAAACATTATTTTAAGTAGACGGCTATACTCAGGCTGAGGGGTGTGATACAGCCTAATGATTTTATACTTTAAAAGAGATTTTGCATTATGAAATTTTCGTGTCCTTAATTGGAAAATAACGGTGGCCGTTTCCAAACCTGCCAATCATTTTTAATGTTTCCAGCTAGGCTGGACAAAATCATCTGTGCTGTGCATTCATATTTTCTAGAATAAGCTGACGCGATCTCGGTTAACGTATTTCAACTTAAAAGTGCGAGGCCAGTGAAGAGAGAAAAATGTAACTGTCTCGAGACACTCCTTCAGCGGTCCCGCACAAGGTCGCTGATTGGCTGTATGCAAGTAAGTTTCTGTTAGTGTCCGGAAAATGCATAAATAGCAATGTTGTTGAATATTAAAAAAAATAAACCTGTTACACTGAACATAATTACACAGTTAAGGTGCTTGAAACAGTTACACTTAAAATAATTACACCGTGGTTGTTTGTTATTTTGCTATTTCCAATTCTAAAAGTAGCCTAGTTGTAGTTTATGACAATCTACAGTTGACGACCGCTTACTTATATTTTTTCCAAAATGTTTGAGGTTTATATAAATTACAATGCGTGAAATAAACTGCAGTGGTCTCTGAAAACAAAATGTGCGTATGTATTACCTATGGGGGGGGCGCAAAAATTTTCTTATGTACCAAAGGGGGGCCCAGCCGACAAATTTTGGAAACCACTGGCTTATATAGACTTAGAGGAAGGCGCCGCCCACGCCTGATGAACCAGCTGGGTAAATAATCCAATAGTTAAAGAAACAGAAGTGGTCCAGATATGAGCCACAAAGAAAGTCTGAAAACAACCACACAGCCAAAACCATAACACACAACATTCTACTTCAAGATTTCAGTTAATAGCCATCCATGCAATCGTGTATATATGCATTCCTCTTTCACTCAAAGCTTTATGTCTTTATCATTCATGGCAACGCAGCTTACTGGCAGCCTATGTGCTCTGCAATTTTATTATTTATTTATTTATTTATTTTTTTAATTTGGCATCTCCAATCCCACCCGAATCTGGAATGCCCAATTAGTGAACTATGTACAAAGCTTGCTCGTATGCGACCCCTTGCTGCCAACTCAGGATAGTGAAGACAGTTCGCGACTCTCCTCCGAAGCACGTGTCCGTCAGCCACTGATTCTTATACACTCATTGGTCGAATCTTCGTAAGTTACGAACGAGGCGGAGGATACCCGGACGTGAACAAACCCAGAGTCTTCCTGACGAGCGCCCGTCTGGCCAACAGGAGGCGCTGGAGCAACGAACAAAGCTGTCGCTGAACACCCAAATCCGGCAGTCCCTTCCCCATTTGAAACCCTGTAGCGCGATAGCCAATTGTGCGCTACTCCGAAAAGGCTGCCGAACCCTGCTGGTGGGTACGCCGAGGCTCGAACCCGCGACGTGGTGATCACCTCTGCACTGCAGAGCAGTGCCTTAACCGTGTGAGCCACCCGGCAGCCGCATGCAATTTTATTTTTAATTGTTTGATTCTTAGTCAGAGGCAGGTTGAGAGTGGACGTGCATTATGGTAACGACTCTTGCAGTGGACAGATTTTTATTTTTTCATATCAAAACTTAACACACGGACCTGAGCTGGCAAAACCACGTTTTTGAAAACCTTTTTTTAGGCATATCAAGCCAATTGGACACTGACGCAGAAAAAATAACATGCCATTTTGTGAGCAACAGGAATCCAGAAGCTTTGATAGACATTGTTGTTTTACGTGATTATTAATCTCGATACGAAATGCTTCAATAAATAATACTGCAAGCTAATGGGAACTTGACTGTGAATCCACCAAATCATCCTTGCAGCTGAATGATTCACCTCTAATTTGCTCATTCGGAAATGTAAATTATTTGGACTCGGAGTAGTACTGTGCTTTAAGGTGAGGTTTGAGCAAGGCTGTATTCCCTACGACGGCAACTCCTAAGTGGAAGAGGTTAAGGTTCAAGATCACATTATTTCCCACCTCTCATTCACAGATTCCAGTGAGTGCTACCAGTGTCCAGTGGAATTTTGGTCAAACCAACTCAGAGACTGTTGTGTACCCAAGGAAATTGAGTTCCTCTCCTACCAGGAACCCCTAGGGATCTCGCTGACGACAATCTCAGTGTTAGGGGCATCCATCTGTGCACTTATCTTGTTCGTGTTTGCCCGACACAGGAACACACCTGTGGTGAAGGCAAACAATTCTGAGCTGAGTTTCCTGCTGCTGTTGTCACTCACATTGAGTTTTCTGTGCTCCTTGCTGTTCATTGGCCAGCCGCAACGGTGGACCTGCCAGCTCAGACATGCAGCATTTGGAATCAGTTTTGCACTTAGCATCTCCTGCATCCTGGTCAAGACCATAGTGGTGGTGGTGGCCTTCAAAGCCACACAGCCTGGTGGGAATTCAATGAAGTGGTTTGGTGTGCAGCAGCAGAGGGGCACTGTGCTGGCCTTCACTGTCATCCAGGCAGTGATCTGTGTGGCTTGGCTGACCACTGCATCCCCTGTGCCCTACAAAAACACTCACTCCCAGAACTCTAAAATCATCTTCCACTGCGCAGTAGGGTCGATAGCTGGGTTCAGTGCCCTGCTTGGCTACATTTTCCTGCTGGCGGCCATCAGCTTCTTGCTGGCTTTCCTGGCGAGGAATTTGCCTGACAACTTCAATGAAGCCAAGTTCATTACCTTCAGCATGCTCATATTCTGTGCTGTCTGGATAGCATTCATTCCTGCCTATGTCAGCTCCCCAGGAAAGTACTCAGATGCTGTGGAGATATTCGCCATCCTGGCTTCCAGCTTCGGCCTCTTAGGAGCAATATTTGCACCAAAATGCTTCATCATCCTGCTGCATCCTGAGAAAAACTCCAAGAAGGCCCTGATGGGCCGAAATGCTTCATCCAAATGCTCCAAGAAATGAGTTTTTCATCCACTTTTTGATTTCATTGATAAATCTGTGAATCTATCACTATCAAATTTGTATTTAAATGTGACTTGAAGTGATATAATATTACTCCAATGACATGTATCAACATAAAGGCACAAAGATTATTGAGTTTTGCATGTAATTTTAAGCATGAAATATGATGAGAAGATCATTTTAAGGTCCACGGATTCTTTCATTTAAATTCACAAAAAAAGTTACTTTTTATCTGAGCTAATTATTTAAAACGGGTGATGCATATTGCACCTTAATTGCTGAAGTTGTCATCCTGAAGAACCGCAGCTCTTTTTGTGTCCAGCTCCACATACAGCTGCTAATGAACTTAGAGGCCAGAGGTTTTCTGCTTCACATCGTAATATCGTATTATCCACAAATATACTCTTATGTACTTGTACATGTGCACTCACAAGCGCTTTGTTTTTGTGAGAGAAATTTGACCTAGTCCTGACACTCTGGCAGTCACATGACGTCATCTGATTGGTTAATTATTCAAAAAATGTTTTTCACCAAGGGATGCCAACTTTGCCTGGCTTCTTTGGAGACATGACATTAGTCTTCAGTAGGACCGCAGTACAGTGTTTTACCACAAATTTACCACAAAACATTTAGAGGGGTGCTGTCTCACTAATTGTATTGTACTCTTTGAGAAAGGGGGAAGAGATGGCAGCAACAGCACAAAACTGTCAGAACTTTTTAACAGACTGAATTTATTAAAATGACAGCCACGTCCTAAAAAAACTTCACTTGACCCCTAAGAGAAAACGTCACTGCTGAGATGCTGATGTTAGAGGTGGTGCACTGACAGAAGTATCCTCATTTAAAAAATCACAGGTACACTGAACTGCATGCCCTTTTTACTTAATAAATCAAAATAAGCATGAAATCTTGCAAATTGATGTCAGATTTTTTATTAATTGAGCATATTTATTAAATCAAGTTTATTTTATAAATCCCAAGTCCACTGGTGAAAGTGGCATACACATCTTCTTTAATCATGTGCACTGTTTGTAAATGATGCCCTAGGCTTGATTGGGCGGCCTGCATTTATCAAAAAGAGGAAGATTTAAAAACGAGATTACACTCACTCAATTCCAGTGTGGGGAGGTTAAAGTTGTCCAGTTGCTGGCACACTGGCTCAGTCCCTAAGCCTTCATTATTGAATTATTATTATTTTTTTAAGTCAAGGGGATTCAGGGGATGATTAGGTGGCAGGTTGAAAGAGCCAGGTTGGGAATTTAGCCATGACACCAGGAAATGCACTACTTTTGTTGAAGA
Source organism: Gymnothorax reevesii (assembly GCA_029721435.1). Classification (NCBI taxonomy): domain Eukaryota; kingdom Metazoa; phylum Chordata; class Actinopteri; order Anguilliformes; family Muraenidae; genus Gymnothorax; species Gymnothorax reevesii. The sequence continues at coordinate 142,570,989 of CM056574.1, forward strand.
GGGTCATACTTAGGATCTTTAAAACCACGCCTACTTCGCTATAGCCATTTGAGTAGTGGTATGGCTTCTCGCTGCTTTAGATTGCAAGTAGCAACTATAGCGTTTATATTATGGCATCCTTGATGATTCTAGGCTTCTGAAGGCTGGGGAAAGGTCCTTTTCTGTTTTAGCATGTCATTGCCCACAATAACAGAGTAAGGTTGGTACATGGTCAAGATCAGTGTGGAAGATTGTAACTGGTCTGCTCAAATCACTGACCTAAATCTCCCTGAACACGAATTGGAGTTAATGTTAACTCGAAAGCTGAGGGCAAGGACTAACCACCCAAGGTCACTGCCCTGTCTTATTTATTAAAGTTTGAATAACTGGTGTGGATGGACATTCCAAGCCGATGAAAATATTAAAATGTTGTGGAAAGCCTACTCATAGCTGTTTTCACCAGCAAACATCATTCTCCCTGATTTTGGAACATGATGTTGAATATTAGAGTTGCTATCCAAATACATTTGGCCATGTTGTGTATACTCAGTACCCAGCATGCACAGACACAGTGTGAATTGAATGGAGGGGAGAAAGAGAAGACGAGTGTGTGTGTGTGAGAGAGAGACTGTCATCAGTTGAATCCAGCTACCATCTTCAGGCTGCTCAGTGTATTGTGTGTCATATCTCCAGAAGTCAACTATGGCTGCCTTTCCTGTGAACAGCAGAAGCAGATGGTGGGCATAAAAAAAGTTAGCAGTGCTAATGAAACCATCAGGGATGTCTCAGCAAGGCATCAGCAGACAGCACTACACAGCCAACAGCACAGACAGGCAACGTAACAGGCATAAACTATACCTATTTAAAAAACAGTCAAGTGACCAAAAAAGACGGATTGTTTGACAGCTGTTTTACCTCAGCAAGGCAGTCCGGAGTCACCATGGTGATGCACAAGCAGTAATTTTAAGGGTTAAAGAATGGCACAATGTGACTGTGGGCACTAAGGCAACAAAGACTCCAGAGGGGCCTGGGATGTGCACTTTATAAAAGCATGTGACCTGGGTGCCAGGCAGTGAATTAGGAGATATCTGTGACAGGAATGAGGCCTGTGTTACTGTTGTGTTTGAACATGCCCCTGGTATTGGCCACTGCTGCTGCTTCTCAGACAGCTTGCCGACTTCGGGAGCGCTTCCGCCTGAACGGGATGTACCGCAAGGGGGATGTGGTTTTTGGGGGGCTGTTTGAGGTGCATTTCCTGACAGTGTTCCCTGAGCTGTCTTTCACAACTCCCCCAGAACAACCAAGGTGTGAGAGGTGAGTTTCTCTGCTGCCGCATATTAGGTAACAAGCATAAACACTGATGCGTACACACACATGCACACAAACAAATATACACAGGAATTATTAATCATAGTGAAGCATTGTTGTAAAACCCTAAATCAGAAGAAGTTGGGACTGTATTTTGAATTAAAATGGAACCTGAAAGCTATAATTTGAAGAGTTTAGATGCAAAAGCCACTAGACGCCATGTCAATAAAAAACTTACTAAGGCTGTCAACCTGTGGCAATCTGTGACATATCCATAGCTGTCAAATAGTTTTCACACAAAATATGGTTTGTCTAGTGCCTTGGGCTGATCCTAAATGTCATTTTACGACAAAAACGCTATGCACTGTGCCTTGTTTTTCACCAAGTCTGCTATATGTTGGCTGCCAGTGTCTGTGCAGCACACATCACGTGACCTAGTTTGGTTTCTAGCATTAGTCTGCTGTAGCTTAGCCTGAACTGAAAACTGAGTGGGCAGAAAAAACATCCATTAACAAAAATTATTAGTCCATACTTGCTCACCATCATTTTCCTTAATTTTATACACTTTCCAATTATAAAAATGATCATTCAGCAACGACAAACTCACTTCCTTTCCTAATGCAATCTTTGAGTGACAAAATAATCAGCTAAATTCAGTTCAGAAAAATGATTTCCTCATGGGTAGGCCTACGCTCTAAAATAGGTAATCTGCTGTGGAATTTCTGCATTACCTTATTGGCGCAACAGCTTCATGATCATTTAGGTTGTTGAAATTATATCAAAAACAGATTTGAAAGTACTTTTCACAATTTTGAATAAGGCTCATTGAAATGCGACGGATTTTGCGTCCAAATGAATTACTGCCTTCTTACCCTAACGAGGAGAACTAGTAACACCTGATTGTATGGAGCGTTTTTGTCATGGTTTGGGAGCTTTGAGAGCGGTTTGAGGCTCTTGTCCGGGACGATATCATTTTGCTCCCTATCGAATTCCTGGACCAACTGGCATTGATTGGGGGCGTGGCCCGGACTCTATTTAAACTTCTATTTTGCCTCGCTCCTGTTGCTAGAGTGTCAGTTCTACTTTGGCGCTTTAGCCGGTAAGGTTCTCTTGAGAGATTTTGTCAAGCACTTAGTTGCTTATCAGGAATTGTGTTAGTGAGTAAGGGAGTCTTTGGTTTATTTCCCTTTTCTTTTGTTTTCCTCGAGCTCGCCTGTTTTTTCAACCACGGACGACGGCAGGTCCGTTGGTAGCGCGAGCCTCGTTATTTTTATCTGCTTTTAGTCTCTCAGCACACTGAGTGTTGGCTTTTATTTCTGGCTGCTGCTCTTGGCGTCCACTGCCAGTACCCATCACAGTTTTCAAAGTGAATTAATTGTTAATTAAGAAAAATGGGCCTCGCTGAAGCAGGCAATACCCCTCAGCCCCGAAGGTCACTGCTGCAAGGTCAAAGATCAAACTGGGACGAAACCTCAAAAAGGCACACCTACCCTCCATGGGGAGTCCACATATGCAATATGAACTTTCTGACCCAAGTGGTTACGGAGAAATAGCCTGGACAAAATTGGCAGCCGCCCGCCCGCCCGCCGAAGGGACGACAATACCCCTCGTGCCCTTGTTGGGCTGAGGGGTAAAAATTATTTAGAACTGGTCAGTGCTAGTAATTGCTTGAAAGTCATTTTCTATGCCCACCCAATTTTCAGTTCCGTCTACGCTCCTTGGATGCTGTTTTCTACCAGCTGATTGTGCCTTCGATAGAACTGAGCAGGACATCAGGAAACGCGATACAATTTTGCTGCTGATGGGTAACATTGACGTTCTGAGCAGGCATGGCTGTATGCATGAATGATGACAGGGCGTGTAACGATTTCAAGACTGAGGCAGCACAGCTCGCAAAATCACAGCGCACATTCAAAATGAGTGATCCCGGGGTTTTGTGAGTGGGTACCGAGAAATAGTAGAAAGTACTTCAAAATCACCTATGCCCAAAACTTCTGTTACCAGTTGCTCCTGAAGCAAGATAAAAAGTAACGCATCCTCTGTAAGATAGATATATTGTATTTGATAATTAATTGTAACACTTCTGAATTCATAACACACTTGAATTTTTGGCCCTGTTAAGGTTTTAATGTTTCAATATCTAAACACTGCATATGGGTTATTCTTCAAGTGTAAGTTTACATTAAGCACTGAGTTTAAGCTTTCTATCATAAACTATGTGCATTTTATAAAATAATGTTTGAATCTGCCTTTGATGCCATTAAATGCTGTGTCCACAAAAATACCATATTTTCAAAAATTTATTTTGAGAAAATAAAGCAGAACTCCATCACAAATTTTGGATATGCTAATAACAGGCATCTAATCTTTTGAAAACAGTCAATTTGATGTTGGTGGATGGTGTAATTTTTCTGGTATTATATATAAAAAAATAGCACAATTTTTTTTTTTTTTTCATTTTCAAGCCTTAATATTTTCTAGATTATACAGAGGGCTACAGTTAGAATACAAAATACAAAACATAAAAGGGAAGTTGTATGTGCAAGACCAAATCCCTGTCCTTCAAATATGCTACTTACTGTACTGCATACAGTAAGATTTTCAAGCAAATTTAAGCACCCAAAAATATATGATGAACTAAAGGGACATCTTTATAAGTCCATATTCCTCAAGTTATAGTAGCATATTTTCACCCCTGAAAATTTTAAGGACTTAGCTGAAATATTTCTCTAGATATAGCCTTGTGAAAGTGGCTCCTCAGAAATAGCTGTTCAAAAAGGGCCGGAACTTAGTTGCAAAAATGTTTATTGTGATGAAACTATGAAGAGTTCAGAGGTAAAATTTTGGATTTTTCTTATTGAGAGGTGAATGTACCTGCTGGAATTTTTTCAGCCAAATCTGAGATGGTCGAGTGGAAGCCATTTGGACATTTGACATGGAATGACCCCAAAGTAATCCTGAGCCCATGTAGTTATATCACTTATCAATAAATGTTCTTGATGGACTGCCTTTTTTTTGATCTGAGATCATGAGTATTCAGCTTTGGCTTACACATTTACATACAGAAATTCTACCAGTTCCTTGAATCTTTAAAATCATGTTATCATGTTTTTTTTAATGAAACAGGTGAGATGTCCAAAGGTTTTCCTTCCTTACTTTGGGAGGCATTTTTTCTCCCAAATTTTCAATGATTTTTAAAATAAATACATGTCTGGAAAAATTGTCATTCATTGGCCAATCTTTGCTCTTGAAGGACTAGGCGTTCCCTGGATGCTGCTTTTGTGTCACATCATGATTGCAGTCACTTGCTGAAATCAGCTGTTTCAAATTACAATATTATTCAAAATCTTTGACTCATTCTTAGTTCAGCATTTCCCCCGTTCCAACATTTTTGGAATGAGTAGCAAGTGTGAATGGCTGAAATGGATATACAGTTACAAATAAAATTAATCTGACCTGATAAAACATTAATATCTTGCTTTCATACTTTCTGCTTACAAATAGAAGTCAGAATTAATTTGATCATAACCACTTTCATTTTTTATGAGCATTTCCCATTCTATCCCAACTTTCACCAAGTTAAGGTTGTAGAACAGGCATTTTCAACAGAATTCACAGCATATCATGGAGTTTTATGTTACAATTCTGTTTCAGGGGATTACGTAGTTCATAAATAGACAGATATGTTTCTGCTTTTCTGCAGACATCTGTAATTTAACTTTTTTTTTTTTTTTTTTTTAATTTGGCATCTCCCATCCCAAATGCCCAATTGGTGAACTATGCACAAAGCTTGCTCGTATGCGACCCCTTGCTGCCAACTCAGGATAGTGAGGACAGTTCACGGCTCTCCTCCAAAGCACGTGCCTGTCAACCACTGATTCTTTTACACTCATTGGTTGAATCCTCGAAAGTTCAGAACGAGGGCGGAGGATACCCGGACATGAACAAACCCAGAGTCTTCCTGACGAGCGCCCGTCTGGCCAACAGGAGGCTCTGGAGCAACAAACAAAGCTATTATTGTGTCCCCTAATCCGACAGTCCCTTCCCAATTTGGAACCCTGTAGCGCGGTGGCCAATGGTGTGCTACTCTGAAAAAGCTGCCGACCCCTGCCGGTGGATACGCCGGGGCTCGAACCCGCGACGTGATAGTCACCTCTGCACTGCAGCGCAGTGCCTTAACCGAGTGAGCTATCCGGCTGCTCTTGTAATTTAACATTTTAATCAAATAATGAATGAAATAAGTTTTTCATAATTCTGTCTTGACTTCTGTTAACTTCAAATGTCAAATACAAATACAAATAAAACTGAATGAATTGTCTAGTTTTCATCCCTCTTCTGTCAGACTTGATTTACCAGGGTTCCAGGCAGTGCAGACAATGGTGTTTGCGATTGAGGAAATCAATAAAAATCCCAACCTGCTGCCCAACATCACCCTGGGATTCCATCTCTATGACAACTGCGTGGAGCTTGCCGTTGCATTCCGTGCAGCAACAGCACTGCTCAGCGGGACAGAGGAGTCCTTCTTCGATTTGGGATGTACAGGTTCACCGCCAGTTCTGGGCATCGTGGGGGATCCAGGCTCCACCCACTCCATCGCAATTTCCAGTGTGCTGAGCCTGTTCCGTGTTCCCATGGTATTGTATGATGGTGCAAAAATGCAGGTCCACAGCCCAGCTGTGCATTTGGGTTTCTGAATTTCAGAAGCAAGGGTGCACTTAGTGAAACTATTGAGTCGAGATGTCATTAAATTTGAGAATTTAAACTGAATTGTGATGAGTGTCTAGGCACTGTCGAAGCCATATGACCAACATATGAATTTTTCAGTAAACCAATTGAAGAAATTGATGGGCAAAAGTAGCCTTTTCTCAAAGCATTTATGATAATGACATCCAAGTCAGGGTTACCTGCCTGTTAACTGAGTGCATTACGTCCATTTCTCACATGGATGATATCTCGTTTACACCCTCTATATCACTTCCATCTCTCAAAAAATGTCAACAAAGTTTATAGGTGGATGACAATGACCGCTGTCTCTATAAATACATCCCACTATTCGTCTCCTTGCTGATTTTTTTTTCTTATTTGTCACTCAAATTTTACAGATCAGGAAACTAATTTAATTCAACAGACAAGCTTACAGAACACATTTAATATATATAATTGGACTCAATTTTACTAAACACAGCCAAGCATGATTACTGCAAGTCCTCTTGAATCTAAACATTACTTACATTGACTCTGGCAATGTGAAGCAGGCAAAAAGCCTCATTCTAAAGAAATTCAAGACTGGATAAGAAATAAGGTTTTTGACATTTTATTCACCTGAAAAGGGTTACAAAGCCATTTTTTAGGTTCAGGGACTCCAGTAAATGACAATGAGAGCCATTATCTACATGGAAATCTTGAAATAGAGGTGGACCTTCTTAGGAGTGGCCAACCAACTATAATTCCTCCAAGAGAGGATCAACGGCTCATCCAGGAGGTCACAAAAGGGCCCACACTAACATCAAAAGAACTGCATGCCTTACTTGCCTCAGTTAATGTCAGTGTTCACGATTCCACATTTAGAAAGAGATCAGGCAAAAAATGGCATCCGCGAGAGTGCTGCAAGAAAACCACTGTGGTCCAAAAAGAACTCAAAGGCTCCCATCAAATTTGCCAAAAAAAAAAATCTTGATGACTCCAAAGTCTTTTGTTTTAGTATTCTGCTGATTCAAAAGTGCAGCAAAGCTAGCGCAGAATTCCACAATAGGATCATTTTACCAGCACTGAAACACGGTTGTCGTAGTGCGACAGTCTAGGACTACATGCAGCTTCAGGACCTGGGCAACCTGCCATTATTGATGGAATCATGAATTCTGCCCCCCACCAGAAAATCCTGAAGGAGAGTGTCCAGCCATGGGACCTAATGCTGAAGTGCAGTGGGGTAATGCAGTGGGACAATGATCTGAAGCACACAGTCAAGTCTGTCTCTGGATGACAATTTTGGAATGACCTAGTCAAAGATCTGACTTAAATCTTCTTGTAGAAACGAACCTGCACAATTCCTGCATGGTTAAAGTGTGATTCAAAGACCAGGGGCTCTGACCTGCCTGTGAATTTTTTTTCCCACTTTCGTTCTGGGCTCAGCGTGTAACTCATTATAACCTATGACCAATCATTTCTTGTGTCAGAGCTGCATACGTTATGAAAACTAGCAGTCTGCCCAACGGGATCCACGAGTTCTATTTTATAGCAGAATTACCCGTAGCGCGGCAGCGACATCTGGTGGCGCTGCGCTGCTGCAGACAGACAGACAAACGCTGTTAGGGCTTAGCCAATTTATAGTAAGGATGACAGTCAATAGACACTTCCGGTACCACGTCATCAAGTGGTAAGTGCCAAAGCTGTGCCCCTTTTTGGGGGAACACAATCGCACTCACACACTTTAAACAATCACGACATAGCGGGATGGAGCAGGACAATGCCTAAAAGTTGTTGTGTACCCGGTTGTACATCAAATGAAAAGATGAGTCCAGGTCTTAGGTTCCCCATCTGTCCTGGAAAAGAAAAGGATCCAAAAAGGAGAGCTTCATCTCTTCAAGCTATCCGAAGAAAAGATAAGGAGGGGCAGCTATGGGATTCAGAGTCTTTCTGTGTTTATGTGTGTGGGAATTGCGAACGCTCAGGTTCAGGCAATGTAGCAAAATAATTGTTAGACATATCTGTAAATCATGAAATCAATGTAACCAGAAAATCAAGTTAAACAAATCCGTCGAATTTCACAGCTAAACACAAGTCAAATTACATGAAGATCAGTGGGTTCTGAAGTTATCTATCCCCCAAAAGGGATGCAGCCTGGACGCTTTTTTGAAGTACTCTGATGTGCCGGTCTGGTCTATGGCAATAACGATGCTAGCTTGTGAAAGCCTTTTGCAAAACTCAGCATTTTGCAGCTTGCCTTGCAAGTACTGAACACCATTAACACAATTAAAATAACTTGTTTGGAATCAACATCAACAAAAGTGTTCCAATGAATCAGAGGGCAGAGGTGGGTCTTCTGCGCCAATGGTCATCATTGTTGCTACCAGGCGTTAATCACAACGAGGCCATTTACCCAGCTGTGTGAGCCATTCTGAGGCTGCATTCACACGGGACGCAAAACAAATTTTTTGCTCAACAGATTACTTTCAAAGTCAATGCAAAGACATGAAGTTTCACTTTAAGAAAAGCACGTCCATGTTCTAAGCGGCAACAGCTCTGCTGTTCATCTGTCAACAATAGTGACGTCAGATCGCTGATACAGCGCATAACTCATTACCTCTGTGGCTAAAAGCGTGAGCATGCTAGCTAAAGAATTATTCTTCCCGTTGACTTGAATAACAGCCAGCTGGAAGCTAACACCAGTGATGGTGAACGTTTCCTGCAGATTTGGTATGTTTACCTTTGCAAACATATTAGTTGACATTTGCAAATGAACAGAATCTGACTAAGTGCAATGCAAATAAGCTGTGTCACGTGTGATTCCAATCCTGTAACTTATGGGTTATATCGCACTGATTTTTAATCATTTGTTGGATAAAATTTCATAATTATCTCTTAAACAACTTTACTCAAATCATGGACAAGGGGACTTGCGAAGTTTTATATGAGGAAAAACATGAGTATGTGCTACATGTCGCCTACCCATAGGAATGTGAAACTAGGATAAAATACAATGTGCAGAATAACAGAATGGAAACTTTATCTCTGGCAACGATACAGAGAGGGATTAAAACATGTGCATAAGACCTCGTTTGGGAGGCACAGCTTCATCTTATTAATTTGAGCTGAACTCCAATGAAGATGTTGCCAGGGCTCAGGTCCCCTATGCTGAAACTTTGCAGACAACTTCGGGAGGTGTAAAGAAAGTAGTCCGGGAACAGTTGGAGATTTTCATTGGTTTTAGTTTGCTAATGAACAAAATCTGACCAATCGCGATGCAAGAGAGCTGTTTTACACGTGTATACCAAACCTGTATCTCATGGGTTGCATATCACACCAATTTTTTAATAATTTATGGGAGAATAAAGAAAACAAGTTTTGCCACTAAACGTGGCCATATCCCCCGCCAGGTCACGGAAATCGACTGGGGTCGGCGTATCACGCTAATACACATTGAAGCCAAAGATGAATAAAATCGGTTAAATCGTTCTTGAGATATCGCGTTCACAACAAACGGGATGTGACGGACGGACGGAGCTGAATACTACGTCCTCTGCTCTGCTGGCTACCGCGGCGGTGGGGGACAAAAATCATTAAACAAAAGTTGACCACTAATTAAAGGGATTTTTTTCAGCCTCCTCCAATGTCAGCAACGCAGACATCAGAGCAGGCATTAAAACCCCTTTCTGCAGATGTAGACGCCGGCGTCCGTAAATTCCAAAATTTAATTCCTAAACAATTCTGTAATTGAATTTCCAAATGTCTAGCTTCACTTGAATAATTTTCAAAAATCTCTGTGTCACAAATCCTGAGTTCTAAAGCTTAAATAGGCTCATGCACAACAGGAAAAATTGGCAAAATTTTGTATTCTGCGCAAAGGGGTTAACAGTCATCAAATTTCTAACATTCAGATAGTTTAACCTCTGAGATCCCAGCCACCCTTGAGAGTGACACCATATCTTTCTTTTTTCCAGGTGAGTTACTTCGCCACATGTTCCTGTCTGAGTGACAGACAGCGGTATCCCTCTTTCTTCAGGACCATACCCAGTGATGCCTTCCAGGTCAGAGCCATGGTGCAGATCCTGGAGCGGTATGGCTGGAAATGGGTGGGACTCCTCTTCAGCGATGATGATTATGGTGTGCATGCCGCCCAGTCCTTTCACCAAGAGGTAAGCCGCTTTGGCTGCGTGGCGTTCTCTGAGATGCTGCCTCAGGACAATGACCGTGCCAAGGTACAGCGGATTACAGGCATTATCCGCCAATCTACAGCAAGGGTGGTGGCAGTATTTTCCACAGAGGCATACCTGCTTCCCCTTGCAGAGGAGATTGTCCTGCAGAACCTGACAGGGTGGCAGTGGATCGCCAGTGAGGCCTGGGCTACCTCAAATATTTTTCTTACACCGGAGATGCTGCCCTTCCTGGGTGGGACCCTGGGTATTGCCATCCGCAGAGGAAATATATCCGGGCTGCGTGACTTCCTGCTCAGCCTCCAACCAGACTTTGACCAGGACAATAACATGGTAAACATGTTCTGGGAGGAAATATTCAATTGTAGGTTCAAAGCAGACTCACTTGAGAGTGTGTGCACGGGTCAGGAGAGTCTGGAGGGCACAGAGTCAGCATACAGTGATGTGTCTGCACTGAGGCACTCATACAATGTTTATAAAGCAGTGTATGCCCTGGCACATGCCCTAAATGATCTGCTGGGCTGTAAGCCAGGCACAGGGCCTTTCCAAGGCAGCTCCTGTGCTGAGCTCCATACTCTGCAGCCCTGGCAGGTGAGAGACATTCTGTCACATCCTGAGAATTAGAAATGATCTTGGTTTGGAAAGTTTATCACTTTAGTCTGCCTGGCCATTGATAATTAAAGTTTGTAAGTGGCTTTGCCATGACGAAAGTGGACCAGCAGTGGAATAATATTTAGCCAGCATTATGCCAATCAAGTTTAATCTTATTTCTGCGGGCTACCTGGGAAGGGAGATGCAACAATAGTGCAGGCACTTTGTTGCTAATTTTCTGTGGGAGGTAGTCAGAATCGCAATGTCACATTGTGGTAGTATTCACTTTGATGATGGGAGTTTGAATATTGATGCCTCTGTTATTGTCTCCTTCACTGCTATACAAGCACAGTTGCATTAAAAATGCAAAATCAAGTCTCGAACTAAAGAGATAGCTCGCACAAGCATGGAAAAATATTCTGGACAGATATATACATGCAACTGTTCTTTTTGTGAGGTATAGTATATAACTATGTTCAGAAAGTCATTGTACTTTCATTGAGTGGTGACAAATTGTATGACTATGATGCAATATATTTCAATCACTGATTGAAACAGACAAAAAAAAAATCTGGATTGTGTAGAAGATGATAAACCGGATGGGATCTAAATTGTCTAAATTGCACAAATCAATATTTGGCATGTCAGACTTTGACCTGTGGCACGTTTACAGTTCTCCATACCAAATGGTCAATGGCGACTCGGGGGATGTGTTCCCACTCTTCTTAAGGAATTGCATGGCTAAGGCAGAATCAATGATGAACTTGTCGGTCAAGGACATTTGAGATTGAGCTGATATACAAAACCCAATTCCAATGAAGTTGGGATGTTGTGTAAAATGTGGAAAAAAGCAGAATACAATGATTTGCAAATCTTTTTCAACCTATATTCAATTGAGTACACTACAGCGATAAGATATTTAATGTTCAAACTGATAAGCAATTGTTTTTTTTTTGGAAATATTCTCTCATTTTGAATTTGATGCCTGGAACACAATCCAAAGAAGCAGGGACAGGGGTATGTTTATCACTGTGTTACATCACCTTTCCTTTCAACAGCACTCAATAAGAGTTTGGGAGCTGAGGACACTAATTGGCGGCACGGTGGCGTAGTGTCACCTCACAGCAGGAAGGTTGTGGGTTTCAATCCTGTGTGGAGTTTGCATGTTCTCCCTGTATTCGTGCTGGTCTCCTCCAAGTACTCCGGTTTCCCCCACCCCTAAAACATATAGGAACACTCCTGCAAGTACCCCTGACCAAGGCACTGGCTTTAGAAATGGAGTTGGTCCCCGGGCGCAGCTCTGTGGCTGCCCACTGCTCTTAACAATAGGATGGGTCAAATGCAGAGGACAGATTACACTTTATTGAGCCCTGTGGGGTATCTTATCTTATCTAATTGTAGAAGCTTTGTAGGTGGAATTCTTTCCCATTCTTGCTTGATGTATGACTTCAGTTGCTCAACAGTCCCGGGTCTCCATTGCCATATTTTGCACTTCATAAAGCACCCCACATTTTCAATGGAAGACAGGTCTGGACTGCAGGCAGGCCAGTCTATCAGCCGCACTCTTTTACGATGAAGCCATGCTGTTGTAACACGTGCAGAATGTGGCTTGGTATTGTCTTGCTGAAATAAGCAGGGATGTCCCTGAAAAAGACGTTGCTTGGATGGCAGCATACGTTGCTCCAAAACTTGTATGCACCTTTCAGCATTAATGGTGCCTTCACAGATGTGCAAGTTACCCATGCCATAGGCACTAACACACCCCCATACCATCACAGATGCTGGCTTTTGAACTTTGCGCTGATAACAATCTGGATGGTTCTTTTTCTCTTTAGCCTAGAGGACACACAGAGGTCCATGATTTCCAAAAATAATTTAAGATGTGGACTCATCGGACCACAGCACACTTTTCCAATTTGCATCAGTCTCAGATGAACTCGGGCTCAGAGAAGCCAGCGGAGTTTCTGGGTCTTGTTGATATATGGCTTTCACTTTGCATGGTAGACTTTTAACTTGCACTTGTAGATGTAGTGACGACTGTGTTAACTGATAATGGTTTTTGGAAGTGTTCCTGAGCCTACATGGTAATATCCTTTACAGGCATTCATGTTGGTTTTTGGTCTTGCTGCTTACATGTAGAGATTTCTCCGGATTCTCTGAATCATTTGATGATATCTTGGACTGTAGATGATTAGATCTCTAAATTCCTTGCGATTGCACATTGAGAAACGTTGTTCTTAAACTGTTGGACTATTTGCAAATGCAGCTGTTTAAAAAGTGGTGAACCTTGCCACATCCTTGCTTGCGAACAACTAAGGGTTTCAGGGATGCTCCGATTATACCTGATCATGACTCACACCTGCTTCCAATTTACCTGCTCACCTGTGGAATGTTCCAAACAGGTGTTTTTTTGAGCATTTCTCAACTTTCCAAGTCTTTTTTTCTTGTCCTGTCCCAGCTTTTTTGGAACGTGTTGCAGGCATCAATTCAAAATGAGTGAATATTTCCTAAAAACGAATAAAGTTTCAGTTTGAACATTAAATATCTTGTCTTTGTAGTGCACTCATTTAAATATAGGTCGAAAAGGATTTGCAAATCATTGTATTCTGTTGTTATTCACCTTTTTCACAACGTCCCAACTTCAATGGAATTGGGATTTGAATGTTGGCTACCAGATATGCTTACCAAGATTTTTTTAGGCTACTTAATGTAAAATAGTATGCATAGATGCATCCCCATTACTTCAAGAACAGTCTCACAGAATCAACAGGTTTAACACAAACTGAAAGGAACGGGCTTTGACTCCAAATGCAGTTCAGCTTTGGCAGGGCATTTATTAGGGTTAACACAGCTCATGGTCAAACACAGAAACAGATCGATAGCCAAGCAAACAGGGTAATGCAGAATAGTCAGAATCAGAATCAGGGGTAAAGCAGAAATATTCGGTGACCAGAAAATCAATCCGCACAAAGACAGTAACAATGGGGGTAGATCTAAGGGAATGGAAGGGGAAGGAAAAGGGAATTGGATGGGATAAGGGAATAACACAGGAGAATCTAAACAGATGGGTACAAAATGGGAATTAGGGAGAACGAAGTACTAAGCAATCAACCAGCAATCAAACAACGTAATACAAACAATCAATAAAAATCAATCAAGAAAGCGCAGAAACGAGACTTAACCAAAGCGAGCTATGGGAAGAAACGAGTCGACAAGCTGCGGGAAAAATGGGTCTTTTAACACAAACTAATCAAGTGGAATCCCAGCTAAACACAGGACAGCTGTAGAGAGAGGCGGAACTAGAAAAGCAAGGACGGCGATAGGAGAGAGAGGGGAAACAGGTGGAGTTCTAACTTTGATCTAACTAATCACCCGTGCCTCTCTAAACTACTGTCAGGTGTGGATAGTCAATGAGAACAGCAAGAAATATGGAAGTGGAATTACCTCACTGAAATACAGGGAAGAGAGTGTGATGAAAAAGACAAGTTACCATGAGACAGAAACAAGAGGATGACACTGAAGACTAAAGACAGCGCAATCTTGCAGAAACATACGTACTCTAAATAAATAAATAGTAACTAAAATTACTAAAACATACTAAAAACAAACATACAAATCACCGATTCTCAACACAAACTTGCAGCTGAAGCCCTCCTGATGCTCGACCCCGAAGCCATTCTGACTAACCTAACGCATACAGAAACATTAGAGGCAGCTAATCAAATAAAACTTGTATATTTTGCATGTCTAATTTGTAACCAGGGCGTGATTAACTCATATAACTCTTGAAATTGCAGAACATTGACCAGGCATAAGTATGATATTTATAGCACAATTTTATTATTTCTTTAGTGACGCAACTAGTGGCCCAGTAGAGTACGTTTTTCCATAAAGAACCATTTATGTTCTTCCAGCATTTCAATTCATAAGTTGCAATTTGAGGCATTAAGAGTGAATTCATTTTATCCTATTTTTCATCAGTAATTTCTTTTATTAGTCAAGTCCTTCGTAGTAATATCTATTTCATATTTTTCAAGTCTAGGAATAGGCTACTTCTACTGGTTTAAGTGGTATTACGGTTTCAATTAATGTGGAAAAACATGGCTTATGGTTGTTTGTTTGAATGGTTTGTAATGTCAGCTGTTTTATGCACAAAGTAAATAAAACAAAAAACTAAGCCATAAACAACCAATTGCCAAAAAGAAATTTTCAAAATAAACTCTTGAAATAGCTCCATTCCTTCTGTAATGTTTCCACTTTGCATCTAGTTTAGTGACACTATAATCAGAGTCCATGAGAATCTGAGACTTCCAGATTGTTATAGCATATCATAAAATAACATTCTTGCTGAAGAAGTTTTAAATCCCAATGAGCCCAACCAGATTTATCAACTAGAGGGTATGCATTGGAATGCATTATGGTTTGGTCAAATAAAAGCATCAACCTATTATGTAGCCATACTTCAACTTAAAGAATCTGCAGGGGCAGCATGAAGAGAACGCTCTGAATGCAGTTTAAAATCTGAAAAAAAAATGGCTGACTGTCAAACAATATTTGTTTTTTTTCAGGGACAGCTCTAACTATTAGAATGTGCAAAAGTATGTACATTCAGCTTCAGCTTGTAGTCAAAAAGAAATCTTTTCGACAACAAGGAGAACAAGGTGGCAGTAAATGGCTCCCAAATGGAGGTTAAAATGAGGAAAGAAGTCCCATCAAAGTCCCCTGACCAAGAAAATCAAAGTTTTCCCCTTGGATTTGCATCAATCTCAGATATAATCCTGCAGGTCATTGTCTGGAAATTCAGAAAAACTCAGGAAAATCACATCTGTTAGAAACAAATATTATCAGATTCAAGAAACCTACCATACGCAGTCTAATACCAAAATTTATCAAGTATGCAGAACTGCCACTTTATTTTTGGCTACTTTGCCAGGCATTGCCCCACAAATTGGATTGGGTTGCTTTGTCTTCACTAAGGACAGGAAGTGCTGGACTGGACTCAAGTGTGAAGATGGAGCAAGAAGGCAAGGCAGAATACAATACAAAAGGAACAAGGAATCAAGGTTTCTGGATAATGCTACCAGTAATACAAGCACTGGGCTTATAAGCAATAGACAGCACTAAGATTTAAGAGTTATAATACATATATAAATGTATTATATCTTGCGAATGCGGTAGAAAAGTCTATACAAGACCAGAGAGTAATCACTGGCTTATTTGCCATACGAGATTTCGCATTAACTAAATGCGAAGATCTGTCTTAAATAGCACAACATAACCATAGTGGAAATAAGCAACAGATGCATGTAATGATTGCGGAGCTGAAGAATGTGGCCAGGGTCTTAATAGATCAGTGAGTTGGAAGGCAAGAAGCGTGGCCTTAAACAAACAAACGAACAAACTAATGGAACTAGAAACATTAGCACTTCCAGATTCTTCAGTAAAAAGTAATAACATCTTTGGTCTTTGTAAATTATCCTCTGTTTTCCCATGCACAGCTAATGCACTACTTGCAAACGGTGAACTTCACAACCAGCTTTGGTGACAAGGTATCTTTTGATGAAAATGGTGATGCCCTGCCCATCTATGATGTGATGAATTGGAAGAGGGAGGCAGATGGGACAGTTAGAGCTGTGACAGTCGGGGTGTATGATGAATCCGCTCCCTCTGGACAAAGGCTCCTGCTGGAGGATGGGAATATCTTCTGGAATTTTGAGTCAAATAGAGTGAGCTTCTCTCCTTCTTCATATTGCACAACTGTGCTCTCTCAGCAAAGGTTTCAATGACATGAAATGAGCCAGTTCAATGACTCGTGTTCAATGTTCACACATTAACAGCTGCTTCAGCAGCACAATGAGGTCCGTAAATCATGAAAAAAAGGCATTGAAAAAAATTGGATCTATACTCTGCATTTTTATTTGTTGTCAACTATTCAATATGGATAAAGTTCAGATTTTGAGCTTGTATTAATAAACTTTTTTAGAAACAAATGTTTTACGCTGTAGATTTTAAAGAAAATTTAATACATGCTCACCCAAGCACCCAAGAGTGCCATAATATTTGGGACACATAGCTAAAGAGGTTTTTTATGATTACTCAGCAGTGTTCAACTGATTCCTTGCAGCTGTAAGAAACTTCTCAGTGTCTCGCAATGACTCATGGCTTTTGATACCCTTTGCATGGTGCCCAACGGGGGCAAACACGCCGCAACGGCCAAAACATCTCCAATTGAAGAAACGCGCTGCAAAAACAGAAACGATGCAACGTCAAAAACATGCAAACCACAAAAGCAACTGCAGATGAAGAACGCTACATATCTACATCAACATAACGGAAGCGCTCTGAGCCGCTGTGGGGAGTGCCAACCACAACCCCATTTCCAGAAAAGTTCGGACACTGCGTAAAATGTGAATGAAAATAGAATGCAATGATATGCAAATCATTTAAACCCTATATTAATTGAAAATATTGCAAAGACAACTTATGTTGAGACTGAGAAATGTTATTGTTTTTTGAAAAACACCTGCTCATTGACCAGCAACAATTTCAAAAAAGTTGGGATAGGGGCCTCAAAAGACTGTAAAACTTGAATGAAGCCAAAGAAATACACCTGGTGGAACATCTCATGGCAAATAAGGTCAATTTGTGGCAGGTCAGTAACATGATTGGGCATAAAAAGTCTTTCAGACATAAAGATGGCCATGGCTTCACCACTAAGGGAAAGACTGCCTGGGCAAATAGTTCAACAATTTAAAATAACATTTCTCAATGTAAAACTGCAAACAATTTGGGGATTTCATCCTTTACAGTACATAATGTTATCAAAAGATTCAGAGCATCCAGAGAAATCTCTGTCCACAAGGAACAAAACCAAAAATCAATACTGAATGGCCATGATCTTCAGGCCCTCAGGCAGCCATCCACAAATGCAACTTAAATCTCTGCCATGCAAATATTAAGACAAGACCGAGAAATGTTACAGCCTTCGCTGGGCCTGAGCTCATTTAAAATGGACTGAGGTAAAGTGGGGAAAAACTGTCCTGTGGTCTGATCAATCCAAAATGTGAAATAATTTTGGGAAATTATGGAAACCGCATCCTCTGGGCTAAAGAGGGAAAGCACCATCCAGCTTTTTATCAGTGCACAGTTCAAAAGCCAGTATCCATTATAGTAGTACTGTTAAAAGAAAAAGTAGATGCAACACAGTGGTAAACACTGCCCTCATCCCTACTTTCTTGAAACATGTTGCTGTCATAAAATTCAAAATGAGCAAATATTTTTGCAAAAACAATAACATTTCTCAGTTTCAATATTGGATATGTTGTCTTTGCACTATCATTTGCATTTGCATTTTCACTTAAAGTGTTGCATCAGGGTGGGAAAATTGCCCATGAAAGCTTTTGACTACTTACCATATTGACTGTCAGTGGCGGTTTCTCGGCCGTAACAAAGGAGAGCCGAAACCTCGCCCTTCAAAGCTTAATGACTTAAACCTTGTCGGTTTATTTTCTTGATCAGCAGTTGCTCGTGAATAGGTAGAAGGACAGTCAAATTTATTTTCGATAGCAAATGACAACATAAATTATCAGTATGTTTTTATAAATTAGTTAGCGAGGCTTCTTTCGCAAGAAGCCACGACAATCCTTTTTCTACAATCTAATTATAGAAGTAAAGAATGCGGTGTTGCACAGCTTATTGCTTAATGGGCCTCATTAATCAATTTGCGAACCTATGCCGTTTTATGAGCTACTTGAGCGCGGAATTTATTAATACGTAGGCCTATGGTAATTTGTAATTTATGTGCGAAAGAAAACCCCTCATAATTTCGTGGTGCAATGTATGACAATGCTATAGAAAATAAACTTGACTCAATTGACTGTCCTTCTAACAATTCATATCAGCAACTGCTGATCAAGAATAGTAAACTGCGAAAGTTTTAAGTCATTGAGCTTTTGAAGGGCAAGGTTTTTGCTTCCCCTTCTTACAGCCGACAAGCTGTTGACTGTGTGGAGAGATGTATGTAGGCCTAGAAAATGCTTTTTTTTTCTTTTATCCAACTACATTGTTACCGGTGAAACTTTGTGCAAATGAACTTGCATACTGCACCTACTTTTTACCAAATATTTAGGGTGGATCATTTTGGGAACTAAATCAATTTTAATGTTAAACCTTCAATTTGTGATGAAAAATGTAGTCAAATTATGCGTTTACGACTTCAATTCCTCCTGGGTCTCATATTTTCAAAGCAATTAAGCCTTGTTTGGTGTCAAATTGTTCTTTGGGAAGGCAGCAACAATAACAGTTATAAATTTTAGAACTAGCAATGTGATAATTGGGAGATATTCATTGATTTATCCCCATATATTGGTTTTAGGGGGCTGCTCATCTAAATTTGGCCCACATCTGTCCTAGCACATATGTTGCAAAAAACAAATCCATTTTCTAGGCCCACATACATTTCTCCGCACACTCAATATGGTAAGGAATCAAATGTTTTAATGGGCAATTTTCCCATACTGATGCAACACCACCTTCAGGGTTTAAATGATCTCATTGCATTTTGTTTTTATTTACATTTTGAACAGTTTTCCATCTTTTCTGGAAATGAGACTAGCTAAGTTGGCAAAAAGGCTTTCAGCTTGCTGGCTAGATAGCTAAAGTTAGTTCACTAGCCTAGCTAGCTCACAATTATATTTGGTGCATGGAGGTCTATAGAAAATAAGCGAATAAAAATTGGCCATTATTTCATTATCTCAGGCAGAGTGGAACCGTGCGCATTTACTTTATACCAAATATAACTGTTGGCTAGCTAGGCTAACAAACTAGCTAGCTAAGCAAGCAAAGTAATGTTAGCTAGCTAGAAAGCCTTTCTGTCATTTTAGCTGGTCATATTTGATGCATGTAAATGCTAGCTAGGTAACTAAATGGCAAAGTTATAACTATTTACTGCTATCCATTGATTTCTATGCATCACATGTTAGGCTGTAATCACAAGTGAACCCTTTGCACAAGCTCACAAGGTTGCAGTCCTGAACAAACCCTTCACTGAGGTGAAAAAACCATGAAACAAAATATTCTAGCCAGTCTTGCTCGGGTCAAAAATAAAAGCTGTTCTAGTTGGCCTTACCCATAGCAGCTTGGAGAACTTCAATTGATGTGAATGTGCAGCTTTTTTCTCAAGCATTTGTTTTTGTGGTTTGTGTGTTTTTGACTTGGCGTCTTTTCTGTTTTGGCAGCATGTTTCTCCAGTTGGAGATGTTCTGGCCATTGCAGTGTGTTTTACCCCCTCGGCCACCGTATCCTCTGCATTGTTGTTAGCTTTTGCCAACATGAGGATCAGAGTTTTGCAAATGCATGTCAAGGTAGTGATAATGAGACTGATTTTTTTTAAAAAATCAAAGAGATTGGCCAAACAAATTGCACACCGAAATAAACAGGAGCAGTGGAGTGGAGTGCCAAATCAAGAAAAATGCATTTGTCCTAATATGTACAGAGCTGTCTCTATTCAGCATTTGGTCCTACAAGTCCAGAGCTCACAACAGATGCTCATGTGCTGTTCACAGAACCTGTGTCATACATGTATTAAATGGCAGCATTCTTGTGATCTCCCACTAGCCGCCGCTCTCCATCTGCAGTGAGCCCTGCCCCCCAGGCACCAGGAGGGCAATAAGGAAGGGTCAGCCAGTCTGCTGCTTTGACTGCCTTCCCTGTGCTGATGGAGAGATCAGCAACAAGACAGGTCAGTCAATTCACATGGGAGAGAAAAATATGTTTACCAGAGAGAAAATGCAGTAAAAAAGCAGTGGCTATATAATTTGGGAAGAAAAATGGGCCCCAGGACTTACCTCAGTTAGCTTGGATAGCAGGCTCTACTGCCACACAATACAGGATATGCATACTTTCATGTAAAACAAAGCTGTTGGTCATACATTCTGTTTTATTCTCACTCCAATAACTGAAAATTATTAGCTTTTTGATGTTTACCACTCTTTCTATTTTAGGATGAACCTAAATAATAGAGGTTTGACTGAATAAATTAATTACATTGAGTCCATATGAATTCTTTTGTGTGACCAATTACCTCAGTTTTTAAAAGGTGATATATCTTAATTTTTTTCAGTGTAGATTTATTGTAAACATGAAGATATCATTTTCCCAAACAATATGTTGTTTGGAGATGCTGCAAGCTGCTACCACTATAGCTGTACTTACCAGAAAAGGTTTTTTAAGTCCTACAAATATAAACGGTCAACTCAGGTTGCATGTTGTGCAGCTGCTCAAACAAATGATCATACACAAGCCAGGCAAAGCTTGATGGAGGGATGTATTCTAAAATGATTCAAATTCTAACAAACAATGAGCTGCATTGTTTGAATTCCTGGCGAGTGATAGCTGTCAGCCTGGGTGGCACAAAAAATTAACTAAAGTCCACAGAGAATCAAGTGGGCTTACAAGCTTTTTTTATTACTTAAATATATCCAAATAGTTTGGTTTTACTACGTGAAGATGCAGTTTGGCCTGGACTTCCATGGCCTAGTTAAGGCTTAATTTCTGTTAGGTAGTTTAGTGGCTCGTGGTATAATGTAGATCACATATGTCAATAACAAGGCCCACGGGCCACATAAGGCCCTCTGCAACTTATCATGCGGCCCGGCAGTAAATTCCGAAAATGAATTTAATACACCACGTGTTATATGCATAATTTCGTCCTTGACAATTATAGACTCTGTGGTGACAATACTGGAGCACAGCAGCAAGAGGCGTAGTTGCATTACTTTCTCCTGGTTTTATCACAGAATTGTTTCACAAAGGCCAAAGGCTACCATAAGTGCTATCTGCTTTTCCAATTCCTCTTTGATATTTTGTAAAGACGAAACCACAGTCATGCAAAAGTTTTGTTTAATTGTGAATTTATACAAAAAATGTTCAGCAAACTACAACATTGTTGCTTTTTAATTTTCATGAGGGCTGGTGACAAAGACCTGTTATTTTGTTGCAGACAAAAGTAGTTTACTGTGATGCAAATTTGGTTTGTGAAACATTCCTGTTGTCAATTTACACAAAACCTTTTCAGCATTTGATGAATTCTGTTTTGCTTTATTAATCAATTTTCCTGGTAAGAATTTTCAAAAAATAAGAGGCCAAAATATTTGAACTGTGCATGCATGCAGTGTTTATATATTTTTAATTCAATGAAGACATATTTCTTAAATAAAAGAAACGGTCATTGTAATAAATGTCTGGCCCCTGATTTTATTCATAACCTTCGATGTGGCATTCAGTAGGTTTCACACCTTTAATGTTGACGGAGATTACTCGCCCTCTGCTGATTCAGTTCAGCTGGAATCTACTTTGAAGGTTGAATAGTGAAATTAGTATCACTTGCTGTAATTTTTAGCAAAACTTTGTGATCATAATTGTTCCATGTTTATCCAGAAGTCCTGGCACTCGCCCCACTCTGTAATTAGCTAAAAATTTCTGTCCATGAAATTTCCATCTTTGCTTTTACTGTGTCATGTCTTACCCACAATGGTCCACGTCACCTTAGTTCTGATTCCCAGCCAAGCTCATCCACATTGATCATGAAGCATCCCTGCCACTCAATTGATTCTCAGTTATTCAATTCAGCATTTATAGGCTTGCATCCCAATCTCTGCGCTGTGAAGTCTTACTAGCCCAATACCACTCAGCCTGTGTAGACATATAGAGCTACTGCTGCTATATTGTATAGTCTGTTAGTGTTTCCTAAAAGGGCTTTATGCATATTTGTATTAAGGACTGCTTTCCTCGAGTTTCTATGTTATTGTGTTAGTGTCTGTAGTGCGGCCTCAGTCACGTTAATAAAGAACCTAATTTTTGCACCTGAATGCTGCTCTCACTCTCTGCTTTCAGTGCCATAGCTAAGTCAGTGAAAGTGTTACATACTGGCAGTTCAAGAATTCAAAACTGGAGCCTCCATTTTTTATCTTTTGAAAGCAAATGAAGTCCACAATGGAAAAATGATCACGTGTCACATTTTTACATTGTGGAGAAATGATGAATTAAAAATTCAAAATGCTGAAAAAAAAACAAAGTGCTGAAAAAAAAAACTAAATATTATAATAATATTATACAACGTATATTATTCTAAATATGTCTAATCATAATATAAAATATACAAAATATACAAAAATTTGGACTCTGATTGTTTTTCCTTTGTGATCTTAAAATATTTAGGGAAGAAATGCATTGGGAAAAAAATCCATGTACATTTTTGATGTATTTGTGCCCACACAGCAAATATCAGTTTTAATAAACATGTTTGTGATATTTATTCCAGGTATTTTCAGGTTTTTAAAAATTGAATGCTTTTACATACATTGAATAGGGAAAGCAACACTTAATTTTATTTATTTATTTTTACCAAATTTTGGGTGAGACTGCATACAATAAGCCAGTGTTTTCCCATATTCCATCCTGGGGCCCCCTCTGTTTGCTGGTTTTTGTTCCAACCACTTTTGTGAGCCTCACAACTCAAAGCTGGCTGATTTGGATTCTTTGGAACCCTAGATCCATGGATCAAGAGCCATGCTGGCCCCGTTTTCCCTGTGGTCTTAAGCAGCTCAGATGACATTACTTCCCATCTTTCTTTCTCAGATTCCAATGAGTGCTACAGATGTCCGGAGGACTTTTGGTCAAACCAACTCAGAGACCATTGTGTACCCAAGGAAATTGAGTTCCTCTCCTTCCAAGAACCCCTGGGAATCTCTCTGACCACAATCTCAGTGTTGGGGGCTTGCATCTGTGCACTTATCTTGTTCGTGTTTGCCCGCCACAGGAACTCACCTGTTGTGAAAGCCAACAATTCTGAGTTGAGTTTCCTGCTGCTGTTGGCACTCACAATGTGTTTCCTGTGCTCCATGCTGTTCATTGGCAAACCTCAACGGTGGACCTGCCAGCTGAGACATGCAGCATTTGGGATCAGTTTTGCCCTTAGCATTTCCTGCATTCTGGTCAAGACAATCGTGGTGGTGGTGGCCTTCAAAGCCGCACGGCCTGGGGGAAATGCAATGAAGTGGTTTGGTATGCAACAACAGAGGGGCACTGTGCTGGCCTTCACTGTCATCCAGGCAATGATCTGTGTGGCATGGCTGACTGCTGCATCCCCTGTGCCCTACAAAAACACTCGCTCCCAGTACTCTAAGATCATCTTCCAGTGTGCAGTTGGGTCAATCGCTGGGTTCAGTGCCCTGCTTGGCTACATTGGCTTGCTAGCAGCAAGCAGCTTCCTGCTTGCCTTTCTGGCAAGGAATTTGCCTGACAACTTCAATGAAGCCAAGTTCATTACCTTCAGCATGCTCATATTCTGTGCTGTCTGGATAGCGTTTATCCCTGCCTATGTCAGCTCTCCAGGAAAGTACTCAGATGCAGTGGAGATATTTGCTATCCTAGCCTCCAGCTTTGGTCTCTTAGGAGCGATATTTGCGCCAAAATGCTTCATTATCCTGCTGCATCCCGAGAAGAACACAAAGAAGGCCTTGATGGGTCGAAATGCCCCAAAGAAATAAATTTTTCATTCACTTTTTTACAGTGACATTATGAGTCTGTGAATCTCTCTTTCAAATGTTTTATTTAAATACACTTTGAACTGACATGGCAAAAATTCTATGACATAATCAACATAAAGGCAATAAAAGTAATTGAGATTTGCACATAATTTTTGGCATTATGTGAAATATTGTGTGAAAAAGAATTAGAGGGTTCTCAGGTTTTGTGATTTAACTGCACATAAAAGTAACTTTATCCATGCTAGTTGCACTGAAAATGGGTACCGTGTATTGCATGTTGATTGCTGTAGGGATTGTCCTGACAGACTGAAGCTGCTCATTTTGAACTGTGTTCAGATGAATACCAGTAAATCCACATCCTCCTGATTTCGCCTATTGGCGAAAGTGTGCAATGATAAGCTCCGAGTGCAAGAATGATTTTCGAGCCAACCCAAAACACTCACACAATTCTCAATTAGTTTGGGCTTACAAGTGCACCCACTAACAACAATATACTGGCAGAATATAAAGGAATCCCATCAGTTTATGTATGAGAAAAGGCACAATGGGGTCTATTCTCCCACGCGCTTAAGTAGAAAAAAGCGCGTAGCTACGCGCTTTTCAGCCTACGCGTATTCTCCCCTCGACTTAAGTCTGTGAATTACGCGCCTTGAAGGCAGTTACGCGCTTGGGGCGGAGCAAGGCCAAAATCGGGGCGGTTCCGGGCGTTTCTCATGCAAATAACACTTACGCGTATTCTCCCCCTGGCTTACGTGCTTTTACTGTTAAGCGCTTTTGAGGGCTGTATTAAGGTCAAGCGCCAACATAAGGCGAAATTGAATATTGCGTTTGATGTCGGTTATAGGCCGAATTTTAACATTAATTTTATTTAACACGGTAAAGGTTGAGACATTTAATATTCGATTGTTCTTCCTTATTTCTAAACTACATTTCTCAAAGCCATAATAATTCATTAAACGAAATCATCACATGATAGGCCTATTGCGCATCAGCCTCTTCTCCAATCAGTTAAATTACAAACGCAAAATGATTAAATAATACGAGTATACATAAGACCATCATTCTACCATGCCCTCAAAATCTAAAACCAAAATGCCAGTCCTGCGTTTGCTTGCACTCATGCATGATTGGGAAAGAGTAAGAGGAGCGCGCCGAGCTCGAAGACGAACACGCATATATCGGCTTCGTTTGGACATCCTGGGACTAACAAACATCAAGTGCATCCAGCGCTTTTGTCTGGATTGTGAATGAGGCAATCATCTATCTTTGCCGACTTCTGGATGAACAGCTATCTAGCCGCAGCAATTATCCACAAAACATACCCGTGGTCATCAACGTCACTGCGCTGTCGCTCCTGGCATCCCGGTCGTTCCAGAGAGTGGCAGGTGATGTCACACACATATCACAGGCGTCTGTGTCAAGGTGTCTGACGCAGTTCGTTGACGCTTTAAGTTCTTCTCCATGCACTTCCACTGCAGAAAGAGTGGATGCCATCCCCTCCTGTGCAGTGAAATTCACAGGGGATGATGGTTGCCCACCATCTGTTGCGTGCACACTTCTCCGGTGTGCAGAGAGCCTGGCTTTTACAGCACCCCGCAGATCTCTCCATTTATGCTTTAAATCGGGTATACTGCGCTTACATCTCCCCTCCGAAGCCACATCCAGAATGATTTGCCGCTTAATTCCTCGGCTTCAGTGCTCGCTTGCCATAAAACACCAACATCTGTGAAATTTGGTTTTTGGCTCGACGTCGCCATCATTGTCTTCATGTTCTATTAACAAATGCGACTGCCCTATATGTACGTGATAATCTAAAAATTTGTGACATTCTCACGAGTGAAGAGATTGATTTTCTAACTGAGGATATCTGTATTAACTAACTCGTATCTTTGTAATATTTTTTACCATTGATAATACTGTGTATTTTAATGTGTGAATAAAGATATTATTAAATAGGCTACTCTAGATTGAGCCCTATCCTGGCCAATACCAAAGCACTATCCATTTGTTTATCAATTTTTGCCTTTAAAGAATAGCTGACATGGGAAGAATCATTATCAGTAAATGGGATAATTGATTATAATAAATTATTAGGCACAAGTTCAAGTGAATGTGTCGCTAAAATCAAATAGGATATGATAGGCCATGGATATGGAATTCCGTCATTGCTGTGGCGGTTTCGCGGCGGGGAGATGGCCGCGTGCGGGGTAAGAATCCTTGTTAAAGCCTTTAGTTGCAAACCTGACAACGGAGTTGTTTGAGATTTCAAGTGCGCAATTTCTAAATGAGATCATATAAACTGTCTTTGATTGTCTTTTTTGTGTGACTAGAATGTTTCCCTTGTCTTCTTCCCTGTTTTCCACGGAACAGACAGGCTGGTGAAGGAGGGTCACATTTTCAATGATCTGATTGCGCTGGTTGAGAATAAATTCTTTATTTATTATTTCATTATCGCAGTAATTTGTTTGTTTGCATAGCTTTAATGCCATGGTGGCTAGAGTAAGAAATAACAAGTGTTTGTCACTAACATGGCAATATCCCCCGCCGCCTCAATTTTATGTGTCCGTACAGACGGAGCCCAATGCTATATCCCCGCTTCGCGCTAATCGCGCGGTGGGAGATAAAAAAAGAGATGTCTGAATTACTTCTTGTAATTGGCACGGACATACATAGGCCTACTATTACTATTGCATATAAAACCTCGCAAAAGGGTATGAATAATTCTGTCAAATAAAATACCAAAAAGTAATGTATTTCTTGAAAAATAGTTTACTGTACTTCTTACAGCCTGATGTCAACCTACTGTGTCATTTGTGCAAGAATAAATTTGATTTGTCAAAAAATATCTCAAAAAAACAAAAAAATCAGTAGGGGTATGAATAATTTTGGGCAAACTAAGTAAACCACTTTTACTAATGTTATTAACATTTGCAATATATTATGAACCTTAGCAATACCGAGCAATTGATGAAACTTCATGAGTTAGACTGATGAGCCATGGGGCCCATTAAGCCAAGTCACGAATTTGTAATCAATAGATGTCAGAGCTCCTTAAAATTGGCAAAATAATGATCTGGCTTATGAAGACTAAAGGTGATCAATGAGCCATATCACTAGTTTGCCTATTTGAGCTGCTCTGTTATTAATTCACTACTAATATGTTATGTAATATGGCTCATTGGTCCCCAGTCCCCCCTACAAGTTTTCTTTATATTTGTCATCATTTTCCACTTTATTTGTGGTTGATTACATTTTTAAACAATGTTTATGTCCTCTCTTTTAATTTGTGTCTATTTTTGCTGTGGACTTACAAAAAAAAAAAAAAAAAAAACTCATCTATTTGTTTACATTAAGATGATATGTTTTACTTGTGTGGACCCCAGGAAGATTAGTTGCTGGCATGGTAGTGGCTGATGGGGACCCAAAATATAAATATAAAAAATTATGAGGTTAATTGGCAACAGGTCAATAATATGGTTGAGTACAAAAAGTATTTCAGAAGATGGTGAGGGCTTCAACATTATGAAAGATTGCATTGGAAAATTGTTCAAAAATGTAAGAAATAACACTTCTCAAAAAATGTAGAACTGCTAAGAATTTGGGTATTAAATCCTTTCACTTTACTGATTTTACGTAATGTACGCAAGGCACAAGGCCAAAAACCAATATTGAATGGCTGTGATCTTCAAGCCCCCAGGAAGCATTTCATTGAAAGCAGTCAGGATTCTGTAGTGAAAATCACTGCATAGGCTCAGGAACGCTTCTGTAAACCAGTGTCAGTGAACACAGTCTGTCGCTGCATCCACAAATTCAAGCTAAACGTCTTTCACTCCTGAGATGCCTTCGGAGGGATGCTGGCATGGCTCTCACCTTTCCTTAAAGTGAATGAAATCTCCAATTTTATTAAGATTGAAAACAGGTTGTGACCAATAATTATTTTTAAGGGACGATTTGAGCTTCCCTACTGCCAGTTGACCAGCCGCCACTGCTATATGCAGTCTCAATTTATATATCCAATTTAAAAATGACCAAATTCATAAATTTGAATAACATTCATTAGCACGTATCAACATCTACATTAATCAGTAAAAACTGCATCTCATCTACTCTGAAGTGATGCACTTTTAATCAGTCACAACCCTTGTGCATCAGAAATATGCTCCACCCTTTCCAGCAGTCTGAATATTTAGCAATTTGTCTCCCTTAATTTATTTAAAGAGTAATTGACGTGCGTCTAGGCACCTTGATTATGGGCAGGGCTCCTGGAGCAGTTAAGACACGCCCAGTCAGTCTTAAACAGCAGCCATGCGCAGGATGGTTTCATCATCACATAACTGAATGCAATGCAATACAGATGAGACTAAGAAATATAGCAGCCATGTTTTTATGATGTCAGGGAGTAAAAAGAAGAGATATACATCTGATGATGGGAAGCAGGCTGAGGAATAAAGGGTAGATGTAGATGTGCTGATTGGTAGCCTGTGCAGGTGGATGTCAAGCTGGATGACATGGCCCTCAGTTGAAATATGCAAACTACAAGACACTTGATCACCTGTTAGTAGAACCTCTGGAGGGAAACAGAAAGCAGAAGCTTTAGGAAGATACAAAGACTAGACATCCAAGAGAGGCTCAGAGTAGAACCGCTACTCCTCCGCATCGAGAGGAGTCAGTTGAGGTGGTTTGGGCATCTAGTCCGGATGCCTCTTGGATGCCTCCCTTTACTGGTTTTCCAGGCATGTCCAACTCCAAGGTATTATATCTCCTGGCAGGCCTGGGAACGGCTTGAGATCCCCCTGGTAGAGTCGGAAGAAGTGGCTGGAGAGCGGGGCGCCTGGGCTTCTTTGCTTAGTCTGTTACCCTCACGACCCGGCCCCAGATAAGCGGAAGACAAGGGATAATAATAATAACTTTATTTGTATAGCACTTTTCATACAAAAGGAATTGTAGCACAAAGTGCTTTACAATCATAGCTAGGAGAATATCCCCCCACCCCAACCCCGCCCACACACAGGATCACATAAACCCATACAATCAGCACTCCTATTACATTACATGACATGAGATAAAAATTAGATGAGGAAACACAGGAGATATATTTGAAATCTTAAAACAATAAAAGTATGAATAATAAAAACAGAAATAAATAAATACATAAGATAAAAGAATATAAAATATTTGACAATTAGTAAATGGAATAGAATGAATAAAATACCTAAAAATTGATAAAATTAGAAATTTAGTTAAAAGCCAGACTAAAAAGGTGGGTCTTAAGTTTGCCTTTAAAAATATCAATATTGCATGTCGCCCTCAGATCTTCAGGCAGGCTATTCCATAAACGGGGGGCATAGTAATAAAAAGATGCCTCACTGTATGTTTTAGTTTTAACTTTGGGCACTGTTAAAAGGCCACTTCCAGAACACCTGAGGGCTCTGCTGGGTTCATACGGTAAAAGCAAGTTGGATAAATAAGAAGGGGCAAGACCGTTAAGAGCTTTATAAACCAATAAAAGAATGTTAAAATCAATTCTAAAACGTACAGGAAGCCAATGCAGAGACTTTAAAATCGGTGTAATGAACGCTCTCTTTCTGGTCTTCGTCAGCATCTGAGCGGCTGAGTTTTGGAGTAATTGTAGTTGTAAAATATAATTTTTAGGGAGACCAGAAAGAAGAGCATTGCATTAATCAATCCTGAAAGTAGTAAAAGCATGAATTAGTGTCTCTGCATTGGCTTGAGAGAAACTGTCTTATTTTGGTGATGTTCTTTAAATGATAAAATGCCTTTCTTGTGACATCCTTTATATGAGCCATAAAATTCAGTTCTGCATCAAATATTGCTCCAAGATTTTTGACTTGCTGACATGGGCTAAAAGAGAGGGCCTGTAGCTTGCTAGCCAGCCTCTCTCTCTGGTCCCCTGTACCAATAACTAAAACCTGAGTTTTGTCCTGGTTAAGCTGAAAAAAGTTCTCTGCCATCCGGGATTTAATGCCTGAAATACATTTAAAAAGGACATCAAGTGGTCCTGTGTCATCAGGAGACACGGCAATGTAAAGTTGTGTGTCATCTGCATAGCTGTGAAAGTTGATACCGTGCCTCCTGATGACATTTCCAAGTGGTAATATGTATAGGTTAAAAAGAGCTGGACCTAAAATTGACCCCTGCGGAACACAATATTTCATTTGATAAAAACTAGATGTGTGTTCACCCATGCTGACAAAGAATTTCCTGTCTGTGAGATGTGATTTGAACCAGTTAAAATCAGTGCCAGAGATGCCAATTAAATTATGGAGTCTGTTTAAAAGAATGGTATGATCTACTATGTCAAATGCTGCACTCAGATCTAAAAGCACTAAGACAGACGGCATTTTTGTGTCCATGTTTGACCTTATGTCATTGACAATTTTCACTAATGCTGTCTCAGTGCTGTGATATTTTATTAAACTAGAATGATATATTTCAGCAATGTTTGTCGATGTCATAAAATCATTTAATTGGTTAAAAACAAGTTTTTCAAAAATCTTGCTTAAAAATAGCAGATTGGAAACAGGTTGATAGTTCTCTGGTAATGATGTGTCCAAATTGTTCCTCTTCAAGAGTGGCTTAACTACGGCCGTCTTAAAAGCAGTGGGGAAAACACCAGTCTGAAGTGAATAATTTATGATGGTCAGCAGATCGTTTCTTAAAAAGCTATAAACGGCTTTAAAAAATGATGTTGGAATGGGGTCTAAACGGCAGGTTGCTGACCTTTACTGGGAGATAACTTTCTCAAGCATTTCAGCATTCACCTGGGCAAACCTCTCCAGTGTTTCCTCATTTAAGGGCGAACATTTTGAAACATTAAAATGTGTAGACTGACAATGTAAAATATTAGATCTAATAGTATCTATTTTGCTTCTGAAGTGGGCTGCAAGATCTTCACATGAAAAGTCTGGTTCAAGACTTCGGTTAAAAACAGGGTTAATTAAATGGGCAATGGTTGAAAAAAGGACTCTTGGATTTTTGTGGTTATTACTGATTAATTTTGAAAAATGTTCTCTTCTTGAATTTTTAACTGCTTTGTTGTAGATAGTCAGCTGTTCCTGAAACATTTGAAAATGAATTGTTAGTTTGTTTTTCCGCCATTTTCTTTCAGCTATTCTGCAATTTCTCTTCAGATTTATTATGTTAGTGTTTCTCCAGGGAGGTTGTGATTTTGTTTTAATCTTTCTAAGATTTACTGGTGCAACTATGTTCGGTGCTGACTTGAGTTTACTGTAAAGATTATCAACAATAAAATCACAAGAAGAAGGTAAAATCTATGGAGGAATATCACGGAAAATATCAATAAAACTTGCAGCCACGTCAGATGTCAGATAGCGTTTCCTTACAGTGTGTTCTGGAATTTCTTGTTGCTTAAAACTGTTCACTTTAAAAAAGACACAGAAATGATCTGATAGGCCCACATCCACAACAGAGGAAACCTGTACTGACAGGCCATAGGTTATGACCAGGATGGATGGATGGATGGCTAGGGTCTGATAAGCTGTCAATATCAACACAATAATGGGTGTACAATTTAAAGTCCTTGAAATTCCTCTTGCTAGCTAGCTCAGTTTATATGTAGCCTAATATCCCACAAAGTTCCTACTGAGATAGCTGTTTTGCCTCTTAAAATATTTTGAGGAAAAACCCAGGTTTGGTGTTTTTGGATGCCAAAAAGATATTTTTTGCATCATTGAAAGCATTTTTGTAAATCTGAGATCTCCAATTCAGAGTCGTTTGAACTTTGAACAAAAATAAGTGCTAGGTAACTTTAGGTCTCTACCTACATACAGTTGAGGAGGCTAAATAATCAAGCTGGGAACAATAAACCTTCGGTATCCAATAAGACTAAAAGTTCAATGACAGAGTGTATAAAAAAAAAAATGATAGAGTGTGAACAGGGTAGGAGTTTGGTCTCAGCAGCCAGTTAACAGGCAAGCTAGCTTGCTAGATAGCACAGTGGCGGGCTAAGGTAATGATAACGGTTGGGGAATGTAAGCTTAACATCAAGTTCTTGCCATCTGATGTTTCTAAGCAGCTGTTCAACTGCTGCACACCAGAGGGGAAAACAAAAATAAGAATCTAATTTAGGCAGTTTTACCATTGCCAATGCATATTCTTTATTTTCTTATTTTTCACCTATTATTGTGCTTCTTCTTTTATGCCTGCATTTTCAGTGAAATCGATGAGAAAGGCTAGCTTATCAAAATAGCCTACTTGGATAATTGATTAGCCATCGTATTTCCTATATGTCTCCACAAATGGAAGGAAAGAAGAAGGATATTTTCTGCAATATCAATTGACAATGTGCAGCCTAATAACCATTAATTTTAATAAAACATAAGTGTGATATCGGTGCCAACATATTCATATTAATATTAAACATAGACTGATTCAAAATTTAAAAATGTTATCCTCCATGACAAAGATTTGTTTGGCTTTGGCACTCTCTATAATGCAAGATAGGCTATGAGTGATCATAAACTTGACACTGCAAATGGACTTTGGGCTGGAACAGTGCCATCTCTTGGGGGCCCCCCCATCACCAGTGGGCTCGAGCACAACTGCAACCTCTCCACTCCGGTATTTCCGCTACTGCTGCTGAATTAGAACTTGCAAAAACATCACATACTCCCCACAACCAAAGCACCAACCATTTCAACTTGTTTATGAAGCCTGTGTGCAATTTTTATGAGTAGTTTGCTGCTTCACATAGGAATGTACTCAAGTGTGCTCACATACAGTTGCAATCAAAATTATTCAACCTCCATTGCAAATTAGGTTTACTGGCAAAATGTACAATCTTTCAGCTGTTTGCAATTAACAGATCAAACAAGAACAATTTAAATGGCTCAACACAACATATATTACAAGTGGCTTCTCGAAATTCAACACAAAATGCCCATTTTTAATGACGACTGTAGGCTCAAAATTATTCAACCCCTTCCTGACAAGCATCCTTCATACTTTGTAGAAAACCATTTTGCTGCTATGATTCACTGGAAATGTGATGCACAGGCAGATGTCAGCTTTTGGCAGCATTCCCAAGGAATCTTAGCCCAGTCCTCATGGACAATGGCCTCCAGTTCACTAATATTCTAGGGTTTGCATGCTGCAACTGTTCTAATCCTGCCCGAGATTTTTTTTGGAGTTCAAGTGAGGGGACGGTGATGGGCACTCTAACATCTTCCCAGACTTATTCTGAAACCAAGCCTTGGTGGATGTTGAGGTATGCTTAGGATCACTGTCCTTTTGGACGGTCCAGTGATACCCAAGCGTCAGCTTCCCTACAGATGCAGGTCTCTCGTAGTCACTCAAGGGTTTTTAACCACCCGTCTCCTCAGGAATCTGGTGACAGCCATTGATAGCTTCCTCTCTCTACCACATACTGGTCTGTGGCCGCTTTTCCTTTAACTCTAAACTTGCTTCCAACTATATCTCTACTAAAATTCAGTGCCTGTGCTACCTTTTTATATCCTTCTCCTTGTTTGTGCCAGGCAATTATCCCCTCTATTAGCTTTTTGGACAATTCTTTTGACAGCCATATTTCTGATACACAATCAAATGTCACAATCAACAAACCCCTAGTGAGTGTAAGTATTTGATGTGTTCTACCTCAAGCAAACCTGATGCATCTAATTAGGCTCTTGATGAGCTGCAATTGGTGTGCCTGAGACACCTGATTTGCAAATATGCTCTTACGAGGGATTCTACTTGGGGAATTGAATAATTTTGAGACTGCAGCAGTCATTAAAATGCCATTTTTGTGTTCAATTTGGAGAAACCACTTGTAAAATTAGTTGTGTTGAGCCATTTAAAATGTTCTTGTTTAATCTGTTTATCACAAACAGCTGAAAGCTTGTAACAGCTTGTAAATTCTGATATTAAACCTATTTGCAATGGGGGTTGAATCATTTTGATTGCAACTATAAGTATCTACTGAATACTCATAGATGTGTCACATATATACCCACTGCATACCTGTGGATTTACATTCACAAGCACATTTTGTATTCATGTGAGAGGAAGTAGTAAACATTTCTACATCGCGCAAAAATTATATTAAATACCACTGACGAAACAAGCAAGTTTTCATCACCTTAGACTTCAATAACTGATCCCAGAATACAGGCAAGATGGTTTTTAATTATGGAAAGTATGTGGATTGTGAAATAATGACATTTTTTGTGATAATTCATTTTCTAACAACAAGACTGAGAAGTCTTAAATGAAATAAATCAGAATTTAGGACAAATTGGTCCTGTTTTATTGTGCTTATGTTTTCCCCATGAGGAACTTCTTGGTGTTGTTCTCTGGCCTCAGTAGGATGATGTAACACTTTGGGGCAAAAATGCAGAGCAGCAGCCCAAAGCTGGAGGCCAAGATGGCAAATATCTCCACGGCAACAGTGTATTTCCCTGGGGAGCTGACATAGGCAGGGACAAAGGCGATCCAGACAGCACAGAAGATGAGCATACTGAAGGTGATGAACTTGGCCTCATTGAAGTTATCTGGGAGTTTTCTGGCTAAAAAGGCCAGTAGGAGGCAAATAGCTGCCAGTAGGCCAATGTAGCCCAGCACACAGCCAAACCCTAGTGCTGACCCAACCGCACACTCCAGAATGAGCTTTGACCCCTGGAACCCTGTATTGCGGTGTGGGTGAGGGGGACTGAGGCAGAGCCATAAGATGCAGATGAAGATCTGGACACAAGTGAAGACCACCACACTACTCCGCTGCTGAACCAGCCCAAACCACTTCATCATGTTGACACCAGGCCTGGCAGACTGGAATGCAACCAGAACTACAATAGTTTTCACTAGAATACAGGACAGGCAGAGCACAAAGCTGATCCCAAACACCAGGTGCTGAGCCATGCAGGACCACTCTGAGGGACGACCCACAAACACCAGCGCACACAGGAAGCAGAGTGTGAGGGACAGCAGCAACAGGAAGCTCAATTCTGAGTTATTAGCCTTTACAAGGGGCGTGTGTCTGTGGTACAGGAAGACCACACCTACTGCCACTGTTATGCCACTTCCAGATACAGCTATGGTTGTCAGGGTGATGCCCATTGTGTCCTCGAATGAGAGAAACTCCACCACACGAGGAATACATTCGTTCCTGTGACTGTTGGACCAGAACTCTGCAGTGCATGGCTTGCAATCTATTGATCCTAAAGAAAAGTTTCCACAAATGAAAATGTAACATTTTATTTCATTACAACACAAATTCACCATACATTGAATGCAGTAACAGGAGTTACAATTGGCAGCAAAGAACGCCAAACCAGTGACATGAACTGCATAATTCAAGCAAGTGAAGAACAATAATTGAAAAAAGTAATCAATTTCCAGTTTCTTTCATTAAATTATTTTGCAGACATTTGTAATTTCCTGATTTTCTAAATTTGTTCATTACCCTGATAAACTCTAAACCAGAGTCTCTAACTGGTCCCAAAAAGGACCAAGGGCCTGCAGGTTTTCAGTCCAAACCAACAGAAGCACTCCTGTTACAACTAATTAAATCAACTGATTTCAGCCTGAAAATAAGTTGTATCAGGTGTGCCTCTGCGCGGTTGGACTAAAAACCTGCAGCCATTTGGCCCTTTTTGGACCAGTTTGAGACCTTGCTCTAATGGTTGGTAATGATGAAATATTACAATGTATTCATTGTATCTGCAGGCAATTTACATGCTGCAGTTTGTCTAACTAGCATCTTTGAAGGAAAACGTTTTCAGGGCAATACACCACACAGAATAGCCAAGACCAGAATTATTGTCCTAGACCATTTTGTTTAGAGATGATGCAGCCCACTTGGCCACCATATCAACCTAAAGAGACTTTATTCATGTAAAAATAGTCCAATAAGTTAATTAAGTGCATATCTAAGCATGAGTACATTCATTCATTCTCTATATCTGCTTCTTCCTCACTAGGGTTTCGGGGGAGCTGGAGCCCATCCAAGCACACTACGGGCGAAAGACAGGTATCCACCCTGGACAGCTCGCCAATCCATCGCAGGGCACACACACCATTCATGCACCATTCATACCTATGGACAATTTAGTGTGTCCAATTAGCCTGATATGCATGTCCTTGGACTGTGGGAGGAAACCAGAGTACCTGGAGGAAACCCACGTGAACACAGGGAGAACATGCAGACTCCACACAGAAAGGCTCCAGGCCTGCTTTGAACCCACAACCTTTTTGCTGTGAGGCAGCAGTGCAACCCATTGTTCCACCATATTGCAAGTCTCAATCAAAGTAACACAATTACAAAACATGGCAAAATGAGTCAAATCTGAAGTATCATTACCTGTCTGGTTGCTAATGGTCCCATCTGCACATGGCAAGCAGTCAAAGCAGCAGATGGGCTCACCTTTCCTTACAGCCTTACGTGTCCCAGGGGGGCATTCTTCAGAACACACAGAGGGTGGAACCTGTGCACCTCCCAAACCCAAAATGGCACAGAGGAACATGTCATGTGCACATGAATGCACATGAAGCGAGAACTTTTGAGCATTTACATTTCAGCAGGGAATTTTACTTTGGCTACATGTACTCATTCATGGGCCCAGTGACTGACAGAGTGCAGGTTCAAATACTGTTTCATAAGTTAATCGGTGAATTAAATTAATTGTGTTACAGAAGTTGATCTCATAGCAGGAATTCACTCCCCCTTTATAAGTGTCAGCAGTAGTGATCTGAGAATTATTTCTCAATTCCAGGTGCATTTAAGGCAAAGAAATTAGATGGATTGTTGCATGGCTTACATGGACATGCTGTTCATGTCACCTGTAAAAATTGTTTCATTGCGTTGGGCTCGTACTGCATTCATTGATTCAAGTAAATTTTTGCAGACACACTGAACAATTTCTGTTAAGATAAGCTAATCAGATGCCCCACTACTTTGCAGTTTAACTTTGATATATGAAGAATAAAAATTCTTTCAGAAAAAAAGTGCAGCAAGAAGTGGCTTGGAGACGAGACTTCAATCATATTACCTCAGAAAATGCTCTTTTTCAATCAAAAAGATTTATCATGTTGTTCTGCTAAGAGTACCCTAATTTACTCAACATTCAGTCTATATCAAGTTTAGTTTCAGTCTAATGCATGTTGTGCAGTGTAACACAGAGAGACAAATTAAACAAGAGTTTGTCACTAAATTGACTATATCCCCCGCTGTTAGGTCACCAAAACCGACAGGTGTCTGTGCATTCCCAGTAGGAAGGTGGTACCAAAAAGAGTTGAAATAGGTTGACTCCTTCTTGAGATATCGAGCTGATAATGTTCGGGACGGACGTACGGAGCTGAATACTATATCCCCCACTTCGCGCTAAACGCGCGGCGGGGGATAAAAATTAAATTATTTTATGTACAAACATCACAAAAAAAGCTTTTGTTCATTCTTCTGTATTGATTTGGGTCCACTTCAGTGGTGGCTTGTGAACTGGCGACAGGGGAGGCTCAAACCCATTTTTTAAAAATAATCATTGGTCATGACCTGTTTTCAATCATGCTTTTAAGTTACCATGACAGAAACTCCAAAAAGTCTCAACATTATCAGGTGTGGTTGGTTTGCATTATTGATGCATACCTGTCAACTCTCACACATTCGACGTGAGTTTAGTGGCATATTTACCTTCCCCTGCTTTAGTCAGCAATTATTCAATCAATGCATGTGTAAGAGATTCTTGCGCGGAATTGAAGTCCTTGTGCATGGAGGTTTATCAGTTTCACCTGCGTTATGACTTCGGACTTCTCATGCTTTTCTTTACTTGGGTTGGAGGCAATGCTTGTTTTTCATTATCAATTCAATTGTTTAAATGAAATAAGATCATTTCAGATGTCTTTATGCAATTCCATTGCTTCCAATGATCTTATTTCATTTAAACAAATGCATGTACTGCTTCCAGCCCCTGAGTAAACAAAAGCGTAAGAAGTTTGGCGTTATAGCGCAGGTGAAACTGATAAACCTTCATGCACAAGGACTTAAGAATATGTAAGAATCTCTTACACATGCGTGGATTGAATAATTGCTGACTACAGAAGGGTAACGTAAATATGCCACTAAAACTCAGGCTGAATGCATGAGAATTGACAGGTATGTGTTATTAATGAAAAATGACCACACCTGATAATGTTGATAGTTTTCGGGGTTTCTGTAATGGTAATTTAAATGACTGACTGAAAACAGGTCATGACCGATCATTATTTTAAAGGGATGGTTTGAACTTCCCTTATCGCCAGTTCACTAGCTGCCAGTAGTCCACTTCTCCCATCAAAGGTAGCAGGGTCACTGGAAATCAATGCAAAATTATATTGTGCAATCACCCTTTTATCCAACAATGATGCATTCCTATCATGAAGGAAGTGGACTCTTCTTAGATGACAGTGGCCCAAGCCTCACAGGGCACATACGATAGCCAGGGTCCCAGAATGCTTTCATGGGTATGAGCATGGTCCTAGGCATATTCCTCTGCTTTGACAGTCCCTAGATCTGAAACCCACCAAACTCATGGGATATTTTGGATCAAAAAATTAGACAGTGTTAGGTACAGCAAATAGGAATTATCTCTTGAAAAAAAGTACTTAATTCCTCCAGCAAAGTTTAAACTTGTACACTCTATGTCAAGCCCTGTTGAAGCTGCTCTGCCAGCTTGTGAATGCGCAACATCTTCCTCAGAGGGATTGTGCTGAATTTTTCTATTAATTTGCAACGTGCCAGTACATTCTCAAACAGTTTTATACAGAAGTATACCATAGTAAAGAAAGTCTCAGACCATCTACCGCAAGCTTGTTTGGAAAACAACAGATACCGTTTCAATGGCATTCTTCCTTACCGTCTTGGCACCGCTGACCCACACAATGGCTGAGTCATTCAGGTGGAGTGCAGAGTCTTCCATTTTCCCTATGGTTTCATACTTCAGTGAGCCATCAGGGCTTTCCTGCCAGTTCACAATGTCATATGCAGCACTAATATCCCCATGCTCAATGAGGATCTCATCTCCCAGCTGGGTGGTGAAATTTACCTTGTTAAGGCGATTTATCAACTGGGAAAAAAATAACAAAGAACCCCATTTAAATGCCTGAGACTGTGGGTGCTACAGAGTCAGCAAATGGACTAGAAAGCTTCTACAATGCTTTTCTCGCCACTCGATCATATGCTTTAATTTGATCAAAATTAAAGATTGAAAGATCAATAATGTGTTCAAATCAGGTCATTGCCTTATATCATGTTACAATACTGGCATTTGAGGAGACAATATCTTTCGTTTTAAATTATTATTGAGTGCACCTGTCTTGGTTGGAGATCCTTGGCAGAGGCACAGTGAGGGCTTCCATTAGAGTTGTTTTGTCCAGTGCATGACAGCTGGCTGTGGAGTGCATGGGCCACAGCATATACAGCCAGGTAAATGTTGTTGCTTGTTCTCAGCTGGGATGTATCTGTGAAGATATTCTGTGCTGATTGCAATGTCTCTGAACCTCCACAAGGGGGTAGCAGCTGTGAGGCAGATGAATTCTGCCCAGCAGGGTCGCATCCAAACAAGAGCCCCCACAGCTCCCGCATCAGAGTGCTCCCAGGCTCATGAGACGGGTGGAGGGAGCGCAGGTGTGTCTCCAGCCCTGGGATGGGAGCACTGCGGATGGCCACACCCAGAACTCCCCGCACAATGCTGAAGAGGGCGGGGTTCCGCAGGAGCCTGTCGCTGGTGCTCCAAGCCTCACTGGCCAGGAACTGCCTGCCTGTAATATTACGCTTGACCAGCTCCAGGAGCAGCGTCTCCACATCGGTGTACCAGGAAAACACCAGGATCACACGGGCAGAGGAGCGCTCCACCACTGACGCTGCTCTCTGCACATCATGCACCAAGCGCTTTCGTGACAATGTTGTGATGAATGCCAAACACACCCCAGCTCCCTTCACCTCCTCAGAGAAAGTTTGGATTGCCGAAAGCCCATAATCAGTGTTGGACACAATAGCCCCCACCCAGGTCCAGCCAAAGCGCCTGGCTAACAGTGCCATGGTTCCCGCTTGGTAATAATCACTGGGGATTGTCCGGAAGAAGTTAGGAAACTCACGTCTGTTGCTGAAACAAGCACAGCTTGCTCGATAACTGACCTGAAAAACACAAAACACACTAAAGAAAACAACTGTTATCAAAACAGCTTCCCCCCATTTCCTTTGTAATTTAAGTGTACTACGAGTAAGAAATAAAGATATATAAAAATCAATAAGCATGTATCAAAGGAATAATGCATACCTTCATTATGTAGCCAAAAATTATTTTACCATCAGTCTGTGTTACGGTGAACAGGAAAGTTCAGTATTGTTCGGGGTGTATATCTGCTATTTGTGTATGTAATTGGAAAATTGTTTCATTCATCTGTGATGACAGTTTACCTGACATGATACATTGTATATGCTGTATTTCTACATTTATTTCTATTTTAAGCATTTTACTCATATTTTAAATGATTATTGGCCCCACATGGCCAGTGAAGTACAAGATACTTGTATAACACTGTATATTGCCTTTATTGTCAGATCTTAGATGGCATCTGAAGTCGATTCCCATTGTTTTTGTTAATCGGCAAATCAGCAAGCCACACTTGTGCAAACGAACCGAATTAGGATTATCTACGCGTGTACACAGAACATTGGTTGATGAATGAATTTGGTTATGTGACAATGCAAGATGTCAACAAAAGCAAGCGATTTGTTTGTAAACATCGGACATTCAACGTCCTGTCTGAGAATCAACTTTAGATGCCCTTTAATAAAACTGCAGGTGCCAATTTCTCATGCTACCACATTTAAGCAATGAGCCTCTGTACCCTTAAGTATTTA
This sequence comes from Gymnothorax reevesii, assembly GCA_029721435.1. Taxonomy (NCBI): domain Eukaryota; kingdom Metazoa; phylum Chordata; class Actinopteri; order Anguilliformes; family Muraenidae; genus Gymnothorax; species Gymnothorax reevesii. The sequence continues at coordinate 142,612,154 of CM056574.1, forward strand.
AAACTATCAACTACTGGAGTAGCGTCCAGTACTTTAACAGTTAGTGACTGACCAGAGGAATGCCCAGTGGTTGCAGAGTTCTGGACAGGATGATGCACTGCGTGGATGGAGCATCTCCAATGAGGGCCATCACCCGACTGCATGTGTGGTTTCGCCCACTAACCAGTGCTAGAGCCCCCTGCAGGGACCATGGGTGCTGTCCGCAACTGTCTACAATCCGATACCCCAGCTTAACTCCTGGGAGCAAGAAGGGGTTCTGGTTGATCTCCTCCACTGCAAACACCATGGCCTGTGCCCAGCGCATTGAGTGTGCCTGGAGTCTGATACAGTAAAAATCCTATCAGCATATTGTTTTTAACTTTCTTTTACATATTCAGATAAGAAGATGAAAGCATTACATTGAAAAAAAATAATAAAAGAAACAAAAAACAGCAACAAAATTATTTCGAAACAAGAATTGTATTGGACGTTTTTGAAAGTAATAATGAATATGAGCTTCTGACCCCTGGCATTGCTGTATTTTCGGCGGTTCGAAGAAGGTTGCATCCAGAGACACAGGATTGATGTAAAGGGGGAATAGCCCTCCTAAAATGACATCTCCATCCTGAGAGAAGATGGGGTCTTCCAGGCTGTTGGAGTATACCCATTGCTTGCAGTTAGTTGATAGGCTCACCACCATCACCCAGGTCTGGAGTGGCAATACCAGCAATAACCAGAGCAAGCAGCTGAGTGGGGACATAGTGGAGCTGGGCTGACCAGCCTCTCTGTGAGCTCCGCCTGCTATGTCCCTGCCCAAGCAACAGAACTGAATATTTGTAATGGCCACTGTGTCCTGAGGGGCCATGGAGAATGTAGGGCTGAGCAGTAAACAGAGACCATTGGAGAAAGGTTCTATGCACATGTTCTTTTTCCATGAGCCCTTGTGACTATGAAGTAATTTCTGGGCATTAAATCACGAGTGGGCGGGCAGAGGACTCAGTGACAGAAGAGACAGTGATGATGATCAGCTGGCTTTAAAGTGGGCATCACAGCAACAAATGGATTTTTGTTTTGTTTTGTTTCAGGACTAATAAAATTTAAGTTGAACACCATGACAATTAGTTCATATCAGGTCACTGAAAGAAGTGCTACTGATGAGTCAATAAGACTGAATCCTGTTTGTATGTCTCCATCCAGAAAAGCATCGAATGAGATGATGGCTGCTGACAACCTCAAAATATTAGCACAGTTACTTGATCCTGGGAGGAACAGAAAACACAGAAAAGCTAAGGAGATAGTAAAAGGAATTCATTGTCTCAGTGCTTATCACTGAATTAGAACCCAGGGGTATTTTTCATAAACAGTTTCTGAGAAACAATTGTGGTGGTCAGGCCAGTAGGCCTCAGGTGTGCATTATCTCTCTGATTGCTGCGCATTTTACAAGCAATTAGGCCCATTTTCAGAGGAATGAGAGTGGGACCTGAGAGATTTTAATGAAGGAAGGATAGTATGTCTCACTTGAGTTAAAATTATTGTCGCCTGAGCAGCACAAATTATAGGACAAAATAAACATGTCAGAAAAATGCTCTTTGTTCTTATCAGAGCATCCATGAAAAATATCATTCAATTCTGAATCGTCTAACCCGAGAAAATAAACCAATGTTAATGCTCTTCATGCCAGATACCACACGCATTTTCATAGATAGTTGCATGATCACAGCTTAATCAAGACCTTTAACATATTGTATTCAGAGCTCCCTATTTTGTTGCATTTGCAAGGCTTTCCTTCGTGCAAACTAACAAGTCATACGAGAAGTGGGCCCTATCAATTTCCATGTCAGTCAAGCTGAGTGAGCCAGTTCTTGTTAAGGAAAGTCCAATTATCAGTCAGAGGCACCTGTCAGCCAATTATTTCGCAAGGGCCACTTGGATCTATTGCCAAGATGCGACTCAAGATTTAACATATAACTAGTATTTCAATATATTTCAGGCAAGACACATGCCGTGCCTATTGCTCTTAGAACAATTCCTGCCATAATTACTCTAATTCCCCTTACCCATAATGTATGTTCGTAAAGCATCCATGTTACATTAAACTGACTCAGCTCTCTGAAATGCCAAGATTCTTGATAACAGATTAATACATCCGCGCAATGTAGAGTTTGACTGAGCTTCGCGACGCTAAGAATGCTGTGCTGGCACGTTTTGCTGAATTTCATTAACCCCTTTCTGCAGACGTAGACGCCTGCGTCTATAAACCTGCAAATTTAAGCACGCTGCTACTGTACTCGATCACTAGATGGCACCCCCGTATCAGTTATTGAATGTTCACAAGCAAGCAGACCTCGAACGCAGTTCTGAATATGGGGAAGTTCACTCCACGCCCTGTTTTTCAAGAGCTGCATGAATTAAACTCCTCAGCTAAGCCTGATGTGCAAACTGGTCAGTATCCTTGCCCATAGTATCGATCCAGCAGTTTAAAAAAACAATATCTTGACACAGAAAAAATCGTTATCCTCTGTAGCAACCAGTTTAGCCACAGTGAGCCAACAGTATTCCAATTAGTGGTTCAGAAAAATCAGTTTTCTGAGGCAAAAAAATCGGCATGGTATTGATTCTCTCACATTCTACTGTTAATTACAGTCGTCACATACAAAAAAATTTGTAGTTGCCTACCGTGGATTTACGCATAGATTCCTTCATTGACAAATTCAGTGCTTCCTTATATCCACCCAAGTACTGGCGTTGATAGCCAATCACTCAATCAAACACTCAGGCTCTTCTGCGTAATTGTAGAGTTACACTTCATGCCCCCGTGAAGCTATCCTAGTAACAATGTATTGATTGGCTCGTTTCTTATCCAATTCCCAAGTGTTTAAACATTTTAGAGTAAGTGAAACACATTGACTGGAAAAACACAGAGCATGCAAGCCTATGCGTATCAGCAGCTCGGTTGTATCCTGTCTACGTTGTGCACATTCCACGGCTGAAATAGATGCGATATATAGAAAACACGTTCGCAAAACTGGCCTTGAAGTGTTCAGTTACATTTACAGGATTTAAATGAGATAAAGATATGGTCACTTGGAATTGTTTCGAATGAAACGGGACTGGAGGGTTCCTGCTACTGGATACATCGGTCTCTGGAGGAGGGATTCATGAAAAAGGTGAGGCTAATACTTTGGTTTTTTTTTATTTTGGAATGTATACGTACCCAACAAAGTTGAATGTCGAGGTTTTTTTTCCTGTTTAAAACGCGAACTGCCCGTGCATTTGGGTGGACCCCCTGGTACGTTCATTGCACATTTCTTTTGAATCCAGGGAGGCAATGGATTGTTCCCTGAAAGTGGATTGTCTGTTCTGTTAAAATAAGGTATATTTCAGAATTCAGATATTACTGAGTTAGTGAGTTGTACTTGTTCCTTGTAAGTGTTGAAATGGGTTCGTGAGCTTAGAGGAGGAGACTGGTATCTTTGATTACAGGGTGAATGTTCTGACCGTTTAATAAGCAGTTTATTTAATGCGTGTTTGTGCTGGCTTGGGGGACTTTGAAGAAAAATGGCCAAAACTCTAAACTTAATTATGGAGAAAAGGCATGTTTTGTGTTTGGAGAGGTTACTGGTGACCACTGATATTCAACTGCTCTGAGATTGATAAATTCTTTATAAACTCACCAGAAAATCAATTGTTCATATTAAATTTCATGCCTTAAAACTTTATTTGTGTTAAATACATTATTTTTTAATGATTTGACAGGACATCATTTTGAGACTTCGGGGAGACACTTGGATAGCTGTATAAATTGGCTAAAAGCATGTAGGTAATCTAGAATGTAATGTTGAAGATGCATTCTACTTGTGGTCAAGGGGTTTAAGATACCAGAAATGTATAGTTTTAAGCCCCAGCAGTATTTCAATCCTCAGAAAAATTTTTTTTGTTGCAATTTCAATGGTGAATTCTCATGAAGATTTTTTTATGTTTGCAGCTCATTTTCTCTACCAAAATCATGAAAATAAACTGAAATACTATGTCATTCTAAATGTAAGTGTCTTTTCTGGATTGAGCCACATTTTTCCTCTTTATGAAGCTTAAATCTTGAATTATACAGCATTAAAGTGGGTAACCCATAAATAGCCAAATTTGGCTTCTGCAGATAGGGGTTAAAGGGGACCTAATTTGTTATTTTTTCAAGTTTATATTTTGGTCTTTGACTCCCCTAGGGTACTCCTGATCGCCCAAAGTAAAAAAAAAGGGTACTTAATTCGCTGATACTGCCATCCTTAAAAAAACCCCATTTGTAGCCCATAGTAGTCTCTGCCTGAAACGCCTCATTGGGGTGGCTCTTCCACTAAGTCCCCCACTCCCCTAATGCCCACTTTCTTCTGACTGGCCAGCTCTGTGGTGGCACCAGAAGCAGAACGCAGTTTTCCTGGTCTGGCTCCCGAGTGAAACTGACGCGAAACGACGGGCAAATTCTTCAATCTAACCCAGTACATGTGTGTAGATCTAATGAAATTAACGTGTTCTAACATGGTGAAAGTAGAGGACACAGTGCGAAAGTCTGGCAGCTCAAGCACGAATATGCTATCAGCTACAGCTTGCTACGGCAACAGTTGATGAGTACAGCTGTTTTTCATTTCTTAGCTAGGAGGCAGGGAAAGCTAGAATCCACCCCATATAGGCACATTTGTAGAACGGGTTGACATGCCAAAGTGAAGACTGGAAACTGTAGAAATCCGGTGGATCTGAATTTAGAGGGAAACATGGACAGTGAGGAGCAGCTAAAAGTGGGCCAACAGCTTATGGACTGCTTCGGTGCGTATCAGGACCTGCTGGTTCGTGTGCATAGCTGTGGTGTGTTGTTACCATGGAGAAACGAACAGCTTCCGTGCTGGTCTATGACAAAGGGGCGAAAGCTCCAGGCTAAATGGCCTTTTCGGAAATTGCCCGAGGTAATGGTTTACTTATTGCTTCGGAATGACCAGCTTTTCCTCACAGAAAATGGGTGCATTATGGATAGCGTGTGAGAGCTAGTCAGAGCTCTGGTTATTTCATGAACAAAGTACAGGTTTTACAGGTAAGTTCCGTCTGCGTGAACCGTTGCTTATGTGGAGCTAGCGAATCGATCACTTTTACAGGAAAGAATTTAATATTCAATCGATGGCAATGCAAAGAAATCGTCTGTTATACCGAACACATTATAGCCTGTTCGCTTCCCTATTGCTTTCACCGGTAGTATCAGAGAGCTTGCTCAGTCATTGGAGATGTATCAGGCTGACCCCTGTCATGGATAAGTAAAGCAATCGTTTCATAAGCACCCAAAAACGCACCCCAAGCTCTCCAAAAACTATGTCAGGTCTAACTGCATCCCAACTTGGCAGACACATACAGCACCTCTCTGGTTAGCTTCAATTGTAGTTGCTTCTATCAGGCAACATTATGATGAAACTGCCACATTGATGCTTACTGAAATAACACAAGCATACTGATCATAATTGCTGCATATAAGTTCACCTGAAGCATTTTTAATTTGCAGAGCACGCAAACTAACATGCAGTAGCTAATAAGCGGTCATGATTTTGAATGTAATCTGTCGCGCGAAAAATTCGTTTTGTGTCCGGTGTGAAAGCTGCTTAATGCGCCCATAATGCCCGTATTCGCGTCTTTGCACTGATTTTGAATGTAGCTAATATGTCGCACGTAAAATTAGTTTTGCATCCGGTATGAAAGCTGCTTAACGCGCCCATAATGCTTGTATTCGCGTCTTTGCACTGACTTTGAATGTAGCTAATCTGTTGCACAAAAATTTGTTTCGCGTCCGGTGTGAAAGCTGCATAATGCGCCCATAAGGCCTGTATTCGCATATTTTCATTGACTTTGAATGCAGCTAATCTGTTGCGCGAAAAATTTGTTTCGCGTCCGGTGTGAAAGCTGCATAACGCGCCCATAAGGCCTGTATTTGCGTCTTTGCATTGACTTTGAATGTAGGCTCATCTGTCCTGCAAAGAATTCATTTCATGTCTGATGTGAAAGCAGCTTTATGGATAGTAGACGACAGCTAGTGAGAGCTTGGTAATGTTATGAGCATTATACAGGTTTTGCAGACCATAAATTCCATTAGCGCAGACAAGTTGCTTATATGGAGCTAGCAAATCAATCACCTGCACAGGAAAGAATTACCTATTTATTCACTGCCTTTTTCAGCTTTTTATTAGCCACAACAATTTCTAAAGGGAGATGAAATTATGTCAAGGTAGTGCAGAGAAATCATTTGTAAACCGTTAGAGGTTCTGCATTTTGCATTGCCTTCATGGTAGCACCAAAAAGCTTGCTCAGAAATTTGTGAAGTATTCGGCTGATCCCAGTCATGGATAAGTGAAGCGATCACTAACTGTAGTGGCTACAATCGAGCAACGTTATGATGAAATTGCCACGTTGATGCTTCCCAAAGTACCACAAGCATACCAATCAGATTTACTGCATATAAGTTAACCCGGAGCATTTTTAATTAGCACGGCATGCGAACTAACATGCAGTAGCTAGTAACTGAGCAGTCATAACCACAGAGACAAACCCTTAGTTGCAATGCAAGTTTTACAGACAGCAAGTTCTGTTACTGTGAACAGTTGAACCAAGCATCCAAATTACAAACAAGTATTAAAAGTTGGCTTCAAATGAGATTTATGTTCACACACCTTCTGTAGAATTTCTCCTTGCATATTCAGGACGCAAACATTAGCAACAGTAACTTAGCTATGTTAGCTGCTGTGCTACAGCCACAATCAACTGGCTATCACATCAGGTTGGCTTATGCAGTGAAAGCAACTTACAGCTTCTATGTCTGTGAGTCACTGACAGTCGTGACTGATACAGGCTTTATCGTGAGATATTTCACAAAGCCTGCGCTTGAGGCCAGTTAGTGCTAACTATCGCTAGCGGTCCTGCTAGCCATCCGTAACATGTTAGCTTCACTTACATTATTTGCTGTTATATGGTTACTTATAGCTTGTGGCTCCGAGTGCTTGATCTATGCAGCAGCTTCAGGTTTGAGAAGCAGCTGAAAGGCTTATCCTGTGTCAATTATCCTTTATTGACAAAGCTGTCCTCAGTGAAATGCTGAGCACAAACTGCTAACATTCCCTTTGGCTGTGGCTCTTTGCTGCCAGCAAACAAAAAAGCTACCCACTGATTTCTGGTGGCATCGTCTTTTGGAAGAGAAATATTAGTTTTTCTTTGTGTCCAAAAGTAAACGGACATGTAGCTTTGGGAGACATAATAACAAAATTGCACCTCAAATGATCTGCGGTTCTTCTTTTGTATTTCCAAAAGTATAGATGCTACTCAGCCATAGTATGATCTGTTGTTGTTAGTGCCTGCTAGAATAGTTTCCGGTGTGGGCAGGTCCAGCACAGTGGTTGGCTCTGGCTAGGTCTGTAATAATTGGACGGCACAACCACACATCAGGTTTTGCCCAGATCTCGTGAAGATCTCGGGAGGAGCTGTTCAGAGAGGAAATCATGCTCACGAAATCACGTCCTTGGATTACGGCAAAATCCCTGTATCCTATGTTTAGGATAACTTTTCAGAGGTTGAACATGGACAACCAACATTATAACTTTACTAACATGTATTAAAAGAAGGATCTGCATGTTAGGTCGCCTTTAAAAAAAGACATAAAGGATTAATATGTTTGTACAACTTCATATTAAGCCTATTAAGAAATAGCCCATTTTTTGCAAAGCATTTCCATATCTGTCTGAGATTGTAGAACTCAGTCTGTGACTCAATTTCCAAAGAAATTACATGCTCTGCAAATACAACCAGTGGAAACTTTGCAAACAAATACTTTGATTGGAAATAACCAGATGTGCTAGTAAATAAAAATAAAGTGCAATAACTTAGAAGAGGAGAAGGGAGACAGAATCCTTAAAAAGCGAATCTATCCACTCCATAATAATGTTGTTGTATCAAAACTGGCTGCAATTCACTCTAGAGGGCACTTGGAGGATAGTCCTGCATCTGGCCAATAAGTACATGAATAAATAAATTTAGTTTTGGCAAATAAAGTATTGATTATAAATCAAGTGTTAAATGAAAAAATACTTATGTCACTTTACTTTCATTCTCATAGGGTAGGCAATTTCGCCAATAAAATGCTTTAGACTAATTGTAACTGATTAACCTCCATTAACAGTAATTGAAGTCTTAGATAGCTACCATCATTACCTAAGTCTAACTTGCCTTTGATAGGAAAATCATATGAACACAATCCCAAAAGACATGGTATCGTCTTTTGAGTAAATATGATTCATGATGTATTTCCCAAACTGTAACTACAACAGACGTTAGGGGTGCCATAAAGTAAAATTGTATACGCCTTGTGGTCTCCTGCTATCCAGTGGCTGGGCAAATGCCATGAAGTGGCTTGTAGTGCATGACATTACTTATATTAAAAAATCAAAAACTAGAAGTACATTTTCTTGACCTCTTATCCTGAAAATATATGACTTTGACTTTCTAAAAGCCAAAATGAAGCTCACTTGGTGCTTCCTGCTGCTCCCAGCCGTCACCATCTTGGCAGTGCCTGACTCCGCCAAACCCCCCCCCCCAGTCCAAAAATAGGCAAAAGGGTGAAGCAGTGAAACTCCAGCAAAGCAGCTAAGGGATGAGTGTGCTAATAGTGCATGGTGGCGGGTCAAAGGCTGTTCACAGCCGCAAAGCAGTGGCAGTTAGCTTGTCATGTAATGATATTTCCTCTGACAACAAGAGGATGTTTGGCTCAGCTTTTAAATGTAACTTAACCAATTTAAACAAATCTCTAACCAGGGTCACAGATCTCCAAGCTTTTGCTTTCTACCTCAGCAACTCGGCACTTGTCTTTTGGCGGGTGTAATTCTAGTTTATGCTATTTTTGGACTTCAACAGTGAGCCCTTCCTCATATATATATATATATATATATATATGTTCGTTTGTGCTTACATAGCGTCACTGAACACTGTATGTACTCTGTATACCCAGCTAGCGACATTGTTTTCCATTGCCATTCTGAACATCATGTAAGTTTGCTCGGTGGTGCACTGGTTAGCACTGCCATCTCACAGCAAGAAGGTTGTGGCTTTGAATCCGGCTTGGGGTCTCTGTGTGTGGAGTTTGTATGTGTTTACGTGGGTTTCCTATGATTACTCCGGTTTCCCCCACCCTGAAAAGCATACATTATAGGAACCTACCAGTGCCCCTGACCAACGAACTGGCTTTAGAACTGCCCACTGCTCCTAACTATAGGATGAGTGAAATGCAGGGGACAAATTACCCCACGGGGTTCAATAAAGTGTATCTTATTGTGAAAAAACAAAAAAAAAACTTATAGCTAGCTTGAGGATGATGAGCTACATAAAGAAACACATTTAATAACAGCTAGCCAGCTACTAAGACAACATGGGATAGGTTTAATTATTTATCTGGTGAGGCTGTCTATTTGCAATTGTACTGTATCAGCAATTGTACCAAAAATATACTTAATCCAATTTTAGCAAAGTAACGGCAAATGTTGTTACATAATCTCTTGCTGTGTGCATCCATTAACCGCATAATTCCAACAAAATTTGGAGGTGCCATCTTTTGCTGCAGGGAAGCAGCTGAGGGACAGAGTCTTCTGATAGCACGGTGTGGTGGGCCGAATGTTTGCTCGCCAGCTGCCTGGCCTGGAGGCTCTGATGGTTTTCTAACATGTTGTTCTAAAGTATTATCACCCTAAATTCTAACACTTCTCAAATATGATGTGACTTCAGCGCATGGCAGTTTGATATTTGCAGCAAGCATATGCTCTAGTCAGCACAACTGGGCATCTTGCTGGAAGGCTAATTTAAGGCTTATTCATTCACTGGCCATTTGGCTGTTTAATGAGCCAGTTAATTAGTGCCAACAGACAACGCTAAATGAAATGTCACAAGAATTTCACTTGCCAAAATATAGAGCACAGACTCTTTGGACAGTCTGTCCGTGCAATTAAGCACAGAGCAAGAAAAAGGGTCTAATTGTCACCAACTCCCAAAACGCAGCCTTGAGGTCAAGTTCAGTGACTTGAATTAGTTTAGATGTCCGGTAGACAGCTAGTGGGTAGGCCCACACCTGTCAAATTCACATTGAAATTCAAAATGGGCTTCATTGTTGGGATGAAAGCATACATGTCAAATTGCTAAAACATAACTGTACATTACAAAGCATGCAGATCTATTGTCACTACAATTTACAGGCATGCTACTATTAAAGCAGTCCACTCCTCTTCTTCTATTGAGTGAAATTGCAGTTGATGACCATTTTGGTATATTCCGGACAAATGCTGAGCATATTATTTTTAAAAATTATGTATTAATATGGCTTAACAGCCACGTGTCACCAAAAGCAGCCACATCCTTAATTATGCAGAACCTTAAGCCTTAATATAATGTAAATGGATGAGTTTTTGAGGAAGATGTCATGGAGGGGAAAATAAGACTAAAACCATTTTTTGAACCAGGCTTTTCAACCTGTGATGTGGTGCATTTTTGCAGATTAACTAACAAGACTAGGTGCAACTTAGTATATGGCTGGGCCTCCAAGTGCTGTATGAGAGTGTGGGCCTAAGAAAAGGGTGCTGAATGAGGCAAAGCTCACACAACTATAGGAAGTGTAAATTTTTATGTATTTCCCTATTAAATCTTGCAACCGATACTGTCCTCCATGCCTGTTAACTGTTATATTGATTGTGAGATTGAATTGGGAGATTAAAAACACATTCCGACCATTGCTAGATTGATATGATGTGTTATTTTCCGCTATCTCTATGGAATCTCACAACCGGTACCAAAGAAAACAAGCATGGAGGACTGAAACAAACCGAAACAAATCTAGCGTGAAATAAGATTAGCCTAATAATGTTTGGATTGTGCCCGTAATGCAACAAAATTGAATGGAAGCTGACTTGGATGCTAGCCAGGGCAAGCGCAGCATATGTATCTGTATATTAATATTTACTCCACCTTTTGCTGTTTATTAGAAGAAAAATATGCATTAATTTATGTAAAATGGGGACCTATATCGACTCATTGGCGTGAAAAATTGGACATTGTGAACAATCCATATGTCCAAAAATGCGTTTTAATCTAACAGTATATTTGCCTGATTATTGCAGTCAATTGATGGATTCAAAAACTGGTCATGTTACGATGGCGTAGTGGGTACAAAAACGTAGTGGAGAGGTAGCTACATCAATCATGGGGTGTGGAATCCAGCTTGTTGTGATCTTTTAAACTTTTTATTTTCTTAAATTTATTGTTTTCATTGTTGTCAGTTAAAGTTGCTCTCATGGAGACAATCAAAGGAGCCATCACAACTGCTTCTGTTCAAGCAAATGAACTCATGAACGTGCAAGGGAATAAGTCAATTTGGAAACCAGTCATGGCATCATACCGTTATTGTTGAAAATACTGAAACGTAGTAGTCCCAATGCCACTTCCACCGTGTATGTAAATAGTCCAGATATAGTAAAATTATTTATCAATTTTTCCTAACATCGTGTAAGTTCTTATGTTAGGCTGAGGGATGGTTAAAGGGGTTGCGTGAAGTAAGCAGACATCTCGTTTTCATTCAGTTTTCTGTTTGTTTGTGACAAGCAACTCAATTCAAAACATTCGGCGTTGGAATTTTTCCAAAACTCCCTGTGGTTTACGAGTAATGGCCCAAGCAACGCCCTTAGCTATGCTGACTAAATTTTTTGCCAGTCTTCAGTAATCTCCGATAGTTAACGTCATTTCCAGAACAGCCATTATCACGATTCAGTGTAAGCCATTGAAATTCCTGTTATTTCTTAGCTGTTTTGGTGGCTTTATGTCAAAATTCCTAGAATGCCTCTGCAGTGTGTCTCGATGTATTGTTCCCATTCAGCCCAACAGTTGTTTGGGTGGCCGAAAGACAAAGATTGGACCGTAAATGGACCAGTTTTGTCAGAGCAAAGAGAGTAAATGTTATGGCGGTTCCGACGAGTGTGTTTTAATAATATTAATATTAATTAATAATTTTAATAATTAATAATGCATACCTGTCAACCAATAGCACAGCCAGAACTTAAAATTGCGTGGGCAATAAACATCTCTTCAAAACAATTATTAGTTCTGACCCGATCACAGTCATTTTTACAATATGACGAACAGAGTTGGGGACAGCGTGTCTCCCTGTTTAACCCCTGATGGTGCGGGAAATCAATTGGCAAGTTTATTATTTACTTTCACACAAGCTTGGGGTGCTCTATAAAGAGAGTGAATTGCCTGATAAAATTTTCCATCTACCCCTGTTTTAAACTGTTTATAAACGGTGCTCATCAGACTAATCCCCCTGAAATTTAAGGGAACTCTGGGATCATTTTTCTGTGATTTTGGTATCAGGCTTATAATGGACTTCAATCATATTGAAGGTATTCTATAGCATTCAAAACAGTTATAAAACAAATTAAATATTATTTGCGCAAGCTTTCGTCATTTTAGTATTTCATGTGGTATATCCTCTATCCCTTTACCTTTTCCTTTTTTAAATTTTTCGATTACCTTTTGCACCTCCGCCCAAGGGCATAGGAATGAGTTTAACATTGGGGGGGACCAAGGACGGAGGTTTAATGAGAGAATTGTTACGGATACGTATGTGATGCGGAACATTTTTGGAAATCTGAGTGCAGATAGCCTACTGCCTTTACTCTACACCAGTGGCTCTCAAACCCGGTTCTGGGGCCCACTATGTATGCTGGTTTTTGTTCCAACCACAATTGCAATCTTAGCATTTTAACAAGCTGTTGTTTTGTTTTGTTTTGTTTTAATTAGGTGCATTTATGCTAATATCCACATTGAGATGTATTGTAAATGTCGGCAAAGGGAAACAATTTATCAAACGTTTAATCAACATAAATAATCGTAAGGTTCCTCATTGGTGAAAGTCTTGACACATGGAGGTAAAATCCAACAACTTACTTGGCCAACAATGAAGTCACACCTGTTGTGTTTTGTGTTGATTTAAGTTGGTTCAGTCAGGTTATTTGGGAAAAACTCAAAACACCTGTGTTCAGAAACCTAATTTGGAGCTTACTGATTTTCTCAGTCTAATGTGATCGTGTAAAAATGATTTCACCTGAAAATCTTAACAATATTGAAAATTAAGCACAATATGTTCAAGGGTTTTTATTCTTCATGGCAGAATGGATATGTCCATCCAAATGTGACTTAGGATGGTAAATAACTACTCTAAACATGGAATGCAGCTCATTCAGAATTTGTAGATGAATTATAAATGATAATTTCTTGGTGCAGTATGTTAATAAACCTACCAGAAAGAAGGCAATTTCAGACTTAGTGCTCTGTAATGACCCTGATAGAATGAGCAACGTTCAGGTACTGGAGCCACTTGGGACAAGTGATCACTCTGCTGTTAATTTTGATGTTTCATGGGAAGTTACAAAGATGTATGCAAAAACAAAAATTTTCAATTTTAGGCGAGCAAACTTTGACAGGATGCGGTCATATCTAAGTGAAATAAAATGGGAGACACTCCTGGACTGTGAGTCCGTTAATGAGATGTGGGAAAGATTCAAGGGGGTTTTACTTGAATCACAATGCAGATTCATTCCAAAGGTGTCCAAAAGTAAGCTGAAAAAGCAGAATCCTCAGTGGTTGACCAAAAATATTTGTAGGATTTTGAGGGAAAAGAGGAATCTTTATAAAATGTACATAAAGGACAACAATGAGAACACAAAGCCTGAATACTGTAAAATGCGGGCTGTGGTCAAAAAAGAGCTGAGGAATGCTAGATGACTGTATGAAAGACAAATTGCAGTGGGGGCAAAAACTAACCCTAAGCGCTTTTTTCAGTACTGTAGCAGAAAAAGGAAAGTTAAAGGGCAGGTTAAGTACATAAAGAATAAAAACGGATCGCTGCTATATGATAAAAAGGATATTGCGGATGCCTTAAACAGTTACTTTGTTGAGAATTTTACCTCAGAGGGGTCCTTTTTTGGCCAGAGGGCATGTCAAATGCTCAAGATTATTGAGCAGAAATTGAGGTTCGGGATAACAAAGTATTAGACAAGTTGCATAAACTAAAGGCAGATAAGGCGGCGGGCCCTGAAGGCTTATATCCTAGAGTGCTCAGGGAAGTTGGTGAGATCATCTTTAAGCCACTCTCCGCCATCTTCAGACGGTCTTTAGAAACGGGAGAAATACCAAATGATTGGAGACAGGGCAATATAATATTAATACCGAGCCAGGAAAATACAGGCCAGTCAGTTAAACTTGCATTGCGTGCAAAATATTGGAATCTATCATAAAAGATGAGCTGGACTTATTTCTTGAAAGTGACAGTATCTTGAGGGATAGTCAACTTGGTTTTCGGAAGGGAAGGTCATGCCTGACAAACCTTCTGAAATTTTTTGAAGAGGCCACCAGGACTTATGACCAGAGCAGGGCTTATGACATCATATACTTGGATTTTCAGAAAGCATTCGATACAGTACCGCATAAGAGGCTAATTTTTAAAATGAGCTCCATTGGAGTTACAGGAGGTATTCTAGAGTGGATTCAAAACTGGTTACAGGACAGAACACTAAGAGTGGTGCTCAGTGGTATCTCATCTGCGCTAGATATGGTGGGAAGTGGCGTCCCCCAGGGATCAGTGTTGAGACCCCTGCTGTTCCTCATGTACATTAATGACCTTGATAGGAATATTGAGAGCAGATTGGTTAAATTTGCAGATGATACTAAATTGGGGGGTTTGGCAAATAGTTTAGGGTCCACTAAAGCGATTCTGGACGATTTGGATAGAATCCAGAATTGTGCAGAAATGTGGCAAATGAAATTTAATCTAGCAAAATGTAAAGCTGTATATCTTGGTAATAAACACATTAGACGGGATTACTTCATGGAGGGTTTAAAACTGGAATGTGCTGCACAGGAGAAAGATCTGGGAGTGATTGTTGACCAAACCCTCACAGGTTCTAGTCATTGTGCTGTAGCAGTTAAAAAAACTAATCAAATGCTGGGATACGTTGCCAAAAATATTGAGTACAAATCTAAGGAGGTAATGCTTCTTTTGTACAACACGTTCGTTCGATCACATCTGGAGTATTGTGCACAGTTCTGGGGACCATTCTTTAAGAAAGATATAGAGGCTCTAGAGAAAGGTCAGAGAAGAGCCACTAAGCTTATTCCAGGTATAGAAGATGAAAGCTATGAGAAGAAGCTGAAGATCCTTAATCTCTTTAGTCTTAGTCTTTTAAAATATTGTTTGTGCACTGCCAGGCAGGGGTACCAGTAATTTTTGGGCCCATTGTATACAGGCACACACACGCACAAACACACAGACACGCACACACACAGGCACCGATCAGCTACAACATCAGCAACAGCTCCATGATGCTGACATCCACTTGAATTCCTGGACCTCAGGTTTTCCTGCAGGACATTTCCCAGAGGATTGCACTCCCACCAACAGCTTGTATTCCTACAGTGCATCCTTATGACAACTTTTCTCCTGGTAAATGGCAGTCACATGCCCAACAGATGCTCAAGTTGAAAAAGAAAATGGGACACATTGGACTGGGCAACTTTTATTTATTGCCATCAGAGTGAATAAAATCATCGATTTCTTGCAAACTATCCAATAGTTCTTTCAAAACCACAAAGTGATTCTAACTCCTTAAAATGGTACTGTAGGCCTGAGCTTAATGTCTGGATTATTATCTGAGTCATTATACGTGTGCAGTCTTTTGCCATCATTTTATAATTTTCATAGTAATTCTGGTCCTGATTGTACGTACATGCACAAACATACTCACAGCTCCACTCGCTTACATACTTTATTTTTAATGTGAGAGAAAATAATGCATATTTCCACATATTATGCAATTTTAGTTTGAACAGGTTCTGAGTCAATAAACACTGGAATAATCTTCAGATCTTGAAAACATTTTGTGCATTAAAACTTATATATTTATTGGTGGTAACTTATGTAGTTATATTTATTGGTGATCTTCAATTATCACCCTAAAATTCTTTTGACCTAAAACACAGGTTTCGATAATTAATACTAAGTAACAGTAACGGGAGAATGATTTTATTCAAAAAATGTTATTTCCCAAAACGTCATTCACTTTACAGACAAGATGACTGTGCCATTAAAGTTGTGAATTTGAGAGATCTATTGAACAGAATGAAAAACAAAATGCTCCTGTTTTATTGTGCTCATGTTTTCCCCATGAGGAACTTCTTGGTGTTGTTCTCTGGCCTCAGTAATATGATGTAACACTTTGGGGCAAAAATGCAGAGCAGGAGCCCAAAGCTGGAGGCCAAGATGGCAAATATCTCCACGGCAACAGTGTATTTCCCTGGGGAGCTGACATAGGCAGGGACAAAGGTGATCCAGACAGCACAGAAGATCAGCATACTGAAGGTGATGAACTTGGCCTCATTAAAGTTATCTGGGAGCTTCCTGGCTAAAAAGGCCAGAAGGAGGCAAATGGCTGCCAGTAGGCCAATGTAGCCCAGCACACAGCCAAACCCTAGTGCTGACCCAACCGCACACTCCACAATGAGCTTTGAGCCCTGGAACCCTGTATTGCGGTGTGGGTGAGGGGGACTGAGGCAGAGCCATAAGATGCAGATGAAGATCTGGACACAAGTGAAGACGACCACACTACTCCGCTGCTGAACCAGCCCAAACCACTTCATCATGTTGACACCAGGCCTGGCAGACTGGAATGCAACCAGAACTACGATAGTTTTCACTAGAATACAGGACAGGCAGAGTACAAAGCTGATCCCAAACACCAGGTGCTGAGCCAGGCAGGACCACTCTGAGGGACGACCCACAAACACCAGCGCACACAGGAAGCAGAGTGTGAGGGACAGCAGCAACAGGAAGCTCAGTTCTGAGTTATTAGCCTTTACAAGGGGCGTGTGTCTGTGGTACAGGAAGATCATGCCTACTACCACTGTTATGCCACTTCCAGACAGTGCTATGGTTGTCAGGGTGATGCCCATTGTGTCCTCGAATGAGAGAAACTCCACCTCACGAGGAATACATTCGTTCCTGTGACTGTTGGACCAGAACTCTGCAGAGCAGGGCTCGCATTCCACTGATCCTGAACAAATACAGCCAAAAAATAATATTTAAAGTTTGATTTAATTATATTACAGATCCACCATAAATCATATCCTCACGTAGGTGTTTACAGGCAAATACACACCTCAAGCCATAAATATCAATTCTGCAGCTACACAGGACCAAGTAATTAAACTGAAACATCTGGAACTCTATCATCTTGAGCAGGCTAGCTCACTTTTTGTCTTGTCTGATTATAGTAATGCCCTGCGTGATTTCCTGTCATGTCAGCCTTTTCTTTACACCCTGAAAAATTGTGTAGCTTCAGTTAAAAAAAAAAGAAAGTTATTCTTAAATAAGACAGATTGAAATGCCAATAAAATATAAGAAAGTTCACTACCTGACTGGTTGCTAATTGTTCCATCAGCACAAGGTATACAGTCAAAGCAGCAGATCACCTCTCCCCTTCGCGCAGCCAGGCGCGTCCCTGAGGGGCATTCTTCAGAACACACGGATAGTGGTACCTGCGCACATAACCAAAATTCCTAAGAGGAATGAATAACATTAGGAAAATGAGCATTGAGAAATCACTGCTGAGAAAGAGAGGAAAATTTACAAAAAGCAGTTTCAGAATAGACTGATCATGCACCCACTGAATGATTGATTACATGAAATGCAGCTGCCCTATACCAGACATTTGTCCCAGTGAAAAGTGTCTATTTATTTGCTAGCTGAGCCAAAGTACAGGGCTTTATGAAAAGGGATTAAAAGATGGTTAAAACCTTGAAATATATGAAGCACAATAAGAAAAGCATCCGCAAAGGTGACTCCTATTAATATGAAAACTAATCAGCTAAAACTAAAGGAAGCCAGGCTGACTGCGGAAATTAATACAAAATCTCACTTCTATCGACAGCTGGAAAAGAGCTCGCAAAAATCATGCAGCATTGACTGAGAAGCTCTTGGGATGAAAAAGCAGCATCAGAATCTCAATGTGGATTCAGAAGTCTGAGAGGCACTGTGGACCAGATTTTCACCACTCGCCAGCTCCAGGAGAAATGCTTCAAACAAATCGTTAGCCTGTTTGCCCTATTTATTGATCTGACACAGGCTTTCGACATCATTATTTGCGAGGCACTGTGGGAAGTCAAGAAGTAGGGTTTCCGAAGAAGTTCTAAACCCTTTGAACCCTGTATTATATTAAGGGGTTGTGAGCCCCACTAATGTCAAACACAGCTTAATGTGATGGGGAAACCACATTATCATAAAAAAAGGTCACATGGCAACAAAAAGTCATGTAATCAACAAAAAGTCATGTAATCAAAGTCCCATGTTTGGAGGCCTGTCCTCCAGCATTTCAAGTAATCAAATTTTCTCTTTGCGGCCACTAAACGGGCCTTTAGGGTTCAAAGGGTGAAGCATGCTCAAGCAGTTTCATGTCAATATCAGGGTCAAGTTTGCCCAGATGGACTGTACTCTGACGCCTTCCTGATTGAGACTGGTGTCAAGCAAGGCTGTGTCATTGCGCCTATTCGCTGTCTTCTTTATAGCAATGCTCAGTGAAGCTCTGCGTAGTCTAGAAGATGGAACCTAGATGAGGGTGAGAATTGATGGGGGTTTGTTAAATACTGCAGACTCTGAGCCAAGTCAAAGGTGACGGAGATCCATGCGCGACTTACATTTCGCTGACAATTGTGGTCTGTTTGGTCACTCCAAACACCAACTTCAGAGTCTTATGTCAAGTTTCACTGCTGCAGTGAATAGGTTTGGCCTGAAAATCAGTGT
This sequence comes from Gymnothorax reevesii, assembly GCA_029721435.1. Taxonomy (NCBI): domain Eukaryota; kingdom Metazoa; phylum Chordata; class Actinopteri; order Anguilliformes; family Muraenidae; genus Gymnothorax; species Gymnothorax reevesii. The sequence goes on from CM056574.1 coordinate 142,631,034, forward strand.
CAAGAAGACTATGGTCCTATACCACCCTACGCCAGGCAAGAGCTCGCTACCAGAACCCCAGATCTCTGTATTTGGCAAACCATTAGCCTACACCAAAGCCTTCACTTACCTCAGCAGTGTCATTTGCAAGATATCAGCTGGATATGGAAATTGACAGCAGGATAGCAAAGACCAGCACTGCCTTTAGCAGGCTGTGTGACCAGGTATGGGACAGCCATGACATTTGGCTCCAGACAAAATCACAGTGGTTGTCCTTAGCATGCTGCTGTACGGTGAGTTGTGGACTATATACCGATGGCATATTAGTCATTTGCAGGCCTTCCAGTAGCACTGCCTCAGCAAAATTCTTAGGATCAAATGGCAGGCCTTCTCTACAAACCAGGAAATCTTGAAGAAGGCTGAGGTGATCATGGTGGAGTGCCAGGTCATCACGCAGAGGCTTCAATGGGCTGGACACCTTACAAGGATGGCGGACACTCATCTACTGAAGCAGCTGTGCTACGGTGAAGAGGCCGTTGGTGCGAGAAACCACGGTGGGCTAAGGAAGTGGTTCAAAGACACAATAAAATCTGACACCCAGGATTGTGGGATCAGCTTAGTGGTTTGGGAAGTAAGGGACGTTGGCAGAACTGCATGGAGAAGGACACTCTAAGGGGGCAGCGAAATTTGAAACTAAGTGCACATAGAGGATCGTGGAGGCTCGCTCCAGAACGAAAGCTCCAGAGCAGGCTGTTGAATGTGACTTCCGCTGTGACTAATGCAACCTGTTGTGCGCGATTGCAGCTGGCCTCAGCACTCACTTTCAAAGCCACAGGACATTACCGAACTCTTGATTAGTCTGCGCCAGATTGGCACGACATCCATCATCATCCATCGTCATTAAAACTGTAAAATTATCTAAGATGGCAAGGTGAGCAATGTCAAATATTAGGACAGCATGCGCCCAACACCAGGCTTACGTGGGGAGCTGATTTCTCAGTGCTCTCGGCACTTGGCCCAAACAGTCTGGCAGATAACATATCAAGCAACTCTACAGATAATAAATAATTAATGTAAGCTAACACAGCTACGGCACCACATCCATTCATTTATTAGTGCTAGCTACAATGATCTTGTTGTGTAACATGCATTTCAATGATTCATAATCTGGTCTCATCTCACCTAATTTTATATGTCTCTTACTGATTCAGATTTCACCTAACCATGTAGTTGTGTGAAACTTTTGAGGGATGAAGAGCTATAAAAATGGTGTCTGCTATTTTCAGGTGATTGCAAACAACAAGAGTCACTGTCTGAATTGATGTTGCAAAAGAAAAAAAAATTCATGAAAGACTTACAGCTAATCTGTCATGCTAGTGAGCTAATAAATACAAGTGGAATGGTGACAGTTACCATATTTAATCTTTAAGGCAGCTTGACACTCACAATGCCAACTGATGTAGCTAGCTTGCAGGAAAAAAACAAAAAAATATATAGCCGCAAGCGGCAATTATGGGGTTCAAGCCAAGAAAGACCATTAGTATTTGAAAGCTTTAACAGCTTAATTAAAAATGGGCCTCGCTGAAGCGGGCAATACCCCTCAGCCCCGAAGGTCACTGCTGCAAGGTCAAAGGACGAACTGGGACCAAACCTTGAAAAGGCACACCTAACCCCGTAGGGAGTCCGCAAATGCAATATGAACTTTCTAACCCAAGTGGTTACAGGGAAATAGCCCGGACAAAATTGGTAGCCGCCCGCCTGCCCGGACGCCCGCCCGCCGAAGGGACGACGATACCCCTCGTGCCCTTGTCAGGCTGAGGGGTAAAAACCACTTTAAGAGTATTTTGCAGGTATTTATCTGGACATATTTTGCCAGTGTAATGATTGGACCAACAACTTATGATGTATAGTCTGACTTGCGTAATACCACGCCCCTTTTTTTGCATTTGTGGCGCCCTCTAGTGGTCGATTTTATTGAAACTTTCAGGATTTGTTTCAGGTACTTATGTCAACATATCCTGAGAGATATGTGTAATGTGAATATAGGCCACTATATGGCAGTATTTACCTTTTTTTTGTTAAGCTCAGACTGGAGTCATGTTTAGACATGTCCTGGACATGTCTGGGGCAAGTCTCAGAAAATTTAAAAAAAGAGTTCTAAATGTGGGTGGGGTCTGCAAAAGAGTATATAAGGAAAAGAATTGAGACAGTAGAGTAGTAGGAGAAATTGCAAGAAGATGACCAGCCCTGCCATTCTGTTCAAGACCTGTGACGTTTCTTTTGTGGATTTCTTTGCCTGTGTTTGAGCATTTTCATCATCCCGGACATCACCAAGCCACCCCCCCTCGAAAAGGGATTGTAAATATTTATGTTTTGTACATAATTAATCTTGGTCAGTAGTGTAGGTTAGTGTTAGTCTTTGTCTGTGAATTAAATGTGTTTAAGTTTTTAAAAACTGTGTGTCACCCCTTGCTGTTGCTGTTGTTTTAAATGTAATAACAAATTGAGGCCATAACATATGTAATTTAGGAAAACTTTTTATGATTTATAGTCTGATTTCTGTTATACCACGCTGCTTTGTTTTGCATTATTAGCACCCCCTATCAGTCAATTCAAAGGAAATTTTCAGGGTATGTTTCATTTACTTATAAGAATATATCCTGTGAGTTAAATGGCTAGAGGACAAACAATTACTGATTTATAGTCTGATTTGTGTTATACCACACTGCTTTGTTTTGCAATTTTAGCGCCCCTATCAGTCAATTTAAATGAAATTTTCAGGGTATGTTTCAGGTAGTTCTATGAATATATCCTGTGAGTTTTATGGCTAGAAGACAAACAATTGCTGATTAATAGTCTAATTTCTATAATGCAATGCCCATTTTTTGCATTTATAGCATCCCTATGGGGCGATTTGCATTAAACTGTCAAGCTATGTTCCTGGTATTTATATGGATATATCCTGCGAGTTCTGTGATGATTGGCCCAATGGTTGTTGACTTTTGTCCATTTATGTGCTTAGCCACGCCCCTGATAAAATTGATAAAATTGGTCCAATGATGATCCACAGCGAATTTCGAAGGAATCAGACCAACCGTCTAGAAGGAGATTTCAAAAAATGTTTTTTTCAAAAAATTCAAAATGGCAGAAAATCCAATGTGGCGAACCTTATTACGGGAAATTTGGACCAAGAGTTTGGACCAAGAAATGTCTGTACTAAGTGTCGTGTAAATCGGGAATAAAGGAGTTATGACCTTCAAAGTGAAAAACTGTTTTTCTTGAATTTTAGTGCCCCGATCAGGCCGATTATGTTAGAAATGGCCTGGGCAGCATTTGCACACAATTTCCAACCAATATGCAAAATTTCAGGTCTCTACCATTTACTATCTCACAGGGATTTGGGAAAACATTTCTGTAGAAGAAAAGAAATAATAATAGAGCATAGGGGTAAGATGAACCACCCCTGGTTTCTAGGAAACTGGAAATAAAAATAATTCATCTGACCATCTGATTTTAAGTGCAAAAAGATTACAATTCCTTTGTATAGTATTTTGCAATTTTACTTACAAAGGATTGGGCCTTCTGTGACCTTAAAAAACTGCTATTTGCAACAAAGTTAACTATTTGCCTAAAATTGTATTTGAAGCACCTATTGCTAAAACCCCATAAGTAACACTTTTGGTGAAATTGAGTTAAGACCATTGCCTTATCACATATGACAAGGGCCATCTTTGGGGTACTAAAAAACCACAAGTCATGTTTCAAGTTCTGCGTTATTGGCAGTTAAAGGTATCGCATATCAAACACTAGACCCACTTATGTACTAATTAAAGTGTTAATAATAAACAAGTTTTTGTCACATCGCAGGGTTTTTATTTATTTTATTGTAAATGGTAACATTTTGTTTCAGGGTTGTCACGTAATGTAAGGCCAGTAACCTTAAATATGGGGTTAAAACCCCACAAGTCCAACCATATGTGCACCCCACCCACAAACCTCCGAGACCACATGTTTTTGATGCTTTAGAGTGTCCTAAATATGAAATCAAATGTTACCATTGCATAAGTTGGGATGAACTTGTGGTTTTGAGGCAGTATTTAGTGGTACCGTCAAAATCTGGAAAATGTCGATTCGCGTCACTGAAAATTCTTATCTCATACTTTCATCAACTGCATAAGTAATATACCATGTATTAACACATATGAGGTATCAAATGAAAGCATAGCATGTCCTGGTTATAACAGTACCCTATTCATTAATTTCGTTTATCAATTAAATGAATATTTTATCACAGAAATGATCCCCCCTCCCCCGCATATTCGTAGATATTAAAACGAAATGCTGACTTCTTTAAACCAATTAAGCGCTTGAATCTGAAAACTCTTGCTGACATGAACAAGAAAGCAAAAGTAGCCACAACAGCAAATAAAGTGGTCCTGTATAAGCAACAGGGTAATGTTGCCTTTCAGTTGTTCGTCAAATCACAGAACCAAGGAATACAACTGGATATTAAGGAGTTAATGACTTTCCCATTGACTCCTGTCCCATACAGTATTGGGACATCTGATGGATTTCTTGCGAAGACAGGCAAGTCAAAAGGATTTCAGTACCTCACTAAAGATTGTGAAGATGCCCAAGTTCCAGCATCTGACATTAGCCTTGTTGTTTATGATGGCAATGCCTACTTCCATTACTTGAAGGAAATCCCAGCTACATTCAACCTGATTTGCCAAAAGATTTTTGAGATGCTTCTGAAAACATCAGATATTGTCTTCAGCACAGATACCTATGTAGTCAACTCTATCAAATCACAAGAGCGCATGATCATCAAAGGAGAAAAGACAAGAAAACCAGCTGATTGGAAGCTGTTCTTGGCCAATGATGAAAATAAAACCCAGTTTATCCAGCTCCTCTGCAAAGTATGGAGTATTCAATCATATGCTAGCAAACTTAGTGAACGTAAAGTCATCATAGTATGTGACGTTACTGCTTTCCATTTGTCATCTGATGGAACAACAACAACAAAGCAGGAAAGTGACACTCTGAAGTCTAGCCAAGAAGAAACTGATTCACGAGTGGCGCTCTATTGCATGTATGGAAGGGACAGAGAATATCAGTATGTTCATGTGAAGAGTCCTGAGAGTGATATCTTCTTCATCCTGCTGCATTACGCCCTGAAGATTGAATCTGTCACTGTCCTCTTCGACACTGGTACAGGCAATAAGCAAAGGCGCATTAATGTATCAGAACTGGCTCAAGGTTACACACAGCTTCACTGTACAGCTCTTATGTGTCTCCATGCATTCACAGGCTGTGACACTACTAGTGCTTTCAAGGGACTTGGCAAAATAAAGCAATCAAATGTCTACAAAAAACTCCAAAATTTGTGAAGACACTGGCCAGGTTGGGTGACTCGTGGAAAGTGCCAGATGATCTGGTTGATGAGCTTGAGGGGTTCGCATGCCCTGTATATGGTCGAAGCAGAGTAAGCAAAGTTGACAAACTGAGACACATCCGCATAAAAGAATTATGTGATAATGACCTCAACCCATCCAAAACTGTAGACCTTGGTAAGCTTCCATCGTGCAGAAGGAGCCTAGAGCAGCATATCAGACGTGTTAACTACCAGGTTGGAATATGGAAGAGGGCTCACATAGCTGAACCAGACATCCCTGATGTAGGTGCTGACCATGGATGGGAGATGAAGGCTGAAAAGTGGGAACCACTGTAGTATACTGGTTTAGTTCTTCTACAGCAGTTTATTGATATCATCGATGAGGATCAGGAATCCGAAGCTGATTCAGATGATTCAGACAGTGAATGTGAAGCTCCAAACATTCCTCCAGATCATTTTGATGAGACCAGCAGTGACGACAGCGATGAAAATTGATTATATGGACTTTGTATGTGTATGTATATTGATTGAAAGTCATTGTATCTTCTAAGAATATTTGTTAATGGAACTTTGATTTGAGAACACAATTTAATATGTTTCTGTTAGCATATAATTTGTTCAACTTTGTCAGACGATAGTCAATATAGTTGGCACTGTGACTTTACAACTATCAAAATTATACGTTTGTTTGCTTGTTTGTTTGTTTGTGTGTGTGAGTGTATGTGTGTGCGTGCGTGCATGTGGGTACTTGTAGGTACATGTGTTTGTGTATGAGTGCATGTGTTATTCGGATGGTGGCTTTTGCTTGTGTATGTATGTGTGTACGTATGTCTATGTAAATTTGCTACTTTTCGCAAAAAATGTGAGCTTCAATTCATATGCAGAATCATGTAACTTTATTAATGATCAATTTTAAATGGATCACAAAGATATACTGTGTTTTAGTTAAAGAAACAGATATTATTCAAGAGTATATATTCTGTTTAATTTGAATCGTCCAAGTGAATGCTTCCTATAGAGAAATATTGTATGTTGAAGATATTGTTACATGGATTGAAAAAACTAAAGTTATAATAGGTAAATATCATGAATAGGATCAAACTATAATCAGATGTAATAATTATTGAATTATTTATATAATATGACAACAATCAGATAAAACAAGAATCAGAATAAGATTAAATCCAATGCATATTTTGTACAAAATTTATGCTTTAACTTTGATACAATGTATGGAAATTTCAGTTCATTTGGCCTTATATAGTAGAATATAACACTTTTCTTGTATTACTTGTTCAATATGCATTTACTCCATAATTTATATGTGGGGGGGGGGGGGGGAAGTATTCTGCTAATAAAGCCTCTCATTGATTCTAAAATACAATAAATTGGATTCCATCATAACCAGGACATGCTAAGCTTTGATGCCTCACATGTGCTAATACATGGTATTTATAGTATATAACTTAAACATTTGTTGAAAATATGAGATTTTTCATTGTGACGTGGATCGACAATTTCCACATTTTGACTTTAACAAGTACTGCATCAAATCACAATTTCATTCTAACTTACACAATGTTAGCATTTGATTCTTTACTAAGAACACTCTGAATCATCATAATATCTGAATTTATGAAAATATATTGTTATTTGGTGGTTCAGATGAAAGATGTAAAGTTTTAAAATAATTTTTTCAATATCTACAAATATGCGGGGTAGGGGGGATCATTTCTGTGATAAAATATTCATTTAAATGATTAAAAAAATTGATGAATAGGGTACTATTATAACCAGGACATGCTATGCTTTCATTTGATACCTCATATGTGTTAACACATGGTATATTACTTATGCAGTTGATGAAAGTATGAGATAGCAATTTTCATAGTGACGCGAATCGAATTTTCCAGATTTTGATGTTATCACTAAATACTGCCTCAAAACCACAAGTTCATCCCATTTTATGCAACATTAACATTTGATTTCATATTTAGGACACTCTAAAGCATCAAAAAAATTTGGTCTCGGAGGTTTGTGGGTGGGGTGCACGTGGGCTCATGTTCGCCCACGGCCTATTAAAGCATGATTAAAAATGGTCAACCATGGTTATCCATGGTGCAAAAATTCCCCAAGCGGATGCAACCATGCTTCAACCATGCACGCCCATTTTTAACCATTCTTTATCCATGTTTGACAATGTTGAACCAAGGTCAACCAAGACCAACCATGGTCACGGTTCACAGGGGTATTATGCCTCATCTTACGCACACATATGCTTATCTTACCACGTGAATGGGGTAAGTTGAGCCACAAGAGCCACTTTTTTTGAGAGAGTATACCTCTTTACTCGTATAAGTTAACTAAAAGTTGTTGGTCTCAAAAAAGGCAGAACACTTACGATTTTCATATGGTGTAAAAAATTTCTCACTAAAATTTTGCCTACACATAATAATAATAATAATAATAATAATAATAATAATAATAAACCAGCACAAAAAATAGGTTTCAGCCCTACGGGCTTAAACCCCCAATAATAATGATAATAATATTAATAATAATAATAATAATGATTATAAACCAGCACAAAAACAATATGGTTTCAGCCCTATGGGCTTGAACCCCTTTAAAACATTCCAACCTTGATTTTCCTGGATGTACTAGGTCTAATTTCATGCACACAAACTAATCTCGACCTCTCAGCCTATTCTCCATTATTCCACAGGTAACAATGGCTAATTGGTATTTTCATGCCAGCACATCATGAAACTTGATGGAGAAATAGATCTTGAGGGTGTAGCTCCATATTGTATTTTGGGGGGTTCAAATGAAAATTATATGATATCGGAGCGTCATATTTAAATGAGGTCATGCAAGGTGAGATTTGTCTTTTTCCTGAGACAAAAAGACATCCACATTTCACTGGCAGTAACTGCAGATTGTCTGAGGCATAGCTTTTATGATTCTACGAGATGGTACCAACAAACAAATGCCCAAAATGGATGGCAGCTGAAAGGGGGAATTACGACTGTCAATTAAAGGCACACATTTTAACATTAACATATATGGCAACTGCAAAAACAAACTGTGGTAGCAAGTCAGAGTTCTCTGACAGGGACAGATGGCCTCATAGTAGGACAGTTACTAATGACCGCAGAACGACTATCCTTATCACAAAATCTATTCTTATCTAAACCAGTCTCTTAAAAAGAATTATGTCTAAACCAATCTCTATGTTGTGAGGTCAACAAATGCAGTTTTTATGGCAGGGCCACCATATGGAAACATATGCAAAAGAAAACATATGTTGTTTAAAATATAAAATCTGCCCCTATGAGCGGACCAGAAAGGTGATGTGATCTAATGAGTCATCGTTTACTCTCTAATTCTTGTTGATGGATTTATGTTGGGATTCGCCAATGGAGGCAGTCAGTGTGCATTCCTCTGGAAGTCCCGTATTAACATCAACTGAACCTTTGCACAAGGTTAAAAATGACTTCAAATGAGGTCGTTCTGGGCATCTTTTCGATGTCAACTGCACACTTAGTTTAGAGATACTTGACGAAAAAAAATTGTAGTTTCTGTCTCCTCTCTCCACCTACCTTGCGATGCCACCCTATCTCTTTGACTGCTTGATTAGCTCGTACTTGTCCCTCTTGAGCAATTGTTATGACAAGCAAAACTTCTTTTTGTGGTATTGAGGGGATTCAAACTTCTGAACTGTTAATCTCTGAGGTACAGTCGCTACCGATTGCGCCACAAAGTTAAGTTAAAAGTGTTGCATAGTTAAGATGTGTTTCCTGACGACTACTTTCCACGGGTCCTTAAACGAACTTTGAACTTTCGCGCCAAAGCGCTCCGGGACGAATAGCCGCTTCCTTGTTTGTTTGTTAGTCATAAACCTTAAAAAGCTTGCGAAACTCAATTGCTACAGCAAATTCAAAGACTGGGGCAGATAATAAAATGAAATCTCTTATCGGCCCAGTTGTGAGTTCGGAAAACAGCGGAAGTGCTTCTCTTATCCACCTGGCTGCAGGGCCAATAGCAGAGATGCTTCTCTTGTCGGCACCGCAGATAGCCAAGCTCTTTCTCCCAATTAACCCTGCTGTGGAGCGAGTCGCCACTTTCAACAAACAAATAAACGAACAAACCAAAAACAGACGACTATGATGACATTAAAACACAAAATTTCAATTTAATAATTTTCTTAATTGTTTTATTTTCCCAAAACTATCATACTATAAGTCCAGTACATTATTTTCCATATTATGGATACAAGCTGTAATGATTTCATTTAATGACCCGTGGAAAGTAGTCATTTGGAAACGCATTTTAACTACACAGAGCCTTTCACCTAATTTTTTCACGCAGTCGGTAGCGAGTGTAGCTTAGTGATTAACAGTTCGGAAGATCGAATCCCGCAACAGCTTAAAGCCAAAAAAGCAGCCGGAGGCAACGCAAGGTAGGTGGAGGGAGGACACAGAAATTGTATATTTTGTTTTCGTCAAGAATCTCTAAAATAAGTGTGCAGTTGATGTTGAAACAACCTCATTTGAACTAATTTTTAACCTTGTGCAGGGGTCTGGTCGACGTTAATACGGGACGTCCAGAGGATGTCAAGATGTCATAAAAACTTTCATTCTGGCTCCTCAGAGGACGTCATTTAGGCACTTGTGGAAGACCTCGAGAAGAGGTTGTTTGGTCGTATGCTTGCTTGGTGGGAACTAAAGACTACTTGAGGAATTGGAAAATATACATCACTACACAGCGCTCAGAAATTGCATAATAGCATTCCTAGAGGAATTAAAATTGTTGGCAGGGTAAAAAGCGGGCCTAATATTTTTGGTTACAAGATATGCAGTCTCTGAAAGTTTATACTGTATATTTTTGTCAAGGCCAACAGCAGAAGCATTTCGAAATACAGCAGTCCTTACCGTCTCGGCACCACTGACCCAAACTACGGCTGAGTCATTCAGATGGAGTTTGGACTCCTCCATTTTCCCAATTTTTACCAACTTCAGTGAACCATCTTGGCTGTCCTGCCAGTTTACGATGTCATAGACCGCCCTGATGTCCCCAGCCTCGATGTGGACCTTGTCTCCCAGCTGAGTGGTAAAGTGCACCTGGTTAAGGTAGTGCAGTAGCTGGGAAAACATAATAGAGTACAATTACATTTTCGAAATGAGTGGAAAATTTAGTGCCACCCAAAATGCTACCTGGAAGGACCCCAAATTCGGGAAATGCAATCAAATGAGTAAAGAGAGAAAGGATTTTGAAAGTGCTGCTTGGATCCTTCGGTAAAAAAGTAGATAAAATTGCAGGGGGTCTGTGATGGGGGCATGCAAAAAGTTGATGATGATTCAAGTCAAAAAGATCCTTGTACTCATTCAGATTGTAGATTTTAAGAGAAAAAACTTGAACAAGTCACATAATTTTGTAAGAATTTGTAATAATTCTGAGACAGACAACGGGCAACTTAAAATTTCTGCGCATACTGACGCATGTCGTTTCTGCTGAGCTTGCTGATATTGTCCCTTTTGACAGACCCCTCCGAAACGCCATCAATAAATTTCTGACTGAAATTTCCGCATTTCTTGAGCTTGTCTTGGTATTCTTTCCATAAATTACAAGTGAGAGTCAATTGACAATCCATGTTGTCGATCCCCGGACAAGGGAAATCAGATTTCCACCTACTAATAGATTTACTTTTCAAAATGCAAACGGTCAGATTAGCGGCCGTGACTGTGCGTTCACACCATGTTGCCTGCGGAAGTGCGATCAGGGCGACACCTATACTGTAACAGAATTTTGACCAATCATGTCATGCGCGAGAGCCGGAAGTCACACTTGGGACGTGGAAATATTTGAATCGCAATTGTATGCAATGCAAAATCAAATTTGACCCGCAGTTACGTTATGAAACAAAATAATGCATCATTATTTGCAATGTGAATCCAGCTAATCACACCCCTGATATTCCAAAGGGTTTTTAATGAATTTATACAGTTTTCAAGTCAGCTCCCTCCTTGAGGTTGGCACCATACTCATGCGTAGACAGAATGACTTTTTTCAACACGAAATTTTTTTAAACATTATATCTTACCAGTTTCAAACTCTGTGTATTCTAAAATCATTGTAATATTTTATTGTATTTCAAATACAATATATTTGATGCTATTTTCAGAAATTGAGTTAATATTCTTGTCAGCCTTAAGCAAAAGAATTGGACAATAGGGCTTCGACACAGCAGGGCAAAATATACTCAGCGCCATAAAAAACGCACCGGTGAGGTATGTACTATACTTGCGGCAAATTGAAGAATCAATAGATTTTTATTGTATTTCCAGTGAGGCACGACAGGAAATCAAGAAAAGTGCGTGGTATTGTAGTCCTGACGCGCACCACGTGCACACGCTAAGCACTTCAGTAATAACAAACATTGAGCTGTTTGTATGTGTACAGTGACACTTGACTTGTTCTTTTTTGGTGTAGTCAATAGCCTACAAAAAGCGACAAATGCTACTGCATCAAAAAAATGGAATGGCTTGTCACACAGCAGAGAGAAAAAGAGGCTTTAGCATGTTAGGGCAGCCATGAGTGATGAAGGCAGCTCAAGAGCCCCACATCTGGTAACAGCCTGTACGTGACAGATTCAGGACAAGGACCAAAACTGATCATGAGATGAGGGGTCCGAGACAATTAAGGGTAGGCAGAAGTACCGTTTGACTCTGTCTACGTGAACAAAACATGCGTGCACACGGCCCCAACAGAAAACCCATTTTTTGCCCATGAACAGGAGTAGGAACTCTTCACTTCTGACTGTGGGCACCTGACTCTGTGTCATTTTTTTGGCACTTTATTTCCCTGTTTCTGTCTGAGAATGGAAAACAGGGACTGTCGCTGACCGACCACGGTAAGGGCTGATATGTGCAAATGAGCAAAAACTGGGTTTTCTGTAGGGCCCGCGTCCACGCATGTGTTGCTCACATAGACGTGTCAAAAGGTACTTCTCTCACCCTTGATCATCTCGGACTCCTCACCTCATGATCAGTTTTGGTTGCTGTCCAGAATCTGTCACGTACAGGCTGTAACCAGATGTGGCGCTCTTGAGTTGCCATCGTCACTCGTGGCTGCCCTAAGCGGGGCCGGTCAGTGACCGTGCCTGTGTTCCATTCTCGGATAGACAGCCAACTGATTGTTGAATGATGACAGTGCAAATGACGCACCACCTCTTGGCGGCTGAGATCTGCCCGTAACATGCCAAAGGCTCTTTTTCTCTCTCCTGTGTCACAAGCCATTCCATTTTCTTGATGCAGTAGTATTTTTTGTTTTTTTTGTTGGCTTTATGTAGGCTATTGACCACACCAAAAATAACAAGTCAAGTGTCTCTGTACACACTAGAACAGCTCAATGTTTGTTATTACTGAAAGCGCATGGCGCGTTCACTTAGGGGTCTATTCTCCCATGCGCTTAAGTCGAAAAAAGCGCGTAGCTACGCGCTTTTCAGCCTACGCGTATTCTCCCCTCGACTTAAGTCTGTGCATTACGCGCCTTGAAGGCACTTGCGCACTTGGGGCGGAGCAAGGCCAAATACGGGGCGTTTCCGGGCGTTTCTCATGCAAATAACACTTACGCGTATTCTCCCCCTGGCTTACGCGCTTTTTCTGTTAAGCGCTTTTGAGGGCTGTATTAAGGTCAAGCGCCAACATTAGGCGAAATTGAATATTGCGTTTGATGTCGGTTATAGGCCGAATTTTAACATTACTTTTATTTTATTTAACATGGTAAAGGTTGAGACATTTAATATTTGATTGTTCTTCCTTATTTCTAAACTACATTTCTCAAAGCCATGATAATTTATCAAACGAAATCATCACATGATATTACGCATCAGCCTCTTCTCCAATCAGTTAAATTACAAACGCAAAACAATTTATTAATACGAGTATACATAAGACCATCATTCTACCATGCCCTCAAAATCTGAAGCCAAAATGCCAGTCCTGCATTTGCTTGCACTCTTGCGTGATTGGGAAAGAGTAAGAGGAGCGCGCCGAGCTCGAAGACGAACACTCGTATATCGGCTTCGTTTGGACATCCTGGGACAAACAAACATCGAGTGCATCCAACGCTTTCGCCTGGACCGTGCATGAGGCAATCATCTATCTTTGCCGACTTCTGGATGAACAACTATCCAGCCTCAGCAATTATCAACAAAGCATACCCGTGGTCATCAACGTCAGAACTGCGCTGTCGCTCCTGGCATCTGGGTCGTTCCAGAGAGTGGCTGGTCATGTCATTCACATCACAGGCGTCTGTGTCAAGGTGTCTGACGCAGTTCGTTGGCGCTTCAAGTTCTTCTCCATGCACTTCCACTGCAGAAAGAGTAGATGCCATCCCTTCCTCCTGTGCAGTGAAATGCACAGGGGATGATGGTTGCCCACCACCTGTTGCGTGTACAGTTCTCCGGTGTGCAGAGAACCTGGCTTTTACAGCGCCCCGCAGATTTCTCCATTTATGCTTTAAATCGGGGATACTGCGCTTACATCTCCCCACCGAAGCCACATCCAGAACTATTCGCAGCTTAATTCCTCGGATCAGCCTTCATTGCTTGCTTGCCATACACCAACATTTGTGAAATTTGGTTTTCGGCTTTGGCTCGACATCGCCATCATTGTCTTCCATGTTCTATAAACAAATGCGACTGCCCTATATGTTCGTGATAATCTAAAAAGTTGTGATATTCTCACGAGTGAGGGGATTGATTTTTTCATTGAGGATATCTGTATTAACTAACTCGAGTTCTAGTAATGTTTTACCATTGGTAATACTGTGTAATTTAATGTGTGAATAAAGATATTATTAAATAGGCTACTCTAGATTGAGCCCTACCCTGGCAAATACCAAAGCACTATCCATTTGTTAATCAATTTTAGCCTTTAAAGAATAGCCGACATGGGAAGAATCATTATCAGTAAATGGGATAATTGATTATAATAAAGTATTAGGCACAAGTTCAAGTGAATGTGTCGCTCAAATCAAATAGGATGATAGGCTATGGATATGGAATTCTGTCATTACTGAGGCGGTTTCGGGGCGGGGAGATGACCGCGTGCGGAGTAGGAATCCTTGTTAAAGCGTTTCCATGTCCTTTAGTTGCAAACATGACATCGGAGTAGTTTTCAAGTGCGCAATTTCTAAATGAGATCATATAAACTGTCTTTGATTGTCTTTGTGTGACTAGAATGTTCCCTTTGTCTTCTTCCCTGTCTTCCACGGAACAAACAGGCTGGTGTAGGAGGGGCACATTTTCAATGATCTGATTGAGAAGCGCTAAATCCTTTATTTATTATTTCATTATCGCGGCAATTTGTTTGTATGCATAGCTTTAATGCCATGGTGGCTAGAGCAAGAAATAACAAGTGTCTGTTACTAACATATCCCCCGCCGCCGCAATTTTATGTGTCCGTACGGACGGAGCCCAATGCTATATCCCCCGTTATCCCTGGCGGGGGATAAATAAATGTCTGAATTACGTCTTGTAATTGGTACGGCCTACTATTACAGCGGCATATAAAACCTCGCATCTTCACAATGACAAACTTCACAGGAAAATATAATAAAATAAAATTAAATAATTATAATAATTATAATAATATAAATGGATAAATATAGTTTAAAATAAAAATGTTTAATTTTGCATGTTAGAATAGTGGACATACAAGTTTTCGTTTCTTCTCAGTTTGGAGATACGAGGTTTTATCAGCAGGCCGACAATATTCAAATTTAAAGTCTGGATTGCGTTTTCAATGGACCACAAATGCGTTTTTATTGTTAATCAGAAAATCCTTTTTCCATGTTTTCCTGATAGCCATAATCAATGAGCTTTGTACAGAGTCTGCCTCTCTTTTGGATCAGTCACACCTCTTTTCATAAGGCCGCCTACATTCTGAAGTTAAGCGCTGTGGGCGTGATCGAAGCAAGTAGGGGAGAATACGCGTAACTCAAAAGCGCTTAACTCGAAGCGCGTAAAAAAAGACTTACGCGCTAATGGGAGAATAGACCCCTTAGTGCGCATCAGTATTACAATACCACACACTTTTCTTTATTTCCTCTCGTGCCTCACTGGAAAAGCAATAAAAAATCAGTCGATTCTTCAATTTGCCACAAATACAGTACATACCTCACCGCTGTGTTTTTAAAGGTGCTGAGCATAAATCATAATCAGTGCAAACAATCAAATGCAGTGTTTACAACAGAAAATCCAGTTTACCTAGACTGTGCTTGGTAATACCACAGTATAATGGTTGCTGTAAACATTTATGAATTACCCCGAAGTGTTTGAAATTTTATTATTCTTGTCCTGATTTAGAGTCATGTGGCACTGAATGCACCTGTCTTGGTTGGAGATGCTGGACGATGGCACATTGCTGGCTTCCAATGGTGGTATTCTTTCTATTACAGGACAGCTGGCTGTGAAGTGCATGGGCCACAGCATACACAGCCAGGTAGATGTTGTAGGTAACGCGAAGCTGGGATGTGTCTGTGAAGGCACTCTGTACTGATTGCAGTGTCTCTGTACCTACACAAGGGGGTAGCAGCTGTGAGGCAGAGGAATTCTGCCCAGCAGGGTCACATCCAAACAAAAGCCCCCACAGCTCCCGCATCAGAGTGCTACCAGGCTCATGGGACGGGTGGAGGGAACGCAGGTGTGCCTCCAGCCCTGGGATGGGAGCACTGCGGATGGCCACACCTAGAACTCCCCGCACAATGCTGAAGAGGACGGGGTTCCGCAAGAGGCTGTTGCTGGTGCTCCAAGCCTCACTGGCCAGGAACTGCCTGCCTGTAATGTTACGCCTGACCAGCTCCAGGAGCAGCGTCTCCACATCTGTGTACCAGGCAAACACCAGGATCACACGGGCAGAGGAGCGCTCCACCACTGAAGCTGCTCTCTGCACATCATGCTCCAAGCGCTTTCGTGACAATGTTGTGAAGAAGGCTAGGCACACCCCGGCTCCCTTCACCTCCTCAGAGAATGCCTGCACTGCCAAACGCCCGTAATCATTGTCTCCAGCGATGGCACCAACCCAAGTCCAACCATAGCGCTTTGTCAGCTGCGCCATAGTCCGAGCCTGGTAGTAATCACTGGGGATTGTCCGGAAGAAGTTAGGAAATTCTTGCCTGTTGCTGAGACAAGCACAACTGGCCTGATAACTGACCTGAAGTACACAAAATATCTTTGTCAGAATTTAACTGTTCTCATTAAAAAATCATTACATCTGTATATTACATCATATACAGATAGTATATTTGAAACAGTAATTTATTTTAGCCATTTCCATATCCATATACTAAATAATTAATATGTTGCAACTTATTTTTATTAGAATGGATCAGATGTTTGGGGGTTTTACTTCATTATAGCTAAAACGTATTGGTCATTTACTGTCAGCGTCTTTGGCCCATCGACCTCCTTAAGATTATCAAGCTCAAAGGTGCTTACTACTTCGTGATAGTCCAAATGGAATCATGCCTTTTGTCCCATGTCTGTTTTTTTTTTCTCAGTGACATTATGGCCTTCTGGAATTTTAGAGGCAAAACTCAGCTCCCCAAGTCTTACCTGCGGCGACTGGCTCCATTACTCCAGTCGATCACACTATTTGTACGCATATCACAAAAAATACTGTTTTACATGTAAAATGTTCATGAACTACTTTTATTCAGGGTAAATTCAATCTCAGTTGAACAAGTAAAGATGCCAGATTTTAAACATTTTATCTCTGTCTGGCATTAATATCAAGTTTTAGCGCAACTTCAGTTTTTCTAAGTATGCACCACCATGAACCACTCGAGTAGTGTCAAGAGCAATAACAGCTTGTGACTGACCAGAGGAATGCCCATTGGTCCCAGAGTTCTGGACAGGATGATGCACTGCGTGGATGGAGCATCTCCGATGAGGGCCATGACCCGACTGCATGTGTGGTTTCGCCCACTAACCAGTGCTAGAGCCCCCTGCAGGGACCATGGGTGCTGTGCGCAACCGTCTACAATCCGGTACCCCAGCTTAATTCCTGGGAGCAAGAAGGGGTTCTGGTTGATCTCCTCCACTGCAAACACCATAGTGTGTGCCCAGCGCATGGACCGTTCCTGAAGACTAACAAGGTTGAACCCACACCCCAGCATCATAATCATAGCATGTGGTTTTACACACATATACAGATAAAGACAGATAAAAAAAAATCTAATTGTCTGTAGACTAATGTTCAGGATGTGAGCAATAGGGTTTCTTTCATGAACAATTTTAAAAATTAAAGTCAAAAAAGCATCTGCAAAGTCAATGCAGTACCTAACTAAGCTGTCAGCTTCTTGATGTAATGAAAAGATAAACATTGCTATTAGATCTTTTTAACATAATGCTAATTTAGGAAAGGAAACAGAAATCTGGAACTGACCTCTGGCATTTTGGTACTTTTGGGGGTTCAGTAAGGGCTGCATCTAGAGAAACAGGCTTCATGTAAAGAGGGAAAATTCCGCCCAGAATGATATCTCCATCTTGAGAGAGGCTGGAGTCTTCCAAGCTGTCAGAGAGTACCCATTGCTGGCAGGTTGTAGCCAGGCTTGACTCTATCACCCAGGTCTGAAGTGGCAGCACTAGCACTAACCAGAGCTGGCGGCTGAGTGGGGACATCGTGGAGCTGGGCTGACCCTGAGCCCCCTCTTCTTAGTTCCTGCCCATGCAGCTGAAGTGAATATTTGTAATGGCCACAGTGTCCTGAGAGGTCAGGTCCTGGAGAATTTGGGATAGAGCAGTAAACAAGGACCATGGGACTGAGGTAATTTCCACTCCCCATGAGTCTCCTCTTGCATGGGGTATTTTTGGTTGTTAAGTCAAGAGTGAGTAGGCCAATGACACTCCACAGGGTCAGGTGGGGGAGAGGAGGGAGAAATGTGACAAAGATAAGCAGCTGGGTGTAAATGCAGGGTGCATGTCACAGCAGCAAAGTTTGAAATGATTTATATATATATAGTACATACAGTTTTTCAGTTTTTCTGTTGTTTAATTAAATGTAAATCATCATTTTTTTCCTGTCTAGTGACTGAGAGTTCCTACCAGGTAAAACAATGAAAAACACAGATTTCCTGATTAAATCAAATAATGTATTCAGCCAGAATGAGCAGAAAAAATGCAGAACTTTCTGTTGGTAATAACCTCAAGGTATAAGCACAATTACTGGAGTCTGGGGGAATCACATAGAAACAAGTACCACAGGGACAGGGACTGAGGCAAGAGAATACATTTGATTATCTTTGACTTACACCTGTGGGGCACTTTTCAGAAACATGATTGAAAAAAATAATAATGGCAGCATTTGGGCCTGTAGGCCTCAGATGTGTGCAGCCTCTCTGAATACTGCACATTTTACGAGCAATTAGGCCACATTTTCAGAGGGAGGGGAGCATTAACGAGCATGGTTTCCCAGGCATTATGGCCCAGATGGGTTTAAATGAATGAAAACCAGAACTATAGAGCTCAAGTAAACATGTAATGAAATTGCTTTACAACCTGTAAACAGAACAGTTCATACTGAATACATGTAACACGGGAAACAAGTTCTTTAAAGTCGTGCTCGACGTGTCAGAGGTCACATGCACTTCCATTGATTTGTTCTGAATTGCCCCATGTCCTGCATTTAGACATGCCCGCTCCATGTCACTCTTAGCAGTCCAATACATGAAGGTGAATCTCTGTGGGCTTTGCCTTAATGTGAGCAGCTCGTCTCTGTTATGATGCTTCCTGCTTCCAAGCAGGTCTAAACTAAGACAAACTCACCTTTGTGAAGTCTGCTACTGAGTCAGGCCAGAGGAGCGGGGAAGCGCCCAGCGTAGGTGCATCATCAAATGCATCAATGATGAGGCAAATGAAAAATGATTTACCATTAATTTATTCACCCCCACCCCAATCAGGCAAAATGGATTTCATTGTGCACTGTATACAATGACAGTTCAGATATTTTAGTGTAGTGGTACTAAGCGTGTTAACCCTTGCTGAACCAGGACTGATAGGCGGCAAGTCTGAAAGGTTTATGGGAGGTTTTCCTTATAAACTGGGCAGGGTAGCAGGAACACGGTTCCAATCTTGGACGCTGATAGTAAGGCTTGTGAGTTTGCTCCTATTATTAAAGCTCCAAAGAGTAATATGTATTTCATTATCATAAAAGTTATGACATAAGACATAAATTGACTGCTAGCTTAAGGCTTTCAACAGCATGACTTAACATGGAATCATTTTTTCCCCCGCACTCAGACAATGAAATTTCTGCAAAAGTGATATGTACTCGGGGTCCCTCTTCTCTTTAGTCCACACAACAAGGCGTCCCTGGTTTCCAAGAAGAATGTAACATTTTGATTCACTAGTAAATTACCCGTGGCGAGAATAATTTTGACTGTGCGAGCATCGAGATGGAAATACAGCAGTTACATTTGTAAAGGGCTATGCCACACCCTTATCCCCAAGAGGAAGGGGAGTTTTGTCTGGCATGGGGGTGGTGGAGTGTTCAAAGTAGAATGGTTTGGTTGGAGCTTACTGGTTAGTTGAGGATTTCTCTGTAGACAACATTGTCTGTGTATGTGCCTTATTTGTGAGGAAACTGTCCAATGACTTTTGACCCCAGTGACCTTGATTTCTCATGACGACCTACGGTTTGACCTTTGACCCTCGTGACCTTGACCTTTGACGGAACGGACCTCTCGCGGTCATTTCTTGTGACGACCTACGTCCACATACCAACTTTCATGAAAATCTGTCCAGGGAGATGGGAGATGCGAAAAATTGACATTTGACCCCAGTGACCTTGACCTTTCAAAAAACTAACCCCTCAAGGACAATTCCAGGGACAACCTACATAGACCCACCAAGTTTGGCGAAGATCCGTCGGAGGACCTCGGAGGAGTAGGGGAACAAACAGACAGACAGACAAACGTTGCTCAAATTATAGTATGATTTGAGCACATGACAGTTCTCCATTTTGCCTCAGTCCATTTTAAATGAGCTTTGGCCCAGAGAAGATGCCGGAGCTTCTGAATTGTGTTCACATATGGCTTCTTCTTTGGTGGATACAGCTTTAGCTCGCATTTGTAAATTGCCCGGCAAATTGTATTCAAAGGCAGTGATTTCTGGGAGTGCTCCTGCTCCCTTGCAGTGATTTCCAGTGCAGAATCATGCCTGTTTTTAATGCAGAGGCGCCCAAGGGCCCGAAGATCACAAGCATCCGATTTTGATCTTTGGCCTTGGCCCTTGCGCACAGAGATTGCTCCAGATTCTCTGAATCTTTGGAGGATATTACGTACTGTAGATGGCAGGATTTTCAAAATCTTCACAATTTTACATTGAGGAACAATTTCTGAAATTGGTTCACAATTTTTAGTCTCACTTTTTTGCAGATTGGTGAACCTCTGTCCATTTTTACTTCTGAGAGACTCTGCCTCTCTAAAATGCACTTTTTATACCCAGTCATGTTACTGACCTGTTGCCAATTAACCTAATTAGTAACACAATGCTCCTCCAGTTTTTTTTATTAGTACCACTTACTTTTCCAGCCTTTTGTTGCCCCTGTCGTTTTTTTTTTTTTTTTTGGTGATCAAATTTTTTTAAATTAAGTAAATCAAAATATTGGGTGGTACATATTGACAATTGACAACATAATAAATCATGCCAACCAATGTATCCCCATAAACCCACCCACCCCTTACCTAACCCCCAGCCTACTCCAAGTTAGGACCTGTGAGACAGCTATCACTACCGTACAAGACAAAATCACAGATTTTGCAAAACATTGACCGGTTAATAATCAGCACTAGTAACATTACATTGCAAGTTACAGTAGGAAAAGCAAGTTTTTTTAAACATTCAGCAACTGCATGCCATGACTTCAGTCTAGCCTCGATACACCACTTTGACCACATAACAGCATGTGACATTATTACGCCTGCTTATTTCGCATGAATATTTTTGGCGAACTACAGATTGTTGGATTGACAAGTGGATGGAAACATAGCTACAGACAACTCAGAAATTCTATTTCAATTTTTGTGCACCTAGCGAATGGGCTGGAGTTCCAGTCGCCGTGCTTTAGGGTTTTGCTGCCACCTGGCGGAGGTCTGCGCTCTCTGAGTGCTTTTCTAGTTTTGATAGTGCTTGGTTTGATTGCCTGTTGATGGATCAAAAACGTTCCTGTCAGCACCTTCTTTGCGGCCAGCGCTGATCTTTCTCCTCCATCAGTAACACTTGGGCCAGGATGATGTTTGTACAGCAGGGTCAATTATTTGGTTCATAGCCCTGCTAGAATACGTTGTCACATTAGTGGCCATCTGCTTCTGTTTGCCTCCTGGCCACCCTGGGAAATACGCTGATGCTGTGAGTTTATCTTCAGCTCTTCAGCTCTTGAGTTATTATGTTTTAATGACAGGCATGCTTGCTTGTTTTTGTCACTTAATGAAAGAAAAAAGAAGAACTATGCTTCAAAAGATCAGAGACAAAATATTCTCCCTTTCAAAACTATCTTTGTGGCAGTGCTACAAATACAGAGGCAGGGGCGAAGTAATATTGCAGCATCACTTTGAACGAGACTTGGAAAAATCAAATCATGTTCAGCTGCCTGTAGTTTGATACCTCCTACTCAACCAGCCAAAAGATGTTTGCCGTATTCGAAACCGCGCTGACGTACCTCTCGCACTGCTTGCACTAACGATGACGTCAGATTTAGGGGGTATGGTGTTTTTACGCGTGGGGTGTGATTTTGTGTCTGAGAAAAGTTTCCGGATGTATGCTAGATCGAGCTGATATTTTGTGGGTGCATCGTATGCACACAATGCCCACATAAATTGCCCAAGATGCAATGCGACGTAAACTGCCAGAAAAAAACTCGCTGAGAAATACTGAGAAGCCAATTGCAACACAGCGGAACCTGTGGGAGGCGACACAGCACCAGCCAGGAACAGCCTCAATACAAATATGAGTAGAATGTTTAATCTTGTAATACAGGTTATATATGGTAAAATAATATTCAGCTGAAGGTGTATGGATGTATTATTTCAGAGTTGTAAAGAACGTTTCCGCCCGGTTATATACTGTCAGCATCAGCATACATAAATTGAGCTGTTAGCCAATGTAGCTGAAATGGACTCATAACACCGCACTTGTTACTGGTTTATTAGTGAGGACTTCCGATGATTTATCTGTGTACAATGTTGGATCTAACGACGCACATCTTGCTCGTTTGTTCTTATAGGGGCAGATGAAGATACAGGACGCCTCATCTCCTGGAGAGCCAGCAATGAGGCGCTCTTCACAGTGGGGCTCAATGCGGTGGTCAGAGGATTTCAGTTTGTAAATAATTTTCTCGGAGTATTGCAACGTTAGTAAATGCTTATATTCAGTTATGTCAATGTCACCGATGTTATGTTTGTGTTGAATGTTCATGAAGGAGCATGGCCCGGAAGGCAAGGTGGAGCCACGGTGGATAAAACAGAAATGGGAGAACCTCAAACAGAAATATAAAGTAAGATGAAAAATCATATGCACTACAGTCAACACAAATGAAACAAGATGATGATGGGGATCGTGAGCTTAATCAAAATGTTAACAAAAAATGCTTTTTGTATCATTTTGTTCTGAATTGGGAAAAAGTTAACAAAGTTGAGGGAAAAAGGCTGCGTTGTTGATTTTCGAGAGACCATGAAAATGTAAGAGACAAAAAGTGATATTAGAGTTGTGACCAGCCGGTTTATTGCATTGTGGATTTTCATATACTTTTACATTGCTTTGGTCTGATGATGCATTACAACCTAGCATGAGAGAAAAAACTGTCAAGTACCATGGAATACGTACACAAATGGCATTACCTGCGAGAACCTAAATAATAATGGAAGGTGTTGTGCCTGGTTTTTGCTCTGCAGAATTGTACAAAATATTGCAAGGGAACATGAAAACGTAAAATATCAACCAGTTGACTAACTTCACTAAAACCCCCTCTTTTTCAGGTGGCAACAATCATACATGAATTGAGCAACTTCTTTTTAGCTTTCATTGTCCAGCACCATGTTTGAGGGAGAGACCTTCGACTTCTACACCTAGCTATAGGTCTTCCAGCAATGTTTCTGTAATCATAACTTATCCGCTAAACAGGTGATTAGTCCACATAGTTTTACCAGAGCCCCGTTAGCCAGCGCGTTTCCAGGTAGATCAAGACAGGTCTTCATGGTTACTGTATTGGCCCAGGTAGTGAAACCACCCACTAAACTTCTCTCTGCCTGGCAGTCCTGTACTTTACCTGTTTCCACCTCTTACGACTCGGACGAAGGGTTGGATTTTTAAGAGGCAATAATAAAATAACTATAATACAACAATGTATGTGAATCACTCTTAACATTTGAGATAAATCAGGAACAAAGAACTCCTTGAGCAGAGTAACACAAACCAAAAAAAAAAAAACTAACAATAATCATGTTCTTGCAGCACTGCAATGGGAACTACAGGAGCAAACACCAAGGCTGCAAGTCTGCCCCTGAGGGTGTCCCGGGACCGCTGGAGTGGCCTGTGGGCTTCAACATCATCCCTATCATCGCCATCATCCCCGTCATCCTCATCTCTGACCTCAGGCTCCAAGACGTCCGCGTTCCCGAGGCAGAAGTTGTGCAGGGAAAGGCAGGTACAGATGACCTCAGGCACAAACTCCACCTTCGCATCCAGTGCCTTCAACAAAATGGACAGCCGCCTGGTCTTGAGGACTTCAAATGCTCTCTCCAACAAGCACCGTGCCCTGGACAGCCTGGTGTTGTACCTGCCCTCCACAGGATTCGGGACAGGCTCCCGGAATGGCATCATCAGGCAGATGGGCTCTGCTAAGCACGGGTATCCGCCATCGCTCAGCAGACACCATCCAGGAGGTGGGTACAGCCGGTGGACATAGAAGGGGCTGTACCTCAGAACCCGGGCATCATGGACGCAGCCAGGGAAGCCCACCACTACATCCAGAAAGCAACCCTTGTGGTCGCAGATGGCCTGGAACTGGACCGAGTAGAACGGCTTCCTGTTGTAATAGTCCACTGCAAACCGCCCGGGTGGAACAATGTGGACATAACAGCCATCAATACTCCCTGCCACCCGCCCAAAGGCTGGGGAACCAGACAGCTGCTGGAACTCGGCTCCAATCTCCTCCAGTTATTCGGGGGTGGGGTGGCGGATGAGCCTCCTGAAAACCCCCTGGATGCCCTTACTGACCTGGCGGATCATGTCATGGCATGTGGTGCGGGGAATGTCAAAGGCCTCTGGCACGACTCGGTAGGACGTTCCACAGGCCAGACTGTGCACAAACCCCAGCACCTCTATGGACTTCCCCCATACATGGTCGTTCTCTCGCAGGAGGCGGATATGGCTCGCTCGCGATGACTTTCATTGGCGGAAGTCCTTCCGCAGATCACATCCCTCAAAATAGAGGCGCAACAGGAGACCCTGGGGATTCACCCTGCAGTATGGCTCTCTCGAACCCAACTGTAAAGGACAATATTTTAAATTATTAATTGGACTGTATTGTATGTTATTAAATAATTTCATATACATTGTTAACTATTTAATACAATTATTTACAGAGCTATTTTCATAAATTATTTGACAATTTAATTTTTTATTAAACTTTTCCTTAAAGTGATTGAAGTAATTTATTAAATTTCTCATAGGAATATCTCTATGAAATTATTGCATATTGACTTTTTTAAGATTAAATTCACATTTGCCATCTTATTATTTTTTATTTAATTTTAATATTTCTATGAGCTCAAACGTTATCCTTTATGCATGTTAAATTTATGCATAAATTTATTAAATTTATGTGCAAAAGCTTATTTAATGCTTCATCACTCAGTATTTGTATCGCAGATACTAGCCAAAATGGTTCAATTGAAGTTAAACATTCAAAAATTCAATTACAGAATTAATTTAGCCAATATATTTTGGTATTCATGGATTCAGGTGTATACTGTATACATGTGGTAAGGGGTTCATGTGAATTGTGAATGTAAGCTACTTTTTCCCTACAATTTCATTTAAAGAGCATTTGGCGCGTTCTGCTCCATATACAGTGCCGTGAAAAAGTATTTGCCCCCTTCCTGATTTTTTTTTTTTTGCATATTTGTCACACTTAAATGTTTCACATCAGCAAATAAATGTTAATATTACACAAAGACAACCCAAGTAAATATAAAATGCAGTTTTAAATGATGATTTAATTTATTAAGGGGAAAAAGCTTACCAAACCAACTGGGCCTGGTGTGAAAAAGTAATTGCCCCCTAAACCTAATAACTGGTTGTGCCACCCTCTGTGACAACAACTGCAATCAAGCATTTGCGATAACTGGCAATGAGTCTTTCACATCGCTGTTGAGGAATTGTGGCCCACTCTTCTTTGCAGAATGTTTTAATTCAGCCACATTGGAGGGATTTTGAGCATGAACCGCCTGTTTAAGGTCATGCCACAGCATTCAATCCAGACTTTGGCCAGGCCACTCCAAAACCTTCAGTTTGTTTTTTTAAGCCATTCAGAGGTGGACTTGCTTGTGTGTTTTGGATCATTGTCCTGCTGCATAACCCCAATGCGCTCGATCTTGAGGTTACCAACTGATGGTTGGACATTCTCCTTCAGGATTTTCTGGTAGAGAGCAGAATTCATAGTTCCATCAATTACGACAAGTAGCCTAAGTCCTGAAGCAGCCCCAATCCATCACACTACTACCACCATGTTTGAATTTGGAATGGTGTTCTTCTTATGAAATTATATGTTAGTTTTATGCTTGATGTAACGTGATGCATATCATGCAAGTTCAACTTTTGTCTCGTCAGTCCACAGAATATTTTCCCAAAAGTCTTGGGGATCATTATGGTGTATTTCTGCAAACGTGAGAAGAGCCCTTGAGTTCTTTTTGGTCAGCAGTAGTTTTCACCTTGGAACTCCCCCATGGATGCCATTTTTGCCCAATCACTTTCTTATTGTTGAATCATGAATACTGACTTTAAATGAGGCAAGTAAGGCCTGCAGTTCTTTAGATGTTGTTCTGGGTTCTTTTGTGACCTCCTGGATGAGTCGTCGATGCGCTTTTGGAGTAATTCTGGTAGGCCGGCTACTCCTGGCAAGGTTCACCACTGTTCCAAGTTTTCTCTATTTAAGGATAATGGCTTTCACCGTGATTTGCCCAATGCCTTAGAGCCCCAATTCCTTAGAAATGGCTTTGCAACCCTTTCCAGACTGATAGATGTCAATTTCTTTGTTTCTCATCTGTTCTTGAATTTCTTCAGTTTGCAGCATGACATGTTGCTTTTTGAGATCTTTTAGCCGACTTCACTTTGTCAAAGAGGTTCTGTATAAGTGATTTCTTGATTCAACAGGTCTGGCAGTAATCAGGCTTGGGTGTGGCTTGTGAAACTGGACTCAAAAAATGTTGTTAATCACAGTTGATTCATGATTTAACGGGGGGGAGGGCAATTACTTTTTCACATAGGGCCAGGTAGGTTTGGACAGCTCTTCCCCTTGATAAATTAAATCATCATTTCTAGACTGCATTTTTTATTTACTCGGGTTATCTGTATCTTATATTAAAATTTGTTTGATGATCTGAAACATATAAGTCTGACAAATGTGCAATAAAGTAAGAAATCAGGAAGGGGGGAAATCACGGCACTGTACATAACTGTTAGGGTTTAAGTTATGTTTCAAGTAGAAATACAATAATAACATTATGCATGATAATTCACATTAGATGGTCATTTAAAGAATACTTTTTTGTGGTCATTCGGTATTCTGATACAACTGTTCTTTGGTTGAAGCCAAGCTAACATTGCACTCTTATCTGTTCACATCATCCACTGGGAGTAAGCAAGCTGAGTGAAAGTAGAAACTTGTTTAAAATTGTATCGTACCTCTGAGTAAAATTCACAAGAGTACAGATGAAACGCTGACGGCAGGCCGACTGTCTACGTCGTCTCCTTGCTGACCGCATCTTCAACAGGTAAGGCATAACGGCGACATGCCGGTTGGGGGGTGGGAAACTGTTATTTTAGGTTGGCTAAAGTCAGGTTAGCTAAACATCCTGTTTCAATCTCCTCAAATTGAATGCGAATTTTTCCCTTGTTGGTCTTCTGCGTATTGTTAGGTTGAGGGGGTTTTATTTTATAGATCACATTCAGAAATATTAATTTCTCAAACGGGTTCGTTTGTAAATCAATATTTTATACCACACAGATGGTGGCGGTGATACACAAATTGGCGTGTAATTCGCCATAAAACACAAAAGTAGAAGAAGAAGGAAGGGTTCGCTCGTAGGGAGAAGCAAGTAGTGCGCCTAGTGTGTGGGGAGAGTAGTATGTAGACTGTAGAGTGCAGTTTTGAACACAGCCATTGTCTTCACTACCAAAGAATCTTATTTCCGATGATACTACAGAAACTTTCCCAAAGACTCAGCTAAAACACACAAATGTACTTTTTTGCACTGGAAACATTCAGAAAAACATCAGGAGGAGTGATTTTCTGAAGTGGCCAAGTCCATTTTCATCTTTTAGAGAAATGGGATTTTAAGAATTTGACAACTTGTGGGGATCATATTATATGTGTTAAGCTGATATAAGCGTAGTGAAATATCAGAAAAGATGTCATTAAACATATTAAGAGACCTTCTAGCCTCTATCTTGATTCTTGGCCCAGATATTTCAAGTACCAGTCTGCGGACTTGAGTACTTTTAGAAGCTAATTCCTCAAAATAACGAAAATTGAACTCAATTTTAAAAAATTAACAGCATGAAATTTTATTATTTTCAAGTACTAAAACAGGGCATCTTTTTGAAGAAAAAAAAAAACAAAACACATCACTTTCCAATGAAGATGAACAATAAATATAGTCATACCAGTATACTATAGTCATGGATGTCAAAAAGCTTCGGGAAAAAAATGAATGGAAGATATGTACAGTGATATGGAAGATACCACCATCAAAACCAGTTTGAAGACTTCATTTGTCATCATTAAGGATGTGGCATGGTATTAGAAAGTTCGGCAAAAGAATAAGCAGCTAAAAAAGATTACCAAGATTACTTGTGTACCAGTTGAAGTTTTAGTCTGGACTTGGTCACTGCAAAAAGTATCTTCCTGGGGAATTTTCAATTCACTACTCATTTTATATTGTACTTGAGTGCTTCTTCACCAGAATTAGCTTATGTGTCTTATTCATCATCAATGAAAGAATTTGTTGTGTTATCTGATTTTTAATGAACTAGTGAATTACCCGTGGCTGCGAAAAATTGACCTTTGACCTCAGTGACCTTGACCTTTCCAAAAACTAACCCCTCAAGGACAATTCCAGGGACAACCTACATAGACCCACCAAGTTTGGTGAAGATCCGTCAGAGGACCTCAGAGGAGTAGGGGAACAAACAGACAGACAAACAGACAAACGTTCCTCAAATTATAGTTTGATATGGACTTGAGCTCTTATGGAAATAACCCCTTCATATATAGTAGGCACTCTCACATGCACACTTAAGGAAATAATAAATTGCCCACATCACATGCCTTTAGCAAGATAAGTTTTTATTAAGGTGTATGAAATCCAGTAAAATAATTTTATGATTTTATGTCTTATTCTTATTGGTGTATAGAAAATTTGAGTGATTAGGCATTTCCCAACATAGGCCACTCAGAATAAGAACTCTATTAACTGTAACAGAATGTAATTCAAACTAATCCTGTTTTCGTGTGCTTAAGTTTTCCCCATGAGGAACTTCTTGGTGTTGTTCTCTGGCCTCAGTAGGATGATGTAACACTTTGGGGCAAAAATGCAGAGCAGGAGCCCAAAGCTGGAGGCCAAGATGGCAAATATCTCCACGGCAACTGTGTATTTCCCTGGGGAGCTGACATAGGCAGGGACAAAGGTGATCCAGACAGCACAGAAGATGAGCATACTGAAGGTGATGAACTTGGCCTCATTGAAGTTATCTGGGAGCTTCCTGGCTAAAAAGGCCAGAAGGAAGCAAATAGCTGCCAGTAGTCCAATGTAGCCCAGCACACAGCCAAACCCTAGTGCTGACCCAACCGCACACTCCAGAATGAGCTTTGACCCCTGGAACCCTGTATTGCGGTGTGGGTGAGGGGGACTGAGGCAGAGCCATAAGATGCAGATGAAGATCTGGACACAAGTGAAGACCACCACACTACTCCGCTGCTGAACCAGCCCAAACCACTTCATCATGTTGACACCAGGCCTGGCAGACTGGAATGCAACCAGAACTACGATAGTTTTCACTAGAATACAGGACAGGCTGAGCACAAAGCTGATCCCAAACACCAGGTGCTGAGCCAGGCAGGACCACTCTGAGGGACGACCCACAAACACCAGAGCACACAGGAAGCAGAGTGTAAGGGAGAGCAGCAACAGGAAGCTCAGTTCTGAGTTATTAGCCTTTACAAGGGGCGTGTGTCTGTGGTACAGAAAGATCATGCCTACTACCACTGTTATGCCACTTCCAGACAATGCTATGGTTGTCAGGGTGATGCCCATTGTGTCCTCAAATGAGAGAAACTCCACCTCACGTGGAATACATTCATTCCGGTAACTGTTGGACCAAAACTCTGCAAGACATGGCTTGCATTCCACTGATCCTGACGAGAAAATGCCAAAAATGCGTATTGCATATGCATATTGATTCCACCAAATATTACATACTTTTTCAAAAGTTCCTTAACAAATAAAGACCCAATACATGTTCACTGAGAAGGGGATTTGTATTTCCTATCCACTGAATGAAAAAATTCAATCAAACAATAATATACTGTACATCTTTAATTTATTCTATATATAAAACAAATAATTTCCATATTTATAATTCAGTAATTACACCACAAAGTAAAGATAATCATTCAAAATGAAAGCAATGCATTTTATTGCTCTAAAATGGCATGAATTAATGAGCCTAATTTGCTTGTCTAAATCTGAAGAGGTGGAATCTAAAGACTTTTATTATTACCTGTCTGGTTGCTGATGGTGCCCTCTGTACAGGACAGACAGTCGAAGCAACAAATGGGCTCACCCTTCCTGATGGCCTTTCGTGTTCCTTGGGGGCATTCTTCAGAACACACAGAAATTGGAACCTGTGCACAATTTGTTTGAAGTCACATGAGGTAAATGCAAATTGACAAAGTGCCACTGGGCATCTTTTCAGCCCATGAGCTTTGACTTGGTGGGAGCACTTAAATTAGATGAGCACAGGGGAATACTTTATTTTAAAAAATGTTACATTTAGTCACATTTTTACCAATACATCTTGCGTATTTTTAATGCATGCACTCAAGACATTTGTACTGAAGGCAATATACTGTTGCCTTTACTTCCGGACCATGCCAGACCAGTTCTGTCAGCGAGCCCGTCGGCATTTGATTCCTTCAAATATCTGCTATCTGACCCAAAATACTGTAATAGGCAGTCAAATTCGCATATATATATATATATATATATATGGTTACCCTGTTGACCAGGGTGCTATAATTTTCTTATTTCCTCACTCTGTGCAATGATACTTAACGTGCAGTGATGTAATGTGCAATTGTATTTTACGCCTACGTGCAATGGTGTTTTAACGTGCAATGATAGTCTATGTGCAATGATAAGTATAATGAACATCCAACATGTCCAATGCTATTTTAACATGTTTAATGTGCTACGCTGTGTATCTGTATTTCTCCAATTTGGAGGTTTTCATAAATAAATAAATAACTAAATAAAATACAATATGTTTGTCTGGAATAACAACAGCAGCATCTCTAGTTTTCACGGTCCATCTTACCGTCTTTGTGCCACCGACCCACACAATGGCCGAGTCATTCATGTGCAGCTCAGAGCCCTCCATTCGCCCGATGGTGACATATTTCAGAGCGTCATCAGGGTTGTTCTGCCAGCTTACAATGTCATACACAGCCTCAATGTCCCCACCCTCAATATAGATCTCATCTCCCTGCTGGGTGGTAAAGTGCACCTGTTTAAGGTGACGTAACAGCTAGGGAAAGATAACAGATAAATTAAATTCTTGACAGGGACTTAGTGCGAAGTCTTTGAATGCCTTTGAAAATTTCTGGCTAATGTCACTAAAACTGGCAATTGGCAACTCTGATCACATGTTTTTAAGGAATCAGAATATGTGATTGAAAATACACAGTGCTCCTCTCCATGCTGTGGCATGGTAAAATAACAAGTAAATCCATTTATTTGCATCATATTTCCTTCCTTAATACATCTTAAATTGTATTATTCCTTTGAAGGCTTGTAATCTTGCAAACAGTTAATTGATTTCACCTGTCTTGGTTGGAGATCCTTTGTGCTGGTACAACGTGGGCCTCCGTAGGAATTGTTCTGTCCCGTGCATAACAATTGGTCGTGAAGTGCGTGGACTACAGCATATACAGCCAAGTAGATGTTGTAGGTAATCCTCAGCTGTGATGTTTCCGTGAAGGCATTCTGTACTGACTGCAGTGTCTCTGTACCTACACAGGGGGGCAGCAGCTGCGAGGCAGAAGAATTCTGCCCAGCAGGGTCGCATCCAAACAAGAGCCCCCACAGCTCCCGCATCAGAGTGCTGCCAGGCTCATTAGATGGGTGGAGGGAGCGCAGATGTGCCTCCAGCCCTGGGATGGGAGCACTGCGGATGGCCACACCCAGAACTCCCCGCACAATGCTGGAAAGGGCGGGGTTCCGCAGGAGCCTGTCGCTGGTGCTCCAAGCCTCACTGGCCATGAACTGCCTGCCTGTAATGTTACGCTTGACCAGCTCCAGGAGCAGCGTCTCCACATCTGTGTACCAGGAAAAAACCAGGATCACACGAGCAGAGGAGCGCTCCACCACTGACGCTGCTCTCTGCACATCATGCTCCAAGCGCTTTCGTGACAATGTTGTGATGAATGCCAAACACACCCCAGCTCCCTTCACCTCCTCAGAAAATGCCTGGACGGCCAAACGCCCGTAATCATTGTCGGCAACGATAGCTCCGACCCAGGTCCAGCCGAAGCGCATTGTCAGCTGGGCCATAGTTCGCGCCTGGTAAAAATCACTGGGGATTGTCCGGAAGAAGTTAGGAAACTCATGTCTATTGCTAAGACAAGCACAGCTGGCCTGATAACTGACCTAAAGCACAGAAAATATAATTCAAAACCACTGTTAACAATAAAGTATTTCACAATTGAATTATTGACAACTTTCAAATACTATTAATTGGACATTTCACATGCGTTAAATGCTTTAGTGTTTTATAGTGTAACAAAATAGCAACTATAGCATTGTTCATTTGCTCAAATAAACTGCCACAGAAAATGAATGATTGTTTTCTGTAATTGCCTTTCAATTCAAGCCTTAGCATTTTTATCAGAGATGGAATTGTGTATTTTTTTTAAAAAATCCTGTCATTAAAATTAATTTAGATTACATCATTATTGTATATATTGTGTACGGAAAAATGGCAGAGTACACAAGTTTTTCTAAAAGAGGTCACCCGCTCACAAAATTTTACACGCATTTTAGTTAGAGTTGGGAAAACAACATAGGACAAACTAACTATAGACCCAATGCTTGGGGAAATAGCTATTCTAATGTATATTTATTGAATTTAAAATTTAGTTGAATATTATCAGCTAAATTCAATTAGTGTAATATTACTAATTGGACCTCACATGTATACAAAAACTATCTGTCTGGTAAAGCTATGACACTTTATTTTGGGAAAATGTGCCAGTGACTGTAAAAAAATCACTCAACAAATCACTGCCAAAATGTCTTCATGACAGAGTTGACTGACAGGTGGCAAAATGAGTGCTTTTGCTCTGAAATTCTTACAATATGGAGTGACGTAATATTGCTTGACGTCTATGTAAAAAATGAAATACCTAACATAAATAACTTAACTTAGGCAACATTACATCTTAATTTATTTGTTTGTGTATGTGATTTTTTTTTTCTTCTATCAAAAGTAAGTATTGCACTGTGAAACAATATGTCTCTTTGTCCATTAGTATTTAACACTACAAACTAGCGGAGTAGCTTCCAGTGCTGTAACAGACTGACCAGAGGTATACCCAGTGGTCCCAGAGTTCTTGAAAGGATGATGCATTGTGTGGATGAGGCATCTCCAATAAGCGCTATGACCCTGCTGCAGGTGTGGTTTCGCCCACTGGCCAGTGCTAGAGCCCCCCGCAGAGACCAGGGGTACTGCCCACAGCTGTCCACAATCCTGTACCCCAGCTTGACCCCTGGAAGGAGGTAGGGGTTCCGGTTGATCTCCTCCACTGCAAACACCATGGCCTGTGCCCAGCGCATTGAGCGTGCCTGGAGTCTGAAAAACTCAATATTTTTACTTTTTTAAACTTTCAGCAAGATAAAAAGAACAGAAAATAGATGTGCACAGAATTCAAAACAAACTGCAGGACAAAATTGGTCTATATGCAGTTTAGTGGGCTTAACTATGAGTCAAGTTAAGTTTTCATTCTACTCAATAAAGAAGGAAAGCTATCAATGAAAATAAATAAAATTACAGACAAATCTGAAGAAACTAAATGATATGATAGGAATAGTAAATAGAAATCAGGAACTGACCTCTGGCATTGTGGTAGTTCTGGGGGGTCGGTTAGTGTAATATCTGGGGAGATAGGTTGAAAGTAAAGAGGGAAAAGTCCTCCCAGAATTACATCTCCATCCTGAGAGAGGCTGTGGTCCTCGAAGTTGTTTGAGCCATTCCATTCCTGGCAGTTTGTTGGTGGGCTTTGTGCCATCACCCAGGTCTGGAGTGGCAGCACGAAGATTAACCAGAGCAGGTGACAAAGTGGGGACATAGTGGAGTTGGACTGACCAGGCTCCCTCTGAGCCCCAACTTCTAAGTCCCTGCTTGTGCGGCTGAAGTGAATATTTGTAATGGCCTCTTGCGTCCTCAGGAACCTTGGAGAATTTTCGAAAGAACAGTAAACAGGGACCATGGGATTGAGGCAATCTTCACTTCCCATGAGCATCTGTGTGGATGAGGTAATTTCTAGTTGTTTGGTCATTGGTGTGCAGGTTAGGGTTAGGGTTAGGTGTGCAAGGGAGTAAGAGAGGGCAGATGGGCGTAATTTTAGGTGCCACCACAAAAAAGGGGACTTAATGAAATCACATGATAATAGTCAATATTTACTACCTCAGAATATCAGCACAGTAATATGAGTTATGGAGACCTAAGTAGTGGACTCCTTTTCTTGTCTCAGAATTAGACCCAGGGGATGTAATTCATATACATGGTTTAATTAGAATTGTCACAGGTTGGCCGAGTATACCTCAGGTGTGCACTTTCTTTCTGAATGCTGCAGATTTTCCAAGTAATTAAACCCAATTTTCAGAGGAAAATGATATTGTGGTTTGGAAGGGGCAGTAGGTCTGAAACAATGATCAATTGTTTGATACATACATACAGGCAGACTGCCCATAGTTTGTGCATGTAGCTACATAATTATTTATGTTATACACTAAAACTGAAATGAAAAAGCAAGCAAGAGTTGCAGATATGACAGAGATTTTACCACTTAAAGTGTTGTTCAAGTTGGGGATTCGGATGGTGAAAGTTTCCATAAGAACCACAGAAAAACAAATCGGCCTGTTGATGTAGAAAGCCCATAGTTAGTGCAACAAGCAACCCAGTTATTTCAGTTATGCACATAATGGTTACGAAATAACAAAAAGCAAGAATTGCAGACATGATAAAGAGATTTTTAGCCTGCCGGCCCTATGGGCCAATAAGCTATTGTCATGGTATTTCATTGCGTCGATCATCCGCTGTCTGTAACATTTTTTTTTGGCCCCATGAATTTTCCTGTAAATTTGCCATAATATCCTAATAGATCATATCTCCAGTCCTTTTTTTCGGATTTTTGATTTAATTGTTTTTGTCCGGGTTATGGGCCCTTGAAATTTTAGCCCCAATGTTAAAAGTAGAAATTTAAAAAAATTATTCCTCAAAAACTGTAGAATTAATTTTTCTTTACATCAGGCAATCAACTCACCTTGGTACCCATGGTACTTGCACAGTGCAAGTGCCATTTTGATTGAATCATCAGTAGTGGGTCGAGTGGGGGCACTGTGCTTTCACATTGGTTCTTATGGAGAATATGGCAAATAGCCTGTGGAAGCCAAATGGTTGCAGCTAGAGCTTAAGTTTGTATTATAGACATAGGAAGTCATATATGACCAATATTTTGGAAGTGTTAAGGTTGACATCAGATGATTTTGAAAGGTCAAACGTAAGGTCAAGCAAAATGTAAAAATTTTAAAAGGCTTTTAGGCTTAAAAATATTGAAGATGGAGCATTTTTATAGGAAGTCAGATATGAATTTTCATTTGGTGAGCTTGAAATTGACCTCTGGTGACCTTTGAAAATCACACTTCACATAGTGAAATTTCAATGACTTCTATCACCAAAAATATCACATATAGAGTTTAGGATTCTACTTATGGGGGTCATGTGTGAATCAGGTCTCCCAGGGAAGAGAAAGCTTTGAGGAGGGAGCCTGAAAACAGTCACATATGAACTTTAATTTGTGACATTCAACTTGACTGTTGATGACCTTCGGAGGTCAAACTTGACAAAATAAAATCACAATAACTTGTATCACCAAAGCTGTCATAGGGAGAGCTTAGGTTTGTATTCGAGACATATAGAAAGTCACATATGAAGTCCATTTAGTGACCTCAACTTGACCTTCTGTGACCTTTAAAGTTCAAAATCGACATATTGAATTTATCACCAAAACTACTTCAGAGCATACAATTGTATTACTGACAAACTGAACCTTCACTTGAATTTTTTATAACTTGTATCATCAATTAAGAAACACACTGCACAGGCCGTATCAGACTTTTATCTTCACCATAAGATTGCATACAAGTAAGCTCCAGGACCCTTAGTCCTGTTCTAATACTGTAGTTTTCTATTGATATTGAGCAATTTGGGGGACAGGATGGTGAAGTTTTCTGCAACAACCACGTTTTTCTGCAAGACTGGTTCAGTTCAGTTTTATTTGTATAACACTTATTAAAAAACAACAGTCACAAAAATACTTTACAGAATTGCTGTTGTGTAGATGCCCAGGTGAAAGGCAGAATTGAATTTGATTCAGACAGGAAAGATTCACGTGTTGAAAGTGAATTATTAGGCTGCAATGAAAAAAATCTGACACCTTCATTCCCTGCATGATTTCCATCAATGATTAGAGTAATGATTTGTTATCAGCCCATTGCCTATCCCAAGAATGTGAACACACATGTAGCCTCATTGCCTCACTAAATACACTGCTCAAAAAAATAAAAGGAACACTAAAATAACATATCCTAGATCTAACTGAATGAAATATTCTTATTAAATACTTTGTTCTTGTTGAATGTGCTGACAACAAAAGCACACAAACTTTATCAAGGGAAATCAAATTTATTAACCCATGGAGGTCTGGATTTGGAGTCACACTCAAAATTAAAGTGGAAAAACACGCTACAGGCTGATCCAACTTTGATGTAATGTCCTTAAAACAAGTCAAAATGAGGCTCAGTAGTGTGTGGCCTCCACATGCCTGTATGACCTCCCTACGCCGCCTGGCATGCTCCTGATGAGGTGGCGGATGGTCTCCTGGGGGATCTCCTCCCAGACCTGGACTAAATCCGCCAACTTCTGGACAGTCTGTGGTGCAACGTGGCGTTGGTGGATGGAGCGAGAAATGATATCCCAGATGTGCTCAATTGGATTCAGGTCTGGGTAATGGGCGGACCAGTCCATAGCAACAATGCCTTCGTCTTGCAGGAACTGCTGACACACTCCAGCCACATGAGGTCTAGCATTGTCTTGCATTAGGAGGAACCCAGGGCTAACCGCACCAGCATATGGTCTCACAAGGAGTCTGAGGATCTCATCTCGGTACCTAATGGCAGTCAGGCTACCTCTGGCGAGCACATGGAGGGCTGTGCGGCCCCCCAAAGAAATGCCACCCCACACCATTACTAACCCACTGCCAAACCGTTCTTGCTGGAGGATGTTGCAGGCAGCAGAACGTTCTCCACGGCGTCTCCAGACTCTGTCACGTCTGTCACATGTGCTCAGTGTGAACCTGCTTTCATCTGTGAAGAGCACAGGGTGCCAGTGGCGAATTTGCCAATCTTGGTGTTCTCTGGCAAATGCCAAACGTCCTGCACGGTGTTGGGCTGTTAGCACAACCCCCACCTGTGGATGTCGGGCCCTCATACCATCCTCATGGAGTCAGTTTCTGATCGTTTGAGCTGACACATGCACATTTGTGGCCTGCTGGAGGTCATTTTGCAGGGCTCTGGCAGTGCTCCTCCTGTTCCTCCTTGCACAAAGGCGGAGGTAGCGGTCCTGCTGCTGGGTTGTTGCTCTCCCACGGCCTCCTCCACGTCTCCTGATGTACTGGCCTGTCTCCTGGTAGCGCCTCCATGCTCTAGACACAATGCTGACAGACACAGCAAACCTTCTTGCCACAGCTCGCATTGATGTGCCATCCTGGATGAGCTGCACTACCTGAGCCACTTGTGTGGGTTGTAGAGTCTGTCTCATGCTACCACAAGAGTGAAAGCACCGCCAGCATTCAAAAGTGACCAAAACGTCAGCCAGAAAGCATAGGAACTGAGAAGTGGTCTGTGGTCACCACCTGCAGAACCACTCCTTTATTGGGGGTGTCTTGCTAATTGCCTGTAATTTCCGCCTGTTTTCTATTCCATTTGCACAACAGCATGTTAAATTGATTGTCAATCAGTGTTGCTTTCTAAGTGGACAGTTTGATTTAACAGAAGTGTGATTGACTTGGAGTTACATTGTGTTGTTTAAGTGTTCCCTTTATTTTTTTGAGCAGTATACAATGTCACCTGCAAAAGCCCCAACTGTGCAATCCATCTTTGGGATTCTGAATGTACGGGTAGAGGAAGAGGACGAAAGGTCAAAGGAAACACCATTGGGGCACCAAGGGTCCATGCTCACACGGCCTGAACTGTCACCCAGCAAGAGTACTTAATCTCATGAGTTAAAGTTTCACATCTCATCTAGATTTCAGAGAACCAAAACAACAGTAAAATAAATAAGATGTGAGAGACAGAGTGAGAGATTCCAGGGCAGGTAAGGTTGTACAGAGACCAGCAGGATTGTAACCTGCTTTGCGTGACTGCCACCTGCAGACCTCTCAGGGCATTGTGGGTGAAATCTTGGGAAAACACATGCAGCTCTCACTAAAAAGCACAAACAGGTCAGCATACCACTGAAGTAGTGCTGCTGAACCCCATTGATACCATCTATCATTGTGCATCGTACATGACTTGGCCTCCACAAAACAGTATATCTCTTTCTAAAATGAAAAAGATAACAACATAAAGGAAATTACTGGAGAAGCTGTCTCATGGGCTGCACAACAGAATCCTGTGATATGTTCACATTACAACAAAAGTTGTAGAAGCATTGCTTTTTTGAATGCTACTCCTGAGAAAGTATTGTTCTAATTAAAAATGGTCAAAATCAGCACAAATTGGTATTTTCAGAAGTAATTCAGCAATTACGGTTCTTTCTTCTTCAAATATAACTCATTCAATACAATGGGATTGTTATGATATATGCATTTTGCCAATGTCTGAATTGACATGAACCTAGAAAATAAGTGACTCCAGATCAGATGCGAGCTGATTCTAACCCATCGTGAGTGACAACTGGTGCAGATCTGCTGGTAAAAAGTGATCTCCAATCATGTAGTGAAGACGATATTATCGTAAGTATAAATACCATTGAAAACTTCTCACTTTACATTAATGCAGTTGAAATGCATTCTTATGAAGAACTAAAAAATGAAATAAATTCTCACTGATAATAAACTTTATTTTCAACACTTAGCTGGTGGTGATTGTGCTACTTATCAGAATATTGCTCAAAAAACAGTTCCTTAGATTTGTCTAACATTAAGAATTCATTAATATTCAAACTGCTCCCCATTTTGTTCCTGAGCAAGGGACCATTGCACCATGGTATTCTTTATACATGCTGGGATCAAAGTCTGAAGGCATAGGTCTCTGGGGAGGACAGGGATGTGTGCTCTATAAAAGCATGTGACCAATATGCCAGGCAGTGAATTGGGGGATATCTGTGGCAGGAATGAGGCCTGTACTACCATTGTGTCTGAATCTGACCCTGGTATTGGCCACTGCTGCTGTTCCTCAGACAGCTTGCCGACTCCGGGAGCACTTCCGCCTTAACGGTATGCAACGCAAGGGTGACGTGGTTTTTGGGGGGCTGTTTGAGGTGCACTTCCTGACAGTTTTCCCTGAGCTGCCTTTCACATCCGTGCCAGAACAACCAAGGTGTGAGAGGTGAGTTTCTCAGCTCCCAGACATCAGGGGATATCCAGCGACTAAAACTGCCAAGTAAAGAATGGATTCTGTGAGCTATTGTTAGGGATTTATCACATAATACTGTTATTTGTGAACAATTTTCAATGTGTATTATGTGGACACCTTCATACTAAACATGCATGGTAAAAAAAATCTGCTATTATTGTTTGTAACAGAGATATTTTTTTTGAATTTGCTTTGCACACTTAGATTTTTAAATAAACCAAATCAAATGCTTAAATTGTAGCTTTCATAAATAATACTTTGTGTATTTCATCATAAATACAGTTGTAAATACATTCATTGTATAGTATTTTTTACTAGACTTTCTACATCAAGGGGCATTAATATTTGAGAAAAAAAATTCTACTTGTTGCTGATAAATGAAGTGTGTAAAATTCCTTTAGCACAATATAAGAGAGCTTTCAGTATCGTATAGCCTGAAAACTCGACATTTGAAGTCTCTGGTTTACCAACATGATGACCAGTGGTTTCATTTATACACATGTCCATGAATTGCAAACTGAAATATTGTGCATGCCAAGAAAAGAAACATGGCGTAAAAATATTCTAATTTAGCTATAAAAATATGGGCAAGAAAAACTGTATGGAGGATGTTTTTAATGAATCGTAATTAAAAATAAATGTCCAACAAAAAATGAAAGAGATATAAAAAGAGTATCATTTTATTCATTATTTAATATTACTCTGAGTGTAATGTTAATTTACCGGTAACAATGAACTGATACATGGCCTAACAAATATGTTACTGCACAATGTACTTGGTAAGTTAGCTACTTAGCCTAAACTAATCCAAAGAACTTGATAATTGGATAAATTCTCCTCAAACCCTTGCCAAAACTAAGCTTATTTTATATTTTACCATACATTGTCTGCACCATGAAAAATTGACATTGCAAGGAATGAAGAGTTTGTTTCCAAAATGCAATATGTGCCAAAATGACAAAAGTTAAGATAATACCATAAAAATTCAGACTGTAAAGTGTATTTTATCATTGTCAAAGCTTGTGTTTTTCGATAGAATGCAACAGGCGCCAACATAGAAAAAGCTGATTTACTCGCAATGAGTAAAATTGGTATATTGCATTTTGGAAACAAACTCTTCAAATATTCTACTACCTTCAACAGCTTTTGGGCCACTGTAATGGCTTGCATTGATGAAGAACTATGGGAGGGAGTTGAAGTTGCATTAAGCATTCATAAAATAGATGAGAGGTGGTGGTCCACAAGGACGCTTCACCATTAGTGGAATTTCTTGCTTTATCAAGAACGTCCAACACCTGTCTCAGCATAGGCTTGCTCTGGCTTTGCTTTTGTTAGCTGCCAATCTGCGTTGCTACATGACTTTTCAAGTAAATGGAGCTTTTAGCCTGCTCTTTTAGATAACCACAGGGAGCAGACTTGTGAATCTGAAAAGCCTATTTTGCTTGAATAAATGAACATGCAGAAATGAGTTAGTTGTTTGAATAAACTGAATAAACTGCATTGATGTGTTGGGCGTCATATAAAAAGTGTTCCATTGCTGGCCAATGCAAAAACCATTATTAATGCAATATTAGCAGAATAAACGTAATGTGAAAGACATTGTAACTATAATGAGATGGCACACTGCAATACTGGGTAATTCTGAAATGCTTATGTGTTTTTTTTTTAAGTCTCTTGTCTATACATGTCGTGTTTTATCTTTAAGTTCCCCACTTGTCATGTTGGTTGTCATGATTATCTCCGCTGTCAGACGTGCATGTTTTTCCCCTTACAGTAATGCTCTTCTTATGATAATTTTATGCAGTTTTGAGAAAGAAAAAAAAGAACATGCTGTTTTTTTGCATGCAATATCAGTGCGTTATTTTCTCCGATAGGCTGTGAGCTGAAATCTGCACAGTGGCTAAAAATCAACTTTCGTGAAAGCTTTTTGGGGGCAACTTTGTTTCTACCCTACTAAGCTAATTTGATAATGCTAATTTGATGGAGTCCAAATCTGCCTGTCCCCAAGCGTGAAAGTTGCACGTTAAGTCACCATTGCCTCTTAAAAGGGACCTGTATGACAAACTGTATAAATGTACAGAACGTACTTCTTTGAAAACTCTTTCAATACAATAATGCATGATACATGTATTTATTCCCACACTATTACATTAACCCTTTCACTGCAAGGCCTGTTTAGGCCTGCTGCCAGATACTCGCTTAAAAGTTCGGAAACCTTAGTAGAGACGCCCAACAACTTTTTTCATGCTCAATCAACGGAATCAACTGCTCTGGAACTTAGTGACACTATCGTGAACATTAGTGTCACTAAGTTCCAGAGCAGTTGATTTGTAATTACATAGAATGTGGGATGCCCTTGGGCGAAACAAGGGGACTGTTACGTTGGACTGACCCTTTAGTCCACTGTATTGTGTAAATTTTGCTTCAATAAAGCTCATAGAGAGATCTCAAGATCAAGATCTTCATCCTCTTCAGATCCAACAGTCTCAATTTGCCGTTCTTGTGTAGTTTCTTTATGGTTGGAGCAGTCTTTGCAGGCACAAAGGTCTGTGCAAGAAAGACCACACTTGTGGCAAAAGCATCTGGCACTATTGCACTTGCTTTTGCTACACTTGCAATTGACTACTTCAAGTATGGAATCTGGGGCAGCGTTTTGACTCATCCCATGAATGTGGATTTCTCCATCTTTAACTTTCCAACCATGACCATCAGGAGAAGGGGCCTTAATCAAAACCTGCAATGATCGTTTGTGGATTGCAGCTTGGTACGAAGCTTGGCGAACATGCAGCGTATGTGTGTCCCTTGTAGGTGGAAGAGTGTCTTTGAGGGAAGATGTCAGGCAGAATGATGTATATCCCGCTTCGTTGATATCACTCAATTTTCCTTAGCAAGCAACAAGCAAATCTCTCTTGGGCCTTTAAAAGGGTGTCTGAAGGAATGAAGTCCTTGCCAAGCTCTGAAAACATGTCAATAAACTCATCAGACTGTGAGACTAAATCCAATGCCCTCTTTTTGACTTTTCCCTTAAACGCACTTGTCGAGTCACATCCTGTATAGGTGTGAAGGCCAATGACAGCATTTATGACTGTTCCTTTTGAAGGTATGATCTTGCCAAGATTGATGACTCTGGCTTTGTTCTTCACACCAGTGGAAAAAAACTGACATGGCAATTCCTTCCCTAAACCAAGTGCGATTATGGCAACATCGGTATCAGGACTGTGGATGATAACATTGGTGAAGTCTTTCCCAGAATGACAAGCATGCAACAGCAGACGTGTGTCCGCTTCTTCATGATCCGAAGAGAGTTCCACAACCTCCTCAACACTAACAATACCATCAGCAGTTTTCAATCCATGACAACCAT
Source organism: Gymnothorax reevesii (assembly GCA_029721435.1). Taxonomy (NCBI): domain Eukaryota; kingdom Metazoa; phylum Chordata; class Actinopteri; order Anguilliformes; family Muraenidae; genus Gymnothorax; species Gymnothorax reevesii. The sequence goes on from CM056574.1 coordinate 142,674,248, forward strand.
GTGTAATATACAAAACAATGTCAGAGAGAACACAACCAGCAAAACCAGACCAGTGCTCAAATAGAAATTCCACGAGGTTTTCCTTGTTTTTCCCATTGGCAAGGAACCTCTTCCATTGAGCAGACAGCTTCTGATCTTTGTTGAGAATACGAATATTCTGTCCACTACCAGCACCACGGCGAGATCGCTCATAATTTTTAATGCTGACTCCAGGGTAAGTATCAGAAACAACATCAACTTGCTGACTACGAAATCTACGTGCAAGATCAACCACTCTCTGCATCAGCAAATTAATCAAAGGTGTCGAAATTACGTGGCATGCTCTGAAGTATGGCTATGCAGTCAATCATAAGAGCACCCTGAGTAACATCCACCTCCAAGCAATCAGAAGCAGATGACTCCAGTGCATGAAGGAGATCCGCTTTGTTTGTCTTTGCCAGTGACCCATCTGTTGAGGCTAGTGGCAAAGAGACAGAGGAATGGGAGTAGCCTAGCACCATTCGAATGTCAAGAATTTTGGTCTGAGCAATGATAAGCATCCGGGCCATAAATCTTTTGTCATTCCGAAGTGAAATTTCTTTCTGCTTTGAGGTTTTGGCTTTCACAGGTGCTGAGAATGATTTCAGTTTTTTTGCTTTGAGTGGAGCAAAGTAATCCTCAGTCTGATCAGTGAGATGCTTCTCCACGAATTCTTTGAAAGCTGTAATTCCAATTGACTTTGCATTTTTTGGGTCAGAAAGAGAACTGGCTGACGCAATTACCCCAGAACTAATGCAAATCAAATCCGAATGGCCTGTGTCAAACGGATTCTGCATTGATAGCACAACAGAGATTATGTCTTGAATAGCCTGCACATCAATCATTATTTTGGCTTTGTCAATTTTAGTTTCAGATCTGACTGCTGCTTCAGTGTTAACCATAGTTTCACACTGGTTGACAATGGCTGCACGCTCATTCTGGCTAAGAATCCACCTTTGAACAGCACCAAGATTACGTGTTACGCCAATGAGACCTCCAGAAGTTTTTGAATCCTGGTTGACCTTCTGCTCAATAGCCTGGTCACAAGCTATGGAGGTGAATCCATTACCGGAACGCTGAACTGTCCACTGCCCAACGAAAGTGATGGAGTCATGAACCTCTGGATGAGTTTCTGGAAGGCTAACCATTTCTAATAGATATGCAGCACCATAGCGGGCATAATTCAGACGGTCATAAGCGAAGAACCATGGTAGCATTTCATGGAAAGCTGCGAGGTGAAGGTGCCAATTTGACTCACGAGTTCCTCTTATGAACACCAATAGCAGTTGAACCATTTCAATGTATGAGCACCAGAAGTCATATGTTGGATTGACTGCCCTCATTTCCTGGGTAAAGTTGCTGAAACCTGGCAGGATTGAATCGAATGCCTCACTTCCAGATGTTGCTGCAAACTCCGGCTTCGGAAACATATCAGACATGGAAGATAGAAAGGACAATGTGGTCTGCTAAGCTGTGTCATCTAGAGAGTACAGCTAGGATTGAAACTGGAACCGAATCATAGTCTCTGCAAGTAGTTTATGGGCCCTAAGACTTCTGTTATAATGATGCCCATTTAGAACTTGAGCAATGGAACCTTCAGCTACAACACGAGACTCAAGGAGAACATCCTTAAGACCACCATCACCAAAGCGCTTCCCAGTATCAGCAAGAAAAGCCATGCAAGTGTGAAATTTGCCTAGACAAACAACAAACTGTTTCTGAAGAACAGGGTCAAGCCAGCCTATTTGCTGTATTTTGGAATAGGTTGCCTCGTCAAAAACGAGAATCATAGTCTTCAGATCCAAACAATTACACATGTCAGAACTACGGTTAAGAATTTCCTTTACAGTGGCCATTTCAGTAGGAGGTTGCTCAATCACTGGTACATAGTGTATTGCAGACTTATCAAACCAAGCTTCCTTCTCGAGCTGAAAGTGGAAAGCACTCCACCCTGGAATACTGGGGCTACTCAACGCTGGGACCACTTTACAAATGCCAAATGCAGTTTCAAGTAATTTTGCTTCATAAAAAACATCTGAAATGGCACTCAAATGAATGTATGCATCCTCAGGAATATGAGTGGGACCTTGCTTTTTTCGCAGGAAGTATTCCTCAATCTCTTGTACAGGTGGATTCAGTTTCCGGCTACCGTTCTTTATGACTGGTGGTTTGTTTGACTCTTGCAATTTAGAAACACTTGCCTGAACCATAATACCATTTTTATGGTGGGTCGTGCCCTTACCCAACAATGTTTCTTCACCAAAATCAATATTGTCCCAGACCATGATTGTTGGAACGCCTCTCTGAAAACCTTGAGGGATACTACCTGGGGTTTCAAGCAGCCGCAACTCAGCAAGATTTGTTTCAAGTCCCACAATTGTACTATGTGACACACAATGCCCAAACCTTTTCAAAATTGATAAAAATCTATTTTATCTTGTCAAATGGTGCACAGTCATGCCTAATGTAAAAGATTTGAGCGTCTGTCTCCTACCCCATGAGGCCAAATACACAATATCCTAGCACAGTGACAAAAGTTTAACCTCAGCTGTATCTTCAGCAGGCACAAAGTTGGCAAGGGTGGGAAGTCTTCAGCTAGGCCTACAGGCCATGCCAGGAAGTTGAATAACTCAACAGGGACACAGTTTCTAACTGACTCCTTAGACATGTCAGTAACAGTGGGTGGCCATATACAGTCCAAAGGTTTCATGTCCTTTGTGGCGTTTCTAACTATCAGAGATGCATTATAAACTGCATGTGTCTCTACATGACTGGGGCCTGAGCATGCTGAGAATTGCAACTGCCCAGAAATTTCCTCTCTTGAAACATCGATACCAGCATGACTAGACTCTGACTCATCATCAGAATCAACACTGCCACTGTTACTTGCCGACTCCCACTGTTCAAAAATGGCTGCCTCCTTGCCAAAATTTATACGGCTCGGCCGAAAACACTTCAACTGAGGGTAATCCCTCAACAGTTTTTCCTTTGGGTAAGAAGTCCTCGAGAAAGCAGACAACGTGTCTTTCAGCATACCCAGCAGAATGTTCTGAAGTTTAGTTAACCTAATCACCTCTCCGCCAGATATAATCCCTGCCTCAATGTATTTCTTGCAAAACGACTCGTAGACTGCTCGACTTTCAGAAGTGATCCCAGGGATATTATCAGAAGTGTATAATATCTGTAAGAAAAGGTGAATGTCATGTCTGAGTTATAGTTACATATGATCGGGGGAATTACTGTCATGTACTACATGTGGAACAACCTAATGTAGATATTATACCGCACCTTAGTATAGTCCTTGTAACAGGAACGATGATGTCGAACCTCAATGGCAACCATGTCTTTGTCATGGATGTCCACTGAGACCTCCGCATGTTGAAGGAGCTCTTCAGCCTTCCTCAAAATGCCACCTAAAACGAGAAATATTAGTTATGGGAAAAATCTTACTTTCATGTTATCAGTATTTTGCTTGAACTTTGGGAAAGTGTCCGTACTTGTTCAAATTTCCTCACCTGATTCATATTCACAGTTGGCTAGCCTTTCCCTAATTCTTTTTTCTGACGACTTGTCTTTTATCCACTTTTCATTCTTGCAAATCAGTCAAAGTCTTGGAAGCACATTCTCACTGTGCCTCTGCCCAGCTGGTTTCTCCAACACTCGTCTTGATTTCCTTAGTGGCTCTTTATCTTCTTGTGAATTAGTTGGGAGTTTCTGTGATTCGGTGACTGTCGATAAACATTTCTTGCTCCGTTCAATTTTCAATACATCGCAGTACCTATGGTTAAAAAGTGAATCTTATCAGACTTGAAAGGGCCCTTGATCTCAGGGAGAAGCTTAGAACCTACAAGGCCTACTTGACATTGATTGAATAGGGGATAGGTTTCCTAGGCACTGCATGCCTGTACAACCTTTTGGAGCATGTGGGTTTTAGGCCCAAGTCTAAGTAGTTACCAAGTCAATTCAGTCATGTAGGGCAGGGAAGCATTTTGGCAAAAATGGCTGCTAGCACTGACCACACCGACGACCTTCTTGGGATCACTCAGATCAATCTCTTCAGCACTGTCGCAAAGGCCATGCGCCACGGACACTCTACTATGATGCCGACTTAGGAGCGTAGACTTACCGTTTGTAGCAATTCCGATGGTACCCCCTTTCCGGTTTGGGAACATTGTTTTTAATGATATCCCGAGACTCTTTAGCAACTTCCTCTTCCTTTCCATCAAGGTGGACCCACTCTTTCGAGCAATGGTCAAATTTCTGCCAAGACTGGGGAGTAAAAGGGGAAACTTTCCCAATTTCTTTCACCAAAACATGACAAACACACGTTTGAGGCACAGGCGCCGCCATGTTTAACCTCGGTCCCAGGTAAAGTCATACGCCATAACGCATGCATCATCGACTGCAAAATGCCTGGATCCAAGGTAAAAAAATCCTGCCATGTTTCGGTGAATGTTTGACACTACGGCCTAGGCGCGCAAATTAAAAGTGGCTTTTCTCAATTAATGAGCAACTTTTGTGCCCGGGGACAAGTGGAATATCGATCAGTGTGTTGAATTAAAGTCATTTACGTGTGAAATCAAATTGCCCCCGGAAAACTGTTTCAGCTCACGGCCTACTAATATATTTGAACATTTCTGTATACTCGGGTCCCAAAACAGTCTTGGAATTTCATAATTTGGGGATGACTGGAAACTGAGAGTCATGCGGACTCAGTGAGCCCAATTTTATTCATGTTCCTTGATGTTACTGTCGTCCCCAAAGTGGCTATTTTGGTGCAGTAAGACCAGATTTTGAAACTTGACCTTGCCGTAAAAATGGCTTACAGTAACATCTGGGATAATCGCATATATGTAAATTGGTTTTTTCCATTTTTTTTCTCCATTTTGTTTTAAAGTCCAATAAATACAGGTACTTCAATTTCAAAAATGTTTAATTTTCTGACTATTATTTCATGGTTCAGGCCTTACAAGGTAAAGCATCTGAAACATACAATACATATCGATGGCCTCATGAAAGAAGGGTGTAAGTGACACTTCAGTCAGAAATGTCTTTTTCAGTTGTTTTGGAATAACTGAGACGAGCCCATCTCCTGACCTAGTCTGGAGTCTCAAGTACTATCCTAAAGGGGTTAAAACGCCTTTTGTATGTGCAGGCAAATTTTTCTAAAGGTGATGCTGTGGCAGTTTTTTGGCTCTCCTGTAAAATTCATAAAATGTCACTTACGCCCTTTTAGCTTGAGGCCATCAATATATACAATACACAGAATAATTGATTATTCAATCCATAAATAATTGAGTTTTACATAACTGTAATTATTAAGGCTTAAAAGTCTAAAACATAGCATTAAAATCAATTCTTATCCAGTTTATTTTCTTTTCTACAGACTTGACTTCCCAGGGTTCCAGGCAGCACAGACAATGGTCTTTGCAATTGAGCAAATCAACAAAAACCCAGACTTGCTGCCCAATATCACCCTGGGATTCCATCTCTATGACAACTGTGTGAAACTTGGTGTTGCATTCCGTGCAGCAACAGCACTGGTCAGTGGGACAGATGAGTCCTTCTCTGATTTCGGATGTACAGGTTCACCACCGGTTCTGGGCATCGTGGGGGATCCAGGCTCCACCCACTCTATCGCCATCTCCAGTGTGCTGAGCCTGTTCCATGTACCCATGGTACTGTATCATTAAAAGGACACTCCACTCATTGAACATACCTATTAAAATACTATGGGCTCCAATTTCCTGGCGCAGCGTGGGTGGCGTAGCGTGGCGCATCCCGCGCAATGGTAATTTCGTCCGGCACAGCGCGCAGTGGTAATTTCGCGAGGTGGGTAGACGAACGTGCGCCGAGATGGGTGTGGCGGCGTAGTAGGGGGAGGTGTCACATATTCATCAAGACGCAGTGACAATTTCGTAGAAAAAGTCTCCGCTGGAGTTGCGCAGACAGCTCGCAGGCTCCAACCTGGTTTAATTTCTGTGCAGTGGTCATTTGGCTGACTGCGTGCAGGGCGCACACGTCACCGAAATCTCACAGGCCGGTTTCCAGAATGTCAGGTAGGCTACATTTCAATGCAATAAATAATTACAGGAAGCACTATTTAATGTAACTATCTGATTAAGGACATAAATTATAGTATCTATATCTATTGTCTTGATGTCAGATAAAAGGCAGTTGCCACGCGTAATGGAAACTTGACCTGGCTTAATCAACGCAGCTGAATCTGTGATGCAAACTAAAATCTGTGATGCAAACTTCATATCTTTCTCAGCCAACCACAAACTGTATATATCGAATGCCTGCGTTCTATGCTCATTAAAGCCACTTGCACACTAGACGCGAAACGAATTTTTCGGACGACTGATTACAGACAAAGTCAATGCAAAGACGCAATAGTCGGACAGGGTAGCCTATTAATATAGCTCCGTGTCCGAAAGTCATAAAAGTTCTAATTTTTCCGGGTATTCCAGGAATTATTAGACGTGCAAACTTGGCTATGTTTGTTTTCGACCTGTTGATTAGCAAAATGCAAATTGATAGCTATTGACTTTTCTTGGTCTTTTTAGCCTATTCGTCTGTTATCTTCCGTAGAAGATAGACCGAATAAAGACTGCTGTCTTTCTTTTGAAAATTAGTCAGATGGATTGAACAGATTCACGCTTTATTTCCACAGCAGAGATAAAATAGTGCGTGAGCAAATCAATTCTACCATTGATAGTGTGAATAAATTATCGCATGCACGATCAAGACTGTCCGACACGAAATGCAAAAATACTCCATGTCCACCAGCCAGCAAAAAGTAAAAGTATTGATATGAGAACAGATTTATTACGAAATAAAGAATAAAAAACATATTAGCAACAAACAGGATATCCAACAAAGATGACCCGCCAATAAATAAATCGCAGTGTTCATTCGATGCTCTATTGTTAAAATGTAACTTTTTATTCTTTATTTCGTTATCAATCTGTTCTAATCGTCCTTTTTTTTGGCTGTCAGACACGGAGGCATTGTACATTGTCTCGCGCCAGTGTCGACTCACTTTATTGAGCAGCTTAAACAGAAATATTGATTGAAATTCTCGGAACTCATCTTGAAGAACTGAGCCCTCTTATCAAAACTTTCACGTTTAATATCTAAAAGAGTCAGTAGATTTGAAGAAAGTAAAAACAATAATAGACTTTCGGACACGACGATTTATTAAAACCCTGTCAGACTTTCGGACACAAGACGCAATCTGTCGACCGAAAAATTCGTTTCGCGTCCAGTGTGCAAGCGGCTTAATACGAGGCTACTATTATTGTCACTTAGGTTTTATCGTCTTTAGTGGGGGAAAGTAATACAGCCTGATTGCTATGATCTCGTACTGAGTTAAGATCACATATTGAAAATAAATGTGTCACGTATCTTGCATTGTTTTCCATGCATGTTAATCCCAAAATTTAAAGCGGCAACAGTTTGTGATAATAGGAACACGCTATCCATCGTTTCTCTTGCCAGTGAGCAAGATTTGACTCGGCTGTGTTATACCCAAACACGCCTTCTTTTCCAATTTGCGCTGGAAGGAGGGACAGAGGAGTACTTGCGCCAGGCTACGCCGGGCACGAAATTGCCACATACGCCTGGACACACCCCGTTGACGCGGCGCACCCCCCATTCGCCGCGCCTGCGCCTGGTCTACAAAATTAGAACCCTACATTTCAATGAAGTATCGTCTTCTAAGCCTACCATGAAAAAAATCAATAACATCCCCCCAGGCATTTTGATATTATGACTCTTTTTCTGAGAAATGTCAAAGCTCTCCACGGAGGCTGCCCTTATAACCATTTTCTGCGAGTCACATTATCACAAATCATAGCCCTGACGTCACATGTGCTTATAGCACATTCAGTCGCTTATCCTTTTTCTTCATTTGATGTTGCTGTCTTAAGTGTCGAGTCAACTGGATTCACTCAATAATCACAAATAAGCGATTGTTTATTTTTTTCATTTGTCTGTTGATTGAGTGAAAATATGTAACCGGGGATAATGAAACAGAAGACCGTAGCTACACATGCATTATATGTATGCTCGGAACCTAATGAGCTGTCGGGAATTGAAGCACTGATTACTAAAACCCCACAAGTCAAGTCAAGTCAAGTGTGACTTATGGGGTTTTAGTAATAGGTGCTTCAATTCTCTGGAGTCCCTGCAATGACAGAACACAGGAATGTCAAAGAAACTTGTCCAGAGAAACAAATGATATAGGTTGCTTTATAAAGGCTGCAAAAAACAGATTATTCTAATAACAGGCATATTAACTTTGTGGGGCATGAAAGGATGCGTGAATCATGCTGAAAACAGCCAAGATTTTATTCAAGGGCAATTTTTCTGCTCTGCCTCCCAAGTATGACAATGATGACATTATTTCCCTGACAGATGGAAATAGCATGAACGCTTCGTTCGCAACTCACGCATTTTATGCTATTAATCGATCGTTAATCAGAAAATAAAGATGATCAAGGCATGGCGATTGACTAATGTTGCTATGTTCCAGAGATCTGTGCTCTTACCCTGTCAGTGCGCACCGATACTTTTATTTATTTAACCCTTTTTTAACCAGGGAAGTCCCATTGAGATTGAAATCTCTTTTTCGAGGGAGCCCTGGGGAGGGACAGCCAATTAGATCAGGGGATGATTAGGCGGCAGATTGAAAGAGCCAGGTTGGCACTTCAGCCTTCTCCTATCGAAGAGTGTCATAGGATGTTTAATGATCACTGTGAGTCAGGACCTCGGTTTAACATCTCATTGGAAAGACGGCATCTCCTTCAGTACCGTGCCCACGTCACTGCACTGGGGCATTGGGGATTATCCCGCCAGAGGGAAGAGGGATTATCCCACCACCTACTGACCCACCAACATCTCTTCCAGCAGCAACCTGTTTTCCTCAGTGGTCTCCCATCCAAGTACTGGCCAAGCCCAAACCTGCTTAGCTTCAGCCACACAGCTGAAGCAGATCGAATTGTGGTATGGCTGCTGGCAAAATACTGGGGGAGCAGAAACATGCAGCAACTTCGCTGCTGAACATAAGTTACATTTTGGGCATCTAAAAATGCAGCACTGTCAACTAAAAATCGGCCTCATAATAATGCCAATTTTGGCTATTTAGCTAGAGATATAAAGAGACACATGTACACCACAAGCGATTTTTGTTACAAACCAACATTCCATAAAATATTAAAATGCAACCGAACTAAGGTGATTCAGTGGTTTTCATATTTTATTTACCATGAATTATTTACATGTATTCATTTTTTTTGGTGCCTCTGTGGCGTTGGTAACCATCTTACGGATGATTTGTATGATACTGTGGAGACTTGTCTTACCCATGACAACATACATGAACGCGCAAAACTTAGGGGTAGGGCTAAGTGGTACGGCCAAGGGGAGAAATGGGATTCACCCTTAATTTAAACGAATTGCGATGCAGCCCTCGTCTGATTCCTGCTCATTCCCCACCGTACCGTAGCAGCCG